>CM060912.1:872174698-874964698 GCA_030737875.1 Allium sativum | reverse complement strand
ATAAATTATTATTTATAAAAGGCGTTTGTAAATCCTTGCTAATTGCCAAGGGATTTGTAACGACCCGCATTCTACGCATCAAAGGATTGTAGAATATTTATTTCTTTATCTTGGTAAGTCATATGGTCATGTACTTTTGGGAAACGACTATTGGGGTCATTTCCCATGTTCATGATTTTTACCAATTTTAAAATGACCATTTTGCCCCTAGTTGAACTTGTTTCGTCCATAACTTTTGATTGGTAAGGAGTTTTGACCTAAACCCACTTCCATTAGATTCGTTTGCTGGTTTACCTTTCCATAGAGTGGTCACATTAGTCAAACGGACTTAGTGATTGGGAGATATGGCTGAATTACGGTTTAGAAGGTGAAAAACAGCTTAACCGGGCTTAACTGGGTAATTAACAGCTAGGCCCATTGGGGGATTTCGGGATTTGGAGTATTTAAGGGCCGTTAGAGTTTAGAGAACATCTTTTTTGTCATTTTCAGCTACCACTTTTTGTTCCTTCAAGTCTAGCCATGGCCTCCAACATCTAAAACACCTCTAAACCACTTTCTTATTGAAGATTAGGCTTATCAACATCAAATTAGGGAGAGATAGCATCAAAGCAAGGTTAGAGCTGCTGTTATACATCAGTATTCGTGCCAAACAGAGAATCATTTCAGATCTGAGTTTTATTTGTGGCCAAGGTGAGTGATTAGCAGCATTGTTTTGACACTAATTGCAGTTAATCAGGGTGATTAGAGTTAATTAGCGGATTTATGCATAAATAAATTCTGGGAAAATATTTATAAATTATGAAATATTATTGTAGACCTCTGTCAGAAATTTGGGTTGATTTGGTTAAGTTTTGCTAATCCTATCATTAGCTGTTGTTAAACATGCTTAAGGGAAAATATGGGGTTTTTAGCTATGTTTGATCCGTTTTAACTTATCAAATTGATGTTTTGGTGTTTATGGTTGTTTCTACATGTTGCTATTACTGTATGGTATGCTTTGTGATTGATTAGAAAAGTTAGATTGGTCGAAAACGCCGTCGTATAGCGTAAAAAGTCGCTGGAAAAGTTGTAGGAAAATATGCAGGGATCCGGATCGGATCGCCCCCTCTCTCCACGACCCGACCCGCTTTAGCTTGAGCGCCACGATCCGCCTGGGAAAGTAGGCCACGAACTGATGCCTGAAGAGGAGGACCAACCTGAGGTGCCACGAATGAAGGAGCCACGGCCCGATCCGACCTAGAGCAGGGATCACTCACGAACCGAACTGGAGTATGACGTCATGACCAGGAGCTTGGGTACCACGACCCGATCCGATGGAGCACGATCCAACCAGGACTAGAGTGGCGACTGTGAACCGATCCAAGGATGGAGCACTATCCGAACCGAGGGGCTGATGACCACAACCTGAAGCAAAGTGAAATGAATGAAGGCTGATCTGGAGGAGAAGACCAAAACCCGAGATGCAAAGGTAGTCCAAGTAGGAAGTTTGTACTCAAGATCCAGTTGGGAACCAACGAGTCGACTTCATGAGTTGGGCTTTGCTGCGGGACGTGTGCTAAGGGGTTGTCGATGTCTATAACTTTGGATCACTATGTGCAGGGGGTACGTGAACAGATTCAGGGCCACAGTGGCCTAGGTACGACTAAAGAGCTATAGACCAATGAAGTGGGGTCATTTGTAAAGATTTGGTCATGTCTCTATGGGGTAAGCTTGGTAGTAGCAGTAGTTGTACAAGTCGAACTCCGTCACTACTTCGATTGGTCTAGCGATTGACATTGGTGGACATCGTATGCTTTACGCACTGAGTGAGAGATGTGAGGATGGTTGCTATGATTGATTTGTTTGCTATCACTATGACATACACACCCCCTCCCCCGTTATCTTCACACCCTCTGTTTAGTGGCACCTTAGAATATTGTACAGTATGTAGTGCTAACTCTTTGGTTGTAGGTCCAGGTTCAGGTATGGTTTAGTATACCTGTTTTGTTCTGTTTTGCTGCTTATCGCTCATACCAGACTTTTTGTCTGATCCAGAGTTTTATGTCTCTTCTTATTACTCTGGGTGCTCTCACAAGCAGACTAGAGACATGTTAGCTGGTGATGCACGAGTAGTTGTACTGGAGACGAGCAGGAGGCTTCCACGTATGATATATATATATATATATATATATATTCTCCCTGTGTTGCTGCGGTCACTACTTTGGGCATTAGTAGTGTACCTTTCCTTTACTTTGCTTTAAATACAGTTTGAAAAGTTGTAATAAGTTGTATTTTGGATTTTCGCTACTCTGATGATGTTGGTTTTAGTTTTCATCTTATACACTGTATCACCTGTTTATGTCAAGTATGTTGTTATTATATTTTATTCCATGCACTGTGAGACATACTGCGGGTTCTTGGTTAGTTCATTCTCTTTTTTCCTTTCTTCGGAGACTGTCCTGTGCTAGTCGGGCATGTGTACAATGCACTTTCGGAGGAAATGTCGGCTGGTGCGGGGCGGGCCGTCACACTTAGTATCAGATTTCTAGGTTGTGTAGTTAACCTAGGGAAGTCATCAGGGAGAGATAGTATACATATATGAGAGCACGTATTTGTGATTATTTTGGTTTTCAAAAGCTATATATATACTATTAGTATATCTAAGGACGAAGTCGCACGGCATTGACACCACAAAGAAGATGGTTAATCGTTTTCTCCGTACAGATTGAACGATGAGCCAATATATGAGGGGTACTGGTAGGGAAGCCAATAATGGGAATGCTCCTGACATGAGGACTGTGTTCGCAGACCTCATGAGAGAGATGCTTAGGGATGCGCAGAGGGCAGCTCCTAATGCTGCTAATGGTGATGGTGCAGCAATGCAGGCGCCTAGGGCCGATTTCGCCTAGCTTAACAAGGGCTATACTAGCCTTGGTGGAAAGTCGTTCCACGGAACAGAGTCAGCTACGGATGTTCAGGATTGGTTGGATAGCTGTGAGCGTATCTTCGAAGATTTGGGAATCGCTGATGAAATGAAGAGAATGCTAGCATCCCGTCAACTGCAAGGACGAGCTATGAATTGGTGGAACGCTATTAAGGTAGCTACTCCAGGGAATCAAGTTACTTGGAATCATTTTACGATTTGTTTCAGTGAAAAGTTCATCCCAGCTGCTCATAGATCAAAATTGTTCAGGAAGTTCCTGGAGCTTAAGAAGAATGGTAGGGCAGTCTCGGAGTATATCGCTGAATTCGATACTTTATCGAAATATGGATTGTCCCTTATCGATACAGTCGAGAAGAAGAACGAGAAGTTCATAATTGGCTTGGATGGGTACTTGGGGGAAAGACTTGTAAACCATATTGACGAGACGTTCAGGCCTATTGTAGGAAAGGTATTAAGGTCAGAGAGCCTTTTCCCTAAGTCGAAGACTGAAGTTGCTATTGCATCTACAAAGGAGACAAAGCCGCAAGCAGGCGGTGAAGGCAAGGAGAATTCTCAGAGTAAGAGGAAACAAGACCAAGTTAAGGATGGTCAGAAAAAGAAAAATAAGAAAGATGGTGAGTGTTTTAGTTGTGGCAAGAAGGGCCACTATGCCAGAGATTGTCAAGAAAAGCCTGGGGAAAGGAAGTGCTTCAGCTGTGGCCAAGTTGGACATCAAAAGGATAAGTGTCCGCAACCTTTGAAAGAGAAGCATATAGTGAAAGCATATGCTATCAGTGTTGTTCCTTCTTCGTCGAATGCCCCAATCTGCGGCGGAGAAGGGAAAGAATGTCGTCATTCAAGGTATGCTTTCTGTTTATGTTGTTCCTGTTAGAGTTTTGTTTGATACCGGAGCTTCCCGTTAGTAGTAACGAACCCGATGGGTGGTTCGACTAACCTTAGTGTGATTTGCCGTAATATGGTCTTATCGAGTCATGGATGTATGTTTGTTTGTGATTGCTTTGTTTTGGACTTTACTGGGTTTGACATTATTTTGGGAGTCGATTAGTTCTAAAGATAACAGGTGGTGGTAGACTGTGAGGGCTTTTTGGTGACAGCTAGAGCGGATGATGGGTGGAGGGTAGTGTTTGGTGGTCTACCTAGTGATGGGGTAATGGCTAGTTTTCTAAATTACCTCGACATCCTGCATGATGAGTTGTCAGATGTGCATGTGGTTGGCCAGTATCCGGACGTCTTCGAATAAGTGACCGGGCTTCCACCACACTGAGAGATTGAGTTCCGTATTGATTTAGGAAAAGATGCCAGACCTATAGTGATGCCACTTTGTCGTATGGCACCAAGGGAGCAGCAAGAGCTCGGGGTGCAAGTCAGCAATCTTTTGAAGAAGGGATTTATCAGAAGGAGTGTTTATGAATGGAGAGAACCAAGGCCGATGGTTCCCTTCTATTGTGTGTAGACTACCGCGAGTTGAATAAGGTGACGAGGAAGAATAAGTATCCTCTGCCGCGGATAGATGACTTATTTGATCAGTTGAGTGGCGCGAGAGTGTTTTCTCAGTTGGATCTCACGACAGGTTTTCATCAGCTTAGAGTGGAAGCTGAGAGTATAGCTAAAACGACATTTCAGACGCCATCTAGATTTTATGAGTGGTTGGTTATGCCATTTGGGCTGACCAATGCCACGTATTTTGTGGATCTTCTGAATAGAGTATTCAGAGATCAGTTGAATAAGTTTGTTCTTGTGTTCGTGGACGATATCTTGGTTTACTTGAGGACAGAGGAAGAACACAAGGAACACTTGAAGATAGTGATGGAGGTGTTGAGAAAACACCAACTGAAAGCGAAGTTCTCTAAGTGTCACTTCTGGAGAAGAGAGGTGAGATACTTAGGCCATGTTGTTTCAGAGAACGGTATTGCCGTGGATCTTGCGAAAGTGGTTTCTCCAAGATAGCAAAACTGTTGACTCAGTTGACAAAGAAGAATCAAGCTTTTGTTTGGTTGTTTTGCTAGTATCATCTCACGTAGATTTTCTGAGTTCGGAGGAGATTCCTTGGGTATTTGTCTGATATTGGTTTAGGCCTTTGGGGCTTGTGCTTTGGGAATGCCGAGTCCGACTAGGATGGTTTGCGTGAGAGATAAATAGTTGTGACGATTTTTCATTGGGTGCAGTAACGAGTGCATTGAGTTGGAGACATGCCAGCCTAGGGGTTATGTTTCTGGGTTGGAAGCAACTAGAGTATATCACGGGATATGATTTCAGACCAAAGTGAGAATTGGATCCAGTAATTTTAGCAAGTTTGACGATCATATCTACTTTGATTGAGAGGATTGATTCCAGTCAGAGGAACGATCCTAATCTACTAGAAATCATCTCCAAATTAGAGATGGGTATCGAAGAGGAGATGAACAAGCATGGGCTTGATCGAGATGGATGGCTTTGAAAGAATGGAAGATTAGATGTACCCAACGTAGATGGACTGAGAGTTGAAGTGCTTAGAGGATGTCATCACTCAAAACTGACCATACACCCCGGTGGTAACAAGATGTATCATGATATGAAACAGATCTACCACTGGGAAAAGAATGAAGAGAGACGTTGGAAAGTTCATATCCAAGTGCACGAATTGTCAGTTAGTTGAAGCTGAGCAAAAAAAGCCTAGTGGTTTGTTACAACCGTTAGAAATCCCAGAATGGAAATGGAAACAAGTTTCAATGGACTTCATCGATGGTTTACCAAGGACTAGATTGGGCCATGATAGTATTTGGGTAATTGTGGACCGATTGACCAAGAGCGCAAGGTTTATACCAGTCAAGTCGAATAGAACGTCAGCTAAGTTAGCTGAACTGTATATAAAGTGGGTAGAGAGATTTCATGGAATAGCCAAAAGCATTGTGAGTGATCGAGATCCATTATTTACTAATGGATTTTGGAAGAGCTTACAAGAGGCGTTAGGATCTGAATTACATCTCAGTACCGCGTATCATCATCAAACCGACAGACAGACAGAGATTAGAAGATCTTTTGTGAGCTTGCGTATTGGATTTTGGGAGGACCATGGGATAACCATCTGCATCTAGTAGAGTTTGCCTATAATAACAGTTATCAATCTTGTATTGGTATGGCTCCATTTAAAACTTTGTATGGAAGACCGTGTAGCCCACCGACATGTTGGTTGGAAACTGGTGAGAAGTTTGTGCTTGGACCAGAAGTTGTAAGAGAAACTTCAGAGAAGATTAAGGTTATTCGACAACGAATGAAGGCTGCCCAAGATAGGCAGAAGAGTTATGCTGATAAAAGGAGAAGGGATTTGAAGTTCTCAGTTGGAGATTTGGTATTCGTCAAGATTTCTCCGTTGAAAAAGGTGATTCGATTTGGTAAAAGAGGAAAGATGGCACCAAGGTTTGTTGGTCCATTCCTAGTTTTAGAACAAGTTGGAAATTTGGCGTATAAAGTTGAGTTACCAGACAAGATGGTAGGAGTTCATAATGTATTTCATGTTTCCCAGATAAGAAAGTTTGTGCATGACCCCGATATGACTATTTCACCGGATCAGTTGGACGATATCGAGATAGCATCTGAGGCAGTATGGAGCCGCAGACCGATGCGTATTACTGGGGACGATACGAAGCGGCTGTGAAGGAAGGTGGTGAAATTAGTCAAAGTTTAGTGGGGTGAGAATGATGATGATTGTACTTGGGAGACAGAGGAGAGTGTTAGGAAGACGTATCCAGAACTCTTTGCCTGGTAAGGTTTTTAGTATCGATGTAGTACTCCCTTGTTAGTAAACTGCATGCTAGGATAGGCTTGTTGTGTTATTTTGTATGCTTTATTGTTTGTAAATGATTGGTAGGCATGCGAAATCCTTTGTATGTTTTGGTTATGGAATTTCGGGGACGAAATTTCTTAAGGGGGGAGAATGTAACGACCCGCATTCTACGCATCGAAGGATCATAGAATATTTATTTCTTCATCTTGGTAAGTTGTATGGTCATGTACTTTTGGGAAACGACTATTAGGGTCATTTCCCATGTTCATGATTTTTACCAATTTTTAAATGACCATTTTGCCCCTCGTTGAACTTGTTTCGTCCATAACTTTGATTGGTAAGGAGCTTTGATCTGAAACCACTTCCACTAGACTGGTTTGATGGTTTACCTTTCCGTAGAGTGGTCACATTAGCCAAATGAACTTACCGTTTGGGAGATATGGCTGAATTAAGGTTTAGAAGGTGATAAACAGCTTAACCGGGCTTAATTGGGTAATTAACAGCTAGGCCCATTGGGGGATTTCGAGATTTGGAGAATTTAAGGGTTGTTAGGGTTTAGAGAATATCCTTTTTGTCATTTTCAGTCGCACTTTTTGTTCCTTCAAGTCTAGCCATGGCCTCCAACATCTAAAACACCTCTAAACCACTTTCTAATTGAAGATTAGGCTTAGCAACATCAAATTAGGGAGAGATAGCACCAAAGCAAGGTTAGAGCTGCTGTTAGACATCAGTATTCGTGCCAAACAGAGAATCATTTCAGATCTGAGTTATATTTGTGGCCAAGGTGAGTGATTAGCATTGTTTTGAGACTAATTGCAGTTAATCAAGGTGATTAGTGTTAATTAACGGATTTATGCATAAATAAATTCTGCAAAAATATTTATAAATTCTGAAATATTATTTTAGACCTCTGTTAGAAATTTGGGTTGATTTGGTTAAGTTTTGCTAATCCTATCATTAATTGTTGTTAAACATACTTAAGGGAAAATTTGGGGTTTTGGCTATGTTTGATCCGTTTTAACTTTTCAAATTGATGTTTTGGTGTTTATGGTTGTTTCTACATGTTGCTACGACTGTATGGTATGCTTTTTGATTGATTAGAAAAGTTAGATTGGTCGAAAACGCCGTCGTATGGCGTAAAACAGTCGCTGGAAAAGTTGCAGGAAAATATGTGTAACGACCTGTATTCTACGCACCATAGGACCGTAGAATATTTGTTTCTTTCACACACGAAGTCGTATGGTCATGTAACTTTGGGAGACGACTACTGGGGTCATTTCCCACGTTCATGATTTTTCCCTATTTTTAAATGACAATTTTACCCCTAATTGGCACTGTTTTGGCCATAACTTTTGACTGGAAAGGAATTTTGACCTGAAACCACTCTCATTGGCTCCGGATGATGGTTTACAATTCCGTAGAGTGGTCACAATAGCCAAACGGACTCACCGTTTGGGAGATATGGCTGAAACAAGTTCCAGATGGTGAAAAACAGCTTGATTGGGCTTAACCGGATGATTAGCAGCTAGGCCCAGAGGGGAATTTCGGGTTTAGAGGTATAGGGGGACTGATTAGGGTTAGGAAATCACTTTCATTTCAGTTTTGAGCCGCCACAAACCTTCTTGAGACCCTAGTAATGGCTTTCATCCTCTAAAACCACTCCAAAACACATTTTTAGTGAAGATTAAGCCTAAACTACATCAAAGCAAGGCCAAATAGCAACAAAGCAAGGTTGGAGCTGCTGCTATACAAAGGAATTCGACCCAAACAGAGAGTATTTCAGATTTGGTGTTTTATTTTGTGGCCAAGGTGAGTGATTTGCATGATTTCTCACTAATTACGGGTAATTTAGGGTAATTAGTGATAATTAGTGGATTTATACACAAATAAAATCTTGAAAAATATTGATAAATTCGAATATTATGTTTTATGCCTCTGTTAGAAAATTTGGGTGATTTGGTTAAGTTTTGTTAATTATATCCTTAAACATAATAAAAGGGGGTTATGGCAAAATGTGGGGTTTTGGCCACTTTTGATCCATTTTGATTCATTTGAATTGTTGTTCGGTGTTTGTGGTTGCTCTTACATGTTGCTATGACTCTATTGTATGTTTTATGATTGATTAGAATAGTTAGATTGGTCGAAAACGCCGTCGAATGGCGTAGAAAGCTCGTTGGAAAGTTGCAGAAATGTGCAGGTTCCGAACCGGATCGGATCAGAGTAAGGGTCGGATCGGATTTGTGAACTGACCAAGGGAATTCGAACTGGATTGGAACTTGTCACTGGAGGAGGCTTGGCGAGAAGGAAGGCCGTTTACTTAGAGTTGGAGTGGACAAGGGGATCGGATCGGAAGAACAATGGGGGCCAGATTGGATCGGACTGGAGCACCGGATGGGATGAAGATGAGGAGCATAGGTTCGGAACGGGGAAAGTAGAGGCTAGGACAAAGGATGGGATCGGTTCGGTGTACCGAACCGAACCGGGGGGCACCCGAACCGAATGGAAAGATGACAAGGAAGGGGGGTAATGACTACCGAACCGAACCGACGAGGGTAATGACTACCGAACCGAACCGACGAGGGTAATGACCACCGAACCGAATTCTAGGGCTGCTACTGCGCAACAACTCTTCTGAAGACCCACTCCGATTCGACCAAACCCGAGATGCAAAGGAAGTCCAAATGAGAAGTTAGAGCTCAAGATCCAAATGGGAATCAACAAGTTCGCTTCATGGTTGGGCTTTGCTGCGGGACGCGTGCCAAGGGGTTATCGATGTCTATAGCTTTGGACCACTATGGTAGGAGGTACGAGGGCGGATTCAAGGCCATTATGGCATCGGTAGAACCAAGGGCTACGACCAATGAAGTGGGTCATTGAAATGTTTGGTCATGACTCCATGTGTTTAGCTTGGTCACAGTAGGGTTTCTACAAGTCGGGATTCGTCGTTACCTCAATTTGTCTAGTGTTCCAAAGTGGTAGATATCGTATGCTTTACGCACTGAGTGAGAGATGTGAGGATGGTTGCTATGGATGATTTGTTTGCTATCATTATGACATGCACACCCCGCCCCTGTATTCTTTACACTATTTATTATGGCACCTTGGAGTACTGTACGGTATGTGGTACTAACACTTTGGTTGCAGGTCCAAGTTCAGGTATGGTTTAGTATACCTGTTATTGTTTTGTTTAGATGCTTATCGCTCATACCAGGCTTTATGTCTTACCCAGAGTTTTATGTCTCCTCTTATTACTCTGGGTGCTCGCACGAGCAGACTAGAGACAGGTTAGCTGGTGATGCACGGGTAGATGATCCGGAGATGTAACACCCCACCTCCGCCAATGCCACTCTTGCAAGGACATTAGCTTTGGAGGGGCGTTAAACAAGGTAAACATGCATGCAGATATCACAAGACAGAACATATAAGTAGAACAGAGTAGTAAAGCAGCGGATAAAACTTAGCATTTCAAAACCAGAGTTAAGTTACAACAAAGTACTCATTATTTTCCAACAAACAAAGTCTAGACAAAAGCATAAACTGAAATACATAAAGTATTATCCCCAAAGTGAAGTGATAAACCATAGCTAGCTCAATGTCCAAGACCGTACATGAGCAAATCCAGTAAGCAAGCTAGAAAGATCCATGCTAAGCTCCAATATTCCCACCCTGAGGACCTGAGGGGGGGGGGGGAAACGGAAGAAAAGAGGCGAAAGAAAACAGGTCAGTCAAAAAGACTGGTAAGCCCTACTACTATCTGTCTATGAACTAGTAAAGTTAACTGTCGTGAGAAGCTGAGATGAACATAAAGATAACAACATACTGGCATGGTGATTAACTAACAAGATAGATAAAAGTGTCATCGCATAATCAAGGTTAAGTTTTGCACCACGGGTGTACTAGCATTCTAACATGTCAAGTAAAAACAAGAATTGATCCCTTGGCCCAAGCTTGGCCCAACATCATGAGGTGACCTAAATCAAGGTCCAACTACTCGGTCTAGTCGATCGGCTCCCTATAAGCCTAACTCGTCAAGTGTCGGTGTCATACGGCCTAATCATGTAATGTAGTTGACTGTGCAGGGTCCACCCTAGGGTGTATCAGGCCCTATGGTGTAACCCTCTGACACCATACCATGATGCACAGTCCAAACCTACCGGTGCCCGTGTTCAACTCCGGACTTAATGTGCACGACCATGGTCCACCTGAACAACCGGGGCATCATTCAGCCGTTTCTTTTGGTCTCTTACAATCAGCCCAGTAATCGTGCCCCACCCTAGCCTAGTCCTAGGGTCTTATGATACTACCAAGGAGGTTACTGCTGAAAAGGACCACGCAACTAGGGTTTCTTAACGGGTTAAATGTGGTTAACCCGATCCACACGTGGATTAAATTGGTTAAGAGTACCCAAGGCTCCTGACTGAACCTCGATTAATCCATCAAGCCCAAATTAGTTAAGTATTAAGTGGACCATGACTTAACCCTAATCAGGAGGCATTCATTAACTTAATGTGCTTTAACCTCTCACATTATACCTTGTTGTGGTTACTAGTTAAGCCGGGCGGGTCCGGGTAGCTTTACACCACAACCTGGTCTAACCTCGGGTTCGTGCACAACATGACCAACTTCTCACATTGGGTCCTATTGTTTGTAGCCACTAGTTAAGCCGGGCGGGTCCGGGTAGATTTATGCTACAAACTCAACCCAACCTCGAGTTGGTCACACTCATATTTTCTAAGTGTCATGTCCATTATGTTTCCAAAACATAATTACAAGTTAACATATCACGTTATGTTATAAAAACCATGTTCATGTCATTATTTTACCCAACCCCAACGTAATCCCATCGTTTACATAATCGCAACAACGCATAAAGGATAAAATAGGGAACTTGGCATAATCATGACAAAAAGGTGTTGAAGCCACAAGTTTAACATGGTGGCATATGAGATGTACATATGTTCATATACTTGCATATTGCATAATTAGGCTTCAAAAGCATGCATAAAACCAAACTTAGCATATGAGTAATACATGGTGATAAATAACATGTAGAAGTTGCTAGAAGTTCGCATTTGGCCTCACATGCAAGTTATCATAAGGGATATGATAACTTTCATGTTGCCAAAATGCAACCTTTAACATAAAGCTTGAAGCGTTAAGGTCATAAACTCAAGTTTAACTCGCATAACATGATAACATGATCAACCCAAACTTGCATAACATGATAACATGATCAACCCAAACTTGCATAACATGATGACATTATCAACCCAAACTTGCATAACATGGCAACATGTGTCATACATAACTTGCATAATGATCAACCAAACTTGCATATAATGATCAACCAAACTTGCATATAATGATCAACCAAACTTGCATCATTCATTTAACTTTAGAGTTCAATAAAAAGAAAGTAGAAAAGGGCTTACAATGCTATGAAGACACCAATAAATAGTTATTATAAAGATTGAGACGAAGCCCTTATGCAAAACCCAAATATGCAAGCTCCAAATGAAAAACCCTTGAGCCAAATCAATAAAAACTCTTTCTTTGAAAGAGAAATGTTGCAACTTGACTTGAATGCAAACTAAGAACACTCATACAAGCTTGAAAATACTTGTATGCACTCAAAATCTCTCATATAGATAGACTTAGGAATTTTAGCATGAGAGCGGAGGCCATGAGAGGAACAAATTTGGCATAGTTTAGTTGTAGGAATGAATAATGATGATTTAGGCTAGGTTTAGGGGTCTTTTTATAGAGGATTAGGATAGTATTAGCCATCCGATTAACCCTAGATTCAATCCAAGCCATCAAAGCATGTCTTGGGGAAGAAGTCAAGTGTAGGAACCATCTAGGGCCTTTAGATTAAAGCTGAACCATGAGAACCATTCAAATGCAAAATCTGCATTTGAGCGAATCGGCCCACGGGTTGACAGCCAAACACCCCGGATTAACCCCTAGTCGACCCAGCGGGCTTGGGTTGACCTCAAAAATCGGCCGATTCGGTTATTCCCTTCTCCCAATTCGCTGTTTTGAACATTTTTGCATATTTATTTATTTATTTTTCAATTATATATATATATATATCAATATATATATATATATATTCCTCTGCGCAACCCATTTCACTTAATTAAGTATACTTTAATTTGTGAATTTTTCGTGAAACTTCGCGAGGCCATATCTTGGTCATACAGACTCCGATTTTCGAAAACTCGGACTCTATTTCGCGTATTTTTCCGAGACGAACGCAATGGCACAGCCCGTTTCCCATGATTCAGATTTTACAGTTTAATTCTACCTCCATTTATGTTATAACATGTTTTTCAAAAATACGGGTTGTTACATTCTCCCCTCCTTAAAGGATTTCGTTCCCGAAATCTCCAAGTTAGGAAGAACGTATCCTACCATCCATCACCCATCTACTCAAAACATCATCCACGTGCAGTCATTGTCCTTAAAGGATTCTAAATGTTGTATGATCATATGCAAAGGTGTGTGTATATGTACTTATCTAATGCAAAAATCAGGCGGTTACTGATTCAGTAAACCTCCTTAATGCAAAGCATGTTAGTGAAATGAGTCCATATGTATGCAAATTCCTAACATAACTCATAGTCTCTACATGAGTGCACATAACATTCATCCATATGCAACATCCACGTGATAGCATAACAAGTTTCATCCATGAATAAGCATAAACACTCATGCATATGCGGTATGAAAGTGTGTGAGCCGATCTTAGTGCCTAATGTGTATCATGCATCCACGAGTATCCACGTGCAAACACTTGCAACCACTTGAAACCATCAAGCATAACATGTTTCAAATACATGTTTCATCCAAAGGGTTTCTACCTAAGGTCCTCATAACATGATTAACGAGATAATTAGACAAACAGGATAAACACGGATAGCAAAAAGAAAGATATGCTGTAACACCCCGTGTATTCTATAACCGTGAAAGTCATAAATTAAAGTATAATTAATTTCAAATCAAGGAATTAAGGGAAACGGGATACGCCATTGTGTTCATCTCGGAAAAATACGCGAAATAGAGTCCGAGTTTACGCAAAACGGATAACGTGTGAAGAAGATATCTTTAATTTAAATATCGCATCAAAACATGAAAAAAAAAGAATGGGAAACGAATAATGTTTAGCATTGTTCTAGGGTTTGTAAGCAAAAGACTTAGTAGCTCATTTGGTTGGAACACATGACTTGCATACAAGAGGTACAGAGTTCGATCCCCGCCAGCGCCCTATTTTTGTTTTAGGGGAATGGCTTAAAATAGCCTAGTGTGAACGCAGTTCAAAAAGTGGTTTAGTGTGAAAATGGGTAATTGGGAAGATAGAGAAAAAAATGAATATATATATAATATATATATACATATACATATATATATATATGACGTGTACGCATCATGTAGCGTACGTTGCGCATTTTTGGTTGTCAAGGATGGTTTTTTTTTTTTTGGCCTTCTCCAATTTTTAATTATGACAAATTAAAGGTAAGAAAATATTTATTCATATATAAATAAATATTTATATATGGGTAATTAATACGGTAAAGGGGAAATGTATCTATTAAATACGTATTTACGTTTGAATTGGTGAACATTTAATACGCTGAGTCATTTCTGACTCATCGCTGAGTCAATGCTGAGTCATTTCTGACTCATGGCTTAGTCAATAGGATAACTCTATCCTGACTGAACGGTTATGGTCATTTCTAGGATTAATCAAACGGCCTAAATTAATCCTAAAATTCTATATATACAACTCAAACCTAACCTAAACTCACACAAAAAAATAAGAATGAGGCCATCATGCTGCTGAGGAACGACTAGGAGTAGCCACCAATTTGAGAGAAGATTAGGAGGCAAATTCTAAAGCATAAAGCAACTTAAACAAATCAAATCAACGCCTACGTCAAAAGGAGTCGCATCTCCAAATTCCTGAATTGGAGAATTCGCCACACGATTGTAAGTAGAGTATTATTTTGGTATGAATAAATAACTGGGTTGCTTTGTACACTTGATTTGTGGTGATAAGTAATTCATATTTGTGCGTTACTATGATTTTTATCGATTTGGAATATTGTATAACGATTGGATATTCGCAACATATGTTATTCATTATAAAAACTACATGTTTGCGGTAGTTTTATGCAAGTATACGTTTGGATATTCGCAAAGTATGTTATTCATTATAAAAACTACATGTTTGTGGTAGTTTTATGCAAATATACGTTTGGATATTCGCAAAGTTTGTAATTCATGTTGAAGCTACATGTATGTAGTTCTTTAATTGAAATTCATGCAAGTTTGTGGTTTTGCTACTATGCCATCATAATGTGTATTTCTGCACAAAAATCATTTTGTGTGTAACTGGAACAAATTTGGGTTATTATAATTCATATGAAATTATGTTGAAAATTTGGCATCATGATCTATATATTAAGCCATACTTTTGTACTAGAAAACCTCTTTGCGAACTTATGAATATGACTAGGCTATGATTGATATTTTGCATAATTGAAAAACATGTTAGGTCTATATTGTTAACAAGAATTATATGATGACACATGTGGTACATAGCCAGGTTAGATTTAAAATCCCATTTGCAAGTTTGCATGACTAAAGTAAAAATCATGATTTCATGTTTAGAAATATTTATGCCATAAGTATATGTGTGCCATGGTTATGTGAATAGATTTAAAATCATGATTAAGTTGGAATAATTCTAGTTGAACTATACTTTTGTATTAGTAACAAAAGTAAGCACCCTTGTAAACATGTAGTAACCTTATGAACATGATTTGCTTATGTTTGACATTATGCCTAAAGAAAAATATAGGTTTATGTTGTAGTTAAGACTATGTGTCAATAATGATATCCAATTTAGATTCTAACTTAACTACAAGTTTACATGCTTTGATTCATGTCACTTATGCTTTATGACCAAAGTATACGTTGCTACTATGCAAGTACACCAGTTTCTATTTTATAGTTCCAACGTTATGTTGCAAGTTCATGCGTTCACATTCCCCTTTTTGTGTATGTAATCACGCTTTAAGCCTCCCCTTTTTTTCACATGGCTAAGTTGGGCTTGAAAAGGCTAAGCCCAACATATATATATATAATAAACAAACGTATTAAACGGGGGAAAATAGCGTTGGGCCAAATTAATTAATAAATGAAAATATAAAGTAAAGGGGCCCAAATTCAAGTATGGGTTGGGCCCATGATTGGTGTAACCTTCACACCATTGATTTTTAATAATGGGCCGCAAATATTTACATATAAGAAAATAAAGAAGAAAGACAAAATATGTAAATGTAGAAAATACGATGTGTTTAACCCGAGGTTGGATTGAGTTGTGATGTAAACCTGTCCGGAACCGCCCGGCTGTCCAGTAGTCACAACAATACCTATCCAATGTGGGTGGTTAAACATGGAGCCCAATAAGGACCCGAGGTTAGACTGAGTTGTGGCGTAAGACTGCCCGGACTCAACCGGCAACAGGCAGCCACAACAATACATGTCTAATGTGAGAGGTCAAGGCTTTAATAAGACAATTAAGGCTGAGTCAGGATTGATAGGATTAAGTAGATTATATTAATACTTAATCAAAATGGAACATGCTAAACTAAACAGACTGATTGGGGGTTAGGTTTATAAACACTTAACCAACTTAGCATGTTGGCTAGAAATAGAAAACCTAGTAGCGGGGGACCCTTTTCAGCAGTAACCCTACAAGGCGTATCATGATACCCTGAAACTAGGCAGGGTGGGGCACGATTACTGGGCTGATTGTAAGAGGTCAAATCGACGGCGGTGGTGCAGCAGTGTAGGTTCTAACGGGGTGCGGGCGTGCACACACTCCGGCGCAGAAAAATAAGGCACTGGGCACCAGTAGCGTACCTGTGCATTCTAGGATTGTGTCGGGTCGCCACCATGGGACTTGATACACCCCATGGTGGGACCAGCACAGGTAACTACAACATCGGGGGCCGTAAGACACATGTAACTATGCGAGTAGGAGCCGATCATTATAAAATGGATCACTTCACCCTGATTATGGGGTGCCAGTTGGGAACTAGTTTATATGGGTTCATAGATTAAAATGGGGTACAATAGTATATTCGACCCTAGACAACTTAACTAAGTTTATGGTGCTTTCCCCATTTCTAGTTTATACTTATCATACCCAGTTCTTTATTCATAGACAGAGTAGTCCTCGACTTACTCAGGCTTTATGTCTGACTCTACTTTTCTTTCGTCTTCTTTTCTTCCGTTCCCCCCCCCCCCCCCAGGTCCACAGGGAGGGAATACTGCAGCTTGACCAGCCTTCATATCCAGCTTGAAGAGAAAGAATGTATTGCTTGGACCTTTCCGTTTTGAACTATGGCTTTGGACAACAACTATGGAGCTTTTGCAGTTTATTTATGTTTTCTTTATGCTTCTTTAAATAATGTAATCAAGACAGTTATGAAGGTGTTATGCTTTTTTTTTTTTGAAAGGATGTAAGACAATCATGGTGATGTTGCTGTAACACGTATTTACTTTTATGAAATAAAAGTTGCTGCTTTTCTGCTATTTACAAATATGTGTTCTTATATCTGTCTTGTATATCTGTGACTTATACTTATAAACCTCCACCAAAATTAGGGCATTCCCTTTGAGAGTGACTCTAACGGAGGTGGGGTGTTTCACTTGGTATCAGAGCATAGGTTTACCAGATAAGATAAAAAGTTTTGAAAATTTATTTTCAAAAAAAGAAATTTAAAGAAGCATTTTTAAAAGAAAAATATTATTTTATTAAAAAAAAAAGGCAAAGTCCCCCCAAAGCCATAGGTACTATCTCTTATCCTTCGTTTTGAATCTATCCTATTTCTCTCCTCGATCCTATCTTGAGAACCATAGGTAGAATCTTTTTGGATGTAAACATGTAGTTGAAACATGTTATGGATGATGGTTGCAAGTGGTTGCAAGTGATTGCTAGTGGTTGCAAGTGATTGCTAGTGGTTGCTCGTGGTTGCATATACACACACAATCTAGGTTTTTAGATCGGCTCAGTCACTTCATATTGCATATGCATATATGTTTGCATTCGTATATGGTTGAACTTTAATGTGTTGTCATATGGATGCTGCATTTGTATGAATGATTGTGCACTCATGTAGAATCATGAATAGGAAAATTTGCATACATAATGGATTCATGGCACTTACATAATTCGCATTAAGGAGGTCAACTGAATCAGTAGACCGCCTGATTTTGCATTAGATAAGTACATGTACACACACACACTTCGCATATGATCATGAAGCATTAGAAGTCTTTTAAGGACAATGGATGCTCGTGTTTGATGGATGAGTAGATGGACTATTGGATGTTAGGATATACATTCCTCCTAACTTGAAGATTTCGGGGACGAAATCCTTTTAAGTGGGGGAGAATGTAACACCCCGTGTATTCTATAACCGTGAAAGTCATAAATTAAAGTATAATTAATTTCAAATCAAAGAATTAAGGGAAACAGGATACGCCATTGTGTTCATCTCGGAAAAATACGCGAAATAGAGTCCGAGTTTACGCAAAACGGATAACGTGTGAAGAAGATATCTTTAATTTAAATAACGCAGCAAAACATGAAAAAAAAAAGAATGGGAAATGAATAATGTTTAGCATTGTTCTAGGGTTTGTAAGCAAAAGACTTAGTAGCTCATTTGGTTGGAACACATGACTTGCATACAAGAGGTACAGAGTTCGATCCCCGCCAGCGCCCTATTTTTGTTTTAGGGGAATGGCTTAAAATAGCCTAGTGTGAACGCAGTTCAAAAAGTGGTTTAGTGTGAAAATGGGTAATTGGGAAGATAGAGAAAAAAATGAATATATATATAATATATATATACATATACACATATATATATATATATATATATATGACGTGTACGCATCATGTAGCGTACGTTGCGCATTTTTGGTTGTCAAGGATGGTTTTTTTTTTTTGGCCTTCTCCAATTTTTAATTATGACAAATTAAAGGTAAGAAAATATTTATTCATATATAAATAAATATTTATATATGGGTAATTAATACGGTAAAGGGGAAAATGTATCTATTAAATACGTATTTACGTTTGAATTGGTGAACATTTAATACGCTGAGTCATTTCTGACTCATCGCTGAGTCAATGCTGAGTCATTTCTGACTCATGGCTGAGTCAATAGGATAACTCTATCCTGACTGAACGGTTATGGTCATTTCTAGGATTAATCAAACGGCCTAAATTAATCCTAAAATTCTATATATACAACTCAAACCTAACCTAAACTCACACAAAAAAATAAGAATGAGGCCATCATGCTGCTGAGGAACGACTAGGAGTAGCCACCAATTTGAGAGAAGATTAGGAGGCAAATTCTAAAGCATAAAGCAACTTAAACAAATCAAATCAACGCCTACGTCAAAAGGAGTCGCATCTCCAAATTCCTGAATTGGAGAATTCGCCACACGATTGTAAGTAGAGTATTATTTTGGTATGAATAAATAACTGTGTTGGTTTGTACACTTGATTTGTGGTGATAAGTAATTCATATTTGTGCGTTACTATGATTCTTATCGATTTGGAATATTGTATAACGATTGGATATTCGCAAAGTATGTTATTCATTATAAAAACTACATGTTTGCGGTAGTTTTATGCAAGTATACGTTTGGATATTCGCAAAGTATGTTATTCATTATAAAAACTACATGTTTGCGGTAGTTTTATGCAAATATACGTTTGGATATTCGCAAAGTTTGTAATTCATGTTGAAGCTACATGTATGTAGTTCTTTAATTGAAATTCATGCAAGTTTGTGGTTTTGCTACTATGCCATCATAATGTGTATTTCTACACAAAAATCATTTTGTGTGTAATTGGAACAAAATTGGGTTATTATAATTCATATGAAATTATGTTGATAATTTGGCATCATGATCTATATATTAAGCCATACTTTTGTACTAGAAAACCTCTTTGCGAACTTATGAATATGACTAGGCTATGATTGATATTTTGCATAATTGAAAAACATGTTAGGTCTATATTGTTAACAAGAATTATATGATGACACATGTGGTACATAGCCAGGTTAGATTTAAAATCCCATTTGCAAGTTTGCATGACTAAAGTAAAAATCATGATTTCATGTTTAGAAATATTTATGCCATAAGTATATGTGTGCCATGGTTATGTGAATAGATTTAAAATCATGATTAAGTTGGAATAATTCTAGTTGAACTATACTTTTGTATTAGTAACAAAAGTAAGCACCCTTGTAAACATGTAGTAACCTTATGAACATGATTTGCTTATGTTTGACATTATGCCTAAAGAAAAATATAGGTTTATGTTGTAGTTAAGACTATGTGTCAATAATGATATCCAATTTAGATTCTAACTTAACTACAAGTTTACATGCTTTGATTCATGTCACTTATGCTTTATGACCAAAGTATACGTTGCTACTATGCAAGTACACCAGTTTCTATTTTATAGTTCCAACGTTATGTTGCAAGTTCATGCGTTCACATTCCCCTTTTTGTGTATGTAATCACGCTTTAAGCCTCCCCTTTTTTTTCACATGGCTAAGTTGGGCTTGAAAAGGCTAAGCCCAACATATATATATATAATAAACGAACGTATTGAACGGGGGAAAATAGCGTTGGGCCAAATTAATTAATAAATGAAAATATAAAGTAAAGGGGCCCAAATTCAAGTATGGGTTGGGCCCATGATTGGTGTAACCTTCACACCATTGATTTTTAATAATGGGCCGCAAATATTTACATATAAGAAAATAAAGAAGAAAGACAAAATATGTAAATGTAGAAAATACGATGTGTTTAACCCGAGGTTGGATTGAGTTGTGATGTAAACCTGTCCGGAACCGCCCGGCTGTCCAGTAGTCACAACAATACCTATCCAATGTGGGTGGTTAAACATGGAGCCCAATAAGGACCCGAGGTTAGACTGAGTTGTGGCGTAAGACTGCCCGGACCCAACCGGCAACAGGCAGCCACAACAATACCTGTCTAATGTGAGAGGTCAAGGCTTTAATAAGACAATTAAGGCTGAGTCAGGATTGATAGGATTAAGTAGATTATATTATTACTTAATCAAAATGGAACATGCTAAACTAAACAGACTGATTGGGGGTTAGGTTTATAAACACTTAACCAACTTAGCATGTTGGCTAGAAATAGAAAATCTAGTAGCGGGGGACCCTTTTCAACAGTAACCCTACAAGGCGTATCATGATACCCTGAAACTAGGCAGGGTGGGGCACGATTACTGGGCTGATTGTAAGAGGTCAAATCGACGGCGGTGGTGCAGCAGTGTAGGTTCTAACGGGATGCGGGCGTGCACACACTCCGGCGCAGAAAAATAAGGCACTGGGCACCAGTAGCATACCTGTGCATTCTAGGATTGTGTCGGGTCGCCACCATGGGACTTGATACACCCCATGGTGGGACCAGCACAGGTAACTACAACATCGGGGGCCGTAAGACACATGTAACTATGCGAGTAGGAGCCGATCATTATAAAATGGATCACTTCACCCTGATTATGGGGTGCCAGTTGGGAACTAGTTTATATGGGTTCAGAGATTAAAATGGGGTACGATAGTATATTCGACCCTAGACAACTTAACTAAGTTTATGGTGCTTTCCCCATTTCTAGTTTATACTTATCATACCCAGTTCTTTATTCATAGACAGAGTAGTCTCGACTTACTCAGGCTTTATGTCTGACTCTACTTTTCTTTCGTCTTCTTTTCTTCCGTCCCCCCCCCCCCCCCCAGGTCCACAGGGAGGGAATACTGCAGCTTGACCAGCCTTCATATCCAGCTTGAAGAGAAAGAATGTATTGCTTGGACCTTTCCGTTTTGAACTATGGCTTTGGACAACAACTATGGGGCTTATGCAGTTTATTTATGTTTTCTTTATGCTTCTTTAAATAATGTAATCAAGACAGTATGTTTTTTTTTTGAAAGGATGTAAGAAAATCATGGTGATGTTGCTGTAACACGTATTTACTTTTATGAAATAAAAGTTGTTGCTTTTCTGCTATTTACAAATATGTGTTCTTATATCTGTCTTGTATATCTGTGACTTATACTTATAAACCTCCACCAAAATTAGGGCATTCCCTTTGAGAGTGACTCTAACGGAGGTGGGGTGTTTCATATGCTACTTAGGAGAGAGGTTGGGAATGTACCCTCAAAAAGAAATGGATAAAGCCCACGCATCTTCTCCTCGGTTTCCCAAGTTGCATCTTCGTCGGCTTCACCCTACTGAACTTTCACCAATTTGACTTCTCGATTCCTTAGTTTCTTGACCTCTGTTCCCAAGATACGAATCGGAGCTCTTCTCAAGGTTGCCTCTTTCTCTACCTCAATGTCTTCAAGAATGCTTGGTTCAACCACCTCAGCCGACTCATGAAGGCACTTTCGGAGATGCGAGACATGAAAGACATTATGCACTCCGGCTAGCTTCTCGGGCAATTCCACCTTATAGGCCATCTTTCCAATTCTCTCTATGATAGGGAAGGGTCCTACGAACCTTGGTGTCAGCTTCCCTACTGCTCCAAAACGTACCACATTTCGCAAAGGAGAAACCTTCACGAAAACCATGTCTCCCACTTCGAATTCCAAATCTGCCCTTCGCTCGTCAGCATAGGATTTCTGTCTATCTTGGGCCGCTTTCATCCTTCTTCTTACTAATTCAACTTTCTCGGATGTGTCTCGTATCATATCGGGCCCAAGTATAAGTCTATCTGTTGTCTCCCACCAACAAGATGGTGACCTACACGACCTCCCATACAACGCTTCAAATGGTGTCATCCCTATGCTGGCTTGATAGCTATTATTGTATGCAAACTCTACAAGAGGAAGGTGGTCTTCCCAAGTACCACCAAAGTCAAGAACACAAAGCCTCAAGAGATCTTCTAGCACTCTGTTCACCCTTTCGGTTTGGCCATCCGTCTGGGGGTGATAAGCCGTACTCAGATTCAATCGTGTACCCATCGCTTCTTGCAAACTATTTCAGAACTGGCTAGTGAAAATTGGGTCATGATCGCTAACTATGCTAGAAGAAACTCCATGCAGCCATACTATCTCTTGAAGATAAACAGATGCTAGCCATGATACAGTCCTCTTGCTTTTCACCGAAAAAATGGGTTCTCTTCATAAGTTTATCAATTATTACCCATATCCCATAAAGCCCAAATAGTTTGGTGACAAACTTCTTCACCCCAACCATATATCACAAATAGGCTAGTCATACTCCTTAGGGGGTTTGCAACAGATCTAAGATTGAGGATAGGGCCGAGAGGATATACTTAAAAGATAGCATGCGAGTAAGCTCTACGGAACAATAGGGATCAAGGATATACTCTTAGAAAGAGATTAAATGCGCGTATCTAGTCTTCGATCTTCTAAGCCGCATTTTCTTGTGCTTAATCCCATCGTGCCTTGACCGTCTTTTAACTTCGCAATTCCGTAGTTCTTAATTCTTGTTCCCAAAATATGAGTTAGAACTCATTTCACCGTTGCCTCTCGTTCCACTTCCACTTATTCTTTGCCTAAAATACTTGGCTTAAACATAACTGCGTGCTCATGGTTTCGTGCAAGCTTTCCAAGATTCGTTAGTGAATCTTGGATCTCGTTTACATATTATACGGTATCCT
Source organism: Allium sativum (assembly GCA_030737875.1). NCBI lineage: Eukaryota > Viridiplantae > Streptophyta > Magnoliopsida > Asparagales > Amaryllidaceae > Allium > Allium sativum. Next base: position 874,941,262 of record CM060912.1, on the reverse strand, counting down.
ACGCAGAAAACTATCTCTTGAAAACAGTGCCAATCCACGTTGCCAAACTAGAGCTGAGGTAAGGGCTCTCTTGAGCCTTTGAAAAGCAAGGTCACACTCCAAGTCCCATGCAAAGACTAAGTTCTTCTTCGTCAACTTAGTAAGAGGGGACGAAATCTTAGCGAAGTCCCTAATGAACTTCCTATAGTAGCCTACCAGACCGAGAAAGCTTCTTACTTCGGTTGCATTCCTCGGAGTCTTCCAGTCTTGAACCACAACCATTTTCGCGGGATCCACCGCTATGCCTTGCTTAGAAACTATATGTCCAAGAAACCGAACTTCCCTTCTCCAGAAATGACATTTGGAGAACTTGGCTTTCAACTGATGCGCTCTAAGCGTATCCATCACTTCCTTGAGATGTCTGGCATGTTCTTCCTCGTCCTTTGAGAAGATCAGAATATCATCCACGAAGACAACCACGAACTTGTTAAGGAACTCTCTGAACACCCTACTCATCAAATCTACGAAGTAGGCGGGTGCATTAGTCAAACCGAATGGCATGACAAGCCATTCAAAGAATCCATCTGGAGTCCTAAACGCAGTCTTATCAATACTATCCTCAGCTACTCTAAGCTGATGGAATCCGGTGGTTAGATCGAGCTGAGAGAAAACAGAAGCACCTACCAACAGGTCAAAGAGATCATCAATCCTCGGTAAAGGGTGCCTATTCGTCTTTGTCAGCTTGTTCAACTGTCGATAATCAACACATAGACGAAGCGAACCATCCGCCTTAGTGGCGAATACCACCGGAGCACCCCATTCAGAAATGCTTCGCCTAATCAAATTCTTCTCAAGCAACTCCTTGATTTGCTTACTGATCTCCCCTCTCTCACGTGGAGCCATGTGCCTAACTGGCAATGATACTGGCTTGGCATTATCAACTAGATAAATGCGGAAATCTATCTCTCGTTTAGGGGGTAACCCCTTAACTTCTTCAAAGACATCGGGATAGTCTAGGACCACCCTTACAGATTGCAGATCATCGATGGACGAGTCGAGAGATTCAAGATAACATAACATGACGGGACCTCTAGGGTTACAAGAAATTTCTAGGGGATTACCGAGGCAAGTCATGAGCCTCACTACCCTATGCTCACAGTCAAGAATGGCTCCATAACTGGACAACCAATCCACCTCCAAAATCAACCCGTATCCCATAAACCCGAGAACCTAAACATTACACATGAATTCTATGCTCAAGATAGAGATTTTCAAATCCATACAAACCACAGGTAGATGGGCGGAACCCCCAATTGGATTTGAAACACAAACGGGATCCTCAACTAAGCTAGTACTTAGGTGCAAACTTTCAACAATACCAGAAGAGATAAAACTATGCGATGCGCCAGAATCAAATAAGGCGCGAACAGGAAAATCAGAAATGTAAAAATGAATTTCTATAAACACTCTACCTCGATCAAAAGCTGGAAGAGGCCTGCAATTGCCCTCCAGAGGGTCTTACTTGCCGAGTTTGTCCTTGCCCTTGTCCTTGCTTCTTGGGGCAATCCTTGCTAAGATGTCCAGGCTCTCCACAGTGAAAGCATTCGCCCAACTTCCTCTTCTTCTTCCTACAGTCTTTGGCTATGTGCCCAGTAATCCCACAGAAGTTGCACTTCCTCCTTTCTCTTGACTTGTTGTTCTTGCTATTGTTGTTCTTGCCTCCTTTTCCGGAATCTACCTTCTCGCCTTGAGACTCATTTGCCTTGACCTCCTTCTTGCCACTCTTATCTCCCTCTTGAAGCAGGGCCATATTCACCAAACTCTCGAAAGTTTCCCCCAGGGGTATATGAGACATGGCCAAACCGCGCAATGGCTCATTCAATCCTAGAGCAAAGTGTAGGGCCTTCTTCCGAGTTGTGTTTACCAATTCTAGACCGAACTGAGCAAGTTGATTAAACATATCCACGTATTCCCTAACTGTCATGTCCCTTTGCTTTAGAGATAGGAACTTCTCCATCTGAAGATTCTCTTCTGTCGATGATAGGAACTTCAGTCCAAACCTTCTCCTAAAGTCATCCCAAGTCTCAATGGGTCTAGTAGTGGTGGTGACTACCCACCAATAAGCGGCTTCCCCTTTCAATAGCCATACCACCAACAGAACTTTCCTACGATCTTCCACATCCAAGATATCAAAGAGGTCTTCAGTTTCCTTTAACCAGTTTCTTGCCTCCACAGAAGTCCCCGTTCCGACAAAATTCTTGCAACCCATCGCCTTAAAGTCTTTGCAAAGCTCCGCGAAATTCACTTGTGTATGCTGAGGGGGAGGAGGAACCTCAGCTACGCGAGGAGGAGAGATGTTAGCGACGGGGGAAGGAGGAGGAATGTTTGCGGGGTCGGCTTCATTCGCCCTTGCCTCCATAAATCTCCGGAACAGACGGGTACTTGCACGCCTTTCGGGATGTTAAAGCGATCGGCCATACTGAAACGAAGAAAATGATAGATTCAGAACGAAGAAACGAAGGATAGTGCTATGGCTTTTGGAGAATAGCCTTTTAAAATAAACTAGACTTTTTCTTGGAAAATACTTAATTGGTTTTGAAAATAGTTTTTCAAAAGGTAAGTTTTAAAAACCTTTTGCTCGAATCTTGTTAACCTTATGCTCTGATACCAAATGTAACACCCCACCTCCGCCAATGCCGCTCTTGCAAGGACATTAGCTTTGGAGGGGCGTTAAACAAGGTAAACATGCATGCAGATATCACAAGACAGAACATATAAGTAAAACAGAGTAGTAAAGCAACGGATAAAACTTAGCATTTCAAAACCAGAGTTAAGTTACAACAAAGTACTCATTATTTTCCAACAAACAAAGTCTAAAAAAAAGCATAAACTGAAATACATAAAGTACTATCCCCAAAGTGAAGTGATAAACCATAGCTAGCTCAATGTCCAAGACCGTACATGAGCAAATCCAGTAAGCAAGCTAGAAAGATCCAAGCTAAGCTCCAATATTCCCACCCTGAGTAACTGAGGGGGGGGGGAAACGGAAGAAAAGAGACGAAAGAAAACAGGTCAGTCAAAAAGACTGGTAAGCCCTACTACTATCTGTCTATGAACTAGTAAAGTTAACTGTCGTGAGAAGCTGAGATGAACATAAGGATAACAACATACTGGCATAGTGATTAACTAACAAGATAGATAAAGGTGTCATCGCATAATCAAGGTTAAGTTTTGCACCACGGGTGTACTAGCATTCTAACATGTCAAGTAAAAAAAAGAATTGATCCTTTGGCCCAACATCATGAGGTGACCTAAATCAAGGTCCAACTACTCGGTCTAGTCGATCGGCTCCCTATAAGCCTAACTCGTCAAGTGTCGGTGTCATACGGCCTAATCATGTAATGTAGTTGACTGTGCAGGGTCCACCCTAGGGTGTATCAGGCCCTATGGTGTAACCCTCTGACACCATACCATGATGCACAGTCCAAACCTACCGGTGCCCGTGTTCAACTCCGGACTTAATGTGCACGACCATGGTCCGCCTGAACAACCGGGGCATCATTCAGCCGTCTCTTTTGGTCTCTTACAATCAGCCCAGTAATCGTGCCCCACCCTAGCCTAGTCCTAGGGTCTTATGATACTACCAAGGAGGTTACTGCTGAAAAGGACCACGCAACTAGGGTTTCTTAACGGGTTAAATGTGGTTAACCCGATCCACACGTGGATTAAATTGGTTAAGAGTACCCAAGGCTCCTGACTTAACCTCGATTAATCCATCAAGCCCAAATTAGTTAAGTATTAAGTGGACCATGACTTAACCCTAATCAGGAGGCATTCATTAACTTAATGTGATTTAACCTCTCACATTAGACCTTGTTGTGGTTACTAGTTAAGCCGGGCGGGTCCGGGTAGCTTTACACCACAACCTGGTCTAACCTCGGGTTCGTGCACAACATGACCAACTTCTCACATTGGGTCCTATTGTTTGTAGCCACTAGTTAAGCTGGGCGGGTCCGGGTAGATTTATGCTACAAACTCAACCCAACCTCGAGTTGGCCACACTCATATTTTCTAAGTGTCATGTCCATTATGTTTCCAAAACATAATTACAAGTTAACATATCACGTTATGTTATAAAAACCATGTTCATGTCATTATGTTACCCAACCCCAACGTAATCCTATCGTTTACATAATCGTAACAACGCATAAAGGATAAAATAGGGAACTTGGCATAATCATGACAAAAAGGTGTTGAAGCCACAAGTTTAACATGGTGGCATATGAGATGTACATATGTTCATATACTTGCATATTGCATTATTATGCTTCAAAAGCATGCATAAAACCAAACTTAACATATGAGTGATACATGGTGATAAATAACATGTAGAAGTTGCTAGAAGTTCGCATTTGGCCTCACATGCAAGTTATCATAAGGGATATGATAACTTTCATGTTGCCAAAATGCAACCTTTAACATAAAGCTTGAAGCGTTAAGGTCATAAACTCAAGTTTAACTCGCATAACATGATAACATGATCAACCCAAACTTGCATAACATGATAACATGATCAACCCAAACTTGCATAACATGATGACATGATCAACCCAAACTTGCATAACATGGCAACATGTGTCATACATAACTTGCATAATGATCAACCAAACTTGCATATAATGATCAACCAAACTTGCATCATTCATTTAACTTTAGAGTTCAATAAAAAGAAAGTAGAAAAGGGCTTACAATGCTATGAAGACACAAATAAATAGTTATTATAAAGATTGAGACGAAGTCGTTATGCAAAACCCAAATATGCAAGCTCCAAATGAAAAACCCTTGAGCCAAATCAATAAAAACTCTTGCTTTGAAAGAGAAATGTTGCAACTTGACTTGAATGCAAACTAAGAACACTCATACAAGCTTGAAAATACTTGTATGCACTCAAAATCTCCCATATAGATAGACTTAGGAATTTTAGCATGAGAGTGGAGGCCATGAGAGGAACAAATTTGGCATAGTTTAGTTGTAGTAATGAATAATGATGATTTAGGCTAGGTTTAGGGGTCTTTTTATAGAGGATTAGGATAGTATTAGCCATAGGATTAACCCTAGATTAAATCCAAGCCATCAAAGCATGTCTTGGGGAAGAAGTCAAGTGTAGGAACCATCTAGGGCCTTTAGATTAAAGCTGAACCATGAGAACCATTCAAATGCAAAATCTGCATTTGAGCGAATCGGCCCACGGGTTGACAGCCGATTCGGTTATTCCCCTCTCCCAATTCGCTGTTTTGAACATTTTTGCATATTTATTTATTTAATTTTCAATTATATATATATATATATATATCAATATATATATATATTCCTCTGCGCAACCCATTTCACTTAATTAAGTATACTTTAATTTGTGAATTTTTCGTGAAACTTCGCGAGGCCATATCTTGGTCATACGGACTCCGATTTTCGAAAACTCGGACTCTATTTCGCGTATTTTTCCGAGACGAACGCAATGGCACAGCCCGTTTCCCTTGATTCAGATTTTACAGCTTAATTCTGCCTCCATTTATGTTATAACATGTTATTCAAAAATACGGGTTGTTACAAGAGACGAGCAGGAGGCTTTCACGTAAATATATATGTAGTATTCTCCCTGTATTGTTGAAGATCACTGCTTGATCATTAGTGGTGCATCTTCTACTTTAGCTTTCTTTTGTCTAGAGACAGTAAATTTGGAAAGTTGTAATAAGCTGTATTTGGATTTCCGCTGCTCTGATGTTGATGTTGATTTTAGTTATCAGCTTATGCACTGTCTCACCTGTTTTATGTCAAGTATGTTATCATTATATTTTATCCCATGCGCTATGAGACATTCTACAGGTTCCTTGATTTGTTCATTCTCTTCTTTCCTTTCTTTGGCGACCGTTCCGTGCTAGTCGGACATGTGTACAACGCACTTTCGGAGGAAATACCAGCTGGTGCAGGGCGGGCCGTCATAATATGCAGGGATCCAGATCGGATCGCCCCCTCTCTCCACGACCCGACCCGCTCCAGCTTGAGTACCACGATCTGCCTGGGAAAGTAAGCCATGAATAGATGCCTGAAGAGGAGGACCGACCTGAGGTGCCACGAATGAAGGAGCCACGGCTCGATCCGACCTGGAGCAGGGATCACTCACGAACCGAACTGGAGTATGACGTCACAACCAGGAGCTTGGGTACCACGACCCGATCCGATGGAGGGAGCACGATCCAACCAGGACCGGAGTGGCGACTGCGAACCGATCCAAGGGTGGAGCACGATCCGAACCGAGGGGCTGATGACCACGACCTGAAGCAAAATGAAATGAATGAAGACTGATATGGAGGAGAAGACCAAAACCCGAGATGCAAAGGTAGTCCAAGTGAGAAGTTTGTACTCAGGATCCAGTTGGGAACCAACGAGTCGACTTCATGAGTTGGGCTTTGCTGCGGGACGTGTGCTAAGGGGTTGTCGATGTCTGTAACTTTAGATCACTATGTGTAGGGGGTACGTGAACGGATTCAGGGCCACATTTGCCTAGGTACAACTAAAGAGCTATAGACCAATGAAGTGGGGTCGTTTGTAAAGATTTGGTCATGACTCCATGGGGTAAGCTTGGTAGTAGCAGTAGTTGTACAAGTCGAACTCCGTCACTACTTCGATGGGTCTAGTGATTGACAGTAGTGGACATCGTATGCTTTACGCACTGAATGAGAGATGTGAGGATGGTTGCTATGATTGATTTGTTTGCTATCACTATGACATGCACACCCCCTCCCCCGTTATCTTCACACCCTCTGTTCAGTGGCACCTTAGAGTATTGTACAGTATGTAGTGCTAACTCTTTGGTTGCAGGTCCAAGTATGGTTTAGTATACCTGTTTTGCTGCTTATCGCTCATACTAGACTTTTTGTCTGACCCAGAGTTTTATGTCTCTTCTTATTACTCTGGGTGCTCTCACGAGCAGACTAGAGACAGGTTAGCTGGTGATGAACGAGTAGTTGTACTGGAGACGAGCAGGAGGCTTCCACGTATAATATATATATATATATATATATATATATATATATATTCGCCCTGTGTTGCTACGGTCACTACTTTGGGCATTAGTAGTGTACCTTTCCTTTACTTTGCTTTAGAGACAGTTTGAAAAGTTGTAATAAGCTGTATTTTGGATTTCCGCTACTCTGATGATGTTGGTTTTAGTTTTCAGCTTATGCACTGTCTCACCTGTTTATGTCAAGTATGTTGTTATTATATTTTATTCCATGCGTTGTAAGACATATTACAGGTTCTTGGTTAGTTCATTCTCTTCTTTTCTTTCTTTGGCGGCCGTCATGTGCTAGTCGGGCATGTGTACAACGCATTTTTGGAGGAAATGTCGGCTGGTGCGGGCCGGACCGTCACAGGATTCGCGACAGATTTTAGTTTATGTAAATATTTATTCTAGCATCATTTGTTAGTAATCTGTCGTTGTTCCCCTTCTAATCTAGAAATATATATTTATATATATAGATTCACACAATTATATATATATATATATATATATATATATATATATATATATATATACACACACACACGCACATATATACACACACATACATATATACTAGCGTGTGGTCCATGCTACGCACACGAACAACAATGGCAACCATGTTTTTAATGAACATAAATTTTCAAATATAATGTCATATAATAGAAAACAAAGTAAATTATTTCAAATTTATTTTTAGTTATGTATTTACCATAAAGAAAGGTTTAGTCGTACAAAAGATACAATATTTTATCTTGCATGTTAACATGAAAAACATGTACTAAAGATATGGCAAATATTAGTAATGGCATTGCCTGGAAATAGTAATACTACAGTACTTGTCACGTTACATACGCATTAGATGCTGAAATATACACAGCAAGCACACTCAAATCTTGGTTTAACAATTTATTTTATACATTTCTATAACAAATCAAAACCCAAATACATAACATGCCTACTTACGCTGAACAGTATGGGATGATATGATATTTTGGGGTGGAGTTGCAACTGGCAGTGAAAATGTACCACAGCAGGCATCAGCTGATGTCTGCCATCACTATGTACTCATGATCTTCATACCTGAACAAACAAAACTTCTTTTAGTAGTAAATAGAAAGTCTACATGCTCGAATTAACTTTACATTAATGCAGTTATGCTAACAGTTTCATATCACCACACTTATGTAAAATTGCCAACATGTTCAACTTGTGATGTTTCAAGTTAAGAATTGTCTTTTTGTTTCAACTGTACAATTTTTGGTTTGATTAGTTTCACTGGATTCTTTATACTGTCATCTATTTACCACATAAAGTATAATATTCAATTGCATTACCAGGCATGTTGGGGATTACATTTTTATCCAGAAAAATTACCATGCATATCATCTTGTTAATGTTAAATACATATGTATTATGTGCCTAACTTTGTGAGAAACACTGTGAAGATTATATGGGGTTGACGTATAACTTTTCAGACTATTTAACTGGTATATCCAGCAAAATCAGTCTTTGTAACCAATCATGTTACATTCAAAGTTCCCCTAGTTGCTGTATGGGATAAATGGGTATTTGAAGACCATGTAAAATTGCATTGATGTTACATCTAAAAGAAAGATATGCTGGCACTATTTGAATTAGTGCTGGTACCTCTACAATAATTTTTGAAATAGCTCGGATACAAAATTTGGACAAGTAGCCGACAAAAGGCATATGCGCAAATAATATTCAAAGTAGCTTAAATGTGCAATATGTAAGTAGGTGAACTGGTTACACTTTGAAATGCATATCTATATGCTTCCATGAGCGCATCATATGCATAAACATCGGGTTCATTGCATCTCTTCAAATATTTCTTCTGCCTTGGTACATAGGCCGTCCCTTGCATATGCATTGATTAGAGCAGTGTATGAACATATGTTTGGCTTGCATTTCTCATCTCATAAAATATTTTCTATATACTTAATATTTGTGTGTCCATTATCATACTTTAGAGAATATTCTAATAGATGTTTTACATACTTGGAGGGATGCCATTTTAATTCAATTCGAAGAAAAAAAACCTGCTTTATCTAGCAAGCCAGACAAACAGTATGATCGTAAGAGCAGAGCATATGTATCTTCTGTTGGAAGTGCACAGACAAACAATTCAGTTGATTATACCACTTCTAAAATTATTCATAAACATAGACCATTATCATCAAGTGTACTAATGCTATTACAGCACAATTATGTTTAACTAAATGAAAGTAATCAAGTTTGCAGCTATTTCAGTCATGTTAATATATAGTTTAACAAAGACTGTAACTTACTATATCAGCATGACAAACAAACAAGTTCCAAATGATTTGTCAGAGTTGCATAAAATGAAAAATATGCAGGAGAATTTTTTAGGCGTTTTTCTACATGAATCTAATTATTATTTTTATCCGTGTGATGCTCTTTCTTATCAATTCAATAAATAAAGACGAGAGTACTCTGCATTTTTCAATTATTTTTCTCTAGTGTCCTTTTTTATATTGATCATCCCATATTCAAGTACAAATTAGTAAATGTTTTGGAGGTTTTACACAACTCAGCACAAAATATTCCATAAATAGCTATATATATGTACGCATTCTCACAATTGAGCAGTTATATAATACTCTAAACAATCAATAAAATGTGAAGGTAAATCTTAATTGCGACTACTAATAAAGCGTCAAAAAACCTTAAGATTTTCCAATCCTCGGCAATTACCTAGAAAAGACTGAAAGGTAGCAATTCCTTGAGTTCAGGTTGAACAAATTAACCCAAGCAGCTTAGATAATAATTTCGATGAAAATACCCACGAATTTAGCAGCAAAATACAGGATAGACGCGGATCCAACAAAAAGCAAGATAAATTAGCAGGAAAAAATCAATTCGAAGACGCCTTAGCTCCAAAATCGAAATGGCAGCACAAAACTAAAGAAAATTGGTGCCGATAGACGAATGGATACGAGATACAGATGAATTATGAATCAATTCGAAAGATTAGAGGAGAACTGGAGCAGAATCGCTATTCAATTAAAGTGAAGTATTTAATCCAAATTTAAGTAATATAACTAACCTGCTCTTGAACTACATAACATTAATAGCAATGTTCTTCCAAACAGCAACAAGCTCACACCATCGGATCTCGGCTTCGTTCAGGCTGTAGTGACAAGATTTTCGACGTATATGTGAATCGTCAATAGTCTACCCTGGACGAAGCATCTTAGGAAAGCATTTCAATTTCAGATAGCGCGACGAACCCAGGTAAACGACGGCTACATCTACTCATTGATGGTCGCAACAACGTGAATTCCAGATCTAGGCAGTAAGCGATAATCAATGGATCCGTATTTCCGCATAGGCAGCTTAAGATTGCTTCGGAGGATCTTTGAGCCATTATGATTTGGGGAAAAGGGGCAATTATGATTTGGGGAAGAGAATAGGAAGCGGCCCATGTGAGGAGTAAAATAACACGTATATTACTTTGGAGCCAAAATTTCGGCATCCCCGCCTAAATGTTGTTGACAAACAACAAAAAACTTGTTAAAATATTATTTGTTACAACCGATAAAAAACAGAAGTGGTAATATACAGCTAATACAACATGTTAATTATTAGTACAAATTAATTATTAATTATTGAACATGTTAATAATTATTAAAAAATTAACACTAAAATATATCTTATCTTAGAAAAATAATATAAACATCTCTTGCAAATCTGTTGGAATTCTGCTGCAAAATAGTTTCGATAAATATTCGTCGGTATTCTGCCTGGATTTGCAGTGGAAAATGACGGCAGAAAGTTTCTGTCGGTAATTTGATGCTATTTGCAATGACTTAGTGAGGGATGACAGAAGACGACGTAATAAATAAAAAAGAAAAAAGTCGGAAAAATAACAAACTATACCTTGCAAATCACATGGAAATCCGTCGCAAATTAACCACGGAAATTTCCACTTCTAAATACATGACGCTAAATTAGTGTTTTCTTGTAGTGATTATTCAATTTATTTACATACACTCATTGACATTCATTTTATCAATAATTATATAAATTTACATTCAATTCATTTTACTTTTGAGTTGAGTCACTTTACTTGTACTACATATATGCTTATTCACTTGTAATTATTCTAAATCAATTCAATCGATTCATTATTATTCTTCTTTTTTTAAATCTCACTTACCTTTTGGTTTCTTTGCATCCATTCAAACCACATCCATTATATTCGACATTTATTCTTATTAGCGCATTCCATTAACTTCATCACTTAAGCCTAAGTTGATTATAGTTCAAATTTATACAAAATTTTAATTAATCACCATCAATTCCATTTTATATTTCTAAGATTTCCCACTTTAATTTATTTCTCTTTGATTCATTTCTTATTTCACAGTTCAAAAGTTTTATAAAATTTCATGTTTCTTCATTTCTTCAATTATTCTAGAACTTAAGAATTTAACTTCGGATTCATTTCCAAATCAACTTTCAAAATATTATATATTATATCTTTCATACAAAACCATATTATAAAAGATTTAAATGAAATCTAGTTTCGGAAAACAAAGTATAAAAGTTCTAAGTGATCTCCCCCACCTAGTCTCTTGAAAATAAATGTCGATAATGTGTGCACTCATCACCGAAATCATTTTTCAAAGGCAATAGAGGAGTACACACTTATTTCAAAAATTAATTTGAAAACAATTTCTATATGGAGCAACTTTTAAAATATAAATATATTATAAAACACCCGAAATTAAATTCTCAAATTCATATTTAGCTTCTTCTTATTTCATTACCAATTAATTTTCAATATTCCATTTTTCTTAAATCATTCAATACCCAATAGTATTAATTATTGATTAATCGAATGATAAATGATGAAAATCTAATATTATCATCAACAAAAATCAAAGTTCATAGATTTTCAAATAATTATTCATATATAAAAAATAAAATTCAAAAAAATATTATGTCAATAAGCCCTATTCGAGTGTTTAGAAATCCCTATCGATGCCTTGGCGTCCCAAGTACTGACCAGAATTCATAATTACTCAACGGAATAAACCACCACAATACAAAATCATTTTATATCAAATTACAAGTACGCTCTCTCATATATACTCAAACTCATTTTAGGGTATTACTACCCTATCTCTATTGAGTTAATCCCAAATAGAGCCAAGGTTTTTGATAAACCAAAGCTCTGACACCAAATGTAACGACTTGGATTTCTTTTGACCGTTCAAATCGACAATGATCCTCAATGTCGACTTAAACAAATCAAAAATACAGATAGTTATTGGGATTTATATAAGAAAAGGAATAAAGAAGAAAACAAACACAGAATCTCGCAGCGGAAGGACAAAATATAGTAAATAAATAACAATTCATGAAGCTGTTAAAAACATACATTTGACTATAATATACAATGATGATCAGAGTTACACACATATAGATATACACAACAAGGCAGCGAAAACAAAGTGCAGCGGGAAATACATATATATAATAGATATATACCGAATCTTCATCTTCGTTCTCCAAGGCAAGGTAATCTTTGCTACTGAACTTCGGCTGACCCGAGCGTATTGCATAAAAAGAAACACAATAAACACTCGGATCAGAGCTAAATCATTCTAATATTAGTCAAATTAAAATACGAAATAACACGAGTGTTATGGGTGCGGTAATCTAAAGAAATATCATGGGAAATTCACAAATGATTTTGGGAAAAATGAAGCTATCATAAGCTCGTCCCCATATCACACAATGCAAACGCACAACAAATAGGCGAGTTTTGTCTTATAATGACCAAAAATGCTTTCATACATGAAAATCTTCTTTTAATACTAATATTAATGCATAGTATTGAAAGCCATTTCGCAAATAAATATATTAATCTTAGCAAGCATAGTGGTTATGCCTACATACATAATTTACAAACAAAACGAAAGGATCGTATTGGTTGTTGGGTTTTCCAATATGATGTTTCCTAACACGAAAGATCAATCGAGGACATGAAACTAAGTATCTCCCGGTTTTCATCCAGACATCAGACACTGAATACAGAGCGTGATGTATATTACCCAATTTTCCTCCAGACATCGGACACCGTATATACTTTATTTTCCCCAGGTTTCGCAAGTAGATCTACAGCCGAAGCTTGCGAGTTTCAATAGAGATTTGTATGTATACAACCTAACCTCCAGCTTACCATCAATCCGGTGTGTAAGGTTCGTCAAGATCACGATATACACAAAGCTACACTTCAGTAAGCCAAGCTTTAATCATCACTAGTTAATTTCATAACTCGACTATGTCACATTGTCAATTCACGACGTGTCACTGATTCCTATCGATATATAACGTCTAAGTTCATATGTCTTAGAGGTTGCCACAAATACGGTATATACTAATAGAAATCAGTGCTACGCAGTCAATTTCAAAGTCAGCCACCTAATCCATACAAGTCCGTTCTGGGTCTAAACGGAACAAAATATGAAAATCTCCAAAGATATTCAGATTTCATGCCACTTATAACCTCATATTGAGTGATCGGCCCAATCGAGGCATCATCATTCAATCCAAACTATTCGAAGATTCTCGGTCTTCGCTTATCAATTTGCAAGTCTTTAGTTTATTTATCACGTCGTATTATTACTTGGAATGGTTTTCGAACATATATTCGATTCCGGTCTTCCCAAATAATAAGCGCATTTTAAAACAATAGTTATGGATCATTACGAATTTCCCATTTAAATCTCCCTCCAAATTCATATTCAAATTTGAATGAAATTTCATATCAATATCATGATTATTTAAACATCGATTTTTATTCAAAGAAGAAAATATTTTTATTTTAAATCTCAATCTGAATCAATGGTTTAAATCGAGAAAAATTCCAATTTAACAACATTACAAATATTTAAATAACTTGAAAAATAGATGATTATGAATAAAACATTTTTTCTTAAATATATATATTAAAATAATTAGAGTATAATAAAATAATTTAAATCACTTTATATGTATACATATATTAAAATGCTTTACCAATTTTATTTTAAGAAATAATTTTATTTAATTCAAAACTATAGGTATATAGATGGTTAAAAAAATTAAACCATAATTGTTCTTTCTTCAAATTTCAATAACTTGAGATTTATTTGATGCCCGTAACATCTAGGGTGAACAATAGGATTAATTGGCACACATAAACATACACATCATATACTGAATAACGAGAACAATTTACATTAACGATATCCATTCAATAATCAGTACAAGACACCCATCACAACTATTTCATCCAAAACATCAATATTATGTCGTTTCACTAGTTAACAAATGTCGGGTTTCAGGCTAGCAATTTAATTTCGAATAAATAGTTTAATGTCGATTCTAAATTAACACTATATTTAACTTGTAGGTCAATTTAAGCAACCATCAATCACAACTAGACAATCAAATTTATTTCATAATTTAATAAATATGGGAACAATTCAGTTAATTGTGAGCGAGAAATTCACTCACCTTTGGGTCTTTAGTTAGTCGAACGTTCAGCCAAATCCCAAAAATTTACGGTCTCCAAATGCAGTCAAATCAGTACCAAAACGTCCGCAATTTCATCATGATCCCAACACAACAAACCGCGCTCGAATCCGACCTCGTGCAATAGTTATTGCGATTAGAATGATCGATATATATGTATATATAAGATAAATAAATAAATAAATAAATACCTATACGTCAGCACCAATACCTTCTTCCTGCTCACTGTTCTAATAGCTACAGTAACACGTGAAAAAGGACCCAAATGCATCGACTTTGACCGCCGATTTCTGGCAATCGAGCACTGCATGTAACAATAAATCATACCAGAAGCTTCGTATCGTCGAGAGCTTTGAATCGATATACCATTTGCTAGGTTTTGTGGAGATTTGAATTTGAAGATTGCATTTTTTTATTTTGAACAAGGGTTTGAAAATTTTGTCTCAGCCATTAGAGAAAGAAGTCTGACTAAAGAATGGAAATGAATTTTATTTTGGCTACATGTTAGAAAAAGAAAAGTGATTAGTGGATTTAAGTTTAAGAAGAGAATGTTACTATATTGAGCATTTTTTTTTCATGTGCATGAAACATTAATGTCATTGCCATCTTTCATAATAGGTTTTGAACATTGTCATCTTTCAATATATATATATATATATATATATATATATATATATATATATATATATATATATATATATCATGAAGAACGCTCAACAACATTAAGGGAAGTAAACAAAATATTATGGCAATAATTTTTTTTAGCACGTACATACATGCCTGCATAAATTTCTATTCACTTGTTACCTTTCTATCCAATTGTTTGGTTTCACACGTATATACAAAGTATGCTACATACATGCATGACAATAAATTTTGTGTATTAATTGTAGCTTATTTCCAATTTATCACCAATGAATTAAATAACAACTGGTTTCCCACACTAATCAATTAATCTATTACAATCATTATTTTTAAAATAAGTTAACATTCAATGTATTCCTTTAATTACCATTCTTAATTAATGTTATCATTTACCTTACAATTTATACAAACATAATTTCTAAATAAATATATTCCAACACAATGTAAAATACACATAAATCCACACACACACACACACACACACACATATATATATATATCCATATATATATATATATATATATCCAATGCATTAATTATTTTGCCTCTCATTTAATTATAGGTTACTGTAAAAATTTGCAACATTTGTTAATAACAAAATGTCAATTACTGTCTAATAGCTTAGCAACTGCTGTGCTATATAAAATTTATTGAATTAATTGCAATTATATGTAAATTTCAAATTTATTAATATATATGTATATATATTTTCTATGTAGTTATTATTTTTCTCATTCCATTATTGGTTCACTACAACAAAACAGATCTATTACAACGTCATGTTTACAACTGGCATAGTATGCTCGTTGTAATAGATGACTATTACAACGGTCAGTTAATGCCTATTGTAATAAACGCCCTATATAACGCCTTTTTTACGATGGGCGATGGAAGCCCGTTGTAATAGGACTCTATTACAACGATTATTTCTGGTCCGTTGTAATAGATCCAATTTTACAACGTTCACAAAATGCCCGTTGTTACAGATGTCAATTGTACGACTAGCAAAAAATGACTGTTGTAATATGTGCCAATTTTACGATGAACAAAAAATGCCCGTTGTAACCGTTATAATGAATGTCTTCTACGAATTTTCAGTGATAAACAGTTTATAATCATATGCTTTCTTAAAATTAATAATTATTATTTATTAATATTTAGTAATTTATCATTAGTAATGTTATATATATTAGTGATATGTTACCAATTACTAATTATAATATTGCGTTACTAATAATATTTATTATATTAATCATATGCTACCAATATTTATTAATCATTAATAATATTAAATCAATCATATGTCACTAATATTTATTATTTACTAATATTTAATAATTAATCATTAATAACTAATTTACTACTGTACAAATTGATTAACTTTGTAAAAGTTTTCGAGGGAATCTTTGCCATATGAAAGGATCGAATCAACGTGATTTTTTAAACATGTGTATTATATACATTTAAGCAAGAACGATGGGTGAATAAAGTATAAGTCTGAAGCTACAAATAAGATATTTGAGGAGAACACTTAATCAAGGTAATTTAATTCATGATTTTTAATTCAACTAATTTTTAATTAATTGATTATTCATTTTTGATTGTATAATATGTGTTTAATAATTGCAAATTGCATGAAAAAATTGCAAAATTTCATTAAAATAAAAATTTATTTTGAATAAATAAATTGCAAAAATTTAATTTGCTCGATTTGGTTCAAAATTATAATTAAGAACTAGTAAATTACCGTTAGTATTTATTAATTACATTAGATAATTAATTAATAAACATAATTAAGGACTAATAATTATAGCATTAAATATTACTATTAAATAATTTTTAATTAATATTTAGTATTTGATATTGATTATGTAGCAGTAAATAATTGATAATTAAAGATTACTATTAAATAATTTAGAAGCGATAGCTAAAAATTATGACAAATAATTAATAGTTAATAAATGATATATATTCATTTGAAAACAAGAGAGATACTATAAAAAAATCTTTCATATCAAGTGGTAGTGTATATTTATTAGAATTTAATATTTAAGATTTCAAAATTTCACAAACCATACCCAATACCATGGTAATAAAAACAACGATAGTTACATGGTCACTAATTTAAAGCTTTAGATTTAATCTAACCATTGCTAATATCCGTCATTCACAAAATTAACCCACATGGAAGTAGGGATGGCAATGGGGTAGGGCGGGCGTAGGTAGTACCACCCCATCACCCACCCCGTTGGGTGATTTTTTGCCCCTTGCCTGCCCCATACCCGCACGGGTATCCATTAAAATGGGTTTTAAACAGGTTGCGGGTAATGGTGGGTATTCATGGGTATCCATTATATTTATTCAATTTATTTTTTAGCCATTTATTGAAATTATTTAAAAGTACATTTGGTAAGAAAATCAAATTATACCAATTCTTAAATGCTAACATCAAAATACGAATACATATTTAAACCAACATCCAAAAAAGAAGAGACAACAACAGAAGTATTCATCAAAATATCAACAGTCAGTTATAAATTGTTGAGTAAAAGCATGCACACAAATATCGAACGACCAACAATAATATTTTTTTGTATTGACTGTTGATAATAAATCACATTCAATACGAGCACAGCTACCCACGCACATGTATATCATACTGTCCGTGCCCGGATATTAGCATGGATAAATTTTACCCGCGGATAAGCGCGGTATGAGTTTTTTCGCCATCCCTGCATCCAACGACTCCGAATTCTTTTCTTCTCACGTTCTTCTTTTTCCTTTTTCCAAGTTTTCTCATACTGAATCGCGAATCCGACAACCAACTTTTCAATGAATTCAGTTTATGACAATTGAATCCATTCATCATTGAATTTTTTTTGTGCATCCCATCAATCGATTGTTGGGTACAGGAGCAGGGCAGGATCATTGTGATTTCCAGATCTGGTAGTAGTCTGATGAGTATTCGAAGTAGTTAACAAAGCTGAAGATTCAGATGGGAAGGAGGAACTACAGTTGGAAGAATTATAAAGCTTGTCATTTTATTCAACAAGAAATTGTTTTTTTTTTTGAACAGAAAGACCTGTTATATATACTAGTAAATGTAACGGTAAAATACATTATTCTGGGTAAGTGAAATATAGCTGTGTCATTGTGACGTGGCACAGCAGGATAAACATAGCCATAATTAAATGTTTTGCTGACTTGTCATTGTGACGTGGCACAGCAGGATAAACATAGCCATAATTAAATGTTTTGCTGACTCGTCGTCTATTCCAGAATTCACCATATACTTTCCTTTTATTTCCCCCCTTCAAATCTAGGGTTGGCCATGTCGAACCATAGTTTGTTTCTGATCTTTTCTCCATTCAACTTGATTTAAGTGTGCTGGATCTGAACTGTGAGCCTCAATTGAGTCTTCCTCTCTTGTCATTCGAGCTGTAGCTTTAATATTTGGCTTCGAGCTGTCGATTTGAAGTTCTGGTTGCTGGTTAGCTACACTCGACGTTGATTTTGTGTCGATTGGCCTGATGTTCAGGGCGTCGCGTAGTCTACTAAAGTTTTTAGCTGAGAGAGCCTTGGTAAGTATGTCGGCTTTTTGATGGTAAGACGGTATGTAATTTACTTGTAGCTTTCCCTCCTTTACTTGCTCTCGAACGAAGTGAATGTCGATTTCTATGTGTTTAGTTCGTGCATGCTGAATAGGATTAGCTGTCATGTATATTGAGCTTTGATTATCACACCATATTATTGCTTTTTGATTGTTTAATAGATTTAGCTCCTTTAATATTGATTGCAACCATATTATTTCTGATGTAGCGCTGGCAATGCTTCTGTACTTCGCTTCCGCACTTGATTTTGAAATTGTTGGTTGCTTTTTTGATGTCCATGATATTAGATTGTCCCCTATATAGATACAGTACCCTGTTACTGATCTTCTGTCATCGGGATCTGCTGCCCAGTCTGAGTCAGTGAATCCTGTGATATTTAAGTCTTTTCCTCCTTTTATTGTTAAGCCATACTGTATAGTCCCCTTTAAATATCTCAGTATTCGCTTTACTGCTTTCCAGTGTTCGTCCCTTGGATCCTACAAAAATTGTGTAACTTTGTTAACACTGAATGAAATGTCTGGTCGTGTTATGGTTGCATATTGTAATGCTCCCACAACACTTCTGTACTGCTTTATATTATTTATAGATTCTCCCCTATTTTTAGAGAGATGTTGACTAGATATCATGGGTGTTGGTTGAGGTTTTGCTTCATGCATATCAGTCTTTATCAGGAGTTCAGTTATGTACTTCTTTTGGCTGAGAACCATTTCTGTTTTTGATCTTCTTTGGGCTTCTATTCCCAGAAAATATGATAGACTGCCGAGATCTTTTATTGAAAATTGCTCATTTAGATACTGAGTCAGTTGCTTTAGCTCACCTTCATTGTTCCCTGTTACTATTAAGTCGTCAACATATATTAGTACATATGTTGTATAGTAATTATTTGATTTGAGGAATAATGAAGTGTCAGATTTAGTCGGCCGATATCCCTGTGTCACTAGAGTTGATTTTAATTTGTCGAACCATACTCTAGGAGCCTGTTTTAGACCATAAATTGCTTTCTTCAGTTTGCATACATAATTTGGATTCTGTATGTAGCCCTCTGGTTGTTGCATGTAGATTTCCTCTTGTAACACTCCATTGAGAAATGCATTGTTGACATCTAAGTGATTTATATTCCATTGTTTGGTGAGAGCAATAGTGAGAATTAGTCTTATGATAGCTGGTTTGACTACAGGCGGAAATGTTTCATTGTAGTCAAATCCATATTCTTGTGTATGTCCTTTAGCTACCAACCTTGCTTTATATCTTTGAACAGATCCATCTGGATTTCTTTTTGTTCTATATGTCCATCTGCATCCAATTAAACTTTTGTTGGTTGGTAGTTGAACAAGTTCCCATGTTTGATTATTCACTAGAGCTTTATACTCTTCGTCCATAGCTTCTCTCCAGTTTTTATATTGTGCAGCTTGCTGGTATGTAACTGGTTCATCTGAGTTGATAGTTGCTACGAGCAATTTTGGTTTTAAAATACCGCTTTTAGCCCTGGTTATCATCGGGTGCCCAATATTTGTTGATGATTTTGTCTCTGATTGGCTTTCTTGATTGACTGTGGTTGCTGGTATATTGTTGTTGGTTGTACTTCTGATGTCGCTTTCAATGTTTTGGCTATCATTTTCTTCTTGTTGTTGTCTTTCAGGTGAGTAGTTGGCGAGGCTGATTGGCTCTTCATTGCTGGTATTGGGTGTAACTGATCCGGTAGTGCAGTTTCGATTGCCCTCAACAGCCACTGCTTTGTTAGTACCTGCTAGAGAGTCTGTATAGTATGGTATGCCAGGTATGCTACTCTTACCTGTGATTACTTTATTTGTGGTTTTGATGTCTGAACTCTTATATGGAAATACCTCTTCATTAAATACCATATGTCTACTGATGAAAATTCTGCCATTTTCATCTATACACCTGTATCCTTTTTGCTTTATAGCATATCCAATAAATGTATATGGTTTGGATCTGAAATTTAATTTATTTGTGTTGTATGGTCTTAAGTATGGGAAACACAAACATCCGAAAGTTTTAAGACTTTGGTAGTCTGGTTTGATGTGATATAGTTTTTCAATGGGACTAAAGTCTTTCAACACTGTTGTAGGCATTCTATTTATTAAGTATACGGCAGTGTTGAAAGCTTCTGACCAAAATTTTAGTGGTAGCGATGCATGAGCTAATAAAGTTAGTCCAGTCTCCACGATGTGTCTGTGTTTCCTTTCTACTAAGCCATTTTGTTCAGATGTGTAGGGGCAAGTGGTTCTGTGTATAATTCCCTTAGTTTTGAAAAATTCACTTAGGTTCTTATACTCAGAGCCACCATCAGATTGCAACACTTTAATTTTGGTATTGAACTAATTTTCAACCATATTAGAAAAATTAACAACAGTAGCATAAGTGTCAGATTTTGCTTTTAGGAAGTAAATCCAGGTGTACCTAGTGCAAGCATCCACAAATGAAATGTAATACTTGTAGTTAAAGTCGGTGCAAACAGGGGCAGGTCCCCATAGATCAGTAGCTATTAATTCAAATGGTTGTGTGTAGTTAGTTAAAGAGTTTGTAAACGGTAGTTTGTGGCTTTTGCCCATTTGACAATAAGTGCAAATGTAGGGATATGATATATCATCAAAGACAATTTTATTATTCCTAAGAACTATTTTGACTACATTTACACTAGCATGACCCAATTTGTAATGCCATTTATCAAAAATACTTTTATTATTTTCTTCAAGTAGCATGACAGAATTGTAGCAGCTTTTCTCTTTAGTATTGTTGTCTTGGCCATCAACTTTAAACTGATACAGTCCATTAATAGTATTCCCCTGCAATAAAATTTCTTTAGTCAGTATGTCCCTGACTAAGCAATATTTCGGGAAGAATTCAAAGAAAAATTGTTATCCTTTGCAAATTGTGATACGCTTATCAGATTTTTCTTAATATTGGGTACCCTAAGTAGGTTATTTAAATATAGTTGTTTTTTACCATTAATTATAGCATTTCTTGTGTGAGAAATTTTTACGCACTTACCATTACCCAAGCTTATAGTTTGATTACCTCGATACTCCTTGTTTCCAAGATTAAGATTTTCCAAGTTACTAGTGATGTGATTTGTTGCTCCCGAATCTGGATACCAGTTGTCGTCTTGAATGTCTTCTCTTTTGGCTTTGTCATTTTGACTATAAGCTCTGCTGTTATTGTTTTGATTTATCCCTTCTGTTTGAGACACAACCATGTTGACATTAGGATTGCTTCCTCTTTGACTGTTGTTACCTTGATTTGGTACATGGTTTGAGTTAAATCGAAAGTAGCACTTCACTGCAGTGTGTTCAATTTTCTCGCAAATTTGACATTTAGGTCTATTGTTAGGGCTCCACCTGCCACGTCCTCGTCCACGATTAGAGTAACCACCTCTTTGACTAGTGTTATTGCAATCACCTCTTTGACCAGTGTCGTTGTACCTATTACTTTGATTTTTCCCTCTGTTACTAGTGGTGAAGTTCAGTGAGTATTCACTTTCTGATGGCTTTTTGTCGTCGATCCTTGCTTCGTGAGAGAGTAGCATAGCACAGACATCGTTCAGTGGTAGTGTTGCCTTTTGTGATGTTATGACGGCTACTACGGCTTCATATTCGTCTCACAATCCATTTAGTAATGTCAATACTTGTTCAGATTCATCTATTATGCTGCCAGCAGCCTTCAACATATCGCAGATATTTTTAACTTTGGATATGTATTCTCTCATACTTAGATTTTCTTTTCTACAGTTTTGTAGTTGTCTTTTATAAAATAGCGACTTTGCAGCTGATTGTGAGTTGAACACTTTCTCCATGGTTAGCCATATATCACTGGCTGTTTTACAGCCTATGACTTGAGATAGTAGACTTGGACTGATGGATGACAACAGCCATGCACTGATGAGTCGTCTTTCCTGTCTATGATATTTTGTATACTCGTCGTTGCTAATGACTCTGTTTTCTTTGTCAGTTATATATCTTGCTAGAGTTGATAACATGCCATATAAGTAGCCTTCCAGTCCGTAACCTTGCACGACAGTTTTTTCTTGAAGTTTCCACAATAAATAATTGGTTTCTTCAAGTTGAATGGTGATTAATTGGCTTTATGGGCTGATGATTGTTTTGATCAGTTGTTCGGCAGATGGCATGGTAGCATTGATGCTGGAAGTAGCAAAGTTCTCTTCAGACATGATTATAGATCACAGGTCTGAATCAACGAAATGCAGGTAAGTGGTGAGAACTTTTGATGCCTTTTGAATTGGGGATTTTCGAGAATTGTATGATGGGATATTCCGGATGGTTCTTTCTTGATTTCAATCAACTTGAATTGTTGTAGCCATTAGGCTATTGCTGGCTCCGATACCAAGTTAACAAAGCTAAAGATTCAGATGTGAAGGAGGAACTACAGTTGGAAGAATTATAAAGCTTGTCATTTTATTCAATAAGAAATTGTTTTTTTTTTTTTTTTTGAACAGAAAGACCTGTTATATATACTAGTAAATGTAACGGTAAAATGCATTATTCTGGGTAAGTGAAATATGGCTGTGTCATTGTGACGTGGCACAACAGGATAAACATAGCCATAATTAAATGTTTTGCTGACTCGTCATTGTGACGTAACACAGCAGGATAAACATAGCCATAATTAAATGTTTTACTGACTCGTCGTCTATTCCAGAATTCACCATATTTTTCCCTTTTATTTGAAGTTGAAGGAACACATGCGGCTATATACCTGCTGATAGAGTTGGATGATGAAGGCTCTCATTGATGGTTATGAATCAGGTATTTTATATTTCCAGTTCTATCATTTTTTATCTGTAAGTTGAAGTTTTTTTTGGGGTAAATCTTCCATTCATGTATTGATTGATTTGATTCCAATAAACTCTTGCTATTAGAATTGTAGGATCAATATTTTTTGGGTTCTTTAACCAATCCAATCTCAAATCTAGGGTTACGAAACCCTAGATTTGTTATTCTTCTTCCTTCGGTTATCGCTATGAATTTGTATTATAATATGTTATTCTTTGATCTTAGGAGTTAGATTTACAACGATATAGGAATTTTAACCATTAACATAAGTAGCAAGGTAGTAAGACATAAAAACTTGGATCTCTTTTGTTGCTAATGCAAGTGGTGATCTGTTATAGCATTTATGGATTGGTCTGAACAACCGTTTGCTTGCAACGATTAGAAATGGCTTATTTTTATTCTGTGATTAAGACTGTTATCGCTATGAATTTGTATTGTAATATGTTATTCTTTAATTTTAGGAGTTAGATTTACAATGGTATAGGAATTTTATCCATTAACATAAGTTGCAAGGTAGTAAGACATAAAAACTTGGATCTCTTTTGTTGCTAATGCAAGTGGCGATCTATTAGCATTTATGGATGACCAATTATACCATTTTTAGGAATTGGAACTACACAAAAGTAGATTGATTGATATAGGATTTAATCAAATTATAATGTATCAAACCGTACACTGGAATTCTAATCTTACCAGCTCAGTATTGCTCAAGACATGGTGGAATGCAGCAAGAATTCTAGTTCGATTTAGATTGTTCAGTCCTCCAGGTCAAGCATATATTCATGTACACACAAGTAAATCAAAATATTTGCGCTAATGGTATTCTTTTTCTAGTTCTTCTGTCCATTAGAAAACTAGCTGGAGTAATCTCATCCTGAATTTAACTTAGAAGGACTGCATATGCTTGTTGGTTATTTATATATAGCAATATTCTTCAAAAAATTGGAGCTGAGAGTACTTGGGTTTTTGTGAAGTTAATCAGATTATGGTATTGGATCAATGTCTTTTTTGAATAGGCTTGTTTTGCGTTAAGAAGGCAAATGATCGAATGAAAACATCTAGACTGAAAAGTTTTATCATCCGTTATTCAATAAATTCATTGAATACATTTTTATATTCCATTTAAGACTGCAAATGTTTTCTTCGATGGACCGTTTATAAAGGAAAGAAGTGTTCAAATTTTGGTTATTGAATTAGCTTGTATTATAATGATTTACTGCTAATTTGAAAGAGGACATCAGCATCCTACTGCTAATCTAGTGATTCATAACTGTTGTTCTTTGAAAAAAAAAAAACAATATTAGATTTTCTCTATTGATATTTTGATAGAGAACAGTTGCAATTTAGGGCACTTCAGCCCTCTTGATTTGTCTGTTGGTCTATGATGTATTGCATGTTGTTGTACGTAGTTCTGATATATCATCTCTGCCGTCAGTAGCCTTCATATCATGTTGCAAGGATGAAACACTGTCGAATGTACAGCTAGTCCTGCCTGTATCAATTTAAGTTATAGCCTCTATTTTCCTTGCCTTCGTATCAGTTCGGTATGTGCTGTCACTCCTTACGCAGTTTGATCCCCAGATATCCACTTCCTCTGAACCTTTTTTGAACCATTCATCATATAAATAAATTACCCTGCTTCAAAAAATAGTAATAGGAATAGGTGTACCTCAATGATCTAGTTTATTTCGGTCACATTGGTACCAAAATATAAAGGTCCAAATGAAACAGTTAAGATACTTGAATTAGGGATGGACGTTTACCCGAGTTAGCCGACTTAACCGATCTTAACCGAACCGCTTCAACCGATAAATCGGTTAACCGAACTTCCGGTAAACCAATCAGTGTTAACCAATAAATTTCGGTTCGGTTAACGGTTAACAATATCCGGTCATTCGGTTAACTGTTAACCGACCATTTCGTTTGTTTTTATAATCACTATGTTGATCATTTCATTTGTTTTTATAATTAAATATTCTTTATTGTTTAATACAATGGTTATCATTGTCATGTATATGAACTTCCATTTTAAGATACACAAATGAAAAAGTAACATTGGCATCTTAGAAGCAGGTACTAATTAATCACTTTAGTAACTGTTATTTTCTTGTAAGAACAATTAATGGAATGGTGTAACTATTTCTCATCCTTTAATTGGTTTATACATAACAAAAACATGGTGCAAGTTATTATCAGCAAATAAGGGTGAGATAATAATTGTAGTTGTAAGAAATGCTGACGTCAATACATCTTGTGGTATGATTCAAGATTCTTTTGTCTTCTGTACTGATTTGAGCTGACATTCTGTTGATCTCATATAACCAATTTTAATGATAAACTTTATTGTTGTACCAAAATTTACTGTTAACAATTTTCATATGCAATAGGATAATAGTTATTTCCTTTGATATGTTTGCTAATGCATCTAAGAGACAAGCGAATTATGTATTCAACCTCAATAAAATTGATGACATTGCACTTTAAAATGCACTAAAGACACCTGTTATTGAAAGCATTGCTTCCCCTTTACATCTTTGATAAATAAGTAACCATTGCTTATTTGGATTTTTTTATTGCCAATGTAATTTGGGAAAAAATTGAAAAGTCAAAGAAAACGCGCAGTTGTATAATATAACATAAATGGAGTTTGTTGGAAATTTTAGCTTAGTTAGCCATCTTAGTGGAAAAAATTTAACATGGAACAATTAGATTTTGAGCCAAAGAAAAATCGATGCTGCGCTCACGTTTCTGTAAATCTGTGGAAATGGTGACTACATTTTGTAAAAACAGTCTCAAATTATACTTCAGAAGTTTTTATAATTTATAGGTAAATAACCATATGCGTAAGATGACTGGAATATATAAAGTAAAACTTGTATGCTTCATGTTCAACTTTCGGTCCTTTACAGTTATACATGTTTACACTTATATGCTTTTAATTTAGCTTGTGTTTACCTTTATTTGACATACTTGAGGATGGAAATTGAAATCAAGGAATGAAGAGTAGAGACTTTGTGGTTGTTATATTAATGTACTCCTCTTATCTGTTTAGACTTTGGACTAAGAGTAACGTAATCACTAATGATGCTCGAGTGCATGTAATATGAACGGGAACAGTAATGATGCTTGTGTGCATGCTATGTGTGAACTGAAACATTGAGAGTGAGAACTGCACTGAAGTGAAGTATGAAACCACTGAACTAAATGTATGAACCGGACTGTGATAGCAATTAAATCCATGTAGTAATGCATGCACCGCATGAAATGAAGTCTACAACCGTGATTATATGTATGTATATGTGCTTTTAATGTTTGTAAATTTATATATGTTGCAATTTGATTGGTTAGTCTGTTGATTTAACCAGCTAACTGGTCAATATGGACGGTTAACCGGTTAGCGGTTAACCATTGGTATTAATCGGTTAACCGATTAAATTGACCGGTTAACCGCAGTTAATTTTAAGCGGTTCCGTCGATGGGCCTAAGCCAAATTAAATGCTAACCGGTTAACCGAACCATCGAGTTTTTGGCGATAAACCGGAAAATTTAACCGATTAAGTAGGTTAACCGAGCGCACCCGCCACTGACTGGAATATCATAATATAAAAATATGAAAAGTAGCATATAACCTATGTGATGGATCTAAGCTTTGAGTAAATCTTTCCAGCGATTAACTCCAAACCGAGACTTCAAAGGGAGTCTCTTTCAAATTCAAAATTTATAAATGAACATAAGTTATGAATCATTAGGTTAGCAGTAATTATTATTGTTATCATAGAGTTATTAATCACATATTTAAATTTTCCTCTTTTGAAGAATGATTATTCGATACCACAATGAAAAGAGGAAAATTATTTTTCTGATACTACAATGAAAATTATTATTGTTCTCATTAGATTAGCAGTAATTATTATCTGTTTTATTTATTTTAAGAACTATGTTATCACAAGTGTAGATTTGTGTGCCAGTTCATTTCATCATTACACGTGAGGTACCAATGTTTCCCAGCTTCATAAGTTTTTGAAATTTAATTGAAAGTTTGTCATAGTGAGATAGAAAAGTGGATATCCCGAATGAAGAGATAACAAATGGGTTAAAACATTCAGCTCATTGATTTTTATGTTTTCTGATTTAAGTTGTAGATCAATTATAGCACCAATAATACTTAAATGCCAAGTACACACTGTGTTGCATTGTGTTACATTTTCAGCAAACTGGTCATACATGTTCAATTTTATATTATGTGCCGCTGTAGCTTTAAGGCACTTCAAATTGCATAGTACTGAATTTGTGTTTTAATATGCAAGAATAGCTGGTGTGGGAGTTGTCAAATATTGACCTTTTTTGCTACTAAGTTTTGTGTTGTGCACCGGCGTTGATGTTTTGGGATCTATGTTTAAAGGATAACACTTTGTTAAACAGTACTCAATTTGTATGTTCCCTTTCCATTTTTTCTAGTTAGGAATTGTTGTTTCAACCGACAAAAATAAGAATCATAATTTAATGTGAATTCATCATCTGAAGTGTAAAGTAATTGTTTTATTTTGTTTGTTTCAATCTGCAAAGTACACTTTTAGTCTGTAAAGTATCATGTTAAGCCTTGTCGAGGTAATTTTGTATTCAATGTTTTGTACAAATTTTAATAAGAATATTCATTGTTACTGGAGGAAATAGCAAAGAAAAGGAAGCTTAGGCTCAAGCAAAAGAAATAAGAATGTTTTGTTTTGACTATTTTTGTAACATGTGCGCTGTTAATTATACAGGCTTTAACAGATAAAAGCTAGAAAAACATCTAAAGCTAGCAAAAGATGATTTAGCGTGGTGGCTAAACAATAGATATTATTATTTGTCGAGTATGTTCTTTGTTATTTTTGTAAATATGTGACAATATGTATAAAAAGAATTAAATGTGCGACTTCACAAATGCTGTGAATATACAATCAGTGTTGGTTTTTAACAATTGTGAGTACAATTTACATATATTTTGCATCAATGGTTTTTTTATTTATATAATTTTGTATATTTTTAACAACTGACAAAAAAAGTTGTAATAGACGTCTATTACAACGGTCAATATCTGTCACAAAAAATATTACAACGGACTGCTATTCTATTGAAGGAACATACAACAACATAAGTCGTTGTAAAAAGTCTATTACAACCGTCTGTTACCACGTTCATTGCTCGTTATAAAAGAGGACATATTACAACATGACATAATACAGCGGACGTGCTGGCCGCTGTAAAACACCTACTACAACGGGCATTGCCCGTTGTAGTAGATTTGTTTTGTTGTAGTGGTTGTTGCTATAACTACAACATCTGCTAATATCAAAATGTCAGTTACTGTCCAAATAATTGGTAAATTTCACTGTTAATTAAATTTTGCAGTTTCCACACCTTAAATTATTATTAATAACCAAATACAAATTGTAGTCACTGTAATTAATTAAATGCATTCCCTGTAATGTTCATCTCTCTTTCACTAAACTTTTATGTAAATTAAATTACCGTTCCAAAATAAATATACCATAATTCACATTTTATTAAAACTATAAATCTATTGTCATTATAGTTGTTGCAAATTATTATTAACTACCTAGATCAAACCATATTATTTAATTTTTACCACAAAATCACCAAATTATTTATTTTAACCAAATTTCCCATAAATTAATATTAAATTAAAAAAAATGGACAATGTAAATATATGGGTCGTTACATTGGTAATGGTGATGATAACTACCTTTCCAAATTAGTTGAATCTACAAGGTAATGGATGTTAAACACTTGAAACCGAGGAGAATATTTAAACATCACCTGCAATTAATGGGCGTATAAATAGTAATTTGAAAACGTTACAAATTTAAAAGTTAACTATAGCATTTAGATGGAACCAATGTACCTATTAGGTTGCTGAAGACATCAAGGTATACAATATTTTACGTGTTTTTTCCCCCACTCTTTATTGTCATCTGGTATAGGTATCTTCAGCCCTGTGGGTGTATTTGTTCTTGAGACCACGCCATAAAGTTGTCCATGGGTGAAAATGGGTTGGGCAGATAAATACCAACGTATTCAAGCGTCTGTACTTGAATTTTGTTGTCATGGCGAAGCATACTTTTACTGGAAATTGTCTACAACGAAGTAAATAATCATTTTGTGTTTGGAGATGTTAGGATGATTTTAGGAATTAATACATTTCGACCAACATTATTTCTTATAACAATTTCAACTAAGGGGTTGTTCTTTGGCTCCTAACGGGTCCGTTAGCCAACGGACGCGTCGGACGCGTCCAATGCGTCCATTGGCTAACGGCTCATTTTGAGCCGTTGTGCCAACGGCTCAAAGTTGAGCCGTTGGCATAGGACGCGTCGGACACGTCCTCTCCCCCCATTCCCCTACCCTTATAAATCCTCCCCCCACTCATCTACTCATCACTCACCTTCTTCCAACTCACCTTCTTCCACTCTTTCTTATAATGGAGAATCCATTTCCAAATGATAGTGATTTCGATTCAGACGATTTAGAGGATATCATCCTAATTGGAGCGTACTTACGTGGTCGCCGAAGCGAAATAAGACGTTGGATTCATACTTCGACGTTTACTGGATTGATGTGGATAGACGACATACTTAACGGTCATCAGGCAAGATGTCAAAGGCAGTTTCGTATGAAACGGTTATGCTTTCTTTCGTTATGCGATAGGCTGGAAAGTTGCAGATTGACCACTTCAAAAAATGTTACTGTTCGAGAAGCGGTTGGAATATTTTTATGGACTATTGCCACCGCTAATTCGAACAAACAAGTGGCTGAAAGATTTCAAAGGTCAGGTTGCACAATCTTTCATTATTTTCATGCTGTTTTGAATGTCGTCCTAGTATTATCTACCACTATTATAAAAGCGGGTGATCCTCAATTTAACTCAATTCCTGCTGAAATTAGCAATGATAACTGCTACTATCCGTACTTTAAAAATAGTATTGGTGCAATAGACGGCACACATGTTATGGCACACTTACCTCCAGATCGAATTGTTCCGTATATCAGACGAAAAGGATACGCTACACAGAATATTTTGGTTGTATGCTCGTTCGATTTACTATTTACGTATGCTGTATCTGGATGGGAAGGTACTGCATACGACAGTCGAATTTTTAATTCTGTGGTGAATGACAGAAGTTCCAATTTTTCTCATCCTCCTACTGGCCAGTATTATGTTGTGGATTCCGGATTTCCACTTACAACTGGGTATATACCACCATATCGAAATGTTAGATATCACATCCCCCAGTTTCGTATGACCACAAATCAACCGAAATCCCATAATGAAAATTTTAATTTCTACAATTCTAGTTTACGTATGGCAATTGAGAGGACATTCAGAATATGGAAAAAGAAATTTGTTATACTCCGAAATATGTCAACCTACAAGTTCGCAGCTCAAACAAAAATTGTTGTTGCTACGATGGCTATACACAATTATATACGCAAATACAATATGGGTGATCCAGATTTTATGGCTTATGATGATGATCCAAATCTTATTCCAGAAGAGTACAAACAAGAATACGCGGACGTGTGAAACATAGGCAATAATGACCTAGCACCGGCTCAATGCTATCAAGGCAGCGCTGATATGGCAGTGCGTCGCGATCACATAAGAGACGAGCTTGTTGCAACAGGATTGCACTAATAGATTTCTGCAATGTATCACTTTATCTACTGTTTTCTTATTTCTGCAATGTAACCATTTAGCTGCTTTTTTTGTATTTCTGCAATGTATCACTTTCTGTACTGTTTTTATGTAATGGACTGTTATGTTTTGTTAACTGTATTATTCTGCAATAATTGTAATGTTATGTTTTAATCTGTAATTAGTTAAATTACAAAGTATAAATAAAATACTCCGCTTAAATTCTCCGCTTAAATACTCCGCTAAAACCGCCAAATGCATGGTCCGCTAACTACTATTCTCCGCTATAATACTCCGCTCAAATTCTCCGCTTAAATTTTCCGCTTCCGCTTGCAAAGAACACACCCTAATATTACTCTGCAAGCTAGTTGTGTAGCTATCAACCTTGTCCCATTACAGGGACATAAACTTTGGTTCAAATTTCTAAGAAGCATTATAGGAACACCTACTCGTAGTTGCAGTTCATGGTTGGGAAGACCAGATATTTTTAGCGAGTTCAAAAACTCCAATAGATATATTGTTTCATGTTCATCACTTGCATCGAATAACGGGGTTACCGAATCACTACACTTATAATAACTTTTCACCTACCTCCAAGAATACCTATAACATAATAGTTAATTTCCTCCACTATTTCGTTTTTAGGCGCTAAAATGCACCATTATTGAAAATATTCAGCTTTCGTTAAGTTAGTAGTT
This sequence comes from Allium sativum, assembly GCA_030737875.1. Taxonomy (NCBI): domain Eukaryota; kingdom Viridiplantae; phylum Streptophyta; class Magnoliopsida; order Asparagales; family Amaryllidaceae; genus Allium; species Allium sativum. The sequence continues at coordinate 874,909,190 of CM060912.1, read as the reverse complement.
AAATTCGGTTATATATTGTCAACAATATTTTTCAAACAATTTTCAGAACCTTGTATTAGCTAGGCTTCAAGAATTCGATTAGATGTGGGATTTTGATCTTTACTTCTAGAGATAGTAGGCAGCTTCCCATCACCAGTGCCTAAAATCCACCTTGAAAATTTACAAATTCTACTAATATCTTCTAAATTTTGTCCAGCTGCATGTAAGCACTTGTATTTTTTTAAGTAGAACACTTTGTAGGAACTCCATAATGGTGATTGATTTATAGCATAACTAACAATAATCTGCTTTGTTCCTTTGGGTATAACAGGCAGGGTTTGCCAAAATTCGCCGCCCAATAAGACACTTTTTCCACCAAACAAAATGCTAGTATCAGCATTATAGTCAGTTGAAACTATAGAGCTTAATTTTTTTTCGAAAGCCTCTAAAGCATGTCAATGTATCATAAGACCCTCGTCCCATAAAATCAAATTTGTAAGCCTGAGTAAATCAGCTAAACAATACTTCTTGGGGATATCGCAAGTTGAGTAGTTGTTAACGTTTATCAATATTTTGAACCTAGAATGCGTTGTCCTGCCACTTGGAAGAAGCAATGAAGTAGTACCGAAAGTGGCAATTGCTAAGATATTCATCCTTCCGGCCCCAAGCTATTTAATAATACTCTCCAAAGAAATGTTTTGCCAGTCCCCCACTTCCATACACAAAAAATAAACGACCTTTACCATTGTGTACAACTTTCTGAACCACATCAAGAAATTGCCTTTGATCTTCATTTTGAGTATTACAACATATCACGAAGTTCATCTTTCGTCACTGTTATATCATATCATTCTTCCTTTACAAGTAAAGCTTTGGCAGCCAGTTGGCCATACATATATACTTCAATTGAGATGGACAAAATTTCATTAAGAGACCTACCATTTCTAGTCATAATTTTCTCAACTTGCATTAGGTGCATGATTTTAACTCAGCCTCAAAGTTGGTGACGAAGGAAAGATTGTGATCACGCATTGTATGCCAAGTAATGTCTTCAGCCAACCCAATGGGTATTCCACAACTGATATGGATTGAGACTTTACAAAAAAGAAGCAATGTGACAAATATTTCTCTGAGCAAAGACGGTGAAGCCCAAAAAATTGCATTAGTTATTGTTAGATCCCATGCATTGACATCTTCCAGCAACCCTTAACCGATGCATGCAATTTTTAAGCAGTCCATTACTTCACTATCCACTGTTTTTATTTCAATAAAGCTTGCTAGCTCTTTAACAATATTTAAAAGCATACGTAGTTAAAATCTTTCACCATCCTTTGTGCCTATGTTTCCACACCCTTTTTGACTTATCCCACAACCATTTGGATGAAAACCCTATACAATAAAGTTGTCTAGCTTTTGGAAAACTACGGATCGTATGAAACCATTCGGTGAACGTGATTCCATCTAAGTCACGCCTACGACTAATCAATGTTACATCATCTACATCACTGAAATACGCATTCTGCTCACCTAACAAATGGAACATTAAACTTTAAACTATTGGTTTACGAAATTGAACATCAAACTCAAATATCCTCTAACTTAGCTTCTGATGCTGAGATATACCTACAATCTAAATAACTTTTAACCTCATCAACTTCTGTTTTAGGCATGTGTTCTTCGCCAGTAACGCTCTCCTCTATCATGCCATTTATGTATTTGAATAAGTATTTCATCGACTATTCTTTATTACATACTTCTACATTAATGTGTGCTTGATATTTGACAACTATTTGTATGGGACTACCCATCAGTTTTCCTGCTTGAATTCATTGTCCGCTGAAGTTTTTCGACCATTATTTCTTCATTTGTAAATAGGAAAACCTTGTTTATCAAATGTAGTTTCAGTGCAGTATTGTTTATGATATTGTTTGGAAAAGTTGTTACCTATCATTCATGGACAAGATGGGTTTAAATATCCACAAGGTCCATGAACCATATACTGACAAACATATTGATACACTAAAGAATCTAGGTTAACATCTCGAACTTCAGCACTAATAACATTGTCTACTTCAATGCTGTTGTCTGGTTGGTCTGCTGCTTGTACAAATAAGAGTATGTGTGAATGTGGTAGTCCACTCTTGTGGAATTCAATGGTGTATATTGCTGTGTAGAAAAGTAAAATATAATAAATCACTACTACAAAAGTTGGCATATTCGACACTAGTTTTATGTGGCCATATATCGAAAAAGTGTTGTCTTAGTCCCTTTTTTCAAGTAGGCAACACCAGAGGAGCGTGACATCCATGACCGTTGCCTTAGCTCTCCAAGGCAACACTTCTGTCAATCTACTGCCACGGAAATAAAGTATTGCATTATTACCCTATTGCAACAGTACTTGCAAGTAATGCAACAATATACAGCGTTGCCTTAAGCAGAAGTCAGAGCCTGACTTCTAGGTCACGATAGTGGGACTCACATGAACTTTCCACATCAGCTGATAACGTGTCACATACCACGTCAGTTATCCATGTCAACTGCCCATGTGTCACATGCCAGGTCAGCTGCCCATGTGTCACATAACACGTCAGATATGGAACCCACTTGCTATGTGGAATCAATAATATTTTATTTAAAGCAACACTACTATATTATGTAATGCAACACTATTATCTTGAAATGCAACATCATAAAAAAAATGCAATAGTAGAAGAAGACAAATGCTACGTTAGAAGAAAGCATATATAACGCTTTAATTAGAAATATTGCAATATAAGTTTTGTACATAGAAGAAACTCATCCAAAACATATGTTCCAAGTAAACATAAAAAGAACCACCACAGCATACGAAGAGAAAAAACATTGATTCATGTATTATCCAAATATCAAAACTCAAAAATCAACTACATTACACGTCTGTTTTCTTCATTGTGTAATGTAAGCTCGAACTACTTCAAGAATAGGTGCACGGCATAATGGACATTGTCCTCCATTCCTGACCAACTCATTAGCGCATTTTGAACACGTAAACATGTGTTCACATCTGCAAAATGTATTAATCGTTTATATATATATATATATATATATATATATATATATATATATATATATATATGAATCATATACATGCAACAATCTGATTGCAATAGGAAATATATGTGTATGTACCTATACAAGAGGGAATCGATGTGAATATCACAACAAATACAGCATGTCCCTTTCCTCACTTGACTCCATTTGAACCCATCATCCGAGAAAGCGGCCGACGCAGGAAACTAGAAATACATGTGAGGTTCAGTCATGAATCACCAAGGAATTTGAATACAAAATATTCATTTGTTATGGTTTAGGTTTCTTTTCATTTATGGTATGCTTATTCAGGCTTCCATTTCTGCTTCATTTTCTTCTTTTGTGTTAGAATTTTGGTCTTAACTACAAAAAAGTGATTTTCCCTCTTTTTTTCTTGCTTAAACAGAAAACCAATTACTAATTTAGTTTTTTTAGGAAGCCTAAAAGATAATTCACTACAAGAAAAGTTTCATTTGACAGCAATGAAGGTCTGTGTTTCCGCCCTAACTGCTAACAAAAGTACTCTAGAAAATAAAATCTAGATTCTGAAATGCTGTATAAACTTAGCCCGATTTTTTTTTTCATTTCACGGTTAATTTCGCCACCTTCCTTTCTTTTCCTTTATTTTCTCGTAAAATCCTAATCCTCCCTTTGACCTAATTAGAGTAGCAAATACGCATGAAATCTCCCATGATATTTGTTCTTCCTCTAATTTTGCTTACAATATCCAACTTAGTGGGGCCCCAATGCCTCTTGAATTTGTCATCGGCAAACAGAAAAATCTGATTTTGAGTTGACTCAATAATTAAGAGTGTCATCCATCAACAATTCTCTGATGATTCTCTTCAGTAATCTGATTTGAGGTAATTTATATATAATATTGAAAGTAAATTTTAACTTTGTTGGAGAAAACAATATTAGAAAGATGAATTTATCTAACAACCTTAGTATTTATCAATTTCTTTCTCCCAAAAAACAAGAGATTTCTCTTTTTCATTATGCAATGAATGAAAAGATTAGTCTGTAGGTATTGAGGCCCTCCTTTGTGCAAATTTGAGGGATAGTTGATTAACCAATGTTGTAGTGACTTCATCCTTATTGGAATCAGTATGTTTCTTACTTATTCTTTGGTTTATAAATCAGTAAATTCATTGATCATATGTATTGTACGTTTTAGTAGCTTGTCGATACCTAGATTTCCTTTCACTAACAATTAAGGGTTCCTGAGTCATACCACCGTTGCTTGTGGGTAAAAGTTTAAAGCGTTCTTAAAATGGAAGGATCATCAAGTAACATGCCCTACTGAGTAACTCCACCATAGCCCGAGTATCATTCATTGGAAAATACAAATGCTAAGAAAAACAGTAACATCATCGCTGATGAAACCAGGGGTGATCCAAAGAGAGAAAAAAATGTTTCTACTGAAACATATCAAGGCCAATGCTATTCATCTCTACCAAATCCATGAACAAAAGCTCATGATTGAAAACCAAAATCAATCTATCGACCAAGCAGCAAGAAAGAAATTCATGAGAGGCAAAGACAAGATATTAAAAACCATGCATAAACTTATGGTTGATTGCAAAGCCCAAGGATTCGTATATGGAATAGTGCCAGAAACTGGAAAAATAGTGAGTGGCACATCAGAGAACTTGTGTGGCTGGTGGAAAAATAAAGTACGCTTCGAGCGCAATGTTCCTTTAGCCATCGATAAGTACTTTTCAGAGAACATTGATCCTGTTTTAATTGGTCAAAAACCCGATTTTAACATCAGAGAAAAGATTTGGGAGATCGGCGATAGTATTCTGGGGTCACTCCTATCAGCACTAATGCAACACTGCTTTCCTACTTAAAGGAAAATTCCTTTTTAAAATGGCATCCAACCATCGTGGTGGCCTAATTTGGATGTAGAGTGGTGGCAGGACCTTGGATTCCCTATGGACACAGGACAACTGCCCTACCAGAACCTCGTGATATGAGAAAGATATTCAAAGACGCAGTGCTTGTTGCTGTAATTAAGAACATGTGCCCTAACACCAATAAAATAAGGGCACTAGTTTCCATGCCAAAGGGCCTTCAGGAGAGAATGTCCATTAAAGATAGCTCTGCTTTGTTGGCCGTCCTTGATCTAGAAGACCGTAAGTTTAAAAGACTACCCTGATTTTGTTTTACTAAAATTTTCCATCTATATCGGATTCAGTGCACCAGATTCATTCAGCAAGTTTGAAAGTGATTATGACGTCGAGTGCAATGGCTATAGTATCGGTTATCATCGCAATATTACAACCCAGCCATGATACAATTCAGTAAATAACTTCTAGATTTAGTTCCTTTAGGTCAAGTATACAGTGAGGAGTGTTAAATCCCTCACCAAGATGCACTGATAATATAGATAATAAATGAATAACATAGCTATTTTAAGAGCATCCCCAACAGGGGGTTGCTCGTGGTCAATTCGAGGGGGGTTGACACGAGCAACCCCCCCTCCTCCCCAACGCGGCCAAGGGTTTAAACCCTTGGCTGGTGTTGGAAAAGCCGGTTACCCTTAACCGGTTTTCCCAACACCGGTTAAGGGTTTTAACCCTTAACCGCCGCGTGTCAGGTCCCCCCTCCCCTATTTGTTTGCACCGTCTCACTTTGCTCTCAAACCCTCACAGCCGCCACTCCTTCCTTTCTTCTTCCTCCGCCGAAAGCTCCATTCCTCTAAAAAAAATGAGAGGATTGAGTAAAGCTATTTTTGGTTCTGAAAGTCGTAATGTTTCCAACAACAATGCACAAGGGGAGAATGAACCGGTTGAAGACACTTTTCCAACCAACGCTCGTCGTTCAAAACCCGTTCGAAGAAGACGGCTTGCTAAAGCCGGTGTTTATGCTGCATTGGATCCACACATCGATGTTAATTTGTCTGCAGATAAAAACGTTGGCTGATTTTCGCGAACTGCCTGAAGGGGAAAGACACTTTACCGATAACTTGAAGTCGTTGTTTGAGGTATAACTTCTTAATCTGGTTAGTGTATAAGTCGGTATTTGATCAAGAAGTGTGTCGTACGAACATTAGTTATTTTTTGTATGTTTTAGGCTCGTACTGATCGTACACGAGGATCGTGGGTTAGTATCGTCCGTTTGTATAAGACGATTCGTGCGTACGACACAGACAGAATTATTGCAGGATATCTTAGAAGTATTGGTTTTGGAGATTTCTTGAGTACGTAATTTTTATGAACCTACTTACATATTACGTATGTTAGAAAATGAAATATATTTTCTTGATTTTAATATTTTTAATTTGCATCCTTAGGTATTGAAAACCTGTACAATAATGATGTTCAATTATGTGGTGCTTTAGCCGTGTGTTGGTGGAAAACGACACATACATTTCACTTTAGTTTTGGAGAGATGGATATTACGCCACTGGATTTTACCATGCTTACTGGCATACCAATTGGTCAGGGTGCCACTTTACCATATGATGAGCTATATCAATGGTATGATTTATTGGCTAGTATATTTCCACATTTGAACTTACGAGGGGGAGGCTTAACAAACAATCATCATATCAGAACTTCTTTCATGAAGCAAGCCGTAATGGACTTAGTGGAACGTCAGCCTGCAGTTCACCACTTAGAGATTCTTAGATTGTTTATATTATATATGATGGGTAATTTATTCATCACGAATTCATCAAACACATTGCCATGTGGATATGTAGCTGTTGTTGCGGGCATGTTGTTCGACAGTACTCCTATTACATATGACTGGGATACGCCTATTTTAGCTCATTTGTATAGGGGTTTGGACCAACAGTGCACTGTTAGGACTCATGGTTCATCGATTACTGGTTTTTGGGAGGTTCTGCAGTATTGGTATTTTGAGTACTTTCATAACATGGCATTTCCGATATTGGATCCTACACTATCACATTTCTACCCTCGTGTGAAAGCTTGGGCGCCCGAGAATCGGTGGGTTGTACCAGGAGGTGATTGCCGTCATGTATTTACAGTGGCTCGTACTCAGATAGAGATGTGGACCACACGAGAGTCAGTTCTGTGGCGTCCGTTTGTCGATTCCCCGTTCTTGCTAGGCCCAGCGCAGCAGCGCGCTCTATTTCTGTCTGGTAGACGATTTCCTTTGATATCGTCACCACCCGCTTTAGGATGTTATTGGTACTTGGGGGAGCGCTGTTGGCTACAGTTACTCGATGTCGACGCTGTTCCCAATGATCCCCACCCTGATACAGGTCATTTACGGGTCTATTCCAGTGCTAATTTACAGCAGTATGCCGGCGAGTGGTGGCCAGCTGATAGATTTGTCATTACCGGTAGAGATTACATTACTTTTTGGGGATCTTTTTACGAGTGTACTAATATGGCAACGTTTGTACATGCCACCGGAGTTGATTTTCTTTGTCCTTCCGCCTACACTCTTTTTGGTGATCCATGTGTTTTACGCGACATGTCTCAGAGTACCCTTACTTTGCATAGGCCTCGTCATCAGCCTCCTCAGCCGCCTCGCTATCCTTGTCAGCCTCCTCAGCCTCCTCGTCAACACCCTCCTCAGCCACCTCACTCGACTACGCCGACGAGTTATGGTTGGACCGTGGGCATTCCTAGGACATTCAGTCTGGATACGTATGTTGATATTTCACGGCCTACTGTCACATAGTTTCCAGATCCCGCTGTTCTTCCCTACGAGGAACTATATCTTATGCATGTTGGTCTTCGAGATACGATGTATAGAGAGCATAAGCGCGCAGTTGATGAGTTGACGGCTCGCATTACCGAGCTAATTGCTGTGGATGATGAGCGATATCATCCTATACGACGAGTATATGACGATGATGATGATGATGACGATGACCATGGCTATAGTGGACAAGCCGCACCTCTTGCGGATGATTCGTGGATATTTGGTGATATACCTTAGATTCAGTTTACGTGATATGTTAGTATTGCTATATGTATTCGTACGTTATCCTTTAGTGTGGTGTAGTAGTAATTTTATGTAGTATGTGTGATCTTGTTGTTATCTTATTTGTTAGACTGTGATGGTTGTATTGTAGTTGTATGTGTGTAAAAAGCATCTCGTTTGGGTTTAGTGGTTGTACTGTATTGTTATCTTCATGTCTCTTTCTGTTGTACCTTGTAACTTATCTTGTTATTGTTAATACTCGTATTGTTTATTTTTTATCAATAGCACCAATAGATCAAACAATAAACTTAAGTATACAACACCGATACATTCACCCATGACTTCTTCAAACATAAAAAAGTAGCCAAAATTCCTACACTTTTAACTTAGTTCAATTATGTCATGTGCTGGGACCTTGGGTTTGCTTTATAATATCCGTAGTGTTGTTCTTCCAACTCATCCAATTATCATTGCTTAGAAATCATCGTTCACACCATGAATGGTTTAAAGAGATTATGGTGCTTCACAAATTCCTCAACATCTTCGTCTTCTAGTTCAGATGAAGTCGAAGAAAACTACAACAAACAGCGGTTAACGTACCAACGAGAAACTTTAAACGCGATGCAACGTGATATAGCAGAGAGCTCCAAAACAACCCAAGGAGGCAGCCAAGTGGGTAGAAGAGATACACGTTATAGACGTGACTATCCGCGGGGGGGGGGGGGGGGGGCATAATCAGTTGATGAAGGACTACTTTGTGCCAAACCTAGTATATGGCGACGTTTACTTTCGTCGTAGATTTCGTATGTCGCGAACAGTGTTCGATCGAGTTCTCAACAAGGTTTCTGAGTCCAATGTTTTTTTTACCTCACCGAAGAAATGCTATCAAAGAACTAGGAATTTCACCGCTACAAAAAGTAACAGCGGCACTTCGTATGAATTCATACGGAAGTTCAGCTGATTCGTTAGATGATAAATTACGAATTGGTGAATCAACGATAATTCTATGCTTGAAAGAGTTCTACAAAACAGTTGTTCGTGTCTTCGGTGAAGAGTATCTACGATCACCCACTGCACGCGACATCGAACAATTCATCGAACAATTGTTAAAAATGGGAGATCAACGTGGTTTTCCGGGTATGTTGGGCAGCTTAGATTGTATGCGTTGGACGTTGAAAAACTGTCCAGTTGCACTACAAGGCCAATACAGAGACCACACAAAAAAGGCAGCGTTGGTGTTAGAAGCGGCCGCTTCTTTCGATTTGTACATATGGCACGCATTTTTTGGTGTTCCTGGATCATTAAATGATATTAATGTTCTTCGTCAATCATAGTTGTTTAATGATTTGTACAACGATCTGTCACCGCCGTGCAACTATAAAATTGGTGATACAGACCATTTTGCTGGTTATTATTTGGTTGATGGTATATACCTGAAATGGAAGACACTTGTGCAGGCATTTAAAAAGCCGAACAATGCCAAAGAGGCGAAATTTACGCAACAACAAGAGAGTCTGAGAAAGGACGTAGAACGAGCATTTGGAGTTCTACAGGGACGGTTTCATATTTTAAGAAATGAGGTGCACTATCACGAACATGCAGTTATATCAGATATCATGTACTGTTGTATTATACTACATAATATGATAGTTGAAGAAGAAAGGGGGGATTCGAACTGCAACTTAAAAACTACCCGGATATAGCAGTGGCGTTTAGAAGTAAGCCGTACAAGGACCCGAATACTTTTGCCGAGTACTTGCAGCGTATCCAGGACGTTAGAGATCCCCAAGCACATCTACAATTAAGGGACGAATTAGTCGAACACTATTGAGAGCATGCCGGGAATCAATAGGAAGTGGTGAACTCTATCTGGATGTTTAAGTTAAATTACGTTCGTTGTTTAGTTATATGTTTTCCTTAATGCTTATATGTACCTTTGTTTGCTACAGTGATGAAATATTACGTTAATGTTCTCGTATTACAAGTTCATGCTTGCAAGATTGCTAGTGACAATTAAAAAAGGAAATTCACGCTCATTTAATAATCTTTTACTCCTACACCATTAGTACTTAGTAATTAAAAACTAAATAACGACATAGCAACAAACAACTACAAGGAAACGATCAAAACATAAATACGTCCTATCCCATGCGTCTTATGCGGCACGCTTCTAGTTCTTGCTCCATTAACAATCGTTGCATTGGATTTAATGTATCCAAATTGACAGTCATTAGTGCCATGTCATCAATTCGTTCGAGGCGAGCTAATTCACGCTCCCTAACATCCAACTCACGCTCTCTTGATATTTGAAGTTCTTCGTGTCTACGTTGCTTCTCCTTGGATCTCTCATCTCTCTTAGCTTCCCTCGCTTCCGCCAAAAGTTGGTTTGATTCCTCTGAAGCTACCATTCGACTGTGCAGTTGTTCGTAGTACGGACTGTAATCTGCAATGGTTTTTTTTCTTATCTTTATATTTACCAGGAGGCCTATCACCGGAACTTATAGAAAAGGGTGTGTTTTCTTGAGGATCTGGACTTCCCGGGCTTGATTCCTCCATTGGCCTTCTTGGCATAAATCGCGCTGCAGAATGTTCTTAGTGTATAGTGCTCCATTTTTCCTCTCTAGATAAGATGGCGTAGCAATTATGCAAATTGAATGGTTGATTTTTGTGCTCTGCCATATAAGCTTCATTCGCACTCTTTAGCTGTATGTGTTGAAGAAACGTAAGGTGGTATTATTATACAGCAAAACATATTAACCATTATTTAAGTAATCAAAATTTACCAAGTCTGTCTCGTTGGCACCGCTTTGCTGTCTACTTTGTAGTCCAGCCATAATCTGATTCCAACTTTGACAATAGCGTTGATTCTCTTCCACGATTGTTTCAAAGATTCGACTGTTCTCGGTGGGTTTCCGGGACTATGGCCGTTAAATACTCTTGAAACAGATCTCCAAAATGAATTATCGGACTGATTAGTCCCTTTAAGATTGTCTCTGGAGCACTCCACCCAACAAAATGCTAGTTCTGCTTGTTCTTCTGGATACCATTTCACTATTTTGTTTGATCTTCTCAGCTGTGCGGTGGGAAAAACATCTGGATTTTCAGTATCATCGAATTCTGTTTCTTCATTCAAGCCACTGTTATCTCCAAACATACAATTCAAATTTCATGACAGATTTGGAGAAGTTTCTGGCGGGACTAACCGTTGTTGGCTGCTTGGAGAAGCGTAGTGATGCTCACTGCAGTTTTGCTGAAAATACGCGTTTTGACCGGAACCAAAATTTTGAGTACTATGATAATGATTGGAGTATTTCTAGGATTGATAGAAATTCGGGCTCTGTTGAGGATAATTATAGTTCGGAACATTTGGGAAGTTACCATAACTGGATTGTTGATTCTGTTGGAACGACGAATGGATAGGAAACTGATTGTTGTCGGATTGATTAGTGTGTTGCTTCTGTGCAGAATTGGAGACACCCTTCTTTCCTTTAACAATGTTTGACATTGCAAATAAGTTCAACAGAAATTGAAGAAGGAATAGAGGTGTGGTTTGATGTAGAAATGTTGTGTGTTATAATGTACAAAAGAGTGTTGTACATATAGATGTAAAATCAAACGGTCATAATGCAACGGCCAAATTTTTTTTTAAAAAAAAATTAAACCGGCTTCATAGAAGTCGGCCATGGGTGGAGATAAATTAATTCCCCTACCATGGTCGGCTTCGTAGAAGCCGACCATGCCATAGCCAGCTTCCCCCAAGTCGGCTACGGCCGGTTGCTGGTGCAACCATTCAGTTGCTCCAGCAACCTCCAAGGTTGCCAAAGCAACCCTGGCCCCCCCTTTCATACCCGCGTTGGGGGTCGGTTGTTTTTCAACCGACCCCGCGTTGGGGATGCTTTAATAAGAGGACAGGTTGTATCCATCTGCATGGACGAGAAGAACTGACCCACAGTCTTTGCTCCAAGGTCGATAATTCAAAAGCATTATTTATTATTATTAATTTGGAAGCATTATGATGCAAAACATATTTAATTGAATTTACATCTACATTTTTGTAGACATTTCTAAAATATTAAATGAAGCAAATAACAATGATGCAATAGTTTATCATATATATCACATACAGTTCATAAGTATATCATAGTCAAAATTTTGCCAATGATGTAAGAAATAATATATCTTGATTTCATAATAATATAGTAGAAGTGACATACACATGCGCGCATATAGATGCATATACACACATACATAAGTGACAACAAAGGTGTGCACAAAACCAAAAAAAATACTTGTATACATATGTGAAAGCTCACCTGTTCATCTTGTATTCAATGCATACCGTCGTATGTTCGATTGCATTTAGGAATAAAACAGACTACGATTGAGTGGACATAGCACATGAAGAAGCAGCCTAAAATTGTGCAAGCTGGACGTTTATAACCATATCATGCTGCAATGTAGCAAAAGTAGAAACAAAGTGAGAATCAATATCAGGATTGCTAACGTGAGAGATAGAATATAATGGAGGCATTAAAACCTACACATATAGTCACTCTAAAACTTTGCCTCTATAATGGAGAAATTTTGCCAGTTGAAATAAATTTCTTATGATTTATTTTCCTTGACCAGAAAGCAGAAAGATGAAATATAAGCATTGCTTTACTGCAAAAGCAATCTACGTTAACTTATTTTTTATTGGTTCCAAGGCCAAAAAGGCCTGAACAAACACTAGAAACTACAAAAAGCAATTTCAGTTGCTTTTTTCCTTCTCAAAACTTTGAACCTAAAGTGGTAGCTTAAACTACAAACCTTATAATGTTTCTTCAGCAGCAAGTTTCTTAATTCTTATGCTTATCATGTTAATAAATCAATTCAAAATATCCCAATTTTTTTTGTATTGCTTCAGCGTTGTAAGTTACGACAAATGAAACTTGCTGTCTAAGCACTAAAAAAGCCTAGAATTTCGGTAACCTGCTCTAATTAAAAACCAAAACAATCAAAAGTCCTTCTCTAAGAATCTGATGTAGTAATATCTATAAGTAGTAATATCTACTAAGTAGATTTTTCATTTTGAGATCCAACTAAACCTCGTTATATACGACATAAAGTGAAAACAAGCTTGAAATAGTCCTGATACACATAAAAGATGATGAGCAAGGGAAAATTAATACCATGTTCTTAACCAAAAAGACACAAGGTACATTAGTAATATGGTAATAGCAAAACAAACAACAACTTGAAACAAAATTAAGCAAAAACAAAATAGCACTTTCATTCAAAAGCTCAGATTATATGACTTACTTATCGATCACTTGAACTGAGAAACCAGCTTCGGCAGCTCGATGTGGTTTGTTCTTCCTTCAGCTTCCAATTTGCCTGTATCTATTCTTCTTTATACTCTACTCTTCTTCTTTAGTAGAATTTAAACCTTAGCTTTTGAATTCACATTTTCTTTCACAGTATTTTGACTCCTTTTCCGTTTTCCATTCTCATCAGTAGCATTGATGCCTTTAGTTGGTGGGTTAAGTTTTGAATCACTTTCGTACTTTTCTTCTTCTTCATTGATTTTTGTGATCACTTCGTTGCCTGATTCCATTTTTAATAGCTTTTAAGGTCTTCCTCTTCTTCTGTAGGCAACTAACTGTTTAATGTTTTTGCTATTGCTCCAAATTACAGTTAATTTCTTTGCTTTTCCTCTTACTTTTCCCATAACTCAATTAATTAAACTATATTAGCTCCGAAATTTACACAAGCTTATAAGAAGCCAAATTCATTCAAAACAACAATTTGAGATGGTTTAGAAAAAAACATAGGACTCAAAGAAGAGGTAGTAATCACAAAACCAATTGGCAATGTGAAGGGGGAACTCCTCATATATTAATGAAGATTAGGTAGACAAATTCCCGATGTGGGACAATTCCAACACGCCCCCGCACATATGGCTTATCTTTAGCCTAACACGTGGATCTTTTGGGTGACGTGGGGGTAGATCATGAAGAAGAGTTTTTGGATCAGTGCTCTGATACCATGTTAGAGAACCCGGGATTATCACAAGACCAATTGGCAATGTGAAGGGGGAACTCCTCATATATTAATGAAGATTAGGTAGACAAATTCCCGATGTGGGACAATTCCAACATAGTACATAAAAAGGTTTTTAAAAGATAAGATTTTAAGTTGTTTAAAATCGAAAAGGAAGAGCTTTGATTCAAATGAATAAAACCCAAATGTGATTTGGGTTCGGATCATACTCAGATTCTTTTTTTGAACAGGATCCAAATCCAAATCTAACATGTCTTCGAAATTCACTTTATTTGAATTCCTTAGAGATTCCAATCTAGAAGCAGTACTTTCATCAGTAGCAAAATTAACAACCACATCCATAGCATCAAAGTGCCAAAGAATCTTAAACAAATACAAGGATGTAAACTGAGGGTTTGAAGTCTTACCCAATAGGTGTCGGCGTAGATTGAAAAGCGAATCAATTTGGGGTAACTCTGAAAAGTGGAGATTCGATTCCTAAGCTTATCGATTAAGTGACAGATTGGATGGTGAATCTATTGAAGATGGGGAAGCGGTCCGTTACCTAATAGCCAAAGTGAAGATAAGAAGAGGAAATTGGAGAACGAAACATCATTCAAGAGGAAAAAAGAAATAACGAACATCCTTGCAGATGAAAAGAAAGAATGATTAGCATGATCATGGTATTTCGGGAAGGAGGGAAACGTCCCGTCAAAATTTTACATACCGAAAGAATACAATGAGCTGGCTGTTATTGATTGGATGATAGGGGTAATGTCTAGATAGGAAGAATAAATTGATTTGAACCATTGGATTAGTCATGCATCTATGGTTGGGGGTTTGTTTATGCTGATAACACGGATTGCTGACCTGGATTGTATATATGTAAAGCTACGCTTTTAACCGGTGTTGCACGTTAAAACACTAGAATTCCTACCGCAATAGTGCATGCATGTCTAATGCAACAACATGTGAATATTGTTGCAGAAGATCAAATAAAGCATAACTTTCGCCACACTTTTCATGCAATGAATACACATTAGTGTCGAATATGTCCACTTTTGTAGTAGTGAATAGTTAAACTTGTAACGCCCCGCATTTTGTGACAATTAAATATTTAATAATGCATATGTGTGTGTGTATATATGCATAGACATAAATATATAAAACAAGAAAAGATTAATGCAAATAACAATGCAATGCATGCGTTAAAAGAAAGAAGAAATTATGTTGCATGCAATAATTTACAAATATTATGCATTAATAAGAAAAGAAAAATGAAAGAAAAAATGCATGCAAATTGATAAGGTTACATGCAATGGTTTAAATAAAATATTGTAACAAACATGAAAAGGAGGTATAAGAAAAGAACAATGACCACCAATGTTTTAAGCCTTGTTAACAAAAGCCTATGTAGTCCAGTTGGTAAGAGCATGTGACATGCAAGAGAGTGGCGCGAGTTTGATTCCCGCCGGCGCCATATTTTTATTTTAGAAAAACGGATAAAATAACACATGTTCTTAAGGGATAAATATGTATAAACGCACATATAAGGAAAATTATACATATAAGGAAGTACAAAAATATATGTATACATGTATATAAAAATATATGCATATATATGTGCAATATATATATATACATACACAAAGGAGAAATACAAAATAAGGCTGCAATTAAAGAAATATGATAAAAATTAAATAACGGAATAACACCGTTTGAATTTTGAAAACGAAATAAAAGTTGTGCGTATATATATACGTGTAAAATGGGCATTTGAAGCTTTGTATACATATAAGGAGATTATATGTAAATATAAAATATAAATAAATCAGAGAAGGTATATCAGGATACCAATCAAATGTTTAAATTAAAAACGTTAAAACAGTAAACATTGTGCCCAAAAACGCTCGTGGGACCCAACGGGGGCGACTCTGGGGTCGACACACCCTAAGGGGTCGACCCAAGGTTCGACTCACCCCTGATCCGGGCAGGTTCATTGATGAATCTGGACTATTTTCTTAACCATGTTCGTTACGGACTCAGCGCTGCGTGTACGATAAGATCCTGAACACCTATAAATAGGCTAGCCGAGCCTAGCCTAAATCTCACATTTTCTGAGAGGCTGTCTAGACTCTGCCATTTTCTTCCTCATCGAAACTCTTCAGAAAATTGAATAATTAGTTTAGGAAAATTTTGATTTAAGATTTGGAGGAAAAGAATGTATATTAATAAAGAAGGTGTTCAGAAATCTATTCGAAGTAAGATAAATTCTTGCATCTGGTCAATTTAAGTTTCTCCTCTTTCTTCCCTTTTTCTTTTAGTTGAGAATTGTGGATCCATGGTTATTTAGGTTCTAAATTCAGTTAGGAGAACCATGAAATGCTAGATCTGGACCAGATTCATGATTTGGAAAGCAATTAGGTGTTGGATTTGAGTTATACCTTTTTGATAATGTTATATTTATCGTTTGATATTTCCCGTTAATATGCATAGTAAATCTGCTGAAATGTATAAACCTGCTAAAATATGTCGAAGCGATTATTGTTGTATACATGCATGTTCTAATAACTTGTTAGTTGGATATTGTAAGTTAAGTTACAGTGAAGTTGGGATAATTACATGTTAATCTGTGGTATATTATGTACTTGAACCCTTAACTATAAGAATTGGGATAATTACATGTTAATTTGTTAGACTGAAATAATTACATGATTGATGATTACATGTTATTCTTTTAAAATGGAGTTAATTATATGTTAAGGAAGAACATGCGACATGATAATCAATTAAAATAGACTATATATGATATTAATTAAGTGTGACATGTAAAAATAGAATTACAGTAAAAATTTGGAAGAATGGATACGCCTAAATTATATGAAAATTTTACGTAATTAAGAAATGGTAACCGCACTTAGACACGACGTTAAATTCAACTTGTGGTAGAAGTCTGCCCGGAGCCGCCCGACAAATACAACATCCACAAGTTGTTAATTTAATGTGAGGGGTCTAGTGCGTAAATGTACGTGTAACGGTGCTAAAACACGAGGTTAAGTCCAACTTGTGGTAGAAGTCTGCCCGGAACCGCCCGACAAATCAAGCTTCCACAAGTGGTCGACTTAATGTGAGAGGTCTGGTGCATATATATATATATATATATATATAAAATGATAGAAATACAAGGCATTAATTGTGATGAATGGAAATGAATTAAAGTTACAACAGTAAAAGGATTGGAATGAACGGGGAATGATAATAACCTATTATGAATAAATTTGAAGGGGAAAAAGATAATAGGTAAGCTTGTCCTAGGGACAAATGGAAATTATAACATAAGTTATAATAAATGGAAAGGAAACTTATTAATAAACCTTAGTTAGAAAACTAAGTTAATAAGTAAACAACAACAAGTTGTAGTGACAGTGTAAGATGAAATTATGATTAAATAAGAAAGAACGAGGTGGATGTATGGGATGAAATAAGTTATATTTAATCATAAATATTAAGTGACATGTTAAACAGAAACATGTGAACTGAGATAAAATATACTTAATTACATATTAAGTAGAGCATGTTATTTTAACCATGGAACCAGACAATGAATAAAAGAGATTGTAGATTACAAACCTTGGATTACAATCTAGAAAATAACATGTTATGGGCTTATTAATACACTTAAATGGATTAAGTTATATAACTGAAATTAATAAGCATGAGGAACTTGGTAACTTGAATAAGAAGTCAATATGACTTGAGATAACCAAGTTAAACTGGAAAACTAATGAGGTAGAACAAGCGCGTAAATAAACGGTTAGACATAGGATCTAATAACACGTTAACCTGAGGCGCTTGGACAAGTCCGTATGTTTGAAGGTGAATAACCCAACGGGGTAGATCATCACGGTGTCAAGAGGCACGAGGGGTGCACACATCCATCTGATTAATCTGCCTGTTCTGCTGATATTCTGCTGGCTCCGAAGGTCTCGAAAGGGAAGCACGTGGCTTCCTGGGACGTGGAGGGTACTCCCGGTAGTCCTCTTGCGGTGATAACGTTCGGATTGTGCTCGCAGAGGTTAGGTCAACGCATTACTACCTGGTGAGTATACCTTGACTGCCACGATAATGGGCAGTCAGAAGGCTATAGGGTAGCATAGGTGATTCGACGATCAGGTTGCCTTGTAACTAGGCGGGTTATGGCAATTTTATCAAGTTGAATTTGGCGGGTCATGGATAGTAGTCGTAGGGTACCAACCATTGACAGTCAGCATGATGCGTGATGCGGAAAGACGGAGAGATAAGCCTACAGATCATCGACCTTTCGCTATCAAGGCTTTGATTGCGGGACAGGCCAATTAGGATGTTGTTTGTTGTTTTATGGGGCCACGTCACTAGCTCTCAATTCTGTTTGTCTTTCACTAGTTGAGGGAGGGGTTAGGTGGGACCATAGCCACTGAAAATGCAGACCTTAGCATCTGTGTATACAAATATTTGAAAAGCTCCCGATCGAGTTCCCTGTTTCTCGTATAGCCCTGTTACGGAACTCGGTGCACAATAGAGAATATGTGCGATTAAGGCATCGAGTACGATTAACGATACATACGTAGGAAAGTCTAGATACATGCATGTCTGATCTGGGTTGTGTATATTAGACTCTAGGACATTACTTTGTGATGGAATCTGATTCGATCGAATGGTTCGAAGGTGGTAGTTGTGCGCTTACATAGCATAGTGATGGCGGTCCTATGCAGAACGTAGCATGGTTATACAGAGATTCGTGCGTCGTTCGGGCGTAGGATGAGGGACTGCAATATTTCTGTGGCGTTACGGCGGAGACCGTGCGAGTGGGATACCATGGGGTGTACCATAATATTGGGGGTAGCTACAAATTTACTGTATTAGGTTAATCTACAGGGGAGTAGATGGGTACAACGTGTGTGTAAGCCATGAGTGTTGTTAACCCAAGTAACCTAGTAAATAAGAAAATGTAACTGAATGGTACATGTAGGGTTATCCGAAATGTGTAGTTTAATTCCAGTCACCAGAAATTGTGTTCTGACCCCTCCTCATAACATAACTGCAGGTTAGATTTGTGGCAGAGATATGATAGCTTTGGATACTGGTCAGGCGGTATTATTATCTGGATAAGGCTATGTTTTGATTTTATTATATTTTATCCATTCCGCTGTAAGATGTTTTCTGAGCTCTAATATATTTTATATCTATGTCTTTTATGCAGGATACCAGACAAATCAACATGAGTTTCGATAGATTAGAATTTTAAAGAAAAAAAAATCGGTCTGTCGGGATTCGGGTTGTTACAAAACTAATGTGTATTTATTTTACCATATCGCATGAGTCTAAGGAATGGAGAAGTTACTTGCTTTTACTCTTCCAAAGTGAGATTCCTCCTTCAAATTTAAAATTATTTGCATGACTTTATGTGAAAGACACGGGAAAAAATGTATGCCTTTCTTCTGATCGTAGCCTAGGTGTTGATTGCAGGGTGTATCAATCTCGGGCCACTTTGGATTGTAGGTAAATGTAGCAAAAGAATTGGAGATCTAGCCCATCAACAAATTGGTATTGTGTCCTGATAATTTTGTAACATATGTCTTGGACGACTAGTGAATGAGGAAGGTAATATAACTTTATGTCTGATGTTGTAAGCAGATGCATTACCACAGTCGATTGCATCATGTAAACCGTTGTAAACCTCACACTTTAGTGTACATTGATTAGACCTAATCCAGGACGATCGCTCCTCTTTAATATATGTGTACATGTTGACACTAAATCCCATCCATCGTATAGCAGTAGGATACCATCGTCATGACTGCGCTGAAGAAAATAAGTGTAATATTCATACATTGTAACATATTACCTCTTTAATATATGTGTACATGTTGACACTAAATCCCATCCATCGTATAGCAGTAGGATACCATCATCATGACTGCGCTGAGAACAACAATGGGTATTGCATTGCCGTAAAGGATGGGTATTTTTCATTGATTCATTTAAGTACACCACTTCTCTCTTTAATTACAAATCTATAACCCTGCAGGACTTCGAATTAAAAGCAGATGTAAGGGTTGTAATCTTTGAAGAAGTAGGAACAATGTATTGTCTACCATCTCTAACCCTTTTTTTTGTAAAGTCGTATATATATTAGTTGATATTCTGTTGCGTGAAATTTTTCTCTAGCCATTCTAATTTTTTTTACCTATTCATTGTATTCATTAAATATTCTAAGCAAGTTTTGAACTACGGTTTCATCCAAGCTTGCGACTATTGAATTCTCCACAGGTAGATAGTCTATTTCTAATCTCATTGTTAGTATCATATAAGTATAACTGTGTGAATTTTGGTCTACTTCCTACAGGTATCAGTGACCTTATTTTGTGATGGTTTTGACCATTAATCTGAAATATGTACGGTCCATGATTGTTATTAATGTTGCTGTCAATGTGATCACACATTAATGTAAATGCAAAAATAAAGTTGCAAACCCATATGTTTTCCATGAATTTAAACATTGTTGTGTAGAACCTATAGCCATCAAATATTTTAAGTACTTAGGGCTTTCATTGTAACATGAAAGTTGGACCTTACCCCTTTGGCAACAAAGGGAAAACTTAAGACATTCAACCGTACTATCCTTTTACCCTCTCTTTAGTCTAGAGGATAGCTCTGCAAGACGAACAAGTAAATGTTGAAGGATAAAGTTGGATAGCACCGTAAATTTACCTAGAAGATTACCTAATGTATAGTCTTGTAGAAATAAGTAGCATACCGCTACACTAAGGAATGTGGTTTGGACTGTTTACATTGATGGTGTGCTACTACTTCGCTTGGTGGACTTGTGTTTTTAGAAGTGGAATGTAATGTCAGCCCTAGTCATATGGTAGAGTATTCAAACAGTGGGAATGACTTGGGCGGACACTGAATGTGGTGGTTATTTGTGGTTTTAAGAAAAAAAAATGGTGTTACAAAAATGTAAGCACTTAGTATACGATGGGAGAAATCACACAATGACATCAGTTGAGCAGTCATATGCTTCAGCTTGTGATGCTCCTCTGCACGATTTAGGAGGCAAACTGTAGAGAAATTTTATCAAAACAGTGTGTTCGTAAATATTTAGTATTACCAACGTATTACATGAAGTGGAAGACATAAGTCAGAAAACAGTGCATACCTCCTTTCCTATGTTAAATAATATATACACATGCTGCTTACCAATTGCCCGTGTTCGGTGCATAGTTGTTCGCAGCTGTTGTTGCTCGTTGTGCCTATGGACCTAACTTGACACCATTTGCACACTCAATTGATTTGTTAATATATTGAACCAACCTTTTTCCACAAAGTATTCTTCTTCTTTTGGCTCTGGCGTGACAACATGTCTGCATAACATAGAATCAGTTACAAAACCCAAGGAGAGGGAGGGGTTTGTTTGGCATTGCATGAGTTGCTGGCTAGAAGCTTCATTGCTGATAATGTTTGGTATTTTTTTGGTACATGTAAGATTTAACATGCCTTTAGCATGGGCACCCCATGTTCAACAAGTAGTACAGAAGTTCGTACAGTTCTACAGTTGCTAATAATGGCTTTTGTTTTGTGTTGGTTTATAAATAATGTCAATTGTGTAAACAAGCTAGGTAACATGGTATAGGTTAGATGGTCATGGTTTCAATCGTAGGTTTAAACGTAGTAGTACTTTTTCTTGTACTCATTAATGGATTTATTGACATTGCAAAGGCTAGTTTATGACAGTTTTCTGTATGTCAGACCGGCATAACAAATTCACCTGTGTGACATACATCTATAATTGCCCAAGGAAAGTGGGGGAGTAGAGGCTAAAGTTCTTCAAACCCATATTAGTGGTTGTGAGTGGTACTTGATACAGTGGGATGGAAATAAAAGATCAAAAATTAAAAAGGAACTTAGTAAATGTACATAATTAAGTCGGTGTACAGTAGTACCTATGCCTTGCAAATCCTGCCATGACATGCTTCACTGTGATCTATAACCATTTGGTCATTAGCTGGGTAATGACAAAAGTAGAATAAGAAGGTTATTAATACTTGTATTTATTAAGTTTTCTATGAAATAGGTAAGGCTGTCAAAAAAAATGAAAAAATGGACAAGTAGTGAGAGTAGAGAAGAAATGCACACTTACTTTTGGACATAGGTACGTACTCTCTGCTAAAAACTTGAGCAATTGAGTTGTTTAAATGTTAAAAACAGAAGGGTTCCATAGACGAGAAGTGAAAAATGAAAATAGCTCAAAATTGAAATGGAAAATAAATAACGGGGTGAATAAATTTCACACTACATAATGCCTAATTCCATCTTTTTTCAAACAGGTGCAGTCACCTATCCTGTCGGAAGAAATGTTTGTCATTTCATGAATATAATAAGGTAGTTTTTAACATTTATAAACAACGGTTGTTGACAGAAATGTGATGGTGACATGGAAACTTTACACGTACTTATGTCTGCCATGCCAAAAAAATCGATAATCTAAGGGCAGTAACATATCATATTGTAGTTTTCTGAAATTTGCGCTATGATTTAAGACAACACTAAGCAATAAGAAAATCAGAGTCTGAAAATGAAAATAGTGGTGGTCAACGTGTGTTAGCCTTCTTTCTGACCAGGCTATCCAAAGCTCAAGTGATCGACATTGATTGGTGATCGCATGGATGGAGTGATGAAACCTTGGAAGACTCGGATAGGATCACATCATGGATCGGGGATCGCACCATCGGATTGGATCGAGGAAGGCAGGTCAAGTTGAACCTGTTCGCACAGTAGAAAAGATCATCCATAAAGCATAAGCATAAGATTGGGTCGAGGGAGCCGCGATCCGACCCACCTGGACTCATGAGTACATTTCCCCAGCAGGAAGTCTTCGATTCACACAAGATCCTACCCGACCCGTCGTGTTTTGAAACTAATCATTAGATCTCTTCGGCTCGCACCACACAAGAGCCTTCCTGCTCCCAATTAACAGCCCGATCCGGATACCCTGAAGTGGTTACACCCATTCAAATGAGGGACGAGTTTCATGCCTAAAAAGGGGAACTGGATGTCACATTTTTTTCTTATGAAATGAAGCCTGTTTCCCCACTATCTCTATTACTTACGAAGTTCTCCCTAATGCTGCCATGTGGCCACTCCGCCCTAACCAACCCTATGCCTATAAATACATGATTTCACACACAATTTGGGGACTTTTTGCACTTTGTTTCTCCACGTATGCCATGGTCGAATTCCTCCATAAATAACTATCTTCTTCTTCAATAAATTCAATGAATTCAGAGAAAATTATTGGTTGTATTCGAGTGATTGAATGCCTATATTCATTGTAATTGTAACTATGAATGAAATGAATCCCAAGCGGAGAGAAGCATACAGATGGAGAGGTTCTTAGCAGTCAAACAAGGAAATTTGACAGTAAAGGAGTATGTGAACAAGTTCAACCAGCTGGCAAGGTTTGGGTTAGAGTTGGTGGATACACCGCACAAAAGGGCTTTGCAGTTTGCTAAAGGGCTGAATAACCCTCTGCATGTCCCAAATTCCAATGGGGGCCACTTTTGAAAAGCATGTAGATATGGCCCTAATGCATGAGGAGGACAAGGGAGAGAAGAAGGAAGCAAGGCCCGAGGGGACATCGCGGAATAAGAAGGTGTGGCCCAAGAAGGGGCAGAAACAACAACAACAACAATAGAAGAAAGGAGGGAAAGATGACAAAGGCAGGTATAAGAGAAAGTGTCACAATTGTGGAAAGGAGGGTCACTTGATCAAAGATTGTAAGAAAAGGAAGGCCAATTGCTTTAATTGTGGAGAGGTCGAACACTTTTCTAAAGAGTGCCTGAAGAAATAGGGATCGCAGGGACAAGGGCAAAGAGCAGGGACTTCTGGAGGGCAGGTTCATGCTCTCGCAATCAGTGGTCCTGGAAGAAGTAGAAAAATTCCCATAAAAAGTTCAGTTTCTCTTTCAAACCATCCAGGTAGAACACTTTTTGATTCTGGTGTTTCACACTCGCTTATATCTAGTTCTGTGGTTGAATCTCTACACTTAATTACTAGTATGGTAGTAGATCGCGTAGTTGTTTCAAACCCCATTGGTGGTTCGGCTCATTTATCGATGATTTGTCGGGGTTTGAAAATATCTGTGTTGGGCGTCGAATTTGAAGCGACGCATATGCTCTTGGATTTATGGGCTATGAGTTGATTCTAGGAATGGATTGGCTTACCACGTATGGGGCCATTCTGGATTGTGAGAGGAGGGTTGTTAGACTCCTGACTTGTTATTAGAAGACCCTCAAAGTTTCTTGTGACCCCCAAGGGTCTGTTATGCTTAGCTTTCTAGAGTCTCTAGATGCATCCATAGATGATTTGCAATCTGTTCCGGTGGTTCGAGATTATTCCGATGTTTTTGATGAGGTACGAGGTTTACCTCTAAGGCGCGAGATCAACTTCCGCATATATCTGGTGGACAATCAAAGCCAGTTGCATTACCAGTGCACCACATGGATCCAAGAGAAAGGAGGGAGCTGAGTAAGCAAGTTGGGGAGCTACTTGAAAAAGGGTTTATCAAACGAAGCATATCTGGGTGGGGTGCTCCAGTAGTGTTCGCAACTAAAGCGGATGGTTCGCTTCGTTTGTATGTTGACTATAGAGAGTTAAATAAGCTCACCAAAAAGAATAGGCACCCGCTTCCGAGGATTGATGACTTATTTGATTAACTTGTTGGTACCTCGGTATTTTCTCAGTTGGACCTGGCTATGGGGTTCCATCAGTTGAGGGTGGCTGAGGACAACATAGATAAGACTGCTTTCAGGACTTCGGACAATTTCTTTGAATGGCTAGTCATGCCTTTTGGGTTGACAAATGCACCCGCCTATTTTGTTGATTTAATGAGTAGGGTGTTTTGGGAATTCCTAAACAAATTTGTCGTAGTCTTCATTGATGACATTTTGTTTTTCTCCAAGAGTGAAGAAGAACATGCCCAGCATTTGGAAGAAGTTTTGAAAACTCTCTGTGACCACCAGCTAAAAGCAAAGTTCTCCAAATGCCATTTCTGGAGAAAAGAGGTGATATTCTTGGGGCATGTAGTCTCCAAAGAATGGTTAGCTGTAGATCCCGCGAAGGTGGTTGCAGTACAAGATTGGCAGATTCCTAAAAATGCAACCGAGGTAAGAAGCTTTCTTGGGTTGGAAGGTTATTATAGGAAGTTCATTAAGGACTTTGCGAAGATATCAGCCTTCTCACCAGGCTGACAAAGAAGAATTTGGCATTTTCATGGGACATAGACTGTGATGTTGCTTTCCAACGACTAAAAAGTGCTCCGACAACAGCCGCAGTCTTGACCTTGCCCGATGGGAGTAAAGTGTTTACTATTTACACCGATGCGTGCGGTATAGGGCTTGGTGCGGTTCTGGTGCAAGAAAGGAAAGTAATATGTTATGGGGGTAGACAGTTGAGAGTTCATGAGAAGAACTACCCACCCACGATCTAGAGCTAGTTGTCGTAGTATTCATGTTAAAGATGTGGCGTCATTATTTACTTGGAGAAAAGTTCGAGTTATACATCGATCATAAATCTCTCAAGTATCTATTCTCACAGAAGGATCTCAACTTAAGGCAACAACGGTGGTTGGAGTTCTTAGCTTCATATGATTTTGAAATCGCTTATACCCCTAGCAAGGGTAATGTGGTAACAGACGCTCTAAGTAGGCAGAGGGTGGCCCTGAGTCCTCTGTTTGTGGAAAGGAAGAACTTGGAGTTCATATCAGCTTTTGATTTCAGACCCTCTATCGAGGTTTTGCCTGATTTGTTTGCATCCTTGGAGATACGACCGACTCTTGTGGATCAGATAGGAGCTTCACAATGAGGTAACCCACAGATTCTAGACATCATGGATAAGCTCATAAAAGGGAAAACTTCTAGTCACCTCAGTAGGTATGCCATAGATTAAAAGGGGTGGTTCCGACGAGATGGAAGGCTTTGTGTTCCTCAAACTAGAAGCTTGATGAAAGCAGTCCTAGAAGAAGCCCACCATTCTAAGACGACCATTCATCTAGGCGGTGATAAAATGTACAGGGACATGAAGAGGGTTTTATTTTGGGCTGGGATAAAGAAGGATGTGGCCGAATTTGTTTCTCAATGATTAGTTTGCCAGCAAGTAAAAGCTGAGCAAAAGAATCCCAGAGGATTACTTCATCCGTTGGAGGTTCCACAGAGAAAATGTGAAAGCGTTTCTATGGATTTCATAGATGGTTTGCCTAGATCAAGAAAGGTAATATCAATTTTTGGGTGATACTGGATAGACTCACTAAGATTGCTCACTTTATTCCAGTTAAGAGTAAGAGGAAGGCATCATGGTTGACAACAATTTATGTACGAGAGATAGTTCATCTTCACGGAGTATCTTCCAGCATCGTGAGCGATTGTGACCCCATCTTTACCAACGAATTTTAGAGGAGCTTGCAAGAAGCATTAGGTATGCAGCTGTGTTTGAGCACCGCTTATCATCCTCAGACCGATAAGCATACGGAGAGGGTGAACAGAATTCTATAAGATCTTTTAAGTCTGTGTATCCTTGACTTCGGAGGGACATGGGAAGAGCATCTTCCGTTTGTAGAGTTTGCCTATAATAACAGCTATCAGGCTAGCATCCGCATGGAACCCTTTGAAGCATTGTTCGGATGACCCTGTAAATCGCCAAATTGTTGGTGGGAATCTACAGAAAGATTATTGCTTGGACCAGATATTGTGAGGGTAACGTCCGAAAAGATTGAACTTATTCGATGACGGACGAAGACAACTCAAGATAGGCAGAAGTGCTATGCATACAAGAGAAGGACTGACATCGAATTCAAAGTGGGAGACTTAGTTTTTATTAAAGTATCACCTCTGAGGAATGTGGTTCGCTTCGTATCAATAGGGAAGTTGGCACCTAGGTTTGTGGGACCATTCCCCGTAACCAAAAGGATTGGCCATATGGCCGACAGAGTAAAGATCTTAGAAAATCTATCCGGTGTTTATGACGTTTTCCATGTCTCTCATATGCGGAAGTGCTTGCATGACACCGCAGAAGTTGTTGAGCCGAGCATGTTGGAAGAAGTCGAAGTGAAATGGGAGGCGACAGTCAGACAAGTCCCTACCCATATTCTTAGGTCAGAAGTTAAGAAACTGCACAATAAGGAAATCAAGTTGCTAAAGGTTCAATGGGGAGATAACCTAGAAGATGCGACTTGGGAGACCAAAGACAAGATTTACGCTTCGTACCCTTTTCTTTTCGAGGATATGTTCTTAACTCGTTTTCCTAAGTTTTATTGGTGCTTTTTTCTGTCAATAGAGTACATCTTATCCACAGTATTTTCAACCTTTAGATAGGAATCCTATGGGTGTAAACATGTGTTTGAAACATGTTATGATTGATGGATGCAAGTGGATGCAACTGTTTGCTAGTGGTTGCCTGTGGACGCATATACACACACATTAGGCACTAAGATCGGCTCAATCACTTTCATATTGCATATGGATGTGTGTGCATTTTCTTTTCTTTTATGGATGGAAATGGATGAATTGGCATATTGTAACGACCCAGCAGATTTCGGCCCGGAAATCGGCATAAATACCTTTACTGTAACTCATGTCAATCCTCCAAACACTGAAACACTGGATAGTTATTAGAAAGAAATTAGAGGGTGAGATAAGAAAGAAAGAAATATTAGAATAGAAGAAGAAGAAGAACACCACACAGAGTCTCACATCGCAGCGGAACAAAATATAATACAGAAATAATCTTTATTGAAAGCTTTAAAATACTTACAGTATCAGAGTACATCATACCATGGGACAGTTATAATAGTCTGTTCCCATATACAACACACAGCGGAATAGTAGTAATATCATACGTCTGGACTCTTCCAGCTCGTCTCTTCATAGCAGTCGATAACCTGAACCTGTACAACCCGGCCTAACCCGAGCATTTACAAAACACCGGGTCAGTCTGGTGAACCAGAGTGAGATAAACTCGCACAGTAATAAGGGTGAACCATCCAACTTGATTTTAGAGTTCAAAAACCTTTTCGAAGAAAAGGATAATCGTAAGACCAAATCCACACATAAACACGGACGGTTTTTACCTTACGATAACCCAAAACAGTTTTGAAACCAATATCTTTTCTGATATTATAATAATGTCTAAATACAAGTAAATAGAATCTAGTAGAACGCTTGCATCTCACGCTCTACATATATAGTATGCAATCAAAAACCGCGGGCGCTTATTGGAGATTGGATTCCAACTTGACAAGGTATGGGACCACCTGCCGCTCGTGTATCTCTAGAGACGAATACACTGGGTTCAACAAGAACGTCTTGCAACCCGGCCCTCACATGACCGACCACTCATTTCGCTTGAGTGTATCGAATGTATATCACCGACGGTTGGGATCAGCAACCGTCTCCCGACAAGGGACAACATTGAAACATAGATTTAAGAAACAATAGGATTTTCTCTAGATAGGTGATTATACACCCTAATGGGAGCGACCCACATAGCCATGCTGCCTGCCCGATTTTTGTCATTTCCCGGTTGATGAGGCTTGAGGCTTAGATTAGCTTTTGAACATCTGGTCATCATTCATTTTGAATGCCACATCGTCAGATCCGTCATATATCACTAATTGACGTCCACAAAAATACTCTAGCTGGAAGCTAAGAGAACGGCAACTCCCCGCCAACAACTATCGTACGTTTGAAGAAATCAACGTACGTGATCCTTTGGAAATACTCTGTCAGACACTCGTCCATACAAGTCATCCATGAACAGGATGAACCGAAGGCACTTTCCTACTGCATCCATATAGGAATCACCCCATGGATCAGTAGCGAGTAGTCCTTGCAACCCGTAGATTCCAACTACGACAGAATCAAGGCTTATCTCCGCTTGCCAGGCAGAGAATATTAGTGGTTCTTCCGTTTGTGAAAATCCACGGTCTTCAATGCTCCATCTCGATCATCTTCTGATCTCTTCACGTATTTGTTGGTCGGAATGGTTTTCGAATATAAATTCGATCCCGGTCTTTCCATACCAACAATCGTATTGGACAAATTTGATAGTCGGTGTTTTAACTATCAAAATATACAGTGTTTTAAACATGACACTCCAATGAGTTCACTGATTCAGTATTCAGCATCACGTGGCCTTTAACAACTGATTTACTTTTGTTAAATTAAAAACTTCTAATTCCTTAAATATTCAAAAATACGATATTTGAATAACTCTAATTCGGTTTAACTCTAATCGATTAACTAATATTTGACTTAACTCCATTCGCTTGACTCTAGGTCGCAGCGATCACAATGGTTACGCCTGATTCCCTCAGGAAACATCCGACCGCCGTAGGCTATCTGCAGCCCTGCGAATTTCGCTAGCAGTCGTACGAAATGGCAACTTAGCCGAATAATTATGTTTGGCTAATTCTATCTCGAATAACTATATTCAATTTCCCACTTAATTCTTTCTTCAAATCTTCTTTTAAATTCGGAAGTCCATTAGTTTTAACAAAGAAATTTATAGCACATATGTTATAACAATAGCGTTATAATTACTATTTAGATTTACAAAACAACAGCGCTATAATCGCTGTTTAGGTTTACAACCCATTTACTATAGCAAAAGCGCTACAATCGCTATATTAGATTTACAAAACATATATTATAACAACAGCGCTAAAATCGCTGTTTAGATTTCAAAACATATCCACTAACGTCTCTTACGATTACCAACTAATACTATCTTCAGATAATCCCGATGTTGTTCAAGTTGGGGTATTTTAATTACCTCTCAGACCTTGATCAAACAACGTTCTTATCCTCAGATGAATATAAGTTGTAATCACAAAATCAATATTCCCATTTCAGTCTCGAAATACATTCCATTATAACTTGGGTTTAGTTATACAACCCTATAACCCACTTCTTTAACCAGATTCATTTATTTCCAATCTTCTTTCAAATCTGTTCGACCATTCCCCACTTTTGAAATCTTATTTCAAATTTCCCTTTGACTTGATCTCATTTTCAAATAACGTTAATTCAATATTAACGATTTACACCTTGAAACTCATTGATATATTCTGGTTTATCTTAAACCCTTTTTAAAACCTTATCTAAATTTAAACGATATTTAACCCAAAAACACATTAATTTGATAATCAATTCAAATTCAAAATGGTCGATTTAATTCACTCAACTCGATTATCTCGTTAGTCGATTCCAAATAAATTTTCTCTTTAAATTAATTAAAAATAATAATTAATTTAAATAATTCCATTAATGGTTTTCTTAACAAAACGATTATCCAATTCTAACTATGCGATTTTATTTCCTATCTCGTACTTATCAATCTGATTTACATCGGAACTTGCTTTATAAAATCAATAAATAATTTAAAGTCTTACATAAATAAAATATTTATTTGTTTCTCTTGAATAACTTTTATTCAAAATAATATGTTCAAAAATCTATCTCCAGTTATAAAATACATTTTATAACTTCACCTCTATTGACTCACCTGACGGTGAATCAATATCTATAAAACGATTGGTTTTATTGACCATACCTTGCCAAATACTCAACCAATATCACCCATTGGTTTAAACTAACAGATGTTGAACATTCAATAATCAACCATCAAATCAATCACACAAAACAGATCAGTTCATATATGAGAATATAAAAATACATTTGAGGGATCCGGTTGGGTCCCTCCAACCTGTTCTTCCCTGAAATCACAACGGTTATCTCAATTAAGATCATTCAGTTTTGTTCAACTGACAACACTAAATAGCAACCATTCAACATCAACCACAAGCAATTCGATCAGTTCAACAATTGAAAACACGTTTATAAATAAACGTGACCAATAAGGTAAGTTACCTTTATTGGAACCAATCGTTAAAATATAACGATTTGGTATTTCACTGAAATTAAACACAGTTTAATTTCATCAGTTAAATCAACAGATAAATAGATGACTAGCAAATCAGTCAACCATTGGCAAGCAGAGCACACAGAATAAAAACACCCAATTTATATAAATATAAATGGGAAAACTGAGTGAGTTTAACTCACCTGAAGTTTTCCATTTGTTGTCAAGCCGTTTGATTTAATTATCTCCAACTGTCTTCCACTCCGTCTGTTTCAAATCCCAAAATGTCGTCGTTTCTGGTTTCATTTGATTCGCTAGTTTACTGTTCATCGTCTGTTCTTCGAAACCGGTTCTCCTTCCCACCTTCTGCTCTCGAAAAGCCATGCCTTCTCCCACCGTTTTATATTTCTCCCCTCATTGACTTAACCCATGCAAGCTCCACCCTCTTGCTCATGTTCGAACAGAGCACCCATCCTTACTGAAAACCGCTGCACCTCATTTCACTCATGCCCACGTTGAACCCTTCCACTACTGTGTGTCCATTTAAGATCCACACGCTGCTCCTTCTGTCAAAACAGACGTTACTCCCCCTCAGCACACATCCTCTCCACGCTTTAAGCCCCTTGCCAACCACCATGCTCACGTGGACCTCTCAATACCCCAACGAACTGGCTGCTTCAGTTTGTATTATTATTATTATTATTATTATTATTATTATTATTATTTTTGAAATGGTGGAGAAAACAATGGAGGAGCATATTTATATAGTGAACGAGACCCGTGGCCGCCAAGGAATACATAGAATAGACCTGCTAATACAATAGAGTAGGTCAGGTTTCCAATGTTCACTTGGTCGGCAAGGAACTAAAATGTCACTTTCATTTGTAAATATTCGGTCGGCAAGTATACTGTGATGTCATTTCCATTGTTGGTAGAAGCTGATGTATCTGTGTACGAATGAGATTTTGGTACCAATATATGTTTCAATATATCTAGTTTTAAACACAATATGTCTTACCTTTTGTTTACCTTGTTTGATGTACTGTAAATGATGCTAACATTGGCTGGTGTTTCATGACTAAAAGTGAATGTCAGTGCGTTCTTTTAGTTCATTCAAAGCAAGGTTAGGCTCTTTTTCTTTACGTGTACGTCTCTTGTTTCTCAAATTCCGTTTACTAGTGAATCAGCATATAGGTCTGCAATGTGATTTGATTAGAATATAGGTTGTAGTGTGATATTTTCATCCCAATGGTACGTTGGTCGACTGAGTTTTAAATATTGGCATGACGAACGATTTCTGTTTACCGATTAAAAAACTAATCTTGGTGTAAAAAGGTATTCCGGATCCAATGGGACAAGCTTCGTTGACATCCGAGGTCGTATGAAAAATTTTCTTTTATAAAACCAGAAATAAACACGCTTTTAATTTTTTCATGATCACCAGATAAATCAAATCAACTTGAAACTACGAACACTGACAATAACCTTTCGATACGAACCCAACGGCACTAGTTTCGTCGCATTCTGAGACTATTGCCCCGGTAGACTATTTTTACCGCGAACCGCCCTACCCTTTTTAACGTCAAATTTTCCCATCTCTAAAAATAACAAACTGTATACCTATTCTGACCATAATCGACGCTACGAACTCAACGGAATTGGTTTCGTCGAAAACTGAGTCCGTTTGCAAAACGGTTATTTTAAAGGCCTATAATTTAATAACGATTTTCCATAGCGATTATTTCAAAATTTGTTTTGGCCATAACTTACTATCTATAACACGGAATCTGGATTTTTCTCTTTCATATGAAAATTATCATCAATATGGTCCCCACGTGTCTTGTTTCATAGAAATCCGACTTATATCGGACTCTGTATGTCCAGTTGAAGTTCAAACTCGAATTTTCAAACTGCTGCGCTATATTTCAAGCTCTATTTATAATTATATAAATATATAACGTCGAACTTTGTTTAAATAGCGAATTAGATATTAATTCCATTGATATTCCAAATATAATATTAAATTAAATAAATTAAATTACATATTCGAGTGCCAAAAACGCGGGTCGTTACATTCTTCCCCCCTTAAAATAATTTCGTCCTCGAAATTGCTAAGGTAAGAAAGAACGTTATAAACTCACTAACTTTCAAATCCAATTTATTTTTAAATTAGAAACCAATTCAATACTGTATATAGATATTTTCAAAAATATTGAAAATTTTCTAACACATTATATTTCCGAAAAATTTCGCCAGCACCTCCTCTGTATGGCTCAATCGGTACAACTCCAACTCGCCTTTCTAGGCCTTCTCCAATCCAAAAGAAAATAAAACAGCCAAGCGGCTTGCCAAATAGGTTCATAAATCTCCAAACCCATATAAAAATAAACGTGTACCTTTTTGTCGGGCATATCATTATATCCTTTCCATCTGTTACCCTGTCAGCTTATACAAATTCATTCCCAACGAAATTCCAACTTTATCCTCATAACCAAATCCCTCATGCGTCCAGCCCAAATCTCATTCTTAACTCAATTTCCATCCATCATCAATTTCAACCCTTAACTTACCAGTCCAATACCATTTCAGATTCCTGTCTCACAACTCAAATCTGATTCTACTCGATATATTATATCCCGATTAAATTTCCAGTTAATTGGTTTCACTTCAATTCATATTTGTTTTCACAAATTTCTATTTAATTTTGTTCAAACAATCTCTCTGGGAGTTTTAAACAGTTCAGCTCTTTCAAAAATTAAATATTCCCTTTCAGGATTAAAACTTATTTTTCTCAAAGCAATTTTAAATAAGATTTTTGGTAGTAATCCGTCACTTAGAACTCGGAAATGAACACTGATGACGTGGCCAGCATCCTCAAAGTTATTCCCCAGCTATCAAAGTGAGTTCAATACTATATCTTTTCAAAACTTCAATTTTAAACACCTTCATTTTGAAATCCATTTCAAAATATCCCTTTCAATGCTTGTAACAAAATTAAAATCTCCCAGGATTTTAAAATTCTCATATATTCAATTCAAGTTCATTTACAATACCTTTCCCACTTTTGGGAATTTTAATTCCAATTCTGATTTAGATTTCAGATTTAACTCCTCTGATTACACTTATGAGTTCTGATTGGTTATATATATAACCATCTCACATTTTATAATTTTATTGGATTATAATCACAACCAACACATCCAATATATTATAATTCCAATATATATATTTTCTCTACATCAAAATATACTTTGGGTAAAATTATTTCATTTACCCTCTTTTGAAAACATATCGTGACGACCCATCGTATTTGAGTGTTTATAAACCCTTATCGATACAGTGGATCAAACTGATCGACCAGAACTCATAAATAACTCAACCGATAAATCTCCACAATATAAAACATTTTTTTATAAAATCTAAAAATACGTTCACTCGTATATATACACTCAAACTCAATCTAGGGTATTGCTAACCCCATCTCTATTGAGTCACGCCACAGAGCCAAGGTAATTACTTAACCTTCAGCTCTGATACCACTGTAACGACCCAGCAGATTTCGGCCCGGAAATCGACATAAATACCTTTACTGTAACTCATGTCGATCCTCCAAACACCGAAACACTGGATAGTTATTAGAAAGAAATTAGAGGGTGAGATAAGAAAGATATTAGAATAGAAGAAGAAGAAGAACACCACACAGAGTCTCACATCGCAGCGGAACAAAATATAATACAGAAATAATCTTTATTGAAAGCTTTAAAATACTTACAGTATCAGAGTACATCATACCATGGGACAGTTATAATAGTCTGTTCCCATATACAACACACAGCGGAATAGTAGTAATATCATACGTCTGGACTCTTCCAGCTCGTCTCTTCATAGCAGTCGATAACCTGAACCTGTACAACCCGGCCTAACCCGAGCATTTACAAAACACCGGGTCAGTCTGGTGAACCAGAGTGAGATAAACTCGCACAGTAATAAGGGTGAACCATCCAACTTGATTTTAGAGTTCAAAAACCTTTTCGAAGAAAAGGATAATCGTAAGACCAAATCCACACATAAACACGGACGGTTTTTACCTTACGATAACCCAAAACAGTTTTGAAACCAATATCTTTTCTGATATTATAATAATGTCTAAATACAAGTAAATAGAATCTAGTAGAACGCTTGCATCTCACGCTCTACATATATAGTATGCAATCAAAAACCGCGGGCGCTTATTGGAGATTGGATTCCAACTTGACAAGGTATGGGACCACCTGCCGCTCGTGTATCTCTAGAGACGAATACACTGGGTTCAACAAGAACGTCTTGCAACCCGGCCCTCACATGACCGACCACTCATTTCGCTTGAGTGTATCGAATGTATATCACCGACGGTTGGGATCAGCAACCGTCTCCCGACAAGGGACAACATCGAAACATAGATTTAAGAAACAATAGGATTTTCTCTAGATAGGTGATTATACACCCTAATGGGAGCGACCCACATAGCCATGCTGCCTGCCCGATTTTTGTCATTTCCCGGTTGATGAGGCTTGAGGCTTAGATTAGCTTTTGAACATCTGGTCATCATTCATTTT
The DNA here is from genome assembly GCA_030737875.1 of Allium sativum. Taxonomy (NCBI): domain Eukaryota; kingdom Viridiplantae; phylum Streptophyta; class Magnoliopsida; order Asparagales; family Amaryllidaceae; genus Allium; species Allium sativum. The sequence continues at coordinate 874,873,665 of CM060912.1, read as the reverse complement.
GAATGCCACATCGTCAGATCCGTCATATATCACTAATTGACGTCCACAAAAATACTCTAGCTGGAAGCTAAGAGAACGGCAACTCCCCGCCAACAACTATCGTACGTTTGAAGAAATCAACGTACGTGATCCTTTGGAAATACTCTGTCAGACACTCGTCCATACAAGTCATCCAGGAACAGGATGAACCGAAGGCACTTTCCTACTGCATCCATATAGGAATCACCCCATGGATCAGTAGCGAGTAGTCCTTGCAACCCGTAGATTCCAACTACGACAGAATCAAGGCTTATCTCCGCTTGCCAGGCAGAGAATATTAGTGGTTCTTCCGTTTGTGAAAATCCACGGTCTTCAATGCTCCATCTCGATCATCTTCTGATCTCTTCACGTATTTGTTGGTCGGAATGGTTTTCGAATATAAATTCGATCCCGGTCTTTCCATACCAACAATCGTATTGGACAAATTTGATAGTCGGTGTTTTAACTATCAAAATATACAGTGTTTTAAACATGACACTCCAATGAGTTCACTGATTCAGTATTCAGCATCACGTGGCCTTTAACAACTGATTTACTTTTGTTAAATTAAAAACTTCTAATTCCTTAAATATTCAAAAATACGATATTTGAATAACTCTAATTCGGTTTAACTCTAATCGATTAACTAATATTTGACTTAACTCCATTCGCTTGACTCTAGGTCGCAGCGATCACAATGGTTACGCCTGATTCCCTCAGGAAACATCTGACCGCCGTAGGCTATCTGCAGCCCTGCGAATTTCGCTAGCAGTCGTACGAAATGGCAACTTAGCCGAATAATTATGTTTGGCTAATTCTATCTCGAATAACTATATTCAATTTCCCACTTAATTCTTCCTTCAAATCTTCTTTTAAATTCGGAAGTCCATTAGTTTTAACAAAGAAATTTATAGCACATATGTTATAACAATAGCGTTATAATTACTATTTAGATTTACAAAACAACAGCGCTATAATCGCTGTTTAGGTTTACAACCCATTTACTATAACAAAAGCGCTACAATCGCTATATTAGATTTACAAAACATATATTATAACAACAGCGCTAAAATCGCTGTTTAGATTTCAAAACATATCCACTAACGTCTCTTACGATTACCAACTAATACTATCTTCAGATAATCCCGATGTTGTTCAAGTTGGGGTATTTTAATTACCTCTCAGACCTTGATCAAACAATGTTCTTATCCTCAGATGAATATAAGTTGTAATCACAAAATCAATATTCCCATTTCAGTCTCGAAATACATTCCATTATAACTTGGGTTTAGTTATACAACCCTATAACCCACTTCTTTAACCAGATTCATTTATTTCCAATCTTCTTTCAAATCTGTTCGACCATTCCCCACTTTTGAAATCTTATTTCAAATTTCCCTTTGACTTGATCTCATTTTCAAATAACGTTAATTCAATATTAACGATTTACACCTTGAAACTCATTGATATATTCTGGTTTATCTTAAACCCTTTTTAAAACCTTATCTAAATTTAAACGATATTTAACCCAAAAACACATTAATTTGATAATCAATTCAAATTCAAAATGGTCGATTTAATTCACTCAACTCGATTATCTCGTTAGTCGATTCCAAATAAATTTTCTCTTTAAATTAATTAAAAATAATAATTAATTTAAATAATTCCATTAATGGTTTTCTTAACAAAACGATTATCCAATTCTAACTATGCGATTTTATTTCCTATCTCGTACTTATCAATCTGATTTACATCGGAACTTGCTTTATAAAATCAATAAATAATTTAAAGTCTTACATAAATAAAATATTTATTTGTTTCTCTTGAATAACTTTTATTCAAAATAATATGTTCAAAAATCTATCTCCAGTTATAAAATACATTTTATAACTTCACCTCTATTGACTCACCTGACGGTGAATCAATATCTATAAAACGATTGATTTTATTGACCATACGTTGCCAAATACTCAACCAATATCACCCATTGGTTTAAACTAACAGATGTTGAACATTCAATAATCAACCATCAAATCAATCACACAAAACAGATCAGTTCATATATGAGAATATAAAAATACATTTGAGGGATCCGGTTGGGTCCCTCCAACCTGTTCTTCCCTGAAATCACAACGGTTATCTCAATTAAGATCATTCAGTTTTGTTCAACTGACAACACTAAATAGCAACCATTCAACATCAACCACAAGCAATTCGATCAGTTCAATAATTGAAAACAGGTTTATAAATAAACGTGACCAATAAGGTAAGTTACCTTTATTGGAACCAATCGTTAAAATATAACGATTTGGTATTTCACTGAAATTAAACACAGTTTAATTTCATCAGTTAAATCAACAGATAAATAGATGACTAGCAAATCAGTCAACCATTGGCAAGCAGAGCACACAGAATAAAAACACCCAATTTATATAAATATAAATGGGAAAACTGAGTGAGTTTAACTCACCTGAAGTTTTCCATTTGTTGTCAAGCCGTTTGATTTAATTATCTCCAACTGTCTTCCACTCCGTCTGTTTCAAATCCCAAAATGTCGTCGTTTCTGGTTTCATTTGATTCGCTAGTTTACTGTTCATCGTCTGTTCTTCGAAACCGGTTCTCCTTCCCACCTTCTGCTCTCGAAAAGCCATGCCTTCTCCCACCGTTTTATATTTCTCCCCTCATTGACTTAACCCATGCAAGCTCCACCCTCTTGCTCATGTTCGAACAGAGCACCCATCCTTACTGAAAACCGCTGCACCTCATTTCACTCATGCCCACGTTGAACCCTTCCACTACTGTGTGTCCATTTAAGATCCACACGCTGCTCCTTCTGTCAAAACAGACGTTACTCCCCCTCAGCACACATCCTCTCCACGCTTTAAGCCCCTTGCCAACCACCATGCTCACGTGGACCTCTCAATACCCCAACGAATTGGCTGCTTCAGTTTGTATTATTATTATTATTATTATTATTATTTTGAAATGGTGGAGAAAACAATGGAGGAGCATATTTATATAGTGAACGAGACCCGTGGCCGCCAAGGAATACATAGAATAGACCTGCTGATACAATAGAGTAGGTCAGGTTTCCAATGTTCACTTGGTCGGCAAGGAACTAAAATGTCACTTTCATTTGTAAATATTCGGTCGGCAAGTATACTGTGATGTCATTTCCATTGTTGGTAGAAGCTGATGTATCTGTGTACGAATGAGATTTTGGTACCAATATATATTTCAATATATCTAGTTTTAAACACAATATGTCTTACCTTTTGTTTACCTTGTTTGATGTACTGTAAATGATGCTAACATTGGCTGGTGTTTCATGACTAAAAGTGAATGTCAGTGCGTTCTTTTAGTTCATTCAAAGCAAGGTTAGGCTCTTTTTCTTTACGTGTACGTCTCTTGTTTCTCAAATTCCGTTTACTAGTGAATCAGCATATAGGTCTGCAATGTGATTTGATTAGAATATAGGTTGTAGTGTGATATTTTCATCCCAATGGTACGTTTGTCGACTGAGTTTTAAATATTGGCATGACGAACGATTTCTGTTTACCGATTAAAAAACTAATCTTGGTGTAAAAAGGTATTCCGGATCCAATGGGACAAGCTTCGTTGACATCCGAGGTCGTATGAAAAATTTTCTTTTATAAAACCAGAAATAAACACGCTTTTAATTTTTTCATGATCACCAGATAAATCAAATCAACTTGAAACTGCGAACACTGACAATAACCTTTCGAGACGAACCCAACGACACTAGTTTCGTCGCATTCTGAGACTGTTGCCCCGGTAGACTATTTTTACCGCGAACCGCCCTACCCTTTTTAACGTCAAATTTTCCCATCTCTAAAAATAACAAACTATATACCTATTCTGACCATAATCGACGCTACGAACTCAACGGAATTGGTTTCGTCGAAAACTGAGTCCGTTTGCAAAACGGTTATTTTAAAGGCCTATAATTTAATAACGATTTTCCATAGCGATTATTTCAAAATTTGTTTTGGCCATAACTTACTATCTATAACACGGAATCTGGATTTTTCTCTTTCATATGAAAATTATCATCAATATGGTCCCCACGTGTCTTGTTTCACAGAAATCCGACTTATATCGGACTCTGTATGTCCAGTTGAAGTTCAAACTCGAATTTTCAAACTGCTGCGCTATATTTCAAGCTCTATTTATAATTATATAAATATATAACGTCGAACTTTGTTTAAATAGCGAATTAGATATTAATTCCATTGATATTCCAAATATAATATTAAATTAAATAAATTAAATTACATATTCGAGTGCCAAAAACGCGGGTCGTTACACATATGGATGTCGCATTTGTATGAATGGGTGTGCACACATATAGAGCTGATATGATACAATAGGTTTATCTTCATACATATTGGATTCATGGCACTAACAGACATTGCATTAAGGAGGTCAATTGAATCAGTAGACCGCCTGATCTTCGCATTAGTGTTGGGACACATACACACATCTTTGCATATATTCATATAAGCATTAGAAATCTTTAAGGACAATGGATGCCAGTGATGGTGGATGAGTAGATGGATGATGGATGGTAGGATATGCATTCTTCTCGACTTAGAGATTTCGGGACGAAATCCTTCGAGTAGGGGAGAATGTCACACCCCGAATTTTTAACGACATTAAAGAGACTAAATTAAATAATAATTAATTTAATATTCAGAATTAGAGGAAACGGACTACACCATTGCGTCCGTCCCAAAATTCGGGTCAAGATACACATTTGGTTTGCGTAAAACGGATACTGTATGAAGAAGTTATGAGGGTTTTAAGTTTGTATACACACAAAAATATTTTATATATACGCATGAGTTAGAGGTGAGTCAAAGATGAGTCATAATTCTATCCAGAGGATTCAAATTCAAAAAATTCCTTTGAGCGGCAAAATTCTTGCTCTAGGGGGTCGACACCCCAAGAGGGGTGTCGACCTAGGGGTCGACCCACCCACAGGGGTGTCAACACCCCTAGGGCTGATATGACACTCGGTTTCAAGGGGTCTGGCAGCTATATATATGTGTCCTATTTCTCATATTTTCTTCATTGGAAGTCATGGAGGCCATATGCTGCTGGAGTGCGAACTGAACCGTTTTCTACAACAACATATTTTGCAAATCCAATTCAGAAATTCTAGATCCGTTCTTTCTCAATTCTCTAAACCTAATGTAGTGAGTTCTAGTTGTTTTTAGGTTTAGATAAATAAAAGTATATTTTGAAAGACTATGAATTGGATATGTTGTAAAGTGTGATTCTGTGTTAATGTGAAATCCTATACTATGTCATGACAGATCTATTTCCCTAGAGCTAATACAGTTGTGGTTATTCGATTATGTTGCCTATGTGGACCTTGACTTTTAACCATATTATGGTGGATGTACATCTATTAATTTGGACAGTTGTAACATTGGTTAGATCTAGTTATTTATGTTAATCACCTTTCACCTGTCATATTGTGATCCACTGAGATATGTTGTAAACTTGACATGTGAATCCATCTTTAGATCTAAACATGTTACTATGTCACCCTAATTATGCTAGAACTAAATACTTGGACACCTAACAGTTAATTTAGATATCATTCTGCTTGCTTTGACATCGTAGTCGCTACAAGTTCATCACATTTATGCCGACCTTGTCATGATGATTACATGTCCACTCACCTTGTTATCATGTTAAGTTTATGTTTATGCCAAGACATGTTGAAAAACTATCATCCTTTGTCATATTCCCTTTTTCATTGTTGTGATTAGGCTACTTTATAGCCTATATGCCGCCAAAATACATGCGAATACATTAGTTAAGAAACGGGGAAAAAGGGTTTTATTATTGGCATAATTTATGTAATATTGGACATACAATTCAAATTGGGAAACATAGAAACAATTACCTATAATGACATAGGTAGATTTGGATTAATTTGGAATGGTTAGTAATTTACAATTAGGAATTGTAAATTGTACTTATGACACGAGGTTATGTTACATTAGTAGTGGAAATATGCCCGGACCCGACCGGCATATCCAGCAGCCACTAATGTTGAACCTAATGTGGGAGGTCTGAGTACGCAAATACGAATCGGGTTAAGACACGAGGTTAGGCCCAACTATGGAATAAGACTGCCCGGACCCGACCGGCATATCCAGCATCCACATGTTGTAGGCCTAATGTGGGAGGTCTAGCCCATTATAAAACCATAAATGGACATGGTAAAGAATTGGACTACTTAACCTAGTTTACTCCATAATGATTGTATGACTATGAACTTAAGTTAGGGTTAAGTAAAATTGGATGGGTAGTGGATGGGTTAAGTAAATTAGAGGGAGTGGGGTAATATTTACATATAAGCCCACGAACTTAGGGTTATGTAATTAAAGACACCTAATTGTATACATAACCGGTGGAAAGTATAGTAAAGTTATGTATTTAAAGACACCCTTTAGGGTAAGCAAAACTGACATAGGGCTATGTAATTAAAGACACCTAAGGGTATACATAGTCGGTGGAAAACCTAGTGGGGGATACAAGACAAAGGGGAAAGCTTGTATCATATTGTGTGGGACCCATTTCAGTCAGTAACCCAGAGTAGATTTCAAATAAAGAACTCCGTACTAGGCGGAGAAAGGGGCACGCTTACTGATTGATTGTAAGAGATTCAAACGAGACGGATGGTGTGGGTGGCGCAAACTGACCGGGGACATGTGCGTGCATGGGCTGGGAAGAGGGGGCTAAGACGACCGTGACACCAGTAGATATGGTTGTGCGCACTTTGGGTTGTCACTTTAAGAGGTGATACCTCCTACTGTGGGGTCAACACAAGATATCTACAGGGTAAGGAGCCGATCGATTATGGTAGTGGTTAGGGTACACTCGGATGTATGCCCTAAGTCTACCAACTTATAGCGGAAGGGATCATCTCATTTTAGTTATACTAGTAATAATGCAGAGTAATCATTAGTGAAGCATTCACACCTTATCTTGCTTACCTTGTCACACTTGCCATTTATGTAGTGATCTCTCTTATCCACTTTATATGCCTATCATGTTGCTTTTATTTACCTACTGGCTAAAAGTAACTAGACTCGCCAGACTTTATGTCTGACCCTGTTGTTTCTCCTTTTTTCTTCCGTTCCCCCCACCCCCCAGGTTCTCAGGGAGGAAACGCTCAGACTTAATCAGGAATCAGATATCATCTTGCTAGGAGCTACTTCTGAAGTATGGCTCAAGTTCTTGTCTCTACTATGGCTTAACTCTTTTAATTAGGGAATGATGTTTTTTATTTACTTATGTACTCTGATGAAGCTAGACAAAAATTATTTTACTGTAATGGTTTTTGTGACTTTTGAAATTGTGGACCACGGTATTATGTTTTATGGTCGAAATAAAAAATTATATTATCCGCTGCTGCCTTATTTATATCTGTCTTGTAATTGTTCTGTGTCTATTTACCTATAGCGCTTCACGAAACTTAATACATTCCTTTAGCGAGTGACATTAACGGATGTGGGGTGCCTCAGCTTTAATAGGATGCGATTGGGTCATAATCTCTATTACAATTTAGTTTGTACATCTATTGGGCATACCCTAATTATGGAGGTGGGATGTGGAGACAACATCAAGAAGACCTAGTGAATATTTAGGACTGTCAAACGGTAAGCAGTTCTAAAGTAAGGCCAACGTGGAAATCATTAATAAGGGTTGTCTTCCCCACTGGTAAGGGTGAAGTCCAATGGGCATACGCAGCAGTAACTAGTTGTAGTTCATAATTTGTTTGACTAACATGTGGCGGTGTATTAGAAGGACGAAGGAAACTTTATACATGACCAAGTGGAAAAATGGGTAATAATCAAACCTGATGTTAAGCATTTCTGTAATCAACCGTGGTTGGTAGAGACGAGAACTAGGCAAAACTAACCGACTATTGTCGATGACAGATGGAAGATCCATTTGGCAAATAATTAATGGTAAGGTAAATCAATAAAGGAAAAACCATATGTTTCATCAAACAAATTATGACTCGCTAGGGACAAAAATTGGTAGTCTTGAGTTCATAGTGGCTGCAGTAGAAGAATACATAGAGGAGACCCTATCATCGAATTTTTTAGGGAATCTGATGGATGTATAGCAGTTGAAGGAATTGAAGTAAAAGCTGTGTGTGTTTGGGGGTTGAATGAATGATACAACAATTCAAAAGGCTCTGACAAATTGAAACTAAGATTGGGCGGTTGACTATCGTAGTGTTATTTCAGAAAATTGGAAAGGAGCATTGCCAATTTGCCACGTAATCCATACTGAATGCCTGTTTACTAGTTTAATTAATAGACGAGGACAAAAGTATCCCTTTTTTAATATGTTTTCCCAGCTTCCTGTCCACCTCATAGTTGTCCTAAGTGGTGTCTTCAAAGTACCACATATAGGCACTGCATGGTGTCCTAAACGCATCACGTAGGGCAACTACGTGGTTCCCTGAAAGCACCATAGAGTTGACCTTCATGGAAGGATATTTTCATTTTTTTTTTAATTCGACGGGGGCAACTCAGCAGAACTAGAGGTTTTTTCGGGTTTCTCAGTTTGCAGGGGGATACCAGACAAATTTTTGGGTTCGAATAGAATTGGGCTTAGAAAAATGAGCATCTAGACCTGCAAATATGTTGCTTAAAACTTAAAAGAAGAAATATCCACTGCTTATGTGTGATACCAAAACCAGGTCTCTAACTAAAGGTGTAAACAGGTCGGACCAGACCGGATGAAGGCGTATCCAAGCTCTGTCCTGTAACAAATTCAGACGGACATGGACCGGACACCATACAACATCGGACCGAGCCGGACAACGGACTGTCATTTCCGATATAGCCTTGGATAATAGAAAAGCATCAAACATTTTGGAACGAACCGAACATTGGTGTGTCCAAGCTCTGTCCTATAAGAGTATCGTACGGACATGGAGAGGACACCAGATAGCCTCGGACCGAGGTAGACAATGGACCGTCCTGTCCAATATATAGCCCTATCTCTAACCCGTTGATAGGTCTGTGTAATTGGGGACAAAGTACGTGAAAGCTTATCTGCAATTAGGGGCAAAGTAAGTGGATAATGTTTTTCTATTTACTATCAGATGTAAAATGAGAGTGGGACATGGAGAAGGGAATGAAACCAATCTACTTTTAATTGTCTTTGAGCACCTTCCTGATAGTTAGTATTGATGATACGTTGCACAATTGCTTAGACAATGGCCGTAATTATTTGCTAATAACTAACGGTTGAAACCGACAACATTGGTCATTTACTGATCTATGTCGGGAGATGTTTTTGGACTGTGATTTGGAGGATTGTTGATTGATGACTTCATTTTGGTTGTAGGTAATCAGTCTGCACCCTTTTTCCAGCTTTATCCAATTGTTTGTGAATCAACTTCGGTGGGTTAATTTCTCCCTTGTGTGATTTTTAATCTACATTCTTATGCATTTAATAAACTAATTGTGGTACTTAATTTCTAACCCCTTCCTCTATGTGAACTGATAATATTTTTAGTTAAAATTCACCACTTCCTAATCACTATTTTCTTAATTTCCCTATTCTACATAGCACTGCTTATGATCATTGAAACACCCCGCCCTAGTTAAGGTCACTCACAAAGGGAATGCCTTAACTCCGGTGGAGATTATAGGTAAAAGATACAGATAATTAACAAGATAGATATATAAACAGCGGAAAAACTAAAGTTATTTCATAAATACGTGGTTCAGTTAAAACATTACAACAACTGTCTCAAACCAACTTCCAAATTATTACAACAAAATCTCTGTCTTGAATTTAAACGTAAAGAAGCACTAAAATAACAGTAAGGTAACATAAATCCCCAATAAGAGAGTATCCAAAGCCATAGCCCATGGAAAAAGATTCAAAGCAATACATCTACTCTCTTCATGCTGGAAATGATCTGATGTAAGCTGAAGTATTCCCTCCCTGCGGTCCTGGGAAGGGGGGAACGGAAGAAAAGAAGACAAAAGAAAATGGGTCAAACATGAGTCTGGTAAGTCCAGTGAATATTTAGCATGTAAACAAGAAAAGGGTTATGACATGAATAAACTGAATCCAGGACAACACCCTAGAAATAAGATAATAAGGATGAATGTGCTATCGCACCCATTTTACTTCTCTGCACCTCCTTACAAGTGTTTCAACTAGCACCATGTGTTCAAAATAAATGATCCCCCTTTTATCGATCGACTCCTACTCGCATACGTTTACCACCTATGTCATTCGGCCGCGCATGATTGTAGATACCTGTGCTGGTCCCACCATGGGGTGTATCAAGTCCTATGGTGGCAACCCGACACAATTCAAGATGCACAGAGTATAACTACTGATGCCCAGTGCCTGCTTTTTCCACTCCAGAGTACGTGCATGACCGCACTCCGTTGGAACCTACACTGACGCACCACCGACTGTTATTTTGACAGCTTATAATCAGCCCAGTAATCGTGCCCCACCCTGCCTAGTTCAGGGTACCATGATACATCTATGTGGGTTACTGCTGAAATGGGTCCCCATTACTAGGGTTTCCTAATCAACATGTTAAAACGGTTAAGTGTTCTCAAATTAACCTAACCCCCCATCAGTTTAGTTAACATGTTGCATTGGTAAAGTGTTGCCTTAATTAACTTAACTCTACCATTCTTGTCTTAGCTTTAATTCATTCACTAAAGCACCAACCACTCACATTAGATATGTATTGTTGCGGTTGCCGGATGTGCCGGTCGGTTCCGGGCAGTCTTAAACCGCAACTCAATCTAACCTCAGATTCTTTTGGGCTTGATGCACTAACCTCTCACATTAGATATATATTGTTACGGTTGCTGGATGTGCCGGGCAGTTCTGGGCAGTCTTACACCATAACTTAATCTAATCTCGGGTTAGGAATATTCGTCTTTTACTTAATTTACATATTTATCTTTCAAATTTATATGTAAATTATCCAGAATTATTGCCATTCAAGTCATGCCCCATTTACCCTCTAAATCATATTTTTCAATTTTTGGTATATAAATTATACCATTTTTATGCCACTGACCGTTCATTTATTTATGGGCCAAATTATGCCAATAATAATAATTTCTAAGATTTTCCTAATGTTACCCCCGTCATACGTTCGCAAAATCCACAAAGAATGTTAGGCTCGTAACTTAGCCTAACTTATATACAAAAAGGGGAAAGAAGAGAGCATGTACCATTCACACAACATAAAATAGTAAGGAACTAACTAAACATGTGTCATGTAAATGTGGCATAAAATAATGAACTTGCATTTTTGGATCCAACTAACATGAGTCATTAAGCATATGAAATTACCCAAATCCGACTAGGCATGTAAATGTAAACTTTTATTTTGGGTCCAATGAACATAAACCTTAAGCATATAGAATTACACAAGTTCAGCTAGACATGTGAATGTGAACTTTTAATTTGGATCCAGTAATCATGAATCTTAAACATATGGAATTACATAAGTTTAACAAGGCATGTAAATATGAACTTTTATTTTGGATCCAACAAACATGAATCTTAAGCATATGGTTTTACACAAGTTCAACTAGGCATGTGAGTGTGAAATTTAATCTTGGATCCAAATTTCATAGATCTAAATGTAAATCTAAACATAATACATGTCTTGGCCTAATAACTTGCATGTAACATAACATGAATGAATCACCAATTTTACATGATTGGTTTACATCAACATAATAACCACAAAGCCTAACAACTTGCATGTAACATAACATGAATAAGTCACCAAACTTTACATAATACATGATTGGTTTAGCACCAACATAATAACCATAATAATCACATAAGCATATATGGTAGAATCATTACAAGAATAGGCATGAATCAACATCATCATTATCTTACAACTAGGAATAACGCTAGTTTTCATTTTATTACAAACCATAACTTTTAATCGTTCACATCTAAATAATAACAGGACTTACAAACAAAAGAAAGTCTTGTTTTCTGGGATCTGTTTTCTGAATTTGAAAAGCAATCCTTGAAGAAGACTATCAATTCTCTAAGTTAGTTTTGATTCGTAGCTTTTAACTCGTTTTCTAATTGAAGAAGAAATGGTGGCTAGGCTAGAACGATCATGGACAGCATGGTGGTTCCTTGGAATGAATTTGTGTGATTTAGGGTTTGAGTATTAGGGTTGCTTTTATAGAAGTATAATCTTATGTGAGCCATTAGATTGTTCTAGGAGCAATCACAACCATCCAACCTAGATAGAGTTATCCAGAATTGCCACCTATGCTCTAGTGACTCAGCAACAGGTCAGAAAAGACTCAGCAACTTGTCAGCATCGTCTCATTTCAGATCTGCCCCAGGGGGTAGGTCGACCCCCAGGTTGACCCCCTTGTCGACCTGTTTAGGGGAGGCCGAACCCCTGGTCGACCTGGCTTTAGGGCGGGAAAAATCCCGCCCATCCCGCTTCTCTGTATTTTTTTTGAATTTTGAATTTTAACTCCGAACTGTTTTCAATTTATTTAAATTGCTGAAACATCTGAGGGTCATAACTTCCTCATACGAAGTCCGATTTATGCAAACGTGGACTCTATTCCAAGCAGAATTTCGAGATGAACGCAATGGCTCAACCCGTGTTCCTTAATTCTTTAAGTATTCTTTAATTCATTCTTTTAATAGACACTAAAAATTCAGGGTGTTACATTCTCCCCTCCTTAAAGGATTTCGTCCCCGAAATCTTCAAGTCAAGATGAATGTATATCCTACCATCCAATCGTCCATCTACTCAACCATCAAATACAGGCATCCATTGTCCTTAAAAGACTTCTAATGATTTCATGATCATATGCATAGTGTGTGTACATGTCCTTATCTAGTGCAAAATCAGACGGTCTACTGATCCAGTTGACCTCCTTAATGCGAATTATGTCAGTGCCATGAGTCCATTATGCATGCAATTATTCCTAATCAGACTATCTACATGAGTGCTCAATCATTCATACAAATGCAACGTCCATATGATAACACATCAAGTTCCAATCCATATACAAATACATATATGCATATGCAATATGAAAGTGACTGAGCCGATCTAGTACCTAATGTGTGTGTGTATGCATCCATGAGCAACCACTAGCAACCACTCGCAACCATCAATCATAACATGTTTCAAATACATGTTTACATCCATTAGTTTCTACCTAATGATAAAGAATAGGGTCGAGGAGATATATTTAAAAGATAGATATAAGTATGAATAAACTTATGGAAAAAGAGATCAAGGAGGTACCCTAAAAAAGAAAAGGGTAGGCTGCGCGTATTTTTCTCTCAGTTTCCCAAGTCGCGTATTCCTCAGCGTCACTCCATTGAACTTTAACAAGCTTGACTTCACGGTTGCGTAGCTTTTTGATTTCTGTACCCAAGATACAAGTTGGAACTCTTCTCACAGCCGCTTCTCGTTCCACTTCTACTTCCTCTAGTATACTTGGCTCCACAACTTCCGCAGACTCGTATAAGCACTTTCGTAGTTGAGAAACATTATGAACTCCAGCCAGTCTTTTGGGTAACTCTACTCTGTAAGCCATCGTCCCAATCCTTTCAATGATAGGAAATGGTCCTACAAATCTTGGTGCTAGCTTTCCTACGGACCCAAAGCGAATGACATTCCTCAAAGGAGATGTTTTAAGGAACACCCTATCTCCAACCTCAAACTCAAGGTCGGTCCTTCTTTTGTCTGCGTAGGGCTTCTGTCTATCTTATGCAGCCTTCATCCTCTACTTATCAAGTCCACCTTTTCTGAGGTTTCTCTAATCATGTCTGGCCCAAGTACGAGCTTGTCTGTAGACTCCCACCAACAAGTTGGTGATCGACATGGTCTTCCATATAAAGCTTCGAAGTGTGCCATGCCTATGGTGGCTTGATAGCTATTGTTGTAAGCGAATTCCACCAAAGGAAGATGATCTTCCCATGTCCCTCCAAAATCGAGAATGCACGATCTCAAGGGGTCTTCCCATACTCTGTTCACCCTTTCCGTCTGACCATCGGTTTAGGGGTAATGGGCCGTGCTTAAGCATAATTGTGTGCCTACAGCCTCCTGCAAACTCTTCCAAAACTTGCTCGTAAAGATAGGATCTCGATCAATCACTATGCTGGAAGGTATCCCATGGAGTCGAACTATCTCTTTAAGATAAATGGATGCTAGGGACGAGGCAGTCCTTCTACTCTTAACAGGTATAAAGTGAGCGCTTTTAGTGAGCCTGTCCACTATTACCCAAATACTGGTATTGCCCCTTCTTGACCTAGGCAACTCATCCATAAAGTCCATCGAAATGCTATCCCATTTCCACTGTGGGACCTCTAGAGGATGGAGTAGACCACCAGGCTTCTTCTGCTCCACTTTGACTTGCTGGCATATCAAGCACTTAACGACGAACTCAGCTACATCCCTCTTCATGCCATTCCAAAAGAATACCCTTTTTATGTCTTTATACATCTTATTTCTGCTTGGGTGTATAGTCAGCTTAGAGTGGTGTGCCTTTTCGAGAACCGTCTTCACCAAATCCCTTGCTTGTGGGACGCATAGTCTTCCATCCTGTCTCAACCAACCCTTATCATCGTTGGAGTATCTATTGAGGTGACTAGAAGTCTCACCCCTAATTAGCTTATCCATCATATCAACTAGCCGAGGGTCTTCACGTTGAGCGGTTCCTAGCGATGCTAATAGACCAGGTGCAATTTCAGAGGAGGGTCTAAAGTTAAAGTTTGTTACGTACTCCAAGCTTTGCCTTTCTACAAAGAGAGGACTTAAGGTCAGCTTCTTTCTACTCAAGGCATCTGCTACTACATTGCCCTTGCCAAGGGTATAGGAAATCTCAAAATCATATGAGGCCAGAAATTTCATCCGCCTTTGTTGTCTTAAGTTAAGATCTTTCCGTGAGAAGAGGTACTTTAACGATATATGGTCAGTAAACAATTCAAACCTTCCTTCTAGTAGATAATGACGCCATGACTTAGGAGCAAAAACAGTGGCACCTAGCTCCAAATCATGAGTTGGGTAGTTCTTCTCATGTACCTTCAATTGCCATCCCCGATAACAAACTACCTTGCCTTCTTGCATCAAGAAAGCGCCTAATCCTGTACCGCATGCGTCTGTGTACACGGTAAACATTTTGCTCCCATCAGGCAATGTCAGAGCCGGGGCTGTTGTTAGAGTCCTTTTCAAACGTTGGAAAGCAACATCGCAATCCAAATCCCAAGCAAAAGCTAGGTTCTTCTTTGTCAATCTTGTGAGTAGGGCTGAGATTTTCGCAAACTCTTTAATGAACTTTCGGTAAAAACCCGCTAGCCCTAGAAAGCTTTGGACTTCAGTTTCATTCCATGGAACCTTCCAATCTTGCAACGCAACTACTTTTGCGGGGTCCACAGCTATCCCCTCTTTGGACACCCCATATCCAAGAAACCTCACTTCTTCTCTCCAGAAATGGCATTTGGAGAATTTGGCTTTCAGCTGATGTGCACGAAGAGTATCCATGACTTCCCTTATATGCAAAGCATGCTCTTCTTCAGTCTTCGAGAAAATCAAAATGTCGTCTACGAAGACCACCACAAAACTTATTAAGGAACTCCCTGAACACCCTTCTCATCAAGTCAACGAAGTAAGCGGGTGCGTTTGTTAAGCCGAAAGGAATGTCAAGCCATTCGAAGAAACCTCCGGGGTTCTGAACGCGGTCTTATCGATGCTGACTTCAGCCACTCTTAGCTGATGAAACTCGGTAGCCAGATCTAGTTGGGAGAAAACCGATGCACCTACAAGCTGATCAAACAAGTCGTTTATTCTTGGAAGTGGGTGCCTATCTTCTTGGTCAGCTTGTTTAGCTCCCTATAATCAACGCATAGGCGAAGCGAACCATCCGCTTTGGTTGCGAATACTACTGGAGCACCCCATTCAGAAATACTCCGCCTTATAAACCCTTTTTCGAGCAGCTCTTTGACTTGCTTGCTGAGCTCTTTTCTCTCCTTTGGAGCCATGTGTTTAATAGGTAGAGCTACGGGTTTTGCATTATCAATAAGGTATATGCGGAAGTCTATCTCCCGCTTCGGAGGTAAGCCCTTCACCTCTTCGAATACGTCTGAGTATTCACGGACTACTCTAACAGACTGCAAATTTTCAACAGACGCATCAAGAGATTCTAGGTAGCTAAGCATAACATAGTGTATGGGATTACAAGAGATTTCGAAAGTGTTACCGAAGCGAGTCATAAGTCTAACCACTCTCTTTTCACAATCGAGGATGACACCATTACTGGATAACCAATCCATGCCTAGAATCAACCCATAGCCCGTGAAGCCCAAAACATAGGCATTACATCTAAACCCAGCACTTAGTATGGAAATTTCCAAATCCAAACAAATCATAGGCAAATAGGCCGAGCCCCCAATTGGGTTTGAAACAACCAAGGAATCCTCTACTATATTGGTGTCTAGGTGCGGAGATTCAACTAAAGCAGTGGATATAAAAGAGTGCGATGCGCCAGAATCAAAGAGTGTACGAACAGGATGATCAAAAAGATAAACTAAACTCTCAACAGAAATATTTTTACCTCGTTCTTGCGGAGGTGCCATGAGAGTGTGAACCTGCCCTCCAGAAGTAGATCCAGTCCTCTTCCCTTTCCCTTACTTTCTTGGGCAGTCCTTAGCCATGTATCCTGTCTCGCCGCAGTGAAAACAACCACCCATCTTCCTCTTTTTCTTTCTGCAGTCCTTAATCAGATGTCTAGGAATGCCACAAAAATTACACTTCCTCTTGTCATGGGGTTTGTTTTTCTTCCCGTCCTTCTTTGAGTCTGTCTTCTTATTTTGGTATCCCACCACTTTCTTATTTTGAGGCACTTCCACCTTTGCCTCTTTCTTGCCATCCTTGTCTTCCTCCTGTAGCAGTGCCATGTCCACCAGTCTCTCATAAGTTGCACCCATAGGTATATGGGACATAGCTAGGTTGTGCAGTGGCTCATTCAACCCTTTAACAAAACGGAGAGCCTTCTTATGGGGAGTGTTCACTAACTCCAATCCAAATCTAGCTAGCTGGTTGAATTGGTTGATGTATTCCTTGACCGACATACTTCCTTGTTTGAGAGCTAAGAATTTTTCCATCTGTAGGCTACGTTCAGCTGGTGAGAGGAATTTCATTTCAAACCTCATTCTGAAATCCTCCCAAGTTTCAACTAGTCTCTCAGCATTAGCGACTTCCCACCAATAAGAGGCTTCGTCTTTAAGCAACCACACAGCCAACTGTATCTTCTGCCAATCGTCCACTTTGAAGATAACAAACAGATCCTCGATTTCTTTGAGCCAGTTTCTTGCTTCTACAAATGACTTAGTTCCATTAAAGTTCTTTCCACCCATGGCTCGAAAATCCCTACTTATCTTGGAGAAATCATTTGCATGAGGAGGAGGAGGAGGAACAACTGTAACTGAGGGAGGAGTAACGTCTGCTGGGCCCGCATCATTAGCCCTAGCCTCAAGGTACTTTATGAACCAGCCAGTTAAGGGTACACCCTCTGGAAGGTTAAGATCCCCAGACATGCTGAAACGAAAAAGAAAAGATTCAAAACAAAGGATAGGAAGATAGTGCATATGGCTTTGGGGGGGGGGATTATGCCTTTTAAAAATAACACTTTTTCTTGAAAACGCTTCTTTAAACTTCTTTTTGAAAATTAGTTTCCAAAAACTTTATCTGATCTGGCAACCATCAGCTCTGATACCAAGTGAAGCACCCCGCCTTCGTTAAGGTCACTCACAAAGGGAATGCCTTAACACCGGTGGAGCATTATAGGTAAAAGATACAGATAATTAACAAGACATACATATAAACAGCGAAAAAACTAAATTTATTTCATAAATACGTGGTTCAATTAAAACATTACAACAACTATCTCAAACAAACTTCCAAATTATTACAACAAAATCTCTGTCTTGAATTAAAACATAAAGAAGCATTAAAACAACAGTAAGGTAACATAAATCCCCAATAAGATAGTATCCAAAGCCATAGCACAAGAAAAAAGATTCCAAGCAATACATCTACTCTCTTCAAGCTGGAAATGATCCGATCTAAGACGAAGTATTCCCTCCCTACGGTCCTGGGAGGGAGGGGGAAACGGAAGAAAAGAAGACGAAAGAAAATGGGTCAGACATGAGTTTGGTAAGTCCAGTGACTATTTAGCATGTAAACAAGAAAAGGTTTATGACATAAATAAAATGAATCTAGGACAACACCCTAGAAATAAGATAATAAGGCTGAATATGCTATCGCACCCATTTTACTTCTCTGCACCCCCTTACAAGTGTTTCAACTAGCACCATGTGTTCAAGATAAATGATCCCCCTTTTTATCGATTGGCTCCTACTCGCATACTTTTACCACTTGTGTCATTCGGCCCCGCATGATTGTAGATACCTGTGCTGGTCCCACCATAGGGTGTATCAAGTCCTATGGTGGCAACCCGACACAATTCAAGATGCACAAAGTGTAACTATTGATGCCCAGTGCTTGCTTTCTCCACTCCGGAGTACGTGCACGATCGCACTCCGTCGGAACCTACACTGACGCACCACCCGCCGTTATTTTGACCGCTTATAATCAGCGCAGTAATCATGCCCTACCCTGCCTAGTTCAGGGTACCATGATACATCTATGTGGGTTACTACTGAAATGGGTCCCTGTTACTAGGGTTTCATAATCAACATGTTAAAATGGTTAAGTGTTCTCAAATTAACGTAACACACCCATCAGTTTGGTTAACATGTTGCATTGATTAAGTGTTTCCTTAATTAACTTAACCCTACCATTCTTGTCTTAGCTTTAATTCATTCATTAAAGCACCAACCACTCACATTAGATATGTATTGTTGCGGTTGCTGGATGTGCCGGTCGGTTCCGAGCAGTCTTACACCGCAACTCAATCTAACCTCGGGTTCTTTTGGGCTTGATGCACTAACCTCTCACATTAAATATATATTGTTACAGTTGCTGGATGTGCCGGGCAGTTCCGGGCAGTCTTACACTGTAACTCAATCTAACCTCGGGTTAGGCATATTTGTCTTTTACTTAATTTACATATTTATCTTTCAAATTTATATGTAAATTATCCACAATTATTGCCATTTAAGTCATGCCCCATTTACCCTCTAAATCATATTTTCAATTTTTGGTATATAAATTATACCATTTTTATGCCACTAACCATTCAATTATTTATGAGCCAAATTATGCCAACAATAATAATTTCTAAGATTTTCCTAATGTTACCCCCATCATACGTTCGCAAAATTCACATAGAATGCTAGGCTCGTAACTTAGCCTAACTTATATACAAAAAAGGGAAAGAAGGGAGCATGTACCATTCACACAACATAAAATAATAAGGAACTAACTAAACATCTGTCATGTAAATATGGCATAAAATAATGAACTTGCATTTTTGGATCCAACTAACATGAGTCTTTAAGCATATGAAATTATCCAAATCCAACTAGGCATGGCTTTTATTTTGGGTCCAATGAACATAAACCTTAAGCATATAGAATTACACAAGTTCAACTAGACATGTGAATGTGAACTTTTAATTTGGATCCAATAATCATGAATCTTAAACATATGGAATTACATAAGTTTAACAAGGCATGTAAATATGAACTTTTATTTTGGATCCAACAAACATGAATCTTAAGCATATGGTTTTACACAAGTTCAACTAGGCATGTGAGTGTGAAATTTAATCTTGGATCCAATTTTCATAGATCTAAATGTAAATCTAAACATAATACATGTCTTGGCCTAATAACTTGCATGTAACATAACATGAATGAATCACCAATTTTACATGATTGGTTTACATCAACATAATAACCACAAAGCCTAACAACTTTGTAACACCCCACGTCCATTAATGTCACTCACAAAGGGAATGCATTAACTTCCAAGGAGGTTTTAAGTGAATATAGAACAGTAAAATTACAACAAGACAGATATAAAATAGTACTTGGAAATTCAAAAACTTTATTTCATTGTAGCAGAAGTCAAAACATGTTTGATTACATCATAACACCATATTCAATGTCAAGTACAATATCTATCTTGATAAAACAAGTACATAATCCCATTACATGAATAGCCATTAAAAAGAAAGATAACAAGCTGGACTTTACTTCAGCAGTCCAAGATTTCCAGAAGATAAGCGATCCAACTAGACTCCACTAGAACTTGGCCCAACCTGCGGACCTGAAGGGAGAAAAAGGATGGAAAAAGGGGGTCAGACATAAAGTCTGGTGAATATGATAATTCTACAATACTATTACCAAAATAACTGGACTAAGGCATAAGCTGGAAAACAAGAAAATGTCTATGAAGAGCAGATTAAGGACATAGACAATCGCTAAAGGCAACGTTATAGGCGCTCCTAAATACTAAAGGATAAACACTATACTGCACCACACCAGTCACCCTAAAGATTCATCCCACTTAGCTTCACTTTGAAACTTTCCCAATGGCTTTACGTACCCCTAGCTGACTACATAGGTGCCGCCTGCCCCTATCTCCACTAGGTGTACCCTACTTCCCATTATCCGATCGGCTCCCTAACTCGTAAATACCCGTGCTGGCCCCACAGTGGGGTGTATCACTCCCCTAAAGTGGCAACCTGATACAACGGACATGCACGGCTTATACCTACACGATGCAACAACGTCTTACCTACCAGCCCGGGTCCACACACGCATATGAAACCCGTTGGACTTGCGTTGCCACCGCTCCTTGTTTTGGCCTCTTATAGTCAAACCCAGTATGCGTGTCCCGTCCTCGACTTGGGTCGAGCCCACAAAGATACGTTTTGGGATACTGGTTGAAATGGCCCCCCACTATTTACCACAAGCATTCCACCTAAGCTTGTCCCCATTAGTCCATCCCACTTAACCCACTTAGTCATGTTCATTTACATGTGTGTTTGGTTAAGTCTAATCGTATTTCAAATGCCTCTAAAGGCAACCACCAGATTCCTCATGCCACCCAAGGCACCTACTTAACCCCCATGTCCCACCTTACATGATTATCTGGTTAAGTATTTCTTAGTTCATTAAGGCCATAACCTCATAAAGACCTCTCACATTAGACTGGCATTTATGGCAGCTGGATTTGCCGGGCGGGTCCGGGCAGTCTTACACCATAAAAGAGTCTAACCTCGTGTCTTTACAACTGTTATGCTTTAGTTTGGGCCTAGGACCTCTCACATTGGGCCGACATTTGTGACTACTGGATTTGCCGGGCGGGTCCGGGCAGGTTTACATCACAAACGGGTCCAACCTCGTGTCCTAAGCATTGATTATTAATAATAATCCACTTTCCCCCAATTTTAATAATTCCCTACTTGAATTATTAATTACTTCCAATTTTTAACAATGTCCATAATTGACTCAATTATGGACATCCATTCATGGTATGCAAAATCTTACAAAATTGCACCCAATTTATTAATTCCTAATATTACCCCTACCCCACGTTTGAACGTTTATTCGCAAAATATATGTTAGACTCGAATAGCCTAACTCATAGCATAAAAGAGATTATCATAATAACAACATGTATATGTGACCAAATGAATCATAATAAGGGGTGAAACTTGCATATGTCCAACTTGCATAGATTATACATGTCATGGACCTAAAGGTGTCAACTTGTTCAAAATTCACCTAATATGATCTCAATCAATTTTCATAAACTTACATATGAACATGTGTGAATCAACATCATCTAATGTTTTTTTAACAACATGGTTTTATATGGGTACACCTAACTCAATAGGCAAATTCCCATAATCAAGTTTTATTTAATTATAGTTTCAAGTTTATGGGTACACCTAACCTATTAGGCAAATTCCCATAAACAAGATCCATTTAAATTAAGAAAAAAAAAACATAACTTTAAGCATGATCCAACAACATGATTTTTCAACATAATATAGCATGATTTATAACATGGCATAGTATGATAGTATAACATAGCTTGACATGATTCTCAACATAGCACGACATAGCATAAGAGAATTTACAACATAGCATGACATAGCATATATAATTTACATCATACGACAACATAATAACATAATAAGAGATCCACAATATATAGAATTTACAATTACAAATCACATCACTTTCTTGTGATCCATTCATAACTGAGTCAAATTAGTTTGTAATAGTCTTGTGAGAATCATCATACTCACCAACAAAAGAAAAGAATTAGAGAAAGATAGATCTTTTGATTTGATTTGTGTAGATTTAGTTGTAGATGATTAGGCTTCCTCTTCTTAGTTTGTGACGGCTATGCTGAACTCCATGGCAGCAGCATGACGGTAGCTTCTCTAATTTTACAAGTGATTTAGGTCTAGGGTCTACCCACTTATTTATAGATTTTAGAATTCATTTAGGCCATTAGATTTAACCTAGAAATAACCGCAGCCGTTCAGACAAGATGGGGTTTATCTTGTTGACTCAGCAATGAGTCAGAAGTGACTCAGCAAACACTCAGCATATTAATAAACTTCTATTCATGTCATAAATATATATATATATTTTCTACAATGTACATATTAGATACATCCCCCTTTACTTATTATTGTTTTTATATACATATTAGATACATCCCCTCTCTCACACACTTATTAATATTTTTATATTCATATTAGATACATCCCCTCTCTTACACACTTATTAATATTTTTATATTCATATTAGATACATCCCCTCTCTTACATACTTATTAATATTTTTATATTCATATTAGATACATCCCCTCTTCTACACACTTATTATTATTTTAGCAACTTTAGTGTTAATAGAAAATTCGGGGTGTTACATTCTCCCCTCCTTTTAGGATTTCGTCCCCGAAATCTTCAAGTCTGGAAGAATGTATATCCTACCATCCAAACGTCCATCTACTCATCCATCATACACAGGCATCCATTGTCCTTAAAAGACTTCTAATGCTTTATGATCATATGCAAAGTGTGTGTACATGTCCTTACCTAATGCGAAATCAGGCGGTCTACTGATTCAGTTGACCTCCTTAATGCAAATTATGTAAGTGTCATGAATCCATTATGTATGCAAAAGATCCTAATTGCTTACATACTACTTCTATATGCGTGCACACCCATTCAACCGAATGCAACATCCATATGATGGTACAACCATTATACATCCATTATACTAAATACATCCATATATATGCAATATGCAATATGAAGTGATTGAGCCGATCTAGTGCCTAAAGTGTGTGTATATATGCATCCACGAGCAACCACTAGCAAACACTTGCATCCATTTTGCATCCATCATACATAACATGTCTCAAACACATGTTTCAACCATAGGATTATCCTAACTAAAGGTCAAAGATACTAATGAGAGGACATACTAAAGATAAGATAAGATAAGCTAAGCGATAAAGGAGAAATTAAAAGACATACCCTCAAAAAGAAAAGGGTACAACGAACGCATCTTCTCTTCTATCTCCCAAGTTGCGTTGCTCTCATCATCTCCCCATTGCACTTTAACCAGTCTGACCTCTCGATTCCTCAACTTTTTGATCTCCGACCCAAGAATGCATGTAGGAGATCGTCTAATTGTTGCATCATGCTCTATTTCCTCCTCTTTAAGCAAGCTCGGCTCTACCACCTCCGCGGTCTTGTGCAAACACTTCCTCAAATGTGATACATGGAATACGTCGTGTACTCCACTAAGTTTCTTAGGCAACTCCACCCTATATGCCATCT
The DNA here is from genome assembly GCA_030737875.1 of Allium sativum. Lineage (NCBI taxonomy): Eukaryota > Viridiplantae > Streptophyta > Magnoliopsida > Asparagales > Amaryllidaceae > Allium > Allium sativum. The sequence goes on along the minus strand of CM060912.1, from coordinate 874,849,759 downwards.
TCCCAATCCTGTTTTTTACAGGAAACGGCCCTACAAACCTTGGTGCTAATTTCCCCACGGACCCAAAGCGAACAACATTCTGTAACGGAGATACTTTGATAAAAACCATGTCCCCAATGTCAAACTCAAGATCTGTCCTCCTCTTATCAGCATACGATTTCTGCCTATCTTGTGCTGCTTTCATCCTCCTTCGAATCAACTCAATCTTCTCCGAGGTTTCCCTAACCATATCGGGCCCAAGTAGGATTTTATCGGTAGATTCCCACCAACATGTAGGAGAACGGCAAGGCCTTCCATAAAGAGCTTCGAAAGGTGCCATGCCAATACTAGACTGAAAGCTATTATTATATGCGAATTCTACTAACGGAAGGTGCTCTTCCCATGTACCCCCAAAGTCTAGGATACAAAGCCTTAAAAGATCCTCTAGAATGCGATTCACCCTCTCGGTCTGGCCGTCTGTCTGAGGATGATATGCGGTGCTCAAACATAGCTGAGTCCCTACCACCTCTTGTAAACTCTTCCAAAATTCGCTAGTAAAGATGGGGTCACGGTCGCTTACTATACTAGAAGGAATACCGTGCAAACGAACTATCTCCTTAATGTATACAGAAGCCAACCACGGAGCAGTCCTCTTACTTTTCACGGGAATAAAATGGGCGCTTTTAGTAAGTCTATCTACTATAACCCAAATCCCCGTGTTACCCTTCCTTGATCTTGGTAATCCATCCACAAAATCCATTGAGATGCTTTCCCATTTCCATAGTGGAACTTCTAATGGGTGAAGCAACCCACCGGGTTTCTTTTGTTCTGCTTTAACTCGTTGGCACACCAAGCATCTAGCGACGTACTCGGCCACATCCTTTTTCATACCGGCCCAAAAGAAAACCCGCTTCATATCTTTGTACATCTTATCCCCGCCGGGATGAATGGTCATTTTTGAGCGATGAGCATCATCAAGAATGGCCTTCCTTAAGTCTTCGTCTTGTGGTACACAAAGTCTATTATCCCTTCGTAACCAACCCTTATCGTCTAGGGTATACCTACGAAGATGGCTTGACGACTCCCCCCCTTTGAGCTTTTCTACTATCACATCCAACTGTGGGTCGTCTCGCTGTGCCTCACCAACCCGTCCTAGAAGTGTAGGTCTAACCTCCAAGGATGCTAACAGACCGGGTACTAAGTCAACGGAGGGTCTAAAGTCAAACATAGAGATGAATTCTAAGCTTTGTCGTTCAACAAACAACGGCCTCAAGGACAACCTTTTCCTACTTAAGGCGTCTGCCACCACGTTACCCTTGCCCGAGGTATATGCTATTTCAAAATCGTAGGAGGCTAAGAATTCCATCCACCGTTGCTGCCTTAAATTCAAATCCTTCTGAGAGAATAAGTATTTTAATGATTTGTGGTTAGTGAACAGTTCGAATTTCTCACCAAGAAGATAGTGACGCCAAGACTTAAGCGCGAAAACAATTGCGGCTAGCTCTAAGTCATGCGTGGGGTAATTCTTTTCATGAACCCTCAACTGCCTTCCACCATAGGCTATTACTCTTCCCTCTTGCATGAGGACCGCGCCAAGTCCCGTCCCACAAGCATCAGTATAGATGGTAAACGGTTTATTCCCGTCTGGCAGCACTAAGACTGGGGCTGAAGTTAAGGCTCTCTTTAAACGTTGGAACGCATCATCGCAATCTTTGTCCCACGTAAAAACCAGGTTCTTCTTCGTTAACCGTGTTAATGGAGCTGATATTTTTGCGAAGTCTTTGATAAACTTCCTATAATAGCCAGCCAACCCCAAGAAACTTCTTACTTCGGTTGCATTTTTAGGGACCTTCCAATCTTGGATGGCCACAATCTTTGCGGGATCCACTGCTATCCCTTCTTTGGAAACCACGTGCCCTAAGAACCGTACTTCCTTCCTCCAGAAGTGACACTTAGAAAATTTTGCCTTAAGGTTATGCGCTCGAAGGGTTTCCAACACTTTCCTAAGATGTAGGGAGTGCTCTTCTTTATTCTTAGAAAAGACTAAGATGTCATCCACAAAGACTACCACGAATTTGTTAAGGTATTCCCGAAACACCCTACTCATCAAATCAACAAAATATGCAGGGGCGTTTGTCAAACCAAAGGGCATCACTAGCCATTCATAGAATCCGTCAGGAGTCCTAAAAGCAGTCTTATCTATACTATCCTCAGCCACTCTCAGTTGATGAAAGCCAGTGGCTAAGTCCAACTGCGAAAACACTGAGGTGCCAACTAACTGATCAAAGAGATCGTCAATCCTCGGCAGTGGGTGTCGGTTCTTTTTAGTAAGCTTGTTTAGTTCTCTATAGTCCATACAAAGTCTAAGAGACCCATCCGCCTTTGTGGCAAAAACTACTGGAGCACCCCACTCCGATATACTACGTCTTATGAACCCCTTCTCAAGCAACTCCTTTACTTGCTTATTGAGTTCCCTCCTTTCACGAGGAGCCATGTGGCGCACTGGCAAAGATACGGGTTTAGCATTATCCACAAGATAAATTCGAAAGTCTATCTCCTGCTTTGGAGGTAAGCCCTTCACCTCCTCAAACACATCCGGATATTCCCGGACCACTTCTACCGATCGCAGGTTCTCTACAGACGCGTCAAGCGATTCAAGATAACTTAGCATAACGGAATTTATGGGATTACAAAAGATGTCGAGAGCATTACCAAGGCGAGTCACAAGCCTAACTACTCTCCTTTCACAATCAAGAATGGCCCTATTTCTAGACAACCAATCCATTCCTAAAATTAGCCCATAGCCCGTGAAGCCCAATACATAAGCATCACATCTAAATTCAACGCTAAGTATAGAGATTTTCAAATCCAAACATATCATGGTCAAATGAGCCGAACCCCCAATTGGATTTGAAACGACCAAGGGATCCTCTACTAAACTGGTGTTCAAGTGCAGTGATTCAACTAATGATGCAGAGATAAACGAATGAGATGCGCCAGAATCGAACAAGGTACGGACAGGATGATCAAACAGAAAAACTAAGCTTTCAACAGAAATTGTTCTACCTCTTTCTTGCAGCGGTGGGGCCGCAATAGCCTGAACTTGCCCCCTTGCCTGCCCTGGTGCCATAAGAGCCTGCACCTGTCCTCCCGAGGTAGACCCTGCCCTCTGCCCCTTCTTTGGACAGTCCTTCACTAAATGTCCCGCATCTCCACAATGAAAACAACCAGTCTTCTTTTTCTTTCTATAATCTTTGCTGAGATGGCCAGGCGTCCCACAATTGAAGCATTTCTTCTTCCCTTTGCCATTATTGTTTTTACCACCCTTCTTATTTTGCTGTTGGGGTTTCTTCTGATCCCCTTTCTTTTCAACTTCCTTATCCTCATGCATAAGTGCCATTTCTACTAGCTTTTCAAAGGTGGCTCCCATAGGGATGTGGGTCATAGCCAACCCTTGCAACGGTTCATTCAAGCCTCTAACGAACCTCAAAGCTTTCTTCTCTGGCGTGTTCACCAACTCCAAGCCAAACCTTGCTAACTGATTAAATTTATTGACATATTCCTTTACTGATGAGCTCCCTTGATTTAGTGCCAGGAATTTTTCCATATTTAAGTTCTCCTCTGCCCTTGAAAGAAACTTTGCCTCAAACCTTCGTCTGAAATCCGCCCATGAATCAACTGGACGTTCCCCGTTAGTGACCTCCCACCAAAACGAGGCCTCTCCCTTCATTAACCAAGCAGCTAAACGGACTTTCCTCCCATCTTCCACTTCAAAGATATCCAACAATTCCTCAGTCTCCTTAAGCCAATCTCTGGCCTCCACAAACGTCTCAGTCCCTTGAAAAGTTTTTCCTCCCATAGCCTTGAATTCCTTGCACGTCTTTGCAAAAGTGTCAACACGAGGAGGAGGAGGAGGAATGGGTGCAACTAGGGGTGGAGGAGTATCCGCTGGGCCTGCAGTGGTGGCCCTAGCCTCCAAGTATCTCCTAAACCACCCTGGAATCGTCACACCTTCTGGGAGATTAAGATCTTCAGCCATGCTGAAACGAAAAAGGAAAGATTCAAAATGGAGAATTCGAAAGATAAAGATAAGGATGTGGCTATTTGGGATTATGTTTTTCATAAAAACTCTCTCTAAATAACATGTTTTTTTTTTTTTTTTTGAAAGCACTTCTTCCAAAAATACTTTAGAAAAAAAAATATTTTTCTAAAAAAAAAATTATCTGTTCTGGTAACCTTATGCTCTGATACCACGTGTAACACCCCACGTCCATTAATGTCACTCACAAAGGGAATGCATTAACTTCCATGGAGGTTTTAAGTGAATATAGAACAGTAAAATTACAACAAGACAGATATAAAATAGTACTTGGAAATTCAAAAACTTTATTTCATTGTAGCAGAAGTCAAAACATGTTTGATTACATCATAACACCATATTCAATGTCAAGTACAATATCTATCTTGATAAAACAAGTACATAATCCCGTTACATGAATAGCCATTAAAAAGAAAGATAACAAGCTGGACTTTACTTCAGCAGTCCAAGCTTTCCAGAAGATAAGCGATCCAACTAGACTCCACTAGAACTTGGCCCAACCTGCGGACCTGAAGGGAGAAAAAGGATGGAAAAGAGGGGGTCAGACATAAAGTCTGGTGAATATGATAATTCTACAATACTATTACCAAAATAACTGGACTAAGGCATAAGCTGGAAAACAAGAAAATGTCTATGAAGAGCAGATTAAGGACATAGACAATCGCTAAAGGCAACGTTATAGGCGCTCCTAAATACTAAAGGATAAACACTATACTGCACCACACCAGTCACCCTAAAGATTCATCCCACTTAGCTTCACTTTGAAACTTTCCCAATGGCTTTACGTACCCCTAGCTGACTACATAGGTGCCGCCTGCCCCTATCTCCACTAGGTGTACCCTACTTCCCATTATTCGATCGGCTCCCTAACTCGTAGATACCCGTGCTGGCCCCACAGTGGGGTGTATCACTCCCCTAAAGTGGCAACCTGATACAACGGACATGCACGACTTATACCTACACGATGCAACAACGTCTTACCCACCAGCCCGGGTCCACACACGCATATGAAACCCGTTGGACTTGCGTTGCCACCGCTCCCTGTTTTGGCCTCTTATAGTCAAACCCAGTATGCGTGTCCCGTCCTCGACTTGGGTCGAGCCCACAAAGATACGTTTTGGGATACTGGTTGAAATGAGCCCCCACTATTTACCACAAGCATTCCACCTAAGCTTGTCCCCATTAGTCCATCCCACTTAACCCACTTAGTCATGTTCATTTACATGTGTGTTTGGTTAAGTCTAATCGTATTTCAAATGCCTCTAAAGGCAACCACCAGATTCCTCATGCCACCCAAGGCACCTACTTAACCCCCATGTCCCACCTTACATGATTATCTGGTTAAGTATTTCTTAGTTCATTAAGGCCATAACCTCATAAAGACCTCTCACATTAGACTAGCATTTATGGCAGCTGGATTTGCCGGGCGGGTCCGGGCAGTCTTACACCATAAAAGAGTCTAACCTCGTGTCTTTACAACTGTTATGCTTTAGTTTGGGCCTAGGACCTCTCACATTGGGCCGACATTTGTGACTACTGGATTTGCCGGGCGGGTCCGGGCAGGTTTACATCACAAACGGGTCCAACCTCGTGTCCTAAGCATTGATTATTAATAATAATCCACGTTCCCCCAATTTTAATAATTCCCTACTTGAATTATTAATTACTTCCAATTTTTAACAATGTCCATAATTGACTCAATTATGGACATCCATTCATGGTATGCAAAATCTTACAAAATTGCACCCAATTTATTAATTCCTAATATTACCCCTACCCCACGTTTGAACGTTTATTCGCAAAATATATGTTAGACTCGAATAGCCTAACTCATAGCATAAAAGAGATTATCATAATAACAACATGTATATGTGACCAAATGAATCATAATAAGGGGTGAAACTTGCATATGTCCAACTTGCATAGATTATACATGTCATGGACCTAAAGGTGTCAACTTGTTCAAAATTCACCTAATATGATCTCAATCAATTTTCATAAACTTACATATGAACATGTGTGAATCAACATCATCTAATTTTTTTTAACAACATGGTTTTATATGGGTACACCTAACTCAATAGGCAAATTCCCATAATCAAGTTTTATTTAATTATAGTTTCAAGTTTATGGGTACACCTAACCTAATAGGCAAATTCCCATAAACAAGATCCATTTAAATTAAGAAAAAAAACATAACTTTAAGCATGATCCAACAACATGATTTTTCAACATAATATAGCATGATTTATAACATGGCATAGTATGATAGTATAACATAGCTTGACATGATTCTCAACATAGCACGACATAGCATAAGAGAATTTACAACATAGCATGACATAGCATATATAATTTACATCATACGCCAACATAATAACATAATAAGAGATCCACAATATATAGAATTTACAATTACAAATCACATCACTTTCTTGTGATCCATTCATAACTGAGTCAAATTAGTTTGTAATAGTCTTGTGAGAATCATCATACTCACCAACAAAAGAAAAGAATTAGAGAAAGAGAGATCTTTTGATTTGATTTGTGTAGATTTAGTTGTAGATGATTAGGCTTCCTCTTCTTAGTTTGTGACGGCTATGCTGAACTCCATGGCAGCAGCATGACGGTAGCTTCTCTAATTTTACAAGTGATTTAGGTCTAGGGTCTACCCACTTATTTATAGATTTTAGAATTCATTTAGGCCATTAGATTTAACCTAGAAATAACCGCAGCCGTTCAGACAAGATGGGGTTTATCTTGTTGACTCAGCAATGAGTCAGAAGTGACTCAGCAAACACTCAGCATATTAATAAACTTCTATTCATGTCATAAATATATATATATATATATTCTACAATGTACATATTAGATACATCCCCCTTTACTTATTATTGTTTTTATATACATATTAGATACATCCCCTCTCTCACACACTTATTAATATTTTTATATTCATATTAGATACATCCCCTCTCTTACACACTTATTAATATTTTTATATTCATATTAGATACATCCCCTCTCTTACATACTTATTAATATTTTTATATTCATATTAGATACATCCCCTCTTCTACACACTTATTATTATTTTAGCAACTTTAGTGTTAATAGAAAATTCGGGGTGTTACAAACTTGCATGTAACATAACATGAATAAGTCACCAAACTTTACATAATACATGATTGGTTTAACACCAACATAATAACCATAATAATCTCATAAGCATATACGATAGAATCGTTACAAGAATAGGCATGAATCAACATCATCGTTATCTTACAACTAGGAATAACGCTAGTTTTCATTTTATTACAAATCATAATTTATATTCGTTCACATCTAAATAATAACAGGACTTACAAACAAAAGAAAGTCTTGTTTTCTGGGATCTGTTTTCTGAATTTGAAAAGCAATCCCTTGAAGAAGACTATCAATTCTCTAAGTTAGTTTTGATTCGTAGTTTTTAACTCGTTTTCTAATTGAAGAAGAAATGGTGGCTAGGCTAGAACGATCATGGACAGCACGGTGGCTCCTTGGAATGAATTTGTGTGATTTAGGTTTTGAGGATTAGGGTTGCTTTTATAGAAGTTTAATCTTATGTGAGCCATTAGTTCGTTCTAGGACCAATCACAACCGTCCAGCCTAGATAGAGTTATCCAGAATTGCCACTTATGCCCTAGTGACTCAGTAACATGTCAGTAAAGACTCAGCAACTAGTCAGCATCGTCTCATTTCAGATCTTCCCCATGGGGTAGGTCGACCCCCAGGTCGACCTGTTTAGGGGAGGTCGACCCCCTGGTCGACCTGGCTTTAGGGCGGGAAAAATACCGCCTAGCCCGCTTCTCTGTATTTTGTTTGAATTTTGACTCGAACTATTTTCAATTTATTTAAATTGCTGAAACTTCCGAGGGCCATAACTTCCTCATACAAAGTCCGATTTACGCAAATTTGGACTCTATTCCAAGTAGAATTTCGAGACGAACACAATGGCATAACCCGTTTCCCTTAATTCTCATTTTAAAAATTAAGTATTCTTTAACTCGTTCTTTTAATAGACACTGAAAATTCAAGGTGTTACATTACCGCCTTTTTACTATCCGATTTGCATATTTTATGCCTTCTGATGGGCCTTTTCCTACTTATCTCCTAAAGCATGCGATTGTTTACCTACTTTCTACACTAACCCACCTGCTGTATAATTCATTTTTGATTAATGATGCTTTAAGAAAATATTTGGCTTTGAGTTTTTAAGTTGGTTTTAAACCTTTTCATCAATTTTTCTACAACACATCATAGTTTATCTTTTCAAAATTAATAAGTGCAAAAGAATCTATTTGACATAGTTGACAACATGGTTGAGAATGAACCGATAAGAGTAAATACAAACGAATAATATAAATGAATATTAGGGATAAATGCCTTGCCAATATATATATATATATATATATATATATATATATATATATTGAAAATTGGTACTCTTTATTGCTAATACCAAAAGAAAACCTCCTTTATATGCCTCGTCAAAACCCTATAATCCCCCTAACGTAGATGGGTACCTTACAAGAAAAAAGAGTACATATAAATTTGGTTGATACAATGCTATTATAAACCAAAAGCAAAGGATTACAAAGCTTAAAGAAAAACCAGAAAAAAGCACCACTATCGGCCCAAACACATGGCCCAAACCAAACTAAAACAAAACAACAAAGCCCAAATGAACATAGCAATCATCTTCTACCCTGTGTCCACTAAATCGATTCCCCAAACATTCAAAATTTGAAAATTTCTCATGATCCTTTCAGATTTACTCCCATTATTTCGGACCAGAAATTGAATCTCCTTTACAATCTGAGAAAGTTTAGTCATTACATTGGTTCTTCGATTTCTGAAAATTCTTTCATTTCTTTCTTTCCAGATGAAATAAATTGCTGAAGTAATAGCTCCACATGCAAGGTCTCTGATTTGATCTTGAGTTTTGAAAGAATTATCAATGTTCCTCAATTCATTCCTTAACTACACTTGCATCGTCAAAGGAATAGCCAGCTTATGCTTTAAAGATAACCAAATGAAAGATGAGTAATCACACTAGAAAAATATATGCTCAATTGATTCTGGAGAGGGCATAAGGTATTTTAGATATTTCCAAATCGAAACCAAGTAAGTAATAAATGATATTTTCTTGCTATTTTTATTATGCTATATTACTGAAAATGCAGGATCAATTTCATCATGTATTCTCACTGAATTCCAAGCTTTATGATATGGAAATTACCTCCAGAACACCACTCATATTTATCCTCTCTGAGATTAGACTGTAATTAAATAGAACTAATTTCTTCAATTAGCTATCTGATAGCTGGATGAATAAGAGGATTAATTTCATCACCACATATAATAGAACTTACTTTCTGATTTGTGTTACCTATCAGATGCAATCTATCATATCCAAGAATATCCACCAAACACTGACAATTTATCCATGGATCATGCCATAAAAAAGTATCGTTCCCATTTGCAATAATTATATTAAAAAACTGCTTTGAATGAGATCTTAATATAGGCATAAATTTCCATGTAGATGAAGAGTTATTATCTTTTGCCATCGACCAAAAATTTTTACCTTTGATGTATTTGTTCTTCATCCATTTACTCTATAAAGAATTTTCAGCCAAGAATTTCCACAACAATTTAACAAATGTAGCTTTTTTTCAAATCAGAGAAATTTGTTGAGCCCTGTACCCCCTTCTTTTTTAGGTTTACATAATGAACTCCATGCTACTTTATGCACTGAACCACTCCAGAAAAAAATCAGAGCAGAGTGATTGCAGTTTATCTAGTGTAAACTCTTTGATAAATGAATAACCAATAGAGAATGATAGGAGTCAAAACCCCATTTATCAATTCAGCTCTTCCAACATAAGACAACAGTTTAGTTTCCCAACCCTGTTGTTAGCCTGTATTCTCTGAATCAAAGCATTACATTCTGAATAATGCAAATAATTTGATGATAGAGGCACACCTAAATACTTAATAGGAAGAGATCCTCTCTCAGAACCCATAATATCCAAAACTTTCTGTGCATTTGATACTAAATTGCCGAAAAACATCTTTGTTTTATCTGCATTTACTTTCAAACCTGCACAATATTTAACTGTTGAAAGATATGAATCAAAGTGGTTGCATTTAGTCTAGAACTTTCCCTAAAAATAGTAAGTCATCTGCATAAAGTAGGTGAGGGATAATTGGTAGAACCGAGCTGTTTAACTGAAAAGTTCTATCTGAAACTGCTTCATCCATTTGAAAAGTGAAAAACAGCATTGCTAAAGCAAAAAGATAAGGAGATAAGGGATCTCCTTGTCTATTGCCTCTTATTGATGTAATAAACCCTTTTAGGAATTCCTTGAATTAAGATAGAGAAGGTAGCCGTAGACATACATTCATAGATCAAACTTATAAAGTGATTAGGAAAATTCATTAATGACATTAATTGGCAAATGAGTTTCCTATTTATAATATCATAAGCTTTTTGCAAATCTACCTTTACACACATTTTTTTCATGCCTTTTTTCTTAAAATCCCTTAACATTTCATGTGCCAATAGGATATTATCACCAATGTACCTATCCTTAACAAATGCACTTTGATTCTCTGAAATTAAATGAGGAAAAAGGGTTTTAACCTGTTGCATAGAACCTTTGCAAACACTTTATAATATACATTGCAACAGAAAATTGTCCTGTAATGGGAAATCTCTGTAGGTCTGTCTTTCTTTGGAATAAGGGTTATAAAAGTGTGGTTGATGGACTTTGGTAATTTTCTAGACCTAAAAATGTCTTGAATAACCTCTAGCAAATCCTGCTTTATCAAATCCCAATGCAGATTCATAAATTTCGAATTTATCCCATCTGGTCCAGGACTTGTATCATCTTAAATTGAAAACAGAGTTTCTCTAATTTCATTTATAGAAATTTCGGATAAAAGAAAATTCTAACCTTGGGCATTTATAGTACCGATGGGTTGAAAATTGAAAGCAGGAACATTTGAAGGACCATTAAATAATTCTGAGAGGTATTTTATGGCCTCAATTTCTTTTTCTTCAGCTTTAAACATTAAGTCCCCATTTTGATCAATAAGAGCTCAAATATGATTAAAGTATCATTGATTAGACATATAAGAATAAATTTTTTTGAATTAGTATCACCTTGATGTAGCCATGAAACCTTTGCCTGCTGTTTGAAACCTTCAAAATGAATTTTCTGCAGGTTTTGATATTCTTGTTTGGCTAGAAGATAATTATCATATACCATAGTATCCTCTGGATTCAAATCTGCAGCTTGTTCCATATCATTAAGATGTTGTTCTGCTGAAATAAGGTTTGCATTATTTCTATCTTTGATTTTATTCCAAAGCTTAAGTTCTGCTTTACATCTCTTTAGCTTGTATATGAATTTATAACTTTGAAAACCCCATGTAGAAACATTTAAACCTTTTTCAACTGCACTCGTATAACCAGGAAAATTTGGCCAATCATTCTTGAATCTGAAGGGGAAACCTTTAGTTTTAGGAGTGGGGATAAGATCCAACAAGATAGGATTATGGTCACTAGAGTGTTGTGACAGAGATAAAGCCTTCATGTTAAGGAAATTTTGTAAACAGAAATTATTGACTAGCACTTTATCTATGTGGCTTGTAATTCCTCTTTTGCGCTAAGTAAAAAGAAATCCAAGAGGCTTTAATTCTAATAAAGATGCTTGCAAAATAAATTTCTGAATTTCCCTTATATATTGATAAGGAATTGGACGACCCCCTCTTTTACCCTTAGGAGATAAAGCATTGTTGAAACCATCCAGTAGAATCCATGCAGAATTAACCAATCCAGAATCATTGATAAGAAATTGCCATAAGTTCAACCTTTCCATGAAAATGTTGCTTGCATAAACCAAAGAAAAAATCATTGTGAAACCCTCTTTATTTGAAGCAGAGACAGTAATATGCTAAAAAGAAGATGCTAAAGACACAATATCCCCAACATTTGAATCCCATATCATAAGAATTCTACCAGTAATAGTATCTGAATTATTAGTCAAATGTTTCCATGAACTAGGAAGTAAAGCAAGAAAAAGTTTCAAATTAGAACTAGACAACTTATTTTCAACTAAACCAACAATAGTTGGCTCAGCTTCATGAAGGAGTTTGAGCACCTCTTTCGTACGAGTGTTCATTCCCCTTACAATCCATGACAAGATTGTTATTTAATAGTAGAAGAACTCTTGTAATTATTTTAGCAGGAGTAATATGAGGGATATTATTTGAACTTGAAGTAGAGCATTTTGTGCTTTGCATGTAACTTGCAATTTTTTCAACAAAGTAAGAAACATTAACCTGTTTTTGTTTGTCTGGTTCTTTTGGATGATCATTCTTTTCTATTGCATCAGCCACATAATTCAAAACATCTGGATGTATATCAACAGGAAGTTTTGGATTGAGGAAGTCTAAATCATCCACTTGATTAGCTAGATAATCATTTAGCTGATTTTGTTCTAACAGAAAGCTATCAACATTTTCAATTATAGTTTCATCCTCTGTTTCATTTTGCTTCCATGAAGGATCAACAGAGGCATCATGGTTATCATCATCATGCCCAAATAGGTTGTATTTCAAGCATTTTACTGGAACAAATTCATATTCTATAGATATTTCTAATTTTTGTCCATTATGCAATACAATAGGAATCATAGTTTTCATCTTTGTTTGTGTATCAATAGAGATTAAAACCCTTGCATATTTTGTCAAACTTTTTTCAATAGTATTCGAATCAATAAGCACATGTTTAGAAATGAAACTAGCAATCATTTGTATAGCATTTTTTGTCCATAGTTCCATAGGAAAGCCATGAAATCTTACCCAGATTTGTACAATATCACTCTGCTTTTTAGAAAACTCGCATCCTGGAAACCATTCATCAACCAAAAGTAATCGACCAAAATAAGAATATGTAGATCCTTCTAATATTCGAGAGAAATCCTCTTGTGATTCAAACTGGACTGCAAAATTATACCGAGGAGTAATATACACATTAAATCCACTCTGAAGTTTCCAAACTTTTTGCATATAGTCCTTTAGTTTCATAATCGATAGCTTGAAATTAATCAGGACTAAAGAATTGTATGAACCCATGCTTGATCTAATTCATTAAAAGTTTGCTCAGAGATAAAAACGAATTCAAATCCAGGTTTGACATATTCGAGCTTTCGATCAATAGATCCTGATGAAGTTGGAATAGATTGTGGAGGAAATGTAGGATTAGATTGAGGAGGAGGTAGATCTGAAGCCGATGTTGATGGAGGTTTAGATTTTGAGGATTGAAAAGTAGATCGTGGAGGAGGAAAATGTGATATATTGTCTGCCATTAAAGGAAGAAAACTGTTAGAAAACCTCAATATATATATTAGGGATAGGTCCCTAAAATGAAACTTAATTCAAAGCGGATCCTCCTCTAAGTTCCAACGTAAAACGAATTCCTATTTTACCGTAGCAACGTATTCTCGTGAATTTTTACGCTACTGCCTAAGTTTAAAAAAAAATTGTACATATTAAGGGAAGTTTATTGAAAAGAGTATTGAAATGTCAGCACTTAATGTGTTAAAGTGCAGACAAATCAACAACTATTCCACGATCTATTGCTGATAATAGAAAAAGAAAATAAATTACGGAAATGTCTGCACTTATGGTGAAAAAGTGCTGACAAATCAACAACCATTCCATAGTTTATTGCGAAAAGGAAAATAAGTTGCTGAAAAGTCTGCATTTATTATAAATAAGTGCCGACATACCTACAACGTTTCCTCAGTGTATTGCGGACATGTCTCGGGGTTTCAAAGGCTGTAGACATATCTATAATTTTTCTGTATAGTTGCTGCTATTTCTGCAATTTTGTTAGAAGATATATTTTTTATTTGTATACATGTACATCATTTTTTTATGATTTTTTTGTAATGTGATGGTTGAATAAGTTTAGGCATTGAATTTGAAAATTTGAACCAATAAAAAAAATTACATAAAAACATGCAGTATTTTATATAATTGCGCTGATTTCTGCAATTTTTTTGAAAGATTGCAGTTTTTCCTACATTTTCGCTGAAGTGTGATTTTTTAAAGCATTTTTTGTGCTTTTCTTAAATGAATATGAAGACGACCATATATTGACTTAAGTTTTGAAGTTTGATAGTTTTTTACGTTGCTTTTGATGTTTATATGATAATTTTCAAAAAAAAAACCTAATTTACAAAATTTTAAGACACATTTTTTAATGTATTTTGCGTTGCCACATTTACCGAGAGAAAGGTAGGCCTTAATTGGTTTTAGTATAGGAAGAAATCTCATACAGTGTAATTTTACAAGTCTACAATGGCCAATTCCTGTACCAGCCGGCCCAAGCCGACACAAGCACACTAATTCCCAACGTGACCGGATGACAACAAATCAAATACAGAGTAAGACTTGAAGAGGATTTAAAGAAACACAAAATTAAACAAAAAAGTGAATCAGAAATCCCTTTTTTTGTATTAAAAACAATTAGATTGTCGTTTCATCCTTAAACGACAATCAGATTGCTGTTTAAGGATCGATACTAAAAAATGGGAATAATACCCATTTGAACTCAATCCCCACGCTGTTATCGACGTTATTGTAGCATGAGGAGGATGTTTTAAATTAAAAGAAATCACATAAAACTCCGCTTATTGCTGTAAAAATGGTATTTTCCACGCTTTTTAATTTGTTTCTGGTCACAAAATCAGCAAGCCGTTGTACCTGCTTGGTAGTTGTACCACGTACATATTCAATTCTACGTAAAAATAACCTAAAATAGTTGTACAATTGTACATATGCAACTGCTCAATATCTACCAGGCCAGCCAAAAAATCAAGTCTAATAGTCCCCTTGTTGTTACTATAAAATATGGATCCAAAAAGGTATAGTAAAAAGGCCCTGATCACCGGTGTATGCATATCCTCTGGGCCCGATGATCTACTATATACTACTATAGAGTAGGGAGGGTAACAACACCTTCGCTAACCAAATTTGGGTCTAAACCCAGTAAATGATTAGAAAAACTCTCAAACTCCTCAAATGATGCATCAAATATAACAGGGACACGGTCGGGACGACCAACCTCAATGCCGGTGAGCATGTAAAAATCTAAAGGAGTCAACCCTAACTCGAAATCAGGAATGAAAGGTGTGTGTAGTAGGCATCATCGCTCTCTGAGAGTCTCTATTATGCATCTGCCTACATGCGCAAACCTAGGTACATCTAAGAAGTCTCCGAATGGGGTCACACGAACCCTAATCAAAATCGGCTCTGGTAATTGATCATAATATTGTGTCATATAACATAACCAACTACCTCGCATGACAACGTGTTGAATCTAAACATATAATTATTTATTCTAAACACAAACTAATACTAACATTCATATACAATAAAACGGTTGTCTATCTACGTAACAACAAATACAAACGTATACATGAGGCGTCACAATAGCCACAGTCAGGCGATGTGAAATAATCGAAAGCAAGTCGTGAAAGACCCGAAGGTTGTCTGCAGTAAACGGTAGCACTAGGCGCAACATGAGCCGATCCGATATTGACGTCTATCGAATATTGAACGATGGGTCTATCATTTTTCACCGGACATGGCGGCATATTGACGTAATAGTTAATAAATAAAAAACTAAAACGAAAGCTTTTTAAACATATAAAATGGAATGATTTGCCGTAAGCGTCTCATATAGACACAAAACTCAGGCGTTTGTTGAAAGTGTCTGCTCTTTTATAGATGTGGGCTTTTATTCAACAAACACCCAATATTTTTAAATAAATCAACGTAATTAGGTGTTGTTGAAAGGGGTAATATAAATTAAGGACACGTTTAGATAAAAAATTAGAACACGGGACACCAAAGTTTTATAATTGAAATAAGGACACGGTACTGCAAAATTTTAACACGTTTGGATATTTTCTCGTAACCCGACCCGATATTCTTCACTTTACCTTTTCAATTAAAATTACATTTTAATGGCGATTCACTTTACAGCGAGCTAGAGTATTCCGATCTAGGGTTTTAAGCAGCTTACTTACTTCATTTTACTACCTAGAATTTTGTGAGCTAAGTTTTTAATCTGCTTACTAACTTCATTTTACTGTTTTTAATGTTCGAGGTAGGGTTCTGCATCATTGCAAGTTCGAGTTAGGGTTTTCCGTGCTCACCATCACCTGCTTACTCTCAATCCAATTTTCTTCAACCTACGGATTTACTTGTCGATGACGATAACAAGATCTAGAAGAAAGCTGAACAACAAGGTAATTTAGAAACCGATTTTCCAGTTGTCTTGAAGGATTAGAGCAAGTTAAGTAACTAAAAGCTAAATTCCATAGTTGATGACTTGTAGATTTATCAATTTCAACTGCATGCAAAACAGTTCAACAGATTTTGAATAGTAGATTTATCAATTTTCTAAAGTCCAATAAAAATAAATTTTGACTTGTATATTTATCAATTTTACTGCATGCAACAGTAGAACAAATTATGACTTGTACATTAATCATTTTTGATTTCTATTGTTATGTAATATAAAGCTAAATTCCATAATACAGTTAATTTACATGTGTACATGTATCAAATTCAATGCAAATTAGTATAATAAATTGATAAGTTCAGTGATACATAGATTATTCCTTTTCAATTGGTACGTATATTATATAAAAAAATGATAAACATTCCACAAATCTATTTATATTGTCCTGCATATTTATCATTTTGAAATGCTACTTACTGTAATAAAAAAGCTAATTTCAACATTACATAAATTTATACTTTCCAGCAAACACTTATTATATAGTATGAAGTTAAATTTCAATAGTTGTTTATCTAGCCCTTTTATACTGCTATTTAGCATCTAATTTAAAGATAAATCCAACCATTCAGTTTATAATGACCTATACATTCACACTAATTAATCAATTTTCCATAGTCTAATAAAAATAATTTTTGACTTGTATATTTATCAATTTTAGCTGCATGCAACAGTTGAACAAATTATGACTTGTAGATTAATCATTTTTGATTTCTATTGCTTTGTATTATAAAGCTAAATTCCATAATACAATTAATTTAGATGTGTACATTTATCAAATTCAAATGCAAATTAATATATTAAGATGATAAGTTCACTGATATATAGATTAATCCTTTTGAATTGGTACTTATTATATAAAAAAAAAAGATAAATATTCCACAAATCTATTTATATTGACCTACATATTTATCATTTTTGAACTGCTACTTACTGTAATAAAAAAGCTAATTTCAACATTTCATAAATTTATACTTTCCAGCATATAGTATGAAAATAAATTTCAATAGTTGTTTGATTTATCCCTTTTACACTGCTATGTATCATCTAATTTAAAGCTAAATTCAACCACTCAATTAACTGTGACCTACACATTCACACTTTTATACAGCTAGTTACTATTAAATTAAAGATAAATTCAGTATAACTGTAATTTCAATCTGTGGATTTATCTTATTGTACAGGTAATTATTGCATACTTTAAAGCTAAATGCATGTCACTTTACATATTATACAGATAATTGATTGTCAATATAAATGTCACTTACATTCACACTTTTATAAAGTTATTTTTATCCTACAATTATAACTATTAACAATATTTTTATTCCACAGGTTCAAATCGATAAAGATACATCAGATTTTCAGTCATCCCAAGAAAAAAAGGACAAACAAAAAATGAAACAAGTTATACAGCAGAAGGAAAAGCAAAATGAGCTCAATGATGAAAAACATGAAGGGCTGGATAAAAAGCAAGCTGAACAGTCCACAAAGCAGCCTGAAGCGAATACAGAAAATCAACATGAACAGAATACTGAAAAGAAACCTGAAGCAATTGATAACGACCAACCAGAAGCAAAGAAATAAAAAAAACAAACAAAAACGAAGAAGAAACAAAAAAAGGAAGAACCACAAAGCATTGCAATAATAGAGTATGACAGTGTCGAAGAACATGATCAAGTGGAAATAATCAACAATACATATAGATGCAATTTGCGAGGTATTTTTAAGCTTATCCAACTTATCAAAGCAAAAGGTTATTTTACAGAGAATCAGTTAGAGTTTCTACAAAAAACACCATTTCACAACTTTATTAGAATGTTCTACGAAGGTCAAGTTAATACCTTGGATTTTGGTAAATGTGCAAGGAATTTAGATACATTAATTACTTGCTACTCAGTTGACAAAGAAAGGTTTGTAATTGGAGGAGAATTTCTGGAAGTGACATTAGATGATATAATTTTAATTTTCGGAATGCCAAAATTTGGAAAAAGCTTATTCCCTTTAGGACCAATAGGCTTTACTAATTTAGATGAAAATGAACAACAATTCATTAGAAGGAACTTTGGAGGATGTGGGGTTATATCAAGGGATATTATTGAAACAAGAATCAAAGAACTATTGGAAATCAAATCTTACAAATATGAAAAAGATCTCCCACTTCTCATAATAATGCATCTTCTAGTAACGTTCTTTTTTCCGAACAACCAAAGATTACTACGATGGGCATTTGTTCCATATATCCTTAATTTGAGAAAGATGAATTCCATCTCATAGCCATCATCACTGAAGGAAAGCATCACTAAAAGCTTAACTAACTTCAGAAAATCACCAAGGAACATTTCTGGTTGTGTAATGCTTACACTGGTATGTAAAAGTAAATTTAATTTTAAACAAAATTACTACAAACTAACTTTGTTTTCCATCATAACAGTATTGGTTATGTGAGCATATCAAAATTGTTGTCCCCAAAAAAATTACCGACTCCACATTACCAAGAGCAGCTAAATGGAATCTTAGCATATTGAGACATAGGATATCATATGATGGTCTGAAATATTTGCCAAAAACAAAGGTAATACTTCCTCACAAGTTTTACTATTTTTATTATTAGAAATGACATCTTATTTTTTGTATGCGATATATTAAGAAATGAATAAATAGCACATAGCTTTCTGATCAGCTAGAATTTCATAAATAGCAAATGGCTTTCTGATCAGCTAGAATTGCATAATGCTGTCAAAGCTTATGAATTGTTGAATTTGAAAGCAGGATCGAGATTTAGATTTGCATTGAACTATATTCATTTTGAATGTCTTATTTCACTTATAAGTGGGAAACCATTGAGTGTATCAAGCTTTCTTTTAGTTAGAATTACAAGTCTGTGATATTTACTTAGAAATTTGTTGGAAACACATACAAAGTTTTTAAGTTTCCTTCATCTCATCTGAGATATCAGACTGAGATTTTCTCTGAAATCCAAGATTTGTCTGTTTGATTAATAATATCAGTTTTAGATCTTCTTCATTTCAACTGAGATATTAGCTCTTGATTTTCTTCAAAACCCGATATTTTTGAAACCTTAAACACATATTTCTAAGTTAATAAGGACATATTCCAAAATGAACGGTAATATTATTCATTCTTATGATTGAATGAACATATCTAATTTTGAAATAATTGGATAAACTTTCTTACATTGAAACTTTAGCCTTTTATTTCCTTTTTAAATATATATATATATATATATATATATATATATATTGGGCCTGAATTATTGATTGAAGTTTATTGATTTTTTGGTCCAAAATATTACTTTATTTTTGGAAACAAAACAGTAAAAATCTCGCTAGAATTTATTTTCTTAAATTTAACCTACTTCATAAATAGCACATAGCTTTCTGCCTCCAATTTTTTTGATCAGCTAGAATTTCATAAATAGCAAATGGCTTTCTGCCTCAAATTTTTTTGTATTTTTATCGCTAATTTAACCTACTATGCATGAATAAATAATGTTGAAAAACAAATAGCTGCATATGTTTCAATTATGTACACACATACTGTTTTCCAGTATATGCCTCTATATGCAATATATAATCCTAAAATTTCATGTACAGATCAACAAAGAGTTGCTAAATGTCACAGATTATGAGAAAAGACTACTTGAAAAAGAAGAAGATAGTGATGAAATAAGAAGTTCAGAATACAGTCCAGATTTGAAATTGGAAACAAATAGTTTGGGACAACAAAAAATGATGCAATATCAAATTCAGCAGCTGGAATCAAAGCTAAAGGATATACAAAAACAATTATACGATGAAATTGAATTGAGAAAGAAAAAAGACTTGGAGATTATGAAGCTGCTGAAAGAAAACCAAATTTTAGAAAAAAAACTGAATACTCCATCAAGTGCCAACAGCAATGACAACACAAAACCAATACAGCTATACTCAGACAAACTCATGAATATAACACCACCAACATTCCACTTGATTAGCACTCAAGAAGACAACAAATTGGTAGAGTCAAAAAGACCAACTCCAAATGAAAAGGAAGACCAGAACCAAGAAGATGAAAAAACCAACATTACAAAGGCAGAGAAAGTGAAAGTGAAACAATCTTCAATGATTAAACGAATCAAAACAAAAGGAAAAAGAGCAAAAAAAGAAGATTCGGATTTTACTTATGAGAAAAACAAAAGAAAAAGGAAAAACAGTAAAACAAATGAAGATGGTAAAGACGTACAAACACAAATTATTGATGTCGAAAAAATTTCTACACCAGAAACTGAAACTACACTGCCAACAAGAAGCATGGAAGGCTCTCATCTTCAACGTTTAGACTATTCAAAAAAGTCTGCTATCCAATCTTTTTTTTACTGTGTAGGTGAAATAAAGTATGTATCACAACCCATTCAAATTAAATCAAAAAAAATGACAAACTAACTATTCACTAACATTTTACTTGTTACTTTTACAGTGCAACAGCTTGGGAAGGTGAAATAGGAAAGGAACTTATAATTATCAGCAGAAAAGAAATTGAAGACCTTTTACCAGGATCTTTCATCAGCGGTCAGGTAATTTTTTTCAACTACAAAATGACTACTGGATATTTCCCCATTATAATTGTATTGGACTGTTAATACCACGCAGCTACCCAACAAAACAAAGCACAAGTACACCTGACTTGTCTCTCCTTATGTTTCATCGTCTTTTTTTGGAATTTTAATTAATGTTTTGTTAATATTTTTGTAGCTATTTATTTAAAATATATATTTTTTAAAATGATTTCTTAAGTTTCATATATGACTTAAACTTTTATGTTATAAATTTTAGATTATTTCATGCTTATTATTATTAACATATATGTTTACTATACATATCTAAAAAAATATTTTAGTCCAAAATATTGCAGTCCTCGGTTTTTTCTGTGATTAGTGTCAACGGCATCAACAGGGACTATAGCCTTCTTTTACCAGCCACCTCTTCCCTCATCGCTTCATTTTCATCGCCCCCTCATCTTCTCATCTCCCTATACCGAGGATGAATTTAACTCTCAAATATGATATTTCTAGATCTGGCTGTTGTCCATATGTGTAGGCGTCTACGCTTTAAGATTATACAGTTGGGATAATGCATGTGTAGTCATTCCATTTCCAGCACATACAGTTGGGATAATTGATAATCATTTATTAGATATAGTTTGACATTATACAGCGATATTGTTAATAACATTCTAATGTTAAATAATACATCATTGCTTTTTTAAAGATACACCACTCATTTTTGAATTGTTAAGAGGGATCTTCAACTATACAGACACAGAATAGCACAACCTATACAGTGCCATAATGAATATCATGATATGGTATAAGAACATATTTATTTGCACTGTCATATTGCAATATATAGTGTACTAATCAAAATAAAAGAAATTTTATTTTTTAAATTGCAGGTGATAGACTGGTTTTTGCAAAAGCTAAACAAAACTGACCACAAGTACTATTTCACAACAACAATGACAGTAAGAATTCTTTGTATCTTAATTAGTATGCGTACAACCATTGATAAACTAACAAGCTAAAACTGTCATATTTTATTTCATTAGAAAGCTTTGACAGAAAATTATGAAAACATTACAAAGAATCTTGTCCTCCCAAAGATAGAAGAAATTATCAATGATGAATTTGCAGACACTCTGTTTTTTCCATTGCACCACGGTGTACATTGGACATTAGTAACACTTGACTATACAACCATGGAATGGAAACACTACGATTCCTTGAGACCTATAAAATCAACTACATATACAAATCCGAACTACAAGCTAGCACAAATAATGGTAAGATTGATATACATACTGCTACTATGTTTATTTGTTCATAACATAATCATTAATATCATTTTACTAATCAATGCAGAGAGAAAGAGTAGAAAACTACATTCAGGAATCATGGAACAAAAAGCAAATCAAAAAGAAAATGACACCAAAAAAGAAGATTGATCAACCAAATTGTCCACAACAACCATCTACATCGTAACATCCTTCCTTATATATATACTTTTAAATTTTTTGAAAGGCATATTAATATACTAACCAAGCTACAGACAAAATAAAATTATATACACTATTCCATACATGTAAGATACACACAAAAGCATGCACAAACACAACAATATATCATTTCTTAATAAGTTTCTATCCTTATATGTACATACATATGTGTGTGTCCGCACATGTGTACGATTATGTAACTTTCGTTGTCTTTTGCTACATTGACCTGTATTGCAATTAAACATGTTTTCAACCATTCAATGCAACACAACATGTATGATATCAATAAACATATCTACATTAATTAGCATTAAACACCAGTCAGCACTGTACCTTTCAGTTTATTTACATGCAGCATGCCTTCTGCATTGAATTCTTATTTCCATTTATCACTAGTGGAAGTCTGTTTAAATTTACATTATCATCAACAATGTTTACCTAGTCATTTGTAACTAAAAATTATAAGAACTTCACGGATATCCTTGCTGAATTCCACATATACCCTGAAAAAAATCAAATAACAGTACAATTTATTTGCAAAAAATATTCCAATGAAACAATACATACCTAATTCCATATAATGTATTTCATGGAAAAACCCATCCTTGAAAATTCATAAACTATTGAGCTCCATTTTATTGAGTAGTAAATTTCCTAAGACTATTTTCAGGCAGCACTATGGTCTTAAAATATTTGATATTGAAACCACGTAGAAGCTCATGTAACATTAGAGTATAGTCAATTATGCTACATTGGCCAACGAAAGTGCTTTGATTATACAATATCAACTCAGTCAGGACATGTTATATTCAAATGGCTGAAATCTTTAGAATAATACTGAATTTCAATACCAATTATTTACTTGCTAATCATTATTTACTCATCATTTTTTCATTCAACAGACTTGACTGTGCACTATATGTCATGGAGATAATGAAACATTTGACAGAACTAGCACCTTACTCATTGCCATTTTCTTATGACGAAGCAGAAATGGATATGTTCAGAGCAACATTAGCATATGAGTTGGTGACAGACGTAAAAAGCCCATGGTTAGACAAGTATTGTCTTCAAGCACCTACACCTGAAACAGCTAAAATGATTACCTCTAGTTAGTGAGAAAAAGTATTACTGCATAGATTTAGTGGAAAAAAGTATTAGTGCATAGTTTAATGCAAAAAGATATGACTGCAAAGGTTTAGTGGACAAAGGTATTAGTGCATAGGTCTTAGTGGAGTTTGGTATGAAGGATACTGTGACTTGTTAAAAAATATACAATTTGTTTTAGGTTTGTAACTTTCTGAAATCTGTGACTTGTTATCAGACTAGTTACTAGTTAGTTCAAGGGTACTGCAAGTTAATGTTCATCTTTGACTTGTAATTGTGCTGCTGAATTTCTAGTTATATATGTAACTGTGTGACTTGTAATTTTTTTTGTTACAATGCTGATCAATTTGGAAATTAATACTAATCAGAGTTTAACTACTGTGACTTGTAATTTCTAGTTATATAGTTTAAGTGTACCGTGACTTGTGATTTTATTTATCATATAATGATCTTGATCAATTTGCCTTATGTTAGAGTGATATGGTTTACTTGGTTGAATCTTACTGCAATTCTGTGTGCAAATGTATATCATTAACAAAAGGCATGGTTTACATTGTGTTTCATTTTAGTGTGATATGGTTTACTTGGTGTTTCATTTTTGAAATATTGTATGGTAAACAAAAGACAAACCAAAACTGGCATTTAAAACATCTGTCCATGTGATTGACAATGAAGTATAAATACTCAATGATGCATAAATGTATGTGCTTGGGGCACTTATATAGTTGTTTTGTTTCTTATTTGATCCCCTTTGAATGCAATCAACTACAAGTAAAGTAGCCAGAAAGAACAACCACACACCACTCACTAATAAAGCAGCAACGTAGTAGCCATCTCACAAGAAACTCAAAAGAAAACTCACTAATACCGGAGCAACCAATCTCACAAAAAACTCAACACAAGCTGTAGCATACCACTAGTGCAGAAATGAGCTACTACCAGAAAATTTCACTCAGCACAAACTCACCAACTACACTCACACTCCAATATCCTAGAAAACCACCAGATCAGAATGGAAAAAACACTGCTTCAAGCTCACAAACTGACCAACTAAAACACACACCATAAACAAACTCCACAATACTACATAAGTCGAAACTCACAGGACACAGACTCAGCCAAAATAGAGAAAACAGTAAAAGTTAAACCAACCATAACAGCCAAAACAAAACTCAACACTAGCTACAGTCCAGCTCGTTGCCAAAGCAATCCACACCCGAGGGTTAACCTTTCACCAGAGATGACCAAAGCAGGTTAATGAGTACACCACGCAATAAATCTGAAGTAGGAGTGGTAAGGCAGTCGCCACTTCACAAACATAAAACAACTTTACCATGCCTGAGGTCCAATATTTCAAAACATGGACCACTACCCCATCATTCCTCTATTACCAAACTCCCCAAACCATATAATACACAGACAATACTAGTATACACTGAAAGCCGTATAATACACAGACAATACTAATAAACTACATAAACTGTACAAAACTACAAATACACAGATAATGATCAAACATTATTTCATTGATCAAACATTATAAGTTTCAAAGCAATATATCAAAGTATCAATAACCTGTAACTATACCATGTACTATTATCTATGCAGAAACTAAAAAATATGACCTGAAATTTACAATTTGGAAAAAAATATCCAACTCAAAACAACCTAAAAAGTATCAACTAACATATCAGCTACTATTGATTAACAGCCTATAACCATCTAAAACCAAACACTAGCCAGCATCCCAATATGTCATCAAGTAAAACACTGCCATCTTCATTCCACATAAATGCAGCATATAATTTCTGCAATTATAAAAACAAATTAGTTGATATAAATGAATAAAGCTAAATAAATAAAAGAAATATACTAAACATTATTATACCATTAAAAGAAAAAGAACATAAAAGAACTAGAACCATATAATGATACTGAAATGCATTATCACTACCTGAAAACTAAAAAGCATTAAAAAAAAAATACCTGAACCATTTAAAACTTAATACAATCTGAAATCAAACACTACCAAACATCCCAATATATCAAGTAAAACAACACCATATTGATTCCACATAGCTGCAGAGAATAATTTCTGCAATTATATAAAAAAAAAGTTAGAACAAAAAGATAAAGCTAAATAAGGAAAACAATTAAACTAAACAGAATTAAAAAAAAAATTACCTGAACCATCTAAAACTTTAACACAGACTTACAATTTCTACGATTATGGCCATATTGACTACATCTTCCACATTTGTTTTCCTTGGTTTTAAAAACAGCCGGACCTCCCTTTCTTTTGAATGATGGCCAACCAGCTTGCCGAATGGATTTAGGAGGTCTTACAATTTCACTATCTTCAAGGGAAGCTTTTGGTTTATCAAAATTAGGAATTGGCATTATAGCATGAGAATAACTAGCACGATAAGCTTCAGTTGTATAATAATACTCCACAAACTCATAAACAGACAGTTTACACCTATTCATACATTTAATGGCATGAGCACAAGGGAAACAAGTAATTTTCCATTGATTGCAACTGCACATTCTCAAATTCAAATCAACATGATGAGACGTTGAAGATTTAACCTCAAAAGTATAATCAGATGACTCAAACACATCCCATCCATGTCCTTCATTAATAAGTTCAGACAATCGAGCTTCCATAGTCGGACAAAGTACGCTTTTCCAATTCTGAACCTCCTCTCTACGTTTACACATTTGTTCCATCAACTTAACCCGAATAGAATCCAAACAAGAAGTAATCGGAAGAGCACGTTCA
This sequence comes from Allium sativum, assembly GCA_030737875.1. Taxonomy (NCBI): domain Eukaryota; kingdom Viridiplantae; phylum Streptophyta; class Magnoliopsida; order Asparagales; family Amaryllidaceae; genus Allium; species Allium sativum. The sequence continues at coordinate 874,823,314 of CM060912.1, read as the reverse complement.
GCTAAAATCCATGAATTAAAACTTTCAGCTACATGAGAATACAACTCTCCATACCTCTTCCCCGGAAAAAAAAAAAATCAACCCAATGATCGTATGGTTTATCATTTAAAAAATCTAATGCAGCAGAACCACCAATCTCAACAAATTTGTTCAAAGATCTTTCAAACTCAAAAAGCGTGGCAGACCTAGCAACTTTTTCAAATAAATCTTTAATACAATAATTTTTGTTCTTCACCTTCACAGAACTTAGAAGGTTACTTCGCATATGAAACAAGCAAAACGAATGGCAAGAAGATGGAAAGAATTTCGGAACACTTAAAAGCAAACCCCAATGCCTATCAGACATGAAAACTAATGGCCGATCTTCATCAAGCATGTTTTTCAAATGTTCACAAAACCAACTCCAATTACATTCATTTTCTTTAGAGACGATAGCCATAGCCAAAGGAAAAAATCCCTGATTTCCATTCTTGGCAGTCGCAGCCAACAAAACACCAGGCCTACCTTTCAAAAAAGTAGCATCCAAAAAAATCAAAGGCCTACAGTGTTTAAAACCAACAATACATACATAAAAACCAGTAAAAAACCTCTCAAACTGATTTGTTTTACAATTCACTTCCATATTAACATAGCTCCCAGGATTTGACATATTAACAGCATCTATATACCACCGTAAATCATTGTAAGATAAAGCATCATCACCAAAAATTTCTTTCATAGCCATTTGTTTCCCAGAATAAGCATAGTAATAATTCATATTAAAATTACATTCTCTTCTAAATTGATTAATGATATCTTTTGGTTTCTTCAAAGGCTCATCTCTAATTTGATCAATAATCATAGACTTGACGAATTTACTAGAAACAGGAGGATGATTAATATCACGTAACCCAGCACCGCATGAATGCTCATGTGTCAAGCTTCTAATATAAAAACTATTAACATTTCCAGAATCACAACTAGCATGAATTTTGAACTTGCAACCCTCAGCAAACCAAGAACAAATGGAAGTAACTCTTTCTCTGCAATTCTTAATATTCTTCAACTTATAACCATTTTTAATTTGATAGGCTATTAAAAAATTTCTGAATTCCAAAGCTCCATCAAACCGATATCCAACAAAATCCAAAACTGAAATATTATTTCTCTTCTTCAAAATTTCCTTAAAATCAAAACGAACGTTTGTACTAGAAAAATCAGATATCAAAGAGTTTCCAGGAGCAGACTCACTAACATTAACACTATCACATTCAACCAAAGCTAATTTCAAACTTACCTTAAAAACAACATATTCATTCTTCTTAAACAATGAAAAACATACGGTACTCTGTAAATCTGAATCAGTATCAACAACTCTACAATTTCCTTCAAGCATGTACGATAACTGAATACTCAACGGAGTTATTGACGACCAATATTCACATAACTCATTCTTAAGAAGAAGAAGAGAAGCATTCAAACCAACACGGCAACTATAACTGTTATCATCATACATGAAAACAGCTAAAATCGTACTTGTGCCACTGTTTAAAAAAACAAAAACAACAAAAAAAATTCAAAATAAAGCAACCAACAAAAAATAAATGTAATGCTAGGATTGCAACAGATTTAAAAACAAAATAACAAATGGCATAAAATAAAAGCTAATTCAACATAGCAAAAATAAAAGTAACATGCAGAATTAAAATAACAGACAGAACTAAAATAAGAAATTAAAGATATGGAATTACCAGTCAGAAGAAATCGAATTACAAGCACTCCTCTCCGCCATTGAAACATAAGCCTACAAAGATTATGTTTAAAAATTAATTTAATTACACAACCGAACAAGAATATTTAAGAACATATAGAAAAAAGAATTTACCACAACTCGATATTGATGAATCGACACTGCTCAATCGAGATTCAGAACCTGAAATTACGAAAATTCTTTAATCGACATTATTTGAAACGATAAACCTAAATCGAGAATAGAAAAAAACATAGAGAAGATAATTTACCAGAAATCGATATTGCTAAATCGATATTGCTGAATCGATACTGTTTAATCGAAATCCAGAAGATGAATTTATGAATCTTGATGAATATTGTTTGATCGATAATAGTTTGAAAAGGTAAAACTGAATCAAAACGAGAAAAAGAAGAAAGCGAAACAGTATAATGTCCTTAAGACGTAAATTTTGACCCAAATGTGAACAACGAAAATAATATGTCCTCCTGGCTCATTACCAAAGTGGCATGTCCTTTGTTATAAAATTTAGCAAAAACGTGTCATTCAAACCATTTTCCACTTGTTGAAAAACGTCTGTTATAAAAATATTTGAGAAATCCCGATTTCAACAATTCAGGTGCGGAAAAGGTGAAATCCGCACACCAAACTATAAACTGTTGAGTTGCTCTTCCACGCTTTTTATTCGGTAAATCAGCTATCCGCTGGTAATGCTTTCAATGATGGTGTCAAAACCCTTTTGATCCCCACACGTTTCACAATGACATCCCTTCCCTTACCCAAATGAATTCCTTCAAGAAAACACCACAAACTGTTGCAATCGTTACCTTCTCATCCTTATCAGATCACAATATTTACGGACACAAACCAAGAGCTCAAACTCAGCCTCAATTCAACCCCCTCCATTATCCGATCACGCTCTATTTTACCACCACAATCTCCCACTTCTCCAAAACTCATTCCAAAAACCGCACTCCACCATGAGCAACGACACGCTCGACAAGCTAGTCATCTTCCTCGCCAAGCGCGACGGCATCGATAAACTCGTCAAAACCTTCCAGTACGTCTCCAAACTAGCCCATCACACCTGCCCCTCCACCCGACCCGATTTAGCCGATCGGGCCAAAAAATGGGAAGTTGGATCTGGACTCAGCCGAAAGGCCTTCCGAACGGGCCGGTTCCTCACCGGCTTCAACGCCCTCCGCCGCTCACCCGGCCCGACTCCCACGCATCGGTTCCTAGCAGTGTTCGCCAACGCAGGGGAGATGGTCTACTTCTTCTTCGATCATTTTTTGTGGCTGTCCAGACTCGGCGTCATGGACGAGAAGCTTGCAAGGAGAATGAGCTTTATATCGGCGTTTGGAGAGTCGGTCGGGTATCTGTTTTTTATCATGTTGGATTTTATTGCGATAAGGAAAGGGTTGGAGGAGAAGGTTGATGATGATGAGAAGAGAAGGGTTGAGATCAGGGGAGACAGGGTCATGAGGCTGATGGCCGTGGCGGCTAATATAGCGGATTTGGTTATTGCTGTTGCGGATATTGAACCGAACCCGTTTTGTTGTCATCCAGTCACGTTGGGGGTTAGCGGTCTTGTGTCGGCCTGGGCCGGCTGGTACAGGAACTGGCCATTGTAGACTTGTAAAATTACACTCTATGAGACTAATTTCTATACTGGAGCCAATTGGTAGACATCTTCTTAGCCATTTTGTGTTGCCACATTCAATGATCTAAGCCTAAGGTTATGAAATTAAGGACTATGCTATGTCAAAAAATGGAAGTATTAATTAAACAGTATAACAACTGGGGTTGGACAAGAAAATATGGGAAAATCCAATGGTGTGCAAAATAGAAAAAAAAAATGAGGGTGGAGAAGGCAAAGAAACTGATACAGTAGGAAGCAGAGAGATAAGACATAAGAATGCTGTCTTCTGGAGTTGGAAGATGAATTTTCCTAGGGTTTGGACTTGCTAAGTTTCGGCTTGAATTCTTTTTTCCAATTCAGTTAACCATTTTAAGTGGTAATGCATACGAGGAGATGAAGTATTTTTCTAAAGGAAACCAGAGTTTATTGTTGTCATGAGGCATCCTTTTCCTTTACATGCTTACTTGATACCAAGGACTAGGAGTTTGAAGCAAGAATAACAACAGTGCTGTCATTGGTACGATATGATTTTATTTACGTCTGTGTCATCAGTTTATATCCTGTGCATTCCATCGATCTTTTGTATGTGGTTTTCCAGTTACAATGACAAAAGAAAATCAAAATCATAGAACTATATTACTGTATTTTGCTTTCAAAATAGAAGATTCCATTATATGAGATTTAATGCTCATTATGTCTAGTGCATTGCAAAAAAGATATGTGTATAAGTCTTGGAGGCATATCACAATGTTGAGTGATAGAATTCAAACCCTCGCTGCTCTTCCAGCTACATTAAGGAAAGCTGATAAACAAATTTAAGCCTAAAAGACACTCCGCGCTAGGGATTCCACGAACATGACAAACTGTATTTTAAACATCATTGATTGAGTTTTTTGTCAAACATGACAAACTGTATTTTAAACGAAGTCCCTTGTCGTTCTCCAACGCAAATTCGTGGATTTCAAATTGAAAAATGGCCGGTATTGTATTTCCAACTAATTGTTATATTGGATTGGAAGCTTAATTTATGATTTCTTCTCTTTCTATTGCAGTGCATTGGAGGAGTTTGATCTGTGTTTAAAATATAAATTTCCTAGATAGCATGATTTCTCTTATATTGCACTGTCCATTTTTTAACTTTCTGTATTGCTGGAGTTCCCCAACATCATGTTTATTTTCAGTAAAACATTCATCTTTTAATTAAAGATCACATTCTCTGGTATTTACTCAGATTTTTAGAACCAATAATGCGGAAAACGCGCAGATCGGACCGGAAAAAGGCTACGGAAAACCAAACTGAATTCTCTGTTTAAAGCAAATACTCCAAACCGAACCGATTCGAAACGGTACGGTTCGGTTGCGGTTTGAACTGTTGATCCAACCATATTAAACCGGACAGAACCGCACACTTACATTGGTAGTGTTATGAAAAAAAATATAAATAAATCATATCTAATTTTTTATTTTAACGATATATATCCTATAATCAGCGTATGTTGTTGTTATATTAATAATAATTGGTATCTCAAAGGATTCTTTTTATAGTCTCAGTATATTAGTTTCCATATCATTTTTTTGGATAACGGTCTGTGTTTTAAACTTTAAGTGACACAACATCACACACACAATCGTAAATTGATTGTTGATAGAAGTACTTTTCTTATTCCATATTTAATACGCGTTCAAACCGGACTGAATCAAAATAAAATTGTGTTACACTAAAACCGAACCGTTTGAACGAATAGTATAATGGTTTGTATTTTTGATCATCCGTTTAATGCGGTGTGGAAACTGTTTGCACTCCACCAGACCGAAACAGTTTGCACTTCACCAGACCGAACCATGTCCACTCACTCCTATATAAGAATTATTTATTGGCTGCCTAGTTTGGTGGAAAGACGAGGAGAGAATATGACTTCACATACAATAAGAAAGCAATAAAATCCTGAGAGATGCAATGCAGAAAATAAAAACTATATGAGGTTTCATCCTTTATTGAACTATTATCACAAATGTAACACCCCGCCTCCGCTAGGGTCACTCGCAAAGGAATGCACTAGCTTTAGAGGGGCATTATTGGTAAACATGCACAGAAGTATCACAAGACAGAACATATAAAATAGCGGAAGTAAAATCGAACTTTCATAAACATTAATAATTAAGGTCTAAAGCCTTTTACATCAGAGTACATCAAAACCTGTCTTGCAATAATAAAGAAGCATAAAAACCTTTTCATAAATTATTCCCCAAAATAAAGCGGTGAAGCAGCCATAGCCAAGAGAAGACCAAGCTATACATCAAGCTATACATGATGACCTTCAAGCATAAGAGGCCCGAACTAAACAACATCATTTCCTCCCTGGAACCTGGGGGGGAAACGGAAGACAAAGAGACGAAAGAAAACGAGGTTAGTCATAAAGACTGGTAAGTCCTATCTACTCCCAATATAAAAACAGGTAAAGGTAACATGACATGCATAAACTGAAAGTAAACATAAGGATGACTACAAGATAGATAAACTAAACCAGGGTAACTGGCTGAACTACTGTAGCAAGGTAAACTAAGATGTCGTGATAAACTACGGTGTCGTGATAAATCAAGGTATCACATCGTCAGGTTTCTATCAAGTATACTATCCCAAGGTATCTATCCTGTCTAACATCCCCCGGTGTCTATTATGTATATTTTTCCTGGTTCTAACATGTATATTTGCTCTGCACCTCTCGTACTAGTATCCCTACCCGCGTCATGTGTTAACCATGAATGTCCCTTGCCCCATGTCATGAAATGGTCCATGTCAACCTAATATATAGCATATGTAGGTTTTCCCAACTCGTATGTTTCTCTCCATGTGTAAGTTCAGTCCTTTGCCATAGGCCATACGGGCTTTCCCATGTAAACGTTTTATCCTTGAAGTTGTTTGGACTGCAACCCTTGATCTAGTTGTGTTTCCCTACCATGAACTATCGCGCGTCCACTTAGGATTTATGCCACCTAGGGCCGCTAGGGATTATGCTACCTAATGAACGTTTCCGTGTCTCGGTTTGGGTTTCGGCCACCTAGGACCACTAGGGATTACGCCACCCGTCAACCGCGCCCTTGATCCCACGTATGTATCGTGAATCGTTTTCCATGTCTAGATGCACATGTTCCACAATGTGCCATCCGAGTTCCGTGCCAGGGCAAACTAAGAAATATGGAACTCGGTCGGGAGCTTTAAGTCGTCTGCTGATGCAGATACCAAGGTCTGTTTTTGTACCCGTGGCTATGGTCCCACGTGACCCCTCCCTCAACTAGTGAAAGGCAACCCACGAAAAATCATGTATGAGAACCACTCCCCGGCCCCACTATAGCCCACTTTCCTACGGGCCAACCTCACCCATGACTCGATAGCAAGCACATGGTCTGTTGGGGGTTCTCTGCCTTTCCGTACGTACACGATTGACTAAAGATGGTAGGTAGTCGGCGATGTGCTATCCAGGGCAAAAACCAAGAATCGTCGACTCCACGCTAATCCATCCCAGTCTTTAGGTCGCTCGCATAGCAACCAAGGCATACTCTTGGTCCTTCTAACGCAGACCTTAACCTCTCATGGGCCTAGTATAATTACCTGGCAGTCCACAGAGGGATCCCAAGAATATCCTCACGTCCCCCGAAGCTTCCACTTCGGCACCCAGTGCGCTGGAGCTTTTATCCAAGTCAGATAACTTGCTCCTCCTCGTATACTAAGCGATGACCTACCGTATCAGGTTACTCATCGCTTTGTGAATTAATCCTATGTCCTTAGCTAAGAATTATTACTCAGCTACCCTTAACTAAGGTTTACCACTTAGCTTCCTTTCCCGTTGTCCTTGATTAACCACGATTCTATACCTAGTTCCTCTAACTAGGGTTTGTCTTATTGGGTTAAGTGTTATCATTCAAGTCCATGCCTTAACCCGCCCACGAATCACGTCAAGATTGGCTAAGTATTTAAGTTCAAGACTTAGCCCTACAAGTTGGTTAAGTGTACCCAGAGGCTCATGACTTAACTCTATCAAGTCAAATCGGTCAAGTACTAGCTTACCTTAATCCTATCGGATTATCTTGCTAGATCGATTAAGCATAGATTATCTTAATCCCATCAAATTATCGAGTCGGATTGGTTAAGTATAGGTGGGCTTAACCCCATCCTCTAATCGTACTACAATGGTTAAGTATATTCTAAAAAGGTCTTGTGACTTAACCTTATCAGGTCCGCGTATTAGATTGGTTAAGTGTAGGTTACTTAACCCCATCAAATCATCATGTATAATTGGTTAAGTATAAGTTGCTTAACCCCATTAAATTATCACGTTAAGTTGGTTAAGTATTGGTTACTTAACCTCATTGAATTACCAAGTTTAAGTTGGTTAAGTGTTTAACTTAACCCCATCGAATTACCGTGTTTAGATTAGTTAATTGTGGATTACTTAACCCCATCTAATTACCGTGTTTAGATTAGTTAAGTGTGGATTACTTAACCCCATCTAATTACCGTGGTTAGATTAGTTAAGCGTCAATTACTTAACCCCATCTAATTACCGTGTTTAGATTAGTTAAGTCTTAATTACTTAACCCCATCTAATTACCGTGTTTAGATTAGTTAAGTGTGGATTACTTAACCCCATCTAATTACCATGGTTAGATTAGTTAAGCGTCAATTACTTAACCCCATCTAATTACCGTGTTTAGATTAGTTAAGTCTTAATTACTTAACCCCATCTAATTTCTAAGTCGGATTAGTTAAGTGTAAATTACTTAACCTCATCCCCTAATCATCTTGCATGGTTAAGTGTCATTAAGAAATCAAGTCCGGTCCCACTTAACCTACCCATTCGTGTCATATCGGTTAAGTGTCATTAGTCAAATTTACTTAACCTTATCATGTGGCATTAATTTAATTAATGCACCCTCAACCTCTCACATTAGACCTTGTTGTGGTTACTAGTTAAGCCGGGCGGGTCCGGGTAGATTTACACCACAACCTAGTCTAACCTCGGGTCTTAAGCGCGACATGACCAACTTCTCACATTGGATCCTATTGTTTGTAGCTACTAGTTAAGCCGGGCGGGTCCGGGTAGATTTATGCTACAAACTCAACCCAACCTCGAGTTGGCCACTTCCATGTTTGGTCTAGTGTTATATTACACTTACAACCCATACGTGTCTAATTTCAAGTCCCAAGTTTACCCCACGTGTCATGCCCCCATTTTGGTTCAACTTACATGTCGTGTTCACATGTAACCTCAAGTCAAGTTTTCATGTCATATTCAAGTCAAGATTTCGCGTCATGTTCATGTTTATCTAACTACCCCAAAGTCGTGTTTTCCAACGCAAGCAAAAGCGAGTCAACATAGTAAGGATACTACGTCACATATTGGCCTCAAAACATGCATGATGCCAAAAAGGGATTGGCTTCCACATGCACAACCTTGGCCAAAAACATGCATAGTGTCATAAGGTGATTTGGCCACAAACATGCATAGTATCTCAAGGGGATTTGGCCACAAACATGCATAGCATAAAAGGGGATTACTTGCATAAGTGTTCATGTCATAAACCTATCATGAAGGGATGAACATGCCCATGTTACTCATGTGATAAAAAGGTAAACTTGCATATTATCATAAGGGATTTCGGGTTCATATACTTGCATAGCCTCAAAGTCACATTCATGCACATGTTTCATGAGTCAAAGTGGTTTCAAGTGTGCATGCTAACATACCACAAGCAAAGATCCAATCTTGCATGGCAAACTAGGTCCAATGTAACATGAATAGCATGGTTTAGTCGCTACAACATAACCCAAAGTCATATGTTCATGCTAAAGGGGCAAACTAGGTTCCCATAGGCTAACATACTCATGTTACTTTGCATTTTATCCCATGTCACATCAAGATCATCGTTTAAATCTACAAGTAGCTAGAACTTACATAGCGTGGCAAGAGGACTAGGAGCATGAATCGTTTTGACGAAGAAAGGTGGCTCCTTTGATGAAGATCCGTCATGAAACTCGCATAGCAACGTTGATTTGGCCTTTATTTGGTGTAGCAAGCTTGCACCTTTCGATTTGAACCCGATTTGAATGCATAGGCTCTAGGGATTGGAGATGGAGGCCATGATCAAAATTGATTTTGGCAGCACTTAGTTGCTAGGTTTGATTTTTAGGGATTTAGGTTAGGTTTAGGGTCTTTTTATAGAGATTAGGATAGTTTTAGGCCCTTAGATTAACCCTAGGATAGATCTGAACCATCAAACCACGTCAGAAGCTTCCAGAACAAGACCAGGGACCAGTGCAGGTGCACCAAGCCAGGAATGCTCGTCTGAGCCAAGTCGACAGGGCTGTCGACTTGGTCAGACCAAGTCGACTCCCAAGTCGACAGGGCTGTCGACTTGGGTACTGTGGCGGGAATTTTTCCCGCCTGGCCCAACTGGCCCAATTTTCCAAATTCAAGTTTGAATTTGAAATCTGTTTTTACTTAGAAATTTTCTGAAAACTTCGTTGGGCCTTAACCGGGTCATACGGACTCCGATTTTCGAAAACTCGGACTCTATTTCGCGTATTTTTCCGAGACGAACGCAATGGCATAGCCCATTTTGCTTGATTCAGAATTTAAAATTAAATTCTGCCTTGATTCTCGTCTTAATCATGTTATCGAAATACGGGTTGTTACAACAAAAGATAACTAGACAGTCACTACCTTCATAGTCAATCTTCTTTAGCACTTTTTTCGTCCATACCATTTGACATGTGCAGACTACAGCAGCTACAAATCCTGCTTCCGTGGTGCTTAGTGTGACAATAGGTTGTTTCTTGGAAGACCATGCTATAGCAACATTGCTTATAATGAATGCATACCCAAATTTACTCTTTCTATCCTCAACACTTCCAGCGTAATCACTGTCAGTGAATTCAATTAATTCTCTATTTTTGTCTTCTTATAGAGAATCCCATAGTCAGTGGTTCCCTATAGATACCGCATTATCCTTTTAGCTGCCATAAGATGAAGCTCGGTTGGATTGGACATGTATCTGCTAATGAGGCCAACTTAATACATCACATTAGGTCTTGTGGTTGTCAGATACATCATGCTTCCAATTAGCCGCTTGAAGACTGAACTATTCACTTTCACACCATCATCATCTTTGTGAATTTTAAAGCCTGGAACCATTAGATTTTGCACATAGTTGCTTGCTTCCTGTTGCTACCAAAATTAACTTCCAAACCAGCTGACGGTGAAGGGGTATCGGAGGAACAACAAACACAGAAGTACCTTCCGAAAGCAAAAAGCCGAATAACAGGAAGAGTTGAAAGCAGTAAAGAATGATCTGAGGGCAGCACAAACTGACACCCTCCAGGTAGAAAGGAACTCAAAGCCAACAAAATACCAGCAAAGTCTATCCGGCAAGGCCTATCCGATAGGATCTGTCCGGCAGGGAATTCCATGACGAAAGGTTGTCTAGGCCAGAAACCAAGAAAGAGAGAAATAAGAGCTCTGCTTGTTAAAACCCGGAAGAGTCATCGGTATTAACTCACTTAATATCGATACATCAAGAGACGAAGACATCAAAAGTATCACACCAGAAGTATATAGAGATTATCCGGAACCAGCTTCCGAAGCATCTGCTGCATAAATGCCGAGAGGTCACATTGATAGGAAACAACACATCACCGGTTGCTACCCTTCAAAAGACTAGACCATCCCAAAAGCTACACTGGAAGGCTAATCGGAACCCTAGCGGAGATACAGACTATCCATACTAATCTACTTAGCACAGACACCGGTAGCGGTTTTGAACCTGCAGTTGTCACATACATCGGGAGGAGTAGCTCCTCTAAGTGTACACGAGAAAGCCGGAGGCCTACATCTGAAAGCTTACGTCCGAGAGCCTACACCCGAGAACTATTACCGGAAGTTCAAATACCATCCGAAAATCACCACATCGACAACCTCATCTCAATCTCAAAGAAAAATTGAACTGATCGAGGCCTTCCTCATGAAGCTATAATCTGCACCACAAAGCGGCCGAAAGCCAAACATCCGAGAACAAGGAGAAAAGCGTCTGACTGGGGCCATGCAAGCCCAATAGCGGAATAGACCTTGAATTCTCTATAAATAAGACCCTAGGGGTCACATTTAAGGGGGCTCTCTCATTATAATTGTTGTACTCTTTCTCTCTAAACCCTAGTACTTAGATCAATTGGAGGATTTCTTTCATTCTGTTCATGTACTCTAAATCAAAGATCAATAAAGAGCGAATCTATACTTATAGTATCTTCTTATGAGTTTATTATGATGTTTCTTAATTATCATTGCTACAATTTGCTATTTGTTTCCTACACTTGTGTGAATCCTTGCTCAAGCCTTGCCGCAGATCAGATGAAACATCTCCCTTCCTATATGCTCAAGCCCTACCTGCAAGCTTAAACCTTCCTTATGAGCTCGGATCTTTTCAGTAAGCTTGGTGCAGAATTCTTGTCTACCATACATTAAGTCCTGTATCAAGGATTGAGTTTAGTGATCCTTCTCTCCAAGGCTTCGATATCTAGGGGCATTAATCTAACCCAAACCCACGAAGGCCAAACAAACTATTTTTTCATTTAGGTCTATCTCCATTGACCTATCTCTGGTGTTGACGAAAAATATCATTAACATTTTGGCGCTAGAAGGAGGGCTAGAGCCTCCAATCCTTTAGTTAACCTTTCCACAGGACCACCTGTTGCTATTCCGTCTTGGATTAAACTAAGCCTTGAAAAGGCGAACATTATGAATAAAAGGTCTCTACCAGTCACTTTTGGGTTTTCCATGGTTGGGACAAGTATTTGCGAGCCGTGGGCAACCGAAAGATTCATATCCAATAGAAAGAGAAGGATGTAAAACCTTATGACCCTGATCGATGAAGCATTAACCCCTTCCACTTAGGACCGACTCCAATTTTTGCCATAAATCATTCCTCGATGGAAAGATATAACTTTTTTCTCCATATCAAAGAAGCTATCCTAACATAGGCTAGGGGAACCATATTCGAACAGAAAGTTGAGAAGGCTTCCACTCTTTTTACCAATAAAAGGTCTCAAAGAGATACACCCCTGTAAAATACCCCACCTCCGTTAAGGTCACTCACAAAGGGAATGCATTAACTTTGGTAGAGTATTATAGGTAAAAGGTACAGGTAATTTACAAGACAGACATATAAACAGCGGAAAAACTAAATTTTATTTCATAACCATGTGGTCCAGTCAAAACATTACAACAACTGTCTCAAAAACCAACTTCCAAATCATTACAATAAAGCCTCTGTCTTAACTAAAACATAAAGAAGCATAAAGCAATAATAAAGCAGCATAAATCCCCAATTAAGAGTGTAACTATAGCCATAGCCCAAGAAAAGAGAATCCAAGTAATACGTCTACTCTCTTCAAGCTAGAAAAGGGTCTGGACTAAGTTGAAGTATTCCCTCCCTGCGAGGGGGGAAGGAAGACAAGAAGACAAAAGAAAACGGGTCAGACATAAGCCTGGTAAGTCCAGTGACTATTTAGCTTGTGAATAGGAAAAATGATCATGACATGAATAAATTTAACCTAGGACAATACCCTAGAAATAAGATAACAATAAATAAGGCAAGATAAACTGAATATACTATCGCACTCATTTCTATTTCTCTGCACCTACGAACAAGTGTTTCAACTAGCGCCATGTGTTCATGATAAAATGATCCCTTTATCGATCGGCTTCTACTCGCATGCATTTATGACTTGTGTCATTCGGCCCCGCTTGATTTAGATACCTGTGCTGGTCCCACTATGGGGTGAATCAATTCCTATGGTGGCAAACCGACACAAATTCAAGGTGCATAGTGTATACTGCTGATGCCAGTGCCTGATTTGTCCATGCCGAAGTACGTGCACGCCCATACTCCATCGAAACCTACACTACTGTACCACCCGCCGTTATTTTGACTGCTTATAATCATCCCAGTAACCGTGCCCCACCCTACCTAGTTCAGGATACCATGATACATCTATGTGGGTTACCGCTGAAATGGGTCCCCGTTACTAGGGTTTTCTAATCAACATGTTAAAATGGTTAAGTGTTCTCAAATTAACCTAACCCCACCCATCAGTTTAGTTAACATGTTGTATTGGTGAAGTATTGCCATAATTAACTTAACCCTATCATTCTTAACCTGCTCGTTCCTTAGCTTTAATTCATTCATTAAAGCATCCATCTCTCACATTAGATCTATATTGTTGTGGTCGCTGGATGTGTCGGGCTGTTCCGGGAAGTCTTACACCGCAACTCAATCTAACCTCGGATTTTTGGGCTTAATGCGCTAACCTCTCACATTAGATTTGTATTGTTACGGTTGCTGGATGTGCCGAGCGATTCCGGGCAGTCTTACACCATAACTCAATCTTACCTCGGGTTAGGCATATTCATCTTTTAATTAATTTACATATTTACCATTTATGTTTATATGTTAATTATCCACCAATGTTGATGTCCCATTTACCCTCTAAATTATGTCCATAATTCTTAGGTATACAAATTATACCATTTCATGCCATTAATCATTTACATGATTATGAGCCAACCTATGCCAATAGCATGTAATTTAATATTTTTCCCAACATATCCCCCGTTATTCATTCGCATAAATTACATAGAACGTTAGGCTCGCAAATTAGCCTAACTCATAAACAAAAGGGAAAAGAAAAGGGACATGTAACATTCCAATGACATAAAACAGTATAGATCAACTAAGCATGTGTGATATAAATTTGGCATAGTACTATAAAAATTTATTTAAGCATGTAAATGTGAACTTGCATTTGAGTTGGATCAAATTAACATATATTTAAATATATAAGCATGTAGATCTAGACATATAAGCATATATGAACATGACTTAGCTTATGATCTTGCATATAACATAACATAAAAGAATCATAAAAATTTATATACAACATGATAGCTTCATCACCAAATTAATATACAACATGATAGGTTCATCACCAAATTTATATACAACATGATAAATTGTATCAATCACAATAGTCTCGTAGGCATAGGTAATTTCAGAATTGCTACAGGGATAAATATGAATTAGAATACGATTATCTTACAACTAGGCACAGTTCTAGTTTCACTTCATTACAAGTCATGATGACTTTTATTTGTTCAATCTGAAGAATAACTGAACTTACAAAAAATAGAACAAATCTTGTTTTCTAGGATCTGATTTCTGAAATTCAAAAGCTATCCTTTGATGTAGACTATTGATTCTCTAGTTTAGAGTAAAATGGAGACTACGCTAGTTTGGCCATGAACAATATGATGGCTTCAGAGAGCAAGGTTATGAGGTTTTAGGGTTGTTTATATAGAAGTTTAGATTAATGAGAGCCGTTAGATCATCCTAGGAGTAATCAGAGTCATCCAGACCAAATAAAGCCAACTAGAAGTCGCCACATATGCCCTAATGACTCAGAAAAATGTCACTGGACAAAACAGCCCAGATCTGGACGAGGGGGTCGACCCCTACAGGGGGGTCGACACCCCTCTTGGGGGGTCGACACCTATGTCAACCCCCATGGGGGGAGTCGACCCCAATGGGTGGGAATTTTCCCGCCCAGCTGATTCTCGAAATTGTTTTTTGAATTTCGAACTACTTTTTGATTTAATTATTATTTATAATTAGTTTCTGTTTAAACTTGAAATCTTCTGAAGTCCGTAACTTCTTCATACAAAGTCCGATTCACGCAAACTCGGACGCTATCTCAAGCAGAATTTCGAGACAAACGCAATGGAGAAACCCTTTTCCCCTAATTTCCAATTTTTAAAATTAAGTATTCTTTAATTCGTCACTTTAATGTTCATAGAAAATACGGGGTGTTACATTCTCCCTTCCTTAAAGGATTTCTTCCCCGAAATCTTCAAGTCAAGAAGAATGTATATCCTACCATCCAATCGTCCATCCACTCAATCATCAAACACAGGCATCCATTGTCCTTAAACAGATTTCTAATGCTTTCATGACTATATGCATAGTGTGTGTATATGTCCTTATTTAATGCAAAATCAGGCGGTCTACTGATTCTGTTGACCTTCTTAATGCAAATCATGATAGTGCCATGAGTCCATTATGTATGCAATTATTCCTAATCGTACTTTATAACTTCTACATGAGTGCACAATCATTCATACAAGTGCAACATCCACATGACAATACATCAAGTTTCAATCCATATACAAATACATATATGCATATGCAATATGAAAGTGACTGAGCCGATCTAGTATCTAATGTATGTGTATATGCATCCACGAGCAACCACTAGCAACCACTTGCAACCATCAATCATAACATGTTTCAAATACATGTTTACATCCATTGGTTTCTACTTAAGGATCAAGAATAGGACCGAGGAGATATACTTGAAAGATAGATATAAGCATGCATAAACTAATGGAAAAGAGATCAAGGATGTACCATCAAAAAGAAAAGGGTAGGCTGCGTGTATCTTGTTTTCAGTCTCCCAAGTCGCGTCTTCCTCAGTGTCACTCCATTGAAATTTAACAAGCTTGACTTCACGGTTGCATAGCTTTTTGGCTTCTATCCCCAAGATACAAGTTGGAACTCTCCTCACTGTCGCTTCTTGTTCCACTTCTACTTCCTCTAGTATGCTTGGCTCCACAACTTCCGCAGACTCATGTAAGCACTTTCATAGATAAGAGACATGGAAAACATTATGAACTCCAGCCAATCTTTCGGGCGACTCTACTCTATAAGCCATCTTCCCAATCCTCTCAATGATAGGAAATGGACCTACAAATCTTAGTGCCAATTTTCCTGTAGACCCAAAGCGAACGACATTCCTCAAAGGAGATACTTTAAGGAAAACCCTGTCTCCAATCTCAAACTCAAGGTCGGTCCTTCTTTTATCAGTGTGGGACTTATAACTATCTTGTGTAGTCTTCATTCGTCTTCGTATCAAGTCCACCTTCTCTGAAGTTTCTCTAATCATGTCTGGCCCAATTACGAGCTTGTTTGTAGACTCCCGACAACAAGTTGGTGATCGACATGGTCTTCCATATAAAGCCTCGAAGGGTGTCATGCCTATGGTGGCTTGGTAGCTATTGTTGTAGGCGAATTCCACCAAAGGAAGATGATCCTCCCATGTCCCTCCAAAAATCAAGAATGCACAATCTCAAAAGATCTTCTAATACTCTATTTACCCTTTCCGTCTGACCATCGTTTTGAGGGTGATAGGTCGTGCTTAAGCATAGTTGTGTGCCTACAGCCTCTGGCAAACTCCTCCAAAACTCGCTCGTAAAGATAGGATATCGATCACTTACTATGCTAGAGGGTATTCCATGCAGTCGAACCACCTCTTTAAGATAAATGGATGCTAACCATGAGGCAGTCCTCCTACTCTTAACATGTATAAAGTGAGCGCTTTTAGTGAGCCTGTCCACTATTACCCAAATATTGGTATTGCCCCTTCTTGACCTAGGCAACCCATCAATAAAGTCCATCGAAATGCTATACCATTTCCACTGTGGGACTTCTAGAGGATGAAGCAGACCTGCAGGCTTCTTCTGCTCCGCTTTGACTTGCTGGCATATCAAGCATTTAGAGACAAACTCAACTACATTCTTCTTCATGTCATTCCAAAAGAAAACCCTTTTTATGTCTTTATACATCTTGTCCCCACCTGGGTGTATGGTCAATTTAGAATGGTGTGCTTCTTCAAGAACGGTTTTCACCAAATCTCTTGCTTGTGGGACGCATAGTCTTCCATCCCGTCTCAACCATCCCTTGTCATCGACGGAATATCTATTAAGGTGACTAGAAGTCTCACCTCTAATTAGCTTATCCATCACATCAACTAGCTGAGGGTCTTTACGTTGCGCGGTTCCTATTGAGTCCTAAAGCGTAGGCCGCACCTCTAGTGTTGCTAACAAGCCAGGTACAAACTCAAAGGAAGGTCTAAAGTCAAAGTTTGCTATGTACTCCAAGCTTTGCTTTTCTACAAAGAGGGGACTTAGGGTCAGCTTTTTCCTACTCAAGGCATCTGCTACCACATTGCCCTTGCCAGGGGTATAAGCAATCTCAAAATCGTATGAGGCAAGAAACTCCATCAACCTTTATTGTCTTAAGTTAAGATCCTTCTGTGAGAAAATGTACTTTAACGATTTATGGTCAGTAAACAATTCAAACCTTTCTCCTAGTAGGTAATGATGCCATGACTTAAGAGCAAAAACAAAGGCAGCTAGCTCCAAATCATGAGTTGGGTAGTTCTTCCATGTACCTTCAACTGCCTTCCCCCATAACAAACTACCTTGCCTTCTTGCATCAATACAGCGCCTAATCCTGTACCGCATGCGTCTATGTATACTGTAAACATCTTATTTCCATCAGGAAATGTTAGAACTGTGGATGTTGTCAGAGACCTTTTCAATCGTTGGAAAGCAACATCGCAATCCAAGTCCCAAGCAAAAGTTAGGTTCTTCTTCGTCAATCTTGTAAGTGGTGCTGAGATCTTCGCAAAGTCTTTAATGAACTTTCGGTAAAAGCCCGCTAGTACGAGAAAGCTTCAGACTTTGGTAGCATTCCAAGGAATCTTCCAATCTTGCACTGTAACTACTTTTGCGGGATCCACAGCCATCCCTTCTTTAGACACCACATGTCCAAGAAACCTTACTTCATCTCTCCAGAAATGGCATTTGGAGAATTTCGCTTTCAGTTGATGTGCATGAAGAGTATCCATGACTTCTCTTAAATGCAAAGCATGCTCTTCCTCACTTTTAGAGAAAATCAAAATGTCGTCCACGAAGACCACTACAAATTTAGGTAATTGGACACCTAATGTTAAATCTAGATCTCATTATGCTTTGCTTGAACATCATAGTGATTGCCAGAAGTTACTAGTCTGATGTCCACTTTATTATGATGTTAATCACATGTCCATTCACTTTGTTACTATGCCAATTTGCGTTCATGTTTATGCCAAGACATGTTGAAACTACCACCCTTGTCATATTCCCTTTTTATTATTATAGCTAGGCTACTTTATAGCCTAGATGCCGCCAAAGTTACATACGAATACGTTAGAGAGAGAACGGGGAAAAAGGGATTATAACTGGCATGATTTATGTAATGTTTAATATGAAGAGGGACATGTAATTCAAATGGGGAAAACATAGAAATAGTTACCTATAATGGCATAGGTAGATTTGGATTAATTTGGAATGTTTAGTAATTTACAATTAGGAATTGTAAATTGTACTTATGACACGAGGTTAGGCTACATTAGTGGTGGAAGCTTGCCCGGACCCGACCGGCATGTCCAGCAGCCACTAATGTTGAACCTAATATGGGAGGTCTAAGTATGTAAATACCAATCGGGCTAAGATACGAGGTTAGGCCCAACTATGGAATAAGACTGCCCGGACCGACCGGCATATCCAGCATCCACACGTTGTAGGCCTAATGTGGGAGGTCTAACCCATTATAACCATAATTGGACATGGTAAAGAAATGGACTACTTAACCTAATTTAATAAGACTATGGCCTTAAGTTAGGGTTAAGTAAAATTGGATGGGTAGTGGTGGGTTAAGTAAATTAGATGGGATGGGTAATATGTATATATAGGCCCACGTACTTAACCCAGTAAGGTTATGTAATTAAAGACACCTAGTGGTATACATAACCAGTAGATAGTGTAACAGGGTTATGTAATTAAAGACATCTAGTGGTATACATAACCGGTAGATGATGTAATAAAGTTATGTAATTAAAGACACCCTTTAGGGTAAGCATAACTAGTATATGGCTATGTAATTAAAGACACCTAAGGGTATACATAGTCAGTAGAAAACCTAGTGGGGATACAAGACAAGGGGGAGAGCTTGTATCATATTGAGAGTGACCCATTTCAGTTAGTAACCCGAAGTTGGTATCAAGTAAAGACCTCCGTAATAGGCGGAGAAGGGGCATGCTTACTGATTGATTGTAAGAGATCCAAACAAGGCGGATGGTGTTGGCGGTGCAAACCGACCGGGGACATGTGCATGCATGGGCCAGGCAGAGGGGGCTAAGACGACAGTCACACTAGTAGATATGATTGTGCACACCATAGGTTGCCGCTTTAGGAAGTGATACCTCCTATGTGGGGCCAGCACAGGATGTCTACAAGGTAGGGAGCCGATCGATTAGGGTAGTGGTTAGTGTATACTTGGACATATGACCTAAGCCTACCAGCTTATAGTGGAAGGGATTATTTCATTTCAGTTATACTACTAATAATGCAGAGTAATCATTGTGAGGCACATATACCTTAACTTGCTTACCTTGTCACACTTGCCATTTATGTGGTGATCTCTCTCTTATCCACTTTATATGCCTCTCATGTTATTTTTAATTATCTACTGGTTAGAAGTAACTAGACTCGCTAGACTTTATGTCTGACCCTGTTGTTTCTCCTTCTTTCTTCCGTTTCCCGCTCCCCCTTAAGGTTCTCAAGGAGGAAACACTCAGACTTAATCAGGAATCAAATATCATCTTGCTAGGAGCTACTTCTGAAACAATTTCTTGACTCTACTATGATTTAACTCTTTTATTGGGGGAATGATGCTTTATATTTACTTATGTACTCTGATGGTGTAAGACAGAAGTATTTTTATTGTAATGGTTTTTGTGACTTATGTTTGAAATAAAAGTTTTAAATTTTCCGCTGCCGCCTTATTTATCTCTGTCTTGCAATTATTCTTTGTTTGTTTACCTATAGTGCTTCACGAAACTTAATGCATTCCCTTAGCGAGTGACATTAACGAACGTTTCACTAAGTGTTTTGCCGCTTTGTTTTTTGTTTTTGCGTCCCGCATAAAAGATTATTTCACGCGGATTGGTAATGTGGACCGTTGGATCTTAGTCGTCCGGATTGATAATTTTATTCACGTGGCTACTACAACACCTTGGATTTTCTATACTAACACCCTGAAGCGTGTGTTGCAATAGACAAAAATTAGTGTACCTATCGTTATATTGTAGCTAGCAACACCTTGGATTTTCATTGCAGCAGGCCATCTATGGCGTAGTGATTCCAAACATTCCAGTACTCCTTGGATCAAAGTAGATTTTCCATGACTATGCTCCAATGGTCATAATCACCATCGTATTTGGAATAGAAGGTTGAGAAAAATCATTGTTTCTGAAACGACCCGCAAATCCGTACCCTTTGAGTCGACTAATAACACCCCACGTCCAACTCAAATTGCACAGAAATACGAACCATTATTTGAAAGAAGTTAGAGGATGAGAAATAGAAAGAAAGAAATATTAGAATAGAAGAAAACGAAGATCACAAACTCACAGCGGAACGAATAAAATATATTAGATAATATAACTTTGAAGTACAAATCAGTATTTGTATATACATACCATTATCAGAGCACAGTGATTATCCCTGGAACAGTTATAAACACCTGTTTCCAGATACAACAAAATACACAGCGGAAAATATGATAGTCTATAGCTAACTGGTGAAGCCTCCTGCTCCAAGCTCTCCAAGTATATCTGAAAAATCCTGACTACTTGACTGCCCGTACAAATTTGGGCACCCAAGAGTTTAGGGAAACAAGCAAAATAAACTCTGGGTCAGTCATGGGACTGGTGTGAGTAAACTCCAATCATTTGTTTAACTTTCAAAATCCTTTCGAAAGAAAGGATAATCGTAAGACCGATCCACACATAAACACGGATGGTTTTTACCTTACGATAACCCAAAACACTTTGGAAATCATATATCATCTGATATTATAATAATGTCTAATCACAAGTAATTAAAATCTAGTAGAACGCTTGCATCTCACGCTCTACATATATAATATACAATCAAACTCGCAGGCACTTATTGGAGATTGGATTCCAACTTGACAAGGTATGGGACCACCTTCCGAACGTGTATCTCTAGAGGCAAATACACTGGGTTCAACAAGAACATCTTGCAACCCAGCCCACACATGACCGACCACTCATTTCGCTTGAGTGTATCGAATGTATACCACCGACGGTTGGGATCAGCAACCGCCTCCCGATAAGGGACAGCATCGATAGATTTAAGAACAAAAGGAATTTCTCTAGATAGGTGATCATACATCCTAATGGGTGTGACCCACATAGCCATGCTGCCTGCCCGATTTTTGTCCACTTCCGGGTTGATGAGGCTTGAGGTTTTAATTATCTTCCAGAACATCTGGCCACCATTCACTTTGAATGCCACATCGTCAGATCCATCGGAAATCACTAATTGATTCCCACAAAAATACTCAGATTATTAGGCTAAAGAAGCTTCCCTTCTATGCCACCAACTTCGTACGTTTGAAGAAATCAACGTACGTAACCCCCTTTGGAAATACTCTGTCAGACACTCGTCCATACAAGTTGTCCTGGGTCTGGACAAACCGAAGGCACTAACCCGTAAACAGGATAGCCCTTGCATAATTCCGTCTTCAATTTTCTTCAGCATAAGTTGCTTCATAATGCTTACGCCAATACGGAGTGGTTTTCAGATATCAAATCTGATCCCGGTTTCTCCATATTGACAACGGAGGTATAAAAAAAAAAAAAAAACTTTGATAGTCGGTGATTTAACTATCAAAGAAACATCCATACAATCAACGGTTCTATTTCCAAATGGAAATTCTATCAATCAAGCATCAAACAACACTGGGCCCTTTTTATATTAATTATCATTCCCAATTCCCATTTTCCACCTTTCGTGTTCTTTCAAAGCTCTATTTTCTCTCTCGATCATTGGAAAACATTTCCAATATATATAATTCCTTTATTGAGAAAATATCCTTTACCCCAGTTAGAAAACATTTCTAAATCCTTTGAATTAAACTGATGTTATAAACATCGTTATTATAACTCAAATCATAAATCATTCGTTAACTAACGATATCACTAACCAACCCTTTCTATCATTCACTTAACCATTTCTCCGTCAATAATGCAGTCAGTCAAGTTGGGGTATAATTACCTCTCAGACCTTAGCTGAACGACATTCTTAACTTCGAAATAGTCCGAGCTCACAACGTTAAACCAAACCTTTCTTATAACAACAGCGTTATGATTGCTGTTTTAAATAAAATACCGTGTGCGACGCACACGCTTCTGTTGTTCATTTATAAACTCTGTTTATTTTAAACAATTCAAGTTCTTCTTTAAACATATTTATAAACTATACATTTTTCCAACCACTTAATTCGATTTCTATAAATCCCCTTTTTATTTGCAAAATATTTTCTTGTTTTAAACTATTTATTCTTTTAATTTAAGCATTTGAAAATCTTTCTTTAAACCTTACTCTGTAATTTGCTAAATTCAAATCCATTTCACATGTTGGTTTCAAAACCGATACTCACTTTCAAATATACATTCATATTTGAACTCACCTTTTAATTTATTCAATGGTTAATGATCCACTTAATTTATATCTTTATTTATAACATTTTTCTTGGTTTACCCAATGGAATAGGTCTCCATTTGCAACTCAATGAAAAAGAAATTATTTCTAATTTG
Source organism: Allium sativum (assembly GCA_030737875.1). Classification (NCBI taxonomy): domain Eukaryota; kingdom Viridiplantae; phylum Streptophyta; class Magnoliopsida; order Asparagales; family Amaryllidaceae; genus Allium; species Allium sativum. Next base: position 874,800,331 of record CM060912.1, on the reverse strand, counting down.
GAAATAAACTCTGCTTTTAAATTCTAATTTCTTTTTTCACATTCGATGATATTTTACGGTATCTAAAATACCAGGTTCCTAAGGCCAGGGTAAACCAAACACACAAATTCAACCATGGATAATGTAGCATAACATATATCGCCATCAAATAAAACAGTAAATAAAATGTTGAGGGATCCAGTTGGATCCCTCCAACCTGTTTCCCTGCATCCACCGATGTTAGTAACATCAAAAATATCGCATTAATGAAAAAATCAATCAACGATGTGATTATATCAACCAATTTATCAACTATTCAATCAAGCAACCATTTCACATTATAAAATAATTTTAAACGAGTGAGTTTACTCACCTTGTTTTGCCGTTGATGGTTCTGCTTTTAATTCGTTTACAACCAAACAAACGTTTGATTTTATCACGAATTTCTAATAGCTCAGTTCTTAGCCACGTCAATTCTACAACGTAGATTTCGTCGTTACGGTCCCCTTCGCGATCGGGTTCGTCAAATTCTGTTCACGAATACACTAGTAATAATTATTACAATATTACGATCGTTAAACATTTATTTAATTTCCTAATCATTATTATATAACATATTACCATTTTTTTCTTATAAATCCCGGTTGGCTTCTTCTCCCAATCCTTAACTCCCAAACTCGTCTCCCTTGTTTTCTGCTACAGCACTTCCCAATGGTTAATAATTTGACCACCATTTCCACCTTCCACCCCTACTAACTATGCGAATATTAAAACCAACGCGGCAACTCCGCTCAAACTTATCACCGCAAAGCATGCACCTTACTCCACTAATCCATCACGTTAATTACCATCAATCCCTTCTGCTCTTCACGCTGAGTTCACAAATTTAGTTGTCTTCATTTCCGAATGCACCTAAGCAAGAATTATTTTGGTTATGTGATTTGATCAAAATATTGAATTACTTTAACTATAGTTTAAATAAATAATAAAATGTTCAATTACTTTAATTATACCCTCTAACAGGCTGATTACTGTCCAACGCATCTGTTCAGAAGGAAGAACCCACGCCATCGATAACCCACCCCAAGGAAACACATCGTTCTCTATAAATTTGAAGCCTACGGTCGACCGCCTTCACCAACAAAAACTCACCTTGCCTCCCTTCAACAGTTGACCGGACAGCTATTGAACCCGCACAACTTGTAAGCAAGTCCCACTGCATATCCAAACATAAATCCCTGAAGTCCTCCTTCTGTCCTGTTCACTCTGTCCACCCTTATATGAGTTAAATTATATATGTGTATATATAACTAACTATAATTAATATTACCAATTTATAGATAATCCCAACGTGTTCCTTGCCTGAGCCAAAATACCGAAAGCCCGTTGTTTGAATTCGAAACCCAAATATTCATACACGAAATGGTCCACTCCATACAGTAGCCTCCCTTCTCTGCTTCATCAATACAGTTTGCTGATACTGCTTCCTCTTGCATTCGTGTTTCAGGCAACACCCAAAACCCCTTTCAACACCTCGTCAATGCCACACTTATCCAACCTCCGCTCATTTTACTCGCCATCGCCTCTCCGTTCTTCTGGCCCCCATCAACAAACGTGCGCCGCCCTCCCTGATAACAGCCATCGCGACAAAGGTTCCGACTACAAGGTTGAAGCCCTTTTGATGCTGAGCCCAACGAAATCTATTTAAAGAATTTTGGATATTTTTTCTTCGATTTTAATTTTGAATCCATAACTCGCGTTTTTAATTTTCTGCGTTCGAATGGGTAAGGAGGAATTTACGTTGGGACTTGGGAATGATAAATGAAGCAGACAGACTTTCCTTTTTAAAGCGGAGAATTTGTTTCGTGGATCACTAAGGAAATAGGGAATAGGATTGCAGAAGAGAGTATAAGGATTTATCATTCTTATTTTTTTTCGAAGGAGAAGAACGAGTCGAGTATTTAAGAGTGAAATAACTTGACTGGCACGGTATCAATGCCTTGGGACACACGGATTGAAACAAAAACGTGGATTGCACGCTACTCATTTGTTTTAAATTTATATATATTTCCTTTGTCGGCAAGTAATTGATATATATAGAACTAGGATAGGATAGGCGCGTATGGTTTAGTCCTTACTTTGTCTGCTGAATTGAGAACATAGGCTGGTGCTAGTTGTAATCTACCATTTTGATCTACTAAACATGTACCTTAGTATTATATAAATACTTGCAGATAGTTGTTGCCAGAACGTAGGTGTATATATATAAGATATAAATATAATATTTTATATAATAACGAAACTTCCCGGTGAAGTATCAACTAAAACTAACCACAGCCGACTTCTATTTACTGATAAAAAAACTAATCTTGGTGTAAAAAGGTATTCTGAATCCAATGGGACAAGTTTCGTCGAATTCTGACATCGTATGAAAAAATTTCCTTTATAAAACCAGAAATCAACATGCATTTAAATTTTTCACGATCACCAGATAAATCAAATCAACTCGAAACTGCGAACGCCGACAATAACTTTTCGATACGAACCCAACGGCACTAGTTTCGTCGCATTCTGAGACTGTTGCCCCGGTAGGCTATTTTTGGCGCGTACCGCACTGCCCTTCTGAACACCAAATTTGCCGATCTCTAAAAATAACAAACTATATACCTACCCTGACTATATCCGACGCTACGAACTCACTGGAACTGGTTTCGTGGCCTGATTTGATCGTCTGTTCAAGTTACACTCTAATATCCCTTTATTCAGTTGAATTAATTTAATTGCACTGAACGAGCGTTTACGGTCACCGTGGTTACATACGACATCGGTTTGACACGCAATTCAACATCGTACAATAATTTAATGATACGGTCCCAATGAAACTGATTTCGTCGAAATCTGAGTCCGTTTGCAAAACGGCTATTTTAACATGTATAATTTAAATAACGATTTTCCACAGCGACTATTTCAAAATTTGATTTGACCATAACTAACAAAATATAACACGAAATCTAGATCTTTCTCTTTCATATGAAAATTATAATCAATACGGTTCCAACGTGTCCTGTTTCACAGAAATCCGACTTATATCGGATCCTGTATCCTCAATTGAAGTTCAAAACTCTATATTACGAACTGCCGCGCGATTTCGAGCTCGTTTTATAATTATATTATAAATTAACGTTCAAACTTCGTTTTATAAATAAATTCGTTATAAATTCCTATATATAATTCCAATAAAATATTTAAAACAAATTTAAATATTCAGAATTCAACGGTTGAAAAATCCGGGTCGTTACATTCCTTCCCCCTTAAAATAATTTCGTCCTCGAAATTGCTAAGGTAGGAAAATGCTACGTATCCTATTAACTAGGTTTAAAATTCCCTTTTGTTTTTCCCACCTCTTAACTCCAGTTTAACTGGACCAATTTATTTTAATTAAAATATTTATTTATTCTTACTAACGAAAATTTTCAAAAATTCTGAAAATTTTCTAACACTTTAAATTCTGAAAAATTTCGGCAGCATCTCCTCTGCACGGCTCAATCGGCATAATCACAACTCGCCTTTCTAGGCCTTCTCCAATCCAAAAAGAAAATCAAAAAGCCAAGTGGCTTGCCCCATAGGCTCATAAAATCATCAAACCCAAGTAATATTGTAAACAGGTACCTTTTTGTTGGGCATAATCTATCTCATGCATTTGCTTCCATTCAATATTTGCTCAGCATATATATATCCATCTCCAGTTGGTTTCAAATCAATCCAACTTCCAGTCTTTAACTTTCTAATCAACTACTGATTAGTCCACTTCAATTCTATCAATTCAAATCTGATCTCTACTTCAGGAATCAATCCACTTATTCCATTTGAGTTTCATTTTCCATTAAACTTAAATTTCGATCCATTTGATTTATTTCTACCAATTTATTCAACTTATACAAGTTAAACAATTTCAGAAAATTATCCCTTTATATCAAAATAACCTTTGGGCAAATTATATCACTTACCCATTTTAAAACAATACTGAGTTGATTTGTTCTGTTCGAGAGTTTAGAAACACCTATCGATACAGTTGTACTTCCTGTATCGACCAGAATTCATAAACCACTCAACAAACCAGTCAACACAATATAAAACAATTTTTATATCAAATCTACAAATACGCTCTCTCGTATATATATATACACTCAAACCCAATCTAGAGTATTACTAACCCCATCTCTATTGAGTCACGCCACAGAGCCAAGGTAATCACTTAACCTTCAGCTCTGATACCAACTGAAACGACCCGCAAATCCGTACCCTTTGAGTCGACTAATAACACCCCACGTCCAACTCAAATTGCACAGAAATACGAACCATTATTTGAAAGAAGTTAGAGGATGAGAAATAGAAAGAAAGAAATATTAGAATAGAAGAAAACGAAGATCACAAACTCACAGCGGAACGAATAAAATATATTAGATAATATAACTTTGAAGTACAAATCAGTATTTGTATATACATACCATTATCAGAGCACAGTGATTATCCCTGGAACAGTTATAAACACCTGTTTCCAGATACAACAAAATACACAGCGGAAAATATGATAGTCTATAGCTAACTGGTGAAGCCTCCTGCTCCAAGCTCTCCAAGTATATCTGAAAAATCCTGACTACTTGACTGCCCGTACAAATTTGGGCACCCAAGAGTTTAGGGAAACAAGCAAAATAAACTCTGGGTCAGTCATGGGACTGGTGTGAGTAAACTCCAATCATTTGTTTAACTTTCAAAATCCTTTCGAAAGAAAGGATAATCGTAAGACCGATCCACACATAAACACGGATGGTTTTTACCTTACGATAACCCAAAACACTTTGGAAATCATATATCATCTGATATTATAATAATGTCTAATCACAAGTAATTAAAATCTAGTAGAACGCTTGCATCTCACGCTCTACATATATAATATACAATCAAACTCGCAGGCACTTATTGGAGATTGGATTCCAACTTGACAAGGTATGGGACCACCTTCCGAACGTGTATCTCTAGAGGCAAATACACTGGGTTCAACAAGAACATCTTGCAACCCAGCCCACACATGACCGACCACTCATTTCGCTTGAGTGTATCGAATGTATACCACCGACGGTTGGGATCAGCAACCGCCTCCCGATAAGGGACAGCATCGATAGATTTAAGAACAAAAGGAATTTCTCTAGATAGGTGATCATACATCCTAATGGGTGCGACCCACATAGCCATGCTGCCTGCCCGATTTTTGTCCACTTCCGGGTTGATGAGGCTTGAGGTTTTAATTATCTTCCAGAACATCTGGCCACCATTCACTTTGAATGCCACATCGTCAGATCCATCGGAAATCACTAATTGATTCCCACAAAAATACTCAGATTATTAGGCTAAAGAAGCTTCCCTTCTATGCCACCAACTTCGTACGTTTGAAGAAATCAACGTACGTAACCCCCTTTGGAAATACTCTGTCAGACACTCGTCCATACAAGTTGTCCTGGGTCTGGACAAACCGAAGGCACTAACCCGTAAACAGGATAGCCCTTGCATAATTCCGTCTTCAATTTTCTTCAGCATAAGTTGCTTCATAATGCTTACGCCAATACGGAGTGGTTTTCAGATATCAAATCTGATCCCGGTTTCTCCATATTGACAACGGAGGTATAAAAAAAAAAAAAAACTTTGATAGTCGGTGATTTAACTATCAAAGAAACATCCATACAATCAACGGTTCTATTTCCAAATGGAAATTCTATCAATCAAGCATCAAACAACACTGGGCCCTTTTTATATTAATTATCATTCCCAATTCCCATTTTCCACCTTTCGTGTTCTTTCAAAGCTCTATTTTCTCTCTCGATCATTGGAAAACATTTCCAATATATATAATTCCTTTATTGAGAAAATATCCTTTACCCCAGTTAGAAAACATTTCTAAATCCTTTGAATTAAACTGATGTTATAAACATCGTTATTATAACTCAAATCATAAATCATTCGTTAACTAACGATATCACTAACCAACCCTTTCTATCATTCACTTAACCATTTCTCCGTCAATAATGCAGTCAGTCAAGTTGGGGTATAATTACCTCTCAGACCTTAGCTGAACGACATTCTTAACTTCGAAATAGTCCGAGCTCACAACGTTAAACCAAACCTTTCTTATAACAACAGCGTTATGATTGCTGTTTTGAATAAAATACCGTGTGCGACGCACACGCTTCTGTTGTTCATTTATAAACTCTGTTTATTTTAAACAATTCAAGTTCTTCTTTAAACATATTTATAAACTATACATTTTTCCAACCACTTAATTCGATTTCTATAAATCCCCTTTTTATTTGCAAAATATTTTCTTGTTTTAAACTATTTATTCTTTTAATTTAAGCATTTGAAAATTTTTCTTTAAACCTTACTCTGTAATTTGCTAAATTCAAATCCATTTCACATGTTGGTTTCAAAACCGATACTCACTTTCAAATATACATTCATATTTGAACTCACCTTTTAATTTATTCAATGGTTAATGATCCACTTAATTTATATCTTTATTTATAACATTTTTCTTGGTTTACCCAATGGAATAGGTCTCCATTTGCAACTCAATGAAAAAGAAATTATTTCTAATTTGGAAATAAACTCTGCTTTTAAATTCTAATTTCCTTTTTCACATTCGATGATATTTTACGGTATCTAAAATACCAGGTTCCTAAGGCCAGGGTAAACCAAACACACAAATTCAACCATGGATAATGTAGCATAACATATATCGCCATCAAATAAAACAGTAAATAAAATGTTGAGGGATCCAGTTGGATCCCTCCAACCTGTTTCCCTGCATCCACCGATGTTAGTAACATCAAAAATATCGCATTAATGAAAAAATCAATCAACGATGTGATTATATCAACCAATTTATCAACTATTCAATCAAGCAACCATTTCACATTATAAAATAATTTTAAACGAGTGAGTTTACTCACCTTGTTTTGCCGTTGATGGTTCTGCTTTTAATTCGTTTACAACCAAACAAACGTTTGATTTTATCACGAATTTCTAATAGCTCAGTTCTTAGCCACGTCAATTCTACAACGTAGATTTCGTCGTTACGGTCCCCTTCGCGATCGGGTTCGTCAAATTCTGTTCACGAATACACTAGTAATAATTATTACAATATTACGATCGTTAAACATTTATTTAATTTCCTAATCATTATTATATAACATATTACCATTTTTTTCTTATAAATCCCGGTTGGCTTCTTCTCCCAATCCTTAACTCCCAAACTCGTCTCCCTTGTTTTCTGCTACAGCACTTCCCAATGGTTAATAATTTGACCACCATTTCCACCTTCCACCCCTACTAACTATGCGAATATTAAAACCAACGCGGCAACTCCGCTCAAACTTATCACCGCAAAGCATGCACCTTACTCCACTAATCCATCACGTTAATTACCATCAATCCCTTCTGCTCTTCACGCTGAGTTCACAAATTTAGTTGTCTTCATTTCCGAATGCACCTAAGCAAGAATTATTTTGGTTATGTGATTTGATCAAAATATTGAATTACTTTAACTATAGTTTAAATAAATAATAAAATGTTCAATTACTTTAATTATACCCTCTAACAGGCTGATTACTGTCCAACGCATCTGTTCAGAAGGAAGAACCCACGCCATCGATAACCCACCCCAAGGAAACACATCGTTCTCTATAAATTTGAAGCCTACGGTCGACCGCCTTCACCAACAAAAACTCACCTTGCCTCCCTTCAACAGTTGACCGGACAGCTATTGAACCCGCACAACTTGTAAGCAAGTCCCACTGCATATCCAAACATAAATCCCTGAAGTCCTCCTTCTGTCCTGTTCACTCTGTCCACCCTTATATGAGTTAAATTATATATGTGTATATATAACTAACTATAATTAATATTACCAATTTATAGATAATCCCAACGTGTTCCTTGCCTGAGCCAAAATACCGAAAGCCCGTTGTTTGAATTCGAAACCCAAATATTCATACACGAAATGGTCCACTCCATACAGTAGCCTCCCTTCTCTGCTTCATCAATACAGTTTGCTGATACTGCTTCCTCTTGCATTCGTGTTTCAGGCAACACCCAAAACCCCTTTCAACACCTCGTCAATGCCACACTTATCCAACCTCCGCTCATTTTACTCGCCATCGCCTCTCCGTTCTTCTGGCCCCCATCAACAAACGTGCGCCGCCCTCCCTGATAACAGCCATCGCGACAAAGGTTCCGACTACAAGGTTGAAGCCCTTTTGATGCTGAGCCCAACGAAATCTATTTAAAGAATTTTGGATATTTTTTCTTCGATTTTGATTTTGAATCCATAACTCGCGTTTTTAATTTTCTGCGTTCGAATGGGTAAGGAGGAATTTACGTTGGGACTTGGGAATGATAAATGAAGCAGACAGACTTTCCTTTTTAAAGTGGAGAATTTGTTTCGTGGATCACTAAGGAAATAGGGAATAGGATTGCAGAAGAGAGTATAAGGATTTATCATTCTTATTTTTTTTCGAAGGAGAAGAACGAGTCGAGTATTTAAGAGTGAAATAACTTGACTGGCACGGTATCAATGCCTTGGGACACACGGATTGAAACAAAAACGTGGATTGCACGCTACTCATTTGTTTTAAATTTATATATATTTCCTTTGTCGGCAAGTAATTGATATATATAGAACTAGGATAGGATAGGCGCGTATGGTTTAGTCCTTACTTTGTCTGCTGAATTGAGAACATAGGCTGGTGCTAGTTGTAATCTACCATTTTGATCTACTAAACATGTACCTTAGTATTATATAAATACTTGCAGATAGTTGTTGCCAGAACGTAGGTGTATATATATAAGATATAAATATAATATTTTATATAATAACGAAACTTCCCGGTGAAGTATCAACTAAAACTAACCACAGCCGACTTCTATTTACTGATAAAAAAACTAATCTTGGTGTAAAAAGGTATTCTGAATCCAATGGGACAAGTTTCGTCGAATTCTGACATCGTATGAAAAAATTTCCTTTATAAAACCAGAAATCAACATGCATTTAAATTTTTCACGATCACCAGATAAATCAAATCAACTCGAAACTGCGAACGCCGACAATAACTTTTCGATACGAACCCAACGGCACTAGTTTCGTCGCATTCTGAGACTGTTGCCCCGGTAGGCTATTTTTGGCGCGTACCGCACTGCCCTTCTGAACACCAAATTTGCCGATCTCTAAAAATAACAAACTATATACCTACCCTGACTATATCCGACGCTACGAACTCACTGGAACTGGTTTCGTGGCCTGATTTGATCGTCTGTTCAAGTTACACTCTAATATCCCTTTATTCAGTTGAATTAATTTAATTGCACTGAACGAGCGTTTACGGTCACCGTGGTTACATACGACATCGGTTTGACACGCAATTCAACATCGTACAATAATTTAATGATACGGTCCCAATGAAACTGATTTCGTCGAAATCTGAGTCCGTTTGCAAAACGGCTATTTTAACATGTATAATTTAAATAACGATTTTCCACAGCGACTATTTCAAAATTTGATTTGACCATAACTAACAAAATATAACACGAAATCTAGATCTTTCTCTTTCATATGAAAATTATAATCAATACGGTTCCAACGTGTCCTGTTTCACAGAAATCCGACTTATATCGGATCCTGTATCCTCAATTGAAGTTCAAAACTCTATATTACGAACTGCCGCGCGATTTCGAGCTCGTTTTATAATTATATTATAAATTAACGTTCAAACTTCGTTTTATAAATAAATTCGTTATAAATTCCTATATATAATTCCAATAAAATATTTAAAACAAATTTAAATATTCAGAATTCAACGGCTGAAAAATCCGGGTCGTTACAGTTTCCTTCTGCCATTTCTTACGAACTCTCTTCTTTTTTTCTTTTCTCTCTTCGAAGTCACGCTCTGATACTAGATTGTTAAAATGAAAAACAATTCTGATAATTGACTTACTATATTGAATGCTTAAACAAGCTATATATAGCTGATTACATAAACCGAATATCTCTCAATTTAAGCTAGAAAATAGAAGCTAACTAAGACTGAATAAGCAATGCTAATAATAGGCTTACAGCTTTATACAATAAGACATTTATTCAAACATGATCTTTTCAACATAAGTGGTCTTATCGTAATTGCATGTAACGGATTACATTTTCTTTTTCTATTTTATTTCATTCTTCAACATCAAAAGTTTATACTTTGAAATGCTAACAACCAAATATTGCAGTAGTTATTTATTTTTCTTAGCTACTGATCAAGTTTTTTATCTTTGTATCTTCATTGCAGTTGTTTTTATTGAACTTCCAAAATGGGTTACCAAAATTTACGCGTGCAACCGCCATTAGCCAATTACTCAGACCATTCTACTTCATCCGATATCTATATTAGATTATATTATACCACTCAGTACATGGTTAGTTTGTAACAAACCAAAATTTAAGGTATAATTAATTGAGAAATTTAAATGTAAAAAATGATAGCTATGGAAATAAAACGTTACAAAAGTATTAGATACGTTCACAATAACGCTATAAAATAATAATGGAGGAATTAATTATTGAGAAATTTAAATGTAAGAAATGAGAGCTATGGAAATAAAACATTACAAAAGTATCAAATACATTCACAATAACACTATAAAATAATAATGAAGGAATTAATTGTTACCATAGCATTTAAAACCAATAAAAAGGTAATGTGCACAATAAAACATCAATTAAGTTAGATATTAGTGCAATCGAATGGAAGTTAAATATATTATTAAAGAAAGGGGTTAAAAAGAGAATTGAAAGACATTGTAATTGACTAAAAAAATCAATTAAATAATAAATAATTTTATTAAAACTTCAAAATTTTGCATGGAAATTACACCATTGTGTCTATGGTGATTTTCTGATCAGTTTATACACTAATTTTGCAGAAATCAGATTTATGACTAAAATATGAAAGAAACAATAATAATAATGGAGGAATTTAAATGTAAGAGAGGAATGCTATGGAAATAAAATGTTACAAAAGTATTAAATACGTTCACAATAGCACTATAAAATAATAATGGAGGAATTAATTATAACCTTAGCATTAAAAAGCAATAAAAGGGTAACACGCACAATAAAACAATAATTAAGTCAAGTATTAGTGCAATCAAATGTAAGTTAAATAATATTAAAAAAAGAGGTTAAAAAGAGAATTTAAAGACACTTTAATTGACTGACAAATTAACTAAACAATAAACAAGTTTATTAAAACTTTAAAACTTTTCTATGGAAATCACACCATTGTGTCCGTGATAATTTTCTGATCAATTTAAGCATCAAGTTTGCAGAAATCAGATTTAAAATAACTAAAATATGAAAGAAATAAAAAACAGAAAAAGTAAAGAAAAAATACACGTGTCAACACACCTGGGTAATGTGCGCATACACAAATTATTTTCCTGGATGAAATTTCTTCCAAGTTATTACCAGTGACATTGTTTTAACTAATCATGTTGACTTGCTATACTCATGTTGGTCCATTTTTGAAATGTTGAACCCTTATTGATTAATTGACATGGCTAGCACATCTTTAATCTAGAAATCTAATGGTGTAAAATCTCTAATCTAAAACTATAAATAAACCCTAGATCTTACCTCTCAAATCACATTGAACTCTTCTCCCTAGGGTTTAATCTTTATTGAGAAGAACCTTAAAATAATTTTTCTGTAGAAGAGGAAAAATAATATACATATCTATGAGGATTCTACTGCAACCACATGTTTTCAAGCTTAGGACCAAAGTGAGTGTTTTAATTATTTTAGACATTAATAGATTGAAGTAATTAGGGTTTTTGATAGTTATAATTTGCAGTTTTTCTTTTAGTTTATTTTCAATATTTAGCAATTTTTAGTATTTTATTTCTATTGTTAGATTTTCTGCTTTTCTTACAGTCTTTTATTTTATTCTGTAAGTTAGTTTTATTTAGCCCTTTTCTTTGTAATATTTTTATTCAATATTTCTGCAATTATTTCTTTTTCTTAATTACTATATGTTCTTCTGTCTTTTCTATGTCTGTAACAACCCACCATTTTAAACAATGAGATTGCTTAAAATGATGTATAATTTTTAGGGTAAATGGAATCACATAGGGGTGTAAATCGGTCGGACCGGACGGAGGTGTGTTCAGTTTCTATCCTAAAAAAAATCGTTCCGAACACGGACCGGACGAAATTTTTTTCTCGGACAAATCTTCTTGTCCTAATCCGTGTCCTAAATAAAATCGGTCGGACATGGACACGAGCGGACTCGATCGGACATGGCTATTTATATAATATTTTATACTTTATATTAGGTGTTCTCTCAACTATATATCGAATTACAAGGAAATCGGACAAATTCGGACGAACATAGACAAGACGTGATTTTTGTCGTACAAATTTTGTTGTCTCAACTCCCGTCTTAAATGAAAATCGAACGAACTCGGACGGACGTATTTCGGTCACAGATACGAACGGACGTTGGATATTCATACAAAATTTACAGCACTATTCACACACACAAAGATAAATACAACTCAAAATCTCGTAGCGGAAAATAAATAGGTACATAAATAAGTCATGAACCTTATTACTTTGATAATGAATGTATGTCAGGCTTACTCAAAAGGCATATCACCCAACTCTCATATTATACAAAATTGCATTGAAAACCAAACTTCAAACCTATAGTACCAAAGCTTACATGAACTAGTTAAAATCAGTAGCTTCATTTTCCTACTATAATATTATCATACACAGAGATAACACATACTTTGATGACTAAGCTACTAAGTTTGGGAACATATTTCACTCAACCGATACTTGCTTAAACATTAATCACATGTCATGCATTGTTTCCATGAATTCAAAAAAAAAAAAAACCGTACACTTTTAAATATATATAGGCTGCAATGTAGAGAAATACTAAGCCTAGATGAAGTAGAATGAATATATGTCTATACAGCTACTCATAAACCAGAGAATCTATGAATTATTGTTACCCAACAACCAGACTTGATGTCTCATGCACTGTCATTTCACAACAACATTGTACATGCAACATATACAATATCCATGTACAAGTTTTTAGCAAAGCCGACGGGGCTAAATGGACCCCTACCATTATATTGAGCACTACAGGAAAAAGAAAAGACAAATCACACAAAAAACATAGAAACAAAGGCACTCAACGACTATGAGGCATAACACAAACACAATAAGAAACACATAAGGACAAAAAAGGCAAAAGCCCAAAAAGTCACTGAGCCATCCAAATCCTAGGGTCAAAAGTGAAACCAACAACATTGAGCCCTTCTCTTATTTCCATAAGCACTTTGGTCCTCAAATGAAAAACATCAGATTTTCTTGCATTTTTAAACACACGTGTTTTTCTTTCCATCCATATAACCTCAATATATTTCTTTAGAGCATAATTGTACAACCTCCAAGAATGCTGCTTTCGACTAGTTAATTTCTCAATAGCTTTCTATTCTCTAGCATGATTTTGGGTTATGTATCTCCTACCAAGACTGGACATAATAAGTTGTGGAAAAGGAAAGAGGTAAGGACATTCAAAAAAGAGACGCTTCACTGATTCCTGGTGTAGTGCACAAAAATCACACCTTCATACCTCCAGAACTTAGCACGTCTTTAGTTTATAAGGATCTGTTACATACTTTCAAAAGCAACAAGTTCTCCTTTGAATTATTTTCCTTGCACCAAATTCTCTTGCTCCATCTACACCCCTCAAGTTATCAATGCCAACAAAGAAGAGATATGTTTCCTTGATACTGAAATTGCATCCTTTAAACACCTCCTCCCAATTGAATATGGTCATCTCCATCAACATCCATTTTTATACCTTCAACAAGCATCTATAAATATGATATGTTTAGATTGAAGGTTCTTGGAAGGTTAAAAACTCCAGTTGCAAGAAGATCATTAACTTTGGAGTTGTTGCATATGCTCAATTTCAAGTTGGGACAAGCTGTTTCTGAGGAGCATTCCTCTCTGTAGCCAAGGGTCATCCCAGAAACATGTGTTCAAGTTGGTTTTGATTTTACATTGAGAAAGCGACATAATTATCGTACGTAACCTAAAAATATTCCTCCATCTCTATAACAAAAAATATACAAAATAGACTAAGTGATTAAATGAGTTAAATAAACAGTAAATATAAAACAGTGGAGATTTTGGACAAGTAGGAATTTAGCCATGAAACTATTATACTTGGGTTTGTGACGAAATTCTACTATATTTTCATATATAATATATTGAAAACAAAGTCTATATGAAGAAATAATAATTAAATAAAATCATACGATAAATATATATATATAGACGTTTGAATTAATAACATATAAATATACAAGGGATAACAATGGCTTAATAAAATATTCCCTTAAGAGAATTAAAAATTCAAACGAATAGATAAGTTCAGGGGGGTACATAATAAATGGCATAAGGAAATAAATAAATAATATAAGGTAAGTTTTAAATTAATTAATCAAAAATGCACGTCACTAGGTTTATTCGGTATTTTCCCCCTTAAGCGGTCAACATCCAAGGGTCGACCGCTGGTCGACCCCCCTTCATGGAGGGTGTCGACCGCTTGGTGCCGGTCAGGCATGGTAATGGTTGTTTAGGTTAGTATAAGGGTTAGTTTTGTAGGAAATTAATAGTCAAGATTAAACTGTATTAATCTAACAACTGTTATTCATTTACACTCCTATAAATACCACCCCATTCACCTCTCCATCCCCTAGCCATATCATTTCCTCGTGCCTCCATTCTGTTGGAATTCCAGAAAGTAGGTTTCTTCTTCTCCTCCTATCTCAGTTCTATTTTATATTCTTTTCTAATCCTAATTCTTATTACATTAACATTATGGAATTTTGAATCTATATAAGAGACTCAATTTTACAGGGTCCTTTTAAATAGATCTACACCCAGAATTGGAGAACAATGTCAATTCGCTCATACAGTGTTCAATTTATTGATATTTTCATCACTACTACTGCTTTGAGTGGAAATAAGATTGATTTATACTATTCCCTATATTTTTTAGATTTTACATGAATATGTATGCCCAAGGGATTTGGGTTTTCACGATAATATCACCATGAAACCCCCCCAAATCTCCTATCTTTATTTTTTAAGAAGTTTGTTAATCAATATTTGGGTTCGTAAATTATTTAGTTATGTTTGAGGAATTATTTGATGGTTATTCTTTTGTTTGGTTGGATTTGTCCATTTCAATGTAAAATTAATTACAAAATATTTGTAGTATAAAAGTGTTAAGATTTGATTTGATTTCAAAATTTGGATAGGTTTAGATCTCCATTCCTAGTGGAGAATTTGAACGTATTTAGATCTGTAATAATTAAATATTAATGTTTTAATGTGCAACGTAGAAAAGGGCAAATTTGATTCAAATATAAGTTTATGTATTTTTTTTTTGAATATATACATAATGCCTTGTTTCACTTTCATTGCCTAAATAATTCTAACAAGCCTAGGATACATGTAACGACCCAGAGTTTATTAAGAAATATTTAATGAATATTAAATATTTAAAATAATTTATTTTAATAAATAACGACTTGGAATTTATTTAATTTAAGGTTTGAACGTATAATTCATAATATAAGTAAAAACGTGCTCGCAACGGTGCGATAGTTTGTAATATTACGTTTTGAACTTTAAATGAATGTATATGATCTAATATAAGTCAAAATTCATTGAAACAAGAAACGTTCGAATCTACTGAACTATAGTTTTCTAATGAAAGTGAAAAAATTCAGTTTTCATCTTATAAATTGTGAGTTAGGTCCAAATCAAAATTTCAAAAAGTCGTTATAGAATAGTTTATAAACCATAACAATTTATTAAATAATACAAAGGGAATTTCATATAAATTGAATATCGATTTAGCTTAAAAATATGGAAGTAATGAGTTATAAACCCAAGTATGTTAATTTTGGAGCTATATTATATTCTATTTGGATATATACGATAATATTAAATTGTTATTAATAATCTGAATTCATTTTGAATAAAAATATATTATAACGATTTAATTGAATATGGGAAATATCCATTTTGTAAACGATCTCGGATTTCGACAAAACCCATTTTATTGAATCCATAACGATAAAGTATTATAAGATTCCAAATTTTGGATCAATCAGAGTTAGTATGTGGTCGTGCGAGCCATAAATGTTCAATGTAAACACGTATGTATAATTAATCAATAATTTAGGCCCAAACTAGTGATGTTTGAACAAACAGACTCGGATTTAAATGAAATAAGTTTCATTAGGACCATAATGAAAACCATAGCTGCATTTCAATTTTCACCGCGAACGGATTTCGTATGTGCCCATGCGAATTTTTAAACGACGAACGGAGATAGCTATAGGCAATTAGTAATATAATAATAGAATAGAATATTATTAATTGAAATTAAGGCTGACGTCCCTAAACAAAAGTTAATTTATACGGCCTCCCTCACTAAGTTTCAGTACAAAGCGAGTCCCTGTTTTTGCCTCCTTCATGTTTTTAAAAATTTTTTTTGGCGCTGACATATAAAAAATTCAAAAATTTGCAAATAATCATAGGAGCACTTTGAAAAGAAAATAAAAAGATCGGCAAAATCAACAATTATACTCAATAATTCTTGAGAAGTCAACAACAATTCATCCTGAGTTTTAGTTGAAAAACGAGATGAATTGTTGTTGATATGTCAGTAATTATTGTGCATTCTTGTTGATACACTACAAGAAACAGTGTTGTTAGTTATAGATGTTACCGACGGCTGGTGACGGTTTAAAAAAACGGTCGTTGCCAGCCGTTGCTTAATTGAATAAACCCGCGAGCCTACAGGAAAATTTCCCATTTCCCTTTTCTCCAATTTTTACTGTGAACGATTAAAAAAAACTAACCCTTACCTCTTCACCACCGCTACCATCCCCACCGACGCTGACCGACGCCTAGCTGCTGTCGCTCCTCCCCCTCCAGCCGTCACTGCCTCCTCTATTCTCGGTATGATTTCTAGCCTAATTTCTTAAATTAATTAGTTAATAATTATTTAAGTGTATATGTTATGTGATCATATAATGATTGTTGAATTAATGTAGTTGATTTAGTAATGATTGAAACCCTAGAATGTGGATTTAGTTGTTTATCGGTGAATATTGTATATTTGTTGATTTTGTGCGTATGTATGTGTTAATGAACCGTTATTTTATAGATACTAATCAATTATTGATAATGAATTTATAATATAGGTAATTAGATTTTAAATTTAAAAGCTATTTATGTGATTATCGATAAGAAATCGGTTAATAAATTTTGTGAATTTAGTTAATTTCTATAGAATAATAACAACTAGTGACATATTATTCGAATTGTAGTTGACTTTGATTTTTACTGTAATGATGTTTTGTAATCAGTAATGGTTCATTTGCTTTTGGGATTAGTGGTGTTGGGAATTTTAAATAGTTGGGGTAAAACTATTTAAAATGCGTTGTTGTATATGTTTCTGAAATTGTTGTATATGAGTTTGGTAATCCTATTAAAAGAGTTGTTAGTATATACGTTGTTGGATAAAATTGTTGTTAATGGTGCAAGCCATGTCAGGAGAGGGGTAATGCTTAGACGATACTCCAGTGCTACAAAATGGCGTCGTTGTAATGCCAAAAATTTTGAAAATAGTTTGGTGCTAATGTTAAATCCAAGTAAAATTACAAGAATATGCCCCATTATTTCTACGCTATTAATTAAATAAATTATAAATTGAATATAATTAAAATGAACTCGTCGTGCAGCGGTAGTTCATAATTTTACAGTTTGAACTTTGAATGAGTATATCTGGCAAAATATAGGTCGAAATTCTCCGAAACAAGAATCTTCTGAATCTGCTGAATTGTGGTTTTGTAATTTTTTTATTTCATCAAGTAGAATTTGAGTTCTGTCAAAATCGAATTTCTTTAAAAATCGCGGTGTGGTAGTTTTTAACTATAACGAATTATTTTAAGAAAATGAAATAGGAATTATTAGAAAAATATTTTTTTAAAGTTAACAATTTATACCGTTTATTAAATAAAA
Organism: Allium sativum; assembly: GCA_030737875.1. Lineage (NCBI taxonomy): Eukaryota > Viridiplantae > Streptophyta > Magnoliopsida > Asparagales > Amaryllidaceae > Allium > Allium sativum. The sequence goes on along the minus strand of CM060912.1, from coordinate 874,782,135 downwards.
TAAAATTTTAAGAAATAGGATTTATTAAATAAAATGAAATAGGATTTATTAAATAAAATAGAAGGATACATTTTAAGAAAATAAAATAGGAATTTTTAGAAAGATAAGTTTTAAAGTTTATCGTTTAGTTGAGAAATCCAAAATGAAATACTGTCGAGAAGAAAAGTGTAGTACTGCTTAAACAAAAGGGGTATGCAGAAAAGAAGTGATGTACTATCGAGATATGATAGTGTGGTGCGTAGATAATACATGCTATATGAGTTTATTTGATAATGGATGTGCTCAATGATATATGTATTATTATTATACGAAATAATATTTTCATGACAGATATGCCTCCTAGACGTCGACCTACCCACAGTTCAGAGGCAGGTGCGAGCGGTACAACACCGGATTTATGTTCGGTCGTAGAGCTCGTACCTAAGACTGCAGGGTAAGTTTTTAATTTCGTAAATGTTTAGTATTCAAAACTTATTAAATGTTAATATCGTACTTTCTACAGGGGGTTGAGATTATTCCTAAAGACCTAGTTTTATCTGTGTCTAGATTAGCATATATTGCCAGGTGGGCACAGGCATGGGCCCACTAGGATGATATTCCTGTGCAGATTAGGAATGTCATCCTCGCGGAGTTTCTTAAAAGTATAAATATATTTCTCATTTACAAAATAATATAAAATATGCGTACAATTTGTTTGTTAATTTATAGGTTGTTGTATGGGTTAGGGACGAAGATATGTATCTTTTCCTCACTACATGGAACCAAAAGACGAGGAAAAATTATTCAAGCAACATACACAAGGCAAAAGCAGCGGGAAAGAAGCCTCCATGGATGAGCGAGTAGGTCTATGGCGGTTTCAAGCAATTACGGGCTACGGAAACAACGAAGGTAAATTAATTAAGCTTATTTTAATTCCTATTCTGTATATCAATCAATTAATCATATAATTAAATATGCAGGAGCTTTCAGAGCAAAACCAGGCAAGCAGACTCAAAAATCCTGCTTTGCATCTGGGTGGGTCTAAGTCCTTCTCATAGCACAGTCGCGAATTGGTACGAACGATAAATCAAATTTATAGATAGTTCTAAACTTTTTTTTAATTGTATCGATAAATTCCAAATATATATTGCATCATTTCATATGTCGACTCTCCATCGGAGCCTACACTTGCTGAGGTGTTAACACAGACTCATGCTGTCGAGCGGACCGATGAGGAAGGTAACACCTCATATACCTGGACGAACGCTAAGTCCCGTGGAGTGATGGTTAACATTCGTAATAATTTGTATTTCACATTGTTAATTTGAAATTGAATATTTAACGTATTCTATAATTGTCCGCTATCGCAGAAGAGATACACGATGACGTTAAATGCTTGAGCGACGCAGTTAGGTCAAGAGCCGGATGTAGAGGAGTGCAATCGTATTTGTGACTCCATCATCAACCCGCATACCAGTAATAGACGCTGCGGTTTTGGAAACATAGAGGTAAAGCGTTTTATTAAAGAATTTAAACATATCCAAGTGCTATTAAAGGTTCAAAGTGTTGACATATCTAAACATTTTCAAATATTATTATATGTACTCAAATACATATAATTTGAAAATTAATGAATATGAAAGTAATATATGTATATGTGTTATGTATATGTATAAGTTAGAATTCAATGAGAATGATGTATTATTTATTGATCGAAAAATACAAACGATATCGAAAGAAATCTTGTATTGGATGTTGAATATTAATTGTACATAAGGAAGTTACAATACATTTATCAAGTCATGCTTATAATACAATAATTACAGATTGCGGGGACTCAGGCCTCCTATACGAGACGTCAAGAGGAGGAGGAGATCGCCATGCTTCGACAACAGGTGGCAGCTCTGAAGGATTTTCAGAAGAACAAGCTCGAGACTACGTTGGATGAGCGGATTGATGCATATCTTCAGGAGTATGGGCATATGCCGCCAAGTGGGCCTGCTACTGGGGTGAAGGACCTGGACGACGATGAGGATGAGTAGGTACTTTTCCTATTTTTTGATTTTGGACTTGGTTTGTATATATAAACTAGTTGTTGACGTGATGTTGTATGTTTGATGTGGACGTGATGTTGTTTTTTTGGAGACGATGATGGTTTGTATGTTTGTTGTGGACGTGATGTTGTTTTTTGGATTGTTATTGTTTTTATCTATCGTTTATTAGCTATTTAGTCGTGTATGAATTGGTTTATAGCATTATGCTGGTTTATGTTGTGAATTTGAGTATATATGAGGCGATGGATTGTGAAATTGATCGTATATGAGTTGCGGATTGGTTGGGTTTGAGTTAGCGAGGATTGAGGGCATTATGGCTGCTAGAAAGCAGAAAAACTTATACAGTTTTGCGATAGCAAGCGACAGATTTCAGGTCATTCAATGTTACGACTAGCGGTGACTTGTTTGCCCAGTTCTGCTACGCATAGCACGACTAATTAACGCGCGATTAGCGATGGCTGGCCAAGAATTTCCGTGATATTTTTATTTGTTGTTTTTTTTATGATTTTTGAAAAATAGGGGCTTAATTTATAAAAATTTATGATAGGGACGTGAGCTGAATTCCGAAACTTTTTGGGGGCCTGAGACAAACTGACCCTATTATTAAACCCAAAATATCTCACCTATAAATGCCCCTAGGATTTCCAAAGCCTAATTCCAAAATTCATTAGCCTTCATATTTCGCAAATAGACTCCTCTCTACAATAATTTATATCACTGAAATAATAATGTATTTGTGGAAGTCACCAACTGGAAAGTTGTAGACCCAGTTGAGGGTGACATGCTGACCATATTTCGTGGACAACTGACATCCGAGGCGACCGGAACCACGAGACGACCAACATCAGGTCAGTTTCGGTTTACGTGATTTTGCGTCCAAATGACGAAGAGTTGGCCGAAGGTGTCAACTAGGAAATTAGATAGGAGAGTGAGACCTATAAGTTTTATGTTGGTCATTTGGTTTGAAAGTGACCGCGGTGGCCGTGGCATGGAGATAAACAGTTTTATTGAGCAACGATAGTTTTTTCATCGATTGGAAGAAATAAAGGCTGGGGCTCCAACTGGAGAAATGTCGAGGAGGTTGACAGCTAGCTACATGTCAAATTTACTGGTTAGAGGATGCTCGTGGTGATCGGAATAGGGTGTGATGGATTTTCTGGTCATGCGCAGTTTTTGGACGAACGACGACACTAGGAGGTGGAACCTAGCCGTTGAAGGGGCGTCGTGTAAGGGGGTACAGTGATGCAGGGCAACGGTGCTCCAGTGGCTCCAAGAGGCGGTGGTGAGCTCTAATCAATGGTGAACGATGAACGCGAGTAAGGAAGAAAAGTTAATGTTATTTAATTAATTAAATTAATGATGTGATTAGTTTATCAATGTTTAAGCATGTGTATCTCCCTCATATGAACTCGGAATCAACGATTTCCAAGGAATAGATTTAAACAAAAGTTTAAAGAATGTAAATCTTTGATAAGATTTAAAGGAGTAATTTTCAATGTAAAGAATGATTTGAGTAAATGAATATTCCAAACTGGAATGAGACTCGTGATATTTTCATGGTTTGTAAAGATGCGCTAGTTATTTCATAAAGCCCGGGTGTCAACCCATTCTGAATAACTATACGAGGAATATTGAAGATACTAAAGATGGTGGTTGAAAACTGAAGATCTTCACATCATTTGGATTGATTACTGATGTATCAATTGGGGTCTACACCCAAGACGAGGTTTTATGCCGTAATTGTTCGGACGTACTTGTTAATTGTCCGGATTTGCAATGGCCTCTCTCCTTTAATGGACGAGGAATAAAGTGCCTTCGATTTCATTCACAATCCTAAACGGACTTGTATGGATGTGTGTTTGACGTTGTATTTTATGGCATAACCAATTGTTTTTTATTGATGTTATATCAATTGGTGGCGAAGGATTTATCCTTTTAACTTAACACCCTCCTCTGCGAATTATGTACTCAAAGGGATATATATATATATATATATATATTAATAGACACCAATTATATGTTGTGAATTGACAATGTAGCACGCTTAGTGATAAGCTATTGATGATCAAAGCTTTTTATTGAAAAACAGAGCTTCGTGTAAAACGTGACTTTAGGACCTCACAACCATAATGAGCCGAAAGAGGATGAAGTGCCGCAGAGTTAAGAAATAATGTTTCCTTCTAGTTGAGAAACTGATGCTACAGTATGGAGTCTAGACAGTTTACTCAGTGGATGATGGAACGAGGCGCCTTGGATAATGGTCGGTAACGACCGGGGGACGTTATGTTCAGGAGAAACGCGAACTACGCCTGGTATAGGTGGCCCAAATGTGCTGCTACATAAGGACTCATTTGTTGACTTCTTGGACATCCTGTTAGAGGTATGCCTGAATGCGATTAAGGAAGATCTTTTCCTTGGTCATGATGGAATCCAACTTCCAATATGAACCCTTTTACGGTTTTAGTTGTACTCTATGTATGTAGACGTAATATATGGGTACCAACATTTTCTAAGATTTATACGTTTACTTTTGAAAGTAATTTCTACACTATGCACTAGTAATAATAAAAGAGACTTTCATGTACCAAGCATATTTGGTTATCAAAAAACAAAACTTGCTTCTAATGGTTTGCGCTGCATTATGTGATGGGATGCAAGTCTTATGGTAGCTCCATTTTCATAAAGCATTGTGAGTATATTATGACTGGTATTCATGTGTAGAAAACCCGTTCCGTGTTATCAGGCGTGCTCCAATGATTTACCCAACTTTAAAATAAAGGTTAATAACTATTTTGGTTCTCACACCAGCCCCATGACTGATCCGGAGTTTATTATTCTTTCCCTAAACTCTAGGTTTCTATATTTTCCACATTGGTAGCCTAGTAGTTTTGGTTTGCAGATATTTTATAGAGAAGGTGCTGGATTGAAGCTAGAGCTGTGTTCAGAGTATTTTATTTCTTCCGCTGAGAGTTTATGTTTTTCGCTGTGTAGATGATACACTCTGATATAGTTATTTTCGTTGTGCATGTATTTTTTTGTTGTACTTTGATATAAGTTGTCTTTGATGTAAAAGTTATTGCAATGATAACGAAATGTTGTTTTGTTCAATTCTTATTAGTCATAACCCAAGCGATACGTCTTGTTGATCGGTTTAATCATCGGTTTGAACCAAGCAAAAAGGCGGGTTGTCACGTGTGGTATTAAAGCTTTGGTTTATGCAATGCTTTGGGGTATGACTTGTTTGAACAGAAGGAAAGAACTCATCAGAGATAGGATTAGTAATATCCTAGAAGAGTAACTCATTAAAGATAGGGTTAGTAAAGCCTTAGAATGAGTTTGAAGAGTATTATCTATAGAAGAGAACAAATTTGCGTATATATAAAAATGAACTTTGTTTTGAAAGATTATACAGAGATAACCTACCTAACTATCTTATAATAAGAGTTTGAGTGTTTTATTTGATATTGAGGTTGGACTATCGAATATAAAAACATTTTGAATATATGCCTTGCAAACGTATATATGAAGTCTTATATATACCAGATAGATATAGAATCACATTCTGGTCGCTTGAGGATAATTCTGATAATGATTGCAAAATCATCAGATATTCATTTTCGAGTTTTGAAAGTGGGATGACTATAATATTCCAATTGAAATGTCGAGATATGCTTAAACCCACCTAGATAAGTGTTTGAAAATGATTTGAATAGCTAAGGTAAAGGTAAGAATAGACTTAAACTAAGAACTTGGTTAAATTTTAATGTTTGTAATTCGAGAAATAATTAAGATGATTCGAGTTTTAAAAAATATAAAGGGATTTTCATATAAATTGAATATCAATTTAGCTTAAGAAATGGAAGTATCGAGTTATAAACCCAAGTATGTTTATTTTGGAGCTATATGATATTCTATTTGGATATATATGATAATATTAAATTATTATTAATAAACTGAATTGGTTTTGTATTTAAATTATATCGTAACGATTTAATTGAATATGGAAAAATAGCCATTTTGTAAATGATAAATTATTGTAAGATTCCAAATTTTGGATCAATCGGAGTTAGTATGTCGTCGTGCGAGCTATAAACGTTCAATGTAAATACATATATATAACTAATCAATAACTTAAGCCCAAACTAGCGTCATTTGAGCAAACGGACTCGGATTTCGACGAAACAAGTTTCACTAGGACCGTAATGACAAACCATAGCTATATATTAGTTTTCACCTCAAACGGAGTTCGTATGTGCCCATGCAAATTTTTAATTGACGAACAGAGATAGCGATAGGCAATTACTAATATAATAATAGAATAGATTATTATTAAACCCAAAATATCTCACCTATAATACACTTACGATTTTCTAAACCCAATTCCCAAATTAATTAGCCTCCATATTTCGCTAATAAACCACTCTCTCTATAATAATATATATCTTCTAAACGATAATGAATTGGTGAAAGTCACCTACTGGAAAGTTGTAGATTCGGTTGAGGGCGACATGTAACAAAATTTCAGGGCCAACGAACACCCGAAGCGGCCGGAAATTCAACATGACCAACATCAGGTAAGTTTCCATTTACGTGGTTTTGCGTGCAAACGATGGAGAGTTGACCGAAGGTGTCAACTAGGAAGTTAGAGAGGAGAGTGAGTCCTACAAGTTTCATGTTGGTTGTTTGGTCTAAAAGTGGTCGTGGCATGGAGATAAACGGAGATGAACAATTTTATGGAGAAGCGATATTATTTTCATCGATATAAGGAGATAGAGGCTGATTCAGGCCGAGGCTCCAGTTGGAAAAATGTCGAGGAGGTCTGAGCTAGCTACATATCAAATTTGGTGGTCAGAGGTTGCTCGTGGCGATCGAAATACAGTGCAACGGGTTTTCTAGTCATGCACGGTTTTTGGACGAACGACAACGCTAGGAGGTGGGGCCCGGCCGACGAAGGGGCGCTGTGGAAGGTGGTCACGGTGGTGTGGGGCGGCGGTGCTCCAGTGGCACCAGGCGGTGGTGGTGAGCTCCGATCGATGGTGAACGATGAACGTGAGAAGAGGAAGAAAGGTTAATGTTATTTAATTAATTTTAATGACTTGATTAGTTTATCATTGTTTAAGCATGTGTGTGTCCCTCATATTAACTCAGAATCCGACGAAACAAGATATGTTGGAATCGTGAAGAAGAATACTTCGTGTACAAACTGATTTGGATGAGAATGGAGCTAGTTGGAATTTTGGGTTAAATTAAACCCACATTTTATTTAATGCAAAAGCGATCGTTATTGAAATGATCAAAAATCACTATGAGAACTCTTTTTAACTTGATAGTTATTTATAATCATCAACTGATTATATATTGATTGCTTGTGGTTGTTATGATTGCTTCGTGGATGATGGATGTTTATTATAGTTTTATTTATACTGTTTATGTACATTTAAGCATTAACCATTATAACGCTTATCTTACGACTGTTGTTTGATGGATGATAATTGCTGTGGTTGTTATCATAAATGTTTATACCAATTGCCACCACGAATATGGAAATGTTTTGGAATTGATTGAGTCCAGTTCCACTGGAATAGTAAATGAACAATATATTCATTTAAGCGAAATAAGACATAAAGATGTAAATTGGACTTTTATATCTGAAACGATTTGGAAATGAAATTGAAAAGATTTCAAACAACTATTGAAAAGGATGAAATAGATTTGAATTAGAAATGGCTTGTTCTAATTAAAAATAGATTTCAAATAATATATTTAAAGGTGAATTCGAGTTAGATGTATAAACGACATTTTTAACTCAAAATGATTGTTCCAATGATCTTTTTTATTTTTATAATGGATTTCAAAATATTATATTTTAAAAATATTATTATTTAAATATTATAATAATATATAATATTCAATTTTGATTTATAATTGAATTTGAAGTTGGAATCGCTTTTAAATGATTTTATAAAATATATTCCAATTGAATCGAACGAGTTTATTTTAAATAATAATATGGTTTGAATACGACATGTTGCGCAGCGATAGTATACGAATTTCGACCATAAACTTTAAACAAGCATAACTGATGTAATTTAGATTGGATTTCCTCGAAATGAAAAACGTTTGTTTTCTATTGATAGTAGCTTTCAAATGAAAGGAGAAATTTTGGATTTCAACTTATTGTGTAATAACCCGGAAAATCAGAACCAATTTAATTTTTTTTTGTTTATTTCAATGAATTTTGAATAGTTAAAGATAATTTATTTGAAATAATAACGATTTAAAATTTATTTAAATCGAAGTTAGAACAAATATATTCATTTTAATTTTAAAAGGAGTTAGAAATAGCATGGTAGTTTGAAAATTTGAATCTGAACTTTGACTGAATGTACAGGATTCAAAGTAAATCAGATTTTAGTGAAACCAAAAATATTTAAATCTATTTAAAAATATCTTTCCAACGAATCCAAAAAATCAAAATTTCACAGTGGGAATAAAAAGTTATGGTCAGTTGAATATTCAGAATAGTCGCTATGGAATATAATACAATATATAGCCCGTATAAATGACCATTGTACAAACGACCTCCGTTTTCGATGAAACCATTTTTATCGGATCCGTATCGTCAAAACATAGCTAGATTTATTTTTTGGGAATTTTCGGAGTCTGTATGTGGCCGCGGTGAATTTAAATGTATGATCGAATTAATTAAATAAATGAATTAAATTTTAAATTAAAGAAAACACGTTGAAAACGATCATTTGGGCTGACGGGACCTAGCCCATTGTGTCCGGAACGGGGAAACTTGGGTAGAAACTACTTTTGTTGGGCTGGAATTGGAGTTATCAGGAATTAATGGTTTTTTTTATAAATTTAACATTTTATATTATTATATTATAAATAATAGATTTATCAAAACCATAGGGCTACAGTGAAGCTGCCGCCTCGTTTTCAATGGCCACCATCCCTCCTTTCTTCCTCGTCAAATAACTCTCCATCCTCTTACCAAAATCAATCGAGCCTGTTGAGGTTTTTGTAGAGAATTCTTTTCTCTACGCATCCATACCAAGTTCACTCGAAATCATGGCATGTATCTCGAGAACCGAGGCCAGGAAGTGACCCCGTTACGACCGCCTCCGTGCCACCATCTCACCACCGAGCTGGGCCCCCTTGCCGCTGAACGTGCGCCGCCCCTTCCCTTCCGACGCCACACCATCCGATCTTCGAATCGCTGCACCGTTTGATCGCAAATCTAAGACCTATAATTGAACAAGCTTGTGAAAGCATCGGCCTTGCTTCTAACTGGAGAAGAAAGGGTATAATTCTATTTATCTAATAAATTATTTTTAATATTACCAATCTAAATAAATTGATAACTAATGCATATGAACTTGGAATTGAATAATTTCAGATCCGTTACGATCGTGAGTCCGAGATCTACACTTCTGGACTGATTAGAACTGATTCGAAGCAGATCAAATTTTGGACAAAATTCGATTCTGAATCATTTAGAATTAAAACCGACTGTGCGATTTCTATTTTTATAATTACAAATTTAATTATTTCTCGCTATTCGGAATCCATGTAGTAATGTTAATAAAATCAGATCTGTAATGCTTGGAATTTTGAATTTGTTGAATGTCGATTGTTGATTGTGATGCTCATGTTTGTTAGATCTTGTTCTACAATAGAAATTCTTTCTTTTATTTGAATCTATAATTTATTGTTAGATCTCGATTTGAAATAAAAGATTTTATTTTTATTTCAGATCTATGAATATTAATTTGATTTTATAATATAAGTTTCATCTTTTATTTAGAAACATGAAACATGGTTTGTTTAGACTTAGATTAACAATAAAATATTCATTTTTATTGTTAACATTAAACATAGTTTTGTCAAATTTAGATTAACAATAAAATATTCAATTTTATTGTTAACATGAAATATAGTTTTGTCAAATTTAGATTTACAATAAAAACCTCATTTTTATTGTTAACATGAAACATAGTTTTGTCAAATTTAGATTTATAATAAAAATCTCATTTTTATTATTAACATGAAACATAGTTTTGTCAAATTTAGATTTACAATAAAAATTTCATTTTTATTGTTAACATGAAACATAGTTCTTTCAAATTTAGGTTAACAATAAAATATTCATTTTTATTGTTAACATGAAACATAGTTTTGTCAAATTTAGATTTACAATAAAAATCTCATTTTTATTGTTTACATGAAACACGGTTTTTGTCAAAAATTTATTTTCATTATAATAATAAGATTTTAATAAAAAGATTATAATAAAAAGATTAAAATAAAAAGATTATGATTAAAGGATTATAATAAAAAGATTATAACAAAAAGATTCCATTTTTATATTCACTTTTGTTTAATGGTTTAGCTAAAACCAAAATTGTCACTTTTGATTAATAGTTTTGTTGAAAACAAAATTATCACCTTTGTTTCATAGTTTAGTTGAAACAAAATTATCACCTTTGTTTCATAGTTTAGTTAAAACAAAATTATCACCTTTTTTTCATGGTTTAGTTAAAACCAAAATTGTCACTTTTGATTAATAGTTTAGTTGAAAACAAAATTATCACCTTTATTTCATAGTTTAATTGAAACAAAATTATCACCTTTGTTTCATAGTTTAGTTAAAAAAAATTTATCACCTTTGTTTCATAGTTTAGTTTAAACAAAATTATCACTTTTGTTTAATGGTTTAGTTGAAAACAAAAATGAAAAGAACCATTTTATCATTTTGTTGAATTAGAATTTTCAACAAAAATGAAAAGAACCATTTTTATCATTTTGTTGAATTAGAATTTTCAACAAAAATGAAAAGAACCATTTTTATCATTTTGTTGAATTATCATTTTGTTGATCAATTGAAATAAGAAAATAGAGAAATGTTCATGTTTTAGAATAAAAATATGACTACACTAAAAATTCATATTTTTAATGTAATGTAAGAAACTAGAAAAATGTTCATGATTTAAAATAAAAACATGTCTACATTAAAATTTCACATTTTTGATGTAATATAAGGAAATAGAGAAATGTTCATGTTTTTTTTTAATTAAAAAAAAAAACATGTCTACATTGAAAATTCACATTTTTAATGTAATGTAAGAAATTAGGAAAAAAGGAATTTTCAACAAAAATGAAAAATATCATTTTATTTACGATAAATATATTAGAATTTATATGCAAAGTTAAAATATCATTTTATTAACGATGCATATATTAGAATTTATATGCAAAGTTAAAATATCATTTTATTGACGATGCATATATTAGAATTTATATGCAAAGCCAAAATATAATCTTTATTGACAATGCATATATTAGAATTTATATGTAGAGTTAAAATAACATTTTATTGGATATGCATATATTAGAATTTATATGCAAAGTTAAAATATCATTTTTATTGACAATACATACATTAGAATTTGTATGAATTATTTTTATTGTCAAAACATGCATGGAAATTATATACAAATAAAAGATTCCTTTTTATTTGTTAAAGTAAAAATAGAAATACAAATAAAAATTATCTTTTTATTTACAAATATCATGTAAATAATTACATTTCATTTGACATTGTAAACATGTAGAAATGGTTATGCAAATTAAAACATCCTTTTAATTGGCGTGTTAAATACGTTAGTAGAATCGTCGAATGGTTTATACTTATATATAATTATATATATATATAAATAAATTAAAATTAAACGAATCTCGCGCGGTAGTTCGCGTTTCGGAATCGTAACATTAAACGATTATACCGAAAGATCCGACCGTTGGATTTTCCCAAAACTAGAACCGTTAGGACCGCTTTGGGAAGATCTTTCCGACGATATAAATTTTGTTAAAACCCAATGGTTAGATTTCGAGATATGTGTAAATCAAATTTTGATGAAAACAACGCTAGGGCCGCTTATTGACCCGAAGCGTCGCTAAATTAAATTAAGCTATTTTTATATGAATAAAAATAGCGATAAATCGTTATTAAATAATATTAACGATATGAAATGGTTTTAAATTATATATATGCGAGAATTATTTGAAAAGACCGAGTTCAATCTCGTTTCAAATAATTGTACGACTATTTAAATCGAAGATATTGAAGATGGTGATTGAAGATCGGCGATCTTCACATCGAGTGGATAACTACTGATGCCCGACATTGGTTAGCTCCCAATAAAGGGTTAAAGTGGTAGTTGTCCGGACGTACTTGTTGATTGTCCGGATAAGCGAGCACCTCTCTTCCGTATTGGACATACGGGACGAGGAATAAGGTGACTCCGGTTTTGTTCAGACCCATGACGAACTTGCAAATGGATGTGTGTCTGACATTGGATTTCATTCCATGTAAATTGATTTCTATTTAATATATATCTGATTGGTGGCGGAGAATTTATTCTCTTGCTTAACACCCTTCTCTGAGACGCACGAGCTCAGAGAGTATATATTGGTAATTATCGATCGCATGGCCTGGATTGTCAATGTGGCATGCCAAGATGCAAATGATCAAGGCTTTTGTTGAAAAGCATAGCCTTGTGGTTGATGATCAAAGCATAGCATATTTCGGCATAGCTTTGTGTATAACGTTACCTAGCGAGCCTCACACCCCGGTAGGATTCAGAAACGGGACAAGGGAACACAGGAAGTGCACACATTTCTTTCTAGCTAGAAGTGGTACCAGGGTTTTGCAAGCCCTGACATTTTACTTATGTGGTTGATGGATTATAAGGTACCTCGGATGTATTGGTCGATAGTGACCAAATTATAGGTTCAATATGACCGAGAAGCGTATGTTCAGGAATTGCTAATCCACTAAAGTATTTGTGGACCAGCCCTGCAGGATCCAATGGTTCACTGTGGGGGATCCTAAGACATTGCTAGAGTGTCTCGAATCGGTAAGGAGATCGTCCCTAGCCTTAACTCACGACGGAAACCTAAATTCCAATACGACATTATGGTTTTGATTGTAAACCTATATATGGCGACATAGTATATTGTAGCTATGCCGTCTAGGATTGATACATTTACTTTGAAGTATTTTAAAACTGATTAGACACTAATAATAATATTAAAATATTATTTTCTACATATCAAGCATGTTTGATCATTATAAGGTAAAACTCTATCCTCCGGTTTGCTTTGCATTGTGTGATGGGACTTGAGTTTTATAATGATTTCATTTTTCTAAAAAGCATTGTGTTGTTTTGAATAAAAATATATTTAATTTATGTACTGGCAATCCAATGGAGTAAACCCGTTCCGCATTAGCGGCCTGGTCCTGTGATTAGCCATATTATTAAATAAGTCAGGAAGGATTTCTCATACCAGTCCCATGACTGACTCGTAGTTTGTTTCACTTTGCAAACTCGGCTGCCCACTTTTTCACACGGGCAACCAAGTGACAGGTTCAAGTATTTATGCACATATGCTGGATTGGAGCATGCTTATGGGCTGAAGATAAAGATCATTTTTATCTTTTTATTTCTTTTTTGAGAAATTTAGACATCCTTTATTTATGATGTACTTGATGGAGTTTTAGACTTGTTTCTTTTTCCTGAGACTTCTACTTGCTAAGCTATATCCTGTAACTGTGCTACTCTGGTGTTCTGATGTTGTGGTGTTGACGACATTTCTATTTCCGCTGCAATGATTTATGTGTTATGCTATTATCTGAGATCTGCTATTGTTGTAATTATGTTATATTCCAATTATTATCCTTGCTTTCGTACTACGGAAGTTTGGGGTCATCACAGTTGGTATCAGAGCTAAAGGTTAACCTTAGCTTTGGAGTATAACATATTTAAAACAATTCGTCTAGATAGAATCAACAGTATTCTAAGGTGAGTAGCTCATTAAAGATAGGATTAGTAATGTCCTAGAATGAGCATAGCAGAATAGCACATATTAATCATTCATTACATCATTATCATCTTTCCATATGTCTCTTCTTTAACCTTCCCTTTAAAATTATCATTTCTGCTGGTCTGACTCATTCCTTGATGGTACAAAACTAACTAAAAATTAGCACTAGAGTGAAGCAAGAGCCCGTGGCAGAGGTGGAGCCAGAGGACCAATAAGAGATGAGACCCCCACTGCTCAGAGGCAGCCCACTTCCGAGGCTGTAACACCACCACCTCCACCCCCATAGCCTTTTGACCTGAACAAGGTAGCCAAGAAGTTCAGGAATTTAAGGAGCGTGTCATTCACCGGGAGAGAGACAGTGTTAGAAGCGCATACATGGCTCAAAAATTGAGAGAAAATATTTGGAGGGCGGGAATTAGAAGACCACCGCAAGCGTTTTTTGGCATCGTCGCTATTAAAGGATGAGGTTGAAAATTGGTGGGATGTTGTCATAATTTGAAATAACGAGGCCGACATGTCTTGGGCCAAATTTAAGGAACTCTTCAATGAGAAGTTTATTCCTCTGCAGGAAGTAGAGCGTCTCCACGATCAATTTGCTAACTTGCAGCAAGGAGATAAGACTGTTTCAGAATATGTGCGGAAGTTTGAAGACCTCTCACGCTATGCTCCTAAATTAATTCGGGACCCAGTCCAGAAGAACAAAAGATTCATTAATGGCCTCTCCAGGAAATATCTGAACAGAGTCACAACACACATTAAGCTCCCATTTAATGATGTGATCGAGATGGCTTGTCGATATGAGGACAATGACAGAAATTCGCAGCAAGAGCGGGAGAAGAATCAGAATAATAACAAAAGGAAGCAAGCTGAGAAGAAACCAGAGGCAAGGAACTCTTCAGTCGCCAAGCCCCAAGGAAATAAAAAGACCAAGGTAAGATGCTTTAATTGTCAGAAGATGGGACACTTCGACTATGAATGCCGAGATCCAAAGAGGCCAAGGATAAATGAGTCTGGGCCTAGTCATAGTTCTCAGGATAAGAGGGAGTGCTACAATTGTCATAAGAAGGGGCACATCAATAAGAAAACATTGAAAAACAAATGTCCATTGCCGCGCATTGATGATGTTGGACTGCTTGAATGGAGCACAAGTATTCTCTAGGATGGACCAAGCTATAGGTTTCCATCAATTGCGCATCATCGAAGAATGTGTTCCTTCGACAGCTTTCAGAGGGCCAGACTTATTCTATGAATGGCTAGTAACGCTCTTCGGTTTATTTAACGCTCCTGCCTACTTTGTCGATCTGATGAACAGAGTATTTCGGGATGTCTTGAATAAATTCGTGCTGGTTTTCATCGATGATATCTTAATCTTTTCTAAATCCACCGCTGAGCATGAAAAGCATTTGAATGAAGTTTTGGAGATTTTGAGAAAGAATGTGTTGAAAGCAAAATTCTCTAAATGTATATTCTGGCAAGAAGAAGTGAAATTCCTTGGTCATGTTGTATCGAAGAAAGGCATTTCAGTAGACCCAGGAAAGATCTCAGCCATCCAAGATTGGAAGCAGCCGGGCACTCCTACAGAAGTCATAAGTTTCTTTGGATTGGCTGGCTATTATCGGGAATTCGTTAAAGACTTTTCGAAACTATCTTGTCCATTGACGAAGCTGACTAAGAAGCAAACAAAGCTTATTTGGACACCCGAATGTGAGGCAGCTTTCCAAGAGCTAAAATTGAGGCCGACCACTGCTCCCATGTTGACCATTATTGATGGCAATCAAGATTTGAAAGACTGGACAGATGCTTCCATAGAAGGTATTGGTGCGGTGCTAATGCAAAGGGACAAAGTAGTTGCATATGCTAGCCGTCAGTTGAAACCACATGAGAAAAGATACCCCACTCATGATCTTGAGTTGTAGCCATCGTATTTGCTTTAAAGATATGGCGGCATTATCTTTTGGGTAAGAAGTTCGAATTGTATACTGATCACAAATCCTTGAAGTATCTTTTGGGTGAGAAGTTTAAAGTTCTTCTCAATGAAGCATAAAACCTAAGGAATAGAGTTAGGTGTGATTTGAGAGCCTAGGTCTAGGGTCAATTTATAGTTTTAGGTTAGGAATTTTAAACTGTTAGATTCTCAAATTAAATCTGTGCTAGCCATGTCACCTAACCAATCAGGGATCAGGATTCTAATTTTTGACCAATAGGGAGTTGTTATGTCAGCATAATTAATTAAAACAATGTTACTGATTATAACCTACACGAAATTTCATACAGGGAATAATGTTTCTCAACACACTACCCAGGTATGCCGACACATGCGTCGACACACACCAGAGGTGTGTCGACAAATATGTATTATATATTTTTTCTTTTTCTGATTTTTGTTTCTTTCATATTTTGGTCCTTTTAACTCCATTTCTATAAACTTGATGTCTAAACTGATCAGAAATCGCCATGGACACAATGTGTAATTTCCATAGCAAAATTCTAAAGTTTTAATAAACTTATTTATCATTTAGTTAATTTGTTAGTCAATTATTGCATCTTTAAATTTCTCTTTTTAACCTCTTTCTTTAATAATATTTAATTTTCATTAGATTGCATGAATACCTGACTTAATTGTTTTTTTTATTATGCACGTTACCTTTTTCAAATTTAAATGCATTTGTCAACATTTTCGAATTAATTCCTTTATTTTTTTTATTGCTATGGTTATAATTAATTCCTCCATTATTATTTTCTAGCGTAATTGTAAATGTATTTATTACTTCCGTAACATTTTATTTCCATAGCATTCACTTTATACATTTGAATTTCTCAATTAATTATACCTTAAGTTTTGGGTTGTTACATATAGAGTTCAGGATAGATCTTATATGTGGAGCTGAACCATTTAGTAAACCACCCTGCAGGATGACACCTATAGAGATGAATGAATTGAAGGCGCAACTAGTGGAATTATGAGGAAAGAGTCCCATCCGACCAAGCAATTCCCTTAGGAAGCGGCTGCGGTGTTTGTGAAGAAGTCTTATGGATCACTGAGATTTTGGATTGACCATCGCAAGTCAATAAGAAGACCGTAAAGAACATGTATCATTTTCCAAGAATTGGTGACTATATGATTAGTTGAGCAAAGCCAGACTATTTTCATAGTTATATTTGGCTATTGGATTTCATCAGCTACGGGTAGCGGAAGATAGTTTTTCATTGACGCTATTTCGAATAAGATATGGATCGTATGAATGGATGGTTACGCCATTTAACAATCTAGATTAATGAATGCACTAGATTTCTTTGTATATTTGATTACCTTGATTTCATGAGAGCCCTTGGATAGTTTCATGCTAGTAGAAAGTGAAGTTACTTTGTCAAGTAGTTTCATGTGAAGGGTTGATCGTGGATCTAATGAAAATTAAGGCTATCAGTGGCTAGAAGAGACTAGCAATTTTTACCAAGATTAGAAATGTTCTTGGATGGTTAGCTATTAGTAGAGGTTCACTAACGATTTCTAGCATATAATGGCACCATTTACTAGATTGATCAGGAAGGATGTTAAGTTTGTTCAGTCGAGTAAGTGCAAGGAAGCATTTCAAAATTTAAAGATTTTATCGACCAATGCTCTAGTTTTGATAGAACAAGATGGTATTCAGATTTGGTTGCTTATATTGATGCTTGTGGAACTGGATTATGAGCTATTCTAATGCAAAAGGGCAAAGTGATTGCATATGCTTCTAGGCAACTATGACAGCTTGAGGTAAGATGCAACACCCCGTAAAATATACCCTAAATAGACGTAGAAAACTAAAATAATTAAATAATAGTAGGTTAAGATATTGATATTTAATACCTATGTAATTTGGCCATGAAAGTTATACTATTCCATTCGTGGTGAGATTCTGATCCATTTTCATATAGAGATTGCTGAAAATGGAGTCCATATGAAAAACATATAAATAAAATATGTTTTGGATCTAGAAATAAATCAATTTGGTAACTTGAATTTGAATTTAAGCATACTAATATTTGAATTTGAATTAATGGATGAGCATAAAAAACATTCCGAATTTAAATATGAACTTGTGTGTGTATAGATAAGAAGGGAGTAAGTTAAAACGCATTAATCATAAATTAACTAAAGCGAATCAGTGATACGTACACGGGTGCAAATGCAAAGTATTTATTCTAAGAGTGCTACTATTCACACCCTGTTTTACACTTCTGCTATCAAAACTAATAGCACCCCAAATATTTCAAATATCCTCTTCTGGCCACCGTGTAAATTAATAACTTAAAACTGGAGAGGCCAGCAACACCTACCTCTACACGAACGCTTCGTTCCCCACTTAGAGCTCTTCCATTATGAATAAAATACTCAAAGTCAAATAGTTCAAGAAAGAATAACATAATCCATTTTCATAACCACACCAGCAATTATAATTTTTATAAATGAGTGCTTATTTTGTCGGTTGTGAAATGATTCATCACAAATCAACATTTATGTCTTTTAAGTTATTTGATCGAACATCTTACATCATATTATGACAACTATCATGTTTATCGTCCAATTTATCACCATTCAAATACTACATCTATCAACATCTATCAAACGATAAAAAAAGTATCAATTCGTAAAAGAAGATACGTAAGTTATACAGTATAAATCAAAACTTACATTATCATTCTTTATTACAACATCACCAAATTTAATGTCCTTCAAGGTTGAAATTTCCAACATAGTGGAAAAATATATCCAAAAACACAATGGAAAACCCTAACCATTAAAAAAACCTTAAAAACATGTGCTGTATCATAATAGAAAACAAGAAAAATCAAGCAATTCTATCCTTTTTTTAATCTTTGTCTTTTATTTCTAATAGGCACAAAAGAATATTTCTTTTGTTATGGATTAAGGTTTGAAATTTTAGAGAAGTACGTGTTTTTTAGTAGAAATATGATGGTGAATGACTGAGTGAAGAATAAGTGATGGCCAGAAGAATATAAAAAATATTCATTTGTATTAGATTTATAAAGGTGGCCGAAAGTGTAAACCGGGATGCGAATAGTAGCACATAGCAAACCTAACTTTCAATAACACGTAAAGAGTCATTTTTATATCATGCAGCATACCTATAAGTAAACAGCAGACACATTTATTTATCATAGCTCATATATGTAGGCGTTGAATATTGGCGCAAATATTGGAACAATTCATTCTTTGTATTAGTTGTACATAATTGGTTGTTACTTTACAAAATGCCATGTTGGCACCCAAGCCAACGTTATCTACTATCATGGGATGGCCATTAAAAAAAACCCATCTCTTTTTCCAAATTCCACCAGAAAAGAAACCAAATAAGGAATGTATGCAATGCATTGGTCTTAGTTTGGGTTTTGTATTCCTTTCAGAAATCAAATAAGGGAGAAAGAACAATCAAAATGCATCTTCAACCTTCAATCTTCAATCATATTTAACTTCTACAGAGCTATGGTGTGATTTTCTGGCCACAGGAGCAGTATCTTTGCAACCAAGGTAAATGAGAGCAGTGACCACATCAGTAATCCGACCACATAAGTAATCCGAGGTCTGGTGGTAGGTTGCTCCTGCACACATATGGCTGCCACTGCTAACAAAAATGAAAATATAACATTCATTAAAATATTTTGGTTGAAACATTCAGAGTACAAAAGGTGATAACATAGTAAATTGATGATGTTCTACCAAATACAAAACCATGTAAAAATTTAATAGCAAACAATGCTTTTAATAAAAAAGATCACAAAAAACTCCAATTAATTTACATGATTAAATAAAAAAATTGAATGCGCTTAGATTGTGAAAAAAAT
This sequence comes from Allium sativum, assembly GCA_030737875.1. Taxonomy (NCBI): domain Eukaryota; kingdom Viridiplantae; phylum Streptophyta; class Magnoliopsida; order Asparagales; family Amaryllidaceae; genus Allium; species Allium sativum. The sequence goes on along the minus strand of CM060912.1, from coordinate 874,762,363 downwards.
ATAAATCAAACAGCAAGCCGAGTTAAGCTAATTTTACAAAAGGGCATTGTTATTGACACTCTAAATATTGTTAGGGAAGGCCAATTTTTTACTTTCTAAAAAATCGTTAAAAGGGAGTACCAAAGAGGAAAGTAACCCCTTAATAAATAAATGTACTTTTACATTATTATCTATTTAGGCTTAATTTGTGTTTTTGTGATTTAGGAGACATATGATTTTACAGTTGGCTAATTCTATTTATACACCAAAAATTACTAAACATATAGCAAAAATTATAATAAACTAATATACACCATATATTACTTTACATACACCGTTTCTTTTACTAAAATATCCATGTTCTCATCTTCTTTATCTTTCCTTTTTCAAATTTAAAACACAATTACCAAAAATTAGAAATTCTTTGCATCAAATTGAGTAAATTTTTACAAAATGAAATATATTTCTTGTACTAATATTACAATTTTTATTAACATTATGAAAAAAAAAATTCAATTTCAACAAATTGTAATTTTACAAAATAAATCAATACTTCTAAATTAGACCATTATTTATGAATGTTTTCTTAATTGAAATTTTAGATTTCATGATTAAATAATCATTAACATATCTAGTTTGTATCAAATTTCGATACTTTTAAGAATGATTTGACTTTTATATGCAGAAGTATTAAAAAAGCAACTATGAGAAAAGAGTAATTTAGTAATAAAATTTTATAGAAAAAATAATGGTGTATGTTAAGGAATTTTCGGTGCATAAATAGAATTCACCTTTATGGTGAGTAATTTTTAGAAGTAAGGGTAAAAACGTAAAAAGTAAAAAAAAAGTCACCTACATTGATCCCTCCCTTAACAATTTAAAAAAAGTGGAGTGTTCTTAAAATTTGGCTTCCCCTTAACAGAAAATGGAGTGTCAATAACAATGCCCTTACAAAATAGAAATGTAGTCTCCTACATTTTGATCCATGTTTTCAATTTTAAGGATTGCATAGTTATCAAAACCTATAAAATAAGAACATATGCGGAATGTTTTAAAGTGCTATTTCCGCAAATTAGTGAAAAATCTATAAAATTATGTAGGAAAAATATATTTCCATATCCATCTATTAGATAATGTACACATCAAACGCAATACTCGTTATATTAAAAAATAACTGAAGTAAATTAGGAACATAGGAATCAATATTAAATCGGCAAAAAGTTGGAAATAAGAGCTGAGCATTCTTGAGTTTACACAAATAAAACCTCTGAAATTAAAAGGTTCAATTGAGGACTGCCACGAAATAAGCAAGCACTCATACCCTGTTTTATGTGCTCTGCACAAAAAATGGATCACATTAGAAATAATAACTGAACGTATTATTATAAGAAATAAGATGGTATTGGAAGAGAATATTTTCTTATTCAACTTCTGCATGCACATTTGCTGACTTGAGTTAATGCAGCAAGGGATCAAAACTAATCTTGAAAGCCAAACTATTAAGCATTTGAAAAAAACAATATGGGAAAAAAATTAAAATCACATTTTATTTTTATTTTCAGATTGTGCTATACAAATTTTAAAAAAGACCTGCAGAAATAGCCTAAATAAAACCAAAAATAAGGAGGCATATTATATATACGGGAATGCAGCAAGTTTTGGTTAACCAATGGTGAAATGAATTTATGTTTTCTATAACAGAAAGTAAAAGAATTTGGATCAAAAAAGTTGGAAATATTTTGGAAATTGATGTTATGGAGCTAAATGTTCCAATGAATTACAATAATGTTGCTAAATTCATGAAGAATGCCGAAAAACGTAAGTGGCAGCTCATGAATTTAGAATTTCAATATGGGGGAGTTCAGGAATAACTAGAAATCCATGAACTGAAAAACTACACAAAAAATAGTAAGTTGTAAAATGCAACACTTAAACTATATCCGTTCTTCGAAATTTAACACATTGGATTGATGATTATATCTTCAATGTAAAACAATAATAATTTAAGACATAAGCCTATTCCATCCTAAATCTCGAACTTTGGTTCATTAAATCTAGTTGTTATGTCTGTCTATCATTGGACTATGTAGCTCTTGTGGAAATTCTACATTTGTTATTTTCTTAAGAAGAATCGAACTTTATGATTTTTTCTAATCGCATTTGTATATTGAATTTCCTAAAATGATTGTTAGGATATTATTTTCATCGATCAATGAGATTGAGATAGTGATTATTGGATAACTTTGGCGCATTACTTACTTAAGGGCTGAACAAAGAAATCATCTTATGATGGTATCGTAATAACATACAATTATTTGATTGTTATCTATGAAATAGAAGTATAATGTTGGGATTCTTGTTATCTTAAGCAAAATTATAGTCCTATGTCTTGTGTGTTTTTTTTTTTTTGGTGAATTGTTCAAATTCTTTTATTTTTTCTTCAGCATCCTTTAAATCATAACCTCCTAGAAAGCTTTCCCCCTTATTCTAACGTTAAATTTTTATCCACCTTCCTAATATAGACATCCTAATTCAGTAATACTACAATCCATGAAATGAAACTGCATATGAACCACAATAATCAACCAAAGCATAAAAATTTGAGTTAAAAATACCAGTTAAGGTAAAATGGCTGAACTTCCTGGTGTCCATTAATTTGTTGTGGTTGGTGATAGCAAAAACTGTTCATGCTCTGTCAATCAAACTTCTCGGATATAAACCTGTCAAGTTAAAATGGAAAAATATTTAATATGAACTTGAAGAAACTTCATAAGAAGATGTTAACTAATAAAATAAAATGCAAATGAAATATTTACTGGGTCACGAAACAGAAATAAAGGTGTACAGTTGTAAGGAAGAAACGTGGTTTTTATAGGCTAATCCCTATGGATACCTCTCGCTTATTTAACCTATGAAAGTACTGACAAAATATATTATCTTTTATAATGACTCGTTACTAAAATATCGAGATTTGTTGTTTTTTTATTCAAATATGTCATGCTTGTTTTCGTAACCATGTTCATATGTAGATGGGATTTATTTTAAATGATGCTTTTGGCATATCCACTTTTCATGGTCTACTTACATATTCACATTTAAAATTAAGGTGCAGAATTTCAAAGTTGGAGTGTGGATAATCAATCTCATACATGATGTGAAAATAAATATAATAATGGAAGTTAAGAAAAGAGCAATTATAGTACAAAATAAATACATATGTGTGTATAATAGAGGAAAGTGAAAATTAATAAATGGCAGTGTTGTAGATATGTAACAAAGGATATTTCAAACAATATGCAATTTAGTTGTAGTATATTTCAAAAAAAAAATTTAAAAAAACACAGCTGGCAGTAATACAAAGCTCAAGTTCTCAGAACAAAATGCAAATCATAGCTTCCCACGTTGATAGCCATTTCAAAAACATTGAATACACAGTTTCAAAATAAAAAGCACGTTTACTATAAGAAAGAAACATAAATTTAGAAGCCAAACTACAGGTTTCAACCTTAATGAAAGGCTGCCGATGCAAACAAAATGAGCCATTTGTATTCATATCAAATAATTATTTTGAACATTAAGCTACATATTTATAGCTATCATTTTATTTTTCTCTAAGAAAAGCCACCTACAACAATAACAAAATAAGATTAACAAAATCTTAGCATACTAAAGCGGTGGGCATAACTTTTATATTTTATGAAGGGCATGGGCATCTCATTTAATTCAACAGATGAAGTGATTGTAAAATGAGAAAATTAAAACTAAACCAAAGGGTAGGGATGCTTTTAAATGATAATTCCTAAAATAAAAAGTATGTAATCTCGACCAATGCATATATATTTAATAAAGAAATTCATAAGCCATGGTTTTTCCATTTAGATTTCTTATTCCTAACTTCAATATCAATGTCATTACTACTGAAAATGCTATTAAAGCCTTTAATGTTTGTATACTTTCAAGATGAACCAAGACTTAGCCTAGTGATAAGCAAAACTCAAATTCAATATAATCCATATAGTTTAAAAATTCAAATCTAGAGATTCCTTTAAAAAAATAACTTAGTTAACTCTAACAACACACTTCCTTAAACAATATAACCTTATAAATGCATTTCTGCAAACAAATGCGATGCTAAAAATAAACAATTTACTATTTTCATAGTGTGTTACTATTCACACCTCCATTTAGACTACTGGTTATCTATACTAAAGACCACTTCTTTTATATGTCTCTTTACTCCTTTACACCAACTAAATTATTCAATTTCTAACCGGCCACCACCTCTGCTTTTAATTCTTCATCGTTTCAAAAAAAAAGTCTTCTTCCTGAAATTTTCTTCGTCTCTCTACAAGCTTGAAGATTCCAACGCAGTTTCAAGCGTCCGATCTTGCGGCCTATTGCTATCATCTATATAGTAATCAAGTTTATCATCATTCACATTATCTTCCTACAAAAATCAAATAAAAATAATTAAAATGATTTTTTTTATTTTTTTTTGTAAATTTTGACACATAAATTTTATTGTATTAGGAAAACCCGAAAATTCAATAACTTACAATGACATTATCTATTACAACGTCATTGAAATTAATGTTGTAACGACCCGAAATCCCCCTTACGGGAAATCACGGATTGAGTTGAGGACAAGACGAATCAGAACACAAACAGAAGAACATTTCATTGTTTATTACAACAATTCATCAGAATACAAGAATATACAGAGTATGAATAAATATTACACAGAAAATATCAGAGATTACAACACATTACATAGCAGCGAAAAATAATACAATACACAACTAGAAGTAATACACGGATACAGAGCTTTGCGGGTATCGTTCCAGCTGTAAATCAGGATTCTGTGAATATAAATATGCAAAACCAAAACTACTAGCTGCCCGTGTCAAAATAAGGGCACCCAGAGTTTAGGTTAAAACAATAAACTCCAAGTCAGTAATGTGAATGGTGTGAGAACTAAAACAGTTATTCATCTTTATTTTAAAGTTAGGTAAATCGAGGAATCACGCCGTATAACACGGAACGGGTTTCCTTCCAAGAATACCAGTGCATAGAACAACAGCGCAATGCTAAATAAAGAAAAATGAAGCTATTATAAGACCCAGGTCCCATCACATAATGCAACGTAAGCCGGAGGATAGGGTTTTTACCTTATAATAGCCAAGAATGCTTGGTACGTGAAATTTCATGTTTTATTATTACTATAAGTGTATAGTGTCAAAACAATTTCAAATCATAAGTATCAATCATAGACGACATAAGTGCCCCATACCACTATGTCGCCATACTAGGCTCTACAAATAAAACCGCAAAGTCACGTATTGGAAGTTGAATTTCCATCTGTGAACCGAGGCAAAAGATAGTCCTCACCGATTCGAGACAATCTAGCCTACCATGTCTCAGGATCAGAGATTGAGTAACCCTTGGATTGTCAGGACCGGTCCACCGATGTGGATTAAAATGCCTGAACACTGCGTTCCCCCGCCCTTTGGGGCGAAAATGAGCCAAATGACTCCATCGGCTCCACACAGTCACCGTTATATCTGAGGCGCCTCGCAAGAGCAACAACCACACAGGTGAAAATAATATAAATATCAGGGCTGGTAGTTCACTGACACCACCCTAGCTAAAAGGAAACGCATGCCCTCCCTGAGGTCCTCTCCCATTTTTGGTTCACAACCGGGGTGTGAGGCTCGCGAATCAACGCTACACAACGCTATGCCACACATGTCGTGCTTTGATCATCAGCCACAAGACTTTGCTTTTCAACAGAAGCCTTGATCAATTTTCCACTTAGGCATGCCACACAGGCAATTCAGTCCATGCGATTGATATCCATCAATATATAACCTCTGAGCTCGTATGTCTCAGAGAAGGGCGTTAAGCAAGAGAATAAATTCTCTGCCGCCAAACAGATATATATTTAATAGAAATCAATCACACAGAATAAAATCTAATGTCAGACACACAGTCCATTTACAAGTTCGTTCTGGGTCTGAACGAAACCAGAGGCATCTTGTACCTCGCATATCCATCGATCTCCAAGTACGTCTGGACGATCACCAACTGATTCCCTCCTCTTGGGTGTACCGCCCAATCAAGATCATTAGTAATCAACCAAACGATGTGAAGACTTCTGGTTTTCGACCACCGCCTTCATCCTCGACACCACGTCGAATCCGTTATTCAGAATGGGATAAACCCTGTCCTTCTGAATAACTCGCGAAATAAGTGTTACACAAACACAACATGCGCCTCATTCCAATTCAGAATATTCTTTTATTCAAATATTCTTATACTTTGGGAAGGTTCCCATTAATTTTATCAAAGATAAATTCTTCAAATTTATTCTTTAATCTTCTTTTGAATATCAATTCAAACTAGTCGGGATTAGCGAACCACACCGAAGTAATCATTTATTTTATTTTCCAATCCCAACCTATTCATCCCATGAAGTAAAACTGATCATACTTCATATATAACACCACGGTGTTATCGGTAAGTTCAATTACCATTTCACGTTCAAATCTAATTAAAGATTTAACTATCGCCTGGAGCAAAACTGGTGATACTCCATTCTCGATCATTTCAATCTAATTAAAGATTCATTAAAACTCCACTTGGTTTTAATCTTCCCAGTAATCTCTATCAATGATTATTTAACTTGGGAAATCATATCCTGTCTTTAACTGGGTTAAAGAACCAATGTCATTTAAAACACGGTTCACTATAAACCCAAAATCAAATTTCATTGTAAATCGGGTTAAAGAACGAATGTTGTTAAAACACAGTTCACAACAAACCCAATTCCCATTTGATATTAAATACAAGGCTCAGATAGAAAATATATCGGCTTATATTCAATATCAAATTCTACGACCAACAAATATCGTATTGGAAATAACGATATAAATATATCTTTCAAATTTCCATAACAATATCTGTATAATCACGAAATCCAACATCAAAATATTCCAAAGACAATTTCGATTCAAATCCACTCTAATTCAATTATTGGAAATTCTGGTTACTTTAAAAACCCCTTTCAAATCCAATTTATTTATTTCAAAAATAAATAAATTATTATTCTAGTTCAAAACTAGTTCATTTAGATAAAAAAATATTTTTAACTTTTCAAATTTGGAAATTTTCATCCCAATTCTTTCCAAATCATTTCTTATGATTTTACACAAATTATTACTATTTTTAAGAATTTTATCAAGGCCCATGCAGTCGATTTCTGTCAACGGTCATCGAACTGCACTTACAGCGACCTTTTCCAAATTTGATTTGGACATAATTCCAAATCCAACCATTAGATTTCAAATCTCTAATATTCGTTAAAAAGCTTTTTTCGATACGAACCCAATGGTTAGATTTTTAATTTCTAATATTTGTTAGAAAGCTCTTTTCAATATAAACTCAACGGTTTCGGTTTTAGGAGAATCCGATGGTCGGATCTTCCATTATATCCATTCGAAGTCAATGGTCGAAATTCGCGAACTGCCACAGCGCGGCGCGGTCTATTCAGGCAATTCTATATATATAATATATATATTATATATATTTCGTCGATTTCCTTTTAAAATGTATTTTATAAATCGTTTTAAATTCGTTTTCGAAATGATTTCAACTTCATATTCAATTTTGAATCAAAATTAAATATTCCCCATCATCGGTATACAAATGATAATATTTCAAAACGTTATATTTTGAAATCACTTTTTTTTCTATATTCATTATAAAAATGAATAAAATCGATATAAAGGTCGTTCACGTCAAAATGGCGTCAATCTAATCAACATGGCTTTTATTCAACACATGAATGTTTATTCTATTCAACACATGAATATTTATTCTATTCAACACTTGAATTTATTTTTATTCAACACATGAATTTTTTCTATTCAAAACATGAATTTATTTTCTATTCAACACATGAATTTATTTCTATTCAAAACATGAATTTATTTTCCAAATTGGAATGAGGCCCAATCAATTACCATATAATGTTTATTATATGAATTTTCTATAACACATGTATATAATAGCAACGATAAATCACCAACCATCATCCAGAGTGCATCACACAACTGCATAAGCATTAAATATAAATAATTAATGCTTACACAGTCTGTCAACCCATCGATTGACATACAACTAAACGATCGGGATTATTGTGCGTCAAATATCATCCCAATACCCGTGTGGGGTTTCAATCAATCAAATACATATTTTATTTGTATAATTAATTAATCCCATAAAGTAACTTTTTATTTTGAACCCACCAACAGTCGTCCACAGCTAATTACCCTCATTCCGAACACAATGGGATATGTGTCGTAAGCCAGTTTGGCCGTTTCGATCAGTTTCGTCAAAATCAAATTATAACTTTATATATTGAATTAGAACGCACATTTCAATTTACCGGGGCCACATACGGACTCTAAAAATTCCCGAAAAATATTTTCTAGCTTCATATTGACGATACGGTCCTAATAAAACTAATTTCAACGAATTCTGATACCGTTTGAAAAATGGCCATTTTCCAGTCGATTAAAATCAACTAAAACTATCAAAACACGTTTTCTTTCGCCACACTCACATATTGATTCGAAAAATTATGAATTTTAGAATCTAGCAATAACTTGACATAACGGATCCAACAAAAGTAGTTTCGTCGAAAAACCGAGGTCGTTTGCAAAATTTCCATTTTAAGGGTCAGAATTACATAGCGACTATTCTGAATTTTCAACTGGGCATAACTTTGTATTCCCGCTATGAAATTACAATTTTTTGGATTCGTTGGAAAGATATTCCCAAATAGATTCAAATATTTTTGGTTTCGCTAAAATTCGGTTTATTTTGAATCATGTATGTTCAATTGAAATTTGAAATCGAATTTTCGAACTACCGCACCATTTTCAATTCCTTTTATATTTAAAATAAAATATTTACATTCTAAATATATACGTTCTAATTCTATTCAAAATAAATTTCTCGTCGTTATTATTTAAAATAATTCATTTTAAATAATCAAAATTCACTAAAATTGCCAAAATAAAAATTTTAAATTGGCTCGGATTTCCAGGTTATTACAAATGTCTTCCGAACTCGAAGTAGAGAGAAGGGTAAAAGAAAGCTCCTACAAAAATTAATATAAACCCAAAAAAACAATCTATAAAAACGTAATAGATTATGCAGCATGATATACAAAACTAACTTCTTTTTTGTCTTTATCTTACATCCTCTACTCAGCCAATTTTTTTTAATATGGTTTACAGTTTGATATCTGAGAATTTACGTTGTTTGAGAAGAGAAGAAATGAGACAGTACTACCGTTATTGACCGAGTGAAATAAAGTGATGGTAGGAAGTAGATAAAAAATAATACAATTTATTAATTTTTTAAAGGTTGCCAGTAGCCTAAATAGGGGTATGAATAGCAGCACACTTTTCACAAGATACGTTATATTCAACCTCAACCCTTATTCAATGAGCATGTGTTTCACACACTTAAAACCAATTTTTATGCAATAAATTGTTAGAATATGGAGTGCATGAAAATCATACTATTTACTTAGGAGCCTAGATGAAATGTATTAGTATGCTGACTATTTACCTAAGTGCTAGTTACACACTTTATATAGAAATTGATGGGAAATCTATAACTCTGACCTTTCAGTTTTAACTTGGATAGTAAACGCCATTAACTAAACATTTTCAAAGAAAAATATGCTTGTTTACAATTGTACAACATATAAGATTAAATGAAAATCTTAGTATACATAAAGGGAGATATAAGTAAATAAAAACAAAGCTCCAGCTTAGTTTTTTTGTGAAATAAAATAAAATATATTGCAATGATCAAGATCTTCCTTTGTCTGCTTCCCATACTCATTGAATTGTTTATTAAAACAAGCACTTCCAAAACAAATTTACTTTCCCTTGTAACTTAAAAGTTGTAGTCAGCTGATCACATCGCATTAAGCCACAGTGTTTTGAACCTGAATATAGCAACGTAAAAGTCAACAGATAACCTGGTTCTGCTAATATGCCCATCAAGCAACTTTGAAACACAATCATGCAATTTGAACTTATAAAAAAAACCACAAACAAAAATGGAATGCTAACATACAAAATTTCACATTGGTCAATTGGTTGGGACCGTTGATGTGGAGATTCGAGGGAGATAATTCCATCCCATCTAAAAGACCTGGAAAGAAATTTTTACATTTATAACTCAGTGATAAACATAGAAACGTATTTATTTTATGCTCTTATATCTTATCTTTTGTATATAAATAAGTATTACTTGGGTATTGTTTTGTCACTTTTTACAGATATGCCAATTAAACCACTTACAGTCAGAAAAATGGAAAATAGAGGTCAAATTGATGTGGATATATATTTGAAGACTTGCAGATGAAGATCTTACATCAATTGCTTTTTGGATAAGAAAATAATTGAAAGAAGGGCTATGCATATCACAAATCAACGATGAATTGCCAAGGAAGCAAGAGGAAAGGCCCAAATTTACTAGATTTCACTAAGGCCCATTTTTCATTGTATTAGGGTTAGGGTTAGGGTTAGGGTTGGCTATCTATCCAATAAATAACCTTGTGTTCCCATTGTAAAAATCATCCTAGAATTAATAAAGTCTTCTTCTTCTCTTTTCTATATTTTTATTTTCTTAGCAATTAGTGCTGTCTACACAATTAGATTTGTTAGAACACTATTTGTCTTTTTCATTTATTTTTCATTAGTGATTAACCGTCTAATTAGATTCAGCAGTAATCCTAATTTTATTTCCTGTTTGTTATTTTAATTTTTACAATTTCAATTTCTGTTCTTTTTACTGCTTCCTTTGGTCAATTGGATTGAACACAGATTTGATTAGATTCAGATCTGATTCAATTCAATAATAGTTTAATTACAGTTTCAATTTCGTTTGCTTTCAAAACCAACCTCGAAGATTTGTCTAACTTGCCTAAGAAATTTTATAAATAATTTAATTTAAATAACCTCCCTGTGATTCGACCTGCATACTACACGATCTGTGCGCTTGCAGTATTTATTTCAAAATTTGCGCTTTTCTATTTACTTAGAAAGCATCAATCAAGTTTTTGGCGCCGTTGCCGGGAAGGCAATAATTTGAATTTTATTATTTATTTAATTTCTGATTCGTGTTAGTTTTTTTATTTTTTCCCTTTTTGTTTGATTTTGTAAAAAAAATCTTGCCAAATTTTCTTTTATTTCGTTTTATTTTCCTATTGTTTTCTTGTACATATATATAGATAAAAATCTTAATTAGTTGATTGTGTATCACATATTGATATTATAATCTCTAAGATAAGAAAAAAATTCTTGCCACTTTTTCTTTTAATTTTCCTTTTTATCCATTTATTTCTTTCCTTTTTTTATTTGCATTTCTTCCAATCTAATTCCCTCTTCAAATAGAAAAAAATATTTACAAAGAAAAAAAGAAACTTGCTAATTTTTCTTTAATTTCTTTCCATCTTTCTACCACCTCACTAATTTTCATATTTTTTCCCCTTTCCTTTTCTTTTTATTTGTTCTCATCTTTTGTCTACAACTGTTTTAAAAAAAACTTTCCCAATTTCTTCTCTGTTACTTTGATTTCTTTCTTCTTTTTGTCTGCTTTTATTTCTTTCCTCTTTTTTGTAATAATCCGAAAACCCGAGGCAATTTAAAAATTTTATTTTGACAATTTTAGTGAATTTTGAAGATTTAGAATGAATTATTTTAAATAATAACGATGAGAGATTTAATTTGAATAGAATTAAAACGTATATTTTTATTTGAATCGACGTTAGAATATAAATATATTTTTTAATTTTAAAAGGAATTGAAAATGGAGCGGTAGTTTGAAAATTCGATTTCAAAGTTCAAATGAATGTACAAGATTCAAAATAAACCAGATTTTGGCGAAACCAAAAATATTTGAATCTATTTGAGAATATCTTTCCAATGAATCCAAAAAAATGGAATTTCATATCGGGAATCAAAAGTTATGTCCAGTTGAAATTTCAGAATAGCCGCTATGGAATTCTGGCCCTTAAAATGGAAATTTTGCAAACGATCTCTATTTTTGACGAAACCACTTTTGTTGGATCTGGAATGTCAAGTTATTGCTAGGTTCCAAAATTCATAATTTTTGAAGTCAATATGTGAGCGTGGTAAAAGAAAACGTGTTTTGACGGTTTCAGTCAATATGGATCGACGAGAAAATGGCCATTTTTCAAACGGTCTCAGAATTTGACGAAATTAGTTTTTCTAGGACCGTATCGTCAACACAAAGCTATAAATAATTTTTTTGGTATTTTTGGGGTCTGTATGTGACCCCGGTAAATTGAAATGTACGTTTGAAATTCAATATAATGATTTATATTTTAATTTGAACGGAAACTAATCGTAACAGCCGAATTGGGTTACGAAACATATCCCATTATGTTTGGAATATGGGTAATTGGTTGGCGGTGACAGTTGCTGGGTTTGATTTTGAGTTCGAAATAAAAAGTTGCTTTATGGAATAAATTAAATTAATTATTTACATAGGCCCCCCTCCCTCCCCCTCTTACCCGGTCAACTCTACCCCCCCTTCAAATCATTTCAGAAACAAAAAGAAAAAAAAAGAAGAAAAAGGGAGGGACGACAGAGGTCGCTCCCCCCTACGCTCGTCGCCACCGATGACGCCAGCCCGGAGATCCGCCACCTCACCGTCGATGCCTGACCCCGTGCCCCCTTTCTCTCCTCTTCTTCGTTCAGGACCCAAACCATGTCCTACCCCCCTAAACTCGACAGCCACGACGCCTGGAACCCTCCAGCCTCCCGCGCAACCCCTCCGACGCCTGAACCCCCTCCTTCTGATCGACGATGAGCCCCCTTCCTGTGAAACGCACGCAGCCCCCACCACTTCGACAGCGAACCATAAGCCTCGAGCCTCCCGTTCCTTCGCTGCTTCCTTTGATATTTGCTTTTCAATTCAATGTGAGTTTTCAGTTCAATTTTTATTTATTTACATTGATTTTTAATTTTCAGTTTTTATATAACCTAAAAAAAATATAAATTTTATAACCGAATAATGTGATAATGGTAAGATTTTTAACGTGATAAAGGTAAGATTTTTGATCTAATAAAGATAAGATTTATAATGTGATAAAGGTAAGTTTTTTAATCTGATAAAGGTAAGATTTTTAATGTGATAAAGGTAAGATTTTTAATGTGATAAAGGTGAGATTGTTATATGAGGAATGGTGAGATTTTTAAATATAGAAGAAAGGACATGATTTTTAACCATGTAAAGATGAGATTTTTAATATAAAGGTGAGATTTTTCATTATGTAAAAATATGATTTTTACATATGAAGTAGCGGATGAAAGATTTAATTTTTATTGTTGAAATAGAAAAGTAAAAATATAATTTTTATATGCCCACAGCAAGGATAAAAATATAATTTTTATATAAGTAGATAAGTAGAAAATATAATTTTATAGAAGCTTGACATAAAAATGTGATTTTTATAGCGTTGAAATAAAAATTCGATCTTTATATATGAAGTAGAAATATAAAAATATAATTTTTATATAAGAAGAAGCATTGTAAAAATATATGAAGTAGAAATAAAAATATGATTTTTATTATTCGAATGATGCAATAACAATATAATTTTTATTATAAACAGCGTGGCAAGGACTGCATTGGAATTTCCAACAAACCCAAACAGTTCGGAAGTTCAGAAATAGAGAATGACGGAGTGGAACCCTCGGTGAGAACTTCTCACTTTTAATTTATTTTCTGGTTGAAATATATATTAAGATGCAGACGGTGCTTAGCAGCACCCGACACCCGTTGTCCACAGACCATGGATGACTTGTTTGTTTAATTGGTGTTGTGAAAGTTGATTGTGTGATGTGAAATGGAATAAAATATTTTTTAGTGGAAAATATTGTTAAAAATATAATTTTTAACGCGTATATAAAATAAATAGTAATAAACGAATCGGACGATTTGTTTATATACACCGATTTGACTGATATTAACTGGGACGATAAATTTTACACATCGCCCAACTGCACAAATAAAAATCTGTGTTTTTTGATTTGAAACCCCACACCGGTGTTGGGATGATATTGACGTACACTAATCCTAATTGTTTAGTAGTATGTTGACCGATTGGTTGACAGACTGTGTAAGCGTTAATTTATGCAGTTGTGTGGTGCACTCTGAATGATGGTTGATGATTTATCGTTGCTATTATATACATGTGTTGTAGAAAGTCCATATAATTAACATTATATGGTAATTGATTGGGCCTCATTCCAATTTGGGAAATAAGGAATATTATAAAAGAAAATTCATGTGTCGAATAAAAAGAAAATTCATGTGTTGAATAGAATATAAATTCATGTGTTGAATAAAAAGAAAATTCATGTGTTGAATAGAATATAAATTCATGTTCAGTTTGGGAGAGAGTTTGCAAGCAGCGTTTGAGGAGGCTGACAAGTGTCTCTAGGAATCAATTTGGTTTTATGCCTGGAAGTTCAACCACTTAGGTGATTTTTTTGGTTAGGCAACTTATGGAGAGATACAGGGAGCAGAAGAAAGATCTCCACGTGGTTTTTATTAACCTGGAGAAAGCTTATGACAGAGTGCCGAGGAGGGTTATGAGTTGGGCGCTAGAAAGGAAGAGAGTGTCATCAAAATATATTACCCTTATTAAGGATATGTAAGAGGGGGTTGTGACTAGTGTTAGGGCATGCGATGGTGAAACCAGAGACTTTCCAATTAACATAGGGTTACATCAAGGTTCGACTTTGAGTCCCTATATTTTTGCACTAGTGATGGATGAAATCACAAAAGATATGCAAAGGGAGATTCCTTGGTGTATGCTCTTTGCCGATGATGTTGTGCTGATTGATGAAAGTAGAATAGGGGTTAATTGACAACTGGAGTTGTGGAGAGAGACCTTGGAATCAAAGGGTTTCAGGCTTAGCAGAACTAAAACATAGTATATGAAGTGTGAGTTTAGCAGTGTCAGGTCAGATGACAGAGATGTTACCCTGTTCGGTAGAGTAGTACCCAAGAAGGAATCGTTTCGATACTTAGGATCTATGTTGCAGTGTGATGGAGAGATTGATAAGGATGTTAGTTTTAGAATTCAAGCAGGATGGGTGAAATGCCGACTAACATTCTCTGTGATCGGAAGATTCCTCATAAGCTTAAAGGAAAGTTCTATAGGATAGCAATCGGACCTGCAATGTTATATGGTGCAGAATGTTGGCCTACTAAGAGGCAACACATCCAGAAGATAAGCGTAGCAGAGATGCAGATGCTTCGTTGGAGCTGTGGGCATACCAGACGAGATCGGATTAGAAATGAGGATATTCAGGAGAAACTTGGAGTTGCACCTATTGAAGGGAAGTTAGTCCAATACCGCTTGAGATGGTTTGGACATATCCAACATAGACCATAGTACCCATGCCGTCTAGGATTGATGCATTTATATTTGAAGTTGTTTTATACACTATGCACTTATAATAGTATCAAATGATTTGTTTTTAACGTACCAAGCATGTTTGGTTATTATAAGGGAAAACCCTATCCTCCGGCGTGTGTTGCATTGTGTGATGGGGCCTGGGTCTTATAATAGCTTCATTTTTCCAAGAAGCATTGTGCTGTTTTGTTATATGCACTGGTATTCTTGGGAGGAAACTCGTTCCGTGTTATATGGTGTGATCCCTTGATATATCTGATTTAAAGTAAAGCTTTAAATAACTGTTTTAGTTCTCATACCAGTCACATGACTGACCTGGAGTTTATTGTTCTAACCTAAACTCTGGGTGCCCTTATTTTGACACGGGCAGCTAGTAGTTTTGGTTTTGCAGATTTATATTCACAGGAACCTGGTTTACGACTGGAATGATATCCGGAAAGCTCTGTATCCATATATCTTTTTCAGTTGTATTTTGTATTATTTTTCCGCTGCTATGTAATGTGTTTAAATCTACGATATTTTATGATGTTTAATATTTATTCATACTCTGTATATTCTTGTATTCTGATGAAATTGTTGTAATAAACAATGAAATGTTCTTCTGTTTGCGTTCCGATGTGTCGTGTTCTCAAAACAATCAGGGGTTTCAAACGGTCTTGGTTGGTTTAGCTATCGATTCAGATCGAGCGAAATTCCTTATCGTTTCATTTGGTATCAGAGCTTTGGTTTACAGAGCTCGGAGAACAAGACACGTTAGAACCAAACGAAAGAATTCATCAGAGATTGGATTAGTAATATCCAATGAGAATGACTCGTTAGAGACGGGATCAGTAGTATCATAGAACGAGTGTGAAGGGTGTTGTTTTAAATAAAAATGAAAATAAATTTTGTTTTGAAAATTTAAATTCAATTATTCATATTTGAATATTTATTTGTATTGATTTGGACAATCAAGTATATAAAGATTTTGCGTATATGTCTGATCCGCGTGTATTCGAAGTTTTAATATACTGGATAGATATAGAATCACACTCTTGTAATGACCCACATTGGCAGAGGTATAATAATTAATTTATTTAAATGTTGAAATGGTGGTTTAGAGAATTTAATGGTCATGGAATTTAATAATGGAGAATATTTAATTAAAATAATAAATTAAATAATATATAATTCTGAAATAATCAGAATTGGCTGAAATGGCAATATGGTGTGAACTTGAACATCTGTGATATTTAATTCAGTTTAGAATTGAATATGAATAACGAATATATTTAAATAACGATCGTTGAAGTATAAATTATATTATAAATATTACCAAGCTTGAAATGGCGTTGCAGTTCGTAATTTGGCGATTTGAACTTCAATTGAATATACAGGGTTCGCTTTAAATCGGATTTCTGTGAAACAAGAAATGTACGGAGCTGGTGGAGTATATCTTTCTAGTTGAAGAGAAAAATCGGGATTTTGTCATGTAGATTTTTATTTACGTCCAAATCAAATTTCAGATAAGTCGTTGTGGAATTCCTTTATAATTTATAAAGGAATTATTTATATTTTTAAAAGGAATTTCAATATAAATCGAATATCGGGTTGATTGGGATTTGAAATATCAAGTTATAAATCCCAGTAGAGCTGTATGGTATTCCACTGTGGATATATACGATAATATTTATTTTTAAATATTAAATTTAATTATATTTAAATATATTTATGTATTTAAATGGGTCATCCAGAGCTTTAAAAATAGCCAGTTTTGCAAACGAAGTCGGAATTCGACGAAACTAATTTTGTTGGATCCGCAATATTAAATTATTGCTGGATTTCCAGTTTCGTGATTTTTAGAGCCACTGTGTGGTCGTACGGATTTTTAGAGTGAGAAACAGTCAGTATTTCGATGGTTAAAAATATGCTGTGTGAGCAGACGGAGTTGGAATTCGACGAAACTAGTTTCGTTGGGACCGTAATGTTGAACTGTAGCTACATGACCATTTTCGTGATTTTTGGGTATCATATGTAATCATGAGAATTTTTAGAAGGCGAAAACAAATACAATAAGATAAAGATAAAATATCTAAAAATGTCTAGAAAATATCTAAATCTCCTATAAATAGAACTTAACACTTTCTAAACCCTCACTTCATTTTTCTAGGTCAGAATTTATCCGCCGCTCTCGTTTTCATTTTTACAGTAAAATGGAAACCACTTAAAAATCAAAATCAATCCATACAAAATTCTATAAATCTTCATATATATATTTGCAATCCTTGGCAGAGACTCATCAATTCCATACCCATGTTTGTGCGTGCGATTCACGTTTGCGGAGGTGAATGTTGAACAGCGAACCCTAGGGTTCGACCTCGTTGTTTTTGTGAGGATTTATTTTGTAATTCGAGTTCGAATCCGAACTTAGGTGATCGAATTGATGTTGCTTTCAAAGTTTGGATGGATTCGGTGTAAAAGGACGTCGCTCCTTTTCTGAGCAAGGTGGTGGTCGCGATATTCATCAGGCGGGCGAGTTGGGGTTTGAGGGTAGGAGCAGGTTGGGTTTTCAGAGAGAGAGGCTTTGGTGATGTCGGGTTTGAATGCGTTTGGGTATTGAAGGAGGGATTGGAGTTTGAAGGTCACGATAATGGCCTCTGAAAAGCTCCAGGTTGCGGTTTCTATTTGGAGAAGGAATACTGTTCATTCGGGTCTGGTACTGTGAGAAGGAAATGGGCCGGGTTTTGTTGGTAAAGCCAAAACTCAATTTAAATAAAGTTAATCCCTTTTAATTTGTATACAAACTTGTATAAGTCATAACTTCTACATACGATATCAGAATCACGAACCGTAAGTTGCTTTAGGATCGTATGGATGGTGGCTACATGCTGGAGCTGACTGGAAGTGGATTGGGGCTCGTTTGAATTTATGGCGAGATAAATTGTTTGATTCAAATCAAACAAACAGTTTATCGTTCTTTAACGATGAACTGCCAATGTGAGTAAATCTCACAAACTCTGAACAATTTATAATTTCATGTTGTATTTCTAGAACTGTTAAATATTGGCTGATTGACTATGTGTTGACTATTTGATTGAACTGCTAGTCAGTTAGTTGATTTTCTATATTGATTCTGTTTAACAGAATATATCATATGGAAATGAAAGTGATGTTATATTGTTTAACATCTGTGATGCAGGGAAACAGGTTGGAGGAATCCAACTGGATTCCTCAACATTTATTTTACTGTTTTTCATATATTGTGATATATGATGTGATTTATAATCTGTTGTCGATTATATGTGTTTGAACGATACTGGTCGTCGTGGTTCGATATGTTGAACACCATAACATACCGAAATGTTGATAAAGGAATATTTTCAAAGTGATATTTGAAAATAAAATATTTATAAATGGAATATTTATAAATAAGAAATATTTATAAATTGGAATATTTATAAATAGGAGATATTTAGAAAAGGGAAATTATAAAATCAAAGAATAGATTTGAAAAGGAAATATTTGCAAACCATTTGCAAATAGAATAATAGAAAAGGAGGTATTTGTAAAACCATTTACAAATAGAATTAAAAAGGAAATATTTAGAAAATAAATAGAGTTATAAAAAGGAAATTTGTTTATAACCGAATAGGATGTTATAAAAAGGAAAACGTTACTAAAAAAGGAAATCATTTGTAAAGTGAAGAACTGTTACTAAAAGTAAATCTTTATAAATGAATAGTTTATTCGAAAAGGGATTAATCGAATTTAGTTATTCGAAAGGAGTTAAATCGAATATGGTATTCGAAAGATAGTTAATCGAATATGGTATTCGAAAGTTAGTAAATCGAATATGTTATTCGAAAGGGGTTAGTCGAGAGGAGTAAAGTAAAAAGAGTTAATCGTCAGAGTTATTCAAATATTTGTTATTCAAATAGAATCAATTAAGTTAATCGAATATTAGTGATTCGAATAAAGTAAAAGGAGTTATCGAATATTAGTTATTCGAATAAGAGTTAAATAGAGTTATCAAATATTTGTTATTCGAATAGAGTTAAATGGAGATAAAAGGAATAAATCGAATATAGTTTATTCGAATGGAATTAAAGGAGTTAATCGAATATGGTTTATTCGAATAGGGTTAAAGGAGTTATCGACTAGAGTTAATCAAATAGCGTTAGTCCAATAGAGTAAATTGAATAGAGTTATCGAATATACCTTATTCGAAGGAAAGGATTATCAAATAGAAAAGATTTGAAAGAGAGTTACATAAGGAAGTTTGTTAAAGAACTAGAAGGGTGAACTTTGTCTATTTCAAGGTTAGAAATGTTGTTCAGTTAAGGTCTGAGAGGTAGTATTACTGAGACGACCCCGAACCCCGTACTGACAGCGGCAAGGGTAATCCTTGGAATATAACACAGAAACAGATAATAGCAGGACAAAATTAAATAAATACACCAGATAATTCACAATAGAGTATACTGGATAAACGTAATTATCGGAGTTACACAGTATACAGGATCATATTAGTACAAATACAGTTCAACTATACATAAATGTCTACAGCGGAAAACAAACATAATGTACAATAAGAGCCGAACAGCATAAAAAGAGATAAATAATAGAATCCATCTTCAGCTCCAGCTATCCAGAAAGAGCCAGTTAAACTTGAATACAAGGCTGCCCGTGTAGAAAAAGGGGCACCCGAGTTTGAAGTGAAACAAACTACGAGTCAGTCATGGGAATGGTATGAGAAATCTACTCAACACATTTAAAATATGGCTAATCACAGGACCACGCCACTTTCGTGGAACGGGTTTACTCCATTGGATTGCCAGTGCTTTAAAACAAATCATTCTTTTAAACATCGCAATGCTTTTTATAAAAATGAAGCCATTATAAGACTCAGTTCCCTCACACAATGCAACGCAAACCGGAGGATAGGGTTTTACCTTATAATGGCTAAAATATGCTTGATACGAATAAAACAAAAGCATTTGATATTATTACAAGTGTTTACATGTTTCAAAACAATTTTGAATCATAACTATCAATCCTAGACGACATGGGTACCATATATCATGTCTCCATATATATATATATACAATCAAAACCGCACAGTCACGTATTTCGAAATTAGATTTCCGTCATGAACCAAGGCAAAAGATAGTCCTTACCGAATTCGAGACGCTCTAGCCCGCCCCTCAGGAACAACCGCAACTGCCCCTTGGATCGTCAGGGCCGGTCCACCTATGTGGATTATTATGCTTGAACAATACGTTTCCCCGCCCCATGGGGCGTAAATGAACCAACGGATGGCTCCATCGGTCTCGGATCGATCGATATATCCGAGGCGCCTCACTATCCATCATCCACATAAGTAAAATGTCAGGCCATGTAAAAACACTGACACAACTCCTAGCTAGAAAGAAACGCATGCCCTCTCTGAGGTCCTTCTCCCGTTTCTGGTTCATACCTGGGTGTGAGGCTCGCGAATTCACGTTATACACAAAGCTACGCCACACAGGCGGTGCTTTGATCATCAATCACAAGACTTTGCTTTTCAACAAAGCCCTGAGACGACCCCAAACCCCGTACTGACGGCGGCAAGGGTAATCCGTGGAATATAACATAGAAACAGATAATAGCAGAACAGAAATAAATAAATACACCAGATAATGAACAATAGAATATACTGGATAAAACTAATCATCAGAGTTACACAGTATACAAGATCATACTTAGTAAAAATACAGTTCAGCTATACATAAATGTCTACAGCGGAAAACAAACATAATATGTACAATAGGAGCTGTACAGCATAAAAAGAGATAAATGATAGAATCCATCTTCAGCTCCAGCTATCCAGAAAGAACCAGCTAAACCTGAATACAAGGCTGCCCGTGTAGAAAAAGGGGCACCCGAGTTTGAAAGTGAAACAAACTACGAGTCAGTCATGGGACTGGTATGAGAAATCTATTCAACACATTTAATATATGGCTAATCACAGGACCGCGCCACTTTCGTGGAACGGGTTTACTCCATCGGATTGCCAGTGCTTTAAAACAAATCTTTCTTTTAAACAATGCAATGCATTTTATAAAAATGAAGCCATTATAAGACTCAGTTCCCATCACACAATGCAACGCAAACCGGAGGATAGAGTTTTTACCTTATAATGGCCAAAATATGCTTGATACGAATAAAACAAAGGCATTTGATATTACTACTAGTGCTTATATGTTTCGAAAACAATTTCAAATCATAACTATCAATCATAGACGACATGAGCGTCCCATGCCACTATGTCGCCATATTTAGGTATACAATCAAAACCACATGATGTCGTATTTGGAAATTGGATTTCCATCATGAACCAAGGCAAAAGATAGTCCTTACCGAATTCGTGACTCTCTAGCCCGAGCCACAGAATTAGAACGCATCAACCCTTTAGATCGTCAGGACCGTTCCACCGATGTCGATTATTATGCCTGAACAATACGTTTCCCCGCCCTTCGGGGCGTAAACGAGCCAACGAATGACTCCATCGGACCCGGATCGTCCGATCAAACCGAGGCGCCTCGCAACAGCAACAACCACACAGGTGAAAAGTATATAAATGTCAGGGCTGGTAGGTCACTGACACCACCCTAGCTAGAAAGAAACACATGCCCTCCCTAGGGTCCTTCTCCCGTTTCTGGTTCATACCAGGGTGTGAGGCTCGCGAATTCACATTATACACAAAGCTACGCCACACAGGCGGTGCTTTGATCATCACCACAAGACTTTGCTTTTCAACAGAAGCCTTGACCATTTGCCACTTAGGCATGCCACACTAGCAATTCATGCCATGCGACTGATGTCCACCGATATACAACCTCTGAGCTCGTGCGTTTCAGAGAAGGGCGTTAAGCAAAAGAATAAATTCTCCGCCGCCAAACAGATGCATATTTAACAGAGATCAATCAACACAGAATAAAATCCAATGTCAGACACACAGTCCATTTACAAGTCCATTATGGGTCTGAACGAAACCGGAGGCACTAAATACCTCGCAAACCCATCGATCACCACGTACGTCTGGACGATCACCACTCATTATCCATATTTCGGGATGCCTCCCAATCAGGACCTCGGTTACCATCCAAACGAGGTGAAGATCTCCGGTCTTCGACCATCGTCTTCATCTTTGATTTGCTATCGTCGATTCAGTTATTCAGAATGGGAAAAACCCAGTCTTTCTGAGCAACTCGCGTATATAATAAACAAGTGCAACACTAACATATACACGCATCATTTCAATTCATTAGTCACTAACCGTCAATCAGTAAGAGAACGATTTCCCAAATATTAACCCCGAAGGCCGAAACCAACATCAGATCAACACCCAGGAAATTATTCGACTTAGCCAACCTTCAGTTAATTTCTAAATCACATCCATATTGTTATAATATTTTATAACGATTTATCGCAATTTTTATTTATTTTAAAATAGCCAATATATTCAAAACGACGCTTCGGGCCATAACGCGACCGTGGCGCTGTTTTTCTTCAGATTTGATTTACACATATCTGAAAATCTAACCGTTGGATCTTCATAAAATTTACATCATTAGAAACATCTTTTCAAAACGAATCCAACGGTTCCAGTTTCAGGAAAATCCGACGGTCGGATCTCCCTGCACAATCGTTTGAAGTTTCGATTTCAAAATACGAACTGCAGCGTCGTTATTTGATTAAATATAATTATATTTATATATGTATATATAAATAAATCGATTCTAAAATTCCTATATTGTTTCCACTTCTAATATTTCACTAACGCCTTTAAATTTTGGAAAATTTCGCCATAACCTCCTTTGTACGGGAGGGGCTGGGAAAATTCCCAAATAGCCACACGGGCGTCTCATGTCAAAAAGAAAAAGAAAAAGCCAAGGGGCTAGCCAACAGGCTCATAAAATCATCACCCAAACAAAACAGTAAATGTGTACCTATTTGTCGGGCACAAAATTTTATTCCTCTTCTCTAGCCCCTTTTGTTATAACCTGTTCAATAAATATGCATGTACATATATACAGTTCTTATCATTTATCATTTTCCATTCAACTTCATATTTGATTCCATTTGGTTTAAAAACACCATTCATTCTAATGTTGCATGCATAGGCAAAAATCATATCATTAGCTAATTAATGAATATTTCGACTCATGCATATTTATTTGAACGAGTTGCTATTTTTAACACTTCACATTTCAACGAATCATGTATGTAATAAAAATGTGATTTTTATTATAAAACAATTCATTTCAAAACACTATTATTTTATATAGTTTATATAGGTGATAAAAATAGGATTTTTATTATAAAACAATTTCTTTTAGAACGAGATTATTTTACATAGTCCATATAGTTGATAAAAGGTGATTTTTATT
Organism: Allium sativum; assembly: GCA_030737875.1. Classification (NCBI taxonomy): domain Eukaryota; kingdom Viridiplantae; phylum Streptophyta; class Magnoliopsida; order Asparagales; family Amaryllidaceae; genus Allium; species Allium sativum. Next base: position 874,738,438 of record CM060912.1, on the reverse strand, counting down.
ATGAAACAATTTATTTCAAAATATGAATACCATTCAACACATGAATTTCAATTCAACGAATGAATATCAATTCAATACATGAAGGTTTTCTATAGTTTCTATATATAGATAAAAATGTGATTTTTATATTTAAAACACGAATACCATTCAACACATGAATTTCTAATCAACGAATGAATATCAATTCAACACATGAAGGTTTTCTATAGTTTCTATATATAGATAAAAATGTGATTTTTATATTTAAAACACGAATACCATTCAACACATGAATTTCTAATCAACGAATGAATATCAATTCAACACATGAAGGTTTTCTATTCAATGAATAAATATAGTTTCAGCAAATGAAAATAATTCAAACACATGAATATTATTCAAAATTTTGGCAACATAACGGCAGGGTAGTTAAAACCGGGACCGTCCCTAGTACGGCTCCTCGCTCTACCTTAAAACCTCGCGGTTTTTGACAATGGGGACCATGCATCTAGTTCGCACGCAGGCGGCATGTATATATTTATTTTATTTCCACAAGCTAATCCTATGTGGTTTCAACCGAATATTTATCAACCACAAACAGGTATTTTTCAACCACAATCAATCAATATCAACCACAAACAATCCCACACAACCATTCGCTATCAATCAATTTTCACACCAATCACAACCAATAAATATCGTCCATGGTTTGTGGACGAGGGGCGTATATATATATATATATATATATATATATATATATATAGCAATTCACTTCTATTTCAACATATATATAATTTTTACAACGCATATACAACTTATACATCGAACGTACGACTTATACAACGCTTATACATGAGGTGTACAACGCTTATATAACTCATACATCGACTATATAATTTATACATCGTCGTTTTCCATATCGTTTATAAATTAGAAATCTCACTTTGGGTTCCACTCCACCAAAAATAGCAGAAGGCTCAGAAAAATATGCGGTCTCTTCTAGAAGGTAGAAGACGTCCACACGGTCACGATGTTTCCTGTTTCATCAAATTTCGTCAAGAAACGAAAAAGATACGATTTTTAAAAGTTTGCAACGGTTTAAAGGTGTTAAAACTGTTGAAAATAAATTAAAGCCGTTACCTTCAATAAATGTTCAAAACTAGGTTTGATTCTTGCTCTCAATCCGTTGCACGATACGAAGATCGGGTTGTACCACGTCGAAGAGCTTGGAGTCGCGCACCAGGCGGTGGTGGCGCTGGTGAACTCGACGGCGAGATGGCCCCTTGGCGGCGCGATGAACGATCGGACTTTGGAGGCTTCAAACGAACGAAATACTCCACGAAAAAATCGAAACCAGGTATGGATTTGAAGCTCGTCTCGAGCTCTTCAAAATCCCTAACTGAAGCACTTGATTTTACTGAGCGTGGAAGGAGGAATCGAGGAGAGAAGGTGGCGAGCTATTTCCGTCGTCGGTTTAGAGAGGGTCGGGGGAGAGAAAGAGTGGAGTGGCTTATCAGATTTTTCCATTTAATTTATATATTTTTAAAATTTCAAAAATACCCCTTACACAGACGAACACTAATTCAAACCCAACGACTGTCATCCCTAGTGTTTTACCCCCATTCCGAACACAATGGGATATGTTTCGTAGGCCCATTCGACTGTTTCAGTCAGTTTTCCTTCAAATTAAAATGTAAAACATTTAATATTTGATTTGAACGTACATTTCAATTTGCCAGGGCCACAAACTGATTCGAAAAATTCCAGAAAAATAAATCTAGCTATGTTTTGACGATACGGTCCCAACAAAACTAGTTTGGTCGAATTCTGAGACCGTTTGCAAAAAGGCCCATTTCTGGTCGATCCAATTTAACTATAATTGGCCAAAACACGTTTTCCTTTGCCACGCTCACATATTAGCTTCAAAAATTATGAAATTTGAAACCTAGCAATAACTTCACATCCCGGATCCAACAAAAGTGGTTTCGTCGAATTCCGAGGTCGTATGCAAAATGGCCAATTTCACGGGCTATATAAATTTCATAGCGACCTTTCTAAAAATTCATTTGGCCATAACTTTTGCTTTCCGCTATGAAAATTCGATTTTTCAGATTCGTTAGAAAGGTATTCACTAACAGATTTAAATATTTTTGGTTTCACTAAAATCCGTTTTGTTTTGCACCTGATACAGTCCGACAAAGTTTGAATTCAATTTTTGAAACTGCAGCGCCATTTCAGGCCTTGTTTATAATCATAATTAATTATATTCGTTTTCAATTGTCGATTCAAACTCAGTTTTCAACGCTATTATTTAAAATATTTATTTTAAATATTTAAAATCAATTATTTTAGCCAATTTAAAAAAATTAAATTGGTTCAGATTTTCTGGGTCGTTACAAGCCCTGATCACTGCATCTTAGCATGTCACACAGGCAATTCATACCATGCAACTGATGGCTATCAATCACATAGAATAAATTCCAATGTCAGACACACAATCCATTTACAAGTCCGTTCTGGGTCGGAACGAAACCGGAGGCACTATATACCTCGCAAAGCCATCGATCTCCACGTACGTCTGGATGATCACCACTCATTATCCATATTTCGGGATGCCTCCCAATCAGGACATCAGTTACCATCCAAACGAGGTGAAGATTTCCGGTCTTCAACCACCATCTTCATCTTCGATTTCTTATCGTCGATTCAGTTATTCAGAATGGGATAAACCCGGTCTTTCTGAGCAACTCGCGTATATAATAAACACGTGCTACACAAACACTACATACACATCATTTCAATTCATTAGTCACTAACCGTCAATCAGTAAGAGAACGATTTCTCAAATATTAACCCTAAAGGCCAAAACCAACATCAGATCAAAATCCAGGAAACCATTCGACTTAGTTAACCTTCAGTTAATTTCTAAATTTCACATCCATATCGTTTATAATATTTTATAACGATTTATCGCTATTTTTATTTATTTTAAAATAGCCAATTTATTCAAATGACGCTTCGGGCCATAACGCGGCTGTGGCACTGTTTTTCTTCAGATTTGATTTACAGATATCTGAAAATCTAACCGTTGGATCTTCACAAAATTTACATCATTAGAAAGACCTTTTCAAAACGAATCCAACGATTCCAGTTTCGGGAAAATCCGACGGTCGGATCTCCCGGTATAATCGTTTGAAGTTTTGATTTCAAAATACAAACTGCAGCGTCGTTATTCGATTTATTATAATTATATTTTTATATATATATATATATATATAAATATAATCGATTTTGGCGCTGTTTTTCTTCAGATTTGAATTAAACATTCCAGACAATCCAACCATTGGATTTTTACAAAGTTGGTGCCGTTGGAAAGATATTTCCAAAGCAAACCCAACGGTTGCGATTTCAGGAAAATCCGACGGTCGGATCTCCCGCACTAATCGTTTAAAATCACGGTTTCAAAATATGAACTGCAGCTTCGTTATTCGATATATTTCAATTCTATTTATATATTTATATCGATTCTTCGATTTCAAAACCATATGATTTTCATACATTTGATAAAAATGATGTTTTTATCTAACTGTCTTCTATTTCAACACTTCACTATTTTTAACAATTCATGCATATAATAAAAGTGTGATTTTTAATGTAAAACAATTTATTTCAAACTCGACTATTTTATATAGTTAATATAGGTGATAAAAATAGGATTTTTATTATAAAACAATTTATTTCAAAACAGGATTATTTTATATAGTTCGTATCGTTGATAAAATAGGATTTTTATTATAAAACAATTTCTTTCAAAATATGAATACCATTCAACACATGAATTTCAATTCAGCGAATGAATTTCGATTCAACACATGAAGGTTTTCTATAGTTTATATAAATAGATAAAAAGGTGATTTTTGTATTTAAAACATGAATACCATTCAACATATGAATTTCAATTCGACGAATGAATTTCGATTCAACACATAAAGGTTTTCTATAGTTTATATAAATAGATGAAAAGGTGATTTTTATATTACAAAACAATTTATTTCAAAATATGAATGTCATTCAACAAAGGAATTTCTATTCAACACACGAATATAATTTCAACACATGAAAATAACTCTAGCACATGAATATTATTCCAAATTTCGGCAGCATAACGGCAGGGTAGTTAAAACCAGGACCGTCCCTAGTACGACTCCTCGCTCTACCTTAAAGCCTCGCAGCTTTTGACAATGGGGAATCATGCATCTAGTTCGCACACAGGCGACATGTATATTTTTTTCATTTCCACAAACTAATCCTATGTGGTTTCAACCAAATATTTCTCAACCACAAAGGGTATTTTTCAACCACAATCAATCAATTTCAACCACAAACAATTTCAACCAACCACTCGCTATCAATCAATTTTCACACCAATCACAACCAATAAATATCGTCGATGGTTTGTGGACGAGGGGCGTATATATATAGCATTTAACTTCTATTTCAACACATATATATTTTTTACAACGCATATACAACTTATACATCGAACGCTTATATAACTCATACATCAATTATATAATTTATACATCGTCGTTTTCCATATCGTTTATAATTTAGAAATCTCACATTGGGTTCCACTCCACCAATGCGGTCTCTTCTAGAATGTTGAAGACGTCCTCACGGTCCCGGTGTCTCTTGTTTCACTGAATTTCGATCACACATGAAAAAGATACGATTTTTATTGTTTAATCAACCTTTGTAATGCTTTTATGTGTTATAAACTGTTTAAATAAAAACCTGCCGTGCTTCTCAGTTTCGATCCAAACTAGGGTTTCAATTTATCTTCTAATTGGTGAAGTTTGAAGCTGATCCAGGTATACCACGTCGAAGCGCTAGGAAGGGGCTTCCAGCGCCTGCCACGTCAGCAGGTTCGGTGGTGGATCGGGGTTGCAAACCCAGCGCAAACGGCGGACCTTCTCTGGCGCGATTCTCGACGTAGACGTGGCAAGGGTGGTCGAGGTAGGTATGGATTTGGAGCTGGGATCGAGGGCTCCAAAAGCTTCAACTGGTGGGGGCGCTGAAACTTCGTGGATCGATCGGAAATTGGTCGGGAAGCGACGAACTTCGAGCGCCGTTCAGATCGGGAGAGAGAAAGAGATTTTTCCCTTTTTTATATAAAAAATCTGATTGGCCGGGAGGTTTTAAAAGGGGTTTTCTGACACGACCTCCAATCTAAACCCAACGACTGTCGTCCCTAGCGTTTTACCCCCATTCCGAACACAATGGGATATGTTTCATAGGCCCATTCAACTGTTTCAGTCAGTTTTCATTCAGATTAAAATATAAAACATTCAATATTCGATTTGAACGTATATTTCAATTTGCCAGGGCCACAAACTGATTCGAAAAATTCCCAAAAAATAAATCTAGCTATGTTTTGACGATACGGTCCCAACGAAACTAGTTTTGTCGAATTCTGAGACTGTTTGCAAAAAGGCCCATTTCTGGTCGATCCAATTTAACTGTAATTGACCAAAACACGTTTTCCTTTGCCACACTCACATACTAGCTTAAAAAATTATGAAATTTGAAACCTAGCAATAACTTCACATCCCGGATCCAACAAAATTGGTTTAGTCGAATTCCGAGGTCGTATGCAAAATGTCCATCTTCACGGGCTATATAATTTCTATAGCGACCTTTCTGAAAATTCATTTGGCCATAACTTTTGCTTTCCGCTATGAAACTTCGATTTTTCAAATTCGTTAGAAAGGCATTCACTAGCAGATTTAAATATTTTTGGTTTCACTCAAATCCGTTTTGTTTTGCACCCGGTATAGTCAGTCAAAGTTTGAATTCAAATTTTGAAACTACCGCGCCATTTCAAGCCTTGTTTATAGTTCAAATTAATTATTTTCATTTTCAACATCGATTCAAACTTACTTTTCATCATTATTATTTAAATTATTTATTTTAAATATTTAAAATCCACTATTTTAGCCAATTTAAAAATTTTAAATTGGTTCAGATTTTCCGGGTCGTTACAATCTCCCCCACTGAAAACTTTTCGTCCCCGAAAAGGAACAAAGTCGAAAGTGGTTTGATTAATCAACTCTACGTTCAATCCGGCTTCCATTCTCCAACTTTTCAGTTTCTGAGAATTTTCAAATTCTTCAAAAATTTGGCTGACACCCGGAATTTTCAAAAAAAATCGCCATAACCTCCTTTGTACGGGGAGAGGTTTGGAAATTTATTGGGCCGTATTAGGTACCCAATAAATCCTATAAAGCATACACATATTTATGGTGATATATTCTGGTGTTTACAGGGGAGCGTGTATAGATAATAACTCCAGAGAATAAATTCTCGTCACCCTGTCAAAGCCTGAGGGAGTGTGTATTTTTAATTGCTCCAGAGGATAAATCCTCGTCACCTCGTCCCATGTGGGAAATAAATAGTCCATGTGCCATATCTAATGACTAGAGAGACGTGATTATTGTCAACTCCAGACCCGTGTGGGGTTTTTATTAATCTGGCAATTTATCGTTACAAATTTTATATGGTCATACCAGTCATCAGTTCAACCTGTAAAATATAGTCATCGCCATACAAGCCTCTCGCTCGTATGGTAAATCTTCCACCTCATCACACAAGCCCCAAATGCTTATGTGGTATATGACGAAGTATGTCTATCTTCAGAAGTATGCCATGCAGTGTAGTTCAAAATTAATTGTTACTATCCTATGGCGATGTTTATTATTTCACATAGAACAACCAGCACTCCGCATCCAATGGTATTCACAGGAGTTGATATAATAATATTTCGCATCCAACTCATTAAGGTTTACCTATTTGTCGGGCACGCAAATAAAATCTTTACTCAACAGCTATCCAATTACCTGTTCAAACATATATAATGCACATGTATATATTTCTATCTATTTTCTAATCAGTTCAATGTGTTATTTAATCGAATAAATCCTACCATTCATTCTATTATTGATTAAATTAACTATTGATTTAATAATTTAATCAATCAAATGTACTATCACATAATGCAAACAACAAACAATTTGTTTTTAACTTTTCAAAAATATACTAATTAATTTCTATACTCTCTTAAAATCATTCAGACTATAGAATTAAAAGTGCACATCCATGGAAAGAAAATAACAATAGAGTAAAGAACTAATTGGTAATGCAAAGTATGGTAAATGTACCTTGCACCGGAGTCAATCAGAGATATCCACTCGGCATCTAGGATAGGCTTTCTGAATGCTCTCCTCAGTTTCCCAAGTACAATCTCGTGGATCTCCACTCCATTGCACTTTGACTAAGTGAACCTTCTTGTTCCTCAGCTCTTTTGTTTCTTTGCCGATGATCTTTAGCGGCTCTCTTCTCACAGCTAATTCTGGAGTAATTTCAATATCTTGTTGAGCTGCTTCTTCCACGATCAAGTCTGGATCATGAACGTGCTTTTGAAGTTGAGATATTTGAAATACATCATGCACTCCATGCAACCAATCAGGCAATTTAACCCTATAAGCGAGAGTTCCGATCCGTTCCAGAATAGGAAACGGACCAATGAATTTGGGCGCCAACTTCCCAGTTTTACCGAACCGGATAACTCCTCTCATCGGCGATACTTTCAAATATACATAGTCGCCAACAACAAATGATATATCTCTCCTTCTCCTATCGGCATAGCTCTTTTGTCGGCTTTGAGCGGCAAGTAATCGTTTCTTAATAAAATCGACATTGTCGGCAGCTTCTCGGATCATATCTGGCCCCAACCCAAGTCTATTACCAGGTTCGACCCAACAAGTAGGAGATCAGCACGGTCTACCATACAATGCTTCGAATGGTGATATTGTCAGGCTCGCCTAGTAGCTGTTATTGTATGAGAATTCAGCCAAATGTAGATGGTCTTCCCATGATCCACCGAAATCTAGAACACAAGCACGCAATAGATCTTCTAGTATACGGTTCACCCTCTCAGTTTGACCATCTGTCTGAGGATGATAAGCGGTGCTTAGATTCAACTTTATTCACAGTTCTACTTGAAATGCCTCCCAGAATTTACTAGTAAATATCGGGTCTCTATCACTGAAGATACTGAGCGGCACTCCATGTAGTCTAACAATTTCCTTGAAATATATTTGCGCCAGACTCTGAGCAGTTCTGTTTGATCTGACAGGTATGAAATGGACGGTATTCGTGAAGCGATCTACGATCACCCAAATACTGTCATTTCCTTTTTTGGTTCTGGGCAAACCATCAATGAAGTCCATGGAAATATGTTCCCACTTCCAACCTGGAACGTCCAGCGGTTGCAACAGTCCAGCAAGTTTCTGTTGGTCACTTTTGACTAGTTGGCAAGTAGGGCATCGGCTAACATATAAAGAAATGTCCCTCTTCATCGACCTCCACCAGAAAGTGCGTTTGATGTCATTATACATTTTCTTACTCCCAGATGGATACTAAGTTTTGACTTGTGGCATTCATCCAGTACTTCCTTTCGGAGCTCAAGAATGTTAGGAACACAAATTCGACCTTTCAGCCTTAGAATCCCCTCATTATCAATATGAAAACTCGAGGGTTCGCCTTTCTGAATTATCTCTCTGATCTTCTGAATGAAGTGATCATCCTTCTGAAGAGCAGATATTTTATCTATCAATGAAGTCGTGATAATAAAACTGGCGATCATTTCATTCTTTCGGCTTAACGCATCGGCCACGACATTGGCTTTCCCTGGAGTGTATATAATCTCAAAATCGTATGCTGCAAGAAACTCCAGTCAACGTTCCTACCTCAGATTCAAGTCTTTCTGGGTGAACAGATACTTTTACGACTGGTGATCTATAAACAGTTCAAATCTCTCACCCAGAAGAAAGTGTCTCCAGATTTTCAAAGCGAATAATATAGCCAATAACTCAAGGTCATGAGTGACGTAGTTCTTCTCGTGCGGCTTCAGCTGACGGCTAGCATAAACAATCACGTGACCCCTTTGCAATAACACTGCACCAAGGCCTTCTCTTGAAGCATCTGTCCAGACTTTCAAATCCTGATTGCCATCGATGATGGTTATCACTGGAGCTGTCGTTAATCTTAACTTTAGCTCTTCAAAAGCCTCTTCACATTCTGGAGTCCATTTGAATTTTGAGTGCTTCTTTGTAAGCTTCGTTAAGTGACCAGATATCTTCGAAAAGTTTTTAACGAACTTCCGGTAATAACTAGCCAATCCGAGAAAACTGCGGACTTCTGTAGGAGTACTGGGTTGTTTCCAATTCTGAATAGCTGTGATTTTACTTGGATCCCCAGCAATTCCTTCTTTTGATACAACGTGGCCCAAAAATTTCACTTCATCTTGCCAGAATATGCATTTGGACAGTTTGGCTTTCAATACATTCCGTCTCAGAATTTCTAGAACCTGCTCCAGATGCTTTTCATGTTCGGCTTTTGATTTAGAGAATATTAGAATATTGTCAATAAAAACCAGAACAAACTTATTCAAAACTCCTTTGAACACTCGATTCATCAGATCGACGAAGTAAGCTAGAGCGTTACATAAGCCGAACGACATTACTAACCACTCGTAGAATAAGTCTGGACCTCTGAATGCTGTCATAGGAACACACTCTTCGGCAATACGAAGTTGATGGAAGCCTGTAGCTAGGTCCATCCTTGAAAATACCTGTGCTCCATTCAGACGATCCAATAAATCATCGATTCTCGACAATGGATATTTATTCATTATTGTCTGTTTGTTCAAATCACGATAATCCACACATGGCCGTAGAGTACCATCAGATTTTGGGACAAACACCACTACTGCTCCCCAATCAGAGAAACTAGGCCTGATCAGACCCTTCCATACTAGCTGTCGTGTTTAATTGTCAAGTACTTCTTTCTCTTTCAAGGACATTCTTCGAATAGCGTGAACTACCGGCCTTGCATTTGGAATCAAAGCGATTTTGAAATCTATTTCTCTCTGCGGAGGTAAGCGAACAACTTCTTCAAACACATCCGCATAATTCTTGACGACAAGAATATCTTTTACGAGGTCGGTAATATTCTCTGTGACTTCAGGGATATTTTCTATTTGAGCAGGAGAAACATCCAAAGCTGCCCAGAAGTCTTTTCTATTAGAATTCTGACCTTCACAGGGAATGGTTATATAATCACCTGATTTAATCTTCGCCTTAACGACTCTGTCGGCGCATTTAACCTTAGCTTCATACTTGGTCAACCAGTCTAACCCCAAGATAAGATCAAATTCTTTAAAATTCATGACGACTGCGATGGTAGGGAACCGATAACGAGAAAAAGAAACCGGCACCCCACAAACCCAACTGAGATCGATGGAACCCCCGACCGGATTTTGGACAGTCATTGGTTCCTTGAGCTTCTTCAAATTTAAATCCAGTTTCTTAACTGCATTCTTTGCAACAAAGCTTCGCGACGCGCCGGTGTCAAACAGTACTTTAACTGGAATATCTTTGACAGTAAGCGTGCCTTCTAAAACATCTGGCCTTTCCTGAATAGCTGAGGGCTCAGAAGTTTCTGCCACTTCATTTACCTGAGCCTCATTGGTCTTTTTCGACAGCCAGCGGTCTTGCTTTACATGACCAGTCTGATGACAAAGATTACACTCTCGGGTCACTTAAAACCTGCTCTTGGATTTGGATTTATCCTTTCTTCGTTTGTTCCAAGATTTACAACTTATCGCCAAATGTCCTTGCCTATTGCAACTTGAGCATGTGGCAGTTATTACCGGTTCCTTGTCAGATTTAGCCCTTTTTCTCTTGGCACTGGGCTTCTTGCTAACTTCTGACATCCTACTGGCCTCAGGAAGATCAGTTTCAGACTCAACTTTATTACTAGAACTGACCTCCTCTTCGTAGCATAACATACCTTTCTTGTCGAGATCTTCGTACTGATAAGCCATATAAATCATTTCTGAAAAAGGAAGCTTCACATGCCCCATTACTTTATTTTGGTATTTCCTTTGAAGCCCGTTAATAAATCTCAGATTCTTTCTCTTTGTATTTTGAATTAGATGGGGAGCAAAGTGAGAAAGTTCGTGGAATTTCTTATGATATTCGGGAATGGTCATATCCCCTTGTATCAGATAAGAAAATTCATCACATAATCGCTCAGTCGCTTTGGGAGGAGTAAATCTTTCCAGGAAAATCATTTTGAATCTGTCCCAGGTGATATCACCTTCTGGATTATCCATAATAACCGAATCCCACCAGAACAAAGCTTCATCTTTGAGTGCCAAGGATGCCAGTAATCTTTTCTGGTCATCAATCAGCTTTAAACCATCAAAGATTTTCTCAGCAGAACGAATCCAAGCCTGTGTCTTCATAATAGATTCTTCACCAGAGAACGATTTTCCACCCATATTTCGATACTTGATTAATGGGGCCTCAACATCCGGTTCTGCATTCCTTCTGTTTCTGACACTCATTTTCTAGTACTTCTGCAAATAGCAGATCAAGTGTCAGGTCACAGAAAAGATATTTTAAAACATAGAAACATATACTTCAAATGTAAATGTGTTTATTGGGGTGTATTCCATTTTGTTACTCATACTAGGATATTACTAATCCTATCTGTAATGAGTTACTCGTCCTAAAACACTACTGGTTCTATTTCTGACGAGTTCGTTAATATGTTATATTCCAAAACTAAGCTTAACCAAAGCTCCGATACCAAATGAGACGACCCCGAACCCCGTACTGACGGCGGCAAGGGTAATCCTTGGAATATAACACAGAAACAGATAATAGCAGGACAGAATTAGATAAATACACCAGATAATGCACAATAGAATATATTGGATAAACGTAATCATCAGAATTACACAGTATACAGGATCATACTTAGTACAAATACAGTTCAGTTATACATAAATGTCTACAGCGGAAAACCAACATAATGTACAATAGGAGCTGAACAACATAAAAAGAGATAAATAATAGAATCCATCTTCAGCTCCAGCTATCCAGAAAGAGCTAGCTAAACCTGAATACAAGGCTGCCCGTGTAGAAAATGGGGCACCCGAGTTTGAAAGTGAAACAAACTACGAGTCAGTCATGGGACTGGTATGAGAAATCTACTCAACACATTTAAAATATGGCTAATCACAGGACCACGCCACTTTCGTGGAACGGGTTTACTCCATTGGATTGCCAGTGCTTTAAAACAAATTGTTCTTTTAAACATCGCAATGCTTTTTATAAAAATGAAGCCATTATAAGACTCAGTTCCCATCACACAATGCAACGCAAACCGGAGGATAGAGTTTTACCTTATAATGGCCAAAATATGCTTGATACGAATAAAACAAAAGAATTTGATATTATTACTAGTGTTTACATGTTTCAAAACAATTTTGAATCATAACTATCAATCCTAGACGACATGGGTACCATATATCATGTCGCCATATATATATATATATATATATATATATATATATATATATATATATATATATATACACACACAAACAATCAAAACTGCACAGTCACGTATTTGGAAATTGGATTTCCGTCATGAACCAAGGCAAAAGATAGTCCTTACCGAATTTGAGATGCTCTAACCCGCCCCTCAGGAACAGCCGCAACTGCCCCTTGGATCGTCAGGGCTGGTCCACCGATGTGGATTATTATGCTTGAACAATACGTTTCCCTGCCCTATGGGGCGTAAATGAGCCAACGAATGGCTCCATCGGTCCCGGATCGACCGATATATCCGAGGCGCCTCGCTATCCATCATCCACATAAGTAAAATGTTAGCCCGTGTAAAAACATCGACATAACTCCTAGCTAGAAAGAAACACATGCCCTCCCCGAGGTCCTTCTCCCATTTCTGGTTCATACCGGGGTCTGAGGCTCGCGAATTCACGTTATACACAAAGCTACGCCACACAGGCGGTGCTTTGATCATCAATCACAAGACTTTGCTTTTCAACAGAAGCCCTGATCACTGCATCTTAGCATGTCACACAGGCAATTCATACCATGCAACTGATGGCTATCAATCACATAGAATAAATTCCAATGTCAGACACACAATCCATTTACAAGTCCGTTCTGGGTCGGAACTAAACCGGAGGTACTATATACCTCGCAAACCCATCGATCTCCACGTACGTCTGGATGATCACCACTCATTATCCATATTTCGGGATGCCTCCCAATCAGGACATCAGTTACCATCCAAACGAGGTGAAGATTTCCGGTCTTCAACCACCGTCTTCATCTTCGATTTCTTATCGTCGATTCAGTTATTCAGAATGGGATAAACCCGGTCTTTCTGAGCAACTCGCGTATATAATAAACACGTGCTACACAAACACTACATGCGCATCATTTCAATTCATTAGTCACTAACCGTCAATCAGTAAGAGAACGATTTCCCAAATATTAACCCCGAAGGCCGAAACCAACATCAGATCGAAATCCAGGAAACCATTCGACTTAGTTAACCTTCAGTTAATTTCTAAATTTCACATCCATATCGTTTATAATATTTTATAACGATTTATCGCTATTTTTATTTATTTTAAAATAGCCAATTTATTCAAACGACGCTTCGGACCATAACGCAGCCGTTGCGCTGTTTTTCTTCAGATTTGATTTACACATATCTGAAAATCTAACCGTTGGATCTTCACAAAATTTACATCATTAGAAAGATCTTTTCAAAACGAATCCAACGGTTCCAGTTTCGGGAAAATCCGATGGTCGGATCTCCCGGTATAATCGTTTGAAGTTTCGATTTCAAAATACGAACTGCAGCGTCGTTATTCGATTTTATATAAGTATATATATAATCGATTCTGGCGCTGTTTTTCTTCAGATTTGAATTAAACATTCCAGACAATCCAACCGTTGGATTTTTACAAATTTGGTGCCGTTGGAAAGATATTTCCAAAGCGAACCCAACGGTTGCGATTTCAGGAAAATTCGATGGTCGGATCTCCCGCACTAATCGTCTGAAATCACGGTTTCAAAATACGAACTACAGCTTCGTTATTCTATATATTTCAATTCTATTTATATATTTATATCGATTCTTCGATTTTAAAACCATATGATTTTCATACATTTGATAAAAATGATGTTTTTATCTAACTGTCTCCTATTTCAATACTTCACTATTTTTAACAATTCATGTATATAATAAAAGTGTGATTTTTAATGTAAAACAATTTATTTCAAAACTCGACTATTTTATATAGTTAATATAGGTGATAAAAATAGGATTTTTATTATAAAACAACTTATTTCAAAACAAGATTATTTTATATAGTTCATATCGATGATAAAAATAGGATTTTTATTATAAAACAATTTCTTTCAAAATATGAATACCATTCAACACATGAATTTTAATTCTACGAATGAATTTCGATTCAACACATGAAGGTTTTCTATAGTTTATATAAATAGATAAAAAGGTGATTTTTATATTTAAAACACGAATACCATTCAACACATGAATTTCAATTCAACGAATGAATTTCGATTCAACACATGAAGGTTTTCTATAGTTTTTATAAATAAATAAAAAGGTGATTTTTATATTGCAAAACAATTTATTTCAAAACATGAATGTCATTCAATAAAGGAATTTTTATTCAACACACGAATATAGTTTCAACACATGAAAATAATTCTAACACATGAATATTATTCAAAATTTCGGCAGCATAACGGCAGGGTAGTTAAAACCGGTACCGTCCCTAGTACGGCTCCTCGCTCTACCTTAAAGCCTCGCAGCTTTTGACAATGGGGAATCATGCATCTAGTTCGCACGCAGGCGGCATGTATATTTTTTTCATTTCCACAAACTAATCCTATGTGGTTTCAACCAAATATTTCTCAACCACAAACGGGTATTTTTCAACCACAAACAACCAATTTCAACCACAAACAATTTCAACCAACCATTTGCTATCAATCAATTTTCACACCAATCACAACCAATAAATATCGTCCATGGTTTGTGTAATAACCGGGAAATGCGAGCCAATTTAAAAATTTTATTTTGGCAATTTTAATGAACTTTGAATATTTAAAATGAATTATTTTCAATAATATCGACGAGAAATTTATTTTGAATATAATTCGAACGTATATATTATATACATCATCGTTAGAATATAAATATTTTTATATAATTATAAAAGGAATTGAAAATGGCGCGGTAGTTCGATAATTCGATTTCAAACTTCAATTGAATGTACTAGGTGCAAAATAATCCGGATTTTAGTGAAACCAAAAACATTAGGACCTAATTGATAATATCTTTCCAACGAATCCAAAAAATCAAGATTTCATAGCGGGAATCAAAAGATATGTCCAGTTGAAAATTCTGAATAGTCGCTATGGAATTCAGGCCCTTAAAAATGGACATTTTGCAAACGACCTCGGATTTCGACGAAACCACTTTTGTTGGATCCGTGATGTCAAACTATTGCTAGATTCCCAATTTCATAATTTTTTGAATCAATATGTGAGCGTGGCAAAGGAAAACGTGTTTGACCAGTTTCAGTTGATTTTAATCGACTGGAAAATGGCCATTTTTCCAACGGTCTCAGAATTCGATGAAACTAGTTTTGTTAGGACCGTATCGTCAATACGAAGCTAGAAAATATTTTTCTGGAATTTTTCGAGTTAATATGTGACCCCGGTAAATTGAAATGCGCGTTCAAATTCAATATATAGAGTTATATGTTGATTTTAACGGAAACTGATCGTAACGATCGAATCAGCTTATGATACATATCCCATTGTGTTCGGAATGGGGGGAAAACGCAATGGACGACAGGCGGTGGGCCTCGTTTTGAGGTCGAAAATAAAAGTTGCTTTTTTGGTGAAAATAAAATAATTAAATAAATTAAAAATTAAAAATTCTCTCTCCCCTCTATATTCACTATGCGCCCCCCTTCCCCCGTTAAAAACCTAACTCAGAAAAAAAAAATGACGAAAGGGGCGCAGCCGCGCAACCGCCAACCCCCTTCCTCCCCGTTCGCCGCCGCCGCCAGGCAAGCGCCCCCTAGTTGCGCCATCGACCGAAGACCCCACCGCGCCTGCCTCCGCCCTCCGCTCCTTCTCTCCCCTCTCTCACGCACCCTCTCTCTTCTCCCTCCTTGAAGCCGGGGGTCCAAATCCAAGCCCCCCCAATCGACAGCCACTTCTAGAGCGCAGCACCACCTTCCAGGAGCCGACGACCACTGCGACTTCCCCCCCTTCAACTAGCGAGCCTCTCCCCTTGACCAGCGACTCCATTTTGCGAAGAAGAAGGTGATTTTTATTTTAGTAAATCAGTTTTAATTTAATTTCAGTTTAATTAAATCGATTATTAACTATTATAAATCAGTTTTAATCTATAGGAAGGAAAACACGCATGTTATTTGTATAGAGAGGAATGATTTTTGTCTGATTAGATTAAAAAGATCGTATTTTTAGCATTAAAAATATTTGATTTCCTTACGATAAAAGTATGGATTTTTATCATGAGAAAGATTCGATTTTTAGAATGAAGAAGATTGGATTTTTAAAAGCGAACGGATTTGATTTTTGGCAATGTGAAAATATGATTTTTATATTTTTAAAGAATTAAAAATATGATTTTTATATTTTTAAAGTATTAAAAATATAATCTTTACATAGAAAATGTAAAATTATGATTTTTGTCTATGTAGAGAATTAAAAATATAATTTTTACATGATAGGAATATTAGAAATATCATCTTTATATGAGTAGAAAAATAAAAGTGTGATTTTTATAATGATATATTTGAAAAGGCGAAATCTTTATATAGAGGATAGCGAGGTAAAGATATAATTTTTATCTATATAGTAGCAATGTAAAAATAGAAATTTTATCCATATAGCGTGATTATAAAAATAGGATTTTTATATATTGAATAGCAAAGTAAAAATTCGATTTTTATATATTGAATAGCAAAGTAAAAATAGGATTTTTATATATTGAATAGCAAAGTAAAAATTCGATTTTTATATATTGAATAGCAAAGTAAAAATAGGATTTTTATATATTGAATAGCAAAGTAAAAATTCGATTTTTATATATTGAATAGCAAAGTAAAAATTCGATTTTTATATATTGAATAGCGAAGTAAAAATTCGATTTTCATATATATAGTGGCTACGGGTAGCAAAGACGACAAAAGGCGAGAACGATGAAGATTTCTCTAAATGAAGAGTCGTGGTATTGGATAGCTATCGGTGAAAATTTCTCACCTTTCAATTTCATTTTCTAGTCATATATATATACTAGGATGTAGACGGTGTTTAGTAGCACCCGACACAATCATCCACAGACCATGGACTTGTTTGTTTGATTGCAAAAATTATTTAGATTATTTGATTGAAATTTGGATTGTTTGGTGAAATGAATGGATTTGATTGATGTGTGAATGGCGTGGGCCTTCACTAGACTGGGGATAAGGCTAGGCCTCGTCCCATTTCTAATATCGTGCCGTTATGTCGCCGAAATTTTCTAAAATAAGTTAGGAAAATAAAATTATCATTTTATTTAAAGAATGAACTGAATAGAAATTCATATGTTGAAATAAAATATTTTATCGTTAAAAATATAATTTTTAACGTGAAAGTGAATAAAATAAAATATTCATTTACAAACTGGACGGTTTGTTTATGTACACCTATTTGAAGGACATTGATTGGGACGATAAATTTTACACATCGCCCAACTGCACAAATAAAATCTGTGTTTGATTGTTTGAAACCCCACACGGGTGTTGGGATGAAATTTGAAGTTCACTCATCCTGATTGATTAAATATGTCGATCGATTGATTGACAGGCTGTTATAAGCATTAGATATCTATATTTGATGCTTATACAGTGTAGTGTACTTTGGTTGATGGTTGATTATTTTTCAATGTTATTATACACGTATGATGCATGAAAATCCATATAATTAACATTATGGTAATTGATTGGGCCTCATTCCAATTTAGAAAATAAAGAATATTATAAAATAAAGGTTCATGTGTTGACTGTACTCATCCGTTGAGATTAGTCATGTGTTGAACGAAATATTTTAATAATAAAATTTACATCTTTAATATTATAAAATAAAGGTTCATGTGTTGACTGTACTCATTCGTTGAGATTATTCATGTGTTGAACGAAATATTTTAATAATAAAATTTACATCTTTAATATTATAAAATAAAGGTTCATGTGTTGACTGTACTCATCCGTTGAGGTTAGTCATGTGTTGAACGAAATATTTTAACAATAAAATTCACATCTTTATCATATATGAAATTAGAAATCAACTGGAAAATAGATAAGATGAGTGGTCTCCTGGGTATTGATCTGATGTTGGTTTCGGCCTTCGGGGTTAATATTTAGGGAATCGTTCCCTTACTAATTTACGGTTGGAGTCTGATTTGATATCAAACGATAGATACCCAAATTTTTATAAAATATATTTAATAACAAAAATAGTCACACGTGGACAGTACTCATTCGTTGAGATTAGTCGTTTGTTGACAAAAATAAATATTCATTTGTTGAATAGAATATTTGAAAATAGAAAATATGAAGCCGTGTTGATTAGAGATGCGATATTTTGACGAGAACGATATTTATATCGATTTTATTCATTTTAAAATGAATATTGAAAAGTGATGTCGAAATCGAATATTTTGAAATGGGTTTGAAATAGAATTGATTTGTGGGTTTATCGTGAGCAGTGTTTTAAATAACACTAGTTCTTTAACCCGATAATAAATAGAATGTGATTCGGGTTTGTCGTGAACTGTGTTTTAAAAAGACATTAGTTCTTTAACCCAATAAAAGGAGTTTTAATGAATCTTCATTTAAATTGAAATGTGTATTGATAATTCAAATTATTAAATTTGGCAAATGAGCGAGAATGGAGTACTACCAGTTTTGCTCCAAAGTGATAGTTAAATCTTTAATTAGATTTGAACGTGAAATGGTAATTAATTTTACCGATAACACCACGGGGTTAGATATGGAGTATTACCAGTTTTTCTTCATGGGATGAATAGGATGGGATTGGGAAATAAAATAAGTAATTACTTCGGTGTGGTTCGCTAATCTCGACTAGTTTGGAAAACCATAATTTGGTTTGAAATGTCATCCAAAGGAAGATTAAAGGGTAAATTTTAAAGAATTTATCTTGGATAAAATTAATGGGAACCTTTCCCTAAAAATGTGATTTTGTGAATAAAAGAATATTCCGAATTGGAATGAGGCGTATGCTGTGTTTGTGTAACATTTGTTTTAATATACGCGGGTTGTTCGGAAAGGCCGGGTTTATACCCATTCTGAATGACCGATTCGACGATATGTCAAAGATGGAGACGGTGGTTGAAGACCGGAAGTCTTCACATCGTTTGGGTGATTACTGATGATCTTGATTGGGCTGTACACCCAAGATGAGGGAATTAGTTAGTGGTCGTCCAGACGTACTTGGAGATGGATGGATATGCGAGGAAAGTGCCTCCGGTTTCGTTCAGACCCAGAACGAACTTGTAAATGGATTGTGTGTCTGACATTGGATTTTATTCTGTGTTGATTGATTTCTGTTAAATATATATCTGTTTGGCGGCGGAGAATTTATTCTCTTGCTTAACGCCCTTCTCTGAGACGTACAAGCTTAGAGGTTATATATTGATAGATATCAATCGCATGGCATGAGTTGCCTGTGTGGCACGCTGAGATGCAATGATCAAGGCTTCTGTTGAAAAGCAAAGCCTTGTGGTTGATGATCAAAGCACGACCTTTATGGCGTAGCTTTGTGTATAGCGTGAATTCGCGAGCCTCACACCTCGGTATGAGTCAAAAACGGGATACGGACTGCAGGGAGAGCACGGCATTTCTTTCTAGCTTTGGTGGTGTCAGTGACTTACCAGCCCTGACATTTATATACTTTTCACCTATGTGGTTGTTGGAATGCGAGGCGCCTCGATTATAGGTCTGTAAGGACCGGGAAACGTGTGTTCAGGCATAATTAATCCTCTAACATAAGTGAGGACCGGCCCTGAAGCATCCAAGGGTTGCCCAGAGTGCGTAGCCCTGGGACATTTGCTAGAGTGTCTCGAACGCGGAGAGGAGCTTGCCCCTTGCCTCGACTCATGACGGAATCCAATTTCCAATACGTGATATTGCGGTTTTAATTGTAGAACTAGTATGGCGACATAGTAGATGGTAGCTATGCCGCCTATGACTGATATTTATGATTAAAATTGTTTTGACACTATACACCTATAATAGTATCAAATAATGTGTTTTAAACGTATCAAGCATGCTTTGGCTGTTATAAGGGAAAACCCTATCCTCCGGCTTGCGTTGCATTGTGTGATGGGACCTGGGTCTTATAACAGCTTCATTTTTCTTTATTTAGCATTGCGTTGTTTGTTCAATGCACTGGTATTCTTGGGAGGAAACCCGTTCCGTGTTATACGGCGTGGTCCCTTGATTTACCTTACTTTAAAATCAATATTAATAATTGTTTTAGTTCTCACACCAGTCACATGACTGACCTGGAGTTTATTGTTTTAACCTAAACTCTGGGTGCCCCTATTTTCGACACGGGCAGCTAGTAGTTTTGGTTTTGCAGATTTATATTCACAGGATCCTGGTTTACAGCTGGAATGATATCTGGAAAGCTCTGTATCCGTATATCACCTTCAGTTGTGCTTTGTATTATTTTCCGCTGCTATGTAATTTATTGTAATCTCTGATATTTATCGAATGTAATTTATTCATTTATACTCTGTATATTCTTGTATCTGATGGAATTGTTGTAATAGCAATGATATGTTCTTCCGTCTGCGTTCTGTTTTGTCTTGTCCTCACAGTAATTCGTTCTTTCTCATCTCTTCGGAGACCGGGGAAGTTCGGGTCGCTTCATTTGGTATCAGAGCTTTGGTTTACAGAGCTCGAGAACAAGACACATTAGAACCATACGAAAGAATTCATCAGATATTGGATTAATAATATCCAATTAGAATGACTCGTTAGAGATAGGATCAGTAGTGTCCTAGAACGAGTGTGAGGAGTATATTTTTCAAATGAAAACAATTTTGTTTTGAAAATTTAAACCATTTTATACGTATTTGAATATTTTATTTGTTTTGAATATGGACAATCCAATATATAAAGGTTTTGCATATACGCGTCATGAACGTATATTCGAAGTTTTAATATATTGGATAGATATAGAACCACACTTGTAATAACTCGTATTTCGATAACATGTTAAAACGAGAATCAAGGCAGAATTTAATTTTAAATTCTGAATCAAGTAAAACGGGCTATGCCATTGCGTTCGTCTCGGAAAAATACGCGAAATAGAGTCCGAAATTTTGTAAATCGGAGTCTGTATGACCCGGTTAGGGCCCAAAGAAGTTTTCGGGAAATTTGAATTTCGAAACATGCAGAGATGGGGCCAGGCGGGAAAATTCCCGCCCAGACAAGTCGACTTGGCTGTCGACAGGGCTGTCGACTTGCAAGTCGACAGGCATGTCGACAGGCAAGTCGACAGGGCTGTCGACTTGCCCTATCGGCTGATTCTGGCCTGGTGCACCTATTTTCTATCTTGGCTAGGTTTTTGGGCCTGGTTTGAAATCTGACGGTTCAGGTTGGTCCTAGGGTTAATCTAAGGGTCCTAACTAGCCTAATCTTCTATAAATAAGCCCCTAACCCCCCCTAAACCCTCATTATTCACTCATGTAACTAAACTATGGCCAAATTTCTACTCTCATGGTCTCCACTCAACTATCCTAGCCTCCACTTCATTTCTATAAGAGGTTTCATGATCATGAGAGTATTAGAGAGTCCCTATGTTAGTATGAGAGCTCCTCAAGTTGATTTCAAGGCAAAAGTTTTGGTCTTTGTTCATAAAGATGGTGTATTTGTTGATTTGGAGCATCCATCTATGGGTTTTTGGGTGATGGCATGCATAGGCTTCATTACAAGCTTTAGTTTAATCGATTTAGGCCTTCATAGCAATGTAAGCCCTTTCCCTACTCTTAGATATTAACTATGAAGTTAAATGTTCATGTTGCAAGTTTGGGTTTGATCATTGAGTATGATACATGCTATCGTGTCATGCAAGTTTATGAAGTCATTATCTTGATCTTGTGAGCTAAAAGCTACAACCTTTATGTTGAAATGTTGCATTAGGCAACATGAGAACCCTCATAACCTTTATGTCAACTTGCATATGAAGTCATAACCCTTATATGATGATATATGCGAGTTACTAGTCATCATTCCATATCTTTTGTCACCATGATTCGCTTATGTGCCAAGTTTGGGTTTATGCATGTTTTGAGGCTTAAGAATGTAACATGCAAGTTAATGAACACATTTGTGCCTCATTTGCCACCATGATTAACTTGTGGCCTAATATCCATTTTTGTCATGCCTTTGCCAAGTCTCTTCTTTTAATCCATTACGTTTTCGCGAACGTATATGCGAGTTTAAAAGCGTTGGGTTATGTTATGGGTAATTTCTAATGACATGAAAATACAACTTGAAAACATGACTTGAAATATAACATGGAAGTTGACATGTAAGTATGCATAAAAACATAAGCTTGGGAATTTACCTATTAAGTTAGGTCTACCCTTTGGGAATTTACCTAGTAAGTTAGGTCTACCCAAATGCTTGAAAACTTGTAACATGTTTTGGGAAACATGATGGACATGACACTTAGATAATATAAGTGTGGCCAACTCGAGGTTGGGTTGAGTTTGCAACGTAAAAATACCCGGAACCGACCGGCCTAACTAGTAGTTGCAAACAATAGGACCCAATGTGAGAAGTTGGTCATGTTGTGCTTGAACCCGAGGTTAGACCAAGTTGTGGTGTAAAGCTACCCGGAACCGACCGGCTTAACTAGTAACCACAACAAAGTCTAATGTGAGTGGTGAAGGTGCATTAAGTAATTAATGCCACATGATAGGGTTAAGTTAATTTGATTAATGACTCTTAACCAAATATGACATGGACAAATGGGTTAAGTAATTTGATTAGGCTAATGATACTTAACAAAACATGACAAGGTTGGGTAGGTTAAGTAACTTGATTTGCCTAATGACACTTAACCATTTTTATATGACTAGTGGATGGGGTTAAGTTAACCAACACTTAATCAATCCAACGCGATAACTTGGTAAGGTTAAGTAAGTTTTCTTAATGACGCTTAACCGAAAAATACGGTTAACGAATGGGGTTAAGATTAGACCCAACTAGTCTAAACATGGAAATCGGATGGGGTTAAGTTAGCCTAGACTTAATTAATCCCACTTGGTAGTTTAATGGGGTTAAGTTAAACACTTAACTAATCTAAACATGATGAATTGATGTGGGTAAGTGACCTATACTTATCCAATCTAACTCGTTAATTTATTGTGGTTAAGTTAACCAATACTTAACCAATATAACGTGAAAACATGATAAGGCTAAGTCACGAATCGCTTGAATACACTTGACCGATTTGACTAAGTAAATTGATAGGGTCAAGTTAATATATACTTAACCAATCTAGAATGATAATTGGACGAGGTTAAGTCGTGAATTGCTTAATATACTTAACTAACTTGAGCATGGTTTGTAGGGTTAAGCCTTGAACTTGGATACTTAGCCAATTTTGACAGGATTTGTAGACGGGTTAAGTCATGAACTTAAGTGACACTTAATCCATTATGTAAACCCTAGTTCTGAGGATTAGGTGGATAACCGTAGTTAACAAGGATAACGGGAACAATGCTAAGTGGTAAACCTTAGTTGAAGAATAACTAAGTAATGATTCTTAGTCAAGGAAATTTAGACCAGTTCATAGATAGATGAGTAACCTGATACGGTAGGTCATCGTTTAAGTATACGAGTAGGAGCAAGTATCTGATTTAGATAAAGGCTCCAGCGAACTGGGTAACGAAGCAGCGGCTTCGGGGAGCGTGAGGATATTCTTGGTATCCCTCTATGAGCTGCCAGGTGATTATACTAGGCTCATGAGAGGTTAAGGTCTGCGTTAGAAGAACCAAGAGTATGCCTTGGTTGCTATACGAGCGACCTAAAGACGGGGATGGATAGGGGATAGTCGACGATACACGGTCGTACCCTAGATAGCATTTCGTCAGGCTACCTACCATCTTCAGTCAATCGTGTACGTGCGGAAAGGCAGGGAACCACCAACAGACCATGTGCTTGCTATCGAGTCATGGGTGAGGTTGGCCCGTAGGAAAGTGGGCTATAGTGGGGCCGTGGAGTGGTTCTTATACATGATTTTTCTTGGATTGCCTTTCAGTAGTTGAGGGAGGGGTCACGTGGGACCATAGCCACGGGTACAAAAACAGACCTTGATATCTGCATCGGCAGACGATTTAAAGCTCCCGACCGAGTTCCGTATTTCTTGATTTGCCCTGGCACGGAACTCGGATGGCACATTGGGGAACATGTGCATCTAGACATGGAAAACGATTCATGATACATACGTGGGATCAAGGGCGCGGTTGACGGGTGGCGTAATCCCTAGTGGTCCTAGGTGGCCAAAACCCAAACCGAGACACGGAAACGTTCATTAGGTAGCATAATCCCTAGCGGTCCTAGGTGGCATAAATCCTAAGTGGACGCGCGATAGTTCATGGTAAGGAAACACAACTAGATCAAGGGTTGCAGTCCAAAACAACTTCAGGGATAAACCGTTTACATGGGAAAGCCCGTACAGCCTACGGCAAAGGACTGAACTTATACATGGAAAGAAACATATGGGTTGAGTAACCTATATATGCGGCATATTAGGTTGACATGGACCATTACACGACTTTTGAGTAAGGGTCATTCACGGATAACACGTAATACAGTTGGGATACTAGTACGGTAGGTGCAGAGCGGATATACAGGATAGATGCCATGGGACGTTATACGTGATAGATATCTTGGGGATATTATACTTGATAGAAACCTAACGATGTGATACCTTGTTTTATCTTGACATCGTAATTTATCATGACACCTTAGTTTACCTGAGTTCAGTAGTTCATCCTGTTATTTTGATTTAGCCTATCTATCTTGTTATCATGCTTATGTTCATCTCAGTTTCTCATGTCAGTTAACTTTACTAGTTTTTATACTAATAGTAGATAGGGCTTACTCAGTCTTTTTGACTGACCCATTTTTGTTTCGCCTCTTTTCTTCCGTTTCCCCCCCAGGTTACAGGGAGGAAATACTGTTGTTTAGTTCGGACTTCTTCTACTTGAAGGTCATCATGGATGGCTTGGACTTTTCCTGGCTATGGCTACTTTACTGTTTTTATTTGGGGAATAATTTATGAAAAAGTCTTTATGCTTCTTTACTATTGCAAGACAGGTTTTGATGTACTCTGATGTAAAAGGCTTTAGACCTTATGTATTCATGTTTATGAAAGTTCGATTTTACTTCCGCTATTTTATATGTTCTGTCTTGTGATATTTCTGTGCATGTTTACCAATAATGCCCCTCTAAAGCTAGTGCATTCCTTTGCGAGTGACCCTAGCGGAGGCGGGGTGTTACAACACTCTAGCCGCCCGGACATGATTCTGATGATGGCGCGCCATCACCAGTATTTATTTTCGTGTTTCGAAGGTGTGATATCTATATATTTCCATTAGACTGGTGTGAGAACCAAAACTTATATAGCTAGATTTATTGTTGTGAATTGGCATCAAAAACATGATTTTTTGTATATATATCAAAGTTATGAATTTGAAACTGTAATTCACTAATTGATTGATGTTTGTGTTGTTTGATAATTTTGAACCATTTAGCCTAATTGCATCAAATATTGAATTGTATTGAAAATTAGTCGCATTTGCTTGCATATACATGTACTTACATTGAACAGGTCATAGCAAGGAGGCTAGAGCAGAGAATAAAATTTGTTTGCCCGACAAATAGGTACATGTTTACTATAATTTACTGTTTTGTTTGGGTGATGATGATTTTATGAGCCTATTGGCTTTTTCTTTTTTTTTTTGAGATCAGAAGGCCTGTATGGCAATTTCGGGATTTTCCCGTGGCTCCCGGTGCAGGGGAGGTTATGGCGAAATTTTTCGAAAATTTAGGGTGTTAGCCAAATTTTTGAAGAATTTGAAAATTCTCAGAAACTGAAAAGTTGGAGAATGGAAGCCAGATCGAACATAGAGCTGATTAATCAAACCACTTTCGACTTCGTTCCTTTTCGGGGACGAAAAGTTTTAAGTGGGGGAGATTGTAATAACCGGGAAATGCGAGCCAATTTAAAATTTTTATTTTGGCAATTTTAATGAACTTTGAATATTTAAAATGAATTATTTTCAATAATATCGATGAGAAATTTATTTTGAATATAATTCGAACGTATATATTATATACGTCATCGTTAGAATATAAATATTTTTATATAATTATAAAAGGAATTGAAAATGGCGCGGTAGTTCGATAATTCGATTTCAAACTTCAATTGAATGTACTGGGTGCAAAACAATCCAGATTTTAGTGAAACCAAAAACATTAGGACCTAATTGATAATATCTTTCCAATGAATCCGAAAAATCAAGATTTCATAGCGGGAATCAAAAGATATGTCCAGTTGAAAATTCTGAATAGTCGCTATGGAATTCAGGCCCTTAAAAATGGACATTTTGCAAACGACCTCGGATTTCGACGAAACCACTTTTGTTGGATCCGTGATGTCAAACTATTGCTAGATTCCAAATTTCATAATTTTTCGAATCAATGTATGAGCGTGGCAAAGGAAAACATGTTTGACCAGTTTCAGTTGATTTTAATCGACTGGAAAATGGGCATTTTTCCAACGGTCTCAGAATTCGATGAAACTAGTTTTGTTAGGACCGTATCGTCAATACGAAGCTAGAAAATATTTTTCTGGAATTTTTCGAGTTAGTATGTGACCCCGGTAAATTGAAATGCGCGTTCAAATTCAATATATAGAGTTATATGTGGATTTTAACGGAAACTGATCGTAACGATCGAATCAGCTTACGATACATATCCCATTGTCTTCGGAATGAGGGTAAAACGCTGTGGACGATAGGCGGTGGGCCTCGTTTTGAGGTCGAAAATAAAAGTTGCTTTTTGGTGAAAATAAAATAATTAAAGCAATTAAAATTTTAAAATTCTCTCTCCCCTCTATATTCACTCTGTCCCCCCCCCCCCCCCCCCGTTAAAAACCTAACTCGGAAAAAAAAAGAAAAATGACGAAAGGGGCGCAGCCGCGCAACCGCCACCCCCCTTCCTCCCCGTTCGCCGCCGCCGCCAGGCAAGCGCCCCCCTAGTCACGCCACCGACCGAAGACCCCACCGCGCCTGCGCCTGCCTCCACCCTCCGCTCCTTCTCTCCCCTCTCTCACGCACCCTCTCTCTTCTCCCTCCCTGAAGCCGCGGGTCCAAATCCAAGCCCCCCCCCCCCCCGATCGACAGCCACTTCTAGAGCGCAGCACCACCTTCCAGGAGCCAGCGACCACTGCAACTTCCCCCCCCCCCCCTTCAAACAGGGAGCCTCTCCCCTTGACCAGCGACTCCATTTTGCGAAGAAGAAGGTGATTTTTATTTTAGTAAATCAGTTTTAATTTAATTTCAGTTTAATTAAATCGATTATTAACTATTATAAATTAGTTTTAATCTATAGGAAGGAAAACATGCATGTTATTTGTATAGAGAGGAATGATTTTTGTCTGATTAGATTAAAAAGATCGTATTTTTAGCATTAAAAATATTTGATTTCCTTACGATAAAAGTATGGATTTTTATCATGAGAAAGATTGGATTTTTAGAATGAAGAAGATTGGATTTTTAAAAGCGAACGGATTTGATTTTTGGCAATATGAAAATATGATTTTTATATTTTTAAAGAATTAAAAATATGATTTTTTTTATTTTTAAAGTATTAAAAATATAATCTTTACTATATAGAAAATGTAAAAAATATGATTTTTGTCTACGTAGAGAATTAAAAATATAATTTTTACATGATAGGAATATTAGAAATATCATCTTTATATGAGTAGAAAAATAGAAGTGTGATTTTTATAATGATATATTTGAAAAGGAGAAATCTTTATATAGAGGATAGCGAGGTAAAAATATAATTTTTATCTATATAGTAGCAATGTAAAAATAGAAATTTTATCCATATAGTATGATTATAAAAATAGGATTTTTATATATTGAATAGCAAAGTAAAAATTCGATTTTTATATATTGAATAGCAAAGTAAAAATAGGATTTTTATATATTGAATAGCAAAGTAAAAATTCGATTTTTATATATTGAATAGCAAAGTAAAAATAGGATTTTTATATATTGAATAGCAAAGTAAAAATTCGATTTTTATATATTGAATAGCGAAGTAAAAATTCGATTTTTATATATTGAATAGCGAAGTAAAAATTCGATTTTCATATATATAGTGGCT
Organism: Allium sativum; assembly: GCA_030737875.1. NCBI lineage: Eukaryota > Viridiplantae > Streptophyta > Magnoliopsida > Asparagales > Amaryllidaceae > Allium > Allium sativum. Next base: position 874,709,955 of record CM060912.1, on the reverse strand, counting down.
ACGGGTAGCAAAGACGACAAAAGGCGAGAACGATGAAGATTTCTCTAAATGAAGAGTTGTGGTATTGGATAGCTATCGGTGAGAATTTCTCACCTTTCAATTTCATTTTCTAGTCATATATATATACTAGGATGCAGACGGTGTTTAGTAGCACCCGACACAATCGTCCACAGACCAAGGACTTGTTTGTTTGATTGCAAAAATTAGTTAGATTATTTGATTGAAATTTGGATTGTTTGGTGAAATGAATGGATTTGATTGATGTGTGAATGGCGTGGGCCTTCACTAGACTGGGGATAAGGCTAGGCCTCCTCCCGTTTCTAGTATCGTGCCGTTATGCCGCCGAAATTTTCTAAAATAAGTTACGAAAATAAAAATATCATTTTATTTATTGAATGAACTGAATAGAAATTCATATGTTGAAAATAAAATATTTTATCGTTAAAAATATAATTTTTAATGTGAAAGTGAATAAAATAAAATATTCATTTACAAACTAGACGGTTTGTTTATGTGCACCTATTTGAAGGACATTGATTGGGACGATAAATTTTACACATCGCCCAACTGCACAAATAAAATCTTTGTTTGATTGTTTGAAACCCCACACGGGTGTTGGGATGAAATTTGAAGTTCACTCATCCTAATTGATTAAATATGTCGATCGATTGATTGACAGGCTGTTATAAGCATTAGATATCTATATTTGATGCTTATACAGTGTAGTGCACTTTGGTTGATGGTTGATTATTTTTCAATGTTATTATACACGTATGATGCATGAAAATCCATATAATTAACATTATGGTAATTGATTAGGCCTCATTCCAATTTTTAAAATAAAGAATATTATAAAATAAAGGTTCATGTGTTGACTGTACTCATCCGTTGAGATTAGTCATGTGTTGAACGAAATATTTTAATAACAAAATTTACATCTTTAATATTATAAAATAAAGGTTCATGTGTTGACTGTACTCATCCGTTGAGATTAGTCATGTGTTGAACGAAATATTTTAATAATAAAATTTACATCTTTAATATTATAAAATAAAGGTTCATGTGTTGACTGTACTCATCCGTTGAGGTTAGTCATGTGTTGAACGAAATATTTTAACAATAAAATTCACATCTTTATCATATATGAAATTAGAAATCAACTGGAAAATAGATAAGATGAGTGGTCTCCTGGGTATTGATCTGATGTTGGTTTCGGCCTTCGGGGTTAATATTTAGGGAATCGTTCCCTTACTAATTTACGGTTGGAGTCTGATTTGATATCAAACGATAGATACCCAAATTTTTATAAAATATATTTAATAACAAAAATAGTCACACGTGGACAGTACTCATTCGTTGAGATTAGTCGTTTGTTGACAAAAATAAATATTCATTTGTTGAATAGAATATTTGAAAATAGAAAATATGAAGCCGTGTTGATTAGAGATGCGCTATTTTGACGAGAACGATATTTATATCGATTTTATTCATTTTAAAATGAACATTGAAAAGTGATGTCGAAATCGAATATTTTGAAATGGGTTTGAAATAGAATTGATTTGTGAGTTTATCGTGAGCAGTGTTTTAAATAACACCAGTTCTTTAACCCGATAATAAATAGAATGTGATTCGGGTTTGTCGTGAACTGTGTTTTAAAAAGACATTAGTTCTTTAACCCAATAAAAGGAGTTTTAATGAATCTTCAATTAAATTGAAATGTGTATTGATAATTCAAATTATCAAATTTGGCAAATGAGCGAGAATGGAGTACTACCAGTTTTTCTCCAAAGCGATAGTTAAATCTTTAATTAGATTTGAACGTGAATTGGTAATTAATTTTACCGATAACACCACGGGGTTAGATATGGAGTATTACCAGTTTTTCTTCATGGGATGAATAGGATGGGATTGGGAAATAAAATAAGTAATTACTTCGGTGTGGTTCGCTAATCTCGACTAGTTTGGAAAACCATAATTTGGTTTGAAATGTCATCCAAAGGAAGATTAAAGGGTAAATTTTAAAGAATTTATCTTGGATAAAATTAATGGGAACCTTTCCCTAAAAATGTGATTTTGTGAATAAAAGAATATTCTGAATTGGAATGAGGCGTATGTTGTGTTTGTGTAACATTTGTTTTAATATACGCGGGTTGTTCGGAAAGGCCGGGTTTATACCCATTTTGAATGACCGATTCGACGATATGTCGTAGATGGAGACGGTGGTTGAAGACCGGAAGTCTTCACATCGTTTGGGTGATTACTGATGATCCTGATTGGGATGTACACCCAAGATGAGGGAATCAGTAAGTGGTCATCCAGACGTACTTGGAGATGGATGGATATGCGAGGAAAGTGCCTCCGGTTTCGTTCAGACCCAGAACGAACTTGTAAATGGATTGTGTGTCTGACATTGGATTTTATTCTGTGTTGTTTGATTTCTGTTAAATATATATCTGTTTGGCGGCGGAGAATTTATTCCCTTGCTTAACGCCCTACTCTGAGACGTATGAACTTAGTGGTTATATATTGATAGATATCAATCGCATGGCATGAATTGCCTGTGTGGCACGCTGAGATGCAATGATCAAGGCTCCTGTTGAAAAGAAAAGCCTTGTGGTTGATGATCAAAGCACGACCTTTGTGGCGTAGCTTTGTGTATAGCATGAATTCGCGAGCCTCACACCTCGGTATGTGTCAAAAATAGGATACGGACTGCAAGGAGAGCACGACGTTTCTTTCTAGCTTTGGTGGTGTCAGTGACTTACCAGCCTGACATTTATATACTTTTCACATATGTGGTTATTGGAATGCGAGGCGCCTCGATTATAGGTCTGTAAAGACCGGGAAACGTGTGTTCAGGCATAATTAATCCTCTAACGTAAGTGAGGACCGGCCCTGAAGCATCCAAGGGTTTCCCAGAGTGCGTAGCCCTGGGACATTTGTTAGAGTGTCTCGAACGCGGAGAGGAGCTTGCCCCTTGCCTCGACTCATGACGGAATCCAATTTCCAATACGTGATATTGCGGTTTTAATTGTAGAACTAGTATGGCGACATAGTAGATGGTAGCTATGCCGCCTATGATTGATATTTATGATTGAAATTGTTTTGACACTATACACCTATAATAGTATCAAATAATGTGTTTTAAACGTATCAAGCATGCTTTGGCTGTTATAAGGGAAAACCTTATCCTCCGGCTTGCGTTGCATTGTGTGATGGGACCTGGGTCTTATAACAGCTTCATTTTTCTTTATTTAGCATTGCGTTGTTTGTTCTATGCACTAGTATTCTTGGGAGGAAACCCGTTCCGTGTTATACGGCGTGGTCCCTTGATTTACCTAACTTTAAAATCAATATTAATAATTGTTTTAGTTCTCACACCAGTCACATGACTGACTTGGAGTTTATTGTTTTAACCTAAACTCTGGGTGCCCCTATTTTCGACACGGGCAGCTAGTAGTTTTGGTTTTGCAGATTTATATTCACAGGATCCTGGTTTATAGCTGGAATGATATCCAGAAAGCTCTGTATCCGTATATCACCTTCAGTTGTGATTTTATTATTTTCCGCTGCTATGTAATTTATTGTAATCTCTGATATTTATCGAATGTAATTTATTCATTTATACTCTGTATATTCTTGTACCTGATGGAATTGTTGTAATAGCAATGAAATGTTCTTCCGTCTGCGTTTTGTTTTGTCTTGTCCTCACAGTAATTCGTTCTTTCTCATCTCTTCGGAGACCGGGGAAGTTCGATTCGCTTCAGTTTGTGGACGAGGAGCGTGTGTATATATATATATATAGCATTTCACTTCTATTTCAACACATATATAATTTTTACAACGCATATACAACTTATACATCGAACGTACAACTTATACAACACTTATACAAGAGGTGTACAACGCTTATATAACTCATACATCGATTATATAATTTATACATCGTCGTTTTCCATATCGTTTATAATTTAGAAATCTCACATTGGGTTCCACTCCACCAAAAATAGCAGAAGGCTCAGAAAAATATGCGGTCTCTTCTGGATTGTAGAAGACGTCCTCACGATCCCGGTGTCTCTTGTTTCACTGAATTTCGGTCACACATGAAAAAGATACGATATTTATTGTTTAATCAACCTTTGCAACACTTTTATGTGTTATAAACTGTTTAAATAAATACCTGCCGTGCTTCTCAGTTTCGATCCAAACCAGGGTTTCAATTTATCTTCTAATTGGTGAAGTTTGAAGCTGATCCAGGTATACCACGTCGAAGCGCTAGGAAGGGGCTTCTAGTGCCTGCCACGTCAGCAGGTTCCGTGGTGGATCGGGGTTGCAAACCCAGCGCGAACGGCGGATCTTCTCTGGCGCGATTCTCGACGTAGACGTGGCGAGGGTGGTCGAGGTAGGTATGGATTTGGAGCTGGGATCGAGGGCTCCAAAAGATTTAACTGGCCAGGGCGCTGAAACTTTGTGGATCGATCGGAAATTGGTCGGGAAGCGGTGAACTTCGAGCGCCGTTCAGATCGGGAGAGAGAAAGAGATTTCCCCCTTTTTTATATAAAAAATCTGATTGGCCGGGAGGTTTTAAAAGGGGTTTTCTGACACGACCTCCAATCTAAACCCAACGACTGTCGTCCCTAGCGTTTTACCCCCATTCCAAACACAATGGGATATGTTTCGTAGGCCCATTCGACCGTTTCAGTCAGTTTTCATTCAGATTAAAATATAAAACATTCAATATTTGATTTGAACGTACATTTAAATTTGCCGGGGCCACAAACTAATTCGAAAAATTCCCGAAAAATAAATCTAGCTATGTTTTGACGATACGGTCCCAACAAAACTAGTTTCATCGAATTCTGAGTCTGTTTGCAGAAAGGCCCATTTCTGGTCGATCCAATTTAACTATAATTGACCAAAACACGTTTTCCTTTGCCACGCTCACATACTAGCTTCAAAAATTATGAAATTTGAAACCTAGCAATAACTTCACATCCCGGATCCAACAAAATTGGTTTCGTCGAATTCCGAGGTCGTATGCAAAATGGCCATCTTCACGGGCTATATAATTTCTATAGCGACCTTTCTGAAAATTCATTTGGACATAACTTTTGCTTTCCGCTATGAAACTTTGATTTTTCAGATTCGTTAGAAAGGCATTCACTAGCAGATTTAAATATTTTTGGTTTCACTCAAATCCGTTTTGTTTTGCGCCCGGTACAGTCAGTCAAATTTTGAATTCAAATTTTGAAACTACCGCGCCATTTCAGGCCTTGTTTATAATTCAAATTAATTATTTTCATTTTCAACATCGATTCAAACTTACTTTTCATCATTATTATTTAAAATATTTATTTTAAATATTTAAAATCCACTATTTTAGCCAATTTAAAATTTTTAAATTGGTTCAGATTTTCCGGGTTGTTACAGTTACCCCAACTTGATTGACTTCATTTTTAACTAAGGAATGGTTAAGGTTCGATAGTAAAGGATGGTTAAGTGAATTTAGTAATTAAAGGAAATGGTTTGAGTTGGCATCACGATGGTTTGTTTAAACATCTGTCTAAGTCCAATGAAGAAGCTTTGGAAATGTTTTCCAAATAAGAAACCAGAAATGTTTTCTAATAAAGAAAACAAGAAATCGAAATGTTTTCCATTGTTAATAACGTATATTTTCCAAATTTAGAAAATAAGAAATATTGAATATGTGGAAACAGGAGATAAGTATGTTAATGAAATAAAGAGATAAATGTTGAATGATGTTTGATCGATATAAATTTCCATTTGGAAATAATATCGTTGTTTTCACACCTGTTTTTCTTCGATAGTTAAATCACAGACTATCGAAGTTTTGACCATTTTAACTTTGTTAATATGGAGAGACCGGTTGGCTTATTATCCAAAGAACCACTCTGTATTAGCATAAGCGTTGAGAATCATATATGCCAAAGGAAATTGAAGACGGAGTTATGCAAGGGCTATCCTGTTTACAGAATAGTGCCTTCGGTTCATCCTGTTCCTGGATGGCTTGTATGGACGGATGTCTGACAGAGTATTTCCAGACGATCACGTATATTGATTTCTCCAACCATACAAAGAGTGGAAGCGGAGAAGGAAACTTCTTGTAGCTAAAACATAATGTAAGGTTGAGGACGTCAATCGGTGATTTGATGGATTTGATGATGTGGCATTCAAAGTGAATCTGGTGTGATGATAAAGCATAGCTTCTAACCTCACATCTGGTAAATGATAGAAATCGGGCAGGCAGCATGGCTAAGTCGGTCGCACCGAAGTAGGGTGTATAATCACCTGATCTAGAGTTTCATTTACTTCTAAAAATCTATTGTTGATGCTGTCCCATTCGGGAAACGGTTGCTGATCCCAACCGTTGGTGATATACATTCGATACACTCAAGCGAAATGAGTGGTCGGTTATGTGTGGCTGGGTTGCAAGATGTTCTTGTTGAACCCAGTGTATTCCTCTCTAGAGGTACACTAGCGAAAGGTGGTTCCATACCTTGTCATAGTTGGAAATCCATTACCCAATACGTGCTAGCGGTTTTGATTGTATACTATATATGTAGAACGTGAGATGTAAGCGTTTCTGCTAGATAATTATTATATTTTGGTTGATAGACATTATTATAATATGAAAAGGTTTTTGATATAAAGATATTTTGGATTCTCATAAAGGAAAAACCCGTTCCATTATACGGCATGGTCTTATGAGATATTGATTACCTGCTTGAACTGTTTTAAACTGTTTTACTCATACCAGTCCCATGACTGATCAGGAGTTTATTTTGATGTTTTCCCTAAACTCTTGGGTGCCCAATTTTGTACGGGCAGTCAAGTAGTCGGGATTTACAGATATACTGGAAGAGCTTGGAGCAGGAGGCTTCAGGATTATATAGCTATAGTTATTTCCGCTGTGTTGTAAGTGCTGTACTTTGATATTGATATGTATATTCAAGTACATATTTGTATTTCAAAGTTATGCTATGAAATATATTTATTCGTTCCGCTGTGAGATTCGTGTTACTCTGATATTGTGTTCTTCTTCTTCTCCTGTTCTAAGTTTCTATCTTATCCTTCCTCACCCTCTAATTTCTTTCTATTAATTTCCTGATTTTCAGTTTAATTTGGGGTTGGACTTGTGTTTTTGGTCAGCTCAAATTGGACCGGATTTTCGGGTCATTACAGTTGGTATCAGAGCCAGGTTAAGTGAATTACCTTGGCTCTGTGGCGTGACTCAATAGAGATAGGGTTAGTAATACCCTAGATTGAGTTTGAGTGTATATATACGAGTGAACGTATTAGTAGATGATATAAAAATAATTTTATATTGTGGAGATTTATTGGTTGAGTAGTTTATGAGTTCTGGTCGATCAGTTTGATCCACTGTATCGGTAGGGATTTTGTAAACACTCGAATACGATGAACCGTCATGGTATGTTTTGAAAAGAGGGTAAATTAAAATAAATTTACCCAAGGTATATCCTGATATAGAGAAGATATATATATATATATATATCAAAATTATAGTATAATGGATATATTGGTTGTTATTATAATCGAGTAAGATTATAAATTAAATGATTATGTAAATAACCAATCAGAATTCATATAAGTGAAATACGTGAAATCAGATGAGTTGAATCTGAAATTTTAAACCAGAAATTGAATTAAAACTCTGGAGAATTGGATAAGTGTTCGTAAATGGATTTGGATTAAAAGTAAGGAAAATTTAAGATCCTGGGAGATTTTAAATTGTTTTACAAGTAGTGTGAATTATATTTTGAAGTGAATTTCAAAGTGAAAATGTTTAGAAATGGTTTTATAGTATTGAACTCACTTCGATCGCTGGAAAATAGATTCTGATGATGACAGCTGCATCATCAGTATTCATTTTCGGGTTGTAAGTGACGAATTACTACCAGAGATACTGTTTTGAATTTGTTTTGGAAAAGGCAAGTTGTGTTGAATTTCAAAAAGAGAATTCAAATAGATTTGAATATAGAATTTGAATAAAGAGAATTCAAATAGATTTGAATATAGAATTTGAATAAAGAGAATTCAAATAGAATTGAATATAGAAATTCAAAGGGAGTTTGAATATATGAAATTCAATGAAATTGAAATAGAGTTTGAATATAGAAATTCAAATGGAATTTGAATATAGAATTCAAATGCAATTTAAACTATAGAATTTGATATATAGATTTGAATAATATAAGTTATATAAAATTTGAATAGAAATTGAATAGAATTAACTAAGTCGAAGAGGAATTAGTTAATCGAGTTTTGAATTTGAAGTTGAACTTTGAAAGGTGAATTGGATTTGTAAATGGATATTCGAAATCGAATATAGAACTTAAATTTGAAATTTGGATTCAAATTAGTTAATAAGCAAGTTAAAATATATCTGAACATGTCATGTTCAAATATAAAAGTGAAATAGACTAAAGAGTTAATTAATAAATTAATTAACGAATTGAGTTAAAATGATCAGGTATAGTTAAAATAGATTGGGTAGATATAAATATACATGAGATAGGTATGGATAAGGTATATAAATAGAATGCTCGACAGAAAGGTATGTATTTAATTCATATATGAGATTTTATGCGCCGTATCGGCTAGCCGCTTGGCTTTTCCTTTTTCCTTTGGATTGGCGAGGGCCATGGGAGGCTATTTGAAATATCCCGATGCTCCTGGTACAAAGGAGGTTATGGCGATTTTTTCCGGGAATTTAAGGAGTTAGAGTATTTTTAAGATAATTTGATAGTTAGAAATCAACGTATCGATATATATATATATATATATATAAGTCGATAAGGAAACAAACTTAGAAATAGAATAGTAAAATCAAAAAAGGAAGACTAAGAATAAAATCTAGTAAGAATAGAAAGAGGAAGCATATACGTGTTTAAAAGTGAATAAGTAGTTGTATGGTATTGATTATTCGAGTAAGTAGTCTTATCTGTTTTGACGTTATAAATGTTATTCAGTCAAGGTCTGAGAGGTAGATATACCCCAACTTGATTGATTTCATTATCAGCAAATAAATAGTAAGATTTCAGGCTCGAAGATCAATGTTGAATAAGAGTTAGTTGAATATAGTATTTGGGTTGTCGTAACGATGTTTTACACAACATCCGTTTTAACCCAAATAAGTGTAAGCTTGGAAATATAATAAAGAATATTTCCTAAGTATAGAAATAAAGGAGATCGAAAAAGAGATAAGTAATTGGAATATTTTCCAATTATAAATAGCATATATTTTCTAAAGTTTAGAAAATAAAGCAAGGCAATATTCGGAAATGTTCTCCAAATAACATAAAAATCCAATATAGTTATTGAAAATATTTGGTTAACAAATATTGATAAAGAAATAGAGAAGTGATTTTACTAATGGAATATTAATTAAGGGCTCAGTGACATGTTCAAAAGGAAAATTTGATTTTTGAAAAGAGTAAACTGTTTAAAAACTCCCAGGGAAAGACTGTTTGAATTAAAAACAAATTTAATAGAAATTTGTGAAAGCAAATTTGAATTAAAGTAAAGCCAGTAAAGTAGTAACTGAGATTGAATTAGAATAATATCAAGACAAATTGGATTGCGAGATTCAAATTTGAAGTGTAATGTGATAATCAAGTTAAGAGTTGGGAATCGAGAAGAAACTCGAGTTGGAATGATATTTGGTTCAGATAAGAAAACAGTTGTGTTATGGATAAAAGCAGATTGGAATTTTATTGGGATGACCCTGGTATCCGCTGAATTGATAGCATATGGAAGTGATAGAGTTGATATGCTGACAAAACATATAAGTTTATATTTCTATTGGATATAAGATTTATGAGGCGAATTGGCAAGACGCTTGGGTGTTTGATTTTCTTTTGGGTTGGAGATAGCCCAGAGAGGCGAGTTGGAGTTTGATCGATTGACCAGTACAAAGGAGGTGCTAGCGAAATTTTTCGAAAAGTTAAGGCATTAGAAAATTTTTAGGATTTTTGGAAATTTTCATTGATAAGAATTAATTAATAATTTAATTAAAATTAAATTGGTTCATTTGAAACTGAAGTTAAAGAGGTGAAAAAATGAGTTCTAACCAGTTAGTAGGGTCGTTCTCTACCTTAGCAATTTCGAGGACGAAATTATTTTAAGTGGGGAAGATTGTAATGACCCGCATTGGCAGAGGTATAATAATTAATTTATTTAATTGTTGAAATGGTGGTTTAGAGAATTTAATGGTCGTGGAATTTAATGATGGAGAGTATTTAATTAAAATAATAAATTAAATAATATATAATTCTGAAATAATCAGAATTGGCTGAAATGGCAATATGGTGTGAACTTGATCATCTATGATATTTAATTCAGTTTAGAATTGAATATGAATAACGAATATATTTAAATAACGATCGTTGAAGTATAAATTATATTATAAATATAACCGAGCTTGAAATGGCGCTGCAGTTCGTAATTTGGCGATTTGAACTTCAATTGAATATACAGGGTTCGTTTTAAATCGGATTTCTGTGAAACAAGAAATGTACGGAGGTGGTGGAGTATATCTTTCTAGTGGAAGAGAAAAATCGGGATTTCGTCGTGTAGATTTTGATTTACGTCCAAATCAAATTTCAGAAAAGTCGCTGTGGAATTCCTTTATAATTTATAAAGGACTTATTTATATTTTTAAAAGGAATTTTCAATATAAATCGAATATCGGGTTGATCGGGATTTGAAATATCAAGTTATAAATCCCAATAGAGCTGTATGGTATTCCACTGTGGATATATACGATAATATTTATTTTTAAATATTAAATTTAATTATATTTAAATATATTTATATATTTAAATGGGTCATCCAAAGCATTAAAAATAGCCAGTTTTGCAAACGAAGTCGGAATTCGACGAAACTAATTTTGTTGGATCCGCAATATTAAATTATTGCTAGATTTCTAGTTTCCTGATTTTTAGACTCATTGTGTGGTCGTACGGATTATTAGAGTGAGAAACAGTCAGTATTTCGATAGTTAAAAATATGCTGTGTGAGCAGACGGAGTCGGAATTCGACGAAACTAGTTTCGTTGGGACCGTAATGTCGAACTGTAGCTACATGACCATTTTCGTGATTTTTAGGTATCGTATGTAATCATGAGAATTTTTAGAAGGAGAAAACGAATATAATAAGATAAAGATAAAATATCTAAAAATATCTAGAAAAATATCTAAATCTCCTATAAATAGAACTTAACACTTTTTAAACCCTCACTTCATTTTTCTAGGTCAGAATTTATCCGCCGCTCTCGTTTTCATTTTTGCAGTAAAATGGAAACCACTTAAAAATCAAAATCAATCCATACAAAATTCTATAAATCTTCATATATTGATATTTGCAATCCTTGGCAGAGACTCATCAATTCCATACCCATCTTTGTGCGTGCGATTCATGTTTGTGGAGGTGAATGTTGAACAGCGAACCCTAGGGTTTGACCTCGTTGTTTTTGTGAGGATTTATTTTGGAATTCGAGTTCGAATCCGAACTCAGGTGATCGAATTGATGTTGCTTTCAAAGTTTGGATGGATTCGGTGTAAAAGGACGTCGCTCCTTTTCTGAGCAGGGTGGTGGTCGCGATATTCATCAGGCGGGCGAGTTGGGGTTTGAGGGTAGGAGCAGGTTGGGTTTTCAAAGAGAGAGGCTTTGGTGATGTCGGTTTTGAATGCGTTCGGGTATTGAAGGAGGTATTGGAGTTTGTAGGTCACGATAATGGCCTCTGAAAAGCTCCAGGTTGCGGTTTCTATTTGGAGAAGGAAACTGTTCATTCGGGTCTGGTACTGTGAGAAGGAAATGGGCCGGGTTTTGTTGGGTAAAGCCCAAACTCAATTTAAATAAAGTTAATCCCTTTTAATTTGTATACAAACTTGTATAAGTCATAACTTCTACATACGATATCAGAATCACAAACCGTAAGTTGCGTTAGGACCGTATGGACGGTGCCTACATGCTGGAGCTGACTGGAAGTGGATTGGGGCTCGTTTGAATTTATGGTGAGATAAATTGTTTGATTTAAATCAAACAAACAGTTTATCGTTCTTTAACGATGAACTGCCAATGTCAGTGAATCTCACTAACTCTGAACAGTTTATAATTTCATGTTGTATTTTTAAAACTGTTAAATATTGGCTGATTGACTGTGTGTTGACTGTTTGATTGAACTGTTATTCAGTTAGTTGATTTTCTATATTGATTCTGTTTAACAGAATATATCATATGGAAATGAAAGTGATGTTATATTGTTTAACATCTGTGATGCAGGGAAACAAGTTGGAGGAATCCAACTGGATTCCTCAACATTTATTTTACTGTTTTTCATATATTGTGATATATGATGTGATATATAATCTGTTGTCGATTATATGTGTTTGAACGATACTGGTCGTTGTGATTTGATATGTTGAATACCATAACATACCGAAATGTTGATAAAGGAATATTTTCAAAGTGATATTTGAAAATAAAATATTTATAAATGGAATATTTGTAAATAAGAAATATTTATAAATTGGAATATTTATAAATAGGAGATATTTAGAAAAGGGAAATTATAAAATCAAAGAATAGATTTGAAAAGGAAACATTTGCAAAACATTTGCAAATAGAATAATAGAAAAGGAGGTATTTGTAAAACCATTTACAAATAGAATTAAAAAGGAAATATTTAGAAAATAAATAGAGTTATAAAAAGGAAATTTGTTTATAACCGAATAGGATGTTATAAAAAGGAAAACGTTACTAAAAAAGGAAATCATTTGTAAAGTGAAGAATCGTTACTAAAAGTAAATCTTTATAAATGAATAGTTTATTCAAAAAGGGATTAATCGAATTTTGTTATTCGAAAGGAGTTGAATCGAATATGATATTCGAAAGTTAATTAATCGAACATGGTATTCGAAAGTTAGTAAATCGAATTTGTTATTCGAAAGGGGTTAGTTGAGAGGAGTTAAGTAAAAGGAGCTAATCAGTTAGAGTTAATCAAATATTTGTTATTCAAATAGAATCAATTAAGTTAATCGAATATTAGTGATTCGAATAAAGTAAAAGGAGTTATCGAATATTAGTTATTCGAATAAGAGTTAAATAGAGTTATCAAATATTTGTTATTCGAATAGAGTTAAATGGAGATAAAAGGAATAAATCGAATATAGTTTATTCGAATGGAATTAAAGGAGTTAATCGAATTTGGTTTATTCGAATAGGGTTAAAGGAGTTATCGACTAGAGTTAAATCAAATAGAGTTAATCAAATAGCGTTAGTCCAATAGAGTAAATTGAATAGAGTTATCGAATATACCTTATTCGAAGAAAAGGATTATCGAATAGAAAAGATTTGAAAGAGAGTTACGTAAGGAAGTTTGTTAAAGAATTAGAAGGGTGAACTTTGTCTATTTCAAGGTTAGAAACGTTGTTCAGTTAAGGTCTGAGAGGTAGTATTACCCCAACTTGATTGACTTCATTTTTTACTAAGGAATGGTTAAGGTTCGATAGTAAAGGATGGTTAAGTGAATTTAGTAATTAAAGGAAATGGTTTGAGTTGGCATCGCGATGGTTTGTTTAAACATCTGTCTAAGTCCAATGAAGAAGCTTTGGAAATGTTTTCCAAATAAGAAACCAGAAATGTTTTCTAATAAAGAAAACAAGAAATGGAAATGTTTTCCAATGTTAATAACGTATATTTTCCAAATTTAGAAAATAAGAAATACTGAATATGATGAAATAGGAGATAAGTATGTTAATGAAATAAAGAGATAAATGTTGAATGATGTTTGATCGATATAAATTTCCATTCGGAAATAATATCGTTGTTTGCACACCTGTTTTTCTTCGATAGTTAAGTCACAGACTATCGAAGTTTTGACCATTTTTGTGACGGCTCGCCCCGCACCAACCGATATTTACTCCAAAAGTGCGCTGTACACATGTCCAGTTAGCACGGAACGGGTCGTCAGAAGGAAAAGGAAGAAGGAAATGAACTAACAAAGAACCTGTAGAATGTCTCACAGCGCATAGAATAAAATATAATAATAACATACTTGACATAAAACAGGTGAGACAGTGCATAAGCTGAAAACCAGAACTAAACATCATAGCAGCGGAAATCCAAAATACAGCTTATTACAACTTTTCAAACTGTCTCAAAGCAAAAGTAAGATAAAGGAGGTACACTACTAATGCCCAAGTAGCGACCACCAACGACATAGGGAGAATGTGTGTGTGTGTGTGTGTGTGTGTGTGTATATATATATATATATATATATATATATATATATATCTCATACGTGGAAGCCTCCTGCCCGCCTCCGAATCAGCTACTCGCGCATCACCAGCTTACCTGTCTCTAGTCTGCTCGTGTTAGCACCCAGAGTAATAAGAGGAGACATAAAACTCTGGGTCAGACATAAAGCCTGGTATGAGCGATAAGCATCTAAAGTGAACAATAACAGGTAGACTAAAACATACCTGAACCTGGACCTGCAACCAAAGAGTTAGCACTTCTAGGGTGCCATATCAAAAGGTGTAAGGATACAGAGGTGGGGGAGATGTGCATGTCATAGTGATGGCAAACAATCAAACATAGCATCCATCCTCACATCTCTCACTCAGTGCGTAAAGCATACGATATTCACCCTTCGATCACCCACCCTTGCTACGATCACTTTGCCCCATGAAGTCATAAATGGCTTCACTTTACTGATAACGTAGCCACTAATCCTTCGCTATGTCCACTTGCCCCATGGAGTTATTCACCCCATCTGCGCTGGCTCATAGCCTTACCAATCCTTACTATGTCCACTTGCCCCATGGAGTTATTCACCCCATCTGCGCTGGCTCATAGTTTTACTACGCATCACCTTGCCTCTCAAGTCATAATGACTCTACTGCACTGATAACGTAGTCTTGCTACCATCACCTTGCCCCTCGAGTCGCAATGACTCTACTGCACTGATAAGTAGCCCAACATTCATTTTCAGTGGTGAATCAAAGTTATGAATGTCGACAACTCCTTAGCACACGTCCCGCAGCAAAGCCCAACCATGAAATGAACTCATCGGTTCCCAACTGGATCCTGAGCTCTAACTTCCCATATTGGACTACCTTTGCATCTCGGGTTATTGGTCAATACTGGGTCGGGTCAGGTTCTCTTCAAACCATGGTTCGGGTCGGGTGCCTGCGTTGCGTCAGTTCTGGTCTCCCTCTGTATCGGTTCGGGTCGGGTCCACTTCATCACGTCGGTTCGGGTCGGGTATCTTTCTTCAGGTCGGGTTGGGTGTCCCACCTCGGGTCGGGTCGGGTGTCATCTCCCCTCCAGTTCGTGCTTCCGCTCCGATCCGCTCCGTCATTCTTCACGTGCTCGGATCCGATCCCTCCTTTATCCGATCCGATCGCTTCTCCTTTATCCGATACGATCCCAGTTCAGTTAGCGTGGCCTTCCTTTTTGCCAATTTTCTCAAGTGTCAGGTTCCGATCCGATCGAATCCCTTTCCCAGTTCAACATATCCGATCCGAGCCCCCATATCCGATCCGATCTGAAACCTGCACTGCTTTCTGAAGCTGTTCCAGCAAGTGTTTACGCCATTCGATGATGTTTTCGACCATTCTAACTACTGAGATCAATCACAAAGCATATCATACAGTCATAGCAACATGCATAATCAACCACAAACATCAAAACATCAATATGATAGGTTAAAATGGATCAAACATACCCAAAACCCCATATTTCCCCTTAAGCATGTTTAGGTGAAACTAATGATAGGATTAGCAAAACTTAACCAAATTAACCCAAATTCATATCAAAGGTCTAAAACATCATTTAAGAATTTATGAACATTTTTCCAGAATTTTATCATGCTCAGATTCGCTAATTAACACTAATTACCCTTAATTAGCCATAATTAGTGCAAACCTATACAAATCACTCACCTTAGCCACAAATAAACTAAGATCTGAAATAAATCTCTGATTTGATGTGAATCCCAATGCTAAACAGCAGCTCCAATGTTGATTTGGTGTAGATCTTCCTTAATTAGATGTTGCTAAGCTTAATCCTTAACCAAAAGATGATTTGGAGGTGATTTAGAGGTTGGAGGCCATTTTTAGGGTTCCTTGGTGATAAGTGGAGGCTAGAAACTGAAATGGAATGACTCTATCTCATTTCAGCCTCCCCATAACCCTAATCCCGAAATGGGTTATGTGCCTACTCACTAATCACCCTATTTGGCCCGGTTAAACAGTTTTTCACCCTCCAAACCTTATTTCAGCCATATCTCCCAAACGGTAAGTCCGTTTAGCTATTATGACCACTCTACGGAAAGGTAAACCATCAAACGAATCTAATGGAAGTTGTTTCAGGTCAAAATTCCTTTCTAATCAAAAGTTATGGCCAAAACAAGATCAGCTAGGGGCAAAATGGTCATTTAAAAATCGACAAAAATCATGAACATGGGAAATGACTCTAATTGATGTTTCCCAAAGTTACATGACCATACGACTTCATATGGGAAAGAAATAAATATTTTACGATCCCTCGAAGCGTAGAATGCGGGTTGTTACACTCTCCCCCCTTAAGAAATTTCGCCCCCGAAATTCCCTAACCAAAACACAAAAAGGGTCCCGCATGCCTATCAACCATAAAACAACCATCAAACATGCAAAACAAGTAAAATAAGTTTATCCTAGCATGCGGAATAACTAAATCGCAAAGTAAAACTTACCAGGCAAAGAGTTCTGGATATGCCTTCCTAATGCTCTCCTCTGTCTCCCAAGTACAATCATTCTCGTTCTCGCCCCACTGAACCTTGACTAGCTTCACCGCCTTCCTTTGAAGTTGCTTCGTATCGTGCCCCACGATACGAATCGGCTTGCGGTTCCCAACCGCCTCGGGTTCCACTTCGAAGTCTTCTAACTGATCAGGTGAAATAGTCATATCTGAGTCGTGAACGAACTTCCTTAGTTGGGAAACATGAAATACATTGTGAACTCCCGCCATTTTCTCCGGTAAGCCAACTCTATATGCCAAATTCCCGACTAGTTCAAGAACAGGGAATGGCCCAACAAATCTTGGTGCTAATTTGCCTCTCCTGCCAAATCGTATCACGCTCTTCAACGGAGAAATCTTGACAAACACCAAGTCACCAACGGAGAATTTTAAGTCTCTTCTCCTCTTATCAGCATAACTCTTCTGCCTATCTTGGGCAGCTTTCATTCGTTGCTGAATGATCTTAATTTTGTCTGAAGTTTCTCTCACCACATCTGGTCCAAGCATAAACTTCTTGCCAGTCTCTATCCAACATGATGGTGAGTTGCACGGTCTTCTGAGCCATACCGATACTGGATTGGTAGCTATTATTATATGCAAACTCTACTAGATGCAAATGGTCATCCCATGATCCACTAAAATCCAATATACAAGCTCTCAAGAGATCTTCCGATATACGATTCACCCTCTCCGTCTGACCATCGGTCTGAGGATGATATGCGGTACTGAGATGTAATCTTAACCCTAGAGCCTCTTGTAAGCTCTTCCGAAACCCACTAATGAACAACGGGTCTCGGTCACTCACAATGCTTTTGGGTACTCCATGAAATCTCACTACCCATTTCATATACAAATCTGCCAATTTGGCTGCCATTCTGGTCGATTTGACTGGTATAAATCTTGCACTCTTAGTCAATCGATCCACAATTACCCAAATGCTATCATATCCCGATCTAGTCCTCGGTAAACCATCGATGAAATCCATCGAGACTTGCTCCCATTTCCATTCGGGAATTTCTAATGGTTGCAACAACCCACTAGGCTTCTTTTGCTCGGCTTTAACTAGCTGGCAATTCATGCATTTGGATATAAACTTCCCAACGTCTCTTTTCATCCCTTCCCAGTAGTAAGTCTGCTTCATGTCTCGATACATTTTATTACCACCGGGGTGTATAGTCAGTTTTGAGTGATGACATTCTCTAAGCACTTCATCTCTCAAACCATTCACGTTGGGTACAACTAGTCTTCCATTCTTTTTAAGCCATCCATCACGATCAAGCCCATACAAATTCATCTCCTCACCATCGATGTTCATCTCTAACTTGGAGATGATTTCTAATAGATTAGGATCATCCCTCTGGTTGGAACCAATCCACTCTATCAAAGTGGGTCTGATCGTCAAACTACCTAGCATAACTGGATCCAATTCGCACCTTGGTCTGAAATCAAACCCCGCGATATACTCCAGTTGCTTCCACTCAAGAAACATTGCCCCTAAACTGGCATGTCTCCTACTCAAGGCATCCGCTACCGCATTACCTTTCCCAGGTGTGTATGCGATATCAAAATCATACAAAGCCAAGAACTCTAACCATCTCTGCTGTCGGAGATTCAGATCCTTCTGGGGGAAGAGATACTTTAACGATTTATGATCGGTAAACAACTCAAATCTTTCTCCCAAGAGATAGTGTCTCCACATCTTCAGCACAAACACGATCGCTGCTAATTCCAAATCATGGGTAGGATACTTCTTCTCATGCGGCTTTAGTTGTCGACTAGCATAAGCTACAACCCTACCTTCGTGCATTAATACAGCACCCAGTCCGGTACCACAAGCATCCGTGTATACCGTCATCTCTTCATTCCCCTTAGGAATGACTTACACTGGCGCACGCGTCAACCTTTCCTTTAGACTCATGAATGCATTCTCACACACTCCGTCCCAGACGAAGGACTGATTCTTCTTAGTCAACTAAGTCAACGGTGATGCTATCTTGGAGAAGTCCTGGATAAACTTACGATAATATCCAGCTAATCCCAAGAAACTTCTTACATCTGTTGCATTCTCGGGTGTAGGCCAATCCTGTACCGTAGCCACCTTCGCAGGGTCCACGGCAATACCACTCTCGGAAACAACATGACCCAAGAATCTCACTTCCCTTCTCCAAAAATGACACTTAGAGAATTTCGCTTTCAATTGGTGTTTCCTTAACACCTCCATCACTATCCTCAAGTGTCCCTTGTGTTCCTCCTCTGTCCTTAAATAAACAAGGATATCATCTACGAACACAAGAACTAACTTATTCAACTGATCTCTGAATACTCGATTCATAAGATCCACAAAATAGGCTGGTGCATTGGTCAACCCAAATGGCATGACCAACCACTCATAAAATCCAGACGGCGTCCTGAATGCCGTTTTCGGAACACTCTCATTTTCTACTCGAAGCTGATGAAATCCTGTCGCGAGGTCCAACTGGGAGAACACTCTTGCTCCTTCCAGTTGATCAAACAAATCATCTATCCGCAGTAGAGGATACTTATTCTTCCTCGACACCTTATTCAACTCGCGATAGTCCATAAACAAACGAAGGGAACCATCTGCCTTAGTGGCAAATACAACTGGTGCTCCCCACTCAGAGACACTCCTTCTAATAAGTCCCTTCTTCAAAAGATTGCCGACTTGCACCCCGAGCTCTCGCTGCTCCCTTGGTGCCATACGACGAAGTGGCATCACTATAGGTCTGGCATCTCTCACTAAATCAATACGGAACTCAATCTCTTGGTGTGGTGGAAGTCCGGTCACCTCCTCGAAGACGTCCGGATACTGGCCAACCACGGGCACATCTGACAACTCATCCTGTGGGATGTCGAGGGAATTTAAAAAACTAGCCATAACCCCATCACTAGGTAGACTACCAAACACTACCCTCCGCCCATCATCCGCCCTCACTGTCACCAAAAAGCCCTCACAGTCCCCCGTATCTTTGGAGCCAATCGACTCCCAATATAATGCCATACCCAGTAAAGCCCAAAACAAAGCAATCACAAACAAACATACATCCATGACTTGATAAGACCAAATTCCTGCAAATCATACTAAGGCTAGTCGAACCACCAATCGGGTTCGTCACAACCAATGGTCTATCGACTATCTCGGGTTCCAGTCCCAACCTATCTACCAGGTCACTAGATATGAAGGAAAGGGAAGCCCCAGTATCAAACAAAACTCAAACTGGTACATCATAAATAGAAAGCATACCTTGAATAACAACATTCTTTCCTTTCTCCGCCGCAGTTGGGGCATTTGACGAAGAAGGAACAGCATCAATAGCATATGCTTTCACAATCTGCTTCTCTTTAAGAGGTTGCAGACACTTATCCTTGAAATGTCCCACTTGACCATAGTTGAAGCACTTCTTATCCGCTGGCTTGGCCCGACAATCTTTAGCATAATGGCCCTTCTTACCACAGCTGAAGCACTCAACATCCTTCTTGCTCTTTTTCTGGCCACCCCTAGATTGGTCCTGCTTCCTCTTATTCTGAGAGTTATTCTTGCCTCCACCGCCTGCTTGTGGCTTTGGCCCTTCTGCAGATGCAGCCTCAGTCTTTGACTTAGGGTAAAGACTCTTTGATCTCAAAGTTGTCCCCCCAATCGATTCAAAAGTCTCATCGATGTGGTCGATAAGCCTTTCCCCCAAGTATCCATCCAAACCAGTAATGAACTTCTCATTCTTCTTCTCAAGAGTATCAATAAGAGATAGTCCATACTTCCACAAGGTGTCGAACTCAGCAATATAGTCAAAAACTACCCTTCCATTCTGCTTGAGTTCCAAGAACCTCTTGAACAACACTGACTTCTGGGCAGCTGGAATAAACTTCTCGCTAAAGCGAGCCTTGAATTGAACCCAAGTAACCTGGTCCTCTGGAGTAGCTGTTCTAATGGCATTCCACCAATTCATCACTCGCCCTTACAGCTGACGAGACGCTAGCCTTCTCTTCATTGCATCCTCAAGACCCAAGTCATCGAAGATACGATCACAGCTATCCATCCAGTCCTGAACATCTGTAGCCGACTACGTCCCGTAGAACGGCTTCCCACCAAGGTTAGTTTAATCCTTGCACAACTTGGCGAAATCGACCCTCGTGCCTGCACTACTGGGCCAGCACCAACTCCAGGATTGGGAGCTGCCCCTTGCACTTCTCTAAGCATGTCTCTCATGAGGTCAGTAAACATCTCCCTCATGTCAGCAGCATTCCCATGGTTGGTCCCTCTACCAGCACCCCTCGAGTCTCGACTCATCGTCAATCTGAAAAAGGGAAACGATTAACGACCCCATAGTGGTGCTAGTGCAGTGCGACTTCATTCTTATACTACCAATAGTATATATAAATAGCTTTTGAAAACCAAAGTAATCACAAATACGCGCCCTCATATACGTACTATCTCTCCCTAGTGTCTTTCCCTAGGTTAACTATGCAACCTAGAGCTCTGATACCAAGTGTGACGGCCCGCCCCGCACCAACCGACATTTACTCCAAAAGTGCGCTGTACACATGTCCAGTTAGCACGGAACGGGTCGTCAGAAGGAAAAGGAAGAAGGAAATGAACTAACAAAGAACCTGTAGAATGTCTCATAGCGCATAGAATAAAATATAATAATAACATACTTGACATAAAACAGGTGAGACAGTGCATAAGCTGAAAACCAGAACTAAACATCATAGCAGCGGAAATCCAAAATACAGCTTATTACAACTTTTCAAACTGTCTCAAAGCAAAAGTAAGATAAAGGAGGTACACTACTAATGCCCAAGTAGCGACCACCAACGACACAGGGAGAATGTATATATATATCATACGTGGAAGCCTCCTGCCCGCCTCCGAATCAGCTACTCGCGCATCACCAGCTAACCTGTCTCTAGTCTGCTCGTGTGAGCACCCAGAGTAATAAGAGGAGACATAAAACTCTGGGTCAGACATAAAGCCTGGTATGAGCGATAAGCATCTAAAGTGAACAATAACAGGTAGACTAAAACATACCTGAACCTGGACCTACAACCAAAGAGTTAGCACTTCTAGGGTGCCATACCAAAAGGTGTAAAGATACGAAGGTGGGGGAGGTGTGAATGTCATAGTGATGGCAAACAATCAAACATAGCATCCATCCTCACATCTCTCACTCAGTGCGTAAAGCATACGATATTCACCACTTCGATCACCCACCCTTGCTACGATCACTTTGCCCCATGAAGTCATAAATGGCTTCACTGCACTGATAACGTAGCCACTAATCCTTCGCTATGTCCACTTGCCCCATGGAGTTATTCACCCCATCTGCGCTGCCTCATAGCCTTACCAATCCTTACTATGTCCACTTTCCCCATGGAGTTATTCACCCCATCTGCGTTGGCTCATAGTCTTACTACGCATCACCTTGCCCCTCAAGTCATAATGACTCTACTGCACTGATAACGTAGTCTTGCTACCATCACCTTGCCCCTCGAGTCGCAATGACTCTACTGCACTGATAAGTAGCCCATCATTCATTTTCAGTGGTGAATCGAAGTTATGAACGTCGACAACTCCTTAGCACACGTCCCGCAGCAAAGCCCAACCATGAAGTGAACTCATCGGTTCCCAACTAGATCCTGAGCTCTAACTTCCCATATTGGA
Organism: Allium sativum; assembly: GCA_030737875.1. Taxonomy (NCBI): domain Eukaryota; kingdom Viridiplantae; phylum Streptophyta; class Magnoliopsida; order Asparagales; family Amaryllidaceae; genus Allium; species Allium sativum. The sequence continues at coordinate 874,687,454 of CM060912.1, read as the reverse complement.
TACCTTTGCATCTCGGGTTATTGGTCAATAATGGGTCGGGTCGGGTTCTCTCCAAACCATCGGTTCGGGTCGGGTGCCTGCGTTGCGTCAGTTCGGGTCTCCCTCTGTAGCGGTTCGGGTCGGGTCCACTTCATCACGTCGGTTCGGGTCTGGTATCTTTCTTCGGGTCGGGTCGGGTGTCCCACCTCGGGTCGGGTCGGGTGTCATCTCCCCTCCAGTTCGTGCTTCCGCTCCGATCCGCTCCCTCATTCTTCACGTGCTCGGATCCAATCCCTCCTTCTTTATCTGATCCGATCGCTTCTCCTTTATCCGATCCGATCCCAGTTCAGTTAGCGTGGCCTTCCTTTTTTCCAATTTTCTCAAGTGTCAGGTTCCGATCCGATCGAATCCCTTTCCCAGTTCAACATATCCGATCCGAGCCCCCATATCCGTTCCGATCTGAAACCTACACTGCTTTCTGAAGCTGTTCCAGCAAGTGTTTACGCCATTCGATGATGTTTTCGACCATTCTAACTACTGAGATCAATCACAAAGCATATCATACAGTCATAGCAACATGCGTAATCAACCACAAACATCAAAACATCAATATGATAGGTTAAAATGGATCAAACATACCCCAAACCCCATATTTCCCCTTAAGCATGTTTAGGTGAAACTAATGATAGGATTAGCGAAACTTAACAAAATTAACCCAAATTCATATCAAAGGTCTAAAACATCATTTAAGAATTTATGAACATTTTTCCAGAATTTTATCATGCTCAGATTCGCTAATTAACACTAATTACCCTTAATTAGCCATAATTAGTGCAAACCTATACAAATCACTCACCTTAGCCACAAATAAACTAAGATCTGAAATAAATCTCTGATTTGATGTGAATCCCAATGCTAAACAGCAGCTCCAATGTTGATTTGGTGTAGATCTTCCTTAATTAGAGGTTGCTAAGCTTAATCCTTAACCAAAAGATGATTTGGAGGTGATTTAGAGGTTGAAGGCCATTTTTAGGGTTCCTTGGTGATAAGTGGAGGCTAGAAAACTGAAATGGAATGATTCTCTATCTCATTTCAGCCTCCCCATAACCCTAATCCCGAAATGGGTTATGCGCCTACTCACTAATCACCCTATTGGGCCCGGTTAAGCAGTTTTTCACCCTCCAAACATTATTTCAGCCATATCTCCCAAACGGTAAGTCCGTTTGGCAATTATGACCACTCTACGGAAAGGTAAACCATCAAACGAATCTAATGGAAGTAGTTTTAGGTCAAAATTCCTTTTCAATCAAAAGTTATGGCCAAAACAAGATCAGCTAGGGGCAAAATGGTCATTTAAAAATCGACAAAAATCATGAACATGGGAAATGACTCTAATGGATGTTTCCCAAAGTTACATGACCATACGACTTCATATGGAAAAGAAATAAATGTTCTACGATCCCCCGATGCGTAGAATGCGAGTTGTTACAATTTTAACGTTGTTAATATGGAGAGACCGGTTGGATTATTACCCAAAAAACCACTCTGTATTGGCATAAGCGTTTCGAATCATATATGCCAAAGAAAATTGAAGACGGAGTTATGCAAGGGCTATCCTGTTTACAGAATAGTGCCTTCGGTTCATCCTGTTCCTGGATGGCTTGTATGGACGGATGTCTGACAGAGTATTTCCAGACGATCACGTATATTGATCTCTCCAACCGTATCAAGAGTGGAAGCGGAGAAGGAAACTTTTTTTACCTAACACATAATGTATGTTTGAGGACGTCAATCGGTAATTTGATGGATTTGACGATGTGGCATTCAAAGTGAATCTGGTGTGATGATAAAGCGTAGCTTCTAGCCTCACATCTGGTAAATGACAGAAATCGGGCAGGCAGTATGGCTAAGTTGATCGCACCGAAGTAGAGTGTATAATCACCTGATCTAGAGTTTCATTTACTTCTAAAAATCTATTGTTGATGTTGTCCCATTCGGAAAACGGTTGCTGATCCCAACCGTTGGTGATATACATTCGATACACTCAAGCGAAATGAGTGGTCGGTCATGTGTGGCTAGGTTGCAAGATGTTCTTGTTGAACCCAGTGTATTCCTCTCTAGAGGTACACTAGGGAAAGGTGGTTCCATACCTTGTCATAGTTGGAAATCCATTACCCAATACGTGCTTGCGGTTTTGATTGTATAGTATATATGTAGAACGTGAGATGGAAGCGTTTCTGCAAGATGATTATTATATTGTGGTTGATAGACATTATTATAATATGAAAAGGTTTTTGATATAAAGATATTTTGGATTCTCATAAGGGAAAACCCGTTCCGTTATACGGTGTGGTCTTATGAGATATCGATTACCTGCTTGAACTGTTTTAAACTGTTTTACTCATGCCAGTCCCATGACTGACCCGGAGTTTATTTTGTTGTTTTCCATAAACTCTTGGGTGCCCAATTTTACGGGCAGTCAAGTAGTCGGGACTTATAGATATACTGGAAGACCTTGGAGCAGGAGGCTTCAGGATTATATAGCTATAGTTATTTCCGCTGTGTTGTAAGTGTTGTACTTTGATAATGATATGTATATTCAAGTACAGATTTGTATTTCAAAGTTATGTTATGAAATATATTTATTCGTTCCGTTGTGAGATTCGTGTTACTCTGATATTGTGTTCTTCTTCTTCTCCTGTTCTAAGTTTCTATCTTATCCTTCCTCACCCTCTAATTTCTTTCTATTAATTTCCTGATTTTCAGTTTAATTTGGGGTTGGACTTGTGTTTTTGGTCAGCTCAAATTGGACCGGATTTTCAGGTCATTACAACTCTTGTCGTCCGGAGATGTTGCTGATAATGACCATGGCATCATCAGTATTTATGTTCGAGTGACGAAAGTGGTATTTCTATATGATTCCAATTGACTGGTGTGAGAACCAAAATTAGATAGGGTCTATTGTTGTGATTTGACACCAAAAAAATGATTCTTTGGACTATGTATCAAAGTTATGAATTTGAAAAGCTAATCAACTAATTGATTGCTGGTTGTGTTGTTTGATTATTGTTTGATTAATTAAATGTTGAACCTTTAGCCAAATTGAACCAAATAACGAATTGTATTGAAAATTTGTCGCATTTGCATACATATACATGTACTTACATTGAACAGGTCATAGCAAGGAGGCTAGAGAAGAGGAATATAATTGTCTGCCCGACAAATAGGTACATGTTTATTGTATTTCTTGGGTTTTTGATGATTTTATGAGCCGGTTGGCTAGCCGCTTGGTTGTTTCTTTTTCTTTTTGGATTGGTAAGGGCCATGGGAGGCTATTTGAAATACCCCGAAGCTCCTGGTGCAGGAGAGGTTATGGCGAAATATTTTTCGAAAATTTAGGGTGTTAGCAAAATTTTTGAAAATTTTGAAAAGTTCTTAGAAACTGAAAGGTTGAAGAACTTAAGCCGTAAAGAAAGTAATGAAACCTGAGTTGGTTTGTAAAACAACTTTTGGCTTCGTTCCTTTTCGGGGACGAAAAGTTTTAAGTGGGGGAGATTGTAATAACCCGGAAATCTGAGCCAATTTAAAAAATTTATTTTGGCAATTTTAGTGAAATTTGAAGATTTAAAATGAAAAATCTAATTGGAATAAAATTAGAACGTACATTTTTGTTTGAATCGACGTTAGAATTTAAATAATTACTTTTAATTTTAAAAGGAATTGAAAATGGCGCGGTAGTTTGAAAATTCGATTTCAAAGTTCAAATGAATGTACAGGATTCAAAATAAACCGGATTTTGGTGAAACCAAAAATATTTGAATCTATTTGAGAATATCTTTCCTACAAATCCGAAAAATTGGAATTTCATAGCGGGAATCAAAAGTTATGCCCAGTTGAAATTTCAGAATAGTCGCTAATGGAATTCTAGCCCTTAAAAATAGAAATTTTGCAAACGATCTCTGTTTTCGACGAAACCACTTTTGTTGGATTCAGGATGTCAAGTTATTGCTAGTTTTCAAAATTCATAATTTTTGAAGTCAATATGTGAGCGTGACAAAGGAAAACGTGTTTTGACAGTTTCAGTCAATTTCGATCGACCAGAAAATGGCCATTTTTCAAACAGTCTCAGAATTTGACGACATTAGTTTTGCTAGGACCGTATCGTCAACACAAAGCTAGAAATATTTTTTTTGGAATTTTTGTGGTCCATATGTGACCCCGATAAATTGAAATGTACGTTTGAAATTCAGTATAATGATTTATATTTTAATTTTAACGGAAACTGATCGTAACAGCCGAATTGGGTTACGAAACATATCCCATTGTGTTCGGAATGGGGGTATTTGGTTAGGGACAATAGTCGGTGGGTTTGATTTTGAGTTCGAAATAAAAAGTTACTTTATGGAATAAATTAAATTAATTATTTGCATAAGGCCCCCTCCCTCTCCCTCTTACCCGGTCAACTCTACCCCCCTTCAAATCATTTCAAAAAGAAAAAGAAAAAGAAAAAAAAGGAAAAGGGAGGGATGACGGAGGCCGCTCCCCCTCCCCCACGCTCGCCACCACCGAAGACGCCAGCCCGGAGATCCGCCACCTCGTTGTCGATGCCTGACCCCGTGCCCCCTTCCTCTCCTCTTCTTCATTCAGGACCCAAACCATGTCCTACCCTCCCCCCCCAACTCGACAACCGCGACGCCTGGAACCCCCCAGCCTCCTGAGCACCCCTCCGACGCCTGAACCCCCTCCTTCCGATCGATGATGAGCCCCCCTTCCTGTGAAACGCACGCAGTCCCCACCACTTCGACAACGAACCCTAAGCCTCGAGCCTCCCGTTCCTTCGCTGCTTCCTTTGATATTTTCTTTTCAATTCAATGTGAGTTTTCAGTTCAATTTTTATTTATTTACATCGATTTTTAATTTTAAGTTTTTATATGACCTAAAAATAATATAAATTTTGTAATCGAATAATGTGATAAAGGTAAGATTTTTAATGTGATTAAGGTAAGATTTTTAGTCTGATAAAGGTAAGATTTATAATGTGATAAAGGTAAGATTTTTAATGTGATAAAGGTGAGATTTTTAATGTGATAAAGGTGAGATTTTTATATCAGGAATGGTGAGATTTTTAAATATATAAAAGAAAAGACATGATTTTTAACCGTTTAAAGATGAGATTTTTATTGTAAGAAAGGTGAGATTTTTCATTATGTAAAAATATAATTTTTACAATTGAAGTAGCGGAGGAAAGATTTAATTTTTATTGTTGAAATGAAAAAGTAAAAATATAATTTTTATATGCCCATAGCAAGGATAAAAATATAATTTTTATATAAGTAGAGAAGTAAAAATATATTTTTTATAGAAGCGTTGAAATAAAAATGTGATTTTTATAGCGTCGAAATAAAAATTCGATCTTTATATATGCAGTAGAAATATAAAAATATAATTTTTATATAAAAAGAAGCATTGTAAAAATATATGAAGTAGAAATAAAAATATGATTTTTATTATTGGAATGAAGCAATAACAATATAATTTTTATTATGAACAGCGTGGCAAGGACTGCATTGGAATTTCCAACAAATCCAAATGGTTCAGAAGTTCAGAAATAGAGAATGACGGAGTGGAACCCTCGATGAGAACTTCTCACTTTTAATTTATTTTCTAGTTGAAATATATACTAGGATGCAGATAGTGCTTAGCAGCACCCAACACTCGTTGTCCACAGACCATGGATGACTTGTTTGTTTAATTGGTGCGTTGTGAAAGTTGACTGTGTGATGTGGAATGAAATAAAATATTTTATAGTTAAAAATATAACTTTTAACGCGTATATAAAATAAATAGTAATAAACGAATCGGACGATTTGTTTATATACACTGATTTGACTGATATTGATTGGGACGATAAATTTTACACATCGCCCAACTGCACAAATAAAAATCTGTGTTTGTTGATTTGAAACCCCACACGGGTGTTGGGATGATATTGACGTACACTAATCCCAATTGTTTAGTAGTATGTCGACCGATTGGTTGACAGACTGTGTAAGCGTTAATTATTTATATTTAATGCTTATGCAGTTGTGTGATGCACTCTGGATGATGGTTGATGATTTATCGTTGCTATTATATACATGTGTTATAGAAAGTCCATATAATTAACATTATATGATAATTGATTGGGCCTCATTCCAATCTGGGAAATAAGGAATATTATAAAAGAAAATTCATGTGTTGAATAAAAAGAAAATTCGTGTGTTGAATAAAAAAAATTCATGTGTTGAATAGAATATAAATTCATGTGTTGAATAAAAAGAAAATTCATGTATTAAATAAAATATAAATTCATGTGTTGCGCAAAAAGAAAATTCATATGTTGAATGGAATATAAATTCATGTGTTGAATAAAAAGAAAATTCATGTGTTGAATAGAATAAAAATTCATGTGTTGAAGAAAATACTCATTTGTTGAATAGAATAACGAAGTTATTGAAATATATAAAGCCGTGTTGATTAGATATGCGTCATTTTGACGTGAACGATATTTATATCGATTTTATTCAATTTTATACTAAATATTGAAAAGGAATTGATTTCAAAATCGAATGTTTTGAAAATATTGTCATTTATATACCGATGATATGGAATAATCAATTTTGATTCGAAATTGAATATGGAACTGAAATCATTTTGAAAAAAAATTAAAACGATTTATAAAATACGTTTTAAAAGGAAATCGATGAAATATATATAATATATTATATATATATATATATATATAATGACCTGAATAGAACGCGCCGCGTTGCGGCAGTTCGCGAATTTCGACCATTAACTTCGAATGGATATTACAGGAGATCCGACCGTCGGATTCTCCCAAAACCAAAACCGTTGAGTTCGTAACGAAAAGTGCTTTCTAAAGAATATTAGAAATTAAAAATCTAACAGTAGGATTTGGAATTATATCCAAATCAAATTTGGAAAAGGTCGCTGTAAGTGCAGTTCGATGACCGTTGATGGAAATTGACTGTACGGGCCTTGATAAAATTATTAAAAATAGCAATAATTTGTGTAAAATCATAAGAAATGATTTGGAAAGAATTGGGATGAAAAACTCAATATTTGAAAAGATAAAAATAGATTTTTATCGAAATGGACTAGTTTTGAACTAGAATTAAAATCCATTTATTTTTCAAATAAATAAATTGGATTTGAAAGGGTTTCAAAAGTTACCAGAATTTCCAATAATTGAATTGGAATGGATGTGAATCAATATTGTCTTTGGAATATTTCGATGTTGGATTTCGTGATTATATAGATATTGTTATAGAAATTTGAAAGATATATTTATATCGGTATTTCCAATACGATATTTGTTGGTCGTAGAATTTGATATTGAATGTAAGCCGATATATTTTCTATTCAGAGCCTTGTGTTTAATATCAAATGGGATTTAGGTTTGTCGTGAATGGTGTCTTCATTAACACTGTTCTTAAACCCAGCTGAGAAGAAGATTAAATCTTTTTATTTAAATTTAATGAAGTATACCAATTAAATGGTATTTAATTGGAATTGAATTTGAATTGATTTTTGGGAAGATTAAAACCAAGTGGAGTTTTAATGAATCTTTAATTAGATTGAAATGAACGAGAATGGAGTATCACCAGTTTTGCTCAAGGCGATAGTTAAATCTTTAATTAGATTTGAACGTGAAATGGTAATTGAATTTACCGATAACACCGTGGTGTTAGATATGAAGTATTACCAGTTTTACTTCATGGGATGAATAGGTTGAGATTAGGAAATTAAAACAAATGATTACTTCGGTAAGATTCGTTAATCCCGACTAGTTTGGATAAACCATAATTTGGTTTGAATTGATATTCAAAGGAAGATTAAAGAATAAATTTAAAGAATTTATCTTTGATAAAATTAATGGGAACCGTTTCCAAAGTGAAAGAATATTTGAATAAAAGAATATTTTGAATTGGAATGAGGCGTATGTTGTGTTTGTGTAACACTGGTTTATTATATACGCGAGTTATTCAGAAAGACCGGGTTTATCCCATTTTGAATAACTGAATCGACGATGTGTCGAAGATGAAGACGATGGTCGAAGACCAGAGGTCTTCATGTCGTTTGGATAATTACTGATGATCTTGATTGGGCTATACACCCAAGAGGAGGGAATCAGTTGGTGATCATCCAGACGTACTTGGAGATCGATGGATATGCGAGGTACAAGGTGCCTCCGGTTTCGTTCAGACCCAGAATGAACTTGTAAGTGGACTGTGTGTCTGACGTTGGATTTTATTCTGTGTGATTGATTTCTATTAAATATATATCTGTTTGGCGATGGAGAATTTATTCTCTTGCTTAACGCCCTTCTCTGAGACGTACGAGCTCAGAGGTTATATATTGATGGATATCAATCACATGGAGTGAATTGCCTGTGTGGCATGCCTAAGTGGCAAATGATCAAGGCTTTTGTTGAAAAGCAAAGTCTTGTGGTTGATGATCAAAGCATGGCCTGTGTGGCATAGCTTTGTGTATGGCGTTAATTCACGAGCCTCACACCCCGGTATGAACCAGAAACGGGAGAGGATCCAGGGAGAACATGCGTCTCTTTCTAGTTAGAGGTGGTGTCAGTGACCTATCAGCCTTGACATTTATATTATTTTCACCTGTGTGGTTGTTGGATTGCGAGGCGCCTCGGTTATATAGGTGACTATGTGGAGCCAATGGAGTCATTTGGCTCACATATGCCCCATAGGGTGGGGAGACGTAGTGTTCAGGGTTTTATTTAATCCACATTGAGTGGACTGACCCTGTGTCTCCTAGGTGCAGTTGCAGCTTGAAACACCCCACCTCCGTTAGGGTCACTCTCAAAAGGGAATGCCCTAATTTTGGTGGAGGTTTATAAGTATAAGTCACAGATACACAAGACAGATATAAATACACATATTTTTGAATAGCGGAAAACAACAGCAATTTTTATTTCAACAAAATACGTGTTACACAAACCATGTCATAATTGTCTTACAATACTTCCAAAAACATTACATTTTCATAACTGTCTTGCTTTCATTATTTAAAGAAGCATAAAAACATAAATAAACTACATATGTCCCATAATTGTTGTCCAAAGCCATAGTCCAAAACGAAAGAGATCCAAGCAATACATTCTTTCTCTTCAAGCTGGATGTAAAAACTGGTCAAGCTGCGGTATTCCCTCCCTGTGGACCTGGGGGGGAACGAAAGAAAAGAAGACGAAAGAAAAGTTGAGTCAGACAAAAAGCCTGAGTAAGTCTAGGACTATTCAGTCTATGAATAAAGAATTGGGCATGATAAGTATAAACTGGAAATGGGAAAGCACAATAAACTAGGTTAAGTTGTCTAGAGTCGAATATACTATCGTACCCCATATTAATCTCTGAATCCATATAAACTAGTTCCCAACAGGCACCCCATAATCAGGGTGAAGTGATCCATTTCTAATGATCGGCTCCTACTCGCATAGTTACATGTGTCTTACGGCCCCCAATGTTGTAGTTACCTATGCTGGTCCCACCATGGGGTGTATCTAGTCTCATGGTGGTGGCCCGGCACAATTCTAGAATGCATAGGTATACTATTGGTGCCCAGTGCCTTATTTTTCTGCGCCGGAGTGTGTGCACGCCCACACCCCGTTAGAACCTACACTGCTGCACCACCGCCGTCGATTTGACCTCTTACAGTCAGCCCAGTAATCGTGCCCTACCCTGCCTAGTTCAGGGTATCCTGATACACCTTATAAGGTTACTGCTGAAAAGGGTCCCCCGCTACTAGGTTTTCTATTTCTAGCCAACATGCTAAGTTGGTTAAGTGTTTTGTAAACCTAACCCCCAATCAGTCTATATAGTTTAGCATGTTCCATTTTGATTAAGTATTAATTCAATTTACTTAATCCTATCAATCCTGACTCGGCCTTAATTGTCTTATTAAAGCCTCGACCTCTCACATTAGACAGGTATTGTTGTGACTGCCTATTGCCGGTTGGTTTCGGGCAGTCTTACGTCACAACTCAGTCTAACCTCGGGTCTTTATTGGGCTCAATGTATAACCACCCACATTGGATAGGTATTGTTGTGACTACTGGACAGCCGGGCGGTTCCGGTCAGATTTACATCACAACTCAATCCAACCTCGGGTTAAACACATCGTATTTTCTAAATTTACATATTTTGTGTCTTTTCTTTTTATATGTAAATATTTTCGGCCCATTATTCAAATTCATCTTTATTGGGTAAAATTAATTTATACCACTTAATTGTTTTCAAGGTCGTTGGCATGCGTCAAACATGCCAACACATATGTTTATATTTTAACCCAAACGTCATTACCCCCATTTTATACGTTCGCTACAATAAAACATATGTTAGGTTTAACATTTAAACCCAACTTAGCCACATGAAAAAGGGGATTCTTAGAACATGGTGTTTATATATTCTAAGTAACATAAAAAGGGGAGTGTAAACACATGAACTTGCAACATAACGGTCTAATCAACATGAATTAGGCACTTGTGAACTTGCATTGTAATAGCATATAATCATGGCATAAACATACCTAAACATGAATCATTCTATTCATATAATCATGCATAAACATACCTAAATATGAATCATGGTTTTTAATCTATTCATGTAAAGTTGCAATTGGAATGTAAATCTAACTTAATTATGTGTCACATATATTATCATATGATTTTGATAACAACATAGGCCTAAAACATGTTTTCAATTAGGCATAACACCAAACATAGTTTAGTCGTGTTCACAGAGTCAACATAAGTTTACAAAGATGCTTACTTTTGTCTCTAATACAAAAGTATGGTTTTACACTTGAATCATGATGCCAATTCCAACATAAATTCATATGAGTCATAATACCCAAATGGATCCAACTACACTAAAAGTGATTATAAAAATATACATTATGTTGGCATAATAGTGAACCATATACTTGCATGAATCTCAAATAAACTACCACAAATATATAGTCGTTAACTTTCAACATGAATCATATACTTGCAATTATCCAATAGGTGTTGTGATAAAATACCACAAACATAAAGTTGTTAACTTTCAACATGAATCACATACTTGCAAATATCCAATAGGTCTAACATCGTTATACCATAACATCCCAATTCGCAACATACAATTATGAATTATTATCACCACAAATTAAGTACAATTCTATTTCTCATTTTACAAAAATCAAAACACAATTATTCATTCACATCGGAATAGCACTATACTTACAACGTATGACGAATCTTCAATTCAGGAATCTGAATTCTGAATTTGGAGATGCTATCCTTTGTTGTAGGCGTTGTTTTGATTTAGTTGTCGTTGCTTTAGGCTTTTGAATTGTCTCCTAATCGTCTCTCAATTTTGACAGCTATTCCTAGTCTTTCCTCAGCAGCATGACGGTCTCATTCTCATTTTTATTTGTATGAATTAGGTGGAGTCTTAGGTCCTTTTTATAGAGTTTGTGAATTGATTAGGACCGTCGATGGAGCTTGGGTTAATATTAGCCGTTCGTTTGAAGGAGAAACCAATCAGGAGCTGACACCTAGCCCTAGTGACAAGGCAAGGCTCGGAAATTCGGCCAAGCACAGACCAGGCCAGCCAGGGGGGCTGGGTTCGACCTGGCTCAAGGGCCAGGTCGACTCCCCAGTCGACCCCCGTGTCGACTTGGTAGTCGACCTGGGTGCCCCAGGTCGACTACCCAGTCGACCTGGGTGCCTTGGGCGGGAAAATTCCCGCCTTGGACAATCTGGCCCGGTTTTTGAAATTTGAATCTGATTTCTGAGCTGTTTCTGTCTGTTTGAATTTTAAACTAAATTCTGAAACTTCCAGAGGCCATATCTTCTTCACACGGAGTCCGTTTTACGCAAACTCGGACTCTATCCCAGGCAGAATTCCGAGATGAACGCAAAAGCATATCCCGTTTCCCTTAATTCTTTGAATTTAAATTAATTATACTTTAATTTGTGAATTTCACTGTTATAGAATACACGGGGTGTTACATTCTCCCCCACTTAAAAGGATTTCGTCCCCGAAATCTTCAAGTTCAGGAAGAATGTATATCCTAACATCCAAACGTCCTTCTACTCATCCATCAAACACGAGCATCCATTGTCCTTAAAAGACTTCTAATGCTTCATGATCATATGCGAAGTGTGTGTACATGTACTTATCTAATGCAAAATCAGGCGGCCCACTGATTCAGTTGACCTCCTTAATGCAAATTATGTAAGTGTCATGGATCCATTACGTATGCAAATTTTCCTATTCATGATTCTACATGAGTGCACAATCATTCATATATAAATGCAACATCCATATGACAACACATTAAACTTCAACCATATAAGAATGTAAATACATATATGCATATGCAATATGAAGTGACTGAGCCGATCTAAAACCTAGATTGTGTGTGTTTATGCAACCACGAGCAACCACTAGCAATCACTTGCAACCACTTGCAACCATCATCCATAACATGTTTCAATTACATGTTTTCATCCAAAGGGTTTCTACCTAAAAGATAAGGTCGAGGAGATATACCTAAAAAGATAGATAAAAGCGCAACTTAAGGAAAAAGAAAGATCAAAGATGTACCCTCAAAAAGAAAAGGGTAGGCTGCGCGTATTCTAGCTTCAGTTTCCCAAGTTGCGTCTTCCTCGGCGTCGCTCCACTGAACTTTGACGAGCTTTACTTTGCGGTTGCGTAGCTTTTTCACTTCCGTTCCTAATATGCGTGTTGGAACTTTCCTCACGGTTGCTTCGCGTTCCACTTCAGCTTCTTCTAGGATATTTGGCTCTACCACTTCAGCAGATTCATGTAGACATTTTCGGAGGTGCGAAACATGGAAAACGTTGTGAACTCCGGCCAGCTTTTCGCGTAGCTCTAATCTATAGGCCATTTTCCCAATTTTCTCGATGATAGGGAATGGTCCTACGAACCTTGATGCTAGCTTCCCTGTGGATCCAAAACGAACAACGTTCCTTAGCGGAGATACCTTAAGAAAAACTCTGTCCCCAACCTCAAATTCAAGGTCGGTCCTCCTCTTATCGGCGTAGGATTTCTGTCTGTCTTGGGCTGTCTTCATCCTTCTTCGTATCAAGTCTACTTTCTCTGAAGTCTCTCGGATCATATCTGGCCCAAGTATGAGTTTATCAGTAGACTCCCACCAACAAGTGGGTGATCGGCACGGTCTTCCATATAAAGCTTCGAAGGGCGCCATTCCGATGGTGGCTTGGTAGCTGTTGTTGTAGGCAAACTCCACCAAAGGAAGATGGTCTTCCCACGTCCCTCCGAAGTCAAGGACGCACAATCTTAAAAGGTCCTCCAAAACTCTGTTCACTCTTTCCGTCTGGCCGTCGGTTTGGGGGTGATAGGCTGTACTCAAGCATAACTGTGTGCCTACCGCTCCTTGCAGACTCCGCCAAAACTCACTTGTGAAGATAGGGTCTCGGTCACTAACAATGCTGGATGGTATTCCATGGATTCGAACACTTTCTTTGAGGTAAAGAGATGCTAGGGATGAGCAGTTCTTTTACTCTTGACAGGTAAAAAGTGGGCGCTTTTAGTAAGCCTATCCACTATTACCCAAATGCTAGTGTTGCCTCTTCTAGACCTAGGCAGCCCATCAATGAAGTCCATTGAGATGCTATCCCACTTCCACTGTGGGACCTCTAGAGGATGGAGTAGACCGCCAGGCTTTTTCTGTTCCGCCTTAACCTGTTGGCACACCATACACTTAAAACGAAATCTACCACGTCCTTCTTCATGCTGTTCCAAAAGAAAGTTCTCTTTATGTCCTTGTACATTTTATCTCCGCCTGGGTGTATCGTCATCTAGGAGTGATGTGCTTCCTCGAGAACCGTCTTTATTAAATCCCTTGTCTGTGGGATGCATAGTCTTCTGTTTCGCCTTAGCCAACCCTTATCGTTGATGGAGTATCTGTTGAGGTGACTTGAAGTCTCACCCCTAATTAGCCTATCAATCGTCTCCACAAGCTGAGGGTCTTCGCGTTGTGCTGTCCCTATTGAGTCCACTAAAGTCGGGCGTACTTCGAGAGATGCTAGCAAGCCCGGTACAAAATCGGAGGAGGGCCTAAAGTTAAAACTGGCTATAAACTCTAGGCTTTGCCTTTCAACAAACAGCGGGCTTAGGGTCTGTTTCTTTTTGCTCAACGCGTATGCCACTACGTTGCCTTTGCCCGGAGTGTAGGAGATCTCGAAATCGTACAAGGCAAGAAACTCCATCCATCTCTGTTGCCTCAAGTTAAGTTCCTTCCGCGAGAAGAGATATTTCAACGATTTATGGTCAGTGTAAAGTTCGAACTTCTCACCTAGGATATAGTGGCGCCAAGACTTAAGCGCAAAGACAATGGCAGCTAACTCAAGATCGTGGGTCGGGTAGTTCTTTTCATGCACTTTCAACTGTCTCCTGCCATAAGCTACTACCCTTCCTTCTTGCATTAAGACAGCGCCTAGTCCTGTCCCACATGCATCTGTATAAACTGTGAACATCTTGCTTCCATCTGGCAACGTCAGAACTGGGGTTGTTGTAAGAGCCCTTTTTAGTCGTTGGAAAGCAAACTCGCAATCCAAGTCCCAATTGAACACTAGATTCTTCTTTGTCAGCCTTGTGAGTGGAGCTGATATTTTTGCAAAGTCTCTGATGAATTTCCGATAGAAGCCTGCTAGCCCGAGGAAGCTTCGGACTTCTGTTGCATTCCTTGGTGTCTTCCAATCCTGTACCGCTACTACCTTAGCAGGGTCCACAGCTAACCCTTCTTTGGATACTATGTGCCCAAGGAACCTCACTTCCTCTCTCCAAAAGTGGCACTTGGAGAATTTGGCTTTCAGCTGATGGACTTGCAGAGTTTCCATGATTGCCCTTAAGTGCTGAGCATGTTCCTCTTCACTATTTGAGAAGATCAAGATATCGTCTACGAAGACCACTGCGAACTTGTTGAGGAATTCTCTGAACACCCTACTCATCAGGTCCACGAAGTAAGCGGGTGCGTTTGTCAAGCCAAAAGGCATGACAAGACATTCAAAGAATCCATCTGGGGTTCTGAATGCTGTCTTATCGATGCTATCTTCAGCCACCCTTAGCTGATGAAATCTGGTCGCTAAATCGAGTTGGGAGAAAACAGGCGCTCCTACAAGCTGATCAAACAGATCGTCAATTCTGGGGAGAGGGTGCCTATTCTTTTTCGTTAGTTTGTTGAGCTCCCTATAGTCAACACATAGACGGAGTGAACCATCCGCCTTTGTGGCGAACACCACTAGAGCGCCCCATTCTGAAATACTCCTCCTAATGAACCCCTTCTCTAGAAGCTCTTTAATCTGTTTACTGAGCTCTTTCCTTTCCCGTGGAGCCATGTGTCTAACGGGCAATGCAACGTGCTTTGCATTATCAACAAGATATATGCGGAAGTCTATCTCCCGCTTCGGAGGTAAGCCCTTCACCTCTTCGAAGACATCCGGATATTCTCGGACCACTCTAACCGATTGCAAACTCTCAACAGAAGCATCTAGCGATTCAAGATAACTAAGCATAACCGCATACGAGGGATTACAAGTAATTTCCAAAGTGTTACCGAGTTGGGTCAGAAGCCTAACCACCCTTTTCTCACAATCAAGGATGGCACCATTACTGGATAGCCAATCCATGCCCAAAATCAAACCATATCCCGAGAAGCCCAAAACAAAGACACTACATCTAAATTCTGCGCTTAGAATAGAAATTTTCAATCCCACACAGATCATAGACAAATGAGCAGGGCCCCCGATTGGATTTGAAACAATTAAGGGGTCCTCTACCATACTAGTTTCTAGGTGCAGTGATTCTACTAAAGTAGATGAGATAAAGGAGTGTGATGCGCCAGAATCAAATAAAGTGCGAACTGGGTGATCATAAAGATAAACTACACTTTCTACAGAAGTATTTATACCTCGCTGTTGCAGAGGTGGCGCTTCTAGCACATGAACCTGTGCCCCTGAGGTGGATCCAACCCTCTGCCCCTGCCCTCGTTTCTTTGGGCAATCCCTAGCCATGTGGCCTGTCTCACCGCAAGAAAAGCACCCACCATTCATCTTGGTCTTCTTTTTCCGGCAATCTTTCACTAAGTGCCCCCACTTTGCCAAAGAAATTACACTTCCTCTTCTCTTTGTTGTCTTTCCCGCCCTTCTTAAAGTCTGTCTTCTTAGGCTGTAAACCCTCTTTCTTCCCTTGAGAGCTTTCTGCCTTTGTCTCCTTCTTGCCCTTATCCTCTTCGTTCAACAATGCCATCTGCACCAACCTTTCATACGTAGATCCCATGGGTATATGGGTCATGGCCAAACTGTGTAGTGGCTCATTCAATCCTTTGACAAAGCGGAGAGTCTTCTAGTGCGGAGTGTTGACTAGGTCCAGCCCGAACCTAGCCAGCTAATCGAACTGATTAACATACTCTTTGACAGTCATATTCCCCTGCTTAAGAAATAAGAATTTTTCCAACTGAAGACTCCTTTCAGCTTCTGAGAGAAATTTAGCCTCAAACCTTGCCCTAAAGTCCCCCCATGTTTCCACTGGTCTTTCTGCATTGGTGACTTCCCACCAGTAGGAAGCCTTGCCTTTAAGTACCCATACTGCCAGTTGTACCTTCTGCCTATCTTCTACCTCAAAGATGACGAATAAGTCCTCGGTTTCCTTCAGCCAATTCCTGGCTGCCACGAAGGACTCGGTTCCATGAAAGTCCTTTCCTCCCATAGCTTTAAAATCTTTACATATCTTAGCAAAAGTATTACCCCGCGGAGGAGGTGGAGGAAGAGGTGCTGCTGCAGCTGGATGATTTCCTGCAGCTGGGGGAGGAGGAACAGTGGGACCTAGCTGATTGGCCCTTGCTTCTAAGAACCGTCTGAACCACCCAGGTATTGGTATACCCTCTGGCAAGTTAAGTTCTTCGGACATGCTGAAACAAAAAGGATAGATTCAAAACGAAGGATAAAAGATAGTACCTATGGCTTTGGGGGACTTTGCCTTTTTAAAATAAAATAACATTTTATCTTTAAAATTGCTTCTTTAATTTTTCTTTTGAAAATAAAATTTCAAAACTTTTTATCTTATCTGGTAAACCTACGCTCTGATACCAAGTGAAACACCCCACCTCCGTTAGGGTCACTCTCAAAGGGAATGCCCTAATTTTGGTGGAGGTTTATAAGTATAGGTCACAGATACACAAGACAGATATAGATACACAAATTTTTGAACAGCGGAAAACTACAGCAATTTTTATTTTAACAAAATACGTGTTACACAAACCATGTCATAATTGTCCTACAATACTTCCAAAAACATTACATTTTCATAACTATCTTGCTTTCATTATTTAAAGAAGCATAAAAACATAAATAAACTGCATATGTCCCATAATTGCTATCCACAGTCCAAAACAAAAGAGATCCAAGCAATACATTCTTTCTCTTCAAGTTGGATGTAAAAACTGGTCAAGCTGCGGTATTCCCTCCCTATGGACCTGGGGGGGGGGAACGAAAGAAAAGTAGAGTCAGATATAAAGCCTGAGTAAGTCTAGAACTATTCAGTCTATGAATAAAGAATTGGGCATGACAAGTATAAACTGGAAATGGGAAAGCACTATAAACTAGGTCAAGTTGTCTAGAGTCGAATATACTATCGTACCCCATATTAATCTCTGCATCATATAAACTAGTTCCCAACAGGCACCCCATAATCAGGGTGAAGTGATCCATTTCTAATGATCGACTCCTACTCGCATAGTTACATGGGTCTTACGGCCCCCGATGTTGTAGTTACCTATGCTGGTCCCACCATGGGGTGTATCAAGTCCCATGGCGGCGGCCCGACACAATTCTAGAATGCACAGGTATACTACTGGTGCCCACTGCCTTATTTTTCTGCGCCGGAGTGTGTGCACGCCCGCATCCCGTTAGAACCTACACTGCTGCACCACCGCCGTCAATTTGACCTCTTACAGTCAGCCCAGTAATCGTGCCCCACCCTGCCTAGTTCAGGGTATCCTGATACACCTTATAGGGTTACTGCTGAAAAGGGTCCCCCGCTACTAGGTTTTCTATTTCTAGCCAACATGCTAAGTTGGTTAAGTGTTTTGTAAACCTAACCCCCAATCAGTCTGTATAGTTTAGCATGTTCCATTTTGATTAAGTATTAATTCAATTTACTTAATCCTATCTATCCTGACTCAGCCTTAATTGTCTTATTAAAGCCTCGACCTCTCACATTAGACAGGTATTGTTGTGATTGCCTGTTGTCGGTTGGTTCCGGGTAGTCTTACGTCACAACTCAGTCTAACCTCGGGTCTTTATTGGGCTCAATGTTTAACCATCGACATTGGATAGGTATTGTTGTGACTACTGGACAGCCGGGTGGTTCCGGGCAGGTTTACATCACAACTCAATCCAACCTCGGGTTAAACTCATCGTATTTTCTAAATTTACATATTTTGTCTCTTTTCTTTTTATATGTAAATATTTGCGGCCCATTATTCAAATTCATCTTTATTGGGTAAAATTAATTTATACCACATAATTGTTTTCAAGGTCGTTGGCATGCGTCAAACATGCCAACACATATGTTTATATTTTAACCCAAACGTCATTACCCCCGTTTTATACGTTCGCTACAATGTAACATACGTTAGGTTTAACATTTAAACCCAACTTAGCCACATGAAAAAGGGGAGGCTTAGAACATGGTGTTTATATATTCTAAGTAACATAAAAAGGGGAGTGTGAACGCATGAACTTGCAACATAACGATCTGATCAACATGAATTAGGCACTTGTGAACTTGCATTGTAATAGCATATAATCATGGAATAAACATACCTAAACATGAATCATTCTATTCATATAATCATGGCATAAACATACCTAAACATGAATCATGGTTTTTAATCTATTCATGTAAACTTGCAATTGGAATGTAAATCTAACTTAATTATGTGTCACATATATTATCATATGATTTTGATAACAACATAGGCCTAAAACATGTTTTCAATTAGGCATAACACCAAACATAGTTTAGTCATGTTCATAGAGTCAACATAAGTTTACAAAGATGCTTACTTTTGTCTCTAATACAAAAGTATGTTTTTACACTTGAATCATGATGCCAATTCCAACATAAATTCATATGAGTCATAATACCCAAATGGATCCAACTACACTAAAAGTGATTATAAAAATATACATCATGTTGGCATAATAGTGAACCATATACTTGCATGAATCTCAAATAAACTACCACAAATATATAGTCGTTAACTTTCAACATGAATCATATACTTATAATTATCCAATAGGTGTTGTGATAAACTACCACAAACATAAAGTTGTTAACTTTCAACATGAATCACATACTTGCAAATATCCAATAGGTCTAACATCGTTATACCATAACATCCCAAATCGATTAGAACCATAGCAACATACAATTATGAATTATTATCACCACAAATTAAGTACAATTCTATTTCTCATTTTACACAAATCAAAACACAATTATTCATTCACATCGGAATAACACTCTACTTACAACGTATGACTAATCTTCAATTCAGGAATCTGAATTCTGAATTTGGAGATGCTATCCTTTGTTGTAGGCGTTGTTTTGATTTACTTGTCGTTGCTTTAGGCTTTTGAATTGTCAACTAATCGTCTCTCAATTTTGACGGCTATTCCTAGTCTTTCCTCAGCAGCATGACGGTCTCATTCTCATTTTTATTTGTATGAATTAGGTGGAGTCTTAGGTCCTTTGTATAGAGTTTGTGAATTGATTAGGACCGTCGATGGAGCTTGGGTTAATATTAGCCGTTCGTTTGAAGGAGAGACCAATCAGGAGCTGACACCTAGCCCTAGTGACAAGGCAAGGCTTGGAAATTCGGCCAAGCACAGACCAGGCCAGCCAGGGGGGCTGGGTTCGACCTGGCTCAGGGGCCAGGTCGACTGCCCAGTCGACCCCCGTGTCGACTTGGTAGTCGACCTGGGTGCCCCAGGTCGACTACCCAGTTGACCTGGGTAGCCCAGGTCGACTACCCAGTCGACCTGGGTGTCTTAGGCGGGAAAATTCCCGCCCTGGCCAATCTGGCCTGGTTTTTGAAATTTGAATCTGATTTCTGAGCTGTTTCTGTCTGCTTGAATTTTGAACTGAATTCTGAAACTTCCGGAGGCTATATCTTCTTTATACGGAGTCCGTTTTACGCAAACTCGGCTCTATCCCAGGCAGAATTCCGAGACGAACGCAACGGCATATCCCGTTTCCCTTAATTCTTTGATTTGAAATTAATTATACTTTAATTTGTGAATTTCACTGTTATAGAATACACGGGGTGTTACACAGCTGTAGCCTGAGACATGGACTAGATAGTCTCGAATTCGGTGAGGACTATCTTTTGCCTCGGTTCATAGATGGAAATCCAATTTCCAAATACATGACTTTGCAGTTTTGATTGTAGAGCCTAGTGTGACGACATGATATATGGTACCCATGCCGTCTAAGATTGATACATTTATATTTGAAGTTGTTTTATACACTATGCACTTATAATAGTATCAAATGATTTGTTTTTAATGTACCAAGCATGTTTGGCTATTATAAGGAAAAACCCTATCCTCCGACTTGTGTTGCATTGTGTGATAGGACCTGGGTCTTATAATAGCTTCATTTTTCCAAAAAGCATTGGGATGTTTTGTTATATGCACTGGTATTCTTGAGAGGAAACCCGTGTCATGTTATACGGCGTGGTCCCTTGATATATCTGTTTTAAAGTAAAGCTTTAAATAACTGTTTTAGTTCACACACCAGCCACATGACTGACCTGGAGTTTATTGTTTTAACCTAAACTCCAGGTGCCCTTATTTTGACGCGGGCAGCTAGTAGTTTTGGTTTTGCAGATTTATATTCACAGGAATCAGGTTTACAATTGGAATGATATCCGGAAAGCTCTGTATTTGTATATATCTTTCAGTTGTGTTTTGTATTATTTTTCCACTGCTATGTAATGTGTTTAAATCTCTGATATTTTATGATGTGTAATATTTATTCATACTCTGTATATTCTTGTATTCTTATGGAATTGTTGTAATAAACAATGGAATGTTCTTCTGTTTGCATTCCGATGTGTCGTGTTCTAAAAACAATCAGGGGTTTCGAACGGTCTTGGTCAGTTTAGCGATCGATTCGAATCGAGCGAAATTCCTTATTGTTTCATTTTCCTTCTACCCTTCCTCTCTACTAAAAAAACCTTGCTTTTTTTCTTATTTCCTTCCTCTTTTCTTTTTTTTTTCCTTTTTTCTTTTGCTTTTTCCCATTCATTTCTTTCCCTTTCTTCTTGTGCTGATTTTCTAACCAAAAAAATTGCATTTATTTTTATTGATTTCTTTCCAATTACAACTCTCTTTCACTTCCTACAATCTCTCTTTCTATTTTTTTTTCATTTATTTCTTTCCTATTCTCTTTTTTTACAGCAATTAAAAAAAATCGTAAAAAGTTTCTTCTTTTGCAAAAAAAAAAGTTTTCTCTGTTTGATTTCTTGCCTTCTACTAATCTCCATACCATACAATTCTGTCATCCTGCAATCCTCTTCTCCAAAAATTCAACCGCAACACATACCAAAAGATCTCAACTTCACAATACTATCAGTCCAGACCAAACAATTCTGTTCATCCACACCACTATTGCCAACTCCTTTCACTTCGCAACCCATACGGTGTCAAAAGCCAAAAATAGCTCCGGCATTACAACCTGCAACATTCATCTTCTTCCATCCCCTTTACATTAGCAAATCATCTTCCACAGGCTATCTTCTCAGCAACACTTTCTGAAACAGCCTTTCTCCAAATCGCATCAACCAGCTTCTCAAACCTATTTGCCCAAAATCAAATTCGCACCACAACTCCCAGTTCGCCCAAAACTATATTCACAAAACCAGTGACCAAGAACAAGTCCCACCTCAGATCCTAACTCGATTTCCAAAAAAAATAAAAAAATAAGAGGAAAAATTAGTGAGAAGAGGGGCGTGCAGAAAATACGACTCGATTTGTGGGATCGAATTCAATTTCTGAAACTTTGCTCATTAAGCGTGTTTTTTAAGCTTGGAGTAATCATAGGAAATCTAATTTTGGGTGTTTAAATTGTCGTGGTTTTCGGTGCGTTTGTTTGGTTTACTGTGTTGAGTGCGGCTCTAGTTTTCTTTTTTTATCAGGGGTGTAATTTATTTCATGTTATCGTACTGTTGGTTAAGTGTTCCTGATTTCAAGAATTTTTCTTTGGCGAAAGTGATTTGTTTCCAAATCAAAAATAGGCTTGCGTTAGGCTGTTAATCTTAGGTTTTTATTTTTTTTTGAACTATAGCTTTTTGCATTTAGTTTAGTTTGATCGTTCTAATTTATTCTAGCTAGTTAATTTTATTTTTGTTTACTTTTTCTTTTATTTAGGTTTTTTTTCTTTTTCCTTTCTCTCTTTTATTTCTTTTGTTGATTTTGCTACCTTTCTCTCTCTCTCTCTCTCCAAAAAAAAAGAAGAAGAAGAAGACGTGGTGAAATATCAATACAAATCAAAGGCCAAAGGAAGGAACAAATTCAAGCAACGAACAAGGATTCAAAGGTCAACGGATTTGCAAATAATGGATTTCTATCATTAATAATGCTCAATTTTTCTGGATAGATTGCCATACACCGCTGTAATATTTTCTAAACTCTACAAGTGCTTTGCTGCAAAAAAATATATAGAAATTGCATGTAAAAATCTTCTGCAGGGCAGCGACTTGCTTGTACAATATTTTAAATTTCTGCAGTTTTTATTGTCTGATTATTGTGGTTAGCTGATATCTTCATAACTGAAATCTGCATTCTCATTGTTTTCAACAATAAAAATAGACATTGCAAAATAATATAATTGAAAAGTGATGCTTTGTGAAGTTGATTGCCTCGTATAATTGGATTGTGGATATATAGTAGTTCAATTTATTGAACTATTAGCAAAACAGGTTGCATACTACGCGTAAAACATTGGTCGTATCCCTTAGTATTTATACTATACGTGAACGGCCATAAGACACTCTTCCCCCTTCTAATTAAGTTAGTTAATTAATAGAGCGCAACTTAGTATTTTATACTATTTTGAAGTGAGAATAATTTCTGTCTTGTCGTGACTTCTTTAAAATGTCTGATTCAAAAAAATCATTGAGAGAAATGTGGGATAATAATCAGAGTAGACGTCCTCTTGAAGAGTATGAATTACAACTCATGAGGCAAGATTTTCCAAAATATCGCAAGCCCAATGCCAACAATTTTCAAAATTTTCCAAATGACCAACATTTTCAAAATCATGGACATGATCGTAATTGCGATTTCAACTCAAATTTCAATAATTTCGATTATGGGCCACATCCACATCAAAATGGCTTTGAATCCCAATATAGCTTTGATCCACATCAATATGGGGTTGTAAACCAAAATTTTCAAAATTATAGCCCATATCAACATCTTGAAAATAACCAAAATCACTCAAATTTTAACAGTTTTGGTTACGAACATAATTTTTATGATCAAAATGATTTCCTATATCATTGTCATTTTTCTGAAAATTCAAACAATCACCACATTGGAAATAATTTTGATTGTGAAATTGATGTGGACTATAATTTTGAGAGCCAAGAAATCCAAAATGAGAGCTCTCAAATCAACGATTCGGAAGAATCTCATTTTGATGAGAGGGAAGAAAGGCTAAATAAACAGATGGATGAACTTCTCTGTTTAATGACATCTTTGAAAGAACAACGAGAGCAACAAAATCAAATTAAAACAAGCGATGAATCAGAAAATAATCCATTCTTTACTGATAGTGAAAATTTGCAGATAACAACTTTGGAAATTGAGAATAACCATCTAAATGAAGTTGTTCACAATTTATTAAATGATTTAGACTTCAACTCTTTTCAGGAAAAATATTTAAGCTCAGATTTTGATCTTTCAAACTGCGAGAAACTTGAAATTCTAGAAATTGAAAAGAATAAAAATGTTGAATTTTGCAATTCAAATTTAGAGAAGGATTTTAATGAACATGAATTTTTTTGGATTGTATGACAATGAGTTGCTAAATGAGGATGAAATTGAATCAAGCTACCAATCCAAGTTCGAAAATTTTGATTTTGAGTTTTCAAAAGAACTAGAATTTGTCAGTGTCGAAAATACGTTGTCAATAATGAAATTGAGAAATGTGATCACATAGTCTTGAGCAACACTCAGAATTTAAATTTCATGATTGCAAATGAGTTTATATACGATCACAAAATTTTGAATGGTTACACTGATAAATTTATTAAATACATGAATTATTTTTGGAATGTTGGCATGCTTGAAAAACTTCATGTTAGGATGAACCTGGAGATTTATCTACTGGACTATAAATCTAGGTATAAAGATGTGATAGTTTTCAAAACTCTTTGCTTATTAGAAAACATGCCTAGATATAGTGGGAATGTGATTTATCGGGTTAGAACCAAGTGTCGGGGAAAAAGTTGGTGGCATTCTTTGCATCGCATACATCGCATGCATCGCAAACACATATATCATTGTACATATGATCCATTCTTACATATAGTTAAATTGCATTTTATTTTACAAATCATTTTGCATTTAATCCATCTTTGGGTACGATCTTTCAAATTTAGAAAACGTTCACAGTGCGGACACTGTTTTGTCCAAGTGTGGTAGGGGGAGTCTATATTGCATTCTTTTTATTTTCTTTAATTTTTCTTCTTTTCGTTTTCATGCATTTAGATAGGACAATCATGCATTTTAGGTCGTAGTAACATACCATAATTTTATTTTATTTTGAAAATATGATTCATTTTATGTTGATACAACAGAATAAATTAACAAGTATTAATCAGTTGATAGTATTTTTCTCTCTCAACTAAGATCGAATTACAAATATAATGAAAGTTAAATTTTGAGGGATAATAGTGTAACCGGTTAATAGGGAGATTCTTAGGTGATGGCCATGAAATCTATTCTATATTGTAGTCTTTGTTTAAATAAGTGGAGGACTTAAATTACTTATATTGGCTTTTCGAATCTTTAAAACTAAGTTGTGTTAAGTTGAATTCGCGTAACTCTCTTTTGTGTGTGTATTTTCAATAATAATAATAATAATAGTAATCAAAGGGTATCCAACATTGCTTGAATATCTAGCGTTGGTGTGCAAACCCACCAAGCTCTATCTGACATGTTGTTGACAAAGTCAGCGTTGGAATATCTTGGTCTCATTTTATGAGATTAGACATCTAAGGATTACCGACATGTTGTTGACAAAGTCAGCGTCGGTCTGCACAATCCGCCAAGCTCAGTCCTAACTCTCCGTCAGTCCGCAAGGCAGTGTATGGGTGGTATATCTTGGTTTTTTAAGTTAGGTGTATGTAATTAATCATAAATTTTAATTTTTATAGAGATAGAGAATAAGCGATGATGTCCAATACTTCTTGACCATATTGATTTGACTAGCCATACACGAGGAAATAATAATACCACTTTACAAACTATGCCAACCAAAATAAGAATCTATTTCATGGCTGCACTATGTCATCGACCGAACCAAATGGCCAAACTAGATGTTTAACATTGAAAACTTGAATTATATTGAAAATTTGTGATTGGTTGAGGTATCTAAAGTAAAATCAACTGATTAAATTTTGTTAACTTAATTTGTTGTATCACTTTCCTGAAACAAGTCGTGTTTTCCATTTTTGTTTTCAATTTCATAAGTCCTCTGCATTCATGTAATTACATTAGAGTCATAGCATACTGCATTTGGATTTTGTGGGTAATATCCGCTGAAAACCCCTACGAGACATCACTCGTACTACTAGGGACACCTAGAGGTTTAACGGCTTATTGCATACGCTCAATGCAATCGTGTTTCCTACGAAAGTGTGATCTATCCAGTTTAGCTTTTTCATTTTTTGTTTTTCTTTCTTTTTTCTCGAGGACGAGTAAAAGATAAGTGTAGGGGTATTTGATTAACATAAAAATGTGTTTATTTTATACTTTTATATCTTATCTTTTGTATATAAATAAGTATTACTTGGGTATTGTTTTTTCACTTTTTACATATATGCCAATTAAGCCACTTACAGTCAGAAAAATGGAAAATAGAGGTCAAATTGCTGTGGATATATACTTGAAGACTTGCATATGAAGATCTTACATTAGTTGCTTTTTGGACAAGAAAATAATTGGAAGAAGGGCTATGCATATCAAAAATCAATAAAGAATTGTCAAGTAAGCAAGGGGAAAAGAGGAAAGACCCAAATTTACTAGATTTCACTAAGGCCCATTTTTCGTTGTATTAGGGTTAGGGTTGGCTATCTATCCTATAAATACCCTTGTGTTCTCATTGTAAAAATCATCCTAGAATTAATAAAGTCTTCTTCTTCTCTTTTCTGCATTTTTATTTTCTAAGCAATTAGTGTTGTCTACACAATTAGATTTGGTAGAACACTATTTGTCTTTTTCATTTATTTTTCATTAGTGATTAACCATATGATTAGATTCAGCGGTAATCCTAATTTTATTTCCTGTTTGTTATTTTAGTTTCTGCAATTTCAATTTATGTTCTTTTTACTGCTTCCTTAGGTCAATTAGATTAAACACAGATTTGATTAAATTCAGATCTGATTCAATTCAATAATAGTTTAATTCCAGTTTCAATTTCGTTTACTTTCAAAACCATCTTCGAAGATTTGTCTAACTCGCCCAAGAAATTTTATAAATAATCTAATTTAATTTACCTCCCTGTGATTCGACCTACATACTACACGATCTGTGCACTTGCAGTATTTATTTCAAAATTTTCGCTTTTCTATTTACTTAGAAAGCGTCGATCACTCAGTTTCATCCCAAATAAACAACACTACACTTAAATGGCTAATCAAATTGAAAAAAAGAAGTGGTCGCTACATATTCATAATTTAACCTAAATAGCCTTTTGAAATAAGTTTGGTTATGGAATGCTTACATTGTTTCCATTGGCAAAGGAATGTTGTAACATCATTCTTTTAAATTCCATGTGCAATTTACTATCTCCTTTGATTATTTTAAAACACAAAAAAATTAATTAAATTTATTTTATTCATGCTTTAAAAATCAGAGTGGAATTATTTAGTGCTGATAACCAATTGTTTAGGATTTTGCAATGATTATAAGATAGCAGACAATATTGTCCCTACCATGTCAAAAAAAATTGTACATACAATGATTGTACAATGTTTCCCTCTAATGTGCGGTCAACTATAATTCGACAGCCTACTTGACTGAATCGAGCCGAGCAAGTGCCAGACAGCCATCGGAAAAGAGTAGCTAATTGCATTACATATATTTAGTCGACATATCTTTTGATTAACCTTGTGAATTAATTTTATAGCAACTATAAAATTAATTTCACTCCTTACAAAGCAATATTATTCAAACAGATAAAACTTCATAACATAATTAGATGAAATAGTTTAAGCATACAAATCAAACTTAGAAATGACAACAAATCCTTACCAGTTTAAATTGAAGTTTTTTGTAAGAACAAAATGAAGAGAAAAAATTCTAACAAAATTAACAATAGAATATACTTGAGTTTAGATATCCAAAAAATTGACATATTGTCATACTCAACACATCATGGTTTTACTAGAAAAACTATGAAGTTTAAGCCAAAGGAAACTTAATAATCTAAAAGTCCTTTAGAAGAACAGTGTTGTATTCATCTTATTTTGAAGCGCACTATATTTTTTAGTTTCAAATAGATTTACATAGATGTGTATGAACTGAAATCCACGTGGTAGTAAAACAGGTTAAAAAATATTTGTAGCAAATGAAATTTAAAAAATAAGCTAAGAAATTATGTTTAATGCATGAATGAAAATAAAGTTGCCATTAATGATAACTTGACATAAATTTAGCATTTGAAATCTCTGTAAAAATAAAATTTTAAATCTTGACATCTTATTGACATAAATGTTTAGTTAAGAAAATATCTTTCGCTAAGGAAATCATAAATGGATATGTTATTTGAATAAATAATCGTTAGTTGTAAGCTAAAAGGTTGGAAATAATATAAAAGAAGAGGTTCGGTGATTCCTTAAATGTAATAACCCGGAAATCCGAGCCAATTTAATTTTTTTATTTTGGCTATTTTAATGAATTTTGATTATTTAAAATGGATTATTTTAAATAATAATGGCTAAAAATTTATTTTCGATGAAGTTAAAACGAATAAATTTTATTTTAATTATATAATGAGCCTGAAATTGCGCTGCAGTTCGAAAATTCGATTTCAAATTTCAAATGAATATACATAATTCGTTTTAAGTCGGAATTGGACAAAACAAGAAATATTTGAATCTGTTTAAACATATCTTTCTAACGGGTGTAAGAAACTGAGATTTAGTTTTAGAAGTTATAAGATATGTCCAGTTTAAAATTCAGAAAAGTCGCTGTGGAATTTATATATATAAAGGCCCTTAAAAATAGAAATTTTGCAAACGACCTTCATTTTCGACGAAACCACCTTTGTTTGATCCGTGATGTCAAATTGTTGCTAGATTCCAAAATTCGTAATTGTTCGAATCAATATGTGAGCGTGGCGAAGTAAAACACGTTTGACCGATTTTAGTTGATTTTAATCGACTGGAAAATGGCCATTTTTCAAACGGTCTCAGAATTTGACAAAATTAATTTTGTTAGGACCATATCATCAATATTAAGCTAGAAATAATTTTTCTGAAATTTTCTGAATCAATATGTGAACCCAATAAATTAAAATGTACGATAAATTCAATATTGACTAAAATATTAATTTATATTTTAGTTTTGATGAAAACTGATCGTAATAATCAATTTGGCTTATGAAACATATCCCATTGTGTTCGGAATGGGGGTAATGTGCTAGGGGTGACAGTCGGTGGGTTCGATTTGAAGGTCGAATGGAAAAGTTGCTATTTTTGGAAATAAAAAAAATAAAGTGAAAAGAAACCCTAATTTTGGTCAAAGAGTTCATTTCCGCGGTCAACACAATAAACTGCCGTTCTCTTCAAATGAAAGGCAGGTTTCGTTCAATCCTTTCCACCGATTATTCTCCACATCCAATTCGAATTAGAGTAGGGTATCGAAGCAAAAATTGTAGAGCTTTTCCTAAGCTTTAAATCCATGGGAATTTCATGTATTATCGTGCGGAGGCCTACTCGATCTCGAGCCAGGATGCGCCGCCGTTTCAGCACCAATTCCGGTGCGCCAAGGCGTTCGTGTGGGAGGCCATTCAGGTGGCGGGTGGAGCTCGAGAGGTCGGTTCACGTGGCACTTCGTGATCATCTTCCGACTTCATGTGGGGCGTGCAATTTCTGGCCCTAGAATCGAACATGGGTTCCATTTCTCACTGAAGGAGGAACCAGTTTAACAGGCAAGTAAGAAGGATTTACAAAGGGTTAGGAAATAATTAGTGTTAATTATTTATTAATTATAGTAATTAATGAAATCAAAGGTAATAATTATCATATCTTTGTCAAACGAGGTCAGAAATTCGTGAAATCAGTTGCGTTGGAATCGTCTCATCGAATTCTACATTTCAGAACTGGCCAGGACTGAAACTGAGCAAAGCAGGATTTGTTGTAAATTAAAATCCGAACAGGAATTCAAAAATTCAGAAATAACTGATCAATGTGAGAATTCTCTCACTATAATTTTCTGTACAGTTATTTATTTTATAGCTGCATATATGAACTGCTCCCCCTTGTCCATAGACCATGGACGACTTGTTTGATTGTATTGCGTTGTGGTTACGATGTGAAAATTAATATTATATATATGAAAGTGAAAATATTATATATATAAAAGTGAAAATATTATATATATGAAAGTGAAAATATTTTATATATGAAAGTGAAAATATCGTATATATTGAAAGTGAAAATATCGTATATATTGAAAAGTGAAAATATCGTATATATTGAAAGTGAATATATATATATATATATATATATATATGAAAAGTGAAAATATCGTATATATTGAAAAGTGAAAATATTATATATTGTAAGGTGGAAATAATATATATATAATGAAAACGATATATACATATATATGAAATGTGAAAACGATGTATATATGAAATGAAAACGAAATATATATATATATATATATATATATATGAAATGTGAAAATGATTTGATTGCTAAAAATATAAATTTAACATATATATACACTGTATAAAATTGTCGTGTATATGGAATATTCAATTTTGATTAGAAATTGAATATGAAGTTGAAATCATTTTGAAAACGAATTTAAAACAATTTATAAAATACGTTTAAAAAATGAAATCGATGAAATGTATATTATATATAATATAATGGTCTGAATAGAACGCGCCACGCTGCAGTAGTTCATGAATTTCGACCATTGACTTCGAACAGACATTACGGGAGATCCGACCGTTGGATTCTCCTAAAACCGGAACCGTTGGGTTCGTATCGAAAAGAGCTTTCCAATGAATATTAGAAATTTGAAATCTAACGGTTGAATTTGGAATTATGTCCAAATCAAATTTGGAAAAGGTCGCTGTAAATGCAGTTCGATGGCCGTTTATGGAAATCGACTGTACAGGCCTTGATAAAATTAATAAAAATACCAATAATTTGTGTAAAATCATAAGAAATGATTTGGTAAGAATTGGGATGAAAAATCCCATATCTGAAAAGATAAAAATAGATTTTTATCGAAACGAACTAGTTTTGAACCAGAATTATAATCCCATTTATTTTTAAAATTAATAAAGTGGATTTGAAATGGTTTTAAAAATAACCAGAATTTCCAATATATAAATTTAATTGGATTTAGGGTTTGTCGTGAACTATATTTAAATGAAATTAGTTCTTTAACCCGAGTAAAAGCAGGATCAATTTCCAACAAGTAGAACAATCAATATGAAATGACTTTAGAGATGAAACCAATTGGAGTTTGAATAAATCTTTAATTAGATCTGAATGAATGAATGGTAATTAGATTTACCAAAATATGAGATGTGGTGTAAACCAAATGTACTTGGTTATTGGTACTGATTGTGACTGATTGATTGTTTGGATGGTGCTAGACCAGTTTATGAGCAAAATATGCTTTTACAGTTAGCATTGGGTTGGGTAAGAATATCTATGTGCTAACACCTTTTGAAACACTTCACGATTTGACGAGGAGGTGTTTAACGATGATGTGTTCATTTCAAATTTAATGAATGATTGTGAAATGATATATTTTTCTTAAGTGAAAAGAAATGTATTCCCGATTTTGGATAGGGAATTTTTATAAAAATGTTTTATAAAACATAAAGGATTTCGACGGCTAAAACCCGATGTTTTCGAAATGATTTGGAAATATATTATGGTTTTACATTGTGGTTCATCACATATTCGATTAGTTGCTATTAATGATGTATCTGTTTGGTGGAAGAGAATTTATTCTCTTGCTTAACACCCTTCTTTGAGACATACGAGCCTAAAGTTTATGTGATTAAAAGTGACTGATCATATGTGTGGATTGCTAATGTGAAGTACTATGTTTTGAAAGTACTTATGATTATTATGTTGTGAAATGATTTTCCCTACTTCAGGATATGAAATGATTTATGTGGCTAAAGATTCGGGTAATCCTGAGACTAAAAGTATGGGTGAGAGGGCGGTGTATGCTCTCCATGTGTGGGAGGTGCGTCGTCGGTGTAGCCTGCTCCTATGTGGGGTAGGTGCACATTTATATATCGAGTTGTGAGGTGCGTACCCTTTGCCTTGTCGATGGGGAGCACGATATTTGGTTGCATACTTGTCTGTATGCATTATTATGTTTTGGAATTCATATTTCCAAACGATTTGATTTGAGATCCCGAAGTGAAATCTACTTTGATATAGAAAGTTAGATAGGTATTTCAAATGATTTGAAATAAGAAATCGGGAATAAAATCCAAAAGAATAATTTCTGTAAATTGAATTGGATTTGGAAAATCTAAGTGTAGTGATTAATCTAAGTGGGTAGATTGGGATATTGCATGTTGATTGATGCATAGTAGATCCGTATATCTATATTGATTGTTGTTTATACACTTGCATTCAAGGGGGTAAACCAGTTTCGCGTTAACGGCGTGGTCTCGTGATATGCCATATTATTAAATAAATTAAGTATAACTATTTAGAGTTTCTCACACCAGTCCCATGACTGACCTGTAGTTTGCTTTTCCCTTCCAAACTCAGGTGCCCCTATTTTCCACACGGACAGTCGAGTAGTTTTATTTTGCAGATGTATTGAGCAAGATTCTGGATTGACGCTTTAAGCTGTGTCCAGGCATTTACAGTCTTCCGCTGTGTAGTTTATATTTCCACTGTGCATTGTATTACATTTATTGTAAAATTAATCTTCCGCTGTATTATATTTCTATATACTCTAATATATTCTGTACTTTGATGTAACATTATTATGATGTTTACAAAAGTCTTCTGTTATTTGTTCTGATGTGTTGTATACCCAGAGTTAGCGTATGCGGGATTCGAACGGTCTTGGTCCGTTTATCGATCGATTAGGCTCAGGCGTAATCCGTGTCGTTACAGTTGGTATCAGAGCTTTGGTTAACTCAAATCTTTGGGGTACAACTCGTTAGAACAGAATAAAAGACTCGTCATAGGTAGGATTAGTAATGTCCTATAAAGGAATCCTCATTAGAGATAGAATCAGTAGCATTCTAGAATGAGTGACTCGTTAGAAATGGGGTTAGAAACGCCTCAGAATGAGTTGAGAGTCATAAGTTTATAAATAACGAATTTGTGATTATATATATAATCTGGTTTTAAAAATAGGATTTTTGAGTATATATATAGTTATATATTTGAAAAGTTAATCAATAAATTGATTGTTGGTTGTGTTGTATGATTTTTGGTTGATTAATTAGAATTTTGAACCATTTAGCCAAATTGAACAAATGTTGAACTGAATTGAAAATTGTTTGAATTTGCATGCATATACATGTGTATCCATTGAACAGGTCATAGCAAGTAGGCTAGAGAAGAGGAATAAAATTGTTTGCCCGATAAATAGGTAGATGTTTATTGTATTTCCTTGGGTTTGGATGATTTTGTAAGCCGATTGGCTAGCCGCTTGGCTTTTTCTTTTTCTTTTGGATTGAAGAAGGCCATGAGAGGCCATATGAAATATCCCGAAGTCCCCGGTGCAGGGAAGGTTATGGCGAAATTTTTCCCAAATTTAGGGTGTTAGCCAAATTTTTGAAAAATTTGAAAAATTCTTAGAAACTGAAAAGTTGAAGAACTTAAGTCGTAATGAAAATAATGGAGGTTGAGTAGATTAGTTAAACAACTTTCGACTTCGTTCCTTTTCGGGGACGAAATGTTTAAGTGGGGGAGATTATAACCCGGAAATCCGAGCCAATTTAAAATTTTTATTTTGGCTATTTTAACGAATTTTTATTATTTAAAATGGATTATTTTAAATAATAACGGCTAAAAATTTATTTTTGATGAAGTTAAAACGAATAAATTTTATTTTAATTATATAACGAGCCTGAAATGGCGCTGTAGTTCGAAAATTTGATTTCAAATTTCAAATGAATATACAGAATTCATTTTAAGTCGGAATTGGACGAAACAAGAAATATTCGAATCTATTTAAACATATCTTTCTAATGGGTGTAAGACACTGAGATTTCGTTTTAGAAGTTAGAAGATATGTCCTGTTTAAAATTCAGAAAAGTCGCTATGGAATTTATATATATTTTAATATATATAAAGGCCCTTAAAAATAGAAATTTTGCAAATGACCTTCATTTTCGACGAAACCACTTTTGTTGGATCCATGATGTCAAATTATTGCTAGATTCCAAAATTCGTAATTTTTCGAATCAATATGTGAGCGTGGCGAAGTAAAACGCGTTTGACCAGTTTTAGTTGATTTTAATCGACTGGAAAATGGCCATTTTTCAAACGGTCTCAGAATTTGACGAAATTAGTTCTGTTAGGACCGTATCATCAATACGAAGCTAGAAATATATTTTTTGGAATTTTCTGAATCAATATGTGGCCCCGGTAAATTAAAATGTATGTTAAATTCAATATTAACTGAAATATTAATTTATATTTTAATTTTGATGAAAACTGATCGTAATAGTCAAATTGGCTTATGTAACATATCTCATTGTGTTCGGAATGGGGGTAATGTGCTAGGGGGTGATAGTCGGTGGGTTCGATTTGAAGGTCGAATGGAAAAGTTGCTATTTTTGGAAAGAAAAAAAATATATAAACTGAAAAGAAACCCTAATTTTGGTCAAAGAGTTCATTTCCGCGGTCAACACAATAAACCGTCGTTCTCTTCAAATGAAAGGCGGGTTTCGTTCAATCCTTTCCACCGATTATTCTCCACATCCAATTCGTATCGAAAAGAGCTTTCTAATGAATATTAGAGATTTGAAATCTAACGGTTGGATTTGGAATTATGTCCAAATCAAATTTGGAAAAGGTCGCTGTAAGTGCAGTTCGATGGCCGTTGATGGAAATCGACTGTACGGGCCTTGATAAAATTATTAAAAATAGTAATAATTTGTGTAAAATCACAAGAAATGATTTGGGAAGAACTTGGATGAAAAACTCCATATTAGAAAAGATAAAAATAGATTTTTATCGAAATAAACTAGTTTGAACTAGAATAATAATTAATTTACTTTTAAAAATAAATAAATTGGATTTGAAATGGTTTTGAAAATAACCAAAATTTCCAATAATTGAATTGGAATGGATTTGAATCGAAATTGCCTTAGGAATATTTCGATGTTGGATTTCGTGATGATACAGATATTGTTATGGGAATTTGAAAGATATATTAATATCGTTATTTCCAATACGATATTTGTTGGTCATGGAATTTGATATTGAATATAAGCCGATATATTTTCTATTCAGAGCCTTGTATTTAATATCAAATGTGATTTTGGGTTTTCGTGAACGGTATCTTCAATAATACTGTTCTTAGACCCAGCGGAGTTAAGAAAATCAGAAACTAACTAGAGATTAGTTAAGTTGAATGGTTTCTTGGGTATTGATCTGATGTTGGTTTCGGCCTTCGGGGTTAATACTTAGGGAATTGCTCACTTGCTATTTTACAGTTAAAAGCTGATAATGGAATGTGATTTTGGGTTTATCGTAAACCATGTTTTAAATGACATTGGTTCTTTAGCCCAGTTGAAGATTAAAACTAAGTGGAGTTTTAATGAATCTTTAATTAGATTGAAAAGATTGAGAATGGAATATCACCAGTTTTTCTCCAGGCGATAGTTGAATCTTTAATTAGATTTGAACATGAAATGGTAATTGAATTTACCGATAACACCGTGGTGTTAGATATGAAGTATTACCAGTTTTACTTCATGGGATGAATAGGTTGGGGTTGGGAAATTTAACAATTGATTACTTCGGTAAGGTTAGTTAATCCCGACTAATTTGGATAAACCAAAATTTGGATTGAATTGATTTTCAAAGGATGATTAAAGATTAGATTTAAAGGAATTTATCTTTGATAAAATTAATGGGAACCTTTCCCTAAGAATGTGAAATTTAGAAACTAACTGTAGGTTAGCTAAGCATAACGGTTTCCTGGGTATTGATCTGATGTTGGTTTCGGCTTTCGGGTTAATATTTGGGGAATTATTCTCTTGTTAATTTACGGTTAGTGACTGATGAATTGGAATGAGGCGTATGTTGTGTTTGTGTAACACATGTTTATTATATACCCGAGTTATTCAGAAAGACCGGGTTTATCCCATTCTGAATAACTAATTTGACGTGGTGTTGAAGATGAAGACGGTGGTTGAAGACTGGAGGTCTTTACGTCGTTTGGGTGATTACTGATGATCTTGATTGGCCCGTACACCTAAGAGCAGGGAATCAGTTGGTGATCGTCCAGACGTACTTGGAGATCGATGGATATGTGGGGTTCTAGGTGCCTCCGGTTTCGTTCAGACCCAGAACGGACTTGTAAATGGACTGTGTGTCTGACATTGGATATCATTCAATGTGATTGATGGATATTGGTTGCATAGAGTGGTTTGCCTGTGTGGCATGCTAAGATGCAAATGATCGAGGCTTCTGTTGAAAAGCAGAGTCTTGTGGTTGAGGATCAAAGCACAGCCGGTGTGGCATAGCTTTGTGTAGCGTTGATTCGCGAGCCTCACACCCCGGTTGTGAACCAGAAACGGGAGAGGACATCAGGGAGGACATGCGTTTCTTTCTAGTTAGAAGTGGCGTCAGTGGTTTTACACGCCCTGACGAGTTTGACTTATGTGGTTGTTGCTGTTGCGCGGCGCCTCGGTTATATCGGTTTCGGCCGATGCATTCTGGTCGGCAGATGGACCAGACTTACGCCCCATAGGGCGGGGAGACGTATTGTTCAGGCACTATAATCCACTCCGTGTGGACCGGCCTTGACGATCCATGGTGCAGTTGCAGCTGCTCCTGAGGCTCAGGCTAGAGAGTCTCGAATTAGCACAGGACGATCCCTTTGCCTTGGTTCGCAGATGGAAACCCAACTTCCAATACGTGACATTTGCGGTTTTGATTGTAGAGCCTAGTATGGCGACATGATATATGGTACCCATGCCGTCTATGATTGATACTTATGATTTGAAATTGTTTTGAAACAATACACTTATAGTAATATCAAAATAATCTATTTTTAATTGTGTCAAGCATTCTTTGGCAAAGGTCGTTGTAAGTGCAGTTCGATGGCCGTTGATGGAAATCGACTGTACGGGCCTTGATAAAATTGTTAAAAATAGTAATAATTTGTGTAAAATCACAAGAAATGATTTGGGAAGAACTTGGATGAAAAACTCCATATTTGCAAAGATAAAAATAGATTTTTATCGAAATAAACTAGTTTGAACTAGAATAATAATTTATTTATTTTTAAAAATAAATAAATTGGATTTGAAATGGTTTTGAAAATAACCAGAATTTCCAATAATTGAATTGGAATGGATTTGAATCGAAATCTCCTTTTGAATATTTCGATGTTGGATTTCGTGATGATACAGATATTGTTATGGGAATTTGAAAGATAAATTAATATCATTATTTCCAATACAATATTTGTTGGTCGTGTAATTTGATATTGAATATAAGCCGATATATTTTCTATTCAGAGCCTTGTATTTAATAACAAATGTGATTTTGGGTTGTCGTGAACGGTATCTTCAATAATACTGTTCTTAGACCCAGCGGAGTTAAGAAAAACAGAAACTATCTGGAGATTAGTTAAGTTGAATGGTTTCTTGGGTATTGATCTGATGTTGGTTTCGGCCTTCGGGGTTAATACCTAGGGAATTGCTCACTTGCTGTTTTACAGTTAAAAGCTGATAGAATGGAATGAGATTTTGGGTTTATCATGAACCGTATTTTAAATGACATTGGTTCTTTAACCCAGTTAAAGATTAAAACTAAGTGGAGTTTTAATGAATCTTTAATTTGATTGAAAAGATCGAGAATGAAGTATCACCAGTTTTGCTCAAGGCGATAGTTGAATCTTTAATTAGATTTGAACGTGAAATGGTCATTGAATTTACCGATAACACCGTGGTGTTAGATATGAAGTATTACCAGTTTACTTTATGGGATGAATAGGTTGGGGTTGGGAAATTTAACATTTGATTACTTCGGTAAGGTTCGTTAATCCCGACTAGTTTGGATAAACCGAAATTTGGTTTGAATTTATTTTCAAATGATGATTATAGAATAAATTTAAAGGAATTTATCTTTGATAAAATTAATGGGAACCTTTCCCTAAGAATGTGAAATTTAGAAACTAATTGTAGGTTAGCTAAGCAGAACGGTTTCCTGGGTATTGATCTGATGTTGGTTTCGGCCTTCGGGGTTAATATTTGGGGAATTATTCTCTTGTTAATTTACGGTTAGTGACTGATGAATTGGAATGAGGCGTATGTTGTGTTTGTGTAACACATGTTTATTATATACGCGAGTTATTCAGAAAGACCGGGTTTATCCCTTTCTGAATAACTAATTCGACGTGGTGTCGAAGATGAAGACGGTGGTTGAAGATCAGAGGTCTTCACGTCGTTTGGGTGATTACTGATGATCTTGATTGGGCTGTACACCCAAGAGAAGGGAATAAGTTGGTGATCGTCTAGACGTACTTGGAGATCGATGGATATGCGGGGTACTAGGTGCCTCCGGTTTCGTTCAGACCTAGAACGGACTTGTAAATGGACTGTGTGTCTGACATTGGATATCATTCTGTGTGATTGATGGATATTGGTTGCATAGAGTGGTTTGCCTGTGTGGCATGCTAAGATGGAAATGATCAAGGCTTCTGTTGAAAAGCAGAGTCTTGTGGTTAATGATCAAAGCACAGGCTGTGTGGCATAGCTTTGTGTAGCGTTGATTCGTGAGCCTCACACCCCGGTTGTGAACCATAAACGGGAGAGGACATCAGGAAGGACATGCGTTTCTTTCCAGTTAGTAGTGGCGTCAGTGGTTTTACATGCCCTGACGAGTTTGACTTATGTGGTTGTTGCTGTTGCGAGGAGCCTCGGTTATATCGGTTTCGGCCGATGCATTCTGGTCGGCAGACGGACCAGACTTACGCCCATAGGGAGGGGAGACGTATTGTTCAGGCACTATAATCCACTCCGTGTGGACCGGCCCTGACGATCCATGGTGCAGTTGCGGCTGTTCATGAGGCTCGGGCTACAGAGTCTCGAATTAGCATAGGACGATCCGTTTTTCTTGGTTCACAGATGGAAACCCAAGACATTTGCGGTTTTGATTGTAGAGCCTAGTATGGCGACATGATATATGGTACCCATGTCGTCTATGATTGATACTTATGATTTGAAATTGTTTTGAAACTATACACTTATAGTAATATCAAAATAATCTGTTTTTAAACGTATCAAGCATTCTTTGGCTATTATAAGGTAAAACCCTATCCTCAGGCTTGCGTTGCAATGTGTGATGGGACCTGGGTCTTATAACAGCTTCATTGTTCTTTATTTAGCATTGCGCTGTTGTTTTATGCACTGGTATTCTTGGGAGGAAACCCGTTCCGTGTAATACGGCGTGGTCCCTTGATTTACCTAACTTTAAAATAAACAATAATAACTGTTTTAGATCTCACACCAGTCACATGACTGACCTGGAGTTTATTGTTTTAACCTAAACTCTACGTGCCCCTATTTTCCACATGGGAAGCTAGTAGTTTTGGTTTTGCAGATTTATATTCACAGGAACCTGGTTCATAGCTGGAATGATATCCGGAATGCTTTGTATTCGTATATCTCCTTCAGTTGTGTATTGTATTAATTTCCGCTGCTATGTAATTTATTGTAATCTCTGATAATTTGTGATGTATATTATTTATTCATACTCTGTATATTCTTGTACTCTGATGGGATTGTTGTAATTAACAATGAAATGTTCTTCTGTCTGCGTTCTGATTGGTCTTGTCCTCAAAGTATCCGGGCTTTCCTTACCAGGGAAGTTACAGGTTTTTACATTCGCTGTGCATTGTATTACATTTATTGTAAAATTAATCTTCCGTTGTATTATATTTTGATATACTCTGATATATTTTGTACTCTAATGTAACATTATTATGATGTTTATAAAAGTCTTCTGTTATTTGTTGTGATGTGTTGTATACCCAGAGTTAGCATATGCAGGATTCGAATGGTCTTGGTCGGTTTATCGATCGATTAGGCCCGGGCGAAATCCGTGTCATTACATTAAATCATGTGAAATAAGATATTAAAAATAAGAAGCCATAACTAATCTTGTGAGTATTTAATTAATATCATAATGAAATAAATAAAGACAACACATTGCAAGGTTAAAATTAATTGGATTAGCATGGATACAATATAATTTTTTTATTTTAGGACTCAAATAGAAATTGTAAGGTGTTGTTATATCTTTGTGCCAAAATCACTCATTCATTATATCTCATAGTGTATGTCCTAAATATACGTTGATACAAAAATTAGATTTCTATTTATATTTTTGTGACGACCCCAAAACCCATACTGGCGGTGTTGAGGGTAATCTTTGGAATATAACACATAAACAGATAATAGCATAAAAGAAATAAATAAATACACCAAATAATGAACAAATAATACACTAGACAAACGAAATCATCAGATTTACACAGTATACAAGATCATACTTAGTACAAATACAGTTCAGCTATACATAAATGTCTACAACGGAAAACAAATATAATATGTACAATAGGAGCTGAACAGCATAAAAAGAGATAAATGACAGAATCTATCTTCAGATCCAGCTATCCAGAAAGAGCCAGATAAAACCTGAATACAAGGCTGCCCATATAGAAAAAGGGGCACCCGAGTTTGTAAGTGAAACAAACTACGAGTCACTCATTAACTAGTACGAGAAATCAACTTAACACATTATACAATTAGCTAATCACATGACCACGCCACTTTCGTGGAACGGGTTTACTTCATTGGATTGCCAGTACTTTAAAACAAATAATTCTTTAAAACATCGCAATGCTTTTTATAAAAATGAAGCCATTATAAGACTCAGTTCCCATCACACAATGCAACGCAAACCGGAGGATAGAGGTTTTACCTTATAATGCCCAAAATATGCTTGATACGAATAAAACAAAAGCATTTGATATTACTACTAGTGTTTATATGTTTCAAAAGAAATTTCAAATCATAAGTATCAATCATAGACGGCATTAATGCCCCATACCACTATGTCGCCATATATAGGTGTACAATCAAAACCGCGTAGTCACGTATTTGGAAATTGGATTTCCATCATGAACCAAGGCAAAAGATAGTCCTTACCAACTTCGAGACTCTCTAGCCCGAGCCTCCGGAACAGCCACAACTGCCCCTTGGAGCGACAGGGCCGGTCCACACCGAGTGGATTATGGTGCCTGAACAATACGTCTCCCCGCCCTTTGGGGCGTAAACGAGCCAACGAATGACTCCATCGGTCCCGGATCGACCGATATAACCGAGGCGCCTCGCAACAGCAACGACCACATAGGTGAAAACAATATAAATGTCGGCCAGTTCAAGCACAAACACCACCTCTAACTAGAAAGAAACGCATGTCCTCCCTGAGGTCCTCTCCTGTTTTTGGTTCATACCGGGGTGTGAGGTTCGCGAATTCACGTTATACACAAAGCTATGCCACACAGGTGGTGCTTTGATCATTACCACAAGACTTTGCTTTTCAACAGAAGCCCTGATCACTGCATCTTAGCATGCCACACAGGCAATTCACACCATGCAACTGATGGCTATCAATCACACAGAATGAATTCCAATGTCAGACACACAGTCCATTTGTAAGTCCGTTCTGGGTCTGAATGAAACCGGAGGCACTATATACCTCGCATACCCATCGATCTCCACGTACGTCTGGACGATCACCACTCATTATCCATATTTCGGGATGCCTCCCAATCAGGACATCAGTTACCATCCAAACGAGGTGAAGAACTCCGGTCTTCGACCATCGTCTTCATCTTCGATTTCTTATCGTCGATTCAGTTATTCAGAATGGGATAAACCCAGTCTTTCTGAGCAACTCGTGTATGTAATTAACAACTGCTACACAAACACGACACATGCTTTATTCCAATTCATTAGTCACTAACCGTAAATCAGTAAGAGAACGATTTCCCAAATATTAACCCCGAAGACCGAAACCAACATCAGATCAAAACCCAGGAAACCATTCGACTTAGCTAACCTTCAGTTAATTTCTAAATTTCACATTCTATATCTTTTATAATATTTTATAATGATTTGTCCCTATTTTTATTTATTTAAAAATAGCCAATTTATTCAAACGACGCTTCGGGCCATAACGCGGCCGTGGCGCTGTTTTTCTTCAGATTTGATTTACACATATTTGAAAATCTGACCGTTGGATCTTCACAAAATTTATATCATTAGAAAGATTTTTTCAAAATGAATCCGACGGTTCCAACAAAACTAGTTTCGTCGAATTCTGAGGTCTTTTGCAAAATGACTATTTTCTGGTCGATCCAATTTAATAGAAATCTACCAAACACGTTTTCCATTGCCACGCTCACATATTAGCTTCAAAAATTATGAAATTGGAAATCTAGCAATAGTTTAACATCCCGGATCCAACAAAAGTGATTTCGTCGAATTCTGAGGTCGTTTGCAAAATGGCCATTTTTACGGGTTATATAAACTCCATAGCGACCTTTCTGAAAATTCATTTGGCCATAACTTTTGCTTCCCGCTATGAAACTTCTATTTTTAAGATTCTTATAAAGATATTCCCTAACAGATTTAAATATTTTTGGTTTCACTCAAATCCGTTTTGTTTTGCACCCGGTATAGTCAGTCAAAGTTTGAAATGAAAATTTGAAACTGCCGCGCCATTTCAGGCCTTGTTTATAATTCAAAGTAATTGTATATATTTTAAAACGTCGATTCAAACTTACTTTTCATCGTTATTATTTAAAATATTTATTTTAAATATTTAAAACCCACTAAAATAGCCAATTTAAAATTTTAAATTGGTTCAAATTTTCCGGGTCGTTACAATTTTTATGAGAAACTATAAGTCAGTACATGTCAAAAATGTATCACAACCCCAAATATGCACCGACCATAAACTTATTATGCATCGCAACTCTAAAAATGTAAGATAATGCATCACAACTCTACATAAGATTTGTATTAAATATAAATTCATTATGCAAATATTAAATTTTTGTTGTACAGTTATGAGTAATCATAAGCTCTACTGCATTTTATAAAGGCAATGAATATGTTATATGATTTTTAGGAAAATATAATTACCATAAATTTTGATATATTAATCTGCAATTATTAAGTCTATCAATATTGCAAACTTGTGCTAATAGTATTGCTTTGTTTCTGATTTCGAGATTTAGTCATTCCAAATACGATAAAAATGCAACTATTTCTCTATATCCAAAGACAGTGGTTTAACATTCAAATCTTAATTCGTTTATCTCTAGGAGAAAGGTAAATATTAGTTAACACAATATTAAACTAAATCATTCCTCATTTTATGATTCTGAATTAATTAATAAAACATTATTTGAACAGTAACGTCAAATTACACAAATATATTTGTGGTCATTTAATTTTCAAAACAAACCTTTATATTCCAGTATATACATAACATATCTAAATGTAAATATATTTATTTGAAATCATTTCAATCAAACACCAAGTTAATTTGATTCCAAAATAGAAACAGATGTCCAAATAAAGAATGGTTTGAATCTTCAGATATATTAAATTATCCTCAATCAGAGCGAAATATTAGTTTATATTTATCCTATAAGATTCCACACTTGTAGCAAATAAATGTTCTCTAAGATTCCACACTTTCTAGCCAAATATTACTCAATGAGAGCCAAACAGTTTTACACTATCAGTTTGGTATTGAATTCAATCTTGTAGAAAAGAGGTGAATAATTCAAGTAAAGTTCCAATGAAGCAACACCTATGGATATTTATATAAAATATAATATGATAAACTGATAAATCATATATCATATTCATATGTTCAGATCAGTCAATTATTAAAATAGTGATTTTGGTAATTTGGTAAATCATGCATCAATTTAGGAAATAATTTGGTATTTTGTACTAAGACAGTACCATACATATTGAGTTAAATCAATTATTTACCAAAGATTAACATTATAAAATTAACTTATTTATACCAATAGAGTGCATACTCAAGTTTGGAAGGAAACAATAGTATTAAAAATACTGTAAAAAGGAGAAGTCA
The DNA here is from genome assembly GCA_030737875.1 of Allium sativum. Taxonomy (NCBI): domain Eukaryota; kingdom Viridiplantae; phylum Streptophyta; class Magnoliopsida; order Asparagales; family Amaryllidaceae; genus Allium; species Allium sativum. The sequence continues at coordinate 874,643,465 of CM060912.1, read as the reverse complement.
GAACTCTTCAGAAACATATCCATAGACACTTATTCATCTTCCTTAGCTGTTTGGAATTCAATAGCTAAAGTACACTACTGAAAATTAGCAATTTAAAACTGTAGACACAAACCGCTTTTTATACAAAATGGAAAGGAATCTAAGTTAACTATGATGAAATAAGAAAACATTAGTCCAAAATCAAAATTTCCTACCTAAATAATTTAGTTTTAGATTAGTTGATGCTCTTTAAATGTTAATAAAATTCCAAACTTGGGCTCCACTGTAGAGCAAAATACAACATAATCATAACAACAAAACAATTCTAAAAAAACATATTTTGCCTTAGATAAAAGAAAAGTTAAAACAGCAGAGCAATAGCAATAAAATTTACGCAATGATGGAAATTAGTGTTTTCTAACCTCAAATAGGATGGATTTTTATACAAAATGGAAAGAAATCTAAGTTAACTACGATGAAATAAGAAAACATTAGTTCAAAATCAAAATTTCCTACCTAAATAATTTAGTTTTAGATTAGTTGATGCTCTTTAAATGTTAATAAAATTCCAAACTTGGGCTCCACTGTAGAGCAAAATACAACATAATCATAACAGCAAAACAATTCTAAAACAACAGATTTTGCCTTAGATAAAAGAAAAGTTAAAACAGCAGAGCAATAGCAATAAAATTTACGCAATGATGGAAATTAGTGTTTTCTAACCTCAAATAGGATGGATAATCAAGCTAACAAAGGCAGCATATCACTGGATCAACTTACAAAATAACTGGTTGCCTAAGGGAATCTGACTGAGCCAGGATAGGATGGCCATCGCAGAAGAGCCATTGGGGAAGATCAGGAACAACCAAGCTTCGCGCAAAGAACAACCTTCAGAGAATCTTGCCGGCGAGGATGAAAAGTGCAGCGTTTGCCATTCCAAATTTTGATCCGGTCCCTGAACTGAAATTAGAATTAGGTAAATTAGGGATGCAATGCAACTAAAACATGAATTGTGACGATTCTATGCTCGAATAAAGGCAGCGTGATCTTATTCTATTTCATTGAGGTGGCTTCAAAGCCTGCAAATCACCTAACTAATAAAATTTCCTATAAAACTAAAATCCAGCGGAGAAAGTAACCTGTAGAATGTTTAGTGAAAATGGGGATGTCAGTAAGGGATGAAGCTAGGCTGACTGGAAAGAGGGTCTAAAGAAACCATTTTATCTTGTTGAAAAGTTGGACCAATTGAAATAGTGAATCATCATTTTATATTCAGCAGAAGGGGAAAAGAAGCTGAAGCAGTAAATATACGTTTAACGCTGAGGGAGGAAAGAGCCAGAGTTGAGGAGAAAGCAGAATTAAGAACCTCATTTTTCTTGATTTGCCTCCATGGATTCAGGTCCGCAGGAATGAAAGGCGAAGAGGAATAGATGAGAAAAATAGCAGTAAATAATTAGAAAGAGAAAAGTGAAATTTGGGTTGCTTAAAATTTGGACGAAACGAAGCAGCGGAACATTAATTAAAAAACGGGATTGTTGGTTTCATAAAATGCTCAGAAGGCATGTACGTCCTTAAATCAGGGTTCGGATCGTCTGTAACCATTATTACACGTTCCCATGGACCCAACCAATCACAGTCCCCTGATTTGTCCATTTTGCAATTAAACCCATATTATTTTGGGGCTTAACTGCAAAATGGAGGAAATCGGGAGGCTGTGATTGGTTGGGTCCATAGGAACGTGCAATATCGAGTCCAGGTGATCCCCTGCCCTTAAATCAAACTCACTAATTATAATACAGTATATCCAGTAATAAATAAAAGAAGCACGATGCCAAGTACAACGGATGGTCAACTAATTAATACAGGGGAAGTCAACCGCTTTATGATGGGGCAGCTAGGGTTTTCTAGGCTATTTCTTTAGGTTTTGGTGTTACGAACGGTTAAGATTTCGTTGTTTAACGGTTTCAATACACTTTGGCATTTATGTATAGCACATTCTACTATGGCTATATTCTTTCATTCTTATATCCTTTTAGATCCAGATTTAGAAAATGTTAATTTTCTCATCCTTCTCTCCTCTTTCTTCAATTTTATTTCATTAGTTCTGGATCTAAATTTTACTTATGCAAGTGATTCCTTCTTGACTTTATACATACGTAAAAATAAAGAAAGAAGATTTGAATTTGATTTGTGTAGCAGTAACCCCAAGAAGGATTCCAATTAGGTTTGAACATGGTTTTCTTCTCCAGAGGTTGTGAGTGAAATCTTTACAATTTTCTTTTTATCTACACTTTCTTAGTCTAGAATTTTTATAATCTACGCCTAAGAGATTTAGGCTAAAACCCCCTCAAATCTCTTAATAAATGGAAATGTCAATCTATATTTTATATGGATTTTGGGTTATCAATATAAGTTAAAGGGATTTTGTTCTTATTTCTTAATCTTAAACAAAAATAGTCCGTTTTACTTTCTTTCCTCCATTTATCTAAAACCTAGATTTATATGAAAATAATGGATTAAGGGACAGTAAAGCATTTGTAGTTAAATACTTGTTTGATTCATATGGAGAATTTAAGTGCTGTAAACTACATGAAATCTAAATTCTTATTTTTGTACAAAATTTATATAAATTAAATGAAAGTGAAATTTGGCTAAAATATAAATATACATAAGTTATTTATAAATAAGTCCCTCAGGTTTACTGAAGTAATCTAAGACCTAAGGTTATAAGTCTGTTTGTGATATACATTGTTATTGTGGTATGTGTTATTAGTTATACCCACTTTTCCTTTCGATGCCTTTTATCGAATTCAAATTGGTGAAGGTTCGCTTATACTAGTTTGCCGATTTTGGGCAAAGGCCTCATAATCCTTTACCATTTCTTTTTCAAATGTCGTTCCTAGTGAATAGGTCTGAATGTCGTTTCCATTTGTAGGAATAGATCATTCATTCCCCAAAGTTTGTTCAGAAGTACAAAATGATGTTGATCCATCTTGGAATGAGGTTATATTCCAAATGCCTAATTCGTAGGCTTTCACCATTCTTTGCCTAATCATATTTAAAGCTTTCAATTATAGCATCTATTCTTCATGGAAACTTAAGTTCACGTAGGATACTTCTAGTTTAAACAGTTATAAAGATCCTTGTTTATATCCAATTATTTTATTACCCTTGCTATATTTTCGTTGTAGCAGAATGGGGGTAATGTCACCCTCACTCCCATTCTTTCTTCAATTTCACCATATCATCGATATAAAGAAGTAGCAATCACTTTTCCATATAAGACTATGCGGTGTTCGATTTTTTCTATCAGGCCTATATCATCCCTTTAGAAACGTTATTTTGTTTGGTAAGAGTTTTTCCTAAATCCATAGTAATTATCATTTGGTTCATATGAAATATCTTTTGAGGCATATGCAATCCTTCGCAAGCCATTCTAAGTTCTCTTGTACTTAATATACAATTATACCATTTCTTAAATGAAGTTCTCACTAAATAGGGAGGATAAAGTGTAACGACCCGCGAGAATTCAGCGTCCGAATTCTAATAATAATACGTAAATCCCATATACAGCCAAAACTCAAGTATTGAAAACACAGATAGTTATTAGAAAGAAGTTAGAGGGTGACATAAGAAAGAAAGAAATATTAGAATAGAAGAAGAAAAAGAAGAACCAACACAAAACAGAGTCTCATATCGCAGCGGAACAAAATATAATATGAAAAAAAATCTTTATTGAAGGCTTTAAAATACTTACAATCATCATAGTACATCAACAAATCTGGACAGTTATTAATATGTCCTCATGTACCACACACAGCGGGAAAATATCTATATAACATTATATGTCTGAAATCCTCCAACTCGGGTTTTCACTGCATCCGGTAACCTGAACCTGTACAACCTAATCTAACCCGAGCATCACTAATGTCGGACCAGTCTAGTGAACCAGAGTGAGAAAAACACACTAAGTTTAAACTTATCAGCCAACTTGGTTTTAAAGTCAAAATCTTTTCGAAATAAAAGGATAATCGTAAGACCAAATCCACACATAAATATAGAAGGTTTTTACCTTACGATAACCCAATTTTTTTTTGAAAACAATATCTTTTCTAATATTATAATAGTGTCTAAATACAAATAAATATCAATTTAGCGGAACTCTTGCATCTTACGCTCCATATACATAGTATACAATCAAAACCACGGGCACTTATTGGATAATGGATTTCGTGGCAAGGTATGGGACCACCTTCCCGACAACGTACCTCCGGAGATGAATACATTGGGGTTCAACAAGAACATCTTGCAACCTAGGCTAAACATACCTGGCCCTTCACTTCTCTTGAGAGCACCGAATATATCATTAGCATGGTTGGGGCCCAGCCAACTGAACCGATAGCATACATATAAAAATAAAAAGGGACAACCAAAGGCATTTGATTTCTCCAAATTAGGTAACGATATACCCTTTTGATGGGTGCGACCCACATAGCCATGTGACCTACTCGATTTTGGGTCATTTCCCTGTTGAAGAGACTTGAGGTCATAAATACCTTTAGAACATCTGGCTACCATTCACTTTAAATGCCACATCGTCAGATCCGCTGGATATCACTAACTTAAATCCACAAAAATACTCTAGTTGTTAAGAGAAGGCCTTTCTCTGCCACGACTATGGTACGTTTTTAGAAACCAACGAACGTGATCTTTTGGAAAAACTTTGTCAGACACTCGTCCATACAAGTCATCCAGAAAAAGGATGAACCAAAGGCACTCTCCTACGACATCCTAGGTATCACCCTATAGATCGGTAGCAAGTAGTCCTTGCAATCCGTCGACTTCAACCATGACTGGATCACCATTAGAATATCTCCGGGCGTGACTTCAGAGAATTCGGAAAGTAGTCGTTTCACTTATGAAGATCCATGGTCTTCACTGCTCCAACTTTAATCAACATCTTTCACGTATTTGCTGGTTCAGAATGGTGTCGAGTATAACTTCGTTCCCGGTCTTTCCATACCAACAATCGTATGGGTCAGATTTGATAGTCGGTTATTTAACTATCAAATAAACAATCATGAGAATAAAATGAGCTCACTGATTCAGTACTCGGCATTACTTGACCTCTTTAATTAAAGAGTATTCGCAAAACTATTTTAAAACTATTTTGAATATACTAAAATTAAGTCATATATATATTCTCACTTTGGTTTAAACACACTTCACATAAAACATCGTAACTTAAAACAATACCAAACTCTTATTCTTTTAGAGTAAACTCATTGTAAAACTAAACTTTATATTTCCTTTTACCTTTGGAAATATCATTAAATTTTCACGAATCTTCTTCTATTTCCGTTTCTTTGGAAATCTCATTATATCTCCTCAAATCTTGAAATTAATGTTGCTTTATTATTTCTCATATGGAAATAATAAATTATTCTTAACCCCTTTCCCATTTCAAACTGATATCATCCTCAGATAATCCTGAAGTCGTTCAAGTTGGGGTATTTAATTACTTCTCAGGCCTTGATCAACAACATTCTTATCTTAATACAAGTATGAATTATAACCAAAATTCATATTTCTTTTAATATCAACTAAATCTTATTTAAATATTTTACTTAAACTAGGGTTTAATCCATTTCTTATTTTTGAAATCTCATTTTTAAAACAACTATTATTACTTAATTTGTTGATTAAGTAATTTCTTATTAACATCCCTTTTTAAATTTAAAATTCCTTTAACCAATTTATTTTATGGCAAGGATTTTTATTCAAAATATTATTCTTAAATCCCTTAAAAAATACCATATCCAAAAATCCTGTAACAACCCGGAAATGCGGGCCAGTTTAAAATTTTTATTTTGGCAATTTTAGCGAAGTTTGAACATTTAATATGAATTATTTTAAATAATATCAACGGAAAATTTATTTTGAATAGAATATAACGTATATATTATATACGTCGTCGTTAGAATATAAATAATTATATATAATTATAAATAGAATTGAAAATGGCGCGGTAGTTCGGTAATTCGATTTCAAACTTCAATTGAATGTACCGGGTGCAAAACAATCCGGATTTTAGTGAAACCAAAAATAATGGAATTTAATTGGGAATATCTTTCCAACGAACCCGAAAAATCGAGATTTCATAGCGGGAGTCAAAAGATATGTCCAGTTGAAAATTCTGAATAGTCGCTATGGAATTCAGGCCCTTAAAAATGGGAATTTTGCAAACGACCTCGGATTTCGACGAAACCACTTTTGTTGGATCCGTGATGTCAAATTATTGTTAGATTCCAAATTTCATAATTTTTCGAATCAATATGTGAGCGTGGCAAAGGAAAATGCGTTTGACCAGTTTTAGTTGATTTTAATCGACTGGAAAATGGCCATTTTTCCAACGGTCTCAGAATTCGACGAAATTAGTTTTGTTAGGACCGTATCGTCAATACGAAGCTAGAAAATATTTTATTGGGATTTATCGAGTTAGTATGTGACCCCGGTAATATGAAATGTACGTTTAAAATTCAATATAGTGATTTAAATGTAAATTTGGCGAAAACTGATTTTAACAATCGAATCAGCCTATGATATATATCCCATTGTGTTCAGAATGGGGGAAATTAGCTATGGACGATAGGCGGTGGGTCTCGTTTCGAGGTCGAAAATAAAAGTTGCTTTTTGAAATTAATTAATTAAATAAATTAAAAATTAAAATCTCTTTCCTCTCCCCTATTACCTCTCAGGCCCCCCTCCCCCGTAGAAATCATTTTCAAATTAAAAAAAAGAAAAGGGGCGACGGGGGGGTGAACCACCGTCGCCGCCGCTTCCATCGCAGCCCCCCCCCCCCACAGGCGGCGCGCCGCCACCGTCAACCACCCACTCCTGTTGCTGCCGCCGCTGCTTCTTTTTCTTCCTCCTTCTTTAAAAATCGCACCCCCTCAGCCCCAAACCCCGACCTTCCCTCCAACCGACGACGCGCACCACCGAGCTCAGCCTCCCCGCGCCCTCTTCTCCTGCCTCTCCTCCAACTGATCGAGCCCGCAACCCAAATTAGTCACCAGCGAGCAAGAAACCCCCCCCCCCCCCTCCGCTCCTCCTTAAAGCAATGTAAGCCCTTTAATTTATTTTGTTTTGTTTAATTAATTTTTGCAATTAAAAATCTGAATTTTGTATTGTAGAAGGATAAAAATATAATCTTTTATATTTTAGAGAGTTCAAAATATAATTTTTATTATATGTAGAAGCTAAAAATATACTTTTTATCGCATGTAAAGGTTGAAAATATAATTTTCATATTATATAGATAATAAAAATGTGATCTTTATATGGTAGGATATAAAAAGACGATATTTTTATGTAGTGAAAGACGACATTTTTAAAGTAGGAAAAGGCGAAATCTTTTTATAAAAAATAGCGTGATAAAAATAGAATTTTTATCTATATAGCAACGGTGTAAAAATAGAATTTTTATCTATATAGCAACGGTGTAAAAATAGAATTTTTATCTATATAGTAGCGATGTAAAAATAGAATTTTTATCTATATAGTAGCGATGTAAAAATAGAATTTTTATCTATATAGTAGCGATGTAAAAATAGAATTTTTATATACATAGCAACAATATAAAAATATGATTTTTATATATGTAGTGGCTACGGGCAACGAAAGTGAAGAAAGGCAAGAACGTCAAGATTTTCTACATAGGAAGAGTCGTGGTATTGGATTAGCTATCGGTAAGAACTTCTCACTCTAAATTTCTTTTTCTAGTTATATATATATATATATACTAGGATGCAGACGGTGCTTAGTAGCACCCGACACCCGTCGTCCACAAACCATGGACGGCTTGTTTGTTTAATTGATGTGTTGTGAAATTGTTTGTGATGTTGATGTGAAATCGATAATAAAATGTAGATGGTTGAAATAAATTAATTATCGTTAAAAATATAATTTTTAACAGGAATGTGAATAAATAAATATTTATAAACAAATCGGCCGATTTGTTTATATACACTGATTTGACTGATATTGATTGGGTCGATAAATTTTGCACACCGCCCAACTGCACAAATAAAAATATGTGTTTGTTGATTTGAAACCCCACACGGGCGTTGGGATGATATTTGAGTACACTAATCCCAATTATTTAATTGTATGTCGATCGATTGGTCGACAGGCTGTGTAAGCGTTGATTATTAATTTTTGATGCTTTTGCAGTTGTGTGGTGCAATTTGGATGAATGTTGATTGTTTATCATTGCTACTATATACATGTGTTGTATGGAATCCGTATAATTAACATTATATGGTGATTGTTTGGGCCTCATTCCAATCGGGAAAATAATGAATACTATAAAATAAGATTCATGTGTTGACAGTACTCATTTGTTGAGATTAGTCAAGTGTTGAAAGAAATATAGATTCATGTGTTGAATAGAATAAATATTCATTTGTTGAATAGAATAAAGAAGTTTTTGAAAAATATAAAGCCATGTTGATTAGAGATGCGTTATTTTGACGCGAACGATATTTATATCGATTTTATTCGTTTTATAATGAATATTGAAAAGTGATTTCAAAATTCAATATTTTGAAATGAAATTCAAATTAAATTAGATTAAAATTCAAATTGAAATTTTATTGAATCAATTTGAAATGAATTCGAATCGAATAGAAAATGAATTCGGTTCGAATTGAATAGAAAGTGAATTTGAATTCGAATTGAATAGAAATGAATTCAAATTGAATTAAATTGAAATAGAATTAAAAACGAATTGAAATCGTTTTGAATGAAATTTAAAACGAACTATAATTGAATTGAAATCAATTTGAAATGAATTCGAATTGAAGTAAATAGAAGGAAAATTCAAATTGAATTGAATTGAAACGGACTAGAATTTGAATTGAATTGAAACGAATTAGAATTTGAATTGAATTGAAACGAATTAGAATTTGAATTGAATTGAAACGAATTTGAATTCGAATTAAATAAAATTGAAATGAATTCGAATTGAATTGAAATCAAATCAATTTGAAATTGAAGATGATGTTGAAATTGTTTTTGAAAACGAATTTAAAACGAATTATAAAATACGTTTTAAAAAGGAAATCGATGAAATATATAATATATATATATATATTATATATAATGGCCTGAATAGAACGCGCCGCGCCGCGGCAGTTCGTGAATTTCGACCATTGACTTCGAATTGACGTTGCGGGAGATCCGACCGTCGGATTCTCCTAAAACCGGAACCGTTGAGTTCGTATCAAAAAGAGCTTTCCAATGAATATTAGAAATTTCAAATCCAACGGTTGGATTTGGAATTATGTCCAAATCAAATTTGAAAAAGGTCGCTGTAAGTGCAGTTCGATGGCTGTTGATGGAAATCGACTGTACGGGCCTTGATAAAATTATTAAAAATATCTATAATTTGTGTAAAATCATAAGAAATGATTTGGGAAAAATTGGGCTGAAGAATTCCACATTTGAAGAGATAAAAATAGATTTTTATCGAAATGAACTAGTTTTGAACTAGAATTAAAATCAATTTATTTTTGAAATAAATAAATTGAATTTGAAAGTGATTTTAAAAATAATCAATATTCCCAATACGTGGATTGGACGGGAGTTGAATCGAAATTATCTTCGGAATATTTCGATGTTGGATTTCGTGACTATACAGATATTGTTATGGGAATTTGAAAGATATATTTTATATCGTTATTTCCAATATGATATTTGTTGGTTTCAGAATTTGATATTGAATATAAGTCGATATATTTTCTATTCAGAGCCTTGTATTTAATATCAAATGTGATTTGGGTTTATCGTCAATCATGTTTTAGATGACATTGGTTCTTTAACCCAGTTAAAGGCAAGATGTTGATTTTTGAAAGGATTAAAACTAAGTGGAGTTTTAATGAATCTTTAATTAGATTAAAATGTGAATTGATAATTTAAATTATCAAATCTGAAAGGTGATCGAGAGTGGAGTATTACCAGTTTTGCTCTATGGGATGAATAGGTTAGGATTGGGAAATAAAATAAATAATTACTTCGGTGTGGTTCGTTAATCCCGACTAGTTTGAAATGATATCCAAAGGAAGATTAAAGAATAAATTTAGAAGAATTTATCTTGGATAAAATTAATGGGAACCTTTCCCTAAGAATGTGATTTTGTGAATAAAGGAATATTCTGAATTGGAATGAGGCGTTCGCTGTGTTTGTGTAACATTTGTTTACTATATACGTGGGATATTCAGAAAGGCTGGGTTATACCCATTCTGAATAACCGATTCGACGAGATGTCGAAGATGAAGACGGTGGTTGAAGACCGGAAGTCTTCACATAGTTTGGGTGATTACTGATGATCTTGATTGGGCTGTACACCCTAGATGAGGGAATCAGTTGGTGAACGTCCAGACGTACTTGGAGATGGATGGATATGCGAGGAAAGTGCCTCCGGTTTCGTTCAGACCCAGAACAAACCTGTAAATGGATTGTGTGTTTGACATTGGATTTTATTCTGTGTTGATTGATCTCTATTAAATATACATCTGTTTGGCGGCGGAGAATTTATTCTTTTGCTTAATGCCCTTCTCTGAGACGTACGAGCTCAGAGGTTGTATATCGATGGACATTAGTCGCATGGAGTGAATTGCCAGTGTGGCACGCGTAAGTGGCAATTGATCAAGGCTTCTGTTGAAAAGCAAAGTCTTGTGGTTGATGATCAAAGCACGGCCTGTGTGGCGCGGCTTTGTGAGCCTCACACCTCGGTATGAGTCAAAAACGGGATAGTGACTGCAGGGAGAGCACGACGTTTCTTTCTAGCTAGGGTGGTGTCAGTGACCTACCAGCCCTGACATTTATATACTTTTCACCTGTGTGGTTGTTGGATATGAGGCGCCTAGGATATAGGTCTGTAAGGACCGGGAAACGTGTGCTCAGGAATAACTAATCCTCAAAAGTAAGAGAGGACCGGCCTTGAAGATCCAAGGATCATAGTGGGGTCCTGGGACATTTGCTAGAGTGTCTCGAATCGGAGAGGAGCTTGCCCCTTGCCTCGACTCATGATGGAATCCAATTTCTAATACGTGATAATTCGGTTTTATTTGTAGAACCTAGTATGGCGACATAGTGGTATGGGTCATTAATGCCGCCTATGATTGATATTTATGATTGAAATTGTTTTGACACTATACACTTATAATAGTATCAAATAATGTGTTTTAAACGTATCAAGCATGCTTTGGCTGTTATAAGGTAAAAACCCTATCCTCCGGATTGCGTTGCATTTTGTGATAGGACCTGGGTCCACTGTTTCAAATCTCGCAAATATCGCCCGAGATCTCCTCCGAGATCTCGTTTTGGGCTCCTTCCGAAATGGAATAGCAAATATCACTCTAAATCTCCTTTCGAATATATCGCCCGAGATATTGCAATATCGAACAATATATCGACCGAGATGAAATACTGGAATATCGTCCGAGATCTTAGTTTTTTCGGTTAAAATTTAAATTTTGCCTGAACTAGAACTATAATTAAAAATCCTCAAATCTGGCCATATCAATCTTTTGTTATTTTACATTTTGCATGTTAAATGACTATATTGTATGTTCGTATATGTTTTACAATGCTTATGATTTTCATATTCATCTTTTTTACATACATGTTACTTATGAAATTATGTATTTTTATGGTCTATTTATATTGAAATTTTTAATGTTTTGGATCCTTTTAATGTTTCTTGTCTAACAATATTCCTGTTTTAAGCATATTACGATTTGGAGTATGAATGATCTTTCACAAAACAAAGAATAATAAAGTGATTTTGCATTTTAAGTTTAAGTTACTATGTTTTTGATAGCATTCATAAAATTCATTTTGTTAAAATATCATTTTTAATATATCATGTACCCCGAGATTGTTTTGATATGAACTTTCAGACCCGAGATGAAAATCCGAGACGAACTCCCGAGTTAGACTCATCTCGTCCGAGATCTCCCCCGATACGAGACCGAGTCTATAAAATCTCCGAGGCGAAACATGAACGATATCCGAGATTTAAAACCTTGCCTGGGTCTTATAACAACTTCATTTTTCTTTATTTAGCATTGCGCTGTTTGTTTTATGCACTGGTATTCTTGGGAGGAAACCCGTTCCGTGTTATACGGCGTGGTCCCTTGATTTACCTAACTTTAAACATAAAGATTAATAACTGTTTTAGTTCTCACACCAGTCCCATGACTGACCTGGAGTATATTGTTTTAACCTAAACTCTGGGTGCCCCTATTTTCGACACGGGCAGCTAGTAGTTTTGGTTTTGCAGATTTATATTCGCAGGATCCTGATTTACAGCTGGAACGATGCTCAGAAAGCTCTGTATCCGCGTATCACTTTCAGTTGTGCTTTTGTATATTTTTCCGCTGCGATGTATTTAAATGTAATTTAAATCTCTGATATTTGTTGAATGTAATTTATTCATTTATACTTTGTATATTCTTGTATCTGATGGAATTGTTGTAATAACAATGAAATGTTCTTCCGTCTGCGTTCCGATGTGTGGTGTTCTCATCTCAATCCGGGCTTTCCTTACCGGGGGAGTTCGGGTCGTTATAAATCCCTTTTTCCAATCCATTTAACCACTTTCCATTATAGAATCTTATTTTGATTTTATTTATTTACTTAATTCAATTATTAAGTAACGTTAATTTAAAATTAACGCTTTAACACCTCATCTCTTTGTATAAACTTCGTTTATAAAATTCTGGTTTAATATTAACCCTTTTATTCTCAGTTTCCTTTTACTTAATTCAAACACTAAGTAAACATTAATTTAAGCTATTGTATTCGCTTAAAATTCCTTTTCAACTTTGTTATAAAAACTCGGGTTCTAATATTAAACCCTTTAATAAACTACGTTCACAATTCAATTAGATTTCACTTTAAGTTCGATTACTTTTTAATGAGTTCCAATTAAAAAGAGATCTTTTATATTATTATTGATTAAAATAATAATTTACTTCAATCATTAACTACTACAGAAGTAGTTAATTTCATTATTAACTAAAATAAATAGTAAATTTCCTTTTTTTTAAATCTTATTAAAATTAAAACAAATATTCATTGAACTTATTTTATTAGATTAATCAACACCAAACTAATTTAATGAATGATCCCAGTTAAAAAAGTCAATTTTTTCAACTCAAAACACGATTAATTCATCAACTGATTCCAATTATAGTTATTCTTTTAAATTAATTAATAATATAATTAATTTAAATAATTCTATTTAATTGTTTCGTAAAAACAATTATCCAACTCTTAACCGTTAGGTTAATTTCTACTCATTTGCTCATAAATTTGATTAATATTAGAATCTGCTTTATAAATTCATTTAATAATTATTTACAATTTAAATAATAAATAATAATTTCCTTTTAATAAACACTATCCAAATTAATAGATTTCAAAATCTGTTTCAGTTATGAAAATAAATTCTATAACTTCCTTTTTGTCGATTCACTTGACGATAAATCACATTTACAAACTGATTGATTTTTAGGCCATATACTGCCAATTACTCAACCAAAACTGCCCATTGGTTTAAACAAAACAAATGTTGAATTCCCGGTCAACGGTCAACGGTCAACAACCAAATCAATCATCCAATCAGAATAGTTCATATAATGATAATATGAAAATAAATAATAATAAATATATTTGAGGAATCCCATTGGATCCCTCCAGCCTGTTCTTCTCTGCATCAAAATAGATTATCTCACAAAAATTCATTCAATTCAATTTAACTGATTATTTCTATTACCGTAAATAACGGTTGTTTATCATCAACCAATTTATTTAAATCAACAAACAATTCAACCAATTCATTAAATCAAACAGCGTTTGTAATATAAACGTGACCAACAAGGTAAGTTACCTTCATTGGGTCCAATCGTTAAAATAACGATTTGGTTTTCCATTGAAATTAAACAACATTTAATTTCATTGGTTCAATCAATATATGAATATATTTTTAACAAACAATCAACCATTAGTAACCATAACACACAAAATAAAAACCTAACTTATATACAATACAAGTGAGAAGAATTGAGTGAGTTTAACTTACCTTGAATTGATTCATCGATAAAACAATTCGTTTTAGTCAAATTAAACATGCGTTTTAATTTGACTAAAAATTCCAACTGCTTCCAACTGTGTCCAAACTAGCTCCAGGCTGGAGTGCTCGTCGATACGGTTCCAACGTATCTTGAATCGTCCAATTCTGTTAATATACAGACAAGTTACTAATTTTATAAACAATACGATTTAATTTAAGCTATAAATTTCCAAAATTCATTTTTAAACTTAACTAATCATATTATTTTTTAAGTCAAACCAAATATTGTTAGAAACTTAATTACATTAGGGGGTAAAAATATCTTGTTGGACACCTCTGTTTCTTCCCGTTCAAATATTTGCCCCAACATTGTTCACTGATTCACTAATTTAAGCTAATACTCGTTTTGATTAAAATAATTAACACATTAATTAAGGTTTAACCTTACTTGTGTTAGCAACTAATTAGGCTATTTATATTTTCTTCCTTTCCATTATATTAGGATGTAGAAGAGTAAATAATATTATACGTCTTACACTGTTTAACCTAATACTAATTGTCTGATTTGAATTATTTAAATCTAATATATATATATATATATATATTTAGTCTACAACCAACAATTAGCACATATAATTATGTTTTAGAAGTAACAACCAATACAGTTTGTTTTGCAAAATCACCCAGCCATTCCTCTCCCATATGCTTTGTTCCTGAAGCCTCATCATGCATACACACCAACCACTCTTCCCACTGCCGCAACCTCCACCGTATGCATGAAGACCATCGCCGACCACCGAAATGAGCACCCGAGGCCCCCTGACATTCGCTGAAAACTTGAAATGCTTTCCTGCCATCACGATACCCCTGCTCTTGGTTCCTTCGACCTCATGCATAGCTACCATGTCGCACCTCTCCTCCTCCACCTGAAGATGATCTGAAGCCATGGGCTACACCCTCTACGCCTCCTCGACCCACGCGCTCAACCTCGATAGCTTCAGCTCATTCCATCGCCTCCATATTCCCAATTAAAGTCACGGCTTTCAGGTCGAATTCCAACCACCATAAGATTCCATCGATGATCATAACCATTAGCCATACACATCTCAGTGGCCTCTATACAATTGTAGTTGAAATTTTCACGGATTATTTCATATATCGAGAGAACAGAGGGGGAAAAGATCAAAGAACGAAGTATGGACCCGTAACTTCCGCATGAAGGAAAGAGCGGATACTTCTAGGACAACACACAAAAGAACGCAGGCAGAAGAACATTTCATTGTATATTACAACAACTCCATCAGAATACAAGAATATTACAGAGTATAAACAAATAATATACATTTGACGAACATCATAAAATATCAGAGGTTTAAAAACATTACTGTAGCGGAAAAATAATACAAAACACAACTAAAAGTAATACGCAGATACAGAGCTTTCCGAGTATTGTTCCAGCTGTAAATCAGGATCCTGTGAATATAAATATGCAAAACCAAAATTGCTAGCTGCCCGTGTCAAAATAAGGGCATCCAGAGTTTAGGTTAAAACAATAAACTCCAGGTCAGTCATGTAACTGGTGTGAGAACTAAAACAGTTATTAATCTTTATTTTAAGGTTAGGTAAATCAAGGGACCACGCCATATAACATGGAATGGGTTTCCTCCCAAGAATACCAGTGCATAAAACAACAGCGCAATGCTAAATAAAGAAAAATGAAACTATTATAAGACCCAGGTCCCATCACACAATGCAACGCAAGCCGGAGGATGGGGTTTTTACCTTATAATAGCCAATGAATGCTTGATACACTAAAAACAAATCATTTGATACTATTATAAGTGCATAGTGTATACAACAATTTCAATCATAAGTATCAATCATAAACGGCATAAGTGCCCCATACCACTATGTCGCCATACTAGGCTCTACAAATAAAACCGCAAAGTCACGTATTGGAAGTTGGATTTTCATCTGTGAACCGAGGCTAAAGATAGTCCTCACCGATTCGAGACTCTCTAGTCCAAGCCTCAGGATCAGAGCACGAGTGACCCTTGGATCGTCAGGGTCGGTCCACCGATGTGGATTAAAATGCCTGAACACTGCGTTTCCCCGCCCTTTGGGGGCGTAAATGAGCCAAATGACTCCATCGGCTCCACATAGTCACTGATATATCCGAGGCACCTCGCAATAGCAACAACCATATAGGTGAAAATAATATAAATGTCAGAGCTGGTAGGTCACTGACACCACCCTAGCTAGAAGGAAACGCATGCCCTCCCTGATGTCCTCTCCCGTTTCTGGTTCACAACTGGGGTGTGAGGCTTGCGAATCAAAGTTACACAAAGCTATGCCACATAGGCGGTGCTTTGATCATCAACCACAAGACTTTGCTTTTCAACAGGAGCCTTGATCATTTGCCACTTAGGCATGCCACACAGGCAATTCATTCCATGCGATTGATATCCATCAATATATAACCCCTGAGCTCGTACGTCTCAGAATAGGGCATTAAGCAAGAGAATAAATTCTCCGCTGCCAAACAGATATATATTTAATAGAATTCAATCACACATAGTAAAATCCAATATCAGACACACAGTCCATTTAAAAGTTCGTTCTGGGTCTGAACGAAACCGGAGGCACCTTGTACCTCACATATCCATCGATCTCCAAGTACGTCTGGACGATCACCAACTGATTCCCTCCTCTTGGGTGTACAACCCAATCAAGATCATCAGTAATCACCCAAACGATGTGAAGACCTTCGGTCTTCAACCACCGTCTTCAACCTCGACACCACGTCGAATCAGTTATTCAGAATGGGATAAGCCCGGTCTTTCTGAATAACTCGCGTATATAATAAACAAGTATTACACAAACACAACATATGCCTCATTCCAATTCAGAATATTCTTTTATTCAAATATTCTTACACTTTAGGAAAGGTTCCCATTAA
Organism: Allium sativum; assembly: GCA_030737875.1. NCBI lineage: Eukaryota > Viridiplantae > Streptophyta > Magnoliopsida > Asparagales > Amaryllidaceae > Allium > Allium sativum. Next base: position 874,626,387 of record CM060912.1, on the reverse strand, counting down.
TTTATCAAAGATAAATTCTTTAAATTTATTCTTTAACCTTCCTTTGAATATCAATTCAAAACTAGTCGGGATTAGCGAACCACACTGAAGTAATCATTTATTTTATTTCCCAATCCCAACCTATTCATCCCATGAAGTAAAACTAGTCATACTTCATATCTAACACCACGGTGTTATCGGTAAATTCAATTACCATTTCACTTTCGAATCTAATTAAAGATTTAACTATCGCCTGGAGCAAAACTGGTGACACTCCATTTTCGATCATTTAAATCTAATTAAAGATTCAATAAAACTCCACTTGGTTTTAATCTTCCCAAAAATCACTATCAATGATTATTTAACTTGGGAAATCATATCCTGTCATACTTCATATCTAACACCACGGTGTTATCGGCAAATCATACCAATGTCATTTAAAACTATAAAACCAAAATCACATTCCAATTCCATTATTGAAACTTCTGGTTACTTTTAAAACCCTTTCAAATCCAATTTATTTATTTAAAAATAAATAAATTATTATTCTAGTTCAAAACTAGTTCATTTCGATAAAAATCTATTTTTGTCTTTTCAAATTTGGAATTTTTCATCCCAATTCTTCACAAACCATTTCTTATGATTTTACACAAATTATTACAATTTTTAATAATTTTATCAAGGCCCGTACAGTCGAATTCCATCAACGGCCATCCAACTGCACTTACAACGACCTTATCCAAATTTGGTTTGGACATAATTCCAAATCCAACCATTAGATTTCAAATCTCTAAAATTCATTAGAAAGCTCTTTTCGATACGAACCCAATGGTTCCGGTTTTAGAAGAATCCCACAGTCGGATCTCCCGTAATATCCATTCGAAGTCAATGGTCGAAATTCGCGAACTGTCGCGGCAGGGCGTGTTTTATTCAGGCCATTATATATATAATATATATTTCACCGATTTCCTTTTAAAATGTATTTTATAAATCGTTTTAAATTCGTTTTCGAAACGATTTCAACTTCATATTCAATTTCGAATCAAAATTGAATATTCACCATCATCGATATACAAATGATAATATCTTCAAAACGTTATATTTTGAAATCACTTTCTTTTCTATATTCATTATAAAAATGAATAAAATCGATATAAATATCATTCACATCAAAATGGCGTCAATCTAGTCAACACGGCTTTTATTCAACACATGAATGTTTATTCTATTCAACACATGAATATTTATTCTACTCAACACATGAATATATTTTCTATTCAACATATGAATTTATTTTCTATTCAACACACGAGTATTTACTCTATTCAACACATGAATTTATTTTCTATTCAACACATGAATATTTATTTTATTCAACACTTGAATTTATTTTCTATTCAACACATGAATATTTATTCTATTCAACACATGAATATTTATTCTATTCAACACATGAATTTATTTTCTATTCAACACATGAATATTTATTCTATTCAAAACATGAATTTATTTTCTATTCAATACATGAATATTTATTCTATTCAACACATGAATTTATTTTCTATAATATTCCTTATTTTCCAAATCGGAATGAGACCCAATCAATTACCATATAAGGTTAATTATATGGATTTTCTACAATACACGTATATAATAGCAACGATAATTCATCAACCATCATCCAGAGTGCACCACACAACTGCATAAGCATTAAATATAAATAATTAACGCTTACACAGTCTGTCAACCCATCGATTTACATACAACTAAACAATCGGGATTAGTGTACGTCAAATATCATCCCAATACCCGTGTGGGGTTTCACATCAACAAACACAGATTTTTATTTGTGCACTTGGGCGATGTGTAAAATTTATCGTCCCAATCAATATCAGTCAAAGCGGTGTACATAAACATTCATTCGATTTGTAAATGAATATTTATTTTATTTCAACATATGAATATATATTTTATTTCAACACATGAATATATATTTTTATTTCAACACATGAATATATATTTTACTTGAACACACGAATATATATTTTATTTCACGACATAAACAATCACACAAGCATACAAGTCGTCCATGGTCTGTGGACGACGGGTGTCGGGTGCTTCTAAGCACCGTCTGCATCCTAGTATATAATTCAAACTAGAAATAAATTGAAGGTGAGGAGTTCTCACCGAGAAGCTAAGCCAAACGCCATGACTCTTCATATGTAGAAATCTTCGTCGTGCTCGCCTTTTGTCACTTTCATCGTCCGTGTTCGCTACATATATAAAAATCACATTTTTATATTCTTTAGTATATAAAAATCATATTTTTAATTCGCTACATATATAAAAATAACATCTTTATCCTCACTACTTCATGACAAAAATAAATTTCATATTGTTATTTCAGTTCATACACTGTAAAGATTATATTTTTATTACTCTACACAAATAAAAATTATATTTTTATCTCTTCACCTAAATGAAAATTATATTTTTTTTATCATACTACTTGAACAAAAATTATATTTTTATCCTACTAATTGAACGATAAAAATCATAACTTTCCCTAGACAAGAATCATATTTTTCCTTTGCTAATACCTAGATAAACTCCTATTTTCCTTCGTATATAAAAATTCAACCTTTCTCTATGATAAAAGTATAATCTTTCTAGTTTTAAAAATCCGATCTTTCTAGTTTAAAAAAATCCGATCTTTCATGTTTTAAAAATCATCTTTTTATTTTTAAAAAATCTCATCTTATACTTTGTTCCTCGAACTATAAAAATCCATATTTTTATTTTACACTCATGTAAATAAAGATAAAACAAACTAATTCGATTTATGGAAAAAACTGATTTTTCAATGCATTTATGTAATAAAACTGAAAGCAAATGAATGTAAAGTTTTATTCGCCTTCATCTTCCTGATAAAACACCCACTGTCATTCAAACATAGGGTTGACCCCTGCTCCTCCTCGACGTCGCAAGAAGTTGACCGGATACTCCCTCGAGAAGCGCATCCACGTCGGCCTTCTCCTCCATGAATGGCGTAGAATTTGGTGATTCGCAATTTATGGTTCCACGTTGGGTTAAGGGGGGATTGGGGGCTTCGATCTACGGAGAGGGGAAAGAAGGGAGAGGCGTCGGGGGAGGGGGTTCTGGTAGGGCGAACGACGGGTCTCGCGCTAGCGGCGCGTTTCACGAGAGGGTGACCAGGGGGTTTGGTGAATCAGTTTTTTTTTCTTTTAATTTTATCTTCTGTTTTGGTTTTTAACGAGGGGGGTTTGACTTTGAAGGGAGGAAAGGTTGGGGGGTTGTTTATTTGATTAATATATTTTATTATATTTAAATTTCAAAAAGCAACTTTTTATTTCGAACTCGAAATCGAACCTACCGACTGTCGTCCCTAGCTAATTACCCCCATTCCGAACAAAATGGGATATGTTTCGTTAGCCAGTTTGGTTATTTCGATTCGTTTCCGTCTAAATCAAAATATAAACCTATATATTGAATTTGAACGAACATTTCAATTTACCAGGGCCACATACTAACTCTATAAATTCCAAAAAAATATTTTCTAGCTTCGTATTGACGATACGGTCCTAACAAAACTGATTTCATCGAATTCTGAGACCGTTTGAAAAATGGTCATTTTCCAGTCGATTAAAATCAACTGAAACTGGTTAAGCGCGTTTTCCTTTGCCACACTCACATATTGATTCAAAAAATTACGAATTTTGAAACCTTGCAATAATTGACATCACGGATCCAATAAAAGTGGTTTCTTCGAAAACCGAGATCGTTTCCAAAATTTCCAATTTTAAGGGCAAGAATTCCATAGCGATTATTTTGAATTTTCAACTGGACGTAACTTTTGATTCTCGCTACGAAATTTCAATTTTTCGGATTCGTTGGAAATATATTCTCCATTAGATTCTATTATTTTTGGTTTCGCCAAAATCCAGTTTATTCTGAATCTTATACGTTCATTTGAACTTTGGAATCGAATTTTCGAACTACCGCGCCATTTTCAATTCCTTTTATAATTAAAATAAAGTATTTATATTCTAACCACGATCTATATAAATATATACGTTCGAATTCCATTCAAAATAAATTTCTCATCGTCATTATTTAAATAATTCATTTTAAATATTCAAAATTCAATAAAATTGCCAAAATAAAATTTTTAAATTGGTTCAGATTTCCGGGTTGTTACAAACGGTGGCTATTTATTTTTATGTGGCAACAGATAGCTTAATTGACCAAGCGTGAAAAATTTGACAATATTTAGGGTTAAGGGGGTGTGTTTGGATATTTATAGGGAACGATATAGAATATAATATTAAAAATGAAACTTTGTCGTGAAGTAGTGCGTTGAAATTATCACACACGATCTCCAACTTAGGTGAAACTCCTAACCTTAGCATAAAAAAATATTCTAGACCTGATGGGGAAGGTTTCGTTGGATTCCAAAGTCGTTTGTAAAAAGTCTTTTTATAAATCATAGGCTAAAAATAATGCGTTTAGATTTCCCACAATCACAAAATAAATCCAATCAACCTGAAGCTTTGAAATTCTACTAGACCTTTTCCTTATGGATCCAATGAAATTTGTTTTGTAAAATCGGAGTTCATTTGGCCAGTCATTTATTCCTTTATAGTTACCCATGTGTAATTGGTCAAAATAAAATAAACGATTAAATAAAAACAAGGGCGTTTGACGCTGCCACGATCACATGGTTAATCGGATTGCTACCAAATTTGAAACGTAACAATAACTTATTAATATAGGTCCAATAAACTCGTTTGGTCGAAATCCGACTCCGTTTGGAAAACGACGATATTTTATAATTTAAATTGTTTATCGGTTTACAATTAAATTCCGTACGCTCACATACTAACTCCGTTTGCCTCAAAATTTGCAGCATGCTATGTTTTGACGTTACAGATCCAACAAAATTCGTTTTATTGCATACGGAGGTCGTTTGAAAATTGGCTATTTTTTAGGCCTTTAAAATATCAATAAAATATTATTTAAATTCTAAAATAATAGTAAAAAATTATTATCATAAATATCCAAATTAAGTCATCATATGGTTTTAAATATAAATTAAATAACTCAATATCATAAATTCCGAGTTCAACATTATCGAAATTATATTTAAAACCCTTTTAAATTTATTAAATTAACGTTATCATTTAGTAACGAAATTCATAGTGACTATTTCAAAATTTTATTTGGACATAACTAACAATCTATAACATGAAATCTGGATATTTCTCTTCCATATGAAAATTATAATCAACAAGATTCCAATTTTTCTAGTTTTACAGAATTCCGACTTAAAACGGATTCTGTATATTCAACTGAAGTTCAAAATACAATATTATGAACTACCGTACCATTTCAAGCTCATTTTAAATTATATATAAATTTGACGTTCAAAATAAATATATATATATATATTGAAAGTGAAAATATCGTATGTATTAAAAGTGAAAATATCGTATATATTGAAATGTGAAAATATCGTATATATTGAAATGTGAATACGATATATATGAAATGAAAACGATATATATATGAAATGTGAAAACAGTGTGTGTATATATATATATGCGAATGGTAAATATATATATGAAATGTGAAAACAGTATATATATATATATATATATATATATATGCGAATGGTAAATGTATATGAAATGTGAATATTATGTATATGAAGTGAAAATATTATATATATGGAAAGCGAAATATATATATATATATGAAAAGTGAAAATAACATATACATGAGATAAAAATATATATAAGACGAGAATAATATATATATATTGAAATTGAAATATATATACGATATGAATTCAAAACGAATTGAAATTGAATTGAAATCAAATTGAATTCGAATTGAAATTGAATTGAAATTAAATAAAAATTAACGTAAATGAATTTAAAAAGAAAAATTCAATTTTGATTTGAAATTGAAGTGGAAGTTGAAATTGTTTTTGAAATGAATTTAAAACGATTTATAAAATTTGTTTTAAATGGAAATCGACTAAATATATATTATATTATATATATATATAATATAATGGCCTGAATAGAACGCGCCATGCGGCGGCAGTTCGTGAATTTCGACCATTGACTTCGAATTGACGTTACGGGAGATCCGACTGTCGGATTCTCCTGAAACCGGAACCGTTGGGTTCATATCGAAAAGAGCTTTTTAACAAATATTAGAAATTAGAAATCTAACGGTTGAATTTGGAATTATGTCCAAATCAAATTTGGAAAAGGTCGCTGTAAGTGCAGTTCGATGGCCGTTGATGGAAATCGACTGTACGGCCCTTGATAAAATTATTAAAAATATCAGTAATTTGTGTAAAATCATTAGAAATGATTTGGAAAGAACTAAGATGAAAAATTCCACATTTGTAAAGATAAAAATATATTTTAATCGAAATGAACTAGATATTAACTAGAATAATTATTTATTTATTTATAGAAATAAATAAATTGGCTTTGGGGTTAGTCGAGAACGGTGTTTAAATGACATTAGTTCTTTAACCCGCGTAAATGCATGAACAATTTCCAAAAAGTAGAACAATCAATATGAAAGGAATTTAGAGATAAAACCAATTGGGGTTTGAACAAATCTTTAATTAGATTTGAATGAATGAATGGTGATTAAATTTACCAAGACACATGATGTTATTAACCAAAATTTACTTAGTCGTTGATATTGATTATGGTTGATTGATTGTTTGGATGGTGCTCGACCAGTTCATGAGCAAAATAGGCTTTTACATTTAGCATTGGGTTGGGTAAAGATATCTGTTTGCTAATACCTTGTGAAACACTTCACGATTTGACGATAAGGCGTTTAGCGATGTTGTGTTCATTTCAAATTTAATGAATGGTTTGGAAATGATATTTTCCTTAAGTGAAAAGAAATATATTCCCGATTTTGGACAGGGAATGTTTTATAAAAATGTTTTATAAAATAGAAAGTATTTTGAGGCCTAAAACCTAATGATTTCTTAAATGATTTAGAAATGTATTATGTTTTACATTGTGGTTCATCGCGTATTCGATTAGTTGCTATTGATAACATATCTGTTTGGTGGCGGAGAATTTATTCTCTTGCTTAACACCCTTCTTTGAGACGTACGAGCTCAAAGGTTATGTGATTAATAGTGACTGATCATATGTGTGAATTGCTGATGTGAAGTACTATGTTTTGAAAGTACTTTTGATTATTATGTTGTGAAATGATTTTCCCTACTTCGGGATATGAAATGATTTAGTATGTGGCTAAAGAGTCGGGTAACCCTGAGACTAAAAGTATGGGTGAGAGGGCGGTGTATGCTCTCCATGTGTGGGAGGTGCATCGTCGGTGTAGCCTGCTCCTATGTGGGGTAGGTGCACATTTATATATATCGAGTTGCGAGGTGCGTACCCTTTGCCTTGTCGATGGGGAGCACGATATTTGGTTGCACACTTGTTTGTATGCATTGTTATGTTTTGGAATTCATATTTCCAAATGATTTGATTTGAGATCCCAAAGTGAAATCTACTTTGATATAGAAAGTTAGATATGTATTTCAAATGATTTGAAATAGAAATCGGGAAATAAAGTCCAAAGAAATAATTTCTGTAAATTAATTGGATTTGGAAAATCTAAATGTGGTGATTAATCTAAATGGGTAGACTGGGATATCGCATGTTGATTGATGCATAGTAGATCCATATATATATATATATTACTAATTGTTGTTTATACACTGACATTCATGGGGGTAAACCCGTTCTGCGTTAGCGGCGTGGTCCCGTGATATGCCATATTATTAAATAAGTTTAATAACTGTTAGAGTTTCTCACACCAGTCCCATGACTAACCCGTAGTTTGTTTTCCCCTTGCAAACTCGGGTGCCCCTATTTTCCACACGGGTAGTCGAGTACTTTATTTTGCAGATATATAAGAAGGATTCTGGATTGAAGCTTAAAGTTGTGTCCAGAGTTTTGATAGTCTTCCGCTATGTCACATTATTTGTTTTCCGCCGCATTGTGTTGCATTTGATGTAAATTAATCTTCCACTGTATTATATTTCGATATACTCTGATATTCTGTACTCTGATGTAACATTACTATGATGTTTATAAAAGTCTTCTGTTATTTGTTCTGATGTGTTGTATGCCCAGAGTTAGCGTATACGGGATTCGAACGGTCTTGGTCGGTTTAGCGATCGATTAGGTCCGAGCGAAATTCCAAACGATGTGAAGACATCCGGTCTTCGACCACCGTCATCATCTTCGACTTATCGTCGAATCGGTTATTCAGAATGGGTATAAACCCGGCCTTTCCAAACATCCCGCGTATATTATAACAAATGTTACACAAACAAGACATGCGCCTCACTCCAATACATTAGTCACTAACCGTAAATCATTAAGAGAGCAATTTCCCAAATATTAACCCCGAAGGCCGAAACCAACATCAGATCAATACCCAGGAAACCATTCTTCTTAACTAACCTACAACTAGTTTCTAAATTTCAATTCTTAGGCAAAGGTCCCCATTAATTTTATCAAAGATAAATTCTTTAAAATCTATTCTTTAATCTTCCATTGGATGTCATTTCAAACCGAATTATGGTTTTTCAAACTAGTCGGGATTAGCGAACCATACCGAATTAATTATTTAATTTATTTCCCAATCCCAACCTATGCATCCCATGGAGCAAAACTGTTATTACCCTATAACTAACACCACGGTGTTATCGGTAAATTTAATTACCATTTCACGTTCAAATCTAATTAAAGACTTAACTATCACTTGGAGCAAAACTGGCGATACTCCATTCTCGATCCTTTTCTAGATTTGATAATTTATATTATCAATCCACATTTCAATCTAATCAAAGATTCATTGAAACTCTTTTTATTGGGTTAAATAATTAATGTCGTTTAAAACACAGTTCACAATAACCCAAATCACATTCTATTTATTATCGGGTTAAAGAACTAGTGTTATTTAAAACACCGCTCACGATAAACCAACAAATCAATTCTATTTAAAACCCATTTCAAATCCAATTTATTTATTTAAAAATAAATGGGTTTTAATTTTAGTTCAAAACTAGTTTATTTCGATAAAATCTATTTTTATCTTTTCAAACATGGAGTTTTTCATCCCATTTTTTCCCAAATCATTTCTTATGATTTTACACAAATTATTACTATTTTTAAAAATTTTATCAAGGCTCGTACAGTCGATTTCCAACAATGGCCATCGAACAGCACTTACAGCGACCTTTTCCAAATTTGATTTGGACGTATCTCCAAATACAACCGTTAGATTTCTAATTTCTTCTATTCGTTAGAAAGCTCTTTTCGATACGAACCCAACGGTTCTAGTTTTAGGAGAATCCGACGGACGGATCTCCCGTAATGTCCGTTCGAAATCAATGGTCGAAATTCACGAACTGCCGCGGCGCGGCGCGTTCTATTCAGGCCATTATATTATATATATAATATATTTTTCATTGATTTCTATTTAAAACGAATTTCATAAATATTTTTAATTCGTTTCAAAAACAATTTCAACTTAAATTTCTCGTCGTTATTATTTAAAATGATTCATTTTAAATAATCAAAATTCGCTAAAATTGCCAAAATAAAAATTCTAGAATGCTACTGATTAAATAGAAATTGACGAAATATATATTATATATATAATATAATGGCCTGAATAGAACGCGCCGCGCCGCGGCAGTTCGTGAATCTCGACCATTTATTTCGAACGGACATTACGGGAGATCCGACCGTCGGATTCTCCAAAAACCGGAACCGTTGGGTTCGAATCGAAAAGTGCTTTCTAACGAATATTAGAAATTTGAAATGTAATGGTTGGATTTGGAGATACGTCCAAATCAAATTTGGAAAAGGTCGTTGTAAGTGCAGTTCGATGGCCATTGGTGGAAATCGACTATACGGGCCTTGATAAAATTAGTAAAAATATCAATAATTTTTGTAAAATCATAAGAATTGATTAGGGAAAATTTGGGATGAAAAATTCCATGTTTGAAAGGATAAAAATAGGTTTTTATCAAAATGAACTAATTTTGAACTGAAATTAAAACACATTTATTTTTAAATAAATAAATTGGATTTGAAATGGGTTTTAAATAGAATTGATTTGTGGGTTTATCGTGAAGTGTGTTTTAAATAACACTTTCTCTTTAACCCGATACTAAATAGAATGTGATTTGGGTTTATCGTGAACTGTGGTTAAAATGACATTAGTTCTTTAACCCAGTAAAAGGGAGTTTTAATGAATCTGTAATTAGATTGAAATGTGAATTGATAATTTAAATTATCAAATTTGGAAAGTGAGCGAGAATGGAGTATCACCAGTTTAGCTCCAAAGCGATAGTTAAATCTTTAATTAGATTTGAACGTGAAATGGTAATTAATTTTACCGATAACACTGTGGTGTTAGATATGGAGTATTACCTGTTTTGCTTCATGGGATGAATAGGTTGGGATTGGGTAATAAAATAAATAATTACTTCGGTGTGGTTCGCTAATCCCGACTAGTTTGGAAAACCATAATTTGGTTTGAAATGACATCCAAAGGAAGATTAAAGAATAAATTTAAAGAATTTATCTTTGATAAAATTAATGGGAACCTTTCCCTAAGAATATGAAATTTAGAAACTAGCTGTAGGTTAGCTAAGAAGAATGGTTTCCTGGGTATTGATCTGATGTTAGTTTCATCCTTCGGGGTTAATATTTGGGAAATTGTTCTCTTGTTGATTTACGGTTAGTGGCTGCTAAATTGGAATGAGGCGTATGTTGTTTCTGTGTAACATTTGTTTACTATATCCGCGGGTTATTCAGAAAGGCCGAGTTTATTCCCATTCTGAATAACCGATTCGACGATAAATCGAAGATGAAGACGGCGGTTGAAGACCGGAAGTCTTCACATCGTTTGGGTGATTACTGATGATCTTGATTGGGCTGTACACCCAAGATGAGGGAATCAGTTGATGGTCATCCAGACGTACTTGGAGATCGATGGATATGCGAGGAAAGTGCCTCCGGTTTCGTTCAGACCCAGAACGAACTTGTAAATGGATTGAGTGTCTGACATTGGATTTTATTCTGTGTTGATTTATTTCTGTTAAATATATATCTATTTGGCGGTGGAGAATTTATTCCCTTGCTTAACGCCCTTCTCTGATACGTACGAGCTTAGAGGTTATATATCGATAGATATCAATTGCATGGCATGAATTGCCTATGTGGCACGCTGAGTTGCATGGATCAAGGCTTCTGTTGAAAAGAAAAGTCTTGTGGTTGATGATCAAAGCACGGCCTACGTGGCAGCTTTGTGTATGGCTTGGATTCGCGAGCCTCACACCTCGGTATGAGTCAAAAATGGGATGAGGACCCAAGGAGTGCATGACGTTTCTTTCTAGCTATGGGTGGTGTCAGTGACCTATCGGCCTTGACATTTATATACTTTTCACCTTTGTGGTTTGGATGCGAGGCGCCTCGATTATAGGTCCTATAGGGCTGGGAAACGTGTGTTCAGGAATAATTAATCCTCAAACGTAAGAGAGGACCGGTCTTGGAGGATCCCAGGGGTCACCCAGAGTGTGTAGTCCTGAGGCATTTGCTAAAGTGTCTCGAAGCGGAGAGGAGCTTGCCCCTTGCCTCGACTCATGATGGAAATCCAGTTTCCAATACGTGATATTGCGGTTTTAATTGTAGAACTAGTATGGCGACATGATATATGGTACACATGTCGTCTATGATTGAAATTTATGATTGAAATTGTTTTGACACTATACACCAATAATAGTATCAAATGATTTGTTTTAAACGTACCAAGCATGTTTGGCTATTATAAGGGAAAACTCTATCCTCCGGCTTGTGTTGCATTGTGTGATGGGACCTGGGTCTTATAATAGCTTCATTTTTCGAAAAAGCATTGCGTTGTTTATTCTATGCACTGGTGTTCTTGGGAGGAAACTCGTTCCGTGTTATACGGCGTGGTCCCTTGAATTACTCTCTTTTAAAGTAAAGTTTAAATAACTGTTTTAGTTCTCACACCAGTCACATGACTGACCTGGAGTTTATTGTTTTAACCTAAACTCTGGGTGCCCTTATTTTCAACACGGGCAGCTAGTAGTTTTGGGTTTTGTAGATTTATATTCAGAGGATCCTGATTTACAGCTGGAACGATGCTCAGAAAGCTTTGTATCCGTGTATTACTTTCAGTTGTGCTTTGTATTATTTTCCCACTGCTATGTAATTTATTTTAATCTCTGATATTTGTTGAATGTAATTTATTCATTCATACTCTGTATATTCTTGTATTCTAATGGAATTGTTGTAATAAACAATGAAATGTTCTTCCGTCTGCGTTCTGATTGGTCTTGTCCTCAAAGTATCCGCTCTTTCCTTCACGGGGAAGTAACGGGTCCTTACAGTTGGTATCAGAGCTTTATATATTTTTAGTTATAGGAAGATATGATTTTTGCGAATATAAAAATATATTTTCTTCACATTTTATGTGATAGATAGAATAAAAATTCGATCTTTATATATTAAGGAAAAATATTAAAATATGATTTTTATACTAGTGGCATAATAAAAATATAATTTTTATAAAGTTGAAGTATTGAAAAGATTATATTTTTATATTTGAAAAGGCGAAATTTTTATATTTGAAAAGGCGAAATCTTTATATTTGAAAAGGCGAAATCTTTATATTTGAAAAGGAGAAATCTTTATATTTGAAAAGATTATATTTTTATATTTGAAAAGGTGGTATATAAATATAATCTTTATAGATATAGCAAAATAAAAATCTAATTTTTATTATATATATAGTGGAATAAAAATGTGATTTTTTATATGTAGTGGCTACGGGTAACGAAAGTGACGAAAGGCGAGAACGGCGAAGACTTCTACATTTGAAGTGTCGTGGAGTTGGGAGAGCTTTGGTGAGAACTTCTCACTTTAAATTTCCTTTTCTAGTTAAAAATATATACTAGGATGCAGACGGTGCTTAGTAGCACCCGACACCCGTCGTCCACAGACCATGGATGACTTGTTTGTTTGGTTGCTATGTTGTGAAATTTGATTGTGTGATGTAGAATGTAATAAAATATTTTATAGTGGAAAATATTTTATAGTTAAAAATATAATTTTTAACGTGCATATAAAATAAATATTTATAAACAAATCGGACAATTTGTTAATATACAATGATTTGACTGATATTGATTGGGACGATAAATTTTACATATCGCCCAACTGTACAAATAAAAATCTGTGTTTGGTTGTTTGAAACCCCACACGGGTATTGGGATAATATACGGCATACACTAATCCCAATAATTGGTTGTATGTCGATCGATTGATTGACAGGCTGTTATAAGCATTAGATATCTATATTTGATGCTTATACAGTGTAGTGCACTTTGGACGATGGTTGATTATGTATCGTTGCTATTATATACATGTGTTGTATGGAATCCATATAATTAACTTTGTATGGTAATTGATTGGGCCTCATTCCAATTTAGAAAATAAAGAATATTATAAAATAAAGGTTCATGTATTGACAGTGCCCATCCGTTGAGATTAGTCATGTGTTGAACGAAATATTTTAACAATAAAATTTACATCTTTATCATTATAAAATAAAGGGTCATGTGTTGACAGTATCATCCGTTGAGATTAGTCATGTGTTGAACGAAATATTTTAACAATAAAATTTACATCTTTATCATTATAAAATAAAGGTTCATGTGTTGACAGTACTCATCCGTTGAGATTAGTCATGTGTTGAACGAAATATTTTAACAATAAAATTTACATCTTTATCATATATAAAATTAGAAACTAACTGGAAAATAGATAAGATGAGTGGTCTCCTGGATATTGATCTGATGTTGCTTTCGGCCTTCGGGGTTAATATTTAGGGAGTCGTTCTCTTACTAATTTACGGTTGGAGTCTGATTTAAATCAAACGATAGATACCATAAATTTTATAAAATATATTAAATAACAAAAATGGTCACACGTGGACAGTACTCATTCGTTGAGATTAGTCATGTGTTGACAAAAATATAGAGTCATGTATTGAAAGAAATATAGATTCATTTGTTGAATAGAATAACGAAGTTATTGAAAAATATAAAGCTGTGTTGATTAGAGATGCGCTATTTCGACGAGAACGATATTTATATCGATTATATTCGTTTTATAATGAATATTGAAAAGAGATTTAAAAATGGAATTCGAATTGAATTGAATAGAAAACGAATTCGGATTGAATTGAATAGAAAACGAATTCGAATTGAATTGAATAGAAAATGAATTCAAATTGAATTGAATAGAAAACAAATTCGAATTGAATTGAATAGAAAACGAATTCGAATTGAATTGAATAGAAAACGAATTCGAATTGAATTGAATAAAAAACGAATTCGAATTGAATTGAATAGAAAACGAGTTCGAATTAAATTGAATAGAAAACGAATTCGAATTGAATTGAATAGAAAATGAATTCGAATTGAATTGAATAGAAAATGAATTCCAAATTTGAATTGAATTCAATTGAAAACGAATTTAAATAGAATCGAAATCGATTTGACTTGAAATCAAATAAAAATGAAGGTAAAACGAATTTATAAGATAAAAAAATTCAATTTTGATTTGAATTTGAATTTGAAATGGAAGTTGAAATTGTTTTGAAACGAATTTAAAACGATTTATAAAATACGTTTTTAAAAAGGAAATCGACGAAATATAATATATATATATATATATATTATATATATAATGGCCTGAATAGAACGCGCCGCGTCGCGGTAGTTCGTAAATTTCAACCATTGAATTCGAACGGACATTACGCGGGATCCGACCGTCGAATTCTCCTAAAACCAGAACCATTGGGTTCGTATCGTAAAGAGCTTTCTAACGAATATTAGAAATTTGAAATCTAACAGTTGGATTTGGAGATACATCCAAATCAAATTTGGAAAAGGTCGCTGTAAGTGCAGTTCGATGGCCGTTGTTGGAAATCGACTGTACGGGCCTCGATAAAATTATTAAAAATAGTAATAATTGGTGTAAAACCATAAGAAATGATTTGTGAAGAACTGGGATGAAAAATCCCACATTTGTAAAGGTTAAAATGGATTTTTATCGAAATGAACTAGTTTTGAACTAAATCTAAAACCCGATTATTTTTAAATAAATAAATTGGATTTGAAAGGGTTTTTAAATAATCGGAATTCCTAATATATGTGATTGGAATTGAATTAGAATTGATTTGTGGGTTTATCGTGAACGGTGTTTTAAATAACACTTGTTCTTTAACCCGATAATAAAAAGAATGTGATTTGGGTTTATCGTGAACTGTGTTTTAAATGACATTAGTTCTTTAACCCAGTAAAAGGAGTTTTAATGAATCTGTAATTAGATTGAAATGTGAATTGATAATGAAAATTATCAAATTTGGAAATTGAGCGAGAAAGGAGTATCACCAGTTTTTCTCCAAAGCGATAGTTAAATCTTTAATTAGATTTGAACGTGGAATGGTAATTAATTTTACCGATAACACTGTGGTGTTAGATATGGAGTATTGCCAGTTTTGCTTCATGGGATGAATAGTTTGGGATTGGGAAATAAAATAAATAATTACTTCGGTGTGGTTCGCTAATCCCGACTAGTTTGGAAAACCCTAATTTGGTTTGAAATGATATCCAAAGGAAGATTAAAGAATAAGGTTTTAAATAATTTATCTTTGATAAAATTAATGGGAACCTTTCCCTAAGAATGTGAAATTTAGAAACTAGCTGTAGGTTAGTTAAGAAGAATGGTTTCCTGGGTATTGATCTGATGTTGGTTTCGGCCTTCGGGGTTAATATTTGGGGAATTGCTCTCTTACTGATTTACGGTTTGTGACTGCTGAATTGGAATGAGGCGTATCTTGTGTTTGTGTAACATTTGTTTATTATACGTGGGTCATTCAGAAAGGCCGGGTTTTATACCCATTCTGAATAATCGATTCGACGATAAGTCGAAGATGATGACGGCGGTCGAATATCGGAAGTCTTCACATCGTTTGGGTGATTACTGATGATCCGGATTGGGCTGTACACCCAAGAGGAGGGAAATAGTTGGTGGTCGTCCAGACGTACATGGAGATCGACGGATATGCGAGGAAAGTGCCTCCGGTTTCGTTCAGACCTAGAACGGACTTGTAAATGGATGGTGTGTCTGACATTGTATTCCTTTATATTGTATTCGTTGATCTCTGCTAAATATATATCTGTTTGGCGGCGGAGAATTCATTCTCTTGCTTAACGCCCTTCTCTGAGACATACGAGCTCAGAGGTTATATATTGGCAGAAATCAGTGGAATGATATGGATTGATAGTGTGGCATGCTGAGATGCAGTGATCCAGACTTTTGTTGAAAAGCAAAGTTTGGTGGATGATGATCAAAGCGCAGCTTTAATATAGCATGGCTTTGTGTATAGCGTTGATTCGCGAGCCTCACACCCCCGGTATGGTGGTAAACTGATGGTTTGATCAGTATGCTTTTTAGTGGATGGGCACCTTAGTGGTGTCGTGGATTCGGTCGACCGAGATGAGCTTAGTGCTCAGAGGGATAGAGTAAGCTGTGTTTTCTCTCGCTGGAATGTAAGCCGCGGTGATACTCTGGTCCCTAAAGTGCGGATGTGCAGATGGTGTTTTCTCTTGATGGGACGTAAGCCGTGGGGAATTGCACTACGCGATCGATCTTTCGAATCAGGAGCCACCATGACAGAAATCCAATTTCCAATACGCGATATTGCGGTTTTAATTGTAGAACTAGTATGGCGACATGATATATGGTACCCATGCCGTCTATGATTGATATTTATGATTGAAATTGTTTTGACACTATACACTTGTAATAGTATCAAATGATTTGTTTTAAACGTACCAAGCATGTTTGGCTATTATAAGGGAAAATCCTATCCTCCGGCTTGCGTTGCATTGTGTGATGGGATCTGGGTCTTATAATAGCTTCATTTTTAGAAAAAGCATTGCGCTGTTTACTTATATGCACTAGTATTCTTGAGAGGAAACTCGTTCCGTGTTATATGGCATGGTCCCTTGATTTACCTAACTTTGAAAATAAAGATAAATAACTGTTTTAGTTCTCACACCAGTCACATGACTGACCTGGAGTTTATTGTTTTAACCTAAACTCTGGGTGCCCTTATTTTGACACGGGAAGCTAGTAGTTTTGGTTTTGCAGATTTATATTCACAGGATCCTGGTTTACAGCTGAAACGATGCTCAGAAAGCTCTGTATCCATGTATTACTTTCAGTTGTGTTTTACATTGTTTTTCCGCTGCTATGTAATTTATTGTAATCTCTGATATTTTTCTATTGTATAATATTCATTTATACTCTATATATTCTTGTATTCTGATGGAATTGTTGTAATAACAATGAAATGTTCTTCTGTTTGCATTCCAATTTGTCATGTTCTCAAAACGATCAGGGGGTTTCGAACGGTCTTGGTCGATTTAACGATCGATTCGGATCGAGCGAAATTCCTTGTCGTTACATATATTTTCTGATTTTGGCTTATGACTCCATTTGTCTACTTACATTATTGTGGTTTCTTGAATTGTTATAATATATTAGTAGAACTGAAAATTAGTTATGGATGCAAAAATGTGCAATAGAAATATTTTTTTCAGTTTTGATATACTATAGCATCATGCTAGTGCTGCAGAAAATATTTTGCAAGAAGTAAACAATTTTTATAACAACAAAACAATGCTATAATAGGTAGTAATGAATTTTCTATAGCCTATCATTGCGTCATAAAAGCTTCATGCGATGATTCCATAGCATGTTCAGATGCTATAATAATTTGGCATGCTAACATATTATAGCAACCAAATGATGCTATAAAAGTTCTATAGCACGTTTCACAACATCGTAGAAAAGCAGTCGCATCAATATGGTAATGTTTAAGATTGCAACAAAAGTACGTTTTCTATAGCAAGAACTACACATCATTATATCTACCAGACTTTTAACAACATGCTGATCCATGACATTTATAGAATCCTCACAGAAAGTTTTTTTGGCAGTTTTTAAATGTCATAAAAAGTTATTTTTGTTGTAGTGTAACTAAATTATCTTCTTAACTTACTTAATAAAAAGGTTAATTAAGTTCTAAAAAATCCTTCAAATATAATTTATCCAAATTCAAATTACTATTGAATTGCACCATTATCCGACCCAATCTGTTAAATTAAACATTTTCAAGTTTTAAACAACCATTTATTAAAACCACTTAAATTAATTGAAACAAATTAATTTAATAATCAATTCCCATTAAAATCGTTGATTTAAATCAACCCTAAATAACTTGATTAATTGATTTTAATTGATCTTTTCTTTTTATATACATTAATAATATAATTAATTTAAAATAATCCATCTAATTGTTTCTTAAAACAATTTATATCCAATTAAAAACATACGTTCATTTTTGAGTTACTGTACATAAAATGGCTTAGTAGCTCCAATGGTAAATAAAAGTTCAGATGACATACAAGTCGTTAACCCAATTTGCACAAACCAACATACAATTCAATATTATCAACTGATTATATCTCAACAACATATATTAACTGATAAAATATGTCAGACTAATGCGATAGCATAATGGTGCTTATTTCTGCTAATAGGGTGTTCAAAACAATTCAGTCAATCAAATATATAGTGGAACGGTGTCTATTTCGACTAATAGCTGACCATGAAATTATATAATTACGTTTAACATAATTTAACATAACTCGGTTACTTAAATAATCAATTGAACAACCAATTAAGATTTTACTGAATTACAAATCATTATTGATTAGTAGTTTACGCGTTGGCTTAGCGACTAAATTTACATTCGATAAATTTTAAATGATAATTAGTATTAACAACCATTTATTTAAATTAAATTTATTAAATTCGTTAACTACTTCGAGTGCACTAATGTTCGACTCGACCACACCCACACACGAACCAAAGCTATTCGAACATATCTCTAAATCTAAACGTGTCAGTATACGTATACATCAATACATATATAATATTAAAATATATTTTCATTTTCATTTGAATTTTTACTTGAACATTCCTCTTTTCTTTTTTCACTTACTTGAAATGGGCCGAGCCCAATTAAATTGACCCACACATATTAGACGTATTTTTACCAATACCCATCTATACATTATATTAAATTTAAATTTAAGATTTAAAACTCTTTTTCTTTTTTTCTCCATATGGGCCAAGCCCAGCCCATAAATAAAAACCCATTGCACAAATAAACCGGTAGGCACACTTCCCAATCACCCAACTTAGTAAAACATTCCCTCATACTTTCCAACACACACGCCTAGTTACCCTTCATGCTTTTTAATACCAACACTAATGCTCCCTTTCTTCTTCCTGCACTTAGCCTACCCAACTCCCTTCCTTCGCTTTACCCTTTCTATTCTTTCTTCTTGTTTTATCTTTAACCCTTTTTTTAATTTGAATATGTTCTTCCATTTCTTCCACATTGTTGTTGCCTACATGTCTCTTTTCTGGTTTATTGCTTTGGCTTGGAAATTCCATAGATCGAGCCCACCAACTAAGCCTAATCACTCAACACCCCTCCCTCTCTTCTACACATGCACACACAAAGCATGTGTGGTTTCAACTAGTCAGCGGAATGTTCTTGTACAATCAGAGACGAAACCTGTTTTGAGGTATAACATAAATTACTATTCTTACTTGTAACATATAATATGCATATAATACCAAAACGAATTATCTTATTATAGGCACTTCTTGTAGAACTTGAATCTAAATTGGTGCCCCTGCCTTTTTTTTCATATGCAATATTTCATCTTCTTCGGATGTTCGGTGTGAATATCCATTGCATGGTGCACTTATGCATATGCACACCCACACTGTTGCCCATCATGATGTCTTATCCATTGCCACACATCATTCATTGCCCCCGAGTCCAACCCACTCCCGGTTCCTCATCTGATGCTCTTGATCGGATTTCCATTACTTAACCTGAAGCTCCCAAATATTATTAGCCGTGGTATCACCTCCAGAAGCCACCAACGCTCCCTTGAATTCACCAAACTCCGATCACATCTCGGCGAAAACCCCTTGTACCCATCCCCGTTGTTGTGAATACCTCACTTGCCTCCATGTCATTATAATTCCAAATGAACAGGTACCAAAACAAACGAACGCAAGACCTAAATCCATTTTTTTTCACAAATCATGAAATGGAAAAATCATTTGATATTTTTCCCTGTGTTACTTGATCATAACACCCCTCCAGACCGAATCCTAGTACCAACGACCACTGGATCGTCGGAAATGGCCATGTTTCCCTTTTCTGATCAACTCATTATATCTCACTCAACTCAATCCTAAAAATCATTATTTCACTTCCTAAATTCGTATTTTGGTATGGATAAAACATTTTTGCTCCTGAAACTCAAAACAAACTTGGTCGAAAAACAAGATTTTTCGCTTCCTTTTTGCTATATACATTACAACTAGGTGTATATATAAAGTTTGTTTTGAAGTGGATCTATTTTTTCTCTGAACTAGGAATCTAAATGATAAATTTTCATGAAGAAACCAGGGTCTAATATCCATTAGAATCAAAGATATGTAATTTTAAGGCTATACAAAGTAATGTTTTTACCAGTATATTCACAGTTTTACAAACATGTATTGTCTTAGTGGTTTGATCCAAAGGCACAACAAATATGGGTTCAGAGTATAATTTTCATCACATCTACAAATAGGAGTAACATAAATATGTGTATCAAATGCTAAGTATATTATTATGGAAAAGATTTAAAGAATAACAGGGGGTGTTTACTCACATAGTCTTGTCCTCTGTTTTGTTGTTTTCATGTCACCTTGCTTTGCCCTGGTTTTCGGCCTAGAATTGCTATACTTTCTACTGACTTTGTTTTGAATTTGTGTTTGAAGAAAATGTTCTATGAACATCTATTTATAGGAGAAAACTATGCATGGCACATTAACTGGTTACAGAGTGTTCTTACAGGGATGGGATATGTTTTTGCATAGCTCACCTTTATGATTAGAAAGGGTTATATCACATCAATCTTTAATCTTAAGCATATATAGCTAGGTTGATATGTAGTACACCATATTTATATCAAGCACATGCATCAAATATTATTAAAAGCCATGTTTTGATTCCTTAGACACATATTTTGATTGAAATATGTAGGCAGATGTGTATATAGGTGACTGGAAAGAGATGGTTCAATTCTAGCTGTGTATAAGATTGAAAAGAAGTTTGCCTATACATCTCTTGCTGAACAAAACCTGCTTCTTAGAAGAGAAGCTACGGCCATATACAATGCATAAAACAGTTTGCAAAGTAATTCTTAGTCTGTAAGCAACCCAGCTATTTCTTCTTTGATTTGAATGTGTAGGTTTTCCATACTCTAGCTTCTGAAAAGAAGTGTTGTTTAGCTAGCTATGTTTTGACTCTTTTTTTTTCAAGTCCACATAGGCATATTTAGTATGAAATGAGGTTCAAAATGTTGCCAAACCGTGTGCACGTATAAAAAAAACAATGCTTAGTTCTTAAGTAATAGATGCTAGAAACCTAGGCTGTCTATGCATTGTAAATAAAAGTTGCATATGGTATGTATTAGCTGTATGTACTAAATAGATTGAATGTTTTCAACTTAGCTGCTAAGGCAATTTACTTATGTAATATAATTATTTGTATTTTATTCCAATCAATTTAATGTTATATTAGATAGCCATGATCACTTTTTATTCTTGAATGCTTATTTTTATTAGTTTAGTGCCTTGTCCTCTTATATATATTCATGTGGAATAAATATATTTTACATAAATAAATATTTATAGTTTCATATGAAGTACATCTTATTTTTCTTATTATGTTTGAAATTTTCATAAGAAAATCTCAAATCTCCCTTATGCTTATATAGGAAGTAAATTTGGTTTTACTTCAAGTAAATTCTTACTCATTACACAAATTAAAAACAAGTTTTAAATGTAAACAAAAATGTTAAAACAACACAAAATTTTAGATACAAATTTTGAAACAAGCTTCCAGGATAACCAAAGATGTTGAACATTATTTACTTGTTCATATATAAAAATAACAAGTTACAAATATTTACATATGATTTTTAAACTAATATTTATTCTAATTTCTAAAACATTCAGATCCAGTATTATTTAATTGAATTTAGTTACAGATAAAATCTAGAAATCATAGTTTAATAAAAATAAACCAAAATCCAAGACGTTACAATCTACCCCCCTTAAAAGAATTTCGGCCTCGAAGTTAAAGAGTAACGAGGAGATTATAGTTATGCCTATATCCATAGACTTATACACATGACACATACATGGGTCATCCCCTAATAACCACAACAAACAAGACATCCAAATCACCCGTGTTCTCTACCACACTTCTCAGCAAACAAAATATTCAACACATCAGCGATTTGCTATCAGTCACATTCATTTTCATAACTTGAAATATCTGTTACTTACATTTGGAAAACATTTCCATCCCTTATCCTTTAATATTCATCAATTAGTGACCTTAAATCGATTAAGTAAATAATCCTTTAAGTATCAACCCCGAAGACCGAAATCAACATCAGATCAATACCCAAAAAATCATTTACCTTAACCAATCTTCAGTTAGGTTCCAATTTCTTAACTCCAGTTAAAATTTCAAATTCCGGTATCCAAATCTTTGGTTTTAATTCTAAACCAATCTAAAATCACAAATCTTATTTCCACTTTTAAATTCAAAACCTTTGAATTTTCCCGAACATTTTGTTTTCTCCAATAATTCTCCAGTTTATCTTATTTGTATATTTTTATTCTTATACAAACTCAATTTGGTTACATATATGTAACCATTTCAATGTTTATAATCCTGTTTGATTATAATAACAACAATCGACACTTCCACATACGATAATAATTTCAAAAAATTATTATTTTATAATAAAAATAATTTTTTGGCAAATTTTTTGCATTTACCTATTTAAAAAAAATACTATGTCTAATTTTTCTACTTGAGAGTTAGAAACCCTTATCGATACAGTTGTTCACCGTGGAAGGACCATAATTCATAAACCGCTCAGCAAAACAATCATCACAATATAAAACAGTCTTCAAATCAATTAACAAATACACGCTTATATATGTACACTCAAACTCAATCTAGGATATTACTAACCCTATCTCTATCGAGTTATGCCACAGAGCCAAGGTTACTACTCAACTTTTAGCTCTAATACCAAGTGTAATGACCCGCAAATCCGTACCATTTAAGCTGACTAAAAACAACACATGTCCAACCCAAATTGCAGAAAAATATGAATCATAAATAGAAAGAAATTAGTGGATGAGAAATAGAAAGAAAGAAAACTAGAATAGAAGAAAATGGATAGAATATCGAACTGAAATACACCACAAAATCTCACAATCGCAACGGAACAAAACATAATATATATATATATATATAACTGCTTTTGAAATACAAACTGACTTTGAACTTACATACATCATCAGAGTACATCATATATAGACAATACAGTGGAAGTAAACTCTAAATATCTAACGTTGAAGCCTACTGCTCCAAGCACCTCTAAATAAATCTATAAAATACTGAACTACTTGACTTCCTGTACAAATTTGGGCACCGAAGAGTTTAGGGAAAACATAGAAACATAAACTCTGGGTCATTCATGGGATTGGGTTGAGTTAACGATTTTAAAACAGCTTGATTTAAATAAAAGATACCTTATAAGACCACGCCATAAAAACGGAATGGGTTTTTCCATTATGACAATCCAAAACACTTGTTTGACTTTCAAAAATGTTTTAAAAGAAAGATAATCATAAAAGAGGTCCACACACAAACATGGATGGTTTTTACTTTACGATAACCCAAAACAACTTTTATATCCAAACTCTTTTGATATTATAATAGTATCTAAATCAAATAAATAGCAATATAGCAGAATGCTTGCATCTAATGCTCTACATAAATCTTGAGCGCTTATTACATAAAGGATATCCAATTATGACAAGGTATGGAACCACCTTTCGATAGTGTATCTCTAGAGAGGAATACATAGGGTTCAACAAGGACATCTTGTAACCCAGCCTCACAAGACCTGAAACACCCCACCTCCGTTAAGATCACTCATAAAGGGAATGCCTTAACTTTGGTGGAGTATTATAGGTAAAAGATACAGATAATTTACAAGATAGATATGTATATAAGCAGCGAAAAAACAAACTTTATTTCAAACGTGGTTCATAACAAAACATTACAGCAAACTATTTGAAACCAAATTCCAAATCACTACATCAAAATCTCTATCTTGATTATTACATAAAGAAGCATAAAACACAATAAAACTGCATAAATCCCCAAGTAGTAGTGTATCCAAAGCCATAGCCAAAGATAAGATGTTCCAAGCTATACATCACAGAGTCTTCAAGCTTGAAAAGATGAACGGTCCAAATTAGGTTGAGCTATTCCCTCCTTGTGTACCTTGGGGGAGGGGGGTGGAAGAAAAGAGAGCAAAAGAAAATGGGTCAGACATAAGTCTAGTAAGTCCAATGATTATTCAGCATGTAAACTGATAAGAGAACCATGACTTGAATAAGCTGGATACAGGACAATAATAATGAATATAAGGTAACATAGGAAAAGGTAAGCTAAACAGGGCAAAATAAACAAGGCAAGATAAACTAATCATACTATCGCACTCATGACCATATTCTCTGCACCTACTAGATATTTTAACCATTATCGTGAGTTCAAAACCCAGCGATCCCCTTTTCATTGATCGGCCCCTACTCGCGTGCGTTTACCACTTGTGTCATACAGCCCCGCTCAATTGTAGATACATGCGTTGGTCCCACCATGGGGTGTATCAAATCCTATGGTGGCAACCCGACATGATTCAAAATGCAAAGTGTATAACTACTGATGCCCAGTGCCTGTTTTTCCACTCTAGAGTACGTGCATGCCCGTACTCCGTCGGAACCTACACTGACGCACCAACCGCCGTCGTTTTGATCGCTTATAATCAGCCAACTAATCGTGCCCGACTCTGCCTAGTTCAGGGTACCATGATACATCTATGTGGGTTACTGCAGAAATGGATCCCCGTAACTAGGGTATCCTAGTCAACATGTTAAATTGGTTAAGTGTCCAAGTTAACCTAACCCCACCCATCAGTTTATTTAACATGTTGCATTGGTTAAGTGTTGCCTTAATTAACTTAACCCTCCTATTCCCGACCTAGCTTTAATTTATTTATTAAAGCACCAACCACTCACATTAGACAGGTATTGTTGTAGTTACTAGATGTGTCGGTCGTGTCCGGACAGTTTTACACCGCAACTCAGTCTAACCTCGGGTTCCTTTGGGATTGATGCATTAACCTCCCACATTAGATATATATTGTTACGGTTGCTCGATATGCCGGGCGGTTCCGGGCAGTCTTAACCGTAACTCAATCTAACATAGGGTTAGGCATATTCGTCTTTTCTAGATTTACATATTTACTTCTTTATATTTATATGTATATTATTGTCATTCAAGTCAAGCCCCACTTTCCTTTATAAATCAAGTTCATAATTTTAGGTATAAAAATTTATACCACTTTATGCCATAAAACATTTTCATGTTCACGAGCCAAATATGCCAATTATATATAATTTCATATTTTTCCCCCAACGTTACCCCTGTTAAATGTTCGCATGAATCACATAAAATGTTAGGCTCAATACATAGCCTAACTTATACACAAAAGGGGAAAAAGAGGAACATGTAATAATTCCAACATCATAAAAATATGGATCTAACTACACATCTATCATATGAACTTGGCATAGAACAATATACATTCAATTATGAACTTGCAAATTTAGATCAACTTAACATGGATCATGAAATAGGGGTTTTACATAGAATTACATAAACTTAACATTAGGCACGTAATTATGAACTTTGCAAAATAATCTAACATGAACCTAATCATATTAGCATGTTGTTTTGGTCATATATGTGAACATGGTTGAACTTGCATAACCATAACAAAATTACCAAATTGTCATATAACATATAGGTG
The DNA here is from genome assembly GCA_030737875.1 of Allium sativum. NCBI lineage: Eukaryota > Viridiplantae > Streptophyta > Magnoliopsida > Asparagales > Amaryllidaceae > Allium > Allium sativum. The sequence goes on along the minus strand of CM060912.1, from coordinate 874,600,112 downwards.
TTATTATCAAATCATGCATCATGAAATGTCATTGCCAAAATTTACATAATGTTATATCCATCGCCAAATTATACAATATGGTTTGTCATTGCTAAACTACATAATATGATATGCCATCGCCAAATTATAATACGTCATCGCCAATTTATGTCATCACCAAGTATACAACATAATATGTCATCTCCAATTTATTCAACATGATATGTCATTGCCAAAGTATAACATATGGGTCCAAAGCATTTAACTTTGATCATCAAATTACATACAACAAGATTCACAACTTAGCATAGAAAGAATCATAGTCTCAATCAATTCAGTTTTAACAAAAAAGATAAGTATAGATTTACAATAGGCGATGTTCTATATCCAGTTATTTAGTCACAATTCTAACATCGTTTAGGTCTAAATGATAACTGGACTTACAAAAAGGAGGCTAGTCTTGAGTTCTGGGATTTGTATTCTGAATTTGAATAATTCTCCTCTGTTGTAGACATTGAATTCTCTTAGTTGAATTAGATTTGATTTGCAATTCCTACTTGCTTTCTAGTTGAATGAGAATGGCGGCTACTCTAGGTTGAGTGTTGATAGCATGGCGGTCTTAGGGATACTTTTGTGTGGCTTTAGGGTTTATATTTAGGTTGCTTATATAGAAGCTTGATTTAATAGGAAACGTCAGATTAACCTAGAGCAAATCAAAGCAATTCAATCCTAAGAGAACCTACCAGAACGTGCCACGCAAGCCCTAATGAGACAGAAATTCGTCATAGGTCAAAACACGTCAGAAGGGGGGGAGGTCGACCCCTAGGTCGACTTGTATGGGAGGAGGTCAACCCCCTGGTCGACCTCCTGGTCGACCTGGCCTTGGGTGGGAAATTTCCCGCCCAGCCCGCTTCTGCTTCAGATTTTGAATTTTGAATTTCTGAACTATATTCTGAACTGTTTATTTAAATTCTTAAATCTTCTGAAGGTCATAACTCCTTCATACAGAATTCGATTTACACAAACTCGGACTCTATATCAAGAAGAATTCCGAGATGAGCGCAATGGCGTAACCCGTTTCCCTTAATTCTTTCAATTGAAATTAATTGTTCTTTAATTCATAAATTTAATGTTTACCGAAAATACGGGGTGTTACATTCTCCCCTCGTTAAAGGATTTCGTCCCTGAAATCTTCAAGTCAAGAAAAACGTATATCCTACCATCCAATCGTCTATCTACTCAACCATCAAACACATGCATCCATTGTCCTTAAAAGATTTCTAATGCTTCATGATCATATGCATAGTTTGTGTACATGTCCTTATCTAATGCAAAATCAGGCAGTCCACTGATTCAGTTGACCTACTTAATGCAAGTCATGTCGGTGTCATGCATCCCTAATGTATGCAATCTTCCCTAATCATATTTTCTACATGAGTGCACAATCATTCACACAAATGCAACATCCACATGTTAACACATCAAGCTACAATCATATACAAGTACATATATGCATATGCAATATGAAAGTGACTGAGACGATCTAATACCTAATGTGTGTGTATATGCATCCACGAGCAACCACTAGAAATCACTTGCAACCACTTGCAACCATTAACCATAACATGTTTCAAATACATGTTTACATCCATTGGTTTCTACCTAAGGATCGAGAACAGCACTGAGGAAAAATACTAAAAAGATAGATATGAGCATGAACAAATTTAAGGAAAAAGATATCAAAGATGTACCCTCAAAAAGAAAAGGGTAGGTTGTGCGTATCTTAGCCTCCGTCTCCCAAGTCGCGTCTTCCTCAGCGTCACTTTACTGAACTTTTACAAGTTTGACTTCGCGGTTGCGTAGCTTTTTGAATTCTGTACCCAAGATACAAGTTGGAACTCTTCTCACAGTCGCCTCTCGTTATACATCTGCTTCTTCTAATATGCTTGGTTCCACCACTTCCGCAGACTCCTGTAAGCACTTTCGTAAGTGAGAAACGTGAAAGACATTATGAACTCTAGTCGTTCTTTCGGGCAGCTCTACTCTGTAAGCCATCTTCCCAATCCTTTCAATGATAGGAAATGGCCCTACAAATCTTGGTGCCAACTCTCCTACGGATCCGAAGCTAACGACGTTCCTCAAAGGAGATACTTCAAGGAAAACCCTGTCCCCAACCTCAAACTCAAGGTCGGTCCTATTTTTATCTGCGTAGGACTACTGTCTATCTTGGGCAGTCTTCATTCTTCTTCGTATCAAGTCCACTTTCTCTGAAGTTTCTCTAATCATATTTGGTCCAAGTATGAGCTTGTCTGTAGACTCCCAACAAGAAGTTGGTGATCGGCACGGTCTTCCATATAAAGCTTTGAAGGGTGCCATGCCTATGGTGGCTTGGTAGCTATTGTTGTAGGCAAACTCCACCAAAGGAAGATGATCCTCCCATGTTCCTCCGAAGTCAAGAATGCATAATCTCAAGAGGTCTTTTAATACTTTATTAGCCCTTTCGGTCTGACCATCGGTTTGGGAGTGATAGGTCGTGCTTAAGCATAGCTGTGTGCCTACAGCCTCTTGCAAGCTCTTCCAAAACTCGCTCGTAAAGATAGTATCTTGGTCGCTAACAATGCTTGAGGGTATCCCATGGAGTCGAACTATCTCTTTAAGGTAAATGGATGCTAAAGATGAGGCAGTCCTTCTACTCCTAACGGGTATAAAGTGAGCGCTTTTTGTGAGTCTGTCCACTATTACCCAAATACTGGTATTTCCTCTTCTTGATCTAGGCAGCCCATCAATAAAGTCCATTGAAATGCTATCCCATTTCCACTGTGGGACCTCTAGAGGATGAAGCAAACCACCAGGCTTCTTTTGCTCCACCTTGACTTGCTGGCATATTAAGCACTTCGAGACGAATTCAGCTACATCCCTCTTCATGTCATCCCAAAGGAAAACCCTTTTTACGTCTTTATACATCTTGTCTCCACCGGGGTGTACGGTGAATGGTGCGCCTCTTCGAGAACCTTCTTCACCAAATCCCTTTCTTGTGGGACGCATAGCCTTCCATCCCGCCTCAACCATCCCTTATCATCGATGGAGTATCTATTGAGGTGACTAGAAGTCCCACCCCTAATTACCTTGTCCATCACACCAACTAGCTGAGGGTATTCTCGTTGCGCGGTTCCTATTGAGTCCAAAAGGTAAGACGCATCTCTAGTGATGCTAAAAAACCAATCGCATGATCGCTGGAGAGTTTAAAGTCAAAACTGGCTATGTACTCCAAGCTCTTCCTTTCAACAAAAAGAGGGTTAAAGGTCAGCTTCTTTCTACTCAAGGCGTCTGCTACTACATTGCCCTTGCCAGGGGTATACGAAATCTCGAAACCATAGGATGCCCAGGAATTCCATCCACCTTTGTTGCCTCAAATTAAGATCTTTCTGCGAGAAAAGATACTTCAACGATTTATGATCAGTATACAATTCAAACTTCTCATCTAGGAGATAATGTGTAACACCCCACGTCCATTAATGTCACTCACAAAAGGAATGCATTAACTTCCATGGAGCGTTATTAGTGTGTAGAACAGAATATAACAAGACATATACAAATATTGGTACTTGAAAATTTTAAAACAACTTTTATTGTAGCGGAGAAAAGGTTTGATTACAACAACTTCATAAACCAAGTACACTTAATTTCCATCTTGAGAAATTGTTTATAGAGCACATAAATTAAAAAGCATAACCTCAAACACAAGTAGCCATAAAAGAGATGAGCTGAACTTTACTTTCAGCAATCCAAGCACTTCCAAAAGAGAGAGAAAGAGATCCAAATCAAGCTAAGCTAGTACTAGTCCCACCCTGAGAACCTGGGGGGGAAGGTAAAAAAGAGGCGAAAACAAATGGGGTCAGACATGAAGTCTAGCGAGTACCATAACTTTAACAATACAATTATTAAAGTAATTAGGATAAGGCATAAACTGGTAAAATAAGGAATGAATGTAAAGCAAGTGGGCAAGACAAAGCAAACATAAGAATATTTTGGCGTTAATTGCGCTCCTAATCACTATAGGATAATTACTATACTGCACCAATGCTAATTACACTGCACCATTATTAGTCACCCTAAAAGTTGATCCCGCCCAATGAAAAAATATTAATAATAATGGTAGTTTCGTGTACCCCTAGCTGTCTTTATATGTGCCGCATGCCTCTATCTCCACTAGTTGTACCCACTACCCTCCCCATTCTAATTACAATGTTTATTCATAATATGGTAGTTATACTCCTAGCTGTCTTCATAGGTGCCGTCTGCTCCTATCTCCATTAGCCGTACCCACTACCTTTCCCATTCGATTGTCTCCCAAACTCATAGATACCCGCGTTAGTCCCATAGTGGGGTGTATCACTCCCCAAAGTGGCAACCCGATACCACTAAAGATGCATGGCTTATATCTACATGATGCAACAACGTCTTACCTACCAGCCCGGGCCCACGCATGCACATGACCCCGTTGGACTTGCGTTGCCACCGCTAGCCCGCTTTGACCTCTTACAATCAAACTCAGTAAGCGTGTCCCATCCTCGACGGGTCGAGCTCACAAAGATACTTAATGGGTTACTGGTTTGAAAAGGGTCCCCATACAAGCTTTCCACATATGCTTGGTGCCCACTAGAATTTCCCACTTAACCCCTTCTTATTCATGTCTTCTTACATGTTTTCAACTTGTTTAAGTGTTTATAATTATATCCCACATGTCACCCATGTTATTACTAAACAAATCAACATGTGTTATTGGTTAAGCTTGTCTTAACCCTATCCGCTTATTAGAACAATATATTATTGGTTAAGCTGGTCTTAACCCCATCCACTTATATCTTATTGGTTAAGTTGGTCTTTACCCTATCCGCTTATCAAGTCAATATACAATATTGGTTAAGTTTGTCTTAGCCCTATCAGATCAATACATATTATTGGTTAAGTTTGTCTTAACCCTATCCGCTTATTAGATAAATATATTATTGGTTAAGCTGGTCTTAACCCCATCCACTTAACAGATTAATATATATATATATATATTATTGGTTAAGCTGGTCTTAACCTTACCCATTTACCATGTTTTTTATAACTAAGTACGTCTTAGTTCACAGATACATTGGTTAAGAGAATAACTCCCTAAGTACCAACACTGAAGACCGAAATCAACATCAGATTGTTACTCAGAGAATCACTCACTCAACAAAACTTTTGTTTGTCATTCATATTCATCTTTGCTCAGCATTAATTAATTATTAATGCACATACCTCTCACATTAAGTCGATTGCTTGTGGCCACTGGATATGCCGAGCGGTTCCGGGCGGACTTCCACCACAAGCAAGACTTAACCTCGTGTCTAAGCATCTTTGAATTTATGCCTTTGACCTATCACATTAGACTACCGTTTGTGGTTGCTGGATTTGTCGGGTGGTCCGGGCAGTCTTACACCACAAACGAGTCTAACCTCGTGTCTTAGTCCGTTATTACTTATTTAATTTGTGCCTTTGACCTCCCACATTAGACTACCGTTGTGGTTGCTGGATTTGTCGGGCTGGTCCGGCCAGTCTTACACCATAAATGAGTCCAACCTCGTGTCTTACACATTTATTATTACACATTATTATTCAACCCCAATTTGAATTAATATCCCTATTTCACATTGCCAATAACTTCCAATTTTAATCCATGTCCATAATTGTCACTTAAATTATGTCCATAATTACTATGCATATAAATTAGGCCAATTAATGTCTCAAATTAATTATATGCATTTATGCAATTTTATGCCAATTCACAATTATGCATATTTAATATTTTCCCAATATCCCAACATCATTCGTACGTTGAACATGAAATATGTTAGACTCACAAATAGTCTAACTCATAAAAAGGAAAGAAACATCACAACTTGCATAACACACATAATACATCTAACTAGCATAACATGGATCAAAACTGGCATGATTATGATTCATACTAACATAAATTTGCATAATCAACACTTGCACAGGCAATAGTCATAAAACATAATTTTTTATAAACTATGTATTGTCATGGATCTAAATGTATAGATCTATACATGTAATTATGAACTTGCATATATGGATATGGTTTTCCTATGATTTGCATATGAATTTCATACAAATTTACACTCAAACTAGCATATGATTCACATACAAAACTAGCATAGGAAACATAAATTTGCATAAGTATGTTACTGCCTTGTGTCCAAATATAGATCTAATATCAAAATGTGAACATGCATATGTAAACATAGATCTAAACATAAAAATGTGAACTTGCATACGGATCTAAACACATAAATTAATATCACACTTTTCGCTTATAAACTAGCACATGTATATACATGATTCACATATGTTTTACATCCCAACTTGCATAAGATTCACATATGTTTCAACATCCTAAACTTGCATACGTATGTTTTACCATTGCAAACTTGCATAAGATTCGCATATGATTTAACACAAAAATTTGCATAAGATTCACATAACATAAACTTGCATTTGATTCACAAATTAACATATGTAAACTTGCATAAAATGAATCAAGTTAAACATGTATAATTATACATATAAATAGATCTACCAATCATACAACAACAAAACTGTCATATGTTCACAAACAGACAATAACACCACATGTTTCAATAGACATGTTCTCATAATCCAATTACAACTCATCATAATTAATTTACTAATTATATTGTGAAAGAAATAGCACTCACAATCAAAAGAATAGTCTTGTTTTTCTGCGATCTGTATTCTGAAACTTAATTGCTCTCCTTTGATGTAGACTAATTGTTATTCTAATTTGGATTTAGATTTGATTTTGATTCTTGCTTCTATCTTGCTTTTAAGTTGAAGAAGGAATGGTGGCTAAATTAGAACGATCATGGACAACATGGTCGCTCCTTGGAATGAATTTGTGTGATTTAGGGTTTCAGGATTGTGGTTGCTTTTATAGAAGTTAAATCTTATGTAAGCCGTAAGATCGTTTTAGGAGAAATCTGATGCATCCAACTAAAGCAAGTGTCACTCAGCCAATCGTAGCATGACACATAAGCCCTAGCACCTCAGAATTTGTCACAAAGCCAATCAGAGAAGGCCACGTAAAAAAGACAATCCTTGACCAACAAAAAATGCGCCACATGCGCCACATAATGCGTACACGTCTTATATATATATATATATGTATGTATATATATATATATTCTATATATATATATATTTCTTTTTATCTATCTTCCCAATTAACCATTTTCACACTAAACCACTTTTTGAACTGCATTAACACTAAGCCGCTTTTTATCCATTCCCCTAAAACAAAAATATGGTGCTGGCGAGGATCGAACTCTGTACCTTTTGTATGCAGATCACATGTTCTAACCAAATGAGCTACTAAGTCTTTTGCTTATAAAACTTAGACCAATGCTAAACATTTTTCTTTTCTCATTCTTCTTTTTCATGTTTTGCAGCAATATTTAATTTAAAGATATCTGCTTCATATGGAGTCCGATTTACGCAAACTCGGACTCTATCTCAAGCAGAATTCCGAGGTGAACGCAATGGCGCAACCCGTTTCCCTTAATTCCCACATTTGAAATTAAGTAACCTTAATTCGTTAATTTCAATATTTAAAATCACAGGGTGTTACATTCTCCCCTCCTTAAAGGATTTCGCCCCCGAAATCTCCAAGTTAAGGAGAATGCATATCTTAACATCCAATCATTCATCTACTCAACCATCAAACACAGGCAACCATTGTCCTTATAAGATTTCTAATGCTGTATGAACATATGCGAAAAGTGTGTGTATATGTTCCTTATCTAATGCAAAATGAGGTGGTCTACTGATTCAGTTTACCTCCTTAATGCAAATAATGATAGTGCCATGCATCCGTTATGTATGCGAAAGAATCCTATCGATACAAATTATTCCTATATGTGTGCACAACCATTCACCAAAATGCAGCATCCATGTGATAACACAACCATTATACATCCATTAATTTAAATATGCACACACATTTATATGCAACATGAAGGTGATTGAGCCGATCTAGTGCCTAATGTGTGTGTACATGCATCAACGAGCAACCACTTGCATCCATTTGCATCCACCAAACATAACATGTCTCAAATACATGTTTACAACCACAGGGTTCTTCCTAACTAAAGATCAAAGATGTCATCGCAAAGATAATACTAAATGATAGAACAAGTATTAACAAAGCGGTAGAAAAAGGAGAAGTTAAAACATACCCTCAAAAAGGAAAGGGTACAGCGTACGCATCTTGTCTTCTATCTCCCAAGTCGCGTCTCTTTGATCATCTCCCCATTTCACTTTGACCAACTTGACCTCTTTGTTGCGTAGCTCTTATACCTCCGACCCAAGGATACATGCAGGAGCTCGTCTAATTATGGCATCTCCCTCTACTTACACTTCTCTAAGCATGTTCGGCTCCACTACTTCCGCGGTATCTTGTAACACCTCCGCAAATATGATATGTGAAAACATGTCATGAACATCACTAAGCTAGTTTCCTCTTCTCATGTCCTTCAAAAATCTAGGATACATAACCTCAAATGATCTTCAAGGATTTTTTTTCACCCCTTTCTGTCCGTTCACCCGTCTGTGGGTGATAAGCGATACTCATACTTGGCGCCTTTTGCATATCACCATTTCCTTTTGCACCGAAAACTACTCCAAGCCCTGTCTCGCAAGCACTGGTATACACCGTGAATGGCTTACTTCCATCTGGCAAAACTAAAACTGGAGCAGTCGTCAAAACCCTCTTCAAACGTTGGAAAGCATCGTCACAGTCAACATTCCAAGCAAAAATCAATTTCTTCTTCGTTAACCAAGCAAGTGGGGCTGATATCTTCGCGAAGCCCTTAATGAGCTTCCTATAATAACCAGCCAGCCCTAAAAAGCTTCTTACTTCTATTGCGTTCTTAGGAATCTTCCAATCTTGGGTTGCCACCACCTTTGCGGTATTCACAGCTACCCCTTCCTTAAAGACCACATGTCCTAAGAACCTCACTTCTTTACTCCAAAAATGGCACTTGGAGAACTTAGCTTTAAGTTGATGCGCTCGTAGGGTCTCTAAGACTTCCCTAAGATGTAGGGCATGCTCTTCTTCACTTTTAGAGAAAATCAGGATATCGTCCACAAAGACTATCACAAACTTGTTTAGAAATTCCCTAAACACCCTACTCATTAAGTCAACAAAGTATGCAGGTGCATTCGTCAAACCGAAAGGCATAATGAGCCACTTGAAGAAACCGTCAGGAGTTTTAAATGCAGTCTTATTTATGCTATCTTCAGCCACCCTTAGCTGATGAAACCCTGTAGCTAAATCCAGTTGCAAAAAAAACGAAGCACCCACCAACTGATCGAATAAATCATCTATCCTCGGCAATGGGTGTCTGTTCTTCTTTGTTAGCTTATTCGGCTCTCTATATTCCACGCACAATCTAAGTGAACCATCAGCTTTCGTAGAAAAAGCGACTGGAGCGCCCTATTCCAGAATACTCCTTCTTATGAACCCCTTCTCAAGCAATTCTTTAACTTTCTTACTGAGTTCTCTTCTCTCTCTCGGAGCCATGTGGTGCACTGGTAATGCAACTGGCTTTGCATTATCTATTAGGTATATTTGGAAGTCTATCTCGCGCCTCGGGGGTAAACCTCGAACTTCATCTAAGACGTCACTATATTCACGGACCACACGAACAGATTCCAAATCATCATTGGATGCGTCAAGGGATTCTAGGTAGCTAAGCAATGCCGGACCTCTAGGGTCAAAAGAAATATCGAGGGTATTTCCATAATGAGTCAACAATTTAACTACCCTTCTTTCACAATCTAGGATGGCACCGTATCTAGCTAGCCAATCCATACCTAGAATCAAGTCGTAGCTCATGAAGCCAAGAACGAAGGCGTTGCATTCAAACCCAATGCCCAAGATAGACACTCTCAAATCCCGACAAATCATTGAAAGATGAGTCGAACCACCAATAGGATTTGAGACTACTATGGGATCCGTAATTAGACTAGTATTTAGGTGAAGTGTTTCAACTAGCAAAGCAGATACAAACGAGTGTGAAGCGCCAGAACAAACAAGGTTCGAACAGGATGATCAAAAAGAAAAACCAAATTTCCAACCAAGATATATTTCTACCTCTATCAAGTATGTCAGTCATGAGGGAACGCGTCTGCCCTCCAGAAGATCCTGTACCTTGTCCTTACCTTTGCCTTTTGCTTCTTTGGACGATCCTAATAAGATATCTTGTAATGATAACAACTAGTCTTCTTCTTCTTTCTAACGTCTTTATTTAAGTAGTCAGGTATTTCATAAGTGTGGCCCTTCCTTTTCTCTTGGCCCCTTGTTATCCTTATCTCCTTTCTTTGGATCTACTTTATCGTGTGTCCTTTCAATGTCTCTTCTACACATTCTCTGTTCGTGGCCTCCTACCAAATGCGACTTTGTTCTTCATTAACCAAGCAGCTAATTGAACCTTCCTCCCGTCATCTACCCTAAAGGTACCAACAAGTCCTCCACTTCCTCCTAGTTTTGACAGACGTCCCAGTCCCATGAAGTGGTTTTCCACCCATCGTATGGAAGTTCTTACATATCTTAGAAAAAGCGTCTATATGAGTGGAGGAAGAAATTCAAAAAGGAAAGAGGAAGAGATTCAAAACAAATAATCGAAGGAAAGACATATGGCACTTAGGGGTTATGTTTTTAAAACAAATAAACTTTTCTCTTAAAAATACTCTCCTTAAAACATATTTTTGAAAGTATTTCTTTACAAAATGCTTTTGAAAAACAGTTTTTTCAAAATTCATATCTGTTCTGGTAACCTTCAACTCTGATACCACGTGTAACACCCCACGTCCATTAATGTCACTCACAAAGGGAATGCATTAACTTCCATGGAGCGTTATTAGTGTATAGAATAGAATATAACTAGACAGATACAAATATTGGTACTTGAAAAAATTAAAACAACTTTTATTGAAGTGGAGAAAAGGTTCAATTACCACAACTTCATAAACCAAGCACACTTAATGTCCATCTTGACAAACTGTTTTCAGAGTACATAAAGTAAAAAGCATAACCCCAAACACAAGTAGCCATAAAAGAAATGAGCTGAACTTTATTTTCAGCAATCCAAGCACTTCCAAAAGAGAGAGAAAGACATCAGAATCAAGCTCTGCTAGTACTAGTCCCACCCTGAGAACCTGGGGGGAAAAGGAAGAAAAGAGGCGAAAACAAAGGGGGTCAGACATGAAGTCTGGCGAGTACCATAACTTTAACAATACAATTATTAAAGTAATTAGGATAAGGCATAAACTGGTAAAACAAGGAATGACTGTGAAGCAAGTGGGCAAGACAAAGCAAATAGAGAATTATTTTGGCGTTAATTGCACTCCTAATCACTGTAGGATAATTACTATACTGCACCAATGATAATTACACCACACCATTACTAGTCACCCTAAAAGTTGATCCCACCCACTGAAAATAATAATAATAATAATAATAATAATAATAATAATAATAATAATAATAATAATAATAATAATAATAATGGTAGTTTCGTGTACCCCTGGCTGTCTTCATAGGTGCCGCCTGCCCCTATCTCCACTAGTTGTACCCACTACCCTCCCCATTCTAATTACAATGTTTATTCATAATATAGTAGTTATACTCCTAGCTGTATTCATAGGTGCCATCTGCTCCCATCTCCGCTAGTCGTACCCACTACCTTCCCCATTTGATCGGCTCCCTAACTCCTAGATACCCGTACTGGTCCCACAGTGGGGTGTATCATTCCCGTAAGTGGAAACCTAATACCACTAAAGATGCATGGCTTATATCTACACGATGCAACAACGTCTTACCTACTAGCCCGGGCCCACGCACGCACATGACCCCATTGGACCTGCGTTGCCACCGCTAACCCGTTTTGACCTCTTACAATCAAACTCAGTAAGCGTGTCCCATCCTCGACTAAGGTCGAGCTCACAAAGATACTTAATGGGTTACCGGTTTAAAAAGGTTCCCCACACAAGCTTTCCACATATGCTTGGTCCCCACTAGAATTTCCCACTTAACCCCTTCTTTTTCATGTCTTCTTACATGTTTTCAACTTGGTTAAGTGTTTATAATTATATCCCACATGTCACCCATGATTTTAACTGAACAAATCAACATGTGTTATTGGTTAAGCTTGTCTTAACCCTATCCACTTATTAGATCAATATATTATTGGTTAAGCTGGTCTTAAACCCATCCACTTATATCTTATTGGTTAAGTTGGTCTTAACCCTATCCTCTTATCAAGTCAATATACATTATTGGTTAAGTTTGTCTTAACCGTATCAGATCAGTACATATTATTGGTTAAGTTTGTCTTAACCCTATCCGCTTATTAGATCAATATATTATTGGTAAAGCTGGTCTTAACCCCATCCACTTAACAGGTTTATATATATATATATATATATATATTATAGGTTAAGCTGGTCTTAACCCTACCCACTTACCATGTTTTTTATGATTAAGTACATCTTAGCTCAAAGATACATTGGTTAAGAGAATAACTCCCTAAGTACCAACCCCGAAGATAGAAATCAACATCAGATTGTTACTCAGAGAATCACTCACTCAACCAAACTTATGTTTGTCATTCATATTCATCTTTGCTTAGCATTAATTAATTATTAATGCACAGACCTCTCACATTAAGTCGATTGCTTGTTGCCGCTGGATATGTCGGGCGGTTCCGGGCAGACTTCCACCACAAGCAAGACATAACCTCGAGTCTAAGCATCTTTTAATTTATGCCTTTGACCTCTCACATTAGACTACCATTTATGGTTGATGGATTTGTCGGGCGGGTACGGGCAGTCTTACACCACAAACGAGTCTAACCTAATGTCTTAGGCCTTTTTTACTTATTTAATTTATGGCTTTGACCTCTCACAGTAGACTATCGTTTGTGGTTGCTGGATTTGCCAGGCGGGTCAGGGCAGTCTTACACCATAAACAAGTCTAACCTCGTATCTTACGCATTTATTATTACACATTATTATTCAACCCCAATTTGAATTAATATCCCTATTTCAAATTTCCAATAAATTCCAATTCTAATCCATGTCCATTATTGTCACTTAAATTATGTCCATAATTATCATGCATATAAATTAGGCCAATTAATGTCTCAAATTAATTATATGCCTTTATTCCATTTTATGACAATTCACAATTATGCGTATTTAATATTTTCCCATTATCCCCACGTCGTTCGTACGTTGAACGTGAAATATGTTAGACTCACAAATAGTCTAACTCATAAAAAGGAAAGAAACATCACAACTTGCATAACACACATAATAGATCTAACTAGCATAACATGGATCAAAACTGGCATGATTATGATTCATGTTAACATAAATTTGCATAATCAACACTTTTATAGGCAATAGTCATAAAACATAAATTTGTATAAACTATGTACTGTCATGGATCTAAATGTATAGATCTAAACATGTAATTATGAACTTGCATATATGGATATGGTTTTCCTATGACTTGCATATGAATTTCATACAAACTTACATTCAAACTGGCATATGATTCACATAAAAAACTAGCATAGGAAACATAAATTTGCATAAGTATGTTACTGCCTTGGATCTAAATATAGATCTAATATCAAAATGTGAACTTGCATATGGATCTAAACATAGATCTAAACATAAAAATGTGAACTTGCATACGGATCTAAACACATAAATTAATGTCACACTTTTCGCTTATAAACTAGCATATGTATATACTTGATTCACATATGTTTTACATCCCAACTTGCATAAGATTCACATAAGTTTCAACATCCTAAACTTGCACACATATGTTTTACCATCGTGAACTTGTGTAAGATTCGCGTATGATTTAACACATAAATTTGCATAAGATTCACATAACATAAACTTGCATATGATTCACAAATTAACATAGTTAAACTTGCATAAAATGAATCAAGTTAAACATGTATAATTGTACATATAAATAGATCTACCAATTATACAACAACAAAACTGTCATATGTTCACAAACAGACAATAACATCACATGTTTCAACAGACATGTTCTCATAATCCAATTACAACCTATCATAATTAATTTATTAATTATATTGTGAAAGAAATAGTACTCACAATCAAAAGAACAGTCATGTTTTTCTGGGATATGTATTCTGAAACTGAATTGCTCGCCTTTGATGTAGGCTAATTATTATTCTATTTTGGATTTAGATTTGATTTTGATTCTTGCTTCTATCTTGCTTTTAAGTTGAAGAAGGAATTGTGGCTAAACTAGAACGATCATGGACGGCATGGTGGCTCCTTGGAATGAATTTGTGTGATTTAGGGTCTTAGGATTATGGTTGCTTTTATAGAAGTTAAATCTTATGTGAACCGTTATATCGTTTTAGGAGCAATCAGAGCCATCCAACTAAAGCAAGTGTCACTCAGCCAATCATAGCATGACACATAAACCCTAACACTTCAGAATTTGTCACAAAGCCAATCAGAGAAGGCCACGCAAAAAAAGACAATCCTTGACCAACAAAAAATATGCCACGTGCGCCACATGATGCATACACGTCTTATATGTATATATATGTATATATCTATATATTTTCTGTATATATGTGTATATATATATATATTCTTTTTATCTATCTTCCCAATTAACCATTTTCACACTAAACCACTTTTTGAACTGCATTCACACTAAGCTACTTTTTAGCCATTCCCCTGAAACAAAAATATGGCGCTGGCGGGGATTGAGCTCTGTACCTCTTGTATGCAGATCACATGTTCTAACTAAATGAGCTACTAAGTCTTTTGCTTACAAAACTTAGAACAATACTAAACATTTTCTTTTCTCATTCTTCTTTTTCATGTTTTGCTGCAATATTTAATTTAAAGGTATCTTCTTCACACGGAGTCAGATTTACACAAACTCGGACTCTATCTCAAGCAGAATTCCGAGGTAAACGCAATGGCGCAACCCGTTTCCCTTAATCCCACATTTAATATTAAGTATTCCTTAGTTTGTTAATTTTAATATTTAAAATCACGGGGTGTTACATAATGGGCCAAGACTTAAGCGCAAAGACGATGGCAGCCAACTCTAGGTCGTGGGTTGGGTAGTTTTTCTCATGTGCTTTCAACTGCCTGCCTCCATAAGCTACTACCTTCCCTTCTTGCATCAAGACAGCACCTAATCCCTTACCACATGCATCGGTGTATACGGTAAACATCTTGCTCCCATCCGGAAATGTCAGAACTGGAGCTGTTGTTAGAGCTCTCTTTAATCGTTGTAAAGCAATATCGCAATCCAAATTCCAATTGAAAGTTAGGTTCTTCTTCGTCAACGTTGTAAGCGGAGATGATATTTTCGTAAAGCCTTTGATAAACTTTAGGTGAAAGCCCGCTAGCCCGAGGAAATTTCGGACCTCGGTCGCATTCCATGGAACCTTCCAATCTTGCACCGCAACTACTTTTGCGGGGTCCATGGATAACCCTTCCTTGGATACCACATGTCCAAGAAATCTTGCTTCCTCTCTCCAGAAGTGGCATTTGGAGAATTTGGCTTTCAACTGATGTGCTCGAAGAGTATCCATGACTTCTTTTAAATGCTGAGCATGCTCTTCCTCACTCTTTGAGAAAATCAAAATGTCATCTACAAAGACCACCACAAACTTATTGAGGAACTCCCTGAACACCCTACTCATCAAATCAACGAAGTAAGAAGGTGTGTTTGTCAGGCCAAAAGGCATGACAAGCCACTCGAAGAAACCATCTGAGTTCTTAACGCGGTCTTATCAATGTTGTCTCCGGCCACTCTTAGCTGCTGAAACCTGGTAGCTAAATCTAGTTGGGAGAAGACCGATGCACCTACAAGCTGATCGAACAAGTCATCTATTCTTGGAAGTGGGTGCCTATTCGTCTTGGTCAGCTTGTACAACTCCCTATAATCAATGCATAGGCGAAGCGAACCATCTTCTTTAGTTGCGAACACTACTGGAGCACCCTATTGAGAAATACTCCACCTTATAAACCCATTATCAAGCAACTCTTTAACTTGCTTGCTGAGTTCTTTCCTCTCCCTTGGAGCCATGTGTCTAACGGGTAAAGCGACGGGTTTTGCATTATCAACGAGGTATATGCGGAAGTCTATCTCCCGCTTCGGAGGTAACCCGTTAACCTCTTCAAAGACATCCGAGTATTCACGAACCACTCTAACAGACTGCAAATCCTCAATAGACGCATCAAGAGATTCTTGATAGCTAAGCATAACAGATTTCATGGAATTACAAGAAATTTCGAGAGTGTTACCGAGGAAAGTCATGAGTCTAACCACTCTCCTTTCACAATCGAGGATGGCACCATTACTGCATAATCAATCCATGCCTAAAATCAACCCATAGCCCATGAAGCCCAAAACATAGGCATTGCATCTAAACCCCACACTTAGTATAGAAATTTCCAAATCCAAACAAATCATTGACAAACAAGTTGAGCCCCCAATTGGATTTGAAACAACCAAGGGATCCTAAACTAAACTGGTGTCTAGGTGAAGAGATTCAACTAAAGCAGTAGATAAAAAAGAGTGCGATGCGCCATAATCAAAGAGTGTACGAACAGGATGATCAAAAAGATAAACTGTACTCTCAACAGAAACATTTCTACCTCGTTCTTGTGGAGGTGCCATGAGAGCGTGAACCTGCCCTCCCGAAGTAGATCCAGCTCTCTACCCTTGCCGTTGCTTTGTTGGGCAGTCCCTAGCCATTTGTCCTGCCACACCGCAATGGAAACAGCCACCCATCTTCCTTTTCTTCTTCCTGCAATACTTAACCTGATGTCCAGGAATGCCACAAAAAATACACTTCCTCTTGTAATGGGTTTTGTTGTTCTTCCCCGCCCTTCTTGGAATCTGTCGACTTGCTCTGTGATCCTTCCCCTTTCTTATCCTAAGATGCTTCCACCATTGTCTCCTTCTTGCCAACCTTATCTTATTCTTGTAACAGTGCCATGTCCACCAGTCTCTCATAAGTCGCACCCATAGGTATATGGGACATAGCTACGCTGTGCAGTGGCTCATTCAATCCTTTAACAAAGCGGAGAGCCTTCTTATGTGGAGTGTTCACTAACTCCAATCTGAACCTAGCCAGCTGATTGAATTGGTTAATGTATTCCTTAACCGGCATACTTCCCTATTTGAGAGCTAAGAATTTCTCCATCTGTAGGCTTCGTTCAGCTTATGAAAGGAATTTCATTTCAAACCTCATTCTAAAATCCATCCAAGTTTCAATTGGCCTTTCAGTGTTAGTGACTTCCCACCAATAGGAGGCTTCGTCTTTGAGCAACCATACCGCCAACTGTATTTTCTTCCTATCATCCACTTTGAAGATATCAAACAAATCCTCAGTTTCTTTGAGCTAGTTTCTTGCTTCAATGAAGGATTCATTTCCATTGAAGTTCTTTCCATCCATGGCTCGAAAGTCCACATATTTTGGAGAAAGCATTTGCACGAGGAGGAGGAGGAACTGCAGCAGCTGGGGGAGGAGGAATGTCTGCTGGGCCTGCGGCATTAGCCCTAGCCTCTAGGTACCTTCTGAACCAGGCAGGTACTGGCACGCCCTCTGTAAGCTTAAGATCTCCAGACATGCTGAAATGAAAAAGGAGAGATTCAAAACTAAGGATAAAAAAATAGTGCATATGGCTTTGGGGGATTATGCCTTTTTTAAAATAAAACATTTTTTCTTGAAAATTGCTTCTTTAAACTTCTTTTTGAAAAATAGTTTTCAAAATTTTTATCTGATCTGGTAAACCTTTGCTCTGATACCAAGTGAAACACCCCACCTCTGTTAAGATCACTCACAAAGGGAATGCCTTAACTTTGGTGGAGCATTATAAGTAAAAGATACAGATAATTTACAAGAGAGATATGTATATAAGCAACGGAAAAACAAACTTCAAACCAACTTCCAAATCACTACATCAAAATCTCTATCTCGATTATTACATAAAGAAGCATAAAACACAATAAAACTGCGTAAATCCGCAAGTAATAGTGTGTCCAAAGCCAAAGCCAAAGATAAGAAGTTCCAAGCTATACATCACAGAGTCTTCAAGCTTAGAAAGATGAACGGTCCAAATTAGGCTGAGCTATTCCCTCCCTGGGTACCTGGGGGGAAACGGAAGAAAAGCGAGTAAAAGAAAATGGGTCAAACATAAGTCTGGTAAGTCCAGTGATTATTCAGCATGTAAACTGATAAGAGAACCATGACTTAAATAAGCTGTACACAGGATAATAATAAGAAATATAAGGTAACATAGGATAAGGTAAGATAAACAGGGCAAGATAAACAAGGCAAGATAAACTAATCATACTATCGCACTCATGTCCATATTCCTTTGCACCTACTAGATATTTTAACCATTATCGTGAGTTCAAAACCCTGTGATCCCTTTTTCATTGATCGGCTCCAACTCGCACGCGTTTACCACCTGTGTCGTACGGCCCCGCTCGATTGTAAATACCTATGCTGGTCCACCATGGGGTGTATCAAATCCTACGGTGGCAACCCGACACGATTCAAGATGCATAGTGTATAACTACTGATGCCCAGTGCTTGCTTTTTCCACTCCGGAGTACATGCATGCCCGTACTCCATCGGAACCTACATTGACGCACCAACCGCTGTCGTTTTGACCACTTATAATCAACCCAGTAATCGTGCCCCACCCTTCCTAGTTCAGGATACCATGATACATTTATGTGGGTTACTGCTGAAATGGATCCCCGTTACTAGGGTTTCCTAGTCAACATGTTAAACTGGTTAAGTGTCCAAGTTAACCTAACCCCACCCATTAGTTTAGTTAACATGTTGCATTGGTTAAGTGTTGCCTTAATTAACTTAACCCTACCATTCCTGATATAGCTTTAATGTATTTATTAAAGCACCAACCACTCACATTAGACAGGTATTTTTGGGGTTACTGGATGTGCCAGTCGGGTTCGGGCAGTTTTACACCGCAACTCAGTCTATCCTTGGGTTCCTTTGGGCTTGATGCACTAACCTCCCACATTAGATATATATTGTTATGGTTACTGGATGTGCCGGGCGGTTCCGGGCGGTCTTACACTGTAATTCAATCTAACCTCGGGTTAGGCATATTCGTCATTTCTAGATTTACATATTTACTTCTTTATATTTATATGTAAATTATTGTCATTCAAGTCAAGCCCCACTTTCCTTTTTAAATCACGTTCATAATTTAGATACAAAAATTTATACCACTTTATGCCATAAAACATTTTCATTTTCACGAGCCAAATATGCCAATTATATATAATTTCATATTTTTCCCCCAATGTTACCCCCGTTAAACGTTCGCATGAATCACATAAAATGTTAGGCTCGATACATAGCCTAACTTATACACAAAAGGGGAAAAAGCGGAACATGTAATAATTCCAACATCATAAAAATATGGATCTAACTACACATGTATCATACGAACTTGGCATAGAACAATATACATTCAATTATGAACTTGCAAATTTAGATCTACTTAACATGGATCATTAAATAGGGGTTTTACATAGAATTACATAAACTTAACATTAGGCATGTAATTGTGAACTTCGCAAAATAATCTAACATGAACCTAATCATATTAGCATGTAGTTTTGGTTATATATGTGAACACGGTTGAACTTGCATAACCATAATAAAATTACCAAATTGTCATATAACATATAGGTGTTATTATCAAATCATGCGTCATGAAATGTCATTGCCAAAATTTACACAATGTTATACCCATCGCCAAATTAAACAATATGGTTTGTCATTGCCAAACTACACAATATGATATGCCATCGTCAAATTATAATATGTCATCGCCAATTTATGTCATCACCAAGTATACAACATAATATCTCATCTCCAATTTATTCAACATGATATGTCGTTGCCAAAGTATAACATATGGGTCCAAAGCATTTAACTTTGATCATCAAATTACATACAACAAGACTCACAACTTAGCATAGAAAGAATCATAGTCTCAATCAATTCAGTTTTAACAAAAAGGATAAGCATAGATTTACATTAGGCGATGTTCTATATCCAGTTATTTAGTCACAATTCTAACATCGTTTGGGTCTAAATGATAACTGGACTTACAGAAAGGAGGCTAGTCTTGGGTTCTGGGATCTGTATTATGAATTTGAATAGCTCTCCTTTGTTGTAGACGTTGAATCCTCTTAGTTGAATTAGATTTGATTTGCAGTTCCTACTTGCTTTCTAGTTGAATGAGAATGGCGGCTACTCTAGGTTGAGTGTTGACAGCATGACGGTCTTAGGGATATTTTTGTTTTGCTTTAGGGTTTAGATTTTGGTTGCTTATATAGAAGTTTGATTTAATAGGAACCATCAGATTAGCCTAGAGCAAATCAAAGCCATTCAATCCTAAGAGAACCAACAATACCGTGCCGCGTAAGCCCTAATGACACAGAAATTCTTCACAGGAGAAAACACGTTAGATTTTAGATCTGACCCTGGGGGGAGGTCGACCCCCAGGTCGACCTGTATGGGGGGAGGTCGACCCCCTGGTCGACCTCCTGATCGACCTGGCCTTGGGCGGGAAATTACCCGCCCAACCCGCTTCTGCCTCAGATTTTGAATTTTGAATTTCTGAACTATATTCTGAACTATTTATTTAAATTATTGAATGTTCTGAAGGTCATAACTCCTTCATACGGAATCCGATTTATGTAAACTGGACTCTATCTCAAGCAGAATTCTGAGACAAACGCAATGGCTTAACCCTTTCCCTTAATTCTTTCATTTGAAATTAATTATTCTTTAATTCGTAACTTTAATATTTACCGAAAATACGGGGTGTTACATGACCGGCCACTCATTTCTCTTGAGTGTATTGAATATATTGTCACCTTACGGTTGCTAGCAACATAAGCATTCCCGAGAGATACAGAAACGAAAGAAGGACAAATATGAATATTTTCTAGATGGTGACAAAACACCCTAATGTGAGCTACCGACTTAGCCATATTGCATGCCCAATTTTTGTCATTTCCCTGTTGTGAGGCTTGATGCTGAACTTACCTTTGACAAATCATTTCTTTGAATGCCACATCATCAGTACCGCCAACCTCTAATTGACTTGCCAAAAAATATATTACGGGTATAAAGCAAGAGAAACGAATTACTCAAACACCAACATAAATACGTTTGAAGAGATCAATGTATGTGATTAATTAGGCATACTCCGTCAGATATTCATCCATACAAGTTGTCCTGCGATTGGACAAACCAAAGGCACTATCCCGTAAATCCATCTTAGGCAATTTCTACCTGGGGTCGACAGAATAGTCCATGCATAACACCGTCTTCAATAGTATTTAATAATCTTTGACTTCAATGTATATATTGAATCAAAGTGGAATCCAGATTCATGTCTCTTTGAAAATGATAACGAAAAGGTCTAGATTTGATAGTCGGTGATTTAACTATCAAATATAAAATAAAATAAATAGATTTGACTCTGTTGGATCTGCTAAGCTTTATTTAAATAAATCTTTGATTATTTAAATTCAAATATTAACTTTGTATGTATATTTATATGAATACAGAAGCATTAATTAACTTAGAAAATTTTATTATCAGATTTACGTGAAAATCTTGTTCTCGAATGTTCGTTTCCATAGTTGAAAATGATATTCAACTCTAACACTCATTCTGAACACAAACTAATATGATCCATTGGGTAATAGTGAAATCATCAAGTTGGGGTATTTTTAATTACCTCTCAGACCTAGAGTCAAAATCATTCTTATTATTAAGACTCGTAGAAGTTAGAAATTGAAATATTGGACAAAAACATAAATCCATTTGATTTCTAAATCTCAAGCCATTTCAAAACAACGTTGTTGTTTTGAAAACATTTATTAAGTTAACTTAATTTAAATACCGAATTCGGGAATTTATTCCAAATGATTGACTAAATTTCCTTTTCTTATATAACTAAATTATCTTCTTAACTTATTTAATTAAAAGGTTAATTACGTTTTAAAACATCCTTCAGAGATAAATTATCCAAATTCAAATTACTATTTAATTACACCGTCATCCGACCCAATCTGTTAAGTTAAACATTTTCAAGTTTTAAACAACCATTTATTAAAACCTCTTAAATTATTTGAAACAATTAATTTAATAATCAATTCCCTTTTAAAATCGTTGATTTAAATCAACCCTAAGTAACTTGATTAACTGATATTAATTGATCTTTCCTTTTTAAATACATTAATAATATAACTAAATTTAAATAATCCATCTAATTGTTTCTTAAAACAATGTATATCAAATTAAAAACTTACGTTCATTTCTGAGTTACTTTACCAAAAATGGCTTAGCAGTTCACATGGTAAATAATAGTTCATACGACATTCAAGTCATTAACCTAATTTGCCCAAACCAACATATAATTCAATATTATCAATTGATAATATCTCAATAACATAAAATAATTGATAAAATATATCAAACTGATGTGATAGCCGAACAATGTTTATTTCTGCTAATAGGGTGTTCAAAACAATTCGGTCAATCAAATATATAGTGGAACGGTGTTTATTTGCACTAACAAGTGTCCAAGAAAATATATAATTATGGTTAACGTAATTTAATGTAAATAATTAAATAATCAATTGAACAACCAATTCATATTTCACTGAATTTATAGTTCATTATTGATTAGTAGTTTACGCATTAGCTTAGCTACTAAATTTACATTCGATAAATATTAAATGATAATTACTATTATCAACCATTTATTTAAATTAAATTTATTAAATTCGATAACTACGTCGAGTGCACTAACATTTGACTCGACCACACCAACACACGATCCAAAGCTATTTGAACATATCTTCTAGATCTAAACGTGTCAATATATGTATACATCAATACATATATAATATTATAATATATTTTTACTTTCATTTGAATTTTTACTTAAACGTTCCTCTTTTCGTTTTCTTTTAATTTGAAATGGGCCGAGTCCAATTAAATCAACCCACACATACTACACTTATTTTTGCAAATACCCATCTATATATTATATTAAATTTAAGCTTTAGATTTAAAACTCTTTTTTTTCTCCATATGGGCCAAGCCCGTCCCATAAATAAAAACCCCATGCACAAATAAACCCGCAAACACCCTTCCTAATCACCTA
Organism: Allium sativum; assembly: GCA_030737875.1. Lineage (NCBI taxonomy): Eukaryota > Viridiplantae > Streptophyta > Magnoliopsida > Asparagales > Amaryllidaceae > Allium > Allium sativum. Next base: position 874,576,733 of record CM060912.1, on the reverse strand, counting down.
GCTTAGTACAACATTCCCCTCATACTTTCTAACACACATGCTTGGTAACCCTTCATTCTTTTTAATACCAACGCTAATACTCCCTTTCTTCTTCCTGCGCCTAGCCTACCAAAATCCCCTCCTCCTCTTTAACCTTTCTGTTCTTTCTTCTTGTTTTATCTTTATCCTTTTTTTTAGTTTGCAGCTGTCCTTCCATTTCTTCCACACTGTTGCTTCCTACATGTCTCTTTTATGCTTTACTGCTCTGGCTTGGCAAGTCCATAGATCGAACCCACCAACTAAGCCTAATCACTCAAAACTTCTCCCTCACTTCTACACATGCATACGCTAAGCACGTCGGGTTTCTACTAGTCAGCAGAGTGTTCTTATACAATGGGACATGAAACCTATTTTGAGGTATAACGTAAATTAATATTCTTACTTGTAACATATAATATGCATATAATACCAAAATGAAGTATCGTACTATAGGTAATTCCTGTAGAACTAGAATCTAAATTGGTGCCCCTGCCATTTTTTCAATATGCAACTATTGCATCTTCTTCTGATGTTCGTCGTGAGTATCCGGTGCATAGTGCACTTGTGCATATGCACAACCACATTGTTGCCAATCATGTTGTCTCATTCATAGCCATGCATCACTCATCGGCATCTGAGTCCAACTACACTCCCAATCCGCGTCTGATGCCCTTGATCAGATTCTCACTGCTCAACCTGTAGCTCCCAAATACTATTAGCCACGGTATCACCTCCAGAAGGCACCAACGCTCCCTTGAATTCACCAAACTCCATCACATCTCGGCGATAATCCCCTACACCCATTCCCCTTGGTACGAGTGCCTCACTTGCCTCCATGACACTGCAGTTCCAAAATAAACAGAGACCAAAACAAATGAACACAAGACATAAATCCATTTTATTTTTCACAAATCATGAAATGCAAAAACCATTTGATATTTTTCCCTGTTTTACTAGATCATAGCACCCCTCCAGACCGAATCTTAACATCAACGACCACCTGAATTGTCGGAAATGGCCATGCTTCCCCTTTCCGATCAACCCATTATATCTCTCACCTTAATCTTAAAAAATATTTATTTTGCTTCCTAAATTCATATTTTGGAATGGCAAAAACATTTTTATTCCTTAAACTCAAAACAAACTTGGTCGAAAAACTAGGTTTTTCGCTTCCCTTTTGTTGTATACATTACAATTAGGTGTATGTATATAGTTTATTTTCAAATGGACCTATTTTAACTCTCAACTAGGAATCTAAATGGTAAACTTTCATGAAGAAACCATGGTCTAATATCCATTAGAAATAAAGATATGGAATTTTACACCATATAGAGTAATGTTTTTATCAGTATATACATAGTTTTACAAACATGTATTGTCTCAGTGGTTTGATCCAAAGGCATAACAAATATGGGTTAAGAGTATAATTTTCATCACATCCATAAACAGGAGTATCATAAATATGTGTATCAAAAGCTAAGTATAAGATTATGGCAAGGATTTAAAGAATAACAGTGCTTGTTTACTCATATAGTCTTGTCCTCTGTTTTTTTGTTTTCATGTCAACTTGCTTTGCCCGGGTTTTCCGCCCAGAATTGTTATCCTTTCTACTGACTTTGGTTTGATTTTGTTTGTGAAGAAAATGTCATTTGAACATCTATTTATAGGAGAAAACTATGCATGGTACATTAATTGGTTGCAGAGTGTTCTTACATGGATGAGATATGTTTTTGCATGGCTCCCCTTTATGAATAGAAAGGGTTATATCACATCAATCTTTAATCTTATGTATATATATAGCTAGGCTAATATGTAGTACTCCATATTTATATCAAGCACATGCATAAAATATTATTAAAATCCATGTTTTGATTCTTGCTATACATATTTTGGTTGAAATATGTAGCCTGTTGTGTATATAGGTGATTGTAAAGGGATGGTTCAATTCTAGATGTGTACAAGATTGAAAAGAAATTTGCCTATACATCTCTAGCTGAATAAAACCTGCTTCCTAGACGAGAAGCTACGACCATATACAGTGCATAAAATAGTTTACAAAGTAATTCTTAGTCCTAAAGCAACCCAGCTATTACTTTTATGATTTGAATGCGTAAGTTGTCTATACTCTAGCTTATGAACAGAAGTGTTATTTAGATAGCTCTATTTTGATTGTTTTATCAAGTCTACATAGGCACAGTTAGTATGGAATAGGGTTCAAAATGATGCCAGACCATGTGCACATATGAAAAAAACAATGCTTAGTTCTTAAGCAATAGATGCAAGAAACCTAGGCTGTCTATGCATTGGATATGAAAGTTGAATATGCTATGTATTAGTTGTATGTACTAAATAGATTGAATGTTTTCAACTTAGCTGCTAAGGCAATGCACTTATATAATATATTGATTTGTATTTTATTCCAATCAATTTAATGTTATATTAGATAGCCATGATCACTTTTTATTCTTAAATGCTTATTTTTATTAATCTAATGCCTTGTCCTCTTATATATGTTCATGTGAAATAATTATACTTTACATAAGCAAATTTCTATAGTTTAAAATGAAGTACATCTAATTTTTCTTGTTATGTTTGAAATTTTCATTAAGAAAAACTCAAATCTCCCTTATGCTTATATATGAAGTAAATTTGGTTTTACTTCAAGTAAATTCTTACTCATTACATAAATTAAAAACAAGTTTTAAATGTAAAAAAAAATGTTAAAACAACACACAAGTTTAGATACAAATTTTGAAACAAGTTTCTAGGATATTAAACATTATTCACTTGTTCATTCATAAAAATAACAAGTTACAAATATTTATGTATGATTTTTAAACTAATAATTATTCCGATTTCTAGAATATTCAGATCCAGTATTATTAAACTGAATTTAATTACAGATAAAATCTACAAATCATAGTTTAACAAAAATACATCAAAATCTGGGACATTACTTATGGTTTATACGGTTGTTGGTATAGAAAGACCGGGATCGAATTTATATTTGAGATCCATTCTGAACCAGGGAACACGTAAATATGGAAGATGCCGATTGACGATGGGGAGATTGTGACCTTAGATCTTTATAAGTGGAAGGATTACTTATTGAATTTCTCTAACTTGCAAGTAGAGTTATTTGATTGGGATTCTATCATGATTGAATTCTGCAGATTGCAAGGACTACTCGCTACTAATCCTTGGGGGTGATTCCTATATAAGGATGCGGTAGGAGGGTGCCTTTGGTTCATCATGTTCCTGGATGACTTGCATGGACAGATGTATGGCATAGTATTTCCAAAAGGATCATGTAGGTTGATTTATTCAAACGTATTGCTGTTTGGTGGCGAAGAAGACAACTTCTCTTAGCTCAAAAATCGGAATATTTTTGTAGACATCAATTAGTGATATTTGGCGGATCTGGCAATGTGGCATTCAAAGTGAATGGTGATGTGTTATTCTAAAGGGTAAGTATAACCTTAAGCCTCATCAACCGGGAAATGGCATAATATCGGTAGGTCGCACGGTTATAAGGGTCTCGCCCATTAGGGTATATCATTACCTGATTTGGAGAAATTAAATGCCTTCGGTTGTCCCTTTATTTTTGTATGCTTTTGGCGGTTGGTAGGCCCCCAACCGTGGTGAAGAAATATTCATTACACTCAAAGGAATGAGTGGTCAGTCATGTTTAGCTGGGTTACAAGATGTTCTTGTTTGAATACAAGTGTATTCATCTCTAGAGGTACACTGATCAAAAGGTGGTCCCATACCTTGCCTTAGTTGGAATCCATTCTCCAATAAGAGCCCCACAGTTATTTATTATATACTATGTATGTGGAGCGTGAGTTGCAAGCGTTTTTTTAGATGGTTATTTATTTGATATAGACTCTATTATAATATCATAATTGTTTTAATACAAGAATGCATTGGGTTATCATAAGGTAAAACCCATCCGTGTTTATGTGTGGACTGGTCTTACGATTACCTTTCTTTCAAAAGTTTTCAAAAACTAAAATCAAGTTAGATGATGCATATAAATTTAGTGAGTATTTTCACGCTAGTTCACCAGACTGATCCCTGGCATTTGCAATGGTTGGATCATATCGAGTTTTATAGGTTAAGGCTATTGGATGTTGTGAAATCTAGAAAGAGCTGGAGAAGTCCGGATGTATGATTCTTATTTATTATTTATTCCGTTATGTGTTATATATGAGGACAGGTTGTTATAACTGTCCAGATGTATTTGTTATCTGTTATACTCCGATGATTGTAAGTATTATTTCAAGCTCTCAATAAAGATTTATTTCTATATTATATTTTTTCAGTTGCGATGCGAGACTCTATGTTGAGTTGTTTAGTTTTTCTTATTCTTTTCCTCTATTATAATCTTTCTTTCTTATCTTTTTCTCACCCTCCAATTTCTTTATATTGACTAGTGTTTTCGATACTTGATTTTTTGCAATTAATACGAGTTTATGTGTTATTGTCGAATTTCATGCGTCAAATCCATGGGGTTGTTGCAGTGATATTAATTCCTCTACCATCAACAGAAGTATGTTTGTAGAAATCGATGTATGCAATCATTTGGAAATACACTGTTAGACATTCGTTCATACAAGTTGTCCTGGGACTAGACAAACCAAAGGCACCATCCTACTGCATCCTAAGAATGATCCTATAGATCAGTAGAGAGTAGTCCTTGCAAACCCTTAGATTTAAACCACGATGGAACCCTATTTTGTCTCTGATTGCAAGTCAAAGATTATAAGTGGTTCTTCCATTTTATGAAGATCCATAGTCTTCAATTTCTCTATCTCGATCATTATCTGATATCTTCTAGATTACGTATTTGTTGGTCGAAATGACTTTTGAATATAAATTCGATCTCGGTCTTTCCGTACCAACAATCGTATAGGTCAGACTTTTATAGTCAGTTATTTAATTATTAAAAAAAACAACCATAAAATAAATTTAAATGGATCCCCTAGTTCAGTACACAGCATCATTTAGCCTTTTTTAATTTTCCATTCGTTAATTTTAAAACTTTTAAATCTTCTAATATTAGAAAACATTTTTTTACTTCTTATTTCAAAAATAAGATTACACTCAAAATCTTCTTATTCAACTTATAAACATTTCGAATTATAGTTTATAATTCCATACCCTCTCTTTGGAAACTTTATTTAAATCTTAACCACTTTTACTGAATTTGGGTGTTAAGTAATCTATTATTAAAATCTGTCTATTAAATTTAACCATCCTTTAAACCATTATATACGAGCCTTGATTCTATTGTAAGTAGAATTTGTTTACAAAACTTCTGATATGTTTATTCCAAACCCATTTCAGTTATATCTCGATAAAACCTAATCTCTTATTTAATATAACAAACTTAGATTGCATCTTTATTCTTAACTCTCCTATCCACTTTATTCAAATTTTGGTTTCCATTTTTATTTCTATCTCATAACTTCTTCTGTCCTTAACCATAAATCCATAAGAATATAATTCCCCAAATATCAACCCTGAAGGCCGAAACCAACATCAGATCAATACTCAGAAAATCATTTAACTTAACCGATCTCCAGTTAGGTTCTAATTCTTTAATTTCATATCTTGAGCTTTTATTCCATTCATAAGCCATTAGCCATTATCAGAATGAACCACTTATAATTAGTTCAGTAAGCGTGCCCGGACCCTACCTACTGTTGGGTCAAAGTTTTGATACCAGAAAGGGTTACTGACTAATATGGGTCCCATACAACAGATGACACAAGTAATTTCCCTCCTAAACTTGTGTCCCCCAAACTAACAGATTTCAGATTAACTTGTTTACAAGTTCAGACATACAGAGTTCAGATCAACTAGTTCACACATCAGACAAGTTTTCAGACTAACAGACCAGATATACGGATTTAACATATTTATAGATTTGTCTAACTTTGTAATTGGGCATACAGATTCACGAAACGGGTTTGTTAAATTCATTAGTCCAATGGGTTTAACTCTATCCACCCAACACGTTTTAGACATCATATTTATCCCAGATTTTCATTAATTAAATATTAATGCACAAACCTCTCACATTAGGTCGGTAGCTTGTGGCCGCTGGATATGCCGGACGGTTCCGGGCAGACTTCTGCCACAAGCCAGACCTAACCTCATGTCTAAGCATATTTTAGTTATGCCTACGACCCCTCACATTAGACTGACAGTTTGCGGTCGCTGGTTAAGCCGGTTGGTTCCGGGCAGTCTTCTACCGCAAATAGAGTCTAACCTCGTGTCATAGCCAATTCATTCCAGTACAGATTTTTCAGATATCAGACTAATTCTGTTTATTTAACAGATTAAACTTCTTCATAGGATATAACAGATTAATCAAATTTCCATGTTCTACTAAATCTTAGGTCGAGCCTACAGATTTCCATACTCGATTACCATTATCTAGTTTCAACAGATCAGACAATTCAACAGGTAGCAGATCTAGCAGTTTAAGTGATTCAACAAATTTAGCAGATAACATATTTAGCAGTTTAGGCAATTCAACAGTTTTAGCAGATAACGGATTAGGCAATTTAACAGATTTAGCAGATAAAAGATTTAGCAGATTAAATATATCTAAAACTCTATTTACATATCTTGCCTAATCATAAATTTAGCCTAAACTTACATGCCTAAATCAAGGTCATAATTCATAATACAATATATGCCCCAAATTTAAGCCTTAGTATTCCCATTAACAGTTCATGTCAAAACTAGATTTAATATTCTAGTTCACCATTTTATGTCCAAGACTAATACACATGTAAATCATTCTCTATTATAGCCAACTCAGATTATGCCAACGTATTTGCTGTGCCAGATTTACTTAATTAAGCTGCACCCAATCCCCGTATAACATGTTTCCACAAGTTCTCTAAATACTCATGAAATGGCCCTATAGGCTCGATGTACATAATAGTGAATGGGAATAATCTAGCAAAGTTACATACTAAATATGAGATCTAACAACATTAAGGGAAAAGGCATAAGAAACTAACTACAATAGTTATAGGCAACTAACCACAATAGTCATGGGCGATTAATTACAATAGTTTCTTATTCAATGTCATAGGCAATAGTCTCATAGTCATGAATCATAGTCATAGGCAATAGTCTCATAGGCAATGAATCATAGTCATGGGCAATAGTCTCATAGGCAACAGTTTCATGTCCAATTATGCATTATTATTTGTCCCAAAATTTAGCGTTCGCGCGTTAGTCTCTTATGAGATGTGGCTCAGGCTCATGGTAGCCTGGCTATAGAACAGAAAGAAAAAAAGATACAGAATAAAATATATCAGAACAGAACGTACTCAACCTCAAATTCAGATTTACAATCATGTCACAATTATAATTACACCTTATAGTGGAAAATAAATGTACTTGCCTTTCGTGGTATTAAGAAAGGAAAATAAACTATTGTTGATGTAGAAATGCTAAATTATTCCTCTTTAATTGTTGTCGTAACTCTAAACTTGGATTTGAGATTTGATTTAGCTTTTAATTCTATTCAGGTTGGAAGAAGATGCATCAGTCCAAGTTTTGATTCCAGCAGGGTAGCGACACCATTTTTATTTTTAATTAGAATAGAGGCAGAATATAGACAAAATGAAATTGTGTAGAGAAAATGAGGCTAGGGGGTTGTTATAGGATTAGGCGGACGAATCTAGACAGAAACGAGACTGGATACATCAGAATGAACCAGGTTCGAAAACTGGGTTTCGGGAGTAGGTCGACCCCCAGGTCGACTCCCCAGTCGACCTGGTCATGGGGAGGTCAACACCCCAGTCGACTCCCCAGCCGAACTGGTTGGGGGGTCGACTCCCCAGTCGACCAGGGTACCTGGGCGGGAATTTTCCCGCCAGCATTCTCTGGGCTTGAATTTTGAATTTTCGGCTATATTTTCGAGCTGTTTTATTTTATTTAAATTCCTGAAACTTCGGAGGGTCATAACTTGGTCATACGAACTCCGATTTTCGAAAACTCGGACTCGATTTCATGTAGAATTCCGAGACGAATGCAATGTGCAACCCGTTTCCCCTGATTCTTATTTTAAAAATTAATTATTCTCTGATTTGTTACTTATATGTTCATAGAAAATACGGGGTGTTACATTCTCCCCTCCTTAAAGGATTACGTCCCCGAAATCTTCAAGTTAAGAAGAATGTGTCCTACCATCCAGTCATCCATCTACTCACCCATCATCCACAAGCATCCAATGTCCTTAGAAAACTTCTAATGTTGTATGAACATATGCAAAAGTGTGTGTATATGTTCCTTATCTAATGCAAAGATCAGGCGGTCCACTGATTCAGTTGACCTCCTTAATGCGAATTATGTTAGTGTCATGAGTCCAACATGTATGCAATTTTCCTATTTGATACATATTATTCTTATACGAGTGACAACCATTCATTCATATGCAACATCCATGTGATGAGTCAATCATTTTGCATCCACAGAAATTGAAAATGCTCACACATCCATATGCAGTATGAGAGTGTTTTTGAGCCGATCTAGTGCCTAGTGTGTGTGTATATGCATCCACGAGCAACCACTAGCAACCACTTATATCAACTTGCAGCCATCAAACATTACATGTCTCAAACACATGTTTACATCCATAGTATTCCTATCTATAGGTCGAAGACTCGATTGATAGGATACAGTCGAGTGATGGGAGCGAGTGCAGATAAACAAAAACTTGGTTTCCATTAGACCTTGGTTGAGAGACAAATTCCCCTAAATATCAACCCCGAAGACTGAAATCAACATCAGATTGATACCCAGAGGATTACCCTCTTTAGACAATGTCAAAACTGGAAATCTCAACATTATCAGAAATATTCAGATATTTACAGATTACCGGTACATAGCAGATTACTAAATGATTCTTAGGAAACTAAGCATGATAAAAACCCAGAATGTATGAAAAGAAGGCTTTAACCGCCAGTGAGAATTCATGCTAAATAACCGACTAGGCACTACGGTAGAAATCCCCGTTGTAGCCATCCGAATCATTCACACTATCCTTTCTAAGCGAAAACTCACAAGAACAAATCTCTTCCATTGAAGGGATCTGCAGAAGGATGGAGCCTCTTCTGGAAGAACCGAAGAAAGAATAATGGACAAGAGGATCGGATCCCACTGATTAGCAAATGGACTCTGTAGAAAGGTCTGGAAGTGGAAATGTTCGCCTTTTTGACCTTTAAAGGGTCGAAGCCGAGGAAATGTCACGCTGAAGAACTTGTCGATGATATTATTCTTCTTTCTAATCGTTGAGTGGAAAAACTTTGAATTAGAGTCACCATCAGTGACTCACTTTAAACAGGCTTTCTGGTGAAGGAAAGCATTTTCAATGCTCAACTCCGAGTTGAAAGCTGTAATGACCCGGGTTTTCGCGATCCTGGTTATCGACATAAACTCAATGTCGACTATCGAAGCATCGGAAATACCGGATAGTTAATAAAAGAAAATAGAGGGTGAGAATAGATAAGATAGAAACTTAGAATAGAAGAAGAAGAACATCACAACATCATAGTAAACACGAATCTCACAGCAGAACGAATAAATATATTTCATAACATAACTTTGACATAAAACAGTATCTGTATACAATACCATTATTAGAGTATAACACTTACAACACAGCGGAAATAACAATAGCTATATAACTCTGAAGCCTCCTGCTCCAAGCTCTCAGTATATCTGTAAATCCCGACTACTTGACTGCCCGGACAAAATTGGGCACCCAAGAGTTTAGGGGAAACAAAACAAAATAAACTCTGGGTCAGTCACGTGACTGGTGTGAGTAAACTCGAATCATTTGATTTAACTTTCAAAACTCTTTTTGAACCAAAGGATAATCGTAAGACCGATCCACACATAAACACGGATGGTTTTTACCTTACGATAACCGAAAATATTTTTCTAAAACGATACTTGTCTGATATTATAATAATGTCTAGATCAAGTAAATAAAAATCTAGCAGAAGCGTTTTCATCTCACGTTCTACATATATAATATACAATCAAAACCGCCGGCTCTTATTGGGTAATTGATTTCCAACTATGACAAGGTATGGAACCACCTTCCGATCAGTGTACTCTAGAAGCGGTACACTAGAGTTAAACAAGAACATCTTGTAACTCGGCCACACATGACCGGCCATTCATTTCGCTTGAATGTTCCAAATATATTATCACCTTATGGTTGGTATACACACATAACCGTTCTCGGGAGATACAGAAGCGAAAGAAGTAACAAATATGAATATTCTTTAGATGGTGACAATATACCCTACTTGGGTGCGACCCACTTAGCCATGCTGCCTGCCCAATTTCTGTCATTTCCGAGTTGATGAGGCTTAAGGTCATAACGTATCTTTTAACAGATCACTCCTTCATTTACTTTGAATGCCATATCGTCATACTCGTCTAATCGCAAATTGATTCCCCCAAAAATACCACGAGTATAAGCTAAGAGAAACGAATTCCTCCACCACCAACGTAAATACATTTGAAATGATCAACTTACGTGATCTACCAGATATACTCTATCATACATTCGTCCATTCAATTTGTCCTAGGACTGGACAATCCGAAGGAATTATTCTATAAATCCATCTTAGGCAATTTCTACTTTGGATTTACTGAGCATCCCTTGCATAACTCCGTCTTCAATTATCTTCATCATATTTGATTCGCAACGCTAATGCCATATGGAGTGGTTTTCAGATAATATATCTGATCCTGGTCTCTCTGTATTGACAACGGAAATGGTCAAAATCTTCGATAGTCGGTGATTTAACTATGAAAGGAAAACATGTGCGCAAACAACGATATTATTTACATATGGAAATTCTATCGATCAATCATCAATCTACATTTATTCATTTCCTCATTTCTCATTTCCATATATTTATCAAATCCTCATTTTCAAATTTTAGAAATATGCGTTATTAACTTTGGGAAACATTTCCATTTCTGATTTACGCATCACTATCTTTTCACATATATCAGTCTCTAACTGTAAACTAGTAAGAGAACAACTTCCTAAATATAAACCCCGAAGGCTGAAACCAACATCAGATCGATACCCAGAAAGCCATTCAACTCCACTAATTTCCAATCAGTTCTAATTTCAGTAATTCCATTTAAATTCCTAATTCAAACCACAAATTCCTTTGTAATATTTTATTTGCAAAATATTTACTTTAAATCAATATCATGTTACACCTGTGTGCGAAGCACGGGTCTAAGCCTTCCTAATGTAAAATTCTCTTTTTGTAAAACTCTATTCATTTTCCAAATATTTCCTTTTCAATATCCTATTATTTCATAAATATTTCCTTTATAATTCCATTTATTTTCTAGATAAATATTTCCTTTTATATTTGTTTTACAAATATTTCCTTTTCTATTTAATATCCACTTTGAAATTCGTTTTTATAAAATCATTTGATTTTATATAAACATATTTTATTTTCAACATACATATTGAAAATTTCCATTTTAATTCCAGTATTGTATATGGTATTTAAAATACCAATTAACAATGATCGATATCATTCAAACACGCATAATCAACAACAGATTATATATCACATCATATATCACAATACATGAAAAGAACAGTATTATAAATATTGAGGAATCTAGTTAGATCCCTCCAACCTGTTCTCTGCATCACAGATGTTAAACATTATAATTAACATCAACTTCATTTCAATATGAATTATTCTGATAAACAGAATCAATGTTTGATTAACGATTTATATATATCGTTATCTATAATTTCAACCAATACACAAGCAATTCAACCAAACAATCATCACACAGCAGTCAATCAGCATTTATCATTACTAGATTATCTTTAAAAAAATATAAACTAATAGAGTTAGCGAGTTTTACTCACATTGGACGATCATTGTTAAATAACGATAACCAGCGATTGATTCAGACTGACAATTTATTTCGCTATAAATTGTAATGAACTTCGATTCACTCCCAGTCAGTTCTAGTGTGTAGCCGTCGTCCCTGTGATCCCAGCAGATCTAGTTTTGTTCAGTTCTGACAATGTATGAGATAGTTATGCTATTTACTGGTTAAAACACATTATATATATACAATTATAGTTATTGAAAATCTTATCGGGCCTCACCCTTTTCACTTGGCCCAAACTCGCTTCCCGTTATAACCCGTCTTCTCCATTAGCTTTGAAAACCTGATTCCAGTAACACCAATGCCATTTCCCTCTTGTTCGATGCTTCCTCAAATCCTTCAAATTTGATGAGGTCATACCAGCGTTTTACCCTTCGAAATATCCTTCATCATCATACCAAAGATCCGAGCTCATAGGCAGTCCCTGTATCGCGACATACCCTGCTTCACGCCGATCTTCTTCCTGCTTATATCACCTCGTTACTTCATAATACACCAAATAGAATACACCATGATATCTCTCTCCTATTTGCCTATCGCCCTGTACCCAAAATGCAGAACTCGATGCCACTTCCTCAAACCCGACATCGAGCCGTTCCCAGAGGTTCATGAGAAAATGCTACAGGTTTTCATATCGACCTTCACCAAATTGTGCACAAAGATTGTAACACCCCACCTCCGCTAGGGTCACTCACAAAGGGAATGCACTAGTTTTGGTGTAGCATTATATAGGTAAATATACACAGAGATATCACAAGACAGAACATAAATAAAGCAGCGGTAGAAATTAAAAACCAAATCTTATTACTTTCAAGAAAAGAGTCAAAACCTCATATATCCAAAGTACAAGTTACCTTTATTCCATTACATCAAGTTCTAAATAAAGAAGCATAAACTTAAAATAATAAAAGTAAATTATTCCCCAAAAATAGCAGACGTGCAGCCACAGCATAGCTCAAGACCAAACCGTACATGAGCTGACAGAAAGCAAGCTAAATCCAAGCTAAGAGCTAGAGTTTCCGCCTTGAGAACCTGGGGGAAGAAACGAAAGAAAAAGAGGCGAAAGGAAATGGGTCAGTCATAAAGACTGGTAAGTCCAAGTTACTTTCAGCATAAAAACAGGTAAAGGTAACATGACATGTATAAACTGAAAGTAAACATAAGTATGATGTCAAGATGGATAAGATAGACTAAGATAACATGATGAAATCAAGTATAGGTCAAATATAGCATCGCATATTCAAGGTTCGCTGCACCAACTGTACTAGTAGCCCAGCCCAAGTCAAGTATTAATCATGAAATGATCCCTTGGCCCAAAATCGTGAATGACCTATTGCTAGGTCCAACGGAACGATTCACCAATCCATCGGCTCCCTACAAGTCCTAGCTCGTTGTGTTTCTGTGTCATACGGCCCAATCACGAATGTAGTCACCTGTGCTAGGTCCACCATAGAGTGTATCAAGCCCTATGGTGCCAACCACCTACACGAATCAAGAATGCACAGATATACCTACTGATGCCCAATGCCTGCTTTTTCTACTTCGGAGTGTGTGCACGCCCGCACTCCGTTAGAACCTACATTGGCGCACCTACACAGCCGTTGTTCTGGTCGCTTACAATCAGCCCAGTAATCGTGCCCCACCCTGCCTAGTTCCAGGGTACCATGATGCATCTAGTGGGTTACTGCTGAAACGGACCGCATAACTAGGGTTTCCGTCAAGTAGGTTAAGTGTTGTCATTTAAATTCGAGACTTAACCCCATCGGTCTAGCATATCAAGTTGGCTAAGTGTTGTCATTTAAGTTCGTGACTTAGCCCTACCATTCACGTGTTGAGTTGGTTAGGTGTTGTCGTTCAAGTTCATGACCTAACCCTACCAATCATGTCTCAAGTTGGTTAAGTATTGTCTTTCATGTTCATGACTTAACCCTATCACGTGGCATTAATTCATTAATGCACCTTAACCTCTCACATTAGACCTGTTGTTGTGGTCACTGGATATGCCGGGCGGTTCTGGCCAGATTTACACCACAACTCAGTCTAACCTCGGGTTTCAAGTGCGATATGACCAACTACTCACATTGGATCCTATTGTTTGCAGTAACTGGATTTGTCGGGCGGTTCCGGGCAGATTTACACTGCAAACTCAACCCAACCTCGAGTTGGCCATTTTCAAGTTCATTCTAGTGTCATGACCATGTTCAAGTTTCATGTCAAGTTCGTGTCAAGTTTCAAGGATAATTTCATGCCCACAACCAGATTCAAGTTATAACAATGTTCATGTTTCAAGTTTGCCTATTATCAAGTTCATAATTCATGTTCATAACCAATTTATGTTTTTCCTAATCTACCCAAATCGTATTCCCATCGCGTGTAAACGTTAATCGACCTAAATTAAAAGCAAATCTAATTCTAGAGATAAAGGGAATAACATCAAAACTATGATAGGCAGGAGGGACAAGCATAAAGCGATAAAAAAAGATTACAAGACTGGCATGATATGACTTGAGATAATCGGTTACAACATCACTGGTATATAGAAATTAACAGGGTTGGCAAAATAAAGCGGTAGTCCTGATAAAAATTTGACATAAAAGAATAGGTATGCGAAAGCAATTCAAATACAAGGATAATGGATCCAATGGTTTTGGTACACATAATAGCGAATAAACTAAGCAAGTCACACCCTAGGTATGAGATCCAACAAACTGCAAATTCTGTGTACAACATGGGTTTCAACTATGGGCATGAACAATCAACTATAATAGTTCCAGGTAATTAACCCCAATAGTCATAGTCATGGTTATAGGTAGAAATCTCATAATTAAGAACCATATGCGATTAATCACAATAGTCATGGTTAATTATCTAAAATAGTTCTGGGCAATAGTCATAGGTAATTAACAGTAATAGTTTCAAAGTCATGGTCATAGATAATAGCCTTATGTTCATAATCATAGGTAATAATTCTCATAGTCAAGAGTCATAGGTGATTAGCCACCATTGTCCTTATTATAGTCATAGGCAATTAGTCTTATGTTCACCGTTATAGGCATAGTCTTATGTTCACAGTCATAGGCATAATCTTATGTTCTCAGTCATAGGCATAGGCGTTGTCTTATGTTCACAGTCATAGTCCTTGGCCATTAACAATAGTTTCAATGTCATAGGCATGTTAAGGTTATAGACATGAGAGAGTTTGATTTACAACATGAATAGGTCTAAAGCAATATTCATGAAATTCAAGATCTAAGATGAACAGAATAGATACGAATCAATTACCATACCTAGATCCAATTCCAATTTACAACATGGATATTAAGTTTACAGCTTTTATCTAAAAGTAACTTGAACTTACAGTGCATGGATCGAGAATTAGAAAGCAGAATTTGATTGTTGAATCTCTATTTGATTGATCGTGTTCTAATTGAAATCCCCCAATTTGCAAATCTCTAAGCGTAGTCTTAATGGAGAAGGAGCAGTCCTTTTTCTTCCTTTTTATCTTATTATTTAGATTATCTTAGAAGCAGCATAAGGGCAGAATGAAATGGTGTGGAGAGAATGAGGCTATGGGGCTGCTTATATAGGGTTAGGCAGACGAATCTGGTCACGAAACAAGTCTAAATACATCAGAATGCATCTGGCTCAGGAAATGGGTTCGGGAGGCAGGTCGACCCCCAGGTCGACACTATGGTCGACCTGGTCTCTGGGAGGTCGACGCTGTGGTCGAACCCCAGGTCGACCTAGTCTATGGGTGGGAGTTTTCCTACCATGCCTGCTGCGGGGTTTGAATTCGAATTTTGAATTCAAAATTCGAGCTGTCTTTGATTCTGAAAATTTCTGAAACTTCTAGAGGTCATAACTTGGTCATACGAACTCCGATTTTCAAAAACTCGGACTCTATTTCGTGTAAAATTTCGAGACGAACGTAATGGTGTAACCCGTTTCCCTTGATTCTTATTTTAAAATTTAGTTCTGCCTTGATTTATGACTTTAACATGTTATAAAAATTCGGGTTGTTACATTCTCCCCTCCTTAAAGGATTTCGTCCCCGAAATCTTCAAGTTAGAAAGAATATATCCTACCATCCAACCATCCATCTACTCAACCATCATTCACGAGCAATCATTGTCCTTAAAAGATTTCTAATGCTATATGAACATATGCAGAAAGTGTCTGTATATGTTCCTTATCTAATGCAAATGATCAGGCCTGTTTGATCTTCCTAATGCAAAATATGTTTAGTGTCATGAATCCAACATGTATGCAAATAATCCTAGTCACATAAACACTATATGTGTGCACAAACATTCATCTATATGCAACATCCACATGATAACACATTCAATTTCATCCATAAACAAGTATAAACACTCATGCATATGCAATATGAAAACGTGTTTGAGCCGATCTAGTGCCTAATGTGTGTTATGCAACCACGAGCAACCACTTGCGGCCACTTGCAACCATTTGCAAACATCAACCATAACATGTTTCAAATACATGTTTACAACCATAGGGTTCTACCTAAGGTTCTCAAGATAGGATCGAGAAGATAAGCAAGATAAAACAAAGCTTCAAGGAGAGGAAGTTAAAGATATACCCCCAGAAGGTCCTGCTTGCGGGGCTTGCCCTTGCTTCTTAGGGCAGTTCTTGCTGATATGTCTAGTTTCACCACACCGAAAGCATGCTCCCATCTTCATCTTCTTCTTTCTACAATCTTGGACTATATTCCCTTCAATACCGACGAAGTGGCACTTTCTTTTCTCATGTGTCATTTTGTCATTATTATTGCTGTTGTTCTTACCTCCTTTCTCGGAGTCTTTCTTCTTGTTTTGAGAATCATTCGCCTTGACCTCCTTCTTTCCATTCTCGTCTTCTTCATGAAGTAAGGCCATATCCACCAAGCTCTCAAAGGTCGCCCCCCATGGGTACATGAGTCATAGCAAGGCTGTGTAGCGGCTCATTCAAACCTCTGACGAAGCGAAGAGCCTTCTTGTGTTGGGTGTTCACTAAATCCAGCCCAAATCTGGCCAGCTGATTAAACTGATTGACGTACTTCCTGATCATCATGCTTAAGTTAGGAACTTCTCCATCTGTAGGCTTCTTTCAGGTTGGGAGAGAAATTTCATCTCAAATCTCATCCGGAAGTCTTCCCAAGTTTCCACTGGCCTCTCAGCAGGGGTAATCTCCCACCAATACGAAGCTTCATCTTTAAGCAACCACACCGCTAGCTGTATCTTTTGCTTGTCGTCAACTTCGAAGATGACGAACAAATCTTCGGTCTCCTTCAGCCAGTTCCTCGCTTCCACGAAGGATTCAGTCCCATAGAAGTCCTTTCCACCCATAGCCTTGAAGTCTCTACACGTCTTTGCGAAAGCGTTTCCACGAGGAGGAGGAGGAGGAGGAATCGCTGCAGCTGGAGGAGGAATATCCTCTGGGTCTGCATCGTTGGCCCTAGCCTCTAAGTTCCTCCTAAACCAGCCAGGTATTGGCACGCCCTCTGGAAAGTTAAGATTCCCAGACATGCTGAAAAAAGAAAAGATAGAGATTCAAACGAGGAAACAAAGGAAAGTGCTAATGGCTTTGGGGGAATAGCCTTTTCAAAATAAACTTTTCTTGAAAAATGCTTCTATATAAACGGTTTTGAAAATAGTTTCAGAAGGTTTTTGAAAGATTTTGCCCAGTCTGGTAACCTTCTGCTCTGATACCAAATGTAACACCCCACCTCCGCTAGGGTCAATCACAAAGGGAATGCACTAGTTTTGGTGGAGCATTATCTAGGTAAACATACACAGAGATATCACAAGACAGAACATAAATAAAGCAGCGGTAGAAATTAAAAACCAAATCTTATTACTTTTAAGAAAAGAGTCAAAACCTCATATATCCAAAGTACAAGTTGCCTTTATTCCATTACATCAAGTTCTAAATAAAGAAGCATAAACTTAAAATAACAAAAGTAAATTATTCCCCAAAAATAGCAGACGTGTAGCCATAGCATAGCTCAAGACTAAACCGTACATGAGCTGATAGAAAGCAAGCTAAATCCAAGCTAAGAGCTAGAGTTTCCTCCCTGAGAACCTGGGGGAAGAAATGAAAGAAAAAGAGGCGAAAGGAAATGGGTCAGTCATAAAGACTGGTAAGTCCAAGTGACTTTCAGCATAAAAACAGGTAAAGATAACATGACATGTATAAACTAAAAGTAAACATAAGTATGATGTCAAGATGGATAAGATAGACTAAGATAACATGATGAAATCAAGTATAGGTCAAGTATAGCATCGCATGTTCAAGGTTCGCTGCACCAACTGTACTAGTAACCCAACCCAAGTCAAGTATTAATCATGAAATGATCCCTTGGCCCAAAATCA
This sequence comes from Allium sativum, assembly GCA_030737875.1. Lineage (NCBI taxonomy): Eukaryota > Viridiplantae > Streptophyta > Magnoliopsida > Asparagales > Amaryllidaceae > Allium > Allium sativum. The sequence continues at coordinate 874,558,356 of CM060912.1, read as the reverse complement.
TGAATGACCTATTGCTAGGTCCAACGAAACGATTCACTAATCCATCGGCTCCCTACAAGTTCTAGCTCGTTGTGTTTCTGTGTCATACGACCCAATCACGAATGTAGTCACCTGTGCTAGGTCCACCATAGAGTGTATCAAGCACTATGGTGCCAACCACTGACACGAATCAAGAATACACAGATAGACCTACTGATGCCCAATGCCTGTTTTTCTGCTTCGGAGCGTGTGCACGCCCGCACTCCGTTAGAACCTACACAGTCGTCGTTCTGGTCGCTTACAATCAGCCCAGTAATCGTGCCCCACCCTGCCTAGTTCCAGGGTACCATGATACATCTAGTGGGTTACTGCTGAAACGAACCACGTAACTAGGGTTTCCGTCAAGTAGGTTAAGTGTTGTCATTTAAATTCGAGACTTAACCCCATTGGTCTAGCATATCAAGTTGGCTAAGTGTTGTCATTTAAGTTCGTGACTTAGCCTTACCATTCACGTGTTGAGTTGGTTAGGTGTTGTCGTTCATGGTCATGACCTAACCCTACCAATCATGTCTCAAGTTGGTTAAGTATTGTCTTTCATGTTCATGGCTTAACCCTATCATGTGGCATTAATTCATTAATGCACCCTAACCTCTCATATTAGACCTGTTGTTGTGGTCACTGGATATGACGGGCGGTTCCGGGCAGATTTACACCACAACTCAGTCTAACCTCGGGTTTCAAGTGCGATATGACCAACTACTCACATTGGATCCTATTGTTTGCAGTAACTGGATTTAACGGGCGGTTCCGGGCAGATTTACACTGCAAACTCAACCCAACCTCGAGTTGGCCATTTTCAAGTTCATTCTAGTGTCATGACCATGTTCAAGTTTCATGTCAAGTTCGTGTCAAGTTTCAAGGATAAGTTTCATGCCCACATCCAGATTCAAGTTATAACAATGTTCATGTTTCAAGTTTTCCTATTATCAAGTTCATAATTCATGTTCAAAACTAATTTATGTTTTGCCTAATCTACCCCAATCGTATTCCCATCGCGTATAAACGTTAATCGACCTAAATTACAAGCAAATCTAATTCGAGAGATAAAGGGAATAACATCAAAACTATGATAGGCAGGAGGGACAAGCATAAAGCGATAGAAGAGATTACAAGACTGGCATGATATGACTTGAGATAATCGGTTACAACATCACTGGTATATAGAAATTAACAGGGCTGGCAAAATAAGGCGATAGTCCTGATATAAACTTAACATAGAAGAATAGGTATGCGAAAGTAAGTCAAATACAAGGATAATGGATCCAATGGTTTTGGTACACATAATAGCGAATAAACTAAGCAAGTCACACCCTAGGTATGAGATCCAACAAACTACAAATTCAGTGTACAACATGGGTTTCAACTATGGGCATGAACAATCAACTATAATAGTTCCAGGTAATTAACCCCAATAGTCATAGTCATGGTTATAGGTAGAAATATCATAATTAAGAACCATATGCGATTAATCACAATAGTCATGGTTAATTATCTAAAATAGTTCTGGGCAATAGTCATAGGTAATTAACAGTAATAGTTTTAGAGTCATGGTCATAGATAATAGCCTTATGTTCATAATCATAGGTAATAATTCTCATAGTCAAGAGTCATAGGTGATTAGCCACCATTGTCCTTGTCATTGTCATGGGCAATTAGACTTATGTTCACCGTTATAGGCATAGGCATAGTCTTATGTTCACAGTCATAGGCATAATCTTATGTTCTCAGTCATAGGCATAGGCATAGTCTTATGTTCACAGTCATAGTCCTTGGCCATTAACAGTAGTTTCAATGTCATTGGCATGTTAAGGTTATAGACATGAGAGAGTTTGATTTACAACATGAATGGGTCCAAAGCAATATTCACGAAAGTCAAGATCTAAGATGAACAAGAATAGATACGAATCAATTACCATACATAGATCCAATTCCAATTTACAACATGGATATTAAGTTTACAGCTTTTATCTAAAAGTAACTTGAACTTACAGTGCGTGGATCGAGAATTAGAAAGCAAAATTTGATTGTTGAATCTCTATTTGATTGATCGTGTTCTAATTGAAATCCCCTAATTTGCAAATCTCTAAGCGTAGTCTTGATGGAGAAGGAGCAGTCCTTTTTCTTCCTTTTTATCTTATTATTTAGATTATCTTAGAAGCAGCATAAGGGAAAAATGAAATGGTGCGGAGAGAATGAGGCTATAGGGCTGCTTATATAGGGTTAGGCAGACGAATCTGGTCACGAAACAAGTCTAAATACATCAAAATGCATCTGGCTCAGGAAATGGGTTCGGGAGGCAGGTCGACCCCCAGGTCGACACTATGGTCGACCTGGTCCCTGGGAGGTCGACACTGTGGTCGACCCCCAGGTTGACCTAGTCTATGGGCGGGAGTTTTCCCGCCCTGCCTGGTGCGGGGTTTGAATTCGAATTTCGAATTCGAAATTCGAGCTATCTTTGATTCTGAAAATTACTGAAACTTCTAGAGGTCATAACTTGGTTATACGAACTCCGATTTTCGAAAACTCAGACTCTATTTCGTGTAAAATTTCGAGACGAACGCAATGCATAACCCGTTTCCCTTGATTCTTATTTTAAAATTTAATTCTTCCTTGATTTATGACTTTAACATGTTATAAAAATTTGGGTTGTTACACAGATGTTAAATGCAACCAGGAACCCAAAACCAGTGTCGAATTCAAGGATCGAAATCTCGATCTTCCTTAACTCGCAACCCTAGTTCTCATGATTGAAGTACATAACGAACCAAAAATCACTTGAACCCAAAAATATGTATACGAGATTGAAGGGAAAGCCAATGGGGTCACAACGATACTAATTTTGCAATTTATTCAATTTTCTTTGATTTTCTCCTGAATTTACAAAGAAGAATATCTCTCGTTGGAAAGAAATTAGATAGAGGCGGATTGTCTGTTGACTTTGGGGAAAGAAAATGACTTTGGTTAGAAGTGTTAGCATTATTTGTAGGTAGAGAAAATATTATTTCAATCGATTATTATATTTAATTTTAACCAACCGCTATTTGTATTCGGCATTAAAAATTCACGCGGTCACATACAATATCCAAATTCCATGAAAATGGACATGCAGCCACAGTTCGACATTACGGACCCAACGAAACTGGTTTCGTCAAATTCCGACTCCATTTACTCACACAGTGTATTTTTAAAGGTCAAAATACTGATTGTTTTTCACAATAAAAATCCGTACGGCCAAATACTAACTCTCAAAATTACAAACATTGAAATCTAAAAATAATTTAATATTGCGGATCCAACAAAATTAGTTTCGTCGAAAATGGAGGTCGTTTGCATAACCGGCTATTTTTAAAGCTCTAAATAATCCATTCAAATATATAAATATATTTAAAAACAATTTAATTAAATATAAATAAATATATTTTATCGTATATATATTCACACAGAATATTTTATAGCTCCAATTGGATTTATAACTCGATATTCGAATCCCGGTTGAATCGATATTCAATTTATATTGAAAAATCCATTTATAATATAAAAAAATCGCTATAAGTTATAAAGGAATTCCATAACGCCTTTTCAAAAAATTTATTTGGACATAAATCAAAATCTACATGACAAAATCCCAATTTTTCTCTTCCATTAGAAAAATATACTTCACCAGCTCCGAACGTTTCTTGTTTCATAGAAATCCGATTTAAAATGGATTCTGTATATTCGTTCAAAGTTCGAATCGCCAAATTACGAACCGTAGCGCCATTTCGAGCTCGATTTTAATTATAATATAATTATACGCTCAACTATCGTTTATATAATATATTCGTTAATATAATTCAACTCTAAACTGAATTATATGATATATATCGTCTAATTCACACAATATTGTGAATTGAGCTATTTCTGATTATTTCAGAAATTAGATATACTATTCTATTATTTAATATAATTAAATATTCACTATTATTTAATTAAACATATATTTAAATCTCTATATCACTATTTAAATAATTAAATTAATTAATTATAATACCATAGAAATATGGGTCGTTACATTCTTCCCCCTTAAAATAATTTCATCCTCGAAATTGCTAAGGTAGAAAACAAACCCTATTGACTGGTTAAACATTATTTGTACACTTCTTAACTTCAGTTTCAAATAAACAGTTTAATTTCAATTAAATATTTATTCGTTCCTACTAATGAAAATTTTAAAAAATCCTGAAAATTTTCTAACACCTTAACTTTTCAAAAAAAATCGCCAGTACCTCCTTTGTACTGGTCAATAGTTCAAACTCCAACTCGTCTCTCTAGGCCTTCTTTAACCTAAAAGAAAATCAAACAGCCAAGCGGCTTGCCAATTCATCTCATCATAATCTCAAACCCATATAAAAATAAACTTGTACCTTTTTGTCGGCCATACCACTATATCTGTTGCATCTATTACCAATTCAACATATACCAATGTTATCCAATAAAACTCCAATTAGTTTTTATCCTCAGATCAACCATTGTCTTATAACTAAGCCAATTTCCCTTCTGAACTAAAATCCCATTATCAATTCCAAATTCTTATAACATCAATCCAACTTACTCGATATCATTATATTGTAATTCAACTTCCACTTAATTGACTTCAATTTAATTCCAATTTGCTTTTCCAAATTTCAATTCAATTTGGCTTTTAATTCAAACAATCTTTCCTTGGGAATTTCAAATAACTTGGCTTTTCAAAAATCAAATACCCTTTTCAATATTCAAAACGACTTATTTTTCCCAAAACAATTCAAAAACAAAAAATTTGGTAGTAATCCGTCACTTACAACTCGAAAATGAACACTAATGATGTCGCGATTCATCATCAGAGTTATTTCCCAGCTATCGAAGTGAGTTCAATACTATATCACTTTCAAAACCATATCAAAACACTTCCATTTTGAAATTCATTTCAAAATATCCTTTTCAATGCTTGAAAACAATTCAAAATCTCCCAGAATTTTAAAATTCACATATATGTGTAACGACCCGTATTTTTCGGCCTAATTATTTGAATTATTTTATTACTTAAAATTATTGGTTTGAATTTAAATAATGGGATTTAATTATTTTGTTTTGAATATTTATTTATATTAATTATATAATAATATTTCAATTCCAAAATATTGGAAAATATGAAATTTGCAATATGTTGTGATCGGGCAATTTAAATTAGTCAAATATTGTTTATATTGCAATTATCGTAGCGATTTCGTTTATAAAGCGATGATTGAGCATTAAATTTATAATTTAATTATAAAACGAGCTGCAGCAGCGCGGTAGTTCGTATTATGGAGTTTTGAACTTTAAATAGTTGTATAGAATTCAAAATAAGTTGGATTTTCTCGAAACAAGAAACATCGGAATCTGTTGGATAATATCTTTCTAATGGAGAAGAAAATTCCAGTTTTCATAGCGTAGATTTTATTTTATGTCCAAATCAAATTTTGAAAAGGTTGCTATGGAATTCCTTTATACATTATAGCGATTTATTTATATAAAACAAAGGATTTTTATTTTTCTGAATATCGATTTGGCTTGAAATTCAACCCGGTATATTTTATTCTGGTAGTGTATGAAATTCTGCTCGTGTATGGCCAATTTCAATATTTTATTTATATTATATTGAATTATTTTAAAATTGGTTATTTTAATTTGAATTGGGCGGTTATAAAAGGGACTTTATTCAAATGACCTCCGTTTTCGACGAAACAAATTTTATTGGAAACGGAACAGTAAATTATTGCTAGATTTCAATTTGCACATAAATCAGAGTTATTTTGTGAGTGTGGTAAAGTAAAATGCAAATAGAACGACCATTTGGACGTGAACGAGCGTCATTTGAGCTAACGGACTCGGAACTCGATGAAACAAGTTTCATTAGGACCGTAACATCAAATTATACTATGTCATCCATTCGCAACACGAACAGAGTTTGTATGTGAGCACAGAAGCCAATAAACGACATTCAGAATTGCGATAGACACGAAATAAAATATTGTTCATCAAATCAACATAAATAATTATTATTTTCCATTTATTTATACCCATCTCATTTCAGTAAAACCATCCAAACTCATTTCCTTCGTTCATCAGCAAAGTTATTTGCAGAAAAGTCCTCAAACACAAATTTAATTATAACTTCATATCCGTCATGAATTTGCAAAGACCATCTGAAGCAAAAATGAAGATCGGAGTGAGATCTAGCTCCAGCAAAAATTTGGTGAAGTTTCATGGCCTATGGTGGCTGGAATGGCACAAAAACCGAGGATTGGAAGTTTCTTTTATGGTGGTTTCAAGGAGGAGGAGGCTGATTCAGGTGTTTGGTCTTAATGGAAAGATGGAGGGGAGAGCTCAGGCTTTGATTTGGCACCGGTGTGGGGTACTTCGATGGTCAGAGGTGAGAGAATCGGTGAGTTGAACGTGGGTCACTATTTCGAGTTCATCAGTTTTTCTGGAAAGGGTTTTTCGTTCGTTTCTAGTCGGAGGCAGCAGCGAGGTGGTGAGGTTCCTGAAGGCGATCGGTGTGCAGGTGATAGGCGCATCAATTGGTCCAAGTCCGGTGGCTTCCATGTCATTGTGGCGGCGGAATTTGCTTGATCTATGGATTCCGGTCATCTCTTTGATCTGGCGACTGTTGTGGGTTATGAGGCCCAGGCTTTTGGGCAACGGTGGTTAGTTGAAGTGCGGTCATGGAGGTCATTTCAGGTTGGTGTCTGGAGGTGATGAGGCATCGCTGGCGATGGATGGTTCTGTCAAGCTCTCTGAAGAAAATTGGTATCGGGTTTTCTTTGAGAACGAGATGAGTAAACGCATGATTAACGGGTAGTTACCTGACTAATGACGTGGAATTAACTTAAAAAGGTAATTAAATTATTTTAATTAATTAATTAGTTAATTATCATATTTATATTCATAACTTTAAATTAGCATAACTTTTTCATACATTAACGAAATTCAGCGAAATAGGATCCGTTGGGATCGCAGGGACGAGGCCTAGATGATGGCGCTGACTGGGATTCGATTAGAGATGATTGGAATTTCAGATAAACGATCATTTAAAATCTAATGAAGAAAACACGTCAATCGTCAACCAGAATTAAATCTGGTGAGTTAATTCTCACACCCTTTGGAATCCTGTGATGTGGTAAATTCATATCAAAATATAATTTACCGCTAAAAGTATAAATTGGTTGATTGGTTGCTATTGGCAGATTATTGTTGATTTCTTGTTGTCATTTATATTTCATCAGTAGATTATTGAAATTTATTTCATATATTATTATCAAATGTATAACGAGCTGTGATGCAGGGAAGAACAGGTTGGAGGGATCCGACCGGATTCCTCAAATATTATATATGTTGTTTAATTGTTTCATATTGTTGATATATGAACTGATTTAACCCCAGATGGTAGTAAAACCTGTTTGAACATGATGGTTGAATAAATATTCACCTGTGTTGTGTTTAAAATCAATCGACAGTGTTGATTGAGTAATTGGCAGTGAATGGCCCAAAATGTGTTGCTTCAGATGTCGGTTTACCGTTCAGTGAATTGACGCAGTTTTAAGTTATAAATTGTTTTGTAACTGAACTGAAGCTCTTCAGTCATTTTATATAATTAATTAAATTAGAAATTTATGAATAAATATTTCAATCGGGCTTTTAAAAGAATTTTTTTAAATGGTTATGAAATAAGATTTTGTGATTTACGCAAGTGCTGAAAGCAGAAACCTTAGAAATTACCTACGTGTTGGTAAAATGGGTTAATTGTTTTTAAAACAATTAAATGGCATTTTAAATTAATTAAGTTATTTAATTAATTTAAAGGGAAATGAAAAACGAAAATCAGTTAATAGTTAACTGATATGTACGGTTGGTAAAATCCACCGTTTTTGAGTAAAATGGACAAATGAATAAATTTGATTTAAATATTCGTTAAAGTTTAACAAATAGTGTTAAATATTTTTTAATCTTCGTTTAACTATGAGTTAAGGAAATCATTGAATTAGTGTGCATAAAGTAAATTATTATTTAATAAGCTTTTAAAAAAAATTACCATTTTAGTTAATAGACAAGTAAACTATCTTTAATATAGTTAATAATAAAGTTAATTATTATTTTAATTAATATTAATTAAAGCGATGACTTTTAATTAGACATCGATTAAGAAATGTTTGAGTAGCGATAAGTTTTGATAAGAAGGAGCAATAATAGTTATAAGGAGATTTATAATCTATAGCTTTCAACAAGATTTGTAAATGAGATGTATAAGTGAATGTGAAGATTTAAATAATATTTTAGTTAATTACTAAATTAAGTAAAAGGGAATTCAATTGAAATGAAATGATAAGGAAGATGATAAATATATTAGTAACAGGTTGAAATATGGTAATGGTAAATGTTTTTAAATAAAATATAAGAAGTTGTTCAAGAAGTATCAGATTTTTATTAGTGATTTGGAAGGAATCCAAACAAGGTTTTGAGAGGGATTCTTTAAAACAAAATGTCAACCTTAAAGGTCAAAGCATGCAATTGAGCGAAACATTGTAAAAGAAATAAGAATTACAAATGTAAAGAAATACATATAATTGGGTTATGTTAAACATTAGTAATGGGTTTTTGAAATAAAATCCAAGTTAACGAGTCTTATTTAAAGAAAGTGAAAAGGCGGATTTTTAATCCAAGATGAAGTTTATGATAAGAATGCTCGTATAAATGGAAATAGATTATTCGACGAGTGATTTTTATTATAAATCAAAGTGTTATGAGTGCAGTAATGATTTAAGTTAAAGTGGGGTTTTGCGGACATTTACTTAATCAAACGAATTATGTAAAGAGGTTATATTGGGAGAAGATTTCAAATGTAAGAAAATGTTTATAAAACCGGATTTTGAAATCAAAGTGATAGAGGAGATTTTAATATCATTGGTTAAGTGAAAAACTAGTATTTATTCTGAGATAAGAATGTTGTCGATCAAGGTCTGAGAGGTAAATAAAATACCCCAACTTGAACGACTTCACCATTATCGAGGAATGGTATTAGTTTGGAATGAGGGATGGTGTTGGAATTGGTTTTATTCTATACGAGGAAGATTAAACACTAATGTGAGATTTTGGTGTATAAATGATATTGCAATATTAGTTTCAATATAAATAAGAATATTTGATTTTAATTATATAGCTTAACATTTGATTTATCATATTAGAATTGGTAATTTGGTTTATACCATTAAGTATTATACATATATTTATATCGTGAGATACTCGAATATAGAAAAAGAGGAAAAGGTTTTGAAGAAATATATCGATATTTCCAAAAGAAATGGAAAGCTGGGTGTATATATATATTCAGGTTCTAAGGTATTTGAAATAGTTTTTGTTATAATAAATTAAGAATAATTATAATATTTAAATAGATTGAAAAAATTAGAAGTTAATTAACCATTTTGTTAAATATATTTTAATAGGCGGAGTAATGTCAAGTATTGAATCAACAAACTCATTTTATTCACACATTTGTTCTTTGATAGTTAAACCACCGACTATCAAACCTGACCAATACGCTTGTTGGTACGGAAAGACCGGGATTGAAATTATATTTGAAAACCATTGTGAACCAACATATACGCGAAGATGGAAATTGAAGATGGAGCAATTGAAGACCGTGGATCTTCATAAGCTGAAGGACTACTTGTCAAATTTCTCTGGCTTGCAACCAGAGTTATTTGATTTGTGATTTTGTCGTGGTTAAAATCTGTGGATTGCAAGGACTACTTGCTACTGATCCATGGGGTGATTCCTATATTGGATGCGGTAGGAGGATGCCTTCGGTTCATCCTGTTCCTGGATGACTTGTATGGACAAATGTCTGACAAATTATTTCCAAAGGATCACGTACGTTGATTTCTTCAAACGTATTATAGTTGGTTAGCTCCCAACTATAGTATTTTTGTAGATGTCAACTAGTGATAGCTGACGGATCTAACAATGTAGCATTCAAAGTGAATGATGACCAGATGATCTAAAGGATAAATTCTAGCCTCAAACCTCGTCAACCGGGAAATGACAAAAATCGGGCAGCAGCATGGCTATGTGGGTCGCTCCCATTAGGGTGTATAATCACCTATCTAGAGAAATTCCATTTGCTTCTTAAATCTATTTCGATGCTGTCCATTTTCGGGAGACGGCTGGTGATCCCAACCGTCGGTGATATACACTCGATACACTCAAGCGAAATGAGTGGTCGGTCATGTTTGGGCCGAGTTGCAAGAAGTTCTTGTTGAACCCCGTGTATTCGCCTCTAGAGATACACTATCGGAAGGTGATCCCATACCTTGTCATAGTCGGAATCCAATCTTCAATAAGCGCCCGCGGTTTTGATTGTATACTATATATGTGGAGCATGAGATGCAAGCGTTCCGCTAGATTGTAATCTATTTGTATTTAGACATAATTATAATATCAGAACAATGTATGATTTTCAAAAATGGTTTGGGTTATAGTAAGGTAAAAACCATCCGTGTTTATTTGTGGGCTGGTCTTACTATTATCATTTTATTTCAAAACGATTTTCCAAAGTTAAAAAAGTTGTTTTATTCTGTGAATTTATCACTGAAAGTATTCCAGACTGACCCGGTGAAATTTTCTTTTCTTCAAATGCGCTCGAGTCAGACCGAGTGTATTTCCAGGTTAGGTTCGCTTGGAGTTTCAGGAGCTGGAAGCAGGAGGCTTCACCGCTAGTTATATAAAGTTATTATTCCGCTATGTCTGATATATGTTGTACTCTGATGCTTGGTATGTATATACAGTTCTTTGTATAAAGAAATTTGATATTATATTTTATCTGTTCCGCTGTGAGATTCTGATGTGGCGTTCTCCTTCCTTCTTCTATACTAATATTTCTTACGTTCTTTTCTCACCCTCTAAATTCTTTCTAATAACGTTCCTGTGTTTTCGGTGCTTGGAAGGTTGGCATTAGGTACGATGATTGTATTTATGTCGATTTTCGGGGCCGAAGATACTTGGGTCATTACAATATGATTCATTTACAAACACTTTTATAAGCTTCCAGGGTTTAAATTCCGATTCTAATTTAAATTCAAATTTAACTCATCTGATTTCAAGTATTTCACTTATATGAATTCTGATTGGCTATATACATAACCATTTCACATTTTATAATCTTATTCGATTATAATAGTGACCAACACATCCAATATATTATAATCATTTCAATATAAATCCTTTATATCAAAATATAATTTGGGTAAAATTATTTCACTTACCCTCTTTTCAAAAGATACAGTGTCGATTCATCGTATTCGAGTGTTTATAAATCCCTATCGATATAGTGGATCAAACTAATCGACCAAAACCCATAAACAACTCAATCAATAAATCTCCACAATATAAAACAATTTTATACTAAAAAACAAATACTTCTCTCGTATATATACACTCAACTCAATCTAGGGCATTTCTAACACCATCTCTACTAAGTCACGCCCTAGAGGCAAGGTAATTACTTAACCTTAAGCTCCGATACCAACTGTAAAGACCTGGGTTTTCGCGATCGTGGTTATCGACATAAACTTAATGTCGACTATCCAAGCATCAAAAATAGTGGATAGTTAATGAAATAAAATAGAGGGTGAGAATAGATAAGATAGAAACTTAGAATAGAAGAAGAACATCACAACATCAGAGTAAACACGAATTTCACAGTCGGACGAATAAATATATTTCATAACATAACTTTGAAATAAAACAGTATCTGTGTACAATACCATTATTAGAGTATAACACTTAAAACACAACAGAAATAACAATAGCTATATAATCCTAAAACTTCCTGCTCCAAGCTCTCAGTATATCTGTAAATCCTGACTACTTGACTGCCCGTACAAAATTGGGCACCCAAGAGTTTAGGGGAAACAAAACAAAATAAACTCTGGGTCAGTCATGTGACTGGTTTGAGTAAACTCAAATCATCTGATTTAACTTTCAAAAATATTTTTGAACCAAAGGATAATCGTAAGACCGATCCACACATAAACACGGATGGTTTTTACCTTATGATAACCCAAAATATTTTTCTAAAACGATACATGTCTGATATTGTAATAATGTCTAGATCAAGTAAATAAAAATCGAGTAGAAACGCTTTCATCTCACGTTCTACATATATAAAATACAATCAAAACCGCAGGCTCTTATTGGGTAATTGATTTCCAACTATGACAAGGTATGGAACCACCTTCCGATCAGTGTACTCTAGAAGCGATACACTAGAGTTCAACAAGAACATCTTGTAACTCGGCCACACATGACCGGCCATTCATTTCGCTTGAATGTTCCAAATATATTATCACCTTATGGTTGGTATACCAACATAACTGTTTCCGGGAGATACAGAAGCAAAAGAAGTAACAAATAAAATTCTCTAGATGGTGACAATATACCTTACTTGGGTGCGACCCACTTAGCCATGTTGCCTGCCCGATTTCTGTCATTTCCCAGTTGATGGGGCTTGAGGTCACAACGTATCTTTTAACAGATCACTCCTTCATTTACTTTAAATGCCACATCGTCATACCCGCCAAATCACAAAATTGATTCCCCCAAAAATACCATGGGTATAAGCTAAGAGAAACGAATTCCTCCACCACCAACGTAAATACGTTTGAAATGATCAAATTACGCGATCTTCTAGATATACTCTATCAGACATTCGTCCATTCAAGTTGTCCTAGGACTGGACAATCCGAAGGAATTATTCTATAAATCCATCTTAGGCAATTTCTACTTAGGATTTACTGAACAGCCCTTACATAACTCTGTCTTCAATTATCTTCATCATATTTGATTCGCAACGCTAATGCCATACGGAGTGGTTTTCAGATAATATATCTGATCCTGGTCTCTCTGTATTGACAACGGAAATGGTCAAAATCTTCGATAGTCGGTGATTTAACTATCAAAGGAAAACATGTGTGCAAACAACAATATTATTTCTAGATGGAAATTCTATCGATCAATCATCAATCAATATTTATTCATTTCCCCATTTCTCGTTTCCATATATTCATCAAATCCTTATTTTCTAATTTTAGAAATATACATTATTAACTTTGGAAAACGTTTCCATTTACGATTCACGCATCACTATCTTTTAACATATATCAGTCTAACTGTAAACTAGTAAGAGAACAACTTCCAAAATATAAACCCCGAAGGACAAAACCAACATCAGATCGATACCCAGAAAGCCATTCAACTCCACTAATTTCCAATCAGTTCTAATTTCAATAATTCCATTTAAATTCCTAATTCAATCCCCAAATTCCTTTATAATATTTTGTAACACCCCACCTCCGCCAGGGTCACTCACAAGAGAATGCACTGGCTTTGGAGGGGCGTTGTCAAGGTAAACATGCACAGAAATATTACATGACAGAACATATAAAACAGCGGAAGAAAAACCAAATTTCATTACCTCATAAAATTTAAAGGTCTAAAGCCTTTTACATCATAATTCCTTAAAAAGCCATTACATTGGAAACCTGTCTTGCAATAGTTAAAGAAGCATAAAACCACAGTCATAAAATATTCCCTAGGTAAAACGGTAAAGCAGCCATAGCCAAGAAAAATCCAAGCCATACATGATGACCTTGAAGCAGAAGAAGTCCGAGCTAAATAACAGTATTTCCTCCCTGAAAACCTAGGGGGGGAAACGGAAGACAAAGAGGCAAAAGAAAACGGGGTCAGTCATAAAGACTGGTAAGTCCTATCTACTTCCAGCATAAAAACAGGTAAAGGTAACATGACATGCATAAACTGAAAGTAAACATAAGGATGATGACAAGATAAACAAGCTAAACCAAGGTAATAGGGTGAACTTACTATACCAAGATAAACTACGGTCACTATGAATCAAGTATATTTGCCCTAAGGTTCTATCGAGTATAACGCCCCAAGGTTCTATCAAGTATATTTGCCCTAAGGTTCTATCGAGTATAACGCCCTAAGGTTCTATCGAGTATATTTGCCCTAAGGTTCTATCGAGTATAACGCCCCAAGGTTCTATCAAGTATATTTGCCCTGAGGTTCTATCGAGTATAACGCCCCAAGGTTCTATCAAGTATATTTGCCCTGCACCTTCCGTACTAGTATCCCAACCTGTGTCATGTGTTAGCTACAAAATGTCCCTTGCCCAATGTCATGAAATGGTCCATGTCAACCTTATGTAGGTTTTCCCCACTCGTATGTTTCTTTCCATGTATATGTTTAGTCCTTTGCCGTAAATCCTACGGGCTTCCTCACGCAGTTCTACACTACTTCAACGTAGTTCCATTATCCTTTAAATCATTTTGGACTGTCACCCTTGATCTAGCTGTATTTTCTTACCATGAATTCTTGAATGTTCGGCTAGGATTTATGCCACCTAGGACCACTAGGGATTACACTACCTACTAAACGTTTTTGTAACTCGGTTTGGGTTTTAGCCACCTAGGACCGCTAGGGATTACGCTACCCGTCAACCACGCCCTTTTTCCCATGTATGTATCGTGAATCGTTTTTCCATGTCTAGATGCACATGTATCTCAATGTGCCATCCGAGTCCCGCGCCAGGGCTAATCAAGAAATACAGGACTCGGTCGGGAGCTTTAGGTTATCTACCGATGCAGATATTAAGGTCTGTTTTTCTACCGGTGGTTATGGTCCTACGTGACCCCTCCCACAACTACTAAAAGGCAATCCAAGAAAATCATGCATGAGAACTATACTCCGGCCATCCATGCCCCACTTTCCTGTTGGTCAACCTCACCCATAACTAGATAGCAAGTATATGGTCTATTGGGAGTTCTCTGCCTTTCCGCATACGTACACGATTGACTAAAGATGGTAGGTAGTCGACGACGTGCTATCACAGGGCTAAACTAGATATCGCCAACTCCACGCTAATCCACCCCAGTCTTTAGGTTGCTCGCACAGCAACCAAGGCATACCCTTGGTTCTTCTACCGCAGACCTTAACCTCTGTGAGCCCAGGAGGATCATCTGCAACCTCACAGAGGGATACCAAGAGTACCCTCACGTCCCCTGAAGCTACCGTTTCGTCACCCAGTTCGCTGGAGCCTTTATCTAAGCCAGATAAACATTCGCTCCTCCTCGTGTGTTCCTTTTAAACGATGACCTACCGTATCAGGTTACTCATCTATCTGTGAACTGGTCCAATTGTCTTGACTAAGAATTATTACTTAGTTATCCTTAACTAAGGTTTAGCACTAAGTTTCCCTTCCCGTTATCCTTATTAACTACGATTTTCCACTTAGTCCCCTGAACTAGGGTTTTGTCTAATGGGTTAAGTGTTGTCATTTGAGTTCATGACTTACCCTGCCTATGAATCATGTCAAAATTGGCTAAGTATTCA
This sequence comes from Allium sativum, assembly GCA_030737875.1. Classification (NCBI taxonomy): domain Eukaryota; kingdom Viridiplantae; phylum Streptophyta; class Magnoliopsida; order Asparagales; family Amaryllidaceae; genus Allium; species Allium sativum. The sequence goes on along the minus strand of CM060912.1, from coordinate 874,542,849 downwards.
AGTTCAAGGCTTAGCCCTACAAACCATGTGTCAAGTTGGTTAAGTATATCAAGACGTTCATGACTTAACTCTAGATTATCGTGTCAGATTGGTTAAGTACGGATTAACTTAACCCTATCAAATTTACCGTGTCAGATTGGTTTAAGTATAGGTTGTCTTAACCTCATCAAATTACTAAGTAAAATTGGTTAAGTGTAGGTTAACTTAACCCCATTAAATTATCAAGTCGGATTGGTTAAGTATATTTAAGAGGTTCGTGACTTAACCCTATCAAATCATCAAGTTGGATTGGTTAAGTGTAAGTTAACTTAACCCCATCAAATTACCGAGTCAGATTGGTTAAGTGTAGGTTAACTTAACCCCATCCACTAGTCATATTTATAATGGTTAAGTATCATTCTTGTGGATTTGCTTAACTCTACCACGCATCGCGTTATCCCAGTCGGGTGTTATCAACCCATTTAGGTTAAACTAACCCATCCGATAATCATGTTATATGGTTAAGTGTCTTTAAGAAATCAAGTCGGTCTTACTTAACCTACCCATTCATGTCATATCGGTTAAGTGCCATTAGTCAAACTAACTTAACCCTATCATGTGGCATTAATTAAATTAATGCACCCCAACCTCTCACATTAGACTTTGTTGTGGTTACTGGTTACGCATTGCGGGTCCGGGCAGCTTTACACCACAACTTAGTCTAACCTCGGGTTTTGAGCGCAATATGACCAACTTCTCACATTGGGTCTTATTGTCTGTAGCTACTGGATTTGCCGGGAGGTTCCGGGCAGATTTATGCTACAAACTCAACCCAACCTCGAGTTGGCCACTTTCATGTTGTCCTACTTATCATGTTCATGTCAAATTTAGGCTACGACAAAATCCACGTTTTACACTTGTGCCCATTGTCCCATTACTTAATTCATGTTAAATTTCATAGCCCATCTCACGTTTGCCTAAACTACCCAAGGCATATTCCCAACGCAAGTGAAAGCGAGTCAACATAGTAGGAATAATATGACAACATATAGGCCTCAAATCATGTATGATAGCATAAAGGGATTGGCCTCAAACATATATGATAACATAAAAGGATTGGCCTCAAGCATGTATGATAGCATAACACTAGGTTCATCATCATAGGCATGTAAATGGTCATGAGAGGTTTAGGTTCTTTTACATGCATAAGCCCCAAGTCAAGTTCATATGAATATTCCACAAGCCAAATTGTTCAACGATTCATGCCAACATTTCCACAAGTCAAGATTAAATCTTGCATGATAAACTAAGTCAAACACAACATGAGTGGCATGATTTAATCACTAAGAAATAGCCCAAAGTCATAGGTTCAAGAGAGAGGCAAGACTAGATTCACATAGACTAGCATACTTAGGTTTCATCTCATTTTATTCCATGTCAACATTAGAACTACCGTTTAGATCTAAAAGTAGCTAGAACTTACATAGCGTGGCTAGAGATTATGAACAAGCATTTGTCATAGAACGGTGTAGGAATGATGCTCTACTTCCTTGATTTGATGTAGAAAGCTTGCTCCTTTGACATGGATCTAGTTGAATGCTCAAGCCCTTGAAGTTGGAGATGGAGGCCATGATCAAGAGAGATTTGGGCAGCACTTTTTTGTTAGGATGGTTTTTAGTGAATTAGGCTAGGTTTTAGGGTGCTTTTATAGGAGTTAGGACTAGTTTAGGCCCTTAGATTAACCCTAGTTTAGATCTGAGCCATCAAAAATCGTCACAGGCCAACAAACCAGACCACAAGACCCTGCAGGTGCACGCATGCCGACCTGGTCCGACCAGGGAAGTCGACTCCCAGGTCGACACCCAGGTCGACTGGGCAGTCGACCTGGTCCCTGGGGGGTCGACTCCCCAGTCGACTCCCCAGTCGACCAGGGGCTGGGCGGGAAATCTTCCCGCCCAGTCCGTTTGGGGCTAAATTCGAATTTTGAAAGTCTGTTTTCATTTTCTGATTTTTCGTGAAACCTCTAGAGGCCATATCTCGGTCATACGGACTCCGATTTACGATATTTCGGACTCGTTTCCGACCAAAATTCCGAGACGAACGCAACGGCGCAACCCGTTTCGCTTGATTCTTATTTTACAATTTAATTCTGCCTTGATTCTTGTCTTAACACGTTATTAAAATTCGGGTTGTTACATAGTTTATTTGCAAAATATTTACTTTAAATCAATATCATGTTACACCCGTGTGCGAAGCACGGGTCTAAACCTTCCTAATATAAAATTCTCTTTTTATAAAGCTCTATTCATTTTCCAAATATTTCCTTTTCAATATCCTATTTTTTCATAAATATTTCCTTTATAATTCCATTTATTATCTAGATAAATATTTCCTTTTATATTTGTTTTACAAATATTTCCTTTTCTATTCAATATCCACTTTGAAATTCATTTTTATAAAATCATTTGATTTCATATAAATATATTTTATTTTCAACATACATATTGAAAATTCCCATTTTAATTCAAGTATTATATATGGTATTGAAAATACCAATTAACAATGATCGATATCATTCAAACACACATAATCAACAATAGATTATATATCACATCATATATCACAATACATGAAAAGAACAGTATTATAAATATTGAGGAATCCAGTTGGATCCCTCCAACCTGTTTCCCTGCATCACAGATGTTAAACAATATAGTTAACATCAACTTCATTTCAATACGAAATATTCTGATAAATAGAATCAATGTTTGATTAACGATTTATATATATCGTTATCTATAATTTCAACCAACACACAAGAAATTCAACCAAACAACCATCACACAACAGTCAATCATCATTTTTCATTACTAGATTATCTTTAAAAAAATATAAACTGATAGAGTTAGTGAGTTTTACTCACATTGGACAATCATCTTGAATAACGATTACCATCGATTGATTTTGACTGACAATTTATTTCGCTATAAATTGTAATGAACTTCAATTCACTCCCAGTTAGTTCCAGTGTGTAGCCGCCGTCCATACGATCCCAACGGATCTAGTTTTGTTCAGTTCTGACAAAGTATGAGATAGTTATACTATTTACTGGCTAACACACATTATATATATTTATATATATATATATATACAATTATAGTTATTGAAAATCTTATCGGGCCTCACTCTTTTCACTTTGCCTAAACCCACTTCCTGTTATAACCCGTCTTCTCCATTAGCTTTGAAAACCGGACTCCGGTAACACCATTGCCATTTCCCTCTTGTCCGACGCTTCCTCAAATCCTCCAAATTTGATAAGGTCATCACCAGTATTTTACCCTTCAAAATCTCCTTCATCATTATACCAAAGATCCGAGCTCGCACGCAGTCCCGGTATCACGACATACCCTGCTTCACGCCGATCTACTTCCTGCTCTATCACCTCGTTAATTCATAATACCCCAAACAGAATACACCATGATCTCTCTCTCCCATTTATCTATCGCCCCATACCCAAAATGCAGAACTCGATGCTACTTCCTCAAACCTGACATCGAGTCATTCCCAGAAGCTCATGAGAAAATGCGAAAGTTTTTTGTTTCGATCTTCACCAAATTGTGTACGTAGGTGCTAAACGCAACCAAGAACCCTAAACCAGTGTTGAATTCAAGGATCGAAATCTCAATCTTCCTTAACTCGCAACCCTTGTGCTCACGATTGAAGTACACAGCGAACCAAAATCACTTGAACCCAATAATATGTACACGAGATTGAAGAGAAAGCGAATGGGATCACAATGATACAAATTTTGCAATTTATTGAATTTTCTTTGATTTTCTCCTGAATTTACAAAGAAGAATATCCCTCGTTGGAAAGAAATTAGATGGAGGCGGATTGTCTATTGACTTTGAGGAAAGAAAATGACTTAGGTTAGAAGTGTTAGCGATATTTGTAGGTAGAGAAAATATTATTTTAATCGATTATTATATTTAATTTTAACCAACCTCTATTTGTATTCGGCATTAAAAATTCATGCAGTCACATACAATATCCAAATTCCATGAAAATGGACATGCAGCCACAGTTCAACATTACGAACCCAAAAAACTGGTTTCGTCAAATTCCGACTCCGTTTGCGCAAACAACATATTTTTAAAGGTCAAAATACTGATTGTTTTTCACATTTACAATCCGTACGGCCACGTACTGACTCTAAAAATTATGGACATTGAAATCTAGCAATAATTTAATATTGCGGATCCAACAAAATTAGTTTCGTCGAAAACGAAAGTCGTTTGCAAAACTGGCTATTTTTAAAGCTCTAAATAATCCATTTAAATATATAAATATATTAAAAAACAATTTAATTAAATATAAATAAATATATATTATCGTATATATATTCACACATAATATCATATAGCTCCAATTGGATTTATAACTCGATATTCAAATCCCAGTTGAATCGATATTCAATTTATATTGAAAAATCCATTTATAATATAAACAAATCACTATAAGTTATAAAGGAATTCTATAGCGACTTTTCGAAAATTTGATTTGGACATAAATCAAAATCTACATGACGAAATCCCAATTTTTCTCTTCCATTAGAAAAATATACTTCACCAGCTCCGAACGTTTCTTGTTTCATAGAAATCTGATTTAAAATAGATTATGTATATTCGTTTAAAGTTCAAATCGCCAAATTACGAACTGCAGCGCCATTTCGAGCTCGATTTTAGTTGTAATATAATTATATGTTCAACTGTCATTTATATAATATATTCGTTAATATAATTCAACTTTAAACTGAATTATATAATATATATGACCCAATTCACACAGTATTGTGAATTCAGCTATTTCTAGTTATTTCAGAAATTAAATATATTATTCTATTATTTAATGTAATTAAATATTCACTATCATTTAATTAAACAGCTATTTAAATATCTGTATCACTATTTAAATAATTAAATTACCTAATTATAATACCGTTGAAATACAGGTCGTTACAAAAGCAAATTGGTCTTGAACCTAGTCCACTTTATTTAGAGTCGAAGGATCAGAATCAAAAAAGGCTTTCGCTAGGACGAGAGCTTCTTCAGCTAACCACACTCTGTCGAAGATATTTTTGAACACATCATTATTTCATATCTTGAGATAGATTTGAAATGTTTGAGCTTGAGGGAGAAAGCAGCTAATGGAAAACTGATAGCTAGGAGAACCAGGATTCCTCCACCATCGAAATGGAGTGATGAGATCTCTATATAGATTTGAATCGGAACGAAGAAGGCCTCGATGAGGAACAAGGTGCGCGCCAAAAAATCAATGGAGCGTGATCCGAATTTGTGTGATGAAGGCCTTAATCGAAAATGAGAACAGGAGGTTAAACCATCCCTCTGAACCAAATACCTAGACCAACCTAGAAAGGATCCCGCTGGGTTCTTCTTGGTTATCGCGCCAGGTAAAGGCAAAACCAGCAAAAGAGACCTCCGACAAACCTCATTTTCTCTCTTACCTATACTTGTCCTCATTTAATAAGTGCTTTAAATTTTTTGTATTTTTAGTTTTGGAATGTGAAAAAACTTAATATCACAACAGTCAGTGACCGATCGATTTTTAACTAACGTCAAGCACATATTTATATTTCTTTCTTCATTGATATTTTAATAAAAAGATGGTCAACTACATTGCCACGACCAGAACCAGTGTTGCCACTCTACCCTACTACGCCCCTGCGACCTCCGCCTCCCTCCACCTCCGACCCCCTTGGATTGCCTCTCCCAAAAACATGTATGTTCCTTTAAAAAAAAATTATCGAACCTGGCCTGTGCCATGCTCAGCCTAGACGCCAGCCTTTCCTATGACGCCGCCTCTGCCTCTGACCCCCAAATGAAGCCGGCAACCATCAATAGCCCGTACCTTGCTGTGTGCGTGACTATGGGTTGAGTTTGTGTGCTATGTACATTTGTGTGTATTTGAGTTGTGTCTGAAATCAATGAGATGTGTAGGTGAAGTGGTATAGCATAGAGATGAAAAGGGTGAGGTTGGATGTTCAATCCTGCGTGTGACCAATTTAGATAAATTTTTGCTTGGGGTGTTTTATACAACACACACACATACACACACACACACACACATATATATATATATATTGTTTCACACGAGTGTGTATATATATATTATAAAATAATAGGAAATGGATATGGAATTGTTATTTGATCTTGGGTTGATTATCGTGATTTGTAATAGAGAAAAATTGTGTGACTTGTTCAATCCGTTTGATTTGATCGTCTTGTGTTAGCTTCCGTGTTCGTTTCAACTTATGTAGCCTATTTTTGTTTTGCTACGCAAGGTGAGAATCCTCACTCATGATTAACAATTTCAATATGTAAATTGACGTCATTTGAAATGACATATGAAATGTTAGGATTTCTCTAGAAAACCCAATTTATTTGTTATGCAACTTGTGGACATATGACACCACACTTTTGACATATATGACACGAATTTGATTGTTATGATATGTTCTGATTTGTATGTGTTATTTGAAATGTTATATTTGTGTTGTTCTCACACTGCAAGTTCCTTATAGACTTGTAAAGCGATTATGGGTTGAAATGATATATACCTGAATCACTGTATAGATTTAGGAATTTAAGTTGAATTTATTGGGATGTGTGTTAAAATGATAAATACTTGTAAACTAAGGAAAGATAGGTTAAAATGGTATATATCCATATCTCTTGGCCTAGGTAGAAAATTATATACAGACACCATTGGTCTGTATGAAAATTATTTTCTAAAACATAAATATGTTTTCGTTTAAATAAACTATTTTAGAATTTTAATTATAAAATTATTTATATTATTTAAATTATGTTTTATGTAATTTAATAAATATTTTATTATAGTTTACTATTGTTTAAATTTTAATTCAATACATAAATATAGATTTTTATACGGATATGAATATAGATTTTCTAAATAAGGTTAAAAAAGAAGCTAGAAATTTAGTTATGACTTGAATGAAGTTACAAAATTAAGTTAAATTGGATTAAGATGTGATGTAGAAATTAACGAAATGGGTTTTTATGAATTTGTTATGATCTTGAAATTTAATAAACTGATTTGATAATAATTTATTAAGTAAATGTTTTGGATCCAAGTAAAATTGAAGTTAAAACATTTATAATCAATTAAATTAAAAACTTAGATTTAAATTGATGTGAAATTATCAAGATTTTATTTTAAAAAAAATGAAATTTGAATAGTTTGGTTTAAGTAATGAAATCGAACACAACTCGAGTATTATTTTAAAATAAGTTGAAATCAAGAATATATTGTTAAAAGTTTAAACTTGATTTGAATTTGAAAATTTGAATTTGAATTGATGATAACCCGAACTTGGAAATATTGATAAGTAGTTTAGATTGGACTGTCTTAAATTATTTGAAATTTATATTTTTCTATATTAAAATATTTAAATTAATTATTACTTTATAACTACCTTATATGTATTTAACTATATTACCATACTTTCTATAACTATTTCAATTATATTTTTTTATTTGAAGTATTACTTATTTTATAATTATATTAAATAAGATTATTTTATATAAATATGATTATTTTTAAACAAAAATATTTTTATGTTATATTAACTATTTTAAATAAAACTTGTTCTAGTCCATGCTATTGAATCCTAAATTGTTAAAATGAAGATTTTCAAATAATGACATTATATATATATATACACATATATATATGAATATGAAATTAAAATGTAAGTTTGTAAATAATCTGTTTTGTAAATATGGAAATCTCAATATTGAACTTAATCCAAAAAAGAAAGGATTTGAATTATGATTTAAGAACTTAATCAAATAATGAATTAATTTGAATTATGATTCATGACATTGAAACATTTGAACATAATTATTTGAATATAAACCAGTGTTGTTATTATATTTGTTTATGATATTTAAATATGATTTTTGAATGTAAGTGATCATGGTGTTAAATAAGTGTTTGGTCGTTAAAGAGACCGTAGTCGGGATTGTCGTACTCTCTGCCAATAATGATACCACTTACAATTGTGCATGTGGTAGAGAATTCATAATGAAGTAGGTTGGTTTGGCGAACGCTGTTGGAATGAAGTAAGAGAATGATGATGGATAGTCTTGACCTTCGGGTCAAAATTAAAATGACTAAAACAAGAGTCATACCATGATTAATGGATGTAGCACCTCTTATCAAACACATTTCTTTAATAACATATCTATTACTTTGTTATTTGATTGGGGCCTTTTGATTATAGGTGTGTGTTTCGAGCTGGGCGATAGTTGCGGCTATGGGTTCCCATCGGTCCGGACATGCAACTGATAAAATTCTACCCTGGATATTGCCTCGTGTGTCTTGTCAGATTATCTTGATCTAGCCCTCTACAATTTAGATTTGTGTCATACCTATGGAGTGTCATTTGATGCCACTAATTTACAGTGGATTTATGGTACTCTATAGACTGCTGCATTATAAACGGTGTAAGGAAAAATGTAATCCCGCTTACGCTATTTTCGATGTTATATCTAACCATAGACACTATTATAATAGCGTATTATATTATATAATATCTAGTTTAACATATCCTTAAAGGATAGAATCCCAAACATTCTTTAAGTTACTTGTGCATTTCATCTGTGCATTTCATTTGAGTTAATTTACTATTGAGAATGTTAATCATAAATCAAATGTTTTGTTTTTTTTGATTTGATGCTCGATTCATACCTATGAGTTCAGCTTTGGTGATTCATCTTTTGAGTACTGGAGATCCATTAGAGATTTAGCTTATTATCTATCTACTGTTAGTATCTTGGTGATTCACTTATTTCATTTCCATCACTTGCTTATGTTCTAGGCATTTATGTATCTGAAATTTTCTAATGCATTTAATTACGACTCTAATATTTTATTTTGTTTATTTTGAGATTTTATGCTTAGTAGCTTCATGAACTACTAAGTTATTTATATTGCTACGCGTTATCTTGCTATTTTATATTTGTGATCTGTTTGTGTTCTGTGATTTGATTTATTAACCCCATAGTTAAAACAATCTGTTGTTTTGAACGATTTGAGTTTGTTTTATTACCGACTTAAATGGTAAGAAAAAACAGACTGTTACAGCTTTGATGAGATAAGGTGGTAGAGTCTTAGCCTCAAAGGGGAACATGCAGTCTTCTTGATAACTGAGGTGAATCATCACATTGTAGGAAGTTTGAAGGAAACGATGCAGCTTCGAAGTGGAGAGATGATATGGATTTGCAATGTAGATAAGGCGACATAGCCATTTGCTTCTGGCATAGCGAAGCACCTCTAAAAGGCTTTCAGAGCATTGCCTCTAAAGTGATGCCATTGTGATAGGCCAAGTAACTTAAAAGAGCGAAGCTCTCTCCTAATACGGATGTCACTCATTGATTCTATCTCAAGTTGTATGTGATTCTCCTTTTCTTGAAAGTGAAACAATCTGCAGTGTATTAACTTTCCCAGATGCGAAGCGAAAAAACTTTCCCGATCGAAGCAAAACAATTTTTTTGTCTAAAGCGATGCATATATGATGTACCATAACCTTACCTGCATTTCTAAATTTCAACTTTCGACCTTTTCTTTAGTGTGAAAAATAGACGCAATGACAAACTTTGGACCAAAAATTAGCATGAAGGACATCAAAATATATTTTTAAGCTGAAAGACAAACTTCACAATTAATTAGGTTAAAGGACAGTATTAAATATAACTAGCATTTTGTACAGTTATAACTAGCATTTTTGTATAGTGTGAAAACTGAATATAATGCTAGTTATATTTAGTATTTTCCTTCAGTTTAATTTTCGTTCAAAGTTTGTCATTCAGTCTAAAAACGAAACTGTTCAGTCTAAAAATGAAACTTTGTGTCCTCCAACCAGGCCCGGCCTTAGGCTTAGGCGGGCTAGGCGGTCGCCTAGAGCATCGGGCCGGGATAGAGCCTCAAGATAAATTCATATGCATATATATAAATACACACACACACACACACACACACACACACACATATATATATATATATATATATATATATATATATATATGGTAGTGTTATGTTATTAAAAGTAAAAATAGCTGGTTGGAAAGGGTATTTAGCTCCCACGTTGAGGTTGCAAGATTGATCTTGAGGAGCTTTATATTTGATATTTGCCTATTTTCCCCTTCCTATCTTCCACTGTCTTGTACTACTATGAAAGGACCCGAACTTCCCTGGTCTCCGAAGAGAAGAGAAAGAACAAATTATTTTGAGAACATGACAAAATAGAACATAGACGGAAGAACATTTCATTGTATATTACAACAATTCCATCAGAATACAAGAATATACAGAGTATGAATAAATATTACACAGAAATATCAGATATTTAAATTACATTAAAGTACATCACAACGGAAATAATACAAAACACAACTAGAAGGAGATATACGGATACAAAGCTTTCCGGATATCGTTCCAGCTGTAAACCAGGATCCTGTGAATATAAATCTGCAAAACCAAAACTACTAGCTGCCCACGTCAAAATAAGGGCACCCAGAGTTTAGGTTAAAACAATAAACTCCAGGTCAGTCATGGGACTGTGTGAGAACTAAAAATAGTTATTAATCTTTATTTTTAAAGTTAGGCAAATCAAGGGACCACGTCGTATAACACGGAACGGGTTTCCTCCCTAGAATACCAGTGCATAAACAAACAGCGCAATGCTAAATAAAGAAAAATGAAGCTATTATAAAACCCAGTTCCCATCACACAATGCAACGTAAGCCGGAGGATAGGGTTTTTACCTTATAATAACCAAGAATGCTTGATACGTTTAAAACGAATCATTTGATACTATTATAAGTGCATAGTGTATAAAACAACTTCACATCATAAGTATCAATCATAGACGGCATAAGCGCCCCATCCCACTATGTCGCCATACTAGGCTCTACAAATAAAACCGCAAATGTCACGTATTTGGAAATTGGATTTCCGTCTGTGAACCAAGGCAAAAGATAGTCCTCACCGACTTCGAGACTCTCTAGCCCGAGCCTCAGGCAAGTACTCAGTCAAGCCTTGGATCCTCAGGGCCAGTCCACCGATGTGGATTAAACTTAAACCCTGAACATGCGTTCCCCCACCCTATTGGGCGTAAATGAGCCAACGAATGACTCAATCGGATCCGAATCGTCCGATCCAACCGAGGCGCCTCGCAACAGCAACAACCACATAAGTCAAACTCGTCAGGGCGTGTAAAACCACTGACACCACTTCTAGCTAGAAAGAAACGCATGCCCTCTCTGACGTCCTCTCCCGTTTTTGGTTCACCACCGGGGTGTGAGGCTCGCGAATTCACTTTACACAAAGCTATGCCACAAAGGCCTTGCTTTGATCATCCACCACAAGACTTTACTTTTCAACAGAAGCCTTGATCATTTGCCACTTAGGCATGCCACACAGGCAATTCACTCTATGCGTTTGATATCCATCAGTATATAACCCCTGAGCTCGTACGTCTCAGAGAAGGGCATTAAGCAAGAGAATAAATTCTCCGCCGCCAAACAGATTTATATTTAATAGAAATCAATCACACAGACTGAAATCCAATTTCAGACACACAGTCCATTTACAAGTTCGTTCTGGGTCTGAACGAAACCGGAGGCACCAAGTACTCTGCATATCCATCGATCTCCAAGTACGTCTGGACGATCACCAACTGTTTCCATCTTCTTGGGTGTCACTACACCAGAAATGGCTTTTGGTAGCGTTGAAAAAACGCTACCGTAACTTGTAGTAGCGTTTTAGAGAACGCTGTGATACGACATGCAACTAAAAGTCTAAAACTTTCTGTTGCGTTACAGTAAACGCTAGCAAAAATATCATATTGTTGCGTTTTTGAAACGCAACTAAAGCTTTTCTATATGGTTTACAAAATGCTATCTGTAGCGTTTTTTAAATGCAACTATATAATTTTATCATTACTTTACATTTGCTTTTGTAGCATTTTTAAAACCCTACTAAAAATTGACTTGTACCATTTCCAACAGGCTTGTATAATATACATACTGAAACAACCACTCAATCATAATTTTCATATTCAAATCAACAATTAAATCACATAGTTAACAGATACAATCAAGTAACTAATCAAACACATCATCATCATATTCAAATAATTCAAATAACATGCTAATAACATAATCAAATATAATATCCATAACAATCCGATAGTAGTTTTTTGACAAAATAAGACACATTGTAAAAAAGTATACACAAATAGTACTAATAAAATATGACAAAATATAAAAAAATTAAAGCCATGTTCATTGCTTGGATACTAGCAATTCTTTGTTGTCGATAGTTTTCAATCCGAAATAGCTAATTACCTGCATATAAGTTTAACAGTCAAACAATTATATTAATTCGTAGGACTTCAAGTCTAATATCAAATGTGTGTGCTTGAGTGTGTGTGTGTGCGCACACACACATTATAGTGCTAATATATTGTTGCATGTTGAATTGTTCAATGAAGAAGCTTATAGAAGCACCACTCAAAACTGCTTAAGAAATTAACATTTTAAATGAATAAAACTACTCATAGCATTGCTGTTGAAATAAAGAATAGCTTAGCTTGCTATATCCACACAGCCAGGGTTATAAACGTTGACAATGCTCTCATTACATGTGACATAAATGTATTCATTAGGTGGTAATTATAAATCATCAAATAGACTATGTTTGCACCCTTACTTTCCACAGTACTAAATTACAGGTGAAAAAAAATCCATCCCCTCTACAACTATGAAATACAATAATTTATGCAAAATAGGGGTACGTTCCAAAGATCACTTATGATCTGCTAGCCGCACATGTTATTCAAGCTGTGCTCTTGAATCTATACTATTCCTTAACATATTTGTCACATCTGTTATTTGGCAAAATTCACAGGCAGTTTTGGCATATCATGCGGAGAAAAAACACAAGTCCAAACTAGGAGATCTTCAACAATCCTCATACTTATTGTTGCTCAAATCTATCGCTTATTTATTTATTTATTTTAAATCTGCTGTTTTTTATTTGTTTTCAACAACTTTTATTTGCCTCCCCATCTCGCTTTAGCTTATGAACAGATAGTTGTAAAAACATTGTTTGGTTTAGCAAGATCATGATTTTTACCAAAGTATTGGTTATTTTAAACATGTTGAAGTCTTCATTATGGCTTATAATGATATTTGGATTGGAATTGGTATTTCATTGTTTCCCTCAAGCTGTGTAGTTGTTATCTTAAATCATTTGTCCACTTAACAAACTTGGAAATGTGAAAGTCCTCCATGCAACACTGAACAAAAGCAAAACGTTGAAGCTATGCCTTTGTACTCTGGTTGAGATAGAGATACATAGGCATGAAATCATACAGGAGGGAATTTTTGAATCAAATCAGCATGGAATGCTATTACAAGACAAAAACAGGTTGAATGGAGCATGATTGTTTGGGACAGATCTATCTATCCCAAAACATCTTTTACAACATGTAAAGCAATGCAAGTTTGGGCCTACTCATACTTTCCAATTAGAGGATTATAGAAGACAATTTTTTTGTTTTTTGTAATATGGTAGAAGAAAACCATGATCTTTTTCTTTAGTGCAATTACACTAAAATGGTACTATAAAATGGTGTTTGAGCATACAATATGACTATTCAAGGGAATAATGTCAACGATATTATCATTAACCTGGTCGGGAATCATCAGCGTGAAGAACTTTCGGACTGTAAATGTAGTTTGATTCCAATGACTGCTGCAATAAAAGACTTACAATAGTATCAGTTGACTGTAAACGAAGTAACAACATAAAAGCAAATAATATTAGGCTAATAGTATAAACAGTTTATATGGTACAAATGAAACATAGAAAAAGAAAAAGGTAAACACAGTAGAATTTATCTCTTGCATCAATTGTGACAACTCAATAGCTTTCATAAGCACATATGCAAACACGGTAGAATGTACATGTACAAATGAGAACAAATTTTAGGAAAATGTAGTAATTATTCTAATATACAGACCTATAATCATATATATATAGAACTCAGGCAAATGTAAAAATTATTCAAAAAATGGGCAAAAATGTTGGTTGTGTTGTGCAGTACCTTGAATACTTTACAGCCCGAAGAACTTTCGGACTAAATGAGAAACATATCTCTGTACTACCACATTGCCAGTTCAACTCGAGTTGCAGTAGAAGCAAAGCTGAAATTAAATTACTCAGTACATATAGCAGCATGATCAGGACAACCGAAATAAGTAAATATGAAATAAAAGATGTAATGAATGTGAGCATTACATTATGAAAACTGTTAATTAAGTTCTATACTGTTTGATAGTTATTAGTGCTTGTATTTGATAGTTATTAGTGCAAAATTTTATGAGCTTATATGAATTTGTCAAATAAGTCGTCAGTGTGAACTAAAATAAATATGAATAGGCATACATTGGTACCATATAAATTAGACATCTTTAGACATGTGTTTAATGGAATCATCAGAAATACTACTTTAAGAAATGCATTTTACCACCAGGAATCCAAAGTGAAAGAATAATAGTTAAATAGTTAATCAGTAGAAACATACAGAGAAAACGTTGCTGACTTTTTTTCATAAAAGAAAACATACAGAGAAGCATATAAACCTCATGCAGAAGACATACTAACGTTGCTGACTTCTTTTCATAAAAGAAAACGTTAAAAACAAAAGGCGTCCGACGCACACCATTATTCTAGACAAGCGCTGATACTAAAGATTAATTCACTAAATTTTCCTTCATCAACTGCAAGTTTCAAGGTAAACCCATATAAAACGAATTTGGCAGTTAATTCACTGAAGCTAAATAATAAATACTCAATAACAAGATTAGACACCAATGAAATTATGACTATGTGTATTGCATTATTTCTGTTTGGAATTTCAGAATGTCAGATTGAAATTGTGACAACTTCTAAAAATCTAATAGTCAAAGGAAGTTTCGTTGAAGAAAGAGTAAACAAGTCAAAGCACCAACTATAAAAAGTTTCGATCCCTTAATCAAAACAAAACATATGTGAATAACTTTAGGGATAATCTACACCATTTTTCTAAAACGTACACCATTATTATTGAGAAAATGAAATTGAGAATTCTGCAGTAGAAACCTGAACCAACCTGATATAGCGACTTGATCTTCTACAGTTAGGAGGAAACAGAAAAAAGAAAAGCAGGCCTGCACAAAAACCATTCAAATCAATGAACTCACAAAAAACATACACAAATTAGCTAAAGGCATAATATGTCAGTAGTGCTGTGCAATGACTTCCATTGCATGTTTATCGATTCTGACATTTAATGTAAGTAACCTGGTAGCTTACAATTAAAACATGTACAGTTTATATATCCAATCAGTAAAATTTAAACATGGTACCTTCCCACTCTGGATCCAGTTTCCATTCTCTTTGGCATAAAATTCTAAGCTTAGATCACATGCCAGCAGATAAGCAAAACAATTAAACATGCCTAACCAGACAATTTCGCCGACATTCTCACATATGCCAACAAATAAGCAAAACAATTAAACATGTCTATTTCATTATCAGATTCATCTGCAATGCCACTTCCAATATATAAGTGTTTTGAAGACAGTACTTTTAAGCTCAATGAAAGACTTATAGACTCAGAAACTTCAAGCTATAAATCCAAAAAGAAAAGATATAATAAACCACTCACATAGATGTGCAACCGCATGCTTGTCACGATACTAGTGAATTTGCAACAACAAACGAACCAACTCCAAGATCCATCTGTCAGATCGTGTAAACCAATATGTAAAACTACCATTCTTTAAGGGTGAACATAAAACAGAAAGGAATCATTAATATTATAGGGATTACCAAACCAGTTCCATATGTCTTGGTTTTTGCATAGCATAGCGTCTTGGAAAGATTTTGTAGTCCACAGCAAGTATGCACATGCATGTTATCAACGCCTAAGATATGTCATTACCTTTGATACATGATTACGTAGATATAAAAGTAAATCAAACCCATTAGAATTTCTAGTGTTCACAATGATAATTGATTTAGTTATCTTTTTGTGTTCTTTTGGTACTATTTAAATCGCATTAGGATAAGCAAGGAAACAATTAAAACTAAAGTAAATTGACGTGTTCGGATGGACAATGGTTCATAATTTGATTTGAAAAGTTATCAATAAATCGTACATAGAAAATGAATTAGCTTTTTTTTTTTTCCAAACTTTGCTGGCCACATCTTAACATAGTTAACTCAAACTATCCAAATGTATCAACTTTTACTATTCACATAAACAAACTTAATAGTTACAATCTGACACTTGTACAGAGTAATTAAAAAAAGGTTGTCAGTAAATGAGAAAGGAAAATTGTTAGTTCCATGATAGCCTTTCTGAACGTCATCATTCACTGTAATTCCAATTTAAGGTATGCAGTGTGTTATTCACGGTTGTAATATGAGCCAATTTGGCATCTTGCGTTATTGACCAGTCATCCCTCCGCAACGTGCACGGGTACTTGATTATTCATATTGCCCCCATACAAAATGCATATTTAACTTAAAACATCGTGTTTGCAAACAAGCAGTTCAAGGAGTTAATAGTTCAGTACTTTAAAATAATAGGAAATATTAGATTATACTCCATTAACAAGTAAAGTAACATATATTTCCGAACTTCGAAAAATTGCTATGAATATATGACTAGCCCAAAATACATCGTATATTTTAATAATTGCAAAATTATATAGAATCTTAAACCAAAAATACTAATAATAATATTGTAGACTTGCACAAACACACGAGTAAGGTACAAATGCTACAGAAAATACAATAGAGAAGGATCGGTTATTTGAATTTTCACCAATATTTAGGCCACAAGGTTCTATATTGAAAACTATAAATCAACAGATCACTCTGATGTGTCACCAGCTTTTAATAGTATCGCTTAAGGTCTAATGCCATATGATATTATCCAATGTTTCTACAAACATGTTAGAAATAGCAACATACTTAGAATATACAAAAGCTTGAATAATAGAAGGCTGCAAACCTTGATAATCTCCACTGGCTAGTCAACACCACTCTCTACAGGAAATATAGGCTTCATATTCATTACTTGCCATATTTATTAAAAATATTAAATTATAGGAACAAAAAATGAAAGCAAAAAACCACTTAGTATGTGCCAAATAAGCAAGCAACACATATAATATAGCAAGCTAAAAAGCACGATACATACATAATATCTGTCCAAAAGACATGAATTATGGAACAACTATACACAGATGTGTAGAGGCATTTCCAAGCATAATTAATAATGCAACAGAAAAATACTGCAAGAGAAACATGCAGTAGATGCCCGAACATTTAAATGGGAACTAAAAGCAGCCCAAATATGTAGCTTATGAGTTTCATCCCCATAAGTCTAGATTTCCCAAGACTTATAGTTTCTTTTTTTAAATACAATTTATGTATTTCTTATCAGTTAAAGGTCAACTCCTCTCTGGTTAGAACACAGCCAGCATACCACATGTCTTAAGAGAATTATTTAAACAGGCTCCATCCTTTTTCTTTTCTGAGAAAAAGGGTAGGAAAGCTTCTCACCTGGTCATTGATTTGCTCTTTGTTTTTTGGTACGAAGGTGGATATCCTAGTAGTACTTAAAGGTTCATATTCTTAAACATCTTTCTTTTCTAATTTGTGACAGAAAAATGTTAGATGTCCCCGCCAGACATAAAAAACCGTGTGAATCTGATACCAAAGTAACATGATGGATGGTTGCACAACTTGTCAAACACATTATTAGAGGATTATTTGTACTTCATAGAGGACAAAGAAAACATATTGATTGACTGAAGAATATACACCATTCTTCACTGACGCAGGTTCTTTAGAATCAAAAGACTAGCTCAAGAATAGCTTATATACTTACATGTCCCAAGAGAAGCTCGGCTAGAACGCAACCGGCAGACCACATATCTATTGAAGTAGTGTATTCTGTAGCTCCAAATATGAGTTCAGGAGCCCTGTATATGAACATACGTATGATATATTAAGCTCGCCTGGGAGCTGAAATAGAGCAAATTAAATATACAGTTAACAAGCTAATTATATTTTGTTTAAACATAATAATGCAAAAATGATTGATTACACACCAACAATTTGGCACTACCAAAGTCACAAAGTTTTACTTGATGGCATGGGGATTGACCTGTAAGTGATATCAATATTCCAGTTAATTGATCGAGCAACGATGTAAATTGAAGTTAGTAAAATAAGAGTTAATTTTGGATGAATCAAATTTCACCAAAATCCACAGATTTTGATCACGTTAAAACAAAAATGACATTACGAAATCAAATGAATCAACAATTATCATGATAAGGTTACAACAAAAATGACATTACGAAACAACCAAAATACACATTTTTATCTAGACTTGGATACCCTTTCCATAGCAGTTTCTTTCATATTCACAGCCAAACGTACATGTTGCATATCATAAAGTACCATAACCCTATCCAGTTAGCATATATGTCAATAACAAACCTACCTAAAAATTAAAAGAGTCCTAAGAAAAATTACTTTCGACCGGCTGTTATTCACTAATCATCGTTCTAGCTTCTACATCATTACCGCATTTGAACCATCCAAATTACAGGCACTGTTAATGGAGGAAGATAATGCAGCATTATTATTCTTCTCCGCTGCTTGCTGACGTTTACTGTTTTGATGATCGCCAGACTATCAAACCATGTATGTGCCCCCACTCTAACAAAAATGGACCTTATATTAGAATTTTAGCACATCATCTAAATGCAAGCTATTCAAAAAGCTAATAGCAATACGTGCTGGTTTGCAAAATTATTATCAAAATTAGGTGTTGATAACCTTTTATTATTCAAGCTTTTATTATGCCATGTGATATTATCAAGGAGAGAGTGTTCACCAGTTTTGTATATGTGCAAGAAACTGTTTCTACAAAAGTGCTAGAAATAGGAACATGCAATCAAAATGTGTGAACTGAAATATATAATTAATAATGTACTATCTAATACAATGAAAAGAAGAACATTTATAAATATGAATCTAAAAGAGAAAAAGAATACCTACATTTAATTGAAATAACTAGCAGTAGAATAAATATCAGACATGCCAGCATAGAAAAACCCATTCATGAAAAACTTAACCAGATCAGAACAATCAGATGTAGCTAGTCGATCATAGACAATATGATAGTTAGTGTTGTTCATGAAGACTTCTATATAGATATATCATGTTTTATCCAATTTCATTAATATTTCAAACTTGTAAGAGAATATTTGTTATCAGAGTTGTCAACTGCAGCAACTGAACATTAGTGTTATACAAGCAACACTGGGATATGTATATATTCTACCAACAATACGCTTTATCAATTTGAATATGTTTTTTCATAAGATATCTAGGTAAGGTGGTTTTTGTGTTAACGTCAATGACCGAAGTTCACATTATACAGCATTTCCCCATTGGCATTTCAGTATTCAAGATAATACACAGCATGTTATAGATAAACTAATAATTTAGTGCTTGTAGCTGTAACAAAAGATAGCTCGTATATTGTTTATCATGCAAACTTGAGTTCTAAGGTACATTTGTAACTTCCTTTGCATTTTCACTGGATGACCTGTAAAACAAAAAGTCAGATGATCTCTAACATGTTAACTTCCACAGGATAGAAATATAGACATATGTATCACTTACTCTTTCAAGTTTGTTAATTGTCAACTGATACTTAATAATTTGCTGCAAAATCCTATTTTGCTTTATACTAGGAACTTCGAAGTAAAGACATTGAAATCAAATCATGTCAAAATATATGACATGGAATACGTTCTAATGTTCAATGCTCTATCACACATAATAAGGAAACTTACCTAAAAATAAATATGAAGATATTGACACATATGGCAGTATCATCTTTATCATGTCACATCATAGCAAAATAAAGTCAATTAAACTAAGCAGAGATGTTTCTTAATACAATGTCACGCCAAGGAGAAAGCAAGTCAGTAAACTAAAAGGAGATGCTTCTTTATATGATTATTTTTTATTCTATATGGAAATGCAGACAAGTTCCACTTACTGAGATTGATGACATGACGAAGGATAACTGTTAAAAAATCTGTAACCAATAGTGCAACTACATCCATATTTATGAGATGAAACAACGCCATCATTTTTTTCAGCCTTCTTGGAAGAAATGGTACCTACAACAGGAACAATTAGGACTATGTCAAAACATCATTCATCTATAGCAAAATTTAGTATGATAGATTCAGGATGAAAAATCTATAGTAGCATTAAACTACGAAACTTTCCCTATATATAGCCCTCTACTACATTGAAATTCAATTTTAGTCTACTGTATAAAACCAGCAATCTACACTGTCTATCCTCAATGTTCTAAGGAAATTTTTATCCTTAATATTAATTGCATTATCCTCTAATGTCACCTTACAAAGCATGGAATTACATTATAATTTCGAACTCTCCAAGGTTAAAATAAAAGAGAGCTGATAACAGAAAAAACAACTCACAACATTAATGCATGAAGCATCTTGTCATACTTATATAGTAACATCGTCGCTAACTTCCTACGATGGAGTTTTTTGTCCCTGTGAGCATTTCATTTTTGTATTAAAATGCAATTCTATAGTCCTGATGAGTTTTGAATTTTCTTTTTTCAGTTTCTACTTCTCCAGAATTCAACTAAATTGCCAGTTAAGCTATAGAATAGTTTGAAAGAGTTAAATTCAGCTTTCCTAAAAATAACATCCAGGAAGAAGATAGAACTGAATGTTAAGAACTAAATAGCTCGACTGTATATGTAATCAAATTGAAATTAACCTTACTCTTAAACTTCAACAACGATGGCTAATCGCTCCTTGTGATGATGGATATAGATTGACGGCATCAGGAAAGAGTATAAAGGGAATGAATCAACTGCAATAAGGACGAAGATGAAGTCGCCAATTTGCTTCCACTAATGCGCTATTGGCAATGATAATTTGGTCTGAGGAAACCAGAATTTTTTTAGTTATTTTTGAATCGGGATGCTAAAGTTTGGGGATCTTCTTTTCACGGATACTTGAAGTAGATCGAGGGAAAGGGGAAATGTTAAACGAATCTCATAACGTTAGGGTTAGGAAACTAGGGAACTTGAGCGCCAAAACAATCCACTCTAACATTGAATCGTTCATAGACACTGTTGGCTTCTGCTAAGAAAATAAGCCTACGGACGGGAGACGAGAAACGTTGAAAAGGGGAAGACGAGAAAGGAGGAAAGTAGATTAGGGGAAAACGAGGAGGGAACTAAATTAGTTTTAGGCGGAAAAAAGGAAATTGAGGAGGTAAGCGAAACGTAAGCGGAGGGAGCTGTTAAATGTTAAATAAATGTAACCAAAACCCCTAAATACAAAATTAAAAACCACATTGATTGCATATACATACCAACGCAACCAATAAAAGTAACTGTATGTATATTTTCTTGTAGTGTGTACATCCCAATCAAGATCATCAGTAATTATCCAAATGACGTGAAGACCTCCGGTCTTCAACATCCGTCTTCCTCTTCGACTTATCGTCGTATCAGTTATTCAGAATGAGATAAACCCGGTCTTTCCGAATAACTCGCGTATATAATAAACAAGTGTTACACAAACACAACATACGCCTCATTCCAATTCATCAGTCACTAACCGTCAATTTGCCAGAGAATAATTCCCCAAATATTAACCCGAAGGCCGAAACCAACATCAGATCAATACCCGGGAAACCATTCAACTTAGCCAACCTATAGTTAGTTTCTAAATTTCACATTCATAGGGAAAGGTTCCCATTAATTTTATCAAAGATAAATTCATTTAAATTTATTCTTTAATCTTCCTTTGAATATCAATTCAAACTAGTCGGGATTAGCGAACTATACCGAAGTAATCATTTGTTTTAATTTCCCAACCCCAACATATTCATCCCATGAAGTAAAACTGATTATACTTCATATCTAACACCACGGTGTTAGATATGAATTCAATTACCATTTCACGTTTAAATCTAATTAAATATTTAACTACCGCCTGGAGCAAAACTGGTGATACTCCATTCTCGATCTTTTCAATCTAATTAAAGATTCATTAAAACTCCACTTAGTTTTAATCTGTGACTGGGTTAAAGAATCAATGTCATTTGAAACACGGTTCACAATAAACCCAAAATCACATCACATTTCAATCAGTCCCTAACCGTAAATTAGTAAGTGAGCAATCCCCTAAGTATTAACCCCGAAGGTCGAAACCAACATCAGAACAATACCTCTAAAACCATTCAACTTAACTAATCTCCAGTTAGTTTCTGATTTTCTTAACTCCTTTAGGTCTAAGAACAGTATTATTGAACAAACCGTTCACGACAACCCAAAATCACGTTCCATTAATTATCGGGTTAAAGAACAAGTGTTATTTAAAACACTGTTCACGATAAACCCAAAAATCAATATCAATTCAATTCCAACTAAATATTGTTTAATTGGTACACTTCATTAAATCAAAATAAAATGATTTAATCTTTTTCTCAATTGGGCTTAAGAACAGTGTTAATGAAGACAACATTCATGACAAACCCAAATCACATTTGATATTAAATACAAGACTCTGAATAGAAAATATATCGGCTTAAATTCAATATCAAATTCTACGACTAACAAATATCGTATTGGAAATAACGATATTAATATATCTTTCAAATTTCCATAACAACATCTGTATAATCACGAAATCCAACATCGAAATATTCCGAAGACAATTTCGATTCAAATCCATTCCAATTCAATTATTGGAAATTCTGGTTACTTTTAAAACCCTTTCAAATCCAATTTATTTATTTAAAAATAAATAGAATTATAATTCTAGTTCAAAACTAGTTCATTTCGATAAAACCCTATTTTTATCTTTTCAAATATGGAGTTTTTCATCCCGATTCTTCCCTAAATCATTTCATACGATTTTACACAATTTATTGATATTTTTAATAATTTTATCAAGGCCCGTACAGTCGATTTCCATCAACGGCCATCGAACTGCACTTACACCGACCTTTTCCAAATTTGATTTGGACATAATTCCAAATCCAACCGTTAGATTTCTAATTTCCAATCTTCGTTAGAAAGCTCTTTTCGATACGAACCCAACGGTTCCGGTTTTAGGAGAATCCGACGGTCGGATCTCCCGTAATATCCGTTCGAAGTCAATGGTCGAAATTCGCGAACTACCGCAGCGCGGCGCGTTCTATTCAGGCCATTATATATATAATATATACTTCATCGATTTCAATTCAAAACATTCTTTATAAATCGTTATAAATTCATTTTCAAAACGGTTTAAACTTCACATTCGATTTCAAATCAAAATTGAATATTTCAATATAAATTCGTTTTAAGTTCATTTCAAATCGATTTCAATTCAAATTGATTTCTAATTCAATTTCAGTTCGTTTTCAATTCAATTCAATTTCAACTCTTTTCAAAATATCAGATTTTGAAATCACTTTTGATATTCATTATAAAATGAATAAAATCGATATAAATATCGTTCACGTCAAAATTGCGTCAATCTAATCAACACGGCTTCATATATTTTTATTTTCAAATATTCTATTTCAAATATTTCTATTTCAAATATTTCTTTTTCAAATATTTCTACTTCAAATGTTTCTTTTTCAAATATGGAATGAGGCCCAATCAATTACCATATAATGTTAATTATATGGATTTTCTACAACACATGTATACAATAACAACGATGAATAATCAACCATCATCCAAAGTGCATTCTACATTGTATAAGTATCAAATATAAATATTCAACGCTTATAACAGTCTGTCAATCGATCGATCGACATACAACTAAACAATCGGGATTAGTGTACGTCAAATATCATCCCAATACCCGTGTGGGGTTTCAAACAATCAAACACAGATTTTATTTGCGCAGTTGGGCAATGTGTAAAATTTATCGTCCCAATCAATATCAGTCAAATGTGTGTATATAAACAAATCGTCCGATTTGTTTGTTTTTTTATTTCCTTTCATATACACGTTAAAAATTCTATTTTTAACTATAAAATATTTTTAACTATATAAATATTTTATTTCATTTCACATCACATCACATAATCAACTACACATCAAAATCAAACAAACTAGCATACAAGCCATCCATGGTCTGTGGACAACGGGTGTCGGGTGTTACTAAACACCATATGCATCCTAGTGTATATTTTAACTAGAAAATTAAATTAAAAGGTGAGAAGTTCTCACCGAAAGCTAATCCAAAATCCACGACTCTTCATATGTAGAAATCTTCGTCGTGCTCGTTGTTTTGTCAATTTCATCGCCCGTAGCCACTACATATATAAAAATCACGTTTTTATATTGTTGCTATGTATATTAAAATCATATTTTTATACCGCTACTATATAGATAAAATTTCTATTTTTACAATGATACTATATAGATAAAAATTCCATTTTTACATCGATATTCATATAATAAAGAATTTATTTTTATCACGCTATTCTCTATATAAAGATTTCGCCTTTTCAAATATAAAGATTTCGCCTTTTCAAATATAAAGATTTCGCCCTTTCAAATATAAAGATTTAATCTTTACTAATATAAAAATCATATTTTTATAATTCTACTTTACAAAAAATTTATTTCTAACTTACCACTTGAATAAAAAAATTATTTTTAGCCTTTCTATAATACAAAAATTATATTTGTATTCTTTTGCTACTATATCTATAAAAATCGAATTTTTATCTTTCTAAAACATATATAAAAATCCGATTTTTCCTTATTTAAAAATATGAACTTTCCTTCTTAAAGAATGTCATCTTTTTCACTTTTAAAATATATGCTTCCTCCCTTTTTTTTAAAAAAAAAAATATATATCTAACTCTTTTATTTATAAAATTCCTAATCTTTTTATTTATAAAAATACCAACTTTTTATTTACAAAAACGTATAAAACTGAAAAGAAAATTGCATAACAAATAAAATAAGAAAATTCACTTTTTTTTCTTGTTGAAATTGGATTTCAGAGGGGAGGGGTCTGCTCACGGTCGGAGAAGAGCGTCAGTCGTGGCGGGTTGGGCTGTGGTTGATCGGAGGGAGGGGTTTCAGGCGGGCGGCGCTCCAATTGAGGTGGTTGTTTGAAAGGGTTTTGGGGCGTCGGAGCTTCAGGAAGAAAAGGGGAGGAAGAACGAGAGGTTGCGCGAGCGGTGGATGGGGGGGATCTGCTGGAGGTGGCGTTGACAGGAGGAGGGAGGCGCGCGCTGATGGAGGCCCTCCGGCGGCGTTGACTTCAGGGATCGACTTCGTTGTTTTTTCTTTTATAATTTCAGATCTGAGAAAACGGGGGGGGGGGGGGGGCTGAGTGGTTTAAGGAGGAGAGATAGGAGAGTTTTTATTTATTTAATTTTAATTTCGAAAAGGTACCTTTTTATTTTGACCTCGAAACGAGGTCCACCGCCTATCGTCCATAGCTAATTACCCTCATTCCGAACACAATGGGATATGTATCGTAAGCTGATTTGGCCGTTTCGGTAAGTTTTCGTCAAAATCAAAATATAAATCTATATATTGAATTTGAACGCGCATTTCGATTTACTGGGGTCACATACGGACTCGAAAAATTCCAGAAAAATATTTTATAGCTTCGTATCGACGATACGGTCCTAACAAAACTAATTTCGTCAATTTCTGAGACCGTTTGAAAAATGGCCAATTTCCAGTCGATTAAAATCAACTGAAACTGATCAAACGCGTTTTCCTTTGCCACGCTCACATGTTGATTCGAAAAATTATGAAATTTGAAACCTAGCAATAACTTGACATCACGGTTCCAACAAAAGCGGTTTCGTCGAATCCGAGGTCGTTTGCAAAATGGCTATTTTTAAGGGTCGAAATTCCATAGCGACTATTCTGAAATTTCAACTGGACATATCTTTTAATCCCCGCTATGAAATTTTGATTTTTTGGATTCGTTGGAAAGATATTATCAATTAGATTCAAATATTTTTGGTTTCACTAAAATCCGGTTTATTTTGCACCCGGTACATTCATTTGAATTTTGAAATCGAATTATCGAACTACTGCGCCATTTTCAATTCCTTTTATATATATATATAAATAAATATTTATATTCTAACGAGGATTCGAATAAATATATACATTCGAATTCCATTTAAAATAAATTTCTCGCTGATATTATTTAAAATAATCTATTTTAAATATTCAAAATTCGCTAAAATTGCCAAAATAAAAATTTTGAACTGGCCCAGATTTCCGGGTTATTACAATCTCCCCCACTTAAAACTTTTCGTCCCCGAAAAGGAACGAAGCCGAAAGTTGTTTTAAATACCAACTCAACTTTCATTATTTTTATTATGGCTTAAGTTCTTCAACTTTTCCGTTTCTAAGAACTTTTCAAATTTTTCAAAAATTTGGCTAACACCCTGAATTTTCGAAATTATTTGCCATAACCTTCCCTGCACCAGGAGCACCGGGAAAATCCCGAAATTGCCATACAAACCCTCTGATCTCAAAAAGAAAAAGAAAACGCCAAGCGGCTAGCCAATCGGCTCATAAAATCATCATCACCTAAACAAAACAGTAAATTATGTTAAACATGTACCTATTTGTCGGGCAAACAATTTTATTCTTCTGCTCTAGCCTCTTTGTTATGACCTGTTCAATGTAAGTACATGTATATGCAAGCAAATGCGACTAATTTTCAATACAGTTCAATATTTGACCAATTTTGTAAAAGGTTCAACATTTAATTATTCAAACAATAATCAAACAACACAACCATCAATCAATTAGTGAATTATCATTTCAAATTTATAATTTTGATATATAGTCAAAAATCATATTTTTGGTGCCAAATCACAACAATATATTCTAATTATATTTCGGTTCTCACACCAGTCAATTGGAGATATATAAATATCTCACCTTCGTCACTCGAATATAAATATTGATGATGTCATGGTCATTATCAACATCATCTCCGGGCGGCTAGAGTGTGATTCTATATCTATCCAATATATTAAAACTTCAAATACACGTGGATCAGACGTATACGCAAAATCTTTATATACTGGACTGTCCAATTCAATATAAATAATCAAATACGAATACTTGATTTAAATTTCAAAACAAAATTTGTTTTCACTTTCAAAAATATACTCTTCACACTCGTTCTAGGGTACTACTGATCCCATCTCTAACGAGTCATTCCCATTGGATATTACTAATCCAATATCTGATGAATTCTTTCGTATGGTTCTAAGGTGCCTTGTTCTCTGAGCTTTGTAAACCAAAGCTCTGATACCACGATGAAAGGACCCAAACTTCCCTGGTCTCCGAAGAGAAGAGAAAGAATGAATTGTTTTGAGAACACGACAAAATAGAACGCAAACGGAAGAACATTTCATTGTATATTACAACAATTCCATCAGAATACAAGAATATACAGAGTATGAATAAATATTACATAGAAATATCAGAGATTTAAATTACATTTAAATACATCGCAGCGGAAATAATACAAAACACAACTAGAAGGAGATATACGGATACAAAGCTTTCCGGATATCGTTCCAGTTGTAAACCAGGATCCTGTGAATATAAATCTGCAAAACAAAAACTACTAGCTGCCCGCGTCAAAATAAGGGCACCCAGAGTTTAGGTTGAAAAAATAAACTCCAGGTCAGTCATGGGACTGTGTGAGAACTAAAAACAGTTATCAATCTTTATTTTTAAAGTTAGGCAAATCAAGGGACCACGCCGTATAACACAGAACGGGTTTCCTCCCAAGAATACCAGTGCATAAACAAACAGCGCAATACTAAATAAAGAAAAATGAAGCTATTATAAGACCCAGTTCCCATCACACAATGCAACGCAAGCCGGAGGATAGGGTTTTTACCTTATAATAACCAAGAATGCTTGATACGTTTAAAACGAATCATTTGATACTATTATAAGTGCATATTGTATAAAACAACTTCACATCATAAGTATCAATCATAGACGGCATAAGCGCCCCATCCCACTATGTCGCCATACTAGGCTCTACAAATAAAACCGCAAATGTCACGTATTTGGAAATTGGAATTCCGTCTGTGAACTGAGGCGAAAGATAGTCCTCACCGACTTCGAGACTCTCTAGCCCGAGCCTCAGGCAAGTACTCAGTCAAGCCTTGGATCCTCAGGGCTAGTCCACCGATGTGGATTAAACTTAAACCCTGAACATGTGTTCCTCCGCCCTATGGGGCATAAATGAGCCAACGAATGACTCCATCAGACCCGGATCGTCCGATCAAACCGAGGCGCCTCGCAACAGCAACAACCACATAAGTCAAACTCATCAGGGCTTGTAAAACCACTGACGCCACTTCTAGCTAGAAAGAAACGCATGCCCTCCCTGACGTCCTCTCCCGTTTTTGGTTCACCACCGGGGTGTGAGGTTCGCGAATTCACTTTACACAAAGCTATGCCACAAAGGCCTTGCTTTGATCATCCACCACAAGACTTTGCTTTTCAACAGAAGCCTTGATCATTTTCCACTTGGGCATGCCACACAGGCAATTCACTCTATGCGTTTGATATCCATTAGTATATAACCCCTGAGCTCGTATGTCTCAGAGAAGGGCGTTAAGCAAGAGAATAAATTCTCCGCCGCCAAACAGATATATATTTAATAGAAATCAATCACACAGACTGAAATCCAATGTCAGACACACAGTCCATTACAAGTTCGTTCTGGGTCTGAACGAAACCAGAGGCACCTAATACCCCGTATATCCATCGATCTCCAAGTACGTCTGGACGATCACCAACTGTTTCCATCTTCTTGGGTGTACAGCCCAATCAAGATCATCAGTAATTCTCCAAACGACGTGAAGACCTCCGGTCTTCAACCACCGTCTTCCTCTTCGACTTATCGTCGTATCAGTTATTCAGAATGGGATAAACCCGGTCTTTCCGAATAACTCGCATATATAATAAACAAGTGTTACACAAACACAACATATGCCTCATTCCAATTCATCAGTCACTAACCGTCAATTTGCCAGAGAATAATTCCCCAAATATTAACCCCGAAGGCCGAAACCAACATCAGATCAATACCCAGGAAACCATTCAACTTAGCCAACCTATAGTTAGTTTCTAAATTTCACATTCATAGGGAAAGGTTCCCATTAATTTTATCAAAGATAAATTCTTTTAAATTTATTCTTTAATCTTCTTTGAATATCAATTCAAACTAGTCGTGATTAGCGAACTATACCGAAGTAATCATTTGTTTTAATTTCCCAACCCCAACCTATTCATCCCATGAAGTAAAACTGATTATACTTCATATCTAACACCACGGTGTTATCGGTAAATTCAATTACCATTTCACGTTTAAATCTAATTAAAGATTTAACTATCGCCTGGAGCAAAACTGGTGATACTCCATTCTCGATCTTTTCAATCTAATTAAAGATTCATTAAAACTCCACTTAGTTTTAATATGTGACTGGGTTAAAGAATCAGTGTCATTTGAAACACGGTTCACGATAAACCCAAAATCACATCACATTTCAATCAGTCCCTAACCGTAAATTAGCAAGTGAGCAATCCCCTAAGTATTAACCCCGAAGGTCGAAACCAACATCAGATCAATACCTCCGAAACCATTCAACTTAACTAATCTCCAGTTAGTTTCTGATTTTCTTAACTCCTTTAGGTTTAAGAACAGTATTATTGAAGATACCGTTCACGGCAACCCAAAATCATGTTCCATTAATTATCGGGTTAAAGAACAAGTGTTATTTAAAACACTGTTCACGATAAACCCAAAAATCAATATCAATCATTCCAATTAAATATTTAATTGGTACACTTCATTAAATCTAAATAAAAAGATTTAATCTTTTTCTCAACTAGGCTTAAGAACAGTGTTAGTGAAGACACCATTCACGACAAACCCAAATCACATTTGATATTAAATACAAGGCTCTGAACAGAAAATATATCGGCTTATATTCAATATCAAATTCTACGACCAACAAATATCGTATTGGAAATAACGATATTAATATATCTTTCAAATTTCCATAACAACATCTGTATAATCACGAAATCCAACATCGAAATATTCCGAAGGCAATTTCGATTCAAATCCATTCCAATTCAATTATTGGAAATTCTGGTTACTTTTAAAACCCTTTCAAATCCAATTTATTTATTTAAAAATAAATAGAATTATAATTCTAGTTCAAAACTAGTTCATTTCGATAAAACTCTATTTTTATCTTTTCAAATATGGAGTTTTTCATCCCGATTCTTCCCCAAATCATTTCTTATGATTTTACACAAATTATTGATATTTTTAATAATTTTATCAAGGCCCGTACAGTCGATTTCCATCAACGACCATCGAATTGCACTTACAGCGACCTTTTCCAAATTTGATTTGGACATAATTCCAAATCCAACCGTTAGATTTCTAATTTCCAATCTTCGTTAGAAAGCTCTTTTCGATACGAACCCAACGGTTCCGGTTTTAGGAGAATCCGACGGTCGGGTCTCCCATAATATCCGTTCGAAGTCAATGGTCGAAATTCGTGAACTACCGCGGCGCGGCGCGTTCTATTCAGGCCATTATATTATATATATAATATATACTTCATCGATTTTAATTCAAACTGTTCTTTATAAATCGTTATAAATTCATTTTCAAAACGGTTTAAACTTCATATTCAATTTCAAATCAAAATTGAATATTCCAATATAAATTCATTTTAAATTCATTTCAAATCGATTTCAATTCAAATTGATTTCTAATTCAATTTCAGTTCGTTTTCAATTCAATTTCAATTCTTTTCAAAATATCAGATTTTGAAATCACTTTCGATATTCATTATAAAATGAATAAAATCGATATAAATATCGTTCACATCAAAATGGCGTCAATCTAATCAACACGGCTTCATATATTTTTATTTTCAAATATTCTATTTCAAATATTTCTATTTCAAATATTTCTTTTTCAAATATTTCTATTTCAAATGTTTCTTTTTCAAATATGGAATGAGGCCCAATCAATTACCATATAATGTTAATTATATGGATTTTCTACAACACATGTATACAATAACAACGATGAATAATCAACCATCATCCAAAGTGCATTCTACACTGTATAAGCATCAAATATAAATATTCAACGCTTATAACAGTCTGTCAATCAATCGATCGACATACAACTAAACAATCAGGATTTGTGTACGTCAAATATCATCCCAATACCCGTGTGGGGTTTCAAACAATCAAACACAGATTTTATTTGTGCAGTTGGGCGATGTGTAAAATTTATCGTCCCAATCAATATCAGTCAAATGTGTGTATATAAACAAATCGTCCGATTTGTTTATTTTTTTTATTTCCTTTCATATACACGTTAAAAATTCTATTTTTAACTATAAAATATTTTTAACTATATAAATATTTTATTTCATTTCACATCACATTACACAATCAACTACACATCAAAATCAAACAAACAAGCATACAAGCCGTCCATGGTCTGTGGACGTTGTCGGGGGCTACTAAACACCGTCTGCATCCTAGTATATATTTTAACTAGAAAATTAAATTAAAAGGTGAGAAGTTCTCACCGAAAGCTAATCCAAACTCCACGACTCTTCATATGTAGAAATCTTCGTCGTGCTCGCTGTTTTGTCAATTTCATCGCCCGTAGCCACTATATATATAAAAATCACGTTTTTATATTGTTGCTATGTATATAAAAATCATATTTTTATACCGCTACTATATAGATAAAAATTCTATTTTTACAATGCTACTATATAGATAAAAATTCCATTTTTACATCGATGTTCATATAATAAAGATTTTATTTTTATCACGCTATTCTCTATATAAAGATTTCGCCTTTTCAAATATAAAGATTTCGCCCTTTCAAATATAAAGATTTAATCTTCACTAATATAAAAATCGTATTTTTATAATTCAACTTTACAAAAATTTTATTTCTAACTTACCACTCGAATAAAATTTTTATTTTTAGCCTTTCTATAATATAAATAATTATATTTGTATTCTTTTGCTACTATATCTATAAAAATCAAATTTTTATCTTTCTAAAACATATATAAAAATCTGATTTTTCCTTATTTAAAAATATGAACTTTCCTTCTTAGAAAATGTCATCTTTTTCACTTTTAAAATATATCCTTCCTCCTTTTTTTTTTAAAAAAATATATCTAACTCTTTTATTTATAAAATTCCTAATCATTTTATTTATAAAAATACTAACTTTTTATTTACAAAAACGTATAAATTTGAAAAGAAAATTGCATAACAAATAAAATAAGAAAACTCACTTTTTTTCTCGTTGAAATTGGATTTCAGAGGGGAGGGGGCTGCTCACGGTCGGAGAAGGGCGTCAGTCGTAGCGGGTTGGGCTGTGGTTTATCGGAGGGAGGGGTTTCAGGCGGGCGGCGCTCCAATCGAGGTGGTTGTTTGAAAGGATTTTAGGGCGTCGGAGCTGAAGGAAGAAAAGGGGAGGAAGAACGAGAGGTTGCGCGAGCTGTGGATGGGGGGGATCTGCTGGAGGTGGCGCTGACAGGAGGAGGGAGGCGCGCGTGATGGAGGCCCTCCGGCGGCGTTGACTTCAAGGATCGACTTCGTTTTTTTTTTCTTTTATAATTTCAGATCTGGGAAAAAGGGGGGGGTGGTGGGGGGGCCTGTGTGGTTTAAGGAGGAGAGATAGGAGAGTTTTTATTTGTTTCATTTTAATTTCGAAAAGGTACCTTTTTATTTTGACCTTGAAACGAGATCCACCGCCTGTCGCCCATAGCTAATTACCCTCATTCCGAACACAATGGGATATGTATCGTAAGCTGATTTGGTCGTTTTGGTAAGTTTTCGTCAAAATCAAAATATAAATCTGTATATTGAATTTGAACGCGCGTTTCGATTTACTGGGGTCACACACAGACTCGAAAAATTCCAGAAAAATATTTTCTAGCTTCGTATCGACGATACGGTCCTAACAAGGCTAATTTCGTCAATTTCTGAAACTGTTTGAAAAATGGCCAATTTCCAGTCGATTAAAATCAACTGAAACTGGTCAAACGCGTTTTCCTTTTCCACGCTCACATGTTGATTCAAAAAATTATGAAATTTGAAACCTAGCAATAATTTGACATCACGGTTCCAACAAAAGTGGTTTCGTCGAAATCCGAGGTCGTTTGCAAAATGGCTATTTTTAAGGGCCGAAATTCCATAGCGACTGTTTTGAAATTTCAACTGGACATATCTTTTTATCCCCGCTATAAAATTTTGATTTTTCGAATTCGTTGGAAAGATATTATCAATTAGATCCAAATATTTTTGGTTTCACTAAAATCCAGTTTATTTTGCACCCGGTACATTCATTTGAATTTTGAAATCGAATTATCGAACTACCGCGCCATTTTCAATTCCTTTTATATATATATAAATAAATATTTATATTCTAACGACGATTCGAATAAATATATACGTTCGAATTCCATTTAAAATAAATTTCTCTACGATATTATTTAAAATAATCTATTTTAAAGATTCAAAATTCGCTAAAATTGCCAAAATAAAAATTTTAAACTGGCCCAGATTTCCAGGTTATTACATACTATTTGGGAAATTTGGTCTAGGGCCTCTCATCATTCAGGGTCGGCCCTGCCTCCAACTAATTTTTTTTAAAAGTTAGTTCTCTTATACGCAACTGGTTGTTATTTAGAAATATGTGTAATTTTGAAAAATCTAACAGTGACTAAAGTGGTGGGGTGTGTAAAGAGGACAACCCGAAGTTTGAGGAGAATTAGCCAAAGTATTTTAAAAAATTTATGGTTGGACTAAAATAATGTGTTTCTATTTAAGAATTAGTAAGAAATAATAAAGGTTATCCACTAAACTTAAAATTAGGAACATAACACGTGAGCACTGCTTCGGCGATGGTCTGGATACACTATGGTTGACTGTAAAGCAGTTAATGACTTAATGTGAACAATTAATGCTTCGTTTTATAATGGCACTGTAACACTCCACATCTGTTAAGGTCACTCACAAAGGGATTGTCTTAACTTCTATGGAGCATTATGGGTACTGGAACAGAAATATTACAAGATAGACATATGTAAAACAACGGAAAGTAAAGTGGAAGTACTTAAAATCATTTATTAAATATGATTGTTTACAATAAAAGCCCATCAACTTCCAATACCCAAATTACATAGTTAAAATATCTGTCTTGCTCAAAAACAAAGAAGCATAAAAACAAACTGCAGTATTCCCCAATAAAGCAAAGCAAGCCATAGCCAAGAGAAATCCAAGCCATACATGAAAGAGCCTTGGAGCTTGGTAAGATCCGAACTAAGCTGTATTCCCACCCTGTGAACCTGGGAGGGGGGGAAACGGAAGAAAAAGAGGCGAAACAAAACGGGTCAGTCATAAAGACTGAGTAAGTCCTAGTGACTTTCAGCATAAAAATGAGTAAAGATAACATGGCATGAATAAACTGAAAGTAAACATAAGCATGATGACAAGGTAGGCAAGATAAACTAAGATAACAAGATAAACTATGATAACAAGATAAACTAAGGTAACAAGATAAACTTCAGGCACGATGAAACAAGTATAACATCCCATAATTCCTGTCAAGTATCCCACCGCATGGTTTCTATCAAGAGTAACATCGCAAGGTTTCTAAGCTTTACCATTAAAACGATATCTATTTGCTCTGCACCACCTAACTAGCATCCTCATAAGTGTCTTACATGGAATGATCCGTATTCCTACTAGTGTCCCAACTAGTGCCCTGTGTAACAAGGATCTGTACCCCCTACTAGTGTCCCAACTGGTAGCCCGTGTTATATAATAATTACAACGTGATCCCAATCCCCGCAATTATGGTAGTCTTCAGGTGTACATCGATTTTGAGGATTCCACCTCGATCACCCCAATGGCCATGTATATATATTCGATGCACCCTTACTACCTTATCGATCGGCTCCCTACTTGACCGAGTTCTCGTTTGTGTCACGCGCCCCTCTACTTGTAGATACCTGTGCTGGTCCCACCATGGGGTGTATCAAGTCCCATGGTGGCAACCCTGACACATTCAAGATGCATAGCTTTATACCTACTGATGCCCAGTGGCTAAATTTTCTGCGCCGAAGTGTGTGCACGCCTGCACTCCGTTAGAACCTACACTGCTGCACCAACCGCCGCTAATTTGACCTCTTATAATCAGCCCAGTAACCGTGCCCCACCCTGCCTAGCTCAGGGTTCCGTTGATACCTAATGTGGGTTACTGCTGAAATGGGTCCCCGTTACTAGGTTTTTCTAATGGTTAAGTCTGTGGGCCTATACTCTCTGATATTACCCACCAACCCTGATGTGTATTTAACTCCGCTACTGATTCAAGCATGTGTATTTAATGGTTAAGTGTATGTGGGCCTATATTTACTAATATTACCCACCAACCCGATATGTACTTAACCCTTCTACTCGTTATGTTACCATGGTTAAGTGTTTACCTTACTTAACTTAACCTTTCTCGCTTATTATGTTTGATTGGTTAAGTGTGGTTTATTAACTTAACCCCGTTCGTCTATCTGGTTACATTGGTTAAGAATTTTCTTGTTAACTTAACCCCATGTGTTACTTAACCCTACTACACATCACATCAGATTGGTTAAGTGCATGTTAACTTAACCCCATCCACTAGTCATATTATAATGATTAAGTGTTATCAACTTATTCAAGTTAACTTAACCGACCCGCTTGTCCTGTTATGTTGGTTGAGTGTTACTACTTAACCGCAACCACTTGTCTAATTAACCCATTGTATTAGTTAAGTGTTCTCATTAACTTAACCTCACTCTCTAGTCCTGTTTAATCATGTTATAATGGTTAAACATTTGCTTAACCTTACCCACTCCCGTAGTCAACTTATTAAATTGGTTAAGTGTCCAGATTAACCTAATCATATTACATAACCCACCCATTTATATCATATTAGTTAAGTGTTCTTATTTACTTAACCCTACCCACTGGTCTAATTACCATGTTACGTTGGTTAAGTATTACTATTCGTATTTCCACATGTCACCAACATGTCACCCACTTAACCCCCATGTCCCACCACATGTTTATCTGGTTAAGTATTTCTTAATTCATTAAGGCCGTAACCTTATAAAGACCTCTCACATTAGACTGACATTTATGGCAGCTGGATTTGTCGGGCGGGTCCGGGCAATCTTACACCATAAAAGAGTCTAACCTCGTGTCTTTACAACTGTTACGCTTTTAATTTGGGCCTAGGACCTCTCACATTGGGCTGACATTTGTGACTACTGGATTCGCCGGGCGGTTCCGGGCAGGTTTACGTCACAAATGAGTCCAACCTCGTGTCCTAAGCATTGATTATTACTTATAATCTTTTACCCTAATTTGAATTTATTTCCCCTATTCAAATTATCAATTTATTCCTAATTTAACGATGTCCATAATTGACTCAATTATGTCCATCAATTAATGGTATGCAAAATCATACCAATTTTACCACAATTTATCTTAGGTCATTAAAGGCAACTTATCTCAATTTATATTTATCCCTCCTTTAAGGCTATTACATGCCAACAACCCAAAACTTATTTAGGCGTGTTCATATTAGCCCCTTTTCAAGACATAAATTATCATATGTGTTTCAACTACAAATTTCACCTATTTAACATATGTTCAAGTTATAGATTACATGTCCGTTTTACATATGCCTAATTCATACCAAATTAACATATGTTCAATTCATGTCTGTTTACATGTATGCCAAATTTATATTTGCCTAATCTTAGACAATTTTACATATATACCAAGTTTCCTGCCTTTTTATACATATATCAAGATTCATAGTTTACATGTTTACAAAGCTATGCCCAATTCACATAGATCAATTTTTAGCCAAATATATGTATCAATATTCTTGCCATATTTTACATAGGTCAAGTTTCATACCAACTACATGTATTTCATGTTTACCCCAATTTACCCAAGCTAGCAAAACGTTAATTATAACGATAATACTCAAATTCAAATTTCGTGTTAATGGCAATAATACCCAAGTATCCAGTTTTCATATTATACCTTCGATTCTACCAAACACATATATCCAACAAGGCAATATCCCAATATTTCCCCCGTATTCAATCGCACGCAAATCGCAGTTTAGGCCTAGGTCCGAAATTGACCAAGGTTCATCAAAAGAAAACAAATAGGGGAAAGGTAGAATTTTGCATAATAAATAGATCAGAGAGAAAAACAACATCATGATAGGCATAAAGATTAGAACTTGATGATAACATCATTACGAATTAAGAAAACTGCTGAATAAATCACAAACTTGTCATGAGAATAAAGGTAGACAAGTCTCAAAAGATTCAAAAAGCAACAGGAATAGATCTGAATCGATAAACATACTTAATCCAATTCCACTTTAATTCATGGCCACATTATAATTAAATATTTAAATCGGAAAGCAACTAGAACTTACAGAGAACGGCTAATGAATTAGGGAGTGAATTTGTCGTAGAAAGTTGCAGTGTCATTGATCTATCCTCTTGAATTTGTTGTAGAAGCATTGATCTTTGATTTGATTTGAGTTTGAACGCTTTAGCTTTAATTTGGAGACGGCGGCCATGGCTCAAGAGAGATTCCAGTAGCATTTAGGTGTCATATGAATTTGTGTGAGTTAGGCTAGGTCTAGGTGTTCTTTTATAGGTGTAGCAATTCATTTCAGCCATCGGATTAACCCTAAAACCCATCTGGACCATCAAAACTCGTCCCGGGCCTCAAAAATGGGTTCTGGGCTACCCCAGGCCGACCAGGTCGACCTGTACAGAGGGGGGGTCGACACTACAGTCGACCTGGGGGGGCAGGTCGACTATAGTGTCGACACTATGGTCGACCTGGGTCAGTTTGCCAAAAAGTCTGCTGAAATCTTGTTATGGCCATATCTTGGTCATACAGACTCCGATTTTCGAAAACTCGGACTCTATTTCGCGTATTTTTCCGAGAGGAACGCAATGGTGATGTCCATTTTACCTAATTCCTGATTCTTGAATTAGTTATCCTTATTTTACTATCTTTTTCGTTACATACATCGTTATCGAACTAATTTTTCTTCTCTTCCATGTATTAATTAATTCTTCTTATGCATCACCATTATTTACCCATCATAAGCATATTTTTATATATTTTATTTTTAATTATATTAAAAATACGGGGTGTTACATTCTCCCCTCCTTAAAGGATTTCGTCCCCGAAATCTTCAAGTTAAGAAGAATGTGTCCTACCATCCATCATCCATCTACTCAATCATCAATCACAGGCATTCATTGTCCTTAAGAGATTTCTAATGCTGTATGAACATATGCAAGAAGTGTGTATATATGTTCCTTATCTAATGCAAATGATCAGGCGTGATTGATCTTCTAAATGCAAAATATGTTTAGTGCCATGAGTCCAACATGTATGCAAATAGTCCTAGTCACATAAAGACTATATCTGTGCACAAACATCCATCCATATGCAACATTCACATGATAACACATTCAATTTCATCCACAAACAAGTGTAAACACTCATGCATATGCAATATGAAAGGTGATTGAGCCGATCTAGTGCCTAATGTGTGTAAATGCATCCACGAGCAACCACTAGCAACCACTTGCAGCCACTTGCAACCATCAATCATAACATGTCTCAAACACATGTTTACACCCAATTGTTCCTATCTAAAGATATAGTCGAATGATAGAAGCAAGTAAAAACTTTGTGCCCATTAGGCAATGTCGAAACTGGAAATCT
Organism: Allium sativum; assembly: GCA_030737875.1. Lineage (NCBI taxonomy): Eukaryota > Viridiplantae > Streptophyta > Magnoliopsida > Asparagales > Amaryllidaceae > Allium > Allium sativum. Next base: position 874,503,716 of record CM060912.1, on the reverse strand, counting down.
ATGCCACATATATATTGATTAGGAGAAGAACTTTCTAAGCATCAGCCCCGAAGACCGAAATCAACATCAGACTGACACCCAAAGAATTACTCAACCCAACCACTATATATGATTCTAGGAAACTAAGCATGATGGACTCCTTTTAGGTCACAAGGGAATCCCTTCCTAAGACCAACCCGTATCCTATAAAACCCAAAAAGTTTAGTCAAACCAACGAACACCCTCAAGCCCCAACATGTGTTTCTAACAGATGAGTCATACTCCCTATGGGGTTTGCAACAGAAATTGGATTAAGAATGGGACCGAGAGGATATACACAAAAGATAGCATATGAGTAAGCTCTATAGGAAAAGAGAGATCATGGATGTACTCTTAAAAAGAGATATGATGCGCGAATCTAGTCTTCAATCTTCTAAGTCGCATTTCCTTGAGCTTAACTCCATTGTGCTTTGATCGTCTTTAACTTCACAATTTTGTAGCATCTTAATTCTTGTTTCCAAAATATGAGTTGGAACCCATTTCACTGTTGCCTCTCGTTCCACTTTCACTTACTCTCCTTCTAGTATACTCGGCTCAAACATAACTGCGTACTCATGGTTTCATGCAAGCTCTCCAAAATTCACTAGTGAATCTTGGATCTCGTCCACTTACTATTAGGTATTCCACGTAGAAGAACTATCTCTTGGAAATAAATACCAATCATGTTGCCAAATATACTTACTAAGGTGATTCTCTACAACTCATGCATAAGCGAAATGACCCATCCGCCTTAGTGGAGAACACTACTCGATCGGATTACAAATTACCAATAAATGTGTCAAGAGATTCTAGGAAATAAATCATGATAAAACCCTAAAGGTTACATGCGACTTCGAGGGTATTACCGAGGCAAGTCAAGAGTCTAACTACCCTCTTTTCAAAACCGAGAAGGTCATCCTTACTGGATAACCACTCCATCGCTAGAATCAACCCATAGCCCAAAACATAAACATTACTTCTAGACTCAATACTTAGCATAGACATTATCAAATCCAATCAAGTCATGAATAAATGAGCCGATTTCCCCAACAGGATTTGAGAAAAGAAGAAAAAAATGGGATCCTCTACCATGCTAGTACTAAGGTGCAGAGACTCAACTTTCGAAGCAGAATTAAAAGGATGCGATATACAAAAACAAAGTTCTAGTGGGATGATAGAAAAGATAAGTTAAACCTTTAACAGAAATATTACCACCCTCTTAGGTACGCTAGTGGTGAGAGCATTCAATTGCCCTCTCGACGATCTTGTCCTTTGCCCTTGTCCTATAATACTTAACTACATGTCCCTTCTCGCTAAAGATACTCTCTCTTGTCATGGGTTTTACTATTCTTTCACTTTGGCCTTTTTCCTCTTACCTTTTTCTCCTTCGTGGATTAAGCTATAACAACTAGCTTCCTGTTCTTACTGTCCTTGTATAGTTTGTTGACAAGTCTTTCGAAGCTACCTCCAACGCACGGCACTCTACCCAACTTGAAATAAGATTAGACGCAGATGGAACTTCTACGGCTACAAATGGACGTTGGGCACTCCTTTGCCCTCCAACATGTGTCGGATGCCTACGAAACTATGGTGAAAAGAGAGAGAAGAGATTTCAAGAGAGAATCAAAAGATAGTGCATATGGCTTTGGGGAATATGCCTTTTAATTAAAAAAAAAATTCTTGAAAATTTGCTTCTTTGTAAATGTTTTGAAAATAATTTCAGAAGGTTTTTGAAAACTTTTGCCCAGTCTGGTAACCTTCTGCTCTGATACCAAATGTAACACTCCACATCTGTTAAGGTCACTCACAAAGGGAATGCCTTAACTTCTATGGAGCATTATGGGTACTGGAACAGAAATATTACAAGACAAACATATATAAAACAGCGGAAAGTAAAGTGGAAGTACTTAAAATCATTTATTAAATATGATTGTTTACAATAAAAGCCCATCAACTTCCAATACCCAAATTACATAGTTAAAATATCTGTCTTGCTCAAAAACAAAGAAGCATAAAAATAAACTACAGCATTCCCCAATAAAGCAAAGCAAGCCATAGCCAAGAGAAATCCAAGCCATACATGAAAGAGCCTTGGAGCTTGGTAAGATCCGAACTAAGCTGTATTCCCACCCTGTGAACCTGGGGGGGGGGGGGGGAGAACGGAAGAAAAAGAGGCGAAACAAAACGGGTCAGTCATAAAGACTGAGAAAGTCCTAGAGACTTTCAGCATAAAAATGAGTAAAGATAACATGGCATGAATAAACTGAAAGTAAACATAAGCATGATGACAAGGTAGGCAAGATAAACTAAGATAACAAGATAAACTATGATAACAAGATAAACTAAGGTAACAAGATAAACTTCGGGCACGATGAAACAAGTATAACATCCCATAATTCCTATCAAGTATCCCACCGCATGGTTTCTATCAAGAGTAACATCGCAAGGTTTCTAAGCTTTACCATTAAAACGATATCTATTTGCTCTGCACCACCTAACTAGCATCCTCATAAGTGTCTTACATGGAATGATCCGTATTCCTACTAGTGTCCCAACTAGTGCCCTGTGTAACAAGGATCTGTACCCCCTACTAGTGTCCCAACTAGTAGCCCGTGTTATATAATAATTACAACGTGATCCCAATCCCCGCAATTATGGTAGTCTTCAGGTGTACATCGATTTTGAGGATTCCACCTCGATCACCCCAATGGCCATGTATATATATTCGATGCACCCTTACTACCTTATCGATCGGCTCCCTACTTGACCTAGTTCTCGTTTGTGTCACGCGGCCCCCTACTTGTAGAAACCTGTGCTGGTCCCACCATGGGGTGTATCAAGTCCCATGGTGGCAACCCTGACACAATCAAGATGCACAGCTTTATACCTACTGATGCCCAGTGGCTAAATTTTCTACGCCGAAGTGTGTGCACGCCCGCACTCCGTTAGAACCTGCACTGCTGCACCAACGGCCGCTAATTTGGCCTCTTATAATCAGCCCAGTAATCGTGCCCCACCCTGCCTAGCTCAGGGTTCCGTTGATACCTAATGTGGGTTACTGCTGAAATGGGTCCCCGTTACTAGGTTTTTCTAATGGTTAAGTCTGTGGGCCTATACTCTCTGATATTACCCACCAACCCTGATGTGTATTTAACCCCGCTACTGATTCAAGCATGTGTATTTAATGGTTAAGTGAATGTGGGCCAATATTTACTAATATTACCCACCAACCCGATATGTACTTAACCCTTCTACTCGTTATGTTACCATGGTTAAGTGTTTACCTTAGTTAACTTAACCTTTATCGCTTATTATGTTTGAATGGTTAAGTGTGGTTTATTAACTTAACCCCGTTCGTCTATCTGGTTACATTGGTTAAGAATTTTCTTGTTAACTTAACCCCATGTGTTACTTAACCCTACTACGCATCACATCAGATTGGTTAAGTGCATGTTAACTTAACCCCATCCACTAGTCATATTATAATGGTTAAGTGTTATCAACTTATTCAAGTTAACTTAACCCACCCGCTTGTCCTGTTATGTTGGCTGAGTGTTACTACTTAACCGCAACCACTTGTCTAATTAACCGATTGTATTAGTTAAGTGTTCTCATTAACTTAACCTCACTCTCTAGTCCTGTTTAATCATGTTATAATGGTTAAACATTTGCTTAACCTTACCCATTCCCGTAGTCAACTTATTAAATTGGTTAAGTGTCCAGATTAACCTAATCATATTACTTAACCCACCCATTTATATCATATTAGTTAAGTGTTCTTGTTTACTTAACCCTACCCACTGGTCTAATTACCATGTTACGTTGGTTAAGTATTACTATTCGTATTTCCACATGTCACTACCATGTCACCCACTTAACCCCCATGTCCCACCACATGTTTATCTGGTTAAGTATTTCTTAATTCATTAAGGCCGTAACCTTATAAAGACATCTCACATTAGACTGACATTTATGGCAGCTGGATTTGCCGGGTGGGTCCGGGCAGTCTTACACCATAAAAGAGTCTATCCTCGTGTCTTTACAACTGTTACGCTTTTAATTTGGGCCTAGGACCTCTCACATTGGGCTGACATTTGTGACTACTGGATTCGCCGGGTGGTTCCGGGCAGGTTTACGTCACAAATGAGTCCAACCTCGTGTCGTAAGCATTGATTATTACTTATAATCTTTTACCCAAATTTGAATTTATTTCCCCTATTCAAATTATCAATTTATTCCTAATTTAACGATGTCCATAATTGACTCAGTTATGTCCATCAATTAATGGTATGCAAAATCATACCAATTTTACCACAATTTATCTTAGGCCATTAAAGACAACTTATCTCAATTTATATTTATCCCTCCTTTAAGGCTATTACATGCCAACTACCCAAAACCTATTTAGGCGTGTTCATATTAGCCCCTTTTCAAGACATAAATTATCATATGTGTTTCAACTACAAATTTCACCTATTTAACATATGCCCAAGTTCTAGATTACATGTCCGTTTTACATATGCCTAATTCATACCAAATTTATATATGTTCAATTCATGCCTGTTTACATGTATGCCAAATTTACATTTGCTTAATCTTAGACAATTTTACATATATACCAAGTTTCCTTCCTTTTTATACATATATCAAGATTCATAGTTTACATGTTTACAAAGCTATGCCCAATTCACATAGATCAATTTTTAGTCAAATATATGTATCAATATTCTTGCCATATTTTACATAGGTCAAGTTTCATACCAACTACATGTATTTCATGTTTACCCCAATTTACCCAAGCTAGCAAAACTTTAATTATAACGATAATACCCAAATTCAAATTTCGTGTTAATGGCAATAATACCCAAGTATCCAGTTTTCATATTATGCCTTCGATTCTACCAAACACATATATCCAACAAGGCAATATCCCAATATTTCCCCCGTATTCAATCGCACGCAAATCGCAGTTTAGGCCTAGGTCCGAAATTGACCAAGGTTCATCAAAAGAAAACAAATAGGGGAAAGGTAGAATTTTGCATAATAAATAGATCAGAGAGAAAAACAACATCATGATAGGCATAAAGATTAGAACTTGATGATAACATCATTACGAATCAAGAAAACTGCTGAATAAATCACAAACTTGTCATGAGAATAAAGGTAGACAAGTCTCAAAAGATTCAAAAAGCAACAGGAATAGATCTGAATCGATAAACATACTTAATCCAATTCCACTTTAATTCATGGCCACATTATAATTAAATATTTAAATCGGAAAGCAACTAGAACTTACAGAGAACGGCTAATGAATTAGGGAGTGAATTTGTCGTAGAAAGTTGCAGTGTCATTGATCTATCCTCTTGAATTTGTTGTAGAAGCATTGATCTTTGATTTGATTTGAGTTTGAACGCTTAAGCTTTAATTTGGAGACGGCGGCCATGGCTCAAGAGAGATTCCAGCAGCATTTAGGTGTCATAAGAATTTGTGTGAGTTAGGCTAGGTCTAGGTGTTCTTTTATAGGTGTAACAATTCATTTCAGCCATCGGATTAACCCTAAAACTCATCCGGACCATCAAAACTCGTTCCGGGCCTCAAAAATGGGTTCTGGGCCACCCCAGGCCGACCAGGTCGACCTGTACAGAGGGGGGGTCGACACTACAGTCGACCTGGGGGGGGGGGGGGACAGATTGACTATAGTGTCGACACTATGGTCGACCTGGGTCAGTCTGCCAGAAAGTCTGCTGAAATCTTGTTCTGGCCATATCTTGGTCATAAGGACTCCGATTTTCGAAAACTCGGACTCTATTTCGCGTATTTTTCTGAGAGGAACGCAATGGTGATGTCCATTTTACCTAATTCCTGATTCTTGAATTAGTTATCCTTATTTTACTATCTTTTCCGTTACATACATCGTTATCGAACTAATTTTTCTTCTCTTCCATGTATTAATTAATTCTTCTTATGCATCACCATTATTTACCCATCATAAGCATATTTTTATATATTTTATTTTATTTTTAATTATATTAAAAATACGGGGTGTTACAGGCACGGTACTCGATTAGTATAACTCATCTTAATGCAAAAAAGCTATCTCCCTGGCCTTCAATCAAACAAATTTTTATTTTTTCTCCCAATTGCATGTTAGACCCTGTAGATGCTACATCTCACATAAATGCCAAAGATTTCACTCAGTGTATATCCTACAAACACAAAGTTAATAAAATAAACTCAATTTGTCTTCTATTAAATACACTGTGTATTACTAGTATAATCGCATAACGGTAGGCAATCGACCGGTAATTGCATAAATAAATAAATTAAAAACTGATTTTTTTATTAGTCTTAATTAAACATCAAAAATTAATATAATAAAAAGTATTTAAAATTAAATATATCTAAGACGACAAAAGTGGAAAGAATTAAACTGAATAAATTCAAAGAAACGTTTTATAAATAAGTTTTATGTCTTTCTGGGTTAGAAAAATTAATGGTCAAATGACAGCAAACAAACTTTCCTAATTTTCGATTTGAAAATAATCATAACTAATGGAAAGTGGGAAGTAAGATAAACTTACACAGCGAAAGTGGAAACAAATGATGAAATGAATCACTAATTAAACACGCTTATTTATTATACAACAGGACGTCATGATTAAAGCATGAATAAAATAATGCAAATAAATTTGAAAAAGGTTAGGCTGCATATTAATTTTTGTCAAATATTTATTCTGTTTCAAATTAAATAACATAATTCCTCTCTTACAGTAAAAATGACCATCAAATACGACTGTAAATGTCAGTTGCAGCAGATCTGAAAATTAAAATAGAATAAAATTCGAGGGTCTAAAAGCAAATATATCTTCGTCAAATCTAAAACCCAGCGTTTCCATCATCACCTAAAACAATCAGATCCATTCTCTAAGAAATCAAAGTAAAATGCTAGGTCGATCGGTCCCGTTCCGGCCGGAAAACCTAGGCCAGAGCGCGCTCCGGCAAATCACAAACCTCTGCTTCGCCGCCTTCGTCATCCTTGTCCTCATCTTCACCATCATTGCTGCCACCTACTCCCCCGACGACCCTCTCCTCCTCCATCCAACAACCAAACTCACCTCGTTCCTTACCTCCACCTCTAACGCCACCTTCCTCTCCGACTCCTCAATCCTCCGAACCGGCGAAGACTTCCTAAACGCAACCTCCTCGTCAGCTGTTATTAACGGAACAGTGGATTTAAGCATCAATACGTTGAATCCAGATGCGGACACGGAAGAAAACAATTCCTGTAACTACAGTAAAGGCGATCCAATCGATTGTAAGTTGCCTGAGGTTTTCCACGCTATGATGAGTTACGCAGTTGAAAATTACAAAGACATACATTTCTACAAATTTGGAAAACCTGCCACTGGAGGAGAAGATGGCAGGAGTTGCGATATGGCATGGAGGTTTAGGCCTAGGGATGCCAAAAGGGCTGGATTTTATAAGGATTACAGAAGGTTCGAGATTGCTAGGTCTGACAATTGTACTTATACGGTTGTGAGTGTCGGTGAATACCATACTGGAGTGAATGCGAGGAAGAAGAAGAAGAAGGCTAAAGTTGAGGGTGAGCAGAAGGAGAAGGAGAAGGAGGAGAAGAATGTGGTTCCAGAAGTTGGGGAGGCAGTAAATGATGCGTTGCCAGTTATCGAATCAGAGGCCAAGTTTAGAAGTGGCAAGTATTTGATCTACAATGGTGGTGGAGATAGATGCAAGAGCATGAATCATTTTCTGTGGAGCTTTCTTTGTGCATTGGGGGAAGCACAGTATTTGAATAGGACATTTGTTATGGATTTGAGCATGTGTCTATCAAAGACATACACAAGTTCGAACCATGATGAGGAGGGGAAGGATTTCAGGTTTTATTTTGACTTTGAGCATTTGAGGGATTCAGCCGCGGTTATAGATCAGAAAGAGTTTTGGAGTGATTGGGGAAAGTGGCAGAAGAAGGATGGACTGCAATTGCATGTAGTTGATGACTTTAGGGTCACGCCTTCAAAGTTGAAGTATAATGGCGATACAGTGATAATGAGGAAGTTTGGGGAGGTGGAGCCTGATAACTATTGGTACAGAGTTTGTGAAGGGGAAGCAGAGGGGGAAATACAACGCCCATGGCACTTGATTTGGAAGTCTAGGAGATTGATGGAGGTAGTTTCTGGAATCGCTTCTAAAATGAATTGGGATTTTGATTCTGTTCATGTTGTGAGAGGTGAGAAAGCAAGAAATCCAAGGATGTGGCCGAACCTTGCAGCGGATACATCGCCCGATGCATTGCTGTCTACTCTGAAGGAGAAGATTGACGATGGAAGACAACTTTACATTGCAACGAATGAACCAGACACATCATTTTTCGACCCATTGAAGGATAAGTACAGCACACATTTCTTGGATGATTTCAAAGAGTTGTGGGACGAGAACAGCGAGTGGTACAGCGAGACAATGCAGTTGAATAATGGAGTGCCAGTTGAGTTTGATGGATACATGAGAGTGGCTGTGGATACTGAAGTGTTCTTAAGGGGGAAGAAGCAAATCGAAACTTTTAATGATCTTACAAGTGATTGCAAGGATGGTATTAATACTTGTCGACAAGTTGCAGCTGCTGCTTCTTAATCTGACTTTCGGTTTCAGCTCGGTAAGCTAATGTTTTGATGTTTAATTGAATTTTGATGTATTGTATGTTTAGGTAAGGATTTGAAATTTGTTAATGTGCTTGTTGGTTCATGCTGTCTGGAGAGTGTGAGTAGTTGTGAACTTTAGGTTTTAGTGATTTGCTGCTTCTGTTTTATGTTACTGTGCTGTTGGTAGTTAAGAAGATGATGTATTGTCTAATTTTTCTGTAACTGTCTTTAGTTGTGAAATAAATCCGATGAAAGATTGGAATTTACGTATATAAATACAATTTATTCTCTGTAAATACACTGCATCATCCAATACTGAAGCATCAGAAACAAGGCAAAAGACCACTAAAGAACCGCTCAAGACATCAATCAACCCTCAATTGATCGCAATCCAGTTGGATGATAACAGCTATATTCTTTGAAAATTCCAAATAGAAACTGCAATAAAACATACGGACTGAAGGGAAATGTTCCAGGTCCACTATACAATGCAGACAAAGATGGAAAGTTGGTAAGCAGCCAAGAATACACTGTTCATCAAAGACAAGATAGTCAGGTTAGTTCTTAGCTATTGTCATCCATCAGCGTAAATTAACTTAATTAGTTGGTTGTAAATCAGCTCATGAATCTGGTCGACGGTAGAACAAAATTTTATTACCCATGCTGCAGAAAGAACAAAATTAATTGGATGGCGTCGTTTCTGTTCAGGAACGTTTGTGGTATCGGATCGGCAACGAGGCTTCTTTGAGAAGGCTTAGGTGCATCGTCAAGAATCACTCATTCTGTTTAGTAGCACTTCTGGAGCCTTTTGTGGGTCCAGACGTGCTCTCTAGCTCTGTTTCTTCTTTGGGCTTCGGGGGTGCTTTGGTCAATGTATCCAACAAGATCTAGATTATTTGGTCCATAGCTGTTGTTGTCTGTTCTATTTTCGATTCGGATCAGCTTATATATGTGGTATGTTCTCTGGTCTCTCTTTCTTCTTCTTTCCTATTCTCCGCGGTTTACTTGAAGTGCGATCGGATTGAGAGGTTGGTTCTGTGGTCGAATGTTATCTCGCTTTTGGATTTTGGCTTCGCTGAATCGGTTATGGGGGCGACTTTAATATCGTTGCCTCCCAAACCGAGAAGCGGGGTGGTTCTGCTATAAACCGGGCTGCAGCAGGAGATTTCAACTTGTTTATCGTTGGTCCGGACCTGACTGAGGTCTCTTTCGCCGTTTCGACTTTTACTTGGTGTAACAACCAAGAGTACCAAACTGTATTCTCTCTCGTCTTGACAGAGTGTTCGGATTCGAGGGTTGGTTTAACCTTCCGTTCTCCTTCTCTATCTCTCATCTCCATCGGACCTTCTCGGATCATTCTCCGATGATTCTCTGGTGTTCCCCCTTGACCCTTTTTGGCTCATCTTCCTTCTAATTTAAGAGTATGTGGAGATCCCACCACACTTTTCACAGTACGGTGGAAGCTTCATGGAACTCTCCCTCTTTTAGTGATCCTTCTATTGTGTTTTCTCGAATACCGTAACGTCTCAAATCTTGTATTATGGTTTGAAATGTGCAATCGTTCAAGAATATCTTTGATCATGTCAGAGTTGCTGAGGGATCACTTATCCTGGCGGAAGCCTCCTTCGATGAGAGGCCTTCTCTCGATAACAAGGAGGCATGGACGCTTATCCAACTCGCCTTTTCATCGGAACTTCGTGTCGAAAACGAATTCATTCGCCAGAAGGCCAGGATCAAGTGGATCGTTGATGGAGATTCGAACTCCAATTCTTCCATTCTTCGGATTGTAAGAAGGGCAGCCTTCTTTCGTTTCATCAAATTCTCCCCCAGATCTTTCTGTGGCTTCTACTCATATGGAAGTCAAAGAGACTATCCTCTCTCACTTCTCAACCTTCATTGGTTCTATCTTGGACTCATTCTCCGACCCGACTATGCTGGGTTTTGTCCTCAGGATTGTCCTCCCTGAGGAAAGCGGAGCTCTTTCCTTACCTCCTTCCGGTGAGGAAATATGGGCTTTCGTTTTCGCACTGAGTAAGGACAGTGCGAGCGGGCTCGATGGTTTCGATGGGTTTTTTTCGAAACGTCTGGCCAATGATTCAGGCAGACTTTTGTCCCACCATCCGGTTCTTTTTCTCTGGCGGTACTCTTTCTCAAGGTTGGACTTCCACCAACCTGGTTCTCATCCCAAAGAGTGAAAATTCACGCTCGTGTGTGGATTTTCGCCCAATCATCCTATGCAACTTCTATAACAAGGTTATCTCCAAGGTGTTATCTTCTAAACTAGCACCTGTTCTTGGCCACATTATTTCCTCTTCTCAAGATGGGTTTGTAAAAGGAGGTCTGATTACGGATAACGTCCTTTTAGCCCAAGAGAATATTTCTCTTATTGATCGTAAGGTCATGGGATTTAACTTGGTCATCAAGCTTGACATGGCCAAGGCATATGATCGTATGTCTTGGTTTTTTGTTATTAGAGTTCTGAGGGCTTTCTGTTGTATATAACAATTCTATAACTTTTGTTTGATGATAAGATATATATATATATATATATATATATATATATATATTATAAATGTGTTTGTAATTGTACTGTTATATTATATCACATACATAAATAAATATTTACATTTAAATAGAATACTACTGCATAAGAATTTAAATATTCAAACTGTATTTTATTTAAATATAATATTTATTTAAATATAATATTTTATTTCAACATTTCAAACAGTACAAATTTATAACTCCACTATTTGTACATCTCATTGTAATACAGTACATTCATTTTCAATTTCATTTCTTACATTGTTCCTCACTACAACACTCAATCACTTAGTTATACAAACACTCATACATTCATTGACACATACATTGACACTGTCACTTGTCTTCTGTCTGTCATCTTCACTGTCAGTCCAGTCTTCATAAAATAAGAAATGAAAGCTGATTTTCAAGAAATATATGGAATGAAAGCTGATTTCCATGAAATGAGAAATGGTGTGAAACACCCCACCTCCATTAAGGTCACTCACAAAGGGAATGCCTTAACTTCGATGGAGCATTATAGGTAAAAGACACGGAAAAATTTACAAGACGGAAATATAAGCAGTGGAAAATAAAAATAACATTTATTTCATACGTGGTTCAATACAAAAACCATTACAGTAAATTGTCTCAACATAACTTCCAAAACATTTCATCATAACCTCTGTCTTGCTTAAAACATAAAGAAGCATATAACATAAATAAAACTGCATAAATCCCCAAGTCTAGTGTGTCCAAAGCCATAGCCAAAGATAAGAGATTTCAAGCCTTACATCACAGAGTCTTCAAGCTTGGAAAGATGGACGGTCCAAATTAAGTTGAGTTATTCCCTCCCTGACTACCTGAAAGGGGGGGGGGGGAGGGGGACGGAAGAAAAAGAAGACGAAATAAAAATGGGTCAGACATAAGTTTGATTAAGTCTAGTGACTTTTCAGTGTGTGAATAAAACAAAGGGTCATGATAGGAATAAACTGAAAATAGGACAGTACCAGAACAACAACTAACATAAAGCTAAATAAGGCAGGATAAACCGAATATACATCGCACCCATGTTTAATTCTCTGCATCTACTTATACTTGTCCAACTAGCACCACGTGTTCATGGTGAAATGATTCCCTTATATCGATCAGCTCCTACTAGCATGCATTTATCACGTGTGTCCTTCGGCCCCCGCTTGACTGTAGATTGCTGGTCCCACCAAGGGGTGTATCAAATCATATGGTGGCAATCGGACACGATTCAAGATGCACAATGTATGACTACTGATGCCCAATGCCTGCTTTTTCCACTTCGGAGTACGTGCACGCCCGATACTCCGTCGGAACCTACACTGATCCACCACCGCCGATGTTTATGACCGCTTATAATCAACCCAGTAATCGTGCCCCACCCTGCCTAGTTCAGGGTCCCACGATACATCTACGTGGGTTACTGCTGAAATGGGTCCCCGTTGCTAGGGTTTTCCAGTCAACATGTTAAATTGGTTAAGTGTCCAAATTTACCTTAACCCCACCCATCAGTTTAGTTAACATGTTGGATTGGTTAAGTGTTTCCTTAATTGACTTAACCCTACTACTCTTGACTTAGCTTTATTAGAGCACCAACCACTCACATTAGACAGGTATTGTTGTGGTCACTGGATGTGTCGGTCGGTTCCGGACAGTTTTACACCACAACTCAGTCTAACCTCGGGTCCTTTATGGGCTCAATGCACTAACCACCCACATTAGACATGTATTGTTGTGGTCACTGGATGTGCCGGTCAGTTCCGGGCAGTTTTACACCACAACTCAGTCTAACCTCGGGTTAGGCATATTCGTCTTTTCTAAATTTATATTTTTATCCTTTTATACTTATATGTAAATTTGTCAACAATTTATTGTTATGGATCACTTTGCTTCTAAATCAAATTCATAATTTTTGGTAAGTAAAGTATATCATTTCAATACCATACCATTTACATGGTTATGAGCTAAATATGTTAATTATGTAAAATTTCAAGTTTTTCCCAACGTTATCCCCATTGTACGTTCGCAAAATTTCATAAGATGTTAGGCTCGATATTTTAGCCTAACTAATAAACTAAAAAGGGGAAAAAGAGGAACTTGCAACATTCCAACATCATACAAAAATATGGATCTAACTACAGATGTGTCACATGAACTTGGCATAATATACTTTTAATTATGAACTTGCAAACTAGATCTATGCAACATGAATCATAAAATAATAGTATTACATAGAACTACCAAAATCTAATTAGACATGTAGTGGTGAACTTGCATAGGTTGAATCATACTAATATTAATCTAACATAAAGGCATATGGTTCTAACATGTAAAGTTGTAGATCTAAACATATAGGTTTACATAGTCATGTTTTTAACCTATAAACTTTCGTGTATTCATAACATGATAGCATCACTTAACTTGGATAAACATGACCTAATTTCTAAGTTAACATACAACATATAGATGTCATCACAAGGTCGTAGATCTAAACATGTATGCATAATGGATCTAAACAATTATGCATAAACTATATGACTTAGCCTAAAACTTGTATAATATCACCAAACTTACATATGATAATTTCATAACATCATAGGTTTATTCACCAATTTCCACAAAACATGATAAACCACAATAATTCATAGGCATATACGATAGAACAGACATAAATAAATATAAATCAGCATCACATACAACCTGATACAATTCTATTTTACAATTCATTACAAACCATGTCTTTAATTCATTCGCATCTGAACGATAACTACACTTACAAAAAAAAAGGAGTTCTTGAGTTCTCGGATCTGTATTCTGAAATTGAATTGCTCGCCTTTGATGTAGATCGTTGAATTTTCTTAGTTGAATTAGACTAGATTTAATTTTTGACGTAGCTTCAATCTTGCCTTTGAGTTGAAAGAGATGACGGTTATCCTAGGTTCACCATTGACGGCATGGCGGCTCTTGGTATAAATATTTTGTGATTTAAGGTTGAGAGTTAGGTTTCTTTTATAGAGTTTTAATTAATTTAGAGCCGTCAGAATAACCCCAGAAATAATCTAGACCATCCAGTCAAGATAGGATAACACCTTAGCCCTAATGACTCAGCAGGGAGTCAGAAATCATCATCCTTTCAGATTTGCCTGAGGGGGGGGGGGGGGGGTAGGAGGGGGGGAGTAGGTCGACACTAGGGTCGACCTGGCCTGGGCGGGAATTTTCCTGCCCTGCCCTCTTCTGTGTTTAAATTTGAATTTCGAATTCTTGAAACTTCCGAAGGCCATAACTTCTTCATACGAAGTCCAATTCATGCAAACTCGGACTCTATCTCAACCAGAATTCTGAGACGAACACAATGGCTAACCCATTTCCCTTAATTCTCACATTTAGAATTAATTATTCTTTAATTCGTTACTTTAAGGTTTATCGAAAACACGGGGTGATACATGGTGACCTTTATATAATTTCGAGTAGAATCATTAAAAAAAATCAAATTTCAAAACTTCTGAATTTTCAATTAAAATTCAAATTTTGACCAAGTTTGACTAAAATTGACTTTCTTAGAAAAAGTTTCATTTCAAAAAAAATTAGTAAACATATTACTCAATTTTACATGTTTATTATTTAAATTTTAGGAATGAAATTAAATTCAAAAAATAATACATATCAATTTAACACAACAATTAAGACCTGCACTGAGAACCATTTAATTATCACTATCGAATTGTCCCTACTCATGTCTATATATAGGAATCCAATTCATTTATTTCTTATAATTCAATAATCGGTTGAATGTTAATTTTTATTTAAACTTAAATTTCATTTAATTTATCATTTAATAAAATGTAAAACATCAGATTTTCAAAATTTTATCTCTTGTTGTCTAAATATATTTTTTATTCTTAATAAAATTATCAAAATATTTTAAATATGTTGATAGAAATTTTCCGAAGTTCAAATTGTTTATGAACTATGTTCAAAATTACTTTTCACGGTACCAAAATATTTTACAAAGTATTGGGTTTTCAAAACATTTTAAAAAAAATCATAATACATGAGCATATATGGCACATGCTGCCAAGCGGTAATTCAAATTTTGAATTAAGGTATCTATTCATCGCAATTATACATGAATGAACACATTACTTTTTTACTATCAAAGGGTAATCCAATTGATTTTTTTGGTAACTACTTTCTTACTTTCTTCTCTCCTCTTACGGTTATGAAATTTCTATTGAAAAAGGTCCCCAAATCTCTTCAATATCATAAAGAATCAATTCAAACTTCACTGTATGGATCCACTACTATTTACTCTAAGTTAGTAATCATTTCTCTCTTAAAAGATCGAAGTGCTACCCAAGAGCGTATAAAATTCACTATATCCAAAGATCTAAAATTTAACCTTGAAAAACATCGACTGCATTTAAAATATTGTTAGGTGTGCTTGTAACCCTTACACCAAGTGGTGTGCTTGAAACGTTTATACCAAGTGGTATGCTTATAGCCCGTTCGAATCAAGTAGGTCTAGTCGTAGCCTATTCGAATCAAGTATGTTGGCTTGTAGCTCATTCAAAAAATATATGTGTACCATAAGCTCGAAAAACCAGAAGGGTATACCTTATAGCTTTGAAATTGAGATTTGAATTTAGATTTTTTTTCCTTTTTCTCGTTCAAGGATTAGTAATTATATGGGATTAGATATAATAAAAATCCAAACTAGAATTAATTCCTTAGTGTTATCATTTTAATTCCATACTTTCTACATTATTGCATTTATATTGATTTGTACTTTGTTAATCCGTTATTTGATATTAATCTTAAAAATACTGAAAAGTTTCTCGTAATTTGGGAAACACTATTCACCACCTCTCTAGTTGTAACATAGCTTTAAGAACCATAATTCTATGACCAATACTTACATCTCTATTTTAAGAAACATGGTTTAACAAAATAAGCAAAAAAAAAAATCTTTTTTTTTTTTGCAATTTATGTTATTTTAGGTAAGAAATATGTTATTTGGAAGGAAAAGAGATAAGATGAAGGTTCCTATTTGGTTAAATTTTTAAATAAGAGCCTTAATTTTTGGATTTTTTATGGCTGTATATGTGTTTTTATAACCATGTAAGATTTGCAAAAATTAACCTTTTTATTTATTGTTTTCAGATCTTTTCCAAACAAAATTTGATAATAGAACATGAATGTTAGGTTTTTAATCTTCGAGAAATATTCGTTGGTTAATTTATTTAGTTATGACCTCAAATTTGCACAACCATTTATATGAAAATATAATTAGAATCAATAACTGTAGGAGTAAAATTGTAAAAATATTCCTTTTAATACCTTGTACAAGTGGAAGGGAAAAAGTTATGTTTTCTTTCAATAATATCATTATCTCATTAAATGCTCACATTTCAAATTAATGGTCTATATTGGAACTAATGAAATGTCTGTAAATTATATAAATCTGAATGCCCAATACATATACTTCTGCATTTTTTTTCCATTTCGAATAATTTGGTAAATTCACACCATTGTAAATTGTGGTTGTTAGATATATATTGTGTTATGTTTAATAATATAAAATATAAACTTGAATTTGAGGTTAAATTCCCTTTAGGATAGATCTATTCACACAACAATTATTTGTTATGGTCTGTGATATTTATCACATGGATATTGAAGATGGAGAAATTCGAAGTTGCGGAATTTAAGGATCTATTGCGGATTTTATGGATCTATTGAGATATTTTAGGAAAGATTTATTTTGAGCAAGTTTTAAGGAGGGAAAGTTTTATTTTGAGCAGGTTTTAAGGAGTATTTATTTCTGAGATATTTTAGGGTCCAATTGGATATAGATCTAGTCTTTCCATTTGTTTATATAAGCATGTCATTGGGGATAGATTTTTTTGTACTTTTGAAGGGAGAAAAACTTGGTTTTTATTTTTAGGGGTTGAGATATTCTCTCAATTTTAGGTCTTTCATTGTAATCATTGTTGGAACCATAAAGGTTTGTTTGGAGGAATTTGTTTGTTATTGTTTTCTTTTCCCTCTTTTAAAATCTAATTGTGCAGAGATCTCGGGGAAACCCTAACAACTGGTACCAGAGCCTTCTACACAAATTTTTTGAAAAGGGTTTAAATATGGATAAAATAATTATTGAAAAGCTTAACGGAAGAAATTGGGGATTATGGAAGGCAAAAATGGAAGATTTCCTTTATCTTAATGATCTTCATCAACCACTCGAGAATAATGGGGAGAAACCTAGCAATTTATCCAAAGCAAAATGAGTGACTTTGAATAAGAAGGCTACCGCATCTATTCGATATTTTTTTGGATAATTCAGTGTTTCATATCGTTGCTAATGAAACATCTGCTTACACCATATGGAAGAAATTGGAAGGGTTTATGCAAAGAAATCTGCAATAAATATGGCTCTTCTTATGAGGAGGTTGGTGAATCTGAAGCTTAAGGAAGGTGGATCAATTGGAGAGCATCTTAATGATTTTCAGGAAATTGTGAATCAATTGGCTGCTGTGAATTTCAAGGTGAATGAGGAAACACAAGCCTTAATGATGATAAATTCATTGCCAGAAAGTTGGGAAGGTTGCGTTGAATAACTCAAATTCGGATGGTGTTGTTTCAATGGGGTCCGTGGTTAGTAGCTTGCTTAATGAGGAGATGCGGAGGACGAGCCTTATGGAAGGAAAAGATAAGGAGGCAACGAAAATTGAAACTCTAATTGAAAAATCTTTTATTGCAAGGAGGGTTAGTCAACGAAATATGGAAAGGCAATCAAATAGATCAGACATGAGAAAGGAATACATTTGTTTTTACTGTGACAAACTCAGACATCAACTGGGATTCTGTCAAAAGCTTAAAAGGGATAAAGAGAAGATGAAAGCATTGGAAGAAGAGACTGATAAACAAAACAACAACGGTAATGAGTTGAATTTTGGTGAGAAGATTGAATGAAATATTTTATGTGATAATGAAGGCAAAAGCAAAGATTGTATACTTGATTCAAGAGCTTCTTTCCACATGTACCATCAAAAGGAAGCATTTATTGATTATGAAAAACGTAGTAGTAAAGTGGAATCCGCCGACGGTCGAGATTTGCTTGTTAAAGGCATAGGTTCAGTTTGATTGAAGATGAATGATGGAAAGGTGGTGAAACTAATACGAGTTAGGTACATCCCAGAAATTAAGAAGAATCCTGCTTCAATTGGACAGTTGGAACAAAATGGTTGCAATTTCTCGACTAGAAGTGAATTTACAAGGGGTTGGAGGGATAACAAGGAGCTTCTGCGTGCAAAACAAGAAATGATATCATATATAGATTGCTTGGAAAAACGATGGAGAATTTGAGTTCTCAAATTGGATTAGGAGAGGTGATCAGTTCATCTGAATCAAGGTGGAACAATCAACGTAAAGCCACAAAGTCTACATGGAGGTCATTGTGGTATTACAAGCAATTTTGAGATTATTATTGTGGTGTATCTCATGTAAGAGATGCATCATTTGTGGGTGGTTTTTTGGTTTTATGGATTTGTTGATTGTTGGAGTGATTTCATATCAAGGTGGAGTGCTATGGTTTGTGATACTTATCACATGGATATTGAAGATGGAGAAATTGAAAGTTGCGGAATTTAAGGATCTGTTGCGGATTTTATGGATCTATTGAGATATTTTAGGAAAGAATTATTTTGAGCAAATTTTAAGGAAGGAAAGTTTTATTTTGAGCAAGTTTTAAGGAGGATTTATTTCTTTGATATTGTAGGGTCCAATTGGATATAGAACTAGTCTTTCCATTTGTCTATATAAGCATGTCATTAGAGATAGATTTATTTGTAATTTTGAAGGGAGAAAAACTTGTTTTTTTGTTTTTAGGGATTGAGATATTCTCTCAATTTTAGGTCTTTCATTGTAATCGTTTTTGGAATAATACAGGTTTGATTGGAGGAATTTGTTTGTTATTGTTTTCTTTTCCCTCTTTTAAAATCTAATTGTGTAGAGATCTCGGGGAAACCCTAACATTACTGCCTATCACATCCCACTGTTAAAAAAAAAATTATCACACCCCATCTTTTGCTTTTCCCACCCAAAAATATACCAAAACTACCCTTTGTTTTATACTTCAAAAGAATAGCAATTTAATATTGATAATGAAATGAAATAAGAGATGAAATCCAAAAACAACAAAACTGTAATTCGTAATTACTTTTTTAGTTGTTTCAGTAAATAACATAATCTAAAAAATAGTATTTCAGTTTAATTTTAAAAAAGTTTGAACTATAAATCAAATTAAAAAAACTCATAATAAAAAATCAAATCTAAAATATAACATCATTTTTCTG
Organism: Allium sativum; assembly: GCA_030737875.1. Lineage (NCBI taxonomy): Eukaryota > Viridiplantae > Streptophyta > Magnoliopsida > Asparagales > Amaryllidaceae > Allium > Allium sativum. Next base: position 874,484,140 of record CM060912.1, on the reverse strand, counting down.
TACATCACAACTGTCTTCTTCAATCAATTGTATTATTCTCGTCTTATTTTGTCATTTCATTGTGATTAAAGTGCATGATAAAATGAGATGATGAATATGTAAGTTTAATAACATATGAGGGTAAATAAGTCATTTTATTTTTTAAATATATAATGGGGGGTCGGAAAGGAAAAATGAGAGGTGTTAATAGAATTACCCTTCCCTTTATCAACTACAAAAAATAATATTTTATATAAAAGCATTTCTTGAGCAGTCAAGCGATGAAAGAATGATATAATTTTTGTTGTTTCCGCTGTCACCATCCACGATTCAATTGTTTGTTATGTTTGCGATTCCTTTTTAATCTCACCTCTACTTGCTCTTCGTCTCCTTCTCTATACCCTTCCGGACCTTCCTCTCGATTTAAAAACCCTAAATTTTTAATTTGATAATTACTATTGTAGGTACACTCAATTCACTAGTATTTGGGTTCTCTTGGGTTCTGCAAAATTTCCCCTTCAATTATTGCTGTGTTGCGTAATCCATGCATTTGAGGTTAAAATCCCTTTATCAGGTATGAAGAATGATATTTTATAAAAAAGCATTTTTTGAATGATGTTAGAAATGAAATATTTTTTGTTGTTTATGTAGTACTGACATATATGTCAATTAAGATTTTTTTTTTTGAATGCGTAAAAACAAAACGAGGCCCAAAGCCCGGTATTACAACACATAGGTTCGGGTAAACATAAACATAAACCCGATAGCCAGTTGATATACCACTCGAAACCCTAGCCGACAACATCAGCAACTAGAAAACTCTTCTACTAAAAAATGGCGGACGAGAAGGAGAATTATCCAACTTCATCAACAAAGCAACACTTCATGGTGGTTTCCAGATGTAGTCTTCACTCTTAATAGTCTCTTTGGAGATGCTAGGTTTAGAAGAGTCAGCTCTAACCCTAGGTTCAGTATTAATCACCTTTGAACCTTCAGATATGAAATCTCTGGGGATTATTAAGTTTTCATAACTGATTCTATGTCTCTTTGAACTCTGAGCTTCTTCTGTTTCCCTTGAACTATTGCTTTCTCCATTACTCCAGTAAGATAAGTGATAAATCTGATCATTTAGCTCAGTTTTGTAATGATTTTTGTCTACTTTGAGTAGAAATTGATGTGGATTTATCCCTTCTTTGATATTTAGAGAAGCTCTAAGCTCTGGATCACTGCTGGTAAGGTTGTAACCCATCGTCTCTGCAACGTGTAAGTAGTTTACATTATCTATTTTATTAACAAAACACGCACTTTTTTTTAACATAATCCTGTTGATCAGATTATTGTTGAGATTGGGATTATATCCAGCAGAAAGGAAGTCGTAGTACTCAGCAGTGTCTCTATTATCAATGTTCTGGACTGGAAATCTTTGAAATTTAACAATAGATCTACTATCAATCGCTATCCAGTTTTCTGGATGACTACTGGTTGGTTGAGAAACTCTATTCTCTGCAATTGGTAAACAACCCAAATTACTATTCCAATTATAATTAACTGAAATTTTATTAGTAAAGTAATCCTGATAACTTCCCTTGCAGTTTGAACTATTGTAGAGATATGAGGTACTGCCTCCAGGAAGGAAGTTAGAAAATCCAGCCTGGTTTCTATGACCAAAATCATTAAAGGCATGACCTTTCGAGCTAAACTTGCCATTGAGTATGAAATCTTCTACTTGATTATCGTTGTTAGCATCCTTACTGATTGTAGACTGATTGTGTGTGCTATCATACTTAAGCCTGCTAACTTTTCTTATTATAATCTGACAATCAGTTGGAATGCTTTTCAATAGCTGGTAGCAATCAATAACTTTATCAGTGTGGCGTCTCTGATTTCTCTCTTTCCAAATAAAAAAGATCACAGTAGTTAACATAATACATGCTTTCTTAAACATGAAGGACTTGGGCTTAAATGATTTTAGAACATAATCAATGATACTTGTAATATCAAGAGTGGGAATTGATTGATTGAATCCTAAATTACTTTTGATATTATACCAAATGTACTAGGAAAATGGACAATCAGAAAATAAATGTTTGGAGCTTTCAGTGTCGAATTTGCAAAAGAAACAAAAAATTTCAGAATCAAGATTCCATTTGCATAGTGGGAAGTTTATTTTGCAAAGTAAAAAAGGCACAGTGAGTTATTTTAGGACAGTTAGTTTTGCACCAGACCACCTTGTGTCAATCAACTTCTGTTTCATCATCCCTAAGAAATTCCCAAGTTTTCTTTAAAGAGAATTTACCTTTAGAGCACAATTTCCAATCCCAAGAATCTCTGTAGCTATTATGATCAATATAAATATTCTGAATTGCATTTTTATAAATAATAGCTGTTGTACAATTTTTAAAGCTCCAACAATTATTTGATATAATCTTTTGGACATTATCTGAAACCCTACCTAAACGGTACAAATTATTCCAGCCTAGTAAGTCAATAAGAGAATTACCATAAATCCATGGGTCAAACCATAGACTGGTTTGATTGCCATCCTTCAGCTTTCTCTCAATTAGCTTTTTTGCCTATATTTCTACAGTATAGAATGTTTTTCCACACATATGAATGACGATTATCTTTTCTAGTAATCCAGAAGTTTTTATTCTTCAGATATTTAGCTTTCATCCATCTGGCCTATAAAGACTTGCCATCTAAAAATTTCCAAAAAAGTTTTAATTTACAAACTTCAGAAAGATCTTTAATGTTTCTGAGCCCAAGTCCACCATAAGTTTTTGGTTTACAAACTTTATCCCAAGATATTTTATGTCGCTTACCTTTCCAAATGAAATTTGAGCATAGCTTTTCAATTTTGTGAATAACACTATTAGGAATGTGTGAGTATAAACCCAATATATGATAACTGTTGTGATGACAGTGTGTGTGAGTTCCATTCTTCCGGCCAACGAGAGGAATTTACTAGACCACCCTTCAAGTTTATTATGAATAATGTCCAACAGTCTAGCACAGTCTCTATCTCTAACTTGATTTATGCTTAAAGGAAGGCCAAGATATTTGATCGGAAGATTTCCTTCTTTAAATTTCAAAATCTTAAGAATATCATCTTTATGTTTGGTCTCTTTATTGAAATAAATCTTACTTTTATTACAATTAATAGAAAAACCAGCATAATTTTCCATATTATTCAGAGTTTTATTAATAATGATAGCATTAATCCTGTCAGCTTTTAAAAAGAGCATCATATCATCAGCATATAGTAAATGAGTAATATGTGGCTTATTTCTGTTAATAGGTTTAATGTTTCCCCTAGTCAGTTCCATTTCCATTTGTATTGAAAAGTATTCCATAACAATAGAGAATAAGTAAGGAGACAAAGGGTCTCCTTGCCTTATGCCTCTGTTGCTATGAATAAAACCTTTTGGGGAGCCATTAATCATAACATAATAAGTCACATTAGAAATGCACTCATTTACTAATGCACAAAATTTTTCATTGAAACCCATTTGAAGTAGCATGAATATAATGAACTTTATATTAATCTTATCAAAATATTTATGTAAATCAATTTTTATACACATAAGGTTTTTGTTCTTCTTATTAAAATCCCTAATAAGCTCATGAGCAAGTAAAGTGTTTTCATAAATAAGCCTCCCAGGGATGAAGGCACTCTGGTTTTTGGACATTAAAAATTTAAGAAAACATTTTAACCTATTATAAAGAACGGAAGAAATAATCTTATAAATGAAATTGCTACAAGCTATTGGCCTGTTGTCATCTAATCCTAAGGGAGTTTCTACCTTAGGAATTAAAGTAGGAAAAGTGTGATTAGTGTTTTTCAGCAATTTTCCAGTGTTAAAAAATTCTAAAATAGGATCACACAAAATATTTTGCATTTCAGACCAATGGGTTTTATAAAATTTGGCACTAAACCCATCAGGATCTGGACTCTTATCATTATTGGCATTAAATATGACATTTTTAACATCCTCAATGCTAACAGGAGCAAGAAGTATATCAGCACTGTAAGAGTTAACAGTGTATTTAAAAACAATGTTGGGAAACTATTATGATACAAAGAGGTATTATATAAAGAGAAAAAGTAATTAATAGCCTCCTTTTCTATATGAGAGGCTTCACTAATTACTTTTCCTTTACAATCAATAATTTTCCCAATATCATTTCTATTTTTCCTATTAGACATTCTAGTATAAAAAAAATTACATGCTTCTTCCCTAGATGTTAACCAATAAACCTTGGCCTTTTGCTTAAAATTAAATGAGTTAATGTGTAGGGCTTTAACTAGATTGGCCTAAGCATTAAAATTTGATTCAGCTTTCTACATGTTTCAGCAGTTGTCATCGAGGTCATTTTGGAGTTTTTCACACTCACTCCTAATAGTTGTAATATCACTCTTATTTCTGTTGTTATTCCAAGTTTTGAGATTAGACTTAAAAATTTGCAAAGTTTTATTAAATTTGTATTGTGCAACACCATACAAATTATTAATAAAACTGTTATTAACAGCTTCCTTATAGTTGTCTTCATACACCCATCCATTTACAAACCTAAAAGGGGTATTCTGATTACCACTTTTAATAGTAGAAAAAGAGACAAGGATAGGTGTGTGATCACTAGAATTTTGGGGTAATTTGCTACATTTCACATTGGAGAAAAGATTGATAAAATCCCGATTAAATAAAACCCTATCAAATTTGCAGTGGATATTTCTGAATTCACCTGATTTCAAGGTGAATTTATTACCCTGAATAGGTGGTTCTATTAGACCAGATTTTAAAATAAAATTAGCAACCCTTTCCCTTTTCTTAAATGGGATAGGGTTACCACCTTTCTTTTCATAATTGTGAAACACATTGCTGAAATCCCCTATTAAAATCCAAGGACTATCAATAGAAATACTTAATTGCTCAATGCTGTTCCACAAAGAGTTTCTGTCTATCTCAAAATTTGATGCATAAATGATAGTAATTTTAAGAGTCAGACCACCCTTATTTTTAAGATACAATGGATGTACTGGAAATCAATAAAATAATTAATGAGAGATCAAATAGTAGGATTATGCAAAACCATAATCCTACCATTGCCTCCCATTAGATTATTGTTAATTAGATTCTAGTTAAATAACCTCCTAGTATGAAGATCAGCTATTTTCTGATCACTAAGTTTGTGCTCAAGTATACCTATAATGCTAGGTTTGTACTTGTTCAAAAAGTCAGCAAGATCAAGTTGCCTTTCAGGGGAATTAAGTCCCCTTATATTCCAAGCAATAATATCCATATATAATAATAAAAATAAAATATTTGGATACAATTCCAAGGATACTCTGCATCTACAGTGGGCAACTGTTTTTGTTGCTATACACTTTAATGTCTAATTGTTTGCCACTTTTTTTGAAGTTGGTGATGTCTGTGGCTTTAAGTTGTTTATCCCACTTACTGTTTTTTTCAATGTAGTTCTTTCGAAATTCATTATCAGTAGCATCCTCTGTTTCTTCAGCTGATGTTTTATCTGAAAGGCTTTTAGTTCTGGCCTTCTTCCTTCTTTTCTCTGACATTGCAGGTTTAGGGTTAGGTAGTGTATGGCTAACTGCTTTTTGGATGTCAGCTCCAAAGATAGAAGACGACCTCTTAGGTGCAAGCCCTTCAGGAACAAGGGATCTATCTGTGTAGACAGGGTCAGCTGCAAGGAGAAAAGCACAATTTTCTAGGCATATTTTTATGGCATTTATATTATCAATATTTGTAATATAACTTGAATCCTCCATGTGGGTGGGGGATTTAATGACCTGTTCAGCTGATCCCACTTCTGCTTTTTATTTTTGTTGCGATTTGGATCTGCAGGCTCTTTCAAAACTGATGGTGTTTCAGACCCATTAGTTTGGTCCTGAGCACTATCCGTCTGCACAATCTTAGAAAGATCAGCAGACCCAGAATTATGTAGAGAAGGTAAATCCATTTCAGAGTTACCCAAAACTGCTGCGTTAATATCTGGAGTATCCAGATTCATATTGTCTTCAGTATTGCATGAAGGGGAAAGATCAATGTCAAGGATTGTTTGTAGAATTACCTATGAATTGATTTCCGAAATATTATTTCCGATGTTAGAACCGAGATCTGTAACATCTTTTGGGTTATCAACCTGATCTTTGTTGTGAATACAGTCATTTAGGGAATGACCAAAACATTTGCAGATCTTGCATCGATTAGGGATCAATTCATAGGTAATTTGTTGTGAGATGATTTCCCCATCATGCATATAAATTGAAGCTTTGTTAGGTAACTCTGCACTTGCACTGATCTCTACTAAAATTCTAGCGTAGCTTAATCGGGTTTCCTTAGCTCTTTGCTCGTCCATCTTGATAGGAACCCCAACTAGGCTCGCTGTAGCACTGAAAATCTCCCTATCCCATAATCTCAAATTCAACTCAGGAAGTCTAATCCAAATCGATATAGTACTCAGTAGGTCTCGATCAAGAACTAATTTCTTGGTCTATTTCTTTAGAATAATCAATTTACCATTAATGAAATATGGCCCGCCTTTAAGAAGCTTTTCACAATCCTCTGAACTCGTAAATTGAATAATGAAAAACTCATTTTCACGAGTAAATATTTCAAATGATCCAATTGGGTTCCATGTACGAACCACGAAAGCCCTAAAGTGATGATATGGTGGTTGTTTTCCAAAAACATATGCTATAATTGAAAGCCCTCATTTTCCTTCTGTTCGTACACTAGCTTCTTCAGAAACAACAACAATCTTCTCCTCTCCAAATGTTTTCACTGGGGAGATATAGTTCAGATCAAAACTCGATTCTTGACCCCCGTTCTTAACCATATCGGCCCATGAAGAAATCTTAGATTCTTTAACCAGATTAACCTTTATAGGTTGTTTAGGTTCTTGAGGTTTCCTTATTGGATTTCTGGTTTGAAACCGAGCACCGTTAGAAGTAGGGTAGGGCTTCTGTTTTGGCTTGAATGGGAGTTCGCCTAATTTTCCTGCCCCTTTATTAATATGAACAGAAGAATTGGAATTCAAGAAAGATTTAGCCCCTTTTTTTGCGATTATGAACCCTCGTGAAGCCATCCTCATCTATAATGAAATCAGGAGAAGAATGAGGGGTGCTAGAAGAAGGATTGGAGAGAGAATTAGAAGGAGGAGAACCCCTTTTCAGGCTGGGATTATCATCAAAGATCGGATATAGGAATGATTTGGAAGCAGCCATGGCTGCAAGCTGTTTCTTAGAGAGAACTCAGAAAAGAGGGTTTCTGCCAACTACGTTAATTAAGATTTGCATATAAGGCATTGTATTTGTTTAGAGTTATAACATTCTAATTGGCGTTTCAATTATTATAGGAGAAGATGCTTAGAAGTATGAGAAGTTTCCATAATGAGGTTAAATACATAAAATGTTTAACACTAATGAAATTCAATCGACGTTCCTTAGTACTCCTTAATGCAAATCAGCAAACGTGCTCAGGTTACATCTTCAATTATCTTAACATATGTAGTGAATCTAAAAAACACTACACCAAACAGCCTGTTTTGTAACATTTTCGCGGACCCTATTAGTAACAGTTATTATTGTTATTATTTTATAACGTTTATTACCATTATATTTAGTTATAATAGTAATAACCGTTACAATAGCCAAGATTTTTTCACGCAAGGGATGCTTTGGTAATTTTCCTTCCACTCATGTTTCTAACCCTTCCGTTCCTTTTCGTATTTGCACTTAGATCCCCAAATTTTGCAAAGCCGCCGCCTAGGTTTTCTGACCAGTTTCTTTCATCTCCATCACCTGCCGACGCCGATCTGTTCTTCGCCTGACCGCGTTTTGAGCTCGATTCCTTCTCCGCCGCTGCTCAGGTATCTTCTCTGACCAGTATTCTTTCTCCGCCGACGCCAGTCTCGCTCTTAATGTAGATTGCTATTTGTGGGACAAAGGCTTTTATTTCGTGATTATTGTATTGTGATTAATTTAATCATTTGTTGAAAACACATTTTATTTCATGATTCCAGTAAAATTATCTCAATTTTCTGAATATCTTAACTGATATGTTTGCAAGTTATATCATTGTAACATCTACACAAGCTAAGGGAAAATGGTTGAGTGAATGTTTCCATGAAAATTCTTGAGTGAGTGTTTGTATGAAAATAAAATGAGACCTACTCTGCATAAAAGTTGTGTGCAATATTTTTGAAAATACATACCTTTTATACCTTCTCATTGAGGACATTGGCAGTGGCGTAGCCAAGAATTTAGCTTGGTGAGGTCACAATACATGAAGATGTGGAGGTCTAAGGGCGATAGGCCATGAATTATTTTTTATAGCTATTTGTATGGTTATAAAAAGAAGCATAATAAAATTATAAGTAGCCATTACTGTTTCAATTACCAAATTTAATGTGATCTCAGCAAATTCATTGCTACTTCATTTAGCAGTTTCAATACAATTCAGCAAATTCATTGCTGTTAACATTTTTTCAGCAAATTTTCTTACCGTTTCTGTTTCACCAAATAAATTCAGAAAATAGTATTGTTTTAGTAAAAAAATCATTTCAGTCTCAATTTGAAAATTCAAATGGATTTCTTGTTTTACTGTTTTGAGGTTACAGCTTATATTTCTATTACGTTTTAGGCATTTTTATTCTTTGCATGTTATGTTATTGCTCACTGAGCATATAATTTGCGCCTATTACATTTGAGGGATAAAGATTCGAATTTTTCTTTATAAATTAGCTACGTTGGCGTTCTTTAAAATGCGACATGAGTTAAATTATTTTGTACTTTGTGGAAAAAATGCATTCGGTGGTTTGGAAGGTGGTCTTTGATTCACGGTACTTTTAAAATAGCGGATATAGAACCTTTTAACTAATACATAGTCGATTGAGTTTTAGATCAACGGAAACTGCAATTTCATAAACCTTCGGTTTTTTGGCAAATCAGTTTGTGGTTGTGACTTTTCCAGGAATGCATGAACAACATATATTTTTTCTTGTAACTTTTTTGGATTCCATAGGTATTTCAAGTTTGGTCTTTCTTAGATTGTAAGTTGTTATACAGATTGGTAGTTTAAGGGTTAGAATTGTACTATTTTATTTTATATACGAGCCAAAGTTGATAGATTGTCAGTCTGAATTTTGAATTGCACGTTAGATGCTAGGCTGAAGAGAAAACCATTATATGTTAATTAACATCGGCATGCCGAGCATTCTTGTTGTTATCTGCTAATTTATTGGGGATATTCAGTATTTAGATCTGAGATACTCCATACTATAATATTAAACCATATAATGCATTTCTAGTTTCTACATGCATCTATCAGCTCAGGTTATTTGTTTTGTACTCTTGATTGTTGTCGTTCATTTTCTCTCAAGCTTGTTGGCATGTTTAGTCATTGACTGCATTAAAATATTATGAACCAAATGCTTTCTGTAACTTGTGTCTTTCTTTTTATTAGGTAATCTAATTCTAGACAGTTCTTAAAATATATGGTACTTCTAGTTGATTATAGATGATAACTGTTGAGAACAGTCAAATAGTAAAATTTACCCTCATTCTAAATAATAGTATTTTTTGTGCAGATATATTTATTTGGGTTAAATCATATTCATGTTTCTTGAAATTCATGTCATTCTGTGTTTATATTTGAACTTCGATGTTTGTATCCGTCAGTGTTCCTAAAACAGTTTTTATATATATATATATATATATATATATATATATGCTTTGTATGCTTTGTCTTAGTTTGTGTTTTTAATTATAATTCCTATTTCTGATTGTTCAAATTTGATAGTAAACTTTTTAAAAATGATATTTTGTTAAACTGGGCTCTTCTTGGGGAAGCTTTAAATTTGATACAGTACATGTGAAGTTTATTAGGTAAAGTTGGTTTGTTGAGAATGTGGAACATTTAAGTGGCTTGAAAATTTCTTGTTTTTAAATATAGATATTTAAGTAAAATACAGTAAAATTTATGCAATTGCTTGTTGGACCAATTGCATCATTTCAATAGAAGGGTAAAAAATGGAGTATGTAATCCCTATAGTAGTTTACTGGATATTTTGTCCCTGGTATTGTTGTCATCTCATATGTGAACACTAGGTATTTTGTAACATGGCCTATACTTAATCTGTAGGATGCTTCGTTCACAATTACTTATTTCGATTGTAAAACCGAGTGAATAAATATTTGTTTAGTGCATTAACTACCTAATCTAAAGCTCAATTTCTTGAGATAAAACATTGATTGGTACTTATTACATTTTTTGTTCATGCTAAGAGTCAAATAAGTAACCAGTACGAACAATCTATCTTCAATTGTTTGAGAATCAAAGTGAATATGACATCAGCGAAATCTAAGAGTCTTAAGTATAAAAAAATACTTACATATGCATTTGCTGTAGATTGAAGAACTTATCCAGATTTCTTATTTTTATATGTCACCTTCTGAACCATTGTTTCTTTAACTTTATCTTTTAGATGTTCCTTAACTTGAAAGAAATATGAATAAATAATGTTACACTAATCAACAATTCATCAAGAAGCAGCACACAAGATTTGGACTACATGATTAAAAAATATGTATAAGAACCTACATTAAATTATGTGCAGTTTTTTTATTTTTTAAAACAAGGTTGGTGCAGTTTTTTTTAATAAAACAAATGCTGTTTTTTTAAACAAGAAATCAGTGCAGTTTTTTTTAATAAAACAAATGCTGTTTTTTTAAAACAAGAAATCAGTGCAGTTTTTTTTAAAACAATTGCAGTGCAGTTTTTTTATTTTTTAAAACAAGTGCAGTGCAGTTTTTTTATTTTTTAAAACAAGTGCGGTGCAGTTTTTTTAAACAAATGCAGATTTTTTTTTTTTTTTTTTTTGGGAACAAATGCAGTTTTTTTTTTTTTTAAATCAGTTCAGTTTTTTAAGTATTTCTATCATTTGTAGACTTGAATTGTGGACCAAAAATCAGTGCAGTTGTTAAATCAGTGCAGTTTTTTTAACAAATGCAGTTTATTTTAACTATTTCTATCATTTGTAGACTTGAATTGTGGACCAATTTGCGGATATGATTAATTAGCATTCACAACCAACCTGCAAAATTTATTAGATCCTGGTGTAATCAATGTTTTACTTGTTGCAAAATTGACATCTTGGAGTGAGAGCACTTTAAAATATAGCAAATATGAACAAAATCATCCAATAAAATATAGCAAATACTGTTATGCATCATTTCTTAATAAATACAATAAAAATGAATTAACAGTTTAATTATTTTATTTTAAAAAACAGTGTAATTTCATGAAAGTAGACATCTGATATCTTGGTGATATCTTGGTGTAAAACTCTGATGTTTGGGAAATACAAGTCGAGTTAATGAAACAAACGCTGCAGTGGTCCAATTGGGTTTCACATAGACAACGATGTGCGTATGGGCGCACATCCCTAGTGTTTGTTTTGGTGTGCCCGATAATAAGTCCATGCTGAACCAAACATCTTGATGATAATTACATATGTAGCTTGAACGCGATTTGACATAGATATTTAGTACATACATATCCATGTGTGCCGTACGTGTATATCTGATGATATTTTAAACTTATTTTTTATGAGCACTTTTGAACTTATGCATGTAAACACATGGTTTAACAGTATCCGCAAGTACAGATGTTATCTGCCACTTTATATAATATGTACATGTCCCTGCCACTGAATTAAACAAAAAGTATGAAATCTCTTGTTTCTTGAGATTTAAGAAGAAAATCAATCATGTTCCTGCCACTGAATTAAGGTTTCCTGAAACCGCTTGGTTTCGGTTTTCTAAAACCGAGCGGCGCTCGGTTTCGGTTTTCTAAAATATAAATTTATGTTTGAAAATATTTTATTTCATATATTTTATGATTACAATTAAATTTTACTTACTTTTAAGAAGTAAACTTTGTATTTTATCATAGACAAATTATTTAAAGCATTACAATACCACGAAATTGAATGATGCAGTTAAATTTTGATTAGTTTGGTCAAGCCAGTAACCATAAAAAATTACTTTTCAAACCGGTTTAGTTTTAAACCAAACCGATCGATTCGGTTAATTCTGTTCAAATCGAATATTGCTTACCGCTATCTTCATCTATACAATCGAATATTGGAAATAAATGTCTATTTATAGTAACGTAGACGTGTGAGTTGTAATGGCATATTTTTATATAAAATAGTCAATGTGAATAAGATTTCTAGTCCCACAACACCTCAATCCATCATGAAAGTAGACGTTAACATTCTTTGCAATTTGAATCACAACTGGTTTAAGTTTTATTAAGGTTTCCTGAAACCGCTCCGTTTCAGTTTACTGAAATCGAGCGGCGCTCGGTTTCGGTTTTCTGAAACCGGGTGTTGCTCGATTTCAGGAAACTGAAACCTGTTTCAGATTTCACATAAATTGAAACCTGAAACAGGTTTCGGTTCTGAAACCTGTTTCAGGTTTCAATTTTGGTTTCAGGAAACTGAAACCTGAAACTGGTTTCAGCTTCAGGAAACTACTGAAACCGAGCGTCTTTTTCTGTTTCATAATATAGTCTGTTGAATTCAACCTTGAAAGGTTTTTTGCAGTGTTTCATGATTCTTGAGTGCTGCAGATTGTATTTGAAAAAGTGAAGAAGATAAAGTTGTAGAATGAAAACAGAACTTTGTATTGCATGACAAAACCCTTGTATTATACAATGTAACACAGGCTTTATATATATATCCGCATACATGAGAAGCGGGTAGCGGGTGTACATATACAGGATTGAAACAATTAGAAATACAAAGGTTACAATGTAACCGATTATCTCATTTTCTAACTAGGAAACTTCAATTTTATTGTTTTAGCGGCTTGTTCATTATCTTTCGCACAAAATTAAAAAGGACTAAGAGATTATTAGTATAGAGTAAATGGCTAAAGTGTTGGTTTAATATTTTGTATCTGCTTGATGTGTTCATTAAACATGCTTAATTCCAGTAGTATTATAAAATAATCCATCACAATAGCAATGAGATATGGAGATAGCAAATTCCCTTACCTTAAGCCTTTATTACTTTGTAGCAGACCCTTTAGGTTAACCACAAATGATAATTAAAACAATTGGAGTTCTATTTTGGTATAGTATAAAAAGAAGATTGAAATGATGCTATTTTGGAAGCTCAGTTCTTTTGTTATTTAGGATAAATTTATAAATTTTTCTTTGCTGTATGGACATAGTATAAATTTATTTTGTTATTGCTGCCTTGCAGATCAGTTTCAGTATGGATTCGTATTGGTTATTCTTGGTTATATCTGATTCAGCAATAACTAAACACATATTAAAGGATAATTACAAAGCATATGCCAAGGTACATAATTTCCTACTTGCAATTTTTATGTCTGATACGAGTAATTCTTATGCCAGTAAATGGTATATAGGGTATATTAGCGGAAATTTTAGACTATCTAATGGGAGAAGGTTTGATTCCAACTGGCGGTGAGATTTGGCTAGTCAGGAGACGAGCCGTTGTATTGAAGTAACCGCTATAATGGTTTACAACGGAAATAACCATCTGTGTAAAGTGGTTTTCAGTTACAAGTTATTCTATTATAGATTTGGCTCTAGTTAATACTATAGATTTATAAACTGTGTCACTTCAGATTATGTTATTATAATTTGTGTTAGGAGTAATATGCATTGTTTTCACGTCTTGACTCGTATTATTATATTTGTTGAACATCGTAGGCTTTGGTTGAAGAAGCAGAAGTAAGACACTGATCAGAAGCTGGCGATGAAACTCAAAGGAGGTAGCCAAGGGATATGAAAGAATGCAAAAAGTTTGTCGTCATAGACTTGTACTAGGAGAGAAAACCATATGGATGGAGGAAGTTCTAGACCCAAAAGCGTCAATTTTTGACGCATTCCAAAATGGTATGCATACGCCATCTGATCTTGTCGATTGTGAGTTTGTAATTTGGTTTCTTTATCGCTTGTGTTTTGTGTAATGGTTGTACGTTAAATTGTCATGCTTCAATGTTATTTGATATTTTTGGATGATGAATGGTTGTATGTTAAATTGTGATAGTTTGATGTTTGTCGAAATGGAATGCTTTAGGATGCAAATTGTGATATGTTGTATTTCCTTTGAGATATTATTATTATATGTTGTATATGCTTATTGATATATGCTTTATGAAATTAGTTGGAACATATTATGATTGTTGTTTAAAGGAATTACCTGCTGTAGGGCTGCTACAATATTCATATTTGTAACATTTATAACTGTTATTAAATTTATTATATGAAATAGTCAGCTTTATATACCAACAGTAATAACTGTTACATATTTCATACTTGTAACAATAATTATTGTTATAAAAATAAATCTTACAACGGTTATAAGTGTTACAAATTTTCCACTACCAACGGTTATAAGTGTTATATAATAATAATTTTATAACGGTAATAACCGTTACAATATACGCACTTTGTAACGGTACTAACCGTTACAATATTTGTGACAACAGTTTGTCACGTATATTGTAGTAACGGTTATTACTGTTACAAAGTTAATTTGTAACGGTAATAACTGTTATTAAAACCCTTTTCTGGTGTTGTGAAAGGAGTTACCTAGCAACACAAATCAATTTTTTTTTCTCCAAAAGCTAAAATGGCATATTTGTTTTGTACTAAACAATATACACACACATATATAAATACTTTCGTACATATAAATATATATGACACTGTTGGAAATGTTTTACAAACATTATGTGAATTATTAAAAATGATTGAATAAGTGTATGAATGGCTCCTATGTTTGAGTAGTCCCACATCATGGGATTATAGGGAAGAGGCAAAGATTTATACTTGTTTCTAAGAAGTCATGTTGGGGCCTTGGGCTCCCAATACATGCATTGTTGTGAGGAGGGAGACCATGCATCATGACCACCACACACGCGCGCGCGACCGACCGACTCGACTCGACTCGACCCGACCCGGCCCGGTTCGGGCTCGGGCTTGGGCTTGGGCTTTATGGTGTAGGCACTTATATTTTTGGACCATAAAACTTAGTTGTTTTCGAACCGTTTTTTTTATGGAAAAATTATTTTGCGCACCGATATTTATTCTGCAACGGAAAAGTTTTGCAACGGTAAAATAATTAATCCCCCCCGAAATTTTAGCAGATCCGATATTTTCTCCCAAAACCTAATTCTCGTTCTATATATACTATTTTATCTGAGACGAGAAAAACACCGAATTTTATATTCTCTTCTTCTCAGCCGCCATTAAAACTTCTAAGAAATTTCGAGCAGTATTTTTCCCGAAAGTGCAAATCTGCACTGATTTGTTTGTGCAAGCAAATCAATTACTATTTTAGAGGCTGTTTTATCCTAGAGGCGGCGGCGAAGGAACGAATTGGTTTGCACCTCTGACCAAATCGCCGAATCGTCTTCAAGAAAACGACCTAGTCCGCGACTCAGCCATTGTTTTCCAACAATTTGAAGACGAACTAAAACAATGGCCTCGAACTCAACCATGGACGATTCTGCTCCTCCCTCTGCTTTTCACGGCCCTCTGGTGACTGCTGCTCCTTTCAAGTTCGAAGGTTTGCATTTCAAGCGCTGGCGTCAGAAGATGGAGTTCTTCCTCACGATCAGGAAGGTGGTGGCTACTCTGACTGCTGAAAAACCGCAGCTACCAGACAAGCCTGACGAGACTGATGCAGCAAAGATGGCATCATGGACTGAACAGTCAAAGCAACTGCAGACCTGGACTGAACATGATTACTTATGCAAGAATTTTATACTGAATGGACTGAGCGATGATCTGTATGATTATTATAACTCAGATGAAAAGACGGCAAAGGAGATCTGGGAAGCACTAAAGAAGAAATATGACACAAAGGAGGCAGGGGCAAAGAAATACGCTGTAAGTCGCTACCTAAAGTATCAGATAACTGATGATAGATCGGTAGAGATGCAGTCTCATGAGCTTCAGAAAATAGCTCATGAGATCATCTCCGAAGGTATGGTCTTGGACGAACAATTTCAAATTGCTGTTATCATTGACAAATTACCCCCTAGCTGGAAAGATTTTAAGAACACTTTGCGACATAAGACTAAGGAATTTTCCTTAGAGAGCTTGATTACACGCCTCCGTATTGAGGAGGAAGCACGCAAGCAAGACCAGAAAGAAGAGGTGCTGATTGTCAATAACAACAGCACTAAGAAGACCACTCCCGCTGTTTTGAAACCAAATCAGAAATCATTTAAGAATCAGAACAGGCGCAACAAACAGAATGGGAATCCGCAAGGAAACCCAAAAGGACAACAGAAACCAGCCCAAAAGAATGACTCTGGACAGTTGTTTCTATGTTACAACTGTGGAAAACCAGGTCATATGGCACGAAAGTGTCGGAACAGGCCAAGCTCTGCACCGCAGGCTAACCTGACTGAGGAGCCTCTTACGGCTATGGTTACTGAGATTCACCTTGTTGGTGGATCAGAGGGCTGGTGGGTAGATACTGGTGCTTCACGCCATGTCTGCTATGATCGTGCCTTGTTCTCTACATACACGGCTGCTGAAAATCAGAAAGTGCTGTTGGGAGACTCTCACACCACTATAGTTGCGGGGATTGGAAACGTGGAACTCAAGTTCACCTCTGGAAAAACTGTAATTCTGAAAGATGTTATGCACACTCCAGAGATAAGAAAGAATCTGGTCTCTGGCTTCCTCCTTAATAAGGCTGGTTTCACTCAAGTTATTGGGGCTGATTTGTACACTCTTACTTATAAGGGAACTTTTGTGGGAAAGGGTTATGCTTGTGAGGGTATGTTTAAACTGAATGTTGAATCTAATAAAGTGACTACTTCTGCTTACATGTTGTGTGATTTTAATATCTGGCATTCTAGATTATGTCATGTTAATAATCAAATTATTCGTAATATGAGCACCCTAGATATGATACCTAAAATGACAGAATCTGAATCTGATAAATGTGAATTCTGTACACAAGCTAAAATCACAAAGAAACCTCACAAATCTGTTGATAAAGTTTCTGAACCATTAGACTTGATTCATTCTGACATATGTGAACTTGATGGCACTTTAACTAGATAGGGACATCGTTATTTTATCACTTTTATTGATGACTGCTCTGATTTCACATATGTATATCTTATGAAAAATAAAAGTGATGCTTTTGACATGTTTAAAACATTCAAAACTGAGATTGAGAATCAAGCAAATAGAAAAATTAAGAGACTTCGTAGTGATAGAGGAACAGAATATGAATCTAATTCTATTCTGGATTTCTATAAACAACATGGTATAGTACATGAGAGAACTGCACCCTACTCACCTGAAATGAACGGTAAAGCAGAAAGGAAAAATAGGACCTTTACCGAGCTAGTAGTTGCCATATTATTAAATTCTGGTGCAGCAAAACATTGGTGGGGGGATATTTTATTGACTGTATGCTACGTTCTGAATAGAATCCCTAAATCTAAGAATAAAATTTCACCTTATGAAATTTTAAAGAATCATAAACCCAATGTCTCATACTTTAGAACTTGGGGTTGTTTAGCATATGTTCGCATTCCAGACCCTAAGAGAATAAAATTGGCAAGTAGAGCATATGAATGTGCATTTATAGGCTATGCTATTAACAGCAAAGCATATAGATTTTATGACCTTAATGCACATAATATAATTGAATCAAATGATGCCGACTTTTATGAAACTAAATTTCCTTTCAAATTAAGGAATAGTGGGGGCACTTCAAATATGCCTATTAGAACAGAACTTAATGAAAATTCTGAAGCTGAACCTAGAAGAAGTAAAAGAGCAAGAACCATAAAAGACTTTGGTTCAGATTTTTGTGCTTTTACTATTGAGGAGGATCCTATAAACCTCCAAGAAGCCTTATCTTCTTTAGATGCCGATTTCTGGAAAGAGGCTATAAACGATGAGATGGATTCTTTAGAATCCAATAAGACTTGGCACTTGGTAGATTTACCCCCTGGTTGTAAGTCTATAGGCTGTAAATGGGTACTTAAAAAGAAATTAAAACCTGATGGCACTATAGATAAATATAAAGCACGACTAGTAGCTAAAGGTTTTAAACAAAAGGAAAATATAGACTTCTTTGACACTTTTTCACCTATAACTAGAATAACATCCATTCGGGTATTAATCTCACTTGCTTCCATTCATAATTTACTTATACACCAAATGGATGTTAAAACTGTTTTTTTGAACGGTGAATTAGACGAAGAAATTTATATGGACCAGCCTGAAGGATTTGTAGTACATGGTCAAGAACATAAAGTATGTAAATTGGATAAATCATTATATGGTTTAAAACAAGCACCTAAACAATGACATGAAAAATTTGATAACTTAATCATTTCAAATGGTTTTAAAGTTAATGAAAGTGACAAATGCATTTATTACAAATCTGAGAATGACATTTGCACTATTATATGCCTTTATGTAGATGACCTACTCATTTTTGGGTCAAATATTCATGCCATAAACTCAGTCAAATCCTTATTAAGTGTCAATTTTGATATGAAAGATCTAGGTGAAGCGAGTGTAATCCTTGGTATTAAGATTACTAGGTCAGAAAAGGGAATTTCTTTGGACCAATCTCATTACATTGAGAAGATACTAATGAAATATAATTACTTTGACTGTAAACCTGCAAGTACGCCATATGATCACAGTGTAAAGTTATTTAAGAACACTGGTGAAGGTGTAAGACAGTCTGATTATGCGAGCATCATTGGCAGCCTTCGGTATGCCACTGATTGTACTAGACCCGACATTGCCTATGTCGTGGGATTATTGTGCAGGTTTACCAGTAGACCTAGTATAGAGCACTGGCAAGCTGTTGAAAGGGTAATGAGATACCTTAAACGAACCATGAACCTTGGATTACATTATGAAAGGTTTCCAGTTGTACTTGAAGGATATTCTGATGCAGACTGGAATACCTTATCTGATGATTCTAAAGCGACCAGTGGCTACATATTTAGCATCGCTGGAGGAGCTGTTTCTTGGAAATCCAAGAAACAGACTATTTTGGATCAGTCTACTATGGAGTCTGAGATGATAGCACTAGCTACAGCTAGTGAAGAGGCAGAATATTTGAGAAATCTGCTAGCTGAGATTCCCTTATGGGAAAAACCGATACCAGCAGTGTTGATACACTGCGATAGTACCGCGGCTATTGCAAAAGTTCAGAACCGTTACTATAACGGTAAGAGACGACAAATACGTCGTAAGCACAGCACTGTTAGAGAACTACTTTCCACAGGTACCGTTAGAGTGGATTACGTACGTAGTGAGGAAAATTTGGCAGATCCTTTGACGAAAGGACTGTCCAGAGAGAAAGTCCATAACTCTTCTAAAAGAATGGGACTATTGCCCTTAGATTGTTGAGTCACGCACAATGGTAACCCGACCTAAATGACTGGAGATCCCAAGAACTAGGTTCAATGGGTAATAACAAGTTGTGTAGTGATATGAGTTGAACATGCTATTTAATAAACCAAGAAGCATGTATTCCTGAAGTGATTAGAGGATGAGTTAATAGAAACTCTTAATGAGATCTATACTCTATTTGGAGTGGAGTACCTACCTTCAGGAGTGCTCTTGATAGACTCACCTTTGTGAATGTGGAAATGTGGCCGTTTCCTATGGATTTTGGGCAAAACTTCTAGAGCATTCACTAAACTGGGATAGACGTGCAGGGCCATAAATGCACGGGCTTATCTGATTGCACTATAGAAAAGGTTGTGTGTGGTTTGATGTCAGGAATAGAGTTCAAGACTACGTGTCACTCTAGTAAAAACTGAATCTTACTCACTATGCAAAGGTTCAAGTCCTTGGACACCTTTGTTTATGCACAATCTTATGTTTTTTAAGAAACTGCTCGAAAATATTTTTAAAAATTCAAGTGGGGGATTGTTGGAAATGTTTTACAAACATTATGTGAATTATTAAAAATGATTGAATAAGTGTATGAATGGCTCCTATGTTTGAGTAGTCCCACATCATGGGATTATAGAGAAGAGACAAGGATTTATACTTGTTTCTAAGAAGTCATGTTGGGGCCTTGGGCTCCCAATACATGCATTGTTGTGAGGAGGGAGACCATGCATCATGACCACCACACACGCGCGCGCGACCGACCGACTCGACTCGGCCCGACCCGGCCCGGTTCGGTTCGGTTCGGTTCGGGCTCGGGCTTGGGCTTGGGCTTTGTGGTGTAGGCACTTATATTTTTGGACCATAAAACTTAGTTGTTTTCGAACCGTTTTTTTTTTATGGAAAAATTATTTTGCGCACCGATATTTATTCTGCAACGGAAAAGTTTTGCAACGGTAAAATAATTAATCCCCCCCGAAATTTTAGCAGATCCGATATTTTCTCCCAAAACCTAACTCTCGTTCTATATATACTATTTTATCTGAGACGAGAAAAACACCGAATTTTATATTCTCTTCTTCTCAGCCGCCATTAAAACTTCTAAGAAATTTCGAGCAGTATTTTCCCCGAAAGTGCAAATCTGCACTGATTTGTTTGTGCAAGCAAATCAGTTACTATTTTAGAGGCTGTTTTATCCTAGAGGCGGCGGCGAAGGAACGAATTGGTTTGCACCTCTGACCAAATCGCCGAATCGTCTTCAAGAAAGCGACCTAGTCTGCGACTCAGCCATTGTTTTCCAACAGACACAGATATGTAGATTAGTAGAATAGTCCACAGATATTGGTAGTCCTCATCTACCTTTACACATTGTTATAGTTGAATGTTCTATATTTGAAAGATATCATCTGTTTCCTTCCATGTACATATTTAAAAATTGATTCCATGTAGTGATTCTAAACCCACTCTTAACTTGTGTAGAGTATCGACGACGTCAAAAATTTCAAAAAATATATTCGACTTCATTTCATCCATCCTTTCATTGGTTTCATGTTTTTATGCGTATACATTGTTAACTAAATTTATACATTTATAATTGCTTACTTCAAATTACTTTTATATAAATTACTGTCTTTTAACTTTCAAAGCATCTGAATTACTTTTCAATAGCTTATAGTTATAAAAAATTCTGTGTTGCTGAAGCATCCATAGTAAATGTACTGCATATTCATTAGTTTATTCATTTAAATGAAATACTCAACCATGTTTAGTATTTAGCTATTTAGCATAATCTAAAAATTAAAATAGTTCAATGTTTTAATGTGTAGATTAAGAGCATAATAAAATTGAAGAATATACTTGATAAAACCATAGTTTAATTTACGTGGTTTATATCATGATTGAAACTTCATAATAGTCACCATATTAGAATGAAATACTAATGCTTTAGCTGGTTTTTTCAGAACTGGCACTAGGAATAAATATAAATGTTTTTCTGGTCATATTCAAAGACTGTATTAATGAAGAAATACAAATTATTTTGCTACCATTTTTGCATTCTTGATACATAAATGGCTATATTTGGTACCCTTGGGAATGCAATGTCATGTGGCCATGCATGGCAATTGTGCTTGGTCACGTAGAATTGGTAGTTCATATTTGTTATATGTTGTCGTTTATGCTATAATATAATTGTTTTGGATGCACGTCCAATTGTATATACAAGTCAAAAAAAAAAAAAAAATTCTCATTGTAACCAGTGCTGATGATTGTTGATCTATGTTGAAAAATAAATTACCCATGATGATTGACCTGTCTATTTCATTTTATTTGTAGTTTGGCATGCCCAACGATTTACTGGCAACTGATTTTTTTTTTTTTTTTGAAAAACAGGGTACTTATATTACAAAGCGAGACTACATATAGGAGTTCAAGCTGGAAACACAATACTACAACTCACACTTAACAAATAGTATACAAAAAACTTAACCAGCTCGAACTCAATGCTTAGCCCATTACGCATACACCAAAACAGACCCCCCCCCCCCCCCCCCCCCGAACACAAGACCCATGATAAAACAATACAGAGAAGCCCGCAAAAACCAAAAAAGAAAACAAATTGCCCAAAAATAAACAAAGCCCAAAAGAGCCTAAACCAACAAGTAAAGCACCACCAAGGAATAAACATTATCCCAGCAAAACATCAACAGACGACCAAAACCGTCTTCAAGCAATACACCTTTCTCCATATAGAAGCAACCGAGCAAAATGGAAGCCAACCAACAAGAACCAGAAAAGACTTCACAAAGAAATACACATGCACTGCATAGGAAATGACCAAAGCACACGTTCAAGCAACAAATCATTCTTGCACAGCAACTAAGCCACTCATTTCTTGGAAATGCCACCACACTTAACTCCACTAGCACTGCATCCTTCTTCCTTCAACTTCTTAGTTTTTGATCTAGTTTGAAATTGTGCCATCAATTTATTCCTTTCAGGATTATCCTCTACTAGTGGTTCATCAAATACCCATTGTCCTTTTCCTTTCGTTTTCCCGTTTTGAGTTTAACTTTCCTCTTTTTATAAGTACTTGTTGAGCTATCAGATTCTTCTAATACAGAGTCATTTACAAAACCTACAACAGAAAAGTGACTTCCCAAAATTAATATCATCCACTTCATTAACTCCAGTGGTAATTGAATCTTTATTCTCCTCCATATACAGAGTTTTTTCTTCTTGCATGAGATCATTATCAACTTACAACTTGTTTAGAATGAAAGTCAGTTTTCTCCTCGCCTTTGTCAATACACATTTCCTGAATTGATCTAACCTTCTTTATTCTGGAATTTGTTGTATGGAACCGAACCATTGTCTCCTAAATTTCACCTTCTCCACTCTGATTCAAAGGTTCAGCTCTACCTTCATCATTCATTGGCTTATCTTAGATGTCCAGATTACTATCTAATTCCATCTTACTATTTTTGTTAGAACCTTTTCAACCCAAACTTCAACAGATTTACACATATCCGACTTATGTCCAAAGACGTTACATACTGAACAGGCCTAAGGAACCCATTCATATATCACCTTTTGCTACACTAGCATCCCATTTTCATACTGAATTGGAATAAGATCAAGGAAAGTAAAATCTGTATCAATTTCAACTAACACTCTCGCAAAAGAAATACGACATGCATCTTCAGTCACACTATCCATACGAATTGGCTTACCCAATGTAGATGCTATCCTACTAATAGCTTCAATCGACCAGAAATCTAGATCTAAGTTAGGTAACGTGATCCAAATAGGAAAGGATTTAAGAGATTCTTTAACTAACTTCATTCCAGGAAACCACCTTTTCATAAGAATTAATCTTTTGTTGTAGAAATGAGGTCCCGAAGCTAAAATTTTCTCTATATCCTCCTCTAACTCGCATTTGATTATGAATATACCATTATCTCTCGAGTATAATTGATAACCACCTTTCAATTGCCACATCCTCTCTATATAATTCTTTAGGAAATTATAATAAGGTTTGCTTCCATACACGTAAAAATATATTGAATTTTTCCACTTTTCCCTGGTCTTATTCACCTAACTATCACTAGTCAACGCTATTTTAAGGTTTTCTCGAGTACAAGGCTCATAATAATCTAGTTTAAAAACATTCTTAAGCAAATTATTCTTTGGAACTACTTCAGTCCGCTTTTTAGCTTGAGAAGAACTATATAAGTAGAACGTACCTGCGTAAGCACTAGTACAAAACAGGTCATTTGCATCGGTTCTTTAAGCTTATTTGCAACTGTTCTAAAACCGTAGCAAATGCGACCGTCGCAACATGTGTAAACTTATTGCGACAGTTTTTAAAGTGTCGCAATATACAGGTTCTTGCGATGGGTATCCTATAATAAAAGTTACTATAGGCTAATTCATTAGCGACGGTTTGTTTTACACCAATAGCAAGATACCGTCATTTAACTTCAAAGCTTTGACCTTGTGAAACAGGTTTTAAAATAACTGACGCGATAAGTTTAGCATTTGCGACTGTGTTTTATTTACAATAGTAGCAAATAACTTCTGAATTCAAAAGGCTAATGCAACCACATTTCATCTCAACCATTATGATTGTCAGTTGTCACATTTCATCTCAACCATTATGATTATCAGTTGTCAATACAGTTCAACATTTCCTAGCTTATAAACAATTCACAAAATATATGAATACAAGAAATACATACACAATTCACAAAATCTTATATCATTTGAAAAGAAAACACCAACACTGATAACCATACAACAAAATTAGTTTGCATAAATCATAACTAGTCATATGCTATGATCCAACCAATAAGTGTAAATACTTACATAATACTTATTTCATCAGAAATTAACATTCTTCACATGACTAGAAAAGAACAAAATGATTCATCTAGTTTAAAACTTAAAATAGCACAATTTGTCTTCGTGATGGTTGACTTGAATGAGCATCTACCAAAAAAACCAACATAACATTATTTTAATTGCAACTGAAAATATATCAAATATAGTATCCCAGACTATGAAATTGGATGCTAACAAATATGCAAACAAGGAACTGATCATGAACTGCAAAATAGCAACATGAAAAGTACTGTAAATAGTACCCCAAAAGTAATGTGAACTAATCGTAAATAGTTCGCCATTAACTTTGATTTACAGTTTTTCTCCTCCAGGTTGAGCCAAGCAGAAAGCTTTTAAAGGAGAGAACACAAGTATATTAATAAGCAAGCAAGATGATGCAATTAGTTTGTAAATAGAACACAAATATATTACTGGACTGTAAATAGAATTCCAGCAATATTGTAAACAAAACACAAGTAATACTGTACTATTACTGTAAATAGAATTAACGCAATATTGGACTGTAAATAGAACACAAGTATATTAACTGTCAATATTTTCAAGACATGTAAAATCAAAATTCACGCAATACTGGACTGGGCACAATCACCAGCTTATAAAGTTCTAGTCTATTTTGTAGATCACGCAATCAAGGTATAATTAGTTTCCATACAAACTGTCAATCACCAGCTTATAAACTGATTCATAAACATGTTTATAATATGATTTCTGTTTACAAATAGTTTGACACGCGAGAGCAGTCAAAAATAAAATGACATTAACATGTTCTATATATATATATATATGGAATAGTAACATGAAACAGTTGTACATTCTGAAAAAAAATATGATGACTGCATGCTTTTCATGCTCGGAGCATTTTTGGTAGACAAACGAGTGGCTTATGCTCAAAGACATATTCAAAAGAGAAAAACAACATAATTTGGATCGAGAAGTTGTCAACTATAAGCGGCTTATCTATGCTGCTCATATATTACCTATAAAATTGCTGCTCATATATTACCTATAAAATTTATCCAACTTATTCAATTTGTCAACATCACCCTTCATAACTTCCCTCAGCCACAATCACTTACCCATCACCAAACTTAAAGACTGCAAATACAATTGTTCCACTCCCCTCTTCATTTCAAAGCATATTCAGCAACTCCATATTCAATTCCATTCACCAAACAACCAGCACTCCTCAAACAATACACAACCAACCTCATTCCATAAACCAACCACAGAACATCCGATAATGTTCTATGAATAGAAAATTTAACAGTTGATCTTATTTTCCATTTGAACATTCAATCAACTTTAGAACTACTGGTTGTTTACAGTTAATGCCTACACATCCTACTGCTAGTAATTCTTTAGTTAAAAGCAGAACTCAACCATTGTCACATGATAAAAATATTGTATTTTAATTATCAGTCTTATTATAATTACTTAATTAGTATTCTGATTATATCATATTTAATTAGAAATGATTCAGTCAGCTTTAGAACTTAGAAGATCATAGGCATGCTGTAGGTTTTTTATTTATTTACACTGATATGTACGCAGATCTGTAACCGCTTTATTCAATAAACTGCAAACTATTTCCTATTTATATCTTGTTGATAAAAATATTTCAGATTTATGTTATGGGCATTGTCCCTTGAACTATTTATTATGTGTAGAGACCACTGACGAATGATTACATACTCACAGAAGGCGTCACCTTGAAAATAAAGGCAATGTTGGTCAATATTTCAGAGGCCGATATAAACTTTTGCATATACATACTCACAAAAGGGTACCGCATATTTGAATATTAACTGTCAAAAATTCTTGTCCTCGGCATTGGCAGATTAACGCTTCTAATGCTTAAAGCTTAAACTTAGAAGGCTTGTACACATAACCTCATACATATACATAAGTTTCATGAGCATAGCACCCTTAATTACGCAAGCCGAAATTAAATAAGGATATTCATAAGATTTCATAGATTTGGGTTTGGATACCAAACGTTCCATATACTAGTTTTTATATACACGTGCAGAGACACAGTGGGTGCAAGGGATTAAGAAATATAATATAAAATTGTGGATTTTCTTCGGAATTAAGAAATATACAGCAACTTCAAATATACGAGCTTCAGACATCAGAATTTATATAAGCATTTTATCTTGTATAGGTCCAAGTGTGAAACTTTTCAGCTATGCATTCATTAGTAAATGTAATTAATTTGAGTCGATTTACTAATTTTCAAGTCAAGCATGGACAAAACTCCTCGGCAATTCTGATCCCAAAATACATCAAACATATACGCTACTTAAAAGCGTTCTCTATTATATAAACATGCCTGCCATCAATCATGTAACAAAACTCCTCGACAATTTGTACAAGTTTAAGAAGCCCAATGATTTAATATATGGGACAATCAATTTTTTGAGAATAATTATCATTTTAATAGTTAAACTTCAATCATTTTATTTACTATGTTCTCAGATGTAATGGATATATTGTTCTCAAATGTAACTTGATAGACTCTGTTCGAAATTAGAACTGATTTGCCTGGAGCATACAAGATTTCATATATGTGTCTTTGAGCTTGTACTTGCATTGATTATTTTAATAAGGAGTGGACAGGAGGAACCCCCTTATCTGTTATGAAGGTCCACCACTGATTATTTTTCACTCATATAGCACAGAAATTCGTAGCCAGTTTTAAATGTTATATTTGTTACAATAGACAGACTGATATTTGATTTCTTGTTGAAGTTTTGCTATATGAATGTACATGAACTTAACTTTTTATAGTACTTCTTTATTTTTGAAAATATTATGATCATCGGCACTGAACTCAATTTTTCATGTTGAACTAAAGTCACTGCAAAACCAGGTTCATTACCAAAGCACGCATAGTTAGAAGCCCAACACGGCAACAACTGGTCTAACCTCCTCTTTCCAAATCCACGATTGCATGGGCCTGGTCCGTGGCATGTCTGTAATCACAAGGGCCATTGCAGATGTTATAAAAAGGGGGACACCATCTACGTGTATTACGTAAGTAGTATGAGATCAGAAACATAGCAATAATTATTCATACATATACAGTCAGCTGTGTACTATGTGTATTTTTTAACGGACCAGTGTGTAAAACAGGGGGACACCAACAACTAATCATGAAATAGCATGTCAGTTGAATACAACAAATAGTGTCAGACATATTTATTAGCAATATTGATGAAGTTTGTTTTGATATAGGATATATCATATTGATAGCAATATCATTAAGGTTGGAAGCTTACATTGGAGAGTGGTTAGGCTGTTGATTCTTGGGAGTTCAGGAAGCTGAAGCAAAAATATGATGATACATTGAAGTTAAATGATATGTTTTGTTGTTCAGTTTACTTGTTTGGAAAAGCTTAAGATGTATCTTTTTACTTGTTTACAGCAGAGTTATGCACTTAAGGGTTCCCTTTGTGCCCAGTTATGTTTCTGTATTACATCAGGGTATGTATATACTAGTTTATTATATATGCACTAGATTAGACTATATTTAAGTATTAGTATTAGATTAAACTATATGTAAGTATTCATATACAAATCAGTTCTTTTAATATGCATTAATTTTAAAGGTTTATTTAATATGCGTAAAACAAAATTAGTTTTGAACTGGCAGCTTTTAATTATTAACCATGTTTAATATATATGGAATACTTTAAAAAAAAAAAAAAAAAAGCTATGCAAAAAATCTGCTAGTTCGTGATCTAAAAGAAAGGAATGATTACCTTTGCCAAACTCATTCTCCAAATTATCAATTAGTTGTTGCTGAGCTTTAGCCTTGCCCATCATTGCAGGCATCTCATCATTGCAGGCATCTCCTTTTTCAACCAGCCTATAGCATGAATTTGTTGCTCTTGCATGCTTCACAAGTTCATTTATCTGTGGAGCAAATCAATGTTTTCAGCCATAGGTTATGGGCAGAAATGATATATAGATAAAATCAAATTTTTTTTAGCCCAATGTTACGGGCAAAAACTAATGTACATGACGATTACAGGCTTTCTTCAGTATGTCTTTCAAGTCAGGAAGATAATCTTATTCTTTCTCAAAGGGAACTTCTCCAATTTGGCCAACCATATTTCCATTTATTGGTTTACCATTGAATGAACTGTTATTATAGTTTAAGAAAAATCAAAACATCAAAAAGAAAACAACACAGTGATCCAAAGTAATGCTAAGCAAAAAACAAAATTGTAGAAATGCAGAAAAAGGCAACAAAATGTAAAGGAATGGCCAATGAAAATAATGCTACATCACTTGTTTCATTTTTCAAAAAAATAAGTCTTGAATGCGTATAATATTTCTTCTAATGTCACTTCGTCATGGGAAATAGAAGAGTATTGCCAAAATAAATAAAAATACTTGATTTTAACAAGTTCATTTAAAACCATATTACAATCATAGACATATATTTCAGATATTTAGTGTCTAACCAACTATCTTAGGCAGCCTTTGGCTCAAATGAGTGAGTTATATTGATAAATAGTAATTGTTAACTAATTACAAGGTATCATCATTATTCAATAGAACTTACATCGTTAATGCTTAGTATATACATGGCCAAACGTTAGATTTAACGAAATTGCAGTTTAACCCAGATGATTAGCAACAATACTTTCGCATGTCGACTTATTCCTATTGACACAGCTTTCAAAAAATAATAGATACTAAAGCTTGGCAACAAACATTTTTCAAAAAATAAATAGGTTTAATTATTTCTACTTAAAAGGTTAACAGATTTAACATTGTTTCATAACTAAATCTTACAGGGGTTCATTTCACATTAACAGTAATAGGTTTGATTACTTTTGAAACCTGAAATACTAAAAATTAACAGGTTTCGCCAAATTAATGGGTGTTATAGTAACATGTGTCAAAAATACTAAACACTTAGATTAACAAGATTATCAGCAAACATTTCTCAAAAAATAATTTATCTGAATGCTAAAGACGGTTTTCACAATATCTCATACCTAAAAGTTATATGTAATTATTTTATATTATAAGTATTAGGTATCATAATTTTATAGGACTTTTTTCTGGATATTTAGAAGAAACGGAGAGAAGTAATAAAGAATCATACCTGTCACCTGAAAGAATAACCAATGAATCATACCCGAAATAATGGGAAACGTCCACCTGGAACAACAACAATGAAGATCAAGACTTCTTCTGCATTTAAACCAAGTAATACTATAACAAGTTCACACACACAGAGAGAGACAGAGACTCTTTAATTTATGAAAATGCTCATATGTAAAACGATAATTCTAAAATATACATGAACATCAGGATTATGATCAGTGATTCAATCTTGAATGAGCTTTCTTGCTTTCTCTGAAACTTTAGTCAACTTCCTTGAACTGAGTCAAAATTGTTTGGATAATTATTTGGTGTCAACAGATTGCCCACTAGTTAAATACTAAGCAAATAACATTGAACTAAGGGACAATGTAATGAACTCACAATTTGTTTTTCCCAACTTAACAATGAAAATTATTACTCCTGTTGTTTTGCACATAAAAAAAAGTTGATCATGATAGATAATTAGATGAGAACATCCTTAAAAATACCAACACCAAGTATCAAATTTACAAAGTAGGCTTTTCAGTAGCTAATGCTAATAGCAAGAAATGCACAAGCAAGCCTAAAAGCAACCATCTTTAACCTCGTCCATCATAACATGACACTCAGCTTCAAACGCACATGCACTTGCTGCTTAGGTAGTCTATATGTTGTGATGTTTGATGGGATAAAAAGACGACAGGCTATGGAAATTTTGGAAAACTAAATGGCTAAGAGTAATTTCAGTTCACTTGCAAAACAGGTAAGATAGCTTTCAATTCATTTTATCCAAAAATAAATTGTTGCGATGTATGCTAACATTGTATACTATTGAATAAACAAAACCTACATACAAAGCAATAATTTCTAAGTACATACATATGGGGAAGAAGAGGAACTACCTGATCAACAGTCATGACTGATCCGGTTCCATTTTACCAGTATGATTCTCTTCTCAGAATCTTCACCTGATATTCAGTAGCATACAGAATATGTTCGTCAATTCATTGAACTACATATCGAGCAACATGACAGGAGTTAAAACCTTTTTTAATCATATACGTACCTTGGCTCCCCTCTTAGGGCCAATCGGTGTCAATTTTGTTGCAGTTGCTGTTGCTTCTGTAGTTGCCGGAGCATCTTTGGTTTCCACTCTGATTACTGTCTGCTTCTTTTAATTATTGTTCAATGGTTTCGACGGAGAAAAAGAGCTGAACTTGGAAGTATTCTTTGTTAGAGTTGGTTTGGAAGGGAAGACAAAGGTTGAAGCAGCAAGTGAAGTCATGCTTGTGCTTGCCATACTCCACTGTCTGCTCTACTAAGACTACCGTATCATTAACTTAACATGATATTATCCTCATGTAAGTGTATGGTGTAAATAATTAGCGCAAGTCTGGAACATTTAATTGATGACATGTGGCGTATCCCATCTAAATTCGGGCCCATACCGTCGGCTTTCACTTCAGTTTTGATGACAGCTAGGATTGAAATCTTATGCGTGCAGATACAATATTGGCATGTGGTATTGTTTTGCCGATCTTGATCATATGTGCATCGTTAATTGGACAGTGCTTGTCGAAACTGATTGATTATTGTATGACCTGTACTTTCGAGCTAAAGTTTAACGTTCCAAAGAATAAAGCCTACCAAAATAAAATAAGCATCCAGATGTGAAACATACGTGAAACACTGACCGTATCACAAGCCTTCATCCACAATTTTCCAAAATTTAGCTCTCAGTTCTCTACAGAAAAAAGGTGAAAGAACTAAAACTTATAAATTATCTGTCAACACGTTACATGATAGAAGAGCTATTTTCTAGCATCCAAATAAACTGCAAAGAAAATGGAGAAACTTGAACAGAATACTGAGATGATCCTAATCAAAACAATAATACCAGAACGTATCCACTGAGGAAAGGGATTAGATATAGACTTTTAAATAGCAAATTCACCAAAGGGAACATTTACCAACTGCAAACAGAAGATAAGGCACATCCATCTAAAAATATACATCCACTTTCACGTTATATGCTCCAATCCAGTGACTAATAATAGTATAACCTATAATGCTATGATCATTTAACAGTAAAAGCATTTCCTTTAAATCCCAACTAGTATAATTGCAGGCCAATCATGCAGACTAAGATAAACCCTTATGCCATACTGAGATTTTTAATTTGGTTATTCAGTTTGTCTTCCACATTACAAATCAGGTAAGACTTGATATCATAATTTCACAGCCCAAAGAAAAAGAAAAAAAAAGACTTAATTGCACTACAACGTATGCAGTTCGTCTAACTCTGTGCTAGTCTAGATAATAATGACCAAACCCAGCAGTCTGTTATGACTTACATAGAATATAAATACAAGCACACTGTGCAAATTCAAATTCAGTTTAAATATAGATCCTACCAAACAACCCTAAAGGTGAAAGTCAAACATTAAGGAAGAGTACAATATTAAGCAAACTAAGCACAGTAATTACGTTAACCGATCGTAAATCCAAGGCAGGGAGAAGAGTTTAGTAAATCATTTCTTCTTCTTCTTCCTTTAAAATTGAGAACATAGAAATAGTGGGATCCGTATTAATCTCAAGGATAATAGCCGTGGAATGGTATATTAAATACAATTTTGAAATCACCATGTCTCTCTTATTGTCCTTTTTTGGATTATATTTTCTTCTTACCTAGTTAGCCAGCCAGACTTCCTCATATTCTCTTCTTAACTTAGCTCGGAAGTAGTGGTTTGACCAAGGGATGGGAACCCAATGAGAAAACCACTCACCTGAAATATATTTTTAACTGTAGATCCTTTTCCTATCTGCCAATCTAAATTCAAATCTAATTCATTACCATCCAAAGAAGCTAGTACATGAAAAGCACAATGTATCCTCTACGTGGGTTGCGGATGACAAATGAACAAATCCCTAGTGTATTGCTTGATATAAGATCATGTTGTTCATCCCACTAAAAGATGTCTCCTAGTGGTCAATCAATGGACATACATCGTGTACAGTTCATGAATATATGGAAGTCTTCCACCTCAATTCTGTTAGCATCCAGATCCAAAGGCATCATTTTCTCAGCAACTTAACATCAAGTGGTTAGACAAATATTTTGTATTATGTCTACGACTCTAATTAAAAGACAAAAAAGTATTTGCTACAAACCGAGAGTTGCTAACAAGCATGCTTAATTAGGACGAGCAAATGGGTTGATGACTGCATAGCTATTGGGTTTTTCCTTTGGTCACACTCATAGTTAAAACATGCTTTGTATGGTGGCAAAAACTGGGATTTGAGGAATCATCTAGTCCTACGCCAGCAAAGATGAAAAACAACAGTGAAACCGATAAAAGGAAGAGAGTTAGAACCTGTATCTCGCCAGTACAATTGATTAGCTCGTTATCAATCGGCTGAAACATGATAGATTCATCGGTCCTGTTGATGAATCCAAGTCCAAAAGTCTTCCTGGCAAGCTCCGCCACCTCCTTCTTCATTGATTGTTACACCGTTTTTTTAGAATCCTTAAATTTCATGAAGTAGAAACCACCGAAGATTGAGATAATTAAATCCCTTCGGTTGAAATTGTAAAACTGAAGTGTGGAAACAGCAGAAAGAAAGAGGAAGAGAAGTGAAGCTTGAGGCGTAATGCCCCCAAGTGCCCATCTATGACCATTTAAATGATACCATGTACAAGCCCAATTTGCTGGACTTGTTCTTATGGGCTTTACTTCAATTTGAATATCATATTGGACACAACTATATAAACATTTATTCTCATCTTATTCTTCCAATGTGGAACTAATGTACTCCTCCATCATACACACAAATTACATAACATTCCTCCACTAATTTGTGTGTATTTACTTTCCTCTTGATAAACATTATCCATACAAGAAGGTATCTTTTGATTTGGACCTTCAATTAGTGTACATTAGTTAAAGTTTTAACGAAGTCGTAGGTGTCTTATGGAAGATTTAACCAAGACTCCTATTGTAAAAACCGAACGAATGACACAGACATGTTTACCTATTAGGTCTCACAAGTTTCTCAACACAACCTTAGCACTATTATATACGGCCATGTGCTAATCCTGAATTCATGAACATTTATAAATGTAATACATACATTTGTTGAAGCGGCACCACTTCAATGTTCATATAGGTAAAGCCTTTTCATTGTCTCAATTGCCAAAAGACATCATTATGCTTTATTAAGAGTTGATTAACTCATCCTTTGCTTAATTGCAATTGTTCACAAACTAGCTTTGATCAATAAAACATATATGGAACCAAGCTAGTTCTTTCAAGCGCTTATCAACAACTTGTTCTTACCCATTGAACTCGAAAACTAGCTTTTGCTAATTTGAAGTTGGGTTCCCGTTATCGGCGCTTAGGAATTTAAGTCCCATATTTTCCGTTGTACTTTGCATTAAGTCTCTAGCAAGTGCTTTAGTGAGAGGATCTGCTAAGTTTTCGCCAGATTTTACATATATAATGGTGATCACCCATTTAGTAATTAAATCTCTCACAAAAGTATGTCTTAGACCGATATGTCTAGATTTTCCATTATAAACATCGCTATATGCTCTAGACAAGGTCGCTGAACTATCACAATAAATAGAGATAGCAGATAACGAGTGTGACCATAATTCAATGTCTAATAACAAATCTCGTAACCACTCTGCCTCTTTAGCTGCGGCGCTAAGGGCTATAAATTCTGATTCCATAGTCGAATGTGCTATGCATGTTTGTTTCTTGGATGCCCAACTTATGGCCCCTCCACCTAGTGAGAATATCCAACCAGATGTTGACAGGCTTTCATTGGTACTAGACATCCAACTTGCATCACAATAACCTTCTAACACACTTGGATAATCAGAATATACTAATTTCAAATCTTTTGTTCTTTTGAGGTATCAAAAGATTCTGTTGATTGCTTTCCAATGTTGTGTGTTAGGTTTAGATGTAAACCTTGACATCATGTTAACAGCGAAAGCTATATCTGGCCTTGTGCAATATGTGACGTACATTAGGCTTCCAGTGGCACTAGCATACCCTAGTTGAGCAATGATTCAACCTTTATTTTCTTGCATTTTTACACTAGAGTCTACTGGAGTACTAGCATTCTTTATGTTAAGATGCTTGAACTTATCAAGTATTTTATCAATATAATGGGTTTGATTCAAGGCATATCCTTTTTCGTGTTTTTCTACTTTGATTCCCAAAATAGTATCTACCTCATTTAGGTCTTTCATTTTAAAAACCGAGGTTAGATACCTTTTGTTATCATTAATTCCTTTCATATTTGTGCTAGCGATTATCATGTCATCAACATATAAGCATAACACCACTACATAGTCATTGGTTTTCTTACAATAAACGCATTTATCAGCATTGCTATGTCGAAAACCATTTGTTATAATTGCCTCATCAAACTTTTTATGCCACTGCTTTGGAGCTTGCTTTAATCCATATAGTGACTTGACTAATTTACATACTTTGTGTCCATTTCCTGGGAGGACAAATCCTTTAGGCTGGTCCATATATACCTCCTCTGTTAAATCACCATTTAAGAAAGCCGTTTTTACGTCCATTTGATGAATATGCATTTTATATATAGATGCCAGTGCAAACAAAACTCATATGGACGTAGTTCTTGCAACTGGTGCATAGGTATCAAAATAGTCCACTCCTTCTTTTTGTCTAAAATATTTAGCTACTAGTCTTGCTTTGTAAGTTTGTATAAAACCATCAATTCTATATTTCTTTCGAAATACCCATTTTGCACCCGATTGCCTTAGAACCAGGTGGGAGATCTACTAAGACCCAAGTCTTGTTTGATAGTATAGAATCCATTTCATCATTTATCGCTTCTTGCCAAAAAGTAGAGTCACGTGAAGCCATAGCTTCTTTAAAAATTTTTGGATCATTATCAATATTTAGAACAAAAGGTGTAATTTCCATTACTTTTGTTCTAGTAGCCTCAACTAGAAACGTAATCAAATCAGGGGAAATGAAATCGGCACTCAAGTGTTTTTCTTTTCTTGCATGCTGACTTCTCCTTGGTTCACTTTGTTTTCTTTTCCCAGCAACAATGTTTTTCGAAGTTTCTTGTTGATGCTCCTCTACTATAGGCTCAACTACGCTATGTAGAAATTTATCTTCAAAAAATTCCACATGTATGGATTCGACTATAACATTAGATTGTAAATCCAACAATCTACATGCTTTCGAATTTTGTGCATAGCCAACAAATACACTTTTAATACCTCTTGGTCCTAACTTTGTTTTATGGGAATCTTGAATTTTATAAAATGCTAAGCATCCCCATACTTTAAAATATTTTAAGTTAGGTTTCCTACCATTATTCCAAAGTTCATAAGGCGAAGCTCCAAATTTCTTGAAAGGTACTTTATTATTGATATGACATGCTGTCAACAAAGCTTCACCCCACAAATAGAATGGTAATTTTGCATTCATAAGCATTGAATTAATCATATCAACCAAGGTTCTATTTTTCCTTTCTGCCACCCCATTTTGTTGGGGTGTATATGGAGCTGTCCGTTGGTGAATAATTCCATTGTCCTCACAAAATTGATTGAAGATATCAGAAAAATATTCACCCCCTCTATCACTTCGAAGCACTTTGATTTTTCTTTCTTTCTAATTTTCAACTTCAGATTTAAACTCTTTGAATTTTTCAAATGCTTCGTGCTTGGTTCTCAACAAATATACATAAGTGTATCTTGTATGGTCGTCTATGAAAGTGATAAAATATCGCTTTCCTCTCTTGTTAGTTGACCAATTAATTCACAAATATCAGAATGCACAAGTTCTACTAAGTCACTATTTCTTTCAAGTTTAGAAAATGGCTTTTTTGTCATTTTTGCTTCAACACAAATTTTACATTTTTCATGATCTTTGACAGTACAGTTAATATAACCGTGTTTTGACATATAACTTAAGCAATTAAAATTTAAATGTCCTAATCTAGCATGCCATAATGAACTAGGTGAATCGACAACATAAGCAATAGTAGTGATTTCATTAATTGATAGTTTAAACATGCCATCACATGAGTATCCTTTTCCTACGAATACTCCATTTTTAGATACAATAACTTTATCAGATTCTAGAACAACTTTGAATCCTTTTTTGCATAGTGGATTAGCAGAAACTAAATTCTTTCTCAAGTCCGAAATATGGAACACATTGACAAGGATGAGTTTTTGGCTAGATGTGAATTGTAATTCAACACTTCCCTTGCCCATCACTTTAGCCGAAGCATGGTTCCCCATGAGAACTTCTTCAGGCTCTTTCAATTCGTTGTAGGACTTGAACAGATTTTTGTTGTTGCACACATGAATGGTGGCGCCAGAATCAAGCCACCAATCTGCAGATTTCGTTACAGAAGCCATATGAAGTTCAGTGATCGTTGCAACGAATTCTTGGCCAGCATCCTCCAGAATATTCGCTTTATTATTTACAGAACCAGTTTTGGAATTCTTTTTAGCCTTCGCCTTAAATCAACAATCTTTAATAAGATGTCCTTTAATGCCACAATAAAAACAAGACCGATTTTTATTTTTATTCTTGAAATCTTTCTTTTTGGCTTTCAAACTGTTGTTTGAATTTCCAGAAACTGGTTCTTTGGAAGATATTTGATGAATTTTTGATCCTAAAATGGACTCATATCTGGCACGATTCTCACTTTCAATTTGTAAATGAGTAATGAACTTCTCAATAGATATGCTATCAGTTGAGTGCAGAATTTTCCTCCTATAATCATTCCAGGCAGGAGGAAGTTTGGAGAGGATTGCTCCAACTTGGATAGCATCAGGAATGTTAATCTGCAATTCACTCATTTGGGAAACTAGAATCTCCAACTCACGGATTTGATCCATGATTGGCACATCACCAGCAAACTTAAATTCAAAGTACTTTAAAGCGAGAAAACAATTAGTATCTTCCTTCATGTGTTTGTACTTTGACTTGAGTGCAAACCATACTTCTTTTGGCGTTTTATAATTTCTGTAAACATCGTACAATCTGTCGGTGAGTGAATTGAGAATGTAGCCTCTGCACAGCATTTCATCCGTCTCGCGCTTTGCTTTATCCACTGCCGATTTCTTCTTAACTTCTTCAGAATCAGCAGGCTTCGGTTCTGGAAGGGGCTGCAGCGACGGATCCAGCAAATAGCGAAGATTCATAGATAGAAGAAGCCACGACATCCGGTCCTGCCATCTTGTATAATTCGTTCCATCAAAGTAATCCAATTTGATGGTTTCCTTTCCTGGAATCTGCAGTTGTATGTTGGAGTTTGAATCTTTCTCCATTGAACATTGTTCTTCGATTGCAAAACTGAAGTGTGGAAACAGCAGAAAGAAAGAGGAAGAGAAGTGAAGCCTTGAGGCGTGGTATCACTATCAGAAGAACAATATTTCCACATATGGGGGAACTTGTTTGCGGGATACAACAAGGCTCGAGAATGTATGTGAGAACAGAGGAAGATCGAGCGTGGAAGAGAAGTAAATTTCTTTCTGGAAGAATGTGAATATATATATAAAGAAACAGGCGACTGTTTGGCAAAAGGATATGACTGTTCAAAACAGACACAACCGTTTATGAATTCGAATTTCAATTGAGTTTGAATCGAAGCAGAGCGCGCCCGTTTGAATGTCAAGGCCCAAGATGCCCCAAGTGCACATCTATGACCATTTAAATGTTACTATGTATAAGCCCAATTTGTTGGACTTGTTCCTATGGGCTTTACTTCAATTTGAATATCATATTGGACACAACTATATAAACATTTATTCTCATCTTATTCTTCCAATGTGGGACTAATGTACTCATAAACACAAATTACATAACATTCCCCTACTAATTTGTGTGTATTTACTTTCCTCTTGATAAACATTATCCATACAAGAAGGTATCTTTTGATTTGGACCTTCAATTAGTGTACATTAGTTAAAGTTTTAACGAAGTCGTAGGTGTCTTATGGAAGATTTAACCAAGACTCCTATTGTAAAAACCGAACGAATGACACAGACATGTTTACCTATTAGGTCTCACAAGTTTCTCAACACAACCTTAGCACTATTATATACGGCCATGTGCTAATCCTGAATTCATGAACATTTATAAATGTGACACATACATTTATTAAAGCGTCATAACTTCTATGTTCATATAGGTAAATCCTTTTCATTGTCTCAATATCCAAAAGACATCATTATGCTTTATTAAGAGTTGATTAACTCATCCTTTGCTTAATTGCAATTGTTCACAAACTAGCCTTGATCAATAAAACATATATGGAACCAAGCTAGTTCTTTCAAGCGCTTATCAACAACTTGTTATTAACCATTGAACTCGAAAACTAGCTTTTGCTAATTTGAAGTTGGGTTCCCGTTATCGGCGCTTAGGATTTTAAGTCCCATATTTTCCATTGTACTTTGCACTAAGTCTCTAGCAAGTGCTTTAGTGAGAGGATCTGCTAAGTTTTCGTCGGACTTTACATATATAATGGTAATCATCCCTTTAGTAATTAAATCTCTCACAAAAGTATGTCTTAGACCGATATGTCTAGATTTTCCATTATAAACATCGCTATATGCTCTAGACAAGGTCGCTGAACTATCACAATAAATAGAGATAGCAGATAACGAGTGTGGCCATAATTCAATGTCTAATAGCAAATCTCGTAACCACTCTTCCTCTTTAGCTGTGGCGCTAAGGGCTATAAATTCTGATTCCATAGTCGAATGTGCTATGCATATTTGTTTCTTGGATGCCCAACTTATGGCCCCTCCACCTAGTGAGAATATCCAACCAGATATTGACATGCTTTCATTGGTACTAGACATCCAACTTGCATCACAATAACCTTCTAACACACTTGGATAATCAGAATATACTAATTTCAAATCTTTTGTTCTTTTGAGATATCCAAAGATTCTGTTGATTACTTTGCAATGATGTGTGTTAGGTTTAGATGTAAACCTTGACATCATGTTAACAGCGAAAGCTATATCTAGCCTTGTGCAATATGTGACGTACATTAGGCTTCCAATGGCACTAGCATACTCTAGTTGAGCAATGATTCGACCTTTATTTTCTTGCATTTTTACACTAGAGTCTACTGGAGTACTAGCATTCTTTATGTTAAGATGCTTGAACTTATCAAGTATTTTGTAAATATAATGGGTTTGATTTAAGGCATATCCTTTTTCATGTTTTTCTACTTTGATTCCCAAAATAGTATATACCTCATTTAGGTCTTTCATTTTAAAAACCGAGGTTAGATACCTTTTGGTATCATTAATTCCTTTCATATTTGTGCTAGCGATTATCATGTCATCAACATATAAGCATAACACTACTACATAGTCATTGGTTTTCTTACAATAAACGCATTTATCAGCATTGCTATGTCGAAAACCATTTGCTATAATTGCCTCATCAAACTTTTTATGCCACTGCTTTGGAGCTTGCTTTAATCCATATAGTGACTTGACTAATTTACATACTTTGTGTTCATTTCCTGGGAGGACAAATCCTTCAGGGTGGTCCATATATACCTCCTCGGTTAAATCACCATTTAATAAAGCCGTTTTTACGTCCATTTGATGAATATGCATTTTATATATAGATGCTAGTGCAAACAAAACTCTTATGGACGTAGTTCTTGCAACTGGTGCATATGTATCAAATAGTCCACTCCTTCTTTTTGTCTAAACCTTTTGCTACTAGTCTTGCTTTGTAAGTTTGTATAGAACCTTCAGTCCTATATTTCTTTCGAAATACCCATTTGCACCCGATCGCCTTAGAACCAGGTGGGAGATCTACTAAGACCCAAGTCTTGTTTGATAGTATAGAATCCATTTCATCATTTATCGCTTCTTGCCAAAAAGTAGAGTCTCGTGAAGCCATAGCTTCTTTAAAAGTTTTTGGATCATTATCAATATTTAGAACTAAAGGTGTAATTTCCATTACTTTTGTTCTAGTAGCCTCAACTAGAAGCGTAATCGAATCAGGGGAAATAAAATCGGAACTCAAGTGTTTTTCTTTTCTTGCACGCTGACTTCTCCTTGGTTCACTTGGTTCACTTTGTTTTCTTTTCCCAGCAACAATGTTTTTCGAAGTTTCTTGTTAATGCTCCTCTACTATAGGCTCAACTACGCTATGTAGAAATTTATCTTCAAAAAATTCCACATGTATGGATTCCACTATAACATTAGATTGTAAATCCAGCAATCTATATGCTTTCGAATTTTTTGCATAGCCAACAAATACACTTTTAATACCTTTTGGTTCTAATTTTCTTTTATGGGAATCTTGAATTTTATAAAATGCTAAGCATCCC
This sequence comes from Allium sativum, assembly GCA_030737875.1. Classification (NCBI taxonomy): domain Eukaryota; kingdom Viridiplantae; phylum Streptophyta; class Magnoliopsida; order Asparagales; family Amaryllidaceae; genus Allium; species Allium sativum. The sequence goes on along the minus strand of CM060912.1, from coordinate 874,443,320 downwards.
CATACTTTAAAATAATTTAAGTTAGGTTTCCTACCATTATTCCAAAGTTCATAAGGCGAAGCTCCAAATTTCTTGAAAGGTACTTTATTATAGATATGACATGCTTTCAACAAAGCTTCACCCCACAAATAGAATGGTAATTTTGCATTCATAAGCATTGAATTAACCATATCAACCAAGGATCTATTTTTCCTTTCTGCCACCCCAATTTGTTGGGGTGTATATGGAGCTGTCCGATGGTGAATAATTCCATTGTCCTCACAAAATTGATTTAAGATATCAGAAAAATATTCACCCCCTCTATCACTTCGAAGCACTTTGATTTTTCTTTCTTTCTGATTTTCAACTTCAGATTTTAAATCTTTGAATTTTTCAAATGCTTCGTCCTTGGTTCTCAACAAATATACATAAGTGTATCTTGTATGGTCGTCTATGAAAGTGATAAAATATCACTTTCCTCTCTTGTTAGTTGACCAATTAATTCACAAATATCAGAATGCACAAGTTCTAGTAAGTCACTATTTCTTTCAACTTTGGAAAATGGCTTTTTTGTCATTTTTGCTTCAACACAAATTTTACATTTTTCATGATCTTTGACAGAACAATTAATATAACCGTGTTTTGACATATAACTTAAGCAATTAAAATTTAAATGTCCTAATCTAGCATGCCATAATGAACTAGGAGAATCGACAACACAAGCAACAGTAGTGATTTCATTAATTGATAGTTTAAACATGCCATCACATGAGTATCCTTTTCCTACGAATACTCCATTTTTAGATACAATAACTTTATCAGATTCAAGAACAACTTTAAATCCTTTTTTGCATAGTAGATTAGCAGAAACTAAATTCTTTCTCAAGTCCAGAACATGGAACACATTGACAAGGATGAGTTTTTGTCCAGATGTGAATTGCAATTCCACACTTCCCTTGCCCATCACTTTAGCCGAAGCATGGTTCCCCATGAGAACTTCTTCAGGCTCTTTCAATTCGTTGTAGGACTTGAACAGATTTTTGTTGTTGCACACATGAATGGTGGCGCCAGAATCAAGCCACCAATCTGCAGATTTCGTTACAGAAGCCATATGAAGTTCAGTGATCATTGCAACGAATTCTTGGCCAGCATCCTCCACAATATTCGCTTTATTATTTGCAGGACCAGATTTGGAATTCTTTTTAGCCTTGGCCTTAAATCGACAATCTTTAATAAGATGTCCTTTAATGCCACAATAAAAACAAGGCCGATTTTTATTTTTATTCTTGAAATCTTTCTTTTTGGCTTTCAAACTATTTTTTGAATTTCCAGAAACTGGTTCTTTGGAAGATATTTGATGAATTTTTGATCCTAAAATGGACTCACCTCTGGCACGATTCTCACTTTCAATTTGTAAATGAGTAATGAACTTCTCAATAGATATGCTATCAGTTGAGTGCAGAATTTTCCTCCTATAATCATTCTAGGCAGGAGGAAGTTTGGAGAGGATTGCTCCAACTTGGATAGCATCAGGAATGTTAATCTGCAATTCACTCATTTAGGAAACTATAATCTCCAACTCATGGATTTGATCCATGATTGACACATCATCAGCAAACTTAAATTCAAAGTACTTTAAAGCGAGAAAACGATCAGTACCTTCCTTCATGTGCTTGTACTTTGACTCGAGTGCAAACCATACTTCTTTTGGCGTTTTATAATTTCTGTAAACATCGTACAGTCTATCGGTGAGTGAATTGAGAATGTAGCCTCTGCATAGCATTTCATCCGTCTCGCGCTTTGCTTTATCCGCTGCCAATTTCTTCTTAACTTCTTCAGAATCAGCAGGCTTTGGTTCTGGAAGTGGCTGCAGCGACGGATCCAGCAAATAGCGAAGATTCATAGATAGAAGAAGCCACGACATCCGGTCCTGCTATCTTGTATAATTCGTTCCATCAAAGCGATCCAGTTTGATGGTTTCCTTTCCTGGAATTTGCAGTTGTATGTTGGAGTTTGAATCTTTATCCATTGAATATTGTTCTTCGATTGCAAAACTGAAGTGTGGAAACAGCAGAAAGAAAGAGGAAGAGAAGCGAAGCCTTGAGGCGTGGTATCACTATCCGAAGAACAATATTTCCACAGATGGAGAAACTTGTTCGCAGGATACAACAAGGCTCGAGAATGTATGTGAGAACAGAGGAAGATCGAGCATGGAAGAGAAGTAAATTTCTTTCTGGAAGAATGCGAATATATATAGAGAAACAGGCGACTGTTTGGCAAAAAGATATGACCGTTCAAAACAGACACAACCGTGTTTGAATCGAAGCAGAACGCGCCCGTTTGAATGTCAAGGCCCAAGATGCCCCAAGTGCCCAAGTGTCCATTTATGACCATTTAAATGTTACTATGTATAAGCCCAATTTGTTGGACTTGTTCCTATGGGCTTTACTTCAATTTGAATATCATATTGGACACAACTATATAAACATTTATTCTCATCTTATTCTTCCAATGTGGGACTAATGTACTCCTCCATCATACACACAAGTTACATAACTGAAATTAGTAAACTTGCGTCTATTTGAGGAAAGCATGAACAGGAATTAAAACGTGTGCCTCTACTGAAAGGCTGAAATTAAAATTTTGACGGCCAAATGCCAAATCTACCACTAAAGACGTCGGGTCGGAGAATTACGAATAAAAATAATTAGACTGATGCTGAGGAGATCGAAACCGAAGTGACGGATCTGGAGAGGTGCGTTTTGTTCTTCTTAGCGACGGAACGGAAGTGACGGATCTTGGAGGTGTTGTTCGATCGAAATATGGATCTGGAGGTGGACGGAACAGAATTGATGGAACGGGTTTCGTTCTTCTAAGTGGATGGAAACCAGGCGAGTGATTTGAAGGTGTGATTTTTTTTTGATCGAAACATGGAGGGGAGATTTTGTTCGATCGAAAGTTGGTGGAGATTTTGTTCAATTGAAAAAAATATATGTTTAGGAAGGGTGAAACTGGAGTTAGTATCGGACCCAGATAAAAACGTATGTTCGACCATTCTATGTCCAACAGTCGCAAAATGTAACTTCACTATTTCCATCCTCATTTTATTTGCCGTGGATTCAAGTACAACGGTCGCAAATTATAAATATTTGCTACTATTTTTAAACAAAACCGCCGCAAATTTGCCTTCTGCGTCTTTTTCTTGGCAACCTGCTACGGTTTGTAACTAAAACTGTCGCACATAACCGTATGTGCTACTGTTTTTAGCTAAGCCGATGCAAATAGGGCATCACAAATGACCTGTTTTGTACTAGTGAAGTCTGGAAAATCAACTTTGGATCCCAGATCTGGACTTCGAGTTTTGCCTTGAAAAGAAGATCTAACTCCTCTTGCATGTTGTAAAGACGAATATAAATCAGGAGGTTTATTCGATCTGTAATCTGAATCTAGAGGAGCGTTGAAATTTGAGGGTGATTTAGAAGAAATTTTATGAGAGGATGCCATTACTCCGAAGCTTCAACTCTGTAGTTTGTTACTTTGCCTTTTTCGAAACGGTATTTTTTTGTACTGATGATAGGTATTTTTTTGATGAATTATCCAGACTAAGTTTTTTGCATGTTCTGGAAAATATAAAGAGTAATATGTATCTTATTGATTTAAATACATTATCAGACAATGAAGAAGAGCGTTTTGAGGACCTTATCGATTACATGCGTGTGGAAACACCGTCAACCTTTGATACGGTAGTTATTTTTCTTATCATCTTTTATTAGTCGTATGTTTTATTCCTAGGGATGTAGTAATATGATAAAAAAGTTATGTAAATAAAAATCAATAATAATGAGTAAAATATATTTTTGTCCCAGTCATAGGTACTATTGTAATGAATTATGCAGACTAAGCTTTTTTGCATGTTCAGGAAAAAATGATACGTCATGTATGCTCGATTGATTTGAATGCAACGCCGTCAGCTCGTAATTATGAGCAAACATATGAACATCATATTGATTGTATCCAAGTGCTACCGTGAGCAAACATATGAACATCATATTGATTGTATCCAAGTGCTACCTACGTCATGATCCATCTTCCAAACGGTAAATTTTCTTACTTGCATATTTTAGTCTTGAAATGTATTGCACTTATGAACTTGTTGTCATTAAAACATATACGTGACATGAAAAATAATAGATGAAAAATATATTTTTGAATCAATGATAAATATAATTTTGATTAATTATGCACACTTTTTTTTTTGCATGTTCAAGGAAAATGGGATGCATCATGTATGCCTTATTGATTTGAATGCACCACCAATGCCTTGTAATGATGACCAATTACATTAAGATCATTTTGATCATATCAAAGTGCTTTCAACATCGCATTCGTTCGTCAAAATGGCAAATTTTCTTCTTACTCTTGATCTATTTGTTTTTATGGCAACTTTATGTTTCATTTATAATTTTCTCGCAACACTATCATTTGACTATCATAAGATAAAAAAATTAACGATATTTGCATTAAACATCTAGATTCCGGTTGAATCAATAAATTAACCATTTATTGTACATAAGGAAAAATCACAAGCATGTGCTATAGTATTAGAAGAAATTTTGGAAAAGACACAAAATAACGATCAAAATTACTCCTTGAACAATGAGAAGCGATCACCGGTGGGTTGTGTTGATAATATGCAAGAGACGGTAACATCACAGGTGAACTTCCATAACATAATTTTTTTAGCAACAACCCGAATTTTAAACATAAATGTAATTTTAAAACTAAATATCCATAAGAGTATATTATAAACATTTAATGAAACTTCAATAGTTTGTGTCACTTATTATCGTACTATCTTCGTAATTATTTTTCCAATCAAATGTATGTTTGCATAGATGCCACATGATGTGCTATGTGAACCTTTCATAGAAGATCATTTGTCGTTCTCCTGTACTTCGTATGGTACTTCTGTTCCTTATGATACATGAAGATGTTTGATTTACTCACCCCTTCCGATTCTAGTTCGTGCAACATTTTAAATGATTCATTTAAAACGTTTCTTCCTTTATGTCCAGGCACCTTACAAAGCTATATAATGCTACACTTACCAATAATGTATTTATAATCAAACATACATCTATTAAGTCATTTGAAAACTGAATGTGCTTATTTTATAACAGGGACTTACCCATATTTCGTAAGTATAACTAAATGATGACTAAATGCAAAGAAAATTGTTTATCTACTCAATGAGTTAGACATTTGAGAAAAACAAGTCAGCAACAACAACGTAGAAAAGCATTGAGTGCAGCAAGTTATAAAGAAAAAAAAGCTTGTACTAAAAGCACAGACGTAAACAACTTATCCATTCCTATTCCATTGGTACCATATCCGATTTTGAAAATGATAAATGCTCAAAAAAATTGTAAGCTTTTATCAACAAATTCATTGGATAAGCTGTCAAATTTGTTCCCGATCTTTTCCTAATTTAATTGTTACCTCAAGTTCATGCTCTGCTTATCGTTCTGATAAACCACAATATGAAAATCCATACAAGTTTAGTTCTCAAAATATAATGGAACCCGGTGATGTTCCGCTTGAGTTATCCATGCGTTCATCCAATCATGTCAGTTTATCGTTTTAAAGGACAACAATATAAATATAGTGGAAATATTATTAATTTCCCTCAAGATATCAATGCAATAGCACGTTCTCTTCCTTTCAGGCTAAATGATTTATCGGCAGTATTAGTTGTCAATAGAAGTGGAACAAGTGAAAGTAAAGTGTTTCATGTAAGACGTGAATATGTCAGAAAAGCACTACTTTGCCTTAAGTCACATAATATATTTTATTCTGATGTGGAAATAAATGAAATATCTCTTCATGAGCTACCAGAGGATGGTATACCTTCAGAACTTCCTCATGTTCAAGATAATTCGCAAACTCAAAATCACTACGATGATTTTCTTGGACCTCCGAATTTCGAAAGTGAAATAACTACCATTGACGAATTTCAGATATCAGGTGCAGCTGTCGCTTCAGTACAACTAAACCAACAAGCATGTGTACTATCATTTTTGGAAAACCAAGAAAACAATGAAACAGTTATTCAAATGCCTATTTCATCTTGCTATTGATGAATTTAATACTCCCGGGTATATTTCAATGGCATTTCCCACACTATTTCCATCACGAGGCGCCAATTTAAGACAAGCACGACCAAGAAAAATTAGAATCTTGGAATATTTTCAATGTTTAATGAAATTTCATGGTCAACGGTTTGCAAAAGATTTTAGAATTCGATATTTTGCTTACAATTCTATTAGTAGGTGGCGTGCATTAGATATTGGTAATATTTACATACAAAAAAAAATCCAGATGATGGGAATTTGTCTATAAAAGATATTTGCGAAATGTTAAAATTAGGGGATAAGCAGTTGTCTCAACGCATTTCTTACTATGCCAAGGGCATTCGTTGAAGCCGCTCTTACTGGTTTTTGAGATTAAAGGAGCTAACTGCTATGTCGAAACAGTTAGGTGCTCCAACTATAATTTTCACATTAAGTTCGGCAAATTTGTAATAGCCAGAACTTTATGGACTTCTTGATCAAGCAAATGAAATGCAAAAATTGAATCTCAGTGAATAAAAGAAAAAGAAAGGCACTGTAGTTAAACTAAAATCCACTTGTTCCTGCATGGTTTTTTAAGGCGAGGGTTGCAACTTTTATCAAAGAATATTTGACGCTAGAATTTTCTGTTAAAGACTATTGGTACTGTTTTGAATGGCAAAATCATGGAAGTGGACATATCCATGGTTTTCTATGGCTGCATGATGCACCAGATTTATCTTCTTTAGCAAGTAATAATTTATATGAAAATTCTACAATTATTGAATATTTTGATCATCTTGTTTATACAATAAACCCAAATGTCGGTGGAGATTTACAAGAACAAGAGCATCCAGGTGCCAAAGTTATTCAACCAGATGCAAATTTGGATACTGATGATGGCGACTATGCAAACCTAGTTGCTTGGGTTGTGTGTCATTCAAGGTGTGGAAACTATTGTTTGTGGGTACATAGAACAACCAAACTATTAACATGATGTTTTAAATATCCATTTGACGAGCTTCCACGATCTAAAACAGTTGAAGAACCTCCAAATAGTAAAATCATTCGTTTTATTTCTCGACGCATGGACCCTTTGGTTTGCTCACATAACAGAAAAGTACTTCAGGTTTGGCGTGCTAATTTTGATTGGTCTCCGATCTTATTTGTGCATGCTATTGTAAATTATATTGGAAAATACGCTGCAAAATCTGAACCAGTATCAAAAAGCTTTACAGACACATTCAAAAAAAATAGTTGAAAACATTCATCGACAATGTCCAACATTAACTTTTGCCATAAAGAAACTACTTCTTAAGAGTGTATATGAACGAGACATTTCTGCACAAGAAGTATGTCATCTTCTAATGTCTTACCCTCTAGTACGTTCATCTAGACCAATAGTGCAACTTACCGTAACCGAAAAGACCATGCTCTCAACTATAATTCGACGTCGAAATACAACTGCGAATGAAGATATGGTGGAATCGGACCCAAATTTCATTATAAGTATATGGATCGACCAAGCGAACATGAAAATCGCTCACTGCTGGATATGGCCAAAAACTTTCGTTGCTATAATAAAGGATGGCATAAATTTCGAACAGAGGCAGTCGTTCGAATAATACCTAATTTAACTACTAACATTTCTCCATTTAGCGAAAAAGGGGATTTTTTTTTTCAAACAACAGGTAATACAATTTTATTTTTCATTAATTCAACTTTTACAAATATTTTTCACTCAATTTGAAATATAAAATAATTAGATGTTTGTCATTATATTTTACAATATGAAATTATAATTTACACAATATGAATATAGGCGTCATTATCGAAATTTGAGCGAAGCAAAAGGAAATTTTGATACTTGACCAGAAAGATATGTGAATTTAGGTTTGATTCAACCCGAATCACTTCCAAATGCTATCGAGGATGACTTTGAAGATGATAACACTAACAATGATATAGAGGAAAATCAACTAGAAAAACGGATGATAGCATCATCGATAGGACCACTGTTTGTTCCAGGAAAGGAGATAGAAATGGGGTTAAGAGAATTCGACACTTTGCACAATTGGAATGAAGCACTTCAATGGTATCCTAATATAGATATTGAACATTATTTTATCCATACCAATTTATGTTTAATTATAGAACGTACAGATGAAACTACAAACAATTCTGTTGTTGTTCCTTCGGAGAACTTGTCTACATAACAGAGGATAGCGCATAATATGATATACAATGCCATATCTAATGGAGAGTCAATTCAAATGATTATATGCGGTGGTGCTGGTACAAGAAAATCAACTCTTGTAAACGCCATTATTAGAACCATTGTTACTTACTTTGGGACCAGAAAGGCAGTTCGCATTATGGCTCCAACTAGAGTGGCTGCATTTAACATTGGTGGTGGCACAATTCATTATGAACTTTCGGTATCTACTGAAAGAAAATCATCATATGTAACGACCTGGAAAATCTGAACCAATTTAAAAATTTTAAATTGGCTAAACTAATGTATTTTAAATATTTAAAATAAATATTTTAAATAATAGCAATGAAAACTGAGTTTGAATCGACAATTGAAAACGAATATAATTAATTCTATTTATAAACAAGGCCTGAAATGGCGCTGCAGTTTCAAAAATTGAATTCAAACTTTGTTGGACTGTACCGGGTGCAAAAAAAAAACGGATTTGAGTGAAACCAAAAATACTTAAATCTGTTAGTGAACACCTTTCTAACGAATCTGAAAAATTGAATTTTCATAGCGGAAAGCAAAAGTTATGGCCAAATGAATTTTCAGAAAGGTCGCTATGGAATTTATATAGCCCGTGAAATTGGCCATTTTGCATACGACCTCGGAATTTGACGAAACCACTTTTGTTGGATCCGGGATGTGAAGTTATTGCTAGGTTTCAAATTTCATAATTTTTGAAGCTAGTATGTGAGTGTGGCAAAAGAAAACGTGTTTTGATCAATTACAGTTAAATTGGATCGACCAGAAATGGGCCTTTTTGCAAACGGTCTCAGAATTCGACGAAACTAGTTTTGGTGGGACCGTATCATTAAAACATAGCCAGATTTAATTTTCTGGAATTTTTTGAATCAGTTTGTGGCCCTGGCAAATTGAAATGTACGTTCAAATTGAATACTGAATGTTTTATATTTTAATTTGAATGGAAACTGACTGAAACAATCGAGTGGGCCTACGAAACATATCCCATTGTGTTCGGAATGGGGGCAAAACACTAGGGACGATAGTCGTTGGGTTTGGATTGGAGGTCGTGTCAGAAAACACCTTTTAAAACTCACCGGCCAATCAGAATTTAAATAAAAAAAATTCTTTCTCTCTCCCCGACGTCGAAGGCGGAAATACGTTCAGACCTTCCCCCTCATTTTTTGATCAATCCGCGCCGAATTAGCTCGTGCCACAGTTGAACTTTTTGAAAATCTTCTCGAGATCTTCAAATCCATATAAAGTTTGGAATTTTTCGTGGCCTGTAGTGGGAGAATCGGGCTCGGGAAGTTTCGCCGTTCGTCACCTGTTTGCGCCGCCACCGCCTGACCGAGTTCGCCGCCGTTCAAGGCTCAGACGCGCCTCTCCTCCCTCTTCCTCGCTGCGCTGGCCGATCTATAACGAATAGCTTCACGAATCGAGAGAAAATTCAAAACCTAGTTTTGAACAAATCAGCTGAGGTATGGCTATATATATTTTCAACAGTTTTAACACCTTTAAACCGTTGCAAACTTTGAAAAATCACATCTTTTTCGTTTCTTGATGAAATTCGATGAAGCTGGAAACATCGTGACCGTGTCGACGTCTTCTACATTTTAGAAGAGACTGCATATTTTTCTGAGCCTTCTGCTATTTTTGGTGGATTGGAACCCAATGTGAGATTTCTAATTTATAAAAGATATGGAAAACGACGATGTATAAATTATATAGTCGATGTATGGGTTATATAAGCATTGTACACCTCATGTATAACCGTTGTATAAGTTGTACGTTCGATGTATAAGTTATATATGCGTTGTAAAAATTATATATGTGTTGAAATAGAAGTGAATTGCTATATATATATATATATATATATATATATATATATATACGCCCCTCGTCCACAAACCATGGACGATATTTATTGATTGTGATTGGTGTGAAAATTGATTGATAGCGAATGGTTGATTGAAATTGTTTGTGATTGGAATCAATTGATTGTGGTTGAAAAATACCCATTTGTGGTTGAGAAATATTTGGTTGAAACCACATAGGATTAGTTTGTGGAAATGAAATAAATATACATGCCGCCTGCGTGCGAACAAGATGCATGATCCCCATTGTCAAAAACCGCGAGGTCTTAAGGTAGAGCGAGGAGCCGTACTAGGGACAGTCCCGGTTTTAACTACCCTGCCGTTATGCTGCCGAAATTTTGAATAATATTCATGTGTTTGAATTATTTTCATTTGCTGAAACTATATTTAGTCGTTGAATAGAAAACCTTCATGTGTTGAATCGATATTCATTCGTTGAATTGAAATTCATGTGTTGAATGGTATTCGTGTTTTAGATATAAAAATCACATTTTTATCTATATATATAAACTATAGAAAACCTTCATGTATTGAATCGATATTCATTCGTTGAATTGAAATTCATATGTTGAATGGTATTCGTGTTTTAAATATAAAAACCACATTTTTATCTATATATATAAACTATAGAAAACCTTCATGTGTTGAATCGATATTCATTCGTTGAATTGAAATTCATGTGTTGAATGGTGTTCATGTTTTAAATATAAAAATCACCTTTTTATCTATTTATATAAACTATAGAAAACCTTCATGTGTTGAATCGATATTCATTCGTTGAATTGAAATTCATGTGTTGAATGGTATTCATATTTTGAAAGAAATTGTTTTATAATAAAAATCCCATTTTTAACATCAATATGAAATGTATAAAATAATCTTGTTTTGAAAGAAATTGTTTTATAATAAAAATCCTATTTTTATTACCTATATAAACTATATAAAATAATAGTGTTTTGAAATAAATTGTTTTACAATAAAAATCACATTTTTAGTATATACATGAATTGCTAAATATAGTGAAGTGTTGAAATAGAAGACAGTTAGATAAAAATAACATTTTTATCAAATGTATGAAAAGAATATAGCTTTGAAATCAAAGAATCGATATATATATATATATATATATATATAAATAGAATTAAAACATATCGAATAACGACGCTGCAGTTCGTATTTTGAAACCGTGATTTCAAACGATTAGTATGGGAGATCCGACCATCGGATTTTCCTGGAATTGCAACCGTTGGGTTCGCTTTGGAAAAATCTTTCCAACGGCACCAACTTTGTAAAAATCCAACGGTTGGATTGTCTGGAATGTTTAATTCAAATCTAAAGAAAAACAGCGCCAGAAACGATTATATTTATTTATATATATAAATATAATTATATTTAATCGAATAACGACGCTGCAGTTCATATTTTGAAATCGAAACTTCAAACGATTGTACCGGGAGATCCGACCGTCGGATTTTCCCGAAACTGGAACCGTTGAATTCGTTTTGAAAAGATCTTTCTAATGATGTAAATTTTGTGAAGATCCAACGGTTATATTTTTAGATATTTGTAAATCAAATCTGAAGAAAAACAGCGCCACGATCGCGTTATGGCCTGAAGCGTCGTTTTGAATAAAATGGCTATTTTAAAATAAATAAAAATAGCGATAAATTGTTATAAAATATTATAAACGATATGGATGTGATATAGAAATTAACTGAAGGTTGGCTAAGTCGAATGGTCTCCTGGGTGTTGATCTGATGTTGGTTTCGACCTTCGGGGTTAATATTTGGGAAATCGTTCTCTTACTGATTGACGGTTAGTGACTAATGAATTGAAATGATGCGTGTGTATGTTAGTGTTGTACTTGTTCATTATATACGTGAGTTGCTCAGAAAGACTGGGTTTATCCCATTCTGAATAACTAAATCGACGATAAGAAATCGAAGATAAAGACGGTGGTCGAAGACCGGAGATCTTCACCTCGTTTGGATGGTAACCGAGGTCCTGATTGGGAGGCGTCCCGAAATATGGATAACGAGTGGTGATCGTCCAGACGTACGTGGTGATAGATGGGTTTGCGAGGTATATAGTGCCTCCGGTTTCGTTCAGACCCAGAACGGACTAGCAAATGGACAGTGTGTCTGACATTGGAATTTATTCTGCGTGATTGATAGCCATCAATTGCACGGTGTGAATTGCCTGTGTGGCATGCTAAGATGCAGTGATCAGGGCTTCTGTTGAAAAGCAAAGTCTTGTGGTGATGATCAAAGCCCCGCCCGTGTGGCGTAGCCTTGTGTATAACGTGAAATCGCGAGCCTCACACCCCGGTATGAACCAGAAACGGGAGAAAGGACCTCAGGGAGGGCCTGCGTTTCCTCCTAGCTAGAAGTGGCGTCAGTGGTTTTACACGCCCTGACGAGTTTGACTTATGTGGTTGTTGCTGTTGCGAGGCGCCTCGGTTTGATCGGACGATCCGGGTCCGATGGAGTCATTTGTTGGCTCGCTTATGCCCCAAAGGGCGGCGAAACGCAGTGTTCAGGCATTTTAACCCACATCGGTGGACCAGCCCTGACGATCCAAGGGTCACTCGAGCTCTGATCCTGAGACTCGTGCTAGGCAGTCTCGAATTCGGTAAGGACTATCTTTTGCCTTGGTTCATGATGGAAATCCAATTTCCAAATACGTGACTGTGCGAATTTGATTGTATACCTATATATGGCGACATAGTGGTATGGGGCATTAATGCCGTCTATGATTGATAGTTATGATTTGAAATTGTTTTCAAAACATGTAAATACTAGTAATAATATCAAATGCTTTTGTTTTATTCGTATCAACCATATTTTGGCCATTATAAGGTAAAACCCTATCCTCCAGTTTGCGTTGCATTGTGTGATGGGAACTGAGTCTTATAATGGCTTCATTTTTATAAAAAGCATAGCGATGTTAAAAAGGATGATTTGTTTTTAAAGCACTGGCAATCCAATGGAGTAAACCCGTTCCACGAAAGTGGCGTGGTCCTGTGATTAGCCATATTATAAATGTGTTGAGTAGATTTCTCATACCAGTCCCATGACTGACTCGTAGTTTGTTTCACTTTCAAACTCGGGTGCCCCTTTTTCTACACGGGCAGCCTTGTATTCTGGTTTAGATGGTTCTTTCTGGATAGCTGGAGCTGAAGATGGATTTTATCATTTATCTCTTTTTATGCTGTTCAGCTCCTATTGTACATTATTTTTGTTTTCCGCTGTAGACATTTATGTATATCTGAACTGTATTTGTACTAAGTAAGATCCTGTGTACTGTGTAACTCTAATGATTACTTTAATCCAGTATATTCTATTTGTTCATTATCTGGTGTTTTTATTTAATTCTATTCTGCTATTATCTGTTTCTGTGTTATATTCTAAGGATTACCCTTGCCGTCGTCAGTACGGGGTTTGGGGTCGTCTCATTTGGTATCAGAACTTTGGTTAAGCTTAGTTCTGGAATATAACATATGAACGAACTCGTCAGAAATAGAACCAGTAGTGTTCTAAGACGGGTACCTCAATACAGAGAGGATCAATAATATCCTAGTATAAGTAAAGCAGAATGAAATTACACCTCGATAGACACATTTACATTCAAGTATTTGTCTCTATATTTTGAAATATCTTTTCTGTTGACCTGACATTTTGTCTGCTAATTGCAGACGTACTAGAAAATGAGTGACGGGAACAGAAGAAATAATCGCATGGCTCGACCAGCAAATGAGCCAGTTGTGCTCCCACAGCCAGAATCAGATATAGATGTTCTATTCAAGAGATTTCGAAATCTGGGTGGATCGCCATTCTTAGGCAAAGAGTCCATTATGGAAACACAAGCTTGGATTCGTTCTGCAGAGAAAATCTTTGAGGGTTTAAAGCTGAGAGACGATCAGAAAAGATTACTGGCGTCTTGGGCACTCAAAGAAGAAGCTTTGTTTTGGTGGGATTCAGTTATTAAAGATAATCCGGAAGGTGATATCACCTGGGACAGATTTAAAGTGATTTTCTTAGAAAGATTTACTCCGCCCGAAGCAACCGAGCGATTATGTGACGAATTTTCTTATCTGATACAAGGTGATTTGACCATCCCAGAATATCATAAGAAATTCAACGAACTTTCTCACTTTTCTCCTCATCTGATTCAAGATCCAAAGAGGAAGAATCTGAGATTTATTCATGGCCTACAAAGAAAATATCAGAATAGTGTGATGAGGAATGTGAAACTTCCTTTCTCAAAAATGATCTATATGGCTTATCAATATGAAGATCACGACAAGAAAGGCATGTTACCTTACGAAGAAGAGGTCAGCTCTAGTAAGAAAGTTGAGTCAGAAACGGATTGTCCTGAGGCCAGTACGATGTCTGATGTTAGTAAGAAGCACAAAGTCAATCAAAAAAGGGCCAGATCTGAAAAGGAACCAGCAACGACGACCACCTGCTCTAACTTTAGGAAACCAGGGCATTTGACCAGGAAGTGTAAAACCTCGAAGAAACGAAAGAAGGGGTTTAAACCCGATAAGAAGTTTCAAGAGAATAGAAAGTGCAGTCAGTGCCATCAGACTGGTCATCTTTCAAAGGCCTGCCCGCTATTCAGAAAACCTGAAGCAATACGTATAAATGAAATAGCAGAAACTTCTGGGCCCTCAGATGTTCTGGAAAGGCCGGATGTTTTAGAAGGCACGCTAACTGTCAAAGATATTCCAGTTAAAGTACTGTTTGACACAGGCGCGTCACGAAGCTTCATTGCAAAGGATGCAGCTAAGAAACTGGATTTGAATTTGAAAAAGCTCAAGGAACCAATGATTGTCCAGAATCCAGTTGGGGGTTCCATTGATCTCAGTTGGGTTTGTGGAGTGCCGGTTTCTTTTTCTCGTTATCGGTTTCCTACCATCGCGATCGTCATGAATTTTAAAGAGTTTGATCTTATCTTTGGGTTAGACTGGTTGACCAAATATGAAGCTGAAGTTAAATGCACCGACAGAGTCGTAAAGGCGAAGATTAAATCAGGTGATTATATAATCATTCCCTATGAAGGTCAGAATGCTAATAGAAAAGACTTCTGGGCAGCTTTGAATGTTTCTCCAGCCCAAATAGAAAATGTCCCTGAAATCACAGAGAATATTCCCAACCTAGTGAAAGATATTCCCGTCGTCAAGAACTATGCGGATGTGTTCGAGGAAGTTGTTCGCTTACCTCCGCAGAGAGAAATAGATTTCAAGATCGCTTTGATTCCCAATGCAAGGCCGGTAGTTCACGCTATTCGAAGAATGTCCTTGAAAGAGAAAAAAGAACTTGACAATCAAACACGACAGCTAGTATGGAAGGGTCTGATCAGGCCTAGTTTCTCTGATTGGGGTGCAGCAGTGGTGTTTGTCCCAAAATCTGACGATACTCTACGTCTGTGTGTGGATTATCGTGATCTGAACAAACAGATAATAAAGAACAAATATCCATTGCCGCGGATTGATGATTTGTTGGATCGATTAAATGGCGCACAAGTATTCTCAAGGATGGACCTAGCTACAGGCTTCCATCAACTTCGAATTGCCGAAGAGTATGTTCCAATGACAGCATTCAGAGGTCCCGACTTATTCTACGAGTGGTTAGTAATGTCGTTCGGCTTATGTAACGCTCCTGCTTACTTCGTCGATCTGATGAATAGGGTGTTCAGAGGGGTTTTGAATAAATTTGTTCTGGTTTTTATTGACGATATTCTAATCTTCTCTAAGTCAAAGGCCGAACATGAAAAGCATTTGGAATAGGTTCTAGAAATTCTGAGAAGGAATGTATTGAAAGCAAAGTTTTCCAAATGTATATTCTGGCAAGATGAAGTAAAATTTCTAGGCCACGTCATATCGAAAGAAGGAATTGTTGTGGATCCAAGCAAAATCACAGGTATTCAAAACTGGAAGCAGCCTAGCACCCCCACCGAAGTCTGCAGTTTTTTCGGATTGGCTACCTATTACCGGAAGTTTGTTAAAAACTTTTCGAAGATATATGGTCATTTAACGAAGCTTACAAAGAAGCACTCTAAATTCAGATGGACTGCAGAAAGTGAGGAGGCGTTTGAAGAGCTAAAGTTAAGACTAACGACTGCTCCAGTGTTAACCATCATTGATGGTAATCAGGATTTGAAAGTTTGGACTGACGCTTCTAGAGAAGGCCTTGGCGCAGTGTTAATGCAAAGGGGTCAAGTGATTGTTTATGCTAGCCGTCAGCTGAAGCCGCACGAGAAGAACTACGTAACTCATGATCTTGAGTTATTGGCTATAGTATTCGCTTTGAAAATCTGGAGACAATATCTTCTGGGTGAGAAATTCGAGCTATATACAGACCATCAGTCGTTAAAATATCGGTTCACCCAGAAAGACTTGAATCTGAGGTAGCAACGTTGGCTGGAGTTTCTTGCAGCATACGATTTTGAAATTCTATACACTCCAGGGAAAGCCAATTTCGTGGCCGATGCACTGAGCCAAAAGAATGTAATGATCGCCAGCTTTATTACTACGACTTCCTTGATTGACAAAATATCTATTCTTCAGAAGGAGGATAATTTTATTAAGGATATGATCAAAAGGATTCAGAAAGGCGAACCCTCGTGTTTTCAAATTGATAACGACGAGACCCTGAGGTTGAAAGGAAGGATTTGTGTTCCTGACATCCCCGAGCTCAAAAGGGAAGTGTTAGACGAGTGTAACAAGTCCAAGCTGAGTATCCATCCTGGGGTAGCCAAAATGTACAACGATCTCAAGCGAACATTCTGGTGGAAGGCTATGAAAAGGGACGTTTCAATGTACGTTAGCCGATGCCCTACTTGTCAGCTAGTCAAAAGCGACCAACAGAAACTGGCTGGATTATTACAACCGCTAGACGTTCCTGGTTGGAAGTGGGAACATATTTCCATGGATTTCATTGATGGTTTGCCCAGAACTAGAAAAGGAAATGACAGTATTTGGGTGATCGTAGATCGTTTCACGAAGACCGCCCATTTCATACCTGTCAGATCAAACAGAACTGCTCAGAGTTTGGCGCAGATTTACTTCAAGGAAATAGTTAGACTACATGGAGTGCCGCTTAGTATAGTCAGTGATAGAGATACAATATTCACTAGCAAATTCTGGGAAGCATTTCAAGTCGAGCTGGGAAAGAAGTTGAACTTAAGCACCGCTTATCATCCTCAGACAGATGGTCAGACTGAGAGGGTGAATCGTATTTTAGAAGATCTATTGCGGTCTTGTGTTATAGATTTCGGTGGATCATGGGAAGACCATCTGCATTTGGCTGAATTCTCATATAACAACAGCTACCATGCGAGTCTGACAATGTCGCCATTCGAAGCATTATATGGTAGACCGTGCCGATCTCCTGCTTGTTGGGTCGAACCCGGTAATAGACTTGTGTTAGGGCCCGATATGATCCGAGAAGCTGCCGACAAGGTAGATTTTATTAAGAAGCGATTACTGACCGCCCAAAGTCGACAAAAGAGCTATGCCGATAGAAGAAGAAGAGATATATCATTTGATGTTGGCAACTACGTACATTTGAAAGTATCGCCGATGAGAGGAGTTATCCGGTTCGGTAAAACTGGAAAGTTGGCGCCCAAATTCGTTGGTCCGTTTCCTATTCTGGAACGGATTGGAACTCTCGCTTATATGGTTGAATTGCCTGATTGGTTGCCTGGGGTTCATGACGTGTTTCATATATCTCAACTTCGAAAGCACGTTCATGATCCAGACTTGATCGTGGAAGAAGCAGCTCAACAGGATATTGAAATTACTCCAGAATTAGCTGTGAGAAGAGAGCCGCTAAAGATCATCAGCAAAGAAACCAAAGAGCTGAGGAACAAGAAGGTTCACTTAGTCAAAGTGCAATGGAGTGGAGATCCGCGAGATTGTACTTGGGAAACTGAGGAGAGCATTCAGAAAGCCTATCCTAGATGCCGAGTGGATATCTCTGATTGACTCCGGTGCAAGGTACATTTACCATACTTTGCATTACCAATTAGTGCTCTATTCTGTTGTTATTTTCTTTCCAGGGATATGCACTTTTAATTCTATAGTCTGCTTAATTTAAAAAGAATGTATGAATTAATTTGTATGATTTTGAAAAGTTAAAAACAAATTGCTTGTTGTTTGCGTTGTGTGATAGTAGATTTGATTAATTAAATTATTAAAACGATAGTTAATTTAATCAATAGTAGAATGAATGGTAGAATTTATTCGATTATGTCACACATTGAACTGATTTAAAAATAGATAGAAATATATACATGTGCATTTTATATATTTGAACAAGTAAATGGATTAGTTGTTGAGTAAAGATTTTATTTGCGTGCCCGACAAATAGGTAAACCTTAATGAGTTGGATGCGAAATATTATTATATCAACTCCTGTGAATGCCATTGGATGCGGAGTGCTGGTTTTTCTGTGTGAAATAATAAACGTCGCCATAGGATAGTAACAATTAATTTTGAACTACACTGCATGGCATACTTCTGATGATAGGCATACTTCATCATATATCACATAAGCATTTGGAGCTTGTGTGACGAGGTGGAAGAATTACCATACGAGCGAGAGGCTTGTATGGCGATGACATTATTTTACAGGTTGAACTGATGACTGATATGGACTATTTAAATTGTAACGATTAAATTGCCAGATTAATAAAAAAAAACCATACGGGTCTGGAGTTGACAATAATCACGTCTCTCTAGTTATTAGATACGGCACATGGACTATTTATTTCCCACATGGGACGAGGTGACGAGGATTTATCCTCTAGAGCATTTAAAATACACACTCCCTCAGGCTTTGACAGGGTGACGAGAATTTATTCTATGGAGTTATTATCAATACACGCTCCCCTGTAAACACCAAAATATATCACTATAAATATGTGTATGCTTATTAGGATTTATTGGGTACCTAATACGGCCCAATAATTTTCCAAACCTCTCCCCGTACAAAGGAGGTTATGGCGAAATTTTTCGAAAATTTCGGGTGTTAGCCAAATTTTTGAAGAATTTGAAAATTCTCAGAAACTGAAAAGTTGGAGAATGGAAGCCAGATCGAACGTAGAGTTGATTAATCAAACCACTTCTTACTTTGTTCCTTTTCGGGGACGAAAAGTTTTAAGTGGGGGAGATTGTAACGACCCGGAAAATCTGAACCAATTTAAATTTTTTAAATTGGCTAAAATAATGGATTTTAAATATTTAAAATAAATATTTTAAATAATAGCAATGAAAACTGAGTTTGAATCGACAATTGAAAACGAATATAATTAATTCTATTTATAAACAAGGCCTGAAATGGCGCTGTAGTTTCAAAAATTGAATTCAAACTTTGTCGGACTGTACTGGGTGAAAAACAAAACGGATTTGAGTAAAACCAAAAATACTTAAATCTGTTAGTGAACACCTTTCTAACGAATCTGAAAAATCGAATTTTCATAGCGGAAAGCAATAGTTATGGCCAAATGAATTTTCAGAAAGGTCGCTATGGAATTTATATAGCCCGTGAAATTGGCCATTTTGCATACGACCTCGGAATTCGATGAAACCACTTTTGTTGGATCCGGGATGTGAAGTTATTGCTAGGTTTCAAATTTCATAATTTTTGAAGCTAGTATGTGAGTGTGGCAAAGGAAAACGTGTTTTGATCAATTACAGTTAAATTGGATCGACCAGAAATGGGCCTTTTTGCAAACGGTCTCAGAATTCGATGAAACTAGTTTTGTTGGGACCGTATCGTCAAAACATAGCCAGATTTAATTTTCTGGAATTTTTCGAATCAGTTTGTGGCCCTGGCAAATTGAAATGTACGTTCAAATTGAATATTAAATGTTTTATATTTTAATTTGAATGGAAACTGACTGAAACTGTCGAATGGGCCTACGAAACATATCCCATTGTGTTCGGAATGGGGGCAAAACGCTAGGGACGCTAGTCGTTGGGTTTGGATTGGAGGTCGTGTCAGAAAACACCTTTTAAAACTCACCGGCCAATCAGAATTTAAATAAAAAAACTCTTTCTCTCTCCCCGACGTCGAAGGTGGAAATACGTTCAGACCTTCGCCCTCATTTTACGATCAATCCACGCCGAATTAGCTCGTGCCACAGTTGAACTTTTTGAAGATCTTCTCGAGATCTTCAAATCCATATAAAGTTTGGAATTTTTCGTGGCCTGTAGTGGGAGAATCGGGCTCGGGAAGTTTCGCCATTCGTCGCCAGTTTGCGCCGCCACCGCCTAACTGAGTTCGCCGCTGTTCAAGGCTCAGACGCGCCTCTCCTCCCTCTTCCTCGCTGCGCTGGCCGATCGACGAATAGCTTCACGAATCGAGAGAAAATTCAAAACCTAGTTTTGAACAAATCAGCAGAGGTACGACTATATATATTTTCAACAGTTTTAACACCTTTAAACCGTTGCAAACTTTGAAAAATCATATCTTTTTCGTTTCTTGATGAAATTCGATGAAACAGGAAACATCGTGACCGTGTGGACGTCTTCTACATTTAAGAAGAGACCGCATATTTTTCTGAGCCTTCTGCTATTTTTGGTGGAGTGGAACCCAATGTGAGATTTCTAATTTATAAACGATATGGAAAACGACGATGTATAAATTATATAGTCGATGTATGGGTTATATAAGCGTTGTACACCTCATGTATAAGCGTTGTATAAGTTGTACGTTCGATTTATAAGTTATATATGCGTTGTAAAAATTATATATGTGTTGAAATAGAAGTGAATTACTATATATATATATATATATATATATATATATATATATATATATATATATATATATACGCCCCTCGTCCACAAACCATGGACGATATTTATTGATTGTGATTGGTGTGAAAATTGATTGATAGCGAATGGTTGATTGAAATTGTTTGTGATTGGAGTTGATTGATTGTGGTTGAAAAATACCCATTTGTGGTTGAGAAATATTTGGTTGAAACCACATAGGATTAGTTTGTGGAAATGAAATAAATATACATGCCGCCTGTGTTTGAACTAAATGCATGATCCCCATTGTCAAAAACCGTGAGGTTTTAAGGTAGAGCGAGGAGCCGTACTAGGGACGTCCCGGTTTTAACTACCCAGCCGTTATGCTGCCGAAATTTTGAATAATATTCATGTGTTTGAATTATTTTCATTTGCTAAAACTATATTTAGTCGTTGAATAGAAAACCTTCATGTGTTGAATCGATATTCATTCATTGAATTGAAATTCATGTGTTGAATGGTATTCATGTTTTAATTATAAAAATCACATTTTTATCTATATATATATAAACTATAGAAAACCTTCATGTGTTGAATCGATATTCATTCGTTGAATTGAAATTCATGTGTTGAATGGTATTTGTGTTTTAAATATATAAATCACATTTTTATCTATATATATAAACTATAGAAAACCTTCATGTGTTGAATCGATATTCATTCGTTGAATTGAAATTCATGTGTTGAATGGTGTTCGTGTTTTAAATATAAAAATCACCTTTTTATCTATTTATATAAACTATAGAAAACCTTCATGTGTTGAATCGATATTCATTCGTTGAATTGAAATTCATGTGTTGAATGGTATTCATATTTTGAAAGAAATTGTTTTATAATAAAAATCCCATTTTTAACATCAATATGAAATGTATAAAATAATCTTGTTTTGAAAGAAATTGTTTTATAATAAAAATCCTATTTTTATTACCTATATAAATTATATAAAATAATAGTGTTTTGAAATAAATTGTTTTACAATGAAAATCACGTTTTTATTATATACATGAATTGCTAAATATAGTGAAGTGTTGAAATAGAAGACAGTTAGATAAAAATATCATTTTTATCAAATGTATGAAAAGAATATAGCTTTGAAATCAAAGAATCGATATTTATATATATAAATAGAATTAAAACATATCGAATAACGATGCTGCAGTTCGTATTTTGAAACCATGATTTCAAACGATTAGTACGGGAGATCAGACCATCGGATTTTCCTGGAATCGCAACCGTTGGGTTCGCTTTGGAAAAATCTTTCCAACGGTTGGATTGTCTGAAATGTTTAATTCAAATTTGAAGAAAACCAGCGCCAGAAACGATTATATATATATAAATATAATTATATTTAATCGAATAACGACGCTGCAGTTCGTATTTTGAAATCGAAACTTCAAACGATTGTACCAGGAGATCCGACCGTCGGATTTTCCCGAAACTGGAACCGTTGGATTCGTTTTGAAAAGTTCTTTCTAATGATGTAAATTTTGTGAAGATCCAACGGTTATATTTTTAGATATGTGTAAATCAAACCTGAAGAAAAACAGCGCCATGGTCGCGTTATGGCCCGAAGCGTCGTTTTGAATAAAATGGCTATTTTAAAATAAATAAAAATAGCGATAAATCGTTATAAAATATTATAAATGATACGGATGTGATTTAGAAATTAACTGAAGGTTGGCTAAGTCGAATGGTCTCCTGGGTGTTGATCTGATGTTGGTTTCGGCCTTCGGGGTTAATATTTGGGAAATCGTTCTCTTACTGATTGACGGTTAGTGACTAATGAATTGAAATGATGCGTGAGTATGTTAGTGTTGCACTTGTTTATTATATATGCGAGTTGCTCAGAAAGACCGGGTTTATCCCATTCTGAATAACTAAATCGACGATAAGAAATCGAAGATAAAGACGGTGGTCGAAGACCGGAGATCTTCACCTCGTTTGGATGGTAACCGAGGTCCTGATTGGGAGGCATTCCTAAATATGGATAATGAGTGGTGATCGTCCAGACGTACGTGGTGATCGATGGGTTTGGGAGGTATATAGTGCCTCCGGTTTCGTTCAGACCCAGAACGGACTAGCAAATGGACAGTGTGTCTGACATTGGAATTTATTCTGCGTGATTGATAGCCATCAATTGCACGGTGTGAATTGCCTGTGTGGCATGCTAAGATGCAGTGATCAGGTCTTCTGTTGAAAAGCAAAGTCTTGTGGTGATGATCAAAGCCCCGCCCGTGTGGCGTAGATTTGTGTATAACGTGAAATCGTGAGCCTCACACCCCGGTATGAACCAGAAACGGGAGAAAGGACCTAAGGGAGGGCCTGCGTTTCCTCTGAGCTAGAAGTGGCGTCAGTGGTTTTACACGCCCTGACGAGTTTGACTTATGTGGTTGTTGCTATTGCGAGGCGCCTCGGTTTGATCGGACGATCCGGGTCCGATGTAGTCATTTGTTGGCTCGCTTACGCCCGAAAGGGCGGCGAAACGCAGTGTTCAGGCATTTTAATCCACATCGGTGGACCGGCCCTGACGATCCAAGGGTCACTCGAGCTCTGATCCCGAGACTCGAGCTAGGCAGTCTCGAATTCTGTAAGGACTATCTTTTGCCTTGGTTCATGACGGAAATCCAATTTCCAAATACGTGACTGTGCGAATTTGATTGTATACCTATATATGGCGACATAGTGGTATGGGGCATTAATGTCGTCTATGATTGATAGTTATGATTTGAAATTGTTTTCAAAACATGTAAACACTAGTAATAATATCAAATGCTTTTGTTTTATTCGTATCAACCATATTTTGGCCATTATAAGGTAAAACTCTATCCTCTGGTTTGCGTAGCATTGTGTGATGGGAACTGAGTCTTATAATGGCTTCATTTTTATAAAAAGCATAGCGATGTTAAAAAGGATGATTTGTTTTTAAAGCACTGGCAATCCAATGGAGTAACCCCGTTCCACGAAAGTGGCGTGGTCCTGTGATTAGCCATATTATAAATGTGTTGAGTGGATTTCTCATACCAGTCCCATGACTGACTCGTAGTTTGTTTCACTTTCAAACTCGGGTGCCCCTTTTTCTACACGGGCAGCCTTGTATTCAGGTTTAGATGGTTCTTTCTGGATAGCTGGAGCTGAAGATGGATTCTATCATTTATCTCTTTTTATGCTGTTCAGCTCCTATTGTACATTATGTTTGTTTTCCGCTGTAGACATTTATGTATATCTGAACTGTATTTGTACTAAGTAAGATCCTGTATACTGTGTAACTCTGATGATTACTTTTATCCATTATATTCTATTTGTTCATTATCTGGTGTATTTATTTAATTCTATTCTGCTATTATCTGTTTATGTGTTATATTCCAAGGATTACGCTTGCCACCGTCAGTACGGGGTTTGGGGTCGTCTCATCATACAAAGAAGTTTCAGGAGAGCAATGCCGATGTATGCGAGATGACTTTAAAGATACAAAGTTGATTATAATAGATGAATATAGTATGCTTGGTAGAACAATGATGGCAAATATTGATTTACGATATCATGATATTTTTAGTAAATGATGTACGTATTTGGTGGTAATTTTTGTTGTCTTAGTCGGTGACATGCGACAACTACCTCCTGTATGTGATAGTTCATTATACTTGAAAGGTGGTAATCTTTTGCAATAATGTGGAGGACTTGCATGTATAAGTTTTGATAAATGTGTAAGATTGTCGTACATATTTCGCCAAGCCGGAGAAAAGCAATCACCTTTACGTGGGGTTTTAGAAAGGTTGAGTGGAGGTGTGTCTACTTTAGACGATTGAAAACTTTTAAAAAGTAGAGATTGGTCAATTTTATCACATGAGGAGAAGGCAAATTTTATGAATGCTCTTTATTTTTTTCCAACAAGAACTACTGCAAACGAACATAATAAATATCATTTGATTGAACTTTGAAAACCTATCGCGTGTATTCCTTCTTTCAACAACTATGTAGAAGCATCTAGTGTTTCTTATGATGATGCAAAAGGTTTAGAAAAATGTATTTATCTTTCTACAAGTGCTCGAGTGATGTTACAATTTAATCTTTCGGTGGAAAATGGATTGGTTAATGGTGCAATGGGTACTGTTGTAGATATTGTGTATTCGCAGTCATCAAGATCCCCAAACGCTCTACCTCTAGTGGTCATAATCAATTTTGATAAGTATCATGGTACTCCATTTCATGAAGGAACGAACATTATTCCAGTATCTCCACAAATGGTAAACTGGAAAATTTCTTCCGATACTACATGTACTAGAACTTAGTTACCTTTAGTTCTATGTTGGGCAATAACAATACATAAAAGTCAATGACTAACACTTGATCAAGCAATTATTGATATCAGTGACCGAGAAAGTCTTGGTTTAACGTTTGTTGCACTATCAAGAACTAGAAAATTAGAGGATCTTGCTTTCAATCCTATGTTTACTTTTGAAAGGCTTGCACATATCGGAAAAATCCAAAGCTCTGCTTTCTATATTATCGGAAGAAGAACGTTTGAATACAATGTCATGAGAATAAATGGTAAATATATACATTATTTCTATTTTCATAATTAGATGGTAACACTCATAAGTTATTTCTAACGTAATCATTCTTACAAGTTACAGGGATGCAACATGTACATTTGGCTTGAATACAACCAAAAGTTGAAGGGATAAAATGCAATCATGTAGGATTTTGCATTAAAGTTTTCTAATAAATGATTGTTTTATTCATAATATTTTTTTTCATATCCTAATTTATTTTATATGATTTATAGTTGAATGGTGGATGCAATTTGGAAGTGTCACACCGGTACTTGCAAAATTTGCAATAAAGGTTTTATCGCTAACACGTTGTGTATCATCATGAGAACGTATTTGGAGTGCATTTGATAATGTAAGTATTTTGTTTAAATAATTGGCTAAACATTTCTCATTTTGATTGTTTACATTTTATAATATCTTTGTTTTAATAGCCACATGTATACTGTCATTATTTTGTACCACAAAAGTGATGAGCCCTCTTGCTTAAGGCTTTTTCCTGAGTGCAGCAGACATTGTTCTGATAATACTCACAGGATAATTATTTAGCTTTGATTTATACATTCATCACCGATTGCATTACTTTTTTTAACTGTAGGTATTAAGAGAGGAAAAAATTGTGCAATCAGGAACTTACAATGTTCTAATAAAGGACTCAAGCACTGAACTGGTAAGACAAATGACTGCCCACAACTTTTGGAAAAAATTCCCGCAGTTTTTTATGTGCTTGAGGCTTAAATGTTATTGTTCTTTGAATTGGTTTCTTTCCTTCAAATCACAACTGAACCATTTTAGTGTAATAATCAAATCAATAATTATTTTTCACTTGCAAAATCATTGCACCCTTCTGGTTTATCTGGTGCCTTTGTGTAGTGTATCCATTAGTAAGTTCAAAAGAAAACAAACTAAATTATGTCGTGTATAGGACAAAATGGCGATGCCACTGGGAGATCAAAACAGAGCAGAAGAAGAGTCGCAAATTCATGCTCAAACTCGAAATGAAACCAATTACTGGTGTCAATCTTGTGACCGTAAAGAAGAGCAAAAACGTACTTTCTAGCCCGTACCACTTTCTCAGAATGTTGCATTCCTTTCTCGATTTCTTTTTATATAAGTTATCTATATATACATTTGCTTCGCAGATATTGTTTGTGATATCAAAGCAAGATGTATTCAAAAGCCCGAATTCATACACATACATTATATTCGGACAAGCGAAGATTGAAGATCCGAACCCCCAGTTGCTAATGCAGGCAGCAGAGAAATTCAAAGCACCTGATCTGAGCAGGTGGGGAAATCCTAGTCATAGCAACAAAGGAGATAGGTGAAAGTGAGAATATAGTTTTAAGCATTCTTCGTATTTTTCGACAAAAAGTTGTTTTCAGTTTTGTTTATCAAAGCCATTTTCCAAACCAATGGTATTTGGGAAAAAATTCAAAATTAATTCTTATTTTTTGTGCTATCTTTGATATTTAATATTTCACACCAGATTGGGATGCCTAATATTTCAATATGAACAGATGGCAGGATTCTTCAATAGGTTTTGGTGCACTAATGCGAGCAAATATGACTATATGAGAACTTTTGGTCACACAAATGTTATTGCCACATCAACACTCCTGCAATTTGCAAGTTAGTTCAATAACAAATTTAATTGCATCTTATTCTTATTTACTAATCAAATTGCAGTTCATTTCACTGACAACATGCATTTGATTTTTCCTACTTTAGTTTTGTCTGCTCATGGCTCATTCAGTGTTGCCTTTGATTCATAGGATCTTTTATTGAACATTGGCATTGACAATTCAACAACATGTTCATATGATTGATCTGAACTAATCGATCTCTAGCATGGATTATTACATTCGTTGCAATGAAAACATATGAAGAAAGAGCCTGTAGTTTCATAATATAGTCATAGAAAACAAGAACTAACTGCTCTTCAGCCAAGGAAGGAAAATCTAGGTAAACTCGTATTGCAAAAGTTTCCAGATACTGTCTTACACCTAGCAAGTTGTTTCTACATAAGCAGGTATGTAACTTTGTTGTAACTTCTTGAACTAATGTATTTATCAACAAAATGAGACAGTACATATATCATCTGCTTGTTATTTTGCACTATAAATACACAGCCAAACTTGTTGTTGTTGACTAAGGCATCAAGAAGTTGCAGATAATGATGATAATTGTTGATGCTCTAGTCTCCGTGGATGACCTTATCGAGGAACAACTAACCGTAGAGCCAGTAATCGAGTACATCCAGAGTTGTGATATCGTTACATTTAATACATTATAGATCTGGCCAGATTTGAGATTATTACAGATGTGGGGAATGCGTATCTCGTATAAAAATTATCATGTATTTTAGTATTATGTTGACTTGAGTTCTTTTTTAGTACTATATGGTTCCATTCATGTGTAGAGAGACTGCACACATTTGTGACGAGCTTATTTTATAGTTGAAAATTTTGCTATTTATTTTATTGGTATTACAGTTAGACTTATTACATGGATTTTGGTTGTTAACTAAGATGATGTATGAATTCATATTTTGGTTCTTTTAGGTTACAAATTTTCTTTTTAGATACAAAGCAAACGTGTTTGCTTCCTTCTACTCCCATTCATTTTCCCTTCCCTTGTAACTCACACGCACTTTTTCCTAAATCCATGAGCCCTCCACAAATCGCCACCAAATAGATAAGGACTGTGCTATTTATCATACATACTTTTTCCTAAACCTATGGTACTTATTTATGAATACACCATATAACACGTAATTATGCTGCTCAAAAGTAAATAGCATTTTTTTATAATGTGTGCATGCCAATAGATATGGACTAGTGCTATGTGCCATAAAACATCAATTCCAACTATTTGGACAGTGTTAGTGCTAGCTACTTCTCTTAATCCGTTACTCCTTACTCTGTTACAACTTGTAAACTGCTACTCTATATATACTTTTTTTCATGGCGAGTCACAAACATGAAGCATCTTTTGTTTTAATCAATAGGTATAAATCATGAATCTTTTGTTTTTGTTACCTTTTTGTTGTAAATATAATATGTAGAGCTAGCTACATACAAGAAAATTAAATTGTTCGTTTTTTATTTTATAAATTTTGTATTGGTTTAGACCCTCATCTGCTGTAGCTAGATTCAATACAATTATTGTAAACGGACATGGCATAGAAGATTCCAAAACACAATACATGTAACACCCCACGTCCATTAATGCCACTCACTAAGGGAATGCATTAACTTCCATGGAGTATTATAAGAGCATAGAATAGAATATCACAAGATAGATATATAGATGGTACTTAAGAAAATTCAAACTTTATTCATTGCAGCGGAAAAGCAAAACATGTCTGGTTACAACATCAAAACCACATACTAGAATCAAGTACTTAGATATTCATCTTGAACAAAATTATTATCAGAGTACATAATAGTAAATCATAATCCCACTCCAAATAGCCATAATGAGAAGAGATAAATCTGAGCATTACTCTCAACACTTCCAAGCGATTCAAGAAAAAAGAAATCCAAGTCAAGCTTCAGTGTTTTCTACCTGAGAACCTGGGGGGAGGGGAGGGGGAGGGGAGGGGAGGGGAAATGGAAGAAAAAGAGGTGAAAACAAAAAGGTCAAATATAAAGCCTGGCGAGTCCAGTTACTTTTAGCATGAAAAAAGTAAAGCAATATGACAGGAATAAACAGGAAGGAAAGTATAACCATGACATAAGGTAAAGCTGGATAACAGGGTGAATATAAAGGAATGTCTAGTGCGCTTCCCAGATTTCTTACTTAATTTAATTCTCTGCACCACCTACTAGTAATTCTTAACGAAATGATCCCAACCCCGCAATTGGTAGCACTCAGGCATAACATCTAGTAAGAGGTCTTCGCCCCATACATTCCTTGAAAGTCCACTTGCCCATAATAGATACCAGATGTCCCCACACTACCCCTAATCGATCGGCTCCATAACTTGTAGATATCTGTGCGGGTCCCGGCTTAGGGTGTATCACTCCCTAAATGGCAACCCATGGGTGCACAACTTTATACCTACTGATGTACAGTGGCTAAATCTTCCAATGCTTGGAACACCTTGTGCATGCTTAACGAACCCGTCAGAACCTGCACTGCTACACCCTCGCTCTTATTTGACCGCTTATAACCAGCCCAGTAAGCGTGCCCCAACCCTGCCTAGCTCAGTGTTCCCGATACCACTAAGTGGGTTACTGTCTGAAATGGGTCCCTTCCGCTACTATGTTTTCCCCCAGGGTTTATCCTAACCCAAACTTATATTGGTTAAGTGTTGTCTATCAACCCAGTTGACTTAACCCTATCCTCTTATCTAATCAATATGCATTATTGGTTAAGCTTGCCTTAACCCTATCCACTTTGTTCATGTATTATTTATTAAGTTGTCATCTTACAAAAGTTAACTTAACCCCACCCACCTAACATGTTTTAGGTATCATATCCATCTTTGATCAGCATTAATTAGTTTTAGTGCACATACCTCTCATATTAAGTCGATGGCTTGTGGCCACTGGATGTGCCGGGCGGATCCGGGAAGACTTAACCTCGTGTCTAAGCATCTTTTAGTTATGCCTATGACCTTTCACATTAGACTGGCCGTTTGTGGTTGTTGGTTAGGCTAGTTGGTTCCGGGAAGGCTTCTACCGCAAACAGAGTCTAACCTCGTGTGTCAGCATGCTTATCTTAGCCAATTTATTCATTTGCAGTTTATGCCAATTTTAGGCTAATTATGTCAATTACCCAAAATTTCCAATTTCATATCACGCCCAACAATTAACATATATTATGCCAAATTTAACATTTGTCATGCCCAAACCAACCCAATGTGTATTATGCCAAATTTCCCATCGTTCCCTAAATTATCGTTCATAAGTTCGTCTCTATGAGATTTGGCCTAGGCTTGAAGTAGCCCAACTATACAAACCAAAAAGGGAGGAGGAAGGGATAAGATAAAGGACAAACATAATAATAACAATAGGCATAAGTATGAACTGATCGTAAAGATATGATAAAACTGATGATAATATCAACATGGGCATATAAGAATCATGAATCTGATGTTATAGGCTAAGATAGAATTGATGAGATTCAATCTTATTATCATATATAATTCCCAAATCCAATTTACAACATGTCAGAATTGCTTTAGCATTATTTTAATCTAAAAATAATCAATGAACTCACAAAGATTGGATTAACGAAGAGAATTAGGCGTTGTAGTTGTTGTAGATTCGATCCCCTTTACAGAATTCCTTTACTTTGATTTGTTGAAGAAGAAAGACTAGTTTAGGTTGAGGCAGCATGGAGGCGACATGAATTAGTGAAGTGAAATTAGGTTTAGGTCTATGTGTGTTTATATAGGTGTAGTGAGTTAATTAGGTCCATTAGATTAGATCAGGAGCCATGGGGATCATCCACGTCATCCAACCAATAGAAAACAGCCATGTTGCGAATAAAACAATCATTAACCAATAAGAATGCGCCATGTGTGCAACATGATGCGCAGCAGCAGGGTGTTGACACCCACACGTCACACACACACACACACACACATATATATATATATATATATATATATATATATATGTATATATATATTTCTCTTTAACCATTTTTCCAATTAATCATCCAATTAACCCTTTCACAGTAAACCGCTTTTTAATTGAACTACGTTCACACTAAGCCACTTTTTAGCCATTCCCCTAAAACAAAAATATGGCGCTGGCTGGGGTCGAACTCTATACCTCTTGTATGCAAGTCACATGCTCTAACCAACTAGGCTACTTAGTCTTTTGTTAAGATGACTTAGGACAATGGTATCCATTATTTTTTCGCATTCCTCTTTTTTTTTTCATGTTTTGTTGCAATATTTAAAGATATATTTTTCATCCTAAATCGGTTTTCTGCAAACCATAGGTCTAAATTGACTAGAAAATCGCCACGAATGCAATGACGCTAATTTCATGACCTAATTCCTGAAGCTTATCAAAATTTCCTTTTTATTTCTATTTAATTGTTCGCATGCATTTTTCGCATTTCATGTATTGCATTTAATTTCTTTTATTAATCTTTTTCCTTCATTTCACTGCATGAACTTATTACATGCAATTTTATTGTCATTATTTATTTTTTCTCTTAAATATATCTATGCATATGACATATATAAATATTACCACATTTTTAATTTCATTAAAAATGATAGGTGTTACATTCTCCCCTACTCAAAGGATTTCGTCCCCGAAATCTTCAAGTTAAGAAGAATGTATCCTACCATGCATCATCCATCTACACATCCATCATCCACAAGCATCCTGTAACAACCCGTATTTTGGCCGTCAAATATTTAATTTAATTTATTATTTTAAATATTATATTTGGAGTATTAATGGTTTTTAATATTTAATTCGTTATTTAAAATGAATTTTGAACGTTAATTTATTTATAAATATAAAACGAGCTCTAAATGGCGCTACAGTTCATAATATTTGATTTTGAACTTCAATTAAGAATACAGGAGCCGATATAAGTCGGATTTCTATGAAACAAGAAAAGTTGGGAGCATGTTGATGATAATTTTCATATGAAAGTGAAAAATTCAGATTTCCTGTTAAGATTTGTTATTTATGGCCAAATCAAAATTTGAAATAATCGATGTGGAAATCGTTATTTAAAGTATACGGGTTAAAATATCCGTTTTGCAAACGGACTCAGATTTCGACGAAATCAGTTTCATTAGAACCGTATCGTTAAATTATTGTACGGTGTTGAATGGCATGGCAAACCGATGTCATATGTGACCTCGGTAGCCACAAACGCCCGTTCAATTTCTATAGCGCGTAATTAATTTAATAAAGGGTTATTTGGGTATAACTTGAACAGACGATCGAATTAAGCCACAAAACCAATTCCGTTGAGTTCGTATCATCGATTAGAGTCAGGATAGGTATATAGTTTGTTGATTTTGGAGACCGTGTAATTTGGTGTCCAGAATGGCATTGCGGTGCGCGTAAAATTAGCCTACCTAGGGAACAGTCTTAGAATGCGACGAAACTGATGCCATTGGGTTCGTATTGAAGAATTATTTTAGGATTTCAGGGTTTCAAGTTGATTTGATTTATCTAGTGATCGTGGAAAAATTAAACGCGTGTTTATTTCTGGTTTTATAAAGGAAATTTTTTCATACAACCTCGAATTTTGACGAAACTTGTCCCATTGGGTCCGGAATACCTTTTTACACTAAGATCAGCTTTTTTATCAGTAAACAAAAATCGTTTGTGGTAGTTTTTATCAACTACTTCACCGCGAAGTTTCATTATAATATTTATATATAATATTTTAGTCTAAACCGTCCACTATAAATACCCTTTACAATCGTCCAACCCTAGACTTTGGTTCTGCGCCGCCACTACTTCATTAAATGGCCTAAAAGCTCTTGAATTCGATCCACTTTTTCTCCGAATCCTTAAGCTGAAATCGAATTTTCCCAATCACAAAACTGTTCAGCTTAGGGAGGGCTATCATCTGAACGGATATGATTGGATATAAGCTACTCTGGTTGCCGGAATCAGGCCTTGAAGGCATGCCGGTAAAGGGCAAATTGAGGGAACATGTGGACCTCGAGTTGGCTGTCGATTTGGTGGTTGGATGATGGGGCCAGGCCACGCTGGATGATGGTTCCGGATAAACCGATGGTGGACCAGAGGGAGGTGCGGTGGTGGATTTGTCTCAGGAGGTGTGGGTTTAAGTTGGTTCAAAAGGAAACATGTAAGGAAGAAAGGAAACTGATGGTATTTGTAGTCTCTTATTAGAAGTATCACCGGTTTTAATAAGTATTTATATAATGATTTTATAATTTAAAAGCTAGTTATAATATGAACGAAATTATATGACTGGAACAGGAATTGTGAGCAATTGATGTGGACGAAGGACTTAAGAAGGATATTACAGACCAAAAGGAAAGGTGAAGACAGGGACATGAGAAAAGTCCGATCCTTTTGGTATCATATAAAAGAAATTAAGTACCTATTATTATAATTGTGGATTAATCATTTTAATTAGAAAGGAGTGTTATATATTAGCTTAAAGCAGTAAACTGGTGACTTTGATGCAGGAAGGAGGTTTGGATATGACATATCAAACATGGAAGTTGAGAAAACATCACCAGTAAATCAAAGTTATTAAGGTTTTTATTTAAACTATGATTATAAGTGAATAATATGAATTAAATTCTAATCCATTAAAATCATGGATTTGTTTTCACAGGCGTTATGGTTGAACAGAAGAGCTCGAAGGCAAGTAATTGTGTACAAAGGGATCAATCGAGCCATTTAAACAAATTTAGTAAATAAAGTAATTAATTTAATCAAACTGAGATTAGAGTTGATTATTATAATTAAATGGTGTTGACTTAAAATATTAATAACTTAATTATGTCTGTGATATCAGAATGGGACCAAATGAAATGTGTTGGGACCTTAATCGAGAACACTATAGTTTGGAGCAGTTTGGACAGAGCTGGAAGCTATTGAAATTTTTAATTAAATTAAACGATAGTTTAATTTAATTAAAATGAACTGCTTCAGAAATAAACCAAATCAAGGTGAGTTAAACTCACTCAGTATTTTTCCCATTTATATTTTATATAAATTGGGTTTTTATTTTGTGTGTTCTGTTTGATAATGGTTGACTGTTTGCTAGTATTATAATTATATGTTGATATGATTGATGAAATTAAACCGTCGTTTAATTTCAGTGAAATACCAAATCGTTATTTTAACGATTGGTTCCAATAAAGGTAACTTACCTTATTGGTCACTTTTATCAATAAACATGTTTAATGGTTTGAATTGTTTGACGTGTTTGAATTGTTTGATCTGTTTGAATTGTTTTGAACTGTGTGGAGATAACCGTTTGTATACAGGGAAGAACAGGTTGGAGGGATCCAATCGGATTCCTCAAATAAATTATTTATTTTCATATTATCATATGAACTGTCATGTTTGGGTAATTGATTTAAGTGTTGATCATTGGTTTGAAAGTCAATCTGTGGTGTGTTTAATCAATGGGTGATATTGGTTGGATAGTTTTCGGCAGATGGCCTTGTAATGAATCGTTTTATCAAGAATTTATTTACCGTCAGGTGAATAAATGGAAAGAAAGTTATCAAATGGGTTTTTTTTATAAATAAGAGACGGACTTTGAAATCTATTTTTATAGATTATTTGAATGAAGGTTTATTTAAGTAAATTAATAATCTAGTAACTAAAAACCAAGTACATAAGGCGAGTTCTCACATTAATGAGTTTATAAATCATGAGCAGAAATTAACCAAATGGTTAAAGATTTGATTAACTGTTTTCAAATAACAATTATTGTCGATTATTTAATTTAATTAGATTGTTTAAAGTAGGTTAAAGGAAAGAACTAATGGAGTTGGTTAAGGTATTAACCTTGTTTTTGAGTTGAATAATTCAACTGTTTAAATCAAGATATATTATTAAATAAATTATTTAATCATGAATTAATTTGGAAAGGTTAAATATTATTTTAATTATCTAAAAGGAAGACTAACTATTAAGGTTGAAGTAAATCAATTGGTTTTTGAAATGTTGGAATTGGTTATTGTTTAATAAAAACCAAAGTGATAAATCTTGGCATTTAGTTCTGTAAATGAAGTTATAAAGTCGTAAAGCCTTATGTAGCTAAATGAATTCGAAATCGAATTTATATTTCATATAAATTCCTATTAAGAATTCTATTGGTCGGATTTTATAAAATCTAAACTGGGCATTTATAAGGACAAGTTATAAATGGAATAATGATATAGGAGTTGAGACAAGTGCAAAATGAGAATGGAAAATTTTTAGAAAGTTAAAGGAAATCTGAAAGCCTAAAGATGAAGAAATGGAAATGTTTTAAAACATGATTGTGAAAATGGTGAAAGAGCTTTCAAAAGAAAATGAATGGGGTTAAAACCATGTTAAATCGAATGGTAAGTATAAGTATTGAGATATCAATTGGGGTGAGATTTCATTGATAAACTTCTAGCTATCCTGAAGATAAGAATGTCGTCGACTCAAGGTCTTAGAGGTAAATAAAATACCCCAACTTGAACGACTTCATAATTATCCAAGGATGATATTAGTTTAGAAACGAGAGTAGTGAGAGAGTTAAGTTAATATTTCCGTGAAAGATATTATGGGCTATAAATTGTAGAATTATAAGTTAAATGATTTCCCAATATTAGATAATAACGTGGTTAATGTTGAAAGTAGAAATAGAAGACTGAATATGATCTAAAAAAATTCCTAAGTAATGGAATGAGTTTGTTTAAAGAATAATATTATGTTAAATAAGAAGCGAGAAAACTATAGTTATAGTATCGAAAGACTTAAGAGTTTTAAATTTATATTTGTTTTAATTTAAAGGCCAAGTGATGCTGAATACTGAACCAGTGAACTCACTGGATTGTTATGATTGAAACACTGTTTATTTTGATAGTTAAATCATCGACTATCAAATCTGTCCAATACGATTGTTGGTACAGGAAGACCGGGATCGAATTTATATTCGAAAATCATTCCGACCAACAAATACGTGAAGAGATCAGAAGATGATCGAGATGGAGCATTGAAGACCGTAAATATTCATAAACGAAAGAACCGCTACGAATCTTCGGTTTAGCGGCCAGAGATAAACTGCGGTTATGTCGTGGTTGGATTCTACGGGTTGCAAGGACTTCTCGCTACTGATCCATGGGGTGATTCCTATATTGAATGCAGTAGGAGAGTACCTTCGGTTCATCTTGTTCCTGGATGACTCGTATAGACGGATGTCTGACAGAGTATTTCCAAAGGAATTACGTACGTTGATTTCTTCAAACGTACCATGGTTGGTGGTGGAGAACGACGGTTCTCTTAGCTTAACCACTAGAGTATTTTTGTGGACGTCTATTAGTAATATCTGGCGGATCTGACGATGTGATATTCAAAGTGAATGATAGCCAAGTGTTGTAAAGGATATTCAAACCTCAAGCCTCATCAACCGGGAAATGACAAAAATCGGGCAGGCAGCATGGTTATGTGGGCCGCTCCCATTAGGGTGTATAATCACCTATCTAGAGAAAATCTTTTTGTTTCTTAAGTCTATTTCGATGCTGTCCCTTTTCGGGAAGACGGTGGGTCGCACCCAACCGTTGGTGATATACATTCGATACACTCAAGCGAAATGAGTGGTCGGTCATGTGAGGGCCGAGTTGTAAGGCGTTCTTGTTGAACCCAGTGTATTCGCCTCTAGAGATACGCTATCGGCTGGTGGTCCCATACCTTGTCATAGTCGGAATCCAATCTCCAATAAGCGCTCGCGGTTTTGTTTGTATACTATATGTGTGGAGCATGAGATGCAAGCTTTCCACTAGATTGATATTTACTTGTATTTAGACATTATTATAATATCAGACAAGCTATTGATTTCAAAACTGATTTGGGTTATCGTAAGGTAAAAACCGTCCGTATTTATGTGTGGATTTGGTCTTACGATCATCCTTTTTCTTTGAAATTTTTTAACTTTAAAATCAGGTTGTGTGATACCCTTAATACTGTGTGAGTTTTACTTACTCTGGTTCACCAGACTGACCTGGTGTTTTGTAAATGCTCGGGTTATCCCGGGGTGTACAGGTTCAGGTTATCGAATGTTGTGAAGTCCAGAGACGAGCTGGAGATGTCCAGACGTATGATACTATATAGCTACTATTCCTCTGTGTGTTGTATATGGGAACAGGTTATTATAACTGTCCCGTTGTGTGATGTACTCTGATATTGTAAGTATTTTAAAGCTCTCAATAAAGATTTATTTCTGTATTATATTGTGTTCCGCTGCGATGTGAGACTCTGATTATACTGTGTTGGTTCTCCTTCTTCTTCTATTCTATTATTACTTTCTTTCTTATCTCACCCTCTAATTTATTTCTAATAACGTCCAGTGTTTTCGGTGTTTGGAAGGTCAGCACGAGTTACAGTAAAGGTATTTATGTCGATTTTCTGGACCGGAAATCCCTGGGTCATTACACGTCCATTGTCCTTAAAAGATTTCTAAGGATCCTATGAATATATGCAGAGGTGTGTATATATGTCCCAATACTAATGCGAAGATCAGGCGGTCTACTGATTCAGTTGACCTCCTTAATGCAATGTATGTTAGTGCCATGAATCCAACATGTATGCAAATAATCCTATAATAACAGATGAATTCTATATGCGTGCAAACTCATTCGTCCAAATGCAACATTCATATGCTAATGCATCCATTTCCATCCATTAAAGAAAAAAATGCACGCACATCCATATGCAGTATGAGAGTGATTGAGCCGATCCATTGCCTAATGTGTGTGTGTGTATATGCATCCACTGGCAACCACTAGCAAACACTTGTATCCATCAAACATAACACGTCTCAAATACATGTTTACATCCATGGGTTCCCTACCTAAAGGCCCGATCGATAGGAGGTATTCAAACGATATATACAAGTATTAATTCGAAGCTTGGAAAAAGAAGTTAAGAACATATTCTCGAAAAGGAAAGGATATGAAGCACGAATCTTGTCTTCAGCCTCCCAAGTAGCATCCTCGCGGTCCTCTCCCCATTGTACTTTACTAGCTTCACTTCTTTGTTGCATAATTTCTTAACCTCTGATCCAAGTATGCAAGTCGGAACTCGTCCAATCTTTGCTTCCTTCTCTACTTTCACTTCCTCTCACAAGTTTGGCTCCAATATCTCGAACTCTATCCCTTTTATCGCCTCTTCTCCGAAGATTCCCTGATCATATCGGGCCCAAGCAAAATCTTATCCGTAGACTGCCACCAACAAGTCGGTGATCGGCAAGATCGTCCAGATAGAGCTTCAAAAGGTGTCATGCCAATACTAGTCTGATAGCTGTTGTTGTAGGCGAACTCTACTAATGGAAGATGTTCCTCCCATGTCCCTCTAAAGTCCAAGATGCATAACCTCAAAAGATCTTCTAGAATCCGATTCACTCTTTCTATTTGGCCGTCCGTCCGAGGGTGATAAGCGGTGCTCAAACACAATTGCGTTCCTATCGCCTCTTGCAAGCTCTTCCAAAACTCACTAGTGAAAATGGGGTCTCGATCGCTTACGATACTAGAAGGAATGCCACGTAAACGAACTATCTCTCGAAGATAAATAGATGCTAACCTTGCTGCTGTTCTTTTACTCTTAACGGGAATGAAATGGGCGCTCTTGGTAAGTCTATCTACTACTACTACCCAAATCCCTGTATTACCCTTCCTTGACCTCGGCAACCCATCGACGAAATCTATGGAAACACTTTCCCATTTCCATTGTGGAACCTCTAAAGGGTGAAGCAAACCACCAGGCTTCTTTTGCTCAGCCTTGACTTGCTGGCACACTAAGCACCTAGAAACGAACTTAGCCACATCCTTCTTCATTCCGACCCAAAAGAAAACTTGCTTCATGTCCCTATACATATTGACTCCACCAGGATGTATGGTTAGCTTAGAACGATGTGTTTCTTCAAGGATTGTCCTTCTCAAACCCTCGTCTCGAGATACGCAAAGTCTCCTATCCCTACGCAACCAACCTTTGTCATCGATAGTCTACTATCTCTATCAACTGTGGGTCATCTCGTTGTGCCGCACCTATCTGTCCCAAAAGCGTAGGTCGTACCTCTAATGATGCCAACAAACTGGGTACATAATCAATAGAGGGTCCAAAAGTCAAAGGTAGATATATACTCTAAACTCCGTCGCTAAACAAACAAAGAACTCAAAGTCAACTTCTTTCTACTTAAGGCGTCCGCTACAACGTTACCCTTGCCAAGGGTATATGAAATCTCAAAATCATAGGATGCTAAGAATTCTATCCACCTCTGTTGCCTTAAGTTTAAATCTTTTTGGGAGAACAAGTATTGTAGTGACTTATGGTCTGTATACAACTCAAACCTCTCACCAAGCAAGTAATGGCTCCAAGACTTAAACGAAAAAACTATGGCAACTAACTCTTGGTCGTGGGTATGGCAACACTTCTCATGGACTTTCAACTGCCTTCCACCATAGCATATCACCCTTCCCTCTTGCATCAAAACCGCGCCAAGCCCTGTCCCGCAAGCATCGGTATACACTTTGAATGGTTTACTCCCATCAGGAAAAACTAAAACTGGAGCTATTTTCAATGCCCTCTTCAAATGCTGGAAAGCATCGTCACAGTCAACATCCCAAGCAAAGGTCAAATTCTTTTTTGTCAACCGTGTAAGTGGGGCTGATATCTTAGCAAAGTCCTTGATGAACTTTCTATAATAGCCTGCCAAACCAAGAAAACTTCTTACTTTTGTTGCATTCTTAGGAACCTTCCAATCTTGGATTGCCACCACCTTCGTGGGATCCACTATTATCCCTTCCTTAGAGACCACGTACCCTAAGAACCTCGCATCCTTCCTCCAAAAATGACATTTGGGGAACTTAGCTTTGAGTTGATGTGCTCGAAGGGTCTCTAAAACTTCCCTAAGATGTAGGGAATGCTCTTCCTTGCTTCTAGAGAATATCAAGATATCATCCACAAAGACTACCATAAACTTGTTTAGAAACTCCCTAAACACCCTACTCATCAAGTCTACGAAATATGCGGGTGCATTCGTCAAACCAAAATGCATGATGAGCCATTCAAAGAAACTGTCGGGAGTCCTAAAAGCAGTCTTATCTATATTATCCTCAACTACCCTCAACTGATGAAATCCTGTAGCTAAGTCCAATTGCGAGAAAACCGAAGCACCAACCAACTGATCAAACAAATCATCTATCCTCGGCAATGAGCGTTTGTTCTTATTCGTGAGCTTATTCAGCTCCTTATAGTCCACACACAATCTATGTGAACCAGTAACCTTCGTGGCAAAAACAACAGGAGCACCCCACTCCGAGATACTTCTTCTTATGAACCCTTTCTCAAGCAACTCTTTCACTTGTTTACTAAGCTTCCTCCTTTATCTTGGAGCCATGTTATGCACAGGCAATGCAACTGACTTTGCATTGTCTACCAAGTATATACGGGAATCTATCTCGCGTTTTGGAGCTAAGCCCCTAACCTCCTCAAAGACATCTGCATACTCACAGACTACTCGAACAGATTGCAAATCATTAATAGATGTGTCAAGAGATTCTAGGAAGCTAAGCATAACAGAACCCTTAGGGTCGCATGAGATATCGAGAGTATTACCCAAACTAGTCAACAGTCTAACTACCCTCTTTTTATAGTCGAGAATGGCACCATACCTGGCTAGCCAATCCATTCCTAGAATCAACCCATAGCCCGTGAAACCAAGCACATAGGCGTTGCATTCGAACTCAACGCCATACACATATATTCAAATTCTGACATGACATAGAAAGATGAGCCGTACCCCCAATAGGATTTGAGACAACGACGAGATCCACTACTACACTAGTATCTAGGTGCAGAGACTCAACAACAGAATCAGATATAAACAAATGTGAAGCGCCATAATCAAACAAAGTACATACAGGATGATCGAAAAGGAAAATCAAACTTTTGACAGAAATGTTTCTACCTCCATCTTGCCCCGGTGCCATGAGAGCATGAACCTGCCCTCTAGAAGTAGATCCTGTCCTCTGCCCTTGCCCTAGTCCTTGCCTCCTTGGGTAGTTTTAATCAGATGTCATGCCTCATCGCAATGAAAACAACCATGCGTCTTCTTCTTCTTCCTACAGTCCTTAACTACATGGCCTGTTATACCACAATGAAGACACTTCCTCTTGTCACGGGGTTTATTATTCTTTCCACCCTTCTTAGGTTCTACTTTCTTGTTCTGTGATTCTTCCACTTTCACCCTTTTCTTTTCGTCTTTACCTTTTTCGTGGATTAAAGCCATATTGAAACACCCACGTTCATTAATGTCAATCACAAAGGGAATGCATTAACTTTAGTGAAGCGTTATAGGTAAGAGGTGCAGATAAATTACAAGATAGACAAATAAAGCAGCGGAAAATAAAGTCATTTTTATAAGCAATGTAGTTTAGTCAAGCTTTTACAACAATTGACTCAATCATACTTAAAAGTATTGCATAAAACTTCTGTCTTGATTCAAAAACTTCCAAGTATATAAGAAGCATAAAACATAGCAAAATAGCATAAGTCCCCAAATTAAAGTGCAATCACAGCCATAGCCAAAGATAAGAGGTTCCAAGCCATACATCACAGAATCTCCGAGCTTGGAAGGAGAAACGGTCCAAACTAAGCTAAGTTATTCCCTCCATGACTACCTAGGGGGGAGGGGGGCGGAGGGAACGGAAGAAAAGAAGACGAAAGAAAACAGGTTAGACATAAGTCTGGTAAGTACAGTGATTTTTCAGCATGTAAACAAGACAAAGGATCATGACATAAATAAACTGAAAATAGGACAATACCATAAAACAAGATAACTTAAGACAAGACAAGGCAAG
Source organism: Allium sativum (assembly GCA_030737875.1). Lineage (NCBI taxonomy): Eukaryota > Viridiplantae > Streptophyta > Magnoliopsida > Asparagales > Amaryllidaceae > Allium > Allium sativum. The sequence goes on along the minus strand of CM060912.1, from coordinate 874,401,227 downwards.
GTAAATTGAATGTGCTTCTACTCTTTCTCTGCCTCGCTACTACCCTGTTATTCTGATTTTTATATCTCTGCATCGCCTAACTAGTGTCCCAACTAGTAATCTGTATAAAATGATAATATTACAACGTGATCCCAATCCCGACAATTGTGGTAGCCTTTAGGTATACATCTAGTAGGAGGATCTTACCTCAATCAGCCTAGTTGCCACGAAGAAGTTAGATGTATCCTTACTACCCTATCGATCGGCTCCCTACTTGTATTAATGTTCCATGTGTCTGTGTCAATCGGCCCTCTCTTGCATGTAGATACACTGTGCTGGTCCCACCATAAGGTGTATCAATCAATGTGATAGCAACCCAACACGATTCAAGATGCACAGTGTGTAACTACCGGTACCCAGTGCCTGCTTTTTCCCACTCCGGAGTACGTGTACGCCCGTAAACCGTCAGAACCTACACTGACGTACCCCCTGCCGCTATTTTGACCGCTTATAATCAGCCCAGTAATCTTGCCCTACCCTACCTTGTTCAGGGTATCATGATACATCTATGTGGGTTACTGCTGAAATGGGTCCCCATTACTAGGGTTTCCTACTGGTTAAGTTTGGGGGTCTATGTAACGAACTGGGATTTTCGACCCAGAAAATCAACAGTTCGTTACAGTGGTATCAGAGCTGAAGGTTAAGTGATTACCTTGGCTCTGTGGCGTGACTCAGTAGAGATGGGGTTAGTAATACCCTAGATTGAGTTCGAGTGTATATATACGAGTGAACGTATTTGTAGATTAAATAAAAATTGTCTTATATTGTGGAGATTTATTGGCTGAGTAGTTTGTAAATTCTGGTCGATCAGTTTGATCCACTGTATCGATAGGAGTTTCTAGACACTTGAATACGATAAACCGACACAGTATGTTTTGTAAAAGGGTAAATGAAATAATTTTACCCAAAATATATTTTGATATAAAAGAAAGGTATATCTTGGAATTATTATCATCTATTGTATGTGTTGGTTGATTATAATTGAAAATGGTTATATAAATAACCATTTTGAGTTCGTATAATTTAAAAGCATATTAATTAAATCTGAATTAAATTAGAATTGGAATCAAAATTCTAAAAACTAGAAAAAAGTGTTTGTAAGTAGATTTGTGTTAAGTATAAGAAATTTTAAGATTCGGGGAGATTTTAAATTGTTTTACAAGCTTTGGGAATGGTGTTTTGAAAGATATTTCAAAGTGGAAATGTTTAGATATGGTTTTGAAATTGGTATAGTATTGAACTCACTTCGATAGCTGGGAAATAACTCTGATTATGCTGGCCACATCATCAGTGTTCATTTTCGGGTTCTAAGTGACGGATTACTACCAGAGATTTTGTTTTCAAATTATTTTGGGAAAAGGAAGTTGTTTTGAATCCCGAAAGGGAAATATTTGATTTTTGTGGAAAGTAAAGTTTTATAACTCCCAGGAAAAGATCGTCTGAATTAAAAACAAATTTAAACAGGAATCGGTGAAAGCGAATATGAATTGAAGTGAAACCAATTAACTGGAAATTTAATTGGAATATAATATTCAAGTGGGATCATTTTGAATTATGAGATAGAATCTGAAATGGTATTGGATTGGTGAGTTAGGAATTTGGAATCGAGAATGAAACTTGAGTTTGAAATGGTAAATGGCTTGTTAAGAGAATAGCGGTGTTGAGGATAAATAGTTCAGAGATAGATTGGGATGTCTTTGGAAAATGCTGAATTGGCAGCAGAATAAAAGGATTTAGTGATATGCCCGACAAAAGGTACATGTTTAAGTTTCCATATGAGGTTTTATGGGCCAATTTGGCAAGCCGCTTGGCTGTTTGATTTTCTTTTGGATTGGAAAGGGCCTAGAGAGGCGAGTTGGGGTTTGAACTATTGACCGGTACAAAGGAGGTGCTGGTGAAATTTTTTGAAAATTTCGGGTGTTAGAAAATTTTCAGAATTTTTGAAAATTTTCGTTTATAGAAATAAATGAATATTTTAGTTGAAATTAATTGGTTCAGTTGAAAATAAATAAAAAGTTAAACCAATAATTTGTACTAGTCAATAGAGTTTATTCACTACCTTAGCAATTTCGAGGACGAAATTATTTTAAGGGGGGAAGAATTTAACGACCCACATTTCTACAGTATAATAATTAATTTATTTAATTATTTAAAATATGAATTAGTATGTTAAATAGTCGTGAATTAAATAATATTGAATATTTAATTAAAATAAATAATATAATGATATGTTTAATTTCTGAAATAGTCAGAAATAGTGAAATTCACAAAATAATGTGAATTAGATCGTCTGTGGTATTTAATTCAGTTTAAAATTGAATCAGAATAACGAATATATTATTTGAACGACAGTTTGAACGTATAATTATAATATAATTATAATCGAGCTCGAAATGGCGCGGTTGTTCGCTATTTGGCGATTTGAACTTCAACTGAATGTACAGGGTCCATTTAAAATCGGATTTCTGTGAAACAAGAAAGGCTAGGAGCTGCAGAAGTATATTTTTCTGATGGAAGAGAAAAATCAAGATTTCGTCGTATAGATTTTTATTTATGTCCAAATTAAATTTTAGAAAAGTCACCATGGAATCCCTTTATAATTTATATCGATTTATTTATATTTTAATGGATTTTTAAATATAAATCGAATATCGATGTAACACTTGATTTGAAATGTCGAGTTATAAATCCCAGTGGAGCTGTATGGTATTCCATTGCGAACATATACGATAATATTTATTTTTTTATATTAAAATTAGATGTTTTTAAATATATTTATATATTTAAAGGGGGTATTTAGGGCTTTAAAAATAGCCAGTTTTTCAAACGACCTCAGAATTCGGCGAAACTAATTTTGTTGGATCCGCAATACTAAATTATTGCTTGATTTCAGTTTTTATGATTTTTGAAGTCGGTATGTGGTCGTACGGGATTTTAATGTGAGAAACAATTGATATTTTGACAGTTAAAAATACGTTGTGTGAGCATACGAAGTCGGAATTTGACGAAACTAGTTTCGTTGGGACCGTAATGTCAAACAGTAGCTACATGTCCATTTTCGTGATTTTTGGGGGTCATGTGTGATCACAGGAATCTTAGAGGACACAGAAAAGTAGCGCTTGCTTAAAATAAAATAGAATAATCTAATAAAAAAATATTAAAACTACACTATAAATACATCTCCATTCCTTAAACCCTAAGGACCTTTTTCTCTTTGGTCAAAAGTGCGCCGCCACCACCAAACAAAATCTACAGCAAAAATCCTCCTTTGAAATTCGAAATAAAATCATGGAAATTTCTATAAATCTCCACTTCAACATTTTTGAAATCCCTGTGCAATTCACTTCAATTTGGTACCCACTTTATGGGTTGCGATGAGGTTCTGTAGGCATGGAAAAAGTACCAGTGGACCTAGGGTTTGCTATCGATGGGTTTTGAGGGGAAGTTGGCCAAAATGGTGGTCATAGGTGAAGTGACGACGGGATTCCGCATCAGCGATGGGGTTTTGGTTGAAATCGATGTCAAAATAGTTCGCAAGTTTACTGTATAGGGCGGTTTTGGGCTTGACATCGATTATTGTAAGATGTTGTCGAGTTGGACAGTTTCAGTTGGAGGAGGAAGAGTTGAAAACGAGGAGGAGGATGGTGTTTCCGTTATTGGTGTTCGTGAAGGAGAGGGGTGGATTGGAGCTTCTGAAGTTCGAAATTGGCAGGGGTTATTTTCTGGAGTTCGATCTGTAATCAGGGGAGGTAGATGGAGTGGATCGGGTATTTAAGAAAGGATGGGCCAAGTTGAAAAGGTTAAGGCCCAAATTGAAATTAATTTAGTTTATTTAAATTAAATAAGTGTGCTAGTTTCTAAAATTTCATATCTTTGTCATATGTTGACGGAATTCAATGAAACAAGATCCGCTGGGATCGTATGGACGATGGCCACACCATGGAACTGACTGGGAGTGAAATGGGGCTCATTACAATTTATGGCGAAATAAATTATCTGATCAGAATTGACTAACGCAAATCGTTATTTAACGGTTAACGCAAAAAGTGAGTAAACTCACTAACTCTTCTTAGTTATATTTTTCTAAGTAATTTTAGAAATGATAAATGATGGTTGTTTGGTATGTGTTGGCTGTTTGGTTGAACTGCTAGTCAATTGATTGAAAATATAGATAACGATATAGATATAAATCGTTAATCAAATATTGATTCTGTTTAGCAGAATATTTCATAGTGAAATGAAATTGATGTTAATTTTATTGTTTAACATCTGTGGATGCAGGGAAACAGGTCGGAGAGACCCAACTGGGTTCCTCAACAATTATTTTACTGTTTTTCATATATTGTGTTATATGATGTGATATGAAATCCGTTGTTGATTTTGTATGGATGAATGATACCAATCATTTTTGTATGGTATGTTAAATGCGATAAAGAATACTGGAATTTTAAAAAGGAAATTTTCAATGATATATTGAAAAAGAAATATTTATAAAATCAAAGATTTTATAAGAAGGAAAGCTATTTATTTAGAAAATTAATAGATTAAGAAGAAATATTTATTTGTTAATCAAATAGATAGCATTGACAGAAATATTTGTAATATATTTATAAATAGAATTGAAAGGGATATTTATTTGAAGGTGAATAGAATAGAAAGAGGAAATTTGTGTAAAACGAATAGAAAAGGAATAGTTAGATTATAAAAGAATTACTTATAAAATCAATAGACTTTATAAACAGAAAATATTTTACAGAATAAATAGAATTCTCGAAAGGGGATTTATTTGGTAAATAAAATGGTTTTTTAAAAAGGGAATACTTGAAAAAGTGACTAGAATTGTATACAAGGAGAATTTTACATTTTGAAAGGTTTAGACCCGTGCTTCGCACACGGGTATAACGTGATATGGATTTAAAGCAAAGATTTTAAATAGAATCTGTTTTAACAGATAAAGTAAGAAGATAAACTTATAAATAATATTTTATAAATTAAATGAAATATTTATCATTGGATAGATAGAATATATAGGTCAAGACTTATATATAGAAGTAAGAATCGATTTCAACATCGATATTTGAAACTGAATAAACGTAGAGTGAATAAAAGGAGTAAACCAGTTAGAGTTAATTAGATAGAGTTAATCGAATTAGATATATTGAATATTCGTTATTCAATTAGAATTGATCGAATATAGTTATTTGAGACAGAGTTAGTCAAACATAGTTATTTAGGATGTGTTGCCATTTCGTATGACTACTTGCGTAATTTGCAGGGCTACAGATAGCCTACGGCGGTCGGATGTTTCCTGAGGGAATCAGGCGTAATATTGTGATCGCTGTGATCTAGAGTCAAGCGAATGGAGTTAAACAGAATATTAGTTAATCGATAGGAGTTGAATAAGTCGAGTTAGAGTTAATCGATAAGAGTTAATCGTTTAGAGTTAAATTGAATTAGAGTTATCCAAATGGAGTTAATCTAGTTCGAGTTAGACGAGTATTAGTAAATTGAATAGAGTTAGTCAAAAGTAGAATAATCAAATATTGATTATTCGAATGGAGATTAATCGAATGTAAATCATTGGTAGAAAGTTAATCGAATGTGAATCATTCGAAGAGAGATTATCGAATATAGTTTATTCGAGGTAAGTGTTATCGAATATAGTTTATTTAAGGCGAGTTAAATCGAATATGAGTTATTCGAGGTGGGTTAAATCGAATATGAGTTATTCGAAGGGAGTTAAATCGAATAAAGATTATTCGAGAAAGGATTGTAAGTTGGAATTCGATTATATCGAATTTGGGGAAAATGCTATATACATTCCAGCTTCAAATCAAGATTTATTTATTTATTAATGAATTAGTCGTTGTTTATTTATTCAAATTAAGGAAGAAAAGTTATATTTAAGTTATTATATTTCGAAAGTATGAGATTATACCACTACAGTTACAATCAAATAACTCTGGTAAAGGGAGTGGATTCGTAAATAGAATCCGAGAGTTTCGCAAGGAAGTTTCTTAAAGATTTAAAGTTTGAACTTTAATTATACCCATCTTGATTGACTTCAGTTTTAACTAAGAAGTGGTTAAGGTTCGATAGTGAAAGTTGGTTAAGAAGTTGAGTTAATGACCGTGATGGTTTAGATTGGATTAGTGATGTTTATTTTAAACATCTGTTGAAATCAAATGAATAAATTTTGGAAACATTTTCCAAATATAATCAGAGATATTTCCTAATCATAGAAAATGAAATGTTAATGAGAAAGAATATTGGAATGACAGTGATACGTGAAACAGAGATGGTAATGTTTTCCAATGATTGATGATATATATATATTTTCTAAATTTAGAAAATAAGGAATTACTAATATATAGATATGGGGAAATGGATAAAGTAAAGATGATTTTATAGAAAGAGATAAATGTGGATTGATGATTGATCGATAGAATTTCCATCGGGAAATAATATCGTTGGTTGCACACCTGTTTTTCTTTGATAGTTAAATCACCGACTATCGAAGTTTTTGACCATTTTTCCATCGTCAATACAGAGAGACCAGGATCAGATGCATTATCTGAAAACCACTCTGCATGGACGTTAGCGTTGCGATCAAATATTGAAGACTGAGTTATGCAAGGACTATTCTGTTTACAGAATAGTGCCTTCAGTTTGTCCAATCCCAGGACAACGTGAATGGACGAATGTCTGACAAAGTATATCTCGCAGATCGTGTAAGTTGATCTCTTCAAACGTACTTACGTTTGGTGGTGGAGGAATTCGTTTCTCTTAGCTTTATACCCGTGGTATTTTTGAGGAAATCAATTTGTGATCTGATGGGTATGACGATGTGGCATTCATAGTGAATGGTGGTCAAGTGTTTCAAAAGATACGTTATGACCTCAAGCCTCATCAACCGGGAAATGACAGAAATTGGGCAGGCAGCATGGCTAAGTGGGTCGCTCCCATTAGGGTGTATATCACCTATCTAGAGAAAATCCAATTCATTCTTTTATTTATTCGATGCTGGCCCTTTTTGGGAAGACGGTGGGTAGCTCCCAACCGTTGGTGATATACATTTGATACACTCAAGAGAAATGAGTGGTCGATCATGTGTGGGCCAGGTTGCAAGACGTTCTTGTTGAACCCAGTGTATTTGCCTCTAGAGATACACTATCAGTAGGTGGTCCCATACCTTGTCATAGTTGGAATCCAATCTTCAATAAGAGCCAGCGATTTTGATTTGTATACTATATATATGGAACGTGAGATGCAAGCGTTCTACTAGATTGTTAATACTTGTGATTAGACATTATTATAATATCATAGAAGTATTGATTTTCAAAATTGTTTTGGGTTATCATAAGGTAAAAACCATCCGTGTTTATGTGTGGATCGGTCTTACGATTATCATTTCTTTCGAAAAGGATTTTGAAAAGTTAAACCAAATGATTTGAGTTTACTCACACCAGTCCAATGACTGACCCAGAGTTTTATTTTGTTTTGTTTCCCTAAACTCTTGGGTGCCCAAATTTGTATGGGCAGTCAAGTAGTTCAGGCCTTTACTGATACACATGGAAGAGCTTGAAGCAGGAGGTTTCAGGATTATATAGCTATTGTTATTTCCGCTGTGTGTAAGTGTTGTACTCTGAAAATGTTATTCTATATATATACACTGTTTATTTGCAAAGTTATGTATTATATTTTATTCGTTCCGCTGTGAGATTCGTGTTTACTCTGGTTTTGTTCTTCTTCTTCTTTTCTAATTTTCTATCTTATCTATTCTCACCCTCTAACTTCTTTCTATTAATGTTCTGGAATGTTCGATACCTGAATAATTAACATGGGTTTTATATTGATTTTCTTGGTCGAAAATCCCAGTTCGTTACAGCCTATATATACAAATATTACCCACCTACACGAGATGTACTTATCCCTCCCACTGAATCAAGCATGTTTATTTAACGGTTAAGTTTGTGGGCCTATATATACTAATATTAGACACCTACACGAAATGTAATTAACCCTCCCACTGATCAAGTCAATACGTATTATTGGTTAAGCTTGCCTTAACCCTATCCGCTTCGTTCATGTAATATTGGTTAAGTGTTGTCCATTCATGTTAACTTAACCCACCCACTCATCATGTTGTATTGGTTAAGTGTTTATATTAACTTAACCCCACTCGTTCATCATATTAAAATGGTTAAGTGTTGCCCTCTTGTGTTACTTAACCCTATCATACATCATGTTATATATATTGGTTAAGTGTTGCCTTCTTGTGTTACTTAACCCTACCGTACATCATGTTATATATTGGTTAAGTGTTACCTTCTTGTGTTACTTAACCCTACCATACATCATGTTATATATTGGTTAAGTGTTGCCTTCTTATGTTACTTAACCCTACCATACATCATGTTATATCAGTTAAGTGTTGCCTTAGTTAACTTAACCCTACCATTTGTTTAATTAACATGTTGTATTGGTTAAGTGTTGCCTTAGTTAACTTAACCCTACCATTTGTTTAATTAACATCTTGAACTGGTTAAGTGTTGCCTTAGTTAACTTAAACCTACCATTCTTAACATGTCATGTTCATTAGCGTTAATTGATTTATTAATGCACCAGCTTCTCACATTAGATCTGTGTTGTTGCGGTTACTGGATGTGCCGGGCAGTTCCGGACAGTTTTACACACAACTCAATCTAACCTCGGGTTTTCTTGGGCATGATGCACTAACCTCTCACATTAGATAGGTGTTGTTGCGGTTACTGGATGTGCCGGGCGGTTCCGGGCAGTTTTACACCACAACTCAATCTAAGTTCGGGTTAGGCATGTTCATCCTTTATTTAATTTACATATTCGTCATTTATGTCAAGTTTATATGTAAATTATCCACAAGTATTGTCATGTCACATTTACTATTTAAAATATGTTCATAATTAATGGTATACAAATTATACCATTTCAGGCTATTAATCATTTACATGATTATGAGCCAATCTGTGCCATTAGCAAGTAAATTTAATGTTTAACCCCAACGTTTCCTGTAACACCCCGCCTCCGCTAGGGTCACTCGCAAAGGAATGCACTAGCTTTAGAGGGGCATTATTGGTAAACATGCATAGAAACATCACAAGACAGAACATATAAAATAGCGGAAGTAAAATCAAACTTTCATAACATGAATAAATAAGGTCTAAAGCCTTTTACATCAGAGTACATCAAAACTTGTCTTGCAATAGTAAAGAAGCATAAAGACATTTTCATAAATTATTCCCCAAGTAAAAACAGTAAAGTAGCCATTAGCCAAGAAAAGTCCAAGCCATCCATGATGACCTTCAAGCAGAAGAAGTCCGAACTAAACAACAGTATTTCCTCCCTGTAACCTGGGGGGGGGGGGGGGGAACGGAAGAAAAGAGGCGAAACAAAACGGGTCAGTCAAAAAGACTGAGTAAGCCCTATCTACTATTAGCATAAAAACTAGTAAAGTTAACTGACATGAGAAACTGAGATGAACATAAGCATGATAACAAGATAGATAAGCTAAATCAAAATAACAGGATGAACTACTGAACTCAGATAAACTAAGGTGTCATGATAAATTATGATGTCAAGATAAAACAAGGTATCACATCGTCAGGTTTCTATCAAGTATAATATCCCCAAGATATCTGTCACGTATAACGCCCCGTGATATCTATCCTGTATTTTAGCTCTGCACCTACCGTACTAGTATCCCCACCGTATCATGTGTTAACCAAGAATGACCCTCACTCAAAAGTCGTGTAATGGTCCATGTCAACCTAATATATCGCATATATAGGTTACTCAACTTGTATGTTTTATTCCATGTAAATGTTCAGTCCCTTGCCGTAGACCATACGGGCTTTCCCATGAGATTCTACATTACTTTAACATAGTTCCATGATCCTTAAGATCGGTTTGGACTGTTACCCTAAACCTAGCTAGGGTCTTCCAACATGAATTATCGTTTGTACAACTAGGACTTATGCTACCTAGGGCCACTAGGGATTACGCTTACCTATTGCACGTTTTCGTATCTCGGTTTTGGTTCAACCACCCAGGGCCACTGGGATTTACGCTAACCGTCAACCGCGCCCTTTTTCCCATGCATTCATCGTGAATCGTTTTCCATGACTGTATGCACATGTATCACATCGTGCCATCCGAGTCCTGTCACAGGGCATATCGAGAAATACAGGACTCGGTCGGGAGCTTTCGATTTATCTGCCGATGCAGATGCTAAGGTCTGTTTTTCTATACGTGGCTATGGTCCCACGCGACCCCTCCCTCAACTAGTGAAAGACAAGACAGTATAAATCCTGTATGAGAACACACTACTGGCCAACCCACAATCCTAGCCTTACCGCAACCATAATTAGATAGCAATTATGGTCTATTGGGTGTTCTCTGCCTTTCCGTACGTACACGCTTGACCAAAGATGGTAGGTAGTCTGACGAAATGCTATCTAGGGTACGACCGTGTATCGTCGACTATCCCCTATCCATCCCCGTCTTTAGGTCGCCCGCATAGCAACCAAGGCATACTCTTGGTTCTTCTAACGCAGACCTTAACCTCTCATGAGCCTAGTATAATCACCTGGCAGCTCATAGAGGGATACCAAGAATACCCTCACGTTCCCCGAAGCCGCTGCTTCGTTACCCAGTTCGCTGGAGCCTTTATCTAAATCAGATACTTGCTCCTACTCGTATACTTAAACGATGACCTACCGTATCAGGTTACTCATCTATCTATGAACTGGTCTAAATTTCCTTGACTAAGAATCATTACTTAGTTATTCCTCAACTAAGGTTTACCACTTAGCCTTATTCCCGTTATCCTTGTTAACTACGGTTATCCCCTATCCTCAGAACTAGGGTTTACATAATGGACTAAGTGTCACTTAAGTTCATGACTTAACCCGTCTACCAATCATGTCAAAATTGGCTAAGTATCCAAGTCCAAGACTTAACCCGTCTTCAAATCATGTCAAAATTGGCTAAGTATCCAAGTCCAAGACTTAACCCTACAAACCATACTCACGTTGGTTAAGTATGTATTAAGCAATTCACGACTTAACCTCGTCCAATTATCATTCTAGATTGGTTAAGTATATATTAACTTGACCCTATCAATTTACTCAGTCAAATCAGTCAAGTGTATTCAAGCGATTCGTGACTTAGCCTTATCATGTTTTCACGTTAGATCGGTTAAGTATAGGTTAACTTAACCTCAATAAATTCACGAGTTAGATTGGTTAAGTATAGGTCACTTAACCACATCAATTCATCATGTTTAGATTAGTTAAGTGTTTAACTTAACCCCATTAAACTACCAAGTGGGATTAATTAAGTCTAGGCTAACTTAACCCCATCCGATTTCCATGTTTAGACTAGTTGAGTCTAATCTTAACCCCATTCGTTAACCGTATTTTTCGGTTAAGCGTCATTAAGAAAACTTACTTAACCTTACCAAGTTATCGCGTTGGATTGATTAAGTGTTGGTTAACTTAACCCCATCCACTAGTCATATAAAAATGGTTAAGTGTCATTAGGCAAATCAAGTTACTTAACCTACCCAACCTTGTCATGTTTTGTTAAGTATCATTAGCCTAATCAAATTACTTAACCCATTTGTCCATGTCATATTTGGTTAAGAGTCATTAATCAAATTAACTTAACCCTATCATGTGGCATTAATTACTTAATGCACCTTCACCTCTCACATTAGACTTTGTTGTGGTTACTAGTTAAGCCGGTCGGTTCCGGGTAGCTTTACACCACAACTTGGTCTAACCTCGGGTTCAAGCACAACATGACCAACTTCTCACATTGGGTCCTATTGTTTGCAACTACTAGTTAGGCCGGTCGGTTCCGGGTAGTTTTACGTTGCAAACTCAACCCAACCTCGAGTTGGCCACACTTATATTATCTAAGTGTCATGTCCATCATGTTTCCCAAAACATGTTACAAGTTTTCAAGCATTTGGGTAGACCTAACTTAATAGGTAAATTCCCAAAGGGTAGACCTAACTTAATAGGTAAATTCCAAAGCTTATGTTTTTATGCATACTTACATGTCAACTTCCATGTTATATTTCAAGTCATGTTTTCAAGTTGTATTTTCATGTCATTAGAAATTACCCATAACATAAACCAACGCTTTTAAACTCGCATATACGTTCGCGACAACGTAATGGATTAAAAGAAGAGACTTGGCAAAGGCATGACAAAAATGGATATTAAGCCACAAGTTAATCATGGTGGCAAATGAGGCACAAATGTGTTCATTAACTTGCATGTTACATTCTTAAGCCTCAAAACATGCATAAACCCAAACTTGGCACATAAGCGAATCATGGTGACAAAAGATATGGAATGATGACTAGTAACTCGCATATATCATCATATAAGGGTTATGACTTCATATGCAAGTTGACATAAAGGTTATGAGGGTTCTCATGTTGCCTAATGCAACATTTCAACATAAAGGTTGTAGCTTTTAGCTCACAAGATTAAGATAATGACTTCATAAACTTGCATGACATGATAGCATGTATCATACTCAATGATCAAACCCAAACTTGCAACATGAACATTTAACTTCATAGTTAATATCTAAGAGTAGGGAAAGGGCTTACATTGCTATGAAGGCACAAAAGATATGACAAAGCCCTTATGCAATCAAATAGACCCAAAATGCAAGCTCTAACATAAAAACCCTTGAGCCAAAATGATCAAAACCCTTGATTTATGATGCAAAGATAGAAACTTGACTTGAATGCAAGCTAATGACACTCATACAAGCTTGAAAACACTTGTATGCATGGAAAATCTCTCATAGAAGCCATTTAGAAATTTTATGAAGAGAGTGGAGGCCATGAGAGGTAAAATTTTGCCATAGTTTAGTTGCATAAATGAATAATGAGGATTTAGGATAGGTTAGGGTCTTATTTATAGATTAGGCAAGTGTTTTAGGCCATAGGATTAAACCTAGATTCAATCCAAGCCATCAAAGCATGTCTTGGGGAAGAAGTCAAGTGTAGGAACCATCTAGGGCCTTTAGATTAAAGATGAACCATGAGAACCATCCAAATGCAAAATCTGCATTTGAGCGAATCGGCCCACGGGTTGACAGCCAAACACCCTGGATTAACCCCTAGTCGACCCAGCGAGCTCGGGTCGACCTCAAAAATCGGCCGGTTCGGTTATTCCCCTCTTCCAATTCGCTGTTTTGAACATTTTTGCATATTTATTTATTTAATTCTCAATTATATATATATATATATATCAATATATATATATTTCTCTGCGCAACCCATTTCACTTAATTAAGTATACTTTAATTTGGGAATTTTTCGTGAAACTTCGCGAGGCCATATCTTGGTCATACGGACTCCGATTTTCGAAAACTCGGACTCTATTTCGCCTATTTTTCCGAGACGAACGCAATGGCATAGCCCGTTTCCCTTGATTCAAATTTTACAGTTTAATTCTGCCTCCATTTATGTTATAACAGGTTATTGAAAATACGGGTTGTTACATTCTCCCCACCTTTTAGGATTTCGTCCCCGAAATCTCCAAGTTAGGAAGAACATATCCTACCATCCATCATCCATCTACTCAAAACATCATCCACATGCAACCATTGTCCTTAGATGATTTCTAATGCTGTATGAATATATGCAAAACGTGTGTGTACATGTTCCTTAGCTAATGCTAATGATTAGGCCTGAATAATCTTTCTAATGCAAAATATGTATAGTGCCATGAATCCAACATGTATGCAAATAGTCCTAGTCATATAGATACTATATGCGTGCACAATCATTCATTCATATGCAACAACCGTATGATAATACATTCGATTTCATCCATAAACAAGTATAAATACTCGTGCATATGCAATATGAAATGTGACCGAGTCGAGCTAGTATCTAATGTGTATTCGCGCATCCACGAGCAACCACTTGCAACCACTTGCAACCATATCAATCATAACATGTTTCAAATACATGTTTACATCCATAGGGTTCTACCTAGAATTCCCTGAAACAGGGCCGAGAAGATAAACAAGACAAACTCCTTACGGGGTTTGTAACAGAAAGTAGGACCGAGAGGATGTCCACAAAAGATAACCTACAAGTAAGCTCTACAGAAACAGGGATCAAGGATATACTCTCAAAAAGAGATATCATGCGCGTATCTAGTCTTTGACCATCAAAGTCATATTTCCTCGGGCTTACTTCCATTGTGCCTTGACCGCCCTTTAACTTCGCGATTTCGTAGCTTCTTATTTCCTGCTTCCATAACATGAGCTGAAACTCATTTCTTCGTCGCCTCTCGTTCCACTTGCACTTATCCTTTTTCTAGAATACTTGGCGCAAACATGACTGCGTACTCATGATCTCATGCAAGCTTTCCAAAATTCACTAGTGAATCTTGGATCTCGTTTATATACTATAAGGCATTCCATGTAGAAGAACTTTCTCTTGAAAGTAAACAGATGTCAATCAGGTTATCATGCGCACTTACTAGGGTGATCTCTATAACCCATGCATAAATGAAGTAAACCATCCGTCTTATTGGCGAACACCACTCGATCGGGCTTCAAATTTCCAATAAAGGCATCAAGGGATTCTAAGTAACTAGTCATGACAGAACCTCAAAAAGGTTACCTGATACTTCGAGGGCATTACCAAGGCTAGTTAAAAGGTCTAACTACCCTCCTATCAAAACCGAGAGTGGCACCCCCTACTGGATAACCACTTCATCCCTAGAATCCATCCATAGCTTATAAACATAAGCATTATTTCCAAACTCAACACTTGGCATAGACATTCCCAAATCCAAACAAGTCATGTATAAATGGACTGATTCTCCAATAGGACTTTGAGACAAAAATGGGATTCTCTATTACGTTAGTACTTAAGGTGAAGAGACTCAACTACCGAAGCGGACTTAAATGATGCGGGGATCAAAACAAAGTCTTGGCGGGATGATAGAAAAGAATAACTAGATCTTCAACAAGGATGTTATCCCCCTACTCAGGTACTCTAGTGAGGGTATACAACGATGATCTTGTCCTTGTCCCACAATACTTAACTATCCATCCCGTTTCACCATACCAAAGATACATTCTCGTCATGGGTTTCATTGTTCATCTTTCTCCTTCCTTTGAGGACTAAGCCATACCAACAAGTTGCTCATCCTTAAGCTCGTATCCTTTATCCTCTTTCTCACTATCCTTTCTTATGACGCGGCCACTGGTCTCTTGAAAACCACCTCCATCGTATGGAAAGCACTTTCGTAGGTAGAAAAGACTAGTCGCAGTTAAAACTACTGTGACTAAAGATGGAGGAAAGAAAGGAAAAGAGACTCAATTAAGGAAACAAGGATAGTGCTAATGGCCTTTGGGGGAATAGCCCTTTTCTTTTAAAAGAAAATTTTCTTGAAAAATGCTTCTTTGTAAACGGTTTTTTTTTCAAATAGTTTTCAGAAGGTCTTTAAAAACTTTTGCCCAGTCTGGTAACCTTCTGCTCTGATGTCACGTGTAACACCCCGCCTCCGCTAGGGTCACTCGCAAAGGAATGCACTAGCTTTAGAGGGGCATTATTGGTAAACATGCATAGAAATATCACAAGACAGAACATATAAAATAGCGGAAGTAAAATCAAACTTTCATAACATGAATAAATAAGGTCTAAAGCCTTTTACATCAGAGTACATCAAAACTTGTCTTGCAATAGTAAAGAAGCATAAAGACATTTTCATAAATTATTCCCCAAGTAAAAACAGTAAAGTAGCCATTAGCCAAGAAAAGTCCAAGCCATCCATGATGACCTTCAAGCAGAAGAAGTCCGAACTAAACAACAGTATTTCCTCCCTGTAACCTGGGGGGGGGGGGGAACGGAAGAAAAGAGGCGAAACAAAACGGGTCAGTCAAAAAGACTGAGTAAGCCCTATCTACTATTAGCATAAAAACTAGTAAAGTTAACTGACATGAGAAACTGAGATGAACATAAGCATGATAACAAGATAGATAAGCTAAATCAAAATAACAGGATGAACTACTGAACTCAGATAAACTAAGGTGTCATGATAAATTACGATGTCAAGATAAAACAAGGTATCACATCGTCAGGTTTCTATCAAGTATAATATCCCCAAGATATCTGTCACGTATAACGCCCCGTGATATCTATCCTGTATTTTAGCTCTGCACCTACCGTACTAGTATCCCCACCGTATCATGTGTTAACCAAGAATGACCCTCACTCAAAAGTCGTGTAATGGTCCATGTCAACCTAATATATCGCATATATAGGTTACTCAACTTGTATGTTTTATTCAATGTAAATGTTCAGTCCCTTGCCGTAGAGAGATTCTACATTACTTTAACATAGCTCCATGATCCTTAAGATCGGTTTGGACTGTTACCCTAAACCTAGCTAGGGTCTTCCAACATGAATTATCGTTTGTACAACTAGGACTTATGCTACCTAGGGCCACTAGGGATTACGCTTACCTATTGCACGTTTTCGTATCTCGGTTTTGGTTCAACCACCCAGGGCCACTGGGATTTACGCTAACCGTCAACCGCGCCCTTTTTCCCACGCATTCATCATGAATCGTTTTCCATGACTGTATGCACATGTATCACATCGTGCCATCCGAGTCCTGTCACAGGGCAGATCGAGAAATACAGGACTCAGTCGGGAGCTTTCGATTTATCTGCCGATGCAGATGCTAAGGTCTGTTTTTCTATACGTGGCTATGGTCCCACGCGACCCCTCCCTCAACTAGTGAAAGACAAGACAGGATAAATCCTGTATGAGAACACACTACTGGCCAACCCACAATCCTAGCCTTACCGCAATCATAATTAGATAGCAATTATGGTCTATTGGGTGTTCTCTGCCTTTCCGTACGTACACGCTTGACCAAAGATGGTAGGTAGTCTGACGAAATGCTATCTAGGGTACGACCGTGTATCGTCGACTATCCCCTATCCATCCCCGTCTTTAGGTCGCCCGCATAGCAACCAAGGCATACTCTTGGTTCTTCTAACGCAGACCTTAACCTCTCATGAGCCTAGTATAATCACCTGGCAGCTCATAGAGGGATACCAAGAATACCCTCACGTTCCCCGAAGTCGCTGCTTCGTTACCCAGTTCGCTGGAGCCTTTATCTAAATCAGATACTTGCTCCTACTCGTATACTTAAACAATGACCTACCGTATCAGGTTACTCATCTATCTATGAACTGGTCTAAATTTCCTTGACTAAGAATCATTACTTAGTTATTCCTCAACTAAGGTTTACCACTTAGCCTTATTCCCGTTATCCTTGTTAACTACGGTTATCCCCTATCCTCAGAACTAGGGTTTACATAATGGACTAAGTGTCACTTAAGTTCATGACTTAACCCGTCTACCAATCATGTCAAAATTGGCTAAGTATCCAAGTCCAAGACTTAACCCGTCTTCAAATCATGTCAAAATTGGCTAAGTATCCAAGTCCAAGACTTAACCCTACAAACCATACTCACGTTGGTTAAGTATGTATTAAGCAATTCACGACTTAACCTCGTCCAATTATCATTCTAGATTGGTTAAGTATATATTAACTTGACCCTATCAATTTACTCAGTCAAATCAGTCAAGTGTATTCAAGCGATTCGTGACTTAGCCTTATCATGTTTTCACGTTAGATCGGTTAAGTATAGGTTAACTTAACCTCAATAAATTCACGAGTTAGATTGGTTAAGTATAGGTCACTTAACCACATCAATTCATCATGTTTAGATTAGTTAAGTGTTTAACTTAACCCCATTAAACTACCAAGTGGGATTAATTAAGTCTAGGCTAACTTAACCCCATCCGATTTCCATGTTTAGACTAGTTGAGTCTAATCTTAACCCCATTCGTTAACCGTATTTTTCGGTTAAGCGTCATTAAGAAAACTTACTTAACCTTACCAAGTTATCGCGTTGGATTGATTAAGTGTTGGTTAACTTAACCCCATCCACTAGTCATATAAAAATGGTTAAGTGTCATTAGGCAAATCAAGTTACTTAACCTACCCAACCTTGTCATGTTTTGTTAAGTATCATTAGCCTAATCAAATTACTTAACCCATTTGTCCATGTCATATTTGGTTAAGAGTCATTAATCAAATTAACTTAACCCTATCATGTGGCATTAATTACTTAATGCACCTTCACCTCTCACATTAGACTTTGTTGTGGTTACTAGTTAAGCCGGTCGGTTCCGGGTAGCTTTACACCACAACTTGGTCTAACCTCGGGTTCAAGCACAACATGACCAACTTCTCACATTGGGTTATATTGTTTGCAACTACTAGTTAGGCCGGTTGGGTAGACCTAACTTAATAGGTAAATTCCCAAAGGGTAGACCTAACTTAATAGGTAAATTCCCAAGCTTATGTTTTTATGCATACTTACATGTCAACTTCCATGTTATATTTCAAGTCATGTTTTCAAGTTGTATTTTCATGTCATTAGAAATTACCCATAACATAACCCAACGCTTTTAAACTCGCATATACGTTCGCGACAACATAATGGATTAAAAGAAGAGACTTGGCAAAGGCATGACAAAAATGGATATTAAGCCACAAGTTAATCATGGTGGCAAATGAGGCACAAATGTGTTCATTAACTTGCATGTTACATTCTTAAGCCTCAAAACATGCATAAACCCAAACTTGGCACATAAGCGAATCATGGTGACAAAAGATATGGAATGATGACTAGTAACTCGCATATATCATCATATAAGGGTTATGACTTCAAATGCAAGTTGACATAAATGTTATGAGGGTTCTCATGTTGCCTAATGCAACATTTCAACATAAAGATTGTAGCTTTTAGCTCACAAGATCAAGATAATGACTTCATAAACTTGCATGACATGATAGCATGTATCATACTCAATGATCAAACCCAAACTTGCAACATGAACATTTAACTTCATAGTTAATATCTAAGAGTAGGGAAAGGGCTTACATTGCTATGAAGGCACAAAAGATATGACAAAGCCCTTATGCAATCAAATAGACCCAAAATGCAAGCTCTAACATAAAAACCCTTGAGCCAAAATGATCAAAACCCTTGCTTTATGATGCAAAGATAGAAACTTGACTTGAATGCAAGCTAATGACACTCATACAAGCTTGAAAACACTTGTATGCATGGAAAATCTCTCATAGAAACCATTTAGAAATTTTATGAAGAGAGTGGAGGCCATGAGAGGTAAAATTTTGCCATAGTTTAGTTGCATGAATGAATAATGAGGATTTAGGATAGGTTAGGGTCTTATTTATAGATTAGGCAAGTGTTTTAGGCCATAGGATTAAACCTAGATTCAATCCAAGCCATCAAAGCATGTCTTGGGGAAGAAGTCAAGTGTAGGAACCATCTAGGGCCTTTAGATTAAAGATGAACCATGAGAACCATCCAAATGCAAAATCTGCATTTGAGCGAATCGGCCCACGGGTTGACAGCCAAACACCCTGGATTAACCCCTAGTCGACCCAGCGAGCTCGGGTCGACCTCAAAAATCGGCCGGTTCGGTTATTCCCCTCTCCCAATTCGCTGTTTTGAACATTTTTGCATATTTATTTATTTAATTTTCAATTATATATATATATATCAATATATATATATATTTCTCTGCGCAACCCATTTCACTTAATTAAGTATACTTTAATTTGGGAATTTTTCGTGAAACTTCGCGAGGCCATATCTTGGTCATACGGACTCCGATTTTCGAAAACTCGGACTCTATTTCGCGTATTTTTCCGAGACGAACGCAATGGCATAGCCCGTTTCCCTTGATTCAGATTTTACAGTTTAATTCTGCCTCCATTTATGTTATAACAGGTTATTGAAAATACGGGTTGTTACATTTCCCCCCGCTATTCGTTCGCATTATTTACATAGAACGTTAGGCTCGCAAATTAGCCTAACTCATAAACAAAAGGAAAAAAAGGAACATGTAGCATTCGAACAGCACAAAATAACATGAATCTAACTAAGCATGTGTAATACAAATTTTTCATGAATAATACAAACTTAATCAAGCATATCAATGTGAACTTGTACTTGAGTTAGATCCAATTAACTTAGATCTTAAGCATATGAACAAGAATTTACATAGATCTCAAACATATGTATTAACTTGGATCTAAACATGTAAGCATATATGAACATGACTTAGTTTATGAACATGTACATAACATAACATAAAAGCAAGCGTGTAGATCTAAACATATAAGCATATATGAACATGACTTAGTTTATGAGCGTGTATATAACATAACATAAAAGCAAGCATGTAGATCTAAACATATAAGCATATATGAACATGACTTAGTTTATAACATAACATAAAAGCAAGCATGTAGATCTAAACATATAAGCATATATGAACATGACTTAGTTTATGAACATGTACATAACATAACATAAAAACATCACCAAATTAATATACAATAAGATAGGTTCAATTGTACAAATCACAATAGTCTCATAGGTATAGTTAATTTCAAATTTGTCATAAGTATAAACATGAATCAAAATCACAATTAGGCACAGTTCTAGATTCGATTTATTTCTAGTCATGAATTTTATATATTTAAATCTGAAATATAACTGAACTTACAGAAAAAGAATAGGTCTTGTATTCTGTAATCTGATTTCTGAATTTGTTAAGCTATTCCTTTGATGTAGACTATTGATATTCTTATAATTGATTTCTAGTTGAAGAAGATATTCTAGTTTTAAGAAGATGGAGGCTACGCTATTTCAGAGAGAGACAACATGACGACTTCATAGAATGTGTTTATGTGTTTTAGGTTTTGGGTTTGAGTTGATTATATAGAAGTCTAGGATTAGTTCTAGCCTTTAGATCAGTCTAGGAGTAATCAGAGCCATCCAAACCAAAGAGATGTGCCACTCAGCCAATCACAGTACGACACATAAGCCCTAATACATCAGAATTCGTCACTGGGCCAATCAGAGAAGGCCACATCATCTCAAAAGTACAGAAATCGTCACAGGAACTGGATCTTGGAAGGAGTCTACCCCTACAGGGGGGTCGACACCTATCTCGACCCCGGTGTCGACCACAAAGAGCCCGAGTCGACATAGGTGTCGACCCAGCGGGCCTTGGGTCGACACCCCAAACGTGGTCGGTTCCACGTTTCCTCCTCCCGCCTTCGCTGTTTTGAATATTTTATTTTAATTCGGGTTCAAACTGAAATCTTCTAACCTCCATAACTTCTTCATACTGTATCCGTTTTACGCAAACTCGGACTCTATCTCAAGTAGAATTCCGAGATGAACTTAATAGCGCAAACTGCTTCCCTTAATTCTTCTTTTAAAGATTAATTATTCTTTAATTATCTCTTATGCCCCGTTTTAAAATTATGGGGTGTTACATTCTCCCCTCCTTAAAGGATTTCGTCCCCGAAATCTCTAAGTCAAGAAGAATGTTTATCCTACCATCCAACATCCGTTTACTCAACCATTCAATCACAGGCATCCATTGTCCTTAAAAGGTCTCTAATGCTTTTCATGAACATATGTATAGTTTGTGTATATGTCCTTACCCAAATGCAAAATCAGATGGTCTACTGATTCAGTTGACCTCCTTAATGATAATTGTGTCAGTGCCATGAGTCCATCATGTATGCAATTATTCCTAATCGTAGTTTATAACTTCTACATGAGTGCACAATCATTCATACAAATGCAACATCCATATGATAACACATCAAGTTTCAATCGATATATATAAAATTTCACTCATGCATATGCAATATGGAAGTGACGGGGCCGATCTAGGGCCTAATGTGTGTATATGCATCCACGAGCAACCACTAGCAAACACTTACATCCACTTGCTTCCACCAAACATAACATGTCTCAAACACATGTTTACATCCATTGGCTTCTACCTAATGATCGAGGACAGGATCGAGAGGATATACTTAAAAGATAAAGACTAGCATGCAAATAAAATTTATAGAAAAAGAGAGATCAAGGATATACCATCAAAAAGGGTATGATGCACGTATCTAGTCTTCAGTCTTCTAAGTCACATCTTCTTGAGCTCCACTCCATAGCACTCTGATTGTCTTAAATTCACGATTTCGTAGCTTCTTAAATTCTGTTTCCAGAATATGAGTTGGAACTCATTTCACTGTCGCCTCTCGTTCCACCTCTTCTTCTTCTAGTATACTCGGCACTACAACTCCTGCTCTGTCATGCTAACATTTCCTCAAAAGTCTTCCAAAATCCTTTTCTCCCTTTCTGTCAGAGGATGATAAGCGGTGCTTAAACGTAACTGAGTACTCATGGCTTCTTCCAAAATTCACTAGAGGGTATTCCATGTAGAAGAACTATCTCTTGAAAATAAACATATGCTAACCATGTCACCAAGTGTATTTATTAAGGTGATTAGAGGTCTCTTCTCTGCTTAACTTATCCATTGCGTCAGCTATTTGAGAGTCTTTTCTTTGTGATGTCCCTATTTAATTCAAAAGCGTAGGTCTTACTCCTAGCGATGCCAACTACTAAATTAACCAAAGGTTTTAAAATCAAAGTTTGATATGTATTCTGAACTTTTCCTTTTTACATAAAGAGGACTTGAAGTCAAACCTTTTCTTCTTAAGGCATCCACTATGACCTTACCCTTCCTTCTTACATCAAAATGGCACCTAGTCCCGTGCTGCATGCATCTGTATATACTGTAAACCTTTTACTACCGTAAGGTAAAAGTCAAAAATAGAGCCGTTGTAAGAGCCCTCTTCGATCGTTGGAAAGCGACATCACAATCAATATCCCAAGCAAAGGTTAGATTCTTCTTCGTCAATATTGTAAGTAGGGCTAATACCTTCACAAAGTCCTTAATGAACTTCCTATATTAGCCCGCTAGTCCTAGAAAACTTCTTACTTTCCGTTGCGTTCTTAGGAATCTTCCAATCTTGGGTTGCCACCACCTTTTCAGGATCCACTGCTATCCCTTCCTTAGAGACCACGTGTCTTAAGAACATCACCTCTTTCCTCCAAAAATGACATTTGGAGAACTTAGCTTTGAGTTTATGTGCTTGGAGGGTATCCGATACTACCCTTAGATGCAAAGCATGTTCTTCCTCACTCTTAGAGAAAACCAAAATATCATATATGCACAAGTGAGTGAACCATCTGCCTTTGTAGTGAAAACAACTGGAGCACCCCTATTCAGAAATACTTCGCCTTATCAACCCTTTCCCAAGTAACTCTTTTACTTGTTCACTTAGACCTTCCTTTCCCTTGGGGCCATGTGTCATACATGTAATGCAATTGGCTTTGCATTGTCAACTAGATATATGCGGAAGTCTGTCTCACATTTTAGGGGGAAAACCCCTAACTTGATTAAAAACATCTGCGTACTTATGGACTATTCTAATGGATCGCAAATCGTCGATAGATGCATCATGTGATTCTAGGTAGCTAAGACAAACTGATCCCTTAGGATCACACGAAATCTCGAGGGTATTCCAAAGGCAAGTCGAAAGTCTAACTACCCTCCGTTCACAATTACTAGCTAACCAATCCATGCCTAGAATCAACCCATAGACCATGAAACCAAAAAAACATAACAATTACACTTAAACTCAATACTTAATATAGCTATTCTCAAATCCTCACAAATCAAAGATAAATGACCCGAACCACCAATTGGATTTGAGACAATAATGGGATCTTCTACTATACAAGCACTAAGGTGTAGAGACTCAACTATGGAAGCAGATATAAACGAATGTGAAGCGCTAAAATCAAAAAGAGTACTAACAGGATGATCAAAAAGAAAAACTAGACTTTTTCAACAGAAACTTTACTACCTCTCTCTCAGGTACGCTAGCGGTGAGAGAATGCACTTGCCCTCCTGAAAATCCTGTCCTTTGTTCTTGCCCTTGTACTTAATTATATGACCCGTTATACCACAATAACGACACTTCCTCTTGTCTTAGATTTTTCTATTCTTTCCTCCTTTGTGAACCAGGTCCATATCCATGAGTTTCTCATCCTTGGGTTGTGCTCCTTAGCCAAACTCCCTCATTCTCATCTTTGCCATCCTTGTGTGGCTTGTGGACAAGTCTCTTGAAAGCTGCCTCCATCGCACGGAAAACCCTACAAAGCTTGAAAGAAAATTAGCCACAAGTGAAACTACTGCGGCTATATGGAAGATAGGCACTTCTTCGCCCTTTGACAGGTGTCGTAATCTCATCAAGCCTATGGAACCATGCCGCGATGAGGTTACCTCCTAGAAAGTCCGGAGCCCCGGAGACTCAGTAAAGAAGGAAAACAAGGATTCAAACAGAGGATCAAAAGATAGTGCATATGGCTTTGGGGAATATGCCTTTAAAATAAAACTTTTCTTTAGAAAATGCTACTTTTAAAACCGTCTTGAAAATAATTTTTCAAATCTTTTATCTGATTAGATAACCTTCAGCACTGATACCAAGTGAAACACCCCACGTTCATTAATGTCACTCACAAAGGGAGTGCATTAACTTCAGTGAAGCATTATAGGTAAGAGGTGCAGATAAATTACAAGACAGACAAATAAAGCAGCGGAAAATAAAGTCATTTTATAAGCAACGTAGTTCAGTCAAGCTTTTACAACAATTGACTCAATCATACTTAAAAGTATTACATAAAACTTCTGTCTTGATTTAAAAAATTCCAAGTATGTAAGAAGCATAAAACATAGAAAAGTAGCATAAATCCTCAAATTAAAGTGCAATCACAACCATAGCCAAAGATAAGAGGTTCCAAGCCATACATCACAGAATCTCCGAGCTGGGACATAGAAACAGTCCAAACTAAGCTGAGCTATTCCCTCACTGACTACCTGGGGGGGAACGGAAAAAAAGAAGACTAAAGAAAACAAGTCAGACATAAGTCTGGTAAGTCCAGTGATTTTTCAGCATGTAAACAAGACAAAGAATCATGATATGAATAAACAGAAAATAGGACAATACCATAAAACAAGATAACTTAAGACAAGATAAGGTAAACTGAATGCGCTTCTACTCTTTCTCTGCTTAGCTACTACCCTGTTATTCTGATTTCTATATCTCTACACAGCCTAACTAGTGTCCCAACTAGTAATATGTATAAAATGATAATATTACAACGTGATCCCAATCCCCGCAATTGTGGTAGCCCAGGTATACATCTAGTAGGAGGATCTTACCTCAATCAGCCTAATTGCCACATAGAAATTAGATGTACCCTTACTACCCTATCGATCAGCTATCTACTTGTATTAATGTTCCATGTGTCTATGTCAATCGGCCCTATCTTCCATGCAAATACCCTATGCTGGTCCCACCATAAGGTGTATCAATCCTTATGATAGCAACCCGACATGATTCAAGATGCACAGTGTGTAACTACTGGTACCCAATGCCTGCTTTTCCCACTTCGGAGTACGTGCACGCCAGTAAACCATCGGAAACTACACTGACGTACCCCCTGCCCCTATTTTGACCGCTTATAATCAGCCCAGTGATCGTGCCCCACCCTGCCTAGTTCAGGGTACCATGATACATCTATGTGGGTTACTGCTGAAATGGGTTCCCATTACTAGGGTTTCCTACTGGTTAAGTTTGGGAGCCTATATATACAAATATTAACCACCTACACGAGATGTACTTAACCCTCCCACTGATTCAAGCATGTTTATTTAACGGTTAAGTTTGTGGGCTTACATATACTAATATTACCCACCTACACGAGATGTACTTAACCCTCCCACTGATCAAGTCAATACGTATTATTGGTTAAGCTTGCCTTAACCCTATCCGCTTCGTTCATGTAATATTGGATAAGTGTTGTCCATTCATGTTAGATTAACCCAGCAACACATCATGTTGTATTGGTTAAGTGTTTATATTAACTTAACCCCACTCGTTCATCATATTATATTGGTTAAGTGTTGCCCTCTTGTGTTACTTAACCCTACCATACATCATGTTATATATATTGGTTAAGTGTTGCCCTCTTGTGTTACTTAACCCTACAATACATCATGTTGTATATTGATTAAGTGTTGCCCTCTTGTGTTACTTAACCCTACCATACATCATGTTATATATTGGTTAAGTGTTGCCTTCTTATGTTACTTAACCCTACCATACATCATGTTATATCGGTTAAGTGTTGCCTTAGTTAACTTAACCCTACCATTTGTTTAATTAACATCTTGTACTGGTTAAGTGTTGCCTTAGTTAACTTAACCCTACCATTTGTTTAATTAACATCTTGTACTGGTTAAGTGTTGCCTTAGTTAACTTAACCCTACCATTCTTAACATGTCCTGTTCATTAGCATTAATTGATTTATTAATGCACCAACCTCTCACATTAGATCTGTGTTGTTGCGGTTACTGGATGTGCCGGGGGGTTTCGGGAAGTTTTACACTACAACTCAATCTAACCTCGGGTTTTTCTTGGGCATGATGCACTATCCTCTCACATTAGATAGGTGTTGTTGCGGTTACTGGACGTGCCGGGCGGTTCTGGGCAGTTTTACACCACAACTCAATCTAACCTTGGGTTAGACATGTTCATCCTTTATTTAATTTACATATTCGTCATTTTTGTCAAGTTTATATGTAAATTATCCACAAGTGTTGTCATGTCACATTTACTATTTAAATTATGTTTATAATTAATGGTATACAAATTATACCATTTTATGCTATTAATCATTTACATGATTATGAGCCAATCTATGCCATTAGCATGTAAATTTAATGTTTTACCCTAACGTTTCCCCCCGTTATTCTTTCGCATTATTTACATAGAACGTTAGGCTCACAAATTAGCCTAACTCATAAACAAAAGGGAAAAGAAAGGAACATGTAGCATTCCAACAACACAAAATAACATGAATCTAACTAAGCCTGTGTAATACAAATTTTTCATGAACAATACAAACTTAATCAAGCATATCAATGTGAAATTGTACTTGAGTTAGATCCAATTAACATAGATCTTAAGCATATGAATAGGAATTTACATAGATCTTAAACATATGTATTAACTTGGATCTAAACATGTAAGCATATATGAACATGACTTAGTTTATGAACATGTACATAACATAACATAAAAGCAAGCGTGTAGATCTAAACATATAAGCATATATGAACATGACTTAGTTTATGAACATGTACATAACATAACATAAAAGCAAGCATGTAGATCTAAACATATAAGCATATATGAACATGACTTAGTTTATAACATAACATAAAAGCAAGCATGTAGATCTAAACATATAAGCATATATGAACATGACTTAGTTTATGAACATGTACATAACATAACATAAAAGCATCACCAAATTAATATACAATATGATAGGTTCAATTGTACAAATCACAATAGTCTCATAGGCATAGTTAATTTCGGATTTGTCATAAGGATAAACATGAATCAGAATCACAGTTAGGCACAGTTCTAGATTCGATTTATTTGAAGTCATGACTTTTATATATTTAAGTCTGAAATATAACTGAACTTAAAGAAAAAGAACAGTTCTTGTATTCTGGAATCTGATTTCTGAGTTTGTAAAGCTATTCCTTTGATGTAGACTGTTGATGTTCTTATAATTGATTTCTAGTTGAAGAAGATATTATAGTTTTAAGAAGATGGAGGCTACGAAAGTTCAAAGAGAGACAACATGACGGCTTCATAGAATGTGTTTATGTGTTTTAGGTTTTGGGTTTGAGTTGATTATGTAGAAGTCTAGGATTAATTCTAGCCTTTAGATCAGTCTAGGAGTAATCAGAGCCATCCAAACCAAAGAGATGTGTCACTCAGCCAATCACAGTACGACACATAAGCCCTAATACATCAGAATTCGTCACCGGGCCAATCAAATAAGGCCACATCAGCTCAGAACTACAGAAATCGTCACAGGAACTGGATCTCGGAAGGGATCTACCCCTACCGGGGGGGAGGGGTCGACACCTATGTCGACCCCAGTGTCGACCCCAAAGAGCCTGAGTCGACATAGGTGTCGACCCAGCGGGGCTTGGGTTCACACCCCAAACATGGTCGGCTCCACGTTTCCTCCTCTCGCCTTCGCTGTTTTGAATATTTAATTTTAATTATGGTTTAAACTGAAATCTTCTAAGCTCCAAAACTTCTTCATAATGTATCCATTTTACGCAAACTTAGACTCTATCTCAAGTAGATTCCCGAGACAAACGCAATGGCGCAACCCATTTCCCTTAATTCTTCTTTTAAATATTAATTATTCTTTAATTATCTCTTATGTCCCGTTTTAAAATTACGGGGTGTTACACATATCAACAAGTCTCTCATCCTTGGGTTGTGCTCCTTAGCCAAAACTCCCTCATTCTCATTTTTACCATCCTTGTGTAATAGTTAACAAGTCTCTTGAAAGCTACCTCCATCGCACAGAAAACCCTACGAAGCTTGAAAGAAGATTAGCCACAGGTGAAACTACTGCTACTACAGATGGAAGTTGGGCACTTCTTTGCCCTCCGACATATGCCGTAGTTTTATCGTGCATACGGAGCTATAGAGAAAAGAAAGGAAAAAGAGATTCAAGTAGAGAATCGAAAGAAAGATATATGTCTTTTGGGGATTATGTTTTCCATAATAAACTTTTCTCCTGAAAACACCTTCTTTAAAACATGTTTTTTTTAAATACTTCTTAAAAAATGCTTTTGAAAACGGTTTTCAAAATCTTTTATCTGCTCTGGTAACCTTCAGCTCTGATACCACGTGTAACACTCCACGTCCATTAATGTCACTCACTAAAGGAATGCATTAACTTAAACGGAGTATTATAAGAGTATATAATAGAATATCACAAGAGAAATATAGAGATGGTACTTAAGAAAATTTAAACTTTATTCATTGCAGCGGAAAAGCAAAACATGTTTGGTTACAACATCAAAACCACATACTAGAATCAAGTACATAAATATCCATCTTGAACATAATTATTATCAAAGTACATAAAAGTAAAATCATAATCCCACTCCAAATAGCCATAATGAAAAGAGATCAAGCTGAGCATTACTCTCAACACTTCCAAGCGCTTCAAGAAGAAAGAAATCCAAGTTAAGCTTAAGTGTTTCCTCCCTAAGAACCTACGGGTGAAACGGAAGAAAAAGAGGTGAAAACAAAAAGGTCAGACATAAAGCCTGGCGAGTCCCGCTACTTTTGGCATGAAAATAAGTAAAGCAATATGATAGGAATAAACAAGATGGAAAGTATAACCACGACATAAGGTAAAGCTAGATAACAGGTTGAATATAAAGGAATGTCTAGTGCGCTTCCCAGATTTCTTACTTAATTTAATTCTCTGCACCACCAACTAGTAATTCTTAACGAAATGATCCCAACCCCGCAATTGGTAGCACACAGGCATAACATCTAGTAAGAAGTATCTGCCCCATACAATCCTTGAAAGTCCACTTGCCCATAATAGATACTAGATGTCCCCACACTACCCCTAATCAATCGTCTCCCTAACTTGTAGATATCAGTGCGGGTCCCAACTTAGGGTCTATCACTCCCTAAGTGTCAACCCATGGGTGCACAGCTTTATACCTACTGATGTACGGTGGCTAAATCTTCCAAAGCCAGGAACACCTTGTGCACGCTTAACGAACCCGTCGGAACCTGCACTGCTACACCCTCGCTCTTATTTGAGCGCTTATAACCAACCCAATAAGCATGCCCCAACCCTGCCTAGCTCAAAGTTCCCGATACGACTAAGTGGGTTACTGTCTGAAATGGGTCCCTACTGCTACTAGGTTTTCCCCCAGGGTTTGTCCAAACCCAAACTTATATTGGTTAAGTTTTTTCTATCAACCCAGTTGACTTAACCCCATCCACTTATCTAATCAATATTCATTATTGGTTAAGCTTGCCTTAACCCTATCCATTTTGTTCATGTATTATTCGTTAAGTTGTCATCTTACACAGGTTAACTTAACCCCACCTACCTAACATGTTTTAGGTATCATATTCATCTTTGATAAGCATTAATTAGTTATTAATGCACATACCTCTCACATTAAGTCAATGGCTTGTGGCCGCTGGATGTGCCGGGAAGTTCTGCACAGACTTCTGCCACAAGCCAGACTTAACCTCGTGTCTAAGCATCTTTTAGTTATGCCTATGACCTCTCACATTAGACTGGCCATTTGCGGTTGCTGGTTAGGCCGGTTGGTTCCGGGTATGCTTCTACCGCAAACGGAGTCAAACCTCGTGTCTCAGCATGCTTATCTTAGCCAATTTATTCATTTGCAGTTTATGCCAATTTTAGGCTAATTATGTCAATTACCCAAAATTCCCAATTTCATATCATGCCCAACAATTAACATATATTATGCCAAATTTAACATTTGTCATGCCCAAACCAACCCAACATGTATTATGCCAAATTTCCCATCATTCCCTAAATTACCGTTCGTACATTCATCTCTATGAGATTTGGCCTAGGCTCGAAGTAGCCCGACTATAAAAACCAAAAAGGGAAGGAAGAAGGGATAAGATAAAGAATAGAAATAATAATAACAATAGGCATAAGTATGAACTGATCATAAAGATATGATAAAACTGATGATAATACCAACATGGGCATATAAGAATCATGAATCTGATGTTATAGGCTGAGATAGAATTGATGAGATTCAATCTTATTATCATGTATAATTCCCAAATCTAATTTACAACATGTCAGAATTGCTTTAGCATTATTTAAATCTAAAAATAATCAATGAATTCACAAAGATTGGATTAAGGAAGAGAATTAGGCATTGTAGTTGTTGTAGATTCGATCCCCTTTACAGAATTCCTTTACTTTGATTTGTTGAAGAAGAAGGACTAGTTTAGGTTGAGGCAGCATGGAGGCGCCATGAATTAGTGTAGTGAAATTAGTTTTAGGTCTAGGTGTGTTTATATAGGTGTAGTGAGTTAATTAGGGCCATTAGATTAGATCAGAAGCCATGGGAATCGTCCATGTCATCCAACCAATAGAATAGAGTCATGTTGCAAAAAAAAAAAAAAATGATCATTAACCAATAAGAATGAGCCATGTGTGCAACATGATGCGCAGCAGCAGGGTGTTGACACCCACACGTCATATGTGTGTATACATATATTTATTTATTTATTCTTTTTAACCATTTTTCAAATTAATCCTCCAATTGACCCTTTTCACACTAAACCGCTTTTTAATTGAACTGCGTTCACAAGCCACTTTTTAGCCATTTCCCTAAAACAAAAATATGATGCTGACGGGGATCGAACTTTGTACCTCCTGTACACAAGTCACATGCTCTAACCAACTGAGCTACTTAGTCTTTTGTTTACAAGACTTAGGACAATGGTATCCATTATTTTTTCTCATTCCTTTTTTTTCATGTTTTTTTGCAATATTTAAAGATACCTTTTTCATCCTAAATCAATTTTCTGCAAACCATATGTCTAAATTGACTAGGAAATCGCCATGAACGCAATGACGCTAATTTCGTGACCTAATTCCTGAAGCTTCTCAAATTTTCTTTTTTATTTCTATTTAATTGTTCGCATGCATTTCTTCGCATTTCATGTATTGCCTTTAATTTGTTTTATTAATCTTTTTCCTTCATTTCACTGAATGAACTTATTACATGCAAATTTATTTTCATTATTTAATTTTTCTCTTAAATATATTTATGTATATAATATATATACACATATTTGCACATTTTTAATTTCATCAAAAATGCGGGGTGTTACAATACATACACGAGATACAATTCGTGTATATAGATGGCGTGCAACATGGGATTCCTACACTCTTGAAGCAACTCTAGATTCATACACTAGATATTGTTCCATGCAGGATCATTAATTCATTCTTCCAGCTACGTCTTGCAGCTTCAAAATTTTATATCACTCATTTTTAATTCAAATGCTTGTAAGTAATTTCCTTTTCCCGATCATCACAGTGATCATCCTACATTGTGTACTAGATAATTTTGTCAGACTTTTGTACTAGATATATTGAGTTGAGTGATTATTAAGTTTTTTGTGAACAAAAGGTTTTTTATTTGTAACATTATAAAATGAAATATCTGCTTGCAATATAATGTAACATAAGCTTAGTAATCTAGAATGCACATTCATAATCATAGAGCATATGATACATTAGATGCATCTGCTAGCATATGGAGCAATATTATTAATATACAATGCAATTGATGTCACCTTAGGATAGAATTATTTTTTCAATGGCCTTTCATTGGTTTGTTTAAAATTAACTTTAACAAAAAAAAAATTATGTCTAGGTTAGTAACCTGTTTTTAGGTATAGCAGGTCAGCTCCTTTTTTCACTTAAGAATTCAATTAAGTATACACTGATATTCTTCCCCTTAAATATCAGGCCTTAAATACCAGGTCTTCATATTTTCAGGTCTAGGGTCTCATATATCTTATCTATAAATACAAAGCCTTTTCTATTTCTCATCAACCGTAGAGAACCACCTTCCTCCCTTTCAATCTTCTAACTAGTTTGCAAAGACTTCTAAATTTAGGTAACCTGTTTACATTACTTTTTTATTTCATTTTTTGCAAAATCGATATCATAGTACTTGAGCATCCTTTTATTTTAAATTAGAATTTACCATTAATTTAATGCTAACAATTTGTTCACATCAGAACTTTCATATTCATAGTACTTGTTTGCTATTTTTTTCGTTTTATCTGCTAAAATAGTCAATAAAAAATCACTACTATGTCACAGTCGATTGTTGATTATTCGGCTGAATCAAATTTTTTTTTGGAAGAAATATCAAGAATGTCAGATTCTTCAGTTTAATTATTTATTTATTTCTGCAATGTTAGTTTATTTATCTTAGAATTTTAGTTTTTGAAATTAACAATGCTACTTTTAGGTATTTATTTTAATAATATACTTCATTGATATATAATTTATTTATTACACTTATTATTGCATTATTTATCTTTTTTAATTGACGATTCACAAATATAATGATATATTTGTAAGCAAATATTTGTTTGATTTCTTATTTCATTTTATAAAATTGGTAACGATTCAGAATATATTAATTAATACAATTTACATATTTGAACTAATTTACATTAATAACATATTTTTAGTCTGAAGTTGGTTTACATTTAAATTTAATTTAGTTGACTTTTTTACTTTATTTGTTACTTTTATTTTCTTTTAAAATACTCTAATTTTTTTAAATAAAATCTAATCTGAAGTATGTTTTAACAAATAATTTTTATTTCATAACGAACACTTTAATGGTCGGTTTTCCCACATGTCAACAATTGAATTTGTGTCCATATCCTAAGAGTATAAAAATGTAAGGGAGTTAACAAAATTGCCATTAAAAGCTATACATATACTTAAACAATACCTGTGAAGTAGACTAATCTAAAAAAGTTGTCCGAAATTTGTTTTCCACCTATCACAGGGAGGATTGCTTATTGCCAAAGGCTGCATAGAAGAATAAGTTGAAGGAAAAAGGAAATCAGCTTTTTATCATGTACACAATATCATAACAAAGGTATCAGTATTATTGATGGGTATGCAGATATCAAAACCTTTATGATAGAACAATGTATCTGCTATCACGTGGGCAGAGGAAATTTAGTAGAAAAATAAGATAGTTCAACTATCAAATCATGATAAAACTGGGAAAAGAGAAATCCGTGAAACAAAGCAATGATGCATCACATTTAATAACAATGACCAACAGTAGACGTTGTCATGGATGGAGAAGTCAAAACATAATTAGTGCTTAAACAAGCGGTAAGAAATAGTAGTAGAAAGCTGTAACAACCCAATTTTTAGGGTTGCTAATTTTGAAAATCATTCAACTAATTATTGTCATTATAGCAAAATTAATTTGAAACTTAAATGAATTTCTCATTAGAACATGAATATTTTGTTTACATCGGGATTTTTTTGATTAACTGACTATTGATGATGGAGGATCAATGTCGTTAAGTTGTTCATTGGTACATAATTAAATTAAAAAATAAAGTGAAAGTGAGGATTCTGAAAGTATTTGCAATGAAACAATTAATAGTTAGTTTGGTAACTTTAATTAATAAATTTATACATTTTTCTAAAAGTAGAAAAAAAGCATATTTTTTTTTTACAAAGTATGTATTTATGTTAGGAAAAGAGAATTATTTTTTTACAAAATATATGACACGACCCGAACTTCCCTGTGAAGGAAAGCGCAGACAGCGTTGAGTACAAGACAAATCAGAACGCAGAAGGAAGAACATTTCATTGTTATTACAACAATTCCATCAGATACAAGAATATACAGAGTATAAATGAATATTACACAGAAGTATCAGAGATTTAGATTACATTTAAATACATAGCAGCGGAAAATAATACAATACACAACTGAAGGAGATATACGGATACAAAGCTTTCCGGATATCGTTCCAGCTGTAAACCAGGATCCTGTGAACATAAATCTGCAAAACCAAAACTACTAGTTGCCCGTGTCGAAAATAGGGGCACCCAGAGTTTAGGTTAAAACAATAAACTCCAGGTCAGTCATGTGACTGGTGTGAGAACTAAAACAGTTATTTAAAGCTTTACTTTAAAAGAGAGTAATTCAAGGGACCACGCCGTATAACACGGAATGGGTTTCCTCCCAAGAATACCAGTGCCTAGAAAAGACAACGCAATGCTTTTTCGAAAAATGAAGCTATTATAAGACCCAGGTCCCATCACACAATGCAACGCAAGCCGGAGGATAGGGTTTTACCTTATAACAGATAAACATGCTTGGTACGTTTAAAACAAATCATTTGATACTATAATAAGTGTATAGTGTCAAAACAATTTCAATCATAAATATAAATCATAGACGACATAAGTGCCCCATACCACTATGTCGCCATACTAGGCTCTACAAATAAAGCCGAAATACACGTATTGGAAATTGGATTTTCGTCATGAGTCGAGGCAAGGGGCAAGCTCCTCTCCGCTTTTGAGACACTCTAGCAAATGCCTCAGGACTACACACTCTGGGTAACCCCTGGGATCCTCCAAGACCGGTCCACTCTTACGTTTGAGGATTAGTTATTCCTGAACACACGTTTCCCAGCCCTATAGGACCTATAATCGAGGCGCCTCGCATCCAAACCACAAAGGTGAAAAGTATGTAAATGTCAGGGCTGGTAGGTCATTGACACCACCCATAGCTAGAAAGAAACGTCGTGCACTCCTTGGGTCCTCATCCCGTTTTTGACTCATACCGAGGTGTGAGGCTCGCGAATCCACGCTATACACAAAGCTGCCACGTAGGCCGTGCTTTGATCATCAACCACAAGACTTTGCTTTTCAATAGAAGCCTTGATCCATGCAACTCAGTGTGCCACACAGGCAATTCATGCCATGCGATTGATATCTATCGATATATAACCTCTAAGCTCGTACGTCGCAGAGAAGGGCGTTAAGCAAGAGAATAAATTCTCTGCCGCCAAACAGATATATATTTAACAGAAATCAATCAACGCAGAATAAAATCCAATGTCAGACACACAATCCATTTACAAGTTCGTTCTGGGTCTGAACGAAACCGGAGGCTCTTTCCTCGCATATCCATCGATCTCCAAGTACGTCTGGACGACCACCAACTGATTCCCTCATCTTGGGTGTACAACCCAATCAAGATCATCAGTAATCACCCAAACGATGTGAAGACTTCCGGTCTTCAACCACCGTCTTCATCTTCGACATATCGTCGAATCGGTTTTTCAAAATGGGTATAAACCCGGCCTTTCCGAACAACCCGTGTATATTAAAAACAAATGTTACACAAACACAACATACGCCTCATTCCAATTCATTAGTCACTAACCGTAAATCGATAAGAGAACAAATCCCCAAATATTAACCCCGAAGGCCGAAACCAACATCAGATCAATACCCAGGAAACCATTCTTCTTAACTAACCTACAACTAGTTTCTACATTTCAATTCTTAGGGAAAGGTTCCCATTAATTTTATCAAAGATAAATTCTTTAAAATTTATTCTTTAATCTTCCATTGGATGTCATATCAAACCAAATTATGGTTTTCCAAACTAGTCGAGATTAGCGAACCACACCGAAGTAATTATTTATTTTATTTCCCAATCCCAACCTATTCATCCCATGAAGCAAAACTAGTAATACTCCATAACTAACACCGTGGTGTTATCGGTAAATTTAATTACCATTTCACATTCAAATCTAATTAAAGATTTGACTATCGTTTTGGAGCAAAACTGGTGATACTCCATTCTCGCTCACTTTCTAAATTTGATAATTTAGATTATCAATTCACATTTCAATCTAATTGCAGATTCATTAAAACTCCTTTTACTGGGTTAAAGAACTAATGTCATTTAAAACACAGTTCACGATAAACCCAAATCACATTCTATTTATTATCGGGTTAAAGAACTAGTGTTATTTAAAACACCGTTCATGATAAACCCACAAATCAATTCTATTTAAAATCCATTTCAAATCCAATTTATTTATTTAAAAATAAATGGGTTTAATTTTAGTTCAAAACTAGTTCATTTCGATAAAAATCTATTTTTATCTTTTTAAATATGGAGTTTTTCATCCCAATTTTTCCCAAATCATTCCTTATGATTTTACACAAATTATTGATATTTTTAATAATTTTATCCAGGCCCGTACAGTCGATTTCCAATAGCGGCCATCGAACTGCACTTACAGCAACCTTTCCCAAATTTGATTTGGACGTATCTCCAAATCCAACCGTTAGATTTCAAATTTCTAATATTCATTAGAAAGCTCTTTTCGATACGAACCCAACGGTTCCGGTTTTAGGAGAATCCGACATTCGGATCTCCCGTAATGTCCATTCGAAGTCTATGGTCGAAATTTACGAACTGCTGCGGCGCGGCGCGTTCTATTCAGGCCATTATATTATATATATAATATATATAATATATATTTCGTCGATTTCTATTCAAAACGAATTATATAAATAGATTCAAATTTGTTTCAAAAACAATTTCAACCTTTATTTTAAATTCAAATCAAAATTTAATTTTCTATTATAAATCCGTTTTAAAATTCATTTCAATTCAATTCAAATTTCAATTCAATTTCAATTCATTTCAAATTCGTTTTCTGTTCAAATCAAATTCAATTCGTTTTCTGTTCAATTCAAATTCAATTCGTTTTCTATTCAATTCAAATTCAATTCGTTTTCTATTCAATTCAAATTCAATTCGTTTTCTATTCAATTCAAATTCAATTCGTTTTCTATTCAATTCAAATTATAAAAACGAATATATTCGATATAAATATCGTTCGCGTCAAAATAGCGCATCTCTAATCAACACGGCTTTATATATTTCAATAACTTCGTTATTCTATTCAACAAATGAATCTATATTTCTTTCAATACATGACTCTATATTTTTGTCAACACACGACTAATCTCAACGAATGAGTACTGTCCACGTGTGACTATTTTTGTTATTTAATATACTTTATAAAAATTATGGTATCCATCGTTTGATTTCAAATCAGACTCCAACCGTAAACTAGTAAGAGAACGATTCCCTAAATATTAACCCCGAAGGCCGAAACCAACATCAGATCAATACCCAGGAGACCACTCATCTTATCTATTTTCCAGTTAGTTTCTAATTTTATATATGATAAAGATGTAAATTTTATTGTTAAAATATTTCATTCAACACATGACTAATCTCAACGGATGAGTACTGTCAACACATGAACCTTTATTTTATAATATTCTTTATTTTCTAAATTGGAATGAGGCCCAATCAATCACCATACAAAGTTAATTATATGGATTCCATACAACACATGTATATAATAGCAACGATACATAATCAACCATCATCCAAAGTGCACTACACTGTATAAGCATCAAATATAGATATCTAACGCTTATAACAGCCTGTCAATCAATCGATCGACATACAACTAATTATTGGGATTAGTGTATGCTGTATTTTATCCCAATACCCGTGTGGGTTTCATACAATCAAACACAAATTTTATTTGTACAGTTGAGCGATGTGTAAAATTTACCGTCCCAATCAATGTCATTCAAATAGGTGTAAATAAATAAACTGTCCAGTTTGTAAATGAATATTTATTTATTCATGTTCACGTTAAAAATTATATTTTTAACAACCAAATTCATTTATTTATTCACATTCACGTTAAAAATTATATTTTTAATGACCAAATTATTTTATTCAACCTATGAATATATTTTATTATCTATTTCACATCAACATCACAAACAATTTCCACAACACATCAATCAAACAAACAAGCCATCCATGGTCTGTGGATGACGGGTGTCGGGTGCTGCTAAGCACCGTCTGCATCCTAGTATATATATATAACTAGAAAAAGAGATTGAAGAGTGAGAAATTCTCACCAATAGCTAATCCAAACGCCACGACTCTTCTTAAGTAGAAGTCTTCGCCGTTCTCGCCTTTTGTCACTTTCGTTGCCCGTAGCCACTACATATATAAAAATCACATTTTTATATTGCTATTCAATATATAAAAATCGAATTTTACTTTGCTGTTCAATATATAAAAATCGAATTTTTACTTCTCTATTCAATATATAAAAATCGAATTTTTACTTCGCTATTCAATATATAAAAATCGAGTTTTTACTTCGCTATTCAATATATAAAAATCGAATTTTTACTTCGCTATTCAATATATAAAAATCGAATTTTTACTTCGCCATTCAATATATAAAAATTGAATTTTTACTTCGCTATTCAATATATAAAAATCAAAT
Source organism: Allium sativum (assembly GCA_030737875.1). Taxonomy (NCBI): domain Eukaryota; kingdom Viridiplantae; phylum Streptophyta; class Magnoliopsida; order Asparagales; family Amaryllidaceae; genus Allium; species Allium sativum. The sequence goes on along the minus strand of CM060912.1, from coordinate 874,362,225 downwards.
TTTTACTTCGCTATTCAATATATAAAAATAGAATTTTTTACTTCGCTATTCAATATATAAAAATCGAATTTTTATATCGTTGCTATGTATATAAAAATTATATTTTTACATCACTATTCTATATAGATAAAAATTCTATTTTTACCACGGTGCTCATATAATAAAATTTTATTTTTATCACGCTATTCTCTATATAAAGATTTCGCCTTTTTCAAATAAAAAGATTTCGCCTTTTCATCTCATCACTATAAAAATCACATTTTTATTTCAACGTATATATAATAAAAATCAGATTTTTATTTCTCTACTTATATAAAGATGATATTTTTACTATCTTACCTATATAAAGATCATATTTTTATATGGCAACTTCTATAAAGATCACATCTTTATTACTCTACATTAAAAAAAATCGTATTTTTATATTTTATACCTTATAAAAATCATATTTTTATTATCTATACTATACAAAAATCATATCTATAATCTGAGAATCATTCTATTCCTTCTACTATATAAAAACTGATTTTATATTTTTATATAAACTGTTTACTTCATATAATTAAAATAAGTAAATAAAAATAAATAAATAATAAAAAAGATAAACGAACTTACATTGATTGATCAAGGGGAAAGGGGGGGGTTTCACTGTCGAAGGGGTGCTCGAGGGGGCCTGCGGTCGGGGTTTGGCCAGTGGTGGTCGGGTTTTGGTCGAACGGGGTAGGGTTTTTGGGTCTGTTACAAATGGGGAAGGAGAAGCATCAGGGAGGCTCACTAGAGGGGGGAGGAGGTGCGACCGACGTGGGGAAAGGACCGCCGGAGGTGCGGTGGCCGGGCAGCGTCAGGCGGCGGCGGATTTTGAAGGGCGCTCGTCGTTTTTTTTCTTTTATCGATTTTTCTAATCGGATTTCAGAAGAATGGGGGGGGGGGGTATATAATAAAATATATATTAATTTATTTTAATTTCTTTTTTAAAAAGTAACTTTTTATTTCGAAGTCGAAATCAAACCCACCGCCTGTCGTCCATAGCGTTTTACCCCCATTCCGAACACAATGGGATATGTGTCGTAAGCTGATTCGATCGTTTCGATCAGTTTTCGTCAAAATCAACATATAACTCTATATATTGAATTTGAACGCGCATTTCTATTTACTGGGGTCACATACTAACTCTAAAAATTCCAGGAAATATTTTCTAGCTTCGTATTGACAATACGGTACTAACAAAACTAATTTCGTCGAATTCTGAGACCGTTTGAAAAATGGCCATTTTCCAGTCGATTAAAATCAACTAAAATTGGTCAAACGCGTTTTCCTTTGCCACGCTCACATATTGGCTTCAAAAATTATGAAATTTGAAACCTAGCAATAACTTTACATCCTGGATCCAACAAAAGTGGTTTCGTCGAAATCCAAGGTCGTTTGCAAAATTTCCATTTTTAGGGCCTGAATTTCATAGCGACTATTCAGAATTTTCAACTGGACATATCTTTTGATTCCCGCTATGAAATTTTGATTTTTCGGATCCATTGGAAAGATATTCACAATTAGATTCTATTATTTACAGTTTCGCTAAAATCCGGTTTGTTTTGCACCCGGTACATTCAATTGAAGTTTGAAATCGACTTATCGAACTACCGCGCCATTTTCAATTCTATTTATAATTATTTATATTCTAACGACGATCTATATAAATATATACGTTCGATTCTATTCAAAATAAATTTGTCGTCGATATTATTTAAAATAATTCATTTTAAATGTTCAAAATTCGCTAAAATTGCCAAAATAAAATTTTTAAACTGACCTAGATTTCCGGGTTATTACAATCTCCCCCACTTAAAACTTTTCGTCCCCGAAAAGGAACAAAGTCAAAAGTGGTTTGATTAATTAACTCTACGTTCGATCTGGCTTCCATTCTCCAACTTTTCAGTTTCTGAGAATTTTCAAATTCTTCAAAAGTTTGGCTAACACCCGGAATTTTCGAAAATTTTCGCCATAACCTCCTTTGTACGGGGAGAGTATTGGAAATTTATTGGGCCGTATTAGGTACCCAATAAATCCTAATAAGCATACACATATTTATAGTGATATATTCTGGTGTTTACAGGGGAGCGTGTATTGATAATAACTCCAGAGAATAAATTCTCGTCACCCTGTCAAAGCCTGAGGGAGTGTGTATTTTAAAAGCTCCAGGGGATAAATCCCCGTCACCTCGTCCCGTGTGGGAAATAAATAGTCCATGTGTCGTATCTAATAACTAAAGAGACGTGATTATTGTCAACTCTAGACCCGTGTGGGGTTTTTATTAATCTGGCAATTTTATCGTTACAGTTTAAACAGTCCATATCAATCATCAGTTCAACCTGTAAAATATAGTCATCGCCATACAAGCCTCTCGCTCGTATGGTAAATCTTCCACCTCGTCACACAAGCTCCAAATGCTTATGTGGTATATGATGAAGTATGCCTATCTTCCGGAAGTATGCCATGTAATGTAGTTCAAAATTAATTGTTGTTATCCTATGGCGATGTTTATTATTTCACACAGAATAACCAGCACTCCGCATCCAATGGCACTCACAGGAGTTGATATAATAATATTTCGCATCCAACTCATTAAGGTTTACCTATTTGTCGGGCATGCAAATAAAATCTTTACTCAACAGCTATCCAATTTCCTGTTCAAATATATATAATGCACATGTATATATTTCTAACTATTTTCTAATCAGTTCAATGTGTGATTTAATTGAATAAATTTGTTCTGGTTTTTATTGATGATATTCTAATCTTCTCTAAATCAAAGGCCGAAAAGGAACAAAGCCGAAAGTTGTTTAACAAATCAACTCAACTTCCATTATTTTGACTACGACTTAAGTTCTTCAACTTTTCAGTTTCTAAGAACTTTTCAAATTTTTCAAAAATTTGGTTAACACCCTAAATTTTCGAAAAATTTCGCCATAACCTCCCCTGCACCGGGAGCAACGGAAAAATCCCGAAATTGCCATACAGGCCTTCTGATCTCAAAAAGAAAAAGAAAAAGCCAAGCAGCTAGCCAATCGGCTCATAAAATCATCATCACCCAAACAAAACAGTAAATTATAGTAAACATGTACCTATTTGTCGGGCGATCAAATTTTATTCTTCGGCTCTAGCCTCCTTGCCATGACCTGTTCAATATAAGTACATGTATGCAAGCAAATGCGACCAATTTCAATACAATTCATTTGATTCAATTAGGCTAAATGGTTCAAAATTATTAAACAAATAAACAAACAACACAAACATCAATTATTTAGTGGATTAACGTTTCAAATTCATAACTTTGATACATATACAGAAAATCATGTTTTTGATGCCAATTCACAATAATAAATCTATCTATATAAGTTTTGGTTCTCACACCAGTCTAATGGAAATATATAGAAATCACACCTTCGAAATTCGAATATGAATACTGATGATGATGCACCATCATCAGAATCATCCCCGGATGTCTAGAATGTGATTCTATATCTACCTAGTATATTAAAACTTCGAATATACGTTCATGACGCGTATACGCGAAATCTTTATATACTCGATTGTCCAAATTCAAAATAAATAAATAATCAAATACGTATAAAATGGTTTAAATTTTAAAATAAAATTGTTTTCATTTGAAAAATATACTCTTCACACTCGTTCTAGGATACTACTAATCCCATCTCTAAGGAGTCATTCTAATTGGATATTACTAATCCAATATTTGATGAATTCTTTCGTTCGGTTCTAATGTGTCTTGTTCTCGAGCTCTGTAAACCAAAGCTCTGATACCAAACTGACACGACCCGAACTTCCCCGTGAAGGAAAGCGCAGATAGCGTTGAGTACAAGACAAATCAGAACGCAGACGGAAGAACATTTCATTGCTATTACAACAATTCCATCAGATACAAGAATATACAGAGTATAAATGAATATTAGACAGAAATATCAGAGATTTAGATTACATTTAAATACATAGCAGCGGAAAATAATACAATACACAACGGAAGGAGATATACGGATACAAATCTTTCCGGATATCGTTCCAACTGTAAACCAGGATCCTGTGAATATAAATCTACAAAACCAAAACTACTAGCTGCTCGTGTCGAAAATAGAGGCACCCAGAGTTTAGGTTAAAACAATAAACTCCAGGTCAGTCATGTGACTGGTGTGAGAACAAAAACAATTATTTAAAGCTTTACTTTAAAAGAGAGTAATTCAAGGGACCGCGCCGTATAACACGGAACGGGTTTCCTCCAAAGAATACCAGTGCATAGAAAAGACAACGCAATGCTTTTTCGAAAAATGAAGCTATTATAAGACCCAGGTCCCATCACACAATGCAACGCAAGCCGGAGGATAGGGTTTTACCTTATAACAGCCAAACATGCTTGGTACGTTTAAAACAAATCATTTGATACTATAATAAGTGTATAGTGTCAAAACAATTTCAATCATAAATATAAATCATAGACGGCATAAGTGCCCCATACCACTATGTCGCCATACTAGGCTCTACAAATAAAGCCGAAACACACGCATTGGAAATTGGATTTCCGTCATGAGTCGAGGCACGGGGCAAGCTCCTCTCCGCTTTCGAGACACTCTAGCAAATGCCTCAGGACTACACACTCTGGGTAACCCCTGAGATCCTCCAAGACCGGTCCTCTCTTACGTTTGAGGATTAGTTATTCCTGAACACACGTTTCACGGCCCTATAGGACCTATAATCGAGGCGCCTCGCATTAACCACAAAGGTGAAAAGTATATAAATGTCAGGGCTGGTAGGTCACTGACACCACCCATAGCTAGAAAGAAACGTCGTGCACTCCTTGGGTCCTCATCCCGTTTTTGACTCATACCGAGGTGTGAGGCTCGCGAATCCACGCTATACACAAAGCTGCCACGTAGGCCGTGCTTTGATCATCAACCACAAGACTTTGCTTTTCAAAAGAAGCCTTGATCCATGCCACTCAGCGTGCCACACAGGCAATTCATGCCATGCGATTGATATCTATCGATATATAACCTCTAAGCTCGTACGTCGTAGAGAAGGGCGTTAAGCAAGAGAATAAATTCTCCGCCGCTAAACAGATATATATTTAACAGAAATCAATCAACACAGAATAAAATCCAATGTCAGACACACAATCCATTTATAAGTTCGTTCTGGGTCTGAACGGAACCAGAGGCTCTTTCCTCGCATATCCATCGATCTCCAAGTACGTCTGGACGACCACCAACTGATTCCCTCATCTTGGGTGTACAGCCCAATCAAGATCATCAGTAATCACCCAAACGATGTGAAGACTTCCGGTCTTCAACCACCGTCTTCATCTTCGACATATCGTCGAATCGGTTATTTAGAATGGGTATAAACCCAGCCTTTCCGAACAACCCGCATATATTAAAAACAAATGTTACACAAACACAACATACACCTCTTTCCAATTCATTAGTCACTAACCATAAATCAGTAAGAGAGCAATTCCCCAAATATTAACCCCGAAGGCCGAAACCAACATCAGATCAATACCCAGAAAACCATTCTTCTTAACTAACCTACAACTAGTTTCTACATTTCAATTCTTAGGGAAAGGTTCCCATTAATTTTATCAAAGATAAATTCTTTAAAATTTATTCTTTAATCTTCCATTGGATGTCATATCAAACCAAATTATGGTTTTCCAAACTAGTCGAGATAGGCGAACCACACCGAAGTAATTATTTATTTTATTTCCCAATCCCAACCTATTCATCCCATGAAGCAAAACTAGTAATACTCCATATCTAACATCGTGGTGTTGTCGGTAAATTTAATTACCATTTCACGTTCAAATCTAATTAAAGATTTGACTATCGTTTTGGAGCAAAACTGGTGATACTCCATTCTCGCTCACTTTCTAAATTTGATAATTTAGATTATCAATTCACATTTCAATCTAATTGCAGATTCATTAAAACTCCTTTTACTGGGTTAAAGAACTAATGTCATTTAAAACATAGTTCACGATAAACCCAAATCACATTCTATTTATTATCGGGTTAAAGAACTAGTGTTATTTAAAACACCGTTCACGATAAACCCACAAATCAATTCTATTTAAAATCCATTTCAAATCCAATTTATTTATTTAAAAATAAATGGGTTTTAATTTTAGTTCAAAACTAGTTCATTTTGATAAAAATCTATTTTTATCTTTTTAAATATGGAGTTTTTCATCCCAATTTTTCCCAAATCATTCCTTATGATTTTACACAAATTATTGATATTTTTAATAATTTTATCCAGGCCCGTACAGTCGATTTCCAACAGCAGCCATCGAACTGCACTTACAGCGACCTTTTCCAAATTTGATTTGAACGTATCTCCAAATCCAACCGTTAGATTTCAAATTTATAATATTCATTAGAAAGCTCTTTTCGATACGAACCCAACGGTTCCGGTTTTAGGAGAATCCGACGGTCGGATCTCCCGTAATGTCCATTCGAAGTCAATGGTCGAAATTTACGAACTACCGCGGCGCGGCGTTCTATTCAGGCCATTATATTATATATATAATATATATTTCGTCGATTTCTATTCAAAACGAATTTTATAAATAGATTCAAATTTGTTTCAAAAACAATTTCAACCTTTATTTTAAATTCAAATCAAAATTTAATTTTCTATTATAAATCCGTTTTAAAATTCATTTCAATTCAATTCAAATTTCAATTCAATTTGAATTCATTTCAAATTCGTTTTCTGATTAAATCAAATTCAATTCGTTTTCTGTTCAATTCAAATTCAATTCGTTTTCTATTCAATTCAAATTCAATTCGTTTTCTATTCAATTCAAATTCAATTCGTTTTCTATTCAATTCAAATTCAGTTCGTTTTCTACTCAATTCAAATTATAAAAACGAATATATTCGATATAAATATCGTTCGCGTCAAAATATCGCATCTCTAATCAACACGACTTTATATATTTCAATAACTTCGTTATTCTATTCAACAAATGAATCTATATTTCTTTCAATACATGACTCTATATTTTTGTCAACACACGACTAATCTCAACGAATGAGTACTGTCCACGTGTGACTATTTTTGTTATTTAATATATTTTATAAAAATTATGGTATCCATCGTTTGATTTCAAATCAGACTCCAACCGTAAACTAGTAAGAGAATGATTCCCTAAATATTAACCCCGAAGGCCGAAACCAACATCAGATCAATACCTAGGAGACCACTCGTCTTATCTATTTTCCAGTTAGTTTCTAATTTTATATATGATAAAGATGTAAATTTTATTGTTAAAATATTTCGTTCAACACATGACTAATCTCAACGGATGAGTACTGTCAACACATGAACCTTTATTTTATAATATTCTTTATTTTCTAAATTGGAATGAGGCCCAATCAATCACCATACAAAGTTAATTATATGGATTCCATACAACACATGTATATAATAGCAACGATACATAATCAACCATCATCCAAAGTGCACTACACTGTATAAGCATCAAATATATATATCTAACGCTTATAACAGCCTGTCAATCAATCGATCGACATACAACTAATTATTAGGATTAGTGTATGCCGTATTTTATCCCAATACCCGTGTGGGGTTTCATACAATCAAACATAGATTTTATTTGTGCAGTTGAGCGATGTGTAAAATTTATCGTCCCAATCAATGTCATTCAAATAGGTGTACATAAACAAACCGTCCGGTTTGTAAATGAATATTTATTTATTCACGTTCACGTTAAAAATTATATTTTTAACGACCAAATTTATTTATTTATTCACATTCACGTTAAAAATTTTATTTTTAACCACCAAATTATTTTATTCAACCTATGAATATATTTTATTATCTATTTCACATCAACATCACAAACAATTTCCACAACACATCAATCAAACAAACAAGCCATCCATGGTCTGTGGATGACGGGTGTCGGGTGCTGCTAAGCACCGTCTGCATCCTAGTATATATATATAACTAGAAAAAGAGATTGAAGAGTGAGAAATTATCACCAATAGCTAATCCAAACGCCACGACTCTTCTTAAGTAGAAGTCTTCGCTGTTCTCGCCTTTTGTCACTTTCGTTGCCCGTAGCCACTACATATATAAAAGTCACATTTTTATATTGCTATTCAATATATAAAAATCGAGTTTTTACTTCGCTATTCAATATATAAAAATCGAATTTTTACTTCGCTATTCAATATATAAAAATCGAATTTTTACTTCGTCATTCAATATATAAAAATTGAATTTTTACTTCGCTATTCAATATATAAAAATCAAATTTTTACTTCGCTATTCAATATATAAAAATAGAATTTTTTACTTCGCTATTCAATATATAAAAATCGAATTTTTATATCGTTGCTATGTATATAAAAATTATATTTTTACATCACTATTCTATATAGATAAAAATTCTATTTTTACCACGGTGCTCATATAATAAAATTTTATTTTTATCACGCTATTCTCTATATAAAGATTTCGCCTTTTTCAAATAAAAAGATTTCGCCTTTTCATCTCATCACTATAAAAATCACATTTTTATTTCAACGTATATATAATAAAAATCAGATTTTTATTTCTCTACTTATATAAAGATGATATTTTTACTATCTTACCTATATAAAGATCATATTTTTATATGGCAACTTCTATAAAGATCACATCTTTATTACTCTACATTAAAAAAATCGTATTTTTATATTTTCTACCTTATAAAAATCATATTTTTATTATCTATACTATACAAAAATCATATCTATAATCTGAGAATCATTCTATTCCTTCTACTATATAAAAACTGATTTTATATTTTTATATAAACTGTTTACTTCATATAATTAAAATAAGTAAATAAAAATAAATAAATAATAAAAAAGATAAACGAACTTACATTGATTGATCAAGGGGAAAGGGGGGGTTTTCACTGTCGGAGGGGTGCTCGAGGGGGCCTGCGGTCGGGGTTTGGCCAGTGGTGGCCGGGTTTTGGTCGAACGGGGTAGGTTTTTGGGTTTGGTGCAAATGGGGAGGGAGAAGCATCGGGGAGGCTCACTGGAGGGTGGAGGAGGTGCGACCGACATGGGGGAAGGACCGCCGGAGGTGCGGTGGCCGGGCGGCGTCAGGCGGCGGCGGATTTTGAAGGGCGCTCGTCGTTTTTTTTCTTCTATCGATTTTTCTAATCGGATTTCAGAAGAATGAGGGGGGGGGGGGTTATATAATAAAATATATATTAATTTATTTTAATTTCTCTTTTAAAAAGTAACTTTTTTATTTCGAAGTCGAAATCAAACCCACCGCCTGTCGTCCCTAGCGTTTTTCCCTCATTCCGAACATAATGGGATATGTGTCATAAGCTGATTCTATCATTTTGATCAGTTTTCGTCAAAATCAACATATAACTCTATATATTGAATTTGAACGCGCATTTCTATTTACTGGGGTCACATACTAACTCTAAAAATTCCAGGAAATATTTTCTAGCTTCGTATTGACGATACGGTCCTAACAAAACTAATTTCATCGAATTCTAAGACCGTTTGAAAAATGGCCATTTTTCAGTCGATTAAAATCAACTGAAACCGGTCAAACGCGTTTTCCTTTGCCACGCTCACATATTGGCTTCAGAAATTATGAAATTTGAAACCTAGCAATAACTTTACATCCCGGATCCAACAAAATTGGTTTCGTCGAAATCCGAGGTCGTTTGAAAATTTTCCATTTTTAAGGGCCTGAATTCCATAGCGACTATTCAGAATTTTCAACTGGACATATCTTTTGATTCCCGCTATGAAATTTTGATTTTTCAGATTCGTTGGAAAGATATTCACAATTAGATTCTATTATTTTCAGTTTCGCTAAAATCCGGTTTGTTTTGCACTCGGTACATTCAATTGAAGTTTGAAATCGAATTATCGAACTACCGCGCCATTTTCAATTCTATTTATAATTATATATAATTATTTATATTCTAACGACGATCTATATAAATATATACGTTCGATTCTATTCAAAATAAATTTTTCGTTGATATTATTTAAAATAATTCATTTTAAATGTTCAAAATTCGATAAAATTGCCAAATTAAAAATTTTAAACTGGCCCAGATTTCCGGGTTATTACAATATATGTAAGTATATATGTAAAAAATATATATATTAGTTAAGTACATATTTAAAGAAAGATCTAGAATGTGAACAAATATAGAAAGAAAATATAAATTGATGAGATAATATTAAGAAGCAAAAGAAAATATTAAAGATAGGGAATATTTTGTGAGAAGTTTGTAGATTAGAGACTTATATATAAAAATATTTATCAACCCTTATCTCCCTTTTCAATATAAAACCTATTCATTCAAACTTCAAAACAAAAATAAAATCAATCCTCCTAAAATTAAATTGTTGTTTGGATTCCCAATTCTCCACAATTGAAGAGGGAAGATCTAGCAATTCAAAAGCTAGCTAATTCAGGGCTTGTGGGGTTGCTTTTGGAATTTTAGAAGGAAGCTAGCTAATTCAGGGCTTATAGGGTCGCTTTTGGAGTTTTAGGTGAGTGAATTTCTAATATTTCTTTCTTTATTTACATGATTGTAGATGCATGTAAACATAAAGAGGAAATATTGTCCTAATTGGTGTTTTTTCTTTGCCTTTCTTATACTTGTCTAATGAAATGGTTGTATTATTGAAATTTGATTAAAATGTTGGATTAATGATGAGGTTGTTGGTTGTAGGAAAATTGAAGTAGAAAAAGAAACAATTCAACCTTGATGCATGATATGTCTTGAAATTGCATTGTAGTTGTATGTTGAAATGCAAAAAAGAGAGTTTGATTGATATATGCTAAAAGTATTTGGAGCACAACTCTCTCGTCTTTAATCAGAATTTGATAACTTTAGAAGTTTCGGAAAGCCCATACATTTTTCTACAACTTTTATGTTTTCTAAAGTTTTGAAGTTTATTTGCTCGAAATTGAGTTACACGCTGTTACTATATCTCTGTCCTGAGCTTTGTAAAACAAGTTTTGTAACATAGAAATTGTTTTGGGAATAACTTTTTGGTTTCTTATCAGATTTAGATAATTCTTGTAGTTCTGGAAATCTAAGACTTTAAGGAACAACTTTCATGCCTTAAGAATTGTCAAATTTTGAAGTTTACATAGTCAAAAATGCATTTTTACTTTGATATACTGAGAATGAAGAATAAATCTGAGCAGAAAATGATTGTCAATAAATATTAATTTTGTAATAATTGGAATGAATTTTGGCTTTGAAATTTTTTACATGTAAACAAGATTGATGTTCAAAGGTATTGAAAAAAGTTAAATGTTAAATTTTGAATTTCTGTAATTATTTCAAAATGGATATATGAAAATTGACATTTTTTAACCTATGCTGAAAATGGTTGTTAAAGAACTACAAATCTCTACCAACTGGTATATTTTCTAACATTTAAATTTTGTGCACATAAACTACATCCAAATTCAAAGCCAGTGTAAAAATTTTGAGTTAAAAATGTTACATTTCAAATTTTTATGATTTCTGCAAGTTGGGTATATGAAAACTGAGATTTTTCAGAACACAACAGAAAATGGATGATGAAGAATAACAAATTTGTACCAATCGGTAGTGAATTTGGCTATGAAATTTGGCATAAAGAATCTTTACCAATACTTGAAGCTACTGTAAAACTTTTGATTGCAAACATTGTATTTTCGAATTTATATGATTTTTCCAAATTGGTGTATGTTAAATGAGATTCATAAACGTGAGTTGAAAATGGTTGATGAAGAACAATAATTTGTACCATTTTGTAATGAAATTGGCTATGAAATTTTGTATGTGTAATTTCTATAAGAGGACAAGCTACTGTATAAGTTTTTATTGAAAATGTTAAATTTTCGATTTGTTATGATTTTTTAAGTTGGGTTTAGAATTTTTGAATTTGTAAGTTCTTTTGCGTGATTCTTACTCTCTTTCAAAATGTTTTACTTTGAGATCTATCTTTCCATAAGTAGTATGGGATACTTGTGTATTAGCACGAAATTGAGATTTTGATCTATGGATAGTTATTTTTACAAACTTTACTTAATTCATGTTAAACATACTGCTTTTGATGTTGGAATTTTAGAGGATATTGTCATGATTAATTTTATTAAGTGTTCTGATGTTATAAGCACTAATGAATTTTATGGCATGTCTTATCAAATAACTTTTAGAAACACTTTTCATTTTGGGATGGGATAGATTGGACTCTATTGTACCAATGGGCCAAAACTCCATCTTGGCCGACCTGATTCAGGTTTGCTACCTGAATTGGTGGTTTCCGATTCGCCCATCAACCGCCAAAGGTCAACGGCCTGCTACATTGGGCATTTTTATTTTGATCGGGTTCCCGATTGGCAGGTCACGAACTACATTAAATGGAGGTGTGGGGTCCCACATGTAGTGTCATGAACAGGTAGCTTAAGGCCCTCATCTTAGACTATCTTGGTTATCCTGGGTTAATCGCCAGATGTGTTATGGCGTTATGAGTAGATTACGATGATGTCTCGATGCGCTGTTGAGCTCTACCACTGTGATATTACAATACTAGCCTTTGTTTTTTTGGTACATGTTAGGATTCAGGTTATATTTATCCAAAATCCCATATTACCTTATTTCATTTTCATTATTGGTTATTACTATCATATTGTTTTACATATGATAATGGTCATGAGTATCGTATTGGTTTATGTGCGATACTCTGACTTGATTCATTTTTATCATATTGTTTTATATATGATGATTGTTATGAGTATCGTATTGCTTTATGTATGATACTATATGTTGATTTTTTATTATCATATTGTTTTGTGTATGATAATTGTTATGAGTATAGTATTTCTTTATGTATGATACTCTGTGTTGATTTATTATTATCATATTGTGTATATATGATAATTGTTACCATATTTTTTTATACATGATTTATTAGTATGAATTTTATATGGTTTTATATATGATATTCGTATGGGTATCATATTGGATTATATATGATACTCTGATTTGATTTACCTTTATCATATTGTTTTTATATAAGAATTGTTATGAGTATCGTATTGGTACACAGTATTCTCACTTGATTTGTTATTATCATATTGTTTTATGTATGATAATTGTTATGAGTATCCTATTGGTTTGAAGAGGATATTCTGACTTGAGTAATTGTCATGTTGGTTTATATATGATATTTATTACGAGTATTACATTGGCTAATATATAATACTCTGAGTTGATTTACCATTACCATCTTGTTTTATAAATAATATTTGTTGCGGGTATCATTTTGGTTTGTATGTGATGATCTGCATAGATTTATTCTTATACATGATACTATGGTTGGATTTATTTATTGATCTACTCTTTTATATATGATTATTTGAATTATGCATCATATTGATTTATATAATCGACACTTGGTTCCATTCTTTTCTATCATGTTGTTTAACATGACAAGCATTATTGTTCAGTATCTATAGATTCTACTTCACTCGCGCTAGACATAATCCGACCCGTGTGATCTGTTCTACAATCCTCGGGTCAGGTTTAGGATTGTTTGCAGGTTAGGTTTGCTAGGACTGTAGCACCACTCTTATCATTTTCCGCGTTTTGAGGTTTTGGACTATGCAGCTTTGGATCTACTAGTAGCTAATAGTTTATTTTGGTATGTGTGCTATTATGTATTTTGGAAGTGATATTATGCATTATGTATGATAGACTGTGTATTAAGGACATCACTGTTATGATATGTATTATGAATTTTGCTGTTACTCTTGTGCTGTGACTAATTCTATTATGTTTTGTACTATGTAACTTGTGGAATTTTCCTGTACCATTGCTTTGAACTTAGACTAAGCATGAATGGTAAGTTGATAAGTTTAAAATTTACATGCCAGTGTTCGTTCAAACGAATGAGAACATCATTTAGCCTTATCGAGTCTCATTCTCTATGCTCTCCGATAGCAATACTTAGTGTTACTCTTGTTTAGCATGGGTCTAAGGGAAGGGCAATGTAAAAGCAGTAAGGTAAAAGTAGTTTCTAGTAGAATACGTCATGATGCCCTATCAAAGTTGCTTAATATAAAGTGTCTGCAATTTAAATCAGTAAGTATTTCCTTAAAGAATTTCTATCAGCCAGTAGTAAAAAACTGGAGTAAAAGAACATGATAAAATAGTAAAACATTGATGATCATACTTATCGCATGGTTCGATAGTGGTATCATGAAAAAATTGATCTTGGATGTGTGAGAAAGAAAATTGACACCATTAAGAAGATTTAATTAGTCAAGCAACTCCAAATGAATACATTGATAGTTAATGTAATAAAGAGAATTCTTTAAATTTTTCCCAGCAAATTTAATATATATGTTGATTTTAGCAAAGCAGATGTTCTTCTAATGGCAGAGGAAACAAAATAATTACCGATAAATCAAGATATAAAGCATGCAAATAGTTGGTAAGAAATTTACATAAATGGAATTAAGAAACAAATATTTAAAAAAACTACCACTTTAAATTCAAATTCCGGGACTGATCTGATAAATCCATGTGTAGATCTTAGTTGTTAAACCCCACGTCGTCTGTATGTTCTGTGATGAAATTAAAATAGGGAAGAAATAGTTAGAGGAAAATGACCTCCTTGTACTGTAATGATTACTGTAGGTTATCATAAATTATCATTTATGTCTCCATCTGCTACTCGGTTATTAGTCATTACTCCAATTGAACATCGCCTATGTTACATTCAAATAGGTTTAAATACGATTTGGACAAATAATTGTATTGTTCGGTTATTTGTGGTTGTGTAACACCCCACCTCCGCTAGGGTCACTCTTTCGGGGGCACTAGCTTCTGGGGGGCGTTAGAACTGGGTAAGCATGCATAATGATATATCAAGGTAGAACAGGAACATAAATATATATATGTAAAACAGAGTAAGTGAGAATAAAACAGCGGAATATCTCAAACCATCTCAAAACAAGTCTAGTACATCATAAAGTCATCTGCCAAAATAAATATGTCTAGTACAACATAAACAGAAATACTGAAATACATAGTGCTATCCCCAAAAGTAAAAGTGATAAGCCATAGCGAGCTCAATATCCAGACATACATGAGCTATCCAGCGAACAAGCAAGCGATCCAAGCTAAGCACCAATGTTCCCTCCCTGAGAACCTGGGGGGGGGGGGGGAACAGAAGAAAAGAAGCGAAAGAAAACAGGTCAGTCAAAAAGACTGGTAAGCCCTACTACGATCAGTCTATAAACTAATAAAGCTAACATCATGAAGGAAACTGAGATGAATATACTGGCAATAGATAAAGGTGTCATCACATAAAGAAGATTAAGCTTTGCACCACAGTGTACTAGCAAACTAACATAACAGGTATTGATCCCTCAGCCCAAACTTTGGCCCAATAGCATGATGTGACCTTAATGCAAGGTCCAGCCCAACGGTCTAGTCGATCGGCTCCCTATAAACCTAACACGTCAAGTGTTGGTGTCCATACGGCCCACATATGGTTGTAGTCAGACTGTGCTGGGTCCACCTTTGGGTGTATCAAGCCCTCGGGTGTCAACCCCAGACACTTAAGCAATAATGCACAGTCTAAACCTACTGGTACCCGTGCCTCGAGTTTGTCCAACACCGAACTACGTGCACGTCCGTAGCCCGCCTGGACCCGCACCGCTGTACCACTCAGCCGTCGCTTTGGTCGCTTACATCAGTCCAGTAATCGTGCCCCGCCCTAGCCTAGCCTCTAGGGTTGTGAATGATACCCAACTGGGATTACTGCTGGAACAGACCACGTTGCTAGGGTTTTCTAAGAGGGTTAAGTGTGGTTTAACCCCTCACTAATCATGGATTAAATTAGTTAAGTGTAACCAATAGTTCACCACTTAACCCCATTTAATCCCTCGCATCCCCAAAATTGGTTAAGTACTAGTGGGCCATGACTTAACCCTAATTACGAGGCATTAATTTAATTGTACCTTAACCTCTCACATTAGACTTTGTTGCGGTTACTAGTTAAGCCGGGCGGGTCCGGGTAGCTTTACACCACAACTTGGTCTAACCTCGGGTCCCAGGTACACATGACCAACTTCTCACATTGAGTCCTATTGTTTGTAGCAACTAGTTAAGCCGGTCGGTTCCGGGTAGGTTTACGCTACAAACTCAACCCAACCTCGAGTTGGCCACACATGTTTTCTAAGTGTCATGTCCACTTTATTTCAAACCATAATTACAAGTTTTAACAAATACTTGGGTAGACCTAACTTAATAGGTAAATTCCCAAGGGGTAGACCTAACTTAATAGGTAAATTCCCAATCTTATATTTTCATGTATTTTAAGTTTTACCCAAAACCCCCAACGTCATTCTATCGCTTACATATTCGTCATAACGCATAAAGGATAGAAAGAGGGAACTTGGCACAACATACATGATGAATCTCACATATCATAATAAGCATGCATAACATGTTGGACTTGCACAACTTAGCATAGTGAACTTGCATAAACATGCATAACTTGTTAAACTTGCAAATCATGGCATAGTGAACTTGCATAAACATGCATAACTTGTCATACTTGCAAATCAAGGCATAGTGAACTTGCATAAACATGCATAACTTGTCATACTTGCAAATCAAGGCATAGTGAACTTGCATAAACATGCATAACTTGTCATACTTGCAAATCAAGGCATAGTGAACTTGCATAAACATGCATAACTTGTTAAACTTGCAAATCATGACTTGGTGAACTTGCATAAGCATGCATACTTTATCAAACATGTGTAACATAGCATAGTGAACTCACATAAGCATGCATAACTCATTAAACATGCATAACATAGCATAGTGAACTTGCATAAGCATGCATAACTTATTAAACATGCATAAATCCCAACTTTCATCACATATTAACTTTAGAGTTTCTAAAATGAAGGTAAGAGGGCTTACAACTATTATGAAGACACAAATCCACTAATAAAGATTAAAAAGCCCTTTATGCAAGCATATAAAAACCCAAAGCAAAGCTCCAATTAACAAAAACCCCAAAAACTCTAGCTTAGCAAATAAAGCTTGCAACTTGATGATGTATGCAAGCTAATGATCATTCATACAACTTAGAAAAGCTTGTATGAACATCAAAATCTTAATAGAAATGATTTTTGAAGAGGGTGGAGGCTATTTGAGATTTCAATTTGACATAGTTTGGTTGCTAGATTGAATAATGAGGCTTTAGGGTAGGATTAGGGGCTTATTTATAGAAGATTAGAGTGTTTTTAGCCCTAGGATTAACCCTAGGTTAGTTTAGGCCCGTCAGATTTAGGAATTCTCTAGAACCAAGCCACAAGACCAAGCCCAAATCAAAATGGTGCGCCAGGCAAAACTGCCTGGCTACCCCGTGTCGACAGGGCTGTCGACAGGGCAGTCGACACCCTAGGACCCCTGTCGACATGCCTGTCGACATGGGGGCCCTGGCGGGAATTTTCCCGCCTAACACCCATTAGCCCTAATCCTTGTTTTTAATTTGAAATTTAAATCTGTTTTTAGCATAGAAATTTCTGAAAACTTCAATGGGCCTTAACTGGGTCATACGGACTCCGATTTTCGAAAACTCGGACTCTATTTCGCGTATTTTTCCGAGACGAACGCAATGGCACAGCCCGTTTCCCTTGATTCAGATTTTAGAATTTAATTCTGCCTCGATTTATGTTATAACAGGTTATTGAAAATACGGGTTGTTACATTCTCCCCTCCTTAAAGGATTTCGTCCCCGAAATCTTCAAGTTAGGAAGAACATATCCTACCATCCAACATCCATCTACTCAAAACATCACCCACGAGCAACCATTGTCCTTAAAAGATTCTAAATGCTGTATGAACATATGCAAAAGTGTGTGTATATGTACTTATCTAATGCAAAGATCGATGCAAAATATGTTAGTGAAATGTATCCATATGTATGCAAATCCCTAACATAATGTATAATATCTACATGCGTGCTCAATCATACATCCATATGCAACATCCATGTGATTGCATACAAATTTCATCCAAGAGTAAGCATAAACACTCATGCACATGCAATATGAGGAGTGTGTGAGCCGATCTGGTGCCGAATGTGTATCATGCATCCACGAGCAACCACTTGCAAACACTTGCAACCACTTGCAACCATCGAACATAACATGTCTCAAACACATGTTTCATCCAAAGGGTTTCTATCTAAGGTTCTTATGACAAGATTAGCACGATAACAAGATAAACATGGATAGCAAAGAGAAAGATATACTAACAAAGAAAAGAGATTGAGAGTGTACCCTCAAAAAGGAATGGATAAAGCCCACGCATCTTCTCCTCGGTTTCCCAAGTTGCGTCTTCTTCGGCTTCACCCCATTGGACCTTTACCAGCCTAACCTCTCGATTCCTTAGCTTCTTGGTCTCCGTCCCCAAGATACGAATCGGAGCTCTCCTCAAAGTTGCTTCTTTCTCTACTTCCACGTCTTCAAGAATGCTAGGTTCAACCACCTCAGCGGACTCATGTAGGCACTTTCGGAGATGTGAGACATGGAAGACATTATGCACTCCGGACAGTTTCTCGGGCAATTGCACTTTATAAGCCATCTTTCCAATCCTCTCTATGATAGGGAAGGGTCCAACAAATCTTGGTGCTAACTTCCCCACAGCTCCAAATCGGACCACGTTCCGCAAAGGAGAAACCTTTACGAAAACCATGTCCCCAACCTCAAACTCCAAATCGGATCTCCGCTTATCAGCATAGGATTTCTGTCGGTCTTGGGCCGCCTTCATCCGTCTTCTAATCAACTCGACCTTCTCGGATGTATCTCTAATCATGTCGGGTCCAAGAATAAGCTTATCTGTAGTCTCCCACCAACATGTAGGCGACTTGCACGGCCTCCCATATAAAGCTTCAAAGGGTGCCATCCCTATGCTTGCTTGATAACTGTTATTATATGCAAACTCAACAAGAGGAAGATGGTCTTCCCAAGCACCACCAAAATCCAGAATGCAAAGCCTCAACAAGTCCTCAAGTACCCTATTCACCCTTTCTGTTTGACCGTCTGTTTGTGGGTGATAGGCCGTACTCAGGTTCAACCTTGTGCCCATAGCCTCCTGCAAACTGTTCCAGAACTGACTAGTAAAGATGGGGTCTCGGTTACTGACTATGCTGGAAGGGACTCCATGTAGTCGTACTATCTCACGAAGATATATCGATGCTAGTCCAGATGCGGTCCTTTTGCTCTTCACTGGGATAAAATGAGCACTCTTCGTAAGTCTATCTACAATGACCCAAATGCTTGTATTCCCCTTCCTTGACCTTGGAAGCCCATCAATAAAGTCCATAGAAATACTCTCCCACTTCCATAGCGGGACCTCTAGCGGATGCAATAGCCCACCGGGCTTCTTCGATTTGGCTTTTACTCTCTGAAAAATAACACATCTCGAGACAAACTCGGCCACATCCCTCTTCATTCCAGGCCAGAAGAAAATGCGCTTCATGTCTTTATACATTTTATCACCACCTGGATGTATAGTCAACTTGGAGCGATGTGCTTCCTCAAGGACTTTCCTCACCAAGTCTTCCACCATCGGAACACAAAGGCTTCCGTCTCTCCTCAGCCAACCCTTATCGTCTATAGAATATCGAGCAAGGTGACTAGATGTCTCCCCTCGAATCAGCTTATCCATGATCTCAATTATCTGAGGGTCTTCCTTCTGCGAAGCCCCGACTTGATCCAGAAGGGTAGGCCTGAGCTCTAGAGATGCCAAAGAACCGGCCATCGACTCAACTGTCAAAGAAAAATCAAAGGTTGCCAAGAACTCTAAATTCTTCATCTCAACAAATAGAGGACTTAGTGTCAACCTTTTCCTACTCAACGCATCCGCTACAACATTCCCCTTGCCAGGGGTATAGGCTATATCAAAATCATAGGACGCCAAGAATTCCATCCATCTCTGCTGCCTCAAGTTCAGATCCATCTGCGAAAAGAGATACTTCAAAGACTTATGATCAGTATACAGCTCAAATCTCTCTCCCAGAAGATAATGACGCCAAGCCTTGAGTGCATACACTATCGCTGCCAACTCTAGATCATGGGTGGGATAATTCTTCTCATGCACCTTAAGTTGCCTCCCACCAAAACATATAACTCTGCCCTCTTGCATCAGAACGGCGCCCAATCCCGTGCCACAAGCATCAGTGTACACGGTAAATATCTTACCACCATCGGGTAAAGCTAGAACGGGTGCAGAGGTAAGGGCTCTCTTGAGTCTCTGAAAAGCAAGCTCACAATCCATATCCCAAGCAAAAACTAGGTTCTTCTTCGTCAACTTAGTAAGAGGAGCGGATATCTTCGCGAAGTCCTTGATGAACTTCCGGTAAAAACCCGCAAGACCCAGAAAGCTTCTCACCTCGGTTGCATTCCTTGGGGTCTTCCAATCCTGAACTGCAACCACCTTAGCGGGATCCACCGCTAAGCCTTGCTTGGATACGATATGCCCAAGGAATCTAACTTCCCTTCTCCAAAAGTGGCACTTGGAGAACTTGGCCTTTAACTGGTGTGCTCTGAGCGTATCCATCACCTCTACCAAATGCCTCGCGTGCTCTTCTTCATCCTTGGAGAAGACCAGAATATCATCCACAAAGACCACGACAAACTTATTCAAGAACTCCCGAAACACCCTACTCATCAAGTCCACAAAATACGCGGGTGCATTCGTCAAACCGAACGGCATAACAAGCCATTCAAAGAATCCGTCTGGAGTTCTGAATGCAGTCTTGTCTATACTGTCTTCAGCCACTCTGAGCTGATGAAATCCGGTAGCAAGATCAAGCTGAGAGAAAACAGAAGCACCAACAAGTTGATCAAAGAGATCATCGATCCTTGGTAAAGGGTGTCTGTTCTTCTTAGTCAGCTTATTCAATTCTCTATAATCCACACAGAGTCGAAGAGAACCATCTGCCTTAGTAGAAAACACCACAGGCGCTCCCCATTCGGATATACTTCTTCTGATGAAGTTCTTCTCAAGCAATTCTTTCACTTGCTTGCTCAGCTCCCGTCTCTCACGCGGAGCCATGTGCCGAACGGGCAAAGAAACAGGCTTAGCATTATCCACTAGATAAATGCGAAAATCAATCTCTCGTTTAGGGGGCAACCCCTTAACTTCTTCAAAAACATCTGGATAATCTCGGACCACCCTTACAGACTGAAGGGCTTCCTCTGACGAGTCGAGAGATTCAAGATAGCACAACATGACGGGATTCTTCGGATTGCATGAAATTTCTAAGGTGTTGCCAAGGCGAGTCACAAGCCTCACAACCCTATGCTCACAATCCAGAATGGCTCCATATCGGGACAGCCAATCCATGCCCAGTATCAATCCGTATCCCCTGAAACCAAGAACATATGCACTACACAAGAACTCTACGCTGAGTATAGAGATCCTCAGATCCTCACATATCATAGATAGATGAGCAGAACCCCCAATGGGATTCGAAACACAAACGGGATCGTCCACTAAGCTAGTACTAAGGTGCAAGCTATCAACAAGATCAGATGAAATAAAGCTATGTGATGCACCAGAATCAAACAAAGTACGGACTGGAAGATCAGAAACATAAACAAGGTTCTCAACAGAAACACTACCTCGGTCGGGAACTGGAGCGGTGTTGAGAGCATGAACTTGCCCTCCTGAAGGTCCAGCCTGTCCTTTCTTCTTCGGGCACTCCTTGCTGAAGTGTCCAGTCTCACCATAGGAAAAACATCCACCACTAAGCTTCCTTTTCTTCTTCCTACAATCCTTAGCAAAGTGTCCAGGCACACCACAGTAATTGCACTTCCCCTTGCCTTTGTTGTTGTTGTTTCCCTTCTTGTTCTTGCCCTGATTCCCCTGACTGCTTTGACCACCTTGATTGCCTTTGCCTTGAGAATCAGTCTTCTTTGCTTGAGTATCACTCGACTTGACTTCTTTCTTTCCATCTCCCTGAAGCAGAGCCATATTGACCAAACTCTCAAAAGTAGCCCCATGCGGAATATGTGACATCGCCAAGCCCTACAGCGGCTCATTCAACCCTCTAGCAAATCGAAGAGCCTTCTTCTCAGGAGTGTTCACCATATCCAAACCAAAACGGGCCAGTTGATTAAACTTGTTCACATACTCCTTAACAGACATATCACCTTGCTTTAATGCAATGAACCTCTCCATCTGTAAATTCGCCTCAGCAGAAGATAGAAACTTGGTCACAAATCTAGCCCTCAAATCGGCCCAAGTCTCAACGGGCCTCGTCCCATTGGTGACCTCCCACCAATAGGCCGCTTCGTCTTTCAAAAGCCACACTGTCAATAAGATTTTCCTCTCGTCATCGATCCCAAAGATAGCAAACAAGTCCTCCGTGTCTTTCAGCCAATTCCTAGCTTCAACAAAAGATTCCGTGCCTAGGAAATTCTTGCCTCCCATCGCCTTGAAGTCTTTACAAACTTTCGTGAACTCAATCTGAGGATGCTGAGGGGGAGGAGTAGGAAGAGGAGCCTCAGCAACGGGAGGGGGAGGAACATTAGCAACGGGAGGAGGAATATTAACTGCTGGAGGAGGGGGAGCAGGAACCACCGGAGGAGGGATATCAGGGAGAGGATTCTCAACTACAGGAGGAGGAGTGGGAGTAGGGTTTGCGGGGCCGGCTGCCGCCCTAGCCTCTAGAAGCCTCCTATACCAGAGTGGCACATTTACTCCATCCGGGATGGCAAGATCCTCAGCCATACTGAAACGAAGGATAAGATAAGATTAGGCCAAGGGAACGAAGGATAACGCTAATGGCTTTTTGGGGAATAGCCCTTTAAAATACTAGACTTTTCTTTGGAAAATACTTTATACTTGTTTTGGAAATAGTTTTTCAAAAGGTCTTTTTAAAAACTTTTTGTCCTTTCTTGCAAACCATATGCTCTGATACCAAATTTGTAACACCCCACCTCCGCTAGGGTCACTCTTTCGGGGGCACTAGCTTCTGGGGGGCGTTAGAACTGGGTAAGCATGCATAATGATATATCAAGGCAGAACAGGAACATAAATATATATATGTAAAACAGAGTAAGTGAGAATAAAACAGCGGAATATCTCAAACCATCTCAAAACAAGTCTAGTACATCATAAAGTCATCTGCCAAAATAAATATGTCTAGTACAACATAAACAGAAATACTGAAATACATAGTGCTATCCCCAAAAGTAAAAGTGATAAGCCATAGCGAGCTCAATATCCAGACATACATGAGCTATCCAGCGAACAAGCAAGCGATCCAAGCTAAGCACCATTGTTCCCTCCCTGAGAACCTGGGAGGGGGGGGGGAACGGAAGAAAAGAAGCGAAAGAAAACAGGTCAGTCAAAAAGACTGGTAAGCCCTACTACGATCAGTCTATAAACTAATAAAGCTAACATCATGAAGGAAACTGAGATGAATATACTGGCAATAGATAAAGGTGTCATCACATAAAGAAGATTAAGCTTTGCACCACAGTGTACTAGCAAACTAACATAACAGGTATTGATCCCTCAGCCCAAACTTTGGCCCAATAGCATGATGTGACCTTAATGCAAGGTCCAGCCCAACGGTCTAGTCGATCGGCTCCCTATAAACCTAACACGTCAAGTGTTGGTGTCCATACGGCCCACATATGGTTGTAGTCAGACTGTGCTGGGTCCACCTTTGGGTGTATCAAGCCCTCGGGTGTCAACCCCAGACACTTAAGCAATAATGCACAGTCTAAACCTACTAGTACCCGTGCCTCGAGTTTGTCCAACACCGAACTACGTGCACGTCCGTAGCCCGCCTGGACCCGCACCACTGTACCACTCAGCCGTCGCTTTGGTCGCTTACATCAGTCCAGTAATCGTGCCCCGCCCTAGCCTAGCCTCTAGGGTTGTGAATGTTACCCAACTGGGATTACTGCTGGAACAGACCACGTTGCTAGGGTTTTCTAAGAGGGTTAAGTGTGGTTTAACCCCTCACTAATCATGGATTAAATTAGTTAAGTGTAACCAACAGTTCACCACTTAACCCCATTTAATCCCTCGCATCCCCAAAATTGGTTATGTATTAGTGGGCCATGACTTAACCCTAATTACGAGGCATTAATTTAATTGTACCTTAACCTCTCACATTAGACTTTGTTGCGGTTACTAGTTAAGCCGGGCGGGTCCGGGTAGCTTTACACCACAACTTGGTCTAACCTCGGGTCCCAGGTACACATGACCAACTTCTCACATTGGGTCCTATTGTTTGTAGCAACTAGTTAAGCCGGTCGGTTCCGGGTAGGTTTACGCTACAAACTCAACCCAACCTCGAGTTGGCCACACATGTTTTCTAAGTGTCATGTCCACTTTATTTCAAACCATAATTACAAGTTTTAACAAATACTTGGGTAGACCTAACTTAATAGGTAAATTCCCAAGGGGTAGACCTAACTTAATAGGTAAATTCCCAATCTTATATTTTCATGTATTTTAAGTTTTACCCAAAACCCCCAACGTCATTCTATCGCTTACATATTCGTCATAACGCATAAAGGATAGAAAGAGGGAACTTGGCACAACATACATGATGAATCTCACATATCATAATAAGCATGCATAACATGTTGGACTTGCACAACTTAGCATAGTGAACTTGCATAAACATGCATAACTTGTTAAACTTGCAAATCATGGCATAGTGAACTTGTATAAACATGCATAACTTGTCATACTTGCAAATCAAGGCATAGTGAACTTGCATAAATATGCATAACTTGTCATACTTGCAAATCAAGGCATAGTGAACTTGCATAAACATGCATAACTTGTTAAACTTGCAAATCATGACTTGGTGAACTTGCATAAGCAAGCATACTTTATCAAACGTGTGTAACATAGCATAGTGAACTCACATAAGCATGCATAACTCATTAAACATGCATAACATAGCATAGTGAACTTGCATAAGCATGCATAACTTATTAAACATGCATAAATCCCGACTTTCATCACATATTAACTTTAGAGTTTCTAAAATGAAGGTAAGAGGGCTTACAACTATTATGAAGACACAAATCCACTAATAAAGATTAAAAAGCCCTTTATGCAAGCATATAAAAACCCAAAGCAAAGCTCCAATTAACAAAAACCCCAAAAACTCTAGCTTAGCAAATAAAGCTTGCAACTTGATGATGTATGCAAGCTAATGATCATTCATACAACTTAGAAAAGCTTGTATGAACATCAAAATCTTAATAGAAATGATTTTTGAAGAGGGTGGAGGCTATTTGAGATTTCAATTTGACATAGTTTGGTTGCTAGATTGAATAATGAGGCTTTAGGGTAGGATTAGGGGCTTATTTATAGAAGATTAGAGTGTTTTTAGCCCTAGGATTAACCCTAGGTTAGTTTAGGCCCGTCAAATTTAGGAATTCTCTAGAACCAAGCCACAAGACCAAGCCCAAATCAAAATGGTGCGCCAGGCAAAACTGCCTGGCTACCCCGTGTCGACAGGGCTGTCGACAGGGCAGTCGACACCCTAGGACCCCTGTCGACATGCCTGTCGACATGGGGGCCCTGGCGGGAATTTTCCCGCCTAACACCCATTAGCCCTAATCCTTGTTTTTAATTTGAAATTTAAATCTGTTTTTAGCATAGAAATTTCTGAAAACTTCAATGGGCCTTAACTGGGTCATACGGACTCCGATTTTCGAAAACTCGGACTCTATTTCGCGTATTTTTCCGAGACGAACGCAATGGCACAACCCGTTTCCCTTGATTCAGATTTTAGAATTTAATTCTGCCTCGATTTATGTTATAACAGGTTATTTAAAATACGGGTTGTTACAGGTTGGGTGGAAAATTTTGAGTAACACCGTGCGAATTAAGGTCATGAAAAAGAAGGAAGAGGGTAGAAAAAGGGTATTTGGAAATGAAGTCAATCGGTTGTAAAAGAGGTGGTGTGGAATAGAAGAAAATGGGAGCAAGGAAGGAAGAAATTGGGAGTAACGAATTTGTAGAGATAGTAATGACAAGACGATAGGCGGTTAGGGGAAGACGTGGTGTGTGTTTTGGTAGAGGGAACGGTTTAGGAAGACATGTTTTCAGTATAAGCATTTATTAAAAATCCGGAAACGAAGGAAAAGCGAGGATTTCATAATGAGAGAATTTTGTGAGTCCAAATCAACAGAGCATGGATCCCGGTTTACAATTCAAGTGATAGATAGATATGAAAATTTGGCTATAGTTTCTACTTTTTCAGCAAATGGTGTATAGTTCAATTATTCTGTAAGGGAGGACCATAAAAGGCTCAAATAAATCACAAAAGCACTTAGCATGGCTCCCAGCGGGAATATATTCAGACCATTAACTGTTTCTTAGACAGCATTTTACTTTTAACACTTGCAACTGTTAGTGTTTATTTCATAAATATTAAACTTTCACAATCACAAGTATTCGATACCGAATAATCAAAATCTGATTACGAATACTGAATTATGTATTTTATTTTTCTAAAAAAGGAAGAAAAATTTAGTGGCTACATCATCAAATGCATGTAAAATTTTCATGATATGTATAATATGGATTTAACATTGTGTCAACATATTAATTGTGGTAGATCACTAAACTAAATGGTTTTATCTTTAAATAGACATTCTTACTTTCTAGGTCATAAATGATTCCAATATAAGGAAAAATTTATTTAATGTGCTGTTAACAGACCCACTTCCCACCTTTTGGGAAGAGAATGGAAATCTTTATGTAAGTTTTTCGATAATGATTCTTAAAACTAGCATTTACATATTATTTATATAGGTCGTTCCCCATCTACAAAGAGTAATTTCTAATTTAGGTATACCTTTGACTAAACCGCGGTTAATTGCCATAAATGATTTTAATCACATTATTGATTTTTAAATTAAAGAAAAGATTACTTTATTTGAAAATGTAATTTAAACATTAGTAGCATTTTTTTCATAATCTAAACAACTTTTTGAATTTTTCTTGAATTAATGCAAATATTCATAGAGAACTATACATTATTTATAAATAGTTACAATAAAGAAACTTAAACTTTAAATATTTGCATATTCTTTATAAATATTTGTAGTGTTCTATGCTAATGTTTACTGATATTTTCTCTATTGTTAAAATTAATAACATGGGTTATTTTTCAAAATCCTGCTTTTTAGAGGGTTGATCTTTATTTAAACACTTATGGAAGATTATTTTAGGGAAGTTCCTGTTAAACAATATATAAATTCATAGATGTTAGATATATTATATACTATGGGAAATCTTTACATGTAAAAAACCCAAAGGATTTGGTATAGGTTGTTTACAACTAGATAATAATGAACTTTTACACATCTTGCTAGATTAATCTATAAAAAATAACAAATGTATTTCAATGGTTAATATTCTTGATATTTAAAGTGTATGAAACAGTCCTGAAGCAGTGAAGGTAGGAGGAAAAACAATAATTACCTATAATGTTCAACATTATGAGCCACATGCAAAGAGAAATCATATGGTATGGTTTTTCCTACACCAGCTTTATTCCATGTAGATTACACAATGCACGGTTAACACGATAAAGAGAGACCAGAACCATTGGGTGAATGCGTATGCTATACCTTGACACTCAGTATCTTAATGTCCTTAAAATTTGACCATCGATTTTAATACAACATATGTGTTGTGTACATAATTTTTTTTGCCTATTCGTAATAACATAACATATTTTTATTGTGTGAATTTTACTTATGTTAAATTATGTATATATATTCTCATTTTAAAAAGGTATTCTTCTAATTAAATTTTCATGTAAGATGGTATCTTTGAGAAGATTAATGACTAAACAAATCTCAATCAAAGAAAAATTATTGGATTCATATTGAAAATATATGCTTTCGTGGATGCTGTTCAACTACATTTAGTGAATTCATATTTCAACATTTACTCATAGTCAAGTAATTTAAATTGCATATGGAAGTGATAAGTACTTTCGAACTACTACATCATATAATATCATATCCAACCATACGGTATTGATTTAATCAAATGTATTTCATTATTCTCACCATGAATTGTAATATAAATATAAGACGTATAGGGTCCAATCTTCAACTAATAGGTTTGCAGTTGGGTTGAATGGTAACCAAAAAAGTTTATTTTATGTAACTTATGATGTACTTCGCTATAGGTCATTACATAGCTAGAACACATAATACACTCAATAAGTTATATATACAACCTCCCTAGCAAAAGTCATAGAGTAAGTGGATAAGCAACAATATAACTTTAAATATCTTTACAACTTAATTGCCCGTGTGCGTAGCACATGTCACACACTAGTAAAGAAGGTAAAATCAAAACATACCTTAGTATGACTTTAACATCATTCTTACCGTTCTAGTGAATTGATTATCTCAAAATCAATTTAAAATTTCACAAAATTCACGATTTCTTCTCATTCGCTGATTATTATAACACTCTAATCTTTTCTCAGAAACCCAATTAGCTTAACTTTATAAAATATGGATTTAATTTCACTTTTAGATTCTTGGGAAATTGACAAGTAGGAACAAATGATAATGGTTATATATATTGTGTTGTGGATTAAACAACCACCTTGAAAATGAAATTTGAGCGGTTGTGGTGGACTTAATAAACATGTATCTAGGGAGGATTCACTTTAGAGGTGACAATTCCCTAGATACCTACATCGTGGTATTTCACAGTTGAATCACTTTGAAAAAGACCTAAAGTTAGAGATTTATCAATCGGTAATGTTGCTCTAATACCTAACCAAAGATTACTATTTTCGTCTTCTATCTAAGGTTAACATAACTATCCTTAATACTTATGTACTCAAGGTTGAAGAACCACGGATTTGTAGAAGACTTTACCCAAGATTTTAAGTATTTTGAGGGAGAGTTTTAATTTTAGGGGAAATTAAAAAGATGAAGAGGAGAATGAGGAGATAACTCTCCATAGAGTTCTCTGCTTATATTGAAAGTAAAAAAAATTAGAGAGAATAAGAATAAACATGTCTCTTGTGCCTTAGGTTAATTATTCTCAATACATGAATATTCCATTAATGGGTACAAGTGGTCAATTAATTAAAAAAACTTATTTTTTGTGAATTTTAATTTCGGAAATAGGGAAATGAAAGGAAATGAACTTACAACGTTTCTTATTAACAAGGAAAGCAAAATGACAAATAAGTAAATTACTTTGGTTTTTCTTTTAGTTATCCAAGAGACATGTCATTAGCATGTAATTTTAACTTTGAGTTAAGATAATACATTTGAGAATGAAACTAACAATAAGAAAATAGAAAGAAAAACATCAGTATTTCACCAATGACACAAACACAAACACAAACACATAATAATTCATGAATTGAGCATAATTTTTATTAAAACCACTTGCATTTATTTTTTTGATTAGGATTGCTTCTGGTGCTTTGAGCTACCAAAACGCACATATACAATCTAAATTGGTCATGCAATTTAAGATGAAATTACTGGAGACTTTCCATCACAATGATTTCCAGGTGATCAAGAAGAGATTTTAAAAGGTTTGGGTGGGGGTGGCGAAGGAAGAGGATGACATTTTGTTCCCTTTGAACAAATATTTCCAGTAGGAAAAATGTCATCTTTTGTAACCATCATATTGTCGATTTCTTGATGTCCTTCTTTAATGTGAATGTTAGATACTAATTTGTCCCCATAAATCATCATGGGAGCTTGAGCAACTACTACGTAAAAGGCTTGAGAAATTGTGATCAAAGCGAAGATCACTACAACAAAACAACCCTTTTACAACAGGCAAAAACCGTTGTTATAAGCTTTTTACAACGGGCTTACGCCCGTCCTAATATGCGTCGTCGTAATAGGTCCTGACTATTTTACCACGATCAGTGACTGTTGTAAATGCCCGTTGTAATAACTTTCTCTATCACGTGCAACAACTCTATGACAATGGTTATTTTGTCCGTTGTAATAGGTAGTAAATTACAAGGGGCTTTTTCCCGTCGTAATACATTATATTACAACAGTTGTCGACCATTGTAATAGACTACTTGGTAAACCTATTTTTACAACAGGCAATCGACCATTGTAAAATTAACATATAACAACAATTTTGCCCGTTGCGAAACAAACACAGATCAAAATATAATTACTGCCATATACATCCATAATAATAATGAATATTCTAGCATGCAATAAATACTGTGATGCAACAATCAAAATCACATAATAACACATAATAAAAGACTAAAACAAGTCTTAAAATTCCAACACATTTCAAAAAGTTGGACAAGTTTACATTCCAAAAGATTCAGATAAGTTTAAATTCCAAAAGATTTAAGATAGTTTACATTCCAAAAGGTTAGATAAGTTATATCGACATAGTTCTACCATAAATTACATAACTAGTTTCATAAGTACCAACACTAGATCAAGGAAACGTAATCTTTGTGCCACGCGACGGTAGATCCAACGACCTGTTTGATAGTGGACATCTCCGAATTTAGCCTAAACAAAAAAGCTTCCGATTCCACCGCCACATTCACACATATCTTCCAAACATCAGCTCCATGCTTTTTAAAATGTACTCAAGCATCAGGATCAGTACTTGCTATCGTCCCCTCTGCAACTATGTTTTTCTCCCAACCCAATAGCCTACACTTTTTTCTCACCAAACCGTCCAGAGTAACGCTATCTCGTTGATCTTGAGCCTGCATACCGTCCAGAATTTACCTAATCGTCTATTGTACCTATCAACGGAGTAAACCTTAAAAAAACAATTTAGTTTCTGCATTATAAAATCAAATATAATTTGACATATACATTTCAATTCATCCAATAAAACATCATTAAAATTTATTAAGAAAAAATGGCTTACACGTCAATTTTCATATTAGTATGTGTGTTGTGTTTACAAGTACAGATAACCACATAATATGTCATATTAGGATAGCTCATCTTACCAAGGGACTTGAATTCTAAACGTGATTTAAGAACAAAAGCATGGTGTATATATAACACTTAACACTAATATATAACACTTAACACTAATGACCCAGTTGTTAGTGTTGCAAAGATGCTGCATGGTGTATATGTAAACCTGATGCAAGCAACAAATGTTAGTACTAATAACTCAGCAATTATTTGCATGCTACTTAGTTCATTTCTATATTATGATATTGAAAAGCAAATGTTTTATTAATGTAATGAAATCATAACATCCCAGATATCAGGGAAGGTTTCTTTACCACAGGAGAACATTTATTTGAGCTAACATTCATACTATTCTATATCACTAACGTGTGTCCAGTGGGTGTCCATCTATGAATTATACTCATCAAGTCCTATCGGTAAATGAGTTATAAATTTTTTATTTTCCAGTACCTCAGCAATCCAAGGCTATAGCAAAAGCAAAAAAAGTTGTACTAATCAGAAACCTACAACAGATATCTGCTAAGTAAAAAGAAATTAGGAAAAAAAACACAAATGAATTTGAATATTTAAGAGAATAGGAGACTGACTCACAACATACCTTGCAGAATACACAGGTATCAAGTTATGCAACCTTTTTACCTCTTTATAATGAACACTATGTCTAACTTCTAACAATCATTCCTAAAATGTAAAATAAAATTATTGAATCGATTATTACAGTTTTTAGACTGAAAGATATGAAAAAGAGCTATGGTTGAATTAACATAATAAAAAGAACATAACCAAAACAATGGAAAATTAGTAATTAGATTTTTCACTGTGCACTCTTCACATGTACAGTTCACAGCCAGTTTCTTTTCTTTTCTGAATCAAGAAGCACACGGCTTAAGCACAAATTGAAGGCACAGAGAGAGATCTTTCTATGGACATTTATCTGATTTTAGTATTTAAATCAACATTTAGCTTTATTACTTTGTTATATGATAATATTGGTCCCTGTTAATTTATCGAAGCATTAATTGTTTTTAAATCTGTAAATTCACTTGCACATAACTGTAATATTGCGTTTGGCCTTTGACAACTGTTATAGGTATTTAGTTTTAATTTTTATTAGTGGAATTTTATGACAGAAAAAAAGATACCATAACCATTTCATTCATAAAATGATTGCATGTAGTAAGTAGTAACCCACCAAAACTTTTCTGCCAAGTATGCTAGCCAAAGTAAATGAGTTTATACTCATCTTAACCTTTGCAAATTATCAGGTCTTATTAGAAATTTTATAATTTGTTCAATTCAGGCCTACATGGCATTAAAATGGTCGGCCAAGGTAAATTAGCAGAGCATAAGTTGAAACAAGAGGAAAAAGAACTCATCCGTGAGAGAAGCAAGGATGCTAACATACACAAATTTGAAATAAATAAACATTGATTAGGTAAAGATTTCATCCAATGTCATCTTTCTCTATCACAAAAATCAAATCCTGAAAATATAATTGAACCAATAGAAGTAAGCAAAATCTCAAGTTATGTATCATATATAACCAGTGACGAGACCAATGTTGTAGGCTGGATGGGCAATCGCCCTCCCTAAGATCTGCCCAAATTCTAATGGCCTATGCTACTGAGCCATAAAAAATGTATGCAGGAAGATGCGGAGATTAATCCAATGTCCATTGCGCTAGATCACTCTCGCACCATTCGGGGCTCCCTAAATTCGGGCCTTCTATCAAACTCGAATTCTAATATCCATGCTTAACGGAAAACGCAGAAAAAATTGAAAATAAATCGTCGCTCAAAAACAAAAGAAGAAAACGGAAAACCCTATTGCGTTCCAGAAATTCTATCGAGAAACGAAAATAAGATCGCGCCTTTCCAAGTCTCAGCGCCTCCACGTCTCCTCACTTCAGGTCCTCAGTCGGCTTTTTCCATCTCGCTTCCTCTTTTGATTAGCTCTTAATTATTATTTTGTAGAAGCTTTGAGGTACTTTTTCACATTTTATTTTACTTGCTATTTGAAGCTGAAACCAAAATCATCTTGATTGTAGTTTGCGTTGAACTTTGTTTGCAGTTGGAACTTTGCTTTTGTGAATTTTGTTTGTGTGGATTTTTGTTTGTGTGGACTTTTTCTGTGTGAAATCATCAAACCCACAATTTTTCCTGTGTGAATTTTGTTTGTAACTAAAACATAACTTTGCTATGTGAATTTTTCCTATTTATGAGACAACAAATACTTTGAAGAATAGTTTAAAGCATTTTGTTTGTTTTGTTTACTTATTTGATCTTTGCCGATTTGAAAAATACAACAACTTTTCCTGAGAACAAAATCATTGCTCGCCACATTTTGCTGTTTCGCCCACCACAAACTAAAATCCTAGTTTCGTCGCTGTATATAACATGCAACAATGAAGAGACTGTAAGCTACTTGTGATAATTCAAACTAGATGGTAAATCTACAAAAATATATTACAAATAGTACATATACAGTGAAAATTTGTTGTGCTTTTAACTTGTTAACAAAACCACTAACTGAGAGTTGGTCTTATATGGTTGAAGGAATAACAGGGAAAAAAGGCAAATGATTTACCAAAAAAACTTCGAGTAGATCCATGGAAGAGAGAATGATAGAAAAGATAAAGGCAAGTGGTTAAGTAATTTTAAATCGTCCGGTTTAATAGGTTGAACCTTCAAAAGCTGCTACCACTAAACTTCAGAACAAAATTTTCTGGCAACAGAACCTTCCTTCGCAATTTTACAATCCCCAAACTCCAAACACAAAAGCAAACGCTGCAACCTCCTCCCAATGAAACTGCCAACTGAAATTCCACAACCATCACTCCCAATCACCATCGAATTTCAAGTAATCGACTTTACTTGTAACCTCAAACCTCATCGGTCACCATCAAATTTCAACTGATTAGAGTTGCTGCGTAACTCTCAAAGAAGCGAGTTTGAGCTTGAAATCGCGCCCTGAATATTTCTTTGGTTGTCATATAGTGCAGAATTCTCTAGGGATTTGAAGGCGTCGAATAAGTTTTTGGTTGTCATGAGGTGCGGAATTTGTCTAGGGATTTGAAGGCGATTTCTGAAGATGGAACCCTACTTTTTTGTTATGGCGAGAGACTGAGAACAAAGTGAGAAATTTAGATGCTGAGAGGTGGCAAATGAAAAATTAGAGGGGGAAAATGTTGGAAAGTCATCTTACTATCCAAAATGGAAGTATCTAGACAGACTTTTTGTTTCTTAAACCCCTTGAGAGAAAAAATTACATGTACCCCCTACTACTATTGGTGTAAATGTTAAAATTTATCAATTACACCTCACATTTTTGAAATTCGGAGGATGAACCTAGAAATTTTCAAGAGTAAGCAAAACATGCAGCAAATTCAGGTAAATATGGCATGAGCAAAAGTGGGAAGTTCTTCATTGATTCAAGGAAATCAGCAAGGTCGAATACAAGTTTTATGCCATGATTTCAATCAAGCAAGGTGAACATGCCTTATGCAAGAAACCAGACAATTTGTTTCCTGATTTGGTCAATAGAGCCAATATTACTACGACTTCAAACCTAAAAAAAAATCTATGTATCCAACGGAGGATGTTAGAAAAAAAATATCTATAGCATATCTACAATATAAAGTTTATTATAATTCTTTTGAATATTAGTAAATTTATCTTGGAAATTTTTAAAATTTAATTTTTTTGGAATATTAAACGTTAAGTATAACTAGTATTTACATTATTAAATACTAGAAAACAAATAATAAATATCACTTCTTAATTATAAAAAATTACATATTAATAAAAAGTTATTAAAAATAAATAATCAAATACATAACAAATATTAATTAGTAATTCTTTAGTATTTAATAGAAATTATCAATTATTAAATACTAAATATTAATTATTATTATTATAAATAAGTTAGTATTTATTATTTTTTATTATCATAAATTATTAGTTATTAATGAATAATTACTAAATATTAATAAATACTCAATATTCGTAACATATGATTAATATATAATTGTTAATGATTAATAAATATTAACATATATGTGATTAATATAATAAATACAAATAACATACGATTAATATAATAAATATTATTCCTAATGTAATATTGTAGTCACTAATTAGTAACAGATTAATATAGTATTTATTATGATTAATTATTAAATATTAATAAATAATAAATATTAATTTTAAGAAAGCATTATAATTTTTGTCCGTTGTGCCTCTCTTACAACGGGCATTTTAAGACCGTTGTAAAATTGACAACTATTACAACGGGAATGCTGTGAACGTTGTAAAATTAACATCTATTACAACGGGCGTGAAAAGACTGTTGTAATAGAACTCTATTATAACGGGCTGTCACGGACCGTTGTAAAAAAGGCATTGTATAGGGCATCTATTACAACGGACCTGAATGGACCGTTGTAATATCACTCTATTACAATGGGCAGCCAACGCCCGTTGTAAAAATGACGTTGTAATAGGTTATTTTTGTTGTAGTGAGAGTAAGTAACACATAAATTTGAATTCTTTTTCATTTTGAATTCAGTGCAATGTTTGATACTTGGCTTGGTTTACCTAGATATTTATACAAGATTTTATATTTACTAAGATAAGATAGAGAATCTTATGTGGAGCCAAATACAAACATAAAAGAATGTATACTTTTAATTTTAGTGGATAGGATAATTAATCTTTGCTCTTGCAACTATATAGGGTTAAAAAATATATAATAACATTCATAGAAAATAAGTTTAAAGAGAAAAAAGAGTGAATTATTAATAAGCTGCATAAGAGTTGCAATGCATAATAAAATGTTTTAACATATCCGGAATAATTGACATGCATCAAATATGTGTGTTAAAATATAAATATTAAGTATATAGTTTAATATCCATAAATTATGGTCCTAAATACTAATACAAATTTGTTTACCACTTAGATATGACTTTAAATTTAGAATTTTTTTTACAATATATATATATATATATATATATATATATCATGTTCAAGTCATATGCCATATGTATGTAGCATATATTGTATCTATATGTAGTATGTATGCATATTAGTCTTCTATTACTTGTAACGATCCCTATTTTATGCATCAGAGGATCATAAAATAATTTATTTAAAGCACACGAGGACTATTTTAATATGTGTTTAGTTGGGATGTATACACATCTAAGATTTTTGCCGAATCATCTTGTGACAATTTTACCCCTAAGTATCTTGTTCCAACCATTTTTTTTGACTGGTGCTGAATTGAAAGCTCAAACCTGGGGTGTAGGAATGACTTGATGGTTGGTTATTTCGTAGAATGGTTGTAATAACCTAGATTTTTCCATATTTTAAAATATAAAATATATTTAGATTTGAATCTGGCTTTAAAATATAATTCAAACTTGTACGTTGTTTGTATACCTAGGGTACAAATTAAATAATGTACAAACAATTGGAATTTAAAATGTATTGTTATATAATGATAAAACAATCTAACTTATAAAGATTTATCTTGAGAATTATATTTTAATTTGAATTTGTGTTTAATTTGTCTTAAGTTGTATTAAATTTGAAATATATAAAATGTACTTGTATACTTGGTGTAATACTAGTGCATGCACATAGTATAAAATAATTATTTAATAAACCTAACCTCTTGTCTTTAGTCAGCTGTAGAAAACCACCTGTCTTGTTTAACTGAATTTTTTTACCACGTGTTAACCTACTACTAAACTTTTCTCCCATGTGTCCCTTCCCTTCTTCGTATACAAAACCCGTGTCTCCTTCCTTCTCCCTTCATTTTTCAACAATTGAGAAAAACACCTTCCTCAAATCGAAAAATCAAATTAATGGCCACATCCTCAAATCTCCATTGCAAAAAATCAAATCGTCGCTCTAATTCCACATCGTAAAGCATCTTCCTCCTCCCACTTACTGATTCTAGATTCCTTTGCCATCAACGATCGCCTATAGCCAAAATAGAAACCAGATAAATCGCCCTAAATAACCAGCTCCATCCTCAGCAAACAGAGTCGAAATCGCAGCCACCAACATCGATAATTAAGTCCACCGCTAACTCAAGTCAAATCCCAAGTGTTCAACAACTTCTTGGTTCGTCATTGCCCTAATGTAAATTTCTTCTAAGGATTAGCTTAATTCAAGTATTCCAATAATATAAACTAAATTAAAATTGATAGATTGGGTTTGATTTTTTTTTTTTGGGTGTTGCACTTTGTTTGTTGAAGGTAGTTTGTTAGCTACCTTGTGTTTATTGTGTGATTATGTACATCTTGATTTGTGGGTCGTTGCTTATAGTTTCACCCTAATAATCAAATACTTGCTATTCTCATAAGATTAATACTGCACTTGTCACCATGCACTGGAATTTGGGTTGTTTTGTTGATGCACCTCTGTCTTGTTGTTTGTCTACAATTAAGACTGTCGGATTGCACGCGCTATATGTATATACATATGTGTATATATGTAGAACGCTGTGTATTCGTAGTTGAATGTTGAACTGGTCCACTTTTGCTCACCAACTGCAATGGGTCGTTAGATTCGTTGATTTCCATCCTTTTGTCATGTCGTGTTCTTAACACATATCAGTTTCTCCACTTGAAACTCTTGCACCTGACAACATTGATTTCTCATTAATGTTGCCGTATTACGCATATATATGCATGATCAGGGACAGTGCGTGTATGTAATTTTCATATATGTATATATGCATGCGTGTTTGATGCTCTTATATGTGTGTGTGTGTACACACACACACATGCACACACGCGCACACACACACACACACACACACACACACACACACACACACACATATATATATATATATATATATATAGACACACACACTCGCTCGACTCACTATGAAATGGCATGTGCATATATGTGAACCCTTGCTTTGCCATATTGCCAGTATCTCTGATTTGGCCATCAGCGGTATCACCCTTGTTGTTATGCTTTGTAATTTCTAGTTTTTCCCTGCTTCGTGCTAGGCATTTTTGATGCTATGTACTGGTCATACTTGTTGTTCTACCTGCCACTGATGCTTGCCTTTTTTCTATCCTACCTTTTCCTTATACTGGAACTATGCCACTAAAATTTCTTGTATTTTATGACAACCTGCCCTGCTGCCAGGTTGGAACCGATCGTTAGGCCGACTTAAACCGATCAACAAGACGTATCGCTTAGGGTTACAACTTATAAGAAATGAACAAAACAACTTTTTCGTAATCATTGCAATAACTTTTACATCATAGTACACCTTACATCAGAGTACAATAATAAATACCTGCACAACAGAACAAACTATATCAGAGTATAACATGTATACAGCAATAAACATGAACTCTCAATGGAAGAAATAAAATTCTCTGAACATAGCTTTAGTTTTAATCCAGCACATGCTCTACAAAATATCGGCAAACCAAAACTACTAGCTTCCCGTGTGGAAAATATGGTACCCATAGTTCAGGTGGGAAACAATTCTTACGCACCGAATTTCGCCTTGTCTGAATCGATCGCTAA
Source organism: Allium sativum (assembly GCA_030737875.1). NCBI lineage: Eukaryota > Viridiplantae > Streptophyta > Magnoliopsida > Asparagales > Amaryllidaceae > Allium > Allium sativum. The sequence goes on along the minus strand of CM060912.1, from coordinate 874,323,544 downwards.
ACCGACCAAGACTGTTCGAAAATGTGGATTGTATGAGAACATGACGCATTAGAACACGGAACAATAGAACTTTTCAATATTATTAGAACAATTTACATCAAAGTACAAGAATAACAGTGCGTGGAAAATAATATGCAACAGAAATACAAATATCAGAGAATAAAATAAATTACATAACAGTGGAAATGTTATATATAAACACAATGTAGATACAATGCAGCTGAAAAATGTCAACTAACACAGCTGAAGGCAATACACAGATACAGTGCTTTTCGAATATAGCTCCAGCCATAATCCAGGATCCTGTTGAATAAAAGAATCTACAAAACCAAAACTACTGACTGTCCATGTAGAAAATATGGGCACCCAGAGTTTAGGTTGAAACAATAAGCACCAGGTCAGTCATGAGACTGGTGTAAGAGATAAAAACAGCTATTAAGCTTTTGTTGTAAATAGGGTAAATCATGGGACCACGTCGTATGTCATGCAACGGGTTTACTCCCATGAATACTAAAGCTTGAAAATTAAAACAATTATAAATAACACAATGCTTTTTGGAAAAATGAAGCTATTACAAGACTCACGACCCATCACACAATGCAACGCAAGTCGGAGGATAGAGTTTTACCTTATAATAGCCAAACATGCTTGGTACATCTTAAAACAAAGATTTTTGATATTACTATAAGTGCACAGTGTGGCAAACAACTTCAAATATAAATGTAATAATCATAGACGGCATAGTACCCCATCCTGCTATGTTACGGTATAGGTTTACAACTAAAACCTAAATATCACATATTGGAAATTGGATTCCATCTATGAGTCGAGGCATGGGATTGTCCTCACCGGTTTTGACACACTCTAGTGCATGTCTCAGGATCACGCCCTTAGTAACCCTTGGGAGCGTCAGGGCCGGTCCACTCTTACTTTTGTGGATTGGTTATTCCTAAATAATACGTTTCCTGGTCCTATTAGACCTCCAAAATGGTCAGTATGTCGACTAATGATCAGTATTTCGACCAATCATATCCGAGACGCCTCGCAACCCATCATCCACATAAGTAAAAATGTCTGGGCTCCATACCATGACACCACTTCTAGTAAAAAGGAAACGCATGTCCTCCCTGCTGTCCCTATCCTGTTTTTGACTAATACTGGGGTGTGAGGCTTGCGAATTAACACTATACACAAAGCAGTGCTAATTAAAGTCGTGCTTTGATCATCATCCAAAAGACCATGCTTTTCAACAAAAGCCTTGATCATTTGCATCCTAGCATGCCACATTGTCAATCCCTACCATACCATTGATTTCCACCAATATATAACTTCTAAGCTCGTATGTCTCAGAGAAGGATGTTAAGCAAGAGGATAAATTCTCCGCCACTAAACAGATATAGATTTAGCAGATCAACAAATATAGCACACAATACAATGTCAAACATACAATGCATTTACAAGTCCATTCTGGGTTTGAACGAAACTGGCGGCACCTTATTCCTCATCCCATATGTACAATACAGGAGAGAGGTCCTCACATATCCGGTCGATTTCCGAGTACGTCTGGACGACCACCACATATAACCTCTACTTGGGTGTACTTTCCAAGTGAGACATCGGTAATAGCCTAAACATGTGAAGATATCCGGTCTTCCACCTCCTCTTCATTGTCGACCTTTAATCGTCGTAACGGTCATTCAGAATGGGTTAAACCGATCTTTCCAAATAACTGATGCATCTTTATAAACAAGTGATAAATATACAAAGATCGCACACATCTCATTCCAGTCCAAAATATTCTTTTATTCAAATATTCATATCTTTGGGGAAAGGTTCCCATTAATTTCATCAAAGATAAATTCTTTTTAAACTTATAGTTTAATCTTCCTTTGGGTATCATTTTCAAAAGATCTTATTATATAACTAGTCGGGATTATCGAGCCTTACCGAATTAATCATTCATTTTATTAATCAAAATCCCAACCTGTTCATCCCACAGAGCAAAACTGGTGGTACTCCATATTTAACACCCATAGTGCTATCGGTAATTTGAGTTACCATTTTACGTTCAAATCTAATTAAAGATTTAACTATCACATGGAGTAAAACTGGCAGTACTCCATCACGGACAATTCTCTAATTTGATAAATTTAATTATCCCATTCACATTTGAACCTAATTAAAAATTCGTTAAAACTCCAACTTTGTTTTAATCTCAGAAATCATTACTTAATGATTATTCAGTTTCAAGGAAATTAATTCTATCTTTAACTGGGTTAAAGAACAAATACCATTTAAAACATTGTTCATGATATACCCAAAACCATCTTCCATTAATATGGAATCTTCACGGAAATCCAAACAATTTACAATTGGTATAAATTTCCGTATCTGACCAATACTATAAGTGGAATAATGACAAGTCCTTTTAAATTCCATAAATAGTAAACGCCTTCCTTTACAGAAGCTCATCTCGACTATTAATCGAAATCCATTCAATTCCAATTTAATCAAACAAACTGGGAATCTTCTTTAAATCTTAATTAAGAGATTTATTCCTTTCACAACTGGGTTCAAGAACAGTATTATTTAAGATACCATTCACGACAAACTCAAAATCCAATTTGGATATTAAATATAAGGCTTTAAATGAAAATCATGTCGGCTTAAATTCAATACCAAATTCTGATACCAATAAACAACGTATTGGAATAACGATATTTATATCATCCAAATTCCCATAATGATATCCATATAATTACGGAATCCAATATCGAAATATCCTAAGATAATTTCCACTCAAATCCATTCCAATTTATTCGTTGGAAAACTATGGTTATATCAAAACCATAATGAGTCCAATTTATTAATTTAAAATAAATGGATTATTACTCTAGTCGTTGACTAGTTTACTCGGATAAAAATAACTTTTATCTTTTCAAATACGGAATATTTCATCCGAAATCTATCCAAATCATTTATTATGATTTTACATAATTTATTTATATTTTTAATAATGTTATCTAGGCCTTTACAGTCGGTTTCCAATATCGGCCACCGAACTACATCCATAGCGACCTTTTTTGAAATTGATTTAGACATATTTAAATATCTATTCGTTCAAATTTAAATCTCATATATTCATTTGAAAGATCTTTTCGATACGAACCTAAGGTAATGGTTTTAGGAGAATCCGACAGTCGGATCTCACGTTACGACAATTCGAAGTTAATGGTCCAAATTCGCGAACGGTTGTTGCGCGACACGTTCCATTCAAGCCATTTAAATGTATATAATATATTTCGTCGATTTCCATTCAAAAATGTATTTTTATAAAATGTTTATAGATTCTTTAAAAACGATTTCAACTTATATTTCTATTTTTAAATTAAAATTAAATCTTCTATATTATTATAACCCCAAAATAAAAATATTTTCAAAATGTCAAATTTTGAATTCCAGTCTTCTCGATATTCATAATAGAAAACGAATAAAATCGATATAAAAATCCGTTCAAGTTAAAATAGCGTTTATATACTTAACTTGACTTTTATTTTTATATTTTCATGTCCATCCAAAATCGGACATCAAAATCAAACTTCTAATCTTCATTGAATATTATATTTTAAAAATATTCATATTTATTTCAGATTGGAATAAAATTTCAACCAATATCCATATAAATCAATTCATATGAGTTCCATTCATCATATATATATATATATATATATATCCAACAACAGTTGTAAACAACTATCAACATCCAAAATGACATCCAGTGTGCATTTTATTTTCATTTAAGCTTCAATCAAATAATTGACGCTTATACAAATCTGTCAATCAACCGATTAACCACAATTTCACACAAGGGATATGTGTGAGTCAAATATCATCCCAAGACCCATGTGGGGTTTTCAACCAACAACAATCAATTTAAATCAATCGATGTTTAATAAATTTAACCAATTCTAATTCGATTCGAATTATTTTTCTAGCTAATCGATTTTCACTGTTCAAATTATAAATGGATATTAATATCCAATTTCAACTACCACATATATAATCATTATTCTACCATGTTAAACATTTCAAAATCACGATCACATCATAATACAATAAATCAACAAATCATCCATGAGTTTGTATATAAATGTGATGTGAGCTACCAGGCACTATATAACATTTTATGATAATAAAATGGATAAAAGTCAACATATAATTAATATATATAAATATGAATATAATATCATGAAGAAATATTTGAGTGAGAGAGTTCTCACATTGATGGGTTTTAGAAATCGTTTAATAAATGATTATTTTAATCAAATTATACTGTGTGTTTAATATAATCAAAATATCAACTAGCTCCAAATTTCTCCTAGTTAGTTTCATATTGTTGTGCTCGTTGTCATGATTCCACCGCACCTAAAATCGTTGAATTCAGACATCATAAGAAAAAGTTATGAGATTACAAACTTTAACTACATATTTAAACATAATTAAAATAATTAAATTAACTTAATTAGGCAATTAGGGCTTTAAGCCCTTCGTTCTCCATCCTAGGCTTCGACCAAAAATTTCGAACCATGCTCAGCCCCTTGGGCTCCATCGCGCCGCCGCCTCCTTGCGCCGAACCCCCATCAGAACCTCCTACAACAACGACCGCCACCACGCCTCCCTCCACCTTGAGAACCGTGCCACTTGGTGACCCTACGCCTCGTGATTTGAGCTCGAAAACACTGGGTTTGAACACGAAAATTGCACAAATTACTCAATGAAAGATGATCATATTAGTATGGATTTGAAGAGCAAAGGAAGCACTATGATTTTCCTTCTATAAATGTCTTGAATCGTTTAGTGGATTATGAGAAGAAGGGGAGAAAAGAATTGAGCAATTTTGGACATTGAATGATTGAAGTGGCGGCGGGTCTGTTTACGGAGAACTAGGATTTGGAAATCCTTGTTTATACCTTATTTTAATTATTATTTAATTCCAATAATACTTGTTTATCGCTTCAGACTCCAAACGAATCCCAAGGAATGACATTCCTAATTAAAAACCCTCATTCCAGACACAATGGAATATGTTTCATAATCTAATTCAATCGTTTCAATCAATTTTTATCAAAATAAAAATATAAATCAATATAATGTAAATTATTGAAATTGAGCGTACGATCCACATACTAAGAATTATGAAATTTGAAATCTCGCTATGTTTTGCAAATACGATTCTAACAAAATTAATTTCATCGAATTTGGAGACCATTTGAAAAATAGCATTTTAACTAGCTTATTAAATTCAGTTGAATTTACAAAACACGTTTAAATTTACAATGCTTACACACTAATTTCAATTGGCTTGAAATTTTAAACCTGACAATAATTTGACGTTCCGGATCCAACAAAATTAATTTCATCGAAAACGGAAGTCGTTTGCAAAATGGCCATTTTTAAGGGCTATATATAATATTATAAAAAATCCATAGCGACTGCTTGAAATTTTTAATTGGACATAACTTACAATTTATAAAGTGAAAATCTAAATGTTTCATATTCGTTAGAAAGATATAATTATTTAGATCCTAACTTTCCTGTTTCATCCAATTCTGGTTTATACTGAATTATGTACATTCATTCAAAGTTTAAAATCGAATTTTCAAACTACCACACCATTTCAAGCTCGTTTTATAATTATTATAAATATATATGTTCAAACTTCGTTTAAAATAAATTCTAAGTCATTTATTCTCAAATAATTCATTAAAAATATTTAATTTCCATGAAAATCAATTAAAAATAAAAATAAAATTGGTTCCAAAGATACGGTTGTTACAACAATAAACTCCGAGTCAGTCATGGAACTGGTGCGAGAACTAAAACAGTTATTTACTTTATTTTAAAGTTCGGTAAATCCACAAGACCACTCCGTATAACATGGAACGAGTTTTCTCCACATGAATATCGGTCATAAACTATTCGCACTGCTTTTTGAAAATTAAGCTATTATAAAACTCAAGTCCCATCACACAATGCAACGTAAACCGGAGGAGAGAGTTTTAACTTATAATAACCAAATTGCTTGATGCACGAAAGTCTCTTTTATTATTACTAATGCAGAGTGTGGAAATCACTTTCGAAAGTAAATGTATAAATCTTAGCTCGGATGATGTCCCATCCCATTATGTTAGATATTAGGTTACATCTGAAAACACTAATCTCATATTGGAAGATGGATTCCATCAATGACCAAGACAAAGGATCTTCCTTAACCGCATTTGGAACACCGCTAGCAGGATTCCCCAGGAGTTAACACTTGAGTCCTTCGAAGCGCTAGGGTTGTTCAGCTCTAACAAGCTAGTTGGAATTTTACTTGAACATAACATTTGCCGGTCGTAACCGACCATCATCTAAGGTGCCTTGATCTATCATCCACATGAGTAAACATGTCTGGGCTCGATACCATGACATCACTTTTTAGCTAAAGGGAAACGTATGTCCTTACCTCTACTGTCCATTATCCTATTTTTTGGTTATTCACGCATTTTGAGGCTCTAAAGTCAAGTTTCAACACAAAGCTACGCTATATTAGCCATGCTTTGATCATCATCCATAAAGCTCTGCTTTTTAACAAGAAGCTTTGATTGGCTCAGCACTTAGTATGCCACATTGTCAATTCACAACATATAATCGGTGTCTATTAATATATAACCCTCTGAGTACAAAAGTCACAGAGGAGGGTGTTAAGCTAATAGAATAAATCCTCCGCCACCAACTAGTATATCATCAGTTGAAACCAATTGCTTATGCCGTAAAATACAACGTCAGACACACATTCATTTAAAAGTTCGTTCTGCATATGAACAAAACCAAATGCACCTTATTCCTCGTCCAGCTAAGGAGAGAGGCCCTTGGAAATCTGGACAATCTCCAAGTATGTCTGGACAACTGCCACTTATAACCTCGTCTTGGGTCTACCTCTCATTCGATACATCAACAATAATCCAAACGAAGTGAAGATCCCTGGTCTTCAACCACTGTCTTCAGTGTCTTCAATACTCGTCGTGTAGTTATTCAGAATGGCTCGAAATGCGGTCTTTCCGAATAGCTAGCGCATCTTTACAAACCATGATTGATACATAAAATATCATGAGTCTCATTCCATTGTGGAATATTCTTTTACTCAAATAATTCTTTACATTGGGAATTGCTCCCTTACATCTTATCAAAGATGTACACTTTAAACTCTTATTTAAACATTTCCTTGGAAATCAATTCAAATGATTATAAAATTTCGTTTCAAAAATTTAACTCAAATCGAATTTTTAATGCTTTATCGAGATTATTGAATCTTACACGAAAAAGGTAATTTCTCAAATCATAATCCCATTCCCATTATATTCATCCTATGGAGCAAAACTGGTGGTACTACATATCTAATATCCTTGTATTTTGGTAAGTTTAATTAACTTCCTTTATCTCCAATTTGATTTAAGATTTCAGTTGTCATTATAGGAAAACATATTTATCCAAAACCCAAAATCATAATTACGATTTCTTAATTTTATCGCTTGCACAAAAAACATGCTTATCTTCTATTAAGAGATTCTCAAATTCATTCCCATTATCATTTGTTAGTGAAAACTATTTCATTAAATCTTTATATTTGAATTAAATAAAGATTTCATTTCAACTAATCTTGCAAAATCATATTCTGCTTTTACTGGGTTAAAGAACAATGTTATTAAAGAAAATATTCAAGACAAACCCCAAACCAGTTGATATTAAATATAAGATTTAAAACAGAATTTACATCCACTTATATTCAACACCAATTCTCATAATCAACAAATACTATGAATGGAATTACAATATAAATATCTTTCAAATTCCTTAAATAGTAAACGCCGACACAACCGTAATCAATGCTAAACATCTGAAGATCATTTCTATCCAAATCTGATATTTACTTCTTTTAAGATATAACTGTTGGATCTTAAAACTTTCTTTTGCATTTGAAAACTCTTTTCATTACAAGCCAAATGCTTTTCTTTTCAGGAAGATCCGATGGTCGGATCTCCCGATACGTCAATCTAAAGTCAACCGTCGACATTCGCAAACTGTCGTTGTGCGATAGGTCCTATTCAGACCAAATTCGCCATATATTTTAAAATAAAGTCGAATTATTTCTAAGCGTTCCATTTGAATACATAAACTATTTCCTTGCATATATTCCATTCAAATTCATTATACAAGCATTCATTTCAATAAGTTTGATTCATTCATTCAAGATTGGTTCTCTATCAAGTTTATTCATCTTTAAATTTATGCTCATGCAATCTATTTCAACTGCGAAATTCAAACTAATTCCCAATGCAAATTTATTATACTAAAATATAAATTTGAATGTATTCATTAAAATAAATTTTATTTCAATACTCAAGTTAAATTGCAACTTATACGCTTCATTTTAACTCAATTTGATTAACTACATAAGTTAAATTTTATATTAAAGTTCTCATTTACACATTTCATATTGCAAATTTCCTTTCAGTTAAATCACTCCAACTTCATAATCCAATTTGAATACTATTCAAATCGATCTTGGTGTATTTGGTAAATTACCAATAATAATATGAGAAAATTTATTTCTTTTTACCTTTTACAAAATATACTAGGGAAAATAGTATAAAAATAATTTTATATTCAATTACAAATACGCTCTCTCATCTATATACACTTAAAATCAATCTAGGGTATTACTAACCCCATATCTATCGAGTTAGGCCACAGAGCCAAGGTTATAACTAAACCTTATGCTCTGATACCACTATAATGACCCGGTAGAATTTGATGCTCGAATTTCAATAATAATACATAATCATGTATTCACTTGCCAAAACCCAGGTATCGTAAACCCGGATAGTTAATATAATGAAATTAGATGTAACAACCCGGAAAATCTGGGCCAGTTTAAAATTTTTATTTTGGCAATTTTAGCGAATTTTGAACATTTAAAATGAATTATTTAAATAATAACAACGAGAAATTTATTTTGAATAGAATCGAACGTATATATTATATACTTCGTCGTTAGAATATAAATATTTATTTTAAATTATAAAAGGAATTGAAAATGGCGAGGTAGTTCGATAATTCGATTTCAAACTTCAATTGAATGTACCGGGTGCAAAATAAACCGGATTTCAGTGAAACCAAAAACATTAGGATCTAATTGATGATATCTTTCCAACGAATCCGAAAAATTGGGATTTCATAGCGGGAATCAAAAGATATGTCCAGTTGAAAATTCTGAATAGTCGCTATGGAATTCAGGCCCTTAAAAATGGGAATTTTGCAAACGACCTCAGATTTTGACGAAACCACTTTTGTTGGATCCGTGATGTCAAATTATTGTTAGGTTTTAAATTTCATAATTTTTCGAATCAATATGTGAGCGTGGCAAAGGAAAACACGTTTGACCAGTTTCAGTTGATTTTAATCGACTGGAAAATGGCCATTTTTCAAACGGTCTCAGAATTCGACGAAACTAGTTTTGTTAGGACCGTATTGTCTATACGAAGCTAGAAATTTTTTTTGGGAATTTTTAGAGTTCGTATGTGACCCCGGTAAATTGAAATGCACGTTCAAATTCAATATATAGAGTTATATGTTGATTTTAACGGAAACTGATCGAAACGGTCGAATCAGCTTATGGTACATATCCCATTGTGTTCGGAATAGGGGTAATTAGCTATGGACGATAGGCGGTGGGCCTCATTTAGAGGTCAAATGAAAAAGTACCTTCTTGAAATTAAAATAAATAAATAAATAAATTAGAATCTCTCTCTTCCCCTTAAATCCCTCTGCCCCCCTCCCCTTTGAAAATCAATTCATTAGAAGAGAAAAAAAAGGGGAAAAGGAAGACGGAGAAGGGGGAGGAGTCGTCGCTCCTCCCAGCAGCGCCGTCGCACGCGTAACGCCCCCCCCTCAGCCATCCTCCTCCCACCGCTTCTCCCCTCCTCCTTCCAAACGAAACCCCGTAGTCGCCGCTCCCTCCATCCCCCACGACACCGCACCGACCCTCCCTCTCTCCTCTCTCTTCCTTCTTCACACGAGTGCCATCCCCCACCTCCGTACGATGAAGACCCCCCCCCCTCATGCGCTGTAAGTTTTTTATTATTATTTACTTTATTCATTTTATTTATTATATAAAACTCTGATTTTCCAACCCTATAAAAACATGATTTTTTTTATATATGAAAGTGTTGATTTTTAACACAAGAAAGATTGGATTTTTAACAAAGAAAAGAATAGATTTTTATAATGAAAAGATTTGATTTTTAATAGAAGAAAAATTAGATTTTTCATTGTATAAAAAATCGATTTTTACATATATGAAGTAGCGTTGGAAAGATACGATTTTGAGCATTGTAAAAATGGAATTTTTATCTATATAGTAGCGGTGTAAAAATGGAATTTTTATCTATATAGTAGCGGTGTAAAAATGGAATTTTTATCTATGTAGTAGCGGTGTAAAAATGGAATTTTTATCTATATAGTAGCGTTGTAAAATTGGAATTTTTATCTATATAGTAGCGGTGTAAAAATGGAATTTTTATCTATATAGTAGCGTTGTAAAAATGGAATTTTTATTTATATAGTAGCGTTATAAAAATGGAATTTTTATCTATATAGTAGCATTGTAAAAATGGAATTTTTATCTATAGAGTAGCGGTGTAAAAATGGAATTTTTATCTATATAGCAGCGGTGTAAAAATGGAATTTTTATCTATATAGTAGCGGTGTAAAAATGGAATTTTATCTATGTGGTAGTAGTATAAAAATATAATTTTTATATAAATAGCAACAAAATAAAAATATGATTTTTATATATGTAGTGGCTACGGGCAATGGAAGTGATGAAAGGCGAGCACGGTGAAGATGTTCTACATAGGAAGTGTCTTGGAGTTAGGATAGCTATTGGTGAGAACTTCTCACTCTAAATTACTTTTTCTGTATATATATATATATATATATATATATATATATATACTAAGATGCAGACGGTGCTTAGCAGCACCCGACACGCGTCATCCACAGACCATGGATGGCTTGTTTGTTTGATTGATGTGGTGTGAAAATTGTTTGTGATGTTGATGTGAAATCGATAATAAAATATATTCATGTGTTGAAGTAAATAAATTATCGTTAAAAGTATAATTTTTAACGTGAAAGTGAATAAATGAATATTTATAAACAAATCGGCCGATTTGTTTATATGCACTGATTTGACTGATATTGATTGGGATGATAAATTTTACACATCACCCAACTGCACAAATAAAAATTTGTGTTTGTTGATTTGAAACCCCACACGGGTGTTGGGATGATATTTGGCGTACACTAATCCCAATTATTTCATTTTATGTCGATCGATTGGTCGACAGGTTGTGTAAGCATTGATTATTTATATTTGATGCTTACGCAGTTGTGTTGTGCACTTTGGATGATGGTTGATGGTTTATCGTTGCTATTATATACATGTGTTGCATGGAATCCATATAATTAACGTTATATGGTAATTGATTGGGCCTCATTCCAATCGGGGAAAATATTCATGTGTTGACGATGTTCATGTGATGAAACTATTCAAGTGTTGAGTAAAATATTTTAACAATAAAATTTACATCTTTATCATATTTAAAATTAGAACTACTACACGGTGGAGTCTGATTTAAAAATCAAACGATAGATACCATAATTTTATAAAATATTTTACATAACAAAAATAGTTGTGTGTTGACAGTACTCATGTGTTGAGATTAGTGGTGTGTTGAAAGAAATAAAGATTCATGTGTTGAACAGAATAAATATTCATTTGTTGAATAGAATAATGAATTTATTGAAATATATAAAGCCGTTTTGATTAGAGTTGCGCTATTTTGACGTGAACGATATTTATATCGATTATATTCGTTTCTATAATGAATATAGGAAAAGTGGTGATTTCAAAATATAACGTTTTGAAAATATTATCATTTATATAGTAATGATATGAAATATTCAATTTTGATTAGAAATTGAATATAGAGTTGAAATGGTTTTGAAAACGAATTTAAAACGATTTATGAAATACGTTTTAAAAGGAAATCGATGAAATATATAATATATATATATTATATATATAATGGCCTGAATAGAACGGGCCGCGCCGCGGCAGTTCGTGAATTTCGACCATTGACTTCGAATTGACGTTGCAGGAGATCCGACCGTCGAATTCTCCTAAAACCGGAACCGTTGAGTTCGTATCGAAAAGAGATTTCCAATGAATATTAGAAATTTGAAATCTAATGGTTGGATTTGGAATTATGTCCAAATCAATTTCAGAAAAGGTCGCTATAAGTGCAGTTCGATGGCCATTGTTGGAAATCGACTGTACGGGCCTTGATAAAATTATTAAAAATATTGATAATTTGTGTAAAATCAAAATATGTGAACTGGAAAGAACTGGGATGAAAAACTCCACATTTGAAATGGTAAAAATAGATTTTTATCGAAATGAACTAGTTTTGAACTAGAATTAAAATCAATTTATTTTTGAAATAAATAAATTGAATTTGAAAGTGATTTTAAAAATAATCAATATTCCCAATACGTGAATTGGACTGGAGTTGAATCGAAATTATCTTCGGAATATTTCGATGTTGGATTTCGTGACTATACAGATATTGTTATGGGAATTCGAAAGATATATTTTATATCGTTATTTCCAATACGATATTTGTTGGTTTCAGGATTTGATATTGAATATAAGCCGATATATTTTCTATTCAGAGTCTTGTATTTAATATCAAATGTGATTTGGGTTTATCGTGGATCGTGTTTTAGATGACATTGGTTCTTTAACCCAGTTAAAGACAGGATAATGATTTTTGAAAAGATTAAAACTAAGTAGAGTTTTAATGAATCTTTAATTAGATTAAAAATGTGAATTGATAATTTAAATTGTCAAATCTGAAAAGTGATCGAGAATGGAGTATCACCAGTTTTCCTCCAAAGCGATAGTTAAATCTTTAATTAGATTTGATCATGAAATGGTAATTAATTTTACCGATAACACCGTGGTGCTAGATATGGAGTATTACCAGTTTTGCTCCACGGGATGAATAGGTTGGGATTGGGAAATAAAACAGATAATTACTTCGGTGTGGTTCGCTAATCCCGACTAGTTTGAAATGATATCCAAAAGAAGATTAAAGAATAAATTTGGAAGAATTTATCTTGGATAAAATTAATGGGAACCTTTCCCTAAGAATGTCATTTTGTGAATAAAAGAATATTCTGAATTGGAATGAGGCGTTTGTTGTGTTTGTGTAACATTCGTTTATTATATACGTGGGTTATTCAGAAAGGCCAGGTTTATACCCATTCTGAATAACCGATTCGACGAGATGTCGAAGATGATGACGGTGGTTGAAGACCGGAAGTCTTCACATCGTTTGGGTGATTACTGACGATCTTGATTGGGCTGTACACCCAGGATGAGGGAATCAGTTGGTGATCGTCCAGACGTACTTGGAGATGGATGGATATGCGAGGAAAGTGCCTCCGGTTTCGTTCAGACCCAGAGCGAACTTGTAAATGGATTGTGTGTCTAACATTGGATTTTATTCTGTATTGATTGATCTCTATTAAGTATACATCTGTTTGGCGGCGGAGAATTTATTCTCTTGCTTAACGCCCTTCTCTGAGACGTACGAGCTTAGAGGTTGTATATCGATGGACATCAGTCGTATGGACTGAATTGCCAGTGTGGCACGCGTAAGTGGTAATGTATTAGGGCTTCTTTTGAAAAGCAAAGTCTTGTGCTTGATGATCAAAGCACGACCTGTGTGGCGTAGCTTTGTGCATAACGTGGATTCGCGAGCCTCACACCTCGGTATGAGTCAAAAACGGGATGGTGACTGCAGGGAGAGCACGACGTTTCTTTCTAGCTAGGGTGGTGTCAGTGACCTACGAGCCCTGAAATTTATATACTTTTCACCTGTGTGGTTGTTGGATACGAGGCGCCTCGGATATAGGTCTGTAAGGACCGGGAAACGTGTGTTCAGGAATTGCCAATCCTCAAAAGTAAGAGAGGACCGACCCTGAAGATCCAAGGATCATAGTGGGGTCCTAAGGCATTTGCTAGAGTGTCTCGAACGTGGAGAGGAGCTTGCCCCTTGCCTCGACTCATGATGGAATCCAATTTCCAATACGTGATATTGCGGTTTTAATTGTACAACTAGTATGGCGACATGATATATGGTACCCATGCCGTCTATGATTGATATTTATGATTGAAAATTGTTTTGTCACTATACACTTATAATAGTATCAAATGATTTGTTTTAAACGTACCAAACATGTTTGGCTATTATAAGGGAAAACCCTATCCTCTTGCTTGCGTTGCATTGTGTGATGGGACCTGGGTCTTATAATAGCTTCATTTTTCTAAAAAGCATTGCGCTGTTTTTGTTATGTGTACTAGTGTTCTTGGGAGGAAACTCGTTCCGAGTTAGACGGCGTGGTCCCTTGAATCACTCTCTTTTAAAGAAAACATTTAAATAATTGTTTTAGTTCTCACACCAGTCACATGACTGACCTGGAGTTTATTGTTTTAACCTAAACTCCGGGTGCCCCTATTTTCCACATGGGCAGCTAATAGTTTTGGTTTTGCAGATTTATATTCATAGGGTCCTGATTTACAGCTGGAACGATGCTCGGAAAGCTCTGTATCCGTGTATCACTTTCAGTTGTGTATTGTATATTTTTCCGCTACTATGTAATTTATTGTAATATCTGATATTTGTTGAATGTAATTTATTCATTTATACTCTGTATATTCTTGTATCTGATGGAATTGTTGTAATAACAATGAAATGTTCTTCCGTCTGCGTTCTGATTTGTCTTGTCCTCAACGCAATCCGTGCTTTCCTTCACGGGGAAGTTCGGGTCGTGTCAGTTTGGTATCAGAGCTTTGGTTTACAGAGCTCGAGAACAAGACACATTAGAACCGAACGAAAGAATTCATCAGATATTGGATTAGTAATATCCAATTGGAATGACTCGTTAGAGATAGGATCAGTAGTATCCTAGAACGAGTGTGAAGTGTATATTTTTCAAATGAAAACAATTTTGTTTCGAAAATTTAAATCGCTTTATACGTATTTGAATATTTATTAATTTTGAATTTGGACAATCGAGTATATAAAGATTTCGCGTATATGCGTCATGAATGTATTGTCGAAGTTTTAATATACTGGATAGATATAGAGTCACATTCTAGACACCCGGGGATAATTCTGATGATGTGGCCACATCATCAGTATTTATATTCGAGTGACGAAGGTGTGATATCTATATATTTCCATTAGGCTGGTGTGAGAACCAAAACTAATATAGCTAGAATACATTGTTGTGAATTGGCATCAAAAACATGATTTTTGATTATATATCAAAATTATGAATTTGAAACGTTAATCTACTAATTAATTGATGTTTGTGTTGTTTGTCTATTTGTTTGATAATTTTGGACCATTTAGCCTAATAGAATCACATATTGAATTTTATTGAAAATGGGTCGCATTTGCTTGCATGTACATATACTTACATTGAACAGGTCATAGTGATCAGCATAGAAATATGTTAATTTATGCACCTATATTTTATCTTTTTTGTATTTAAATAAATGTTACGCTGGGTATTTTCTTGTTGTTTTTACAGATATGTTGACCAGACCTCATTCATCCTTAAAAGTGAAGAATAAATGCCATTTACTTGAAGAATTGTATAGGAGCTTTCATTGGAGACTAGATGTGTTCACATTGGTCACATTAGAAGAGGATTGGTAGAAAAGATCTCAAAAGATGTCATTGGAAGATCTTTGTCAATCAAATAGCCACATGGAAGATATTCACCATGATATGCTCAGATATTCTTAAAAGATCATTTCCAAACAAAGCTTGGTCAAGAAAGGCATATGATATGATAATAATTCTTGGAAAAGAGGCCCATATATTCATACAAATCTGATTAGCGTTTGGCCAATTTCACCTATAAAAGCACATGTATACCCATTGTAACAACCATCCCATTTTCTATCTTCTCTTACATTAATAAAAGTTCTGTTCTTTTATTTTCTAGCATTTTTCTATTTTCTTAGCGATTAGTGTTGTCTACACGATTAGATTCGGCAGAGCACCAATTGTATTTTACATTTGTTTCATTAGTGATTAGTCGTTTGATTAGTTTCAGCGACAATCCTAATTTTATGTTTTTTGTTGTTCTTCTTATTCTGCAATTTTAATTTCTGCATTTTATTTCTGTTTTGCATTTTAATTTCCAATTGATAATTGTGATTTGATCGTCGGTTCAATTAGATTTGTTCTGAATCGGATCGCAGTTTCAATTTTTATTGTTTTCAAAACCAACCTTCAAACTTCGTCTAACTCGCCCAAGAAATTAGATAAATAATTTGATTTTAATCTACCTCCCTGTGTTCGACCTGTTTGCTACACACCTGTACGCTTGCAGAATTTAATTTAAAATTCGCGCTTTTCTAATTCATAGGAAAACGACGATCAAGTTTTTGGCGCCGTTGTCGGGGAGGTAACGATTAAATTTTATTATTTATTTAATTTCTGATTCGTGTTAGTTTTTATTTTATTTTATTTTCCTTTTGTTCATTTGTATATACAGAAAAAAAATCTCAATTAGTGATGTGGCATATTAATTACATTAATACTTTCATGAACTAAGCAAGAGAAAAAAAATTCTTGCCTTTTTTTTCTTTCAATTTCTTTTCCTATTTTCAATTATTCCTTTCCATTTTTCAATCCTCCTTCCAAATTTTATATTCATTTCTTCTTTTACGATCTTTCAAAAAAAAAATCTTGCCCCTTTTTCTTTTAATTTTCCTTCTTTTTATTTTCAGTTATTTCTTTCTTTCTTTTTGTTTGCATTTCTTCCAATATAATTCCTTCTTCAAAAAGAAAAAAATATATACAAAAAAAACTTGCTAATTTTTCTTCAATTTCTTTCCATCTTTCTACCACCTCGTTGATTTTCACATTTTTCTTTTCCCTTTCCTTTTCTTTTTATTTGTTTCCATCTTTTGTCTACAACTTTCTAAAAAAAAAAAACTTATGCAATTTCTTCTCTGTCTACTTTGATTTCTTTCTTATTTTTGTCTGCTTTTATTTCTTTCCTCAATTCCTTCTACCCTTCCTCTCTACTCAAAAAACCTTGCTTTTTTTCTCTTATTTCCTTCCTCTTTTAATTTTTTTTCCTTTTTTGTTTTGGTTTTTCCCATTCATTTCTTTCCCTTTCTTCTTGTTCAAATTTTCATAAAAAAACTTGCATTTTATTTATTTATTTCTTTCCAATTGCATTTCTCATTCACCTCCTACAATCTCTCTTTCCATTTTTTCATTTATTTCTTTCCGGCTCTCTCCTTCATTAAAAAAACAACTTTCAATTTTCCTTTATTCTTTCCATCTTTCCAATCATCTACATTCTTTTTCTTTTTACAAAATTCAAAAAAAAAAAAAGATTCCTCTTTTGCAATTTTTTCCTTTCTTATTTTGTCTTTCTTGTTCTCAATACATTTGATTTCTTTTCTTCTCTTACAAATTTCCTTTCTTTTCAAAAAAAAAAAATCCACTTTTGATTTCTTTCCTCCTTATACCTCCTTTCCAATTTTCAATACAATTACTTCTCGTTCTTCTTTTACAAGTTCAAAAAAAAAAATCTTGCCATTTTCCTTTTATTTCTTCCCTGTTTTCAACTTCTTTCTCCTTTCTTTCGTTTGTTTCCCCTCTTACTGATATCCCGCATCCTTTCTTCTTTTACAATTTGCTGAAGAAAAAAATTCCTTATATAAATTTCTCTTCTCTGCCTTGTAATTAATTTTCTTTCCTTTCTCCATTTATTTCTTTCCCTTTTCAAGTTTTTCCTTTTTTTCTGTCTCTTCTAATTTTACAACAATAAACAAAAGAAAAAATTCTTTTTGTTTTTGTCTTCTCTTTTTTTTTTTTGCTTTTCCTTCTCAATTTCTTTTCCAAATCTTTTACAATTACTTTCCTTTCTTCCTTTACAATTCTCTTTCTTTCCTGAAATCTCTCTTCCCTTTTTTTTTTTTTGTCATTTGTTTCTTTCCTATTTGTCCACTTTTTCAACAATAATAAAAAAAGGGGAGGTCATAAAAAGATTCTTTTTTTTTTCAATTATTTTTCCCTGCTTCATTTCTTCCCTCTGATCAAATACCCCTCCCTCTCACATAATCTCATTTCACCACAGTTTTTTTTTCCAATCCACACTTCAGCACCATCTTTTCCAAAAAGTTAGTTTTTTTTGTTAATTCCTTTTTCTTTTTCTTGTGCTTTTTTTGTTATTCAATTCATTCAAAAAAACCCAAAAAAAAAAAGAGTTTCGAACTAAGGACAAGGTGACTGGAGTTCAAGAAACAAATCAAGATTTCAGAAATCAAAAGAAATTGCAAATAGTGAGATTTCAATCATTGACGCTACTTATTTTTTCTGGATGGACTGCCATACCCCACAGTAATATTTTCTGAACTCTACAGGTGCTCTGTCGCAAAGAAAAAAATATAGACATTCCTTGTAAAAATCTTCTGCAGGGGCAGCGGCTTGCTTGTACAATATTTTAATTTTCTGTTATTATTCTGTGACTGTTCTATGACTGAAATTTCTGAATTTATGTGGCGAGGAACGAATTTCAATATTAACAACCATCACTCTCATTGTTTTTCAATATAATTTTTTTTTAGAATAATATAATTGAAAAGTGGTGTTTTGTGAAGTTGACTGTCTCGCATAATTGGATCGTGGATATATAGTAGTTCAATTTATTGAACTATTAGCAAAAGAGGTTGCATACTACCCGTAAAACATTGGTCGTATCCCTTAGTATTTATACTATACGTGAACGGCCATAAGACCCTCTTCCCCCTTCTAATTGAGTCAGTTAATTAATAGAGCGCAGCTTAGTATTTTATATTATTTTGAAGTGAGAATAATTTCTGTGTTGCCCTGACTTCATTCAAATGTCTAATTCAAAATAATCCTTGAGAGAAATGTGGGATAATAATCGGAGTAGACGTCCTCTTGAAGAGTATGAGTATGAAATATAACTCATAAAGCAAGATTTTCCAAAAGTTCGTGAGGCCAATGTCAACGATTTTCAATATTTTCAAAATGACCAACATTTTCAAAGTTATGATCGAAATGACGACTTCAATTCAAATTTCAACAATTTCGATTATGGGCCACATCCACATGAAAATAACTTTGAATCTCAATATGGCTTTGATCCACATCATTATGGGGTTGAAAACCAAAATTTTCAAAATTATAGCCCATATCAACATCCTGAAAATAACCAAAATTGCAATTCTCTCTCAAATTTTAACAGTTTTGGTTATGAACAAAATTTCTATGATCAAAATGATTTCCAATATCATTGTCAGTTTTCTAAAAATTCAAACAACTACCACATTGGAAATAATATTGATTGTGAAATTGATGTGGATTATAATTTTGAAAATCAAGAAATCCAAAACAAGAGCTCTTAAATCAACGATCGTCTTAACATTCTTAGGGAGAGGGAAGAAAGGCTAAATAAAAAGGCTGATGAACTTCTTTGTTTATTGACATCTTTGAAAGAACAACGAGAGCAACAGAATCAAATTCAAACAAGCGATGAATCAGAAAATAATCCAATTTCTACTGACATTGAAAATTTTCAAATAACGGCTTTGGAAATTGTTAATAATCATCTTGATGAAGTTTTTCAAAATTCAACAAATGATTTGGACTTCAACTCTCTTCAGAAAAAAGATTTAAGCTTGGATTTTGATCTTCCTCTTTCAGGCTGCGAAAAACTTGAAATTTTTGAAATTGAACAAAATCGAAATGTTGAATTTTCCAAAAACTCAGAAGTGGAAATGGATTTTAATGAACATGAATTTTTTGGATTGTACGAAGATGAAAGCCATAATTTGGTCAATCCGGTCATCACCATTAGATATGAAACAACATTTGAAAATAATTTCGGCACTCACGATAATTCTTCGATCCTAACCTCAAATCAAAATCTTGACGCTCTTCCAATGGCAACCGAGGCCAATTCGTCCGAACCTTCCAAATCCCAACCTTCTTTTAATGTTGGCAATCCCAACATCTCCTTTTCTGATGTCGGAAACCCCGACACTATCTCTTCTTTGACTGTTGGCAATCCCAACAAACCATCTTCTATACCTTTACTTCTTCCACTTCCTGTGTCGACACCTTCTCCTTCGAATGACCAAGACTCCAAAACAGAACAAGTAAACAGGATAGAAACCGTTGTTGATGACACGACAAATATACCATCTCAAAGATCCTCTCATACTTCAATTGACGTGTGCACATTGGCTTTCGAAGAAATTTTCGAAGATGAACTAAAACTTTTAAATGACGAGGATGAAATAGAATCAAGCCACCAATCCAAGTTTGAGAATTTTGATTTTGAGTATTCAAATGAACTTGAAATTGTCAGTGTCGATGATACGTTGTCCAGTAATGAAATTGAGAAATGTGATCACATAGTCTTGAACAACACTCAGAATTCATATTTCACCGAATTTATATATGATCACAAATTTTTGGATAATTACACTAATAAATTTGTTGAGCACATGAATTATTTTTGGAAAGTTAGCTTGATTGACAAACTTCACGTTAAGACGACCCTGGATATTTATCTCCTGGACTATAATTCTAGGTTTAAAGATGAGATGGTTTTCAAAAACCTTTGCTTATTAGAAAACATGCCTAGACATAGTGGGAATGGGACTTATAGGGCTAGAACCATGTGTGGGGGAAAAAGTTGGTGGCAGTCTTTGCATCACATGCATCGTAAACACATATATCATTGTACATATGATCCATTCTTACATATAGTTAGACTGCATTTTATTTTACAAATCGTTTTGCATTTCATCCACCTTTGGGTACTGTCTTTCAAATTTAGGAAACGGTTACAGTGTGGACACTGTTTAGTTCTAGTGTGGGGGGAGTCTGCATTGCATTCTTTTGATTTTTCTCTAATTTTCTTTCTTTCTTTTCATATAGGACCATCATGCATTTAGATCATACTAACATGCCATTTTTTTTGGAAAATACAACTCATTTTCAATTGATACAACAAAATAAGTTTACAATTTTTAATCAGTTGATAGTATTTTTTTCTCTCAACTTAGATCAAATAAGAAATATAATGAAAAGTTTAATTTTGAGGGATAATAGTGTAACCGGTACATAGGGAGATTCTTAGGTGATGGCCATGAAATCTATTCTATATGGTAGACTCTGTTTAAATAAGTGGAGGACTTAATGAACTTATATTGGCTTTTCGAATCTTTAAAACTAAGTTGTGTTAAGTTGAATTCGCGTAACTCTCTTTTGTGCTTCTATTTTCAATAATAATAATAGTAATCCAAGGGTATCCAACATTGCTTGTATATCAAGTGTTGGTGTGCAAACCCGCCAAGCTTTATCCGACATGTTGTTGACAAAGTTAGCGTTGGAATATCTTGGTCTCATTTTATGAGGCTGGACACCTAAGGATTACCAACACGTTGTTGACAAAGTCAAAGTTGGCCTGCACAATCCGCCAAGCTCTTTACCCACTCTCCGTTAGTCCGTGGGGCAGTGCATGGGTGGTAAATCTTGGTCTTCTAAGTTAGGTGTATGTACTTAATCATAAATTTTAAAATTTTATAGAATAAAGAATAAGCGATGATGCCCAAACACTTCTTGACCTTATTGATTTGACTAGCCATGCATGAGAAAATTAGAATACCACTTTGCAAACTGTGCCAAGCAAAATAAGAATTTATTTCATGGCTGCACTATGTTATCAACCGAACTAACTAGCCAAACTGGAATTTAACATTTGAAAACTTGATTTATATTGAAAATTTGTGACAAGTCGAGGTATCTAAAATAAAATCAACTGATTAGAAATTGTTAATTTAATTTGTTGTACCACTTTCCTGAAACAAGTCGAGGTATTTAAACAAGTCGTGTTTTCAATTTTTGTTTTCAATTGCATATGTCCATTGCATTCATATAGTTTCATTAGGATCATAGCATACTGCATTTGGATTTTGTGGGTAGTATCCGCTGAAAACCCTCACGAGACACCACTCGTCCTACTAGGGACACCTAGAGGTTTAACGGCTTGTTGCATACGCTCAATGCAATCGTGTTTCCTACGAAAGTGTGACCTATCTAGTTAAGTTTTTCATTTTTTTTGTTTTACTCGAGGACGAGTAAAAGATAAGTGTGGGGGTATTTGATCAGCATAGAAATATGTTAATTTATGCACCTATATTTTATCTTTTTTGTATTTAAATAAATGTTACGCTGGGTATTTTCTTGTTGTTTTTACAGATATGTTGACCAGACCTCATTCATCCTTAAAAGTGAAGAATAAATGCCATTTACTTGAAGAATTGCATAGGAGCTTTCATTGGAGACTAGATGTGTTCACATTGGTCACATTAGAAGAGGATTGGTAGAAAAGATCTCAAAAGATGTCATTGGAAGATCTTTGTCAATCAATTAGCCACATGGAAGATATTCACCATGATATGCTCAGATATTCTTAAAAGATCATTTCCAAACAAAGCTTGGTCAAGAAAGGCATATGATATGATAATGATTCTTGGAAAAGAGGCCCATATATTCATACAAATCTGATTAGCGTTTGGCCAATTTCACCTATAAAAGCACATGTATACCCATTGTAACAACCATCCCATTTTCTATCTTCTCTTACATTAATAAAAGTTCTGTTCTTTTATTTTCTAGCATTTTTCTATTTTCTTAGCGATTAGTTTTGTCTACACGATTAGATTCGGTAAAGCACCAATTGTATTTTACATTTGTTTCATTAGTGATTAGTCGTTTGATTAGTTTCAGCGACAATCCTAATTTTATGTTTTTTGTTGTTCTTCTTATTCTGCAATTTTAATTTATGCATTTTATTTCTGTTTTGCATTTTAATTTCCAATTGATAATTGTGATTTAATCGTCGGTTCAAATAGATTTGTTCTGAATCGGATCACAGTTTCAATTTTTATTGTTTTCAAAACCAACCTTCAAACTTCGTCTAACTCGCCCAAGAGATTAGATAAATAATTTGACTTTAATCTACCTCCCTGTGTTCGACCTGTTTGCTACACACCTGTACGCTTGCAGAATTTAATTTAAAATACGCGCTTTTCTAATTCATAGGAAAACGACGATCACCTAGCAAGGAGGCTAGAGCAGAAGAATAAAATTTGTTTGCCCGACAAATAGGTACATATTTACTATAATTTACTGTTTTGTTTGGGTGATGATGATTTTATGAGCCGATTGGCTAGCCGCTTGGCTTTTTCTTTTTCTTTTTGAGATCAGAAGGCCTATAAGGCAATTTCGGGATTTTCTCTTTGCTCCCGGTGCAGGGGAGGTTATGGTGAAATTTTTCGAAAATTTAGGGTGTTAGCCAAATTTTTGAAAAATTTGAAAAGTTCTTAGAAACCGAAAAGTTGAAGAACTTAAGCCGTAGCCAAAAAAATGGAAGTTGAGTTGATTTGTTAAACAACTTTCGGCTTCGTTCCTTTTCAGCTTCCATTGTTATGTTCCTTTTCGGCCTTTGATTTAGAGAAGATTAGAATATCATCCATAAAAATCAGAACAAATTTATTCAATTAAATCACACATTGAACTGATTAGAAAATAGTTAGAAATATATACATGTGCATTATATATGTTTAAACAGGAAATTGGATAGCTGTTGAGTAAAGATTTTATTTGCGTGCCCGACAAATAGGTAAACCTTAATGAGTTGGATGCGCACTTTTATTATTATATCAACTCCTGTGAGTGCCATTGGATGCGGAGTGCTGGTTATTCTGTGTGAAATAATAAACATCGCCATAGGATAGCAACAATTAATTTTGAACTACATTACATGGCATACTTCTGGAAGATAGGCATACTTCATCATATACCACATAAGCATTTGGAGCTTGTGTGACGAGGTGGCAGATTTACCATACGAGCGAGAGGCTTGTATGGCGATGACTATATTTTACAGGATGAACTGATGACTGATATGGACTATTTAAATTGTAACGATAAAATTACCAGATTAATAAAAACCCCACACGGGTCTAGAGTTGACAATAATCACGTCTCTCTAGTTATTAGATACGGCACATGGACTATTTATTTCCCACACGGGACGAGGTGACGAGGATTTATCCTCTGGAGCATTTAAAATACACACTCCCTCAGACTTTGACAGGGTGACGAGAATTTATTCTCTGGAGTTATTATCAATACACGCTCCCCTATAAACACCAAATATATCATTATAAATATATGTATGCTCATTAGGATTTATTGGGTACCTAATACAGCCCAATAAATTTCCAAACCTCTCCCCGTACAAAGGAGGTTATGGCGAAATTTTTCGAAAATTCCGGGTGTTAGCCAAATTTTTGAAGAATTTTAAAATTCTCAGAAACTAAAAAGTTGGAGAATGGACGCCAGATTGAACGTAGAGTTGATTAATCAAATAACTTTCGACTTTGTTCCTTTTCGGGGATGAAAAGTTTTAAGTGGGGGAGAATGTAACAACCCGGAAAATCTGGGCCAGTTTAAAATTTTTATTTTGGCAATTTTAGCGAATTTTGAACATTTAAAATGAATTATTTTAAATAATAACGACGAGAAATTTATTTTGAATAGAATCGAACGTATATATTATATACTTCGTCGTTAGAATATAAATATTTATTTTAAATTATAAAAGGAATTGAAAATGGCGCGGTAGTTCGATAATTCGATTTCAAAATTCAATTGAACGTACCGGGTGCAAAATAAACCGGATTTTAGTGAAACCAAAAACTTTAGGATCTAATTGATGATATCTTTCCAACGAATCCGAAAAATTGGGATTTCATAGCGGGAATTAAAAGATATGTCCAGTTGAAAATTCTGAATAGTCGCTATGGAATTCAGGCCCTTAAAAATGGGAATTTTGCAAACGACCTCGAATTTCGACGAAACCACTTTTGTTGGATCCGTGATGTCAAATTATTGTTAGGTTTTAAATTTCATAATTTTTCGAATCAATATGTGAGCGTGGAAAAGAAAAACGCGTTTGACCAGTTTCAGTTGATTTTAATCGACTGGAAAATGGCCATTTTTCAAACGGTCTCAGAATTC
Organism: Allium sativum; assembly: GCA_030737875.1. Classification (NCBI taxonomy): domain Eukaryota; kingdom Viridiplantae; phylum Streptophyta; class Magnoliopsida; order Asparagales; family Amaryllidaceae; genus Allium; species Allium sativum. The sequence continues at coordinate 874,298,216 of CM060912.1, read as the reverse complement.
GACGAAACTAGTTTTGTTAGGACCGTATCGTCAATACGAAGCTAGAAAATATTTTTTGGGAATTTTTAGAGTTCGTATGTGACCCCGGTAAATTGAAATGCACGTTCAAATTCAATATATAGAGTTATATGTTGATTTTAACGGAAACTGATCGAAACGGTCGAATCAGCTTATGGTACATATCCCATTGTGTTCGGAATGAGGGTAATTAGCTTTGGACGACAGGCGGTGGGCCTCGTTTAGAGGTCAAATGAAAAAGTACCTTCTTGAAATTAAAATAAATAAATAAATAAATAAATTAGAATCTCTCTCTTCCCCTTAAATCCCTCTGCCCCCCTCCCCCCGTTGAAAATCGATTCAGTAGAAGAGAAAAAAAAAGGGGAAAAGGAAGACAGAGAATGGGGAGGAGCCGTCGCTCCTCCCAGCAGCGCCGTCGCGTGTGTGATGCCGCCCCCCCTCAGCCATCCTCCTCCCACCGCTTCTCCCCTCCTCCTTCCAAACGAAACCCCGCAGTCGCCGCTCCCTCCATCACCCACGACGTCGCACCGACCCTCCCTCTCTCCTCTCTCTTCCTTCTTCACGCGAGCGTCATCCCCCACCTCTGTCCGATGAAGACCCCCCCTCATGCGCTGTAAGTTTTTTTATTATTATTTACTTTATTTATTTTATTTATTATATAAAACTCTGATTTTCCAACTCTATAAAAACATGATTTTTTTTATATATGAAAGTGTTGATTTTTAACATAAGAAAGATTGGATTTTTAACAAAGAAAAGAATAGATTTTTATAATGAAAAGATTTGATTTTTAATAGAAGAAAAATTAGATTTTTCATCGTATAAAAATTCGATTTTTACATATATGAAGTAGCGTTGGAAAGATATGATTTTGAGCGTTGTAAAAATGGAATTTTTATCTATATAGTAGCGGTGTAAAAATGGAATATTTATCTATATAGTAGCGTTGTAAAAATGGAATTTTTATCTATATAGTAGCGTTGTAAAAATGGAATTTTTATCTATATAGTAGCGTTGTAAAAATGGAATTTTTATCTATATAGTAGCGGTGTAAAAATGGAATTTTTATCTATATAGTAGCGGTGTAAAAATGGAATTTTTATCTATATAGTAGCGTTGTAAAAATGGAATTTTTATCTATATAGTAGCGATGTAAAAATGGAATTTTTATCTATATAGTAGCGTTGTAAAAATAGAATTTTTATCTATATAGTAGCGTTGTAAAAATGGAATTTTTATCTATATAGTAGCGTTGTAAAAATGGAATTTTTATCTATATAGTAGCGGTGTAAAAATGGAATTTTTATCTATATAGTAGCGGTGTAAAAATGGAATTTTTATCCATGTGGTATAAAAATATAATTTTTATATACATAGCAACAATATAAAAATATGATTTTTATATATGTAGTGGCTACGTGCAACGAAAGTGATGAAAGGCGAGCCCGGTGAAAATGTTCTACATAGGAAGTGTCGTGGAGTTAGGATAGCTATTGGCGAGAACTTCTCAGTCTAAATTACTTTTTCTATATATATATATATATATATATATATATATATATATATATGTGTGTGTGTGTGTGTGTGTGTGTGTATACTAGGATGCAGACGGTGCTTAGCAGCACCCGACACCCGTCATCCACAAACCATGGATGGCTTGTTTGTTTGATTGATGTGGTGTGAAAATTGTTTGTGATGTTGATGTGGAATCGATAATAAAATATATTCCTGTGTTGAAATAAATTAATTATCGTTAAAAATATAATTTTTAATGTGAAAGTGAATAAATGAATATTTATAAACAAATCGGCCGATTTGTTTATATGCACTGATTTGATTGATATTGATTGGGATGGTAAATTTTACACATCACCCAACTGCACAAATAAAAATCTGTGTTTGTTGATTTGAAACCCCACACGGGTGTTGGGATGATATTTGGCGTACACTAATCCCAATTATTTCATTGTATGTCGATCGATTGGTCGATAGGCTGTGTAAGCATTGATTATTTATATTTGATGCTTACGCAGTTGTGTTGTGCACTTTGGATGATGGTTGATGGTTTATCGTTGCTATTATATACATGTGTTGTATGGAATCCATATAATTAATGTTATATGGTAATTGATTGGGCCTCATTCCAATCGGGGAAAATATTCATGTGTTGATGTTGTTCATGTGAGAAACTATTTAAGTGTTGAGTAAAATATTTTAACAATAAAATTTACATCTTTATCATATTTAAAATTAGAACTACTTCACGGTGGATTTAAAAATCAAACGATAGATACCATAATTTTATAAAATATTTTACATAACAAAAATAGTCGTGTGTTGACAGTACTCATGTATTGAGATTAGTGGTGTGTTGAAAGAAATATAGATTCATGTGTTGAATAGAATAAATATTCATTTGTTGAATAGAATAACGAATTTATTGAAATATATAAAGCCGTTTTGATTAGAGTTGCGCTATTTTGACGTAAACGATATTTATATCGAAAATATTCGTTTCTATAATGAATATAGGAAAAGTGGTGATTTCAAAATATAACGTTTTGAAAATATTATCATTTATATAGTAATGATATGAAATATTCAATTTTGATTAGAAATTGAATATAGACTTGAAATGGTTTTGAAAACGAATTTAAAACTATTTATGAAATACGTTTTAAAAGGAAATCGGCGAAATATATAATATATATATTATATATATAATGGCCTGAATAAAACGCGCCGCGCCGCGACAGTTCGTGAATTTCGACCATTGACTTTGAATTGACGTTGTGGGAGATCCGACCGTCAAATTCTCCTAAAACCGGAACCGTTGGGTTCGTATCGAAAAAAGATTTCCAATGAATATTAGAAATTTGAAATCTAACGGTTAGATTTGGAATTATGTCCAAATCAATTTCAGAAAAGGTCGTTGTAAGTGCAGTTCGATGGCCATTGTTGGAAATCGACTGTACGGGCCTTGATAAAATTATTAAAAATATTGATAATTTGTGTAAAATCATAATATGTGAACTGGAAAGAACTGGGATGAAAAACTCCACATTTGAAATGGTAAAAATAGTTTTTTATCGAAATGAACTAGTTTTGAACTAGAATTAAAATCAATTTATTTTTGAAATAAATAAATTGAATTTGAAAGTGATTTTAAAAATAATCAATATTCCCAATACGTGAATTGGACTGGAGTTGAATCGAAATTATCTTCAGAATTTCGATGTTGGATTTCGTGACTATATAGATATTGTTATTTGAATTCAAAAGATATATTTTATATCGTTATTTCCAATACGATATTTGTTGGTTTCAGGATTTGATATTGAATATAAGCCGATATATTTTCTATTCAGAGTCTTGTATTTAATATCAAATGTGATTCGGGTTTATCGTGGATCGTGTTTTAGATGACATTGGTTCTTTAACCCAGTTAAAGACAGGATATTGATTTTTGAAAAGATTAAAACTAAGTAGAGTTTTAATGAATCTTTAATTAGATTAAAAATGTGAATTGATAATTTAAATTGTCAAATCTGAAAAGTGATCGAGAATGGAGTATCACCAGTTTTGCTCCAAAGCGATAGATAAATCTTTAATTAGATTTGATCGTGAAATGGTAATTAATTTTACCGATAACACTGTGGTGCTAGATATGGAGTATTACTAGTTTTGCTCCATGGGATGAATAGGTTGGGATTGGGAAATAAAACAAATAATTACTTCAGTGTGGTTCGCTAATCCCGACTAGTTTGAAATGATATCCAAAGGAAGATTAAAGAATAAATTTAGAAGAATTTATCTTGGATAAAATTAATGGGAACCTTTACCTAAGAATGTGATTTCGTGAATAAAAGAATATTCTGAATTGGAATGAGGCGTTTGTTGTGTTTGTGTAACATTCGTTTATTATATACGTGGGTTATTCAGAAAGGTCGGGTTTATACCCATTCTGAATAACTGATTCAACGAGATGTCGAAGATGAAAACGGTGGTTGAAGACCGGAAGTCTTCACATCGTTTGGGTGATTACTGATGATCTTGATTGGGCTGTACACCCAGGATGAGGGAATCAGTTGGTGATCATCCAGACGTACTTGGAGATGGATGGATATGCGAGGAAAGTGCCTCCGGTTTCGTTCAGACCCAGAGCGAACTTGTAAATGGATTGTGTGTCTGACATTGGATTTTATTCTGTATTGATTGATCTCTATTAAATATACATCTGTTTGGCGGCGGAGAATTTATTCTCTGGCTTAACGCCCTTCTTTGAGACGTACGAGCTCAGAGGTTGTATATCGATGGACATCAATCGTATGGAGTGAATTGCCAGTGTGGCACGCGTAAGTGGCAATGGATCAGGGCTTCTGTTGAAAAGCAAAGTCTTGTGCTTGATGATCAAAGCACGTCCTGTGTGGCGTAGCTTTGTGTATAACGTGGATTCGCGAGCCTCACACCTCAGTATGAGTCAAAAACGGGATAGTGACTGCAGGGAGAGCATGACGTTTCTTTCTAGCTAGGGTGGTGTCAGTGACCTACCAGCCCTGACATTTATATACTTTTCACCTGTGTGGTTGTTGGATACGAGGCGCCTCGGATATAGGTCTGTAAGGACTAGGAAACGTGTGTTCAGGAATTGCCAATCCTCAAAAGTAAGAGAGGACCAGCCCTGAAGATCCAAGGATCATAGTGGGGTCCTGAGGCATTTGCTAGAGTGTCTCGAACGCGGAGAGGAGCTTGCCCCTTGCCTCGACTCATGAAGGAATCCAATTTCCAATACGTGATATTGCGGTTTTAATTGTAGAACTAGTATGGAGACATGATATATGGTACCCATGCCGTCTATGATTGATATTTATGATTGAAATTGTTTTGACACTATACACTTATAATAGTATCAAATGATTGGTTTTAAACGTACCAAACATGTTTGGCTATTATAAGGGAAAACCCTATCCTCCGGTTTGCGTTGCATTGTGTGATGGGACCTGGGTCTTATAATAGCTTCATTTTTCCAAAAAGCATTGCGCTGTTTTTGTTATGCGCACTAGTGTTCTTGGGAGGACACCCGTTCCATGTTATACGGCATGGTCCCTTGAATCACTCTCTTTTAAAGCAAACTTTTAAATAACTGTTTTAGTTCTCACACCAGTCACATGACTGACCTGGAGTTTATTGTTTTAACCTAAACTCTGGGTGCCCCTATTTTCCACACGGGCAGCTAGTAGTTTTGGTTTTGCAGATTTATATTCACAGGGTCCTGATTTACAGCTGGAACGATGCTCGGAAAGCTCTGTATCCGTGTATCACTTTCAGTTGTGTTTTGTATATTTTTCCGCTGCTATGTAATTTATTGTAATCTCTGATATTTGTTGAATGTAATTTATTCATTTATACTCTGTATATTCTTGTATCTGATGGAATTGTTGTAATAACAATGAAATGTTCTTCCGTCTGCGATCTGATTTGTCTTGTCCTCAACGCAATCCGTGCTTTCCTTCACGGGGAAGTTCGGGTCGTGTCATTAGAGGATGAGAAGTAGAAAGAAAGAAATGTTAGAATTGAAAAAGAAGAGGTCCAACAACACAGAATCAAAGTAGAATAGAATCTTACAGTAGAAGGAATAAAATATAGTATATCAAAACTCTTTACTCAAAAGAAAACTGTATATATTTGATTATACAATATCAGAGTACAATAGATCAATACAACTCGCATAGCGGAAATATTTTACACCATATAATATAGGAATACGTCTCGACTCCAACTCCTCTCCTAAAGCTCCAAGTAAAACCTAACCTAGGAAACATACTCGGTCTGACCTGAGCATAATTTAAAGCAAAGTATAATCAACCCGGATTAGTTTGGAATACTTTCATTGATAAATTCACATCACAAACAACTTGCTTAACTTTAGAAAATCCTTTGAAAGAATGGAACTCTCATAAAACGCGACTACACATAAACATGGCATGTGTTTTTACCTAACGATAACCAAATCACTTTTTATATCAAAATCCAGTGATATTATAATAATATCTATCAATCAGAAATAAATAGGAATATAGCCGGAAAGCATGCATCTAACTTTCCAACATAGTTGGTATACATCTAAAAACATATGGCCCATATTGGAGTTTGGATTTCCAACATGACAAAGTGTGGAACCACCTCCCGATCAGTGTTCTCTAGAGAGGAAAAACTGAGGTTCAACAAGAACATATTGCAACCCGGCCACATATAACTGACCACTCATTCAACTTGAGTGTACCGAATATATTGTCACCCACGGTTGGGATCAACAACCATTTCCCATAAGCATACAGAATTGACAAAAAAAGAAACAAATGAATTTTCTTTAAATGGTGATAATACACCATAATGGGAATAACCCACATTGCCATGATGCCCGCCCGATTTCTGTCATTTTCCTGGTTGATGAGGCTTGAGGTCGCGATTACCTTCCATACAACATCACATTAACTTTGAATGTCACTTCGTCAGATCCATCAAATCACTAATTGACATCTACAAATAAATTCCTAGTTTTAACCTCAAAGAAGTTTCCTTCTTCACCACTAAACTTGGTGTATTAGTAAAAAATCAGCATACATGTCTCTTAGGAAATACTGTGTTAGACATTTGTCCATACAAATCATCCAGGAATAGCATGAACCAAAGGCACTTTCCTACCACATCCTATATAGGAATCACCAAGGATCGTTAGCGAGTAGTCCTTGCAATCCGTAGATTCCAACCACGATAGAATCACAGTCTTTCTCTGGTTGCAAGGCAGAGATTATAAATAGTTCTCCTATTATGTGAAGATCCACAATCTTCAATTCTTTCATCTTTATAAGCAATCCTTCAAGTTAGTTTCGAGCGTCAAGTCAGTTTTAAGTGGTTTGGGTATAGTTCCCATCCCAGTCTCTTCGAACTAACACATCAAAAGTCCAATAGGATATTTCATTAATAGTCCGGTTTTTGACTATCAATCACAATAGTATTCTCAAGTACATCAGCATCTCAAGCCCTTTTAATTTGAAAATATTAATTAAAACCATTTTATCAATTTAAAATCAATTTCATAACTTATGTCAACAAATCTCTTTTGTTTTTCGTTACTTGAAAACAATAACCAACACTTATCCTTTTAGAATAAAAATATTCAAAAACTCATTTCCTTTTACCTTGTAAATATCGTTATATTTTTCCAAAATTCCTTTTTGTATTTCTTTTATTTTGAAATATCAATATATATTCTCAAAACCCTTTTATTTCTCTTACTTTGGAAATATAGCGTTATATAGTAATCCAATGGTATATGTTTAATTACCAATCTCAAATATGGTTGAAATGATAACAATCGACACATTGTTGAATATATATAAACAAATGGTTTTACTTAACTTCGTTGTTTGCCGATTATAGTTTACATTAACTTTTATGGAAATAGTAATTCAATGTCCAATATCCCCTTCCATTCTAACTCATATAACCATTATTTCATTTCTTCGAAAACCATAGCCGTAAATTATTTCTCGTAATAAGTGTATTCACAAAACCATATTATTTTTATTATGTAGAATATGCTGCTATAGTACTTAAACAAATGATGTAAGTATAATCACATTTCATATTTAGGCCAAATAATGTCAAATAATACATTGTTTCATATAAATCCCAATAATTTAGTTTATATCTCTAAATTTCACAAAAATTGCAATATTACTTCTTATGAAAATAATAAATTATTTTCAACATTACTATCATAACAAACTAATATCATCCCTCGTGAATAGTTAAGTCGTTCAAGTTGGAGTATTTTATTTACCTCTCAAACCTTGATCGACAAAGTTCTTATCTTAAGATCAAGGTTATAAATCTCGGATATCGGTCGCGTTTCGTCTCAAGGATTTTATAGACTCGGTTTTGTATCGGGGGAGATCTCGGACGAGATGAGTCTAACTGGGAGTTCGTCTCGGATTTTCATCTCGGGTCTGAAAGTTCATATCGGAACGATCTCGGGGTACATGATATGTTAAAAATGATATTTTAACAAAATGATTTTTATGAATGCTATTAAATACATAGTAACTTAAACTTAAAATGCAAAATAACTTTATTATTCTTTATTTTGCGAAAGATCATTCATACTCTAAATCGTAATATGCTTAAAACAGAAATATTGTTAGACAGGAAACATTAAAAGAATCCAAAACATTAAAAAAATCAGCATAAATAGACCATAAAATACATAATTTCATAAGTAACATGTATGTAAAATGACGAACATGAAAATCATATGCATTGTAAAACATAATCGAACATACAATATAGTCATTTAACATGAAAAATGTAAAATAACACAAGATTGATATGGCAAGATTTGAGTTTTTTAATTATAGTTCTAGTTCAGGCACAAATTTAAATTTTAACCAAAAAACTAAGATCTCGGACGATATTCCAGTATTTTGTCTCGGTCGATATATCGTTCAATATTGCAATATCTCGGGCGATATATTCAAAAGGAGATTTAGAGTGATATTTGCTGTTTCATTTCGGAAGGAGCCCAAAACGAGATCTCGGAGGAGATCCCGGGCGATATTTGCGAGATTTGAAACAGTGCTTAAGATAGACAAAAGATTGTAACTCCAAAACTGATATTAATTCTAATATTTAAACAAATCACATTTAACTATTCCATTTAAATATGGTTTATAAAAGATTTCTTATATCTGAAACTGATTTCCTATTTCAATCACCCTTTTACTTAACTTGTTTATTACACAGTCCCAATCCTTGGTTTTAAATCTCCTTTCTAAAATCTTTTGAAATCCATTTGCCAAACCCTTTTTACCAATCTAATTAAGCATCTTTGCTTTTGCATTTGAAAATCTTCTTTCATTTACAATCATTTTACTTAATTTAATTATTAAGTAAATGTTCATTTAAATCCATCCCATTAGCTCTAAATCTCATTTGAAAATACTTTGTCTATAAAGCTTGGGTTTACTAGAAAACCCCTTTATAATGCATTTTTTGAAATTCAATTAAATTTCCTTTCGAACTTGGTTTTCTTCTTAAACGAATTCCATTTAAAAAGTAATCACTTTAATTATTATTGATTAAAATAATAATTAACTTCATCATTTACTGAAGTAAAAGTAGTTTACTTCATTGTTAACTAAAAATATTTTTGTTAATCACTTTTCAAATTAAAATAACTAACTACATCAATGATCATCATAAATCTTTAAACATTGTTAAATAAAAAGGTAAACCACATTTTAAGGAATCTTATTAAATTAAAACAACTATTTGTTAAACTATTTTCATTAGATTAATTGAAGATATATAAATCTAATAACCATTTTCAATTAAAAAAGTTGACTTAGTCAACTTGAAACCATCAGTTAACTTGTTAACTGATTTCAATTAATCCTTCCTCTTAAATCAGTTAATAATTTGACTAAATTAAGAATATTGCATAATTGTTTTCTTCAAAAAAAATTTCCAAATTATTAACCCGTATTTTAAATTCGGACTTATATATTTATAAAACTGATTAAAACATTGAAATTTGCTATACATAGTAATTTATAACTACTTTTGTAAAAACCGTTTATAGATATCGATTTATTTATTAAGCTTCTATATTTATATATAATATAATTTAAAACATTACTTCAGTTATAAAAATAAATTGTATAACTTTAAACGTCGATTTGTCTGATGGCGAATTAACGTTGAAAAAAATATGGTTTTTGGACCATTTGCTGCTAATCACTTAATAAATACTGTCTATTGATTAAAAACACAACTACATTGAATTCCATTCAACAATCAACACCCAAACAGGTTTTGAAATTACCGACGCTGAATTGTTTATATATGAATAATATGAAATTTAAAAACATATAAACTATTTGAGGAATCCAGTTGGAACCCTCCAACATGTTTTTCCTTGCGTCATAGTTCATAATATCATTTAATAGATGCATATGAAAAATATAATCTTATCTTAATCATTTAAAGTAAAGTTAATATAAATAATATCAATTAACAATAAATAATAAGAATCCAAGGCATCCAAACATCCAAGCTATATTAACAACGATGAATGATAATTATGTGAATTCAATCACATCATTGGATTCAAGAAGACGTGAGAGTTAACTCATAATTTATTTCGATGACGATTCTAGACATTTTATCCGATTTCAAACTAGCATTCAAAATCAAATAAAATTCTAACTAGCTCCAAATTATTCCGAATCAACTCGGACGCGTAGTCATCATCTGTATGATCTCAACAGATCTCGTTTCATAAGATTTTGTATATGTACGTAAAAATTGTAACTATTACGAGTTAAGTAAATTAAATAATTATTAATACTTAATTAATTATCAATTAAATAAATCCTAATTAACGTTATTAAGTTAATTAACTTATCCATTAATCACCCTCTTCTTCAGCAAGATCTTGACTCCCCCATCTCGACAAAAAGCGACTTCCTTGAAGCCTCACCACGCCGCCTCGGCATCACCAGACCTCGACCCCATATCACTAGCACCTCCAACTCTCTGAGAGCTTCCACCGCTGATCAACTCGATCTCCACCCCTATGTCAAATCGCCAGGAAAAGGGTCGAACAGATTTCCGTTCATGTAGGAAATTCGGACACCTCATACCACCATACCCTACCGCACCACTGCCAATAAATTAGCCACCTCCTTCTCCATCTTCGATCTTTAGAAACCCCAGGACGAAAGTCCACTGTTTGCACGAATTTTTGGAAATTATGAATGTTGATTTTAACCCGGTTTCAAGGATTTCCTGGCCAACTCCAGCCTTTCCAGTCCATCGCACCTCCGCCACTCGAAATCCCTCTCCTCCCTCTACCTTTCATAAGTTGATGACTTCTCCTGAAAATAACTACAATCGCCGAAAATTTCAAAAACACACAACTGCACCTACTGAGTTCTCCAGGGATTTCCGATTGCCATAGGCAATCGCACCCCCTTCGTTCACCATCGACCAGAAGCCCTCTTTGAGCTCTACATCTTCCTACTTGATGACTTTGGCTTATTTTGCCATTAAGTCGAAGAACAAATTTGTTTATTAAACATATCGGAAATTAAGGTGGCGGATCAGTTTTACTGAAGTGTTGATCACCAGATTTAGGTTTAAGGAAATTTAGGTTGTATTTATAGGTGAATTATATTACTAAAATATTCACATGAAACTTACGTACAAAATAACACACTTAAACGACCACATATGAGCTTCGATTGCGATGAAAATTGTAATCCTACAATAACTTAATATTCTGGACAAAATGGAACTAGTTCCGTCAAATTTTGAGTTTGTTTGTAAAACTTCCTTTTAATTTCACAACGTAAATCGATACATGTTTATATCACGCACGATCACAAAATAATTCCAATTGACTTGAAACTGGATATCTTACAATAATTAATCATTATTAATTTTATAAAATTAGTTACATTGAAATACGACGTGGTTTAAAAAAATGGCTATTCTTAAATTTCATATAAAATCGATAAAATATGCATCGATTTCAAAACAATTAAATCTATTGATAATAAATTATTATCATATATATTCAAATAGAATATTGTATAACTTCCAAATATTATAACTTGGATTTTAAACTCAATATTTCCATTTTCAAGTTTAGTCGATATTCAATTTATTAAAAAAAATATTTTATCTAATAAATTGTTATGGTTTATAAAAGATTCTATAACGACTTTCCAAAAATTATTTTTTGACATAATTCAAAATCTAGAATATGGAATCTTGATTTTTTTTCCAATAGAAAATTAAAGTCCATTAGATCTGGAAGATTCTTATTACAAAGAATTCCGACTTATATTGGATTCTGTATACTCAATTGAAGTTCAAAAAGTAAAACTACAAACTACCGCGACGTTACGAGCTCGTTTTTAATTAAATATTATACGTTCAAAATTCATTTAGTAAATGAATTCCTTATAATAATTCAAATCTAAACTTAATAATCCATTCACGTTGTCCAAATTCATACTGTTTAAACCAAAATTGATCCAAACACCGAAGGTACTTCAGGAATACTTCACCAAATGGTTAGAAATAAGAAAATGAGACTACAATCGCAAAAAGTAAGTAAAAACACAAGAATTTTATAGTGGTTCAATCTAAAATAGATCTACGTCCACTTTTGAATCACTTCTCATTATCACTCTTTATTTTACAAAGTACATGAATTTATGAATTCACTTATATTGTTCATCTATCTCTTTTCTCTCTTTGTATGATCTAGATTTCGCTTGAATTTGCAAAGGAATCTTTGAGATCTCCTTTTCCTTGTGACGGTGGATGTGTAGATCTTCGGCCACTTTGGCAATTGAATAATCTTCATGGATTCCATAGTGATTTAGCGTTAGATCTAGGCTTTAGAAAAGATTAGTGGAGATTAGAGTAGATTGGATTGAACTTAAGAGAGAATTAATGGTGTTTGGAGAAGGTGTGATCCACCTAATGTTGAAGGAAGATGGGGTGACCTTGGGAAGCCATTAATGGAGCTTGGGGAGGTTGAGAATGGTGGAAAATAAAAAATGATAGCCCTTCGGGGTGGCAAAAATCGATCCCTTGAATGGTGGTGAAATGGGGTATTTATATGCGAAGTTTGGAGGTAGTGGCAATGCTGTAATTATGGTGTACAAGGTAGGGGTCGAGCGTACACACATTTACAAAACTACCACTGGACAACTGGAGCCAGCTGTACACAGTTGGCAACATGTGTCATGCCCAACCAAAATATTACAACTTTGCCACTGAACCTTTTACACCGCCTGACCCCTTAGGAATTGTGTGACTGACCCTTCAGTGTATATGTAATGAACGACCCTTACAAGAGTTGATGCACGACCCATTTTAAGTGCACGGCGACCGACCACTTTTATATAACTATGCCACTTTATCCTCTTGTGAAATATGTGAACAAGAATTACAAACATGCCATCCACTTTATACATAACTGTTTGTTTCCTTCATTTCAAAGTAACGCTTGATCCCTTATCTATCTAAACGAGCGACCTTACTGTACTTGATGCACGACCCCTATGCAAGAACACTACTGTTACAAACATGGAACTGATGGGTGCTCGATCAGCAGACGTGCTCGTATAACGGAGGTGCTCGATCAGTCCGCTGAACTAGTGTTCGCCCCGTCTGAATTCAGACCAATCCATATTTGAGCTAATTGACATTCATGTACTGATCCGTAAATGTGTGCCATATGGCTTCTTTTGCCATAATTTCTATATCACGTTATAAGATAGCAGACCCATGGTATTTGCAAGTATGTCAATCCAATTAACTCTCACTGACTGACCCACGAATGCCGCCGTATTTATCTTGGAGCTGATCCTTATACAACTTAAGTGCTGATCCAAATTTATGTTTTGCTACGTGGTCTTCATATGGTGCCGATTCATTTATATTTCTCTAAACGAGCGGGCCCAAATACTGTACAACTAGAACATGCGTGTCCTCCTGGCTTCTTTTGAAGATCACGTTTTTGTATTATTTTCTTTGTCATGCAGAAATGGGAACAATAATCACGATTTTTCCATTGTATTTATTCTTTATAATTGGGCTGTGCTTTTACATATGCTCGAGATGGGTTCGTTACACGACCGATCTATAACACTACTCGACCGATTATCTAATGTTGCTCAATTGTTCAGCAACATGTGGTGAGTGTGCTCGATCCTGCTGAGATGGCGTGGCAAGTTGAAGTGAACGAGCCTTCAGTTCTTCACTGCTCGACCTCGGGGTGCTCCAGCTGATAGGATGCTCGACCATCAACGTGATGCTCGACCCGGGGTCCTCGAGCAGTGACGCAGTATGGGACCAAGTCTATGAGCGACCGATCCTTCATCAAATATGTGACCGACAATATAGAGCTCGACCGACCCCTGTAGTGCACGATCACATTGCGCTCGATCAGGCTAATGCTCTTACGCTTTGAGATGTGTCCGAACCATTGTTTTCCAAGTCACGTTTCACAACCGGGTTAATACATACTGTATTGCAAACCCAACTTATTTCAATTAATTCAAAACAAATTGAATTAATGCTCAAAATTGTTGAATTCGAATTATTTAAATTTCCAAATCAGCATTTAAAACCAACTTTAAATGTTCAAATTAATGGTTAAAAATCTAGGTCGTTACATCAAGGCTATCCATCATTGTTTTCTTTCTTCAATCCAGAAATTATTCTCCAAACCATACTCCTTCGTTTTGAATTCTCTACTGCATGCACGGCTGCTAAAGCGGTATCAGTATTGGTAGAGAGTATGACAATACTGATTCTGGTCTCTTTAACAACCGAACGTTTATTTCACACTATGGTCATTGAATTTGAAATCATATTCAAGTATCATAAATCGATTAACTTCAAGTATTGATTTAAAATCATTTACAAAAATAATTCATTATTAGTTCCGGGTCTCTGATTTCAATTCTTATATTATTAAACAATCCTTATTAATCTAAATGCATGGTAAGATTTTATTTCACAAATCCCATTACCACCCAAAATATTCACTTTAAATCACCTTGGACTTATTATTTTGGATTGGTCTTCAATTTTATTAGAAATAGCTATATACATTAAAATGGTTAAATTTAAAATAGTATATATATATGTAGTTTTTAATGAGATAGTTTAAACAGAATAGTTATAAAGTTTAATGGGGAAATATTTTAACTAAATAGTTATGAAAAAAATAATAGGGAATTTTTTTGTTTGAGTAAGACAGTTCTATATAATTAACGGCAATCGTAGTATTTTAAAGTAACTAATCCAATCCTAATCAACCATTCAAATTTCAAATTTTGATTTATTATAACAATCCGTCCGGAATGGACCTAAATTCCGACCCAAAAAAGGCCCATCGGAAATTAGAGCGATTCTAAACGAATTATTAGTTCCTATAAGGATTACACTCATAGAGAAAAACTAATAACGGCATCAGAATCTCATGGCAGAAGTGATAAAATTTAATAACAGAAAGTGGATGTAACATTAATTAAAACCCATAAATGTTGATTAAATAAAAATCTCATTTGCCAACAAGGGTACATCAATAATAATAGAAATATCCCAATAAACAATAATCATGGTAATAATGGTAATATCTAAAAATCCTTCTTCGTCGGGCTTCAACGTCCATGACTGCAACTAGAGAGCGTTCCCACCTAGTAACCTATTTATTTGTTAAGAGGAGGGAGGTCATATCAAAGATTCCGGTGAATGAAAATCACATGCGTTTAAGGAATGACTATTTCCTATATATGGCAATATACTTTTGTCAAATTATGTCTATGCAAGTTTAACACACAAATTCATGGATAAATTAGGCGGACTATTCAGTCACTTAAGGCCAACATACAAATTTATAAGGGTGGATTTTGTTATCACTTGATACATTATGAGGAGGACTACCATTTGGTCACTTAAGGCCATTAGATAACTAATTATTTAAGGGTGGATCCCATCACTTGAGACTCTATGGCGGACCCTAGTCACTTAAGACCTCGTTCTAAAGTTTTCAACGCTATTAAATATTTTCTCCTTTGTAATACGAGAAATAGTAAGTAGTTAGTGTCGGTTTGAGCAGACACTCATTGTCATTTAATATTCTCCGGCGGATCCCTCCGTTACTATTTAACTGGTATTACGGGTGAACTTTTAGCCACTTAATACTTCTTATAGACAAGCAGTCTTTTAGAAAGTTCTCATTTCATGGTCGTTTATATTGCCCATCCCTTTAGGTACACCCTCACAACCCCTATAGAGGAAGCAAAAAACTTCCAGAGAACTTTCCCACTAAACGTATATCGTTATTTAAGACCATTTAATACATTTTCAAAAGAAAGGCAGACCTCGTGATCATTTAAGACCTTTGTAAGGGCGAGTCCCATGACTTGGGTCCTAAACCAAGGAGTGAACCGTAGGAATGAACCTAGTCCAACCTACTTAATACCCAAACTAGGTAGATCGGCTACTTAATACTTTCTCTAGGTAGGCCTTCTTCACACAAATACACACACACACATAAGACATCTCACATTAAACCGACCACTTGTAGGTGCTGGATTTGCTGAGCGGTTCCGGACAGGCTTCTACTACAAGTTGGGATTAACCTCATGCCTTCGTATAATTATTATAATGACATATGGCATCTAGACCTTTCACATTAACTTGACTAACTTAATGTTGGACATGTCGGTTGGTTCAGGGAAACTTCTACTACAAGTAGAGATTAACCTCATGTCTATGTGTCATTAATATTTGTAAAAGCCATTAAAACACACACATATACAAATTTCTTATGGGGATAATTATAATCCTAATTTCCTATTATAACGCATTTAGTGCGCTATTTAATACACATTAATAATATGTTAATTACGCTAATAGAGCACGTGAATAAACGTCTTAATTCGTTTGAAATGTCAATTCTAACATCAAAACAAAGGTTTTACAATTTTATTTCCCTAACTTTTCTTAATATGCCATGAACATGCATATCACAATCAATAACAGGGAAATAACAATATATACATAAAAACTTGTAACCAAGGTTTAAATGATTATTCCAATAACAAAAGAAAGACAAGGTGCAATAATTCAAATACATACATAAATATATATATATATATATGTAAAATCTTATCTTTGGTACTGCTTCACTTTTCATATGAGTTAACATATATATATATATACACACACACACACAAAACTTAAGACTTTAGTGATTTGTATATAATACGTTCAAACTATCTATTTTTAAAGTAGATGCTCAAACCTATTAGATTTACAATACACAAGTCTTATGCCTTTGCACAAATACATATGTAATTTACGATATTTACAAGAATGTGGATCAGACCATTATCAGAAACTGTACAATACCTAAAAGCTTATCTTTTATCACCTCAATAATCATAACCTAATAAACACAACTGATTGACCATTTCCGCAAATTATAAGAGATTTAGAGGATTTGTTAATGTTTTGTTTTCGTATAAATCCAAAACTCTTTAGGCATAACAATCCAAATCTCTACTAACATCATATAGAAAATAGAAAAATGATGTAATTTCCACACACAGAGGTAAGAGGAGAAGAATGGTAATTCAATGTAGAATCTAGTGATTTGGAATTAACCTTCGAATCATCATACTCCACATTCTCCTAATATATATATATATATATATATGTGTGTGTGTGTGTGTGTGTGTGTGTAAGAATCTGATTTAGAATCCCATATATATATACTATACTTAATTTCAGAATTTATATGAGAATTAAGATTAGAAGAGATGGAATATAGATTAGAAGAGGAGAAGAAACCTAACCTATTTTTGAAATTAAGAAATGACGGAGAGACAAAATAAAGGCCTGGGAGAAGATGAATGTAGGGTTTATGGGAGAGGCTAGGAGTTTATTATAGTTGCATATGTGTATGTGGACCGTATAATTAGTTTGATTTAATCTGGATAGTTCATGGAAGCAAAACTATATAAAAATCCCTAATAAATAGTGTCTCTCTCCTACCCCGAACAAGATGGCAGTCAACCTATTCCATAGGAAGGCGGTCGATCCCCCTTCTGGGTCGAGTGTGGGGAGATTTTATCTCCCTGAACGTTAACTTTTATATTAATTACAGTTAATTCATGCGTTTATTATTCATTCTTGTCCCCTCTTATATATACATACATACATACATACATACATATAGGCAAGCGTTCGGTTGCACCCGAAAAATGGAGCAACCCAAATGCCCTCTTATTTCCACCTCTCATTTATATAAATTTAAGTGAGTGGAAGGTGAGAGAGTGAGTGGAAGGAGAGAGAAGGGGAAATGAGTGGTGGAAATAAGGGGGAAAATGAAATGGGGTGTTGCACTATTACGGGTGCCATTGAGCCAGCCTCATATAAATATATACGTATATATACCTACACACAAGTTCAAATCTTTAGGAAATATTCTATTATGCCAACTAGTGTATATTTATATTATATATATATAATTATCATATAACTTGTTTTATTAAAAACTTCTTCATACGAATTCCGTTTTTTGACAAATAAAATATGAAAACGGATCGGAATATCACTACGAGTACAATAGTAATATTTTCGTGGCCCGATTCTCAATTACCCAAAGTTCTTATTTTCATCCCATTAATATTTATTATTGTTTATATTTAATTTAATTATATGTCTATTTAGGGTATATTTTACGGGGTGTACATCTATCGTCTATCTAAAATTTCAAATTCCCATTAAAATTAACATATATATACTGGAACAAATTTCAAATTATCTGTTTGCAATAGAATTGTATTTCTAAACCATTACTTTAATTTGGTTTTATAAATTGAATTTTAGGATCCTTTTATTACATTATATTTCAAACCATCATTCATAGTTTACTTGTTACATGAATCTCTCAAATCACATTTCTTTAACTTCAAACCTTATTATATTTTCAACTAGAATCTTATAACAATAAAAGTTTAATAAAATCAAATCCTTCCATTTGCATGAATTTAATCAAACTAAACTTAACAATTTGTTTTTTTAAGTTAAATCTTTTTAAAATTATTAATTTAAAAATCTTTCCACCATAATAAATTAAGCTAAAATTTTAAAATAAATCTTTAAACTAGAAATCCTTTATCTTAACTTATAACCATTTTAAATTAAATTATTATTTAAGATTTCATTATATTATACTAAATCAGTATATATTATAAAATCAAGTTTATAAGTTTAAATATTAACTTATTATAAACTATTTTTATAACAATTTCATTAAATCAATTTTTAACTTAAACTTTATAAACTCAAGTTGAATACAAGTTAAATTACTTTCAAACAACACTTTAAGCACAATATCTAAAGTTATATTTCAAAGTTAATTTATTAAAATTGATGCATATGTAAACATTTTAGGAAATAGATTTTTATTGACATCGACGCCTGTACATAATTTTCTATCCTATGGTCAAGTGAACCGGGTACGTATCATTTCAACACGTTTAATCAATTTTCCATGTATATATCATTTCAACTTGAATCCTAATTTAATTTAGTTTTTATTCCTAAATCTATACAGTCGTTCATGTATGAATCACTTCAGCCCATAGTGATTTTTTTCTAAATCTATAGGGAACTTGCAACATGAGAAAAATTATAAAACATAGGATAACTGTAATAACCCGGAAATGCGAGCCAGTTTAAAAATTTTATTTTGGCAATTTTAATGAATTTTGCATATTTAAAACAGATTATTTTCAATAATATCGACGAGAAATTTATTTTGAATATAATTCAAACTAATATATTTATATAGATCGTCGTTAGAATATAAATAATTATATATAATTATAAAAGGAATTGAAAATGGCGCGGTAGATCGATAATTCGATTTCAAACTTCAATTGAACGTACCGGGTGCAAAATAAACCGGATTTTAGAGAAACCAAAAATAAAAGGATCTAATTGAGAATATCTTTCCAACGAATCCGAAAAATCAAAATTTCATAGCGGGGATCAAAAGATATGTCCAGTTGAAAATTCTGAATAGTCGTTATGGAATTCAGACCCTTAAAAATGGGAATTTTACAAACGACCTCGGATTTCGACGAAACCACTTTTGTTGGATCCGCGATGTCAAATTATTACTAGATTCCAAATTTCTTAATTTTTCGAATCAATATATGAGCGTGGCAAAGGAAAACGCATTTGACCAGTTTTAGTTGATTTTAATCGACTGTAAAATGGCCATTTTTCAAACGGTCTCAGAATTCGACGAAACTAGTTTAGTTAAGACCGTATTGTTAATACGATGCTAGAAAATATTTTTCTGAAATTTTTCGGGTTCGTATTTGACCCCAGTAATTTGAAATGTACGTTTAAAAATTCAGTATAAAGATTTAAATGTAAATTTAAAGAAAACTGACCGTAACGATTGAATTGGCCTACGATACATATCCCATGGTGTTCGGAATGAGGGTAATACGCTAGGGACGACAGTCGGCGGGTTCGATTTCGAATTCGAATGGAGAGGGCACTTTATAAAGTTCAAAATTTAAATTAAAATATATTATTCCCTCTCTAATACCCTCTCAGCCCCCCCCCCCCCCCCGTTATATTTCAAAATAAAAAAAGGGGGGCGGAACCCTAAACTCCCCGTCGACCGCTGCCATCACCGTCGCCCTTCCCTCCACCCTCCGTCGATCTCCCTTCCCCTCCTCCTTTCTCCACCGCCAGAACGGAAGCCAAACCCTCCCGCGCTCGATCCTCTCTCCCTCATCCCCTCGAGATCGACGTCGCACCGCTCCAGCTACCCGCCACCGCCTCTGAGCCACCTCCGCCCGCTACAGCAGCACCCCTCCTTTTGTTCTCTCTCTCCTCGTCTAAAATCGAGCCTCCAGTCCATCGTGGGTCCCCAAACCCGCACCCACCACTGCGCCCTCCGCCATTCGCCGCCTGCAAGGACTTCCCCCGACGCCTCAGCACTCCTTCGTCCTTCCTCCGACGTGTGGTCCCCCACTACAGTAGCAAAGTTCAATTTTGACAGTGAATGTGAGTTTTTTTCAGATTTGTATTCATTTAAAAGTTAAGGTGTTAATTGCTTTAAAAAAATGATTTTTACTTTGATAAAAGTATGATTTTTACATTATAGAAGTGTTAAAAATTTGATCTTTATGTAAGTAGTGAATAAAAAATATGATTTTTACCTGTGTAGAGTATTAAAAATATGACCTTTATATAGTAGAAGATATAAAAATACTATTTTTATATAAGTAGTATATTGAAAATAAAATTTCTATATAATAGAGAATATAAAAATATAATCTTTATATTTGAAAAGGCGAAATCTTTATATAGAGAATAGCGATGTAAAAAATAGAATTTTTATCTATATAGTAGCGATGTAAAAATAGAATTTTTATCTATATAATAGCGGTGTAAAAATAGAATTTTTATCCATATGGAGAGATTATAAAAATACGATTTTTATATTATATAAATAATAAAAATTCGATCTTTATATAAGAAGTAGAAATATAAATATATAATTTTTATATAGAATGAAGCGTTGTAAATGTATGAAGTTAAATAAAAATGTGAACTTTATTTTTATCATGAAGGAATGAAAATAAAAATGTGATTTTTATATATGTAGTGACTACGGGCAACGAAAGCGACAAAAGGCGAGAACAGTGATGATTTCCTACAATAGAAGTGTCGTGGAGTTGGGATAGCTTTGGTGAGAATTTCTCACTCTTCAATCTCCTTTTCTAGTTATATATATATAATAGGATGCCAACGGTGCTTAGCAGCACCCGACACCCGTCATCCACAGACCATGGATGGCTTGTTTGTTTGATTGATGTGTTGTGGAAATTGTTTGTGGTGTTGATATGAAATAGATAATAAAATATATTCATAGGTTAAATAAAATAATTTGGTCGTTAAAAATATAATTTTTAACGTGAATGTGAATAAATAAATATTCATTTACAAACCGGACGGTTTGTTTATGTACACCTATTTGAAGGACATTGATTGGGACGATAAATTTTACACATCGCCCAATTGCACAAATAAAAATCTGTGTTTGTTGATTTGAAACCCCACACGGGTATTGGGATAATATACGACATACACTAATCCCAATAATTAGTTGTGTGTCGATCGATTGATTGACAGGCTGTTATAAGCGTTAGATATCTATATTTGATGCTTATACAGTGTAGTGCACTTTGGATGATGGTTGATTATGTATCGTTGCTATTCAATACATGTGTTGTATGGAATCCATATAATTAACTTTGTATGGTAATTGATTGGGCCTCATTCCAATTTAGAAAATAAATAATATTATAAAATAAAAGTTAATGTGTTGACCGTACTCATCCGTTGAGATTAGTCATGTGTCGAACGAAATATTTTAACAATAAAATTTACATCTTTATCATTATAAAATAAAGGTTCATGTGTTGACCGTACTCATCCATTGAGATTAGTCATGTGTTGAATGAAATATTTTAACAATAAAATTTACATCTTTATCATATATAAAATTAGAAACTAACTGGAAAATAGATAAGATGAGTGGTCTCCTGGATATTGATCTGATGTTGGTTTCGGCCTTCAGGGTTGATAGTTAGGGAATTGTTCTCTTACTAATTTACGGTTGGAGTCTGATTTGAAATTAAACGAAAGAAATCATAATTTTATAAAATATATTGAATAACAAAAATAGTCACATGTGGACAGTACTCATTTGTTGAGATTAGTCATGTGTTGACAAACATTTGTTAAATAGAATAACGAAGTTATTGAAAAAATATAAAGCCGTGTTGATTAGAGATGCGCTATTTTGACGCGAACGATATTTATATCGATTAAATTTGAATTGAATAGAAAACGAATTTGAATTGAATTGAATAGAAAACGAATTTGAATTGAATTGAATAGAAAACGAATTTGAATTGAATTGAATAGAAAACGAATTTGAACTGAATTGAATAGAAAACGAATTTGAATTGAGTTGAATAGAAAACGAATTCGAATTTAATTGAATAGAAAACGAATTCGAATTGATTTGAATAGAAAATGAATTTGATTTGAATTGAATAGAAAACGAATTTGATTTGAATTGAAAAGAAAATGAATTCGAATTGAAATGAATTTGAAATTTGAATTGAACTGAAATGAATTTAAAACGAATTTATAAAGGAAAATTCAATTTTGATTTGAATTTGGATTGGAAGTTGAAATTGTTTTTGAAACGAATTTAAAACTATTTATGAAATTCGTTTTAAATAGTAATCGACGAAATATATATTATATATATATAATATAATGGCCTGAATCGCCGCGGCAGTTCGTGAATTTCGACCATTTATTTCGAACGGACATTACGGGAGATCCGACCGTCTGATTCTCCTAAAATCGGAACCGTTGGGTTCGTATCGAAAAGAGATTTCTAACGAATATTAGAAATTTGAAATCTAACGGTTGGATTTGGAGATACGTCCAAATCAAATTTGGAAAAGGTCGCCGTAAGTGCAGTTCGATGGCCGTTGATGGAAATCGACTGTACGGGCCTTGATAAAATTATTAAAAATAGTAATAATTTGTGTAAAATCATAAGAAATGATTTGGGGAAAATTGGGATGAAAAACTCCATATTTGAATAGATAAAAATAGTTTTTTATCAAAATGAACTAGTTTTGAACTAAAATTAAACCCGTTTATTTTTAAATAAATAAATTGGATTTGAAATGTGTTTTAAATAGAATTGATTTGTGGGTTTATCATGAACGGTGTTTTAAATAACATTTGTTCTTTAACCCGATAATAATTAGAATGTGATTTGGGTTTATCGTGAACTGTGTTTTAAATGGCATTAGTTCTTTAACCTAGTAAAAGGAGTTTTAATGAATCTGCAATTAAATTGAAATGTGAATTGATAATTTAAATTATCAAATTTGGAAAATGAGCGAGAGTGGAGTATCACCAGTTTTGCTCCAAGCGATAGTTAAATCTTTAATTAGATTTGAACGTGAAATGGTAATTAAATTTATCGATAACACCATGGTTTTAGATACGGAGTATTACCAGTTTTTCTTCATGGGATGAATAGGTTGGGATTAGGAAATAAAATAAATAATTACTTCGTTGTGGTTCGCTAATCTCGACTAGTTTGGAAAGCCATAATTTGGTTTGATATGACATCCAATGGAAGATTAAAGAATAAATTTTAATGAATTTATCTTTGATAAAATTAATGGGAACCTTTCTCTAAGAATGTGAAATTTAGAAACTAGCTAGAGGTTAGTTAAGAAGAATTGTTTCCTGGGTATTGATCTGATGTTGGTTTCGGCCTTCGGGGTTAATATTTGGGGAATTGCTCTCTTACTGATTTACAATTAGTGACTAATGAATTGGAATGAGGCGTATGTTGTGTTTGTGTAACATTTGTTTATAATATACGCGGGTTGTTCGGAAAGGCCGAGTTTATACCCATTCTGAATAACCGATTCGACGATAAGTCGAAGATGATGACGGTGGTTGAAGACTGGAAGTCTTCACATCGTTTGAGTGATTACTGATGATCTTGATTGGGCTGTACACCCAAGATGAGGGAATCAGTTGTTGGTCGTCCAGACGTACTTGGAGATCGATGGATATGCGAGGAAAGTGCCTCCGATTTCGTTCAGACCCAGAACGAACTTGTAAATGGATTGTGTGTCTGACATGGGATGTTATTCTGTGTTGATTGATTTCTATTAAATATACATCCGTTTGGCGGCGGAGAAAATATTCTTTTGCTTAATGCCCTTCTCTAAGACGTACGATCTTAGAGGTTATATATCGATAGATATCAATCACATGGCATGAATTGCCTGTGTGGCACGCTGAGTTGCATGGATCAAGGCTTCTGTTGAAAAGCAAAGTCTTGTGGTTGATGATCAAAGCACGGCCTTTGTGGCGTAGCTTTGTGTATAACGTGAATTCGCGAGCCTCACACCTCGGTATGAGTTAAAAACGGGATAAGGACTGCGGGGAGAGCACGACGTTTCTTTCTAGCTTTGGTGGTGTCAGTGACTTACCAACCCTGACATTTATATACTTTT
Source organism: Allium sativum (assembly GCA_030737875.1). Lineage (NCBI taxonomy): Eukaryota > Viridiplantae > Streptophyta > Magnoliopsida > Asparagales > Amaryllidaceae > Allium > Allium sativum. The sequence goes on along the minus strand of CM060912.1, from coordinate 874,273,440 downwards.
CACCTATGTGGTTGTTGGATGAGGCGCCTCGATTTTAGGTCTGTAAGGACCGGGAAACGTGTGTTAAGGAATAATTAATCCTCAAACGTAAGAGAGGACCGGCCCTGAAGATCCAAGGATTGCCCAGAGTGTGTAGTCCTGAGGCATTTGCTAGAGTGTCTCGAAAGCGGAGAGGAGCTTGCCCCTTGCCTCGATTCATGACGGAAATCCAATTTCCAATACGTGTATTTTGGTTTTATTTGTAGAGCCTAGTATGACGACATGATATATGGTACCCATGCCGTCTATGATTGATATTTATGATTGAAATTGTTTTGACACTATACACTTATTACAGTATCAAATGATTTGTTTTAAACGTATCAAGCATGTCTGGCTATTATAAGGGAAAATCCTATCCTCCGGCTTGCGTTGCATTGTGTGATGGGACCTGGGTCTTATAATAGCTTCATTTTTCGAAAAAGCATTGCGTTGTCTTTTCTATGCACTGGTATTCTTGGGAGGAAACTCGTTCTGTGTTATACGGCGTGGTCCCTTGAATTACTCTCTTTAAAGTAAAGTTTAAATAACTGTTTTAGTTCTCACACGAGTCACATGACTGACCTGGAGTTTTTTGTTTTAACCTAAACTCTGGGTGCCCCTATTTTTGAAATGGGCAGCTAGTATTTTTGGTTTTGCAGATTTATACTCACCGGTTCCTAATTTACAGCTGGAACGATGCTCGGAAAGCTCTGTATCCGTGCATTACTTTCAGTTGTGTTTTATATTGTTTTTCCGCTGCTATGTAATTTATTGTAATCTCTGATGTTTATCGAATGTATTTTATTCATTCATACTCTGTATATTCTTGCATTCTGATGGAATTGTTGTAATAAACAATGAAATGTTCTTCCGTCTGCGTTCTATTTTTTGTTGTTCTCAAAGTATTCGCTCTTTCCTTCACGGGGAAGTAACGGGTCCTTTCATATGGTATCAGAGCTGGTTAGAAAATGTGATAGGGGGTTCTCGCTTGGCTGTTTGGTGGCGAGCAGGAGACTCTTACCCCTACACATCCCAATGGGAAGATTGGGTTGGTTGTTGCAGTCGAGAGCCTGGCCGTAAAATCAGTTCTGAGGTATCACTATATGTCACGGTGGGAGGTTAGCCCACTGCCTGATGGTTGCAAAGCCTAGGGCTGTTACAGTTGGTATCAGAGCTTTGGTTTACAGAGCTCGAGAACAAGACACATTAGAACCATACAAAAGAATTCATCAGATATTGGATTAGTAATATCCAATTAGATTGACTCGTTAGAGATAGGATCTATGGTATCCTAGAACGAGTGTGAAGAGTATATTTTTCAAATGAAAACAATTTTGTTTTAAAATTTGAATCGTTTTATACGTATTTGAATATTTATTTATATTGAATTTGGACAATCCAATATATAAAGATTTTGCATATACGCGTCATGAACGTATATTCGAAGTTTTAATATACTGGATAGATATAGAATCACACTCTAGTCGCCCGGACATGATTCTGATGATGGCGCGCCATCACCAGTATTTATTTTCGTGTTTCGAAGGTGTGATATCTATATATTTCCATCAGGCTGGTGTGAGAACCAAAACTTATATAGATAGATTTATTGTTGTGATTTGGCATCAAAAACATGATTTTCTGTATATGTATCAAATTATGAATTTGAAACGTTAATCCACTAATTGATTGATGGTTGAGTTGTTTGTTTATTTGTTTGTAATTTTGAACCATTATGCCAAATTGTACTAAATATTGAACTGTATTGAAAATTGGTCGCATTTGCTTGCATATACATGTACTTACATTGAAAAGGTCATAGCAAGGAGGCTAGAGCAGAGAATAAAATTTGTTTGCCCGACAAATAGGTACATGTTTACTATAATTTACTGTTTTGTTTGGGTGATGATGATTTTATGAGCCGATTGGCTAGCCGCTTGGCTTTTTCTTTTTCTTTTTGAGATCAGAAGGCCTGTATGGCAATTTCGGGATTTTCCCGATGCTCCCGGTGCAGGGGAGGTTATGGCGAAATTTTTCGAAAATTTAAGGTGTTAGCCAAATTTTTGAAAAATTTGAAAAGTTCTTAGAAACTGAAAAGTTGAAGAACATAAACCGTAATCAAAATAATGAAAGTTGAGTTGGTTTTTAAAACAACTTTCGGCTTCGTTCCTTTTCGGGGAAGAAAAGTTTTAAGTGGGGGAGATTGTAATAACCCGGAAATGCGAGCCAGTTTAAATTTTTTATTTTGGCAATTTTAATGAATTTTGCATATTTAAATGGATTATTTTAAATAATATCGACGAGAAATTTATTTTGAATATAATTCAAACTAATATATTTATATAGATCGTCGTTAGAATATAAATAATTATATATAATTATAAAAGGAATTGAAAATGGCGCGGTAGTTTGATAATTCGATTTCAAACTTCAATTGAACGTACCGGGTGCAAAATAAACCAGATTTTAGTGAAACAAAAAATAATTGGATCTAATTGAGAATATCTTTCCAACGAATCCGAAAAATCAAAATTTCATAGCGGGGATCAAAAGATATGTCCAGTTGAAAATTCTGAATAGTCGCTATGGAATTCAGGCCCTTAAAAATGGGAATTTTGCAAACGACCTCGGATTTCGACGAAACCACTTTTGTTAGATCCGCGATGTCAAATTATTGCTAGATTCCAAATTTCATAATTTTTCGAATTAATATGTGAGCGTGGCAAAGGAAAACGCGTTTGCCAGTTTTAGTTGATTTTAATCGACTGTAAAATGGCCATTTTTCAAACGGTCTCAGAATTCGACGAAACTAGTTTAGTTAAGACCGTATTGTTAATACGATGCTAGAAAATATTTTTCTGAAATTTTTCGGGTTCGTATTTGACCCCAGTAATTTGAAATGTACGTTTAAAAATTCAGTATAAAGATTTAAATGTAAATTTAAAGAAAACTGACCGTAACGATTGAATTGGCCTACGATACATATCCCATGGTGTTCGGAATGAGGGTAATACGCTAGGGACGACAGTCGGCGGGTTCGATTTCGAATTCGAATGGAGAGGGCACTTTATAAAGTTCAAAATTTAAATTAAAATATATTATTCCCTCTCTAATACCCTCTCAGCCCCCCCCCCCCCACCCCCCGCCCCTCGGTCATATTTCAAAATAAAAAAAAGGGGGGGGACCCTAAACTCCCCGTCGACCGCTGCCATCACCGTCGCCCTTCCCTCCACCCTCCGTCGATCTCCACTTCCCTTCCCCTCCTCCTTTCTCCACCGCCAGAACGGAAGCCAAACCCTCCCATGCTCGATCCTCTCTCCCTCATCCCCTCGAGATCGACGTCGCACCGCTCCAGCTACCCGCCACCGCCTCTTAGCCACCTCCGGCCCCCTACAGCAGCACCCCCTCCTTCTGTTCTCTCTCTCCTCGTCTTAAATCGAGCCTCCAGTCCATCGTGGGTCCCCAAACCCGCACGCACCACTGCGCCCTCCGCCATTCGCCGCCTGTAAGGACTTCCCCCGACGCCTCAGCACTCCTTCCTCCGACGTGTGGTCCCCCACTACAGTAGCAAAGTTCAATTTTGACAGTGAATGTGAGTTTTTTTTCAGATTTGTATTCATTTAAGAGTTAAGGTGTTAAATGCTTTAAAAAAAATGATTTTTACTTCGATAAAAATATGATTTTTACATTATAGAAGTGTTAAAATTTTGATCTTTATGTAAGTAGAGAATCAAAAATATGATTTTTACTTGTGTAGAGTATTAAAAATATGACCTTTATATAGTAGAAGATATAAAAATACTATTTTTATATAAGTAGTATATTGAAAATAAAATTTCTATATAATAGAGAATATAAAAATATAATCTTTATATTTGAAAAGGCGAAATCTTTATATAGAGAATAGCGATGTAAAAAATAGAATTTTTATCTATATAGTAGCGATGTAAAAATAGAATTTTTATCTATATAGTAGCGATGTAAAAATAGAATTTTTATCCATATGGAGAGATTATAAAAATACGATTTTTATATTATATAAATAATAAAAATCCGATCTTTATATAAGAAGTAGAAATATAAAAATATAATTTTTATATAGAATGAAGCGTTGTAAATGTATGAAGTTAAATAAAAATGTGAACTTTATTTTTATCATGAAGGAATGAAAATAAAAATGTGATTTTTATATATGTAGTGACTACGGGCAACGAAAGTGACAAAAGGCGAGAACAGTGATGATTTCCTACAATAGAAGTGTCGTGGAGTTGGGATAGCTTTGGTAAGAATTTCTCACTCTCTCTTTTTCTAGTTATATATATATATATATATATATATATATATATACACTAGGATGCAGACGGTGCTTAGCAGCACCCGACACCCGTCATCCACAGACCATGGATGGCTTGTTTGTTTGATTGATGTGTTGTGGAAATTGTTTGTGATGCTGATGTGAAATAGATAATAAAATATATTCATAGGTTGAATAAAATAATTTGGTCTTTAAAAATATAATTTTTAACGTGAATGTGAATAAATAAATATTCATTTACAAACCAGACGGTTTGTTTATGTACACCTATTTGAAGGACATTGATTGGGACGATAAATTTTACACATCGCCCAACTGCACAAATAAAAATCTGTGTTTGTTGATTTGAAACCCCACACGGGTATTGGAATAATATACGACATACACTAATCCCAATAATTAGTTGTATGTCGATCGATTGATTGACAGGCTATTATAAGCGTTAGATATCTATATTTGATGCTTATATAGTGTAGTGCACTTTGGATGATGGTTGATTATGTATCGTTGCTACTATATACATGTGTTGTATGGAATCCATATAATTAACTTTGTATGGTAATTGATTGGGCCTCATTCCAATTTAGAAAATAAATAATATTATAAAATAAAGGTTCATGTGTTGACCGTACTCATCCGTTGAGATAAGTCATGTGTCGAACGAAATATTTTAACAATAAAATTTACATCTTTTTTATTATGAAATAAAGGTTCATGTGTTGACCGTACTCATCCGTTGAGATTAGTCATGTGTTGAACGAAATATTTTAACAATAAAATTTACATCTTTATCATATATAAAATTAGAAACTAACTGGAAAATAGATAAGATGAGTGGTCTCCTGGATATTGATCTGATGTTGGTTTCGGCCTTCGGGGTTGATAGTTAGGGAATCGTTCTCTTACTAATTTACGGTTGGAGTCTGATTTGAAATTAAACGATAGAAATCATAATTTTATAAAATATATTGAATAACAAAAATAGTCACATGTGGACAGTACTCATTTGTTGAGATTAGTCATGTATTGACAAACATTTGTTAAATAGAATAACGAAGTTATTGAAAAAATATAAAGCCGTGTTGATTAGAGATGCGCTATTTTGACGCGAACGATATTTATATCGATTAAATTTGAATTGAATTGAATAAAACGAATTTGAATTGAATTGAATAGAAAACGAATTTGAATTGAATTGAATAGAAAACGAATTTGAATTGAATTGAGTAGAAAACGAATTCGAACTTAATTGAATAGAAAACGAATTTGAATTGAGTTGAACAGAAAACGAATTCGAATTGAGTTGAATAGAAAACGAATTTGATTTGAATTGAATAGAAAACGAATTTGATTTGAATTGAATAGAAAATGAATTCGAATTGAATTTGAAATTTGAATTGAACTAACATGAATTTAAAACGAATTTATAAAGGAAAATTCAATTTTGATTTGAATTTGAATTGGAAGTTGAAATTGTTTTTGAAACGAATTTAAAACTATTTATAAAATTCGTTTTAAATAGTAATCGACGAAATATATATTATATATATTATATATATAATATAATGGCCTGAATAGAACGCGCCGCGCCACGGCAGTTCGTGAATTTCGACCAATTATTTCGAACGGACATTACGGGAGATCCGACCGTCGGATTCTCCTAAAACCGGAACCGTTGGGTTCGTATCGAAAAGAGCTTTCTAACGAATACTAGAAATTTGAAATCTAACGGTTGGATTTGGAGATACGTCCAAATCAAATTTGGAAAAGGTCGCTGTAAGTGCAGTTCGATGGCCGTTGATGGAAATCAACTGTACGGGCCTTGATAAAATTATTAAAAATAGTAATTATTTGTGTAGAATCATAAGAAATGATTTGGGAAAAATTGGGATGAAAAACTCCATATTTGAAAAGATAAAAATAAATTTTTATCGAAATGAACTAGTTTTGAACTAAAATTAAACCCGTTTATTTTTAAATAAATAAATTGGATTTGAAATGGGTTTTAAATAGAATTGATTTGTGGGTTTATCGTGAACGGTGTTTTAAATAACATTTGTTCTTTAACCCGATAATAATTAGAATGTGATTTGGGTTTATCGTGAACTGTGTTTTAAATGGCATTAGTTCTTTAACCCAGTAAAAGGAGTTTTAATGAATCTGCAATTAAATTGAAATGTGAATTGATAATTTAAATTATCAAATTTGGAAAATGAGCGAGAGTGGAGTATCACCAGTTTTGCTCCAAGCGATAGTTAAATCTTTAATTAGATTTGAACGTGAAATGGTAATTAAATTTACCGATATCACCATGGTGTTAGATATGGAGTATTACCAGTTTTTCTTCATGGGATGAATAGGTTGGGATTGGGAAATTAAATAAATAATTACTTCAGTGTGGTTCGCTAATCTCGACTAGTTTGGAAAGTCATAATTTGGTTTGATATGACATCCAATGGAAGATTAAAGAATAAATTTTAAAAATTTATCTTTGATAAAATTAATGGGAACCTTTCCCTAAGAATGTGAAATTTAGAAACTAGCTGGAGGTTAGTTAAGAAGAATGGTTTCCTGGGTATTGATCTGATGTTGGTTTCGGCCTTCGGGGTTAATATTTGGGGAATTGCTCTCTTACTGATTTACAGTTAATGACTAATGAATTGGAATGAGGCGTATGTTGTGTTTGTGTAACATTTGTTTATAATATACGCGGGTTGTTCGGAAAGACCGGGTTTATACCCATTCTGAATAACCGATTCGACGATAAGTCGAAGATGATGACGGTGGTTGAAGACCGGAAGTCTTCACGTCGTTTGGGTGATTACTGATGATCTTGATTGGGCTGTACACCCAAGATGAGGGAATCAGTTGGTGGTCGTCCAGACGTACTTGGAGATCGATGGATATGCGAGGAAAGCGCCTCCGGTTTTGTTCAGACCCAGAATGAACTTGTAAATGGATTGTGTGTCTGACATTGGATTTTATTCTGTGTTGATTGATTTCTATTAAATATACATCTGTTTGGCGGCGGAGAATTTATTCTTTTGCTTAACGCCCTTCTTTGAGACGTACGAGCTTAGAGGTTATATATCGATAGATATCAATCTCATGGCATGAATTGCCTGTGTGGCACGCTGAGTTGCATGGATCAAGGCTTCTGTTGAAAAGCAAAGTCTTGTGGTTGATGATCAAAGCACGGCCTTTGTGGCGTAGCTTTGTGTATAACGTGAATTCGCGAGCCTCACACCTCGGTATGAGTTAAAAATGGGATAAGGACTACGGCGAGAGCACGACGTTTCTTTCTATCTTTGGTGGTGTCAGTGACTTACCAGCTCTGACATTTATATACTTTTCACCTATGTGGTTGTTGGATGAGGCGCCTCGATTTTAGGTCTGTAAGGACCGGGAAACGTGTGTTCAGGAATAATCAATCCTCAAACGTAAGAGAGGACCGGCCCTGAAGATCCAAGGATTGCCCAGAGTGTGTAGTCCTGAGGCATTTGCTAGAGTGTCTCGAAAGCGGAGAGGAGCTTGCCCCTGGCCTCGACTCATGACGGAAATACAATTTCCAATACGTGTATTTCAGTTTTATTTGTAGAGCCTGGTATGGCGACATGATATATGGTACCCATGTCGTCTATGATTGATATTTATGATTGAAATTGTTTTGACACTATACACTTATTACAGTATCAAATGATTTGTTTTAAACGTATCAAGCATGTTTGGCTATTATAAGGGAAAACCCTATCCTCCGGCTTGCGTTGCATTGTGTGATGGGACCTGGGTCTTATAATAGCTTCATTTTTTGAAAAAGCATTGCGTTGTCTTTTCTATGCACTGGTATTCTTGGGAGGAAACCCGTTCCGTGTTATACGGCGTGGTCCCTTGAATTACTCTCTTTTAAAGTAAAGTTTAAATAACTGTTTTAGTTCTCACACCAGTCACATGACTGACCTGGAGTTTATTGTTTTAACCTAAACTCTGGGTGCCCCTATTTTCGACACGGGCAGCTAGTAGTTTTGGTTTTGCAGATTTATATTCACAGGATCCTGATTTACAGCTGGAACGATGCTCGGAAAGCTCTGTATCTGTGCATTACTTTCAGTTTTGTTTTATATTGTTTTTCCGCTGCTATGTAATTTATTGTAATCTCTGATGTTTATCGAATGTATTTTATTCATTCATACTCTGTATATTCTTGTGTTCTGATGGAATTGTTGTAATAAGCAATGAAATGTTCTTCCGTCTGCGTTCTATTTTGTGTTGTTCTCAAAGTATCCGCTCTTTCTTTCACGGGGAAGTAACGGGTCCTTTCAATAACACACAAATCACATCAATATTGTAATGTCCCTATTTTTAACCAACTTTGTTTAATAATGAACATTAATTTATAAATGAGGTAAATAAAATAAAATGGAATTAAATCAAAATTAAGTAACGTTCTAATAAGAACCCATGTGTGTGTACATATATATACTCCACTACAAAGGCATGTCCGATGGACATGTGCGTAGATAAATGTGACCAAAGCAGAAAATGAGTTAAACGGTGGATTGTTGCTATCTTATTTTATTTTTGTTTGTTCAAATCTTTGCAGTTGCAACACATTTAAAGATAGCAGTGTGAAAGTAAAGTGTGGCTTCAAACTGGCTAACCTACAACTCATAATGAATAGAAAATAACTTATATTTTCATGCTTATTACAATTTTGGAGAAAAGAGTGAAACAAAACCAAAAAAACATCATGTCGTGCAGCATGACATATGCAGCCGAGAGCAAACTTATTTTCACCACAGTTCCAAAATTGAGTTGTTTTTGTTTAGAATAGTTAATCACATAAACTCAAAATCGAAAATACAATCCAGATACAAACATATATGCTGAGCATAAGTGTGAGTGTGTGTGTGCTTTTGTGTGTAAAGGTGTACATTGTATATATATCATAGGAATTGAAGATATGTATACTTTAGGTTATATTTTAGAATTGATTCAAGAATATCTAATATAATATTTTATTTTGAATTCTTATGCATGACTGTTAAGAGTGTGTGTGTGTGTGTGTGTGTATGGACATATGTTTAAACCAATATAACATGTATATATATGAATGATGTCAAGAAAACCCTTATTTAATATAGAAAAATGATTTCTTTTCTAATCCAAATTGCCACCATAGGACAGATCTTTGCTGCATATTAAAACAACAGAAAAGAATTTAAACATTAATATGACTTAACCTTTGAAATGGCTTCAAATCTAAAAGAAGACATGGCTGCACATATGTAAGCTATTTTCTAAACATAAGAGTACAAAATATTAATGAGATGTGTTATGTAAATCTCTTTTCAGATCATGTTGCAAATACAAATGGATACTACCTAACCTAGTCTAACTTCTAAGTTCTGCAGCTAATATATATAAACAACTAACCATTTTATATTTTCAACAAAACAAACATGCCTGGAAACATTTCACAGCATTCATTTATTTGATATGGCCTTAGAAAAGATGAAATGCTTCTAGAAACTGATCACTAGAACATAATTGTACAAAGTATAATATATTTTTATTCAAACCCAGCATGCGTTTTCCGAAAAACCAAACCGAATAGGGGACTAAAATCCCGAGGCCTAAATTTGTTGTAATATCAAATATTTTATCTGTAGGGTAAAAGGGCCTACAACCATCTAATGAAATGATTTGTTTAATGCTTAAATATGCCTATAAATAGAAATATAAACTCATACCCTTCTCACGCAAAACAATTGAACCAGTGTAATTAAAGTACAATAACAAAGTAGATCGAAATTCTAAGAATAGAGAATAGCTAAAATGGTGAGTGAACTCACTTATATTATCTGATTTTAAAACTATATGAACTGCTGCTATGAAATGAATGATTGTTTGAGTTTGGATGCTTAATCTTGTGTGTTATACTTCAATAAGCACATATACTGATTTGCAGTGTGTTAGAACATCACTTTAACTATTAAGAAGCATACTCTGTACATATACATAGGACAATAGCAGGTTAATACCCGATGTTAAAAACCTATATCTTAGATTCTAGCAAGTTTTAAATCTTGGTTTCTTCATGAAAGATATTCATATAAGCCTCTAATATATACTAAAATGGATGAAAGTTTTATAAGTACGTGTGGCCAGTGATATATATACTTTCCTGTATCTCACTGTAGAATCTTGAGTTTTCAAGTAGCATAAATTTGAGTTTTGACTATACGTATGAATCAATAGGAGGAAATCATGAATTTTAACGCCAGTTTCATGATTTTAAGTTCGTGGTTGTTGATAATGTGGGGATGACCGAAAAACCTAGTTTGAGAATTTTCTGGTGATCCCCACGAACGAGTTGAAGGGCACGGAGCCTGGAAGGGCGCGTTAATCTCGAAATCAAGGGAGAAATGCAAGAACATTTTTCTATAGGGTAGATTTTGTAAACAAGGTGGAAGATGTGGTTTTGAGTACTGTTTCCTCACTCGACTTTAATGGTGTACTATACCAAGATGGGTGAATTGAGTGCGATAAATTTTTATGAGGAAGTCCGGTCAGGGTTCGTCGTCTAATTGATGAAGTTTGGCAGGCAACGATGCTTTGTGGTGGTGGCAGTATAGACTTAAGTGACAAGGGTTTGGAATGTCGTTTTTCTTCAAACCAGCTAGAACATGGAAATTGTGGCCAAGGAGATTAAGAGGTAATCTGAGTTTATGGATGGGTTTAATGGGTATTGGTACGTTTGTGGAATGGGTTTAGATTGATGCATAATGACTGGGTGGCTCGTGCATATGCACACTTGTGCACTAGGGATAAAAACTAGAGAAAATAAATAGTAGAGAAGAAGAAGGGAAGCCACAAATCAAATAGAAGAAAAGAAGAGAGGGAGATGAGTCATGGGAGCTACGGCGACGATCGATCAGTGATCAACCCAGAAGTTCAGCACGAAAACTATAGAAGAGGAGGAGTGGGGAAGGGGCAGATTTACAAGGAATAGGGAATGTAAATGAAAGAGGTGGTAGTAGGAAAAAGAAACAGGAAAGGGACCGGTAAAACAAAATAGAATGTGTGGGCTAATTGGGCCATGGCAAAGAAATTTAAATAAAATAAAATTAAAAGGGAGTATGGGTTATAGTGATGGACTTGAATGGGCCAGTGAAGAAAATAGATAGGAAAAGGAAAGAAAGTTAATGGGAAATAAAGAGAAGAGAAGATAGAAATAAATAGAAAAGTAGAAAAGAAATGTAGGAGAAATAAAATAAAGGAGAAGTAAGAAAGTAAGAGATTTGAAATTTTAAAATACTTTAAAATAAATAAATATACATATATAATATAAATATAAATAGGAATAATAGTTGATGACTGTGACACCCCAACCTGAGACCCACATTAGTAAAGAGAATTACCGGTTAGTCCTGTCTAAATGCAGAGAACATGGTATAATAGGGGCAACCAACATGGTAATGCACTAGTTATGTACTAAGTATGTTGATGTTGTTACTTCTTTTTTTTCATTACCTTCATCGTGGTCGACACACTCGGTCCGTAATGAATACGATACCATGTTGAGTTGGAACCGTCTCAGAATAAATTTAGATGCAAACACACATTAATCACAGAACATCATCATAAATCAGCATGCATAAATACATACAAGTGCTTATCCATACATCATATATAATACATCACATACAATGTGGTACAATGCCACAATATACACATATACATAACCATCCCCTTAATAACAGATACATCATGAGTACAAGCCAAAAAAAAGGATAACTTAATAGATTGTGATGTGTCCATGTCCCAATAATAAAGCCCATCATAAAAAGTCCAAAAAGATCCAAGAAGGTGCAAGCTATAACATCCTAACCTGCAACTCGATCTGACCCGAGGGAAAAACACATGGGTTAGGTAGGCTCGAACTTATCATTAGTATAGGTCTCAGTAATAAGTGAAAAGGGAAATTTCATTCAATTGTCACCAACAGAAGGATATATGAGTCATGAGTTCATCTACTTATTCATGGATTTATATGTATATGTGATGGATATATGGTTCTACTTCACATCAACTCAAGGGAATAAATAAGGTGAACCACAATAAAAACAATTAAAATCATCTTAACAACTTCATAAACCATCATAAGGAACTCACTAAGAGTTAGACCATCATAAACGATATCACCATAAAACAATATTATAAATGTAGCCTTATTCCATCTTAAGGCCTTATTCAAACATCAAATCAGATTCATCAATAGAAAACACTTCTGCTCGAGCACCATCTTGACTGGTACTACATATTACAAGCATCCATCATGATGACAAGGACCACAACATCTATATCTGAAACAATATGCCTTTAGTCACAAAGTCCAAGTAATAACATCGTGATGATTGGAGTCGCAAACATCATGATCATCGTGATGGCTATAGTCAAAAACATTATGATGACTTCAATCGAGTACTCGGTCGTAGTACTAGTAATCATCTTGAATGTATCTCAACCTCTCGGATGAGAACCCATAAGGTGTGTAATAACCCGGAAAATCTGGGCAGTTTAAAATTTTTATTTTGGCAATTATAGCGAATTTTGAATATTTAAAATGAATTATTTTAAATAATATCGACGAAAATTTATTTTGAAATATTTAGAACGTATATATTTATACGCGTCGTCGTTAGAATATAAATATTTATATATAATTATAAATAGAATTGAAAATGGCGCGGTAGTTCGATAATTCGATTTCAAACTTCAATTGAACATACCGGGTGCAAAACAATCCGGATTTTAGTGAAACCAAAAATATTAGGATCTAATTGATAATATATTTCCAACGAATCCGAAAAATCAAGATTTCATAGCGGGAATCAAAAGATATGTCCAGTTGAAAATTCTGAATAGTCGCTATGGAATTCAGGCCCTTAAAAATGGACATTTTGCAAACGACCTCGGATTTCGACGAAACCAGTTTTGTTGGGTCCGTGATGTTAAATAATTGCTAGGTTTCAAATTTCATAATTTTTCGAATCAATATGTGAGCGTGGCAAAGGAAAATGCGTTTGACCAGTTTTAGTTGATTTTAATCGACTGGAAATTGGCCATTTTTCAAACGGTCTCGGAATTCGACGAAATTAGTTTTGTTAGGACCGTATCGTCAATACGAAGCTAGAAAATATTTTTCAGGAATTTTTAGAGTTAGTATGTGACCCCAGTAAATTGAAATACGCGTTCAAAAAATCAATATATAGATTTATATGTTGATTTTAACGGAAACTGATTGTAACTATCGAATTAGCCTGCGATACATATCGCATTGTGTTCGGAATGGGGGTAATTAGCTAGGGACGACAGTCGTTGTGTCCCGTTTAGAGTTCGAAAGGAAAATCAATATAAAGGGGAGAATTAAAAAAAAAACTTTTCTTTTCATATAACCCCCCCCCCCTAGTTATTTTCCCCGATCAAAAAAAAAGGAAGACGCCTGGATTCAGATCGCCGCTCGCCACCCTGGGGGCTCCATCGCATCGCCGCGCCGCCAGTCCTCCGACGCAGGCGGCCGACCTTCTCTTCCCCCTCCCTCTCTCCTCCGCTGTAAGCCTTAACCACCCCAAAACCCTAGCCCTCGTCGAATAGAAGCCGCCGCCACCCTGCTGTTCGCCGCCCTTCCACTTCTTCCCCCTCCAACCTCTCCCTTCGTTCGACGCCCCTCAGCCCCAAACCCGCCGTGATTGACGCCGCCGCCTGAAGGGTTTCTCCGACCTCCCAGGCTTCCCCGACACGCCAAAAACAAAGCATCGGCACCCCCCCTTCACTGAAATCAGTACGTTTTTATTTTATTTTATTTTTACTGTATGTTTTTTTTTATTTATTTAGATTATTTATTCATTTTTTTTACATGATTACCTTCAAAAGAAAAATTAGTTTTGTTTAATTAAATAACATTGATTGTTTCCAGTTTTAAAAATATACGAAGGCAAAAGTTATGGTTTTTAGTAGATAAAGAAACGATTTTTAATGGTAGGTGTAGATAATAATTTTTTTATTATTATATATATAAGATGTGAAGGTTAAAAATATAACTTTTATTATAGTAGAAGAGGTAAAAATTCAATTTTTATATATTGAACATCGTAGTAAAAATATGATTTTTATATATTGAACATCGTAGTAAAAATATGATTTTTATATATTGAACATCGTAGTAAAAATATGATTTTTATATATTGAACATCGAAGTAAAAATTCGATTTTTATATATTGAATAGCATACTAAAAATTCGATTTTTATATATTGAATAGCATACTAAAAATTCGATTTTTATATATTGAATAGCATACTAAAAATTCGATTTTTATATATTGAATAGCATACTAAAAATTCGATTTTTATATATTGAATAACATACTAAAAATTCGATTTTTATATATTGAATAGCATACTAAAAATTCGATTTTTATATATTGAATAGCATACTAAAAATTCGATTTTTATATATTGAATAGCATACTAAAAATTCGATTTTTATATATTGAATAGCATACTAAAAATTCGATTTTTACATATGTAGTGGCTACGGGCAACGAAGATGACGAAGATGCGATAACAATGAAGATTTCTCTAAAAGAAGAGTCAAGATGTTTGGATAGCTATCTGTGAGAATTTCTCACCTTTCAATTTCATTTTCTAGTTATATATATATACTAGGATGCAGACGGCGCTTAGTAGCACCCGACACAATCGTCCACAGACCATGGACTTGTTTGTTTGGTTGCATAAATTAGTTAGATGATTTGGTTTGAATTGAATTGTTTGGTGAAATGAATTGATTTGATTGATGTATGAATGGCGTGGGCCTTCACTAGACCGGGGATAAGGCTAGGCCTCGTCCCGTTTCTAGTATCGTGCCGTTATGCCGCCGAAATTTTCTAAAATAAGTTAGAAAAATAAAAATACCATTTTATTTGAAGAATGAACTGAATAGAAATTCATATGTTAAAATAAAATGTTTTATCGTTAAAAATATAGTTTTTAACGTGAAGTGAATAAAATAAAATATTCATTTACAAACCAGACGGTTTGTTTATGTACACTGATTTGACTGACATGGATTGGGATGATAAATTTTACACATCGCCCAACTGCACAAATAAAATATGTGTTTGTTTGTTTGAAACCCCACACGGGTGTTGGGAGGAAATTTGAAGTTCACTCATCCTGATTGATTAAATATGTCGATCGATTGATTGACAGGCTGTTATAAGCGTTAGATATCTATATTTGATGCTTATACAGTGTAGTGCACTTTGGTTGATGGTTGATTATTTTTCAGTGCTATTATATACGTGTGATGTATGAAAATCCATATAATTAACATTATATGGTGATTGATTGGGCCTCATTCCAATTTAGAAAATAAAGAATAATATAAAATAAAGGTTCATGTGTTGACAGTACTCATCCATTGGGATTGGTCATGTGTTGAACGAAATATTTTAGTATTGACAACTATTTTGAAAAAGAAATATTTGAAATAGAATATTTGAAAATAGAAATTTATGAAGCCGTGTTGATTAGATTGACGCCATTTTGACGTGAACGATATTTATATCGATTTTATTCATTTCGAAATGAATTGAATATATAACGATTTCGAAATGAATTGAATATATAATGATTTCGAAATGAATTGAATATATAACGATTTCGAAATGAATTGAATATATTACGATTTCGAAATGAATTTAATATATAACGATTTCGAAATGAATTGAATATATAACGATTTCGAAATGAATTGAATATATAACGATTTCAAAATGAATTGAATATATAACGATTTCGAAATGAATTTGAATTGATTCGAATAGAAAACCAATTTGAATTGAATCGAGTAGAAAACCAATTTGAATTGAATCGAAAAGAAAACCAATTTGAATTGAATCGAATAGAAAACCAATTTGAATTGAATCGAATAGAAATCCAATTTGAATTTAATCGAATAGAAAACGACTTTGGAATTGAATTAAATTGAAAACGAATTCAAATTGAATTGAAAGTGAATTGAAATGAATTCAAATTGAATTGAAATTTGAATTGAATAGAAATGAATTTTAAAACGAATTTATAAAGAAGAATTCAATTTTGATTTGAATTGAAATGGAAGTTGAAATTGCTTTTGAAACGAATTTAAAACTATTTATATAATTCGTTTTAAATAGGAATCGACGAAATATATATTATATATATAATATAATGGCCTGAATAGAACGCGCCGCGCCGCGGCAGTTCGCGAATTTCGACCATTTATTTCAAACGGACATTACGGGAGATCCGACCGTCGGATTCTCCTAAAACCGGAACCGTTGGGTTCGTATCGAAAAGAGATTTCTAATGAATATTAGATATTTGAAATCTAACGGCTGGATTTGGAATTATGTCCAAATCAAATTTGAAAAAGGTCGCTGTAAGTGCAGTTCGATGGCCGTTGATGGAAATCGACTGTACGGGCCTTGATAAAATTATTAAAAATAGTAATAATTTGTGTAAAATCATAAGAAATGATTTAGAAAGAATTGGGATGAAAAACTCCATATTTGAAAAGATAAAAATAGATTTTTATCGAAATGAACTAGTTTTGAACTAGAATTATAATTCTATTTATTTTATAAATAAATTGAATTCGAAAGGGTTTAGAAATAACCAGAATTTCCAATGATTGCATTGGAGTGGAATTGAATCGAAATTGTCTTCGGAATAATTCGATGTTGGAATTCGTGATTATACGGATGTTGTTATGGAAATTTGAAAGATATATATTTATATCGTTATTTCCAATACGACATTTGTTAATCGTAGAATTTGATATTGAATATAAGCCGATATATTTTCTATTCAGAGCCTTATATTGAATATCAAATGTGATTTGGGTTTGTCGTGAATGGTGTCTTCATTAACACTGTTCTTGAACCCAGTTGAGAAAAGATTGAATCTTTTTATTTAGATTTAATGAAGTGTACCAATTAAATGATATTTAATTGGAATTGAATTGGTAATGATTTTTGGGTTTATCGTGAACAGTGTTTTAAATAACACTTGTTCTTTAACCCGATAATTAATGGAATGATTTTTGGGTTTATCGTGAACCGTGTTTTAAATGACACTGATTCTTTAACCCAGTCGAAGATTAAAACTAAGTGGAGTTTTAATGAATCTTTAATTAGATTGAAATGATCGAAAATGGAGTATCACCAGTTTTGCTCCAGGCGATAGTTAAATCTTTAATTAGATTTGAACGTGAAATGGTAATTGAATTTACCGATAACACTGTGGTGTTAGATATGAAGTATTACCAGTTTTACTTCATGGAATAAATAGGTTGGGATGGGGAAATTAAAATAAATGATTTCTTCGGTAAGGTTCGCTAATCCCGACTAGTTTGAATTGAGATTCAAAAATAGAATAAAGAATAAATTCAAGGAATTTATCTTGGATAAAATTAATGGGAACCTTTCCCTATGAATGTGAAAATCAGAAACTAACTGTCGGTTAGCCAAGAAGAATGGTTTTCTGGATATTGATCTGATGTTGGTTTCGGCCTTCGGGATTAATATTTGGGAAATTATTCTCTTGATTAATTTACGGTTAGTGACTGATGAATTGGAATGAGGCGTATGTTGTATTTGTGTAACACTTATTTAAAATATACGCGAGTTATTCGGAAAGACCGGGTTTATCCCATTCTGAATAACTGATACGACGAAAAGTCGAAGATGAAGACGATGGTCGAAGACCGGAGGTCTTCACGTCGTTTGGGTGATTACTGATGATCTTGATTGGGCTGTACACCCAAGAAGATGGAAACAGTTAGGGATCGTCCAGACGTACTTGGAGATCGATGGATATGCGGGGTACTAGGTGCCTCCGGTTTCGTTCAGACCCAGAACGGACTTGTAAATGGACTGTGTGTCTGACATTGGATTTTAGTCCGTGTGATTGATCTCTATTAAATATATATCTGTTTGGCGGCGGAGAATTTATTCTCTTGCTTAACGCCCTTCTCTGAGACGTACGAGCTCAGGGGTTATATATTGATGGATATCAAACGCATGGAGTGAATTGCCTATGTGGCATGCCTAAGTGGCAATTGATCGAGGCTTCTGTTGAAAAGCAAAGTCTTGTGGTGATGATCAAAGCACAGCCTGTGTGGCATAGCTTTGTGTAACGTGAATTCGCGAACTTCACACCCGGTATGAACCAAAAACGGGAGACGGACCTCAGGGAGGGCATGCGTTTCTTTCTAGTTAGAAGTGGCGTCAGTGGTTTTACACGCCCTGACGAGTTTGACTTATGTGGTTGTTGCTGTTGCGAGGCGCCTCGGTTTGATCGGACGATCCGGGTCCGATGGAGTCATTTAGTTGGCTCACCTACGCCCCAAAGGGCGGGGAAACGCAGTGTTCAGGCATTTTAATCCACATCGGTGGACCGGCCCTGTCGCTCCAAGGGACGATGCGTTCTGTTCCTGAGACACGGGCTAGAGCGTCTCGAATCGGTTGAAGACTATCTTTTGCCTCGGTTCATAGACGGAAATCCAATTTCCAAATACGTGACTTTGCGGTTTTATTTGTAGAGCCTAGTATGGCGACATGATATATGGTACCCATGCCGCCTATGATTGATACTTATGATTTGAAGTTGTTTTATACACTATGCACTTATAATAGTATCAAATAATCTGTTTTAAACGTATCAAGCATTCTTTGGCTATTATAAGGGAAAACCCTATCCCCCGGCTTGCGTTGCATTGTATGATAGGACCTGGGTCTTATAACAACTTCATTTTTCTCTATTTAGCATTGCGCTGTTCGTCTTATGCACTGGTATTCTTGGGAGGAAACCCGTTCCGTGTTATACGGCGTGGTCCCTTGATTTACCTAACTTTAAAAATAAATATCAATAACTGTTTTAGTTCTCACACCAGTCCCATGACTGATCTGGAGTTTATTGTTTTAACCTAAACTCTGGCTGCCCCTATTTTGACACGGGCAGCTAGTAGTTTTGGTTTTGCAGATTTATATTCACAGGATCCTGGTTTACAGCTGGAACGATATCCGGAAAGCTTTGTATCCGTATATCTACTTCTAGTTGTGTATTGTATTATTTTCCGCTGCTATGTATTTAAATGTAATTTAAATCTCTGATATTTCTGTGTAATATTCATTTATACTCTGTATATTCTTGTAATCAGATGCATTGTTGTAATATACAATGAAATGTTCTTCTGTATGTGTTCTGTTGTGGCTTGTTCTCGAACTATCCGCTCTTTCCTTTACGGGGAAGTTACGGGTTTTCACAGTTGGTATCAGAGCTGAGGTTTACAAAGCTCAGAGAACAAGACACAAGAACCATACGAAAGAATTCATCAGAAATTGGATTAGTAATATCCAACGAGAATGACTCGTTAGAGATGGGATCAGTAGTATCCTACAACGAGTGTGAAGAGTATATTTTTCACATGAAAACAAATTTTGTTTTGAAAATCTAATCAATTATTCGTATTTGATTATTTATTTTTATTGATTTTGGACAATTCAGTATATAAAGAATTTGCATATACGCCTTGCAAACGTATATTCAAAGTTTTAATATATTGGATAGATATAGCATCGCACTCTAGTCGCCCGAAGATGATATTGATGATAGCGATCGCATCATCAACATTTATGTTCGAGTTTCGAAGGTGTGATTTTCTATATATTTCCATTAGACTGGTGTGAGAACCAAAACTAATATAGCTAGAATACATTGTTGTGATTTGGCATCAAAACATGATTTTCTGTATATATATCAAAATTATGAATTTTAAACGTTAAATTCACTAATTGATTGATGTTTGTGTTGCTTGTTTAGTTGTTGGCTAAATTTTGAACCATTATGCCTAATTTGATCGAATAATGAATTGTATTGAAATTTGGTCGTATTTGCTTGCATATACATGTACTTACATTGAACAGGTCATAGCAAGGAGGCTAGAGCCAGAGAATAAAATTTGTTTGCCCGACAAATAGGTACATGTTTACTACATAATTTACTGTTTTGTTTGGGTGATGATGATTTTATGAGCCTATTGGCTAGCCGCTTGGCTTTTTCTTTTTCTTTTTGAGATCTGAAGGACCGGGGAAGCTATTTGAAATTCCCCGATGCTCCCGGTGCAGGGGAGGTTATGGCGAAATTTTTCAAAAATTTAGGGTGTTAGCCAAATTTTTGAAATTTTGAAAATTCTCAGAAACTGAAAAGTTGGAGAATGGAAGCCAGATCGAGCGTAGAGCTGAATAATCAAACCACTTTCGACTTTGTTCCTTTTCGGGGACGAAAAGTTTTAAGTGGGGGAGATTGTAATAACCCGGAAAATCTGGGCCAGTTTAAAATTTTTATTTTGGCAATTATAGCGAATTTTGAATATTTAAAATGAATTATTTTAAATAATATCGACGAAAATTTATTTTGAAATATTTAGAACGTATATATTTATATGCGTCGTCGTTAGAACATAAATATTTATATATAATTGTTAATAGAATTGAAAATGGCGCGGTAGTTCGATAATTCGATTTCAAACTTCAATTGAACATACCGGGTGCAAAACAATCCGGATTTTAGTGAAACCAAAAACATTAGGATCTAATTGATAATATCTTTCCAACGAATCCGAAAAATCAAGATTTCATAGCGGGAATCAAAAGATATGTCCAGTTGAAAATTCTGAATAGTCGCTATGGAATTCAGGCCCTTAAAAATGGACATTTTGCAAACGACCTCGGATTTCGACGAAACCAGTTTTGTTGGGTCCGTGATGTTAAATAATTGCTAGGTTTCAAATTTCATAATTTTTCGAATCAATATGTGAGCGTGGCAAAGGAAAACGCGTTTGACCAGTTTTAGTTGATTTTAATCGACTGGAAATTGGCCATTTTTCAAACGGTCTCGGAATTCGACGAAACTAGTTTTGTTAGGAACGTATCGTCAATACGAAGCTAGAAAATATTTTTCAGGAATTTTTAGAGTTAGTATGTGACCCCAGTAAATTGAAATACGCGTTCAAAAAATCAATATATAGATTTATATGTTGATTTTAACGGAAACTGATTGTAACTATCGAATTAGCCTGCCATACATATCCCATTGTGTTCGGAATGGGGGTAATTAGCTAGGGACGACAGTCGTTGTGTCCCGTTTAGAGTTCGAAAGGAAAATCAATATAAAGGGGAGAATTAAAAAAAAACTTTTCTTTTCATATAACCCCCCCCCCCCCTAGTTATTTTCCTCGATCAAAAAAAAAAGGAAGACGCCTGGATTCAGATCGCCGCTCGCCACCCTGGGGGCTCCATCGCATCGCCGCGCCGCCAGTCCTCCGACGCAGGCGGCCGACCTTCTCTTCCCCCTCCCTCTCTCCTCCGCTGTAAGCCTTAACCACCCCAAAACCCTAGCCCTCGTCGAATAGAAGCCGCCGCCACCCTGCTGTTCGCCGCCCTTCCACTTCTTCCCCCTCCAACCTCTCCCTTCGTTCGACGCCCCTCAGCCCCAAACCCGCCGTGATTGACGCCGCCGCCTGAAGGGTTTCTCCGACCACCCAGGCTTCCCCGACACGCCAAAAACAAAGCATCGGCACCCCCCCTTCACTGAAATCAGTACGTTTTTATTTTTTTTTATTTTTACTGTATGTTTTTTTTATTTAGATTATTTATTCATTTTTTTTTACAAAAGAAAAATTAGTTTTTTTTAATTAAATAACATTGATTGTTTCCAGTTTTAAAAATATATGAAGGCAAAAGTTATGGTTTTTAGTAGATAAAGAAACGATTTTTAATGGTAGGTGTAGATAATAAAAATATTTTTTTTTATTATATATATAAGATGTGAAGGTTAAAAATATAACTTTTATTATAGTAGAAGAGGTAAAAATTCAATTTTTATATATTGAACATCGCAGTAAAAATATGATTTTTATATATTGAACATCGTAGTAAAAATATGATTTTTATATATTGAACATCGTAGTAAAAATATGATTTTTATATATTGAACATCGTAGTAAAAAAATATGATTTTTATATATTGAACATCGAAGTAAAAATTCGATTTTTATATATTGAATAGCATACTAAAAATTCGATTTTATATATTGAATAGCATACTAAAAATTCGATTTTTATATATTGAATAGCATACTAAAAATTCGATTTTTATATATTGAATAGCATACTAAAAATTCGATTTTTATATATTGAATAGCATACTAAAAATTCGATTTTTATATATTGAATAGCATATTAAAAATTCGATTTTTATATATTGAATAGCATACTAAAAATTCGATTTTTATATATTGAATAGCATACTAAAAATTCGATTTTTATATATTGAATAGCATACTAAAAATTCGATTTTTACATATGTAGTGGCTACGGGCAACGAAGATGACGAAGATGCGATAACAATGAAGATTTCTCTAAAAGAAGAGTCAAGATGTTTGGATAGCTATCTGTGAGAATTTCTCACCTTTCAATTTCATTTTCTAGTTATATATATATACTAGGATGCAGACGGCGCTTAGTAGCACCCGACACAATCGTCCACAGACCATGGACTTGTTTGTTTGGTTGCATAAATTAGTTAGATGATTTGGTTTGAATTGAATTGTTTGGTGAAATGAATTGATTTGATTGATGTGTGAATGGCGTGGGCCTTCACTAGACCGGGGATAAGGCTAGGCCTCGTCCCGTTTCTAGTATCGTGCCGTTATGCCGCCGAAATTTTCTAAAATAAGTTAGAAAAATAAAAATACCATTTTATTTGAAGAATGAACTGAATAGAAATTCATATGTTAAAATAAAATGTTTTATCGTTAAAAATATAGTTTTTAACGTGAAGTGAATAAAATAAAATATTCATTTACAAACCAGCCGGTTTGTTTATGTACACTGATTTGACTGACATGGATTGGGATGATAAATTTTACACATCGCCCAACAGCACAAATAAAATATGTGTTTGTTTGTTTGAAACCCCACACGGGTGTTGGGAGGAAATTTGAAGTTCACTCATCCTGATTGATTAAATATGTCGATCGATTGATTGACAGGCTGTTATAAGCGTTAGATATCTATATTTGATGCTTATACAGTGTAGTGCACTTTGGTTGATGGTTGATTATTTTTCAGTGCTATTATATACGTGTGATGTATGAAAATCCATATAATTAACATTATATGGTGATTGATTGGGCCTCATTCCAATTTAGAAAATAAAGAATAATATAAAATAAAGGTTCATGTGTTGACAGTACTCATCCATTGAGATTGGTCATGTGTTGAACGAAATATTTTAGTAATAAAATTTACATCTTTATCAATATAAAATAAAGGTTCATGTGTTGACAATACTCATCCATTGAGATTGGTCATGTGTTGAACGAAATATTTTAGTATTGACAACTATTTTGAAAAAGAAATATTTGAAATAGAATATTTGAAAATAGAAATTTATGAAGCCGTGTTGATTAGATTGACGCCATTTTGACGTGAACGATATTTATATCGATTTTATTCATTTCGAAATGAATTGAATATATAACGATTTCGAAATGAATTGAATATATAACGATTTCGAAATGAATTGAATATATAACGTGTAACGTCTCACATTTTTGTCGGTTGGTATTTGAATATTTAAATCAGTTTAAATATTGAATTTGTAATATAAGTGGATTTATATATTAATTAAAAAGAAGTTGAACGTATATAAATATATATTAATCATAATCGAGCTCAGAACAACCCTGCAGTTCGTAGTTTAACGTTCTGAACTTCAACTGAGTGTACCAGACTCGTTTTGAATCGGATTTCTTCGAAACAAGAAGCGTTGCAATCTGTTGAACTGTATCTTTCTAACAGAAGTGAAAAACCAAGATTTCATCGAATAGATTGCAAGATATGTCCAAATCAAATATTCAAAAAGTCGCTGTGAAATCGTATATCGACCGTAACAGTTTATTTGATATAACTAGAAAACGGTTGCAAATCTGAACTAGGTTCTTTTGAGGCGCAACAATAATTTAATTTTTAGAATTTTACTGTAATTTTTAATAAATTTAATGAGAAACTTTTTATTTGGAGTATTGTGTACCCTGTATCGGTATTTCGGGATTTCAAAATATGAATCAATTTACCGGTGTTATTATATTTTTGGGTCCGTGACACCTCAGTGAGCACGACTGTACTCTTACTTTTGTCCGTGCGTGAACATAATTTATAACTATAACAAACATACAGCAAAGAGAAAAGGTAAGTCCATAAATATATCAATTTGCGTACATCAACTGAATAGATCTATATCCACAAACACATATACATTGCTCATCCCTTTATTTGCCTTTGCACGTGCAGATCATGTCTAAATAACTGAGCCTACCCTATCATATGGCCGTGGAGACCAAGCCTTCTGCGTTAACCAATGGTTTTTAAAATCTCCACGCCTAAGAAAAAGAAGATGTACATATGCTGTCATAACTAAACTTTGAAAATATAAACTACTATACCTACTCTAATGCCAACAAGCATATCTACCTCATATAAAACAATTTGCTACAACAATATGATAAGAGTAGAGGAGTGGGCTGAGATAAATATCTTTGATGTGCCAACCTAATATGCTATAGACCATTCCCCTGTACGTAACACGCCATGAACCTTCGAAGAAAGAAAGAGTCCTTATCCCTAGGTTTGCGCCACGCCATGAACATTCTCCTACCAGTAAGCCTAAAAGCTAAATGAAAATATCTTGGCTATATGATCAAATCACGCCCATAGCGCTACCTCATAAATTCTCACATGCCTCTGTGTGAATACCACTGCCTACCGTGTACCAATGAAATGACTTGTTCTTATCATTTTCCTTTGGGTTATTTATATATCTCGCAGTCATCATTTCCAGAGGAAGAAAATCGGACCCAAACTCTACTGTTCTATCTAAATCGATATTACAATTTCCACCATCTAATAAAGGAATAAAATAAACAAACCAAAATGCGGTGCTCTCCTCCATTGTAGTTGAAGTTCCAAACGTATTGCGTGCATGGAGCAGTCAAGGGGTTGGTTACATGGAGCTTTCAATAGAGTTATGGAGTTCTGGAATTTTCGAAACAGTCGGATATTATGAAGGATTAAGGGGGCGGATGCATGCCAGCAAGGGTAGATGGAGGACGTACTGCCTTTGCAAGGGGTGTGTATACTAGAGCTGACGTAGAAGGAAGTAAAGCAATAAAAAAACATGGGCTTCGGAACGTGATTATGGGAAGGTGGAAGCACTGTTTTGGAAAGGCTAATACTTGCGGTATTCAGGTAAGAAATGTTGGTGCAAGTGTCTTGAAAAGGGGAGAGTAGCGCACACGTGTAGTTGGGGGTCTTCAAAGGAAAAAGGGACGTTATGTTTACTGTTGTGGTGAGTCAAGGCTTGGGAACACGTGATTTGCAGAAAGGAGAGAGAACGTGAGTGAAGGGAGAGCATTGGCTAGGGCATGAAGTGCCTGGAGCAGTCGGCTTATGAAGTGATGGGGGTATTGCATGGCGTTGGGAAGCATTGAAGCTTTACATGGGGTCCTGCTCGAACTAAAGAAGGACAATATACATGAAGATGGAAGACGAGGTCATGGGGTATGGCGTTTGTATGGAGTACTGGGCATGCAAAGAGGAGTAACGATGGTGATAAAAGGGTTGAAGGAGGCGGCATCGATCTCTGAGTATTCAAGGAGGGACAAGCCTGTGTGTTTACAGAGGAATAAAGATTTTCATCCGGTGAACGGATATTTCGAAACATGAAAGTAAAAGATGAGTGGGTTTCGAAGTATTGGTTTATAAATGATGAGATGGGGCGTTATCATTGTATCGGGTTATGAAGTCAACGTTGGTTAGCGCTAATGATTTAAAAGATGGAAAATGAAGACATCGTAAAGGATGGGGCGCACGTGGATTGTAATTGGGCCGAGTAAGCATGATGAAGTCCAATTAAAATAAGGAAGAAGAAAAAAATGAATGTGGCGGTGCGGAGTTTGTAACGGTGGATAGGCGCAGACTAAGCTTTGAACTAAGGTGAACAAGATAATATTTGTCAGAAGGTCGAGTGGCGCCTGTTGGTGTCAGACTAGTGAACCTTGGTCAAAAGGGGAGTTGCAGATGTAGCAGTACCAGATAGAGTGCGTTGAAAACAAGCAAGTAGAAAGGAAACGCCTATAGAAATGCTGATATGGCAGAATAAAATGCCTGACCAGACCTACCAAACGCAAATCGTTATTTAACGGTTAACGCGCCAAGGTGAGTAAAATCACTCACTCTGATCTATTTAAAATATTTTAATTATATTTTAAATGTTGTTTGAATGCTGTATGATGGTTGATTAGGTAGATTTCAATTAAATTGGTTAAATATTATATACCGTTACATATGCACACATCATCGGTTGGACACTGATCCCATCAATTTGAATATCCCCTAGTATAGAGTTAGTGTAAATTGTGTTGACTGACATTTGTGGATACGGAAACCGGTTGGAGGAATCCGACCGGACTCCTTGATAATTATATGTACTGTTTGTTTTGTATGAACCCGAATTATATTTAAACCCCACATGAATAGTGATGTTGAACGGAAATTCAAAACCTGTTTCGATAAATCAATAAACGATATCAATTTAGAAGGTGACGTCAGTCGACAGTAAACCCATCGTTTGTTAAGGAGTTGATTGGCCGTCAGGCAAATCAACGAAGTTAATTATAAAAATTATATTTTTATAATTAAAAAGAAGATTTAAATTTATGATAGAAGTTCTATTATAAACCAGTATTTTAGAGTTCGTTTTATAAAATAAATAAAAACGATTGTTGGCATTTAAATGAGTTTATAAAGCAGAAATTATCCGACGATTTAATATTTGGATAATAATATTATTAGATTAATTATATTAATCTAATGTTAAGAAGTAATTAAAATCAGTTAACGAATTTACTGATGGAATGAAGTTGATTAAATCAACTGTTATTTGGGAAAATAATTATTAGGTTAATTGGTCTTCAATTAATCTAATGAAACAGTTTAGAAATAAATTAATCCAAAGTAATAAGATTTAATTACCTTTTGGTTAAGAAGTTATAAATAGAACTGTGGAATGGAGAAAGCGAAGAGTAAATGTTTAATATAAATAATCAAACACCAGAGATTTCAAAGTAACGATATGGTGTTATAAAACCATAGTTAAAAATAAACATGAAAGTACGATCGGATAGATATTATAAGAAATAAGGGATTAGAGTGCAGACTTGTATCGGTTCTAAGGTAAGGACGTTGTCGATCAAGGTCTGAGAGGTAAACAGAATACCCCAACTTGAACGGCTTCGCTATTACCGAGGAACGATATCAGTTTGTAATGGAAAGAGATGTCAAGATTTTTGTGACGGAAATAGATGTCAAGATTAGTATAAAGGAATATGGCAGCGTATGCAAGTCTTAGAACTATAGCGATAAAATAAACACTGTTGATTAGGCTTAAGTGTGACTGTTATGTCAAGATTAGTTATAACAAAGAATATTACAGCATATGACAAGTTGAACTATAGCAATAAAATAACGCTGTTGATAAGGTAAGTGTGACTGTAATGTTGAGATTAGTTATAAGGAAAAATTACAGCGTATGACAAGTTTAGCACCAGAGCGGCAAATTTACTGCTGTTGATTAGACCTAAGCGTGACTTTTATATATAGCAGCACTTCCTAGAAAATGCTACAGTTTAGTTGAAATCCACTTATTCGAAAGTGACAAATAACGATGTCGTAAGAAAAATATAAGAACCAGTTTTAGAAAAAGAAATTGGGGAATCATGTTAGAAACGATGACAGCATTTCGATATTCGAAATGTGATTAGAAATAAACCACTAGTATTTGAAACTAGAATTCGACGATGTCGAATGTATTAAAAATAAGTTATTTTTAGGAATTATAATATGATAGGATAATTAACATTTAGTTTTAATAAATAAATGTTAATAGAATAGGAATCAGTATTTAGTTATCAACCGGATATTGTTTTGATAAGAAGTTGACTTAGAAATAGAGTTTATAAAGTGGAATAGGAATATAAAAGTAGGAAAGAGATTCCGATAAACAAGATAAGGGTAATTATTACTGGAATAAAG
This sequence comes from Allium sativum, assembly GCA_030737875.1. Lineage (NCBI taxonomy): Eukaryota > Viridiplantae > Streptophyta > Magnoliopsida > Asparagales > Amaryllidaceae > Allium > Allium sativum. Next base: position 874,244,840 of record CM060912.1, on the reverse strand, counting down.
AGTTATCCGATAAAGCTGTTCAGATTTCAGTAATTAGAAATGATATTCACATTTAAGGTGAATAAGTGTTTAAAAGGTGAATGTTTGGCCGATTAAAAGGTTAAAATGAAATTGGAAATATCTTCCAACGAAGATAGGGTGGATTACCCAAGTATAGAAATAAAGAATGTGAAATTTATGAAACTAGTTCGAACGTTAATAACGTATGTTTTCGGGAACATGAAAGAATAAGAATCTATAATAACTGGAAACGTTTTCCAAGAAGTATGAATGGCTGAAACGGGATTTGAGAAATATCTGGTAAGATATGGAAATTCGAACAATAAAACGAATGTTAAATAAGTGCCTGTGGTTGTGTGTGATTGGTTGATCATTTGAATGGATGTTGTTTTACTCCGATAGTTAAATAACCGACTATCGAAGTGTTTTGACCATCGTTGTCAATACGGAGAGACCGGTTGGATATGTTATCTGAAAACCACTCCGTGTAGACATAAGCGTGCGATTAGATATGCTGAAGATAATTGAAGACGGAGTTAAATGCAAGGGTCGTCCAGTTCTAGAATGGTGTTTTTGTTTGTCCAGTCCCAGGACAACTTGTATGGACGAGTGTCTGACAGAGTATTTCCAACGGTCACGCCGTTGATTTTACGAATATACCAAGTTGGTGGGGAGAAGGTAACTTCTCTTTATTCTACACACAGTGTGCATTTGTGTAATCAATGTGTGATTACGGATTTGACGATGTGACATTCAAAGTGAATGGTGATCAGATGTTCTGAAGATAGACGTAGCCTCTAGCCTCACAACCAGGAAGTGACAGAAGTTGGGCTAGGCAGCATGGCTAGTTGGGTCATCCCCAAGCAGGGTGTATTGTCATCGATCTAGAGAAAATTTATATTTATACTTCTTTTTGATTCTGTATCTTCGAATGACGGTTGGATGGCCTACAACCGTGGTGATAATATATTCGCGACACTCAAGCTAAATGAGTGAGCGGTCATGTGTGGCCGGGTTGCAAGACGTTCTTGTTGAACCCTGAGTGTATCCCCTATAGAGTACACTATTCAGAAGGTGCTCCCATACCTTGTCTGTTGGAATCCATTCTCCAATAAGTACCCTGCGGTTTATGATTTTATACTATATATATGTGGAGCGTGAGATGCAAGCGTTCTACTACTTGTATAATTATTTGGTTAGACATTATCATAATATCACTGGGTTTTGATATCAAGAATATTTCGGGTTATAGTAAGGTAAAAACCGTCCATGTTTATGCGTGGGCTGGTCTTACTATTATCTTCTTGTTTTGAAAAGGATTTTCAAAGTAAAACAGTATGATTGGAATTTACTCACACCAGTCCCATGACTGACCCAGGGTTTATTTTGTTTGTTTTCCCTAAACTCTTGGGTGCCCAAATTTGTACGGGCAGTCAATTGTTTCAGGCTTTGCAGATTCACTTGGAGGAGCTCAAAAGCAGGAAGCTTCACCATTAGTTATGTAGAGTTATTTCCGTTGTGATATGATGTATTGTACTCTGATAATGGTATGTATATACAATACAGTTTTGTATTCAAAGTTATGTTATATAATACATCTTATTTTGTTCCGCTGCGAGTTTCGTGTTACTCTGATTCTGTTCAGTTGTGATCTTCTTCTTCTTCTATTCTATTAGTTCTATCTTTTCTTTCTCACCCTCTAAATTCTTCTATTAATGTCCTGGTGTTTTCGATGCTTGAATAGTCAACAGTGTGTTTTTATGTTGATTTTCTGGGTCGAAAATTCCCGCCGTTACAGATGGTATCAGAGCTGAAGGTTAAGTGATTACCTTGGCTCTGTGGCGTAACTCAATAGAGATGGAGTTAGTTGTACTCTAGATTGAGTTTGAGTGTATATAGATGAGCGCGTATTTGTGAATTAATATAAAAACTGTTTTATATTGTGTTGACTGGTCAGTCGAGTGGTTTATGAATTCTGGTCGAAACAGTAATGCAAACTGAGGCGATAGGTGTTTCTAAACTCTTGAACAGAGTAATTCGACATGATATTGTTTTGAAAGCGGGGTAAATAAAATAATTTTACCCAAAGTATATTTTGATATAAAAAGAAGTGTATATCTTGATATTAATATAATATATTGGATATGTGATCATTATTATGATCGAACAGGATTATAATTAAGTTGGTTATATAAACTACCAATCGAAATATTATATAAGTATGATATGCAAAATCAGATGAGCTGAATCGGAATTAAAAACCAGAATTGAAATAAAACTCTAGAAACTTGGAAAAGAATTGAAATTGAATTTGGATAAAATATAAGGGAATTTTAAAATCCTGGGAGATTTGAAAATTTGTTTTCCAAGTGCTGTGAATGATATTTTGAAGTAATATTCAAAATGAAAATGTTTGAAAAATGAGTTTCGAAAAATGATAATAGTATTGAACTCACTTCGATTACTGGAAAATAAATTCCGATGATGAAGCGCGCCATTATCGGTGTTCATTTTCGAGTTGCTAAGTGACGGATTACTACCAAAGATTTTGTTTTGTATTGTTTGAGAAACAAGTTGTCAAAAATTCAAATGTTTTGAATTATATATGATTTCAAACTGATTTGAAATAAATCCCAGGAATTTGAATTCTGAAATAAAAATTTAACTTATGGAGTTAAAATGGTAAAAATGGAATTTAAACAAAGATAACAAAACTGGACTGAATTTGGAAAGATCCAGAATGAAAATTATAAAAGCAAAAAATATTGGAGATTCGAGTTATTAAAAATGAATTGATTCTTGGAGAATAAGAATCGAATTTTGAATTAGAGATGGAGATAACTGATTTGAGAAATAAATCAGTAAATGGAATGTCGTAATAAAACTTAACAAGGTTAAGAACTGAGAGTGGAATCAGAGTTGAAATAGAAATTTGGCTTAGTAAAAGCGAAAGACTGGTTTGAGAACGGATTGATGGGAGATCAACCAAGGATGCTTGGATATGCTGGTTTGATAGCAGATCGCAGAGATAGAGTTGAATGCCCAACAGAGAAGGTACACGTTTATATACGAGTATGAGATTTTTTTTATGAGTCAGTTTGGGCAAGCCGTTTGGCTGTTTGATTTTCTTTTGGATTGGAGAAGGCCCGGAGTGGCAAGTTGTTGTAGTACCGAGTGAGCCGTGCAGAGGAGATGCTGGCGAGATTCTCTGAAAATTTAAGCTGTTAGGAAATTTTCAGAAATTTTGAAAATATTCGAAATAATAAGGAATTAATATTTTAATTGGAAATAATCAGTTCAGTGGAAACTGGAATTATGAAGTAAACCAAAAAGATTTTTAACCATATTATAACAGAGATTGTAGCATTTTCCCTATCTTAGCAATTTCGAGGACGAAATTATTTTAAGGGGGAAGGTCTGTAACGTCTCGCATTTTTGTCGGTTGGTATTTGAATATTTAAATCAGTTTAAATATTGAATTTGTAATATAAGTGGATTTATATATTAATTAAAAAGAAGTTGAACGTATATAAATATATATTAATCATAATCGAGCTCAGAACAACCCTGCAGTTCGTAATTTAACGTTCTGAACTTCAACTGAGTGTACCAGACTCGTTTTGAATCGGATTTCTTCGAAACAAGAAGCGTTGCAATCTGTTGAACTGTATCTTTCTAACAGAAGTGAAAAACCAAGATTTCATCGAATAGATTGCAAGATATGTCCAAATCAAATATTCAAAAAGTCGCTGTGAAATCGTATATCGACCGTAACAGTTTATTTGATATAACTAGAAAACGGTTGCAAATCTGAACTAGGTTCTTTTGAGGCGCAACAATAATTTAATTTTTAGAATTTTACTGTAATTTTTAATAAATTAAATGAGCAACTTTTTATTTGGAGTATTGTGTACCCTGTATCGGTATTTCGGGATTTCAAAATATGAATCAATCTACCGGTGTTATTATATTTTTGGGACCGTGACACTTCAGTGAGCACGACTGTACTCTTACTTCTGTCCGTGCGTGAACATAATTTATAACTATAACAAACATACAGCAAAGAGAAAAGGTAAGTCCATAAATATATCAATTTGCGTACATCAACTGAATAGATCCATATCTACAAACACATATACATTGCTCATCCCTTTATTTGCCTTTGCACGTGCAGATCATGTCTAAATAACTGAGCCTACCCTATCATATGGCCGTGGAGACCAAGCCTTCTGCATTAACCAATGGTTTTTAAAATCTCCACGCCTAAGAAAAAGAAGATGTACATATGCTGTCATAACTAAACTTTGAAAATATAAACTACTATACCTACTCTAATGCCAACAAGCATATCTACCTCATATAAAACAGTTTGCTACAACAATATGATAAGAGTAGAGGAGTGGGCTGAGATAAATATCTTTGATGTGCCAACCTAATATGCTATAGACCATTCCCCTGTACGTAACACGCCATGAACCTTCGAAGAAAGAAAGAGTCCTTATCCCTAGGTTTGCGCCACGCCATGAACATTCTCCTACCAGTAAGCCTAAAAGCTAAATGAAAATATCTTGGCTATATGATCAATCACGCCCATAGCGCTACCTCATAAATTCTCACATGCCTCTGTGTGAATACCACTGCCTACCGTGTACCAATGAAATGACTTGTTCTTATCATTTTCCTTTGGGTTATTTATATATCTCGCAGTCATCATTTCCAGAGGAAGAAAATCGGACCCAAACTCTTATGTTCTATCTAAATTGATATTACAATTTCCACCGTCTAATAAAGGAATAAAATAAACAAACCAAAATGCGGTTCTCTCCTCCATTGTAGTTGAAGTTCCAAACGTATTGCGTGCATGGAGCAGTCAAGGGGTTGGTTACATGGAGCTTTCAATAGAGTTATGGAGTTCTGGAATTTTCGAAACAGTCGGATATTATGAAGGATTAAGGGGGCGGATGCATGCCAGCAAGGGTAGATGGAGGACGTACTGCCTTTTCAAGGGGTGTGTATACTAGAGCTGACGTAGAAGGAAGTAAAGCAATAAAAAAACATGGGCTTCGGAACGTGATTATGGGAAGGTAGAAGCACTATTTTGGAAAGGCTAATACGTGCGGTATTCAGGTAAGAAATGTTGGTGCAAGTGTCTTGAAAAGGGGAGAGTAGCGCACACGTGTAGTTGGGGGTCTTCAAAGGAAAAAGGGACGTTATGTTTACTGTTGTGGTGAGTCAAGGCTTGGGAACACGTGATTTGCAGAAAGGAGAGAGAACGTGAGTGAAGGGAGAGCATTGGCTAGGGCATGAAGTGCCTGGAGCAGTCGGCTTATGAAGTGATGGGGGTACTGCATGGCGTTGGGAAGCCATTGAAGCTTTACATGGGGTCCTGCTCGAACTAAAGAAGGACAATATACATGAAGATGGAAGATGAGGTCATGGGGTATGGCGTTTGTATGGAGTACTGGGCATGCAAAGAGGAGTAACGATGGTGATAAAAGGGTTGAAGGAGGCGGCATCGATCTCTGAGTATTCAAGGAGGGACAAGCCTGTGTGTTTACAGAGGAATAAAGATTTTCATCCGGTGAACGGATATTTCGAAACATGAAAGTAAAAGATGAGTGGGTTTCGAAGTATTGGTTTATAAATGATGAGATGGGGCGTTATCATTGTATCGGGTTATGAAGTCAACGTTGGTTAGCGCCAATGATTTAAAAGATGGAAAATGAAGACATCGTAAAGGATGGGGCGCACGTGGATTGTAATTGGGCCGAGTAAGCATGATGAAGTCCAATTAAAATAAGGAAGAAGAAAAAAATGAATGTGGCGGTACGGAGTTTGTAACGATGGTTAGGCGCAGACCAAGCTTTGAACTAAGGTGAACAAGATAATATTTGTCAGAAGGTCGAGTGGCGCCTGTTGGTGTCAGACTAGTGAGACTTGGTCAAAAGGGGAGTTGCAGATGTAGCAGTACCAGATAGAGTGCGTTGAAAACAAGCAAGTAGAAAGGAAACGCGTATAGAAATGCTGATATGGAAGAATAAAACGCCTGACCAGACCTACCAAACGCAAATCGTTATTTAACGGTTAACGCGCCAAGGTGAGTAAAATCACTCACTCTGATCTATTTAAAATATTTTAATTATATTTTAAATGTGGTTTGAATGTTGTATGATGGTCGATTAGGTAGATTTCAATTAAATTGGTTAAATATTATATACCGTTACATATGCACACATCATCGGTTGGACACTGATCCCATCAATTTGAATATCCCCTAGTATAGAGTTAGTGTAAATTGTGTTGACTGACATTTGTGGATATGGAAACCGGTTGGAGGAATCCGACCGGACTCCTTGATAATTATATGTACTGTTTGTTTTGTATGAACCCGAATTATATTTAAACCCCACATGAATAGTGATGTTGAACGAAAATTCAACACCTGTTTCGATAAATCAATAAACGATATCAATTTAGAAGGTGACGTCAGTCGACCGTAAACCCATCGTTTGTTAAGGAGTTGATTGGCCGTCAGGCAAATCAACGAAGTTAATTATAAAAATTATATTTTTATAATTAAAAAGAAGATTTAAATTTATGATAGAAGTTCTATTATAAACCAGTATTTTAGAGTTCGTTTTATAAAATAAATAAAAACGATTGTTGGCATTTAAATGAGTTTATAAAGCAGAAATTATCCGACGATTTAATATTTGGATAATAATATTATTAGATTAATTATATTAATCTAATGTTAAGAAGTAATTAAAATCAGTTAACGAATTTACTGATGGAATGAAGTTGATTAAATCAACTGTTATTTGGGAAAATAATTATTAGGTTAATTGGTCTTCAATTAATCTAATGAAACAGTTTAGAAATAAATTAATCCAAAGTAATAAGATTTAATTACCTTTTGGTTAAGAAGTTATAAATAAAACTGTGGAATGGAGAAAGCGAAGAGTAAATGTTTAATATAAATAATCAAACACCAGAGATTTCAAAGTAACGATATGGTGTTATAAAACCATAGTTAAAAATAAACATGAAAGTACGATCGGATAGATATTATAAGAAATAAGGGATTAGAGTGCAGACTTGTATCGGTTCTAAGGTAAGGACGTTGTCGATCAAGGTCTGAGAGGTAAACAGAATACCCCAACTTGAACGGCTTCGCTATTACCGAGGAACGATATCAGTTTGTAATGGAAAGAGATGTCAAGATTTTTGTGATGGAAATAGATGTCAAGATTAGTATAAAGGAATATGGCAGCGTATGCAAGTCTTAGAACTATAGCGATAAAATAAACACTGTTGATTAGGCTTAAGTGTGACTGTTATGTCAAGATTAGTTATAACAAAGAATATTACAGCATATGACAAGTTGAACTATAGCAATAAAATAACGCTGTTGATAAGGTAAGTGTGACTGTAATGTTGAGATTAGTTATAAAGAAAAATTACAGCGTATGACAAGTTTAGCACCATAGCGGCAAATTTACTGCTGTTGATTAGACCTAAGCGTGACTTTTATATATAGCAGCACTTCCTAGAAAATGCTACAGTTTAGTTGAAATCCACTTATTCGAAAGTGACAAATAACGATGTCGTAAGAAAAATATAAGAACCAGTTTTAGAAAAAGAAATTGGGGAATCATGTTAGAAACGATGACAGCATTTCGATATTCGAAATGTGATTAGAAATAAACCACTAGTATTTGAAACTAGAATTCGACGATGTCGAATGTATTAAAAATAAGTTATTTTTAGGAATTATAATATGATAGGATAATTAACATTTAGTTTTAATAAAAAAATGTTAATAGAATAGGAATCAATATTTAGTTATCAACCGGATATTGTTTTGATAAGAAGTTGACTTAGAAATAGAGTTTATAAAGTGGAATAGGAATATAAAAGTAGGAAAGAGATTCCGATAAACAAGATAAGGGTAATTATTACTGGAATAAAGAGTTATCCGATAAAGCTGTTCAGATTTCAGTAATTAGAAATGATATTCACATTTAAGGTGAATAAGTGTTTAAAAGGTGAATGTTTGGACGATTAAAAGGTTAAAATGAAATTGGAAATATCTTCCAACGAAGATAGGGTGGATTACCCAAGTATAGAAATAAAGAATGTGAAATTTATGAAACTAGTTCGAACGTTAATAACGTATGTTTTCGGGAACATGAAAGAATAAGAATCCATAATAACTAGAAATGTTTTCCAAGAAGTATGAAAGGCTGAAACGGGATTTGAGAAATATCTGGTAAGATATGGAAATTCGAACAATAAAATGAATGTTAAATAAGTGCCTGTGGTTGTGTGTGATTGGTTGATCATTTGAATGGATGTTGTTTTACTCCGATAGTTAAATAACCGACTATCGAAGTATTTTGACCATCGTTGTCAATACGGAGAGACCGGTTGGATATGTTATCTGAAAACCACTCCGTGTAGACATAAGCGTGCGATTAGATATGCTGAAGATAATTGAAGACGGAGTTAAATGCAAGGGTCGTCCAATTCTAGAATGGTGTTTTTGTTTGTCCAGTCCCAGGACAACTTGTATGGACGAGTGTCTGACAGAGTATTTCCAACGGTCACGCCGTTGATTTTACGAATATACCAAGTTGGTGGGGAGAAGGTAACTTCTCTTTATTCTACACCCAGTGTGCATTTGTGTAATCAATGTGTGATTACGGATTTGACGATGTGACATTCAAAGTGAATGGTGATCAGATGTTCTGAAGATAGACGTAGCCTCTAGCCTCACAAACAGGAAGTGACAGAAGTTGGGCTAGGCAGCATGGCTAGTTGGGTCATCCCCAAGCAGGGTGTATTGTCATCGATCTAGAGAAAATTCATATTTATACTTCTTTTTGATTCTGTATCTTCGAATGACGGTTGGATGGCCTACAACCGTGGTGATAATATATTCGCGACACTCAAGCTAAATGAGTGAGCGGTCATGTGTGGCCGGGTTGCAAGACGTTCTTGTTGAACCCTGAGTGTATCCCCTATAGAGTACACTATTCAGAAGGTGCTCCCATACCTTGTCTGTTGGAATCCATTCTCCAATAAGTACCCTGCGGTTTATGATTTTATACTATATATATGTGGAGCGTGAGATGCAAGCGTTCTACTACTTGTATAATTATTTGGTTAGACATTATCATAATATCACTGGGTTTTGATATCAAGAATATTTCGGGTTATAGTAAGGTAAAAACCATCCATGTTTATGCGTGGGCTGGTCTTACTATTATCTTCTTGTTTTGAAAAGGATTTTCAAAGTAAAACAGTATGATTGGAATTTACTCACACCAGTCCCATGACTGACCCAGGGTTTATTTTGTTTGTTTTCCCTAAACTCTTGGGTGCCCAAATTTGTACGGGTAGTCAAGTGTTTCAGGCTTTGCAGATTCACTTGGAGGAGCTCAAAAGCAGGAAGCTTCACCATTAGTTATGTAGAGTTATTTCCGCTGTGATATGATGTATTGTACTCTGATAATGGTATGTATATACAATACAGTTTTGTATTCAAAGTTATGTTATATAATACATCTTATTTTGTTCCGCTGCGAGTTTCGTGTTACTCTGATTCGGTGCAGTTGTGATCTTCTTCTTCTTCTATTCTATTAGTTCTATCTTTTCTTTCTCACCCTCTAAATTCTTCTATTAATGTCCTGGTGTTTTCGATGCTTGAATAGTCAACAGTGTGTTTTTATGTTGATTTTCTGGGTCGAAAATTCCCGCCGTTACATAACGATTTCGAAATGAATTGAATATATAACGATTTCGAAATGAATTGAATATATAACGATTTCGAAATGAATTGAATATATAACGATTTCGAAATGAATTGAATATATAACGATTTCGAAATGAATTGAATATATAACGATTTCGAAATGAATTTGAATTGATTCGAATAGAAAACCAATTTGAATTGAATCGAATAGAAAACCAATTTGAATTGAATCGAATAGAAAACCAATTTGAATTGAATCGAATAGAAAACCAATTTGAATTGAATCGAATAGAAAACCAATTTGAATTGAATCGAATAGAAAACGACTTTGGAATTGAATTAAATTGAAAACGAATTCAAATTGAATTGAAAGCGAATTGAAATGAATTCAAATTGAATTGAAATTTGAATTGAATAGAAATGAAATTTAAAACGAATTTATAAAGAAGAATTCAATTTTGATTTGAATTGAAATGGAAGTTGAAATTGCTTTTGAAACGAATTTAAAACTATTTATATAATTCGTTTTAAATAGGAATCGACGAATATATATTATATATATAATATAATGGCCTGAATAGAACGCGCCGCGCCGCGGCAGTTCGTGAATTTCGACCATTTATTTCAAACGGACATTACGGGAGATCCGACCGTCGGATTCTCCTAAAACCGGAACCGTTGGGTTCGTATCGAAAAGAGCTTTATAATGAATATTAGATATTTGAAATCTAACGGTTGGATTTGGAATTATGTCCAAATCAAATTTGAAAAAGGTCGCTGTAAGTGCAGTTCGATGGCCGTTGATGGAAATCGACTGTACGGGCCTTGATAAAATTATTAAAAATAGTAATAATTTTTGTAAAATCATAAGAAATGATTTAGAAAGAATTGGGATGAAAAACTCCATATTTGAAAAGATAAAAATAGATTTTTATCGAAATGAACTAGTTTTGAACTAGAATTATAATTCTATTTATTTTATAAATAAATTGAATTCGAAAGGGTTTTAAAAATAACCAGAATTTCCAATGATTGCATTGGAGTGGAATTGAATCGAAATTGTCTTCGGAATAATTCGATGTTGGAATCCGTGATTATACGGATGTTGTTATGGAAATTTGAAAGATATATATTTATATCGTTATTTCCAATACGACATTTGTTAATCGTAGAATTTGATATTGAATATAAGCCGATATATTTTCTATTCAGAGCCTTATATTGAATATCAAATGTGATTTGGGTTTGTCGTGAATGGTGTCTTCATTAACACTGTTCTTGAACCCAGTTGAGAAAATATTGAATCTTTTTATTTAGATTTAATGAAGTGTACCAATTAAATGATATTTAATTGGAATTGAATTGGTAATGATTTTTGGGTTTATCGTGAACAGTGTTTTAAATAACACTTGTTCTTTAACCCGATAATTAATGGAATGATTTTTGGGTTTATCGTGAACAGTGTTTTAAATAACACTTGTTCTTTAACCCGATAATTAATGGAATGATTTTTGGGTTTATCGTGAACCGTGTTTTAAATGACACTGATTCTTTAACCCAGTCGAAGATTAAAACTAAGTGGAGTTTTAATGAATCTTTTATTAGATTGAAATGATCGAAAATGGAGTATCACCAGTTTTGCTCCGGGCGATAGTTAAATCTTTAATTAGATTTGAACGTGAAATGGTAATTGAATTTACCGATAACACTGTGGTGTTAGATATGAAGTATTACCAGTTTTACTTCATGGAATGAATAGGTTGGGATGGGGAAATTAAAATAAATGATTTCTTCGGTAAGGTTCGCTAATCCCGACTGGTTTGAATTGAGATTCAAAAATAGAATAAAGAATAAATTCAAGGAATTTATCTTGGATAAAATTAATGGGAACCTTTCCCTATGAATGTGAAAATCAGAAACTAACTGTCGGTTAGCCAAGAAGAATGGTTTTCTGGATATTGATCTGATGTTGGTTTCGGCCTTCGGGATTAATATTTGGGAAATTATTCTCTTGATTAATTTACGGTTAGTGACTGATGAATTGGAATGAGGCGTATGTTGTATTTGTGTAACACTTATTTAAAATATACGCGAGTTATTCGGAAAGACCGGGTTTATCCCATTCTGAATAACTAATACGACGAAAAGTCGAAGATGAAGACGATGGTCGAAGACCGGAGGTCTTCACGTCGTTTGGGTGATTACTGATGATCTTGATTGGGCTGTACACCCAAGAAGATGGAAACAGTTAGGGATCGTCCAGACGTACTTGGAGATCGATGGATATGCGGGGTACTAGGTGCCTCCGGTTTCGTTCAGACCCAGAACGGACTTGTAAATGGACTGTGTGTCTGACATTGGATTTTAGTCCGTGTGATTGATCTCTATTAAATATATATCTGTTTGGCGGCGGAGAATTTATTCTCTTGCTTAACGCCCTTCTCTGAGACGTACGAGCTCAGGGGTTATATATTGATGGATATCAAACGCATGGAGTGAATTGCCTGTGTGGCATGCCTAAGTGGCAATTGATCGAGGCTTCTGTTGAAAAGCAAAGTCTTGTGGTGATGATCAAAGCACAGCCTGTGTGGCATAGCTTTGTGTAACGTGAATTCGCGAACTTCACACCCGGTATGAACCAAAAACGGGAGACGGACCTCAGGGAGGGCATGCGTTTCTTTCTAGTTAGAAGTGGCGTCAGTGGTTTTACACGCCCTGACGAGTTTGACTTATGTGGTTGTTGCTGTTGCGAGGCGCCTCGGTTTGATCGGACGATCTGGGTCCGATGGAGTCATTTAGTTGGCTCACCTACGCCCCAAAGGGCGGGGAAACGCAGTGTTTAGGCATTTTAATCCACATCGGTGGATCGGCCCTGTCGCTCCAAGGGACGATGCGTTCTGTTCCTGAGACACGGGCTAGAGCGTCTCGAATCGGTTGAGGACTATCTTTTGCCTCGGTTCATAGACGGAAATCCAATTTCCAAATACGTGACTTTGCGGTTTTATTTGTTGAGCCTAGTATGGCGACATAATATATGGTACCCATGCCGCCTATGATTGATACTTATGATTTGAAATTGTTTTATACACTATGCACTTATAATAGTATCAAATAATATGTTTTAAACGTATCAAGCATTCTTTGGCTGTTATAAGGGAAAACCCTATCCCCCGACTTGCGTTGCATTGTATGATAGGACCTGGGTCTTATAACAGCTTCATTTTTCTCTATTTAGCATTGCGTTGTTCGTCTTACGCACTGGTATTCTTAGGAGGAAACCCGTTCCGTGTTATACGGCGTGGTCCCTTGATTTACCTAACTTTAAAAATAAATATCAATAACTGTTTTAGTTCTCACACCAGTCCCATGACTGACCTGGAGTTTATTGTTTTAACCTAAACTCTGGGTGCCCCTATTTTGACACGGGCAGCTAGTAGTTTTGGTTTTGCAGATTTATATTCACAGGATCCTGGTTTACAGCTGGAACGATATCCGGAAAGCTTTGTATCCGTATATCTACTTCTAGTTGTGTATTGTATTATTTTCCGCTGCTATGCATTTAAATGTAATTTAAATCTCTGATATTTCTGTGTAATATTCATTTATACTCTGTATATTCTTGTAATCTGATGCATTGTTGTAATATACAATGAAATGTTCTTCTGTATGTGTTCTGTTGTGGCTTGTTCTCGAACTATCCGCTCTTTCCTTTACGGGGAAGTTACGGGTTTTCACAAGGTGTCAACATATGTCCCATACCATAAGTTCGCAACTAACGGTATACTAGCCGTTGGTCTATACCAGACTAGAAAACGTTATATGTATACCGCCTCTTCTCTTCGGCAAGTATATAAAGATACCAACTCATCTCATCGCTCTCTCTCTCTCTCTCTATCCGATGAGTAGTATAAGGCATCATCACTTGTCTCATCTCATCGACAAGTTAAAATCCATCATAAATATCGAAACAACATTAATACATCATAAAATGCCCTGCCTTGTCTCATTGGCAAGTTAAAATTCATCATAAACATCAAACTGTTATGAAAACATCATAAAATATGACTTGAGATTGTTGTTGTCCATTTGCTTTTGGGACAGCAACAAACTAGCATAACTTTTATCTAGTAAACCTGTGAATCATAATAAACTCAATATAGAAAATTTTAGCTCTATGTATAAGCTTTCTAAATCATCAAAAATCATCCAATTCGGGTTAATAATGAAGAAATTATGGCGAAAACAATATCAATTTCAAGCATTGAGCTATATTGTATTACACTCGAAATAACAGCAAAAACCAAACTTTGTGCAAGAAAACATCAAATTTACAGAAAACTTAATACACGAACATATAGAAAATGTTTTAGCTTTTTGGAACATCAAGAATTGTCAAGTTCCGATCAAGAACGAAAAAGATATGAGTAAAACAATTTCATATTTTAGCTCAGAAATTTTGATAAAAAGACAGAATTATACTATTATTTGAAATCTGTTTCAGGCTTATCAAATGATGAAATTTCGAAAAACAATATGAACAAAAATTGTTACATATTAAATCTAATTTCCAATAAAAAAATTGACCTAAATCGGATAAAAGACGGGGAAGTTATGATGGTTTTACTATAGTGCATTTTCAGGAAACGAGATATATTGATAAAAACACAGAATTTGTAACGACCTGTATTTTTCTGCCTATTTATTTGGAATATTTTAATTATTTAAAATATTTTTTTGGATTTAAATGATCGAATTTAATGATTTATTTGGAATATATTATTTAAATAAATAATTAAATAATAATTTAATTTCAAAAATATTTGGGGAAATATAGAATTTTAAATATATTGTGATCAGGCAGTTTAAAGGGGTCAAATATTGTTTGTGTTGAAATTATAGTGATAATTCGTTTAGAAAACGATGACGGAATATATATGGTTTATAATTTAATTAAATAATAAGTGTGTGACCCGTGCTACGCATACGGGAAGTTGTTGAATTTGAAAAACATGTCAACATTTCCTTTTCGTTCATGGGTAAGTTTTTTTATCAGAAACCGAAGAAGTTCTGATCCTATATGGAATTGCTCGAACAATGTCTCATTATTAGATCAATTTTTATATTGCATGCTTGTTAATTGAATAAATGAAATATTTCATCTTCAATGCTATAATTTATAATAATTTCTTCATTAGGTAATGTATTTTCAAAAATAATGTTCAAAACAATAATGAAATGAAGTATGTGCATTAGTAAGCAATGGTTTACAATTAATCGCTTATTTTGCAGAATTCCAATATTGAGTTTATTTTTGGTTTTGGTACTTTAAACAAAATAGTTTAAGTTTATAAAAAACCGTTGCATGAATAAATCATACAGTAGGACAAACATAAATTTGCATGAGTACAGAGAGAATGCAGATTAGGATCAGTGAATATTTTTTGAGTGCTCAACAATGCTTTAAAAGTAATAGAGTAAAGACATATGGATCAAAAGGAGCAAGCATATATGTGTGTGTATAGCATTCCAAACAGTGCTAGCACCCCTTTCGCTCCCACGTTTTCCACCACATCCCGTTTCTTTATCCCTCAACTATTTTGTTTTATTGTAAAAATGTAGAAAAAGTGGGACTAAAGGGGTGCTACATTTTTGAAGTGCAATAGAGAAATTTTGAAAATAGAGAAATTCTACAATACAGAAATTTTGATTAGTATGTGTAAGAAAATCATCTTGTGTATACTTGTTATATATTTTTGTATTGACCTCAATGGCTGATATATATGCAGCTAGATATGTTTTTAATATGTTAGGTAATCGGTGCATAATTTAGTTCAGTATGTGTAGCATACTTTTGTGTGGAAAGTAGGCTAACGTCCTCATTTTGAAACTTAAATAGAACGGCATCCAGTGAATGTTTTAAATACAAAGTGAGTTCTTCTTTTCATGCTTTCATGTTTTCCAAAGGAATTTTGGCGCTGGCCAATAAAAAAAAAATCGAAAAACAGAAAATATTCAGAGAAGGATTCGAAAAAAAATGCATACATGTATGCATATATTCTGAAAGTGTTGTAATTTGAAAATCTAGACCAATACTTGCATACATGTATGCATTTATTCTAAATAACTGCATACATATATGCAAGTAAATCTGAACTAATATGCATGCCTCTAAATAACTGCATACATGTATGCATTTATTCTGAATAACTGCATACATGTATGCAGAAATGTTTAGATATAAACAGACTTAGTAATATGTGCATATATGTATGCAGTTTTTCTACATAACTGCATACATGTATGCAGAAATCTAAAAACTATGATGGCTTAACATTATGTGCATATATGTATGCAGATTTTGATTTGATGCATCAAAAGATGCATTTATTTCCCAATTTCTACATACGTGTATGCATTTATACCGCAGTTTGATGCTAAACCGCAATATATGCATACATGTATGCATATATTTGAAAATATGTGCATTGTTCTATGCATTTTACTGCTGTTTCATTGATTTTTTGGTTTTTGGTGTGATTTTTTATTGTTTTAACACCTGAATTTTTTGACGTGTATGTGTTTTATTTAAATATGAATTTTTGTGTTTTTATTTTATTTTTTTTAATGAATTTTTGAAAAATAGGGATCTAATTTATAATAAGTTTTAGACCGCACCTAAGCCTAATTTTGAAACTTAATAGGGACCTATGCCAAAAGCACCATATTTTTTCCCAATATGTGAAGTAGTATTGGATCATTGAATTTCTACTATACATAGTGGTTATTAAATGTTATATATTTGAAACACTATTTTTAATGGTTAGGATTTTTAAATTCATTCCTTTTCCTAAAACTTCTTTTATTATTCACATTGAAAATGCAAAGAAAACTATGTCAGTTTTGAACTGTTCTAACCTATTAAGGTTTAAATGTTAAAAAAAAGGAGAAATATTTACTTATGCAAAGGATATATCTTATTATTTTTTTGCAAAAAATTGGAATTGATCAGAAAAATGCGATAAATATATTCCATTGTTAATAACAAATATTAACTTGTTTATTCAGTAATGATTGAAGACTTGGTTTTGGTAAAAACAATTGTTTATGAAAATAATGAAGAGAAGAAGATAAGTAAAAATACAAAAATTGTAACTCCTCCTTAACCTGGGAAAAATCATTCTTCCCTAACCCATTATTCTTGGATCCTACAGAAAACTCTCCTTCTTTTCGACCTAAATTAATAATATAAGTAAGGAACCTGTGTTTTCTCAGTTAAATCATGCTGTAGATATCTTACTTTCTCTGGGAGACTGTTCGTTTACCCTAGAATTTGAAAATTTAAAGTACCACCGAGAGTTCGTATCTTTCTTAGTGTCTTGCTTGTGAGAGTATTAATACCAAAGACTACTTGGTTCGTAAAGGCATTCAGTCAACCCTTCTTGCATGCTTTATCACCGCGACATTGAAACCATTACTCATCTTTTGTATGACTGTAATCTTAGCTTCCACCTTTGGGCTTTGGTGGCAACTCATGTGTTTAGTTATCTACCGCCAGTGCCATCATTTTGATTATTGGCAACACTCTTTCCCATCCACATTGGATTTTTTTTTCTTTGCTGCATTTGTTTGAACCATTTGGCTTGAATGCAACAGTCACTACTTCAATGGTCGTAAAACTTCAGGGCTTCATTTATGAAAGAAAAAACTTACCTTTACCATCTTAGGACATGTACTCACGCCATGCCTTTCATTTCAACCCTTATGGATACTGCGATCATTTGGGATGAATTTGTGGGTAGTTGGGAAGCATGTAATGACCCAGACTCTTAGGGGTTAATTTTAAAATATTTAATATGGATTTAAATATTGAATTAAGCAAATAAATCAATTTTTATAGGGAGTTATCGATTTAAAAATCAATTTCAATTTAATATTGAAAATATTAAATTATCAGAATAAGAAAATGGATTTAGTTGAATTCAAATTTTTATTTGAATTGAAAACAGTTCAAATAATTAATATAAAATTTTAATGGTAATAATATTTGAATATTATCGAGGAGAATAAATAGTTTGAAATTTAATTAATTGTTTTGAATTAAATTTATATCAGTTTAAATTTATATCTTCCACAGATGATCGAATTGGACCTCGTGATCTATCCCAGTGTGTCTGAAATAAGGGTATTACCCTAAGAATGTCAGTTGTTTGGTTCAAAAAGGGGTTCTGAATCACAGAGTATGGTGGATTAACGGATATCGGTTAGAATCAAAATAATATATATATATATATATATATATACATATATAAATGTTTATATTGGTTTGAGGATGGAATTAACCCACGTCCATGCCTTCTTCTTGCACGTCATAAATTTGTGTCCACTTTCCTTACCATTCAGTAACGAACAAAGGAAGATAAGGCCACGATGTTCCCTTCTCTGTATATAAATCATGACAGTTTCCCCTTTTCTGTTCATTTACAAAACGCAAAGCTTCAGATTAGAAAACAAGAAATGGCCACTGACCCATTTAAAACCTTCAAAGTCGACCTCTTCTTCCCTCGTTTCCTTATTCCCTCTTTCCTTTTTCTGAATGAACTCGAAAGCTCCACTTCTGAAATCAGCAAGCATCGAATAACTGACTCGTGATTTAGGGTTAAGTAATGACGCACTCAAGATTTGGGGATTTATTGACTATCGCTATCAATTAGATTGGGCGGTTCAACAAAGGCAAGTACGCATCTCGAGCTCGAACCCAGGAGCGACGAAGTCATTGAAGACGTGAAGATTTTTGGGTGCGATGCTTATCTGGTGACTCGACTTCAGTATAGTCGAAGGAGGGGCGTCGCGATCGTCTGTAAGGGAGAGCACGGCGCGATGGAGTTTTTGAAGCCGCAGTTGTACTGTAGAGGGGCGCGTGAGGTTGAAATTGAAGTGGAAGGTGGAGCAGCAAGTGTTCGCTGGAATGTCGGAGTGGTAGAAGTCAGTAGGTGGGATGATGGTCAATGGAAATGGATTAGTGATTTTTCTTTGAGATTTTTTTTCCACCATTAGTCGAGTGGTTTGGCAGAGATAGCAAGGTATATGGTTATACAGAATTTAATTTCATCGAATAATTTATTTATGTGTTAATTCAATTCAAATCGATAATCGTTAATTATTAAATTAAAATTGATAAATCATAGGAAAATAAACTTATTCAAGTTGATTCATAAGGTGTGATATTACGGAATCAAACGGCATACTCAGCAAAGGAAAAATACACGGTGAGTAAATCTCACCATTTAATTAGAATTATTTCTAGTTGTTAAAAATAATTGCTATGCTTGTTTGAATGCCGTTTGGTTGATTTAAATTTATATAGTTGTTTAGGTTGACTATATATATATATATATATATATATATATATATATATATATATATATATATATTGGGTGATTGATTGGTCGGATTCCCGCAGTTTCATTAGCGGATGCCCGCAGTTTCATAGCGGATGATTACCCTATACGCCCCACGCTATGATTAGTGGATGACCTTCATACCGCGATATCCTGCCTCGAAGCAGGATGGGTATTACTATGTTGACTAACGTCTGTGGATGCAGGAAAACAGGTTGGAGGAATCCAACTGGATTCCTCAAAAATATATTATCTGTTTGTTGTTTGTTTGATTTCATATATATTCCTATATGATGTGTTAAAAATCAAGTGATTGAGAATTGGTTGATTTGATTGTTTAATATATCAATGGGGCTTGAATATTGATTCATAAAAATATCGGAAAGGGTATTTGATATTTAAAAAGGGAATTCTATTTTTATAAATAGAATTTGAATTTTAAATAAGACTATAGAAAATATTTAACTTGTTCGAAGGTATATAAAACAAGTAATTGAATTTATAAACTTTGTTTATAAATGGAAAGATGGAATTTGAATCGAATTTATAAACTTTGTTTATAAATGAAAAGGATGGAATTTGAATCGAATTTATAAAGTTGTTTATAAATGAAAAGGATGGAATTTGAATTGAATTTATAAAGTTGTTTATAAATGAAAAGGATGGAATTTGAATCGAATTTATAAAGTTGTTTATAAATGAAAATATGGGATTTGAATCGAATTTATAAAGTTGTTTATAAATGAAAATATGGGATTTGAATCGAATTTATAAAGTTGTTTATAAATGGAAAGGTGGGATTTGAATTGAAGTTATAAACATTGTTTATAAATAATGCCGAGAATTCAAATGGACTTTGAATATAAGGAATTGAACTATAGATTTGAATATAGAAATTCAAATGGACTTTAAAATAGAGATTTGAATATAGAAATTCAAATGGACTTTAAACTATAGATTTGAATATAGAAATTCAAATAGACTTTAAACAATAGAATTTGAATAGATTTGAATATAGAATTCAAATGGAGTTTAACTATAGAATTTGAATATAGAATTCAAATGAAGTTTAAATATAGGGATGCAAATAGAATTCAAATGAAGTTTAAATAAAGAGAATTCAAATAGAATTGAATTGGAATTTGAATAGAGAAGTCGATAAGGGAACGAGAGTATTAGTATAATTAGAATGTGTAATATGCAAGTTAAAAATATATTTGAACATGTCATGTTCAAATATGACGGTGAAATAGACTGAGAAGTTAATTAACAGATTTAATTAACAAATTGAGTTAAAACGATTGGTATAGTTAAAATAGATTGGACCGGTATAGACATACAGGAGACAGGTATGGAATAAAGTATAGAAGTGAAATAAATAGAATGCCCGACAAAAAGGTACGTATTTAATTCATATATGAGATTTTATGCGCCGTATCGGCAAGCCGCTTGGCTTTTTCTTTTTCTTTTTGAGATGAGAAGGACCGGGAAAGCTATTTGAAATTTCCCGATGCTCCCGGTACAAAGGAGGTTATGGCGAATTTTTTCGGGAATTTAAGGAGATAGAATATTTTTAAGATAATTTGATAGTTAGAAATCAACGTATCAAAATATATAGAAGTCGATAAGAAAACGAACTTAGAAATAGAATAGTATAATCAAAAAGGAAGTATAAGAATAAAATCTAGTAAGAATAGAAAGAAAAAGTGTATATGTGTTTAAAGGTAAAGAAGTAGTTGTATGTTATTGATTGTTCGAGTAAGTAGTCATATCTGTTTTGACGTTATAAATGTTATTCAGTCAAGGTCTGAGAGGTAGTTATACCCTAACTTGATTGATTTCATTATTAACAAATGAATAGTAAGATTTCAGGCTCGAAGATCAATGTTGAATAAGATTCAGTCGAATGTAGTATTTGGGTTGTCGTAACGATGTTTTACACAACATCCGTTTTAACCCAAATGAAATGTAAGCTTGGAAATAGATGTTAAATATTTCCTAAGTATAGGAATAAACGAGATTGGAAAAGAGATAAGTAATTGGAATATTTTCCAATTATAAATAACATATATTTTCTAAAGTTTAGAAAATAAAAAGAAGGCGATATATGGAAATGTTTTCCAAAGAACGTAAAAGGGCAATATGGTTATTGAAATATTTGATTAATAAATATTGATAAAGAAATAGAAAAGAGATTTAATTAATGGAATATTAATTAAAGGTTCAGTGATTGTTGGATGTTTGGATGAACACTTGTTTCATTCGATAGTTAAATCACAGACTACCGAAGTTTTGACCATCGTTGTCAATATGGAGAGACCGGTTGGATTATTATCCGAAGAACCACTCCATATCGGCAGTAGCGTGCGAATCAGATTATATAAAGATAATCGAAGACGGAGTAGAGTGCAAGGACTTTTTCTATAAATAGAAATAGTGTCTTCAGTTCATCCTGTTCCTGGGTGACTTGTATGGATGAATGTCTGACAGAGTATTTCCAGAAAGGTCACGTACATTGATTTCTTCAACTGTACCAAGAGTGGAAGCGGAGGAGGAAACTTCTTTTAGCTGACACGTAATGTACTGTTGTAGACGTCAATTAGTGATTTTCGATGGATCTGACGATGTGACATTCGAAGTGAATCTGGTGTGATGATAAAGCGTAGCTTCAAGCCTCATCATCCGGTAAATGACAGAAATCGGGCAAGCAGCATGGCTATGTAGGTCGCACCTATTAGGGTGTATAATCACCTGATCTAGAGTTTCAGTTACTTCTAAAAATCTATTGTCGATGCTGTCCCATTTAGGAAACGGTTGCTGATCCCAACCGTTGGTGATATACATTCGATACACTCAAGCGAAATGAGTGGTCGGTCATGTGTGGCTGAGTTGCAAGATGTTCTTGTTGAACTCGGTGTATTCTCCTCTAGAGATATACCAGCGGAAGGTGGTTCCATACCTTGTCATAGTTGGAAATCCATTACCCAATACGTGCTTGCGGTTTGATTGTATATTGTATATGTGGAACGTGAGATGCAAACGTTCCACTAGATTGTTATTTACTTGATTTAGACATTATTATAATATCAAAAGAGTTTTGATATAAAGATAAGTCAAGTGTTTGGATTCTCATAAGGGAAAAACCCGTTCCGTGTTATACGGCGTGGTCTTATGAGATATCATTTAGTTTTCTGAAACTGTTTTAAACTGTTTACTCATACCAGTCCCATGACTGACCCAGAGTTTACTTTGTTGTTTTCCCTAAACTCTTGGGTGCCTAAATTTGTACGGGCAGTCAAGTAGTCGGGAATTTACAGATATACTGGAAGAGCTTGGAGCAGGAGGCTTCAGGATCATATAGCTATAGTTATTTCTGCTGTGTTGTAAGTGATGTACTTTGATATTGATGTATATTCAAGTACAGATGTATATTTCAAGTTATGTTATATATATTATATGTTATTCGTTCCGCTGTGAGATTCGTGTTACTCTGATATTGTGTTCTTCTTCTTCTTCTATTCTAAGTTTCTATCTTATCTACCCTCACCCTCTAACTTCTTTCTATTAATGGTTCGAATTTCCGTGATATTTGGGGTTGGACTTGTGTTTTTGGTCAGCTCAAATTCTACCGGATTTTCGGGTCATTACAGTTGGTATCAGAGCTTAAGTTAAGAATTACGTGGCTCTGTGGCGTGACTCGGTAGAGATAGGGTTAGTAATACCCTAGATTGAGTTTGAGTGTATATATATACGAGAGAGCGTATTTGTTATTTGATATAAAAACTGTTTTATATTGTGTTGACTAGTCTGTTGAGTGGATTATAAATTTTGGTCGAATCGTGGGACGCCACGATGTCGATAGGAGTTTATAAACACTGGATCAGAAGATTGGACACGATATTGTTTTAAATAGTTAAGTTGATTGTTAGGATTATAATCGAATTAGATTATAAAAACTGAAATAGTTATATATATAACCAATGGAATTTGTATATGAAATCAAATATACAATTGTGATAAATTGAAATTGAATTCCAACCAGAATTCAGAATTTAAAATCCTGGGAGTTTGGAAAATATTTTTCTAAAAGGAGTTTGAAAGAAATATAGTACTGAACTCATTCAGTAGCTGGGAAATAATTCTGGTGATGGTCGCAACATCATCAGTGTTCATTTTCGAGTTTCTAAGTGATGAATTGCTGCCTTAGAAAAGTTTTGATGGAAATTTGTCTGAAAGAAACAAGTTGTTTGAAAATTCAGATGTTTTGAATTTGGGATAGATATAAATATATGTATATATTTATATTACTTCAAAGGAATTTTGAAATGAGAAATTGGAATATAGATTTCAAATAGGAGTAAAATAAAGGAATTTGAATATATATATATAATTCAAATAGAAGTGAAATAGAATTTGAATTCAAAGGAATTCAAATGGATTTGAATAAAGAAAAGTCAAATAGAGATTTGAATATTGGAATTCAAATGGAATTTGGTTAAATAGAATTTCAAAGAGAATATAAAGTGGAGGATGAATATTAGAATTCAAAGAAAATATAGAGTTTGAAATAGAATTTGAATTCAAAGGAGTTAAAATAGAATTTAAATTCAAAGGATTTCAAATAGAAATTAAAGATAAGGATTTCAAATAGAAATTGAAGATAAGGAATTTAAATAGAAATTTAAGATAAGAAATTCAAATGGAATTTGAAGATAAAGGAATTGAATTAGAATTTGAATCGAAGAAAATTCAAATAGAAATTGAATAGAAGGAAATTCAAATGAGTTGGAATAAAGAGATTCAAATGGAATTTGAATATTTTAAATATATAGGATTTGAATATTAGAAGTGAAATAGATCGGGAATATTATGTTGAAATGGAAAAAAATGGATTTGATATATATTAAAAATATATCTGGATGGAGTTGAAATTATTATAAACAAAGTTAAACGTTTATATTTATAAATATAATTAAAACGAGCTCGCCATAGCGCGGCAGTTCGTAAATTGGCGATTCAAACTTTAATTTAGTATACAGAACTCGATTTAAGTCGGAATTCTTTGAAACAAGAATCGTCGGGACCGTTGAACAATAGTTTTCTAATGAAAGAGAAAAATCAGGATTTCGTCGTATAGATTTTGAGATAGGTCAAAATCAAATTTCAAAAAGTGCAGCGCCAGAAACCATTTAAAACCACAATGGTTTATATATATAAGTAAAAGGATTTTTAAAGTAAATAAAATCCGAATGGCCATGAGAAAAATATAGACTTGAGTTATAAAATAAATGTGAACTCAAGTGAAGTAGATAAAATGATTTGGGAAACAATGATCATATTTCTGATTATTGAATAGAATTAACTAAATTGGAGAATAATTAGTTAAAGGAAATTTAAATCGAAATGGGGTTTTTGGATAAGTGAAAGAGATTGAGGATTTATATTCGAAATCGAATATATATAACTCGAGTTGAAAAAAAAAATTAGATTAGTTATAATTAAGTTGACATACTTTTGGACAAGTTATATTCAAATAAAAAAAGGTGAAATAGGCAAAATGATTAATTTGCAACTAGTTAATGGGAATTTGAATGATTTAAATTAAATTTAACTTAAATAAGTTAAATGGATCGAAATAATAAATTGAGTAAAACGAATGAAATATGAATTGGGTGTGAATTAAGGAAAAACCAAAAGAGTATAAAGGAAAATATATTTGTAAAACGAATATAAAAGGAAATATATTTGTAACACAAATACAAAGGAAGTTATGTGCAAACAAATAGAAGGAGAAATATTTGTAAAAACATTTACAAATAGAATTTAGAAGGGAATATTTGTAAAACATTTACAAATAGATTCAATGGAAATATTTATTTGATAAATAAATAGAAATAAACCAAAGGAATATTCAGAAGATGAATGGAAAATGGGAATCTGTTTTTAATAGATAAATAGAAAGGATTAATTTATAAATAACAGTTTATAAATTAAATTAAATATTTATCATTCGATAAATGGAATGTATAAGTCTGAACTTATATAGGGGAGAGATATTGGTTTTTAACACCGATAGTTTTAAATAGAAGGGGTACACAACACTTGTATAAGTGAAGTAAAGTTATTAAAGAGAACATTTATAAAGTGAAGAACCATTACTAAAAGTAAATCTTTATAAATAAATAAACGTTATCCAATAGGAGTTATTCGAATAGGAGAAGTCGATTAGTGTTAGAATAAATCGATTAAAGTAAGAATTAACCAGTTAGAGTTAATCAGTTAGGGTTAATCCGTAGAGTAAATTGAATATTAGTTATTCAATTAGAAATTATCGAATATTTGTTATTCAAATAAAGAGTTAACCAGATAAAGTTAATTGAACATAATTAATCGAATTAGGATTTAATTGAATGTTAGTTATTCAATTAAAGTTGATCGAATATAGTTATTGAGATAGAGTTAGTCAAGCATAGTTACTCAGGATAAGTTGCCATTTCGTACGACTGCTAGCGAAATTCGCAGGGCTGCAGATGTCCTAGGGCGGTCGGATGTTTCCTGGGGGAATCAGGCGTAACCATTGTGATCGCTGCGATCTAGCGTCAAGCGAATGGAGTTAAATCAAATACGAGTTATTCGAATAGAATCAAAGTGAGTTATAGAATATTGGTTATTCGAAGGAGTTATCGAATTTAGTTATTCGATGGAGTTAATCGATAAGAGTTAAATCCAATAGAGTTAATTGGTAAGAGTAAATCGAATATAATTTATTCGAAGAAAGGTTATCGAATTAGTTTATTCGAAAGGAATTATCGAATTTGTTTATTCGGAAGGAATTATCGAATATAGGTTATTCGGAAGGAGTTATCGATTATTAGTAAATCAAAGGAGTTATCGATTATTTGTTAATCGAAGGAGTTATCGATTATAGTTTAATCGAAAAGAGTTATCGATTAGTTATTCGAAATAGAAATTATCGAATATAGTTATTCGAAGGAGTTATCGAATTTAGTTATTCGATGGAGTTAATCGAAAAGAGTTAAAGCCAATAGAGTTAATTGATAAGAGTAAATTGCATAGAGTAAATCGAATATAGTTTATTCGAAGAAAGGTTTTCGAATCTAGTTATTCGAAATAGAGATTTTCAAATATAGTTATTCGGAGGGAGGAGTTATCGAATAGGGATTTATTCGAAAGAGAGTTATGTAAGGAGGTTTGAAATGTTGAGTATCAACATAAATAAGTTTTGAAAGTTAATGGGTTTGTAGCACTTTTTCTACCTTAGCAATTTCGAGGACGAAATTATTTTAAGTGGGGAAGATTGTAATGACCCGGACTCTTAGGGGTTAATTTTAAAATATTTAATATGGATTTAAATATTGAATTAAGTAAATAAATCATTTTTTATAGGGAGTTATCGATTTAAAAATCAATTTCAATTTAATATTGAAAATATTAAATTATCAGAATAAGAAAATGGATTTAGTTGAATTCAAATTTTTATTTGAATTGAAAATAGTTCAAATAATTAATATAAAATTTTAACGGTAATAATATTTGAATATTATCGAGGAGAATAAATAGTTTGAAATTTAATTAATTGTTTTGAATTAAATTTATATCAGTTTAAATTTATATCTTCCACAGATGATCGAATTGGACCTCGTGATCTATCCCAGTGTGTCTGAAATAAGGGTATTACCCTAAGAATGTCAGTTGTTTGGTTCAAAAAGGGGTTCTGAATCACAGAGTATGGTGGATTAATGGATATCGGTTAGAATCAAAATAATATATACATACATATATAAATGTTTATATTGGTTTGAGGATGGAATTAACCCACGTCCATGCCTTCTTCTTGCACGTCATAAATTTGTGTCCCCTTTCCTTACCATTCAGTAACGAACAAAGGAAGATAAGGCCACGATGTTCCCTTCTCTGTATATAAATCATGACAGTTTCCCCTTTTCTGTTCATTTACAAAACGCAAAGCTTCAGATTAGAAAACAAGAAATGGCCACTGACCCATTTAAAACCTTCAAAGTCGACCTCTTCTTCCCTCGTTTCCTTATTCCCTCTTTCCTTTTTCTGAATGAACTCGAAAGCTCCACTTCTGAAATCAGCAAGCATCGAATAACTGACTCGTGATTTAGGGTTAAGTAATGACGCACTCAAGATTTGGGGATTTATTGACTATCGCTATCAATTAGATTGGGCGGTTCAACAAAGGCAAGTACGCATCTCGAGCTCGAACCCAGGAGCGACGAAGTCATTGAAGACGTGAAGATTTTTGGGTGCGATGCTTATCTGGTGACTCGACTTCAGTATAGTCGAAGGAGGGGCGTCGCGATCGTCTGTAAGGGAGAG
Source organism: Allium sativum (assembly GCA_030737875.1). NCBI lineage: Eukaryota > Viridiplantae > Streptophyta > Magnoliopsida > Asparagales > Amaryllidaceae > Allium > Allium sativum. The sequence goes on along the minus strand of CM060912.1, from coordinate 874,217,321 downwards.
CACGGCGCGATGGAGTTTTTGAAGCCGCAGTTGTACTGTAGAGGGGCGCGTGAGGTTGAAATTGAAGTGGAAGGTGGAGCAGCAAGTGTTCGCTGGAATGTCGGAGTGGTAGAAGTCAGTAGGTGGGATGATGGTCAATGGAAATGGATTAGTGATTTTTCTTTGAGATTTTTTTCCACCATTAGTCGAGTGGTTTGGCAGAGATAGCAAGGTATATGGTTATACAGAATTTAATTTCATCGAATAATTTATTTATGTGTTAATTCAATTCAAATCGATAATCGTTAATTATTAAATTAAAATTGATAAATCATAGGAAAATAAACTTATTCAAGTTGATTCATAAGGTGTGATATTACGGAATCAAACGGCATACTCAGCAAAGGAAAAATACACGGTGAGTAAATCTCACCATTTAATTAGAATTATTTCTAGTTGTTAAAAATAATTGCTATGCTTGTTTGAAGGCTGTTTGGTTGATTTAAATTTATATAGTTATTTAGGTTGACTATATATATATATATATATATATATATATATATATTGGGTGATTGATTGGTCGGATTCCCGCAGTTTCATTAGCGGATGCCCGCAGTTTCATAGCGGATGATTACCCTATACGCCCCACGCTATGATTAGTGGATGACCTTCATACCGCGATATCCTACCTCGAAGCAGGATGGGTATTACTATTTTGACTAACGTCTGTGGATGCAGGAAAACAGGTTGGAGGAATCCAACTGGATTCCTCAAAAATATATTATCTGTTTGTTGTTTGTTTGATTTCATATATATTCCTATATGATGTGTTAAAAATCAAGTGATTGAGAATTGGTTGATTTGATTGTTTAAAATATCAATGGGGCTTGAATATTGATTCATAAAAATATCGGAAAGGGTATTTGATATTTAAAAAGGGAATTCTATTTTTATAAATAGAATTTGAATTTTAAATAAGACTATAGAAAATATTTAACTTGTTCGAAGGTATATAAAACAAGTAATTGAATTTATAAACTTTGTTTATAAATGGAAAGATGGAATTTGAATCGAATTTATAAACTTTGTTTATAAATGAAAAGGATGGAATTTGAATCGAATTTATAAAGTTGTTTATAAATGAAAAGGATGGAATTTGAATCGAATTTATAAAGTTGTTTATAAATGAAAAGGATGGAATTTGAATCGAATTTATAAAGTTGTTTATAAATGAAAATATGGGATTTGAATCGAATTTATAAAGTTGTTTATAAATGAAAATATGGGATTTGAATCGAATTTATAAATTTGTTTATAAATGGAAAGGTGGGATTTGAATTGAAGTTATAAACGTTGTTTATAAATAATGCCGAGAATTCAAATGGACTTTGAATATAAGGAATTGAACTATAGATTTGAATATAGAAATTCAAATGGACTTTAAAATAGAGATTTGAATATAGAAATTCAAATGGACTTTAAACTATAGATTTGAATATAGAAATTCAAATAGACTTTAAACAATAGAATTTGAATAGATTTGAATATAGAATTCAAATGGAGTTTAACTATAGAATTTGAATACAGAATTCAAATGAAGTTTAAATATAGGGATGCAAATAGAATTCAAATGAAGTTTAAATAAAGAGAATTCAAATAGAATTGAATTGGAATTTGAATAGAGAAGTCGATAAGGGAACGAGAGTATTAGTATAATTAGAATGTGTAATATGCAAGTTAAAAATATATTTGAACATGTCATGTTCAAATATGACGGTGAAATAGACTGAGAAGTTAATTAACAGATTTGATTAACAAATTGAGTTAAAACGATTGGTATAGTTAAAATAGATTGGACCGGTATAGACATACAGGAGACAGGTATGGAATAAAGTATAGAAGTGAAATAAATAGAATGCCCGACAAAAAGGTACGTATTTAATTCATATATGAGATTTTATGCGCCGTATCGGCAAGCCGCTTGGCTTTTTCTTTTTCTTTTTGAGATGAGAAGGACTGGGAAAGCTATTTGAAATTTCCCGATGCTCCCGGTACAAAGGAGGTTATGGCGAATTTTTTCGGGAATTTAAGGAGATAGAATATTTTTAAGATAATTTGATAGTTAGAAATCAACGTATCAAAATATATAGAAGTCGATAAGAAAACGAACTTAGAAATAGAATAGTATAATCAAAAAGGAAGTATAAGAATAAAATCTAGTAAGAATAGAAAGAAAAAGTGTATATGTGTTTAAAGGTAAAGAAGTAGTTGTATGTTATTGATTGTTCGAGTAAGTAGTCATATCTGTTTTGACGTTATAAATGTTATTCAGTCAAGGTCTGAGAGGTAGTTATACCCTAACTTGATTGATTTCATTATTAACAAATGAATAGTAAGATTTCAGGCTCGAAGATCAATGTTGAATAAGATTCAGTCGAATGTAGTATTTGGGTTGTCGTAACGATGTTTTACACAACATCCGTTTTAACCCAAATGAAATGTAAGCTTGGAAATAGATGTTAAATATTTCCTAAGTATAGGAATAAACGAGATTGGAAAAGAGATAAGTAATTGGAATATTTTCCAATTATAAATAATATATATTTTCTAAAGTTTAGAAAATAAAAAGAAGGCGATATATGGAAATGTTTTCCAAAGAACGTAAAAGGGCAATATGGTTATTGAAATATTTGATTAATAAATATTGATAAAGAAATAGAAAAGAGATTTAATTAATGGAATATTAATTAAAGGTTCAGTGATTGTTGGATGTTTGGATGAACACTTGTTTCATTCGATAGTTAAATCACAGACTATCGAAGTTTTGACCATCGTTGTCAATATGGAGAGACCGGTTGGATTATTATCCGAAGAACCACTCCATATCGGCAGTAGCGTGCGAATCAGATTATATAAAGATAATCGAAGACGGAGTAGAGTGCAAGGACTTTTTCTATAAATAGAAATAGTGCCTTCAGTTCATCATGTTCCTGGGTGACTTGTATGGATGAATGTCTGACAGAGTATTTCCAGAAAGGTCACGTACATTGATTTCTTCAACTGTACCAAGAGTGGAAGCGGAGGAGGAAACTTCTTTTAGCTGACACGTAATGTACTGTTGTAGACGTCAATTAGTGATTTTCGATGGATCTGACGATGTGACATTCGAAGTGAATCTGGTGTGATGATAAAGCGTAGCTTCAAGCCCCATCATCCGGTAAATGACAGAAATCGGGCAAGCAGCATGGCTATGTAGGTCGCACCTATTAGGGTGTATAATCACCTGATCTAGAGTTTCATTTACTTCTAAAAATCTATTGTCGATGCTGTCCCATTCAGGAAACGGTTGCTGATCCCAACCGTTGGTGACATACATTCGATACACTCAAGCGAAATGAGTGGTCGGTCATGTGTGGCTGAGTTGCAAGATGTTCTTGTTGAACTCGGTGTATTCTCCTCTAGAGATATACCAGCGGAAGGTGGTTCCATACCTTGTCATAGTTGGAAATCCATTACCCAATACGTGCTTGCGGTTTGATTGTATATTGTATATGTGGAACGTGAGATGCAAACGTTCCACTAGATTGTTATTTACTTGATTTAGACATTATTATAATATCAAAAGAGTTTTGATATAAAGATAAGTCAAGTGTTTGGATTCTCATAAGGGAAAACCCGTTCCGTGTTATACGGCGTGGTCTTATGAGATATCATTTAGTTTTCTGAAACTGTTTTAAATTGTTTACTCATACCAGTCCCATGACTGACCCGGAGTTTACTTTGTTGTTTTCCCTAAACTCTTGGGTGCCTAAATTTGTACGGGCAGTCAAGTAGTCGGGAATTTACAGATATACTGGAAGAGCTTGGAGCAGGAGGCTTCAGGATCATATAGCTATAGTTATTTCTGCTGTGTTGTAAGTGATGTACTTTGATATTGATGTATATTCAAGTACAGATGTATATTTCAAGTTATGTTATATTATATGTTATTCGTTCCGCTGTGAGATTCGTGTTACTCTGATATTGTGTTCTTCTTCTTCTTCTATTCTAAGTTTCTATCTTATCTACCCTCACCCTCTAACTTCTTTCTATTAATGGTTCGAATTTCCGTGATATTTGGGGTTGGACTTGTGTTTTTGGTCAGCTCAAATTCTACCGGATTTTCGGGTCATTACAAAGCGGATGGGCTGCGCCAGCATCGTGCTTTCCCACGTCCATGGTCATTTCTTCCTGCTCTTCTGATGTTGAAGCATCTAGTGCTCTCAGACTGGTTTTTTGGATCACAACCTGTAGTTCTGTTTTGGAGCTTAATACTTTAGCTCATTGGAAGTTCTATATGTTGATTACTGCAGTAGTGCTTATGACTTTGTGTTGTATATTATGTCGTATCATGTATTATGTAATCTTATGCTACTATGTTCATGTACTTTGCATGCATGTTTGCATGTAATCTATCTGTACTATTTCAGCCAACAGTTAGGCTTGTTGACCGCTATTTATTATATATATTAATGCTAAATATGAACTGGTTGTGTAGATCCGTTGTTGTACACAACCGTCCTACTCCAAAAAAAAAAGTAAGAAACTTTGATTTAAAAAAGTATTGATATTGATTGTCCATATGCATTTAAGTGTTTATATTTCCTTTATTTACGCATTTAATATCTATTAAATTTTAAAAATAATAGCGACAACAATGCCGACAATACTAATATAAGTTTATGCAAATAAATTTAAAACTAATCAAACTTAACAATTATATTCATCATTCAAAATTAAAATTCCCTTTTTCTTAGCTAAATTCTTCAAGTAGCACTCACAGTATTTGATAAGTTCCTATAGGTAGTTAAAATGAATTAAAAATTATTAAATAGCAGATTTATGTTCACCAACAGTTCATTGGAATATGAAATAATAATTAAAAGTTAATGAACCATAAGAATCACATAATTACTTATGGTTTATTTCTATTTGTATAATCAAAATTCACGTTGTTTTTTACTTTCTATTCGTAATGTAAACTACGATCACTTACAAAATAGTTCATTCTCAATGGACTCCTAAATATTACTACGGTGAACATGTTCCCATTATGTATTGATGATAAGGTCATGGCAAGGCATGTAGGTTGAAAGAGTAGGTTTGGAAACGTACAAAATTTAAGAGTCCGAAAGTTAAGCCCATTGGATTAGTTACTTAGATAAAAGATCTTATCGAGAAACGTGAAAATTCAAACTAATATAACTTGAGATATTGAAAGTAACTGCAGAACACAGACTAATAGTAAAGTGCAGCAACCCAATCTTTTGTTCGCAACACCATACCAATAAAAATGAAATTTAAATGTCATCATTTGAACGATAGCAAATGGGCCAATTAGGATATCAAAGGTCTAATAAATGATATGGAGAAATATTATATAATTTTATTTCCTTAATTAATAAAAAGGACTATACCCATTAATCCTTAAAAAAAAAGTTAAGTGTATCATTTCGTTTAGCAACACAGATACCTAACATAATGGTATAAATTTACATCAATTTTTTTTCAAACCAAAAAAGTAGTTTATAGTTAACCTATTCCAAACATTTTGCATGAAAGTGGGTTTAGAATCTCGTTATTTTGAAGACTTATTTATCTAATTTATGTATATGAGGATGTACCCACCTTTAGAAAATGCTTCCATTAATTAGACTAAAATGCACCTATTATCCATGGATTGCAAGCTCTAATTGACATGGGGTGATCATCTCCACCTTCAAATTCTTGCTTCTATTTCAAGCAACATCAATCACTTCTGCAATAAGATATATAAGGATCAAAAACATATATATGTTGAAAGTCACAAAATCATAGCCATGAATGGATACCCTTACCATCATTTAATAGTGGACATGTCCGATTGAAAACTAAAGATATGTTTAACAATACCAAAATAAATAATACAGGAAACTTGTGTGAAGGACAAAAAAGCAAAAAGTTTGCCCAAAAGGACAAGAGCCAAAAAAGTTGCTCAAAAGGCCAACTTTTAGTGTAAAGTGAAAAAACAAGGGCCCCCCCCCTGAATTCCACCATTTGCACTAGAAAATGTCCTTTTGAGCAATTTTTTTTGCCTTTTGTCCTTTTGAGCAAACTTTTTGTTCTTTTTGTCCTTATGGCAAAAATCCCCTTAACAATATTGGATGGCTAGAATTTTCTTCTCATCATCAACTAAGGTTTTTTGAAATTGGGAAGTCTCTTTTCTCATTTTCTAGCCGTTATTCAAATCATTATTTTTTAAAAGGTTAACTAAGCTTGGCATGGATAGCTTGACACATATCAATTAGTTAACATAGATGTTGTACTTAAATATATTTTACATCAACCCTGAAAATTACTTTACAAAATTTCCATTGTTCAACGGTTACCAAATGATTACTATATTATCATAAAGATTAAAACAACATCACATTTATTTATCTAATGTTGTTTGTTGTATGTCTCCCTTCTTTTTCAGAATGAAACATGGAAGAGCATGGAGAATGTTAATTCCAAGTGTATCTTGATTTTGTATTTTAAAGAGCAATGGGCAAGTTCAAATTACAAAGTAATTGCCTTTCAGCAGGTTTCATGATGATCTTAACGGTTATGGTATAAGTGCACTACGCTTGATTAGCATTCATATCCTATTTGTATTCAAAAGGTTTTGTTGAACTTCGGACTTAATCATGCATATTAGATATCAAGCAAGGCCACCATTATAGATCTTTTGTAAAGCAGTGTGGTCATGTGTAATAAAGACGTTATAATCATATGTGATAATCACTTATGTTAGAGTTTAAAAATTGTCATGTTTATTGTATACAATGAGATCAATTCCTTCTACCTACGCTTTTTCCAGAATTAGTAACTATCAATTTTTACATAAAGTCTGTGTAATTGAAAGGTAAGTACTGACTACTTTATCAAGAAAAAAAGATTTACAAAATGATAAATTTTGGGTCAAGTGCGATGTTAATATAAAATGTTGTATATGTAAATGAAAGATAAGGTATATAGCACGTACCTTAAGATTATCATATTCTTCTATGATCTACAATGACAATTAACATGTTATAATGATTTTATGGATAAAACTTTATGGACAGTGATTCTACTATTTAAGTAGCAATATATTTTGTATCTTTTATGACCTAGCCATCCACGCATGACATGTGGGTGAAAAATAATTCATACCCTTTTTACAATATATTTCTGCCTTTTATGACCCTAGCAATGCCATTTTATCATTGATCATGCCATGTTTAGTGGAGTAAAAATATTGGGATGTTTGATCATTGATATATTTCAAGTCAATAAGATGAATAGCTACACAACTCTAAAAATGAAATGAAAAAAAAAATGAAAAAAATATATAGTAAATATAGATATATGCATAGCATTTCGTATAAGTGTAAATGAATAAAAAATCATAAATCAATCAATGAGAAATTAATTATTTTCATGTCAAAATATGTGACTCCATTTCATAGTCCTTCAACACGAAAATGCATTAATAACATAATGGTTAAAAAATATCATTCAATAATATGATCATGATTCAAAGAGAACATGGTACCAACCATACTCAAATGATCCTAGTTTTGCTGTGAAATTCGTATTACATGCTCATGACCAAGCACTCGCGAATATTAAAAAAAAAAACGTACGTTTGAGATCCTTCAGTATAAAAAATAAAATAAATCAACTTAGCGTAGTAGTACACATAAGCGTAAAGACCTGTCACTCACATTTCTATTGCACAACTGAGTAGGTATATCAAACAGTAAGTTTAAAATGGTAAACTTGCTCATTTAGGTTATAAAGATATTTGCATTACATCTTAATATTGGTAATATCATTGACAATCGGTAACTTCAATTTTCTTCAACATTATAGTCTAAAAGAGTCAAAGCTAAACCCAAACCATTACTGTGTGTTAAAATTTCAAAGTATAACGAATGTATATGTTTAAGAAAATAGCGGACTCTTTGTTTATAAATTTCATATTAGATTCAAAACAACAATAGAGCTATAGGCATAACTGCCAGTCTGACCAAACCGAAAACTCGAGAATAGCATTTAATAAACATCTATGAAAAGAGCAATATGTATTACTAATAACTAAAGCATCAGTAGCAAGTCGATCTCTTTGATTTTAGGACCAATTACCAACGCCAGCAGCAGGAGCAGGGCCCTATCAGCACCACTTCCCTGAAAGGTTGAACAAATTTTCTAGTTTTTTCATTCGATCTTTAAGCTTGTCCGCCTCAGGAGTTTGATTACCATCCAACCACTGAATCACCAAATTAGCAACACCTTCTATCTTCTTGTTGTCCCCTGCATCCAACTTTGATGCAATGTTCTCATCCATGATGGCACTCCTTATGTGATACGCATGGTTTTCAAAGTGTTCCTGGTCTCAACCATCTTCTTATGATCCTCGTCTTCAAACTTGTACTTGTCTGCCACCTATCATCTTTTCAACCTGCTTCATGCTCAGTCTACCGTTGTTGGTAATCATGTTCTTGTTCTTTTTTACTTGTGGTTTTTTTCTTAAGTTGAAGCATTCGAGTTGCCATTGGCATTAATGTGAAAGGAGGTCGTGATCTGTCGTACACCAAGAGGTGCAAGTGGGATGCCTGAAAGCTCAAACTTTCCAAGCAAGTTATTTTCCTCCATTCTAGTTCTTTCTCCTTCATACATTTGGATCAAAACTCCTGCTTGGTTATTAGAGTAAGTAGAGAAACATGTTCCTTCTCGGTCGAAATGGTAGTGAACTTCTTGGATCTAAGATAGTGATGAAACAACCAGCTGTCTCAAGCCGGCCTATGGACAGAAGACTAACATCAAGAAGCAGCAAATCTTGCACCTTTTATGTACCCTCTCCAAACTGCTTCCACATTTGCACCATAAGCAACTATTTCATCGTGGTTGATGCTCTTACATAACTCATTTTCATTAAAGTAGTCTTGCAGCAACTACTGCACTTTCGGGACTCCAGTGGAAACCACCTATGCTGATTTTGTCTATCTTGGCATCACTTAAACCTTTCTTGACTGGGACAATGCACTTTCTGAATAGGTCCATGTTTAGCTCTTTGAACCTAACCCCATTTAAATTGAATATATTTCCCAACTTAAATAGAATTTTCTTTTAAAATGAACAATAGTTACTTTACATGAATATGCAGAAACTGGGTTATCATATGTAATTCTATGAATCAAATTGTAGTTGAAAATCTTGAGGCAAACCATTTGCATACTTTAATGACAACTCCTCTTAAGAAAAGTGTAATCAGCTTTGTTCTTTTGAGACTTCAAAGTTTAATGGTTTTCAGTGTCATGAAACAATGATATATCAGTACTGATAAGCTGTTGACATACAGTTATACCATGGTATACACACTCATTTTCAGAAGAGGTCAATATTTTTTATTCTTCACGTAAAGAGACCAACCTCTTGCATCAGACGAATGAAGGTAAAAAAGATTGGAGTAGTCTATCCTCCACACATTACAGTTCTTTCTATATATGGTGTCTTTAAAGTTTAAACGTTCTTATTTCCCTTTATCCATCAGAAAAACAAATCATCTTCAAGCAATTAAATTTGTAATCATATTTTTAACAAACGATCCTGCATGTTTGATTCCATCTTATATAATAAGAAGAAGAAATCACATGAAACGATAATAATATGAATCAACATCCATTTCCACAAACGTCGTCTAGATAGTTTAAAAAAGATGTGTAGATGAGCTATTCAAAATGAGTCCATCAAAAAGTACCGAACAACCATAAAATCAACATGTATAAGTTAGCATTAAAAATATAAAAAATAAATACCATCTGAGAATTGCCACTTATATTAGCATGAATATGCCTTTATGAATCATTTTATACAATCATTAAATGAACATAAGAGTTTTGTCGTGTGAAACATTTTAAAGATCTTGATAATGGTCAGATTATTATCCTATAAATCATTGCCTGAGGCCTAAAATCTTGTTAGGTCAAACTACGATATGGTTAAGCTTCAGGACAGAGTCAAGCAGGAGTAAAAAAGCACAAAATATAATACATAATTATGAATACAATGGAACCTAGGGGAGTTACGGTAACGGTAAATTTACCATTTTCATATCATTACCAGTCAATCAGTAACCCTTTTTGATTGAAATCGGTATACCAGTTAAAACGGTATGGTAACGGTAACTTTACCATTTTTAACGGTAAATTATCCGTAACAATTCTTCAGTACCAGCGGTAACGGTAATTTTACCAGTTAATTCAAAACATAAGTATACTCAACTGATATGGTTTACCACATGCATGTAGAACCAAAAAAATGGTTATATTTAGTTCAATAATCAGGTGAAATAATTCCAGTTGCACTTATTTTCTTTCTCATTTGTGTTTTTTTATAAATTAACATTACATATACTATAATAAAGATGCACTGTATACAAAAAATATGTCAAGATATAAACTTTGATGGACAAACGGTAATTTACCATTATCAGTGTAATGGTTACTAGATTATCGGTATACCAGTCTTCGATATACCAGTTGATCGGTAACGGTAACGGTAAGCAATTCCGGCTTACCAGTAAAAACGTTACGGTAACGGTATTTGCTAAACGGTAATGGTAACCATTACCATAACAGCCCTAATTGGAACTGACCAGAAAAAAGGCATTATATTTGAATTTTTTTCCAATGTGGAAGCGGGTTGATCGTCAATCCGTGTAGCAGTTCTTTCAAACATGATGATCAAAAAAACCAAAATTAAAGTCAAAATTCAAAGAGTTGCCTGAAAAGAAATAAACAGTTGATGGTTATATGTGCACAGTTAGAATTACACAGTTATGCATCTGTCACCGGAGTTTGTTGGTGTCATAATCAAACAAAATCAACAGCCAGGTGGTAACAAATTTAGAAACTAAAGCACATTTTTTAAGAATTGTACGGTTGGCAAGGTGATCGCAACCGTGGGAATAAATACTTACCTCGATTGCTAACTCACGAGTAGACGGATGTAAACTATTGAAGTTGAACCTTGTGTTATTAGCAGTTTATAATTTGACCTCCAGTCAATAGAAGTCCTTCAAATTTATTTTTGGAGTGAATTTCCCTCCAAAAATCACTATGTAGAAACCAAATTTTGACAGATGTGAATCGAGCAGCAAGATTGAACGGTGAATGACCATGACTGGCTGTCAAGTAATGGAAATGATTATTAAGCAAAGATCCCTTTCATTAAATATATTAAATTTAGTCGATTGGTTAATTTGTTTGGGGAAGAAGTAGAATTGCATAGACCCAAAAACCAAGCAAAAAACCCAAAATCCAATGTCGCTACAAATTAGATAATAATATCACTATGTTTAATGTGAAACGTGTGGTCTAAAATTTTAAAATCATGTTCAATACCTGAGGTTTGTCGGATTGATGAAGTAGCTAAAATCGTGGATGTAATAACACGGTCGTGCATCACAATAGAAAAATGGAATTTCAGAGTGGAGAAAGCGACTGGAAAAGCTGACAATTGAGTGCCGACGCCGTAAGCAGCAATTGCCTGAATGAAGATCAGTAGAGGCTGAGTTGATCGGGCGTTGATTTGAGGGGCTGCTGTGGCCTGTTGAGTGGATGTAATAACGCCGGTCTGTTGTTGAACTCTTCACCACGAGGATAAGTGTCGCCTGCTGTGGCCTTTACGTCGAACATACCTTCCTCGATTGTCAGTAGATTTAGATCACATGTACCAGCATCAAGATCAAGGAGAAGATTCTTTTCACCAACATCAGTTACTTTTTTGTACAGACAGTAAGCAATGGCCGCCGCCGTGGGTTTGTTAATGATTGGCCTGATAGTGAGGATAGCATTGACTCCGGCATCTTTAGCTACCTAATGCTAGGAGTCGTTGAACTTAGTTGGGATCGTCGCCGCACCATTCTTGATCGAGGAACCAAGGTGTGCTTCGTCAATTTCTCTCATTTTGATGAGAACCGTTGATGAGATATCTTCTACAACAAATTGGTTCCATTCATCCTTGTATTGGACGCAGAACATGATTTCTCGAAAAGACCAGAAATGATCTTGAATGGCCACAACTTGATATTAGCATGCACTGAGGCATTACAAAATCTTTTCTTGATCAAACACTTTGCATCAAAAACAGTTTTAATATACTTAATAGCATTAATTGGTGCAAAAATCAAAAAGAAAATCTAAATTATTTATGATACTCCTAAAATTATGTACTTCACATGCTTTCCTACCTAGTGCAGGAGCTTTCATATATATTGAGATAACCCCATAGTCGTAAAAAAGTTACTAAATATAGTTGTTGATAAGCATAATCGTTTAATTGATACGAACCGCAGGACACCAAGATGAAATGTTTCGAAGTAACATTACCTATAGTAAGCTTAATTTGTTTACAAAATTATGACAGAAAAATAGTATCGGCATCAGTGTGTGTAAATATGAATCCTTATTCGCAGGATAGAAATATATTGATAATAAACTGTACCTTTTTACCTAAAGTAAATTCGGGATTAGAATCAAGCCGACCCCTGAATAAAGTTTTTCAATCCCTTGCATCGTTCAATTTCTCACTGATGTTTAATAACGCACCGCTATATTGTCGTACAGTGAAGTAAAACATTGATAAATAGGCTAAACGAAACTGTTGTACTCCAATGACACTAAAAATGGTTATGTTTATGAAGATATAATAGATCCATTGCATATGCAATTCCCTACAATACAAACCTAAGGCTACTGTCTTAAGAGATTGTAGAGTAGTCCAGAAATCCGTTCCAACTGCTTCAGGGTATCGGCATTTTTTATAAAGAGCGAGTGCCAATCAGTATTCATGCAACACTTCATGTTATACCATGGCTCGAACTTCAATCCACTATAGATATTGGCCATTCCATGAGATTCTTTATCCACAGAGCTGTAGCATTGCTGTATTTGTTTACAGGTGAACAAAACCATCAATACGAAGGCCAAACATTTTTTCTGTCATAACCCTCCATATTTTTCATTTACACAACGAATAAAAGTTAGGATTCGCTGTCGTGTATCCTTATACTATAATCATGGTGTTCTTTTGAAAAAAAAATACACCATTGATCACGCAATAGAATCCACTTAAAACTAACATCCAAGCACCGATACCGTATTTAAAAAGATGTCCTTCTGTCCAGTTTCATAGCAAATGAATTAGACAAAACCATAAAAGCAGTTAAATTTGGATGAGTGTACAGATGAGTTTAATAAGCATGAGTTGAGAAAGATTACCGAAAACATCATTCTGTGCATGTGCGAGAGATACCCAATGATTTTGATTATTTGGCGAGTACCATGAAAGAGTAAAAAGTAACGACTTTCCCATGGCTTGGATCCATATATTAAATCAGGCGCAGCGAGTCAGAAATGGCAGTGAAATTTGAAGAAGAAGGGATTGGTATTTTGGAATGTGAGAAAATAGGATTTAAAACTGGTAGTCATCAATGTAGATATCTGTTAGCTATTGATATTTTTCCATTTTGATAGTCAGAGCATTATTTGTCTGGTAAAAAGATATTTATATGCAAATAGTGAACATAAATTGTAAAGAGCTTACTAATAATGATAGGTAATAGTAACACCATTCAAATTGATAAACTGCAGCGGAAGAAACACATGAGTAAACAGAGGAAATAATTATACAATTAAACCAACGCATTTTTTTGTCATAGTGTGAAAGGATGTAGTGAAAATAAATTTGTAAATGACATTAATAGTACGAATGATATCGAAATAACCACAGTCTCAACATATAACATTTTAACTCAAACAAATGCTTGTCTTCGTTGTAACATACATAGAAAATTCATGAATTTTGGTTAGATTTTTAAAATTAGTTGCATCTGAAGAAATTTAAATGTATTTCAAAATCAACTTCTTAAATATAAGAGTCATAACTAAAAGATTTTAAGTACAAAAAAAATACATGCAACATTTACTTAATAATAACAAATAAGACGGTGAAAATCAAATTCTTAAACATCAGAGAATCATAACCGAATGATTTCAAGTACAAAATAAATACATGCAACTATTACTGAATAATAACAAACGCAACGCCAATTTAAATTCAGTACCTCGGGCGAATAAAAAGCACCAACAATTGAGTAATAACATGAACAAACGGTGTAGTCAATCAATGTAAATCGGTAATAAGATACCCCCAAATTCAACAGAAATAAGTAAATCGAATAATGGTAGAAAAATAGAGAAAAACACTACCTTAAAAAGAGGACATGTGATCTTCCTTTCGGAGATGGGATAGCATGAAGGTTGCAGTAGAGAAACAGGAGGCGGTTCCATCAGAGTGATTGCCTGTTTCGCGTCGGGAGTAGTTTTAGGTTTTAATTCAATTCAATTAGGCTGTGTTGGAAGTCTAGATTTTACCCATTAGCGTTGAAACGAAGAAATGGCTGACTCAAGGGAGGGAGAGGGAGAGGGAGGAGAGAGAGGAAGGGTCATGAACGTGGCCATAGTTTGTAACTATAAAGGAGGCAGTGCGGAGAAAAAATTGAATAATGCGGAGAAATGGAAATTCATAACACGTGTCAATCAACTAAAGCGCTGGTTTCTCCTATCCAATCTATCTATTAAATAATTGTAAAGCATAAGCTTTTCAAGCTCCCTCCTTAATTCTCTCTGTTTTAAGCCCTCTCCTTGATTCTCTCAGTTCTCACTGTTAGCTTAAAACTTTCAAGATATTTGTATTGAAATAAAATATCACATAATCTATCTATATCTATATTTTAATTACTGAGTTTGAAGCTTAAACCTCACGTCTAAAACTCAATCATGAATACGATATCTTCTTCTCTCATTCACGAAAGTCCGCTCTGTAAAATTCCCCCTTTCTCTGTGTTATGGCTAATCCTAGCTGTTAGTTCCATAATTTGGCATATGCTCTACGGATCCCGTCGCCTCGATTTTGGTTACCTTTCAGTCGTTTAAAACCTATTTGTTTCCAGCATCTTCATTTTTCAATAAACACTTCCTCACTCTAATGCTTTCTCATTCTCCAGTTTAATTCTTGCTTCCTTCTAACAAATTGGGTTCGGATCCATTAGACAGATTTCAGTATTATCGGTTCCTATGTTTACGGGTGAAGATTTTGACACACAGCTAAAACAAGCGGAGGAATTTCTTACGGCTTTAGATCCAAAATCGATTTCCGATTCCACATCATGGGCGTTCATTATAACAGATGATGTGAAGGCTACCTCTACTGGAATACCTTCTTCGTCGTGCCTGAAAGGTATAGTTTACTTTATATTGTGGTATTGTCAGTTTGATTGTACAAGAGTTTTATTCCTGTGTATGGTTAGAGGTACATTAAGGGAATGATCTGGAGTAGACTGAAATTTTAAAATCCTGCATTTGCTTTATCTCACTTCTGAATAGTAAAGCATCAATTGTAAATTATGTTTTAATACATATCTACAGGACTTTTTGGTTTTTATTTTTTTATTTTAGTGAAAGGCTAGGATGATTACCATAGAAATACGGACAAAGAACAATGAACAATTTGCAAGCTCACTTATCATATATTTAGATAGTCCGTGGTTGTATATCAATTGCCATGCTGTAAAACATTATGCATTAGTGATATGAAAAATTGTTTCTTCCATTTTCCCACTAATGTCATTTTCTACCCGATCTTACTACTGTTATGCTTTAGTTTTTTTATTTTCTTTAACATTCAATTTTCAATATATCTAATGGTCTACTTCTCAGGTGCTATTCGAATTCTACACCCTTTTCTCCCAATTTTGGAATTTAACGAGTATGAGAGTAGCTGATCTATACTACCGCCATGACCAACATCTATATTGAGAGAGAAGATACATCCCATATTGAACCAGCATGTACTCTTCACATCACTTAGATCTGAAATCCATAATACCGCTCTTTTAATATATCCTCTCCACGCTCCGTCCTTGCTCTCCCGAAGCCTTTTTGATTTCCTGCAATCCGACTACTGTGCGGTGTTTGGTCGATAATTGTGCAGCTCCCTTAAATCCACACTCAATCAAAAGAATTTATGCATGTATTAATGCTCAATGTATTTCTATATTTTTGTTTCCGATTGTTCAAGCTCTTAAATCACAGCAGATATTAAAAATTTATGTATTGTTTTCTTAGATTTATACTTTTGATTTTGCGATTTGCACGCATAATAATTTCGCGGCTCTTGGACCTAACTCAATTTAGAACATCCTCAATGAATCTACGATCGAGGTATTTTTCCATAATTTTTAGACTTTTCAGCTCTCAGTCGAATAATCTGATAAAAAATTCTCTATTGTCCTTTTTCCCCCAAGTCATCAAAGGCTAACGGTACAAGGAAAACTTTAAACTAAGCATTAAACCTCGTGGTCAGATCTGAGCATGGTAACAATAAAGGTTAACGGGTATATTCTATTCTACAAATACAAGCGATCAACAAGGGATTGACATTACTTATTATACAACAATTACCAAGGTGTTCAACTTTTTATGGCTGGTAGTCGTTTTTTTTTCAGTAATAAAAAATATTATAACAAATCATACTTAATTTATGAACATGTTACATTTAATATATGTTTTTTACCAACTACATTGCAATGAAAAAAAATATATATATATATATATTGTTATGTTATAAACCGTTTTTGTGAGCCGTTGGAGAATGGCTGGATTCTCCCTTTTGTTATGTTATATATTTGAAAATATATTGTTACAATTGGGACATTGACGTCTTTTCAGTTCATATTACTGTGAATGCACTGTTAAAATAAGCATGGCAATCATCTAATTTTGCACTTCTTGCAAAAACCCCTATTACCTATTCATTTCGTCGGTGTATTTTAGATTATGGATTCATTTATTTTTTTGTTCTTGATTTCAATTCTACGAAATTATTTACTGCTTATGAGACCACTTATGCCATTGTTGATCTGTCTAATGCCATTGTTGTTTGTTTTTTCCTGTTTAGATTGTCCACGTTTTATGCAAGCTGTGTTTTTTAAATCAAGGGTCATTGCTGAGCACTGTTTTAGCTAGATCTGAAATCAAAATCACAAAAAATGTGTTTATTTACATTTACAAGTTTCATGAAAGAGAAAAAATAAAATCAGTTCTAATTGTTGAGTCTATTTTAAAATTTGAACACGATCGTCACACATTTCTTTTAGTAGCATCATGATCACCTATGAGGAACATGCTTATGATATATTGTTATCAAAGCCTTTTAAGTGAACAAATATACATTGTTGCCGCGCATGTAATTTTGGAATATTTTGAGCATACTAACACAACAATAGCGGGTGTGAACCAAGAAAACTAACTTATACAACTTTGTAATAATTATGAATGATAAATTTAAATCTAACGTTCCATTACATCGCATTCTTTTGCTTATCTGCCAGATATGGGAAGTTTTTAATAACTTCCATTTTTAATATAGAGTTTTTTTGGATCAATATATAAAAGTTCCATTAATGCCATTTTCTTACTCAAGTTTATTGCATATGCTACTCTAATTAAATACACATTCTCTTTCCAAATGTTTCCAGCTGTATATGTAATAGCAGCCTAATCTTTTGTGCAATGCCTATTAATTGTTTCATCCTCCTCCTACTATCGTAAGTGCATTACTTACAAGTTGGTCCAACCAATTGACGAATCTATACATTTTACTATAAGCCATCAATAACTGATGCCTTTTTCATTAGTTGCCTTCAACTAAGATTTTTTTGGTTATATATAAGTTGAAAAAAAAAATATGAAAAGCAGAAGGAAAAAAGAAGAAAATTTGAAAAATCATAAATTGCTAGAAAAGTAAATTAATATGGAAAAATACACTGGAGATTAATTTTTATGAAAACTCGATAACCTCGAAAATATTTACGAAAAAGAATATGGGTAATAGAAAATATTTGGAAATTAAAAAAACATATATTTTTGAGTTTTTCGGTTTTGTTTATTTTGGAATATCTCCAGTTTCCTTCATTATTGAATCTTACATTATTTTATTTTTATTTTATGGTACATTATGTATTTTTTTCCAACTTTTTTGTTTCTGATTTCTTTGAAAATTCTGAACCATGAAAATATTACTGTATAAAAAAACAGAAAAATTATAAGCAAGTCATTTTGAATAAACTATGTCATAGATAACATTGTATTCTGCTCACCATTCGTGACTCCCATAGAATAAGAGAGCAAAAAGAAAAGGTGAATGGTATAAATTCCACTTCCATCATTCGTTTCATTCGTTTTTGTATCTTCTATATCGGTAGCTTTATATCTCAACTATTCCGCTGAGACATGTGTTATCAGAAGATAAATTGCACTTCATAAGATGATCAGATCCTTTCAACATTTCTACTATTTTGATATGTTCTTTTCTCATCCACCAAAAAACATAATACTCAATCCTTACATATAATACACACACACACACACACACACACACACACACACACACACAATAAACTCATAATGCTCTTAGTTGCGCTAAAACGATAACATGCTTATTCTAACAAACTACATAGCATAGTGCCTATTTCTTTGCTCCCGTCTTCCGTCCATTATTTTTTTAAACCCAGTACCCATACTTAGATTCAATTCGAAACATCTATATATGACACCTTCTAGGTTTGAGATCAGAACATTATAGACCATATTGCTACTAAATGCAAGATTTTGACACATGCTCTACCTGTAGAATGGAAATAATGCTGCTGCTGCATATGCTAAGTTTCCGAAACTGAGCCATATGCTTAACGGTTTGGAAAATAGGTAGAAGACAAGTCTCAAATCAGCTTTGATGCCCATTTTCTTTAGCATCTATCATCTGATTGGGAATGAGGAAGAGCAGATTGAGAATCTACTGGTGTTTGGCATGCTTGAATAATCTAGGAAGGAGGTCCTTGGAATGTGCAGCAGCAGTTAAATGGGAACTTTGACCTGAGATTCGCTTTTCATTTTTTGTTTTGATCTTCGTCTGTGATGTGAATGTATGTAATTTTCTTTGTGTTTGTTTGCTTAGTCTGGACACTTGCTGTTGTAGTCTTCTACTATGTAAATTATTTTTATGTTATAGTAAGTTCCCTGAGTTAAAAAAAAAAAAAAAAAAGCCTACATAGCTTAGTATATAATATAAAATTTGAGCCTACAAACACATGTGCATGATTGCAAAGCTACAAGATGGAATATCTAAAATAAATAGAATTTTGCCCTAGTGCTTATTTTTTTCTCCAGATCTCTACTAAATTTTCAACAATTTATGAAAAGTTTACAGGAAATGATCACATCAACTGGATATATGTAGTAAATGGCTAGACAACATAACTGGATATATGTAGTAAGTCGTGAGACAATAGATATATAAGTTTACAGATTTAGCATAAACAAGCCTATTTATATATTCAACAAAGCATCTGAATATGTATAATTTAGACAAACACTAAAGGTTAATATTCATTTCTCTGAACATTTTCATACAATCAATGGATATCAAACAAAACTGCAGGATCGTTTTTTTAAACCTATTGGATATCCGTTTTTTATTTTTGCAGAATTCAGATATGTGAAAAGATTCAAGAAAGGAATTAACTATGCTCTCTCAGTGATATTGTTGACTGGATAAATTCACGTTGATTGTTCAAGTAAGTTTTATTTTCCAAGATTGAATTTTCTACAACATCAAATTTTCATGTAACATTTACTTAACCAGATTGTTGACTCTAATTCATATTTTATTTTAGTTTTAATTATGTGAAACATTTTTATGTATACAGGTGGACTACAACTGCATGTCCTGTTAGATTTTTTTATCTGCGTAAGGTAGGTAGGGTGTAACAAAATTATATGCTTATTACTACAATGATCCAATTTTTGTTATTTAATTCGAAGTTATGATTATTTTTTCTCTCAGCTTCAAATGCTTGACTTATATTTCTTTAAGTTTGGATGACATACAAAAGGAAATGGCAGATTAAGAACTCTAGAATTTCTCCAAGACTTCAATGGGACAACTTGATTTTGTTTGCTTGAAATACAGAATTTTCTATTTTAAAAGATGTAAAAAGAAAAACAGTATCAGTCACTTTGGTAGTTCAATTTTTCGGATTAGTTTTTGGACTGCATGGAATGTTATTGGTTTTTTTCCGAAACATTTTTTGTGAATTGCATCACTTATGAGGTGAATAGATTGTTTTTTTTTTCCAGTTTGGCCGAGAGCTTATATGTGATTTATATTAATTTTTTGTGACAATGCGCATGTTTTTTGTTGTACTGGTATTATAGTGGACTTCCGCTTCCCTTATACCAACTTTCAATATATAGAAAGTAGGACAAAACCATATATTGTAGCACTAGAATTATTTTGCTTTAATTATGAAGTTTATGATAATATTTGGGGGGATTGTTAAATGGACTCCACATTTGGTTAAGGGGAGGACCAATTTTTATTTATTGTATAATTGTTATGGGGAGGACAAAATAAATTAGTCTCCCCTTAAACATATAAATTAAAATTCCACTATTTACCCCCTATAATCCTCATTGATATAAACCTTACTTAATGCTTACAATTTATTGTTGCACATAAAAAATAAAAAATGATGCAGTTAATGTAATGCAAACACAAGAAAGTTTCGTGGATGATCAGAATGCATAAGACCAGGTAATTAATTGTAATTTCATTTTGAAATTGGTATGGTTAATTTAAATAAATGTAGAAATGAGAATTTTGGTCTAATATGTTGTATCGAATTTTTGTAATTGAGATGTTTAGTAATTCACATGTTTGTTACTTACGCTAAATTTAGCAAATTAGGGTTTAACATAAATGATGAGCTAGGGGTAGTTAGGTCTCTTCTTCTTTCTTTTTTAAAATGAACCAGAACCCCTCCCCCCCCCCCCCCCCCTTTAACAAAAAAAATAAAATAAGGCAGAGTCATCTTAAAATTGTCCTCCACTTAACCAAATATGGAGTCCCTTTAACAGTCCCCATATTTGGTCTCCACGGTGATGTAACTTGAATGATATAAAATCATTATAGTAATTAATATTAATTCTTTTCAAATTGTCATCTCATCTCAGAAAATATACAATTTAACAGTCCCATTTACAAACATTATATATTACATATTTTTGCCAGAACTTAAAATATTTTTATCACTCATGGTTGTTCAACATTTAGGCTTTCAATTGCATTGAAAAATGTATTCTTTTCTTGATTGATTTATTCTATTTGGATATTACCTTATAATAATATTTTTATTTTATAAATGGTCAAATCATCAATTTTGTTTTTTAATCGCTTGGTCGAAATGGGTGGGTTCTATGCTACAAAAGAAATGAACAATTATGGAAAAAAATTATTTTGATATTTAGGAAAAAATATATTTTATTTAACTAGAAATTATAAAATGTTACATATTCAAAATAATTAAGTTATTTGTATTAATTTATTTGATAAATTATCAAAAACGATAATTTCAATATGAATACCGCTTTCATATTGACCAAGAAGACAAAATTAATTTTTCAATCAAATATAAAAACTTACTAAATACATAAAATTATTTACGTAAATAATAATATCATATTATTCAATTTTCTACTAATCCCTTCTCTGTTTTTTTCTTAATATCCGCATTTGAGTCAAATACGTAAACCGATAACAACTAAAAATTTAACATATTTTGGAAAAATCACTTGATTAAAAAAGTAAAAATAATAAAGATATTTTCTTTTCCGT
The DNA here is from genome assembly GCA_030737875.1 of Allium sativum. Classification (NCBI taxonomy): domain Eukaryota; kingdom Viridiplantae; phylum Streptophyta; class Magnoliopsida; order Asparagales; family Amaryllidaceae; genus Allium; species Allium sativum. The sequence continues at coordinate 874,195,499 of CM060912.1, read as the reverse complement.
GTAAGATATATAACATAAAATTGTACATCATAAATTAAAAAAAATTATAAATCAATTATTTTACTTAAATCATCAAACGATGCATAATAAGCTTTTATTTTTATCGTTAATAGTGCAAATGCTATATTTCATAAAATAACGTGTGCAACGCACGGGTTACACACTAGTATAAGTAATAGACAAGCTGCAGCGGTGCGGCAGTTCGTGATTTGGCGTTTTGAACTTCAATTGGTCGTACCGGGTTCAAAATAAGTCGGATTTTCTTGAAACAAGAAACGTCGGGACCGCCTTGACGATATCTTTCCAACGGTAGAGAAAAATCCAATTTTCATCATGTAGATTTTATTTTATGTCCAAATTAAATTTTGAAAAAAACGCTGTGGAATTCCTTTATAAATTTTATCGTTATTTATATTAAATAATAGGGTTTTTTAATTTTTATAATATCAATTTCTTCAAACTCAACCCGGGCTATTTTATCTTGGTAATATACGATATTCTGGTCGTGTATGGCCGATTTCAATATTTTAATATTATTATATTGAGATATTTTAAATTTGGTTTATTTTATTTGAATTGGCCAGTTATAAAAGGGCCTTTATTCAAACGAACTCAGTTTTCGATGAAATGAATTTTATTGAGACCGCAACAGTAAATTATTGCTAGATTTCAAGTGTCGCGTCAATCAGGGCTAATTTATGAGCGCAGCAAAATAAAATACAAATAAAAACAACCATTTGAACGTGAAAGAGGGCCATTCGAGCAAATGAACTCGGAATTTGACAAAACAAGTTTCATTAGGACCGTATCGTCAAATTATTTCATGCCGTCCATTCGCAAATCGAACGGGGTTTGTATGTGAGTGCAGCAACGAATAAACGATGTTTGAAATTGCGATGGACACGAAATAAATATCGTTAGTCGACATCGCTCGTCACGTTGACTTAAAATAATAATATTTACAACTATATATACCCTATAAATTAGAATTCCAGCTAAAACTATTTCCTCCATTCATGTAAATTTGCAGAAAAGCCCTTATCTACATTTTAGTTTATATCTTCCAATCCGGGATGAATTCGAGGGGGGTTCCAAAGGGAAAGTGATAGATCTGGATGAGATCTAGCAGCTGAGAAAAGTTGGGTAGGTTTCGTCGAGGGTGGTGACTGTAAATCGCGATAAACGGCCAGAATTGATTTTCGGATTTTGGTAAATTTATCGGCGATGGAGGAGTTTCAGGTGAGGAGGCCAGTGGGAGATGGAAGGGGGAAGCCTGAGCTTTCATTTGGCGGTGGTCCGGTAGTGTTTCGACGTGTGTGGTGGCCGGTGGAGGAAGATGAACAGAGAAGGTTGTTTGGGGGATTTTTTCGAAAGCTGTGAACGGAAATTCGGATTTTCCAGCGCCATCATGGCTAGTGGTCGAGCAAGTCTGAAGCAAAGTCGAAGAGGGACGTGAGGTGGTCAGAACGAAGGTGGTCCGGTCAGGCGAAGTGGACTATCATGGCGGAATTTTGGGTCTAATCGGGATTGGGGGAAATGGGGAATTCCGGCGGCAGGGGGGGTTTGGCGACCGACGGTTTCAGGCGATGGAGGCTATCGGAGCGGCAGTTCTGGTGGTGGCCTCGGGCTGGTGTCTGAACGCCGGTGGTGGCCGTGGCAGTCGGAGGAAGAAGGTGAGATGATGGGTTTCATTGATGATGAAGGATGATCGGGTTTGAGGGAGTACAGAGAAACGAAAACGCGTGATGAACCAGTAATCTGCTGACGTGGATTATAACCTTAAACTAAGGTAAAAAAATTTTAGGTAATTAATAATTAAACTTAGTTATTAATCGTATATATGTTAAAACTTTAAACTAGCATATCTTGGTTATATGTGAACGAAATCTGACGAAACTGGATCCGTTGGGATCGCAGGGACGAGACCTAGACAATGACACTGACTAGGCTCTGATCTGACGCAGTTAAAAATTCAGCTAATTTTGAATGCTTGACTCAGATTAGATGCAACAAACGCGTCAACCACCAACCGTATAAATCTGGTGAGTTAATTCTCACACCTTCTGGAGTCCTATGATGTGGTAAATCCATAGAAAAATATAATCTACAATTTACAGTATAAGTTGGTTGATTGGATGCGATGGATGCGAATTGGTTGTTATGGTTTGATTGGTTCCAGTTATTTATATTCCGTCATTTATTTAATTCGTATATTTTTATCAACTGATATCTGTGATGTAGAGAAGGACAAGTTGGAGGGATCCGACCGAATTCCTCAAATAAACTGTATTTTTGTTTGTTGTGCATATATATGAATTGTTCACCCCGACTGACACCAAAACCTATCTGTATGTTGATGGTTGAAGAAATATTCACCTGTGTTGTGTTTAAAATCAACCAACTGTGTTGATTGGGTAATTGGCAGTGAATGACCAAAATGTGTCGTTTCTGACGTCAGTTGATCATTCGGTGAAATGACGCAGTTGAAATTATAAATTCTTTTATAACTGAATTAAAGTTCTTCAATTATTTTGTGTAAATATTTAGATTTTGAAATTTACAAATATATGTTTTAAATCAAGTTTATATAAGAAATTATATAAGTGGTTTATACAGGATTTAAAAGCTAGAAGGGCAAAGAAATTACCTACGGGTTGGTAAAATAGAATAATTGTTTTTATAACAATTAAATAGTGATTTTAAATTAATTAAATTATTTAATTAATTAAAACGGGAAATGACAAATGGAAAATCAGTTAATAGTTAACTGGTGTGTACGGTTGGTGGAATCAACTGTTTTTAACTGAAATAAACAATGGAATTAATTTGAATATTCGTTAAATGAATTGAAAAGTATTAACATTGGTTAATCTTCGATTAACTATAAATTAAGGAATTATTGAAGTATTTAGTGTTAATAAAATTAATCTTTATTTGATAAGCTTTTTAAAGGCGTAAATTATTCTATTTAAAATTAATAGCACGGTTAAATATTTTTAATGTTAAAGTTAATCATTATTTGAATTAATAATAATTAAAGAAATGACCTTTAATTGGAATTCCATTTGAAGTAATTAGGTGGTGGTGAGTTCAATTGAAGTTAATCAGGTTGTGGTAAAGGGATGTATAACCCAAGTTTCAAACGAAATTGGTAATTAGAAGGGAATGCAAGGATTTAAATAAGGTTTTTCCTTAATGTTTAATTTAAGTTAAGTAAATTCAGTCATATGAAATTGTTAGGGAAGATGGAAAATTGATAAGTAGAATAAAATCTAAGAAGCTGGGAAAAAGATGGTAAATGGATTATTCAAGCAAAGTTTTGAAATGAGGTCCTTAAGACCAAAATGATTACTTAAAAGTTGAAGAATTGAATTAAGCGAAGTACGGTAATTGAAATAAGAATTTCCAACACAAAGAGAAAACCATACAATAGCTATGGTATTAAATAGTGATAAATGGATTTTTGGAAGTAAAATCCAAGTTTTTTTTTTAAAAAGTCTTATTACAAAAGAGGGATAAGCGGATTTTAATTATAAAATCCAAGATAGCATTTGTTATAGAAAGGCTCAACAGATGGAAGCAAAGTATTTGATAAAGGATTCTTATTACAAATCGAAATGTTATAAATGAAATAATGATTTGAGTTAAAAGTTGTGTTTTAATGGATATTTACTTAATCAAATGAATTAAGTAAATTGAGCAAGGATGTCAAAAGTATGAAACGATTTATAAACCAGGAGTTGAAATCTAGGGGTAAACGAGATTTGAATATCAGTGGTTGAGTGTCAAACTATTATCTGTTCTGAGTTAAGAACGTCGTCGATCAAGGTCTGAGAGGTAACTAAAATACCCCAACTTGAATGGCTTCACTATTATCGAGGAATGGTATTAGTCTAGAGCGAGTAAAGGTGTTGAGAATTGATTTTACTCTATTCGAGGAATATCAAACTCTAATGCAAGGTCTTGGGAAATTAAATAATATTGAAATATTAGTTTCAAAAGAAATAAGAATATTGATTTCAAAATTTATGGAATATTTGTTATTCAATTAGAGTTGATCAGATATAGTATTTGAAATAGAGTTAGTCAAACATAGTTATTCAGGAAGAGTTGCCATTGCGTACGACTGCTAGCGTAATTCGCAGGGCTACGGATAGCCTACGGCGGTCGGATGTCTTCTGAGGGAATCAGGCGTAACCATTGTGATTGCTGCGATCTAGAGTCAAGCGAATGGAGTAAGTCGAATATTAGTTAGTCGGTAGGAGTAATCAAGTCAACTTAGTCCAGTTGAGTTAAATAAGTCGAGTTAGTCAAGTTAGAGTTAATCGATCAAAGTAAATTGGTCAGAGTTAATTAGAGGCAATTTGGTTTATATCATTAGTATATTAAATAAGAATTCAATTATCGTATTTTAAAATATTAAAAGGGTTAGAAGTCTTAATTAAGCAGAATTGAATTAGTTTGTTTTAAATTTTAAAAGGGCCAAGTAATGCTGAATATTGAACCAGTAAACTCATTGGGGTATCATGTTTGAAACACTATATATTTTGATAGTTAAATCACCGACTATCAAATCTGTCCAATACGATTGTTGGTACGGAAAGACCGGGATCGAATCTATATTCGAAAACCATTCCGGCCAACAAATATGTGAAGAGATCAGAAGATGATCGAGATGGAGCATTGAAGATCGTAGAATTTCATAAACGGAAGGACCACTAATATTCTCTGCCTTATAAGCAGAGATAAGCTGTGATTCTATCGTGGTTGGAATCTATGGGTTGCAAGGACTTCTCGCAACTGATCCATGGGGGTGATTCCTATATGAGATGCAGTAGGAGAGTACCTTCGGTTCATCCTATTCCTGGATGACTTGTATGGACGAATGTCTGACAGAGTATTTCCAAAGGAATTACATGCGTTGATTTCTCCAAGCGTACCATAGTTGATGGCAGAGAAATGGTTATTCTCTAGCCAAATAAACTAGAGTATTTTTGTGGACGTCAATCAAGTGTGATCTGGCGGATCTGACAATGTGGCATTCAAAGTGATTAGTGGCCAGATGTTTGAAAAAGAATTCTAGCCTCATCAACCGGGAAATGATAAAAATCGGGCAGGCAGCATGGCTATGTGGGTCGCTCCCATTAGGATGTATGATCACCTATCTAGAGAAATTCCAATTGCTTCTTTAATCTATATTCGATGTTGTCCCTTTTCGGGAGGCGGTTGCTGATCCCAACCGTCGGTGATATACATTCGATACACTCAAGCGAAATGAGTGGTCGGTCATGTGAGGGCCGGGTTGCAAGACGTTCTTGTTGAACCCAGTGTATTTGCCTCTAGAGATACACAGTCGGAAGGTGGTCTCATACCTTGTCAAGTTGGAATCCAATATCCAATAAGCGCCTGCGGTTTTTGATTGTATACTATATATGGGGTGCGTGAGATGCAAGCGTTCCTCTAGATTGTTATTATTTGTATTTAGAGATTATGATAATATCAGAGAAAGGATATTGGTTTTGGGTTATAGTAAGGTAAAAAAACCGTCCGTGTTTATGTGTGGACTGGTCTTACTACTATCCTTTTGGTTTCATAAAGGATTTTCCAAAGTTAAACAAGTGTGTGTTCTGTGAATTTATCACTGATAGTATTCCAGACCGACCCGGTGTATTTTGCTTTGCTTCAACTGTGCTCGGGTCAGACCGAGTATGTTCCAGGTTAGGTTTTGCTTAGAGTTCAGGTGTTGGAAGCAGGAGGCTTCACCGCTAGTTATATAAAGTTATTCCGCTGTGTCTGATGTATGTTGTACTCTGATGATTGGTATGTATATACAGTTCTTTTGTATAAAGGTATTTGATATTATATTTTATTCGTTCCGCTGTGAGATTCTGATGTGGTGTTCTTCTTCTTTCTTCCATTCTAATATTTCTTTCTTTCTATTCTCACCCTCTAATTTCTTTCTCATGACAATCTGGGGTTCGATACTTGGGTTTTTGGCAAGTAATACGGGTTATGTATAGTTGTCGAAAATTCGAGCATCGAATTTTTCCCGGGATCATTAACGAATTATACACCAATTTAAAATATGTTTCAGACCTAGCAAATGATTAAATTTTGAAAAAAAAATCTGAATGAAAAATGTAGCTTATCGAATCTAGTTTCAACAAAATATTTTGACCTAATTCCCATAAAAAAGTGGAAGATATGATGATTTTACTATAGTGCATTTTATGACATACGAGCTGTAAAAAAACTCAGAAAAAGCAATATGGGATTTCACCAAAATTAATCAAATTAACAACTTTTAGCTTACTGTAAGCGTCTTTGCTTACCAATTGATTGTAGAAAGATCTAGCAAGGATTTAGGCAGCAAATTCGAAGCTTTAGCGAAGATTTGAGCTTCCAAAACCTAAAATGAAAGATTCATAGGCATGCAACAAGAAATAGTCAACAAATGTAATTTACACTAAACAATTCTCTAAATTAGATAGAGATTAAGCTTGAGATGATGCGGATTACATCTATCTTTTGATTTCAACAATAATTTTCTTTTAAAATTGCAATTTGGTCGGAGTTTGAATTCATGTAGCAGCCATTTTTTTCTTAATTCACTAATGCTTTGAGAAAGATGAAAAGAGAATATCGTATATTTTCTTTCTGAAGCTTCCAGATTTGCACTAATGGACTATTGGGTATGGTATATTTCATTTATAACCCAATTACACCACTTAGAAAAAAAATCCAATTCAAAGCCAATATGTACATATTTTGCTCAATTATCAATATATTTCAACCAAACGAATTGTGTTTTATTTGTTTTAACAAAATGAACATTTTAAAAATAATGAAATTTTATTTTCGACATAAAAAAACATATCTTTCATTTTAAATCTTCTATTCAACAATAGTTAACAATATCGTTGTTCAAGGGCGAATATTTCTAATTTGACAAATTCTAACCATATAAAAATTATATTATCATCCCCAAATATGTACAAAAGTGTTATAGCACTTTTAAAAATATTAAAACGTCATTTTTAAGCATAATTTCATCTAAAAAAAATATTTTCTTCATAATATCCTTTTATTTTACAACAAAAGGCTAATATTAGAAAACAATTTAAATACCATCAAGCTTAACCCAATAACTGATTTTCATCATATATATATATATATATATATATATATATATTACACCAACCCCAACTACTTATTCAACAAACATTCTTTACATTAAATAAACAATATTGGTCATTGATTTATTCCATTATTATTTGCAAACTTCATATTAAATTATAAATTCCATGATAGTTCAATTAATATTATGGTAATCTCCAAAATCCCGGGTTGTTACAAACTCCTCCCCTTAACAAAATTGCATCCTTGCAATTTCTAAGAAAGAATCATATCCAACATCAAAAGATAAACAAAGAGATGACAATAGATATGATTTATTACCCATACTGTGCAATGCAAGGAAATGAGGATATGTTCGCTCGATGAACTCTCTAGTCTCCCTTGTGCAATCATTAGGATTGCTTGACTATTGAATTTTCACAAGCGGAACATATTTATTACGAAGGCGCTTTACCTCCATAGTTAGAACTCGCACAGGATATTACTTGAAGGATAAGTAAGGAGAGATCTCAATTTCCTCCAAATCATGGGTATCAAGCACAAAATCAAAATCACGTAAACACTTCCTCAGCTGAGAGACGTGAAACACATCATGGATACTAGAGAATCGCTCGGGAAGTGCTACTTTGTTAGCTACACGTCCGATATGCTCTGTAATAGGAAATGGGCCAATAAAGCGAGGTGCCAATATTCCGGTTTGGCTAAAGCGTACCACTCCCTTCAAAGGGGAAGTCTGAATATAAACAAGATCACCAACAGTAAATTCAAGGAGCTTCCTACGATTGTTCACATAGGATATCTGACGACTCTGTGCCTCTTTTATTCGTTGTCTACTAAGCTCAAGATTCTCAGAAGAATCACGAATCGAATCTGGACCTAGAATGATTTTTTCTCCAGATTCTTGCCAACAGGATGGAGAACGACGCAGTCTCCTATATAAGGCCTCGAATGGAGCCATGCTGATAGAAGATTTGTAGTTGTTAGTATATGTGAACTCAATAAGTGGAATATGATCTTCCCAACTACCATCAAAATCAAGTATATAGGCTCGACGTAAGTCCTCTTAAATACAATTTACCCGCTCAGTCTATCCATCAGACCGCAGGTGATATGATGTGCAAAGATTAAGCTATGTGCTGAAGGTTGCTCCAAAAATAACTAGTGAATAAAGGATCACGATCGCAAGCGATTGAAGTAGGAATACCATGGAGTCTAGCAATCTCTTTGATATATAACTTGGCATGAAAAGGAGAATCTCAATTGGACTTAATAGGAATAAAGTGAGCAGACTTCATAAGACGATCAACAACAACCCAAATGCTCGAATGACACGACCTCGAACGAGGTAGGCCATCAATAAAATCCATCGAAATCTGATCCCATTTACATAATGGAATCTCAAGAGGTTAAAGAAGACCAAACGACCGTTGATGCTCGGCTTTATCAAGCTGACAAGTCGTGTATTTGCTTACATATCTTGCAATATCACACTTCATGCCTTCCCAATAATAGAGGCAATGCATATCAGCATACATCTTACTGCTGCCTGGATGGATAGTGTACTTAGAACGATGACACTCATCTTGAAAATCATCCCTAAGAGACACATCTGAAGGGACAACAATATGGTTCTTCGTGCGAAGACAACTGTGAGAATCAACATCGAAATCCCTTATCTCACCGTAATAGGGTTCAAACTCACAAAACAAATAAGGCGCATACACTTAGAATCGCACCGTTGAGCCTCAGAGATACGATCTAATAAAGAAGGGTGGGTTTCCATGCTGAATAATAAGGATGGAGAACTGGAAGGAGAAGCTCGGTCATGAATATTACAAAAAGAAAGAGTCTCAAGAACATCCCATTCGGCTAACATCGTGGGCAACTACTGTCGAATGCTGGCGACCAAGCGCGTCAGCCACACAATTTCCCTTCCTAAGGGTATACTGAATATCAAAATCACATGAGGCTAGAAACTCAAGCCACCTCTGTTGCCTCATATTAAGCTCCTTTTGGGTAAATAAATATTTCAATGACTTATGATCCGAGTAAAGGAAAAAATGTTCTCCCAAAAGATAATGATGCCATATCTTCAAAGCGAAGACAATGGCTACAAGCTCTAAGTCATGGGTAGTGTACTGAATCTCGTTCGGATGTAATTTCCTAAAAGCATAGGCTACTACCATGTCTCTCTACATCAGTACTGCATCGAATCCACTATGACTGCATCATTGTATACAACAAGATTTTGATTCCCTTCGGAAACAACAAGCACGGAAGCATGAGTGAGAAGTTCTTTCAAAATCTGAAAAGAAACTTCACACTTAATGGACCATATGAAATGAATTCCTTTCCTCGTAAGGCTAGTCAAAGGAAGAACAATGTGGGAAAAGTCTTTAATTAAATGATGATAATAACCTGCTAAACCCAGAAAAGAACGAATCTCATGAACATTCTCAGGCCTCTTCCAACTCTGAATAGCCTCAATCTTAGAGGGATCAATGGAAATATTCTCTGAAGTTACCATATGGCCTAATAACTTCACTTGGTTTTTCCAGAAATGACACTTAGAAAGTTTTTCTTTGAGTTGATGTTGATGTAGAGTGCTCAAAACAATTATAAGATGTCATGCATGATCCTCTTCGGACTTCGAAAAATAAGGATGTCATCGATGAAAACAAGTATGAACTTATCGAGATATTCCCGGGATACTCGATTCATAAGATCAACAAAGTAAGCAGGGGTGTTCGTTAACCCAAACGGCATAACGAGCCATTCATAAGAACTATAACGAGTGCAGAATGCGGTGAGAGGAATACTATCTTTCGCGACTCGAAGCTGATGAAAACCAGTGGCAAGCTCTAGTTGAGAAAAGACATTAGCACCACTCAAATGATCATACATATCATAGACCCTTGGCAAAGGATAATGATTATTGATGGTTATCTCATTAAGCTTACGATAGTTGATGCATAGCCTAAGAGTCCCGTTATACTTCCTTACAAAAACTACCACGGCTCCCCACGGTGATGAACTAGAGCGAATAAAGTGCTTGGCTTCAAGCTCAAGAAGTTGTTTCTTGAGCTCCTCATTCTCTCGTGTAGACATCCTCGTGGGAGGACAACTAACTAGCTGTGCACCCGGAATAAGGTCGATGCAGAACTCAATAGCATGCTTTGGAGGCAAACCAGAAACATGCTCGAAAAATCTTGTAAGTCAAAAACAATGGGAATAAGAGATACATCATCATCATCGTGAGAATCCAGCACGAATAAATAAGCTACCGAATCATAATTGGAATCGTGAAGTGAAAGAGACAACTCATAAGAATCAGATTGTCGAAAATATAATATTCGCTCCAAGCAAAGAATTCTAGCATTATATCGAACTAGGAAGTCCATACCCAAAATCAAATCAAATCGAAGGAAAGGAATCACATGTAGATTCACATAGAATGAATAACCAAAAATCGATATCTCAACATCATCACAAAGTAGACTAAGGGTTACGGATCCCCTAGTAGGATTTGCAATCCATAATGAAGTAAGCATACAAGAAACATCCATTTGTAAAGCGTCTACAAGCTCCCTCAATACAAATGAACGAGAAGCACCCGTATTGAAAAACACTCTAATAGAACGATCATGAACCATAATAGAACCTTCAAGGATAGGGGAAGTAATAACTTGAGGTTGCGAAGCACCTCCAGAAGATGTAGCAACATTAAGCTGACCCTAACTAGAACTTCCATTCCTCTTGGGACAAGCTGTAACCAAATGTCCCTACTTCTTATAATACAAGCACCTCTTAGGCTTGGGACAACCTCTAACGCGATGATCAGGTGAACCATAATTAAAGCAGGCAAAATACTTGGCTAAAGAAGTGGGCTGAGACTGAGAAGATGATCCACCTTGCTTTTTCTTCTTATTAAGATACTTAGACATAGGAAAGAACTTCTTCTTTTTAGGATTACTCTTACTCTCCCCCTCACCATCACTTTCCTTCTCCTTCTCTACCGCTTCAAGATGAAGGGATGCATCCACTAGCTCCTTAAAAGTAAGCTTAAGTTGAAGGGTGAGGGGTTCTTTCAATACTTCTTAAATACAGAAATGAAATTAAGATTCTTCTTATATGGAGTGGAAATATGCTCGAGCCCATACTTAGAAAGGGCCTTAAAGGATGCAACATACTTAGGAACAGACGATTTCCCTTATCTGAGCTCAAGGGCGTGTCTAGAAAAAGTAGCCTTCTCAGGCTCTAGAATAAACTTGAGCTCAAATCTTTCTTTAAACAGATCCCACTGCAAAGTCTCCTCATCACCCTCCGCAATAAGCAACTCATACCAATCTAATGCACGTTCCTGTAACATATTAGATGCAACATGAACACGATGGTAGCTGGAGATATTCATGCGAGTAAATATGTGCAACTAGTGCAGAGTCACGAAGGAGTATGTCTACTGATCAGAACCTTGAGCTAATTAGGAGCACTCAGCCTCCTGCTCCACCTCTTTCTTCTCCTCCACACAAATCCCTGTTTGCACGCATGACTAGTGATTTTACCCATCTCGGTGGCTTTAAAAACTGACTCCACCCCTTTAAAAACTTTGCCACCGAGATGAGTAAAATTAGTAGTTATGCGCGCAAAAAGGAATTTGTGCGGAGGAGAAGAACGAGGTGAAGCAGGAGGCTGAGTGCTCCTAATTAGCTCAAGGATCTGATTAGTAGACATATACACTTCTTCGGGATGAGAACCACTGAACGGTCCCGCCACCGAAGGGCGCCCTATTCCTCAACAAGACATAGCTGGAAATAAAATAAGATAGGATCGTTCACATAGTAGATAGATATATTAGATAATTCAAATGTAATAATTAGGGAATACTACGGAATTAATTTATCATTCCTAGACATATTCCTTTCTATATACCCCAAAGGAATCAAAAAAAGACACAAGGCAAGAGAAAGACAAGGATATGCTGAAAGAAAACATTATTAAGGGATGTCATGTAAAAATGTATTATATTTGTTGTATAGTTACTATGAATGTTATCTTTCTTATATTACATTTATTCTGAAACCCTCAGCTCTGATACCAAGCTATGACATCCCACCCTGAGACCAACATCAGTAAAGAGAATTACTGGGTAATCCTTTCTACTAATGAAGAGAACAGGGCATAATAGGGGGAAACCAACATGGTAATGGACTAGTTATGTTCTCAGTATGTCGATGTTCCCACTTCTTTTTTTCCATTACCTTCATCGTGGTCGACACACTCAGTCCATAACAAATATGATACCACGTTGGGTTGGGACCGTCTCAGAATAAATGTAGATGCAAACACACATCAATAACAGAACTTCATCATAGATCAACATGCATATATATATATATATACACACACACACAAGTGCCTATCCATACACCATATATAATACATCCCATATAATGTGGTATAATGATACAATATACACATATACATAACCATCCCCAAAATAACAAATACATCATGAATACAAGCCAAAAATAGGATAACTAAATAGATAGTGATGTATCCATGTACCAATAGTGAAGCCCATCATAACAAGTCCAATAAGATCCAAGAAGGTGCAAGCTATAACGTCCTAACCTGCAACTCGGTCTGACCCGAGTGAAAAACACATGGGTCAGGTAGGCTCGAACTTATCATTAGTATAGGTCTCAGTATTAAGTGAAAAGGGAAATTTCCTTCCGCTGTAGCAAACGGAAGGATATATGAGTCATGAGTTCATCTACTTATTCACGGAATTACACGAATATGTGATGGATATATGGTTCTACTTCACATCAACTGAAGGGAATGAGTAAGGGTAAACCACAAAAAAAAACATTAAAATCATCTTAACAACTTCATAAACCATCAAAAGGAACTCACTAAGAGTTAGACCATCATAAACGATATCATCATAAAATAATATTTTAAATGTAGCCTTATTCCATCTTAAGGCCATATTCAAACATCAAATCGAATTCATCAACAGAAAACACTTCTGCTCGAGCACCATCTTGACCAGTACAACATATTACTACCGTCCATCGTGATGACCAGGGCCACAACATCAAAATCGTCTTGATGACTATAGCCAAAACATTATGCCCATAGTCACAAAATCCGAGTAATAACATCATGACGATTGGAGTCACAAACATCGTGATCATCGTGATGGCTATAGTGAAAAATACTGTGATGACTCCAATCAAGTACTCGGTTGTAGTACAAGTAACACCTTGAATGTGTCTCAACCTCTAGGATAGGAACTCATAAGGTGTCAATGTATGTCCTATACCATACGTTCGCACCTAACAGTTTACTAACCATTGGTCGATACCACACTAGAAAACATTATATATTTACCGCCTCTTCTCATCTGCGAGTATATAAAGATACCAACTCATCTCATCACTCTTTCTCTCTCTCTCTCTCTATATATCCGATGAGTAGTAGAAGGCATCATCACTTGTCTCATCTCATCGACAAGTTAAAATCCATCTTAAATATCGAAACAACGTAAATACATTATAAAATGGCTTGCCTCGTCTCAATGGCAAGTTAAGATTCATCATAAACATCAAACCATTATGAAAACATGAAAAATATGACTTGAGATTGATGTTGTTGTCCATTTGCTTTCGAGAAAGCAACAAACTAGCATAATTTTCATCTAATAAACCTCAGAATCATAATAAACTCAATATAGTAAATTTTAGCTCTATGTATAAGCTTTCTGACTCATCAAAAATCATCCAATTCGGATTAATAATGAAGAAATTATGGCGAAAACAATATCAATTTCAAGCATTGAGCTAAATTGTATTACACTCGAAATAACAACAAAAGCCAAACTTTGTGCAAGAAAACATCAAATTTAAAGAAAACTCAATACAAGAACTTGTAGAAAATGTTTTTAGCTTTCTGAAACATTAAGAATTGTCAAGTTTCGATCAAGAATGAAAAAGATATGAGTAAAACAATTTCAGATTTTAGCTTATAAATTTTGATAAAAAGACAGAACTATACCATTGTCTGAAATCTGTTTTAGGCTTATCAAATGATGAAATTTCGGAAAAAAAATACAAACAAAAATTGTTACTTATTGAATCTAGTTTCCAACAAATTTTTTTTGACCTAAATCGGATAAAAGACGTTAAAGATATGATGGTTTTGCTATAGTGCATTTTCAGGAAACGAGATATATTGATAAAAACACAGAATTATACATCAATTTAAAATATGTTTCAGACCTAGAAAACGATAAAATTTTGAAAAAAAATCTAAATGAAAAATGTAGCTTATCGAATCTAGTTTCTAACAAAAGAAAATTGACCTATTTCCCATAAAAAAGTGGAAGATATGATGATTTTACTATAGTGCATTTTCTGACATACGAGCTGTAAAAAAACTCAGAATAAGCAATACGGGATTTCACCAAAATAAATCAAATTAACAATTTTTGCTTACTGTAAGCGTCTTTGCTTACCAATTAATTGTAGCAAGATCTAGCAAGGATTTAGACAGCAAATTCGAAGCTTTAGCGAAGATTTGAGCTTCCAAAACCTAAAATGAAAGATTCATAGACATGCAACAAGAAATAGTCAACAAAACTAATTTACACTAAACGATTCTCTAATTAGATAGAGATAAAGCTTGAGATAATGGGGACTACCTCTTTCTTACGATTTCATCAAGTATTTTCTTCTAAAATTGCAATTTTGTTGGAGTTTAAATTCATGTAGTAGCCATTTTTTTTCTTAATTCGCTGATGCTTTGAGAAAGATGAAAAGAGAATGTCATATATTTTCTTTCTGAAGCTTCCAGATTTGCACTAATGGACTATTGGGTATGGTAAATGTAACAACCCGAAAATCTGGGCCAGTTTAAAATTTTTATTTTGGCAATTTTAGCGAATTTTGATTATTTAAAATGGAATATTTTAAATAATATCGACAAGAAATTTAATTTGAATAGAATTCGAACGTATATATTATATACATCGTCGTTAGAATATAAATAATTATTTATAATTATAAAAGGAATTGAAAGTGGCGCGGTAGTTCGATAATTCGATTTCAAACTTCAATTGAACATACCGGGTGCAAAACAAACCTGATTTTTGTTAAACCAAAAACAATAGGATCTATTTGAGAATATCTTTCGAACGAATCCGAAAAATCAAAATTTCATAGTGGGAATCAAAAGATATGTCCAGTTGAAAATTCTGAATAGTCGCTATGGAATTCTGGCCATTAAAAATGGGAATTTTGCAAACGACCTCGGATTTCGACGAAACCACTTTTGTTGGGTCCGTGATGTGTCAAATTATTGCTAGATTCCAAATTTCATAATTTTTCGAATCAATATGTGAGCGTGGCAAAAGAAAAGGCGTTTGACCAGTTTCAGTTGATTTTAATCGACTGGAAAATGGCCATTTTTCAAACGGTCTCAGAATTCGATGAAATTAGTTTTGTTAGGACCGTATCATCAATACGAAGCTAGAAAATATTTTTCTGGAATTTTTCGAGTTAGTATGTGACCCCAGTAAATTGAAATGCGCGTTCAAATTCAATATATAGAGCTATATGTTGATTTTGACAAAAACTGATCGAAACGGTCGAATCAGCTTGCGATACATATCCCATTGTGTTCGGAATGAGGGTAATTAGCTATGGACGACAAGCGGTGGGCTTGATTTCGAGTTCGAAATAAAAAGTTGCTTTATGAAATTAAATAAATAATTAAATATATATTATTATATAATCTCTCCCATCCCCTTCTCTCTTCAGTCAACAAAAAAAAAGAACGAATGCGATCCGTTCGTCTTCCCTCCTCGTCGATCATCGCGCCACCAAGGATGACCACCGTCGATCCTCCACCTCAACACCTCCCCCCTCTTCTCCTTCATTCTCTCTCTCTCTCACCCTGAATGGAAGCCACGCCACCAAAAACTGCCAATCCCGTCGCCAGAGCCACCCAGCGCTGCCGCGCATGCTACCTCGGCCACCTGACGAGACCGCCCTCCTGCCTGACCCCACCACCGTCCGAGCCACCCCTGCTCCAGCGATGACCCCCCTTCTCCGCTGTAAAAACAGAGAACTGTGAGCTCTTTCTTTCTTTTCTATTTTAAATAATGTTGTATTCCTTTTGTAATTCAGTTTTATTTGTATAAGTTAAAAGCATTCATGAAAGAATGAATTTTTATTATCATGAAGTGATAAAAATACGATTTTTACTATGAAGTTGAAGTGATAAAAATACGATTTTTACTATGAAGTTGAAGTGATAAAAATACGATTTTTACTATGAAGTTGAAGTGATAAAAATACGATTTTTACTATGAAGTTGAAGTGATAAAAATACGATTTTTACTATGAAGTTGAAGTTATAAAAATATGATTTTTATAGGGAAAAGGCGAAATCTTTATAATTGAAAAGGCGAAATCTTTATATAGAGAATAGCGGTATAAAAATAGAATTTTTATCTATATAGCATCGATGTAAAAATAGAATTTTTATCTATATAGCATCGATGTAAAAATAGAATTTTTATCTATATAGTAGCGATGTAAGAATATAATTTTTATCTATATAGCAGCGATGTAAGAATAAAATTTTTATCTATATAGTAGCGGTATAAAAATAGAATTTTTATCTATATAGTAGCGGTATAAAAATAGAATTTTTATCTATATAGCATCGATATAAAAATAGAATATTTATCTATATAGCATCGATGTAAAAATAGAATTTTTATCTATATAGCATCGATGTAAAAATAGAATTTTTATCTATATAGTAGCGATGTAAGAATAGAATTTTTATCTATATAGTAGCGGTATAAAAATAGAATTTTTATCTATATAGTAGCGGTATAAAAATAGAATTTTTATCTATATAGTAGAGGTATAAAAATAGAATTTTTATCTATATAATAGTAGTATAAAAATGTGATTTTTATATACATAACAACAATATAAAAATGTGATTTTTATATATGTAGTGGCTACGGGCAACGAAAGTGACAAAAGGCGAGAACGACGAAGATTTCTACATAGGGAGAGTCGTGGAGTTGGGATAGCTATTAGTGAGAACTTCTCACTCTTCAATTTCTTTTTCTAGTTATATATATATATATATATACTAGGATGCTGACGGTGCTTAGCAACACCCTACACCCGTCATCCACAGACCATGAATGGCTTGTTTGTTTGATTGATGTGTTGCGAAAATTGTTTGTGATGTTGATGTGAAATCAATAATAAAATGTAGATGTGTTGAAATAAATAAATTATCGTTAAGAGTATAATTTTTAACGTGAATGTGAGTAAATAAATATCTATAAACAAATCAGCCGATTTGTTTATATACACTGATTTGACTGATATTGATTGGGTCGATAAATTTTACACATCGCCCAACTGCACAAATAAAAACTTGTGTTTGTTGATTTGAAACCCCACACGGGTGTTGGGATGAAATTTGGTGTACACTAATCCCAATTATTTAATTGTATGTCGATCGATGGGTTGACAGACTGTGTAAGCGTTGATTATTTATATTGGATGCTTATACAGTTGTATGGAATCCATATAATTAACATTATATGGTGATTGATTGGGCCTCATTCCAATCGGGAAAATAATGAATATTATAAAAGGAAATTTATGTGTTGAATATAAAAAATAGTCATGTGTTGACGATGTTCATGTGTTGAAACTATTTATGTGTTGAGTAAAATATTTTAATAATAAAATATACATCTTTATCATATTTAAAATTAGAACTACTTCACGGTGGAGTCTAATTAAAAATCAAGCGATAGATACCATGATTTTATAAAATATTTTACATAACAAAAATAGTCGTGTGTTGAAAGAAATATAGATTCATGTATTGAATAGAATATATATTCATTTGTTGAATAGAATAACGAAGTTTTTGAAAAATATAAAGCCGTGTTGATTAGAGATGCGTTATTTTGACGCGAACGATATTTGTATCGATTTTATTCGTTTTATAATGAATATTGAAAAGTGATTTCAAAATTTAATATTTTGAAATGAAATTCAAATTAAATTAGATTAAAATTCAAATTGAAATTTTATTGAATCAATTTGAAATGAATTCGAATCGAATAGAAAATGAGTTCGATTCGAATTGAATAGAAAGTGAATTTGAATTCAAATTGAATAGAAATGAACTCAAATTGAATTAAATTGAAATTGAATTAAAACGAATGGAAATCGTTTTGAATGAAATTTAAAATGAAATGAAATTGAATTGAAATCAATTTGAAATGAATTCGAATTGAATTAAATAGAAGGTAAATTCAAATTGAATTGAATTGAAACGAATTAGAATTAGAATTAGAATTGAATTGAAATGAATTTGAATTCAAATTAAATAAAATTGAAATGAATTCGAATTGAATTGAAATCAAATCGATTCGAAATTGAATGTAGCGTTGAAATGGTTTTGATAATGAATTTAAAACGATTTATAAAATACGTTTTAAAAGGAAATCGATGAAATATATATAATATATATATTATATATATATAATGGCCTGAATAGAACGTGCCGCGCCGCGGCTGTTCGTGAATTTCGACCATTGACTTCGAATTGACGTTGCGGGAGATCCGACCGTCGGAATCTCCTAAAACCAGAACCGTTGGGTTCGTATCGAAAAGAGCTTTCCAATGAATATTAAAAATTTGAAATCTAACGGTTGGATTTGGAATTATGTCCAAATCAAATTTGGAAAAGGTCGCTGTAAGTGCAGTTCGATGACCGTTGTTGAAAATCGACTGTACGTGCCTTGATAAAATTATTAAAAATATCAATAATTTGTATAAAATTATAATATGGGAATTGGAAAGAACTGGGATGAAAAACTCCACATTTGAAATGATAAAAATAGATTTTTATCGAAATGAACTAGTTTTGAACTAGAATTAAAAACAATTTATTTTTGAAATAAATAAATTGAATTTGAAAGTGGTTATTAAAATAACCAAAATTCCCAATACGTGAATTGGAATGGATTTGAATCGAAATTATCCTCGGAATATTTTGATGTTGGATTTTGTGAGTATACAGATATTGTTATGGGAATTTGAAAGATATATTTTATATCGTTATTTCCAATACGATATTTGTTGGTTTCTGAATTTGATATTGAATATAAGCCGATATATTTTCTATTCAAAGCCTTGTATTTAATATCAAATGTGATTTTGGGTTTATCGTGAACCGTGTTTTAGATGACATTCGTTCTTTAACCCAGTTAAAGACAAGATATTGATTTTTGAAAAAATTAAAACTAAGTGGAGTTTTAATGAATCTTTAATTAGATTGAAAGTGAATTGATAATTTAAATTATCAAATCTGAAAGGTGATCGAGAATGGAGTACCACCAGTTTTGCTCCAAAGCGATAGTTAAATCTTTAATTAGATTTGAACGTGAAATGGTAATTAATTTTACCGATAACACCGTGGTGTTAGATATGGAGTATTACCAGTTTTGCTCCATGGGATGAATAGGTTGGGATTGGGAAATAAAATAAATAATTACTTCGGTGTAGTTCGCTAATCCCGACTAGTTTGAAATGATATCCAAAGGAAGAATATAGAATAAATTTAGAAGAATTTATCTTGGATAAAATTAATGGGAACCCTTCCCTAAGAATGTGATTTTGTGAATAAAAGAATATTTTGAATTGGAATGAGGCGTTTGTTGTGTTTGTGTAACATTTGTTTATCATATACGTGGGATATTCAGGAAGGCCGGGTTTATACCCATTCTGAATAACCGATTCGACGAAATGTCGAAGATGAAGACGGTGGTCGAAGACCGGAAGTCTTCACATCGATTGGGTGATTACTGATGATCTTGATTGGGCTGTACACCCAGGATGAGGGAAACAGTTGGTGATCGTCCAGACGTACTTGGAGATGGATGGATATGCGAGGAAAGTGCCTCCGGTTTCGTTCAGACCCAGAACGAACTTGTAAATGGATTGTGTGTCTGACATTGGATTTTATTCTGTGTTGATTGATCTCTATTAAATATACATCTGTTTGGCGGCGGAGAATTTATTCTCTTGCTTAACGCCCTTCTCTGAGATGTACGAGCTCAGAGGTTGTATATCGATGGACATCAGTCGCATGGAGTGAATTGCCAGTGTGGCACGCGTAAGTGGCAATTGATCAAGGCTTCTGTTGAAAAGCAAAGTCTTATGGTTGATGATCAAAGCACGGCTTGTATGGCGTAGCTTTGTGTATAACGTGAATTCGCGAGCCTCACACCTCGGTATGAGTTAAAAACGGGATACGGACCCAAGGAGTGCACGACGTTTCTTTCTAGCTAGGGTGGTGTCAGTGACCTACCAGCCCTGACATTTATATACTTTTCACCTGTGTGGTTGTTGGATACGAGGCGCCTCGGATATAGGTCTGTAAGGACCGGGAAACGTGTGTTCAGGAATTGCTAATCCTCAAAAGTAAGAGAGGACCGGCCTTGGAGGTTCCAAAGGATCAGAGTGGGGTCCTGAGGCATTGCTAGAGTGTCTCGAACGCGGAGAGGAGCTTGCCCCTTGCCTCGACTCATGACGGAAATCCTATTTCCAATACATGATATTGCGGTTTTAATTATAGAACTAGTACGGCGACATGATAGATGGTACCCATGCCGCCTATGATTGATATTTATGATTTGAATTGTTTTGACACTATACACTTATAATAGTATCAAATGATTTGTTTAAAACGTACCAAGCATGTTTGGCTATTATAAGGGAAAACCCTATCCTCCGGCTTGCGTTGCATTGTGTGATGGGACCTGGGTCTTATAATAGCTTCATTTTTCCAAAAAGCATTGCGTTGTTTTGTTATATGCACTAGTATTCTCGGGAGGAAGCCCGTTCCGTGTTATACG
Source organism: Allium sativum (assembly GCA_030737875.1). NCBI lineage: Eukaryota > Viridiplantae > Streptophyta > Magnoliopsida > Asparagales > Amaryllidaceae > Allium > Allium sativum. Next base: position 874,174,390 of record CM060912.1, on the reverse strand, counting down.
ACGTGGTCCCTTGAATTACTATATTTAAAATATAGTTTTAAATAACTGTTTTAGTTCTCACACCAGTCACATGACTGACCTGGAGTTTATTGTTTTAACCTAAACTCTGGGTGCCCTTATTTTCGACACGGGCAGCTAGTAGTTTTGGTTTTGCAGATTTATATCCACAGGATCCTGATTTACAACTGGAACGATGCTCGGAAAGCTCTGTATCCGTGTATCACTTTCAGTTGTGTTTTGTATATTTTTCCGCTACTATGTAATTTATTGTAATCTCTGATATTTGTTGAATATAATTTATTCATTTATACTCTGTATATTCTTGTATCTGATGGAATTGTTGTAATAACAATGAAATGTTCTTCCGTCTGCGTTCTATTTTGTCCTGTTCTCAAAACGATCAGGGGTTTCGAACGGTCTTAGTCGGTTTAACGATCGATTCAAATCGAGCGAAATTCCTTGCCGTTACAGTTGGTATCAGAGCTTTGGTTTACAGAGCTCGAGAACAAGACACATTAGAACCATACGAAAGAATTCATCAGATATTGGATTAGTAATATCCAATTAGAATGACTCGTTAAAGATGAGATCGGTAGTATCTTAGAACGAGTGTGAAGAGTATATTTTTCAAATGAAAACAATTTTGTTTTGAAAATTTAAATCATTTTATACGTATTTGATTATTTATTTATTTTGAATTTGGACTATCGAGTATATAAAGATTTCGCGTATATGCGTCATGAACGTATATTCGAAGTTTTAATATACTGGATAGATATAGAATCACATCCTAGACACCCGGAGATGGTTCTGATGATTGATATATCATCATCAGAATTTGTGTTCGTGTTTCGAAGGTGTGATATCTATATATTTCCATTAGACTGGTGTGAGAACCAAAACTTATATAGATAGATTTATTTGTTGTGATTTGGCATCAAAAACATGATTTTTGTATATGTATCAAAATTATGAATTTGAAACTCTAATTCACTAATTGATTGATGTATGTGTTGTTTGTTTATTTGTTTGATAATTTTGAACCATTTAACCTAATAGAATCAAATATTGAATTGTATTGAAAATTGGTTGCATTTGCTTGCATATACATGTGCTTACATTGAACAGGTCATAGCAAAGAGGCTAGAGCAGAGAATAAAATTTGTTTGCCCGACAAATAGGTACATGTTTATCATAATTTACTGTTTCGATTGGGTGATGATGATTTTATGAGCCTATTGGCTAGCCGCTTGGCTTTTTCTTTTTCTTTTTGAGATCAGAAGGCCTGTATGGAAATTTTGGGATTTTCCCATGGCTCTCGGTGCAGGGGAGGTTATGGCGAAATTTTTCGAAAATTTAGGGTGTTAGCCAAATTTTTGAAGAATTTGAAAATTCTCAGAAACTGAAAAGTTGGAGAATGGAAGCCAGATCGAACGTAGAGTTGATTAATCAAACGTTGGAGAATGGAAGCCAGATCGAACGTAGAGTTGATTAATCAAACCACTTTCGACTTTGTTCCTTTTCGGGGATGAAAAGTTTTAAGTGGGGGAGATTGTAACAACCCGAAAATCTGGGCCAGTTTAAAATTTTTATTTTGGCAATTTTAGCGAATTTTGATTATTTAAAATGGAATATTTTAAATAATATCGATGAGAAATTTAATTTGAATAGAATTCGAACGTATATATTATATACGCCGTCGTTAGAATATAAATAATTATTTATAATTATAAAAGGAATTGAAAGTGGCGCGGTAGTTCGATAATTCGATTTCAAACTTCAATTGAACATACCGGGTGCAAAACAAACCGGATTTTAGTGAAACCAAAAACAATAGGATCTATTTGAGAATATATTTCCAACGAATCCGAAAAATCGAAATTTCATAGCGGGAATCAAAAGATATGTCCAGTTGAAAATTCTGAATAATCGCTATGGAATTCAGGCCATTAAAAACGGGAATTTTGCAAACGACCTCGGATTTCGACGAAACCACTTTTGTTGGGTCCGTGATGTCAAATTATTGCTAGATTCCAAATTTCATAATTTTTAGAATCAATATGAGAGCGTGGCAAAAGAAAACGCATTTGACCAGTTTTAGTTGATTTTAATCGACTGGAAAATGGCCATTTTTCAAACGGTCTCAGAATTCGATGAAATTAGTTTTATTAGGACCGTATCGTCAATACGAAGCTAGAAAATATTTTTCTGGAATTTTTCGAGTTAGTATGTGACCCCAGTAAATTGAAATGCGCGTTCAAATTCAATATATAGAGCTATATGTTGATTTTGATGAAAACTGATCGAAACGGTCGAATCAGCTTGCGATACATATCCCATTGTGTTCGGAATGAGGGTATTTAGCTATGGACGACAGGCGGTGGGCTTGATTTTGAGTTCGAAATAAAAAGTTGCTTTATGAAATTAAATAAATAATTAAATATATATTATTATATAATCTCTCCCATCCCCTTCTCTCTTCAGTCAACAAAATAAAAAAAAGAACGAATGCGATCCGTTCGTCTGCCCTCCTCGTCGATCATCGCGCCACCAAGGAGGACCACCATCGATCCTCCACCTCAGCACCTCCCCCCTCTTCTCCTTCATTCTCTCTCTCACCCTGAATGGAAGCCGCGCCGCCAAAAACCGCCAATCCCGTCGCCAGAGCCACCCATTGCTGCAGCGCGTGCTACCTCGGCCACCTGACGAGACCGCCCTATTGCCTGACCCCACCACCGTCCGAGCCACCCCTGCTCCGGCGATGACCCCCCCTTCTCCGCTGTAAAAACAAAAAACTATGAGCTCTTTCTTTCTTTTCTATTTTAAATAATGTTGTATTCCTTTTGTAATTTAGTTTTATTTGTATAAGTTAAAAGCATTCATGAAAGATTGAATTTTTATTATCATGAAGTGATAAAAATACGATTTTTACTATGAAGTTGAAGTGATAAAAATACGATTTTTACTATGAAGTTGAAGTGATAAAAATACGATTTTTACTATGAAGTTGAAGTGATAAAAATATGATTTTTACTATGAAGTTGAAGTTATAAAAATATGATTTTTATAGGGAAAAGGCGAAATCTTTATAATTGAAAAGGCGAAATCTTTATATAGAGAATAGCGGTATAAAAATAGAATTTTTATCTATATAGCATCGATGTAAAAATAGAATTTTTATCTATATAGCATCGATGTAAAAATAGAATTTTTATCTATATAGTAGCGATGTAAGAATAGAATTTTTATCTATGTAGTAGCAATGTAAAAATAGAATTTTTATCTATACAGTAGCCGTATAAAAATAGAATTTTTATCTATATAGCATCGATGTAAAAATAGAATTTTTATCTATATAGCATCGATGTAAAAATAGAATTTTTATCTATATAGCATCGATGTAAAAATAGAATTTTTATCTATATAGCATCGATGTAAAAATAGAATTTTTATCTATATAGCATCGATGTAAGATATAATTTTTATCTATATAGTAGCGGTATAAAAATATAATTTTTATCTATATAGTAGCGGTATAAAAATAGAATTTTTATCTATATAGTAGCGGTATAAAAATAGAATTTTTATCTATATAATTGTAGTATAAAAATGTGATTTTTATATACATAGCAACAATATAAAAATGTGATTTTTATATATGTAGTGGCTACGGGGAACGAAAGTGACAAAAGGCGAGAACGACGAAGATTTCTACATAGGGAGAGTCGTGGAGTTGGGATAGCTATTAGTGAGAACTTCTCACTCTTCAATTTCTTTTTCTAGTTATATATATATATATACTAGGATGCTGACGGTGCTTAGCAACACCCGACACCCGTCATCCACAGACCATGGATGGCTTGTTTGTTTGATTGATGTGTTGTGAAAATTGTTTGTGATGTTGATGTGAAATCGATAATAAAATGTAGATGTGTTGAAATAAATAAATTATCATTAAAAATATAATTTTTAACGTGAATGTGAGTAAATAAATATCTATAAACAAATCAGCCGATTTGTTTATATACACTGATTTGACTGATATTGATTGGGTCGATAAATTTTACACATCGCCCAACTGCACAAATAAAAATCTGTGTTTGTTGATTTGAAACTCCACACGGGTGTTGGGATGAAATTTGGCGTACACAAATCCCAATTATTTGATTGTATGTCGATCGATGGGTCGACAGACTGTGTAAGCATTGATTATTTATATTTGATGCTTATACAGTTGTGTGGTGCACCTTGGATGATGAGTGATTGTTTATCATTGCTATTATATACATGTGTTGTATGGAATCCATATAATTAACATTATATGGTGATTGATTGGGCCTCATTCCAATTGGGAAAATAATGAATATTATAAAAGGAAATTCATGTGTTGAATATAAAAATAGTCATTTGTTGACGATGTTCATGTGTTGAAACTATTTATGTGCTGAGTAAAATATTTTAGTAATAACATATACATCTTTATCATATTTAAATTTAGAACTACTTCACGGTGGAGTCTAATTAAAAATCAAACGATAGATACCATGATTTTATAAAATATTTTACATAACAAAAATAGTCGTGTGTTGAAAGAAATATAGATTCATGTGTTGAATAGAATATATATTCATTTGTTTAATAGAACAACGAAGTTTTTGAAAAATATAAAGCCGTGTTGATTAGAGATGCGTTATTTTGACGCGAACGATAATTATATCGATTTTATTCGTTTTATAATGAATATTGAAAAGTGATTTCAAAATTTAATATTTTGAAATGAAATTCAAATTAAATTAGATTAAAATTCAAATTGAAATTTTATTGAATCAATTTGAAATGAATTCGAATCGAATAGAAAATGAATTCGAATCGAATTGAATAGAAAGTGAATTTGAATTCAAATTGAATAGAAATGAATTCAAATTGAATTAAATTGAAATTGAATTGAAACGAATGGAAATCATTTTGAATGAAATTTAAAACGAACTGAAATTGAATTGAAATCAATTTGAAATGAATTCGAATTGAATTAAATAGAAGGTAAATTCAAATTGAATTGAATTGAAACGAATTAGAATTTGAATTGAATTGAAACGAATTTGAATTTGAATTAAATAAAATTGAAATGAATTCGAATTGAATTGAAATCAAATCGATTTGAAATTGAATGTAGCAGTGAAATGGTTTTGAAAATGAATTTAAAACGATTTATAAAATACGTTTTAAAAGGAAATCGACGAAATATATATAATATATATATATTATATATATATATATATATATATATATATATATATATATATAATGGCCTGAATAGAACGCGCCGCGCCGCGGCAGTTCGCGAATTTCGACCATTCACTTCGAATTGACATTGCGAGAGATCCGACCGTCGGATTCTCCTAAAACCGGAACCGTTGGGTTCGTATCGAAAAGAACTTTCCAATGAATATTAAAAATTTGAAATCTAACAGTTGGATTTGGAATTATGTCCAAATCAAATTTGGAAAAGGTCGTTGTAAGTGTAGTTCGATGACCGTTGTTGGAAATCGACTGTACGGGCCTTGATAAAATTATTAAAAATATCAATAATTTGTATAAAATTATAATATGGGAATTGGAAAGAACCAGGATGAAAAACTCCACATTTGAAATGATAAAAATATATTTTTATCGAAATGAACTAGTTTTGAACTAGAATTAAAAATAATTTATTTTTGAAATAAATAAATTGAATTTGAAAGTGGTTATAAAAATAACCAAAATTCCCAATACGTGAATTGGAATGGATTTGAATCGAAATTATCCTCGGAATATTTTGATGTTGGATTTTGTGACTATACAGATATTGTTATGGGAATTTGAAAGATATATTTTATATCATTATTTCCAATACGATATTTGTTGGTTTCTGAATTTGATATTGAATATAAGCCGATATATTTTCTATTCAGAGCCTTGTATTTAATATCAAATATGATTTTGGGTTTATCGTGAACCGTGTTTTAGATGACATTGGTTCTTTAACCCAGTTAAAGACAAGATATTGATTTTTGAAAAGATTAAAACTAAGTGGAGTTTTAATGAATCTTTAATTAGATTGAAAGTGAATTGATAATTTAAATTATCAAATCTGAAAGGTGATCGAGAATGGAGTACCACCAGTTTTGCTCCAAAGCGATAGTTAAATTTTTAATTAGATTTGAACGTGAAATGGTAATTAATTTTACCGATAACACCGTGGTGTTAGATATGGAGTATTACCAGTTTTGCTCCATGGGATGAATAGGTTGGGATTGGGAAATAAAATAAATAATTACTTCGGTGTGGTTCGCTAATCCCGACTAGTTTGAAATGATATCCAAAGGAAGATTATAGAATAAATTTAGAAGAATTTATCTTGGATAAAATTAATGGGAACCCTTCCCTAAGAATGTGATTTTGTGAATAAAAGAATATTCTGAATTGGAATGAGGCGTTCGTTGTGTTTGTGTAACATTTGTTTATCATAAACGTGGGATATTCAGAAAGGCCGGGTTTATACCCATTCTGAATAATCGATTCGACGAGATGTCGAAGATGAAGACGGTGGTCGAAGACTGGAAGTCTTCACATCAATTGGGTGATTACTGATGATCTTGATTGGGCTGTACACCCAGGATGAGGGAAACAGTTGGTGATCGTCCAGACGTACTTGGAGATGGATGGATATACGAGGAAAGTGCCTCCGGTTTCATTCAGACCCAGAACGAACTTGTAAATGGATTGTGTGTCTGACATTGGATTTTATTCTGTGTTGATTGATCTCTATTAAATATACATCTGTTTGGCGGCGGAGAATTTATTCTCTTGCTTAACGCCCTTCTCTGAGACGTACGAGCTCCAAGGTTGTATATCGATGGACATCAATCGCATGGAGTGAATTGCCAGTGTGGCACGCGTAAGTGGCAATTGATCAAGGCTTCTGTTGAAAAGCAAAGTCTTATGGTTGATGATCAAAGCACGGCTTGTATGGCGTAGCTTTGTGTATAACGTGAATTCGCGAGCCTCACACCTCGGTATGAGTTAAAAACGGGATACGGACCCAAGGAGTGCACGACGTTTCTTTCTAGCTAGGGTGGTGTCAGTGACCTACCAGCCCTGACATTTATATACTTTTCACCTGTGTGGTTGTTGGATACGAGGCGCCTTGGATATAGGTCTGTAAGGACCGGGAAACATGTGTTCAGGAATTGCCAATCCTCAAAAGTAAGAGAGGACCGGCCTTGGAGGTTCCAAAGGATCAGAGTGGGGTCCTGAGGCATTGCTAGAGTGTCTCGAACGCGGAGAGGAGCTTGCCCCTTGCCTCGACTCATGACGGAAATCCAATTTCCAATACGTGATATTGCGGTTTTAATTGTAGAACTAGTACGGTGACATGATAGATGGTACCCATGCCGCCTATGATTGATATTTATAATTTGAATTGTTTTGATACTATACACTTATAATAGTATCAAATGATTTGTTTAAAACGTACCAAGCATGTTTGGCTATTATAAGGGTAAACCCTATCCTCCGGCTTGCGTTGAATTGTGTGTTGGGACCTGGGTCTTATAATAGCTTCATTTTTCCAAAAAGCATTGCGTTGTTTTGTTATATGCACTAGTATTCTTGGGAGGAAACCCATTCCGTGTTATACGGCGTGGTCCCTTGAATTACTATCTTTAAAATAAAGTTTTAAATAACTGTTTTAGTGCCCACACCAGTCACATGACTGACCTGGAGTTTATTGTTTTAACCTAAACTCTGGGTGCCCCTATTTTAGACACGGGCAGCTAGTAGTTTTGGTTTTGCAGATTTATATCCACAGGATCCTGATTTACAACTGGAACGATGCTCGGAAAGCTCTGTATCCGTGTATCACTTTCAGTTGTGTTTTGTGTATTTTTCCGCTGCTATGTAATTTATTGTAATCTCTGATATTTGTTGAATGTAATTTATTCATTTATACTCTGTATATTCTTGTATCTGATGGAATTGTTGTAATAACAATGAAATGTTCTTCCGTCTGCGTTCTATTTTGTCCTGTTCTCAAAACGATCAGGGGTTTCGAACGGTCTTAGTCGGTTTAACGATCGATTCGGATCGAGCGAAATTCCTTGCCGTTACAGTAAATTTCATTTAAAACCTAATTACATCACTTAGAATTTTAAAAATCCAATTCAAAACCAACATGTACATATTTTGCTCAATTCTAAACATATTTCAACCAAACGAATTGTATTTTACTTGTTTTAACAACATGAATAATTTGAAAATAATAAAAATTTATTTTCGACATAAAAAACATATTTTGCATTTCAAATCTTTTATTTAACAATAGTTAACAATATTGTTGTTCAAGGATGAATATTTCTAATTTGACAAATTCTAAACATATAAAATTTATATTATCATCCCCAAATATGTACAAAAGTGTTTTAGCGCTTTTAAAAATACTAAAACGTCATTTTAAGCATTATTTCATCTAAAAAAACATTTTCTTCATAATTGTCCTTTTATTTTACAATAAAAGGCTAATATTAGAATACAATTCAAAAACCATCAAGCTTAACCCTGATTTTCATCATATATATATATATATATATATATATATATATATTTCATCTAATCCACAAATAAAGTGTTTTAAACTTTATTTATATATATATATATGTATGTATATATATATTTCTATAACCCAAATTACTTATTCAACAAACATTCTTTATCTTAAATAAACAATATTGGTCATTGATTTATTCCATTAATTATTTGCAAACTTCAAATTAAATTATAAATTCCATGATAATTCAATTAATATTATGGTAATCTCCAAAATCCCGGGTTGTTACAATAACTCGACCATTGAATAATACAGAAAAAAAAACAACTCTATTTGTTGAATTTTACTATTTTAACAAATGGTTATATTAATAATTAAATAATATGTATATAATTTGTCTAATTATATGTAAATATGAAATAAATAAATGTATCACTTGCGTTCAATATTAATGGACAATGTTACCATTGGAATGTGATCGATTGTCTTTAATGATTCATGTACAGTGAGTTAAGAATGTTATTAGAATTTAATCGGCTTAGGTCGATAAATGTTTTTTATAATCAGGAAATGAATTGCAAAAAAAATCAAATCAGCAACAAACAAATGAAATATCGAAATTGAATTTGTTCCCTTAAGTATCATCTGACCTTAAAAGACATTACAATGATCGTTTCGAAGAGTTGGAATTTATGTTCCACTTCGATTTGATTTATACATTGTGTGTCAGAGATTATTGAAATCAATTGAAGACGGAGTTATACAAGGGTTGTTTTGTTTATAGTAGGTAGAAATTGCCTAAGATGGATTTATAGAATAGTGCCTTCGGTTTGTCCAGTCCCAGGACAACTTGTATGGTCGGATATCTGACAGAGTATGTCTATCAGAACTTACTCATTGACTTTTCTTAAACATGTTACGTTGGTGGCGAAAAAATTCGTTTCTCTTAGCTTTATTCCCGTGATATTTTTTGGAAAATAAACGAGTGTTCTGATAAGATATGACGATTGGCATTCAAAGTAATTGAAGAAGTGATTTGTCAAAAAGATAAGCATTGTCTCAAGCCTTACAATCGGGGAATGACAAAAATCGGATAAACATCATGGCTAGTGGGTAGCACCCAAGCGAGGTGTATTATCACTATATAGAGAAATTCCATTTGTTTTCTTAATATTTTCTCTACTGGAGCTTTCAGAAATGGTGATTTGAGCCCAACCGTTGGTGATAATACATTCGGCCCACTCGTGTGTGGCCGGATTGCAAGATGTTCTTGTTGAACCCCTGTGTATCCCCTCTAGAGTACACTGATCGGTAGGTGGTCCCATACCTTGTCATAGTTGAAATCCAATCTCCAATAAGCACCAGCAGTTTTTGATTATATACTACGTATATGGGCGTGAGATGCAAGCGTTCCTCTATATGGTTATTTATTTGATAAAAACTATTATAATATCAGATGAAACTGATATCAAAAATGTTTTGGGTTATCATAAGGTAAAAATCATCCATGTTTATGTGTGGATCGGTCTTACGGTTATCTTTTCTTTCGAAAGGTTCTCTAAAGATAAAATCAATTTGTTCTCATAAGGGAAAACCCATTCTGTTTTTACGACGTGGCCATATGAGATATTTTCTTGTTTTCAAACTGTTTAAAAATTCTTTACTCACACCAGTCCCCTAATTGACCCAAAGTTTATTTTTCTATGTTTTCCTAAACTCTTGGGTGCTCATAACAATTGTTATGAGTAGATAAGTGATCCAGGTAATTAATGGAACCCTTTGGACTATTAAGGACCGGGAATTCAAGATTCAGCTTAATAGTTAAATCTATATCTAAGTATCAAGTTTGTATGTTGTATTGGGCCAGTAATCATGTATGATGATGAAATGTACTATGATGTAATAGACTCTGATATGTAATATGTTATAAGATATTATATATTGTTAAATTCTGCTATGAGATTCTGATGTTTTTCTTAGTTATTTTCTCTATCTATTTCTATTTCTTTAATAATGATACGACGTCCGAGGTCATCGAAAGTCGCGCCATTACAATTGGTATCAGAGCATAGGTTTACTGAATACCTAGGTTCTGCGTGAGTATTAAGAGAGTGTATTTATAATTTTAAACTAATATTTATATATATATATATATATAATTAGTATATATCAACTTAAGTTATCAACATGGGTCAACTTTGAAAATATCTCCCAATCAAGTATTGATTATCAACATGTTATACTCAGAAAGTTGAAAATGAGTTCTCGAGGAAAAATAGTCCGAGGAGAGAGTGGGACAACCACAACAACAAATGGACACACTGTTACTCCAAACCCAGTAGAAACTTCAGAAGCAGTCCTAGCTTAAACTAAACCAAAATTTGCAAGGATCTGTAAGAATTACACCACTCTTGGAGGGAAAGTTTTTAAAGGTACCGAATCAATGATGGAACACTACAACAGAAATAGTCTTTTATAGCGGCATATAGCCGCTATTAAACAATACTATAGCGGCCCGAAAAACGTTGTATATCGTCATGTTATAAAAAACAGTTGAATAATTATAACACAGAAACTGCCGCTATAAAAGGATATGATTTTATAGCGGCTATATGCCACTATGATATGTAAGGATAGTAGCTCGCTATTGCCGGCGTGATATATAAGGATAGTAGCTCGCTATTGTCGCTATGAAACATGACATTCTTCATGAAAATACGAATTTCTATAACATTGTTTTGCTGCTATAAAATATTAAATCAATAGTGGATTTACCGCGCTATAAACCAATAGGATAGCATTTCTAAATCCTTTTACAGCCTGTATATGTCGCTATAAAATATGTAAATATAACACCTATTCGATGATATCCTTTGCTAGCAAGCTCTTATATTACATTATCTTTTATAACGTTTTTAAATATATTATAATAATATCAATCAAATGAATCTTCATAACAATTTAAAATGCAGTATACGAATTATAATACTCAACAAATGTGACACATATTCATGATAGCAAGATAAAGGAGTAACTAACAAATAATAAGTTCAATGAATATGTTTCCAATTTAATATTGATGTCAATTTGAGTTAATAAAAAGTAAATCATAGTTCAAATTTAAAGTCTACAATAAAGCCCCAACCAACCGCTCTCCTCCATCAAACTTCCACAACCATGCTACCCATCTGCTCTCCTTTTATAACTTGTAGTTCGTTGAGTTAGTCTTTTTGTTCTTTTCTTTGTCTGAAAGAGAATCATAGAATCATGTGTATAAATAATCGTTTATAGAATACATGTATCTAAGTGCAAATGGGACAAAGATAAAAATATGTAGCTGGAACCAATAACAAATGACAATATTTAGGATAAAAATGATAAAAAACTTGCCATGCAACTTATGACATAACAACTATGAGAAGCTGAATGACTTAAATGGCCATGGAACCAATTTGGATAGGAAAACTTGTGTCTAGTTCGCTTTGGTCAGTTGATGCCTGTAAACCAAATTTGTGTCAGCACACTACAAGTCTATATATGCATAGCAGATACAAAGAATAGAATTTAACTGTTCGTATAACTTCACTGTTTACTCCTAATAAAGATAAATATTGTGTGACGAAAAGGAATTTCGCTCGATCCGAATCGATCGCTAAAACGACCAAGACCATTCGATACCCCTGATTGTTTTGAGAACACGACAAATTGGAACGCAAACAGAAGAAAATTTCATTGTTAATTACAACAATTCCATCGAATATAAGAATATACAGAGTATAAATAAATATTACACAGAAAATATCAGAGATTTAAATTACATTTAAAAACATCGCAGCGGAAAATAATACAAAACACAACTAGAAGTAATACATGGATACAGAACTTTCCGAGTATCATTCCAGCTGTAAATCAAGATCTTGTGAATATAAATCTACAAAACCAAAACTACTAGCTGCCCGTGTCAAAATAAGGGCACCCAGAGTTTAGGTTAAAACAATAAACTCCAGGTCAGTCATGTGAATGGTGTGAGAACTAAAACAGTTAGTAATATTTATTTTAATGTTAGGTAAATCAAGGGACCACGCCGTATAACACGGAATGGGTTTCCTCCAAATAATACCAGTGCATAAAACAACAGCGCAATGCTAAATAAAGAAAAATGAAGCTATTATAAGACCCAGGTCCCATCACACAATGCAACACAAGCCGGAGGATAGGGTTTTACCTTATAATAGCCAAAGAATGCTTGATATGCTAAATTTCATCTTTTATTATTACTATAGGTGTATAGTTTATAAAACAACTTCAAATCGTAAGTATCAATCATAAACGGCATAAGTGCTCCATACCACTATGTCGTCATACTAGGCTTTACAATCAAAAACCGCAGTCACGTATTGGAAGTTGGGTTTCCATCTATGAACTGAGGCAAGGGATCGTCCTCACCGGCTTCGAGACTCTCTAGCCCGAGCCTCAGGGTCAAAGCGCATCGACCCTTGGATCGTCAGGGCCGGTCCACTGATATGGATTAAAATGCCTGAACACTGCGTTTCCCCACCATTTGGGGCGTAAATGAGCCCAATGACTCCATCGGCTCCACATAGTCACTGTTATATCCGAGGCGCCTCGCAACAGCAACAACCACATAAGTCAAATTCGTCAGGGCGTGTAAAACCATTGACGCCACTTCTAGCTAGAAGGAAACGCATGTCCTCCCTGAGGCCCTCTCCCGTTTTTGGTTTATAACCGGGGTGTGAGGCTCGCGAATCAACGTTACACAAAGCTATGCCACACAGGCGGTGCTTTGATCATCAACCAGAAGACTCTGCTTTTCAATAGAAGCCTTGATCATATTGCCACTTAGGCATGCCAAACAGGCAATTCACTCCATGCGTTTGATATCCATCAATATATAACCTCTGAGCTCGTACGTCTCAGAGAAGGGCGTTAAGCAAGAGAATATATTCTCCGCCGCCAAACAGATATATATTTAATAGAAATCAACCACATATAATAAAATCCAATGTTAGACACACAGTCCATTTACAAGTCCGTTCTGGGTCTGAACGAAACCGGAGGCACCTTGTACCTCGCATATCCATCGATCTCCAAGTACGTCTGGACGATCACTAACTGATTCCCTCCTTTTGGGTGTACGACACAACCAAGATCATCAGTAATCACCCAAACGACGTGAAGACCTTCGGTCTTCGACCACCGTCTTTATCCTCGACACGACATCGAATCAATTATTCAAAATGGGATAAACCCGGCCTTTCTGACTAACTCGCGTATATAATAAACAAGTGTTACACAAACACAACATACGCCTCATTCCAATTCAGAATATTCTTTTATTCAAATATTCTTATACTTTGGGAAAGGTTCCCATTAATTTTATCAAAGATAAATTCTTTAAATTTATTCTTTAATCTTCCTTTGAATATCAATTCAAACTAGTCGGGATTAGCGAACCACACCGAAGTAATCATTTATTTTATTTCCCAATCCCAACCTATTCATCCCATGAAGTAAAACTGGTAATACTTCATATCTAACACCACGGTGTTATCGGTAAATTCAATTACCATTTCACGTTCAAATCTAATTAAAGATTTAACTATCGCCTGGAGCAAAACTGGTGATACTCCATTCTCGATCACTTCAATCTAATTAAATATTCATTAAAACTCCACTTAGTATTAATCTTCCCAAAAATCAATATCCTGTCTTTAACTGGGTCAAAGAACCAATGCCATCTAAACATGGTTCGCGATAGACCCAAAATCACATTCCATTAATTATCGGGTTAAAGAACAAGTGTTATTTAAAACACTGTTCACGATAAACCCAAAAATAATTTCCAATTCAATTCCAATTAAATACCATTTAATTGGTACACTTCATTGAATATAAATAAAAAGATTTAATATTTTTCTCAACTGGGTTTAAGGACAGTGTTAATGAAGACACCATTCACGACAACCCAAATCACATTTGATATTAAATACAAGGCTCTAAATAGAAAATATACCGTCTTATATTCAATATCAAATTCGACGACCAACAAATATCGTATTGGAAATAACGATATAAATATAACTTTCAAATTCCCATAACAATATCTGTATATCACGAAATCCAACATCAAAATATTCCAAAGACAATTTCGATTCAAATCCATTCCAATTCAATTATTGGAAATTCTGGTTACTTTTAAAACCATTTCAAATCCACTTTATTTATTTTAAAAACAAATAGAATTATAATTCTAGTTCAAAACTAGTTCATTTCGATAAAAATCTATTTTTATCTTTTCAAATATGGAATTTTTCATCCCAATTCTGCACAAATCATTTCTTGTGATTTTACACAATCATTACTATTTTTAATAATTTTATCAAGGCCCGTACAGTCAATTTCCATCAACGGCCATCGAACTACACTTACAACGACCTTTTCCAAATTTTATTTGGACATAATTCCAAATCCAACCGTTAGATTTCAAATCTCTAATATTCGTTAGAAATCTCTTTTCGATATGAACCCAACGGTTCCAGTTTTAGGAGAATCCGACAGTCGGATCTCCCATAACATCCATTCGAAGTCAATGGTCGAAATTCGCGAACTACCGTGGCGCGGAGCGTTCTATTCAGACCATTATATATATAATATATATTATATATATATTTTGTCGATTTCCTTTCAAAACGTATTTTATAAATCGTTTTAAATTCGTTTTCGATACGATTTCAACTTCATATTCAATTTCTAATCAAAATTGAATATTCCACATCATCGATATACAAATGATAATATTTTCAAAACGTTATATTTTGAAATCACTTTCTGTTCTATATTCATTATAAAAATGAATAAAATCGATATAAATATCGTTCACATCAAAATGGCATCAATCTAATCAACACGACTTTTATTCAACACATGAATGTTTATTCTATTCAACACATGAATATTTATTCTATACAACACAAGAATTTATATTTTTATTCAACACATGAATATATATTTTTATTCTATTCAATACATGAATTTTCTTTCTACTGAACACATGAATTTTCTTTTTATTCAACACATGAATTTTCTTTTTATTCAACACATGAATTTTTGTTTTTCTATTCAACACATGAATTTATACTTCTATTCAACACATGAATTTTTATTTTTATTCAACACATGAATTTTCTTTCTATAATATTCCTTATTTTCCAGATTGGAATGAGGCCCAATCAATTACCATATAACGTTAATTATATGGATTCCCTACAACACATGTATATAATAACAACGATAAATCATCAACCATCATCCAGAGTGGACCTACACCGTATAAGCATCAAATATAAATATTCAACGCTTATAACAGCATGTCAATCAATCGATCGACATACAGTTAATTATTGGGATTAGTGTATGCCCAATTCCATCCCAACACCCGTGTGGGGTTTCAAATAATCAAACACATATTTTATTTGTGCATTTGGGCGATGTGTAAAATTTATCGTCCCAATCGATATCAGTCAAATCGGTGTACATAAACAAATCGTTCGATTTGTAAATGAGTATATATTTTATTCCAACACATGAATATATATTTTACTTCAACACAGGAAATTATTTTATTTCAACACATGAAATTATTTTATTTCAACACATGAAATTATTTTATTTCAACACATGAATATATACTTTTCACGTCACAATCAACGGTCAATTTCACAACACAAACAATCACACAAGTCGTCCATGGTCTGTGGACAACGGGTGTCGGGTGTTGCTAAGCACCGTCTGCATCCTAGTATATATTTCTAACTTAGAAAACAAGAATTAAAAGTGAGAAGTTCTCACCGAATAGCTAAACCAAACGCCACGACTCTTCTTATGTAGAAGTCTTCGTCGTGCTCGCCTTTGGTCAATTTCATTGTCCGTAGCCACTACATATATAAAAATTGCATTTTTACATTGTTGCTATGTATATAAAAATTCTAGTTTTACACCGCTACTATATAGATAAAAATTCTATTTTTATATCGCTACTACATAGATCAAAATTCTATTTTTACCTTGCTACTATATAATAAAAATTATATTTTTACTTCACTAAAATCATAACTTGATTAACACAAAAATCTTAACTTCATGTATATAAAACTCGTCTTTCTATATATATAAAAATCATATTTTTATTTCGCCTTCGAGATGATAAAAATCGTATTTTTATTTCTCTAACTTCATAATAAAATAAAAATCAAATCTTTTTGCATATAAAATTCTATTCTTTTTATTTTAGAAATGTTATTCCTTTTCGTGTTAAAAATCCCAACCTTTCTTCTTTATAAAAATCCAACCTTTTCAAACCAAAGATCACTTCTTTATCATTTTAAAAATATAAATTTTACTTCATTTCAAATATAAACTTGTTCTATTTATAAATCTAATCTTTTAGCAAATTAAAAATCTACTCCTTACTTTCTAAATAAAAAAAAGCTTTTAAATAAATAAAAATCAAAGTTTTTAAATTAAAAATCAAAGAAAAACTTACAGTATTTCTTTTTGGGGTTCACCTCGCCGGAGAAGGGGTGTTGGAGGCTCGCAGTCGGGGTTGGGGTTCACGAGGGCGGTGCCGGAGTTCTTCAGGCGGGGGCAGCCTCCGGGTGGGTGGCGGCGCAACTGAAAAGGAGGGGGGGCTCGTGATATTCTCGAAAGGGGGGGGTCGGTTTCCTCGATCGAGGATCGATTTGCTGAGGGGAGGGAGGAAGAGGATCGCCCGAGGGGGGGGGTTTCCGCGGCGGTGCGGCGCCTCTGGGGGGGCGACGATCTGGGTAGGGCTACAGAGGGGCACGTGGTTTTTTTCTTTTCTTTTCTTCTTTTGACTTTGACTGTAAGGAGGGGGTAAGAGAAATTATTAATATATATATTTACTTAATTATTTAATTTCAAAAAGCAACTTTTAATTTCGAACTCGAAATCCAACCCACCGACTGTCATCCATAGCCAATTACCCCCATTCTGAACACATCAGGATATGTATCGTAAGCTGATTCGATCGTTTCGATTAGTTTTCGTCAAAATCAAAATATAAATCTGTATATTGAATTTGAACGTGCATTTCACTTTACCGGTGCCATATATGAACTCTAAAAATTCCTAAAAAATATTTTTTAGCTTTGTATTGACGATACGGTCCTAACAAAACTAATTTCATCGAATTCTGAGACCGTTTGAAAAATGGCCATTTTCCAGTCGATTAAAATCAACGGAAACTAGTCAAACGCGTTTTCCTTCGCTACGCCCACCTATTGATTCGGAAAATTACGAATTTTGAAACCTAGCAATAACTAGACATTCCGGATCCAACAAAAATGGTTTCATCGAAACCGAGGTCGTTTGCAAAATTTCCATTTTTAAGGGACAGAATTCCATAGCGACTATTCTGAATTTTCAACTGGGCATTACTTTTTATCCCCTCTATGAAATTTTGATTTTTTGGATTTGTTGGAAAGATATTCTCAAATAGATTAAAATATTTTTGGTTTCACTAAAATCCGGTTTATTTTGAATCCTGTACATTCATTTGAACTTCAAAATCGAAATTTCAAACCACCGCGCCATTTTCATTTCCTTTTATAATTATAAATAATTATTTATATTCTCACGACGATTCAAATAAATATATACATTTGAATTCTATTCAAAATAAATTCCTCGTCGTTATTATTTAAAATAAATCATTTTAAATGTTCAAAATTCACTAAAATTGCCAAAATAAAAAATTTAAATTGGCTCAGATTTCCGGGTTATTACAGTTTTGCTATTTAGAGAAGGAAGAAAAGAACAAGATTAGCTTCATAAACATGCATACGTAGTTCGCATAACTAACAACAATATAGAAACTCATATATGGTTTGCATAATTAACTAAAAACAATATAGAAACTCAAAATAAGTCTTCGAAACATTTCAATACGAACAGTTGTTGCTGAAGTTAGCCATGCCCACAGTCATTACTCTGTAAATTTGGAATGAGACAAAGAATGGGAAAATCCCAAATAATACTGAATTAAATAGACAACATAGTAAGAAAAGATGATTGACCATGACATATGTCTCAAATTAAGCTCCTAAAATTAAATCTACATATACCATCTTTATCCATGTCAATTCCACTAACGTTGATTCTCAAATTCTTCATGCTTTTATCTGGTTAGGTCATGAAACACAATTCAAGTTGTGCATGAAGCTTATTCCTATATGTAATGGTGTCATATGTGAACTTAAGGCTGGACATATTTACCATATTACCACTTACCAGCCATTACCAACCGCTACCAACGAAAGTGTTACCGAACAATTGGTAATCGATTTAATTAGTACGGTATGCCAAATCACTTGAAAATATATGGTACAGTAATGGTAATTGAGCGTTAGCAATGGTAATTACCAATTACCTAAAACATATTTTAAACAATACATATGTATATCCTTATATTTCATCATATATGTTTATTACATAACATCAAACTTTTAATATGTAATGATTTAATAAAGTACCTAGGAAAATACTATTACAATACAAGATTGAATGCAATTTTTATTATATGCCTTAGAAATAGTATAATTTATATGATATTTTAGTTCATGCATAATGTTTTCTTACGTGTTTGACTACATAAAATAAGATAGATAAATAACAGTATAATAAAAAACAATTTTAATATTTAATATTTAAATGTGAAATATTGTAATCAAACAATAACATCTTATACTAGTAAATGGCAAAAACCTATTACCGACCTCTATCAACCATTACCAATCATAAACCGAACTATTGGTAACCGATTTTTTTGATTGGTAATGGTATGATTTTTCCAATTACCATATAAGTCGGTAAGGTAATGGAATTGAATACAAAGTTTCGGTACCAAACCGAATCCACCCATGTGAACTTATTGACCGCCTTGGCAAATAATTAAATTGCATGATACAAATTCAACATCAAATTTGGTAATAACTATTTGTAAAAAATTTGAAGTTTTATCAATTATATTCCATATGAGTATATTGATTTGGAAGTTAAATATGATGACTATAATGGCTGCTTCATTAATTTTCCAAACTTAGATAGCTATAAAAAAATTGTAGAACAAGAAATCTATTACATATTCTCCATTGCTTTGCATTTCAAATTTCTCCATTCTTACGCCTCCAGATATTTTTCTTCCCTATAGCCAACGCCTAGTAAAATTATGATGCAAATTCAAAAAGCAAGTCCTAAGAAAATGGTAGTGATTATAGATTTTGCTCTTCATCGGTGTTAACTGTACAATAAACTCTGTAGCACCTAATTTTATCCTTTTAGATATACACTAAATTAAATTCAAGAAATGAAAATTTTACTATGCTGCTGCTTCATGTTCTTTAGAGAAAAATAAAGAATTGTAAAAAGGAGAACAATAAATGATAAACCAGTCCAAATTAAGGAGTTAAAGATTCCAAACATAACCTGAGAAAATAAATTATAATAATGATTTTAAGTTTTGTTGTGAGGATGAACAAAGGATTTGGTAACATGTAATATAAATGTGTCATTAGGTATTTAATCGTGCAAGTAGGGACCTTTACATTTATTTGCTGTAGTTTGATCGATTTTTGTGACGATCGGGAATTTCGCTCTATCCAAATCGATCGCTAAACTGACCAAGACCGTTCGAAACCCCTGATTGTTTTGAGAACACGACAAATTAGAACGCAAACAAAAGAACATTTCATTGCTTATTACAACAATTCCATCAGAATACAAGAATATACAGAGTATGAATAATTATAATACAACAGAAAAATATCAGAGTTTACAATAAATTACATAGCAGCTGAAAAACAATACAAAACACAACTGAAAGTAATACACGGATACAGAGCTTTCCGAGTATCGTTCCAGGTGTAAACCAGGATCCTGTGAATATAAATCTGCAAAACCAAAACTACTAGCTGCCCGTGTCAAAATAAGGGCACCCAGAGTTTAGGTTAAAACAATAAACTCCAGGTCAGTCATGTGACTGGTGTTAGAACTAAAACAGTTATTAATCTTTATTTTAAAGTTAGGTAAATCAAGGGACCACGTCGTATAACACGGAATGGGTTTCCTCCCAAGAATACCAGTGCATTAAACAACAACGCAATGCTAAATAAAGAACAATGAAGCTATTATAACACCCAGGTCCCATCACATAATGCAACACAAGCCAGAGGATAGGGTTTTACCTTATAATAGAAAAAGAATGCTTGATATGCTAAATTTCATCTTTTATTATTACTATAAGTGTATAGTGTCAAAACAATTTCAATCATAAGTATCAATCATAGACGGCGTAAGTGCCCCATACCACTATGTCACCATATATAGGTTTACAATCAAAACCGTAAAGTCACATATTGGAAGTTGGATTTCCATCTGTGAACCGAGGCAAGGGATCGTCCTCTACCGAATTCGAGACTGTCTAGCCCGAGTCTCAGGAACAGAACGCATCGTCTCTTAGGTCGTCAGGGCCGGTCCACCGTTGTGGATTAAAATGCCTGAACACTGCGTTTCCCCGCCCTTTGGGGCGTAAATGAGCCAAATGATTCCATCGGCTCCACATAGTCACCGATATATCCACGGCGCCTCGCAATAGCAACAACCACACAAGTGAAAATAATATAAATGTCAGGGCAGGTAGGTCACTGACACCACCCTTGCTAGAAGGAAACACATTCCCTCCCTGAGGTCCTCTCCCATTTTTGGTTCAAAACCGGGGTGTGAGGCTCGCGAATCAACGTTACACAAAGCAATGCCACACGGGCAGTGCTTTGATCATCAACCACAAGACTTTGTTTTTTAACAGACGCCTTGATCAATTGCCAATTAGGCATGCCACACAAGCAATTCACTCCATGCGATTGATATCCATCAATATATAACCCTTGAACTCGTAGGTCTCAGAGAAGGGCGTTAAGCAAGAGAATAAATTCTCCGCCGCCAAACAAATAAATATTTAATAGAAATCAATCACATAGAATAAAATCCAATGTCAGACACACAGTCCGTTTACAAGTTCGTTCTGGGTCTGAACGAAACCAGAGGAACCTTATTCCTCGCATATCCATCGATCTCCAAGTACGTCTGGACGATCACCAACTGATTCCTTCCTCTTGGGTGTATAGCCCAATCAAAATCATCAGTAATCACCCAAACGATGTGAAGACCTCCGGTCTTCGACCACCGTCTTCATCCTTGACACATCGTCGAATCAGTTATTCAGAATGGGATAAACCCAGTCTTTCTGAATAACTCGCGTATATAATAAACAAGTGTTACACAAACACAACATAGGCCTCATTCCAATTCAGAATATTCTTTTATTCAAATATTCTTATACTTTGGGAAAGGTTCCCATTAATTTTATCAAAGATAAGTTCTTTAAATTTATTCTTTAATCTTCCTTTGAATATCAATTCAAATTAGTCGGGATTAGCGAACCACACCGAAGTAATCATTTATTTTATTTCCAAATCCCAACCTATTCATCCCATGAAGTAAAACTAGTAATACTTCATATCTAAAACCACGGCGTTATCGGTAAATTCAATTACCATTTCACATTCAAATCTAATTAAAGATTTAACTATCGCCTGGAGCAAAACTGGTGATTCTCCATTCTCGATCATTTCAATCTAATTTAAGATGAATTAAAACTCCACTCGGTTTTAATCTCCCCAAAAATCAATATTAATAGTTGTTTAACTTGGGAAACCATATCCTGTCTTTAACTAGGTTAAAGAACCAATGTCATTTAAAACACGATTCACGGTAAACCCCAAATCACATTCCATTCCTTTCCAATTTATTTTATTAAATTGGAAAACTTTACTTAACAAAAGATTTATAAATTCCAAATCACATTTCACTGTAAATCGGGTTAAAGAACAAATGTCGTTAAAACACAGTTCACAATAAACCCAATTCCCATTTGATATTAAATATAAGACTCTGAATAGAAAATATATCGGCTTATATTCAATATCAAATTCTACGACCAACAAATATCATATTAGAAATAACAATATAAATATATCTTTCAAATTTCCATAAAAATATCTGTATAATCACGAAATCCAACATCGAAATATTCCAAAGACAATTTCGATTCAAATCCATTCCAATCCAATTATTGGAAATTCTGGTTTCTTTTAAAACCCTTTCACATCCAATTTATTTATTTAAAGATAAATAAATTATTATTCTAGTTCAAAACTAGTTCATTTCGATAAAAATCTATTTTTATCTTTTCAAATTTGGAAATTTTCATCTCAATTCTTCACAAATCATTTCTTATGATTTTACACAAATTATTACTATTTTTAATAATTTTATCAAGGCCCGTACAGTCGATTTCCATCAACGGCCATCGAACTGCACTTACAGCGACCTTTTCCAATTTTGATTTGGACATAATTCCAAATTCAACCGTTAGATTTCAAATGTCTAATGTTCGTTAGAAAGCTCTTTTCGATATGAACCCAATGGTTCCGGTTTTAGGAGAATCCGACGGTCGGATCTGCCGTAATATCCATTCGAAGTCAATGATCGAAATTCGCGAACTGCCGCGGCGTGGCGCGTTCTATTCAGGCTATTATATTATATATATATAATATAGACTTCGTCGATTTCCGTTTAAAACGTATTTTACAAATCGTTTTAAATTCATTTTCAAAACGATTTCAATTTCATATTCAACTTCTAATCAAAATTGAATATTCCATATCATTGATATATAAATGATAATATTTTCAAAACGTTATATTTTGAAATCACTTTCTTTTCTATAATCATTATAAAAATGAATGTAATCGATATAAATATCGTTCGCGTCAAAATGGCGCATATCTAACCAACACGGCTTTATATAATTCAATAACTTCGTTATTCTATTCAACAAATGAATATTTTCTTTAACACATGAATATATATTTTTATTCAACACATGAATATATATTTTATTCAACATCTGAATATATATTTTTATTCAACACATGAATATTTATTCTATTCAACACATGAATATTTATTATATTCAACACATGAATTTATATTTTTATTCAAAACTTGAATATTTTTATTTTATTCAACACATGAATATTTATTCTATTCAACACATGAATTTATATTTTTATTCAACACATGAATATTTATTTTATTCAACACATGAATATTTTCTATTCAACACATGAATATTTTCTTTTATAATATTCTTTATTTTCCAAATTAGAATGAGGCCCAACCAATTACCATACAATGTTAATTATATGGATTCCATACAACACATGTACATAATAGCAACGATAATTAATCAACCATCATCCAGAGTGCACCTTACAACTGCATAAGCATTAAATATCAACAATTAACGCTTACACAGTCTGTCAACCCATCGATTGACATACAACTAAACAATCAGGATTAGCGTACGTCAAATATCATCCCAATACCCGTGTGGGGTTTCAAATCAACAAACACAGATTTTTATTTGTGCAGTTGGGCGATGTGTAAAATTTATCGTCCTAATCAATATCAGTCTAATCAATGTATATAAACAAATCGTCCGATATGTTTATTACTATTTATTATATATACACGTTAAAAATCATATTTTTAACTATAAAATATTTTCCACTATAAAATATTTTATTTCATTCCACATCATACAAACACAGCAATCAAACAAACAAGTCGTCCACGGTCTGTGGACGACGGGTGTTGGGTGCTGCTAAGCACGGTCTGCATCCTAGTATATATTTCAACTAGAAATCAAAATAAAAGTGAAGAGTTCTCACCGAGGGTTCCACTCCGCCAGTCTTTCTGAAATTTAGAATAGTTTGGATTAGCCTGTACTTCCAACGCAGTCTTCCCCACGTTGTTCATATTAAAATCACATTATTAATATGATGTTCTATACATTAAAAATCATATTTTTAATACTATATCAATATAAAAATCATATTTTTATTCTTTCTATAATATAAAAATCACATTTTTATTCTTGCCATGGTATAAACAAAAATCATACCTTGACATCGCTATCATATATCTAAAAATCTCGCCTTTTTCTATATAAAAATCTCTTCTTTGTTTATTTAAAAATCTGGTCTTTCACTTCATAAAAATCAAATCTTTTTCATAAGAAAATCCCTTCTTTTACATGAGAAAATCCCATCTTTTATCATAGTAAAAATCATTCCTATTAATAGAGAAGCACCTTATGATTTTATAAACAAAAAGATTCAAAATAAAAAAGGGGACAAACTCACATTGTTCTTTGATGGAAAGAGGGGGTGCTCGCGGGCGTTGTGGCTTCGGATTGGAGAAGCCGGAAGTGGAGGCGAGGCTGATTTCGGTTCGAGGGGCGTTGGTCTTCAGGTGGGAGGCGGGGAGGTGCGGCGCGTGGTATAGAAGTTGGTGGGGAGGGGTGGTGTGGCCTACGGTTTCAGGTGGGCTCGGATTAGGGGCTTACGGGTTCAGGGAGGGAGAAGAGGGAGGGCGACGTGGGGAGGAGAAGGAAAGAAGAAGAAGCGGCGGCGGCGGCAGCACCGGTGGAGGCGGCGATGGGCGCGACGGGGGCTGGGCGGTCCTCGATTCGATTTTTTTTCTTTCTTTTCTGAAACGTGAAGTCAACGGGGGGAATGGGAGAGATAAAGGGGAGGGTGTTCTTTATAAATAAATATATATATATATATTGTTCCTTAAAATCCCAAAAAGCAACTTTTATTTTTGAACTCCAAACGAAACCCACCGACTGTCGTCCATAACTAATTGCCCCCATTCCGAACACAATGGGATATGCTTCATAACCCAATTCGGCTGTTATGATCAGTTTCCGCTTAATTTAAAATTTAAATCTATATATTCAATTTTAAACATACATTTCAATTTACCGGGGCCACATACTGATTCTAAAAATTCCAGAAAAATTATTTCTAGCTTCGTATTGACGATACGGTCCTAACGAAACTAATTTCATAAAATTCCGAGACCATTTGAAAAATGGCCATTTTCCAGTCGATTAAATTCAACTAAATCTGGTCAAACCCGTTCAAGTGTGCCACGCTCACATATTGATTCAGAAAATTATGAAAATTGGAATCTAGAAATAATTCGACTTCCCGGATCCAACAAAAGTGGTTTCGTCGAAAACAGAGGTTGTTTGCCAATTTTTTATTTTTAACAGCCAGAATTCCATAGCGACTATTCTGAATTTTCAACTGGGCATAACTTTTGATTCCCGCTATGAAATTTCAATTTTTTGGATTCGTTGGAAAGATATTTTCAAATAGATTCTAATATTTTTGGTTTCGCTGAAATCCGGTTATTTTGAATCCTGTACATTCATTTGAAATTTGAAATCAAATTTTCGAACTACCGCGCCATTTTCAATTCCTTTTATAATTAAAAATAAATATTTATATTCTAACGTCGATTTATATAAATATATACATTCTAACTCTATTCAAAATAAATTTCTCGTCGTTATTATTTAAAATAAACCATTTTATATATTCAAAATTCATTAAAATTGCCAAAATAAAATTTTATATTGGCTCAGATTTCCGAGTTATTACAATCTCCCCCACTTAAAACTTTTCGCCCTCGAAAAGGAACGAAGCTGAAAATTGTTTAACTAATCAACTCAACTTTCATTATTTTCTTTACGGCTTAAGTTTTTCAACTTTTCATTTTCTAAGAACTTTTCAAATTTTTCAAAAATTTGGCTAACACTCTAAATTTTCGAAAATTTTCGCCATAACCTCCCCTGCACCGAAAGCTTCGGGATATTTCAAATAGCCTCCCACGGCCCTTACCAGTCCAAAAGAAAATGAAAAAGCCAATCGGCTCATGAAATCATCCAAACCCAAAGAAATACAATAAACATGTACCTATTTGTTAGGCAAACAATTTTATTCTTCTGCTCTAGCCTCCTTGCTATGACCTGTTCAATGTAAGTACATGTATATGCATGAAAATGCGACTAATTTTCAATACAACTCACTATTTGGTTCAATTTGGCTAAATGGTTCAAATTCTAATTAATCAACCAATAATCAAACAACACAACCAACAATCAATTAGTTGATTATCTTTTCAGTCACATAACTGTAATACATATCCAAAAAAAAAATCAGATTTTTGATGCCAAATCACAACAATAAACCTTATCTAGCTTTGGTTCTCACAACAATCAAATGGAATCATATAGAAATCCCACCTTCGAAACACGAAAATAAATTCTGATGATGACGCGTCAATCATCAGAATCATGTCCGAGCGACTAGAGTGTGATTCTATATCTATCCAGTATATTAAAACTTCGAATATACGTGGATCAGACGTATACGCAAAATCTTTATATACTGGACTGTCCAAATTCAATATAAAATAAATAATCAAATACGTATAATTGCATTTTATTTTCAAAACAAAATTTGTTTACAATTTTCATTTTTAAAGACATCACTCTTCACACTCGTTCTAGGATACTACTGATCCCATCTCTAACGAGTCATTCCTATTGGATATTACTAATCCAATCTCTGATGAATTCTTTCGTTTGGTTCTAACGTGTCTTGTCCTCGAGCATTGCAAACCAAAGCTCTGATACCAACTCTGACGATCGGGAATTTCGCTCGATCCGACTCGATCGCTAAACCGACCAAGACCGTTCGAAACCCCTAATTGTTTTGAGAACACGACAAATTAGAACGCAAACAGAAGAACATTTCATTGCTTATTACAACAATTCCATCAGAATACAAGAATATACAAAGTATGAATAATTATAATACAATAGAAAAATATCAAAGTTTACAATAAATTACATAGCAGCGGAAAAACAATACAAAACACAACTGAAAGTAATACACGGATACAGAGCTTTCCGAGTATCGTTCCAGCTGTAAACCAGGATCCTGTGAATATAAATCTGCAAAACCAAAACTACTAGCTGCCCGTGTCAAAATAAGGGCACCCAGAGTTTTGGTCAAAACAATAAACTTCAAGTCAGTCATGTGACTGGTGTGAGAACTAAAACAGTTATTAATCTTTATTTTAAAGTTAGGTAAATCAAGGGACCACGCCATATAACACGGATCGGGTTTCCTCCCAAGAATACCAGTGCATAAAACAATAGCGCAATGCTAAATAAAGAACAGTGAAGCTATTATAAGACCCAGGTCCCATCACATAATGCAACAGAAACCGGAGGATAGTGTTTTACCTTATAATAGCCAAAGAATGCTTGATACGCTAAATTTCATCTTTTATTATTACTATAAGTGTATATTGTCAAACAATTTCAATCATAAGTATCAATCATAGATGTAACGACCCAGAAATTTCGACAACTAGAATATGAGATTTATTAGAAATTTAAAAATCGAATATATTGTTTTGTATATGGATTGAATTCAAGATTTAATTTAAAATAAAATGTCATTGGTGTTAAACAAATTTGAGATTTTATTTGTTAAAAATATGTGAAAAATTGGCCTGGAAATGTGTGTACTCGTGTATATAAAAGATTTAGTTTAACATTTCAAATTTAGGATGAAAACAAAGTTGTGTGGACAAACGAGATAAAAACGGTGAACCGACGAACAATTTAAGATTTAAAACAACGTCGTATATAGACGAAGTCAGACTGATTTTTATTGGATTCGTAACGCGACGACAAAAAGATACGCATGATTTTTTGTTACGTTTGAAGATTTTGTTTGCAGTATGAAATCAGAACGGTACATGGTTATTCGTAGTACAATTTAACTGCGTTATTAGCTACCCTAAATAAAACCTCCCTCGGTTAATATTCAGCGCACCATCGTTATCAAGCAGACCTACTGTGATACACGCAGCTATCCTATTCCTATTTGATGGAACGTCGTTCTTATCTACACTTTCTCTTCTATAAAAACCATCGCTCTTCCTATTTTCCTTCAGCCGAGGGAAAAATCACCTCTTCTTTTCTCATTTCAATGGCGGCAGCCCTAAAATTTGATCCTCTTCCCAAATAAAGTCGTTTCCTTTTAATGGCCGAAGCCATCTCCCTCCTCTTCCAACTAAATCACCATCGGCTTTCCCCTAACCCAAATTGAAATCATCCCCAAATTCGAAGCCCTAGATCAGAACCGCAGCCTTTACTCAACTAAGCGTCATCATCTCGTCAACGCTTGCTTCTCCAAATCGTGGCTTCAAAGAACATCGACCCTCGAATCAAAGCCGCTGCTCCAATATCCATCACTGCGCCTTCTTGCTGTAGCGTTCAAAGTGAGCATTCACTCACGATTAAATTATGTTTCAAGTAATTAGCTTCGTAGAAATCGGAATATGATAGCAAAAGTCCTGCTTTTGTTTTGTATTTATGAATAGCCTGCTACTCGCTTTGTTTAATGTTTTACATTGCTCTTGTTGTGACCTGTCATTTTGTGTATTGGCTTTAAACCTACTCAGCGCATGAGTTGAGCAGCATTAGCTTGGATGTTGAAATATTCAGTTTGATTATTAGCCTGAAATGTTTATTTGGCCTTTTCATTTGGGGTTATACAATGGAATACACACAAATAGTTATTGTCCATCCCTAACTATGACAGTAGGAAGTAATTATATGCAATGCTACTAACACAAGAATACCCACTTCCTACTAGTGCTTCAGATTATGTATTATAATTGGTGATAAATATGAAGTATTCTATAAGCGTTTGGAAATCCCAACTTAGTAGAGTCAGTGTTATTAAGATTAGATGATATGAACCATGCAAGTATTGCAGTTTGTATGTAAATGGATGTTACATCATTTATTGCCATATTACATTTAGTTAGTTGTTAGAGGAGGGGGAACCAGTACGTTATTAACCCCATTTCCAAATACATATGAATTTTCTATGAAGCAAAGACCCTTAAAGGTTGTCATTATATTGACAGTGGTTATATAAAGATGCTAGCATGTCTTCAAAAGAACAAATAAAGTTTGCAAAAACCAAAAACTGTCCTCATTGCTGATTATGAAAGCATTAAATATCTTATTGACATTTACTGCTGCATGCTATATAAACCTTATATATGTAGTTGTAAATATGAAACTGTATATGATGTTAACTTAAATTGTAACCTGCTATATGTGTATGCTAAGAAGACTTGGAATAACTTGATAGTACAAAACTTAAAACCAGTTTGTCAACTAATTGTATGCTAAGAATACTTGGAAACATAATCAAAAATTAAATCACTATGTATAAACACTTGACGGTTGGTCTGTATGATCAAACCTCTTAGCCTGGATTGCTGCCACACACATTTCTTTGCTGTGTGATGTCCCCTTGGTTACTATTTCATATTTGCATGTCTACTTCTTTTATGTAGTTGGTTTGGGCTTATTTCGGGATTGCTGAAACCGTAATGACTCCTATGTTTTGTTCCCTTGCTGTGCACCCTGGAATATAATTGTCTTATGACATTGCTGTGTATTGAACCTATATGTTATATGTGTGTTTTGGCTCACACGTACACATGATTGTGTGCGTTCAAACTGGTTGTTTATTTGGTACACATGATTGTGTGCGTTCAAACTGGTTGTTTATTTGGTATTGTTATGTGGAAATCGATAGGTGCGAATGAAAAGACAGGTTAACTCCTTTGAACACAACACTTATGAACCCATATTCATTTTCTGGAAGTCGAGTAGCATTTTAATGGCAGTGAAAAATAAAGTAAATGAGTTAGTTTCCCCTTACTAAGAATACCCAACATGAACCACGCATAATGTTATGCATAGTCTGAATCATGTTGTTTTATGATATTGGCCATGTATGCTAGTCATTTAGCATAAAATCGGAAATTTAGTCGGTTATGAATAGGTCTAACTGTATCATATCTCGATATTATCAAAGTTAATTTATTTGAACTATGATTTAATCCTGACTCGAATATTTTGTGTTTTACATGAAATGCTCGGGTCAGACCCGAGCAGTGCAGATTTAAAGATTCCAGCTTAGGATGCGAAGATTTGCAAGGCTGGGGATTTTAGGAGACGCGCACTCTGAAGATTTTTAATACAGTAAAGATTTCTCTTGTATTTTAAACTATTCTTTTAAAATCCCGCTATACAGAAATTCTTTGTATCAAAATTTTGATTATATACAAAAGTTTATTCCGTTGTTCATTACTGTGTTATTTGTTTATTCCGTGTTTCTATGTTGTTTCTATTTTTAGACTCGCTAAGCTAAATAACGATCCGTCGGTTTGAACGTTTTAAGTTGGTTTAAATACCGATTTGAGACGGTCAAATTGGCGGGACGTTACAAGTGGTATCAGAGCTTTTGTTTATTCAAAGCGTAGCTTATCGAGTTTAAAGGAGCAGGATCGATATTAGAAAAACGGATTTTGAAATAAAAAGAGTTTTGAAAGATAGATTTTTAAGGAAAAATATATATTTTGAAACCAGTATTTTAAAATTAATACAGCGGAAACAAAAATTTATTTTGGAAAATTAAAAATTTGTTCGGAATCCCCAGTCTTTGGAAGTCTTCGAATCCAGAATTTGCCAGAGCTAGTCTTCGATAAGTCCCCTTAGATTTGAATCTTGAATCCTCCATCGAATGGTATGATAGAAAGATTAATATAAGAGGATGAACAAGTAAATTTCTTTACTTGTGTATTTTAGCAATTAAAGATAATTGAAATTTTATTGGAATAAGGACTCAGATGAGAATTTGAGTGAAGCAGGAAAATTTAAAATCGTTTTAAAGATTAGACGATGAATTCTATTTCGATATTCGAAATATAGGTTAATGAAAATAAAATTAGAAAGGGTTATTTGACAATGTCAAATTATATTACTCATGTATTTGCATTATTCAGAACCTGCAAAATAAAGTATAATTGGTTTTAAACCCAATAAGGTATAATCGAATATATATGAATTCGATAGTAAGATATAAACTTGTTAATTAACAAGTGAATTGTAAACAAGAGTTATAAATGAAGTGAACCGTGAATGAGATTAAGCGAAGTATGAATGAAGATTTTAAAAGAGATTTGAATGAAATCAAAGATAATTTGGTGTGGTGAGTCAAGACTCTTATAAAAAGGATTCATATTCACTTTTTAAGTGAACGACGTTGAAAGCAAAAATTGTGGCAAATGAAATTGGGATAAAGGGAATGGAGTTGGACCAGAAGGGTGATAGTATTCTGAAGTTCAGAAAATAAGTCAAATGAGATCTTCCGAAGTTGGAATCTGGTAACAGATTATTCGAAAGAAAGTTATTTAGGGGAGACAACTATGTCGAATTTCTGGAAAGTACTATTTCCTTTCCGTTTTTAATCAAAACCTAATATATTATTAATTAATTGTTTATGAATTCAGATTAACAAATAAAGTGTATTTTCAAGTTAAATATTTTGTAAACATAAATTGTTGTATAATGAGTAATTTTCGTAAAAGAAGCAAATGCTTAACTTGAATTCAAATATTACAAGAACAAATGTCTGATTGGTATTCAAAGTAGTGAACTTATCTATTTCAAAGTTGATGATGTTGTTCAGTTAAGGTCTGAGAGGTAAATGTACCCCAACTTGATTGACTTTATTGTTCACTAAGAAATGGGTAGGGTTTGATAGCAAGAGTGGTTAAGTGAAGTAAGTAAATGAGTGCTAGCAGTTAAGTGAAAATATCAGTGTTTTATTTAATAACTGTTTAATGCAAATAACGAATTTAGAAATATTTCCCCTGAGAATAAAGTGATTTTGTAGAATTATAGAAATAAAATATGAAAATTGGAAATGTTTTCAAAAGATCATGGGAGGTGAGCGAATTTTGGAAAGAATGCCGCACGTCGAGAACGAGTGATGACATAACATAAAAGATGTATGTTCGTAAACTGAATTCGAGAATTTGCATAAACAATGATTTGATAAGAAATTAAGAACTGGCTAGAGATTTGTCAAGTTGGATGACTTTCTGAGTGTTGATCTGATGTTGGTTTCGGCCTTCGGGGTTGATACTTAGGAAGTTGTTCGCTTACTAATTGACGGTCGAAGTATGAATGTGATGAAGTGATAATGCATGAAGGAAAAATTTGTGATAAGAAGAAAAAAATCCGGAGTTTTGAGCAAATAAAGATGTTGATGAAGTGATGAATTTTATAATTAGAAATTGAAGGAAAAATTTGGTTTATAGCCAGTGGATTCAGAAAGCCGAGTTTGAAGTGATATCAATCAATCATTTGAATTGATTAAGAGTTTAAAGCTAAAATTTTAAGATTAGAATGGAAATTGAGGGATGTTCGAGTTTAGATATTTAGCATAGAAGTTTCGAAACTTATATGGAGAAAAATGTGATATAATCAGTTTGAAATAAAGTCTTATATAACAGAATTTATATAAGAATGAGATGTTTGATTTGGAAAGTATCGATTTGAGATAAAATCGGATACAAAGGATTTAAATAAAAATGAGATGTCTGGAAATATGATTTAGAAATAAAATCATAAGTATGAGTAGGAGGAGTATGAAATAAAATATTATATGTTTTCAAATCAACGATAAGGAAAGTACCTTCCTTCTCCTTGAATTTCGAGCTTGGTTGAGATATGCTGCTGGTGGCGGTAGGTTGTCCGGACATAAAACTCATGAGTTACCATTGAGCACGACTGCTAGCGGAATTCGCAGGGCTGCAGATAGCCTACGGCGGTCGGATGTTTCTTGAGGGAATCAGGCGTAATCATTGTGATCGCTGCGATCTAGAGTCGTTGGAATTTGACCGTGTAGCAGAATTCGCAGGGCTGCAGATAGCCTACGGCGGACGGATGTTTCTTGGGGGAACCAAGTGTAACCATTGTGACTGCTGCGATCTATAGTCGAATGTAAGGGCGTAATCCGCAGAGCTGTGAAAGCTTACGGGTATGGATGTTTCCTGGGGGACCCAGGCGTAACCATTGTATACCTGCGGTCCATATAGATATTTTAGTGATAGTGAGCCACCTGTTTGATGCAGCAGTTAGTCTTCGTGACTTGATTGGTCTTCGTGACCTGATTTGTCTTTGGGACTTGTTTTGTTCCCATGACTTGAAGTATATTCATAATTCCCTGATTTGTTCCGTGATTCTGAGACAGAGCAATCAACGCTCAGTGACATCAGAATGTCTTTTGATTCCTAAAATATTATCTGTTGATCTGTCCATGACGAAATTCGCAGGGAAGTGATTTCCTACGGATACAGATGTTTTCTGGGAGATCCAGACGCAACCATTGTGTATCTGCGATTCATGAACAATCAACATATCAATATCACACTGGTACTTTCCGTATCTGTTTTTAAAGAAATTTTTGTATATTTTCACTAGGGGTTGAAGCAAGAATATTTAGTACTTGGAGATTTTAGTCATGCGCCTGGCCAGCGTATGCCTAACATCTGTGAGGACGACAATAGACTTGTCAAACTTCGAGTTATCAAGTATTTTCGAAACAATAATTTAAATAAGTTAAGAAGAGAGGTTTTCAAGTTATTTTCAATTATATACAAATATTTTCTACGTGAAATCCGTATTATAAAAGATTTTTGATCTTGGAAAATTTTCAAGTAGACAATTGGTAACTTGAAGAAGAAATGATAATTACACTCTTCAATGAGGAGAAGATTAAATAGATTGAATATATGGAGATGCGGTTGAACTTGTGAAACGATGGATAAGTAAATATTGGGAGAAGAGATTAATTTGGAAAGAATTTGATTTTTCCGAGTTAATTGGATATGATGACTAAACAAAGAAGGTCGATAATTTAAATATCGATATTTAAATGAGTTGTGGAGAAATTACCCACAAATATGAAAATTTGAAGTGTACGTTGGTATAACCGTAACGATCTCTTCTTTTCGAGGACGAAAAGTTTTAAATGGGGGAAGAATGTAACGACCCAGAAATTTCGACAACTAGAATATGAGATTTATTAGAAATTTAAAAATCGAATATATTGTTTTGTATATGGATTGAATTCAAGATTTAATTTAAAATAAAATGTCATTGGTGTTAAACAAATTTGAGATTTTATTTGTTAAAAATATGTGAAAAATTGGCCTGGAAATGTGTGTACTCGTGTATATAAAAGATTTAGTTTAACATTTCAAATTTAGGATGAAAACAAAGTTTTGTGGACAAACGAGATAAAAACGGTGACCCGACGAACAATTTAAGATTTAAAACAACGTCGTATATAGACGAAGTCAGACTGATTTTTATTGGATTCGTAACGCGACGACAAAAAGATACGCATGATTTTTTGTTACGTTTGAAGATTTTGTTTGCAGTACGAAATCAGAACGGTACGTGGTTATTCGTAGTACAGTTTAACTGCGTTATTAGCTACCCTAAATAAAACCTCCCTCGGTTAATATTCAGCGCACCATCGTTATCAAGCAGACCTACTGTGATACACGCAGCTATCCTATTCCTATTTGATGGAACGTCATTCTTATCTACACTTACTCTTCTATAAAAACCATCGCTCTTCCTATTTTCCTTCAGCCGAGGGAAAAATCACCTCTTCTTTTCTCATTTCAATGGCGGCAGCCCTAAAA
The DNA here is from genome assembly GCA_030737875.1 of Allium sativum. Taxonomy (NCBI): domain Eukaryota; kingdom Viridiplantae; phylum Streptophyta; class Magnoliopsida; order Asparagales; family Amaryllidaceae; genus Allium; species Allium sativum. The sequence continues at coordinate 874,139,130 of CM060912.1, read as the reverse complement.
TTTGATCCTCTTCCCAAATAAAGTCGTTTCCTTTTAATGGCCGAAGCCATCTCCCTCCTCTTCCAACTAAATCACCATCGGCTTTCCCCTAACCCAAATTGAAATCATCCCCAAATTCGAAGCCCTAGATCAGAACCGCAGCCTTTACTCAACTAAGCGTCATCATCTCGTCGACGCTTGCTTCTCCAAATCGTGGCTTCAAAGAACATCGACCCTCGAATCAAAGCCGCTGCTCCAATATCCATCACTGCGCCTTCTTGCTGTAGCGTTCAAAGTGAGCATTCACTCACGATTAAATTATGTTTCAAGTAATTAGCTTCGTAGAAATCGGAATATGATAGCAAAAGTCCTGCTTTTGTTTTGTATTTATGAATAGCCTGCTACTCGCTTTGTTTAATGTTTTACATTGCTCTTGTTGTGACCTGTCATTTTGTGTATTGGCTTTAAACCTACTCAGCGCATGAGTTGAGCAGCATTAGCTTGGATGTTGAAATATTCAGTTTGATTATTAGCCTGAAATGTTTATTTGGCCTTTTCATTTGGGGTTATACAATGGAATACACACATATAGTTATTGTCCATCCTTAACTATGACAGTAGGAAGTAATTATATGCAATGCTACTAACACAAGAATACCCACTTCCTACTAGTGCTTCAGATTATGTATTATAATTGGTGATAAATATGAAGTATTCTATAAGCGTTTGGAAATCCCAACTTAGTAGAGTCAGTGTTATTAAGATTAGATGATATGAACCATGCAAGTATTGCAGTTTGTATGTAAATGGATGTTACATCATTTATTGCCATATTACATTTAGTTAGTTGTTAGAGGAGGGGGAACCAGTACGTTATTAACCCCATTTCCAAATACATATGAATTTTCTATGAAGCAAAGACCCTTAAAGGTTGTCATTATATTGACAGTGGTTATATAAAGATGCTAGCATGTCTTCAAAAGAACAAATAAAGTTTGCAAAAACCAAAAACTGTCCTCATTGCTGATTATGAAAGCATTAAATATCTTATTGACATTTACTGCTGCATGCTATATAAACCTTATATATGTAGTTGTAAATATGAAACTGTATATGATGTTAACTTAAATTGTAACCTGCTATATGTGTATGCTAAGAAGACTTGGAATAACTTGATAGTACTAAACTTAAAACCAGTTTGTCAACTAATTGTATGCTAAGAATACTTGGAAACATAATCAAAAATTAAATCACTATGTATAAACACTTGACGGTTGGTCTGTATGATCAAACCTCTTAGCTTGGATTGCTGCCACACACATTTCTTTGCTGTGTGATGTCCCCTTGGTTACTATTTCATATTTGCATGTCTACTTCTTTTATGTAGTTGGTTTGGGCTTATTTCGGGATTGCTGAAACCGTAATGACTCCTATGTTTTGTTCCCTTGCTGTGCACCCTGGAATATAATTGTCTTATGACATTGCTGTGTATTGAACCTATATGTTATATGTGTGTTTTGGCTCACACGTACACATGATTGTGTGCGTTCAAACTGGTTGTTTATTTGGTACACATGATTGTGTGCGTTCAAACTGGTTGTTTATTTGGTATTGTTATGTGGAAATCGATAGGTGCGAATGAAAAGACAGGTTAACTCCTTTGAACACAACACTTATGAACCCATATTCATTTTCTGGAAGTCGAGTAGCATTTTAATGGCAGTGAAAAATAAAGTAAATGAGTTAGTTTCCCCTTACTAAGTATACCCAACATGAACCACGCATAATGTTATGCATAGTCTGAATCATGTTGTTTTATGATATTGGCCATGTATGCTAGTCATTTAGCATAAAATCGGAAATTTAGTCGGTTATAATAGGTCTAACTGTATCATATCTCAATATTATCAAAGTTAATTTATTTGAACTATGATTTAATCCTGACTCGAATATTTTGTGTTTTACATGAAATGCTCGGGTCAGACCCGAGCAGTGCAGATTTAAAGATTCCAGCTTAGGATGCGAAGATTTGCAAGGCTAGGGATTTTAGGAGACGCGCACTCTGAAGATTTTTAATACAGTAAAGATTTCTCTTGTATTTTAAACTATTCTTTTAAAATCCCGCTATACAGAAATTCTTTGTATCAAAATTTTGATTATATACAAAAGTTTATTCCGTTGTTCATTACTGTGTTATTTGTTTATTCCGTGTTTCTATGTTGATTCTATTTTTAGACTCGCTAAGCTAAATAACGATCCGTCGGTTTGAACGTTTTAAGTTGGTTTAAATACCGATTTGAGACGGTCAAATTGGCGGGATGTTACAATAGACGACATAAGTGCCCCTATACCACGATGTCGCCATATATAGGTTTACAATCAGAACCGCAAAGTCACATATTGGAAGTTGGATTTCCATCTGTGAACCGAGACAAGGGATCGTCCTCTACCGAATTCGAGACTGTCTAGCCCGAGTCCCAGGAACAGAACGCATCGTCCCTTGGATCGTCAGGTCCGGTCCACCGATGTGGATTAAAATGCCTGAACACCGCGTTTCCCTGCCCTTTGGGGCGTAAATGAGCCAAATGACTCCATCGGCTCCACATAGTCACCGATATATCTGAGGCGCCTCGCAATAGCAACAACCACACAGGTGAAAATAATATAAATGTCAGGGCTGGTAGGTCACTGACACCACCCTTGCTAGAAGGAAACACATGCCCTCCCTGAGGTCCTCTCCCGTTTCTGGTTCACAACCGTGGTGTGAGGCTCGCGAATCAACGTTACACAAAGCTATGCCACATAGGCGGCGCTTTGACCATCAACCACATGACTTTGTTTTTCAACAGAAGCCTTGATCAATTGCCTCTTAGTCATGCCACACAGGCAATTCACTCCATGCGATTGATATCCATCAATATATAACCCTTGAGCTCGTACGTCTCAGAGATGGGCGTTAAGCAAGAGAATAAATTCTCCGCCGCCAAACAGATATATATTTAATAGAAATCAATCACACAGAATAAAATCCAATGTCAGACACACAATCCATTTACAAGTTTGTTCTGGGTTTGAACGAAACCGGAGGAACCTTATTCCTCGCATATCCATCGATCTCCAAGTACGTCTGGACGATCACCAACTAATTCCCTCCTCTTGGGTGTACAGCCCAATCAAGATCATCAGTAATCACCCAAACGATGTGAAGACCTCTTCGACCACCGTCTTCATACTCGACACATCGTCGAATCAGTTATTCAGAATGGGATAAACCCGGTCTTTCTGAATAACTCGCGTATATAATAAACAAGTGTTACACAAACACAACATACGCCTCATTCCAATTCAGAATATTCTTTTATTCAAATATTCTTATACTTTTGAGAAAGGTTCCCATTAATTTTATCAAAGATAAATTCTTTAAATTTATTCTTTAATCTTCCTTTGAATATCAATTCAAATTAGTCGGGATTAGCAAACCACACCGAAGTAATCATTTATTTTATTTCCAAATCCCAACCTATTCATCCCATGAAGTAAAACTGGCAATACTTCATATCTAACACACGGTATTATCGGTAAATTCAATTACCATTTCATGTTCAAATATAATTAAAGATTTAACTATCACCTGGAGAAAAACTGGTGATACTCTATTCTCGATCATTTCAATCTAATTTCAGATTCATTAAAGCTCCACTTGGTTTTTATCTTCCCAAAAATCAATATTAATGGTTGTTTAACTTGGGAAACCATATCCTGTCTTTAACTGGGTTAAAGAAACAATGTCATTTAAAACACGGTTCACGATAAACCCAAAATCACATTCCATTCCATTCCAATTTATTTTATTAAATTGGAAAACTTTACTTAACAAAAGATTCACAAATTCCAAATCACATTTCACTGTAAATCGGGTTAAAGAACAAATGTCGTTAAAAACAGTTCACAATAAACCCAATTCCCATTTGATATTAAATATAAGGCTCTGAATAGAAAATATATTGGTTTATATTCAATATCAAATTCTACGACCAACAAATATCGTATTGGAAATAACGATATAAATATATCTTTCAAAATTCCATAAAAATATCTGTATAATCACGAAATCCAACATTGAAATATTCCAAAGTCAATTTCGATTCAAATCCATTCCAATCCAATTATTGGAAATTTTGGTTACTTTTAAAACCCTTTCACATCCAATTTATTTATTTAAAAATAAATAAATTTTTATTCTAGTTCAAAACTAGTTCATTTCGATAAAATCTATTTTTATCTTTTCAAATTTGGAATTTTTCACCTCAATTCTTCACAAATCATTTCTTATGATTTTACACAAATTATTACTATTTTTAATAATTTTATCAAGGCCCGTACAGTCGATTTCCATCAACGGCCATCGAACTGCACTTACAACGACCTTTTCCAATTTTGATTTGGACATAATTCCAAATCCAACCGTTATATTTCAAATATCTAATGTTCGTTAGAAAGCTCTTTTCGATACGAACCCAATGGTTCCGGTTTTAGGAGAATCCGCCGGTCGGATCTCCCGTAATATCCATTCGAAGTCAATGGTCGAAATTCGCGAACTGCCGCGGCGCGGCGCGTTCTATTCAGGCCATTATATTATATATATATATAATATATATATATAATATATACTTCATCGATTTCCTTTTAAAACGTATTTTATAAATCGTTTTAAATTCGTTTTCAAAACGATTTCAACTTCATATTCAATTTCTAATCAAAATTGAATATTCCATACCATCGATATATAAATGATAATATTTTCAAAACGTTATATTTTGAAATCACTTCCTTTTCTATAATCATTATAAAAACGAATATAATCGATATAAATATCGTTCGCGTCAAAATGGCGATTATCTAACCAACACGGCTTTATATATTTCAATAACTTCGTTATTCTATTCAACAAATGAATATTTTCTTCAACACATGAATATATATTTTTATTCAACACATGAATATATATTTTATTCAACACCTGAATATATATTTTTATTCAACACATGAATATTTATTCTATTCAACACAAGAATATTTATTCTATTCAACACATGAATTTATATTTTTATTCAACACATGAATATTTTTATTTTATTCAACACATGAATATTTATTCTATTCAACACATGAATTTATATTTTTATTCAACACATGAATATTTATTTTATTCAACACATGAATATTTTCTATTCAACACATGAATTTATATTTTATTCAACACATGAATATTTATTTTATTCAACACATGAATATTTTCTTTTATAATATTCTTTATTTTCCAAATTAGAATGAGGCCCAATCAATTACCATATAATGTTAATTATATGGATTCCATACAACACATGTATATAATAGCAACGATAAATAATCAACCATCATCCAAAGTGCACCACACAACTGCATAAGCATTAAATATCAATAATTAACGCTTACACAGTATGTTAACCCATCAATTGACATACAACTAAACAATCGGGATTAATGTACGTCAAATATCATCCCAATACCCGTGTGGGGTTTCATATCAACAAACACAGATTTTTATTTGTGCAGTTGGGCGATGTGTAAAATTTATCATCCCAATCAATATCAGTCAAATCAGTGTATATAAACAAATCATCCGATTTGTTTATTACTATTTATTTTATATACACGTTAAAAATCATATTTTTAACTATAAATATTTTCCACTATAAAGTATTTTATTTCATTCCACATCACACAATCAAATTTCACAACACAGCAATCAAACAAACAAGTCATCCATGGTCTGTGGATGACGGGTGTCGGGTGCTACTAAGCATCGTCTGCATCCTAGTATATATTTCAACTAGAAATCAAAATAAAAGCGAGGGGTTCTCACCGAGGTTTCCACTCCGCCAGTCTTTCTGAAATTCAGAATAGTCTAGATTAGCCCGTAGTTCCAACGCAGTCTTCCCCAGCTGTTCATATTAAAATCACATTTTTAATAAGATGTTCTATACATTAAAAATCATATTTTTAATACTCTACCAATACAAAAATCATATTTTTAATACTCTACCAATATAAAAATCATATTTTTATTCTTTCTATAATATAAAAAACATATTTTTATTCTTTCTATAATATAAAAATCATATTTTTATTCTTGCCATGGTATAAACAAAAATCATACCTTGACATCGCTATCATATATCAAAAAATCTCGCCTTTTTTTATATAAAAATCTCTTCTTTGTTTATTTAAAAATCTAGTCTTTCACTTCATAAAAATCCAATCTTTTTCATAAGAAAATCCCTTCTTTTACATAAGAAAATCAAATCTTTTATCATAGTAAAAAATCATTCCTATTAATAGAGAAACACCTTATGATTTTATAAACAAAAAAAGTCAAAATCAAAAAGGGGACAAACTCACATTGTTCTTCGATGGAAGGAGGGGGTGCTCGCGGGCGTTGTGGCTTCGGATTGGAGAAGGCGGAAGTAGAGGCGAGGCTGATTTGGGTTCGAGTGGCGCTGGTCTTCAGGTGGGAGGCGGGGAGATGCAGCGCGTGGTCTGGAAGTTGGTGGGGAGGGGTGGAACAGCCTAGGGTTTTGGGTGCGCTCGGATTAGGGGTTTACGGGTTCAGGGAGGGAGAAGAGCAAGGGCGACGTGGGGAGGAGGGGGAAAGAAGAAGAAGCGGCGGCAGCACCGGGGGAGGCGGTGACGGGCGCGACGGGGGCTGGGCGGTCCCCGATTCGGTTTTTTTTCTTTTCTTTTATGAAACGTGAAGTCAACGGGGGGAATGGGAGAGATAAAGGGGAGGGGTGTTCTTTATAAATATATATATTTATTTATTCCTTTAAAATCCCAAAAAGCAACTTTTATTTTCGAACTCCAAACGAAACCCACTGACTGTCGTCCCTAACTAATTACCCCCATTCCGAACACAATGGGATATGCTTCATAACCCAATTCGGCGGTTACGATCAGTTTCCACTTAATTTAAAATTTAAATCTATATATTCAATTTTAAATGTACATTTCAATTTACCGGGGCCACATACTGATTCTAAAAATTCCAAAAAAATTATTTCTAGCTTCTTGTTGACGATATGGTCCTAACGAAACTAATTTTGTCAAATTCCGAGACCATTTGAAAAATGGCCATTTTCCAGCTGATTAAATTCAACTAAAACTGGTCAAACGCGTTTAAGTGTTCCACGCTCACATATTGATTCAGAAAATTATGAAAATTGGAATCTAGCAATAATTCGACATCCCAGATCCAACAAAAGTGGTTTCCTCGAAAACAGAGGTCGTTTGCAAAATTTCTATTTTAAAGGGCCAGAATTCCATAGCGACTATTCTGAATTTTCAACTGGGCATAACTTTTGATTCCCGCTATGAAATTTAAACTTTTCGGATTTGTTATTTTCAAATAAATCCTAATATTTTCGGTTTCGCTAAAATCCGGTTTATTTTGAATCATGTACATTCATTTGAAATTTGAAATCAAATTTTCGAACTACCGCGCCATTTTCAATTCCTTTTATAATTAAAAATAAATATTTATATTCTAACGTCGATTTATATAAATATATACATTCTAATTCTATTCAAAATAAATTTCTCGTCATTATTATTTAAAATAAATCATTTTAAATATTCAAAATTCATTAAAATTGCCAAAATAAAAATTTTAAATTGGCTCAGATTTCCAGGTTATTACAATTTTCCAGGTTCAAGTTCAAAGCACAATCAAGTGCCTTATCTGTGTAACTTCTTTTTAAATTTTGTTTTACTTTTCCTTTTCTTTATTTCGTCATACATGACAAAAAAAATAAAAACTGTTAAATAAGATTTAAAAATAAAATGAACTTTTTTAGTATAGGATCAGTGCAAAGACCAGAGGTGCAACATTCTCCTCAATCTGGAAATGCTTGCTCACATGTTTATAAATGTAAGAATTTTTTTTATAGTTCTGATAGACAATGCACCGTAAGTACTAACTCTATGAACAAGTAGGAGGATGATGCCTTAACAAGTGTAATGTGTACATCTGGATTATACTGAACATTTCAAATCTACCGCTTTCCATAAGTTATTATAGGAACATGCATGGACTGATAGTGTGAAGAGAACTATGCAAAACAATATAAAAGTAGTTACTAAAAACATTTGTTTGACAAAACTTTACATACATTTCATGATTTCTACAATCTAGTTGGTTTCCACTAGATAAATCATAACCAAGTCATTCTACAATTATGAAGATCTTTGCACTCTGTTAAAAACCAAAGTTACGCACCGCACAACTGCCTATGTGCATAGCATGTGTCACTCGCTAGTGTTATATTTAGATAAAAGGACAAATAGCAATAGATAATTTAAAATAATAATAATATGGGAAAACCTTAGGGGAAAAAAGAAGAAATCTAACATTTGTTTTTCTTCCATAGTCAGAACCTTTAAAAGTCGCAGTCCATTCTGCAAAAACAGAACAATTTAGTTATATTTGATGATCATTACTGCATTTGCTAGATAGATGGCACAAAATATTGATTATATTTGCTGATCACTATTGCATTTGCTCTATTTGGCAACAATAAGCAAAATTTTGGAATTATAAATATAGCAGTCGTTTATGCTGTAAAGATAATTTTGATATTCAGCACTTTGAAATATGGAATGATTTATAGTTGTATATTGACAATAACATAAGTTGTTTGGGACCTTAATCAGGACATAATTGTGCACAATATAAGTCAATACATTTTTGCAAGGTGTACACTTTGCACAATACAATGCCCAATACTGATTCATCTAACAAATAAAACAATGATACAAATACATGCCAACAACTAGGGTTGTGCTTCCCGAATGCCCGTACAGCTTGTTTAGAATACAACCAATATGTTTAAATGATTTACTCTATGTTTAGTACAAGTTACACATGCTTTGCTTTGGACATCTAGCTATTATGCTAGCGGGTTTTGGGGATGGATTCAATTAAGTATCAATAATTTGTATCCAAAACCATTACCGGACCTACATATAATAATAAACAAATTATGCATGATCGATCAAATTAACTGGAAAATCAATTTGTTTGATTTGTGGTTGGTAATGATCGTACTTGTTGACAGTAAACTTTTACCATTCATAGGTATGAGATATATTTGTTTACAATATTTCATTTAAAAATGTAAATATTGAAAATTAGTATAAACATATATTAATAATAAGACAGCTGCAATGAGTTACGTCACATATGCATTCAGATGATAATAAAATACATTCAACAATAAAGCTAATTGAACCGAAAATGTTTACGTCAGTTTGTGCGACAGAAAAAATAATTTTGGGGGGACCCACCAAAAACCGTTTTAAATTACAAGAATACCCCACATGAATTCAATACTTACTTCCTACCGCATTTTTTGGCCGAGAATCCTTCGGTCCGGTAGCAGCATAATGGGGAAGAACTACCTGTTTGTTACGGAAATTTGTGCCTATCGAGAATATAAATGGGGATGATGTTGAGCCATGTGATAGTCTTTAATTCTGTTTTGATTTCCATCTATGAAATCTTTGAAGTTTCTGATTTCCATTGATGAAATAATTGATAGCCAAAATTTGGTTTCTGATTTCCATTCATGAAATCTTTGCTGTTTCTTATTTTCATTAATGAAATCATTCCAAAACAGAAAATAAATTAACAGGATCTTAAACTTGACACAATTCAAGTATTAATTATTATATATAAAATATGAATAAGTAACCTGGTTCCATTTCAGTCATGAAATCCTTGTCACTACTAATGATTCTTATCCCCCTTTGCCTTTCTGTTTACTGATCTCTTTTATTTTGTTCTTGATGGAAAGAACGACCAGTATCTTTTTTATGGACTGTTATATTGCAGTTATGTTATGAGAAAAGAAACTGCTTCCTTTTATATGCATTGTTGTGTTTCTTTTTCAAATTCAAAAGAGTCCATGACTGCATCAGGTATATAACTGCATTATGTATAAAAAACTGCAAATGCTATTTCAACATAAAAGGAATATATTAAACATAATTAGGCAAGGGAAGAGGGACAATAAACATCTCAAATTTTAACAACTTCAATCGAAACCGATCCATCACAACATCGACTTTAATGTTAAAATTCCAACACACAATATTAACTTAATTCTCACTATTAAACCATAAGACACAAAGGCCACATGAATATCAAAATATTCTTACATTCTCCCACTTGGCCTTTGTGTCTAATTGATGATTCAATTACTTTAATGCATATTTTCAAGTTCAAATGATCAGTAATCAAATCAAAACTGATTGTATGTTGGAGGTCCCATGTCATTTAAGCGACATGATCCCTTCCATGTATCACAATTCAATCCAAACTCAATTTCAGTTCCAAATTGAGAAATATCATAATTCTCAAAATAATCACATGTCATTTTAACGACCATAAGTTTATACACATACTGTAATAATAACATGTTCAATAAAACAAAAATGTAACTATAATTGAATTCATAGCATCACAAACATAATGTGCGTATCATAATTAAAATAGCAAGGCCTTATCTACAATACCCATGCGCTCTACATAGCCAATAATGCCTTGGGTGGTAGTCCCTTAGTCAACGAATCCGCTACCATCAGATCTGTTCTAATATGCTTAAAAGACATTCCATGTTTCTGCACCTCCTCTTTGACTAACAAGTACCTCAACTCCATGTGTTTAGCACACTTACAATACTTGTCATTCTTCGAAAAGAAAACAGCTGCGGAATTATAACAATAAATTCTTAATGGTCTGGCTATGCTATCGACAATCCAAAGTCCCAAAATAAAATTCCGCATCCACAATTTTTGAATAGTAGCCTCAAAGTATGCCACAAATTCGGCCTCCATAGTGGAAGTAGCAATGACAGACTGTTTTCCACTCTTCCATGATACAGCCCCTTCGACTAATAGAAACAAATAGCCAAATGTTGATTTTCTACTATCTTTGCATCCGACATAATCTGAATCTGAATATCCAGTGACTTCTAGATGAGCAGATCTCCTATATATAAGCATGTTCTCTTTGGTGCCTTGCAAATATCTGAGAACTTTCTTTGCAGCTTTCCAGTGATCCAATCCAGGATTGCTTTCATATCGACGTAACATACCTACAACAAAGCTGATATCTTGTCGAGTACATGTTTGAACATAGTTCAAACTCCCTACCACTGATGCGTATGGGATTCTTTCCATTTCTTTCCGTTCCAAATCATTCTTGGGACATTGGTTATTGCTGAACTTGTCCCCTTTCTGTATAGGAACTATTCCTCCGGAGAATTTATGCATTCTGTATTTCTCTAACACCTTATTGATATAACCTTTTTGAGACAATCCTAGCTATCCTTGTGATCTATTTCGTATTATTTCTATTCCAATCACATAGGATGCCTCACCCATATCCTTCATTTCGAAGTTTTTCGAGAGATACTTCTTAACATCACATAACATGCATATGTCATTTAGAGCAAGCAAAATGTCATCAACATATAAGACTAAAATAACAAACTGGCTCCCACTAACTTTAATGTAGATACAACAATCAACGATTGTCTCTACAAAACCACATGATGTAATGATATCGTTAAACTTTAAGTACCACTGTCTGGAAGCTTGTTTTAGTCCATATATTGACTTTTTCAACTTACACACCATGTTTCCATTCCGAGTGACCAGAAATCCTTCAGGTTGGTCCATATATACTTCTTCCTCAAGCTTACCATTTAGAAAGGTGGTTTTTACATCCATTTAGTGAAGCTCAAGATCATAATGAGCCACCAAAGCCAAAACAATTCTTAAAGAATCCTTCTTAGATACTGGAGCAAAGGTTTCTTTATAGTCAATGCCATTTTGTTGGGTGAAACCTTTAGCAACAAATCTAGCTTTATATCTTTCAATGTTTCCCTTTGAGTCACGTTTAGTCTTAAAGACCCATTTAGACCCAACAGTTTTAGAATGCTTAGGTGACTCAACTAAGTCCCAGACTTTGTTACCACCCATTGACTTGATTTCTTCTTTCATGAAAGTCAACCATTTTTCAGAATTATCACTTTCTATGGCTTTCTTAAATGAGATCGGGTCTTCATCAAGGCTTAAATCATATTCACTTCCATTAGCATAAACCACATAATCATCTGAAATAGCAGATCTTCTTTCCCTTATAGATCGCCTTAAAGATTCACGTGGTTCCTGATGTTCTTCTTGAATTATGACCGGTTCATCAATAATAACTTCGTCTTGTGGGATTTGAACATCATCATGTTGTTCCATTGTATCATTCGACTATGAAGCAACAATGGGTACAACTACTTTAGAAGAAACAACAGGTGAAGGAAGTTCAACCCGAATCTCTTGAATGTCCAATTTTCGTGATTCACCACTCTCACTAGTTTGACCATTTTCAATGAACCTAGCATTTCCCGTCTCTACTATTCTAGTACTATGGTTAGGGCAATAATATATATACCCATTTACTTTTCAGCATAGCCAATGAAAGAGCCACTGACTGTCCTAGGATCAAGTTTCTTTTCATGTGGATTATACAACCTTACTTCTGCTTGGCACCCCCAAACTCGAACTAGGTTTCCTTCCTGTCCACAGTTCATAGGGAGTCTTAGGAACTGTTTTGCTAGGAACCCGGTTAAGCACATATGTTGCAGTCTTCAATGCATACATCCACAATAAAAGAGGTAATGAACAATTAATTAACATTCTCCTAACCATACCCATTAATGTACGATTCCGCCTCTCAGCTACACCATTCTGTTGAGGTGTACCAGGCATTGTATATTGCGCACAAATGCCTCTACTTTCAAGCAACTTTGCAAATGGACCTGGACATTGTCCACTTTCGTTAAATTTTCCATAAAACTCGCCACCTCTATCAGACCTCACTGCCTTTATTTTTCTATCTAACTGCCTTTCGACTTCATTAATAAACACCTCTAGGATGTTCACAGATTGAGCCTTTTCATGCAGTAGATATACATATCCATAACGTGAGTAATCATCAATAAAGGTGATAAAGTATCTATCACCGCTCCATGAAGGAGCATCAAAAGGGCCACATATATCGGTGTGGATTAACTCAAGTAGTTGATTACTTCTCATGGCTGGCTTCTTTACTGTGTGTTTAGTCTACTTGCCTCTAATGCGGTCTAAACATATAGCTAAGTCACTAAAATCTAACTGAGAAAAAATTCCATTCTTTACCAACCTCATTATTCTTTCCTTGGAAATGTGACCTAATCTTTGATGCCACAATAAAGTTGTAACAACCCATATTTTCAATAACCTGTTATAACATAAATCGAGGCAGAATTTAATTCTAAAATCTGAATCAAGGGAAACGAACTATGCCATTGCGTTCGTCTCAGAAAAATACGCGAAATAGAGTCCGAGTTTTCGAAAATCGGAGTCCGTATGACCCGATTAAGGCCCAACGAAGTTTTCAGAAAATTCCTAAGTAAAAACAGATTTCAAATTCAAATCTGAAATTGGGAATTGGGCCAGTTTGGGCCAGGCGGGAGAATTCCCGCCACAGTACCCAAGTCGACAGCCCTGTCGACTTGGGAGTCGACTTGGTTTGACCAGGTCGACAGCCCTGTCGACTTGGCTCAGACGCCCAGTCCTGCCTGGTGCACCATTTTGGGTTTGTGTTGAGCTTGGGGGCCAGATTCGATTTGGAGGGTTGAGATGAGAACTAGGGTTTAATCCTATGGTCTAAATCACTAGCCTAATCTATAAATAAGACCCTAACCTACCCTAAATCATCATTAATCTATCCTACAACTAAACTATGGCAAAATCAAACCTCTCATGGCCTCCACTCTCTTCATACAATTCCTAAGCAAATTTCTAAGAGATTTCCATGCATACAAGTGTATTTAGGCTTGTATGATCCTCTTTAGCTTGCATTAAAGTCTTGTTTCTCTATTGGCATCATAAAGGAGGAGTCTTGATTAAGTTTGCTTGCATTTTTGGGGTTTAATTGGTTGCATAAGGGTTTTCTTACCATTGCTATACTCATTTGAGTCCGCATAAGCATTGTAAGCCCTATTCCTCTCATACTTGAACTTTGAAGTTAAATGCATGATATGCAAGTTGTCATATGTTATGCAAGTTTATTTATGCAAGTATGATATGCAAGTTGTCATATGTTATGCAAGTTTATTTATGCAAGTATGATATGCAAGTTGACATATGTTATGCAAGTTAGTTTATGCAAGTATGATATGCAAGTTGACATATGTTATGCAAGTTTGTTTATGCAAGTATGATATGCAAGTTGACATATGTTATGCAAGTTAGTTTATGCAAGTATGATATGCAAGTTGACATATGTTATGCAAGTTTGTTTATGCAAGTATGATATGCAAGTTGACATATGTTATGCAAGTTTGTTTATGCAAGTATGATATGCAAGTTGTCATATGTTATGCAAGTTTGGGATGGCCATACGGTTCATGTTATCATTGTTATGCATGCTTTTTGGGCCTAAAAATGTAATATGCAAGTGTGTAAACACATGAACGTTTCATATGCCACCATGATGAACTTGTGGCTTTAACACTTTTATGTCATGATTATGCCAAGTTCTCTCTTTCTATTCTTTATGCGCTATTGCGATATGTAAGCGATGGGATTGCGTTTGGGGTTTGGGTAAACTTAAAAGACATAAAAACATGAGCTTGGGAATTTACCTATTAAGTTAGGTCTACCCATTGGGAATTTACCTATTAAGTTAGGTCAACCCAATTGCTTAAAAGTTTGTAACATGATGGACATGACACTTAGAAAAGATAAGTGTGGTCAACTCGAGGTTGGGTTGAGTTTGTAGCGTAAACCTACCCGGAACCGACCGGCTTAACTAGTTGCTACAAACAATAGGACCCAATGTGAGAAGTTGGTCATGTTGTACCTTGAACCCGAGGTTAGACCAAGTTGTGGTGTAAAGCTACCCGGACTCGCCCGGCTTAACTAGTAACCACAACAAAGTCTAATGTGAGAGGTTAAGGCGCATTAATTAATTAATGCCTCGTGATTAGGGTTAAGTCATGGACCGTTTGAATACTTAACCAATGAAACATGATGGGTTGGTAGGGTTAAGTCATGAACCTTGGGTACACTTACCCAACTTGGTACTTGAATGGGTTGGGTTAACCACGTTTAACCCATTAAGGAAACCCTAGTTACGTGGTCCTTTGCACCAGTAACCCTCTTAGTTGTATCATGATACCCTAGGGACTAGGCTAGGGTGGGGCACGATTACTGGATGACATGTAAGCGACCAAAACGACGGCTGAGTAGGTGCGCCGGTGTGGGTTCAGACGGGTCATGGTCGTGCACATGGTCCGGAGTTGAAAAAGCAGGCACGGGCACCAGTAGGTTTAGACTGTGCATGCATTGATTTGTGTCGGTGGTTGACACCCTAGGACTTGATACACCCTAGGGTGGACCTAGCACAGTTTAGCTACACTTCGTAGTTGGGCCGTATGACACAGACACTCGACGAGTTAGGCTTAGGGAGCCGATCGACTAGACCGTGCTAGTTGGACCTTGGTTTGGGTCATTCATGATGTTGGGCCAAAACTTGGGCCTGGGGATCACTGGGATCACTTCTTGTTTATACTTTGGACCTCGTATGAGGGTCACTTCATGTTATTGGGCCAAAACTTGGGCCAAGGGATCAATACTTGTATATTCAAGTCATGTTAGTTTGCTAGTACATCTGTGGTGCAAAACCTTAATCCTGATTATGCGATGACGCCTTTATCTACCTTGTTAGTAAATTATCATGCTAGTATGCTGTAATCCTTATGTGCACACCTGCTGCTCACGTCAGTTAACTTTATCAGTTTACATTGATTGTAGTAGGGCTTACTCAGTCTTTTTGACTGACCTGTTTTCTTTCGCCTCTTTTCTTCCGTTCCCCCCCCCCCCCCAAGGTTCTCAGGGAGGGAATACAGGAGCTTAGCTGGATCTTACCTGCTTTCTTGGATAGCTCATGTATGCGTGGGACTTGAGCTCGCTATAGTTTTTCTGCTTTGGGGATAGCTACTTATGTTTTTCTGTTCAGTTTCAGATGATTTTGTTTTATGTACTAGACTTGTTTATTTGGAAAATTGACATTATGATGTAGCAAACTTGTTTTTGAAATGGTTTAAAATTCTTCCGCTGTTTTATCTATGTTATTTACTCTATTTATATATGTTCTTGTTCTTCCTTGATATATCATTATGCATGTTTACCTGATTCAAACGCCCCTCCAAAGTCAGAGTGCTTGCAAGAGACACCCTGGCGGAGGCGGGGTGTTACATTTGGTATCAGAGCATATGGTTTACGAGAAGGAACAAAAAGGTTTTTAAAACTTTTGGAAAACTATTTTCAAAACCAAGTATAAAGTATTTTCCAAAGAAAAGTCTAGTTTATTTTAAAAGGCTATTCCCCAAAAAGCCATTAGCAGAATCCCTTCGTTTTTCTCCATCCTGAATCTGTCTTTTTCTTTTTCAGTATGGCTGATAACTTTGCTATTCCGGAGGGAGTACATGTACCTGTTTGGTATAGGAGACTTTTGGAGGCTAGGGCGACCGAAGCTGGCCCCGCGAATGTCCCTCCTCCTTCAGTAGTTAATGTTCCTCCTCCTCCTGTCGCTGAGGTTCCTCTTCCTCCTTCCCCTCAGCGTCCTCAAACTGACTTCGCAAAGATTTGCCAAGACTTTAAGGCGATGGGTTGCAAGAATTTCTTTGGAACCGAGACTTATGTAGAGGCAAGGAATTGGTTGAAAGAAACCGAAGATCTTTTTGCTTTCTTTGATATAGGTGACCGTAGGAAGGTTTTATTAGCAGTGTGGTTGCTAAAGGAAGAAGCTGCACGTTGATGGGTGGTTACCACCGCTACTAGGCCAATTGAGACTTGGGATGACTTTCGAGGAGAGTTTGGACTGAGGTTCCTATCACTGAAGCAAGGGGACATGACTATTAGGGAATACATAGATAAGTTTAATCAACTGGCTCAGGTCGGTTTAGATTTGGTCAACACAGTTCAGGAGAAGGCCCTATACTTTGCTCTAGGATTAAACGAGCCATTACATGGTTTAGCCATGACTCATATACCCTTGGGGGCAACTTTCGAGAGCTTGGTGAATATGGCCCTACTCAATGAAGAGAATAGGAGTAACAAGAAAGAGATCAAGATGAATGATACTCAAGCCAAGAAGACCGATTCCCGGTGGAAAGGAAATCAAGGTAATCCAAGCAATCAGAGCAGTCAAGGCAACAAGGGGAACAACAACAAGGGCAATAACGACGAGAGGAAGTGCCATTATTGCGGTTCAGTTGGGCATCTTCTTAAGGATTGTAAGAAGAGGAAACGGAGGAGTGGTGAATGCTTCTTCTGTGGGAAGACTGGTCATTTCAGTAAGGATTGCAGGAAAAGGAAAGGCACTTGCTTTAACTGTGGAGAAATGGGACACTTCACTAGGGATTGTCCGAAGAAACAAGGGCAAGGCCAGGGTCAGACTCAGCGTGCTGGACCTTTAGGAGGGCAAGTTCATGCTCTAAATGCCGCTCCAGTTCCCGATCGAGGTAGTATTTTTGTTAAAAGCCTTGCATATATTTCTGATTTTTCAGTTAGTACCTTGTTTGATTTTGGTGCATCGCATAGTTTATTTCATCTGATCTAGTTGAAAGTTTGCACCTAAGTACTAGTCTAGTTAGCGATCCCGTGTGTGTTTCAAATCCAGTTGGGGGTTCCGCCCATTTGTCTATTATCTACATGGATTTGAAAGCCTCTATCTTAGTATAGAGTTCTCGCGTGATGTATATATTCTCGATTTCATGGGGGTATGGGTTGATTTTGGGCATGGATGGGTTGTCCAGTTTTGGAGCCATCCTTGATTTTTGGGTATAGGGTTGGGAGGCTCATGATTCGCCTCGGTAATACCCTAAAAATTTCTAGTAACCCTATGAGTCCCGTAATGTTATGTTATCTTGAATCCCTCAACTCGTCTATCGATAGTTTGCAATCGGTGAGGGTAGTCCGAGAATATCCTGATATCTTGGGTGAAGTAAAGGGGGTTACCCCTAAACGAGGGATAGATTTGCGCATTTATCTGGTTGATAATGCCAAGATAGTTTCGTGGCCGGTAAGGCACATGGTCCCGTGAGACGGGAGCTAGGTAAGCAAGTGAGGGAGTTGCCTGAGAAGAACTCCATTCGATGAAGCATTTTCGAGGAAGGTGCTCTTAGTAGTATTCACTACTAATGTGGACAGTTCGCTTCGTCCGCGTGTTGATTATCGTAAGTTGAACAAGAAGAATAGACAACCATTGCCAAGGATCGATGATTTGTTTGATCAGCTTGTAGGAATATCTGTTCTCTCTTGATCTTGCTACTGGGTTCCATCAGCTCGGGGTAGCTGAGGATAGTATAGACAAGACTGCATTCAGGACCCCAGACGGATTCTTCGAATGACTTGTCATGCCGTTCGTCTTGACTAATACACCTGCATACTTCGTGGACTTGATAAGTAGGGTGTCTAGGGAGTTCCTGAACGAGTATGGGTAGTCTTAGTAGATGATATTCTCAAATGATGAGGTAGAGCACGCAAGGAATCTCGTGGAGGTGATGGATACGCTTAGAGCGCATTAGTTGAAGGCTAAGTTCTCCAAAGTGTCACTTTTGGAGAAGGGAAGTTAGATTCCTTGGACACATAGTTTCTAAGCAAGGCTTAGCGGTGGATCCCGCTAAGGGAGTTGCAGTTCAGGATTGGAAGACTCCAAGGAATGCAACCGAAGTAAGAAGTTCTCTTAGTTTAGTTAGTTAGCGTCCCTTGAGCTAGACCTACCCTCCTGGATCAAGTAGGGACTTCACAGAAAGAACGCAGTTAGCCGAGACCATGGACAAGTTGATTCGAGGCAAGATGGTAAGTCACCTCGCTATAGATAACAAGGGATGGCTAAAACGCGATGAGGGAAAGAAGGTTCTTGAAGAGGCACATCACCCGAGGAGGTGGCCAAGGTGCATGTTGTGCCAACCGATTAAGGCCGAGTCATAGAAACCCGGTGGGCTGTTATATCCATTTGAGGTCCCCGCAATGGAGGGGAAAAGTATCATGAAGGATTTCGTGGATGGATTGCCTAGGCCAAGGAAAGAGAATACGAGCATGTGGGTCATAGTAGGTAGACTCACGAAGAGCGCTCATTTCACTCCGGTAAAGAGCGAAAAGACTGCATCATAGCTAGCGAAAGTTTATTTTCGAGAAAAGTTCTGCTGCATGGAATACTTTATGGTAGGTAAACGAGATCCAGGATTCACTAGTGAATTTTGGAGAGCTTGCATGAAACCATAAGGTCATATTTATGTTTAAGCCAAGAATGATAAAAGAGTAAGTGAAAGAGGAATACGAGAGGCGAGAATGAAATGGGTTCCGACTCATATTTGGAAATAAGAATTAAGAAGCTAAGAAATCATGAAGTAAAAGACGGTCAAAGCATAAGTGGAGTTAAGCTCAAGGAAACGTGACTTAGAAGACTGAAGGCTAGATACGCGCATCATATCTCTTTGATCCTTGTTTTCCTGAGGAACTTACTCGCATGTTATCTTTTTACGAATACCCTCTCGGTCCCATTCTCGATCCTATTTCTGTCGGGAGGTATAACTTATTGGCTAGTGATACATGTCAGGGTTTGGAGGGGTCCGTTAGGTTGACTAAACCTTTTGGGCTTTTATAGGGTATGGATTGGGTTAGGAAAGGATTTCTTGTAATCCGAAAGGAGTATATCCCGCTTATCATCCCGATCTCTTTGTAGCATATCTTTGCTATCCATGATTATCTAGTTTATCATGTTGATCTTGTCATGAGAACCTTAGGTAGAAACCCTTTGGATGAAACATGTGTTTGAGACACGTTATGCTTGATGGTTGCAAGTGGTTGCAAGTGTTTGCAAGTGGTTACTCGTGGATGCATTGTACACGTTAGGCACTAGATCGGCTCGCACACTCCTCATATTGCATATGCATGAGTGTTTATGCTTATTCATGGATGAAAGTTGTGTGTTATCACATGGATGTTGCATATGGGTGTATGTTATGTGCACACATATAGATGATATACATTATGTTAGGAATTGCATACATATGGATTCATTTCACTAACATAATTTGCATTGATGATATTTGCATTAGATAGGTACATATACACACACCTTTGCATATGTTCATACAGCATTTAGAATCTTGTAAGGACAATGATTGCTCGTGGATGATGTTTTGAGTAGATGGATGATTGGATGGTAGGATACGTTCTTCCTAACTTGAAGATTTCGGGGACAAAATCCTTTAAGGAGGGGAGAATGTAACAACCCGTATTTTCAATAACCTGTTATAACATAAATCGAGGCAGAATTTAATTCTAAAATCTGAATCAAGGGAAACGGGCTATGCCATTGCGTTCGTCTCGGAAAAATACGCGAAATAGAGTCCGAGTTTTCGAAAATCGGAGTCCGTATGACCCGATTAAGGCCCAACGAAGTTTTCAGAAAATTCCTAAGTAAAAACAGATTTCAAATTCAAATCTGAAATTGGGAATTGGGCCAGTTTGGGCCAGGCGGGAGAATTCCCGCCACAGTACCCAAGTCGACAGCCCTGTCGACTTGGGAGTCGACTTGGTTTGACCAGGTCGACAGCCCTGTCGACTTGGCTGTCGACTTGGCTCAGACGCCCAGTCCTGCCTGGTGCACCATTTTGGGTTTGTGTTGAGCTTGGGGGCCAGATTCGATTTGGAGGGTTGAGATGAGAACTAGGGTTTAATCCTATGGTCTAAATCACTAGCCTAATCTATAAATAAGACCCTAACCTACCCTAAATCATCATTAATCTATCCTACAACTAAACTATGGCAAAATCAAACCTCTCATGGCCTCCACTCTCTTCATACAATTCCTAAGCAAATTTCTAAGAGATTTCCATGCATACAAGTGTATTTAGGCTTGTATGATCCTCTTTAGCTTGCATTAAAGTCTTGTTTCTCTATTGGCATCATAAAGGAGGAGTCTTGATTAAGTTTGCTTGCATTTTTGGGGTTTAATTGGTTGCATAAGGGTTTTCTTACAATTGCTATACTCATTTGAGTCTGCATAGCATTGTAAGCCCTATTCCTCTCATACTTGAACTTTGAAGTTAAATGCATGATATGCAAGTTGTCATATGTTATGCAAGTTTATTTATGCAAGTATGATATGCAAGTTGTCATATGTTATGCAAGTTTATTTATGCAAGTATGATATGCAAGTTGACATATGTTATGCAAGTTAGTTTATGCAAGTATGATATGCAAGTTGACATATGTTATGCAAGTTTGTTTATGCAAGTATGATATGCAAGTTGACATATGTTATGCAAGTTTGTTTATGCAAGTATGATATGCAAGTTGACATATGTTATGCAAGTTAGTTTATGCAAGTATGATATGCAAGTTGACATATGTTATGCAAGTTTGTTTATGCAAGTATGATATGCAAGTTGACATATGTTATGCAAGTTTGTTTATGCAAGTATGATATGCAAGTTGTCATATGTTATGCAAGTTTGGGATGGCCATACGGTTCATGTTATCATTGTTATGCATGCTTTTTGGGCCTAAAAATGTAATATGCAAGTGTGTAAACACATGAACGTTTCATATGCCACCATGATGAACTTGTGGCTTTAACACTTTTATGTCATGATTATGCCAAGTTCTCTCTTTCTATCCTTTATGCGCTATTGCGATATGTAAGCGATGGGATTGCGTTTGGGGTTTGGGTAAACTTAAAAGACATAAAAACATGAGCTTGGGAATTTACCTATTAAGTTAGGTCTACCCATTGGGAATTTACCTATTAAGTTAGGTCAACCCAATTGCTTAAAAGTTTGTAACATGATGGACATGACACTTAGAAAAGATAAGTGTGGCCAACTCGAGGTTGGGTTGAGTTTGTAGCGTAAACCTACCCGGAACCGACCGGCTTAACTAGTTGCTACAAACAATAGGACCCAATGTGAGAAGTTGGTCATGTTGTACCTTGAACCCGAGGTTAGACCAAGTTGTGGTGTAAAGCTACCCGGACCCGCCCGGCTTAACTAGTAACCACAACAAAGTCTAATGTGAGAGGTTAAGGCGCATTAATTAATTAATGCCTCGTGATTAGGGTTAAGTCATGGACCGTTTGAATACTTAACCAATGAAACATGATGGGTTGGTAGGGTTAAGTCATGAACCTTGGGTACACTTACCCAACTTGGTACTTGAATGGGTTGGGTTAACCACGTTTAACCCATTAAGGAAACCCTAGTTATGTGGTCCTTTGCACCAGTAACCCTCTTAGTTGTATCATGATACCCTAGGGACTAGGCTAGGGTGGGGCACGATTACTGGATGACATGTAAGCGACCAAAACGACGGCTGAGTAGGTGCGCTGGTGTGGGTTCAGACGGGTCATGGTCGTGCACATGGTCCGAAGTTGAAAAAGCAGGCACGGGCACCAGTAGGTTTAGACTGTGCGTGCATTGATTTTTGTCGGTGGTTGACACCCTAGAACTTGATACACTCTAGGGTGGACCTAGCACAGTTTAGCTACACTTCGTAGTTGGGCCGTATGACACAGACACTCGACGAGTTAGGCTTAGGGAGCCGATCGACTAGACCGTGCTAGTTGGACCTTGGTTTGGGTCATTCATGATGTTGGGCCAAAACTTGGGCCTGGGGATCACTGGGATCACTTCTTGTTTATACTTTGGACCTCGTATGAGGGTCACTTCATGTTATTGGGCCAAAGCTTGGGCCAAGGGATCAATACTTGTATATTCAAGTCATGTTAGTTTGCTAGTACATCTGTGGTGCAAAACCTTAATCCTGATTATGCGATGACGCCTTTATCTACCTTGTTAGTAAATTATCATGCTAGTATGTTGTAATCCTTATGTGCACACCTGCTGCTCACGTCAGTTAACTTTATCAGTTTACATTGATTGTAGTAGGGCTTACTCAGTTTTTTTGACTGACCTGTTTTCTTTCGCCTCTTTTCTTCCGTTTCCCCCCCAGGTTCTCAGGGAGGGAATACAGGAGCTTAGCTGGATCTTACCTGCTTTCTTGGATAGCTCATGTATGCGTGGGACTTGAGCTCGCTATGGTTTTTCTGCTTTGGGGATAGCTACTTATGTTTTTCTGTTCAGTTTCAGATGATGTTGTTTTATGTACTAGACTTGTTTATTTGGAAAATTGACATTATGATGTAGCAGACTTGTTTTTGAAATGGTTTAAAATTCTTCCGCTGTTTTATCTATGTTATTTACTCTATTTACATATGTTCTTGTCCTGCCTTGATATATCATTATGCATGTTTACCTGATTCAAACGCCCCTCCAAAGTCAGAGTGCTTGCAAGAGACACCCTGGCGGAGGCGGGGTGTTACAAAAGCAGAACTTTCATTGGATGCACTACGCTTAATGCCTTGATTTTCAACACTAAACAAAGATTCAGAAACTTAACATCATGATTGAACCTATAAAGTGAATCAATCAAAGTACCACAACCCTAATAATAATTATTTCGATACAATGAAAAAACCACCATGTCCAAACTTTACATAAAAACCTAAATTATCCAATTTACTCATAGAAACAAGATTTCTACCACACTCAGGTACATAATGTAATGTCCCGTATTTTTGGCAGTAAAATATTTAATTTATTATTTGAAATATTAATGAGTTTTAATATTTAAATCGTTAGTTAAAAATGAGGTTTGGCTAATTTAATTTTCAAATAATCGCTACAGAACTGTTTTGAATTTATAACATTGTATTTATAAATATATAAAGGGCTTTTATATAAATGGAATGTCATTTAAACCCAAAACTTTAAATGTCATTTTTTACATTCGATATTGTTGTTAATTAAAAATATTGTTTAATACATACAGCGATATAAATTTATCATCGTTAATTTAACAATTTGGACTTAATCTATAGCATCTCAAGATTTTGTGAAATTTAAAATAATAATGGAAAGGCGGTAAACATACAGATAGGAAATCATAATAACCAGATCTTCTTTCTTATTATTGGTATTGCCATGACTTAAATTAAATTTTAGTTTGTTGAATTGCAGTAGATAGTATCGTTGAGCAACTCGTCTTTTTGTTGTGCATGCATTTCAGTTTTCTTATTCAGGTTCACAAAGTTACCAAAAGTTGATGGTTACACCTTCAAATGCACATTTTGATTTAGAAGCATGTATATCACAGTTGTGTATCACAAATGTTGATTTCAAAAAGAAGAAAAATATATACAATACGATGAATGTGAATAGAAGCCACTATATAAACATTAATACATAAAGAAGTCACTACATAAATGTAAAACTGAAATTTGCTCATACGATGTAGAAAACAATACATTTATTTCTATTATTGTCGCAATGCACAGAAACAAAGAAACGATACATATTATTTACATGAATGGAAATTGGTTAAAAAAAAAAGAGTTGATCTTGATAGCAGTTCATTTTATAAGGGGAGCTCGGTCCATCTGGTGGTAGCTGCTCCATTTGGGGTGTGTACAAGACCAATTCATCTTTCCTTTTTGCTATTGGCTCGGCCTTTCAATGTTGTTTGCATATTGAAACTGTGGATGAAAAGAGAAAAAAAAGAAAACTATGAAATTATTTAAAATAAGGTAGTAAAGGAGAAACACAAAACCGAATAAACACCACCATAATTTTTCTTCCTCTTGATTATTTCGTACTCTTGTTCGATCCCTTCCTGAAACAATAAGAAAAAATTCCAATCAATAAAAGCTAACTAGATACCTAAATGAACAGGTTTAGAAAAAGAAAAAAAAGAGAAATTAAAAGTAGAATGACAATTCATGTTTGAAATATGCTGCATGACTTGTTCATTCAGAAGAACAGTAGAAACATGGATTTGCTACATCAAAAGAGACAGTACCAAGCTAATATAGCTAGACATCTAGGTAGGATATGTCTAAAAAGAAGAGAAGAAAAGCAAAGAAAAACAGTTCAATTGAAACATTTGATGCATGACTTGTCTCATTCTTGAAACAGTAAATTTCAGTTCTTCATAGCATAAATCATGGACAGATAGCTGGGCATGTCTCTATTTACAATCTCAATAAGATTTTGTTCACAGCATAGGAACAGCTAAGAAGAAAACCCAATATATATATATATATATTGTACCATTGACTTTTTTTTACAGAATCAATGAACAGCTAATATATATATATATATAGGTATAATTATATATTCTTAAGAACAGAAATAGGAACAGAAAGGAAGAGGTGAAACAAACCAAATACACATATAAATATATAGTCATACATCAAGACTATATAGAGATGAACAGCTAAGGAAAATAGTATAGTATGTAGATGGTAAAAACAGATATGTATATTCATACATCAACTCCGTCAGTACAATGCACAATCTAGAGAAAAGAAAATCTGCATATCTTCATACTACAAATCTAGACAAAACCGCTATTGTTGATTTCAGATACAAATGGACAGTGCTATACTCTGAACACAGGATTTCATATAGTTTTAAATTTCTGAAATGAATAAATAAGTCATAGCCCTATTCCACCCAATTTATGCTTTCCAATCACTGTTTTCCCATTAGAGCTACTGTATGACAATACAATACAATGCTCAACAAGATCTCTACTTAATAAAAATCCATCACACAGATATCAGTTTTCCATCAACCCTTTATATGCAAATCTGAAAATCTGAAGAAAGCCAATGGCCTAAGGATTTATAGCTAAGCTATCTAAGATAGGACGTTGATCTTATCTAAAATCCTAACACTATAAATACAAGGGTGTTTTCTCATTCCTGAACACAATACGAACCATACAGTAAACCAAAAATGGTTCGAACCTCATAAAAATCGAAACAAAAATCATACAGCAAATGAAAATCAAAATAAAATTGAAGCAGAAGAATAAAAATCAGTTAAAAGCACTAATCTGTGTTGAGAGTACACGCGCATCGACTGTATGCTTCGGATGAATTTTCTGGTTCGAAGCTGAAGACTAGGGTTTGGTATAATCTTCGAATAGAAGGCTCGATCTATTTGATGACGAACTATAGTGGCTTTCGAAGGCGTGGGAAGGCGTTGATGGACGGAAGAGGTTTGGGAAGGCTCGGAGGTAATCATCGAAGACTGTAGCGACAGAGGTTTTGATTTGGGGTCTGGCGAATCGTCGGAGGAAGAAATCGAAGACCAATCGAAGAAATAGTGGAGTGGTAGGGTGGCGACACAACTGAACCTGAGTTTTTTTGATTGAAGAACAGAAAGGGGAGAAGGGATTGGAGTGCGACCATGGATGAAATTTGGTGGAGGCAGCTACATTTATGGATTATGGAATAAACGTTAGGGTTTTTAATTAGGGTTGTGGGCTTGGAGGGGTTATACGAGCCAAACAAGGTAAAAGCCCATTTTTAAAAATTCATATGTTTAATTAAATTACCTTATAAGTTGTTTAAGCGATATTGCAAACACACATTAACAGATTTGAACACGGTCAGTTTCGTTGAGAGCCTTGAGACAAGAATATTGCGATGGAGCAGGAGCAGGCAGGACTGAAAGCAAGAAGAATTTTCATTTAAATTAAACGATGTTTAATTTAATTGAAAAAATAGTACTCAAGGACCAAACCAGTCCAGGTGAGTTTGACTCGCTCAGTTATCCCATCAGTTGGGTTTCTCATTTGTATGTCATGTTTGTTGAGTGCTGGTTGATTTGCTGATTTGATTGGATGTTGAAAACATACCGTTATGCCATCTATTTAAATTAAACATGGTTTAATTTAAATAAAAGTGACATCGTTATTTCTAACGATGATTTCCAATAGAGTTCACTTACCCTGTTGGTTACATAAACGTATTTGAATTAAACTGGATGCTTGGATCATGATTGGTTGACCAATATGAGTTAAATTGATGATCGTTTATGTTCATATATATGAACTGTTGGATTGTGTTGCTTGGATTTTAGTTGCTTATCAATTGTTGAATCTAAATTCAACAAATTGTTGTTGTTAACCAATGGATCGCAATTGGTTAAGAAATGTGTGGCAGATGGCTTGAATATACGTTGTCGTATAAAGGGAAGATTTACCATTATAAACAGAAGTAAAAATGTTTAAAATTATTTTTAAATATATTATTTAAACTGGGTTATAAAAGGGGAAATAGACCAACCATCATACATCGATCTTTTTAACCATTTTGGTACAAAAATATATCTGTGCGCGAAGCACGTGTTTTATCTAACATATGAAATGATTACGATATTAGTAAGGAAGTAAGTGGATATTAAGGCGGTGTTGAATAACCAAGGATAAGTGATTTTAAGAAGCAATTTAAGATAAGATTATATTTGATTATTACTCAGTTATAATAATCAAATGGAATTATTTAAATTAATTTAATTAATTTAATTTGAAATTAATTTAAAAAGGGAAAGACGAGCTGGGATTAGATTAATATGTTAATCATATGTAGAGTTGACAAAGTCAACTGTGTTATTAAAAATCTAATTATTTAATTAGTGGAAACATAATGGATAATTAAACCATTTTAAAATGTTGGTATGGGTTGAATGAAAAATCAAAGTGATATCTTAGGATTTAAAATATATATACCAAGGGTTATAAAGTTTTAAACCATTGTTATAGCAAAGAAATGTTTTAAGCAAGTTTATGAAATAAAGGATATAAGTTAAGCTTAAATTCGAAGTTTTAAGTTTGAGGACTTATTCTCATATTAGACGGAGTTATAAAATCAAAGATTATTTGAATATACAATTAAAACAAGTTTGTAGAAAACCAAATTTGAATTTGAATTGTTAAACGGGTTAAGTTATAAAGATGCAATAGATTTGACGTATATAAAAAGAAATGGTGTTTTCATCAAGATATAAGTAAAGAGGGCTTGTTTGGATATTGAGGATAAGTATCGATTTTGGTACAACAACTGATACTATCTTAAGGTAAGAACGTTGTTGATCAAGGTCTAAGAGGTAATTTAAATACCCCAACTTGAACGACCGCAGGACTACCAAAGGATGATATTGGTCGTAATAGTGAAGATGTTAAAGCAATTTATTTGGGAAATAATGTACGTTATTTTTGGATTTTGGAATATATATATATATATATACTTTGGAATTTCAGAGAAAAGGGGATTTAAAAAGGGGCTTGAGAATTTAAACGGCATTGCCATGAAAAAAAAGATTAGAAAAGGAGATCGATGGCAAATAACGATATTTCCATAAGTAAGGAAACTAGATTTGGAAATAGAAGTGGTGATTATGGTTTCCCGAACAGGAATGAAAAGGAGAGTTCGTAATACAAAGGATGAATTTAATCGATTAACAATTGGTTATAGTGAGTACCAAATGTGTAAATGATATTTAAAGGAAGGATTTGATATGGTTTTAAGATATATTATAAAATGATTTGAGAATAAATATATTAAAATAAAGATGTTATTTCAAATGGCCAAATGATGCTGTCTAGCGAACCAATGGATTTATTTATTTAATTTATACTTGTCTATTTTGATAGTTAAATAACTGACTATCAAAAGCATGTCCAATGCGTTGTTGGTACGGAAAGGCCGGGATCGAATTTATATTCGAAAACCATTCCGACCAACAAATACGTGAAGATGTCAGAAGACGGTCGAGATGGAGCATTGAAGACCGTGGATCTTCATAAGCGGAAGAATTACTTATAATCTCTGGCTTAGCGGCTCGAGATACACTGTGATTCTGTCGTGGTTGGAATCTGCGGGTTGCAAGGACTTCTCACTACTGATCCATGGGGTGATTCCTTTACAGGATGCCGTAGGAGAGTACCTTCGGTTCATCCTGTTCCTGGATGACTTGTATGGACGAATGTCTGACAGAGTATTTCCAAAGGGATTGCGTATGTTGATTTTTACAAACGTATTTCTGTTAGTGGCAGAGAGGGGCACTTCTCTTAGCTGAACTTTCAGAGTATTTTTGTGGACGTCAATTAGTGATATCTGGCGGATCTGATGATGTGGCATTCAAGGTGAATGGCGATCAGATGTTTCATAGTAATTTCTGGCCTCAAGCCTCACAACCAGAGAATGACAGAAATCGGCCAGGCAGCATGGCTATGTGGGTCGCGCCCATTAGGGTGTATGATCACTTATCTAGAGAAATTCCTTTGCTTCTTTAATCTATCGATGATGTCCCTTGTCGGGAAGACGGTGGGTCGCACCAAACGTTGGTGATATACATTCGATACACTCAAGCGAAATGAGTGGTCGGTCATGTGAGGGTCGGGTTGCAAGACGTTCTTGTTGAACCCAGTGTATTTGCCTCTAGAGATACACAATCGGCAGGTGGTCCCATACCTTATCATAGTCGGAATCCAATCTCCAATAAGCGACCGCGGTTTTGTATGTATACTGTATATGTAGAGGGTGAGATGCAAGCGTTCTACTAGATTCTATTTACTTGTATTTAGACACTATGATAATATCAGATAAGATATTGGTTTCAAAAATGTTTTGGGTTATCGTAAGGTAAAAACCGTCCGTGTTTATTTATGGATTTGGTCTTACGATTACCCTTTTCTTTCGAAAGATTTTGAACTTAAAATCAAGTTGTGTGATACCCTTAAGCTGTGCGAGTTTTCTCACTCTGGTTCACCAGACTGACCCAGTGTTTTGTAAATGCTCGGGTTAGCCTGGGATGTACAGGTTCAGGTCATCGAAAGCTGTGAAGAGACGAGCTGGAAGAGTCCAGATGTATGATACTATTCCACTGTGTATTGTATATGGAAACAGGTTATTATAACTGCCCCGTTTGTGATGTACTCTGATATTGTAAGTATTTTGAAGCTCTCAATAAAGATTTATTTCTGTATTATATTTTGTTCCGCTGCGATGTGAGACACTGTGTGTGTTATTTCTTCTTCTTCTTCTATTCTAATATTTCTTTCTTTCTTATCTCACCCTCTAAATTCTTTCTATAAACGTTCCAGTGTTTTCGGTGGTTGGATGGTCGGCATAAGTTACGGTAAGGGTATTTATGTCGATTTTCGGGGCCGAAAATACCTGGGTCGTTACAGTGGTATCAGAGCTATTGGTTTAGTGATAACCTTGTCTCTGTAGCGTAACTCAATAGAGATAGGGTTAGTAACACCCTAGATTGAGTTTGAGTATATATATGAGAGCGTATTTGTAAATCTTGATATACAAATGTTTTGTATTGTGTTGTTGATCGGTTCAAGTGTTGAGAAGCGTTGAACTGACAATTAATGCAATATTGTTTCGTAAAGAGGGTAAACGAAGTAATTTTGCCCAAATTATATTTCTGTATAAAAAGGAAATGATTTATCAAATCATTAAGATATTACTGTGATTGATTGATTTGAATGATATTCAAATTGGATTGGAAATTTGAATTGAAACTTAATCTGGTTAAGTGAAAATTTAATTGAAATAAATAAATTTAGAATTTGATGAATGAATAATAATTAAAAAGAAATCAATCAGGCATTAAAAGATTGATGTTCAAATATGTGAAACAAAATTATTAATACTGAATGTAAATTCAGTTGATTGGGTTGATTTGGTTGTGGATTAAATTGCTGATTTTGAATTGTTTGTTATTGGATGATAGTTGATCGAATGGAATAATTAGAAATTAATGGGTTTGTAATGTTCTTTCCTACCTTACCAATTTCGAGGACGAAATCATTTAAAGGGGGGAAGAATGTAATGTCCCGTATTTTTGGCAGTAAAATATTTAATTTATTATTTGAAATATTAATGAGTTTTAATATTTAAATCGTTGGTTAAAAATGAGGTTTGACTAATTTAATTTTCAAATAATCGCTACAGAACTGTTTTGAATTTATAACATTGTATTTATAAATATAAAAAGGGCTTTTATATAAATGGAATGTCATTTAAACCCAAAACTTTAAATGTCGATTTTTACATTCGATATTGTTGTTAATTAAAAATATTGTTTAATACATACAGCGATATAAATTTATCATCGTTAATTTAACAATTTGGACTTAATCTATAGCATCTCAAGATTTTGTGAAATTTAAAATAATAATTGAAAGGCGGTAAACATACAGATAGGAAATCATAATAACCAGATCTTCTTTCTTATTGTTGGTATTGCCATGACTTAAATTAAATTTTAGTTTGTTGAACTGCAGTAGATAGTATCGTTGAGCAACTCGTCTTTTTGTTGTGCATGCATTTCAGTTTTCTTATTCAGGTTCACAGAGTTACCAAAAGTTGATGGTTACACCTTCAAATGCACATTTTGATTTAGAAGCATGTATATCACAGTTGTGTATCACAAATGTTGATTTCAAAAAGAAGAAAAATATATACAATACGATGAATGTGAATAGAAGCCACTATATAAACATTAATACATAAACAAGTCACTACATAAATGTAAAACTGAAATTTGCTCATATGATGTAGAAAACAATACATTTATTTCTATCATTGTCGCAATGCACAGAAACAAAGAAACGATACATATTATTTACATAAATGGAAATTGGTTAAAAAAAAAGAGTTGATCTTGATAGCAGTTCCATTTATAAGGGGAGCTCGGTCCATCTGGTGGTAGCCGCTCCATTTGGGGTGTGTACAAGACCAATTCATCTTTCCTTTTTGCTATTGGCTCGGCCTTTCAATGTTGTTTGCATATTCAAACTGTGGATGAAAAGAGAAAAAAAAAACTATGAAATTATTTAAAATAAGGTAGTAAAGGAGAAACACAAAACCGAATAGACACCACCATAATTTTTCTTCCTCTTGATTATTTCGTACTCTTGTTCGATCCTTTCCTGAAACAACAAGAAAAAATTCCAATCAATAAAAGCTAACTAGATACCTAAATGAACGGGTTTAGAAAAAGAAAAAAAAAGAGAAATTAAAAGTAGAATGACAATTCATGTTTGAAATATGCTGCATGACTTGTTCATTCAGAAGAACAGTAGAAACATGGATTTGCTACATGAAAAGAGACAATACCAAGCTAATATAGCTAGACATCTAGGTAGGATATGTCTAAAAAGAAGAGAAGAAAAGCAAAGAAAAACAGTTCAATTGAAACATTTGATGCATGACTTGTCTCATTCTTGAAATAGTAAATTTCAGTTCTTCATAGCATAAATCATGGACAGATAGCTGGGCATGTCTCTATTTACAATCTCAATAAGATTTTGTTCACAGCATAGGAACAACTAAGAAGAAAACCAAATATATATATATATATATATATATATATATATTGTACCATTGACTTTTTTTTTACAGAATCAATGAACAGCTAATACATATATATATATATATATATATATATATAGGTATAATTATATATTCTTAAGAACAGAAATAGGAACAGAAAGGAAGAGGTGAAACAAACCAAATACACATATAAATATATAGTCATACATCAAGACTATATAGAGATGAACAGCTAAGGAAAATAGTATAGTATGTAGATGGTAAAAACAGATATGTATATTCATACATCAACTCCGTCAGTACAATGCACAATCTAGAGAAAAGAAAATCTGCATATCTTCATACTTCAAATCAAGACAAAACTGCTATTGTTGATTTCAGATACAAATGGACAGTGCTATACTCTGAACACAGGATTTCATACAGTTTTAAATTTCTGAAATGAATAAATAAGTCATAGCCCTATTCCACCCAATTTATGCTTTCCAATCACTGTTTTCCCATTAGAGCTACTGTATGACAATATAATACAATGCTCAACAAGATCTCTACTTAATAAAAATCCATCACACAGATATCAGTTTTCCATCAACCCTTTGTACGCAAATCTGAAGAAAGCCAATGGCCTAAGGATTTATAGCTAAGCTATCTAAGATAGGACGTTGATCTTATCTAAAATCCTAACACTATAAATACAAGGGTGTTTTCTCATTCCTGAACACAATACGAACCATACAGTAAACCAAAAATGGTTCGAACCTCATAAAAATCGAAACAAAAATCATATAGCAAATGAAAATGAAAATAAAATTGAAGCAGAAGAATAAAAATCAGTTAAAAGCACTTATCTGTGTTGAGAGTACACGCGCATCGACTGTACGCTTCGGATGAATTTTCTGGTTCGAAGCTGAAGACTAGGGTTTGGTATAATCTTCGAATAGAAGGCTCGATCTATTTGATGACGAACTATAGTGGCTTTAGAAGGCGTGGGAAGGCGTTGATGGACGGAAGAGGTTTGGGAAGGCTCGGAGGTAATCATCGAAGATTATAGCGAAAGAGGTTTTGATTTGGGGTCTGGCGAATCGTCGGAGGAAGAAATCGAAGACCAATCGAAGAAATAGTGGAGTGGTAGGGTGGCGACGCAACTGAACTTGATTTTTTTTTATTGAAGAAAAGAAAGGGGAGAAGGGATTGGAGTGCGGCCATGGATGAAATTTGGTGGAGGCGGCTACATTTATGGATTTTGGAATAAACGTTAGGGTTTTTAATTAGGGTTGTGGGCTTGGAGGGGTTATACGGGCCAAACAAGGTAAAAGCCCATTTTTAAAAATTCA
Source organism: Allium sativum (assembly GCA_030737875.1). NCBI lineage: Eukaryota > Viridiplantae > Streptophyta > Magnoliopsida > Asparagales > Amaryllidaceae > Allium > Allium sativum. Next base: position 874,105,407 of record CM060912.1, on the reverse strand, counting down.
TATGTTTAATTAAATTACCTTATAAGTTGTTTAAGCGATATTGCAAACACACATTAACAGATTTGAACACGGTCAGTTTCGTTGAGACCCTTCAGACGAGAATATTGCGATGGAGCAGGAGCAGGCAGGACTGAAAGCAAGAAGAATTTTCATTTAAATTAAACGATGTTTAATTTAATTGAAAAACCAGTACTCAAGGACCAAACCAGTCCAGGTGAGTTTGACTCGCTCAGTTATCCCATCAGTTGGGTTTCTCATTTGTATGTCATGTTTGTTGAGTGCTGGTTGATTTGCTGATTTGATTGGATGTTGAAAACATACCGTTATGCCATCTATTTAAATTAAACGTGGTTTAATTTAAATAAAAGTGACATCGTTATTTCTAACGATGATTTCCAATAGAGTTCACTTACCCTGTTGGTTACATAAACGTATTTGAATTAAACTGGATGCTTGGATCATGACTGATTGACCAATATGAGTTAAATTGATGATCGTTTATGTTCATATATATGAACTGTTGGATTGTGTTGATTGGATTTTAGTTTCTTATCAATTGTTGAATCTAAATTCAACAAATTGTTCTTGTTAACCAATGGATGGCAATTGGTTAAGAAATGTGTGGCAGATGGCTTAAATATACCTTGTCGTATAAAGGGAAGATTTACCATTATAAATAGAAGTAAAGATGTTTAAAATTATTTTTAAATATATTATTTAAACTGGGTTATAAAAGGGGAAATAGACCAACCATCATACATCGATCTTTTTAACCATTTGGGACAAAAATATATCTGTGCGCGAAGCACGTGTTTTATCTAACATATGAAATGATTACGATATTGGTAAGGAAGTAAGTGGATATTAAGGCGGTGTTGAATAACCAAGGTAAGTGATTTTAAGAAGCAATTTAAGATAAGATTATATTTGATTATTACTCAGTTATAATAATCAAATGGAATTATTTAAATTAATTTAATTTGAAATTAATTTAAAAAGGGAAAGACGAGCTGGGATTGGATTAATGTGTTAATCATATGTAGAGTTGACAAAGTCAACTATGTTATTAAAAATCTAATTATTTAATTAGTGGAAACATAATGGATAATTAAACCATTTTAAAATGTTGGTATGGGTTGAATGAAAAATCAAAGTGTTATCATAGGATTTAAAATATATATACCAAGGGTTATAAAGTTTTAAACCATTGTTATAGCAAGGAAATGTTTTAAGCAAGTTTATGAAATAAAGGATATAAGTTAAGCTTAAATTCGAAGTTTTAAGTTTGAGGACTTATTCTCATATTAGACGGAGTTATAAAATCAAAGATTATTTGAATATACCATTAAAACAAGTTAGTAGAAAACCAAATTTGAATTGTTAAACGGGTTAAGTTATATAGATGCAATAGATTTGACGTATATAAAAAGAAATGGTGTTTTCATCAAGATATAAGTAAAGAGGGCTTGTTTGGATATTGAGGATAAGTATCGATTTTGGTATTACAGCTGATACTATCTTAAGGTAAGAACGTTGTTGATCAAGGTCTGAGAGGTAATTTAAATACCCCAACTTGAACGACCGCAGGACTACCAAAGGATGATATTGGTCGTAATAGTGAAGATGTTAAAGCAATTTATTTGGGAAATAATGTACGTTATTTGAGGATTTTGGAATATATATATATATATACTTTGGAATTTCAGAGAAAAGGGGATTTTAAAAGGTGCTTGAGAATTTAAACGGCATTGCCATGAAAAAAAAAAGAATAGAAAAGGAGATCGATGGCAAATAACGATATTTCCAAAAGTAAGGAAACAAGATTTGGAAATAGAAGTGGTGATTATGGTTTCCCGAACAGGAATGAAAAGGAGAGTTCGTAATACAAAGGATGAATTTAATCGATTAACTATTGGTTATAGTGAGTACCAAATGTGTAAATGATATTTAAAGGAAGGATTTGATATGGTTTTAAGATATACTATAAAATGATTTGAGAATAAATATATTAAAATAAAGATGTTATTTCAAATGGCCAAGTGATGCTGTCTAGCGAACCAATGGATTTATTTATTTAATTTATACTTGTCTATTTTGATAGTTAAATAACCGACTATCAAAAGCATGTCCAATGCGCTGTTGGTACGGAAAGGTCGGGATCGAATTTATATTCGAAAACCATTCCGACCAACAAATATGTGATGATGTCAGAAGACGGTCGAGATGGAGCATTGAAGACCGTGGATCTTCATAAGCGGAAGAATTACTTATAATCTCTGGCTTAGCGGCCCGAGATACATTGTGATTCTGTCGTGGTTGGAATTTGCGGGTTGCAAGGACTTCTCACTACTGATCCATGGGGTGATTCCTTTATAGGATGCAGTAGGAGAGTACCTTCGGTTCATCCTGTTCCTGGATGACTTGTATGGACGAATGTCTGACAGAGTATTTCCAAAGGGATTGTGTATGTTGATTTTTACAAACGTATTTCTGTTAGTGGCGGAGAGGGGCACTTCACTTAGCTGAACTTTCAGAGTATTTTTGTGGACGTCAATTAGTGATATCTAGCGGATCTGATGATGTGGCATTCAAGGTGAATGGCGATCAGATGTTTCATAGTAATTTCTGGCCTCAAGCCTCACAACCGGAGAATGACAGAAATCGGGCAGGCAGCATGGCTATGTGGGTCGCACCCATTAGGGTGTATGATCACCTATCTAGAGAAATTCCTTTGCTTCTTTAATATATCGATGCTGTCCCTTGTCGGGTAGACGGTGGGTCGCACCAACCGTTGGTGATATACATTCGATACACTCAAGCGAAATGAGTGGTCGGTCATGTGAGGGCCGGGTTGCAAGACGTTCTTGTTGAACCCAGTGTATTTGCCTCTAGAGATACACAATCGGCAGGTGGTCCCATACTTTGTCATAGTCGGAATCCAATCTCCAATAAGCGACCGCGGTTTTGTTTGTATACTGTATATGTAGAGTGTGAGATGCAAGCGTTCTACTAGATTCTATTTACTTGTATTTAGACACTATGATAATATCAGATAAGATATTGGTTTCAAAAATGTTTTGGGTTATCGTAAGGTAAAAACCGTCCGTGTTTATGTATGGATTTGGTCTTACGATTACCCTTTTCTTTCGAAAGATTTTGAACTTAAAATCAAGTTGTGTGATACCCTTAAGTTGTGCGAGTTTTCTCACTCTGGTTCACCAGACTGACCCAGTGTTTTGTAAATGCTCGGGTTAGCCCGGGATGTACAGGTTCAGGTCATTGAAAGCTGTGAAGAGACGAGCTGGAAGAGTCCAGACGTATGATACTATTCCGCTGTGTGTTGTATATGGAAACAGGTTATTATAATTGCCCCGTTTGTGATGTACTCTGATATTGTAAGTATTTTGAAGCTCTCAATAAAGATTTATTTCTGTATTATATTTTGTTCCGCTGCGATGTGAGACACTGTGTGTGTTATTTCTTCTTCTTCTTCTATTCTAATATTTCTTTCTTTCTTATCTCACCCTCTAAATTCTTTCTATAAACGTTCCAGTGTTTTCGGTGGTTGGATGGTCGGCATAAGTTACAGTAAGGGTATTTATGTCGATTTTCGGGGCCGAAAATACCTGGGTCGTTACACATAAAGACAACCTCCAAGATCTACATGACAACTAGTGTCAAAATACAGTCTATAACTCCCAATGCCCTCAATTTGTGCCTTCATCTTGTTTCCCATGAACAAGCGCTTTTCAACTCCTTTGATGGGCTGGATCGAACAAAACCCTGTTTAATGTGAGATACATGAGTAGTGGCACTAGAATCTAACCATCAAGTACTATTAGGAACTTCTATAAGGTTTGATTCAAAGCAAACCAAACTATAATGTGTGCCTCTCTTTTCGAACCAAGCCTTCCTTTTTGGACAATCTTTCTTGAAATGCCCTATTTTCTTGCAAAAGAAACACTTCTGCTTCTCCTTCCGAATTTGACCTTCAGGCCCTTTTATGGATGCTTTGTTCTTCTTACTTGGTTTTCCTTTACTGATGCCGGCACCATCATGACCTATGATATGATTGCATGATCCTTCATCTTCTTTAATCTCCCTTCCTCTTGAACCAACATGGCCTTCAATTCCTGAAAGTTCCATTTATCCTTAATGGTGTTGTAGTTAACCTAGAACTGACCAAACTCAAAAGGTAGAGAGTTAATGGTGAATTGAACCAAGAATGCTTCATTAACTTCCATTCCCATGGTCTTTAACTTTACCGCCAAGTTAGACATATGTGTTACATGATCATGGATGTCAAACTTCTTTGTAGTTAGCTGACACATGAGGCATCCTACAATTGACTTGTCCACCAAATCCGATTGTGAACACTCCTTAATCATACGCATAAAATCCCTTGCATTCTCTGTCTTAGGCATAGATGGCTTAATACTTTCATCCATTGTCATCCTCATAAGGTTTAAACTCAACCTATTAGATTGCTCCCATGCCTCATAACGAGACTTCTCAGTCTCGGAGCTATCGCCTGTAATGGATGGAGGTTCCTCTATTTATATTGCAAGGTCCAATGCCATTATACCCAGTGTAAACCGGATTTGTTCAGACCATTCATCATAGTTAAGCCTATTGAACTTCAGGATAGAGTTAGCGGTTGCAAACATATTAGATGAAGCTGCAAACATTTATAAATGCTTATCTATTAGTGCTTTGAGAACTTGATACAAATTATAAATATTATATTAACTTAAAACATGCATTCAAGTAACCTTTGGGTAATACTTAGATACAAATGTTCATTGATGCTAAAATCTATATATACTTTAACAGGCAATCATAATATACATATGTTAAATAAATATGCAATCTTTGGATATACATACACTATTCAACCTATATTTAATGACTAGTCCTTTTAATATTATTGTTTGTATTCAATGATCCACCTTTGGGTGATCTCCTAGAATATAATCAATAAAATCAATTGTTCAGTTAAACTTTAAATGTCATCTAATAACATCTTATTTGTAATGAACAATTAAATATATTTACTCAATTCAAATTTCTGTATTTTAGTATGACTAGGCCACTTTGGTGACTAAGTCACAAAAGAAACAGAAAATGCATTCACAATATACTGTACATGAATCAACAGACTGATTAACAGCCTTTAATGACATGAATAATTTAACTCATCATTACAATCAATACAATATGAATTAAATGATCCTGCCATTTCAGTCGTTATTCCCATTGATGTTGATTTCAAGTGTAAAAATATATATTTACATATATAACTAACCGGTGTGAACAAAGGAAATTTGAACATGTTAAAGTCAATTATTCCATCAAACTACAGGCAATTCAATCCATTGATTAAATACTTTAACATATATGACACACCGGACTTAAATATATTTACATATAAAGTGATCCTATGTTTTATTTTATATATAGACTTGCATCATTAAAGGGGATTCTACTTGTTATTATTGACAGATTAAAAGAAAGCAATAATTCTGAATTGGCAAATTATGTCAAGTCTGAACCGCTCTGATACCAATTGATAGCCTTTAATTCTTTTTTGATTTCAATCTATGAAATCTTTGATGTTTCTGATTTCCACTGATGAAATAATTGATAGCCAAAATCCAGTTTCTGCTTTCCTTTGATGAAATCTTTGTTGTTTCTTATTTCCATTAATGAAATCATTCCAAAACAGAAAATAAATTAACAGGATCTTAAACTTGATACAATTCAAGCATTAATTATTACAAGTGCTAACCCGTGCTACGCACACGGGCTGCAACTATATTTTTGTTGTACTTCGAAATAAAACCTAATAAAATATCTTTAACGCTTCCTCCTTGAATCTATTGAAGGTTAATTAGTTATCACATTATTTTAATATAGAATCAGGGTAATATCATGAAACATCCATGCTATTAAAGATTAAAATATTAACAAACATTATGCTAATCATATATCATTTATAAATAAATATTACAATTATTTGACATATTTAATTGAAGCCAAATGGGTTCAGTCCATAATCACTTGATAAACAATCTATACCGCTGTCATATATATGGTCTAATGATAAACAATGAGCAAACGGAAGTTGCATCAAATGTTCTTGTTTGATTGGTGATTAACTAAGCAAGAAACTCTCGTTAATAAATTATATTTTTGTTATACTTTGCGGTATCATGATTTTACGTATTCATTGTAAATTAACTCCTATCAAATCCAATTAGTCTGGACAATACCCAAGGACTAAAAAAAAATCTTGATTTAAGGAATTACATCAGTTTTTCTTCCCTCTTGCAATCAAATTTATGTTTAAGATGTCAAAACATCAAATAAAATAACTTCACATATGTATAACACACGAAATATGCATGAAAAAAACATAATCATTAAACAAATATATGCTTATTTTAACAACATATAATGAGAACACCAGGCCGATGGTTTTATACACATTAGCAAAATGAACTAATACATTTATTTACTAAACAATGATGGGCTATTAATGTGAAAAGTTTGACATACATGCAAAATTTGAATTTGTTTGATTGTATTTTCATCTTATTCCAATATTGAATTTAACATATTTAAAAGGTCAATAAACAACATGTGTGACACGGACTTCATTTTATTGGATTGTCAAGCTTTGCATGTGTCATTTAAATAAAAATTGCAAACAGCAAAGTGCAAACTCATGCTGAACTAAAATGTCTTTTCATTTCAATTCTATGCCAAAATGCATGTGTGGATGATATATCAAATACCATTCAGAAAATATCTAAAGTAGTTAGTTGGAAAGGAAAAATTGTTTCATTCACTATTTCCTTCGAAAAGTAAATAGTTGCAAGGAACAATTGTCAAAATATTAAAGCTTGATCTGAATGTCTGAATGAAAACTCAAAAATATACTATAGGATAGTAAACTGCGATTTTAGGCTATAGAACTCTGACCGCACATTTCATGGAAGAATATTCTACTAAATGGTCAGCGTTCATACACATGCGCTCTATCCTCTAAATAAAATATAAAATACTTCCATAATTATAGTTAGCGTTCGCAGCTTTTAATTGACACGTTACCGTTGCAGACGCTTCCGATGCTACTGAAATCAAGCCGTTAATATATATGTATGAGTATCAAGCCTTCATTTTTATTCAAGTCCATTTGGGCTTATTTCAATTGATACTAAAATTGTCATACTCATATATATACCAAGATATTTATAATGTTTTGGCAATATGGTACTAATATTACAATCTTTTCAAAAATGTTGTCAGTCACGTAAGAAATATGAATTGAAATTAAACGCATTAATTAATTCCAAACAAATAAATTAACAAACAAATGATTTGTTCAAATACCCCGCTCGTAGCAAAAAACGTATTCGCCGTTTACAAGCAGTGAGCTTAGGTAAGTGTGCATCTGTGCTTTGCACACGGAATAGCGAAAATATTGTCGGTTTGCAGTAAATGAAGGGAAAGTTAAGCAGGTGAGTTACGACAAATTATAGTAAGTATGTTAGCAGTAAAGGGTAATGAAAAATAGCTGAATGGAATATACATGGAAACAGTAGACAGAGTCACAGAAAGAGTTTTTTTTAGCCCTATTTGCAAACTTTGTTATGCAAATAGCTCGGTTTCGAAACTAATTACGTTCATAGTCTAGTTTTGTACAACTCAACGTTGAGTTTATCATAACACACTATGCAATTTCAAATAGCGCCAATTAAATTTTTTATTTTATTTTTATAATGACGTCATTCGAAATGGCACCAGAAGGAAAAAAAATTAATATTTGCATTGACACAATTTGCAATGGAGCCAGTGTCATTTTTTTTACACTGGCGCAATTCCAAATTACACCAGCGTATTTTTCAAAATCGAGCTATAAGCGTAATTAGTTTTAAAATCAGACTATTTACGTAATAAAGTTTAAAAATTGGGATATTAATGTAATTCTCTTGTAATAAAAGAGCAGAATGCAACTTGAAATAGGACGTCAATTTACTTTACTAAGAGTCGGTTTATTTTACTAAAATAGGCATTGTTAAAGGAACGACCGGAGAATCCTCTATGCCTTAATTTCTCATTTCTAAGAGTACCGCTGTTACTTGGTGAATATTTAACAATCTCTAAACGTGTCCATTATGGTCCATAAATAAATTAAAACTGCCCTGAATATTGAACATCAACTTTTGTGCCCCTGTTATTGAGCAGCTGAGAACGGAAAGCTTTTTTTTTTTTGAAAGGGTAAAAATAAAGGCCCAAGGCCCAAATATTACAATCCATATAACCAGCCACTTCCGTAGCAAACCCTAGATTACAACATATCAAACCCTAATCGATAACAGGAGCAAAAATGGCGAGCTCCTAAAAAGAAAAGACATCGCTGTCTTCAAGGCGGCTTCCACGCGAGAAAATCCATGATTTCACAACTCTTCTCAGTTGTTTCAGGCTTGAGATTCACTTCGTGATCCTTCTGACACCTTCTCCAGTTGCTTGAAACAAGCTTCTGGTGTTTAAAGGAGTTTGAGGGGTTCGGATCTGTCAGATCTGACTTTTTAAAGCTGTCAAAGCTTCTCTTGCTTCTAGAAATGTCTGTGGTGACTTCGGAGGAGCAACCTCTGCTACTCTCGCCATCAGACCAGATAGATAAGTGATAGATCTGGTGGTTAAGCAAGCTTTTGTAGTGATTATCCCCAATTTTTTGCAAAAAATTGATCTTTTCTTTCGATTTTCCTTTATCCAGGTGATGAAGCGAGACTGGAGCACTCCTGGAGGAACCTCCACCTGCTTCAGGTAAAAACGTATGATTACTATTCAATTTACTCAATAAGTTACGCACTTTTGAAAAGTAATTATGTTTACTTCCCTCGCAGATTTTTGATTTGAGAGCGGTGTTGATGGAAGCCCTAGCGAGGATGTCAGGCTCGTCAAAATCACCTTTCGTGGTCTCAAAATCATTACTGGGTGGGAGCTGATCTCTATTGGCTACATCAGGTAAATGAGGGGTATTAATGTTCATATTATTAATTAAATTGTAATTAAGTGTAACTTGTTTACTCCCTGTATTCCTAGTAGATCCTGGAGTAGCATAGAGATAAGCTTTGCCAGTAGGAGGATTTGAGGCTGCCAAGTTAATTTTCTGCTTCCCATTAAGTAAGAGATCTTCTACAAGCTTATCACTATCATTTTTGTTACTATGATAACTTTGATTGTTCAATTTATCCTGCATGCATCTGTTAGCTTTTTTTATAACAATATTACTGTCATAAAAAATTAAATTCCATAACTGAACACCATTTGTCTCCTTACCAGTGTGCAATCTTTGATTTCTCTCCCTCCATATATAGTAAATACAAGCAGTCAAGAAAACACAGGCTTTTTTGAAATTAGTGGACTTGGGCTTAGTAAATTTAAGAATATACTCAACACTGTCTCTAATGTCAAGTGAGGAGAAATTATGATTAAAACCCAAAATATTTTTTGCATTAAACCATATGAACTGAGAATACAAACATTCAAAAAACAGATGTTTGGAGCTTTCAACTTCACTTTTACAGAGCAAACAAATTTTTTCAGAGTTTATATTCCATTTACAACACCTATCTCTAGTAGGCAATTTATTTAGGAGAGCAAAATAGGCACAATGTGCCATCTTGGGGCAATTTGACTTGCTCCAGATGACTTTGTGCCAATCCAGTTCTACCTCATCTCCTTGCAAAAAACTTCCCAAACTTTTTTGAAAGAGAATTTATTTTTAGAACTAAATTTCCAAACCCAATGATCTTTGTAGCAGTTTTGATCAATATGAATAGAGGAAATGGCATTTCTAAAGATCAAAGCTGCTGTGTTGTTATGAAAGCTCCAGACATTGTTAATGATTATTTTATTTACATTATCAGTAACACCACCTAGGACATGAAGATTACCCCAACCTAACAGGTTAATTAGAGAATTACCATTAATCCATGGGTCAAACCAAAGGCTGGTTTGATTACCATCTTTTATTTTCCTGTAGATAAAATTCCTACCCATGTCCCTACAGTCTAAAATATTTTTCCAAATAACTGAATGGTGATTTTCCTTTCTAGCCAGCCAAAAGTTTTTCTTTTTTAAGTATTTTGCATTCATCCACCTAGCCCAAAGGGATTTACCATCCAGAAATTTCCAAAACAATTTCAACTTACTTACATCAGCTATGTCACTAATTTTTCTAAGCCCAAGACCACCAAATTTCCTAGGCTTGCAAACTCTATCCCAAGCTACTTTATGTTGCTTGCCTCTCCAAATGAAATTAGAACACATTTTATCAATTTTATGAATGACACTAGCAGGGATATTATGAGTTTGAACCCAGTACATGATCATAGCTGTAATAACAGTATGAGTGAGTTCTATTCTGCCTGCTAGGGATAAAAGCTTACAAGACCAACCATTAAGTTTATTTTGAATCATATCAATTAATCTAGAGCAGTCTCTATCATTAATCTGATTAGAGCTTAAGGGAAGACCAAGATATCTAACAGGAAGATTTCCTTCCTTGAATTTTAAAAGCTGAAGAATTTCATGCTTAATTAAAACATCTTTGCTGAAATAGATTTTGCTTTTATTAGCATTAACAGCTAGACCAGCATACTTTTCCATATTTTCCAAAATTTGAAAAACAGCAGTGGCACTTTTTTTATCAGCCTTAAGAAATAAGAGCATATCATCTGCATAAAGTAAGTGAGTGATGTGAGGTTTTACTCTATTAATTGGTTTGATGTTTCCCCTTAATACTTCCAATTCCATTTGCATGGAGAAGTATTCCATAACAATAGAGAATAAGTAGGGTGACAGAGGGTCACCTTGCCTTATTCCTCTATTGCTGTGTATAAATCCTTTGGGGGATCCATTAACCATTACAGAGTAAGTAACATTACAAATGCATTCTCTAATCAGCTCACAAAATCTGGTATCAAATCCCATTTTCTGCATTAAGTAGATGATAAAATTCCTGTTGATCTTATCAAATGCTTTATGCAGATCTATTTTTATACACATGAGATTTTTCTTTTTCATATTGAAGTTCCTAATCAATTCATGGGCTAATAAAGAATTATCTGATATCAGTCTGCCAGGAATGAAAGCACTCTGATTCTCAGAGATGATGAATTTAAGAAAGCCTTTTAGCCTATTGCAAAGAAGAGTAGATATTATTTTATAAATAAAATTGCAACAGGCTATAGGCCTATATTCATCAAGTCCAATAGGGTTTTCTACTTTTGGAATCAGTGTTAAAAAAGTATGATTTGTGTTTTTTAATAACTTACCAGTATTGAAAAATTCTATTACTGAATCACATAACACAGAGTGTATTTCACCCCAATGTGTCTTATAAAATTTTGCACCAAACCCATCTGGACCTGGGCTTTTGTCATTACATGCATTGAAAATGATATTCTTAATCTCTTCTTGCCTGATAGGGGCTAATAAAATATCAGAGCTATTACTGTTAGCTACAAATTTGAATTCAATGTCAGGAAACAAAGAAGGATAATTATTGGTGTTAAACAAAGAGGTGAAAAAATTTATAGCCTCTTGCTCTAACTTTGAGGCTTCATTAATTACCAAACCATTTACATCTATTAACTTACCAATATTATTTCTATTTTTCCTGCATGACATTTTAGTGTAAAAAAATTTACTGGCCACATCCCCAGAAGTAAGCCAGTCAACTTTAGCTTTCTGCTTAAGATTTATAGTGCTAATGTGAAGAGCATTGACCAATTTAGATTGAGCATTAAAAAAATTCTCTGCCTTGGTCTTGTCTGAACTATTATTATCAAGGTCATTCTGAAGCTCTTCACATTCATCCCTGATAGCTTTGATATCATTTTTATTTCTAGCAATATTCCAAGATTTAAGATTAGATTTAACTAACTGCAAAGTTTTATTGAATTTGTACTGAGCAGTTCCAAACAAAGTATTAGACAAGCTTTTAGACACTGTTTCTCTATAATTTTTTTCATACACCCAACCATTCACAAACCTAAAGGGGGAATTAATAAAGTTCCCTTTACCTGTGTTGAGTGAAACAAGTATAGGTGTATGATCACTTGTGTTTTGAGGCAATGTACTACACTTCACATTTGAAAAGAGATTGATGAAATATTGATTTAATAAGACCCTATCAAGCTTGCAGTGAATATTTCTGAATTCACCTGATTTCCAAGTGAATCTATTACCATGAATGATAGGCTCTATTAGACCTGATTTCATTACAAATTTAGCTACCTTTTCCAGTTTAGAGAAGGGGACAGGATTCCCTCCTCTTTTTTCAGAATTATGAAATATAGTATTGAAATCCCCAATCAACATCCATGGCATGTTAATAGTATAACTGAATTGCTCAATACAATTCCATAGCATGAGTCTGTCATTTTCAAAATTAGAGGCATATATAAAAGTGATCTTTATAACAAGACCACCCTTATTCTGAAATGTGCAGTGAACATACTGCTGATCAATAAAAAAACTGATGAGATTCCAAATGACAGGATTATGTAAAACCATAATCCTACCATTTCCTCCCATCAGATTATTATTGATAATGCTCCAATTTGATAGACTTCTAGCTTGAAGCTCATTAATCCTGATATCACTAAGTTTATGTTCTAGTATCCCTATAATACTGGGTTTATGAACATGTAAGAAATTGGCAAAATCTAATTGCCTTTCAGGGGAATTAAGACCCCTGATATTCCAAGCAATAATATCCATTAATAAAATAAGATAAGGAAAAAGAGTAAAGGATATTACCTCTAAGGTGGACCACTGAACTTTCTGTTGTCCACTCTAACCTCCTTCTGTTTACCACTTCTTTTGAAAATTGTGAAATCAGAAGTCTTTAACTGTTTGTCCCATTTGGTGTTTTTATTAATATACTTTTTCCTGAAATCTTGATCTGTAGAATCCTCTGTCTCTTCTACAGTGCTTATTTCAGATAAACTTCTAGTCCTGCCTTTCTTCCTCTTTTTTGTTGGGGATGCAGGTTTTGATGATTTGGGGGCAACTATTGAGTTCACAGCTTGCTGGATGTTATCATCAGTTATAGCAGATGGCTTTATGGGGGCAAGTCCAGAAGCTAGCAAGCCAAAATCAGTGAAAATAGGATCAGCAGCTAGGAGTTCACTGCAATCTATCTCTTTTCCTTTTGAATTTTTATTATCAGCTTTTGTAATTAAACTTGGGTTCTCCTTTGGGGGGGAGGACTCAATGACCTTTTCATTTTTGTTCCCCTCTGTGTTGTTGTGTTGTTTGCTTGGTTCTGAGATAGTTTCTTGATGAACTGAGGGAGTATTGCTTAATCCTTCCTCTGCTTCATTTTGACTACAGTCAGTTTGTAAGTTCATATCTGGACTTGCAGCTGCTTTTGCTTGCTGAGTAGAACTATCTGCTTTATACCTTTGCTGAGCTGAGTGCATAGCCATGTAATCCTTATCAGCTATGTGAATCTCAGTAGAGTCAACATTCATATCATCAGAGTTGATGCCATTTGATGGCCTAGCATGCTTAGTAGAATCATCAGGAGATTCATGTGAATTTGTTCCAACATCATTATGATCAGGATGCGATCCAAGATTGGTTGGTTCTTTAGGATCTTTGTTCGAATCTTGATTATAAACACAATTTTCTAATGAGTGCCCAAAGCACTTACATGACTGGCACCTATCTGGAATTAACTCATATGAAATCTGCTGTGTTATGACTTCCCCATCCGGCATGAAAACTGTTGCCTCATTGGGGAGGTCAGCATCCGCTCTAATTTCCACAAGAATACGAGCATAACTCAAACGTGTCTCTTTGGCAGTTTGCTCATCCATTTTCAGTGGGGTGCCAACTAAGCTTGCTATTCCGCTAAATATCTCCTTATCCCATAAACGTAAGTTCAACTCAGGAAGTCGGATCCATACAGGCATCGTGTTCAGAATGTCACGATCCAGTATTGATTCTTTGGTCCATTTCTTTAAGATGATAAGTTTACCATTAATGAAATAAGGTCCACCTTGCAGAAGTTTTGCACAATCTTCAGCGTTAGTAAAACGGATAATGAAGAATCCGTTTTCACGCGTGAAGATTTCGAATGTCCCTGTCGGATTCCATGTGCGTACAACGAAGGCCCTAAAATGATGATATGGGGGGCGTTTGCCAAACACATAGGCGACAACACTGAGCCTCCATTTGCTCTCGGTTCTGATGCTAGCCTCCTCGGAAACAATAACCCCCTTTTCTCCAATAGACTCGAACGGAGGAATATAACTAAGATCAAAGGAAGAGTCTTGTCCTCCAGTTTTAACCATATCCGCCCATGATGAAGCCTTTAAGCCTGTAGGCAGGAATTGTTTGTGTTGTTGTTGTGGTTCTTGACCATTTCTTGATATAATTCTGGATTGGGTTTCACTTCTTGATTGAAATCTTTCTCCATTCGAAGCCGGGAACGGTTTTTGCCTTACTTTGACAGGGATTTCAGATGATCCGCCTGCCCCTTGCTTGATGTGTGTGTTTAAACCATTAGTTCCGTGTTGGAGTTGGCCTTGGCCAATAATTTCTTAGGGTTTATGACAGATTTGGGATTTTTCTTTCGATTTACCCTAGTGAACCCATCCTCATCGACCAGAAAATCCGGGGGAGGACGAGGAGTGCTAGCTGAGGAATTAGGAGGAGGTTGAGGAGATGAAGAAACCCCTTTCTGATTAGGGTTGTTGTCGAAAATAGGATTGAGAAAGGACTTGGCAGCCATGGCTAACTTGATTTTTAAGTTCGAGTTAAACTTCCGAGTAGTTGATACTGATGATTTCACAGTTATGGTTAACTTGCCTATGTTTTATGTGTGAGAACGGAAAGCTTGAAATGTTGACAATATGTAAACTGGACAACAACTATACGATCTCATCGGTTGAAGTTAAAAACAATGTATAATAGAGGAATTACTGTTCTTGGTCTGATGATTCCAAACATTGTTCAAGAAAAGTAAATGGAAGCTTCTATCAAATATTGAAACATGAGTGAAATATCAACTCAGAATGGCGTAGGCAAAGGAAAACATCTTTATTACAATTATATGAACGGGCTATCATTCTATATTCAACAAAGCAAGAATGGAAAATACTAAAACAAAGACTCTGAAATTCAAGACCGTCAAACATTGAGTCGTTTATTATAAGCACAGTCAACATTAGATGTAGGCAGCAGCAATGAAAAAATATGCCAGATAGAAAGCAAGCAAAGAGCATCAGCAGTATTCCATGCGGTCACCTTCTCATGTTTGACCTATTCCTGGGCATGATTGTAGGCAAAGACAGTAAGTAAAGAATGGAGACATTGATGATACGTATTTCAGTAAGTAAAGAATCGAGACATTAATGATATGTATTACAGTATATTACGGTAAGGCTTCATATTTGAAAACATCACCAGCTCTACAGTATAATTTGAGACTTCGGGCAAATCATGGCAACTGGAAAATTATTTATAGATAAATGAAAAAACCCAGAAAGAAATTTGTTGGAAACTGAGTGTCAACAGTAAGTCAAAAATGAAGAATGTAAAATAATTTTTCCTTCAATTGAGCGTCGGTATAGTGAAAAAAAATCAGGTCAGACAACTTTTACGTTCATACCCTTTGTGCGCTTCTTTGGACATGATTTCAAATTTATTTTTCAACGTATCCGATGCAAAACAACCAAAGAAAGTTCTAGACTTGGTAATGCTATATGTACCTAAATGTTCATAATATGATCTTTGACCTAAGTTCAAGTGATTCATTTCATTCGTTCAGTACAACAAATTAATTAATAATAACGTGCAACATAATAATTTTGAATCCACAAACTGTATATTCCAACAATATGAACCCATAAATTGATGAAATCTAAGTAAAAACGACATCCACATTGAAGTTCCTTTTGTGCACCTGGATAACTTGCCCAAGTGATGAATGTGTATATGAAATTTAACGTCGTTAATGTAATGTCAATCACTCTTAATTGACAATATTACAAAAATTGAACAAAGCTTATCGTTCAGTTGACGATGATCAAATACCCCCCCCCCCCCCCCCCGCACGAGCACGAACCCCCCCCCCCCAAACACCCATAAATATATAAATATATATATATATATATATTTGTGTGTGTCTATATGGACTAAGCAATAATATTATATCAAACTACTAGTACATATAAAATTTTGATAATTGAATAATAAATTCTAAAATAGTTTTAGTGATAGATAAATAATACAAAAAATACTATATTTTAGAATCTTGATAGTCATCTTTAGTTTCGCAGTCCAAATCCTGCCTACAAATAATAACCACTTGTACTGATTAACACAAAGTATAATATGCCATCTCAAAATATGATCCTCGACTCGGTAATTTTCCCCAATTGTTACCCATGAAATGAAAAAAAAGAAAAGCAAATATGTATTGTTGTCTTGTAACTTATTTGTATTATTAAAGGAAAAAAACAAAGTTGCCTAAGAAGATTAGATCCTTTAATTTTTTGGCAGCCAAAGAATGAGCCGATACATTCATTTGAATTTTAGAGATATCAAAATTCTAATCCTTCCTTTTAAATATAGCAAAAAAAATGCTACGGATAAAAACATGTAAATGGATACACTAAGGAATAATCAGGGAAAAACCATAAATTAAAAATATGAAATCTACGGGAGAGACACTGGGGCAGTTCAAGGCAGAACCTTTTTCAAAGTGGCATTCATAGAAGGGTAAATAAGAGATTGAAAAAAAAAGGTTAAAATTCATATACTGGGCAGTGTACAAAAGATAAGAGATGCAGTTTTAAACATAAATATCCTACCAGTATAGCATTGAAGTGGTGATGAGATTAGTGATTTGTAAAGATGTATAAAGGTCACAATGTAAATCCAAGATGATGAAAAATTAAAGCTAGCAATTTAGGCATACCGTTTGTATATTGGGCCATATCATTAAATTTATACACATTAATAATTTAATATAATGTATTGTTCCTAATTACCTATATTGTTTTATCTATTTTTACTTGATAGATTATGGTTTTATAGTTTGATCTCATCAAATTATCTCATGTTTTCATCTTCTATTATCCAATTTTATTGTCTTAAATCGATACTGCCACTAAAATTCATAAATTTATTGTTACTGTACAGAATTAAAAATTACCAAATTGGGTAATTAAAATCTTATTGTATACATGACGGTTGTTAATGTTTGATTTCATGTGGTTGCCCCTTGCTTGTTTATTGTAAATGTATGCTTTTTTTGCTTATCTTACAGTTTTGCAGTTTCGTTGATATTTTGCCAATAAATATATACACCAAGTTTACTAGTTGTTTGTTTTTCTTTATATTGATATGCACTTCTTATAAAAAAACTTACACAACCTATTTCATTGTATTGAAATTGGAAACAGATCGAGTAAAATGATGCCTTTGCTTGAAAGTAGATTAAATTTTTCCTTTTTTTTCTTGGTTCAAGTAATTAATTTAGTGATAGTATGCACTTTGTGCTTGATTATGTAACATGATTGACTTTGCGACAAATCATATTTGTTTTACCTGCTTTTAAAAAAATTTAATGAAGGAAGAAACTGATTCATATGAGAGAACACAAAGCATGTAAACAGATTGCTAATTATGAAATAATTCAACACGCAAAATTTCAGAACTAAAGGTGCATTCTATTACTAAGCAAAAAATATACTTCTAATTTATTGAGTAGGTCCCATATGCTTCTTTCTTGAAGTCATATTTTTTTAAAAGAAATAATACATAAGTATACTAAAGCCAAATCTTAAATTCCCATATAAAAATGTGACAAAACCAAAACAGTACAGGTTTCTACTATCTAATTTTCTTCTTCCTTTTTTATTTGTTGATCACTGTCGTATAGCTAAAGATGTATAGAACGATACCTTTTTTAATATATGTTGTTTTATGGCTACATAAAATCCTCTTATTTTGCCAACATTACCGTAGTCGAGCTATTATATTTAGTTTATCAAAAAAGATTGAACCATATAAATCAAAAGAGGGACGACTAAATAGGGAAAGTGGAAATTAAGAAGTTTGAGCTTCTTGTTTAACTTATATATACCGAAAGAAACAATTATGGAAGCAGATTATCGAGGGAGTCATGTGACACGTAAAGCATTGAAACTTCAGATTGAAAAATTATAACATGGTTTAAGAATTTTTTTAAAAAAAGAAAGATAAATTAATGATATCAAATTAGATACAAATCGGTTAACATCTAATCAGAATCGACCTTTTACATAAATTGATAGGCATGGGGAACTGACAAAATATTCAACTCACGTATGTAACAGGTACGCTATTTCTGAAAATGGTAAAAGAATTTAATTTTTGGAAATATTCAACTCAATTTTTTTATAAATGGGTTCTTTCATAGTAAAAAAAGACTGATCAAGGTAGACAAAAATAACCGAATTTCAACGGTTTTTATAAAAGATAATGGTTTGTATCATTGTTAAAACTATTAAAAGTTGTTTCATGCTAAGAAGCTTGAAAGCATTTTTTTGTTATAAATCCATCAAATTATGTCAGGCAAATGCATCGGGTGGTTATATCTCAACTGCCAAAGAGGTCTAAATGCATTATGCATGTGGGTAAATAAATTCGTGCAAGATCGTTAAAGTAACTTTATCGCCGTTTGTGAAAGGGGATTAAAAAGAGTATCATAATAACTACAGGATAGAATAAAGCCACATGTAAAAATACGGAAACAATACAAATATCATATATTAATTATTTCAGAACCAATTATTTCCTACATATGAAAGAAATTATTTCTCATACCAGTATGATGGTTGTTTGCTCACTGTACATTTGCAAGCTTCAATTGAATGAAAATAACAGTTGCCGTAAAATAGTAATGCATGTACAACATCCAGTCTCATAAGTATGTTCTATAAATATGCTAAATTGATATGTCATAATCATGTTTTTGTTTTTTAGTGTAAAAAAATGGGTACAGTAGAAGGAAAAATACTTGTACTCGACTAGGACCAAGGAACTCCCTTTCCTATACCTTTCTTGCCTTTGACACAATCATAGGATCAATGAACTTTCACTGGTTGTGCTAGAGAAGGATGAGGAACTGTACTCACACCACCTTCCAATTCCTTGTAGTGTAGATATCACATCATTCAATTATTTCTCATGCAACATATCCTCTTTCCCATATATTAGGTTTTGAATAATCAACTTCCAGCCGATATGATCTCCAATAACTTGTTATGTTTTTCACTCCATTTTCTGCTATGTCTTCCTGCAAGAACCAATATTGAGTTTGAAACTACCATTTTCTTAACAGACTCTATTGGAATAGAATGATGTAATAAGAAAAGGTTTAAGGACAGTGGATAGAATTCGTTGCTTCAGTGAGAAAGCGTCTGTAGTTTAGTGTATGTATAACTAAATTTTGAGAAGCTTTTCACTTATGAAATTTTGTTTGTGAGGCTAAAATCTTTTCCCCATTTTGTTTGTTTATTGAATTTAATGACATTTATAATTGCACATTTCTTGACTTTAGTTTGGGATGCAATTTTGGGTTCATACTATCGAATACTTTCTTAAAATGCATATATGGTCATTTACCCAAAAAAATGTAGGTCTCTGGTATGATAATGAAAAATTCCTCTGCAGGACTTGGTTAAGCACAGTAAGATCTAATTTTTACATTAGTTAATACAACCTTATCAAAAATTCTTTTTCAAAATCGAGTCACAAGTTTCAAAAGGATTTCTAATAATTATTTACATCTAAAAAGTTTCATTTTCATAAATTTATAACTAATATTTGCTTAAGCATTAAACTGGCTCGAGGTAGTGTTATTTTTTTTAAAAAAAATTTGATCTTCTATGTAGCATGGTGGATAAAATAATAATTTATATAGATCTACATCTAGGAACATAAGAAGTAAATACTCCAGTGATCATGTTGTCAAACTCTACAATATTTCTGTTCGTAACCAAAACTGTACATTTTTTTTAAAGAGTGATAGCATTCATATGACACACGTCACAGACTAAGAAATCGGAAGTACTCCAAATTTGTTTAATTCTTTCTAAAACGCTGCATGCTCACTATAAGTTATGCCCTTATTTTAAGGTTTTTTAGAGCATTACTTAGATCCTAAGGTCAGCGAGAGCCAAAAACTAAAATATTCCAGCTTACGTGATTTGATAGGCAACTAACCCAAATTTATAGACATGCGGGGATTTATGGTTATATGTTTCTGTCCTTACAATACTTGTTAGAGATGCCTATGTTGTAATAACCAATATTGTCTTTTAACCACGAAAATTCACAGAAAAGAAAATTTACTTCATGCGTAAAAATGAATCATAAGTTCATGTGTAGTTTAACATGACATCAAGCACGAATAGAGGCCAGTAGATTGATTTAATAATAATGCATCATTTTGAGCTATAACTCAACAAATGGAATATTATTTATTTCCTCAAATACCCAAGTAAAACTAGAAAACAACATAAAAATTAAACTTTCTTCATAGCTAAAACTTTCTATATATCAAGTAAATAAACTACAGTGAACGAATTGTAATACTTGTAATTTAGATTTCCTTAGTGACATGCCTAAAAAAGCTTAAGTGTAACCAAACATATAAATGGAACTTTCTTCAGGGCTAAAACCTTGTGCATTTCGAGTTGAATAAAATTGAGTCCATGTATCGAACAGAGTATTCCACATACATTTAAGATGAAGATAGAACAATTAATTCTTACCAAGATATATAACCGTAATGGATAATGGAAGTGTAGCAACGATTGTGACGATGGTATAAATTTGTAGGGAAAAAAGGGACAAAATAAGTCACATCAATTATTAAATGTGTATTGCACAGTGCTCAATTCATATGATATCTCTTAGTATAAAACAATTTTACCAGACAGTTAGTATTGAATGACATTACATCATTAACAACACTTCTAGTGCACACAACTCCAACCATAATGGAAGTCGATCATATAGATATAATACTGTACCATACATTTGAAGAGAAAATGCTAATTTTTAGAGATAAATATGTTGAAATTCAACTAAATGGGGAATAGTCAAGTGTTCACCATGCTAACACTTCATTAAGACGGTATTGAATATCTTAAATTATCAACATAATTGAAAATGTATTTGTAAACATCATATTAAAAAAAAAGTTGAATATAGGTTGTAGCTTTATCTAAAGCTTCACAGTTAAAGAGAATACTTTTCTGCATTTATATCATCTAGTACAAAGCAGACTTCTAAAGTTTATTCAACTTCAAAAGGTAATCCAAAAGGGAAATTTTGAGGTAAATACTAATGGGTAATAATTGAATTTTCATTTATCTAGAAACAGGTAAATACTAATCTAAAATGAAAATTCATTGCAAGTTTTACACGATGAGTAGGAAACGCAGTAATCAAAACTACCTCAATAGAAAAATTGGTGATCACCTGAAATGAATTTAAAGAAGACTGACGCTTGGCATCGATAGGATGAGTAAGAGCAAAAGCGCCATCAGGATGGCGTCAGCCACCTACCGATTCATCGCTCAGATCCAAAGCCGGAGGAAACGGGTAATCGAAGACCATGGAGTGATGGTGATTATAATCGGCTGTTGTGGTGAATCAAATCTATCAACCGATTCATTGCAGGAGATAATTTGGTTTAGGGTGGATGAGGAAGAGCGAAAGCGCCATCGGGATGGCTTCAGCTGCCAACCGATTCATCGCTCAGAACCAAAGCCAGAGAAAACCGCTAATCGGAGACCATGGAGCGATGATGATTATAATCGGCCGTTGTGGTGAATCAAGTCTATGAACCGATTGAAGGGAGATAGTTAGGGTTAGGGCGGACAAAAAACTGTAAATAAAATGGGGTTATTTGTTTGGTATAAAATGGGAACAAATGCGAAGCGAGTAGGTAACGTTCCGCTGAGACCTTCGGGTTTCGGAGTACGCGGGACCTTTGGTTTTAAAAACATCAGAATCGCTGAGGTTTGAGTATTTCGAACTCAGTAATTATAATATAGTATGGATACACATATATAATATGAATTATATATATATATATATATATATATATATATATATATATATATATATATATATATATATATATATATATATATATATAATATGAATAAGTATCTTGGTTCCATTTCAGTCATGAAATCCTTGTCACTGCTAATGATTCTTATCCTCCCTTTGCCTTTTTGTTTACCGTTCTCTTTTATTTTGTTCTTGATGGAAAGAGAGGCCAGTATCTGTTTTATGGACTGTTATATTGCAGTTATCTTATCAGAAAAGAAACTGCTCCCTTTTTTATGCATTGTTGCGTTTCTTTTTCAAATTCAAAAGAGTCCATGATTGCAGCAGTAATATAACTGCATTATGTATAGAAAACTGTAAATGTTGTTTCAACACAAAAGGAATATATTAAACATAATTAGGCAAGGGAAGAGGGACAATAAACACCCCAAATTTTTACAACTTCAATCGAAACCAATCCATCACGACATCGACTTTAATGTTAAAATTCCAACACATAATATGAACTTAATTTTCACTATTAAACCACAAGACACAAAGGCCACATGAACATCAAAATATTCTTACACCATGCGCTAATCCATCCTAAAGTTGCAACATAACAATATATTTAGTAACACCGTATGCTATAATTGGAAATATAACGTATTCTACTTCTTCAACCAATGCCATATATATTTGCATACCCTACTATTAGAACCTAAAGAAGTCCTATATACTCTGGGATCTAAAGTAGAAAAATGAGACAGTTTTGAAGTTCTGGAACCGACATATTATCTGGCAGTTTGTTCTGGTGAGATGCTTGTTTGATTAGGAATATGAAACCATGACACAAAAGAGTTAAACACTATGCAGAAAAAGAGTTAAACACTATGAAGAAAGAACAATAGTATATGAAAAAAAAATGAACATTGTAGCATTTCAAGCAAAAGTCTATCCTCGTTTTACACTGTATGCAGAGCATACAAAAACAAATTTCCAATTTGCAAGGAAACTGACACAAATTTAAAATCAACAATACTTGTTTGAATTTTCATAGTAAATATATAGCATTAAAACAAAAGAGTTTTGAGCAAGAGGAACACATAAAACTATGACCGACAATGCTAATGGAAACAGAAAAAGGATCGTCATCCTACATGAGAATTGACTGCAAGATTAGTGGTATTGCCTTGCAAGGTTGACTTGTTCGATGTAAATATACATCAATTAAAAAAACTAAATTATGTTGAATAAGGGGAGCACATATAACTACGACCAACAATGTGTTTAGCAAGAACAGTAAATAATAAAAGCAACTACCTGAATGACATTTCATATTTCACGAGGATTTCAAATGAATATAGTAGAATAAAATGGACAATCAACGTACATGGAAATTGACTGCAAGATTAGAGTTATTCCCTCTAAGGCACACCAATTCTTCTATATCTAGATTCAGTGTGGCCCCGTGTTCCAACCAATCAGAGCCTCCTGATTTCTCTTTTTTGCTTTTAAATCCCTAAATTATTTTTGTATTTAAATGCAAAAAAGTAGAAATGAGGAAATTTGATTGGAGGTACATGGAGAAATAGGGGAAATGGGTACAAAAGAATCAAGGTGTGAAGAGTTATTTTCATTTTGTTGTTCTGAACAAATTCCCTCTCCCTTTTCCCCTCTTAAAAGTTGTGATGTACTGGGATCCATAATTGACTTCTGAATTTCTTTTCCATGCTCAGTGATAATTGTTCCTTCTCCGGGTTCAATAGTTCTTGATTGGAGTAATTGGCTAGCTGATCAAACTCCGCTCTGCCAAAAATGCATGGTAAGATTTTATGGAAATAACAAAATAAGAAGAAATATATATACCTAGTGAAATTATTGGCCGAGCTACGCTTGCCATAGATGCATGGTAAGATTTTATATATGGACAAACTACTGTGCATCTAATGTCTGATGGTTATTTTTTCTATTACAATATGGTTCGACGTGAACTTCACCACCAGGATGCAACAAAATGTAGGCATAAATATAATACATCTTGTTGCATTGCCATTACATAATAACAACAAAATGATGACTCGGTTTTAACTGATTTGAAATTATGCAGTAACTAGAAATTAAGTCATAAAGATGTGTAGCTAAATAGCATCGACATGATGTATTTGCATCTTAATTATAATGTGGTTAATCCTATATGACACGACTTTATTTGCATCACTGTGAAGCTGTTAGAAACTGCACCATAATAATGTTGTTAAAATTACTACGTTTTCAAATTAAACAGTACTAGCACAATTAAGTGGAAATTTAATTCATAAGTTTTCAATTAAAAATTTACTACGCAATCAAAAAAAGTGAGAGAGATTTTCAGAAAACATGCATAATAGGAAAGTTTATAGTAATTGTAATCTAATGGTGAAATTTAAACTCGATTAATTTTCCAACAGTTATCGCATTTTAAACTAAAATTAAATAAGGTTGGGGCAACATATTTGTTAGGATATGATGTTAAAGGAGTATTCGATGAACCGAAAATGCTACCTAGTGAAAGTCTTCTGCTTCAGCAGCTGCTCGATGTCAAATGCTCCATTCAAGCTAGAAGTTGGTTCTTACTTTTGCAATCGTCTGCTGCATTCAAGCTGGTATCAAGGGTTCCATTTGTCTAGCTGTCACACTGGTGGCATTATCCATAATATTACCACCAGATTCAGGAGCCACATCTAAAGGGTTTTATAACTGTACGTTTTAAGTGAAGCAAAAACAGTAATACCGTTATTATGCCAGATTTATGTATATTTTACAGAAAATAAAGAATCAAAGCGGTAAGCATACAGGATACTTAACACAAAATATCAAGAATGAGTGATAATATAATTTACACTAATACAATTACTTACAAATATGTCAAGTTATGTTCACATCAAACTAATACTTAACAGCCTTATGGTAAGATAAACTTTCCTAAAAGAAAAAAATACTAAGATAATATAGCAATAAACAAAATTAACCAAATATACCTACTGTATACTGTTGGAAAATAATAATGAAGATCAAGTATAATAGGAATTTTCATGGAAAAAATGGGAATTGAAGCTTGAATGAATTCAACTCATATTTGTATATGCTAGAAATGGGAAATGGAAGAATATACATTCATGCCATATTTGTATAAACTAGAAATGTGACCTAGAGATACAACCTATGTTTTCAGGGGAATCAACCAAATAATACTGAAATTAAGAATGAAAGATAATGCTTTTTACACTTGAAACCATAGATTTGAGAAATATTCCCCGGCATGGGTGTGCAACAAAATTGATTCTAATAGTGCAACTTGGCAATCAAATCCCAAACGTCACAAAATCTATTACTAGACTAGTGATATATTTTTATGGAAAATTTTGTAAGGGTTCAAATAGCCAAAGTTGAAGATAGATAGTAAGGTGGATGCTAAATGTGGTTATCAATAAGATCAGTGCACTCTCCTGGAATCTAGCAAGAAACGTCACATACCCAAAGTATAGAGAAGGCTCATGTCATGTAATCTTAGAAAAGTGGATATGTGTACAAATTGTGTAGATGAAGTGCATCATAGAATCTCAAAGACATGATAAGAAGTAGGCACAGGGATAACACACAAACAAGTATAATCAAAATGACATGTGTTTTAAATGACAAGAGTTTTTTCTTCTTGGGCGTTATAGATTTCAAAATTACACATTGGCAATATGTTACTGCGCTGGGCACATATGCACAGCCAGTATTAATATTTTTTTTCTTAATGTACATGTTAGATTAAAATTTGGACCTAACACCCAAATTGTTATGAACTGTAGAGAATTCTAAATGAGGAACAAGAAAAAAGAAAATAACACTCAGAATTTATAGTGGTTCGGCGTTAACGAGCCTACGTCCACTTTATATCTTATTGATTATGCTTTAAAAGCTAGTACAACAGTGATTTCTCTCAATATTTCAGTGGTTTGACAACAATGGCGGACTCAGTGTTCACTATTGCCAAAAAGATCCCGAAAAATGCCAAGTCCTGGGCTATTTATAGCTGATTTTGTCAGGCGGATCGCAGACACGTGGCACGAATCCCGAGATTTTCGGATCGCATCGCCACCATTGAAGAAACAGTCAAACTAGCCGTTGTGAACAGATGTCGCCAGATCCGTGCGATTCGGATCGCTGAAGACCAGCTCGTGGCTGAACGGGTCAGAGGGTTCGGTTCGTTACAAGGGATCGGATCGCCTGGAGGTGCCGTTCGTCGACGAGATGGGAGCGATCCGTTCCTAGGCGAGTCGATAGAGCGCGATCCATTCCTGAGCGAGACGATGACGTGCGATCCATTCTTCCACTTTCTTGGGGGACTTGGTTTCCTGATTTCCTTTTATGAATGATCCTGGATGGCTTGGTCAAAAAGCGAGCCAACATTTTGCCCCCTCGAAGTATGTTTTATTGATGATGAAACATGCTTCGAAGATGCTTATTGACTCTCTCCTGAAGGGATGCAAGTTTACAGTCGCATCGGTTCAAATTGACACATGGATGAATCGGATCGCCATAGGGCGACACGGTCCGATTTGGTCATCTGCTCGTCGCGTGTTGAGTTCCTAGGGTCTTGTGCGATACGGGGCGCATCTTCCTTCGAGTCGTATCGGGCTCTGAGTTTTGTGGGCCGTCATTTCAAAGCGGTCCGTGGGCTTCTTTGCGATTCCATCTCTGGATCGTGGCCTGTGGGGCGCTTCGTGGACCGAATAAGACAAAGGAGGGGGAGACAAACGGTCACCTTCTTTGCCTATATAAGCCGACGCTCCCCTCTTCATTCTCCTTCTTTTTCCTCTCTGCTGAATCGTCTCGCGCGAGCTATCGAAAAACGAATCCAACCTTTTAAAACTTTCGAAAATCCAAGAATTCTCTCAGTTTTTAGAAAGGTAACTTTATAGAAAGCACTCTCATACTACTTTTCTGAATTTCTACGGCTGATTCCAGAGAGAAACAATATAAATCCGCTACTTTCCGAATAAATCACCAAGTCGCCATGGCCATTTGAACGTGGAGCTCAGAACTTGAGGATGGGAAGAAGATGAGGAAGAAGAAGGATGCAGAAGGAGAAGGCCGACTCGGATCGTGGTCAATGATTGAGGACGGAAGCAAGTGGCGAGACGAAAGATTGAGATGGCAACCAAGGGTCGTATCACGGTAGTCGCAACGGTTCGTGAGGGAGCCTTCCCTTCGTCCGGCGATTCGATGAGGGGCGAACTCTCTGCTCTACGATCCGGAAAGGGGCGATCCCTCTGCCGTGCGAGTCGAAGGGGGCGATCCCTCTGCTATGCGAGTCGAAGGGAGCGATCCCTCTGCTATGCGATCCGTCTCACGGCTGGTGATACGAAGAAATTTCAGTCTTTAATCAGCGCCTTGTCGCTAAAAACTCTGGACAGTTAGGATAGAGCCTTGATGTTGATCTCTCTGGACTAAATGACTTCATGATTTGACGACATATGACGACTAACGACCTTTAATAACCTCGACTGCGTTCATGTTTTATTATCGTTTTTAATAATGCGCACACACAAGCACACACAGCACCACTTGCACACACGGGGGACGGGTAGTGTTGATCTTATCGTTCATATTTTCTCGTCCTAGCAGCAATGTCAAACGACCACTCTTCCTCAAGATCTGTAGCCGAAACGGAATCCGAGACTCCTGAACAGCATAATCCTCAAATTCCTCCAATCAATCCAGAAGGTGAAGATTCTGGGTCTGAATATGAAGCCACAGAATCAGATCCGACAGAAAGTACGTCATCCAGCAACAACTCCGAGTCTGACGAGCGAGCTCCGGACGAAATTCCAGGCGTAGTCGGGATAGATAAATTCTCTGATTCTTTAGCGTCCAAGCTCGACGAGATAAAACTCAAGAGAATCTGCTTAAGACACGGCATTCCTTGGGACGATGTCTTGACACCTGGAAGCGAAGACAGACCCCATCTAGCACCGGAAGGGTATATGTCGATCAGTCGGACAATGTGTCTAGTAGGAGCTATTCCTCCGTTCCCTCCAATTGTCATTGAAACTCTGAGACGATTAGGCATTGCCCCGATGCAGCTTCATCCAAACGCCTACGCGTCTCTATACTCTTTATATGTTGCTTATGCGGAAATCTTGCACGCCGAACTCAAATTCAGAGACCTGGTGTTCTTCTTTCTCTTCAAGCACCGTTCTTCTGCAACTCCCAACTTTTCCTTTTTTGAATCAGTGGCGAACAGGAAAATTCTGTATGACGGATACAGCAACATCGGGGATCCTAAGTCTGACTGGTTTTACATAAGAAGACAGACTGGATGCTCACGGAGATGGCTCAAATCAAGTAAATTTTGATCGCCTAGTTGAATATCTTGCTTGGGGAGTCTAAGTAATAATATTCTTCCGCTTTTTCCTTTGTCTTAAACAGATCATGTCTTCCCGAAAACAGAGGGTGCATTATACAACAACCGGTTATCCATTCTTTTGCAAAGCATATCCGACTTTTTAAGGATTAAAAAATGCATTACGGATGACAACCTTCATAAGCATCGCCTCTTGGATAGGAAATTTGGACTTGGAACCGGTGGCAAACCTTATAAATATGTGCCCCCGACGGAAGGAGAGGGAACTTCACAAGCGGTGGAGACAACCAAATTTCACAAAAGTCCTTCTCCGATAGTCATCCAAGACGACGAAGACTTGAATGTATACAGGGGGGATGAGTCCCGTGGTGATGCGTCGAAGGAAATCCCTACCTCTGCTCCAATGGAAACTGTCGGTGATGACGAATTGACAGAAGAACAGTTATTCGACGAACTGAATAAAATCCCTCTGCCCGACATTGAATACACGGAAAAAGACTTCGGCGAGGAGCCTTTCTTTTCTGCTCCCGAAGAGGCGGCTGATTCAACAAGGGGACGTGAAACGGGCCAGACGAGCCTGTCTCCAGGCCCGGGTCTGTTAGGGGGAATTATATGGGATGCACACCTCACACACACTGCCTGACCGTGCACTATTATGTTGTGGATATTCAATGTGATAATATGCTCTTCTTTTCTTTTTTGCAGGAGCGATGTCACGCAGGAAATCTTATTCGTACCGTTCTCTTCGCGAAGGCACCCCCAGCCTTCGTTCGGGTACTGAGCGCCCTCGCGGTCCCTCTCATAAGCCGAGCTCTTCGCAACCTCGATCTCCACCCAAATCAACCTCTACCAGGCCTTCGAGTCATCCAACAATTCCGACCGGGGGGAAGACACTTCCAAAAGAGTTGACTCCTCCAAAGAGTGCGCCTTCCCACAGTCGGTCGTCCAAAAGGCGTCACGAATCCAAAGATGGGGACAGAGATTCATCCAAAGATACTGAGCAAGAGAGAAGTAACATTGTCCCCACCAGCCAACCAGAATTAGCTGCCGCCGGGTCACGGGACTACGTTCACGGTCCTGAAATCCAAGGTAGGCTGGAAAAGCTACGGGAACAATTTCCAGGAATGTTCTTCGATAGGATGGTCTTTGTTCCTGCCTTGGAACTAGTTCCTAAAAACTGGGATAAAGAAGTTATCGGGCATATCCGTCACGTGGCCAAGTAGTACGAGGCAATGAAAAAGCACGCACTTAATCTTTCGGAGGTCATTCGAACACTCGAAATAGAAGCTCACAGGTCTAAAGCAAAACTCGAAAATAATGAAAGGGCTAGGACAAAGTTAGAGAAGGACCTGGAAGACGCTCAAGCCCAGCTCGCTTTGGCACAGAGAGACGCCGCGAACTATAAAACTGAATTAGAAAATGCCAAGCAGCGCTTTCATTCAGAACTGGATTCCAATAGCCAGGAAAAAATGGCCTTAAAAAAGGAAGTTGAAGACCTCAGAATGACCAACATCGAATTGGTAACGGCACAAGGCCATTTTTTGACGGAGAAGGCTGCTTGGGAGGCGGAAAAAGCGAGCCTAAAAGAAAGGCTGGCTCTGGCAGAGGCGGAAAAAGTGATTTTGAATGATCAGGTGGCAGACGCGGAGGGACGGGCAGCTCTTGCCGAAAAGAACGTTGAGAGCGCCATTGAAATGGCCACTGCCTCCAACAACAAACTCCTTGAAAGAGAGAAAGAAATCGAGGGGTTTGAGGAGATGATCTTTGATTTCCTCGGTCAGGTTCTCAAAACTCGCAATATCTCATGGATCCCGGATTATCATGTTACTTTGGCCAACTTATGGGATGCCATCGTGGAAGGCGAAAAACATAGACTAGGGGTCGAAGAGATCGATGAAGATGAATTGATGAAAAGCATCCTAAGGGACAACGAGCCTGAGGATCTGGCAGAGGGCCGTCGCTTAATCCTGGCGGAAATGGAGAAGGAGAGAACCATGGCTAAAGGCAAAAGCAAAATTGACGAAGGTTCCAGCTCCGCCGCCAAGTCTAAAACCTCCGAAGTCGAGGAGTATCACCCAGACGATCCGCTAATCCCCTTAGGCTTAACTCCCGTGGTTGTTGGAGCATCCTGATCTACTCAAGAGGGAGTATCTGCTGAAGGTACCTTTCTCTTTTCCCAACAATTTGCTAAAGCGATCTCGAATTATTGTCGTCTGATAGGACAACCCATTGAATTAGTAACGTGTGTCTCTCATAATGCAGGTGGCGAGCCCGCCGACAAGGGTGTTGGAAAGGAGAGAGAAGTGGAGGAGGGGACCGTCCTGCCGGGTGCTAAAATCGATGTTTTAGAGCGAGTCGAAGCCGCAACAGCTGAAGGAAGCATCTCGGTGCCTAGCGCCGACGTATCCAAAGATGCTGAGACTATCGAGGCTTTAAAAGACTTGGATGGTCGGCACGTGGATGACGAAGAGGATACCACCGGCACCAAGAAAGCCGACGATGATGATGATGATGAGGAACCTCTGGCCAGCCGAAAAATCAGACAAGAGAAAGAGTTGGCTTTGAAGAAGGTGGGGGATGAGGCTTTGGATGTGGTTCCTCTTGCAGAGTTCGATCCCAAAACTGGGATGATTATGAAAATCCAATCCAAGTCCATCAGCCGGCAACTTCACTTTGCAAACCCTGATGACTTCCCGGCTTCCCTCTCCGGCAGAAGCAAGGGAAAAGATGGGGGAGAGGAGACCTCAGAGGAGTTAGATGCTCCCCTCGTGGACAAGCAGAAAAGGAAGAAGGGGGATCCATCTGAAGCCGACAAGGAGAGGCTGGAGAGGCAGAAGCGAGAGAAGATATCAAAGCATAAATAGGATGTTTATTGATATTTTGTCTTTTAAGCTTCCCACTGGCCAGGAAGTGTAATTGTGAGACTGGTCCTCACTTTTGTTTCTAACTTGTTTTCACTTTGCTGATTTGCAGTACGTAAACAAGGATTTGTTTCTTCTTACATCATTGTGTACCTGTATTCATAGAAACTTTCCACGTTTAGTCGTTAGCCAACTATTAATAATTATAAGTCAGTCAATCAACAGGAAGAAGAATGTTCATGCTATGTTACACTTGTTATATCAAAGTTTAGTGTTCGCATAGGAGCGCGTGATGCCCCCATAATCAATTGTTAGAGTTTTATGCTTGGCGATTCGTTCGTTCCCCGATCCTTCAGCGGGGAAGGAGCTACTTCTCAGCGCTCAATCGAAGACGCCTTTATACTCTCTCTCTCTCTGGAGAATTAGAGTTCGAGCTCAGCGATTCATTCGCTCCCCGATCCTTCAGCGGGAAAGGAGCTCTTTCCCAGCGCTCAATCGGAGACGCTTTTATACTCTCTCTCTCTCTGGAGAGTTAGAGTTCGAGCTCAGCGATTCATTCGCTCCCCGATCCTTCAGCGGGAAAGGAGCTCTTTCTCAGCGCTCAATCGGAGACGCTTTTATACTCTCTCTCTCTCTCTCTCTGGAGAGTTAGAGTTCGAGCTCAGTGATTCATTCGCTCCCCGATCCTTCAGCGGGAAAGGAGCTCTTTCTCAGCGCTCAATCGGAGACGCTTTTATACTCTCTCTCTCTCTCTGGAGAGTTAGAGTTGGCGCTCAGCCGCCTGCGATCATGCATGCTCCTCAAACCCGTCTCAGGTTTACATTTTAATCCAAGCTCCGAGGATTAAAACCAGTCGGACAAGCAGCTAGAGCATTTACCAAGGCTTTGGGTTCCTCTGATTAGTTTATGAGAGGAACTGTCGGCACCGGACTTCAGGTACCTGCATTATTCACACTGATTTTCATAGGCAAATAAATAAAGATGCAATAAAGGTAAATGACACACAGTATTTTTATAGTGGTTCGGTCGAATCATGACCTACGTCCACTTTATAATCTCTTGCTTTAAAGAATCAGACTGTTCTAGGCGAGTCATGCCCTGTACATAGTTTTTTTTTTTTAACAAAGCAAAAGAATAAGTTTGAAGCTTCTCATGTTAAATATGGCCGTAGATGTTGGGCATTCCACACTCTGGGGATTTCCTTTCCATCTACGGTTGCCAGCTTGAAGGTTCCATTATCAAGCTTGCTGAGAATAGAGTACGGTCCTTCCCACTTCGCTCCCATATGAGTTGGGGGTGGAAAGACACGTTTCAGAACCAAGTCTCCGGGTTCCAAGGTTCGGGTTCGGACCTTTTTGTTGTAATATCGGGCGACCTGTTGTTTGCATCTCAGAGCACGCAGGTCGGCTTCATCCCTCTTTTCTTCGATCATATCCAGGGACTCAAGGAGCAATTCATTATTGGACATTGGATCATAATAGGTCACCCGATGAGAAGGTACCTTTATCTCAATCGGGATGACTGCTTCCGTTCCAAAAGCAAGGGAGAACGGGGTATGTCCTGTCGCTGATTTATATGTCGTTCTGTAGGCCCATAGTGCCAAGGGCAATTCGTCAGCCCACATGGCTCTAGCCCGCTTCATTCTTCTTTTCAGAATGGACTTAATTACTTTATTTACAGCTTCGAATTGCCCGTTCGATTGTGGGTGTGCCACGGAGGTGTATCGATTCTCGATGTGGTATCTTTGGCAGAAGTTTCTGAATTCAGCACTATCAAATTGAGTTTCGTTGTCTGTTATCACAATTTTTGGAATCCCGAATCGACAGATGATGTTTCTCACGATGAAGTTGATCACCCGTTTAGTTGTGATCGTGGTTAGTGGTTCTGCCTCGACCCACTTAGTGAAATAATCTACAGCCACAATGGCGAACTTTGCTCCGCCCCTCGCTATCGGGAGACTTCCTATGATATCAATTCCCCACATAGCAAAAGGCCATGGACTCATTATTGTTTTTAACTGGCTCGGAGGCGCCCTAGGTATCTTTGAAAACCTCTGGCACGCATCACATCGTCGTGCATATTTTACTGCATCCTTGTTCATGGTAGGCCAGAAGTAACCATGACGCAATATCTTTTTCGCCAAGGTTTGCCCCCCAGTGTGGTCGCCACATTCGCCTTCGTGGACTTCTTGCAGCACACGTTTGATGTCATCGTGGGCTATGCACCGAAGGAGGGGCATTGAATACCCTTGTCTATAAAGGATTCCGCCTTGCAGCACGTATCGGGCGGCTTTACGAATCACTTTACGCCTCTCGCTTTTCCTGGTCGGAAGCGCTACATCCATTAGGAAATTCCTTATAGGAGTCATCCACGACTCCTTTTCTGGTTCCGTCTCCATTACAAGGTCGATTTCCATCTGATCAATGCTGGGAGACCGAAGTACTTCAACGGGGGCTAGCCCTATCACCTCAGGATCGTTAGAACTAGCCATCTTTGCCAACTTATCTGCCTGCTGATTTTCTGACCGCGGAATATGAGATATGCTGTAGTGATCAAACTCATTCAGCAGCTCTTTCACTTTCTTTAAGTATAGAATCAATCTTGCACTTTTAGCTTGGAATCTCCCAGTAACTTGGTTCACAACTAACTTGGAATCGCAGAAGATGTCCAGTTTTGTGACTTCTAGTACCTTTGCAACCTTTAATCCGGCTATCAGAGCTTCATATTCAGAATCGTTGTTAGTGGCCTGAAACTCCATTCGGATGGCATAAGTTATCAATCGTTTCTCGGGGGTTTCAAGCACTATTCCAGTGCCGGATCTTTCGTTATTTCTAGCACCATCAGTATATAATCTCCAGACATTAGGGTCGAAAAGTAACTTTGAGGGTTCCACTTCTTCGTCTGCTATGTCTTCTTCAGGAACAGTGAATTCTGCTATGAAGTCAGCTATCACTTGCCCCCGAATTGATCGTCTAGGCTGAAAGTTCAAGTCAAATTGACTTAACTCAATATTCCATTTGAGTAATCTCCCAGACGCCTCTGGTCTCTGTAGAACTTGCTTGAGTGGGTGATCAGTATATATGATAATAGGATGTGCTTGAAAGTAGTGCCGAAGTTTTCTGGAGGCAATCAGTAAACTATACGCCAGTTTTTCTATCCGTGGGTAATTACTCTCTGCCGCTGTTTATTTTTTGCTCACGTAATACACAGGTCTTTGGACCTTTTCCTCTTCCCTTACCAATGCTGAGCTGATGGCATGAGATGATACTGCCAAATACACGAATAAATCCTCGTGGTCTATTGGTTTAGATAGAATTGGAGGTTTCTCCAAGTGTTTGAGCAAATTCTGAAACTCTTCCATGTAGTCAGGTGTCCATTTAAAGTGGCGTTTTCCTCGCTTTATTAATTCGAAGAATGGGACGCACTTATCCGTAGCCCTGGAGATAAATCTGCTTAGTGCGGCCACTTTTCCGGCAAGGCTTTGCACATCCTTAATTTGCCTAGGTTCCTGAATGTTCCTGATTGCCGTGATCTGGTCCGGATTAATCTCGATACCGCGCGAACTGACAATGAATCCTAAGAATTTTCCAGAAGCAACATCGAATGAACACTTGGTGGGATTGAGTTTCATCCCATACTTTCGAAGAATGCCGAACATCTCTGCCAAGTCAGTGGTGTGTTGAAGGGATTGCTTGGATTTAACCAACATATCGTCGACGTATACTTCCATTGTTTTCCCGATTTGGTTATAAAACATTCTGTTGACCAAACGTTGGTACGTAGCGCCTGCATTCTTCAAACCAAAGGGCATTACTACGTAACAATATAATCCCAGATCAGTGATAAAGCTAGTATTCTCTTGGTCCGGAACATGCATCGGAATCTGATTGTATCCTGAATAAGCATCCATGAATGAGAGGAGCTCATGACCTGCCGTCGAATCTACCAACTGGTCAATTCGAGGTAATGGGAAACTATCTTTGGGACAAGCTTTGTTTAAATCCGAGAAGTCGATACACGTTCGCCACTTCCCGTTGGCCTTCTTTACCAGGACTGGGTTCGAAATCCAATCTGGGTAAGTTGAATCTCTGATAAATCTATTACTCTTTAGCTTCCCTACCTCTTCTTTCAAGGCAGCGGACCTCTCTGGGCCCAGCACTCGCCTTTTTTGCTTCACTGGAGGATGTTTGGGGTTAATGCTCAAAGAATGGCTCATGATTGATGGGGATATCCCGCACATGTCCGCATGGGTCCAAGCGAATACATCCAAGTTGTTCTTTAAGAAAGTCGTCAATTCTTCGGCAAGAGTCAGACTTAACTGGGATCCAATCTTAAGGACCTTCTCCGGATCACTGTCATCGATTGGCACATCCACAGTTGCTTCGTTGGGAGTTGCCGTTCTGCCCCCGGGTTCTTGATCCTCTCTGGGATCTATATCCTCGGGCATCACTCTAGGCAACTCTCCAACAATTATCCTCTTTGGTTGCTATAAGGTTTCCGCCCCCAAAGGGGGAGGAGTGCCTTTAGTTTCGATATCCCCGCTGTTGCGAAGCAACTTTAATTCGGCAACATAACATGCTCGTGCCGCAACTTGATCCCCTCTGACGATACCAATGCCGGCTTCTGTGGGGAACTTCAATAGCAAGCACCAGGGGGCTATACAGGCTCTGAATTTCGCGAGGGCCGGCCGGCCCAAGAAGGCATTGTATGGCGATTCGACATCCAAAACCACAAAGGGAAGGATTCTCACTCTCTGGCGTTCTCCTACCCCAAGTGTAACTGGCAATTCTACGTAACCCATAGGTGCGGTGGATGCTCCGTTGAATCCACGAATCCATCCTTGGCAGGGCTTCAAGTCTTTTATCTCAAGATTCATCTGGTCAAAGGCTTTTTTGAAAAGGATATTAACGGAACTCCCGTTGTCCACCAGTACCTTATGAACAGTGGCTGGCCCAATGGGTATCGTGATTACAAGTGGATCTTCAGTTGGAGCATGGACCCCAATGCTTTCTCGCTCTCGGAAAACAACATCATCAGTCATCATCTTTTGCTGCTTCACCGGAACACTGTCCTCGGGGTTGCTACATTCCCCCACTTTGAGGTGTTGTTTGGCTGCGTTGACATATTGATCTAAAGCTTTGGAACTGTGCCCAGCAAGGTAAAGTCCACCGATCACGGTGTTGATTACAATATTCTTTCCCTTTTGCTGAGCAGTTGGCTTAGCAGCAAGTTGATTTTGATTCTGATTCGGGGCCTGCACTGCTTGCCCCCTGTCCCTAGGCGTTACTCTGTATTCGTCTAGCTTCCCTTCTCGAAGCAACCTTTCGACTACGTCCCTCAGGTGACGGCATTCATTCGTCGAATGGCCGTGAATTTAATGAAAGAGGCAAAACTTCCCTGTCTCACGCTCTTTTTCTGTCGACTCTCTAGGAGGTGGCCTCTTATTCTGGAGGACTTCATACGCATCCATGAAGATATTCTCCAGAGTATCATTTATGGGTGTATAACTTTCAAAGGCCCTGGGACGAGTCCTTCTCTGGGAGTCGTTCCCTCGGCCCCTCTTCCGGCTGTTGCCGTTAGCATTGTTATTGTTGTTACCCGGTCGGCGACCACCCTGGTTCTGATTTTCGACGTTAACCTCAACTTTCCCCGAGCTGTCTCCAGTCTGTTTGATGGCGACATTGCTCTGAACTTCTTCCTTATCGGTTGTTTTAAGCCTTCGGTTCGCGTACACCTCTTCCCGGCGTAGATGTACATTGGCTTTCTCATAGAATAATTCTCTGGTGTGGGGTGGTTTGCCTGCCAAGTACCTCCCGAATTCAGTGTCCTTATCCACTCCATCAATTAGTGCTGCGGCAATGGTCGGCTCATGAGGATCTTTGACCTCAGTGGCGGCCAAATTGAAACGATCCAGGTACATCTTTAGACTTTCGCCTGGTCGCTGTTTGACAAGAAATAGATCGATCACGCTTTTCGTCTTCTGTGCGTAGATACGGAATTGCTCTACGAACTTCTCGCTTAGTTCCCTGAAGCTGGAGATCGATCTTGCCGGCAGGCGAGTAAACCATAGCAAAGCCACGTCTTCCAGGAATATGGGAAACGCTTTACACTTAACTGCGTCAGAAGCGGCGGCAGCAGTCATCGACCAAGAGTATCTCATCAGGTGTTGAACAGGATCAGATCTTCTTGCATATCGGTTCATCTGTGGCATGTTGAAACGCCTTGGAAAAGTTGCATCCAAAATATCGTCAGTAAAAGGAGTATGACTACGGTCAATCCCCCAATCCTCGTTCCGCTGTCCACGGCTGTCGGCCAAAATCTGGTGAACCATGGCTGCAACGTTTGCACTAGTCAAAGGAGGTTCAGGATCAGTGCCTCTGGCCCGACGAGGCTCTCTGATCTCTCTTCGGGGAGTAGCCACAAAATCCGGGGCTTGGACGGGGCCTCGCTGCCCCCCTGTTATCATGAGTATGCGTACGGCGACGGGGCTGAGGTGGCCTGTCATGCACAGGACTGTTCACGCCTCGAGTCCTGAGGGTCGTTGCTTGACCATCCACATTACGGTTTGTGGGTCTTGCCCCTAGTTCTTCTTCTTCTTGTGAGGGCAGGGTCCCGAACCGAAGCTGTTCTATGTTTTCGGCTCTTTCATACGGTCGTCGCGGAGGTCTCGGCGATTCTTCAGATGAAGAGGAATATGCTGGGGTGAGTGGACGAACTGGCGATGTTCTTTGCCTTGTTAGCTCATCAAGTCTTCTATCCATAGCCGTCAGGTTTTGCCGTAGGATAGAACTTTCCTGCCTTTGGGCGGCTAACTCATCAAATAACCTATCCCACATTTCGACGAAGCGGGAAAGATCCCCCTCAGTGACAGGAGCAGCAGGATCATAATGGTCATCATCGCCCTCTCTTATGGGCATAGTGCTCGGACCGGATCGAGCAGAGGTTCCAGGACGATAGGAGTGGGTCATAGGTTCTTTTCCGGGTCGAGTTGGGTTCTGACCATCAGTTCGGGTAGCTGCGGTTCGTGGAGGGCGGTTCGCTGCGCCCCCCTGAGTTCGACTCGTGGTCATGGTGCGCGGAGGCTGTGAGGTGTTGCCCCGGGATCGAGTAACAACCCCTTCAGTAGCGCGGATCGTCTCGTTCTCATCGACTCGGATCGAGGTGTTTTCATCGGATCGGATCGCCCCCTGCGCTCCGCGATCCAGAGTCTCTTCGTTGCCC
This sequence comes from Allium sativum, assembly GCA_030737875.1. Lineage (NCBI taxonomy): Eukaryota > Viridiplantae > Streptophyta > Magnoliopsida > Asparagales > Amaryllidaceae > Allium > Allium sativum. The sequence continues at coordinate 874,066,788 of CM060912.1, read as the reverse complement.
AGTTCGTGCACACTCTCCTCGATCGTTTCGTTGGTCTGCGAAACTTTAGATCTTTTTCCAACCATGATATCCGAATCGGTGGAATCTTCAAGAAAACGAATGACGAAACTTTAAGACTGAGTTTCTCAGTGAAAGCACCAAAAATGTTAGATCAAAATTTGGACCTAACACCCAAATTGTTATGAACTGTAGAGAATTCTAAATGAGGAACAAGAAAAAAGAAAATAACACTCAGAATTTATAGTGGTTCGGCGTTAACGAGCCTACGTCCACTTTATATCTTATTGATTATGCTTTAAAAGCTAGTACAACAGTGATTTCTCTCAATATTTCAGTGGTTTGACAACAATGGCGGACTCAGTGTTCACTATTGCCAAAAAGATCCCGAAAAATGCCAAGCCCTGGGCTATTTATAGCTGATTTTGTCAGGCGGATCGCAGACACGTGGCACGAATCCCGAGATTTTCGGATCGCATCGCCACCATTGAAGAAATAGTCAAACTAGCCGTTGTGAACAGGTGTCGCCAGATCCGTGCGGTTCGGATCGCTGAAGACCAGCTCGTGGCTGAACGGGTCAGAGGGTTCGGTTCGTTACAAGGGATCGGATCGCCTGGAGGTGTCGTTCGTCGACGAGATGGGAGCGATCCGTTCCTGGGCGAGTCGATAGAGCGCGATCCATTCCTGAGCGAGACGATGATGTGCGATCCATTCTTCCACTTTCTTGGGGGACTTGGTTTCCTGATTTCCTTTTATGAATGATCCTGGATGGCTTGGTCAAAAAGCGAGCCAACAGTACAAATAACAAATAACAAACCGATTGTTTTAGTTTGAACATAAAGTATTAGCTGGACACCCAGAAGGACCAGAACCATCTACAATGCTTAAATGTGCAGTTTAAAATTTGATAATAAGCATCAAGTTTCAACATAAATTATTAGCTGCTGCGGTGTTTAGGTAGGCCTGCATGCTATGTTTCGCGCTTGTGTATGCAAGAGCAAGAACAATACCCCTACCAACTTTAATGCACAATTTTAAAATTGATTAATAAGTAAAGCATTTCATTAAAGAAATAGTGTAATTTCATTGAACACTCAACGATAGGAATTCAAAACTTCAAATAATGGAAGAATGTCATGCTAATTAAATTGGTAATTATCTAAAACATTGATATACATGTAAGTTAGATGCCTTAACTTCTCATAAAAAATGATTTGGACCAAAGCCAGCAACAGTTAAGCAAAAAAAAAAAATTCAAAACTTACATCTAATTATTAACATTAGGAATTTGCCTGAATATAAAAGTTTTGATATTGGTATTTGAACAGAACGAAGAATTTCTTTTATTGATTTTGTGATAACAACTTTCGAATTGAAAAATTTTCAGAAAGAATGAAAATGCCTTGATATATATAGGCAATGTATACAAACTGAGAATAAACAGTTATTTGGGCTAAGAAAGATATATTGGGCTTTGTGCTTTGTATTGGGCTTCGACTGTTCAGAAGTTAATATATTATCCTGTGTTGAGATATTCAGCCGACACTCTCATTTCTCTTTTACCCCCCTTCAAAACGATATTAGGGTTTCCTCTTTTAAGCTCTTTTAAGTGGCGATTCGTCAATTCGCTTGTTCCAATCTTCTTCTTCACAGTTATGATCTCTTCCTTTGTCTTGTATTCACCTTGCTTGCCTTGATTTTTTTCAAATCTCTAAAATTGCTCTTCAATCGAACTGATTTCGGTTGTTTTGTTGATGACAGGGTTCATCGATGCGGTGTTTCTGCTGCTTTTGCTTGTGTCTGTAGGATGAGCCTTGATAAGCTTTGAGTCATCGTTACAGTGAGTAATTTTAGCAACCTTCAGTTCATCTCGAAACTTTGCAAAGTTCTGAAAGGATAGTGCTTTTGTTAGAGCATCAGCACGTTGGTAAGTTGAAGGTACGTGTCTGACCTCTAGATTTCCTTCAATAACTTGTTCCCTGACAAAGTGTTGGTCTATTTCAATATGCTTTGTTCTTGAATGCAATACTGAATTAGATGACATATACACAGCACTTTGATTGTCACACCATAATATCGATTTGCCTATTTTGATATTTAACTCCGACAGTAGTGATGTAATCCACATTATTTCTGATGTTGCGTTTGCCACACTTCTGTATTCTGCTTCAGCACTAGATCTGGATATAGTGTTTTGTTTCTTTGAGCACCATGACACAATGTTATATCCCATGAAAATGCAGTATCCTGTTGTAGATTTTCTGTCATCAGGGTCTGATGCCCAGTCTGCATCTACATAGCCTGTAATGTTATAATTGTTGCTTGCTTTTATTTGTAATCCATAGTCCATAGTAGCTTTCAGGTATCTTAAGATCCTCTTCACTGCTTTCCAGTGATTATCCAATGGTGCCTGCATAAATTGACAAACATTATTAACACTAAACACAATATCTGGTCTAGTGATAGTTGCGTACTATAGATCACCAACTACACTTATGTATTGTTTAATGTTGTATATGGGTTCTCCCCTGTGTTTTGAATAGTGTTGGCTGCTTATCATAGGTGTAGGCATTCCTTTTGCATTGCTCATTTGAGTCTTTTCAAGTAGTTCAGCTATGTATTTCCTTTGGGATAGAATGACTTCTGTCGATGATTTCCTTATGATCTCTATTCCCAAGAAGTAGTTTAGCTGCCCAAGATCTTTGACTGAAAATTCCTTGTCCAGTTTCTTGACAATTGAGTTAATTTCATCAATGTTATCACCTGTTACAATAAGGTCATCCACATATATTAAAATATATATTGTAGAGTGTTGACTAGCTTTTATGAATAATGAGTTATCTGATTTGGCAGATTGAAAACTCATTGAGAACAATGTGCTTTTCAATATGTCAAACCATACTCGTGGGGCCTGCTTTAGTCCATATATGGCCTTATTCAGCTTGCAAACATATTCAGAATTTTTACAGTAACCCTGTGGTTGAGTCATATACACATCCTCCTTGAGTATACCATTGAGAAATGCATTATTAACGTCAAGTTGTCTTAATGACCATCCTTTATTTATAGCAATACTGAGGATAATTCTGATTGTAGATGATTTAACTACAGGAGAAAATGTTTCTTTGTAGTCAAAGCCTTGTTGTTGTGTATATCCCTTTGCAACCAATTTGGTCTTGTATCTATTTATGCTTCTATCAGGATTCCTTTTGATCATGTATGTCCATTTACATCCAATTATATTTTTGTCCTTTGGTGGCTTTACTAAGCTCCAGGTTCTATTTTGCATAAGTGCTTGATATTCTTCATTCATAGTTGCTTTCCACCTGCTATCAGTTTTTGCTTGATCATAACTTGTTGGTTCTTCAAGTAGTGTAACAGCTGTGAAGAGTTTGGGTTTAAATATTCCACTCTTTGCTCTTGTTATCATTGGATGTAATGATGTTCCTTGAGGTATATAAACAGGTTGTTCTTCTTGATTCTGACTTTGATCATTTTCTTCTGCTTCATCAGTGTTTTATTCTGCACTAACACTGCTATTATCATCACTTCTTGTAGGTGTTCCTCTGTTGTAGTCTGAATGCTAATCAGTATCATAATTTGATGGTGCTGATTTGTCATGACTACACATTGATTAACCTACACTTATTATTTCAGAATATACAGGTATAGATGGTATGGATACACTTGTGTCATATACCTTATTTGTAGTTTTTATATTCTCAGACTCATATGGAAAAAATTTCTCATTAAATACAACATGCCTACTTATAAAAACTTTTCCATTTTCATCCAAACACTTATACCCCTTTTGGTTTTGAGAATAACCTATAAAAGTACAAGGTCTAGATCTAAATTCTAACTTGTGTTTATTATAAGGTCTGGTGTACGGATAGCATAGACACCCAAAAGTTTTCAGATAGTTGTAGTCTGGTTTGACATTCATTAATTTCTGATATGGATTGTTTTCCCTTGAGAACTTTAGTAGGTAGTCTATTTATCAAATAAACAGCTGTATTGAATGATTCTGGCCAAAATTTTAGAGGCATTTTAGCATTGGCCAGTAATGTCAAACCTGTTTCTACAACATGTCTATGCTTTCTTTCAACAAGACCATTTTGCTCAGATGTGTAAGGACAGGTGATTCTATGGACTATACCTCTTTTTGAAAAATAATATTTTAGAGGTATATACTCAGTTCCACCATCAGACTGAAATATTTTCACATGTGAGTTAGTTTGTTTCTCTACTTGAGTTATGAAACGTATAACTATCTCACATGTTTCAGATTTGGATTTCATAAAATAGATCCATGTATATCTACTAAATGCATCTACAAATGCTATATAATATTTGTATCCATAATCTGATGTGATTGGTGCAGGACCCCATAGATCTGTGGCTATCAAGTTCAGGGGTTCAGTGTATTCAGATTCTGAGGCATTAAAAGGTAATTTATGACTCTTGCCTAACTGACAGTATTTGCAAACATGGATTGAGTTACTTCTATCAAACTTAACATTGTTCTCAACAAGAATTTGTTTTACTATATCATAACTTGGATGACCAAGTTTATTATGCCACACATCTAAAACACTGTACTGTGCCTTATCACTTAGTTCACTGTGATTACACTGCACATTCTTCTTTATATCACCATTGTAGTGATTCACAGTGAACTTGTACAGCCCCTTTGATTCATTGCCCTGCAACAAAACATTCTTAGTAAGTATGTCCCTGATTAGGCAATATTTTGGATGAAACTCAAAATATACCTGATTATCATTTGCAAACTGAGATACACTTAGAAGATTTTTCTTAATATCAGGAACTCTTAATAAGTTTTTCAAGATTAACTGTTTATTACCATAGATGTAACCACTACCAGTATGAGTGATAGAAATTGATTCACCATTCCCCATGCTAACTGATTTATTACCTTTGTACTCCCTGCATCCAGTGTTCAGATTCTCCAGTTTGTTGGTTAGGTGATTTGTATCTCCTGAGTCTGGGTACCAACTTTCATCATTTATGTTATCAATCCCTGCAATGTCTGACTGTCCACTGTTATCATTTTGAATGCCTTGTTCTGATTGAGCATTTTCCACATTCACATTAGGATTTCTTTGATTTGAGGCAGTCTGGTTTGGGGTGTAGTTTTGATTAAACCTAAAGTAACATTTGAGTGCTGTATGACCAACTCTCTCACAGATATGACACTTTGGCCTGTTTCCAGTGTTGTTGCCTCTGCCTCTACCTCTTGAACGACCACTGAAACCACCTCTTTGCACTTGGTTGTTGTTTCTTGTTTCTTTGCCTTTAAAACTGTTGGCATAGTTAATTGATAAATCCGATTCTTGTGGTTTCTTGCTTTCTAATCTTGCCTCATGTGCCAAGAGTATTGAATGCACTTCTTCTATTGGAGGAGTTGTTCTTTGAGAGGGGATGATTGCCTCTACGGCTTCATATTCATTTCCTAACCCATGTAGAATGGTTAGAACATGTTCGGATTCAGGGACCCTTTGTCCGGTAGCTTCTAATTTGTCACATATGCTTTTGATCTTTGCAATGTACTCTCTCATATTACTACTATCTTTCCTTGAATTGTGTAGCAGCCTTCTGTAGTGCATGATTTTTGCTGATGATTGTGAGTTGAAATTCTTTTCTATGTTGTTCCATATCTCATTTGCTGAGTTACATCCTGCAACTTAAGATATGAGATTGTTGCTTATAGATGATAGCAACCATGCACTTATCAACCTGTCTTGTCTGTGGTACTTTGTATATTCTTCATTTGTTACAAACCTATTCTCTTGATCAGTTATTAGTTTTGCTGGAATTTGCAGGGTGCCATACAAGTGTCCTTCTAGGCCATATCCTTCAATTGCAGTTTGCACTTGAAACTTCCACAGTAGATAGTTGTTTTCATCGAGTTTGGTTGTGATGAGTTGGCTTTGTGGGCTTATCACAGTCTTGACCAGTTGATCAACTGCTGTTGGTGGTGGCAATGGAGGATTTGATGATCCAGTTGATCCAAGAACTGAACCTTGAGTAGGAGTGGTTTCCACCATGATGAACTGACAGTTTTTTAAAAAAATCAAGAGCAGTAAAGATTCAAATACTGAATGCTTCCTTGATGCCGTAGCCTTTGAATGAGACTCAGGTATGTTGCAATCAGTTGTCTATCAAATGATGACAGTTGTCTGATGACTGACTCTGATATGGCACTTTCTTGAGTTGCTTTCTTGGTTTTCTTGGCAACAGGAGATTTTCTTTACTTTGATTTCTAGACTGTTTAGGCTAGAGCAGTTAGATTTGATGCAGCCAACTATGTGTTGGCGAGGCACAAATCTGATCTGAAGGCCAACTCTCAAAGGATGAGTTTTGATACTCAGATGAGAGGATTAACCCAAATGATGATAATACTCTGATGGGTTAAACTTTCTTTTCTATACGCAAAGATTTAATTTCTATTGATTGCTGTAAAGCTTTCTTGCTCTGATACCATATAAAAGTTTTGATATTGGTATTTGAATAGAACGAAGAATTTCTTTTATTGATTTTGTAATAACAACTTTCGAATTGAAAAAATTTCATAAAGAATGAAAATGCCTTGATATATATAGGCAATGTATACAAACTGAGTGTAAATAGTTATTTGGGCTAAGAAAGAGATATTGGGATTTGTGCTTTGTATTGGGCTTCGGTTGTATTGGGCTTCGACTGTTCAGAAGTTAATATATTATCCTGTGTTGAGATATTCACCCGACACTCTCATTTCTCTTTTACTGAAGAATGAACTGTTAAGTCCCAGGAATAATGAACTAAAAGGTACTTTCAGAAAGCGATTGTATCCATGGGGGGAGGGGGAGGGGGGATTTTGGAAATGTTGTCTGGCTTATAGCAGTGTAACCTTAGAACACAATTCTTTACTAATAAAGTGCCTGATTCAAAAGCGATATTCATTTTTCAAAACAAAACTGCCTTACCGGCATTAGCACCTTTTAAAAGGCTCTACAAAATAAGAAACAATATCATACAACCGATATTGACACATTTTAAAAGGCTTTACAAAACAAGAAACAATATCATACCTCTTTTTTATGTTTGTGTTTGCTGCGTTTATGCTTGTAAGATTTTCTATCCTTGTCCTTAATCTAATAAAAAGGAAGGCAAAAATGATTACAATATTTTTACAAAGTGCCATTCACTTTGGGGCATGGCTAACTTCAGCTAAATATTAAAACATTAGTAACATAGTGCCATTCACTTTGGTATGACCTTACGTGTGTTGGTAGCCGAATTCTTCGTTGGATCTTCTAATCTTTGGAAAACACAAATCTCCGAGGCACGATGTGGTGATCGCTATCCTAAAACAGTATTTGCCCTCTTATTTCTATGTACGAGTAATGGAAAATCTGTTCGAAAATACAACAAAGCAGATATTGAATATCTTTAATCGTTGTGTTTGTACAGACGCAGCGATTCACTATCTTGGAATTGATCATTGTAGTGACAAGACGAAGGAGTTATAGGCTGCAGAACTATAACTCGTATAATTTACTCAAGAATTTGGCAAAGTCTCGAGAATATTTTAATGTCAGAAAATAGTAAAAGGAAGGAGAAAAAGATAGAATTTGAGATGCTAAATCTAAAATCGGGCAGCCTTTATATAAGCAGTGAAGCTACACAATTGTTTTCCAGTGGTTATGACTGTTTAAATTCAAACAGTCACACCTTTTCGTTTTGCAACAGTTCAGAAGCGTTGCAAATTTGAATGATGAATAGATGTGTCCATTCATTAGCAACGGCTCTGAAGCGTTACGAGTTTGAAATCTGCACGTGCAAAAACATAACGTTTCTACGCAAGCCCATCTGATCTTGAGACCCCAAGAGGCCCAAGGCCCATCTTTTGACATTTTAAATATTAATGTCCATGCTAATGTCATGCTTCATGTCTCACCTCTTCTCTTCTTTCTCGATATCATACGTAATTTTTTTTAACATATATAATGGCAAACACCCTTACATTTCATGATATGGGACAAATCAAATTTCTCCCTTTGTGCTTTGCTTCTTCCCTTCTCTTTTATTTTAATTTTCCTCCAACAATCCTCCACCAAATTTTAAATAAATTCCTCTTGTCATTTATTTGCAGGAAAATTTATGCATAAGTATAGATGTCTTACAGACTTGAATCTATACATAGTAAAAACCCATCAAAGTATATCAGGATGGAGTGGTTGACAAAGCATTGAACCATCGATCCTATATAATTTACCGGATGTGATTATCATGCACTCATTTTCATATTATCCAAATAGTATGTATGCTCGACCCGTGGATTGGCCTTGGTTCAGTATCTTTTTTCATTAAATAACCATATAGATCAAGCCAAAATCTCGTAGAAGGCAGCACCACTTTCGTTGCGTTCATATAGGTAAGTTTATCAGAAGTGTCTTATAACACACACTTCAATAGTATATCTGTTATAAACCTATTAGATTCTGAACAGAACATCCTCTCTTTGTCATTATAAGTACCAAGCACTTTTCTTGGAATGTATCATAATACTTAGATTTTCAGGCTAAATATTATAGTGCTTCCAATTGCAAACATATGAATTGCTTTTTCTCTTTGAACTCAAGATAACAAATTTCTTTAGTATGTTGAGTTGAGTTTCTTTCATTGACGATTGTATTGTATAGGCTTTAAACCCATCCCTTGTGATGTTTTTATCACTAAGTTTCTTGCAAGTCCTTTAGTAAATGGATCTGCCAAATTCTGGCTATATCTCCCAAATCTATGGTAATTACCCCTTCAATGAGCATTTGCCTAATCAAACTATGCCTTAGACCAATATGTCTAGATTTACCATTATAAACTTGGTTGTATGCCTGTGATAATGTAGACTGACTATCATAATGCACAGCTATTGGTGGCATGGGTTTTGGCCACACAGGAATTTCTAACAATAAATTCCTTAACCATTCCGCTTCTGTACTACCAGAAGTCAGTTCTATAAACTCAGCAACCATGGTTGAATTAACAATACATGTTTGTTTCTTTGACGCCAACGATATTACTCCCCCACCAAGAGTAAATATCCATCCACTAATTGATTTATTATCTTCACTTCCAGTGTTCCAACTAGCATCTGTGTATCCTTCTATTACGCTCAGATAACCGTTGTAATGTATACCATAATTTATGGTACCTTTTAGATATTTTAAAATTCTATGTATTGCATTCTAATGGATTCGACTAGGGTTACTAGTATATCTACTCATTTTGCCAATAGCATAAGCAATATTTGGTCGTGTGCACATCATTGCATACATCAAACTTCCAATAACTCTAGCATATTTCAGTTGCTCTATAGCTCTTCCAGTATTAGTGTATAACTACATATTTGGATCAAACGGAGTAGACATAGGTTCACAATCGAATAGATTGAACCTTTTCAAAAAAAATTCAATGTAATGAGACTGGGTAATTGATAGCCCATACTTTGTTTTCAGGATTCTTATTCCAAGAATCATTTCACCTACTCCCATATCTTTTATGTCAAAACATGAATATAGATATCTTTTAGTTTCTTCAATACTTGAAGTATCCATTCCAAATATAAGCATATCATCCATGTAAAGGCATATAATGAAACTTGCTATAAATACATTTGTTAGATTCAAAAATCCTAGAGGCATTAGAAATAATAGTCTTATCAAACTTTTCATGCCATTGCTTTGTGCTTTGTTTCTTATCTGGAGTGCAGTAATCACCTTCTACCACGACCTGTACTGTGTCATGGCATTCATTGACTAGTAAGCTATCTATCTTCCTCACAGTAGTGTGTTCATCACCTTTCGGTGGACTGTTGCTTGTGATTCGGCTTGATCAGTCTATGGTATGCTTGTGCTGACATTTTGTGGTGTGGAGGTACTCATTGTTTTCTAAGATGTCGGCTTGTTCTTCACAATTGCGATCTGTCCCGAGACTTGGAGGTACTGATTTTCATTGATCACTGGGTTATCTCATTTGAAGTTTGGTTTTCTGCCTTGTCTCTGGTTGAATGGGAGCCTGTCTATTCCTTCACTGCTGCTTGCTTTTGGGTCTTGCTGTTGTTGTTGTTCTGCGGCTTTCTGGTTTACGGTGCTGCTCATGTTTGGTGATGGGAATTCTATTTAGATTTGTCTGTTCGGTTTTTTTTCTTCCTTTTGTTCTGGTCTTTGTTTTGTGTTGCCTTGTTTTGTGCAGTTGTTGGCAAAGTTGGGTTTATTGTTTGCTTTCCTTCTGTATTTGGTCCTGTAATGTTTTGTTGTTTAATGGAAAATTTTATCTTGTTGGAAAAAAAAAAGTAAAGTGATTTGATAAGTTTACATAATTTACGTTCTTGTCATGGCATTACAAAACCTTCTGGTTGAGACATATATATCTCTTCATCAAGTTCTCCATTTAGAAATGCAGTCTTGACGTCCATTTGACGAATTTCAAATTATAGATAGAAGCTAAAGCAGTTAAAGTACTAATAGTTGAAATTCTAGCTACTGGGGCATATGTATCAAAATAGTTCATTCCTTCTTTCTGTGTGAATCCTTTGGCAACTAATCTAGCTTTAAAATTTTCGATTGTGCCATCTCTTTTAACTTTTTCTTAAATATCCATTTACATCCTATTGGTTTAGAACTAGGAGGTAAATCTACTAGTTTCCATGTTTTATTTCCCATAAATCCATTTCATCATTTATGGCTTCTTGCTAAAATGATGAATCCTAAGATTACATTGCCTCAGCATATGTTAAAGGGTCAGATTATATATTTGTAGATATCATCAATTGATGCTCTACAATATTTCTAGGTCCTTCAACCAAATATACGACGAAATCTGGTCCAAAGGATTTCTCTATCCTTCGTTTACTTCTCCTAAGAGAATCACCATCTTCGTCAATATTTTCATCAGTGTTTTCTACATGTTCAATAGCTGGTTCATTAACTTCCACCATTTCACCAATAGGTGCATTTACCTCCACCGTTTCATGAGTTAGTTTATTTTGAATAGATGTAAATCTGTTCTCATAAAACACTACGTCTCTTGATTCTATTACTGTATTTACATCAATAGAGCTATTAGGTTCTATTACTAGAAACCCATATCCTTTGCTATGTTGAGCATATCCTAAGAATATGCACTCGATAGCCTTTTGTCTTAATTTCCTGATTTTTGGTTTGGTAATCGGACAATCACTCTACAACCCCAGACTTGATAATAATCAAGATTTGGTTTTCGTTTCTTCCAAAGTTCATAATTAAGGAGTAACTTTACTTTTCTTATGAGGTATTCTATTTAGAATATAACATGTTGTAAGTAAGTCTTCTCCCCAGAAACTAGTATTAAGTCCAGAATTACACAACATTGCATTTACCATTTCGGTAAGAGTTCATGTTTTTCCTTTCACCCAATCCATTTGGTTGTGGAGTGTAAGCAATAGATGTTTCATGTGTAATTCCGACTGATTCACAATATTCAAGAAATTGATACTTGCCATCCCTATCAGATCTAAGTGTTTTTATTTTGACATCAAATTGGTTTTCTACTTCAGCTTTATAAGTAATGAATGAATTTAACACTTCACTTTTAGCATGCATAAGATAGACATAACAATTTTTAGAGTAGTCATCTGTAAATGTGACAAAATATCTTTTTCCTCCTCTAGTAGGAGTATTGTGTATATCACATACATCACTATAAATAAGTTGTAACAATTTTGTTGTACTATCTTGTTTATAAGGAATTGGTTTTCTAGTGATCTTAGTTAGTGAACATATCATACACTTATCTAGCATATCATTTTGGTTTTTGGGAATTAGATTCAAAGATATCATATCAAGCATGCATTTATGATTAACATGTCCTATTCTATTGTGCCATAATTAAAATGAATCAATAATATAAGCAGAATTCATACTTTTATTATTATCAACATTCAGTTTAAACATACCATCACACATATATATACTCATTTCCCATAAATACATCGCATATGGTCAACACATATTTGTTTGACTCAAAAACTTGTTTGAAGCCAAACTTATTAAGAAGACTTCTCATACAAGGTTCATCCTAATTTCAGGTACATAATATACATCATTTAATGTAAAAACTTTTCTGGATGTGAATTCCAAATCCACAATCCCCTTCCCTTTGACTGCTGCCTTTGCTGAATTCCCCATATTAAAAATAATCTTCATCTTCAGTTGGTTCTAGTTTCTTGAATTGATTCTTGTCAATGCATACATGCTTAGTAGCGCCAGAATCGGTCCACCATGAATTGTCTTGTTCAATCATATTCACTTCTGATATGACTACGGCAAACTTTTCCTTTTTAGATTTCTGCTTCTTTTTCCAGAAGCGACGATCCCTTTTGAAATGTCTCGGTTTACCACAAAAGTAGCAACCACCTTCTTATTCTGATTTTGGAAATTGTTGTAATGCCCTTTCCTCTTTTTATTAGAAGAGTTATTCGAAGCATTATTGGCTTGCTTTTCTTCCACCATATGGACCTTCGATGTATCAACAACTTTTTCATCTTGGGCATCTTTTTTCCTCAGTTGTTGTTCAACTTGCAAATATTGTGCAAGGCTATCTAGACTCATATCCTCCTTCTTGTGTTTCAGTAGTTTCCTCTGATCTTTCCAAGAAGGGGGTAATTCGTCTATTATCGAGGAAACCTTAATTTCCTCATCTATATTTAACTTTTGTTGACTGAATTGGTTAAGCATGTGTATGATATCATTGAATTGCTCTACTGCTGAATGATCATCAGTCATTTTGTAATTAAAAAATTTAGTGGCTAGAAATTTCTTACTCATTGCGTCTTCCATCAGATATTTCTCCTCTAATTCATCCCAAACATCCTTTGCAGTTACCTTGTTGTAGTAAATATAAAAAGTGTGTCCGTCATCGCATTACAGATATGGCCTTTGAAAATATAATCACTTGTTCCCACTTGATTCGATCTCGTGTCTGTGCAATGATTTCATCTTCTGTCTCCGCTGGTTTAGGCATAGTCAAAACATAAACAACTTTCATACCAGCCAATAGGAAATGCATCTTCTTCTGCAATCATAGGAAATTGGCACCATCAAAGCGCTTTAATTTTGCGAAATCAGCGGCAAACTCTTTGAGACTGTGTGGAGCCATTGCAGAAATACTGTTTTAGATTGTTGGTAGCCGAATTCGTCGCTGGATCTTCTAATTTTTGAAAAATACAAATCTCTGAGGCACGATGTGGTGATCGCTATCCTTAAAAAGTATTTCCCTCTTATTTCTGCGTACGAGTAATGGCAAATCTGTTTGAAGATACAACAGAGCAGATATCGAATATCTTTAATCGGAGTGTTTTCACAGACACGGCAATTCACTATCTTGGAATTGATCGCTACAGTGACAAGATGAAGGAGTTATAGCTTGTAGAACTATAACTCGTATAATTTGCTCAAGAATTTGGAAGAGTCTCGAGAATATTTTAATGGCAGAAAACTGTAAAAGGAAGGAGAAGAAGATAGAATTTGAGATGATAAAACTGTTTCAGCCTTTATATAGGCAGTGAAGAGACACAATTCCAATGGTTATGACTGTTTGAATTGAAATAGTCATACCTTTTCGTTTTGCAATAGTTCAGAAGCGTCTGAATGATGAAAGACGCATCCATTCATTAGCAACGGCTCTGAAGCGTTACGAATTCAAAATCTATGCACGTAAAAACACAACATTTCTGCGCAAGCCCATTGGCATTTCGAGGCCCATCTGATCACGAAATCTCAAGAGCCCCAAGACCTAAGGCCTACCTTTTGACATTTTAAATATTAATGTATATGCCAATGTCATGCTTCATGTCTCACCTCTTCCCTTATTTCTTTTGATATCATATGTAATGTATTTACATATATAGTGGCAAACACACTTACATTTCATGATATGGGACAAATCAATTTTCCCCCTTTTGCTTTTCTTCTTCCCTTATCTTTTATTTTTAATTTCCTCCAATAGTGTGAAGGCAATCACTAAATAATTTGATATATGTAGCAGCTAAATCTATTAACCGTTTGGGTAGTTAAAGTTGAAGCCATATTTTAAAGCCTGTAATTTCGATTTTCACCATACAAAATAGCACTTAAATTTAGTTTTTTCACCTCTCAGAATGAGAAGCAGCTTCGTTGGAAAAAAAATATAATTGAAAAATTAGAGAAGGACGTTTAATAAAAATCATATGCGGAAGCAGTGGTTTTTTTTTTGAACTAAGGGTGAAATTCCAATTCTTCCATCAAATTGATTGATTTTGACGAGAATAAAGATACACTACGATGATGCGAAGAGTAATTAGCCCTAACCCCGTACTAATAGGAAAGCAGTATTCATTAGGACTTGCTTTAGGGGAAATTACCTAACTTTCTGTGAACTGAATGCGATGTCACATCAAAGCTTGGATTTGCAACTTGATTAGGGTTTAATTTACACTGCGAGCGCGAAGACAAGGGAAATGTTGGGCTGATTATGGAGGCGGTGGTTGAAAGAGAGGAGATTAGATGTTTTAATTTGAGGAAATTACTAGAGGAAGAAGGATGAGGAAAATAATAGAAAGAGAGAAAAGCGAAATAATTTGAAGAAGAGGCGGCCATGTGAAAAAAATTGGGGACCAGCTTTCTCGAAAGCGTTATGCGATGGCTCTATATTTTAAACAAAACAAACTAGAAAGACAATAACAGTATTGAATAAGGCGTTATCGTATGTTGTTATAAATAATACATTTCTTGTAGTGGAAGTTCAAGCCTGGATAAGGTTGTGTGAGAAAATATTTAAGGGATTGAAGTTGGATGATGAGAAGAAGCGCCTTCTGGGTTCATGGAAACTTGAAGAAGCTGTAGTAATCTGGTGGGATGCCCAAACTGCTAATACTCACGAGGAATAATTTACCTGGGCAAAGTTCAAGGAAGCATTCGAAGCACAGTTTCTACCATCCACTAGAAAGACAACGATGTACCGATATTTCATTGATCTAAAGCAAGGAAACATGTCAATAACTGAATACGATAACAAGTTTAATGCACTCAAGCTTTGGACCGAAATTGACCAATACTCCGTTGAAGAAAATGAAATGTTTGTAGTCAGCCCGAAGGATAGTTTTCAATCCAAAATGATGAGACACTTGAAAGACCCGTTGGTTGAATTGGTAGATTTAACACTTAGACACGAAACTTTAGAGGCTAAGAAGCTAATAGCAAAGGCTCATACTAGAGAAATCAGTGGAGAGAATCCCCTGAAAAGGAAATTCAATCCAAATTGGAAGAACAAGGAAAAGGGAAATATAGGGGAAGAGAAATCTGAAGATTGTTTCAAGAATAAAGCATACCACAGCTACAAACAAAAGGGACATATCACTAGATTTTGTAAGAAGTTGGAGGACAAGAAGCCAGAGCAACGTCAATAGCAATAGGAACATGGTAATGTTATAGTCTTGAAGACTCTATGTTATAAGTGTCATCAACCTGGGCACATGATTAAAGATTATCCGCTTAAGAAGAAGACACCACAACCTAAAGTCTATGCTATAATAAATGAGCCACCAACTCATGAGGGCGTGAAAGGAAACCTAGAAGGTACCTTAAATTTTAATGGAAGGAGTCAAATGAATTAGGGTCAGACTCAGGATAAGTCAAATAGAGATAAATTAAATTAGAAGGGTATCAGGTGGAATTAATATAAGAAATAAAGTTGAATAACAAAGTAAATAAAGTTTCAAAGTAAAAATTGGATTAAAAAAGAGTTTGTCGCGGCATGGTAGTTCATAATTCAAAATTTTTAACTTCAGTTGAATGTATAAGATTCATTTTGAGTCAGAATTCTTTGAAACGTAAATCATATTTTGTGTTCTAATTAATTAATTATTTAAGGAGTCTATCTAGAAGGTGTGATAGGTAGTTACGGAGGTGTGTTGGTTATTAATGTAAGTATTTGATTTGAGTTAAAACTGAAATCCACTTGTTACTCTTTAATTTCAGGGACCAAATTCTTTTAAGGGGTGGATTGTAATGTCCTGATTTTTAACCGAATTTGTTTAAGAATAAACATTGATTTATAAGTGAGGTAATTAAAATAAAATGGAATTAAATTAAAATTAAGTAACTTCTTATCAAGAACCTCTATATGTGTGTGTATATTTATATATATATATATATATTTATTTATTTATTTGTGCGTGTGTGTGTGTAAAGGTGTACATATGTATATATATCATAGGAAATGAAGATATGTATACTTTGGGATATATTTACAATTGATTCAAGAATATCTAATAAAAAATTTATTTTGAATTCCAATGCATGCCTGTTAAGTGTACACACACACATACACATACACACGCACACAAACACACATATATATGTATATGGACATAGTTTAAACCAATACAACATGTATATATATGATATTAAACTAGGCTTTATTTAATATAGAAAAATGATTTCTTTTCTAATCCAAACTGCCACCATAGGATAGATCTTTGTTGCATATTAAAGCAACATAAAGGAATTTAAACATTAATATGACTTAACCTTTGAAATGGCTGCAAATCTAAAAGAAGATATGGTCGCACATATGTAAGCTATTTTCTAAACATAAGAGTACAAAATATTAATGAGTTGTGTTATGTAATTCTCTTTTCAGATAATGTTGCAAATACAAATGGATACTACCTAACCTAGTCTAACTTCTAGGTGATGTAGCCAATGTATATAAACAACTAACCATTTTATATTTTCAACAAAACAATCATGCCTGGAAACATTTCGTAGCATTCATTTATTTGATATGGCCTTAGAAAAGATGAAATGCTTCTAGAAGCTAAGCAATGGTACATAATTGTGCTAAGTCTGGTATATTTTATTCAAACCCAACATGCGTTTTCTAGAAAACCAAATCGAATAGGGGACTAAAATCCTGAAGAGTAAATTTGCTGTAATATCAAAAAAATTATTTGTAGGGTAAAAGATCCTACAACCATTTAATTAAATGAATTATTTAATGCTTAAAAGTGCCAATAAATATAACCATAAACTCATACCCTTCTAACGCAAAACAATTTAACTAGGTAATCGAAGTATAACAACAAAGTAGATTCAAATTCTAAGAACAGAGAAGAGCTAAAACGTTGAGTGAACTCACTTATATTCTGTAACAACCCGGAATTTGGGGCCAATTTAAAAATTTTATTTTAGAGATTTTAGGGGTGTTTAAATATTTAAAATAAATTATTTCAAAAAAATAATGAATGGAAATATATTTTGAGCAAAGTTAATGCAAATATATTCAAATAAATTACATAAAGAATTAGAAATAGGATGGTAGTTTGAAAAGTCAAACTTGAACTTTGACTAACTACACAGGATGCAGGATAAACCGGATTTTGATGAAATGAAAAATATCTAAATCTGTTATTGAATATCTTTCTAATGAATCTGAAAAATCGAAGTTTCATAGCAGAAATCAAAAGTTATGGCCAAATGAATTTTCAGAAAGGTCGCTATAGAAAATATATCGCCTTGAAAATTGACATTTTGCATACGACCTCGGAATTCGATGAAACCACTTTTGTTGGATCCGGAATGTAAAATTATTGCTAGGTTTCAAATTTCATGATTTTTGAAGCTAGTTGTGAGCGTGGCAAAGGAAACTATGTTTTGTCAATTTCGATCAAAATTAATTGACAGAAAAATAGCCATTTTTCAAACAGTCTCAGAATTCGACGAAATTAATTTTGTTAGGACCGTATCGTCATAAGAAAGCCAAAAATAAAATTTTTGGATTTTTCTGAGTTAGTATGTGGCCCCGGTAAAATTAACAAGTACGTTCAAATTTAATATTAGAGAATTAATTTGAAAATAAAAGAAAACATACTGTAAACTTCAGAATTGGACTTCGGCAATAGCGCCATCGCGTTCAGAAGACGTCAAAACGTATCGTTCGACAGTCGTTGGGGTCCGTTTGGAGATCGGATGGAAAAACCCCAATTTTGGATTTAAATAAAAAAAATTAGAAAATACGGCCCAAATACGTGTATAAATGCACGTTACAGTCCTTCTTCTTCCCGATTACAGCAACCGCCTCAAACCCATTCCCCTCAGAATTTCAAACCTTGATTTCTTCCTCCTCGCTCCACGAAATCCTTCGCCGCAGGTCAATCCTCGAAGCTGTTTCTCCCCTCTTCCATCTCCAACAAGAATCACCTCAAACCGTGCCCCCTATCTTCCCCCCTAGCCGACGAAACCCGACGGGTTTAGACCCCCGTCGCCGCCACCAGGTGCAACCGCACCCCCAGACGCCAGGCGCACATGCGCCTCTCGTAGCCGCTCCACCTCCAACAATCCGCTCCTCAATCCGATCATCCAATCTCCCGATTTCTTGATCCAAAGTTTTGAACTTTCTGAAATGATAAAGGTAAATACAATCTCAATTTTGCCACGCTTTTAAGCGTTACAACTGAAGTTGTTAAAATTTAATTTTGTTCAAAAATTGATGATTAACACTTACGAAACCCAAACTGAAAAATTTCAGATTGTGTGAGACCGTGACAACAAATAGAGGTTGCTGAAATCAAGTGCGACCATTTTCTGAATTTTTCTGGATTTTTCTATTCGCTTTAATCAAGGTGAGAATTTATTTTTAAATAAATTTAATTAATTTGAATATTATTCTTGCGTATGAGAAGTTGAGAATCAAAAATAATTGGATCGATGATGGATGTTAATGTAAGTTGAAGATCTGAATTGTTGCGATGTTATGATAGTAGATCTGAAATTTTAAGTGTTAGATGTGAAATTTCCTCATTCAAAATTAAATAATTAAATAATTACTTTGTTGTGATGCAGTAATCTCATGGTTAATCTTCAGATCTATTTTGTTTAGATATGATTGATGATGTTGTTATGTTGCTATGATAGATAATTGTAAATCTATATGTATTCATCACATGAATGTTATCACACAAAGTCGGACCTTATATTTTGTGTTATGTTACGTGTTGAAGTTGAACCGTTATGTTAATGCATTGAAAATGAACGATGAAATAAAGATGACATTTTTATATGTTATTTTAATGTAAATTAAGATGACATTTTTATATGTTATTTTAATGTAAAGATGAACGATGAAATAAAGATGACATTTTTATATGTTATTTTAATGTAAATTAAGATGACATTTTTATATTTATTTTAATGTAAAGATGAACGATGAAATAAAGATGACATTTTTATATGTTATTTTAATGTAAAGATGAACGATGAAATAAAGTTTACATTTTTATTAATGTAAATATATAAGAATTTCACCATATGAAAAGTCTACATTGTTGTTAATGTAAAGTAAATAAGAATTTCACCGTATGAAATTTTCATCATTTTTCTTTGTAATTAAAAGGTGAATTTCATCGTATGTCAAAATTTACATTTTTATATGTAAATTATAAAGTGAATTAACATTGTATGTTAAAAATTACATTTTTCTTTGTAATTAAAAGGTGAATTTCATCGTATGTCAAAATTTACATTTTTATATGTAAATTATAAAGTAAAATTTTGTTGTATGTTAAAAATGATATTTTTACAATGTAAATTAGATGTAATGTTCGCATTGTAATTAAAAATGATATTTTTACAATGTAAATTAGATGTAGTGTTTGCATTGTAATTAAAAATTATATTTTTACATGTAAATTAGATGTAATGTTTGCATTGTAATTAAAAATTATATTTTTACAATGTAAATTAGATGTAGTGTTTGCATTGTAATTAAAAATGATATTTTTACAATGTAAATTAGATGTAGTATTTGCATTGTAATTAAAAATTATATTTTTACATGTAAATTAGATGTAATGTTTGCATTGTAATTAAAAATTATATTTTTACAATGTAAATTAGATGTAATGTTCGCATTGTAATTAAAAATTATATTTTTACAATGTAAATTAGATGTAGTGTTTGCATTGTAATTAAAAATGATATTTTTACAATGTAAATTAGATGTAGTGTTTGCATTGTAATTAAAAATGATATTTTTACAATGAAAATTAGATGTAATGTTCACATTGTAATTAAAAATTATATTTTTACAATGTAAATTAGATGTAGTGTTTGCATTGTAATTAAAAATGATATTTTTACAATGTAAATTAGATGTAGTGTTTGCATTGTAATTAAAAATTATATTTTTACTTGTAAATTAGATGTAATGTTTGCATTGTAATTAAAAATGATATTTTTACAATGAAAATTAGATTTAATGTTCGCATTGTAATTAAAAATTATATTTTTACAATGTAAATTAGATGTAGTGTTTGCATTGTAATTAAAAATGATATTTTTACAATGTAAATTAGATGTAGTGTTTGCATTGTAATTAAAAATTATATTTTTACATGTAAATTAGATGTTATGTTTGCATTGTAATTAAAAATGATATTTTTACAATGAAAATTAGATGTAATGTTCGCATTGTAATTAAAAATTATATTTTTACAATGTAAATTAGATGTAGTGTTTGCATTGTAATTAAAAATGATATTTTTACAATGTAAATTAGATGTAGTGTTTGCATTGTAATTAAAAATTATATTTTTACAATGTGAATTAGATGTAGTGTTTGCATTGTAATTAAAAATCATGTTTTTACAAGGTGAATTAAGAGTAGAGTTTGCATTGTCATTAGAAGTTATATTTTATATATAATTTAAAGGTAGGATTTTAAGTGTATCAAATTTTACATTTTCAATGTAAGTAAAAGAATGAAGTTAGGATGCGGTAATAGTATTTTCATTTTCAAACGAATTAAAAATTTGGTGAGTATCGGTAGTTGTATTGAGCGTTGTTTTAATCAAAGACGTTACTACGATTCAATGATTATATATATATATATATATATAATTGAAATTAAACGAATAGGGCATGGTAGTTCGCGTTTTGAAATCGTACTTTTAAACGACTATATAAGAAGATCCGACCGTCGGATTTTCTTGAAACTGAAACCGTTAGGACCGTCTTGGAAAAATCTTTCCAACGATATATATTACGCTAAGATCCAACGGTTAGATTCTGAGAAATGTGAAAATCAAAATTGTTTGAATGCAGCGCCCTAGTCGCCCATGGACTAAAGGCGTCGTTATATTAAAATTTAATTATTTTAAATAATTAATATAGGAATGAATCGTTAATAAAAATAATTATTAATGTATAAGAAGAGTTTTGAAATATATATATATATATACGAGGATTATTTGGAAAGTCCGAGTTCTCTCATTCTAAATAATCAAACGACGTTAATTGAAGTATAAAGATAGTGAATGAAGACCGTAAATCTTTCCTCAGATGGACAACGATCGAGGCCTTGATTTGATTTGCTCCCAATTCAACGGTCTTGGTCATTGCCCAAACGTACGTGTTGATTTCACGGGTTTGGCTTTCACTAAGACCCAGAGCATAAGCTACTAAATGGATTGTGTGTCTGACATCATACTCTATCAAATATCATGTTATTGGTCTTCTGTCGAAGGTATGGATGTTTGGTGGCGGGGAATTTATTCTCTTTCTTAACACCCGTTCATATATTTCGCCAAAGGGTTGGTAGTACGGTATGGAGTGATGATGTGGCATGCTAAGATGCATATGATCAAGGTTTTGTTGAAAAGAAGGCCTTGTGGGACGATCAAAGCATAGCCTGTTTAGGCATAGCTTTGTGTACAACGTGACTTCGTGAGCCTCACACACCGGCGGAGTCTAAAACGGGAGAAGGGAATGCAGGGAGAGCAGCACGTTTCTTTCTGGCTAGAAGTGGTGATTGGGTTTTAACACGGCCAAACATTTTACTTATGTGGATGATGGAATGAGGCGCCTCGGATGATAGGTCCTATAGGACTGGGAAACGTGTGTTCAGGAATAACTAATCCGCAACTCGTATGGCGGACCGACCCTGCAGCTTTCCAAGGGTTCATTGCGGGGGATCCTGAGACATTAGCTAGAGTGTCTCGAATCGGTAGGAGCTCCTCCCTAGCCTTGACTCGTTATGGGAACCAAAATCCAAATACGACCCTACGAATTTGATTGTATTACTAGTATGGAGGCATAGTAGTGTGGGATACTATTCTTCCTAGGATTTCTACATTTACTTTGAAATGTTTTAATATATTAATAATAATATTAAACTCGTATTTGCCGTATTTAGCATGTTTAATCACTATAAGGTAAAACTCTATCCTCTGGTTTGTGTTGCATTGTGTGATGGGACCTAGGTCTTATGGTGATTCCATTTTTCTAAAAAGCATAACGTTGTTGTACGATTTACTTATCATTTATTCTGACACTTTTATGCACGACAATCCATTAGAGTAAACCCGTTCCGCATTAGCGGCATGGTATTTGGATTTTCCCTATTAATAGTGATTTATTAGTTAAGAATTCTCACACCAGTCCCACGACTGACCCGTTGTTTGTTTCCACCTTTTTGCAAACTCGGGTGCCCTCCTTTCTACATGGGCAGGCAAGTAAACAAGTTTATTCTACGCTTGGAGTCTTTTCAGTTGGAGTTGCTTACTATCTTGCTTGGATTTGCTTGTGAAGAGGTGATGACTAGGAGTTTGAAGACTTATCATTCGCCGCTTTTGCATTTTTCTCTTACTTTTTATTTCAGACTTTAAACTTGGTTTATTCCACGTTGTTTAAGTTGGAGTTGGAACTTATTTCTTTTCTACGAATTTGATGTAATAATGTAGAATTCTGTGACTGTGGATTTTCTGTGGATTGATGACATTATATTTCCGCTGCTATGATGTTGTTACTCTATGAATTTCCTATGCAATTTTGTATCTGTGATATGTATTATTGTATTTATGTTGCAACCCAAATGATTATTCCTTACTTTCATACCGTGGAAGTTTGGGGTCATCACAGTTGGTATTAGAGATTTGGTTAAACTTAGCTTTGGGATATAACATATTTATGATAATTCGTTTACATGGAATCACAATATTCTATGGCGAACATTTCATGTGAATACATAATAGTCAGTCATTTTATCATTATCTTTTATCCGTCCTTTTATCTTGATCAACTCTTCAAATCACCATTATAGTTGTTCTGACTCTTTCCTTGATCATACAGAACTAACTAGAAATGAGTACCGCTGCCGCTAGAGCCGCTAGAGCTAGAGCAAGGAGGCAGAATGCTGCTGGAACCGAGGAGGCTACTGTTCAGCAACCACCACCGCCGCAGCCCTTTGATTAGATAAGATGGAAAAGAAGTACAAAAACTTGGGAGGGGTGCCATTCAAGGGTACTGAGACTGTGACATAAGCTCAAGCTTGGTTGAGGAACTGTGAAAAGATTTTTGGAGGATTAGAGCTGGAGGATCATAGGAAAAGACTAGTGGCTTCATGGCTGTTACAGGAGGAAGCTCAAAACTGGTGGGACACTGTCACGGTTAGAGGGATTGCAGACAATATGACTTGGACAAGGTTTAAGGAGCTTTTCAATGACAAATATATTCCAAGGAAGGAGGTAGAGAAACTACATGACGAGTTCGCCAATCTGAAGCAAGGCGACAAGACCATTTCAGAATATGTACGAAGATTTGAAGACCTTTCCCGCTACGCCCCTGAATTGGTTCAAGATGACTTTCAGAAGAATAAGAGGTTCATAAATGGGCTTGCGAGGAAGTATATTGATAGAGCCACTGCCCACATCGACCTCTCTTTCAATAGACTGGTGGAGTTCGCTTGTCGTTATGAGGAAAATGATAGGAAGAATTCTCAACAAGACAGGGAAAGGAGCTTAGCCAACAACAAGAGGAAGCAAACAGAGAAGAAGACTGAGGGAAACAATTCTGGAGCTGCTAAGGGGCGCGATAAGTCAAAGGTGCAATGCTACAACTGCCAAAAATTTGGGCACTACAGCAAGGACTGCAGGAATCCTAAGAAGGCCCGAAGCGACGACACCAAGGAATGCTACAATTGCCACAAGAAGGGTCATATCAAGCCAAACTGTCCGATGTTGAAAGGAGCGCAGGTAGCACATGTGTATGAAGGGGCAAGTGCACCCTCTTCTTCCGCTCCTACTTCTTCCGAAGGAGAAGGTAAGCCTGATGTTTTAGATGGTACCATTTCTGTTAAAAATATCCCTGTTACTGCCTTATTTGATACGGGTGCATCGAGAAGCTTTATTTCTAGCAATGCGGTCCAGAAATTGAAACTAAAGCAAAGAAGTCTTAAAGAACCACTGAATGTTCACAACCCTGTAGGAGGTTCTACCACTCTAGATTTATTTTGTAAAGTGCTTGTATCTTATTCCTATTTCAAATTTCCATTTAACTTGATCATTATGAATTTCTCCGAGTTTGATATCATCCTCGGTCTTGATTGGCTGACCAAATATGACGCTGAGGTATTATGTTCAGAAAGAGTGGTTAAGGTGAACACATGTTTCGGAAACACTGTTGCTATACCTTGCCATGGGCCAAAATCTGACAGAAAGGCATTCTGGTCTTCCCTAAAGATCACTCCCATTTCCTTAGAAAATATTCCCGTGGTCAAAGACCACGCAGATGTACTTGAAGAAGTGGACAGCCTACCCCCGCGAAGGGAAATCGATTTCAGGATTGATCTTGTTCCTAATGCAAGACCTGTAGTTCATGCTATCAGAAGGATGACTCCTAAAGAAAAGGAAGAATTGCAAACCCAAACCAAGCAGCTTCTGTGGAAGGGACTCATCCGACCTAGCTTTTCAAATTGGGGTGCAGCTGTGGTGTTTGTCCCCAAATCGGACGGTACTCTAAGACTTTGTGTCGACTACCGCGATCTTAACAAACAAACATTGAAGAACAAATACCCCTTGCCCCGCATAGATGATTTGATGAACCAATTGAATGGAGCCAAGGTGTTTACGAAGATGGACCTAGCCACAGGTTTCCACCAACTCTGCATAGCTGAAGAATGCATACCTTTGACCGCCTTCAGAGGTCCCGATATATTCTACGAATGGTTAGTGGTGCCGTTCGGTTTATGCAATGCTCCAGCCTACTTTGTTGACTTGATGAATAGGGTCTTCAGGGAGGTCCTAAATAAATTCGTTCTAGTCTTCATTGATGATATTCTAATCTATTCTAAAACTAAGGAGGAGCATGAAGGACATTTAAGGGAAGTGTTGGAAATTCTGCGATGAAATGTTCTAAAAGCAAAATTGTCCAAATGCACATTTTGGCAAGAGGAAGTAAAATTCTTGGGCCATGTAGTGTTAAAAGAAGGAATCGCAGTTGACCCAAGTAAAATTGCCGCCATTCGAGATTGGAAGCAGCCCAGTACACCCACTGAAGTAAGAAGCTTCCTAGGTTTGGCCGGATATTATAGGAAATTTGTCGAAGGTTTCGCCAAGCTGTCTAGCCCATTAACAAAGCTTACGAAGAAACATGCCAAGTTCAATTGGACATCAAATTGTGAGGAGGCATTCCAAAAGGTAAAGGTGAGTTTGACCACTGCTCCCATACTCACCATCATCGATGGCAACCAAGATTTAAAGGTCTACACTGATGCTTCTCAAAGTGGTGGTCTTGGTGCGGTACTGATGCAAAGGGGCCGAGTTGTTTCATATGCAAGTCGTCAATTAAAGCCACATGAAAAGAATTATCGTGTCCATGACTTAGAGTTGTTGGCCCTAGTCTTTGCTTTAAAATTTTGGAGACATTATCTTTTGGGCGAAAAATTTGAATTATACACAGACCATCAATCTTTGAAATATCTCTTCGATCAAAAGGATCTGAATTTAAGGCAGCAACGATGGCTAGAATTTCTGGCGGCCTACGATCTTGACATCTTATATACGCCAGGGAAAGCCAATGTTTTGGGAAACGCACATAGTAGAAAGGAAGTCATTGTCGCAAGCCTCATCATCACCCCTTCTTTGATTGATAAGATTGCCTCTCTTCAGAAAAGTGATGCTTTTATTCGGAAAATGATTGAAAGAATTCAAGGAGGTGAAAACACGGACTTCCAAATAGATGGCAAGGGAGTTCTTAGATTGCACGGGCGGATTTGTGTTCCAAGTATCCCCGAACTCATAAGAGAAGTTTTAGATGAGGGTCACAAATCAAAGCTTTGCATCCACCCCGGTGTGAGCAAAATGTATCAAGACTTAAAGCGCACATTTTGGTGGAGGTCTATGAAGAGGGATATATCCATTTATGTGAGTAGATTCCCTACATGCCAACAAGTAAAAAGTGATCAACAAAAGCTGGCAGGGTTGTTGCAGCCATTGGAAGTTCCAGATTGGAAGTGGGACCAAGTCTCCATGGATTTCATAGATGGTCTGCCTCGTACTAGGAAAGGAAATGACAGCATATGGGTGATCGTGGATCGCTTCACAAAGTCCGCTCATTTCATACCTGTCAAATCCACTAGAACTGCTCAAAGTCTGGCGCAAATCTATTTCAAAGAAATCGTCAGGCTACATGGGTAATAAAACTTAATCTTTCCTTTTCATCATAATCTGAATGAAAAATTTCTTTTGCAAATTAAATATTAATCTTTTCTTTTACACAGAGTTCCTAGTAGCATTGTTAGCGACCGTGATCCTATCTATGCTAGCAAATTTTGGGAAGCATTCCAAAAT
The DNA here is from genome assembly GCA_030737875.1 of Allium sativum. Classification (NCBI taxonomy): domain Eukaryota; kingdom Viridiplantae; phylum Streptophyta; class Magnoliopsida; order Asparagales; family Amaryllidaceae; genus Allium; species Allium sativum. Next base: position 874,040,087 of record CM060912.1, on the reverse strand, counting down.
GAGTTGGGAACAAAGTTGAATCACAGTACCGCGTATCACCCTCAGACTGACGGCCAGACTGAGCGAGTGAATCGCATTCTTGAAGATCTATTGCGAGCTTGCATACTCGATTTTGGAGTCTCTTGGGAGGATCACTTGCATTTAGTTGAATTCTCGTACAACAATAGCTATCAAGCAAGTTTGAAAATGTCTCCATTTGAAGCCTTATATGGTAGGCCGTGTAGATCGCCAGCATGTTGGGTTGAAAAAGGAAATCGGCTTGTGTTGGGTCCAGACATGATCCGAGAAGCTTCGGACAAAGTTGACTTTATTAAGAAGCGACTATTGGCTGCCCAAAGTAGACAGAAAAGCTATGCAGATGTAAGAAGGCGAGAGCTAGCTTTTGAAGTGGGTGACTACGTCTATCTGAAAGTCGCTCCAATGCGAGGTGTTATCCATTTTGGGAAGACAGGAAAATTAGCACCTAGATTCATCGGCCCCTTCCCTATGCTAGAAAAGATTGGCACCCTAGCTTATAGAATTCAGATGCCAGACTGGTTGCCTGGAGTGCACGATGTATTCCATGTATCTCAAGTTCGAAGGCATGTCCATGATCCAGATCTGATTGTGGAAGAAGCAGCTCAACAAGATTTGGAGATTACCCCAAGCCTTGTAGTAAGAAGAGAACCACTGAAAATTATTGGCAAGGAGACTAGGAAGCTGAGAAATAAAAGTATCAACCTAGTCAAGGTGCAATGGAGCGGTGATTCTAGAAACTGCACTTGGGAAACCGAGGAGAGTATCAAACAAGCCTATCCCAAATGCAGAGTGGATATCCCCGATTAGTTTATTTAAGGTACGTTTAAAATATTTTCTATTCTTTATGTTGGTTCCTACCCTTCTATTCTTCTCTTTTTCCTTTTCGAGGACGAAAAGTTCTTAAGCGGGGGAGACTGTAACAACCCGGAATTTGGGGCCAATTTAAAATTTTCATTTTAGAGATTTTAGGGGTGTTTAAATATTTAAAATAAATTATTTCAAAAAAAAATGAATGGAAATTTATTTTGATCAAAGTTAATGCAAATATATTCAAATAAATTACATAAAGAATTAGAAATAGGATGGTAGTTTGAAAAGTCAAACTAGAACTTTGAGTAACTACAGAGGATGCAGGATAAACCGGATTTTGATGAAACGAAAAATATTTAAATCTGTTATTGAATATATTTCTAACGAATCTGAAAAATCGAAGTTTCATAGCAGTAATCAAAAGTTATGGCCAAATGAATTTTCAGAAAGGTCGCTATAGAAAATATATCGCCTTGAAAATTGACATTTTGCATACGACCTCGGAATTCGACGAAACCACTTTTGTTGGATCCAGAATGTAAAATTATTCCTAGGTTTCAAATTTCATGATTTTTGAAGCTAGTATGTGAGCGTGGCAAAAGAAACTGTGTTTTGTCAATTTCGGTCAAAATTAATTGACTGAAAAATAGCCATTTTTCAAACAGTCTCAGAATTCGACGAAATTAATTTTGTTAGGACCGTATCGTCATAAGAAAGCCAAATATAATTTTTCTGGATTTTTCCGAGTTAGTATGTGGCCCCGGTAAAATTAACAAGTACGTTCGAATTTAATAATAGAGAATTAATTTGAAAATAAAAGAAAACATATTGTAAACTTCAGAATTGGACTTCGGCAATAGCGCCATCGTGTTCAGAAGACGTCAAAACATATCGTTCGACAGTCGTTGGGGTCCGTTTGGAGATCGGATGGAAAAACCCCAATTTTGGATTTAAATAAAAAAAATATAGAAAATACGGCCCAAATACGTGTATAAATACACACTACAGTCCTTCTTCTTCCCGATTACAGCAGCCGCCTCAAACCCATTCCCTTCAGAATTTCAAACCTTGATTTCTTCCTCCTCGCTCCACGAAATCCTTCGCCGCAGGTCAATCCTCGAAGCTCTTTCTCCCTCTTCCATCTCCAACAAGAATCACCTCAAACCGTGCCCCCTATCTTCCCCCCTAGCCCACGAAACCCGACGGGTTTAGACCCCCGCACCTGCCACCAGGTGCAACCGCACCCCCTAGACGCTAGGCGCACGTGCGCCTCTCGTAGCCGCTCCACCTCCAACAATCCGCTCCTCAATCCAATCATCCAATCTCCCGATTTCTTAATCCAAAGTTTTGAACTTTCTGAAATGATAAAGGTAAATACAATCTCAATTTTGCCACGCTTTTAAGCGTTACAACTGCAGTTGTTAAAAAATAATTTTGTTCAAAAATTGATGATTAACACATACGAAACCTAAACTGAAAATTTTCAGATTGTGCGAGACCGTGACAGCAAATAGAGGTTGCTGAAATCAAGTGCGACCATTTTCTGAATTTTTCTGGATTTTTCTATTCGCTTTAATCAAGGTGAGAATTTATTTTTAAATAAATTTAATTAATTTGAATATTATTCTTGCGTATGAGAAGTTGAGAATAAAAAATAATTGGATTGATGATGGATGTTAATATAAGTTGCAGATCTGAATTGTTGCGATGTTATGATAGTAGATCTGAAATTTTAAGTGTTAGATGTGAAATTTTCTCATTCAAAATTAATTAATTAAATAATTACTTTGTTGTGACGCAGTAATCCCATGGTTAATCTTCAGATCTATTTTGTTTAGATATGATTGATGATGTTGTTATGTTGCTATGATAGATAATTGTAAATCTATTTGTATTCATCACATGAATGTTATCACACAAAGTCGGACCTTATATTTTGTGTTATGTTATGTGTTGAACTTGAACCGTTATGTTAATGCATTGAAAATGAACGATGAAATAAACATGACATTTTTATATGTTATTTTAATATAAATTAAGATGACATTTTTATATGTTATTTTAATGTAAAGATGAATGATGAAATAAAGATGATATTTTTATATGTTATTTTAATGTAAATTAAGATGACATTTTTATATGTTATTTTAATGTAAAGATGAACGATGAAATAAAGATGACATTTTTATATGTTATTTTAATGTAAATTAAGATGACATTTTTATATGTTATTTTAATGTAAAGATGAACGATGAAATAAATATGACATTTTTATATGTTATTTTAATGTAAAGATGAACGATGAAATAAAGTTTATATTTTTATTAATGTAAATATATAAGAATTTCACCATATGAAAAGTCGACATTGTTGTTAATGTAAAGTAAATAAGAATTTCACCATATGAAATTTTCAACATTTTTCTTTGTAATTAAAAGATGAATTTCATCGTATGTCAAAATTTACATTTTTATATGTAAATTATAAAGTGAATTAACGTTGTATGTTAAAAATTACATTTTTCTTTGTAATTAAAAGGTGAATTTCATCGTATGTCAAAATTTACATTTTTATATGTAAATTATAAAGTGAAATTTTGTTGTATGTTAAAAATGATATTTTTACAATGTAAATTAGATGTAATGTTCGCATTGTAATTAAAAATGATATTTTTACAATGTAAATTAGATGTAGTGTTTGCATTGTAATTAAAAATTATTTTTTTACATGTAAATTAGATGTAATGTTTGCATTGTAATTAAAAATTATATTTTTACAATGTAAATTAGATGTAGTGTTTGCATTGTAATTAAAAATGATTTTTTTACAATGTAAATTAGATGTAGTGTTTGCATTGTAATTAAAAATTATATTTTTACATGTAAATTAGATGTAATGTTTGCATTGTAATTAAAAATTATATTTTTACAATGTAAATTAGATGTAATGTTCGCATTGTAATTAAAAATTATATTTTTACAATGTAAATTAGATGTAGTGTTTGCATTGTAGTTAAAAATGATATTTTTACAATGTAAATTAGATGTAGTGTTTGCATTGTAATTAAAAATGATATTTTTACAATGAAAATTAGATGTAATGTTCGCATTGTAATTAAAAATTATATTTTTACACTGTAAATTAGATGTAGTGTTTGCATTGTAATTAAAAATGATATTTTTACAATGTAAATTAGATGCAGTGTTTGAATTGTAATTAAAAATTAGATTTTTACATGTAAATTAGATGTAATGTTTGCATTGTAATTAAAAATGATATTTTTACAATGAAAACTAGATGCAATGTTCGCAATAATTATAAATTATATTTTTAAAATGTAAATTAGATGTAATGTTTGCATTGTAATTAAAAATGATATTTTTACAATGTAAATTAGATGTAGTGTTTGCATTGTAATTAAAAATTATATTTTTACATGTAAATTAGATGTAGTGTTTGCATTGAAATTAAAAATTATATTTTTACATGTAAATTAGATGTAATGTTTGCATTGTAATTAAAAATGATATTTTTACAATGAAAATTAGATGTAATGTTCGCATTGTAATTAAAAATTATATTTTTACAATGTAAATTAGATGTAGTGTTTGCATTGTAAATAAAAATGATATTTTTACAATGTAAATTAGATGTAGTGTTTGCATTGTAATTAAAAATTATATTTTTACAATGTGAATTAGATGTAGTGTTTGCATTGTAATTAAAAATCATGTTTTTACAAGGTGAATTAAGAGTAGAGTTTGCATTGTCATTAGAAGTTATATTTAGATATATAATTTAAAGGTAGGATTTTAAGTGTATCAAAATTTACATTTTCAATGTAAGTAAAAGAATGAAGTTAGGATGAGGTAATAGTATTTTCATTTTCAAATGAATTAAAAATTTGGTGAGTGTCGGTAGTTGTATAGAGCGTTGTTTTAATCAAACGACGTTACTATGATTCAATGATTATATATATATATAAAAATATAATTAAAATTAAACGAATAGGGCGTGGTAGTTCGCGTTTTGAAATCGTACTTTTAAACGACTATACAAGAAGATCCGACCGTCGGATTTTCTTGAAACTAAAACCGTTAGGACCGTCTTGGAAAAATCTTTCCAACTATATATATTACGCTAAGATCCAACGGTTAGATTATGAGAAATGTGAAAATCAAAATTGTTTGAATGCAGCACTCTAGTCGCCCATGGACTTAAGCCACCGTTATATTAAAATTTAATTATTTTAAATAATTAATATAGGAATGAATCGTTAATAAAAATAATTATTAATGTATAAGAAGAATTTTAATATATATATATATATATATATATACGAGGATTATTTGGAAAGTCCGAGTTCTCTCATTCTAAATAATCGAACGACGTTAATTGAAGTATAAAGATAGTGAATGAAGACCGTAAATCTTCCCTCGGATGGACAACGATCGAGGCCTTGATTTGATTTGCTCCCAATTCAAAGGGTCTTGGTCATTGCCCAAACGTACGTGTTGATTTCACGGGTTTGGTTTTCGCTCAGACCCAGAGCATAAGCTACTAAATGGATTGTGTGTCCGACATCATACTCTATCAAATATCATGTTATTGATCTTTTGTCGAAGGTATGGATGTTTGGTGGCGGGGAATTTATTCTCTTGCTTAACAACCGTTCATATATTTCGGCAAAGGGTTGGTAGTACGGTATGGAGTGATGATGCGGCATGCTAAGATGCATATGATCAAGGTTTTGTTGAAAAGCAGGCCTTGTGGGACGATCAAAGCACAGCCTGTTTAGGCATAGCTTTATGTACAACGTGACTTCGCGAGCCTCACACACCGGTGGAGTCTAAAACGGGAGAAGGGAACGCAGGGAGAGCAGCACGTTTCTTTCTAGCTAGAAGTGGTGATTGGGTTTTAACACGGCCCAACATTTTACTTATGTGGATGATGGAATGAGGCGCCTCGGATGATAGGTTCTATAGGACTGGGAAACGTGTGTTCAAGAATAACTAATCCGCAACTCGTATGGCGGACCGGCCCTGCAGCTTTCCAAGGGTTCACTGCGGGGGATCCTAAGACATTAGCTAGAGTGTCTCGAATCGGTAGGAGCTCCTCCCTTGCCTTGACTCATGATGGAAACCAAAATCCAAATACGACCCTACGAATTTGATTGTATTACTAGTATGGAGGCATAATAGTATGGGATACTATTCTTCCTAGGATTTCTACATTTACTTTGAAATGTTTTAATATATTAATAATAACATTAAACTCGTATTTGCCGTATTTAGCATGTTTAATCACTATAAGGTAAATCCCTATCCTCTGGTTTGTGTTGCATTGTGTGATGGGACCTAAGTCTTATGGTGATTCCATTTTTCTAAAAAGCATAACGTTGTTGTACGATTTACTTATCATTTATTCTGACACTTTTATGCACGGCAATCCATTAGAGTAAACCCGTTCCGCATTAGCGGCATGGTCTTTGGATTTGCCCTATTAATAGTGATTTATTAGTTAAGAATTCTTACACCAGTCCCACGACTGACCCGTTGTTTGTTTCCACCTTTTTGCAAACTCGGGTGCCCTCCTTTCTACACGGGCAGCCAAGTAAACAGGTTTACTCTACGCTTGGAGTCTTTTCAGTTGGAGTTGCTTACTATCTTGCTTGGATTTGCTTGGGAAGAGGTGATGACTAGGAGTTTGAAGACTTATCATTCGCCGCTTTTGCATTTTTCTCTTACTTTTTATTTCAGACTTTAAACTTGGTTTATTCCACGTTGTTTAAGTTGGAGTTGGAACTTATTTCTTTTCTGCGAATTTGATGTAATAATGTAGAGTTCTGTGACTGTGGATTTTCTGTGGATTGATGACATTATATTTCCGCTGCTATGATGTTGTTACTCTATGAATTTCCTCTGCTATTTTGTATCTGTGATATGTATTATTGTATTTATGTTGTAACCCAAATGATTATTCCTTACTTTCATACAGTGGAAGTTTGGGGTCATCACATATTCTATGATTTTAAAACTATCTGAACTATTACTATGAAATGAATGATTTTTAGTGTGAATGCTTAATCCTATGTGTTATACTTCATATAAGCACATATACTGATCTGCAGTATGTTAAAACATCACTTGAACTATTCAGAAGCATACTCTGTACATATACATATTGGACATTAGCAGGTTAATTCCCGATCTTAAAACCCAATATCTCAGATTCTGAAAAGTTTTAAATCTTGGTTTCTTCGTGAAAGTTTTTCATATAGGCCTCTAGTATATAGTAAAAAGGGATGCCATTGTAAAATCTTGAGTTTCCAAGTAGCATGAATTCAAGTTTTGATTATATGTATGAAATCATAGGAGAAAATCAAGAATTTTAACATCAGTTTCATGATTTTTAATTTCGTGGTTGTTGAGATATGTGGTGATGATAAAAAATCCTAGTTTGTGCATTTTCTGGTGATCTCTGCGATTGAGTGTGACGGCGTGAAGCTTGGAGGGGCACGTAAATCCATGAATCAAGGGGAAAATGCAAGAACATTTTTCTGTGAGGTGGATTGTGTAAACGAGGTGGAAGACGTGGTTTTGGGTACTGCTTCTGTAACGACCTCTAGGGATTCGAGCCCGAATTCTAACAATAATACGGATCCTGTATCACTTGTCAGAACCCAAGTATCGAAAACACAGATAGTTATTAGGAAGAAGTTAGAGGGTGAGATAAGAAAGAAAGAAATATTAGAATAGATTAATGAGAAGAAGAACCAACACAGAATCAGAGTCTCACATCGCAGCGGAACAAAATATAACATAGAAATAAAAACTTTATTAAGAGCTTGAAATAAAACTTACAATCGTCAGAGTACATCAAAACATCTAGACAGTTATAAATATTTGTCCCCATGATTGACATAGAAATGTGTTTATTTTATGCTCTTATTTCTTATCTTTTGTATATAAATAAATATTACTTGGGTATTGTTTTGTTACTTTTACAGATATTCCAACCCAGCCCGCATGCAACCAGAAAAATAGAGAAATGGAGATCAAATTGGTATATATTTACATTTTGAAGAATTGTAGATGAAGATCTCACATCTAGTTGTTGTTGGACAAGAAAATGATTGGTAGAAGACCAAGAATTTCTCAAATCAAGGGAAGCTTGTCAAAGAACCAAGAGAAAAAGAAGAAAGGCCAAAAATTTAATAGATTTAACTAAGGCCCATTTGAAACTCTCATTGTAAACTCTTTTGTGAATTCCCTAAGGCCCATTTATCATTGTCACTACAAGAAAATGAGGTCTTTACCTACCAATTGTAAGCGTAGGTAAAACTAACATAATAGTGGGTAATATATTTTAGCTACCAATATTGAATTGGTAGAAACTGGGTAGGTAAAGCTTAGTGGAGAAAGAGATTTACCTACACTTATTGATATTGGTAGGTAAAAGAATCAATGGACCCCACTACCTTATGACTCGAATAATGAGTCACCAACTGATTTGTTTAATGATGTGTCATCCTAGATGGCTGTTGACATGGCTGGTGATGTGTCTTCCTACATGGATGCTGACATGGTTGTCGTAATAGTATACACATTGCATATATTAATGCCGACACTTGGCATTTAATGGTTGGTTCATGTGTCAAACAATAATTTGTCCATGTGTCATCATTTGATTAGTGCATATGACATCATTTTTTAGGCTATATGGCATTATTTGTTATAAATAAATATTTACAAGAATTGAATATTTACACAGAAATTATTTTTAAGAAAATAACAAATATTTATTCAATTAAATATTTATTACACTTTCGAATTGTACACATACTGTTTCCTCACTATTATACAATCACTTATACGTACACTTCCTCGCTACATTTCACTCGTATACATTGACTCCTTACTACATACTAATTCACTAATACACATGTACATAGTCAGTCACTCATACTCTCACTCTTGTTTTAGTCATCGGCTTCTTGATCCAGAATTTGTCCAGTCGTCTATCGTACCTGCCATAATAAAATAGCATAGTAAATTGAAAAGAAACAATTTAATTCGCAAATATAATTTTGATATAAATTTATTTACCTTAGTAAGTTGGGTTGTTTCTCACAATTTTTCTAAACAGGGTGAAACGAGTGTGTATACCTATCATAATAGATTTATTAGCTTTTTTCCTTCCAATATAAGGCAAAACATAAATATAAGTTTTAAAATCCAATCAATCAGTTTTATACCAAATCAAATCAGAGATTAGTAGAAAGTTATCAAATGAGATCAACATCAAATCAAATTAAATTAGCATTGAAAATGAAATAAATATATGAGAATTAATTAACATTGATATGAATAAGATATTAAATGGTAACATATTAACGTTAATATATAAAAGTATGAAATAAATTAACACAAATGTTAATATGTTACCATTTATTCCATACTTGTTTTAACGTTAACTAACATTAAATAGTAACATGTTAATTTATGTTAATTTATACAAGTATGAAGTTGAGTAACGTTTATGAGTACAAGTGCAAACAGTTATTAACGTTAATGAATGCTACCATGTAACCATTTATACAAATAATATGTCACCATGTAAGAAATGATGCCATATTAATTTACTTTAATTTATATGTAAATTAACATGGTACCATTTAATATGTAAATTAACGTAAATTAACATGATGCCATGTAATGTTAACCATTTATTTAATAAATTAATTTATACAAATGTTACCATTTGTAAATGCTACCTTGTATAAACTAACGTTAATCAACTGCAATTAATTTATACAAGTATGAAATAAATTAATACAAACGTTAATATATCTTCAATTATCAGTAACTAGTTTTTTATGAATGCCAAGCTGAGCCCATGTTATAACTTCAAGTGGCTCTTCTAATGTTCCATAACCACCAGGGAATGTAGTAGAATAATATTAGAAAATATAAAATGAAGGAAAGATGAAATAAAATTTGTAACATAATCGATAAAATTAACCAGATAATGTAATGAATGCATCGGAGTGCTTAGCCATTTCTGCCTTTCTTTGATGCATGTCGCTCACTTCTTTCACTATCCTATATGTTTCTCCAATTAACTACATAATAAACCAAATATAAGATTGAAACCTTTGACTTTTATCAGATATGAATTTTAAGCCAAGATCACCTCTTTCGCCATTAGAGTCCTTGGTATGATCCTAATGTTTCCACACATAAAATAAAGAAAATTGATCGAGGTAAGAAATTTGTAAAATAGGAAAAGAAAAAAGGGATGTAAACAATATAAGTTAATTACCCAGTAGCATGACCATTAGCATTGTGAATAGCTTCAGAAACTAAACCCATGACACCAACGCTACCATCCCCATAAACCAGATCCATTTTTCTAGCTATCTTTAAATAAATAAATAGATAACGTAAGAAAGGAAGGAAGGAAGAAAAGGAAAAAAAATTACCTTTAGAGATGAAAATAAAAGGTTTTCTATGCATTAAAATTATGGTGAATACTAGCGTCAGTAAGCAGTTATTAACGTTAATAAATGCTACCATGTAACCATTTATACAAATAACATGTTACCATGTAAAAAATGGTACCATATTAATTTACGTTAATTTTATATGTAAATTAACATGGTACCATTTAATATGTAAATTAACGTAAATTAACTTGTAACATGTAATGTTAACCATTTATTTAATAAATTAATTTATACAAATTTTACCATTTATGATGCTACCATGTATAAATTAACGTTAATCAATTGCAATTAATTTATACAAGTATGAAATAAATTAACACAAACATTAATATGTTGCCATTTATATCAAGTATTGAGTCTATCATGTATAAATTAATCGTTAATATGTTACCATTTATTTCATACAAATGTTAATTGGTAACTCTTGGTAAATTAATGCAAACGTTAAGCAAGGCTAATGTCAACCATGTTTTAACAAAACAAATATGAAATAAATGTAAAAGAAATTAAAGAAAAAAGATGTACATTAATTAACACAAACTCTTTATATATATATATATATATATATATATATATATATATATATATATATATATATATATACAAACAAAATTGAATTGATTCATTTGTCTGTAAATATAGATCTAATATTAAAATGGAATTGAATGTATATTATATTGGGCTAATTCTGTTTTTACACCGAAAATTACTTAACATACACCAAAAAATAAAATAACTCACTACACACCGAATATTACTTTACATACACTGTATACTTTACTAAATTACCCTTATTTGCATCTTCTTTCTCTTCCCTCTTCAAAACTTAAAGCACATATACCCAAAATTAGAAATTTATTGCACCAAATAAAGTAAAATTCAACAAAATGAATTTCATTTGTTGCATTAATATTGTTGCTATTTTAAAATTTTCCAAAATTTTCTTAATTTCAAAAGAATTATTTAAAATTCAGAAAAAAAACTCAATGCATCTAAATTACAACAATTATTTCTAAATGTTATAAGTAATTGAAATTTCAAGTTTCATGATGAAGTACACCGATAACATTGAATTAGCGTGTTTGGTTGGCATCAAATTCTATTGCTTTTGATGTTAATTTGATCTATTTTATGCGAAATTTTAGAATATGTAACTAAGAGAAAAGGGTGTTTTAGCAATAAATTTTTATAAAAAAAATAACTGTGTACGTTAAGTGATTTTTGATGTATAAATAATGCCATTATATTATTCAAACATCATGTGTAAGAATAGCAGAGAATAGAAGAAAAGAAGAATAAGAGGATATATATGAATGTAATTAATTCCCTTATATGCATGAATCTCTTCCGTATATTATAAAAATCTATTTGTTATATGCATGAATGTAATTGATTTGGATAGTTATTTTGGAGCTGGAGCTAGGAAATATACTAATTTGGCCTGCAGAATACACACATGCAAATTTATCAGATGCCCACATCATTATTAATTTGTTATTTTGTTGTTATTTTGCAGATTCATGTGTGAATAAAAAGGTTGAAAAAATATAGTTATTAGGGTATTTCATGAAACATGTTTTTAGAAAGAGAAGAAAATCAATTAAGTTTTAAAGTGAGAATGCCACTCTTGTTTTAGAAAGGGATGTAACCATAGCAATAGTTGTCATCAAGATTATTGGTATTTACTTATAGTGGCAGTTTTTGTGTTTTATATTGTGGCCAATCAGAAGAGACTATGCGGATTGAGACCACAAAAGAGATCACGTGGATTGAGATTTGTACCGTTAGATTTAGTCTAAAATAAGCTGTTAAATTTATAGTCGGAGAGGATGGTATAAATTGTGTCTCTGCAATAAACTAGAGAAAATATATTTTGGTCATTTCAAATGATGACATATTAGCATGAAATTGTGAAACATTTGCGAAAAATTTAAAGTGAATCAAATGTTTGGAAAAAATTAAGAATGTATGATAAGTTATTAGTGAATGATTATTTAATATTAATTATTTACAATTTAATTATTGTTTATCAATTTACTAACTGTTAGTTATTTCATATTTCAAAATAATTATTAATAATTAATAAAGAAATTATTTTACAAAAAACATTGCTAGGATATGTAAGCGAAATCTTCAATTCAAAAAAATTACTAGAATATACCTTTTTAACACATCATTGAACGACTCAACATTATTTTTAATGAAAGTTTAAAATGATATGAGAAAAATGTAGGGGTTAATCGCAAAAAAAAAACCTCCCCTTCTGTATATATGTGTGAATAATACATTTTACCTACCTATAATTACTGGTAGATAATCATCCTTTAACAATTTTATAAAATTGACAACATTTACCTACCAATGAATTTTACCATTAAATATTGGTAGACAAAGGTTCTCTTTACCTACCTATATCTATTGGTAGGTAAAATATTGGTAGATAAAGATCAAATTTCTTGTAGTGTGTATTAGGGTTAGGGTTTGGCTATCTATCCTATAAATACCCTTGTAATGTCATTGTAGCCACCATCCATTATTCTGTATTCTCTTTTCCATTAATAAAGGTTCTTCCTTTTTACTATTTCTGCATTTTTCTTTCTTAGCAATAGGTGTTGTCTTCACAATTAGTTTTGGAAGAGCACCAATTGTATTTTACATTTGTTTCATTAGTGATTAGTCGTTTGATTAGTTTCAACGACAATCCTAATTTTATTTTTGTTGTTCTTCTTATTCTGCACTTTTATTTTCTGCATTGTTGTTCTTGTTTTGCAATTTACTTTCTTTAGTGATTAATCGTTGATTAGATTCAACGATAATCCTAAGTTCGCAATTTCAGTTTGTTTTTATTTCAACAAAATCTCCAGGCTTCGTCTAACTCGCCCAAGAGATTAGATAAATAATTTGATTTTAATTTACCTCCCTGTGTTCGACCTGTATGCTACACACCTGTGCGCTTGCAGAATTTTATTACAAATATCGCGCTTTTCTAATTCATAGATTAGCGACGATCAAGTTTTTGGCGCCGTTGCCGGGGAGGTAACAATTGAATTTTATTATTTATTTAATTTCTGATTCGTGTTAGTTTTTTTTTCTTTTTGTTTGATTTTGTAAAAAAAAAATCTTGCCAAATTTTCTTTTATTTTCCTATTGTTTTCTTGTAGATATATATAGATAAAAATCTTAATTAGATGATTGTGTATCACATATTGATATCATAATCTCTAAGACAAGGAAAAAAAATCTTGCCACTTTTTCTTTTAATTTTCCTTCTTTTTTTCATTTATTTCTTTCCTTTTTTTTATTTTGCATTTCTTCCAATCTAATTCCTTCAAGAAGAAAAAAAAAATATATACAAAAAAAGAAAGTTGCTAATTTTTCTTCGGTTTCTTTCCATCTTTCTACCACCTTGCTGATTTTCACAATTTTCTTTTCCCTTTCCTTTTCTTTTTATTTGTTTCCATCTTTTGTCTACAACTTTCTAAAAAAAAAAACTTTTGCAATTTCTTCTCTGTCTACTTTGATTTCTTTCTTGTTTTTGTCTGCTTTTATTTCTTTTCTCAATTTCTTCTACCCTACCTCTCTACTCAAAAAACCTTGCTTTTTTTCTCTTATTTCCTTCCTCTTTTAATTTTTTTTCCATTTTTGTTTGGGTTTTTACCATTCATTTCTTTCCCTTTCTTCTTGTTCAAATTTTCATAAAAAAAAACTTGCATTCTTTTTTTTATTTTATTTCTTTCCAATTGCATTTCTCATTCACCTCCTACAATCTCTCTTTCCATTTTTTTTCATTTATTTCTTTCCGGCTCTCTCCTTCATTGAAAAAAAAACAACTTTCAATTTTCCTTTATTCTTTCCACTTTCTTTCCAATCATCTACATTCTTTTTCTTTTTACAAATTTCAAAAAAAAAAAAAAATAGATTCCTCTTTTGCAAATTTTTTCCTTTCTTCTTTTTTCTTTCTTGTTCTCAATACATTAGATTTCTTTTCTTCTCTTACAAATTCCCTTTCTTTTAAAAAAAAATCCTCTTCTAATTTTACAACAACAAACAAAAGAAAAAAAATTCTTTCTGTTTTTGTCTTCTCTTTTATTGTTTTCCCTTCTCAATTTCTTTTTCAAATCTTTTACAATTACTTTCCTTCCTTCCTTTACAATTCTCTTTCTTTCCTGAAATCTCTCTTCCCTTTTTTTTTCATTTGTTTCTTTCCTATTTGTCCACTTTTTCAACAATAATAAAAAAGGGAAGGTCATAAAAAGATTCATTCTTTTTTTTTTCAATTATTTTTCCCTGCTTCATTTCTTCCCTCTGATCAAATACCCCTTCCTCTCACATAATCTAATTTCACCACAGTTTTTTTTTCAATCCACACTTCAGCACCATCTTCTCCAAAAAGTTAGCTTTTTTTTTCTTTTTCTTGTGTTTTTTTTTTGTTATTCAATTCATTCAAAAAAAAGTGATTTCGAACTAAGGACAAGGTGACTGGAGTTCAAGCAACAAATCAAGATTTCAGAAATCAAAAGAAATTGCAAATAGTGAGATTTCAATCATTGACGCTACTCATTTTTTCTGGATGGACAGCCATACCCCGCTGTAAATTTCTTTTAACTCTACAGGTGCTCTGCTGCAAAGGAAAAAAATATAGACAATTGTTGTAAAAAATTTCTGCAGGGGCAGCGGCTTGAACGTAAATTTTTTAATTTCTGCAATTAAATTGTGTGATTGTTGTTATTTCTGCACGTTTTATTCATTCTGTTAAGGGCAATACCCCAATTCACATAAGGTGAGGGATTTCATCACCCTTTCCTTAGCCCACAAATTGCATTTCATCGTAGAATCTGACTAATAATAACGGTTAGACGTTGGACTTAAGGGAGTCACGGGCTCATCTAGGGCTTAATTATGTTGTGATAGTTGATTCATTTGGAACGAATTATTTCTTGGTGTCTAGACTACGGCAGAGAAATAACCGTTTATAAATATTACGGTGATTCGTAAATATTATATCGGTTGTTACTCTGAAGGTACGTAAACCTTCGGCTGCATTGCTAGGGTGATTCCTGGTGCACCGATAACTCCTGTCCGTTAACTGGCTAAGAAATCTTTTGATTTAAGTAATCAAACGTGTAACTATATAATTTTGGGTTAGGAGCTATTAAGGACAGAAAATTTCATTGTAGCTAATTTCTGTGCGTGCATTTAACAACAATGAGTGAAAAAAGTGTGAGCCAACAAAATTCTCCTAGGGGTTCTCGAATCAACCAAAATTTTCCAACCGAATTGGATCAAAATCGAGTGAATCACAACTTTCCAAACTTTGGGGATCAAAATCAAATAAATCAAAATTTTCAAAATCTCAATATCCAAATGGATAGACCCTTGTCTCTTCGTGATCGATGTTATCCAACTAGAACCGTTCAACCTTCTGTCATAGTACTTCCACCAGTTGAAGGAAATTTTAAGCTTAAACATTCTTTTATTCAAGGGGTACCAAAATTTACTGGTTCTGAAAATGCTTATGAATTTTTAAGTGAATTTAAATTGTATTCATCCACAACTCAAATGCAACAATTATCTAATGAATCAATCAAGCTAAGGCTAATTCCATTTGCACTACTTGAAAGCGCTAAAAGATGGCTAAATTCTCTTCCCAAACAGTCAATAAGAAGTTGGGATGAATTCGTCAGCGTATTCCTGAAAAAGTTTTTTCCTTTTCACAAAACTCTGAAAATTCGAACTGAAATAAATCAATTTTCTCAAAATGAGGGGGAAACTTTTTCAAAATACTTTGATAGGTTCAACCAATTACTGTATAGTTGTCCTCATCATGGAATCATAAAAGATTACTTATGTCAAATTGTATATGAGGGTCTAAACTATCAGACTAGAACTCAACTAGAATCAATGTGTGGGGGAGATTTTATGTCTAAAACGGCCAATGAAGCTTGGAAATTCTTAGAGGATTATTCTGAAAAGGACATGCAATGGGAGTCCATTCGTGTTCCCATCCGTGCTTCCACTAAAGGAGTGCATGTCGTGGATACAATTCATATTCCGTTAGAAACTCAAACTCCTCAATTCAATGGACTACCCCAAGACCAAGTCAATGTCATAGCTCAAAATGGTCTTTACTCATCCACATCTGACCCTAATTGGAGAAATCATCCAAATTTCTCATGGTCTAATTCAAATAATGTCGCAAATCCATCTCACATGATACCGAATTCATTATACCAAGCTCCATTTTCTTCTAGTCCTCAAACTTCTCATGTTTCACCTCAACCTGAGCCTTCGAGTGAACCTTATAGGCACCCCAACTTTCAATCATCAAACCAATCCTCCCAATCTTCTCAACCGTCATATTGTTCGATTAGAAAAACAAATAAATAATCAAGATGTTAAACTCGAACAAATGATGAATATGATGAAGGAACTAATGAAAAGTAATGAGCGAGGAAAGTTGCCTAGTCAACCCGAGGTGAATCCAAAATATAACTCTCGTACTGTGAATTCTTGTGAGGATGGAAATAATTCGGTTAACGTTGTCACCACCCTGAGGTCTAGGAAAATGATTGACAATAATGTTGGCAATCCCGACAACCATTCGATTTCAACCCCAATTGAAAAGCTTGACACTCTTGCGATGGCAACCAATGCCAACTCCTTGGAACCTTATGAAACCCCATCTTCTTTGAATGTTGGCAACCCCAACAGCTCTTCTTCTAATGTCGGCAACCCCGATAATATCTCCTCCTCAAATGTTGGCAATCCCAGCATCTCACCTTCTATTCTTGTACCTCAATCACTTTCCACATCGAAACCTTCTTCGTCGAACGATCAAATTTTTGAAAGAGTCTATAAACCAATAGCCCCTTATCCTCACAGACTTAATAATAAGAAGAAGGATGCAAATTTTGAAAAAATTCTTGAAATCTTCAAACAAGTTCGTGTCAATATTCCACTCTTAGACACCATCGAACAAATTCCTCAATATTCCAAGTGTCTCAAAGAGCTATGCACCCGAAAACGAGCCACTAATGTTCCTAAAACTGCCTTTCTAACTGCGAATACAAGCTCCATTCTTTCGAATCCTACCCCTGTCAAGTACAAGGACCCCGGTTGCCCTACAATTGATTGCAAAATAGGAAACATTCACATATCTCGTGCCCTACTTGATCTTGGTGCGAGTGTAAATCTTCTTCCTTACACTGTTTATCGTCAACTTGGATTAGGGGAGATTAAACCAACAAACATCACTCTTCAGTTAGCTGATCGATCTTTTAAAAAACCATTGGGTATAATTGAAGACGTTTTGATTCAAATTGAACAATTTTACTTCCCTGTCGATTTCATAGTTCTAGAAACCGAGCCTGTTTTGAGTCATGGTAGTCAAATTCCATTGATTTTGGGTCGTCCCTTCTTAGCCACCTCGAACGTTATCATAAATTGTAGGAGCGGCCAACTTCGACTATCGTTTGGGCACTTAACCATTGAATTGAATATTTTTCATCAACCCAAATATTCTGAAATAGAAGAAGTTGACGTGATTGAAACAGTTGAAGAAGATACATTGGATTTAGCCCTTCAAGAAATTTCTCTTGCCTCAATAAACATATCCACTGTCTTTTGAAGAAATTTTTGAAGACGAACTTAAACTTTTAAATGACGAGAATGAATATATGGAACATCTCAAAGATAATCGTAATTCCATATCATCAAAAGAAATTGTGGTTAAACGCTCAAATTTATGGGATTTTGATAATCTTCTGCTGAATAACACAAATCATTGTCACAATAAACTCTTCATAGGGAAGATTTTGATTTTAGAACCTATTGACATGCCTATGATACCTCACAAGTTTGGAGGTAAGAAACCAACACTCAACATTTTCGATAAGAACAAGTGTGGGGGAAAAAAGGAAATTTCATCCTTCACAAACCATTTATCATCTTCGTAGATTTCATCTTGCATATGATTTTCACACGCATATAGTTGCTAAATTGCATTTTATTTTACAAATCATTTTGCATTTAATCCATCTTTGGGTTCTATCTTTCACATTTAGGAAACGTGTTTACAGTGTGGACACTGTTTAATCCAAGTGTGGGGGGGAGTCTGCATTACATCCTTTTATTTTTCTTTAATTTTTTGTTTTCTTTCTTTTCAATTAGGACCATCATGCATTTTAGATCGTAGTAAAATACCAATTTTTTTTTTTTGAAAATACGACTCATTTTAGATTTGATACAACAAAATAAGTTAAGGATTATTAAGCAGTTGATAGTATTTTTCTCTCTCAGCTAAATTCGAATTTGAAATATAATGAAAAGTTTAATTTTGAGGGATAATAGTGTAACCGGTACATAGGGAGATTCTTAGGTGATGGCCATGAAATCTATTATATATTGTAGATTTTGTTTAAATAAGTGGAGGACTTAAAATACTTATATTGGCTTTTCAAATCTTTAAAACTAAGTTGTGTTAAGTTGAATTCGCGTAACTCTCTTTTGTGCTTATATTTTCAATAATAATAACAGTAATCCAAGGGTATCCAACATTGCTTGTATATCAAGCGTTGGTGTGCAAACCCGCCAAGCTCTATTCGACATGTTGTTGATAAAGTCAGCGTTGGAATATCTTGGTCTCATTTTATGAGATTGGACACCTAAGGATTACCGACACGTTGTTGACAAAGTCAAAGTCGGCCCGCACAATCCGCCAAGTTCTTTACCTACTCTCCGTTAGTCCACGAGGCAGTGCATGGGTGGTAAACCTTGGTCTTCTAAGTTAGGTGTATGTACTTGAACATAAATTTTAAAATTTTATAGAATAAAGAATAAGCGATGATGCCCAAACACTTCTTGACCTTATTGATTTGACTAGCCATACATGAGAAAATAATAATACCACTTTGCAAACTGTGCCAAGCAAACTAAGAATTTATTTCATGGCTGCACTATGTTATCGACCGAACTAACTGGCCAAACTGGAATTTAACATTTGAAAACTTGATTTATATTGAAAATTTGTGACAAGTTGAGGTATCTAAAATAAAATCAACTGACTAGAAATTGTTAATTTAATTTGTTGTACCACTTCAGAAACAAGTCTTGTTTTCATTTTTGCTTTTATTTTGCATATGTCCATTGCATTCATGTGGTTTCATTAGAATCATAGCATACTGCATTTGGATTTTGTGGGTAGTATCCGCTGAAAAACCTTCACGAGACACCACTCGTCCTACTAGGGACACCTAGAGGTTTAACGGCTTGTTGCATACGCTCAATGCAATCGTGTTTCCTACGAAAGTGTGACCTATCTAGTCTAGTTTTTTCATTTCTTGTTTTACTCGAGGACGAGTAAAAGATAAGTGTGGGGGTATTTGATTGACATAGAAATGTGTTTATTTTATGCTCTTATTTCTTATCTTTTGTATATAAATAAATATTACTTGGGTATTGTTTTGTTACTTTTACAGATATTCCAACCCAGCCCGCATGCAACCAGAAAAATAGAGAAAGGGAGATCAAATTGGTATATATTTACATTTTGAAGAATTGTAGATGAAGATCTCACATCTAGTTGCTGTTGGACAAGAAAATGATTGGTAGAAAGACCAAGAATTTCTCAAATCAAGGGAAGCTTGTCAAAGAACCAAGAGGAAAAGAAGAAAGGCCAAAAATTTAATAGATTTAACTAAGGCCCATTTGAAACTCTCATTGTAAACTCTTTTGTGAATTCCCTAAGGCCCATTTATCATTGTATTAGGGTTAGGGTTAGGGTTTGGCTATCTATCTTATAAATACCCTTGTAATGTCATTGTAGCCACCATCCATTATTCTGTATTCTCTTTTCCATTAATAAAAGTTCTTCCTTTTTACTATTTCTGCATTTTTCTTTCTTAGCAATAGGTGTTGTCTTCACAATTAGTTTTGGAAGAGCACCAATTGTATTTTACATTTGTTTCATTAGTGATTAGTCGTTTGATTAGTTTCAACTAGGGATGGCAATGGGGTGGGTCTAGGGTCCAAACCCGCTTGACCCGCCCCTGTTTTGACCCATTTAGACCCGCCCCATAGGGTCTTCGGGGCGGGTAGACCCGCGACCCGCTTTTGGAGGTCCGGGTCTAGGGTCGGGTCTGGGGCATGGCTAACCCGCCCCAACCCGACCCGCATGATCGAAACATCATTCAAACTCTTTATAACTATAACTATTACTTGTTAATCTTCTTAGATTTACATAGTTATAACTTGAATATTATATTCTTTTAATTGAAAACTATAAAATTTTCATCGTATTAAGTTACATCAATGATAATCATACAATAACAAATGCATACATTTTGAACTATTATCTTACAACTCATTTTATAATATTCTCTTGTCATTGTGAACACATTATAATATGCATATAATTTATCATTTAGTGATAAAAAATATAAATATATAAATTTGTGTACACTAGAACATAATATCACCGGGTCGCGGGGCGGGTCGGGTCTACCCTGACCCGTACGGGTTTCGGGTACGGGGCGAAATTCCAGACCCGCACCGGGTCTACGGGGCGGGTCTGGGGCAAGGTTTAAAAAGTCCGGGTCGGGTCTGGGGCATGAGAAACCCGCCCCAACCCGCCCCATTGCCATTCCTAGTTTCAACGACAATCCTAATTTTATTTTTGTTGTTCTTCTTATTCTGCACTTTTATTTTCTGCATTGTTGTTCTTGTTTTGCAATTTACTTTCTTTAGTGATTAATCGTTGATTAGATTCAACGATAATCCTAAGTTCGCAATTTCAGTTTGTTTTTATTTCAACAAAATCTCCAGGCTTCGTCTAACTCGCCCAAGAGATTAGATAAATAATTTGATTTTAATTTACCTCCCTGTGTTCGACCTGTATGCTACACACTTGTGCGCTTGCAGAATTTTATTACAAATATCGCGCTTTTCTAATTCATAGATTAGCGATGATCACCCCATATACAACACAGCGGAATAAATACAAGATATCATATGTCTGGACTTCTCCAGCTCGTCTCTGAACTTCACAGCACCTAATAACCTGAATCTGCATAACCTGGGCTAACCCGAGCATTACAAACGTCGGATCATTCTGGTGAACCAGAGTGAGAAAAACTCCCTAAGTTTATGGGTAACAGCTAACTTGATTTTAAAGTTAAAATCTTTTTGAAAGAAAATGATAATCGTAAGACCAAATCCACATATAAATACGGACGGTTTTTACCCTACGATAACCCAAAACATTTTTGAAATCAATACTATTATGATATTATAATAGTGTCTAATTACAAATACATATCAATCTAGTAGAACGTCTGCATCTCACGCTCTACATATATAGTATACAATCAAAATCGCGGGCGCTTATTGGAGAATGGATTTCCATGGCAAGGTATGGGCAACCACCTTTCGGACAGTGTATCTCTAGAGAGGAATACACCGAGTTCAACAAGAACATCTTGCAACTTAGGCTAAACATGACCAGCCATTCACTTAACCTTGAATGTTCCGAATATATTGTCACCTACGGTTGGTACCAACATAACCGTTCCCGGGAGGTACATAAGCGAAAAGAAGACAAATATAAATATTCTCTAGATGGTGACACCCTAATGGGGGCGACCCACATATCCATGCGACCTACCCGATTTTTACCATTCCCGGTTAATGAGGTTAGAAGTTAAGCGTATTCTTCAGCATAGCATGTCTCTATCCACTTTGAATGCCACATTGTCAGATCCATCAAAATCAATAATTGACGTCCACAACAATATATTACGTGTTAGCTAAAAGAAGTTTCCTTCTCCGCCTCCACTCTTGGTATGGTTGA
The DNA here is from genome assembly GCA_030737875.1 of Allium sativum. Lineage (NCBI taxonomy): Eukaryota > Viridiplantae > Streptophyta > Magnoliopsida > Asparagales > Amaryllidaceae > Allium > Allium sativum. Next base: position 874,017,906 of record CM060912.1, on the reverse strand, counting down.
AGAAATCAATGTACGTGACCTTTCTGGAAATACTCTGTCAAACATCCATCCATACACGTCATCCAGGAGCGGGATGAACCGAAGGAACCCTCCTAGCATATCCTATATAGGTATCACCCCAAGGATTAGTAGCGAGTAGTCCTTGCAATCCGTAAATTTCAACCACGACGGAATCACAGTATATCTAGAGTTCAGCAAGAGATTGTAAGTAATTCTACCGTTTTATGAAGATCCACGATCTTCAATTGCTCCATCTTTAATAGCATCTTCCACGTATTCGTATTTATTGGTCAGAATGGTTTTCGAAAATAAATTAGATCCTGGTCTTTCTGTACCAACAATCGCATGGGCAAGATTATTGATAGTCGGTTATTTAACTATCGAATAAACAAAATAAAATGGATCTACTGGTTGAGTACACAGTGTCACTTGGCCCTTTTTAGTTGGAAATAACTAATTAATGGTTAATTAAAACTTCTAAATCTTTCAACACAGTATTCACTTCTTAATTTAATATACAAATATTCTTAAACCATTTCTATTTAATATTTGGAAAATTATCTTATAATCATATCCAATTATCATTCAAATCATTTGCTGCAACATTACTTATTATTTATAATTGGAAAATCGATCCAACGTATCGTTCGTAAAACAATCGTTACGAAATCTCCCTTTATTTCATTATTTTGAAAACAATCATCGTCGCTTATCCTTATAAAGTAACTCACTCTAAACTCATCTCTTTACTTCGAAAATATCATTATATTTTCATAACTCCTTTTATTACCTTGATTATGAAAAATATCATTTCATATTCTTTAGCCATTTTATTTCCGTTACTTTGGAAATATCAGTACCTATACTGCCTCCAATCCTTTTATTTCCTTTATAATGAAATCTCATCACATCTACCCTCAAATAACATCACATTATTTCTCATATCTCATCACATTTACCCTCAAATAACGTCACATTATTATTTCTCATAATAAATCGCTTCTAATATCTGTATCATTACAACTCATATCATCCTCCGATAATCCTGAAGTCATTCAAGTTGGGGTATTTTAGTTACCTCTCAAACCTTGATCAACAACATTCTTATCTTAAGATAAATATGAACTATAATTTAAAAAACACTATCCATTCTAATGCCAACAAATACTCCTTCACTATTTATTTAAAATACGATTTTATAAGACCTTCTTATTTTTAAAACCTCCTTTATAAATATATTATTATCACTAAATTTATTGATTTGGTAAATGATTAATAAAACACCAACTTTTAAACTTTAACTTCTTTAAATTATTTGCTTCATTATCTGGATTTTTATTACAAATCCTTACTCGATCCTTTACCCAATTCAATTATAGGAATCCTTTTTCTAACCCTTTCCATCATTCATTTTGGGAAATCGTATTTTAAATCTCATCAAATTCATTTAATACCATTATTAAGTAACGTTAATTTAAAATTAACGCATTAAATTCCCATCTCTTTTTATAAACTCATTTATACAAAATTGATTTAATATGGAACCCTTTTTCATCTTGATTTCCTTTATTTAATTCGATATTAAGTAATCTTTATTTTAAGCTTATCTCATTCGCTTAAAATCCGCTTATAACTTAATTTACCACATTCGGTTTAAAGGTAAACCCGTTTGATAAACTCACTTTAAAGTACAATTACTTTCCACTACTACAAAACAAGTCTATTGCTTCGGTTATTTACCACCTGTTGCTTCAGTTCTAGAACTGAAGCAAATGCAATAGACACAACAGACCAAAATTTGTTGCTTCAGATGAACGACCGAAGCAAATAGCCTTAATTGCTTCAGTCGTTTAACGCTTGTTGCTTCTGTTCAACAACCGAAGCAAATACAGAAGATGCAACAAAAAAATAATTGTTGCTTCAGATAAACAACCGAATCAACAAAAAAGTTTATTTTTGCTTATATCACCTACCACCGTACTTGTTGCTTCGGTTGTAGTTACAACAGGAGCAAAAAATCCTCTTTGACTAAAAAAAATACTCCTTACAAATCATTATTATTCTCAACCATGCAGATATATAAATATATATATATCAAAGGAAATAATTATTGCTTGCATTTATATATTTAAACTATAAAACAATTCTAATTGGACATTACTAAAATGCAATAATAGCATTAATAATAATCCATACATTTAAAAGCACCGATATATTATAGAACAATATAATTCATAGTTAATGTTAATAATCTAGTCTTAATACAAGAAAGATCAAATACAAATTATGAATTCTAACTTACTAAATCACAGCTTCAGAAAGATGATAGAATGTAGTATTTACTAAATACAACTTCTCACTAAAGGCAATCTTTTAAAAAGAAATCCAACGTCTTATTGAATACAGTGTCTAGAGTCCATTTTGCTTCAAAATATCCTTGAAAAGATTGACAATTATAGATTATTAGCTCAAGACACAAAAAGGAAACAAATTCGTATAAAAACAAAAGACTTGGTCAATCATCAGAAATGCACAGAACTGGATCACTGCTTTGGCAAAAAATGGTAAGAGGTGTTACTGCCTCCAACACATTTGAAGAAGAGGGCTCGTATCTACATTTCTATTCACTATTACAATTAGGTGGTCAATTATTATTCCAAGATACCTGAAACAAATAAAACCGCTACAATGGATAAATGGAAGAATACACTAATTGCATAAGTATTAAGCAACCGACCTTCATATTTGTAGTTCATCAAATTTGTTCCAAACGTTTCGAAGCTTAAAGGTTAATTTAACATTTACTATGGGTAGAACAACTTCATCATCAATCCCTTCGAATATGATCCTGATTGCACTGGGATAATACGTTATGGGCCATATGCTTCCAATTCACGATAACTATGACGAAAATGTGGCACCCTGGATTACAATTGACAATAGAATACTTCTCAAGTATTCCAGTATGGATTAAAACACATAATGTAAGTCTTGATTTGTGGAGTAAAGAAGCTATTAATCGTATTAATTGCACGCAAATTTGATAAACCTATTTGTATGGATAATTAAGGAAGTACATTTTTGTTTTTTATATGAATTCAAACATGAACTCAAGAACAAAAGACTTTTCCTGCATTTTTGTTTTCGAAAAAAAAAATGTTAGGTAACATTTCTTATTTCACGCAAAAAATAAGAAAAACCTGCTATGCGTCCTGACAGGAACTTTTTGTAAGGCCTTCTAGCATCCTCGTCTTGCATATGCTGCAAATCAAACAAGAAAAACAAAAGAAAATTACATAGCAGTTCAGTGGGTATAAAATTTGAATTCGGGCAATGCATAAGCATACAATGGTGAATAATCTGGCTAATACAGTGCTGCGAAAACTTATATATATCAAGCGGGCATGTAGAACGTGCAACAAGATTATCCATTCCATATTCTGACACTAATCTCTGTCTGAAAGCAGAACTACCTATTGCTATGTATGAATCTAAATAAAGAAAGCACAGCATTTTACTTACTTTTTAATGCCAAATTTTCTAATGTTAAGCATGAATTTAGCACATAGTGTTGTTGTATCATTTTGCAGTTCACTGAGTTCAGCAGCATGTGCACAAGTTTCAAGAAACTCTAAAATTCCAACATACTAGGACACTATACATGTGTATGGCAAAACACATTTTATAGATCAAAACTTATGCTTCTCGGATTGTAAGTTTTAAACTAAATGTTGGTTGTACAGAATGAATATAGCATATATTCATCCAAACAAGGCACCCAACGAATTGATAAGCATAACATCCAACAACAAATCTAATCCTAAGATAAACTTACCTTCAGTCGGCGTCGATGGATGGCAGAAGAAACAACGCTGGTCGGAAGTGGCAAAATACTAGAAACGTTGCTGAGACAATTGGGTGACATGCGGTTCAACTAGCAAAAAGAGATGAAGCGAAAAAGCGACGAGAGCTGAAAGGCGCACGGTGGTGAAGGCTTCAAAGCTGCCGGCTTGTTGCGAAATGTGGTGGCTTGCGGTCTGCGTGGGATAGCCGGCGGTGGACATGGTCTTCGAGTAGGGTGCGATGATTTTCGTTTTGGTAGAGAAAGGCGAGGCTTTGATTAGGTGAGAGGGGTGGACTTGACCTGAGGCGGCGGCGGCTGAATTCGCGGTGGCCACGATTTAGGAAGAAATTGAATTTTGGGGGAAAGCTATTTCGCTGGCAATAAAATGGAATGGGAATGGATGGCTAAAGAAAAAGGGGTGACATGGTATATACAAAGGAAAAGGGAAACGAAAAGATGGAGGGAAACGAAATAACGCAGCGGGAAACAAAAATTAAGGGGGAGGGGGGGGGGGGGGGGGGGACCGAAAAGTTGGGTGGAATTGTTTCATATATTGAAGACCTACGCTTTCTCATCCGAGAATAACTTCCAAATGAAAATCTGGTTGAGATTATTTTTATCTTATTAATTATGTTTATTAGCTATTAACTACTAACAATAAATGGTGAAATATAATAATTAATTATTAGTACCTATTTCGAGTTTATTTATAAAGTTTTATTAATTATATTTTTTAACTATTAAATATAATTAACAAAAAAATAAATATGACTTACTAACCACGAATAGTCAACAATAACAAGTAATTATATATAAATGATTAAATCTTATAAAATTTCAAAATTTCTAGAAGTTCTAATTCTATTTCATACTGTAATTCGATGAAAATTTAAAATTTTGTTTTTGATTTTTATGAATTATTCTAAATTTATTACAAAATTTTTGAACTTTATTAAAACAATACTTCATACTGTTCATTATTTACTGGTAACTATTAATTTTAACTTTTTATTTATTACCTATTTAATATTAAATATTATGTATTAATTCTTTAATATTAATCATTTAAACATTAAACATTTATTATGGAATATTGATAATAATTATTCGATAGTAATTATTAATGACTAAATAATTAATATTTCTCATAACATAATCAATAGTATTCATTAATTTTTTTTGGAAAAACAGTATTTATTAAATATTAATCATTAAATAGAAATTTTTATTTTTTAAATTCAAAATTTTATTTTTTAATAAATATTGAATATAAAAATAATGATTGACAACAATTAGAAATTACAAATTATTAATTGTTAATCAACCATGAAAAGTAACATATAAAGTTATTGTGCATGGGTATTTACACACGCATTAGCTTTGATTAAAATAATGTGTATTTGCTTCATTTCCAAAGGAACATACGCAAGTAATAATATTTGCTATGTTACATTTGCTTCTGTTGCTAAGAAACCGAAGCAAATAACACTAGTTGCTTTGGTTTCTAAGAAACAGAAGCAAATGACAGTAGTTGCTTCTATGCATTTGCTTCGGTTGTAAGGAGAACGGAAGCAAATGATACTATTTGCTTCCATTGCAAGCATCGCAGAAGCAAATAACACTATTTGCTTCTATCATTTGATTCGGTTGCAAGGATAACAGAAGCAAAATAACGCTATTGCTTCTGTTGTAAGGACAAGCGAAGCAAATGAAGCAAAGCAAATGACCTATTTTGTAGTAGTGTTCATTACTGCTTCTATTACTTAAAAATAACTAACCTCAGTTATTAATTGTTATATAAATCCTTGCCCACTTGTTTAACAATTCTAGTAATATAACATTTAGCTTTGTCAGTCATTTCATAGTTAATCTAAGGCACGTGCATCACACACGGAAGATTTGGGTAAATCATTTCATAGTTAAGATGAGGCATGTGCGTCGCACACGACAAATTTTGATAATTCATTTAACAATTAAGATGAAGCGTGTGCGTGGCACACAGTAGATTTTGGTAAATCATTTAACAAATAAGATGAGGCGTGTGCGTCGCACACGGCAGATTTTGGTAAATCAAAAATGGTGGTTGGTGGTTAAAACAATCAATGTATATGTGGTTGGATTATTTCATTTTTATAAACTTCATTTAAAATAATATATTTAAAAAATATATTTTCAGTTAAAAAATAAATTTCGTAATTTCATTTCTATCAATTCACCTTACGATAAACCAATCTTTATAAAAACGATGTATAATTTAGGCCATCTGCTGCCCAACCCTCAAACAATATTTCACATTGGTTAATATTAAGGGTTCAACAATCAATAATCAACCCATTATCAAATCAGGTTGGTTAAACAGTATATGTGTTATAACATGAAAATAAACAATAAATTTGAGGAATCTGAATTGATTCCTCCAACCTGTTCTTCCCTGTATTCAATCAGTTAATTCATTCAATACGACAATTTATAATAAACATGAATAACTATTTCAATTAGTAACAGTCAACCAACAACAATTCAAGCATCCAATTCAATTTTAAACATTTATATTATTATAAATGTAACCAACGAGGTAAGTTACCTCCATTGGACTTTATCGTTAAAATAACGATTTTTATTTTATTTAAATTAAACAACCGTTTAATTTGAAAAATATAAATAAATATTCAGCAAACAATCAAACAACCATCAATCAGTCAATAAATAGCAAATATAGCACACAAACAATAAAACCCGACTTATAATAATTATAAGTGGGATACTGACTGAGTTTAACTCACCTTAATTTTCGTTCGTCGTCGGAACGGGTTGTTTTAATTAAATTAAACAGGCATTCAATTTAGTTAAAAATCATGTGGCTACCATCTCTGACCAAGCCAGCTCCATAATGCCATGTCCGCCGATATAGTTCCAACATCTCTGATCTCGTTGTATTCTGACAACATACGAGCACAGTATGAAATTTGTACGTATTGGTTTAAATAATTAAATATTAACTAAATCTCAAATTAACTAACTAATTATAGTTTTATATTTGTTTGGCCACGTTAAATATATAATTATAATAACCGGCCATGTAAATTTAATTAGGCGCGTTCAATAGCGATTCACATATTAAAATACACTATTGTATTTCGAATAATATGAGTTATGTATATTCATATGAATATTGTTAAATACAACTATTGCTAAGCAAATGTACTTATTTGATAAATATTTTTAATCACTATTAACTCGACATATTTATGGCAACCTAATGTAATTTATTTCTTAGTTTATAATTAATTACCAATTTATGGACCGTTACAGTTTAATATCTTGTTAACTTTCTAACCTGCTATAAAATGGATCCACGTTCCCCTCTTTTGTTCATTCCTTCCCCACCACTTCCTTTTACATTTCTTTCCCCATATGCCCAACATCTTCTTTCCACTTCTACTCTTTTATGTTCTGCTCCTGTTTTTTATTTTTAAATTTCTTTCATCAACAAAAAGGCCCAACGCCATCAATTCAACATGACACTCTACCCTTAACCTCCTTCTACATATTCTTCTTTCCAAATATGCTTCCAGGCAAATGAAAATGGCCCTCTATCTGTTTGCCATATTTTGTTTCCATTGCACTTCCTTCATTTCCTACTCACGCACAATTATTTCTTTTCTTTTTTTTCAAACTTATAAGAATCACCGATGTTTTCAACACTAACGCTTCCTTCTTGAACCGTGTTGGTGCAAAAACACTGTTCCATCTTCCCATATGTGCCTTCTCTCATAACAGTTACTACCAATACCAACCGTCATCTTCCACCTTTCATTGTCTTGCCATGCCACCACCCACATCTCAATGTTAAGAACTGTACAACATCTCCAAAGAACAGACACCACCTTCCCGACCACCACACATCATCAACTCCTCATCCCGACACAGATGCCACTGCTGAAACCGCCACTTGTCATCACCAGGACTTTGAACATCAGAGAAACTCGCCAGCTACCACCCAACACTTTGCTACAACTATCCGCGTTGCTTCAGTAAACAGGATACTCATGCCTAGATCTGAAAAAGAAAACACACCGTCGCTATTCCGTGCACCTTGACTGCACCGCGCCTGACACGCCAGAGCATCACCCATTGACCAGAATACCGCGCCGACAACTCCACCATGGCACCTGCTAGTCTGCTACGTGCTTACCCTCTCATGCTTATTTGAAATATACCACTTCCCATGTCTTCACGCAACAATCCGATCCCACGCTCCTTCATTTTGTTTTGCATGGAGCTTTTGATTTAGCATGAGACGAGGTTCGGTTTAATATTACTGGAGAAAGGTTTTTTTCAGTTTGCAAAGCTCACGCTTTTATTTTTATTTAGAAGTAGATTTTTAAATTTCCTTTACGGGGAAAAAAAGAAAACAAGAAAGAAGATGCTCTTTATTTATACAAACAAAAGCTTGGCACGCACGGTTCAGTGGCTTGATTATCACGGTTGAATTTTTGATCTCACGGTATCGAAGTAGCCTTAACAGTCATGGCATAGGGTTGAGAGACATTAGTATAGCATGTGTACGCTCTTCCATTTAACTGTTTAATTTAGACAGATGCATATTGCTTCTCCAAACTGGTAAATGCTTAGCACTTGTAATGTACTGGGTACGGTCTTTTATTTTATTCTAGTAGGTGTAAACGTTTAAAAATAGAGTAGGTTGTGTACTATATTGTTTAGTTTAGGGGACCTGTATACATTGTAGACACACGTTTGTTTGTACGTGTAGATGTTTCAGCAAACAAAGTAGTTGTGTGACAGAAAAATAAAAATAGAGTACTGTGTTTAGGAGTAGGGATAAAGAATATCTAAAGTATGTAGCACAACATGTATGTGAACCTTATGAACAAAGGAATAGCTAATAGGGTTTAACAGGTTATGCATTGGACAAATATGAAGGGATGGGTGTACTTCATTTTACTTAGAATTGAAGCTTTTATATTTTATTACTTTTACTTCATTTGTTCTAGGTACACCATTTATATATGGTTATCAAATTTCACTGTAATTTACATGAAACAGTAAATATACGCATTATCATATATGAGTTACAAAAATAATGAAACTAGATATACTGCTATGTGTTGACGTTTCGAATCAAACGGAATTAATTTCGCTAAAAACCAACTTCATTTGCACAAAAAAGTTATTTTAATTTCAATTTATTCATTGATTCACATTTAAATTTCTCCTACCGACAAAATAACTCCAATTGGATCCAAATTGGAAATGCTATAATAATTAGCAATACGCATTCCAATAAAATTTGTTTCGTCAAAAATGGAGGTTGTTTGTAAAACAAATATTTTTAACGCTTATACAATATATCGATAAATTATAAATTAAATCCAAAATAATTAAATTAAACAATAACAAATTATTACAATTATTATATATATATCCAAATAAAATAATATATATGTTCGAACGTAAACCAAGATGAAATCATAACTCAACATTAACGTATTCAAGTTTAACGATATCAAAATATATTAAAATTCTCATTTAATTAAATAAACATTATAATTTATTAACAATTTCCATAGCGATTTTTTTAAACTTTGATTTGGACATAACTAACAATCTATAACATGAAATCTGCATTTTTCTCTTTCGTATGAAACTTATAATCAACAAGATTCCAGCGTTTCTTGTTTCATGGCAAACCGATTTAAAACGGATTATGTATAATCAATTGAAGTTCAAAACTCAATTTTATGAACTTCCGCGGCGTTACGCGCTCAACTTAATATAATTATAATTATAAATGTTAGAATTTGTTTTATAAAGGAATTCAATTTTAAAAATCCGTAAATAATCCTAATAAAATATTTAAAATAAACTTAAATATTCAAATTCAAATAGTCGAAAAATCCGGTTTTTTACATGTAACAACCCATAATTTTAAAACATGAAATACGGGATTACTTTGAGATTAATGGACGTTAATGCATTCCCTTAGTGAGTGACATTAATGGGCTTGGGTTGTTACACGTGGTATCAGAGCTGAAGGTTAACAGAACAGATAAAAGATTTTGAAAACCGTTTTCAAAAGCACTTTTAGAAAGAAGTATTTTCAAAAACATGTTTTAAAGAAGGTATTCTCAAGAGAAAGGTTTATTATGAAAAACATAATCCCCAAAAGCCTTATATCTATCTTTCGATTCTCTGTTTTGAATCTCTTTATCTTTCCTTTCAGCATGTCTGGGGAACCCGTTATACCCGAGGGCGTACAGATACCAGGTTGGTTTAGAAGGTATCTGGAGGCTAGGGCTACTGCCGCAGGCCTAGCAGGCGTTCCTCCTCACTCAGTTGCAGATGCTCCTCCTCCTCCCCGTGTAGACGCTTTTTCTAAGATATGCATAGAAAGTCATTCGTGCGGTGGGCGAAAAACTATTTTATGGGACTGAGACATTTGTTAAGGCTCAGAATTGGCTCAAGGAAGTGGAGGATTTGTTTGGTATCTTTGATATAGATGAGGGAAGGAAGGTTCAGCTAACTTCTTGGTTAATGAAGGATGAAGCTTCCTTTTGGTAGGAAGCAACTAATGGAGAACGTGTAGTGGAGACGTGGATAGATTTTAGACGAAGGTTCGAGTTGAAATTTCTTTCACAAGCGGAAGAGAGTTTATATGTAACAACCCGTATTTTAATAACATGTTATAACCATAAATCAAGGCAGAATTAAATTTTAATATAAGAACTAAGGGAAACGGGTTATGCCATTGCGTTCGTTTCGAAATTCTTCGTGGAAACAAGTCCGAGTTTTCGAAAAACGGATTCCGTATGAGGGAGATATGACCCTCCAAAGTTTTAGGAATTTTCAGAAACCAAAACAGCTCGAAATTCGAATTCGAAATTCGAATTCAAACTCAGAAGTGGGCTGGGCGGGAAATTTCCCGCCCAGGACCCAGGTCGACTGGGTGGTCGACTGGGTAGTCGACCTCCCTCTGACCAGGTCGACTGGGTAGTCGACCTGCCCCGAATTTCCAGATCCAAGGCTGAGTTCATTTCTGCGTATCTAGACTGATTTCTGGACCAAATTCGTGACTCTAATCCAATATAAACTCACCCCTAGCCTCATTCTCTCCACATCATTTCATTCTGTCCTTATGCTGCTTCTGAAATAATTAAATTAAAGAGAGAATGGCTACTTCTTCTTCGTCAACATCTAGGAATTGCAAATTGGGGGTTTTCAACTAGAACAAGACTAAACAAATAGAGATTCAACAACTGCAACAAACGTTTCAAGAATCAAATCTCTGCACTCTAATCCTCGATCCGCGCTCTGTAAATTCTAGTTACTTTGAGATTGAAACTTGTTAAATTTGATATGGACATGGAATAAAATGAAATTGGACCTAAGCTTGATTATCTATTTGGATTTGTTCTTGTCTCTTCTTGAATATATGATTTTGGGTTATTTCTTATCGACTGAATCATGCCCATTCATGTTGTTGTACCTAGTTTATTATTCAACGCTAGATTGTAACATAAATTCTTGGATCTTGTCTTGTGGGAATATTTCTATTTGGGGCCTATTCATGTTGTAAATCAAATTCTTTCATGTCTATAAACCTTAATATGCCTATGAGACCGTGGACATAAGGTTATGCCTATGCCTATGCCTATGCCTATGACTAAGAACATAAGACTATGCCTATGACTGTGAACATAAGACTATGCCCATGCCTATGACTGTGAACATAAGACTATGCCTATGACTATGACAAGGACAATTGTGGCTAATCACCTATGACTCTTGACTATGATAATTATTACCTATGATTATGAACATAAGGCCATTATATATGACCATGACTTTGAAACTATTACTGTTAATTGCCTATGGCTATTTGCCTAGAACTATTTTTGATAATTATCCATGATTATTGTGATGAGTAGCTTATGATTCATAACTATGAGATTTCTACCTATGACTATTAGGGTTAATTGCTTAAGACTATTATAGTTGATTGTTCATACCCATAACACTATAGTTGGAAACCATGTTGTACACCGAATTGGCATTTTGTTGGATCGCATACCTAGGGTGTGATTTGGTTAGTTAATTCGCTATTATGTACACCAAAACCATTGGATCCATTATCCTTGTATTTGGCTTGCTTTTGCATTTTATTCTTTTATGTCAGCGTTTACCATGACTATCGCCTTATCTTGCTAGATTTGAAATCCTATATGCCAGTGATGTTGTAACCAATTATCTCAAGTTATGTCATGCTAGTCTTGTAAACCCTTTTATCGCTTTATGCTCGTCCCTCTTGCCTATCATAGTTTTGATGTTATTCTGAGATTTGGATTTATTTGTAGTATGGATTGATCACGCTTACATGCGATGAGAACACGATTTGGGTAGAATAGGCAAAACAAGAATTGGTTATGAACATGAATTATGAACTTGATAAAAGGCAAAACTTGAAAGATGAACGCTGTTATAACCTGAACCTGGATATGGACATGAAACTCGCCATGAAACTTGACACGAACTTGACATGAAACTTGAACATGGACATGACACTTAGAATGAACTTGAAAATGGCCAACTCGAGGTTGGGTTGAGTTTGCAGTGTAATTCTGCCCGGAACCGCCCGACAAATCCAGTTACTGCAAACAATAGGATCCAATGTGGGTAGTTGGTCATATCGCACTTGAAAACCCGAGGTCAGACTTAGTTGTGGTGTAATTCTGCCCAGAACCGCCCGGCATATCCAGTGACCACAACAACAGGTCAGATGTGAGAGGTTGGGGTGCATTAATGAATTAATGCCACATGATAGGGTTAAGTCATGAACCGCTTGAATATACTTAACCAATTTGACACGATGATTTGATAGGGTTAAGTCATGAACCGCTTGAATGTACTTAACCAATTTGACACGATGATTTGATAGGGTTAAGTCATGAACCGCTTGAATATACTTAACCAGTTTGACACGATGATTTGATAGGGTTAAGTCATGAACTGCTTGAATATACTTAACCAATTTGACACGATGATTTGATAGGGCTGAGTCACGAACCGCTTGAATATATTTAACCAACTTGACACATGATTCGTAGGGGTAAGTCATGAACTTGAACGACAACACTTAGCCAATTTGACATGACACGTAGGCGGGTTAAGTCACGAACTTGAATGACAACACTTAACATACCGGACGGAAACCCTCGTTACGTAGTCCTTTTCCGCAGTAACCCACTAGATGTATCACGGTACCCTGGAACTAGGAAGGGTGGGGCACAATTACTGGGCTGATTGTAAGCGACCAGAACAACGGCTGAGTTGGTGCGCCATTGTAGGTTCAGGCGGACTATGGTCGTGCACGTAGTCCGGAGTTGAAAAAGCAGGCATTGGGCACCGGTAGGTTTACACTGTGCGTGCTTGATTCGTGTCGGTGGTTGGCACCCTAGGGCTTGATACACCCTATGGTGGACCTAGCACAGGTGACTACATGTCGTGATTGGGCTGTATGACACAACCACATGAACGAGATAGGACTTGTAGGGAGCCGATCGATTAATAAGTCGTACGTGGAAAAAAGGGTATTGTTCGTTAGGTAGCATAATCCCTAGTGGTCCTAGGTGGCATAAACCCTAACCGAATCTAGAAAACGTTCAATAGGTAGCATAATCCTTAGTGGTCCTAGGTGGCACAAATCCTAGTTGAATGTGCGATAGTTCATGATAAGGAAACCTAGCCAGAACAAGGGTGGCAGTCCAAACGATTTCAAGAATAATGGCACTACGTTGAAGTAGTATAGAATTACGTGATGAAACCCGTACGATATACGGCAAGGGACTGTACATATACATGGAAAGGTTGATACAGGTTAGGGTACTAGTACAATTGGTGCAGAGAATGTTAAACATGCGATGTTATTCGTAGCTTATCTTGTTACCTTAGTTTTTATTGTGACCTTAGTTTATCTTGTTGCCATAGTTTATCTTGTTATCTTAGTTTAACTTGCCTATCTTGTCATCATCCTTATGTTTACTTTTAGTTTATACATGTCATGTTACCTTTACTTGTTTCTATGTTGAAAGTCAATTGGACTTACCAGTCTGTATGACTGACCCATTTTTTTTCGCCTCTTTTTCTTCCGTTTCCCCCCAGGTTCTTAGGGAGGAAGCACTACTACTTAGTTTGGACTTATTTCTGCTTCAAGATCATCATATATGGCTTGGACCTTTCTTGGCTATGGCTGCTTTACTGTTTTACTTGGGGAATGATTTTTGACTATGGTTTTATGCTTCTTTACTATTGCAAGACAAATTTTGATGTAATGGATTTAATGGCATTTTGATGTAAAAGGCTTTAGACCTTACCAGATTTTAAAGAAATGAAATTTGGTTTTTCTTCCACTGTTTTATATGTTCTGTCTTGTAATATTTCTGTGTATGTTTACCTAGATAATGCTCCACCAAAGCTAGTGCATTCCCCTTTTGAGTGACCCTAGCAGAGGTGGAGTGTTACATTTGGTATTAGAGAAGAAGGTTACCAGACTGGGCAAAAGCTATTAAAAACCTTCTGAAATTATTTTCAAATACATTTACAAAGAAGCACTTTTCTAAGAAAAGTTTTGTTTTACGAAAGGCATATTCCCCAAAGCCATATGCACTATCTTTTGATTCTCTCTTTGAATCTCTTCTTCCTCTCTTTTCACCATAGTCTTGTAGGCGTGCGTCGAGAGGGCAATTGTATGCTCTCATTACTAGCATACCTAAGAGTGGTGGTAATGTTTCTGTTGAAGGTTTAGTTTCATCCCGTTAGAAATTTGTTTTTGTTCATCGCATCTTTTTAATTCTGCTTCGATAGTTAAGTTTCTGCACCTTAGTACTAGCGTAGTAGAGGATCCCATTTTTTGTCTCAAATCCTGTTGGGGAATCGGCTCATTTATTCATGACTTGTTTGGATTTGAGAATGCCTATGCTAAGTGTTGAGTTTAGAAAAAAATGCTTATGTTTTGGGCTATGGGTTGAATCTAGGGATGGGGTGGTTATCCAAAAATGGTACCATTCTCGAGTATGAAAAGAGGGTAGTTATACTCTTGACTTGCCTCGGTAATTCCCTCGAAGTCTAGTGTAACCCTTAGTATTCTATCATGCTTAGTTACCTAGAATCTCTCGATACATTTGTTGATCCGCTCGAGTAATGTTCGCCACTAAGGCGGATGGTTCATTTCGCTTACGCATAAGTTATAGAAATCACCCTAGTAGGTACACTTGGTAACATGGTTGGCATCTGTTTATTTTCAAGAGATAGTTCTTCTGCGTAGAATATCTTATAGTAAGTAAACGAGATCCAGGATTCACTAGTGAATTTTTGGAGAGCTTGCATGAAACCATGAGTATGCATATATGTTTGACCCGAGTATACTAGAAGGGGAATAAGTGAAAGTGGAACGAGAGGCAACAGTGAAATGAGTTCCAACTCATATTTTGGAAACAAGAATTAAGAAGCTATGAAATGTGAAGTTAAATACGATCAAAGCACAATGGGGTTAAGCTCAAGGAAATGCGACTTAGAAGATTGAAGACTAGACACGCGCATCATATCTCTTTTTAAGAGTTTATCCTTGATCCCTCTTTTCCTGTAGATCTTATTTGCATGATATCTTTTAAGTATCACCTCTCGGTCCTATTCTCAATCTTATTTCTGTTGCAAAACCCCATAGGGATCATCTGTTAGTAATGCATGTTGCGGCTTGAGGGTGTCCGCTGGGTTGAGTAATTCTTTGGGTGTCAGCCTGATGTTGATTTCGGTCTTCGGGCTGGTGCCTACGGAGTTTTTCTCCTAATCAGTATATATGTGACATAGATTTCCAGTTTTGACATTGCCTAATGGGCACAAAATTTTTACTTGCTTCTATCGTTCGACTATATCTTTAGGTAGGAACAATTGGGTGTAAACATGTGTTTGAGACATGTTATGGTTGATGTTTGCAAATGGTTGCAAGTGGTTGCTCGTGGTTGCATAACACACATTAGGCACTAGATCGGCTCAGTCACATTTTCATATTGCATATGCATGAATGTTTATACTTGTACATGGATGGAAATTTGATATACTATCATTTGGATGTTGCATATGAATGAATGTTTGAGAACTCATGTAGAAATTGTGAAATGTAATAGGAATTTGCATACTTGTTGGACTCATCGCACTAACATACTTTGCATTAAGGAGGTTTACTGAATCAGCAACTGCCTGATCTTTTGCATTAGATAAGTACATATACACACACTTTCCGCATATATACATACAGCATTAGGAATCTTTTAAGGACAATGATTGCTTGTGGATGATGTTTTGAGTAGATGGATGATGGATGGTAGGATACATTCTTCCTAACTTAGAGATTTCGGGGACGAAATCCTTTAAGGAGGGGAGAATGTAACAACCCGTATTTTAATAACATGTTATAACCATAAATCAAGGCAGAATTAAATTTTAAAATAATAACCAAGGGAAACGGGTTGTGCCATTGCGTTCGTCTCGAAATTCTGCGTGGAAACGAGTCCGAGTTTTCGAAAAACGGATTTCGTGTGAGGGAGATATGACCCTCCAAAGTTTCAGGAATTTTCAGAAACCAAAACAATTCGAAATTCGAATTCAAACTCAGAAGCGGGCTGGGCGGGAAATTTCCCGCCCAGGACCCAGGTCGACTGGGTGGTCGACTGTGTAGTTGACCTCCCTCTGAGCAGGTCGACTAGGTAGTCGACCTAGGGGTCGACCTGCTCCGAATTTCCAGATCCAAGGCTGAGTTCATTTCTGCGTATCTAGACCGATTTCTGGACCAAATTCGTAACTCTAATCCTATATAAACTCACCCCTAGCCTCATTCTCTCCACACCATTTCATTCTGTCCTTATGCTGCTTCTGAAATAATTAAATTAAAGAGAGAATGGCTACTTCTTCGTCAAGACAACATCTAGGAATTGCAAATTGGGGGTTTTCAACTAGAACAAGACTAAACAAGTAGAGATTCAACAACTGCAACAACCTTTTCAAGAATCAAATCTCTGCACTCTAATCCTCGATCCGCGCATCTGTAAGTTCTAGTTACTTTGAGATTGAAACTTGTTAAATTTGATATGGACATAGAATAAAATGAAATTGGACCTAAGCTTGATTATCTATTTGGATCTGTTCTTGTCTCTTCTTGAATCTATGATTTTGGGTTATTTCTTATCGACTGAATCATGCCCATTTATGTTGTTGGACCTAGTTTATTATTCAACGCTAGATAGTAACATAAATTCTTGGATCTTGTCTTGTGGGAATATTTCTATTTGGGGCCTATTCATGTTGTAAATCAAATTCTTTCATGTCTATAAACCTTAATATGCCTATGAGACTGTGGACATAAGGTTTTGCCTATGCCTATGCCTTTGACTAAGAACATAAGACTATGCCTATGACTGTGAACATAAGACTATGCCCATGCCTATGACTGCGAACATAAGACTATGCCTATGACTATGACAAGGACAATTGTGGCTAATCACCTATGACTCTTGACTATGAGAATTATTATCTATGATTATGAACATAAGGCCATTATCTATGACCATGACTTTGAAACTATTACTGTTAATTGTCTATGACTATTTGCCTAGAACTATTTTTGATAATTATCCATGATTATTGTGATGAGTCGCTTATGATTCATAACTATGAGATTTCTACCTATGACTATTGGGGTTAATTGCTTAAGACTATTATAGTTGATTGTTCATTCCCATAACACTATAGTTGGAAACATGTCGTACACCGAATTGGCATTTTGTTGGATCGCATACCTAGGGTGTGACTTGCTTAGTTTATTCGCTATTATGCACACCAAAACTATTGGATCCATTATCCTTGTATTTGGCTTGCTTTTGCATGCCTATTCTTTTATGTCAGCGTTTACCATGACTATCGCCTTATCTTGCTAGATTTGAAATCCTATATGCTAGTGATGTTGTAACCAATTATCTCAAGTTATGTCATGCTAGTCTTGTAACCCCTTTTATCGCTTTATGCTCGTCCCTTTTGCCTATCATAGTTTTGATGTTATTCTGAGATTTGGATTTATTTGTAGTATGGATTGATCATGCTTACATGCGATGGGAACACGATTTGGGTAGAATAGGCAAAACATGAATTGGTTATGAACATGAATTATGAACTTGATAAAAGGCAAAACTTGAAACATGAACGCTGTTATAACCTGAACCTGGATATGGACATGAAACTCGCTATGAAACCTGACACGAACTTGACATGAAACTTGAACATGGACATGACACTTAGAATGAACTTGAAAATGGCCAACTCGAGGTTGGTTGAGTTTGCAGTGTAATTCTACTCGGAATCACCCGGCAAATCCAGTTACTACAAACAATAGGATCCAATGTGGGTAGTTGGTCATATCGCACTTGAAAACCCGAGGTCAGACTGAGTTGTGGTGTAATTCTGCCCGGAACCGCCCGGCATATCCAGTGACCACAACAACAGGTCTGATGTGAGAGGTTGGGGTGCATTAATGAAATAATGCCACATGATAGGGTTAATTCATGAACTGCTTGAATATACTTAACCAATTTGACACGATGATTTGATAGGGCTATGTCATGAACCGCTTGAATATACTTAACCAATTTGACATGATGATTTGATAGGGATAAGTTTTGAACCACTTGAATATACTTAACCAATTTGACACGATGATTTGATAGGGTTAAGTCATGAACCGCTTGAATATACTTAACCAACTTGACATGATGATTTGATAGGGTTACGTCATGAACCGCTTGAATATATTTAACCGACTTGACACATGATTCGTAGGGTTAAGTCATGAACTTGAACGACAACACTTAGCCAATTTGACATGACACGTAGGCGGGTTAAGTAACGAACTTGAATGACAACACTTAACCTACTGGATGGAAACCCTAGTTACACGGTCCTTTTCAGCAGTAACCCACTAGATGTTGTTGAATATATGATTTTTTGTTTGATGATAACAAATAGATTTTTACTGATGTGTTTGATGGTAGAATAATTAGTATTATTGGTTGATAATGCTTTACACAAAATACAGGAAATTTACACGAGTTTTTGTCTTCCAATAATATATTTTTATTCCACAAAACAATTACATACTCTCACTTATCCTTTTCAATTACAAATAAATTCAGTTCAAATGTCTACACTACATATACATCTGTTCTTGCTGGTTTAATCGTGTTGTGCTCACTCTAACTATCCCAAGCTCCTAGTGCATCATCCTGAAACCTGTCACAAAAGAAGATATACACAGTACGCTAGAACTAAAATAAACACTGGACAAATTAAATTTTGCTGTTTGATTGATTCTCTATTTGTCTCAGTTTTCTGTGTGGTTTTCTCGTCATATTTCAAACTTGAACAGCCACGCCATAACCATACTGGTTTGCTGATCAGAACCAACTGTTTCTGACCAGCCTCAACACAGTACAGTTTGACTGCTGTTTTTTCCTTTTGTTTCAGGATCAAAAGACAAGATGAAAATCAAAAGAGAAAAGAAGACAAAAAGATTCAAGTTGGTGATGCAACCTCAAATAACAATTAAAGCAAAGCAATACAAAGTGGAGCTACAGCATGTTCAAAGACTTCAGAACTGTCAAACCAAAGTGAATGAAGCATACAAAGCATAAGCATGTATGAACAGCAAGCATGTTTTCACAAACAATGTCAGTGGCCAACATCCAACTCAACTTAATGCAACAAAAATGGTCGAGGCAAGCAAAAGATCAAGGCAGGTTCAAGTTTTTCAAGTACACATGTGCTGCATGGTTCTGTGATGCAAGTGACGTAATGACAGACAATGAGCAGTAAAGCTCAAGTGAACTACAAATTTGGTCGAGAAGGAAACAACATGCAACATGGTTCAATTTATAAAACAGTGCATTCATGTGAATAGCAAACATTTTAGGCATAGGTCCAATCCAATACTTTTTGGCATTAATCTTGGGAAAGATTTAAATTAGCTCTATGGAAACAAATCAAGCAATCAGTCTCAAGTTTTTTTTTGGCAAGTATTCACTAATTCAGAAAATTGGAAAGAATTATGTTTTGCATTGGTGGCACATATTAAACACGGCAACAAATCATTCCAAAGATATGCAAACATTTTTTAGTAAATATTCTTCCCAGTTTTGAATGGCAAGAGAATCATTTGATTCGATTTTTCCAGAAATGCAAAAATTAAAGTGGTCCTAGTGGCAAGATATGGAGATTTAATTTCCTGCATTAAAGACATGATTTCAGAGCATAGCAATCACTTTATCTGGCAAGAATTTATTTGGAGCATCACAATGAACAATCCGACACGCAATCAATTCAAACTTTCCAGGAATTCAAAGAGTGATTCACACACTCATACAATTTCCAGAAATGCAGAGTTAAACAAAGAAAGAAATTATTTTTCGGTTGCAAATATATTTCCAGAGAATCAAATCCAGAAAACACACATAAAAACATGTTTAGAAAATCCTTTTTGAGCAAATGTTTTTATTCTCGGAAAATTATCAATCATTGATTTCACGCAAGGGATAAATTTTGTTTTATTCTTTAAAACTCCAGAAAATCATCCATATCTATCCACGATTTTTAAAATTCAATTTCGAGCTAATCAAAAAAGGGAAACCGCAATTTGAGATCAAATCATATGTGAAAATCAGGAGCAAGGGACAAATTCAACAATCACTCATATATGGCCAGGGAATCTTTTCAATCAAGGCCGTAAACAGCAAATCAAATAGCAAGGGGCCACAAACATTCAAGCCGAGAAATCCATATCAAATTCAAGGAAAGTCAAAATCAAAGCAAATCAAAAGGGGGCAAGTCTCTAATGCGAAATCAGAGAGCAAGGGTTTCTAAAACCCTATATAAATACACATCTACATCATCGATAGAGCATCCAACAATTCGACAACAAAAATCAAAACCCTAATTTTAAAATCAGAGAACTCACAGAGATTTTCGATCGAGACTTTGCCAAAATACAAGTCGACGAAGAGCAAGCTGCAAGATTTCAAAGCCATCAGAGATCTAAACAGCAATCGATTTCGTTTTGGGGCCAAAGATTAAGAAGAAAACCCTAGAAGTTTTTTTTGGCCGCCATTTTCTTTTCTTTTTCAAGGGATCGGAGCAAAAGTGAAAGAGACAATGAAATGGGCTGGCCTAACTTGGTTTGACTAAGCCAAGTCTTTAAAAAAGGGAATCTGCCTTTTTTTTTTATTCCATGAGTATTTTCTTTGTTGTAATTTCTTAACAACAACATTTTTTTTTGTTTTTGTTTTTTTTTTTAAAAAAAAAAACTAGGTATACACATTACTGGTCTGTAGTGTGGGAAAAACTGGTCTAGGTTACATAGGCCAGTCTAAGATTTTAAGCATAGGGTCAGACAGGAGCAGAAGTTGCAAGTTTACATAGGATTGTAAGCGGGATCTGTTTGTATCTCCTAGTAGAAATCTTAGAAAGGCAGCAGTAGGCACAGTTTGCCGAAGCTGGGTATCTTTGTGTGTGATTTTTTTTGCTGCTTATCTTATATCTCTGAGTTTGTTTTATTTTTTTTTGTTAAAACCCTATTCACCCCCCCTCTAGGGTTATTATCGATCCTACAATTGGTATCAGAGCTAGGTTGTAACCCTAGAATCATGACTTCAATAAACAATGCTTTTTCTGAAGGACAATCTATTGCTAGACCACCCATGTTCAATGGTGGTGATTATGCGTATTGGAAAGCTAGGATGAAAATCTATCTTGTGTCTGTTGATTATGATGTCTGGGATATCATTGAAACTGGATATAAACCTCCTACTGAAACTGTTAATGGAATTGTAACACCTAAACCAAAAAGTAGGTGGGATGCGAATGATAAGAAACTATACTCTATAGATTCTAAAGCTATGAATGCTCTGATTTGTGCTCTTGATAAAACAGAATATAACAGAATTTCTCATTGTAATACAGCCCAGGAAATTTGGCATACTCTGGAAGTCACACACGAAGGAACTTCTCAGGTTAAAGAATCCCGTCTTGCCATGTTCAGCAACGAATATGAAAACTTCATCATGCAGAAGGATGAGAGCATCAAGGACATGTATGGACGCTTCTCTGTACTAGTCTACAATGCTAGAGCTCTTGGAAAGGTCTATACAGAAGTGGAACTTGTGAGAAAGATTTTGCGTGTTTTGCCAATGAACTTTGAAGCAAAAGTCACAGCTATTCAAGAATCTAAAGACCTGGGTAAGCTAAGCATGGAAGAGCTTATCGGAAATTTAATGACGTATGAAATGGAGCTAAAAGCAAGAGAAGATCGCAACAACTCAGATCTGAAGAAGAAGTCAATAGATCTGTCCAACACCGTTACCAGTGATGGTGAAGATCCTATTGAACAGCTTGCCATGGCAGTCAGACAACTCACGAAGTGGAGAAAATTCAAACCTCGTAGAAATAAATCAAAGACCAACAATTCAGAAGACGAACCACTCTGCTACAACTGTCAAAAGCCGGGACACATAAAACCAAATTGTCCACTTCTCCAAAGAAACAAGAAGAAGAAGAAAGCCTTTGCTATAACTTGGGATGACGAGGAAGGAGAAGAAGATTCAGACAGCAGTGAGGAAGAAAGCAACCTGTGCTTCATGGCAAAGTCAGATCTAGAAGATGCCAACGAAGAAACCACTGAGGTATACAGTTATGACGATCTAGTTTTAATGTGTAAACATCTTTCTGAAATTATTGACACATTAGAATCAGACGTAGAGAAACTGAAAGCAAAAAACATCAACCTTGTTCACAATAATAAGAAGTTGGAATCTGAGAATAAAAATGCTTCAAAAATCAATAATCTAGATTGTGAAATTTGTAAGGATGTGAATCTAGAACTTTCAACACTCAAGTGCACCATTGAGAATCTTGAAAAAGTAAATTCGACTCTTAAAAAGAATGATGACACCAAAAGAAAGAATTATGTTGAACGATGCACTTCTTTGATAAATGAAAACACAATGTTAAGAACGAGAGTTCAAGATCTTGAAGTTGCTTTGAATAAATTCTCAATTGGTCAAACATCTTTTAAAATGTTGCTTGGAAACCAACTATTTGCAAATAATAGAAAAGGACTTGGGTATGGAAAGACACAAGAAAAAGTGACTAGGATTGACAGTGCTAAAGGTAGAGGTATATTTCCCAAATGTGTAAAATGTGGAGTAATTGGTCACAATCATGAAAACTGCAAGAATGGTAGTAAAATTCAAAAGTTCAAAAAAGTTTGGGTTCCCAAACACTTGGCACACAATTATTGTAATGATTGGAACACAAATAAAGGGAAAAATCAAATCTGGGCTCCAAAAGAGTCTTCTGACTATCATTTTTCTACTACTGATATGATTGGACCTAGAAGATTCTCTGGGTCATCCTCTTCTCTGTTTGTATAGGTATGTTGGCGGGCTAAGGAGCAACAGAAATGGTATTTGGATTCAGGTTGCTCCAGACATATGACAGGAGACAAAAGACTGTTTCTTAGCCTTGAAAAACATAAAGGTGGGAATGTGACTCTAGGTGACAACAGCAAATGTAAAATTATTGGTAAAGGAAAAGTAGGTAACAGTATTTTTGCCTTAACCGATGTCTTATATGTTGATAATCTATTTCACAATCTTATCTCTATCAGTCAACTCGGTGATAAAGGAATGAATGTTGTGTTTGATAGTAACATTTGCAAAATCATAGAAATATCCTCTGGAAAGGTTGTTTTTACAGGGAAAAGAATTGGAAATGTCTACACACTCTCTTTCGATGATGTAACTGTTTCTAGGTGCCTGATAGCAACGGAAGAGGAGGCAATTCTATGGCACAGAAGGCTGGCACATGCAAGTATGGGTCTTCTTAAAAGACTGGAAACAAATGATCTTGTCAGAGGTTTACCTCATCAGAAATTCAAAAATAACAAAGTGTGTAAAGCCTGTACTATGGGAAAACTTAGTCGTTCATCTTTTCGTCCAAAAAATGCTGTTAGTACGTCACGCGTACTTGAATTGATTCATATGGATTTGTTTGGACCTACTGACATTGCTAGCTTAAATGGTAAACGTTATTGTTATGTATTGGTCGATGATTACTCTAGATTTACATGGGTTCACTTTCTAGCCAAAAAATCTGAAACTTTTGATTATTTTTTAAAATTTTCAAAACTTGTTCAAAATGAAAAGGGGATTTCAATTAAAACCTTGAGAAGTGACCATGGAGGTGAATTTGAAAATTTAGATTTTGAAAAACTTTGTGAAGAAAATGGTTTTAAACATGAATTTTCCGCTCCACGAACACCTCAACAAAATGGGGTGGTTGAAAGGAAAAATCGTACATTACAAGAAATGGCTAGATCTATGTTATGTGAATATAATTTGCCTCAAATCTTCTGGGCTGAGGCAGTAAATACTTCATGCTATGTAATGAACAGAGTTATGATTAGACCAATACTTAATAAAACGTCATATGAACTTTGGTCTGACAAAAAGCCTAACATTTCGTACTTTAGAGTGTTTGGATGTCCTTGTTATATTTTGAACACAGGAGAACAGCTTGGGAAATTTGAGCCAAAAACGATTGATGGGATTTTCATGGGTTATTCCTCAAGAAGCAAAGCTTACAGAATCTTCAATAAACAATCAAGAACAATTATGGAAACCGTCAATGTAAAGTTCAATGAAACAGATGTGGATATGGTCTCTGAAGAAGATAAAGATGATGGTGGTGCACAAGAAGTTGAACAAGAAAACAACGATGCAGAAGAAAACAACGAAGAAGCCGCTGAAGCAGAAACAAATGTTGAAAGACTAAAGTTCAAGCCCAATCATCCTCCAGATTTGGTAATTGGAAGTCCAACAGCTGGTGTTCGTACACGTTCCTTTCTCAATAAGGATGTTTGTACTTTTTGTATTCATAATGCTTTTATATCTGAAATAGAACCAGGTTCTTATGATATTGCTCTTAATGATGAATTTTGGTTGTTAGCTATGCAAGAAGAACTCAATCAGTTTGAGAGAAACAGAGTTTGGACTTTGGTGCCTAGGCCAAAAGACTATCCAGTAGTTGGAACAAAATGGGTGTTTAAAAATAAGCTTGACGAGTCTGGAAATGTAATTAGAAACAAAGCTAGGTTGGTTGCTAAGGGATACAATCAGATTGAAGGCATTGATTTTGATGAGACGTTCGCCCCAGTTGCTAGATTAGAAGCAATTAGAATCTTGTTAAGCTTTGCATGTTTTAAAGGTTTTAAACTTAAACAAATGGATGTGAAGAGTGCTTTTCTGAATGGAGAACTAAAAGAAGAGGTTTATGTTGAACAACCCCCTGGTTTTGAAAGTCACGATTTTCCAAATCATGTGTATAAACTAGAAAAAGCATTATATGGTCTTAAACAAGCTCCTCGAGCTTGGTATGACTGTCTCTGTACATATCTTTTGGAAAACGGTTTTAAAAAGGGGTGTGCTGACACAACTCTGTTTCTATTACATGACGGTGATGATTTTTTGATTGTTCAAATCTATGTTGATGATATCATTTACGGTGCTACTAATGATGTCTTGTGTGAAAAATTTGAAAAAGTTATGCAGGACAAATTTGAGATGAGCTTGGTGGGAGAACTTAAGTATTTTCTTGGCTTTCAAATCAAACAGAGCAGCAAAGGTATTTTTATCTCTCAAACAAAGTATGTAATGGAGTTACTGAAGAAATTTGGATTGGAAGATGCAAAACCAATGAAAACACCAATGAGTCCAACAACCAAGCTTGACAAAGATGAAAAAGGTGTTGCTGTTGATCAGAAAAAATATCGCGGTATTATCGGTTCACTTCTTTATCTTTCTGCTTCTAGACCCGATATTATGTTTTCTGTTTGTTTGTGTGCTCGTTTTCAATCTAATCCAAAAGAATCTCATTTAAAAGCCACAAAACGTATTCTGAGATATTTGATACACACACCAAATCTTGGTTTATGGTATCCATCCTGTGATAACTTTAATTTAGTTGGGTTTACCGATGCTGATTATGCTGGTTCACTCACTGATAGGAAGAGTACTAGTGGAACTTGTTTCATGCTAGGTCATTCACTTGTTTCATGGTCAAGTCGTAAACAAAGTAGTGTTGCTTTATCCACCACTGAGGCTGAATATATTGCTTTAGGAAGCTGTTGTGCACAGATTTTATGGATGATGCAGACTTTATCTGATTTTGGACTTTACTATAAACGAGTTCCTTTAAAGTGCGACAGTAAGAGTGCAATTGATTTATCAAGTAATCCTGTACATCATTCACGCACAAAACACATTGATGTGAGACACCACTTTCTTAGAGATCACATTGCTAATGAGGACATTTGTATTGAATTTATTCCAACAGAATCTCAGCTTGCTGATATTTTCACAAAACCCCTTCCAGAAGATAGGTTTTGCAGATTACGATTGGATTTGGGAATTATAGAAATAAATTAATCTCTTTGCATTTTTGGGTAAATTTTCTCTTAAGATGTTCTGTTATCAATACCATCTTTTAACAAATAATCCAGTCCTCAAAACATCAAGAAAAGAACATTTTCTTTGGACATTTTTTTAAAATTGTGACTGTACGAGATTTCAGAATATGAGATGGATGAAAGTTTGTCTGCAACTCTGATGTGATTGAATATATCTTATAATACGAGTATTTTAGGAATTTCTTTTTTCACAAACCATCTCTGCCACTATCACCCTTCTACCATCCATCATTGTTTTATATATATTAAGGGGTTATTTTAAAAAAAAAAATTGTATATATAATAAGTAGTTCTCTGACCTCATTTAAAAATCCAAGCTCTGGTCATGAACGGTTATGAGTTTACTTATTTTCATGCTGCAACTAATCCCATTTAAAAATCCAAGCTCTGGTTATGAGTGGTTAAGTGTGCTCTTGATGTATATTTTTTTTTAAAAAAAAAAATCCTCTCTGATATATATTAAATAACTCTTCATTCCATCCTCTGCTTGTGTGAAATGTATTCCTAATTTATGAATTATTATGATTTTTTTCCGATTGCTTGGGGTTTACAGCTCTGATTCTGTCAAAACAACTTGATTTCTAACTACAGTCCATATCCTTTGAAAATGTTCAGAACTGTTCATCTTTTGATGATTACAAAGGGGGAGAAGGAGTTAAGATTTTGTGTTGTTTAAGATTTTGTGTTGTTTACAGACATCTATAGATTTTATTTTACCATTAATGCTAAGCGTTTAATTACTTTCTATTTTTTTTAATTTCATATTTTATGTCTGTTTATAACTGATAGGGGGAGCACAAATATAGGGGGAGTTCATTTCAAACACATCCTGTCTTGTCATCCTCAAAAATCTTAAGTCTGTTTGTCATCATCAAAAGGGGGAGTTTGTTGAATATATGATTTTTTGTTTGATGATAACAAATAGATTTTTACTGATGTGTTTGATGGTAGAATAATTAGTATTATTGGTTGATAATGCTTTACACAAAATACAGGAAATTTACACGAGTTTTTGTCTTCCAATAATATATTTTTATTCCACAAAACAATTACATACTCTCACTTATCCTTTTCAATTACAAATAAATTCAGTTCAAATGTCTACACTACATATACATCTGTTCTTGCTGGTTTAATCGTGTTGTGCTCACTCTAACTATCCCAAGCTCCTAGTGCATCATCCTGAAACCTGTCACAAAAGAAGATATACACAGTACGCTAGAACTAAAATAAACACTGGACAAATTAAATTTTGCTGTTTGATTGATTCTCTATTTGTCTCAGTTTTCTGTGTGGTTTTCTCATCATATTTCAGACTTGAACAGCCACGCCATAACCATACTGGTTTGCTGATCAGAACCAACTGTTTCTGACCAGCCTCAACACAGTATAGTTTGACTGCTGTTTTTTCCTTTTGTTTCAGGATCAAAAGACAAGATGAAAATCAAAAGAGAAAAGAAGACAAAAAGATTCAAGTTGGTGATGCAACCTCAAATAACAATTAAAGCAAAGTAATACAAAGTGGAGCTACAACATGTTCAAAGACTTCAGAACTGTCAAACCAAAGTGAATGAAGCATACAAAGCATAAGCATGTATGAACAGCAAGCATGTTTTTACAAACAATGTCAGTGGCCAACATCCAACTCAACTTAATGCAACAAAAATGGTCGAGGCAAGCAAAAGATCAAGGCAGGTTCAAGTTTTTCAAGTACACATGTGCTGCATGGTTCTGTGATGCAAGTGACGTAATGACAGACAATGAGCAGTAAAGCTCAAGTGAACTACAAATTTGGTCGAGAAGGAAACAACATGCAACATGGTTCAATTTATAAAACAGTGCATTCATGTGAATAGCAAACATTTTAGGCATAGGTCCAATCCAATACTTTTTGGGATTAATCTTGGGAAAGATTTAAATTAGCTCTATGGAAACAAATCAAGCAATCAGTCTCAAGTTTTTTTTTGGCAAGTATTCACTAATTCAGAAAATTGGAAAGAATTATGTTTTGCATTGGTGGCACATATTAAACACGGCAACAAATCATTCCAAAGATATGCAAACATTTTTTAGTAAATATTCTTCCCAGTTTTGAATGGCAAGAGAATCATTTGATTCGATTTTTCCAGAAATGCAAAAATTAAAGTGGTCCTAGTGGCAAGATATGGAGATTTAATTTCCTGCATTAAAGACATGATTTCAGAGCATAGCAATCACTTTATCTGGCAAGAATTTATTTGGAGCATCACAGTGAACAATCCGACACGCAATCAATTCAAACTTTCCAGGAATTCAAAGAGTGATTCACACACTCATACAATTTCCAGAAATGCAGAGTTAAACAAAGAAAGAAATTATTTTTCGGTTGCAAATATATTTCCAGAGAATCAAATCCAGAAAACACACATAAAAACATGTTTAGAAAATCCTTTTTGAGCAAATGTTTTTATTCTCGGAAAATTATCAATCATTGATTTCACGCAAGGGATAAATTTTGTTTTATTCTTTAAAACTCCAGAAAATCATCCATATCTATCCACGATTTTTAAAATTCAATTTCGAGCTAATCAAAAAAGGGAAACCGCAATTTGAGATCAAATCATATGTGAAAATCAGGAGCAAGGGACAAATTCAACAATCACTCATATATGGCCAGGGAATCTTTTCAATCAAGGCCGTAAACAGCAAATCAAATAGCAAGGGGCCACAAACATTCAAGCCGAGAAATCCATATCAAATTCAAGGAAAGTCAAAATCAAAGCAAATCAAAAGGGGGCAAGTCTCTAATGCGAAATCAGAGAGCAAGGGTTTCTAAAACCCTATATAAATACACATCTACATCATCGATAGAGCATCCAACAATTCGACAACAAAAATCAAAACCCTAATTTTAAAATCAGAGAACTCACAGAGATTTTCGATCGAGACTTTGCCAAAATACAAGTCGACGAAGAGCAAGCTGCAAGATTTCAAAGCCATCAGAGATCTAAACAGCAATCGATTTCGTTTTGGGGCCAAAGATTAAGAAGAAAACCCTAGAAGTTTTTTTTTGGCTGCCATATTTTTTTTTCTTTTTCAAGGGATCGGAGCAAAAGTGAAAGAGACAATGAAATGGGCTGGCCTAACTTGGTTTGACTAAGCCAAGTCTTTAAAAAAGGGAATCTGCCTTTTTTTTATTATTCCATGAGTATTTTCTTTGTTGTAATTTCTTAACAACAACATTTTTTTTTGTTTTTGTTTTTTTTTAAAAAAAAAAACTAGGTATACACATTACTGGTCTGTAGTGTGGGAAAAACTGGTCTAGGTTACATAGGCCAGTCTAAGATTTTAAGCATAGGGTCAGACAGGAGCAGAAGTTGCAAGTTTACATAGGATTGTAAGCGGGATCTGTTTGTATCTCCTAGTAGAAATCTTAGAAAGGCAGCAGTAGGCACAGTTTGCCGAAGCTGGGTATCTTTGTGTGTGATTTTTTTTTTTTGCTGCTTATCTTATATCTCTGAGTTTTTTTTTTGTTAAAACTCTATTCACCCCCGTCTAGGGTTATTATCGATCCTATAGATGTATCATGGTACCCTGGAACTAGGCAGGGTGGGACATGATTACTGGGCTGATTGTAAGCGACTAGAACGGCGGCTGAGTTGGTGCGCCATTATAGGTTCAGGAGGACTATGGTCGTGCACATAGTCCGATGTTGAAAAAGCAGGCGTTGGGCAATGGTAGGTTTACACTGTGCGTGCTTGATTCGTGTCGGTGGTTGGCACCCTAGGGCTTGATACACCCTATGGTGGACCTAGCACAGGTGACTACTTTTCGTGATTGGGCCGTATGACACAGACACATGAACGAGCTAGGACTTGTAGGGAGCCGATCGATTAATAGATCGTACGTGGAAAAAAGGGTATTGTTCATTAGGTAGCATAATCCCTAGTGGTCCTAGGTGGCATAAACCCTAATCAAATCTAGAAAATGTTCAATAGGTAGCATAATACCTAGTGGTCCTAGGTGGCATAAATCCTAGTTGAACGCACGATAGTTCATGATAAGGAAACCTAGCCAGAACAAGGGTGGCAGTCCATACGATTTCAAGATTAATGGCACTACGTTAAAGTAGTATAGAATTACGAGATGAAACCCGTACGATATACGGCAAGGGACTGTACATATACATGGAAAGGATGATAAGGGTTGGGGTACTAGTACAATTGGTGTAGAGAATGTTAAACATGCGATGTTATACGTAGCTTATCTTGTTACCTTAGTTTTTATTGTGACCTTAGTTTATCTTGTTGCCGTAGTTTATCTTGTTGCCGTAGTTTATCTTGTTATCTTAGTTTAACTTGCCCATCTTGTCATCATCCTTATGTTTACTTTCAGTTTATACATGTCATGTTACCTTTACTTGTTTCTATGCTGAAAGTCACTAGGACTTACCAGTCTGTATGACTGACCCGTTTTGTTTCGCCTCTTTTTCTTCCGTTCCCCCCTCCTAGGTTCTCAGGGATGAAACACTACTACTTAGTTTGGACTTATTTCCGCTTGAAGATCATCATATATGGCTTGGACCTTTCTTGGCTATGGCTTCTTTACTGTTTTACTTGGGGAATGATTTTTGACTATGGTTTTATGCTTCTTTATTATTGCAAGACAGATTTCGATGTAATGGATTTAATGGCATTTTGATGTAAAAGGCTTTAGACCTTACTAGATCTTAAAGAAATGAAATTTGGTGTTTCTTCCGCTATTTTATATGTTTTGTCTTGTAATATTTCTGTGTACGTTTACCTAGATAATGCTCCACCAAAGCTAGTGCATTCCCCTTGTGAGTGACCCTAGCGGAGGTGGGGTGTTACATTATACATGGAGAGGTTCTTAGCTTTGAAACAAGGGAGTTTTTCTTTAAAGGAATACGTTAACAAGTTTAACCAGTTAGCAAGATTTGGTATGGAATTAGTTAATACGCAACATAAGAAGGCTTTGAGATTTGCTAAGGGTCTAAATGAATGATTACACGGGTTGGCCATGTCCCACATTCCTATGGGGGATACTTTCCAGAAACTTGTTGACATGGCGTTGATGCATAAAGAGGATAAAGGTGCTAGTGTAGTAAAGGCACGGGATAAGAAAGTGGATCCAAAGGAAGAACAACAACAACAAAAGAAAGGTGGTAAGGATAATAAGGGCCAATGGAAGAAGAGGTGTTTTAATTGTGGAACACCGGGCTACTTAAGCAAGGACTGTAGGAAGAAGAAGAAGATGGGTTGTGTAACACCCCGTATTTTCTATGAAAATTAAATTAACAAATTTAAGAACACTTAATTTTTAAAAGAAAAATTGGGCCAATAGGGTTATGTCATTGCGTTCGTCTCGAAATTCTGCTTGAGATAGAGTCTGAGTTTGTGTAAATCGGACTCTGTATGAAGAAGTTACGGAGTTCAGAAGATTTCAAGTTTAAAAGAAATTAAATTAAAATAATAATTGAAGGTCAAAACTGTTCAAAATTCGAAACTCGGTCAGAGCGAGCTGAGCGGGAAATTTCCTGTTCAGAGGTGTCGACCCCCCCCCCCCCGGGGGAGTCGACATAGGTGTCGACCCACCTATAGCGGTGTTGACATAAGTGTCGACCCCCCTGTAGGGAGTCAACCCCTTTGAGATCCAATTTCTATGACGAATTTTTATAGCCCTGAGCTGATGTGGCCTGATGACAAATTCTGAGGTATTAGGGCTTATGTGTCGTGCTGTGGTTGGCTGGATGACACATCTCTTTGGTTTGGATGGCTCTGATATCTCCCAGACTAATCTAAAGGCTAGAATTAATCCTAGACATCTATATATACGTAGCTAAACCTAAACCCTGACCTCATAACCCTAAAACTATGGTGCCGTCATGCTGTTCATCTACAAGCTAGCCTAGCCTCCTTCATCTTCTCCAAACTAGAAAATCAAATCCAAACTAGAAATCGATTAGAAGAACTTCAAATCAAAAGTCTACATCAAAGGATTAGCTTAGCAAATTCAGAAATCAGATCCCAAAATACAAGATCCGTCCTTTTTCAGTAAGTTCTGTTATTATTCCGACTTAAACACCTAATAGAAATCGTGATTGTAATAATCGGATTTAGAACTATGCCTAATTCAATTTCATGCTTATCCTTTTGTCAAATATGAATTGCCTATGCCTATGAGACTATTGTGATTGATGTAATGACACCTATCATGCCTATGGGACTGTTGTAACTGACATAATGAAACCTACCATGCCTATGAGACTGTTGCGATTGACATAATGGAACCTATCATGCCTATGAGACTGTTGTGATTGATATGACAGAACTTATCATGTTGTGCATCCTATGCCCATGAGACTACTGTGATAGATATAACGGGACTTTTCATGTTGTACATCAAAATTAGTGATTCTCTTAAGTCCAATCCTATCTAATCTTTATACCTATGGTGTAAATTGCTTAGCTTACCCACACTTATTATTAATGTACAACATGCCTGTTGAAACATGATTCTTGAATTGGGTATACCTTTACATGCCTATTTTTCCTTGTGTCAATTCTTATGCTCCTTCTCTATTTTTCCTTTTATTTATTTTATTTTGTGAATACTAAGTTCATTCAGAACTTAGATTGAATCTCGTCGTACGTGCGATTATAACGCGGGAAATTGGGTATAATTTAATTGAGTAAATTTTGGCATAGCATGTGAATGTAGCATAAAACTTGTACTAAATACACTTGGGAAATATTGATATAAAACTTGGACACATATGGAAAATATGCAAAATGGCTAAAGATAAACATGCCTAACCCGAGGTTAGATTGAATTGCGGTGTAAGATTGCCCGGAACCGCCCGGCACGTTCAGCGACCGCAACAATATAGATCTAATGTGAGAGGTTAGCGCATTAAGCCCAAAAACCCGAGGTTAGATTGGGTTGCGGTGTAAGACTGCCCGGAACCGCCTGGCACATTCAGCGAATGCAATAATATAGATCTAATGTGAGAGGTTGGTGCTTTAATGAATGAATTAAAGCTAAGGAACAGACATGCTAAGAATGGTAGGGTTAAGTTAATTAAGGCAACACTTAACCAATACAACATGTTAGTTAAACATATGTGTGGGGTTAGGTAAATGTGAGAACACTTAACCATTATAACATGTTGATTAGGAAACCATAGTAACGGGGACCCATTTCAGTAGTAACCCACATAGATGTATCACGGTACCCTGAACTAGGCAGGGTGGGGCACGATTATTGGGCTAATTATAAGCTGTCAAAATAGCAGCGGTTGGTACAGCAGTGTAGGTTCCGGCGGAGTATGGGCGTGCACGTACTCCGTAGTGGATAAAGCAGACACTGGGCATCAATAGTATACACACTGTGCATCTAGAATTTGTGTCGGGTTGCCACCATAGGGATTGATACACCCTATGGCGGGACCAGCACAGCTATCTACAATCAAGTGGGGCTGAATGACACAAGTAATAAATGCATGCGAGTAGAAGCCGATCGGAAAAAGGGATCACTTTGTTATGAACACATGATGGTAGTTGAAACATTCGTTATTAGGTGCAGAGAAATGAAAATGAGTGCGATAGTATATTCAGGTTATCTTTCCTTATCTCATGTTATCTTATTGATATGATATTGTCCTATATTCAGTTTATTCATGTCATGATCCTTTTACCTGTTTACATGCTGAATAATCACTGGACTTACCAGGCTTATGTCTGACCCGTTTTCTTTTGCCTTCTTTTCTTCCGCTCCCCCCAGGTCCGCAGGGAGGGAATACTTTAGCTTAGTACAGACCTTTTCTAGTTTGAAGAGAGTAGATGTATTGCTTGGATTCTCTTTTCTTGGGCTATGGCTGTGATTACACTTTTATTCGGGATTTATGCTGCTTTACTGCTGTTTTATGCTTCTTTATGTACTTGGTGTTTTAAATTAAGACAGATGTTCTATTGTAATAATTTAGAAGTTGGTTTTTGAAACAATGCTTGTAATGTTTTGATTGAACCAAGCTATTTATGAAATGATTTCAGTTTTCCGCTGTTTATATGTCTGTCTTGTAAATTATCTATGTCTTTTACCTAAAATGCTTCACCAAAGTTAATGCATTCCCTTTGTGAGTGACCTTAACAGAGGTGCGGCGTTTCACTTGGTATCAGAGTGATGGTTTACCAGATCAGATAAATTTTTTTGAAAACTATTTTTTCAAAAAGAAATTTAAAGAAGCATTTTCAAGAGAAAGTATTGTTTTATTTTAAAGGCATAATCCCCAAAGCCATATGCACTATCTTTCTATCCTTTGTTTTGAACCTTTTCTTCTCATTTCAGCATGTCTTGGGATCTCAATCTTCCCGAGGGCGTAACGATACCTGGCTGGTTCAAAAGGTATCTGGAGGCTAGGGCTAATAGCGCATGCCCAGCAGACGTTCCTCCTCCTCCAGCTGCAGTCGTTCCTCCTTCTCCTCCGCGTGTGAATGCTTTCTCAAAGATATGCAGAAACTTTCGAGCTATAGGTGGAAAGAACTTTAATGGGACTAAGTCATTTGTGAAAGCAAGAAACTGACTCAAGGAAATAGAAGATTTGTTTGTTATCTTCGAAGTGGACGATAGGCAGAAGATACAATTGGCTGTATGGTTACTTATTGACGAAGCCTCTTACTGGTGGGAAGTTACTAATGCTGAGAGACCAATTGAAACTTGGGAGGATTTCAGAATGAGATTTGAAATGAAGTTCATCTCGCAAGCTGAACGAAGTCTACAGATGGAGAAATTCTTAGCACTCAAACAGGGAAGCCTATCGATTAAGGAATACGTCAACCAATTCAACCAGCTGGCTAGGTTCGGACTGGAGTTAGTAAACACTCCACATAAAAAGGCTCTCCGAGTTGTTAAAAGGTTAAATGAGCCACTATGCAACTTAGTTATGTCCCATATACCTATGGGTGTGACTTTTGAGAGACTGGTGGACATGACACTGTTACAAGAGGAATACAAGGATGGCAAGAAAGAGGCAAAGGTGGAAGAACCTCTAGACAAGAAAATGGAGGGATCGCAGAATAAGAAGACGGATTCCAAGAAAGGCGGGAAGAATAACAAACCCTGTGACAAAAGGAAGTGAAAATTTTGTGACATACCTGGACATCTAATTAAAGACTGCAGGAAGAAGAAGAGGAAGATGGGTGGTTGCTTTCAATGCGGCAAGACAAGACATATGGCTAAGGAGTGCCCAAAAAGGCAAGGGCAAGGGCAGAGGACTGGATCTACTTCTGGAAGGCAAATTCACGCTCTCATTGCACCTCCGCAAGATAGAGGTAGAAATATTTCTGTTAAGAGTTAGTTTATCATTCTGATCATCCAGTTTTCGTACTCTTTTTTATTCTGGCTCATTGCACTCTTTTATATCTACTGCTTTAGTTGAATCTCTGCACCTACATACTAGTATAGTAGAGGATCCCTTGGTTGCTTCAAATTCAATTGGGGGTTCGGACTATTTATCAATGATTTTTTTGGATTTGGAAATTTCTATACTAAGCGTTGGTTTAGATGTAATGCTTACGTTTTGGGTTTCATGGGCTATGGGTTGATTCTAGGCATGGATTGGTTATCCAGTAATGGTTCCATCCTCGATTGTGAAAAGAGAGTGGTTAGACTTATGACTTGCCTCGGTAACACTCTCGAAATCTCTTGTAATCCCATGAATTTTGCTACGCTTAGCTACCAAGAATATCTTGATGTGTCTGTTGAAAACTTGTGATCTGTTAGAGTAGTCTGTGAATACTCGGATGTCGTTGAAGAGGCGAAGGGTTTGCTTACAAAGCGAGAGATAGACTTCCGCATATACCTTGCTGATAATCCAAAACCTGTTGCTTTACCCGTTAGACACATGGCTCCAAGGGAAGGAAAGAGCTCAGCAAGCTAGTTAAAGAGTTGCTTGAAAAGTGGTTTGTAAGGTGGGGTATTTCTGAGTAGCGTGCTCCAGTGGTGTTTGCAACTAAAGAGGATAGTTCACTTCGCCTGTGCATGGACTGTAGGGAGCTAAACAAGCTGACCAAGAAGAATAGGCACCCAGTTCCTAGAATAGACGATTGTTCGACCAGCTCGTATGTGCCTCGGTTTTCTCCCAACTAGATCTGGCCATCGGATTTCATCAGCTAAGAGCGGCTGAAGATAGCATAGATAAGACCGCGTTCAGAACCCTGGATGGTTTCTTTGAATGGCTTGTCAAGCCTTTCGGCTTGACAAACGCACCCGCCTACTTCGTACACTTGATGAGTAGGGTGTTCAGAGAATTCCTTAATAAATTTGTAGTGGTCCTCGTGGATGACATTTTGGTTTAATCAAAAAGTGAGGAAGAACATGCTTTGCATTTAAGGGAAGTTATGGATACTCTTCATGCACATCAACTGAAATAAAAATTCTCTAAATGCCATTATTGAAGAGAAGAAGTAAGGTTTCTTGGACACGTGGTGTCCAAAGAGGGAATATCTGTGGTTCCTGCAAAAGTAGTTGCAGTGCAAGATTGGAAAATTCCACAGAATGCAACCGAAGAAAGGAGTTTTTTCGGGCTTGCAGGCTTCTAAAGAAATTTCATTAAGGACTTTGTGAAGATCTCAGCCCCAGTTACTAGGTTGACGAAGAAGAACCTAACTTTTGCCTAGGATTTGGACTGTGATGATGCTTTCCAACGATTGAAAAGGGCTCTAATAACAGCCCCGGTTCTGACATTGCCTAGTGGGAGTAAGATGTTTACGGTATACACAGACGCATGCGGTACCGGACTAGGCGCTGTCTTGATGCAAGAAAGCAAGGTAGTTTGTTATTGGGGAAGACAATTGAAGGTACATGAGAAAAACTACCCAACTCATGATTTAGATTTAGCTGCCATGGTTTTCGCTCTTTAGTCATGGCGTCATTACCTACTAGGAGAAAGGTTGACCATAAATCGTTAAAGTGCCTTTTCTCACAGAAAAATCTTAACTTAAGATAACAGAGGTGGATGGAATTTCTTGCCTCATACGATTTTGTGATTTCTTATACACCTGGAAAGGGCAATGTGGTAGCGGTCGCCTTAAGTAGGAAAAATTGACCTTAATTCCTCTCTTTGTAGAAAGACAAAGCTTGGAGCACATGACAAACTTTGACTTTAAACCCTCCTTTGAATTTGTACCTGGTTTTTTAGCTTCGCTTGAGGTGCGACCTACTCTTTTGGACTCAATAGGAACCTCGCAATGTGAATACCCTCAGCTAGTAGATGTGGTGGATAAGCTAATTAGAGGTGAGACTTCTAGTCACCTCAATAGATACTCCATTGATGATAAGGGTTGGTTGAGACGAGATGAAAGACTATGCGTCCCATAATCAAGGGATTTGGTGAAAACCGTTCTCGAAGAAGCACACCATTCTAAGTTAACCATACACCATGGTGGGGACAAGATGTATAAAGACATAAAAAGGGTTTTCTTTTGGAATGGCATGAAGAAGGATGTAGCTGAGTTTGTCTCTAAATGCTTGATATGCCAGCAAGTCAAGGCAAAGTAGAAGAAACCTGGTGGTCTGCTTCATCCTCTAGAGGTCCCATAGTGGAAATATGATAGTATTTCGATGGACTTTATTGATGAGTTGCCTAGGTCAAGAAGGGGGAATACCAGTATTTGGCTAATAGTGGACATGCTCACTAAAAGCTACCTGTTAAGAGTAGGAGGACTGCCTCATCATTAGCATCCATTTATCTTAAAGAGGTAGTTCGACTGCATGGAATACCCTCTAGCCTAGTAAGTGATCGAGACCCTATCTTTACAAGCGAGTTTTGGAAGAGTTTGCAAGAGGATGTAGGCACACAACTATGCTTAAGCACTACCTATCACCCTCAAACCGATGGTCATACGGAAAGGGTGAATTGAGTATAAGAAGATCTCCTGAGATTGTGCATTCTTGATTTTGGGGGAACATGGGAGGATCACCTTCCTTTGGTGGAGTTCGCCTACAACACTAGCTACCAAGCCACCATAGGCATGACACCCTTTGAGGCCTTGTATGGGAGACCGTGCCGATCACCAACTTGTTGGTGGGAGTCTACAGATAAGATCGTACTTGGGCCTGACATGATGAGAGAAACTTCAAAGAAGGTGGACTTGATATGAAGACGAATGAAGGCTGCATGAGATAGACAGAAGTCCTACGCTGATAAAAGAAGAACCAACCTTGAGTTTGAGGTTGGAGACAGAGTTTTTCTTAAAGTATCTCCTTTGAAGAATGTCGTTCACTATGGGTCTATAGGAAAATTAGCACCAAGATTTGTAGGGCCATTTCCTATCATTGAGAGGATTGGGAAGATGGCTTATAAAGTAGAGCTACCCGAAAAATTGGCTGGAGTACATAATGTCTTTCATGTCTCTCATCTACGAAAGTGCTTACATGAGTCTACGGAAGTTGTGGAGCCAAGCATACTAGAGGAAATAGAAGTGGAATGAGAAGCAACGGTGAGAAGAGTTCCAACTCGTATCTTGGGTACAGAAGTTAAAAAGCTACGCAATCGTGAGGTCAATCTAGTTAAAGTACAATGGAGTGATGCTGAGGAAGACATGACTTGGGAGACTGAGGACAAGATACCCGCAGCCTACCCTTATCTTTTTGAGGGTACATTCTTGATCTCTTTTTCCATAAGTTTATGCACGCTTGCGTCTATCTTATAAGTATATCTCCTCGGTCCTATTCTTGATCCTTAGGTAGAAACCAATGAATGTAAACATATATTTGAAAACATGTTATGATTGATGGTTGCAAGTGGTTGCAAGTGGTTGCTAGTGGTTGCTCGTGGATGCATATACACACACACTAGGTACTAGATCGGCTCAGTCACTTTCATATTGCATATGGATATATGAATTTATATATGGATTGAAACTTGATGTGTTATCGTGTGGATGTTGCATTTATATGAATGATTGTGCACTCATGTAGAAGTTACAAAATACGATTAGGAATAATTGCATATATGATGGACTCATAGCACCGACATGATTCGCATTAAGGAGGTCAACTTAATCAGTAGACCGCCTGATTTTGCATTAGATAAGGACATATACACACACTATGCATATGATCATGAAAGCATTAGAAATCTTTTTAAGGACAAGCCCGTGATTGATGGTTGAGTAGATGGATGTTGGATGTTAGGATACATTCTTCTTAACATAGAGATTTCGGGGACGAAATCCTTTAAGGAGGGGAGAATGTAACACCCGTATTTTCTATAAATATTAAATTAACAAATTTAAGAACACTTAATTTTTAGAAGAAGAATTGGGTGAAACGGGTTATGCCATTGAGTTCATCTCGAAATTCTGCTTGAGATAGAGACCGAGTTTGTGTAAATCGGGCTCCTTATGAAGAAGTTATGAGTTCATAATATTTCAAGTTTAAACAGAAATTAAATTAAAATAATAATTAAAGGTCAAAACTGTACAAAATTCGAAATTCGGTCAGAGCGGGCTGAGCGGGAAATTTCCTGCTCAGAGGTGTCGACCCCCCCAGGGGGAGTCGACATAGGTGTCAACCCCCTATAGGGGTGTCGACATAGTGTCGACCCCCTGTAGGCAGTCGACCCCTTTGAGATCCAATTTCTATGATGAATTTTTATAGCCTTGAGCTGATGTGGCCTTCTCTGATTGGCCTAATGACAAATTCTGAGGTATTAGGGCTTATGTCATGCTGTGGTTGGCTGGATGACACATTCTTTAGTTTGGATGGCTCTGATTTCTCCTAGACTAATCTAAAGGCTAGAATTAATCCTAGACATCTATATATACGTAGCTAAACCTAAACCCTAACCTCATAACCCTAAAACTATGGTGCCGTCATGCTATTTATCTACAAGATAGCCTAGCCTCCTTCATCTACTCCAAACTAGAAAATCAAATCCAAATTAGAAATCGATTAGAAGAACTTCAAATCAAAAGTCTACATCAAAGGATTAGCTTAACAAATTCAAAAATCAGATCCCAGAGTAACAGATCCGTCCTTTTTCTGTAAGTTTAGTTATTATTCCAATTTAAACACCTAATAGAAATCATGACTGTAATAATCGGATTTAGAACGACGCCTAATTCAAATTCATGCTTATCCTTTTGTCAAATCTGAATTGCCTATGCCTATGAGACTATTGTGATTGATGTAATGACACCTATCATGCCTATGGTACTGTTGTGACTGACATAATGAAACCTATCATGCCTATGAGACTGTTGCGACTGACATAATGGAACCTATCATGCCTATGAGACTGTTGTGACTGATATGACAGAACTTATCATGTTGTACATCCTATGCCTATGAGACTATTGTGATTGATACAATGTGACTTATCATGTTGTACATCAAAATTAGTGATTCTCTTAAGTCCAATCCTATCTAGTCTTATACCTATGGTGTAAATTGTTTAGGTTTCCCACACTTATTATTAATGTACAACATGCTTGTTGAAACATGATTCTTGAATTTGGTGTACCTTTACATGCCTATTTTTCCTTATGTCAATTCTTATGCTCCTTCTCTATTTTTCCTTTTTTTATTTTCTTTTGTGAATACTAAGTTCATTTGGAACTTAGATTAAATCTCGTCGTACGTGCGATTATAACGCGGGAAAATTCGGTATAATTTAATTGAGTAAATTTTGGCATAGCATGTGAATGTGGCATAAAACTTGTACTGACTACACTTGGGAAATATTGACATAAAACTTGGACACATATGACAAATATGTAAAATGGCTAAAGATGAACATGCCTAACCTGAGGTTAGATTGAGTTGCGGTGTAAGACTGCCCGGAACCGCCCGCACATCCAGCGACCGCAACAATATATATCTAATGTGAGAGGTTAGTGCATTAAGCCGAAAAACCTGAGGTTAGATTGAGTTGCGGTGTAAGACTGCCCGACACCGCCCGGCACATCCAGCGACCGACACAATATAGATCAAATGTAAGAGGATGGTGCTTTAATGAATGAATTAAAGTTAAGGAACAGGCAGGCTAAGAATGGTAGGGTTAAGTTAATTAAGGCAACACTTAACCAATACAACATGTTAGTTAAACAGATGGGTGGCGTTAGGTAAATGTGAGAACACTTAACCGTTATAACATGTTAATTAGGAAACCCTAGTAACGGGGACCCATTTCAGCAGTAACCCACATAGATATATCACGGTACCTCGAACTAGGCAGGGTGGGGCACAATTACTAGGCTGATTATAAGCGGTCAAAATAGCGGTGGGTGGTGCAGCAGTGTAGGTTTCGGCGGAGTAAGGGTGTGCACGTACTCTGGAGTGGATAAAGAAGGAACTGGGCATCTATAGTATACACTGCACATCTAGAATTTGTGTCGGGTTGCCACCATAGAAATTGAGACACCCTATGGCCGGACCAGCACAGGTATCTACAATCAAGCGGGGCCGAATGACACAAGTAATAAATGCGTGCGAGTAGAAGCTGATCGGAAAAAGGGATCACTTTGTTATGAACACACGATGGTAGTTGAAACATTCGTTAGTACGTGTAGAGAAATGGAAATGAGTGTGATAGTATATTCAGTTTATCTTGCCTTGTCTTATGTTATCTTATTGCTATGGTGTTGTCCTATATTTAGTTTATTCATGTCATGATCCTTTTACCTGTTTACATGCTGAATAATCACTGGACTTATAGACTTATGTCTGACCCGTTTTCTTTCGCCTTCTTTTCTTCCGTTCCCTTCCCCCCAGGTCCGCGGGGAGCGAATACTCCAGCTTAGTGCAAACTTTTTCTAGCTTGAAGAGAGTAGATGTATTTCTTGGATTCTCTTTTCTTGGGCTATGGCTGTGGTCACACTTTTATTGGGGATTTATGCTGCTTTACTACTGTTTTATGCTTCTTTATGTACTTGGAGTTTTATATCAAGATAGACGTTCTATTGTAATAATTTAGAAGTTGGTTTTTGAAACAATGCTTGTAATGTTTTTATTGAACCAAGCTATTTATGAAATGATTTCAGTTTTCCACTGTTTATATGTCTGTCATGTAAATTATCTATGTCTTTTACCTAAAATGCTTCACCAAAGTTAAATGCATTCCCTTTGTGAGTGACCTTAACGTAGGTAGGGTGTTTCAGGTTGTTTCCAATATGGTGAGGCAGGACATATGATTAAAGACTGCCCGAGGAGGCAAGGACAAGGGCAAGGGCAGAGGACAGGACCTACTTCTGAAGGGCAGGTTCATACTCTCATGGCACCAGGACAAGAGAGAGGTAGAAACATTTCTGTTGAAAGTATGATTTTCCTTTATGATCAACCTGTTCGAACTTTGTTTGATTCTGGCGCTTCAC
The DNA here is from genome assembly GCA_030737875.1 of Allium sativum. Lineage (NCBI taxonomy): Eukaryota > Viridiplantae > Streptophyta > Magnoliopsida > Asparagales > Amaryllidaceae > Allium > Allium sativum. Next base: position 873,975,053 of record CM060912.1, on the reverse strand, counting down.
ATTCGTTTATATATGCTTCCTTAGTTGAAACACTGCACCTAAATACCAGTCTAGTTATGGATCCCTTTGTTGTCTCAAATCCTATTGGAAGTACGGCTCATCTGTCTATGTTATGTCAAGATTTGAGAATGTATGTGTATGGAATTGAGTTCGATTGTAACGCTTATGTGCTTGGCTTCACGGGCTATGGGTTGATTCTAGGAATGGATTGGCTAGCCAGGTATGGTGCCATTCTCGACTATGAAAAGAGGGTAGTTAGACTATTGACTAGTTTGGGTAATACTCTTGATATCTTATGTGATCCTAAGGGTTCTGTTATGATTAGCTACCTAGAATCTCTTGACACATCTACTGATGATTTGCAATCTGTTCGAGTAGTCCGTGAGTACGCAGATGTCTTTGAGGAGGTTAGGGGCTTACCTCCAAAACGCTAGATAGATTTTCGTATATACTTGGTGGAAAATGAAAAACCAGTTGCGTTGCCAGTGCGCCACATGGCTCCAGGAGAAAGGAGGGAGCTTAGTAAACAAGTGAAAGAGTTGCTTGAGAAAGGTTTTATAAGAAGAAGTATCTCGGAGTGGGGTGCTCGTGTTGATTTTGCTACAAAGGCTGATGGTTCGCTTAGATTGTGCATGGACTATAAGGAGCTGAATAAGGTCACAAAGAAGAACAGACACCCATTGCCGAGGATAGATGATTTGTTCGATCAGTTGGTTGGTGCTTCGGTTTTCTCCCGGTTGGACTTAGCTACAGGATTTCATCAGTTGTGGGTAGCTGAGGATAGTATAGATAAGACTGCTTTTAGGACTCCCGATGGTTTCTTCGAACGACTAGTCATGCCTTTTGGTTTGACGAATGCACTCGACTATTTCGTAGACTTGATGAGTAGGGTGTTTAGGGAGTTTCTAAACAAATTCGTGGTAGACTTTGTGGATGATATTTTGATATTCTCTAGAAGCGAGGAAGAGCATGAAGTCTTAGAGACCCTTCGAGCACATCAGCTCAAAGCTAAGTTCTCCAAATGTCATTTTGGAGGAAGGAAGTGAGGTTCTTAGGACACGTGGTCTCTAAGGAAGGGATAGCAGTTGATCCCCCGAAGGTGGTGGCAATCCAAGATTGGAAGGTTCCTGGGAATGCAACAGAAGTAAGAAGTTTTCTTGGTTTGGCGGCCTATTACAGAAAGTTCATTAAGGACTTTGCTAAGATATCAGCCCCACTCACACGGTTGACGAAAAAGAATTTGACCTTTTCTTGGGATGTTGACTGTGACGAGGCTTTCCAATGTTTGAGGGGGGCATTGATGACAGCTCTAGTTTTAATTCTTCCTGATGGGAGTAAACCATTCACAGTGTATATCGATGCTTGCGGGGCAGGGCTTGGCGCAGTTTTGATGCAAAAGGGAAAGGTGATATGCTATGGTGGAAGGCAGTTAAAGGCCCATGAGAAGAATTACCCTACCCACGACTTGGAGTTAGCTGCTATAGTTTTTGCGCTTAAGTCTTGGCTTACTATTTGCTTGGAGAGAGATTTAAGTTGTATACAGACCATAAGTCACTAAAATATCTATTCTCTCAAAAAGATCTAAACTTAAGGCAACAGAGGTGGATGGAGTTCTTAACATCCTACGATTTTGAGATTGCATATACCCCAGGCAAGGGTAACGTTGTAGTTGACGCCTTGAGTAGAAAGAAGTTGACTTTGAGTCCTTTGTTTGTCGAGTGGCAGAGTTTAGAGTATATCTCTACCTTTGACTTTAGACCCTCTATTAATTATGTACCCAGTTTGTTGGCATCGTTAGAGGTACGACTTATGCTTTTGGGACAGATAGGTGTGGCAAAGCGAGATGACCCACAGCTGATAGAGATAGTAGACAAGCTCACAAGAGGGGAGTCTTTGAGCCATCTTAGTAGGTATACTATCGATGACAAAGGTTGGTTGCATAAGGATGGGAGACTTTGCATATTTCGAGACGAGAGTTTGAGGAAGACAATCCTTGAAGAAGCACATCCTTCTAAGATGACCATACATCCCGGTTGTGACAAGATGTATAGGGACATGAAGCAAGTTTTCTTTTAGGCTAGAATGAAGAAGGATGTGGCTGAGTTCGTTTCTACAAGCTTAGTGTGCCAGCAAGTCAAGGCTGAGCAAAAGAAGCCAAGTGGTTTGCTTCACCCTTTAGTGGTTCCACAGTGGAAATGGGAAAGTGTTTCCATGGATTTCGTCGACGGGTTGCTGAGGTCAAGGAAGGGTAATACGGGGATTTGGGTAGTAGTGGATAGACTTACCAAGAGCACCGATTTTATTCCCGTCAAGACTAAAAGAACAACGACATGGTTAACATCTGTCTATCTCCGAGAGATAGATCATCTACACGGTATACTTTTTAGTATCGTAAGCGACCGAGATCCCATTTTCACCAGTGAGTTTTGGAAGAGCTTGCAAAAGGAGGTAGGAACGCAATTGTGTTTGAGCACCGCTTATCACCCTCAGACGGATGGACAAACCGAGAGAGTGAATAGGATCCTAGAAGATCTTTTGAGGTTATGTATCTTGGACTTTAGAGGGACATGGGAGGAACACCTTCCATTAATAGAGTTCGCCTACAACAACAGCTATCAGACTAGTATTGGCATGGCACTTTTGAGGCTCTATATGGACGACCTTGCCGATCACTGACTTGTTGGTGGGAGTCTATGGATAAGATTTTGCTTGGGTCCGAGATGATTAGGGAAACTTCAGTGAAGATAGACTTGATTCAAAGATGCATGAAGATGGCACAAGACCGACAAAAGTCATATGCTGATAAGAGAAGGACCGATCTTGAGTTCAGTGTTGGAGACATGGTCTTTATTAAAGTATCACCGTTGAGGAATGTAGTTCATTTTGGGTCTGTAGGGAAAGTGGCACCAAGATTTGTAGGGCCATCCCCCATTACAGAGCTAATTGGACAGATGTTCTACAGAGTGAAGTTTCACGAAAAGCTTAGTGGTGTTCATGGCGTATTTCATGTATAGCATTTGCGGAAGTGTTTACACGATACCGTGGAAGTAGTAGAGCCGAGCATTCTTAGAGAACTAGAAGTAGAGCGAGATGCCACGGTTAGACAAGTTCCTACATGCATCCTTGGATCGGAGACCAAGAAATTATGCAACCGAGAGGTCAAGTTAGTTAAAGTCCAGTGGGGAGATGATCAAGGAGATGCGACTTGGGAGACTGAAGACAAAATACGCACGTCGTACCCTTTCCTTTTTGAGGGTATGTTCTTAACTTCTCCTTTTTCTACCGCTTTGTTTATACTTGTTCTATCGTTTAGTGTATCCTCTCGATTATATCTTCGACCCTTAGATAGAAAATCCTATGGTTGTAAACATGTGTTTGAGACATGTTATGTTTGGTGGATGCAAGTGGATGTTACTGTTTGCTAGTGGTTGCTTGTGGATGCATTTACACACACATTAGGCACTAGATCAGCTCAATCACTTTCATATTGCATATGAACGAGTGTGCATATTTAAGTTAATGGATGTATATTGAATGTGTTATCATATGAATGCTGCATTTGAATGAAGGGTTGTGCACTCATATAGAAATGATATGTATCATTAGGATTCTTTTGTATACATAATGGACGCATGGAACTATCATGTTTCGCATTAAGGAGGTCAACTGAATCAGTAGACCGCCTGATCTTTGCATTAGATACGGGACATATATATACACTTTAGCATATATTCATATAACATTAGAAAACTTTTAAGGACAACATGTGCTTTTGGATGATGGATGAGTAGATGGATGATGGATGGTAGGATACATTCTTCTTAACTTGAAGATTTCGGGGACGAAATCCTTTAAAGAGGGGAGAATGTAACAACCCATAATTTTAAAACATGACATAAGGGATAACTTAAGTATACTTAATTTTTATAAGAAGAATTAAGGGAAACGGGTTGCACCATTACGTTCGTCTCAGAATTCTGCTTGGGGTAGAGTCCGAGTTTGCATAAAACGGGTACAGTATGAAGAAGTTATGAAGCTTAGAAGAATTCAAGAATTAGCAGAATTTAATAATAATTAAATAACAAATCAAAAATGAATTCAAAAATCAAAATCAGCCAAATTTGGGTGAGCGGGAAATCTCCCGCTCTAGGGTGTCGACCCCCTACCCCCAGGGGAGTCGACATAGGTGTCGACTCCTCTATACGGGTGTCGACCCCTATCTGCCCAGATCTGGCCGACGTATTTTGGAGGTCTAGGGCTGATGCGTCCTTCTGGGATTGGCTGGATGACGTGTTTTTCTAGTTTGGATGGTTCATATGGTTCCAAGTCTAACCAAAAGGTTCTAATACACCTAGTACTCCTATAAATAGACACCTAAACCTAACCCTAATTTCATTACACCAATCCATGGCGCCTCCATGCTGCTCAAATCTAAATTAACCTAGCCTTTCTTCTCCACCAAAGCAATTCAGAATATGAGTATTCAAATTGGAAGATAAGAATCAAATTCTACAACAACGGTTTAGCTAATCAAATTCAGAAATCATAATTCAGATCTATCCTCCCTCCTAAATCCTGTCGCTGTGAATCTAGGTTACTTTCACATATAATTAAAAAGTAATTGTGATAGGATTGTAAATTAGATTTAACGATCATGCCTTAAGTAAGACGAATCATATCAAGTTTTGCAGATTTCTTATCTTTCAGATTCATACCCAAATTACTGTTATCATATGCCTATTAGATCTATATTATTGTTCTATGTCAGTTCATGTTTCATATTATTGTTCTATGCCAATTCATGTCTCAAAGGTTGCGTTGAGATTTGCGTATGAATAACGTTGGAACGATTGGGAAAAGTTTGGGAAAATATTGAATAATATGTAATTGGGAATAAATTGATTTGTAATCATGTAATTGATTTGAGGCATAAATTGGTACAATTTATTTACATGGAATTATAAGCATGACTTGAGTTGGAATTATGAACGTAACTTGAATTGGAAATTATGGGCAATTGGAATATAGGTAATAAGTCAGAACTTGAAATTGGGACTTGAATCAAGAAAGTGATAATGAATGCCTAAGACACGAGGTTAGATTCGAATTGCGGCATAAGACTGCCCGGAACCGCCCTGCACATCCAGCAACTGCAATTTGTTAATCTAATGTGGGAGGTTAAATGCAGAAATTAGATACGTAATAATGCAAAGACACGAGGTTAGATTTGGATTGCAGTATAAGACTGCCCGGATCCGCCCGGCATATCCAGCAACCACAAAACGACAATCTAATGTGGGAGGTCTTGCAAGATTACGATTATAATGAATTAATGAACACTTAACCAAGATAAGACATGTGGTAAGACATGGGAATGAAAAAAGGGTTAAGTGGGTAACATGGGTAGCATGTGAAACATAATTAAAACACTTAACCAAGATGAGATATATGATTAGACATGGGGAAAAATAGGGGTTAAGTGGGAATTCCTAGTGGGGACCAAGCTTACGAGGGAAGCTTGTGTCAAGTGAGTGGATCCTTTTCAACCAGTAACCCATTTTAGTATCTATATGATCTCGAACTAGGTCGAGGACAGGGACACGCTTACTGGGGTTGATTGTAAGAGGTCAATAAAGAGTTAGCGATGGTAGTGCAAGTCCAGCGGAGTCATGTGCGCGCGTGGGTTCGGGCTGGTAGGCAAGACACTGTTGCATCGTGTAGGTATAAGCCGTGCATTTTAGTAGTATCAGTTTGCCACTTTAGGGAGTGATACACCCTACACTACTACAAAACAAGTCATTTGCTTCGGTTGTTTACCCCATGTTGCTTCTGTTCAGCAACAGAAGCAATTGTAGAAGCCGCAACTGATCAAAAATCTGTTACTTCCGAAGTAAAAAAAAACCACTTTTTTGCTTCAGTTGTGCCAACATCGGAAGCAAAAAAGTGTCATCATTGACTAAAAAACAACTCTACTTGTTGCTTCTGTTATGATTACAACCGAAGCAAAAAATCAGTTCAATTAAAAAAAAAAACTAATTGCAAGTCACAATAATCCTCAAATATGCAGCAATGTATATTTATATATGTGTGTATATATATATATGTGTGTGTGTGTATATATATATATGTGTGTGTGTGTATATATATATATATATATATATATATATATATATATATATAGAAACACACACACACACATATACATATCAATGTAAATAATTCTCACTTGCAATTATATAATCAAACTAGATAACAATGCAAATTGAACAACACAACGCATAATAAATATAATTCATTGATAGGTCAATAATCCATACATTTGAGAGCAGTATAATAGAGAACAATAAATTTCACTGAGTGTTATTAATCCGGTCTTAATACAACAAAACAGGAACTTTTAATAACATAAAAGTCGTAAAAAAGAGACGCATTTATTGTTCATAGAAAACTTACTCCACATGCAATGAACTACTCACATTCACTAGCATTTGGCCTCAAAACCATCTAAGATGCCATTCTCCATTGGGTCAGAGATGAAGAAGACTGAAATATTTGATGTGGCCACTTAATTGCATTACCTATAAATATGATACAAAGCATTAGGATGTTACCAAAATTAAACTGCATATTAAATTCCAACAACATAGACTGCAACATACAATCTTATCACTCCACAATTAAACTGCAAGTTCAGCTATATTAATCTTGTGATCGTTTACATATCTATATTTACATAACATAACATAAATTTCCAAACTTCTTATATTGCTAGGCGCAAAATGCAACTTTTGCACTTCCGCAAGTTGGCAGGAAAGGTATAGGTATATCAATAAAAAAGGGGGGAAATTGAATTAATAAAAAGATAGGGCTCTCACATACGTGTATCGGTGATGTTATTGCTCCAGTGTTTAGGTTGAAGTAGAATTCCATGACTAAAGCATCTAAGGCTTGTGCACTAAGTTATCTATTTCTGGCATACAAAAACAAGAGGAAAAAAATATGCATTTATCGGCTCTAGAATAGACTGACCACAAACTATAGAAAATTCTTGTAATGGAAAAACTATAAATCACTTCGTTGAAAATTGACATGTTACAGTAAGTTAAAAGCAGTCAGTATCATCCACTGCAACCTTTGAAAATTGACATCTTACAGTATTTGAAAATTGACTATTAATTAAGAACTAAAATCCTCTTAATTTTCAAACTCAATCTTTCTGATATTCCTATGCAATTTCCCTACAATTACAGTTAGTATTATGCACTACAAGTGAATATGGGAATATTGCAGTTTTTCCAAAAGATGAGATTATAAATTCTGTTTCCAAGATGAATATTATAACTTCAAACAAGTCAGCATGAAACAGTCCAGAGAATTCTTACTCTTCTCATGCATGCTTCTACAAAAGGCAACATAGGCCCACTGCCATAAATCTAAAGCCCACTGTCATAAATCAGACGAAAATCCTAAAATAGCAAACGGAACCATAGCCTTCTAGCTCCTGCGTTGAATAACAGCCAACTTTACACATTTTGCAGAATTGAGAAAGTATATGTATATATGTATATGATAAGATGATAAGAAGGTAGAACAACCTTCATGAAACAATAGACTTGGATTGAATGCACTGTATAGGGGTGTAAATCGGTCGGACCGGACCGGACGGAGGTGTGTTCAGTTTTTGTCATAAAAAAAATCGGACCGAACACGGATCGGACCAAATTTTTTCTCGGACAAATTTTGTTGTCCTAATTCGTGTCCTAAATAAAATCGATCGGACACGGACACGGGCGAACTAGGTCGGACTCGGTCGGACATGACAAATTATATAATATTTTGTACATTTTCTAGTTTTTTTCTCAATTATACGTCAAATTTCAAGTAATTCGGACGAATTCGGACGAGCTCGGACCAGACATGATTTTTTTCTCGTACAAATCTTGTTGTCCTAACTCGTGTCCTAAATGAAAATCGGACAGACTCGGACAGACGTATTTCGGTCACGGACATGAACGGACGTCGAACATTCGGATAAAATTTACAGCCCTAGCACTGTACAATGAATTTTTTATACTTCTCATTTGCTAGGCCACAGAACTACAAGATAAAAACAATTGTGTTGCTTCAGCCATAGTAAAAGAGAAAGTTGTGAAAGTGTTTTTCACAGAATTTCACGACATATATGTGTACATTCATTCTCCTATTTATAAGCAAACAGTTACGTAAATGGACCAAATACCCGTAAAAAGATCATAAATACAATATTGAGTCTAAAATAGTAATTTGGCATGATATATGTATTGTCTTCTCATGCTTTCCACTTTGTAAGCAATTAATTAGTTAAAAGTTGTAATGCATTGAGAAGTAAGCACTATATTTCTAATGCTAATTATCCAAAAACAAAAAAACAGTGAAAGCACAAAACTTAGTAAACTTGGAATACCATCATATCAAATGCAATGCATTATAATATTCATTATCATACTCATTCATTTTTTTATTGTTATAACAACATTTAATTTATATTAGCGATGTCATATTTACCAACTGCATGAAATTCATACAAATAGTAAACAACCAAGTATAAAAGGCCAGTAGATTCCGAACTCTTACTAACATGCAAAGCATAAAACTAACCATCCTCATATTGAAACCATAGGATTGTTAGATGCTTGAACCAAAGCATACCAATTTTCATAATGGTCAGACCCATAATAGATAAGGTGTTGTAGAACCTAAAATATATATATTTTTAAAAAAAATCTATGTCCAGCTTCTTATCTACCTTTCAGGATTAGTTATCATAACCCCATTTCAACATACACAGTTCAAAAAACTCGAATACCACTCACACCATCCCAATTTCCGAACCACTGGATTATCTGTGCAAATTACAGTGGCCTTGTTGAGGTTTGGATGGAACAAAGAAGCAGTTGGCTAGCCCTGTTTTCAACTAGTTCATACATAGAAATATGTTAAAGCTAGATGGAAGGAGTGGAGTATATGAATAAGAAATACAAAACAAAAAGTCAGACTTTTACTAAAGTGTGATTGAACTCATGTTTGTGAGACCATTCTCGTGTTAAATTCATGCAATCAAAAACACATATGGGAAAGTTTATCAATTTTGTTTGATTAAGAAAGTAATATTATGTACTTCGTTGTTATTTTTACTAAAGTGTTGTGCTTTAAATCCTTCAGAATTTTGGTCCACCTTGTCCATTTGATAGAAAATGGTCAGAAAATCAATCTCTAATTTTTATCTGACAAAAATATATGGTAGTGATTTAGGAATTAAAGAAGCATATGAACAAAGTATTTTTATCATAACATTAAAAGAAATGTAGTTAAAGGTGGGTGATATTTAAATGTTACATACGCAATTTGACCGCATAGGAGCATCCTTGAAAACCCACATATAGTTTAAGTCCATATTCTACCTCCCAGATAATATAATCAGTTCATATAAACTGTTAACCAGAGAAATCTTATTCTTGCACATACACAATTCAAAACTAACACTTTCACCGTGCAAACTAAAACTTTGCAACATCTCAAGGATCTTCATTAACTAACTCAAAACCCTCCCTTTTATCATCCTGTTAAAAGATAACTTCTGTTTAAACTCAATAGCATTCTCTTTATACACACTATTCAGTCCTTATTATTCACTATCTCAAACAACTCAACAATAATAATATATATGAAAGAAACTAGGAAACTGCTGACCGAAAAGAGAACCCAGACTGATATCTTCTTCTCTGGTGCTCAATATTCTCTTCAGCTTTTGCAACTACACCGTAGGGACCACCAGTGGATTACGATCCATTTAAGAAAGCATTCCTCATAAAACTCAATTGAACGAACTTCAATCGATCAGGCATAAATAGTAAATTTGGATAGGCCAAAAAACATAAAAATTGAAAAGGAGACAAAAACATACCATTTAATTAATGATTCAGTAAACAATACATGGTAAAATGGAGTATATAATATCCCACAATTACACTATATAAATGTCACAATATGAATGCAATACAATGAGAAGTCAAAGACAGCAGTTTCGACATGGCTTTCTTTATATTGGACCATATCATTAATTTATGTGTGCATTAGTATAATGTCTTGTTCCAATTTACATTCATTTTTGTATCAATTTTTACTTGATAGTTTATGGTTATATATTTTTATCTAATCAAATTATCTTCTGCTCCCATCTTCTATTATCTGAATAATTGTCCAAAATTTTTGCTGCCACCAAAATTCATAATTTCTTCTTAACATATAATATAAATCTTACTTTATACATGACAACTGTTAATATTTGGTTTCACATAGTTGTCCCTTCCTTATTTGTTGCAAGTGTTATTTTCCTGACTTCCCCACCTACAACTTTCTTGATATTTTGCCAGGTTAAATTTATACACTAAGCTTACTAGTTGTGATTAATTTTTGTTTACATGACATGCAACTTTTAAAACTTTTTTACAAAGCCATTTTCAATATATTGAACTTGGAAATAGATCAAATAAAATTGTGCAGTCCCGATAATAGAAACAGTTTCAATATATGAGAAACAACTTTTTTTCATCAAATCATCAGCACTCACAATCTTCTCTTTATTAACACCAAAAATAGAAACTCATCAAATCATTCACATCGTGTAGTCCCGATAAATATACTCCATTAGTTATGATAGTTTATATATAAATCATGTTACATGCCGGTGTTTGTATCTTAAATGTTGTATTTATATTTTCTTGCTTTTATTATCAAAAAGGTAGACTTTTAAATGAGTAATTAGAAATTAAACCTTTCATCTTAAGCTCTAACTATTGCTGCAATATTGGTTGGCGGCAAATTGAATCTCCATATCAACCTGCATAAACTATAAGTTCCATACTTGAATGTACTATGTAAATGGAACTTAAACCTAACAACAAATTTAACAGTGATTTCTAACTTTCAAAACAATTAATAGTAAATAAATAAAGATATTCTATGAAAAATAAAAAATTCACAGGATGAATAAAGAAAACTACTTAAAATAATATTTTAAACATAATGTTTGATGTTTTGAGTTTACATTTCATGGTCAAAAAAATAAATTCTGACAAACTCTAACTGATGGAAACAAATTAGATGCATAGATTTAAGAAAACCATCCTCTTTAGAAGTAAAAAAAGGATATATAAATATGAGGTAAATTTGTACAAAATCTCAATTTCTTTGTATCTAACAAAAAATGAAGGTATGAATTAAAGAAAACCTTTTTTGTGGTAATTAATATGTTTTATGTCTTGTACAAAAGAAGAAGCAGAAAGTAGTCAAGTTGATATCAGATCAACATATTCTGACTAAAAGATAATTTAACGAGTTATAATTAGCTATTTCATCAAATCAGTATTGTAAGGACCCGTAACTTCCCCGGTAAGGAAAGAGCGGATACTTTGAGGACAAGACATATCGGAACGCAAACAGAAGAACATTTCAGTGTTTATTACAATAATTCCATCAGAATACAAGAATATTACAGAGCATGAATAAATATTACACAGAAAATATCAGAGATTTAAATTACATTTAAATACATCGCAGCGGAAAAACAATACAAAGCACAACTGAAAGTAATACACGGATACAGAGCTTTCCGAATACCGCTTCAGCTGTGAATCAGGATCCTGTGAATATAAATTTGCAAAACCAAAACTACTAGCTGCCCGTGTGGAAAATAGGGGCACCCAAAGTTTAGGTTAAAAAAATAAACTCCAAGTCAGTCATGTGACTGGTGTGAGAACTAAAACAATTATTAATCTTTATTTTAAAGTTAGGTAAATCAAGGGACCACGCCGTATAACACGTAACCGGTTTCCTCCCAAGAATACCAGTGCATAAAACAATAACGCAATGCTAAATGAAGAACAATGAAGCTATTATAAGACCTAGGTCCCCTCACACAATGCAACGCAAGCCGGAGGATAAGGTTTTTACCTTATAATAGCCAATGAATGCTTGATACGCTAAATTTCATCTTTTATTATTACTATAAGTGTATAGTGTCAAAACAATTTCAATCATAAGTATCAATCATATACGGCATAAGTGCCCCATACCACTATGTCGCCATATATAGGTTTACAATCAAAACCGCAATTGTCAAGTATTGGAAATTGGATTTCCATCTGTGAACCGAGGCCAGGGATCGTCCTCTACCGATTTGAGACAATCTAGCCTACCATGTCTCAGGATCAGAGCTCGAGTGACCCTTGGATCGTCAGGGTCGGTCCACCGATGTGGATTAAAATGCCTGAACACTGAGTTCACCTGCCCCTTGGGGCGAAAATGAGTCCTATGACTCCATCGGCTCCACATAGTCACCGATATATCCGAGGTGCCTCGCAACAGCAACAACCACACATGTGAAAATAATATAAATGTCAAGGCTGGTCGGTCACTGACACCACCCTAGCTAGAAGGAAACGCATGCCCTCCCTGAGGTCCTCTCCCGTTTCTGGTTCACAACTGGGGTGTGAGGCTCGTGAATCAACGCTACACAATGCTATGCCACACAGGCGGTGCTTTAATCATCAACCACAAGACTTTTCTTTTCAACAGAAGCCTTGATCAATTGCCACTTAGGCAAGCCACACAGGCAATTCACACCATGCGACTGATGTCTATCGATATACAACCTCTGATCCCGTACGTCTCAGAGAAGGGTGAAGTAAGGGAATGAATTCCCCTTCACCAGGAAGATGTATATTTAATAGAGATCTATCAACACAGAGCAAAATCCAATGTCAGATACACAGTCCATACAAGTTCGTTCTGGGTCTGAACGAAACCGGAGGCACCTTGTACCTCGCATATCCATCGATCTCCAAGTACGTCTGGACGATCACCATCTGATTCCCTCCTCTTGGGTGTACAGCCCACTCAAGATCATCTGTAGTCACCCAAACGATGTGAAGAGCTCCGGTCTTCGACCACCGTCTTCATTCTCGACACCACGTCGAATCAGTTATTTAGAATGGGATAAACCCGGTCTTTCTGAATAACTCGCGTATATAATAAACATGTGTTACACAAACACAACATACGCCTCATTCCAGTTCAGAATATTCTTTTATTCAAATATTCTTATACTTTGGGAAAGGTTCCCATTAATTTTAATAAAGATAAATTCTTTAAATTTATTCTTTAATCTTCTTTTGAATATCAATTCAACCGAGTCTGGATTAGCGAACCACACCGAAGTAATCATTTATTTTATTTCCCAATCCCAACCTATTCATCCCATGAAGTAAAACTGGTCATACTTCATATCTAACACCACAGTGTTATCAGTAAATTCAATTACCATTTCACGTTCAAATCTAATTAAAGATTTAACTATCGCCTGGAGCAAAAATGGTGATACTTCATTCTCGATCACTTCAATCTAATTAAAGATTCATTAAAACTCCACTTTGTTTTAATCTTCCCAAAAATTAATATTAATGATTGTTTAATTTGGGAAATCACATCCTGTCTTTAAGTGGATTAAAGAACCAACGACACTTAAAACACAGTTCACTATAAACCCAAAATTACATTCTAATTCAATTCCTATTAACATCATTTAATTGGTACACTTCATTAAATCTAAATAAAAAGATTTAATCTTTTTCTCAACTGGGTTTAAGAACAATGTTAATGAAGACACCATTCACAACAAACCCAAATCCCATTTGATATTAAATACAAGGCTCTGAATAGAAAATATATCGGCTTATATTCAATATCAAATTCTACGACCAACAAAAATCGTATTGGAAATAACAATATAAATATATCTTTCAAGTTTCCATGACAATATCTGTATAATCACAAAATCCAACATCGAAATATTCCAAAGACAATTTCGATTCAAATTCAATTATTGGAAATTTTGGTTATTTCAAAACCATTTCAACTCCAATTTATTTATTTAAAAATAAATAAATTATTATTCTATTTCAAAACTAGTTCATTTCGATAAAAATCTATTTTATTCTTTTCCAATATGGAAATTTTCATTCCAATTCTTCACAAATCATTTCTTATGATTTTATACAAATTATTACTATTTTTAATAATTTTATCAAGGCCCGTACAGTCGATTTCCATCAACAGGTATCGAACTGCACTTACATCGACCTTTTCCAGATTTGATTTGGACATAATTCCAAATCCAACCGTTAGATTTCAAATCTCTGATATTCGTTAGAAAGCCCTTTTCGATACGAACCCAACGGTTCCGATTTTAGGAGAACCCGATGGTCGGATCTCCCGTAATATCCATTTGAAGTCAATGGTCGAAATTCGCAAACTGCCGCAGCGCGTTCTATTCAGGCCATTATATATATATAATATTCTGTCGATTTCCTTTCAAAACGTATTTTATAAATTGTTTTAAATTCGTTTTCAAAACGATTTCAACTTCATATTCAATTTCGAATCAAAATTGAACATTCCACATCATCGATATACAAAGGATAATATTTTCAAAACATTATATTTTGATATCACTTCCTTTTCTATAATCATTATAAAAACGAATATAATTGATATAAATATCGATAACGTCAAAATGGCGCATATCTAATCAACACGGCTTTATATATTTCAATCACTTCGTTATTGTACTCAACAAATGAATATTTTCTTCAACACATGAATTTTCTTTTATTCAACACATGAATATAAATTTTACTCAACACATGAATTTTTCTTCTATTAAACACATGAATTTATCTTCTATTCAACACATGAATTTATCTTCTATCCAACACATGAATATTTATTCTATTCAACAAATGAATTTATATTTTTATTCAACACATGAATATTTATTCTATTCAACACATGAATTTATATTTTTATTCAACACATGAATATTTATTCTATTCAACACATGAATTTATTTTTCTATTCAACACATGAATATTTATACTTCTATTCAACACATGAATATTATATTTCTTATTTTCCAAGTTGGAATGAGGCCCAATCAATTACCATATAACATTAATTATATGGATTCCCTACAACACATGTATACAACAGCAACGATAAATCATCAACCATCATCTAGAGTGCACCACACAACTGTATAAGCATTAAATATAAATAACTAACGCTTACACAGTCTGTCAACCCATCGATTGACATACAACTAAACAATCGGGATTAGTGTGCGTCAAATATCATCCCAATAGCCGTGTGGGGTTTCAAATCAACAAACACAGATTTTTATTCGTGCAGTTGGGTGATGTGTAAAATTTATCATCCCAATCAATATCAGTCAAATGGGCGTACGTAAACAAATCGTCTGATTTGTTTATAAATATTTATTTTATATACACGTTAAAAATTATATTTTTAACTACAAAATATTTTCCACTATAAAATATCTTATTTCATTCTATATCACACAATCAAATTTCAGAACACAACAATCAAACAAACAAGTCATCCGTGGTCTGTGGACGACGGGTGTCGGGTGCTACTAAGCACCATCTGCATCCTAGTATATATTTCAAGTAGAAAATAAATTAAAAGTGAGGATTTCTCACAGATTCGCTAATCCAATACACCGTGACTCTTCTTATGTAGATAATCTTGGTCGTGCTCGCCTTTTGTCAATTTCGATGTCCGTAGCCACTACATATATAAAAATCTCATTTTTATATTGTTTTTATGTATATAAAAATCACATTTTTTTTACTACGCTAGTATATAGATAAAAAATTCTATTTTTATACTGGTGCTTATATAATAAAAATCATATTTTATTCTCTCTACTATATAAAATTATATTTTTATATTCGTTACTTCACTATATTTAAAAATCAAATCTTTATCGGCCTCATCTTTCAAAAAATCTCACTTTTCTTGATTTAAAATTTAAACTTTATTAATTTAAAAATATAAACTTCCCTAATCTAAAAATATAAACTTTCCTTCATAAAAGTATACTTTTTAGTTCATAAAAATATATTTTTTGCATCATAATTAAAACCCTTTTTCATATAATAAAAATTTACCTCACTAATTACCTAAATAAGTAAGGACAAGAAAAAAAAAATTAAAAGAAAGGAAAAAGAAAGAAAGGCTCACAACTGAAATTTGGAGAGGGAGGGGGTGCTGTTGCGAACCGCGGAGGAGGAGCGGGAGGAAAGGGAAAGCGCGGTCGAGGTCTGGAAGCTCGCGCGGTGGTCTTCGGTTCGGGTCTTGGGTGCGGGGATTTATTGGTCGGGAGGAGGGGATGACGTCGAAGAGAGGGGGGCCGAGGCTGTAGGCCTCGTCGGCGGTGGGTGGCGTCAGGCTAGGGGGCGCGGTGGCTGTTGCGAGGTGGAGGAGTGACAGCAACGGGGTTTCCCCCTTTTGGATCTCTGTTTGGAAAATAGAGCGGTGGTGGGGGGGGGGGGGTTGACTGAGTGAATGGAGATAGGGGGTTATTGAATATATATATATATAATTTAATTATATTTTAATTTCCAAAACTAACTTTTTATTTTCAACTCGAAATCAAACCCACCGACTATCGTCCCTAGCTAATTACCCCCATTTCGAACACAATGGGATATGTTTCGTGAGCCAATTCGTCCGTTTCGATCAGTTTTCGTTAAAATCAAAATATAAATCTATATATTGAATTTTAAACGTACATTTCAATTTACTGGGGCCACATACTGACTCTATAAATTTCAGCAAAACTATTTCTAGCTTTATATTGACGATACGGTCCTAACAAAACTAATATTGTCAAATTCTGAGACCGTTAGAAAAATGGCCATTTTCCAGTCGATTAAAATCAACTAAAATTGGACAAACGCGTTTTCCTTTGCTACGTTCACATATTAATTCAGAAAATTACGAATTTTGAAGCCTAGCAATAACTTGAGATCACGGATCCAACAAAAGTGGTTTCGTCAAAAACTGAGGTCGTTTGCAAAATTCCCATTTTTAAGCACCAGAATTCCACAGCAACTATTCTGAATTTTCAACTGGGCATAACTTTTGATTCCCGCTATGAACTCAATTTTTCGGATTCTTTGGAAAGATATTCTCAAATAGATTCTAATATTTTTGATTTCACCGAAATCTGGTTTATTTTGAATCCTGTACATCCATTTGAAATTTGAAATCAAAATATCAAACTACCGCGCCATTTTCAATTCCTTTTATATTTATAGTAAATGTTTATATTTTAACGTCGATTCAAATAAATATATATGTTCTAATTCTATTCAAAATAAATTTCTCGTCGCTATTATTTAAAATAATTCATTTTAAATATTCAAAATTCATTAAAATTGCCAAAATAAAAATTCTAAATTGGCTCAGATTTTCGGGTTATTACAAGTATCATTAAAACATTGCAATATGTCAATATTTTACATTTCATGTTGACTTGTTTAAAGTAGGTAGGCCAAATGTGATAATATTCTTAAAGCATGAATATTAAATCATTCTTTCACTTATATTATGACTAAAAAGCTTGTCCCAACTTCCCACAGTTCGTCATAGTCTAGGTACAATTACATGCCTGGAATTCATTAGTTTGTCAGAGTTTAATTAAGTTCTTGGTAATGGTAGCTATTATGTTTTAGTCGTGAATGGGTTATGTATTTATAATTTTGAAAACTAAACTATAAATTGTCCTCTTTTGTAGAAAAAGGAAAATATTATTTCGTACCACCTGAAAATTTTGTCTTAGATGCTAAACATGTTGATAACATCCATGTCATAGTATTATCCAAACTCAATATAAGTGATATTCAACAGTTTCTTAGTGAATAAGTTAAATTTTCCAAATTTATTTATTCATGTTTGAAATCAGTCCATGTACCATTGGCTAAGACCCAAGATGGTTAAAAAAAGAGGCAAAAAAGTGTTATGCAACTTCTGGGATATCAATATAAATTATTATTTGCTGAAATAAGGTAGATAGTCATATGAATTATGATCACGATTAATACGCATATATGAGTTATTTAGCTATGAGTTCAAAAAGTCACCACGGTATGTATAACACTTAAAAACATTAATTAATTAAATAATTATAGGGTCAAATTACAGATTCAAGAAGTAAACTTGTTAATTACAACCTGATAAAAGCACGAAAATTCAAATTCTCTTCAAATAAAATAGCCTATCAAGCTTCACTTAAAATAATTGCATGAAGCCATAATCCAAAGAAACAAATGCAAAATTAGCAATCTTGTTTCAAACATCAAATATAATTTATCTCTAATCAAACATAGGACAATTAGTATAGCTAGTATATTTGCATTACTAATTTCCACCTTTTTATAAATAAATTTTTATCCACAAAAGAAGAAAAGTAAATGGAAAGGAAAATTAACTAGAACTATTGAATTCTATTCACCATATGCATTTTATCCACAATTCATACATGCATTGATTCACTCGTAAGTTTCTAAGAAAACCCATTGAAATTTGTGCTTTTGGATAGGTTAGGAAACCATTTTCTGTTCCTTTGTACACAAAACTAAACACATGCAACTGCTGAATAAGCATTATGTAAAAATTGAATTAGTGTTAATCTGAAAATAAGAATGCGTGATAAGCAAGAAACAGAATTCATTAAATTTGTTTGGGAATTAGTAATGTTTGTTGGTCTTAACATTTGAACCAATAACATTAATATTTTGTAATCATTTGTTTATTTAATGTACCTCTTGGTGATGTTGCTTTGTTGCTGTTAAGATACTTCAAGAAAAAGATGGTTTTAATCGTTAGGTACACAAAGCGAAGTTGCGTTGTTTGGTTTCTTGTGTGGTTCTTGGTTCATGGGAATATTGCTGGTAAATTCTGGTATTGTTAGTAACAGTAAATGAGAAGGTAAATTTTAGTACCTATTTTATTTTACTATGTAAAAAAGAACATTCATCATGTGAGAAGAGATCAAATAAATTATGTAACACATATAGTTTACTGAAATTTATATAACATATGTCAGTATTATTTAGCAGTAAATGATTTTTTAACAAATTCTAAGAACTATATAACAAATAGGATTCTATCAAGCAGATTTTTTATAATTGTCGTACGGAGGATAGGAACATGAGAGTTATTCTGTGTAGATGAAATTAAAAAAAAGATATTACTCTTTATTAAACTAAATAATCTAATGATGTTTAAATATTATTATTTATAAAATGGTATAAGTGCTTGCAGGTCAATGTCCTAAATCCAAAAACAGTGGCAAGCAAGGTTGAAAATCAAACTAATAATATCTTATTGAACCTTTGCATCATCATGTTAATAATGATATCTTCACAGCTTCTATGATGAAAATTTAGAAACAAATGAAAGGTTAAAGATAAGTATATGCAAAAAAAAAGGCGAAGAAGACAACATATATGGATTTAAATCTTAGTCAAGTTGTTAAATTTAGTGATACAAAATCACAATTCGATTGGAACAAATTTGCAAAGAATGGAAAGTAAATATTTTATAATTGGAATGGATTGATTGCATTTGATGAGGTGGTAGAGAAATAAATGAAGGGATTAATTTCTTCCATCTATGCTAAAGAAACAGATTGATGTACTTCCTATGTTTGCACATTTATTGTTATGGTAATTTGCCTCCATTATATTATTACCATATGTTGGTAATTTAATTGACGATTCACATAAATTTGCACTGGCTATATATTGAGGGGTAGACTTTAGTGTAAACCCATCCTGGCTTGGAGCCAGTGATCCCCAATGGCGTCTCTTCTTGTTAAACCTGATTGAGGTTTGGATATGTAAACTCTTATTTTGTAATCTCATGTAATCCTCTCATATGGAATAAAATCTCTCTCTATTGGACTGGACGTACACTATCTCGAGGATTGTGGAACCAGTATAAATATTGTGTCTCTTTGTTTCTCTATAATAGTTATTTACTATTTGTTGATGTAATAGAATAATTGCTATCAGATTAGATTGATGTTCAATTGGCAAATCAAGATCATATTTATTGCGCTTCCGCATATGCTCAATTTTCACAACAGATTGGTATCAGAGCGAGGCGATTTGTTTTAAATTGTGCATCAATTATTTCTACAAAGGTCGGTAGATTCTGTGGTGATTATGCTATTACTATTTTGGAGAAAGGGAGACTTTGGTGGAGGAGATTATGTCGAGAGTGAAGAGCGTTCCAATCTAGGAACTTTGATGTGATATGGAGTTTATTGTGAAGAAGCCCTCTGATGTGGATGAGGGAAGATGGAAGAAGACGAAGATGTTGGCAATTGGTTTGATTTGCGTATACCTTGGTGATTCGGTTCATGTTTTCGACAGGGGTCTTCACGTTGATGATGCTCGAGGGATCACGGGTGATCAAGGAAGGAGCTCAGGTCAAGTGGTAGACGGGTGTCGATGTGGAAGGCGAGTGACGGTTGAAGAACCTAGTCCACAGTAAGGTGGAGAGGTTAGTTTGGTCACTACTGATGTGTTCGACAGGGGTCTTCATGTTGATGATGCTCGAGCGATCCGGGGTGATCGAAGTAGGAGCTCAGGTCAAGTGGTAGACGAGTGTCGATGGAATTGCAAGCACTTTTAGACCGTTGGTTTATGCACGATGCAGCTCAGGTGGTAGATGCATCTTTTGCAGGCGGTGGGTTGTGCTTGTAATTGTGGTGTGGTCGTAGTCCTTTCAAATCGGCTGGGTGTATCTCGTTACCCTGAAATCGAGGTTGGTTTTAATTGAGAGAATTACTTTTTGGCCTTGGCGGTGTTGAGATTACTTTCGTGTCTGCCTTCTTTGTTATTTTCGATATTTGCAATAGTTTGTTGGCTAGCGAGGACGTAGTCTGAGCTCGTTAACAATGGTGTGATGGGGGGTAGCTTTGCTGAAACCCATTAGGAAAATATTCATTTTTGGTTTCTATCTCATCGTGTGATTTTGATTGAAGGTGGAGTTCTATTGAAGAGTTTTATGATGTGAAGAGAATTTGATTGGAGACGGGGTGTTGCAGATATGTGATTTTGCATCAAGTTGGAGTGTTAAATTTGGTGATACAAAATCACAATTTGATTGGAACAAATTTGCAAAGAATGGAAAGTAAATATTTTATAATGGGAATACATTGATTGCATTTGATGAGGTGGTAGAGAAATAAATGAAGGGATTAATTTCTTCCATCTATGCTAAAGAAATGGATTGATTTACTTCCTATGTTTGCACATTTGTTGTTATGGTAATTTGCCTCCATTATATTATTACCATATGTTGGTAATTTAATTGATGACTCACATAAATTTGCACTGGCTATATATTGAGGGGTAGACTTTAGTGTAAACCCATCCTGGCTTGGAGCCAGTGATCCCCAGTTCTGTCTCTTCTTGTTAAACCTGATTGAGGTTTGGATATGTAAACTCTTATTTTGTAATCTCTTGTAATTCTCTCATATGGAATAAAATTTCTCTCTGTTGGACTAGACATACACTATCTCGAGGATAGTGGAACTAGTATAAATATTGTGTCTCTTTGTTTCTTTGTTATAGATATTTACTATTTGTTGATGTAATAGAATAATTGTTATCAGATTAGATTGATGTTCAATTGGCAAATCTAGATCATATTTATCCTTGTTTATATGGAAACGTACTTATATAAATTGTCCTGGTTTATATGGCAATTGATAATGTACTTGTATAAATAGACATAAATTGCTTCCTATATATTATTTGAGTTTCTTTAAAGAAAAAAAATATTTTTCTAGCATTACTGCCAAATGTTTGATTATGGTTATCTCTGGATATTGATCTTTACATGGAAAACCAAAAATTAAGGAAATATCATGACAACTTAAGTAATTAAATCAATAATACCGAGATAAACAAATATGACTATGTAGATCCTTGATGTCAATATATCTAATCATTTTTGAAAACTGCAGGTTGGATGATGCTGTCACTAAGATCTACCCTACTAACTTAGTTGTAAACACGCAAATACGTATAATTAACATGTTGATATTTCAAGGAATAAAGTGAAAATTAATGCATAAAATCCAACTGTGGATAATGCATTTATGTTTTGTTAAAGAACCAATTGTGGAGAACACAGTTCTGTTTTGTTTGTAAGTATAACAGCAACACAGGGAAAAAAAATCTTGTTTACTAACATATCAACCACTTGTACAAAAATGTGTCAAGTATTGGACTACATATTCTGTTATTACTTATCCCACACAAGCCTTCAATGTACACAACCGAAAAGGCCTGTGCACTTATTGAAATATAATTAAATCACATAAAGTATATGTGAAAACAGATAAAAACACAAAACAAATGATATTTTAAATAGCTTAAAACTAAAAATTTGGATAGACCATAATATTAACGATCTGCAAATATTGTTTAGTAACCAATTTATATCCAATAACATGGCGACATAAATTTTGTGTACAAAACAATCTATTGCCTTTCTGAAATTAGATAACGAAAACTTTAATTAATAAATTATCCTTCAAAAGTACGTTAACCATTGGGAAAATATCCAATATGGAATTTTTAAACATGCGAAACATTACTAAAATGATCCATGATTATATAAAAAATATCAGAAACTTTAATTCAAATAATGCAAAATAAATCCGGCACATTATTAAAAAAAATACCGCTCTAAGAGCAAGTATGAAAAAATAAATAAAGGCATTGTAAGTGCCTAAAATAGATGTCAATTATTTATCCCTTGTATGAAAATAATTTATATTATAGAGCAAACTAACATAAAATCATTAATTGTCTATGTTTACATATGCACCAAGGGAGAACTCTCTTGTGAAAAAAATAACTTACAAAACAGCAGTCAGATTTTATAACCTAGCCTCTATGAAATATCATCATATATAATATACACTTTGGTATAAAATGGCAGGACATGCATTAATGAAAAGAAGTACAAACTTATCTCATCCAATTGTAAAATATAAACCAATAAGTAGAAGAAGAAAATATTGCTTAAAATTAAATTGAGTTCTCAATGTATATTTAGCAATAATTGATGTTCGTAATAAAAGGGCATGGATAGAAAACAAATAATGGATTAACATTTATACGTGCATTGAGCATTAGTAGCATTAAATTGCTGATTCTTAAAAAAAAAGATTTTGATCTAGGGGCAAGTGTTATTTTTTTAAAGTACATATCACCTGTACTTCCAAAATTTAGAAATAAACCCACTATAATTTCTTAGATATCAACATGACTTGCTCTTCGAGAGTGAAACACTTCAATTTGTTAAGTTATCTACCAAATTCACATATTACCTCGATTATGAAACTAAAAATCCTGTCGTTTTAATAGATCCTTGAGATGTAGTTTTTAATTTCGTGGATATCAACATAAATTGCTCACCAGAGTATATACATGATGTAATTTGAGAGTGTAGCCAACGTTTTTTGACAAATTAGTTGTCATACAACTAAAGATAGTAATGATGACATAAAATCGGTGTATCATCTTCTTTGGAGCCGTCTTAGGCTTTTCGTCGTCAGCTTCATCCTCTGATTATTCATCTTCAGCTTCATCGACTGATTGATTCATCTTCAGAGCTGCTGCTTTATTTAGTAACTTCTTTTGGTTGAGAATAATCAGAATAATATAATGCAATGTCAGGGTAATTGCAAAAAAGTAAGTTTAAGATCATTGTAACTGATATATATCAATTACCGTGGTAACTGTCGGCTTTCAGATTCCTCATTGGAGCTTTCTTAAGGTCAGTATCTTCATCTGCGCTGCTATCGTTTTTAATGTCGGTGGACTTGGACTTGGCAGAAGAGGTCTAAATGCCAAAGGAAAAAAATAGTATAAAACTTCTATATGATCTTGTTTTGCCTTTTGTATACAACTTCTATCTGATCTCGTTTAGTCAGAGGTCTAAAGGCTAAAAGTGTTTGATTTTTGCAACCATAAATCTTAAAACGAAAGAACATAAGTTAGTTGTTGGATGCATTACATGTCACTCATACATACAAATATAATGCAGAGCATCCAAGTATTATAATTTTGTATGGTCATGTTATACGATGATCTTAGTGTAGGGTGAATGGTTCAAAAACAAAAACAAATAAAAATTCCAAACATTATTATAAAAAAGTTAAACACATAAAACCAGAAGAAAATGTATTGTAGAAAAAGCACAACATAAACAGCCCAATTCAAAAGGTTACACAATATCCATTAAATCTTTTCTAAAATAACCAAAAACTTCAAGCATGAACAAAACACAATGCCATTGAGCACAAATTCAAAAAGAGTAACATATAAGACTTAGAAATCACCTAATCCTGAGTCAAATTATAAAACTATGAGAGAAATGCGTTCGTCTTAAAGCCTCGTATCCTGGACCAATATGAGTAAAGAAAGATGCTTTTTCAACTCAATGCGCTATAAAAATTAGGTGCACAAATGAAACCATAACAGATAATTTTTTATGGAAAAATCCTACTTTTCTAACAAAGTTTACTTTATGCAACAAAATTGTTTGAGATTTATGGATAATATACCTGTGGCCTTTCACAGGACCTTTGGATTTCCCATAAAAACCATCCTGAGCACTCCACTTCATTGTTGAATACTAAAATCAAAAGCAAATATACACATAGAATAGGTAGCATGTACTCTCAATTTTAGAAATCAGTTGTATTTTCTCCTAATTTTAGCAAATTGACATAAAGTCCAATAGAAAGCCATACGTAGCATCCAAATCAACTTATATAATTCAAACTTACATAAGATTCATGAGAAGCCCTAGCCTCCCAATTCAGCAGAGGAAGCGTAAAAAGCACGTAATTTCAGAAGAATTGGCGACAAAAGAAGAAGGACTCGACGGAGGTGAAAGAACCCAGACGAAAAACCCTATACCAATAGCCGATTGGCCCCCTTTTACAATAGCATGAAGGAATATCCATACCTCACGAAGAAATTGTATTCCGTTGAGACATGAGTATTTTACACGGAGGAAAGTAGAAAAGTGCGGTGACCTAATGGAGAGAGGGTTTAGGCTTTAGGTTGAGAACAGGAAGAGAAAGGAAAAAATACGTATGTTAGGAAAACAGAAAAGAGCGGTGAGAGGAAAGGATTTGAAAAAATTAGAGAGGGTGAAAGTCTCGGAAATAACACGCCAGACTCTTGGTTTCCGGAATACCAAGAAGGCCCGAGAGAATTATGTAAATGGGTGTTGCTAAATGCAAATCAACATTACTTAATGCAAATCGAGAAAATTACACTATTGTCCTTTCTATTTTTTTGTGCAAATACCATACAGATATTAAATATTGTACAAATATTAATGAAATTAAATGTTTGAAAAAAATAAAACATAAAGGACAAGTGATGGTTGGCTCTTTGCACAAAAAAGTAGGAAGGACAAGCAAATCAAAATTACTCTATGCAAATCGAGAAAATTACACTATTGTCCTTCCTATTTTTTTTGTGCAAATACCATACAGATATTAAATATTGTACAAATATCAATGAAATTAAATGTTTGAAAAAAATAAAACATAAAGGATAAGTGACGGTTTGCTCCTTGCACAAAAAAGTAAGAAGGACAATACTATTATTTCCTCGATTTGCATTGAGTAATTTTGATTTGCATTTAGCAAAATAATTAGAAGGGAGAAAAGTGAAATTTGGGTTGCTTAAAATTTGGACGAAACGAAGCGGAGGAACATCAATTAAAAAACATGTCTGTTGGTTTCATAAAATGCTCAAAAGGCATGTACGTCCATAAATCAAACTCATTATAATACAGTATATCCAGTAATAAATAAAAGAAGCATGATGCCAAGTACAACGGATGGTCAACTGATTAATACAGGGGAAGTTAACCGCTTTATGATGGGGCGACTAGGGTTTTCTAGGCTATTTATTTAGGTTTTGGTGCTACGAACGGTTTAGATTTCGTTGTTTAACGATTTCAATACACTTTGGCATTTATGTATAGTACATTCTACTATGTCTATATTCTTCCATTCTTCTCCATTCTTATCTCCTTTTAGATCCAGATTTAGAAAAGGTTAGTTTTCTCATCCTTCTCTCCTCTTTCTTCAATTTTATTTCATTAGTTCTGGATCTAAATTTTACTTATGTAAGTGATTCCTTCTTGAATTTATACATATGTAAAAATAAAGAAAGAAGATTTGAATTTGATTTCTATAGCAGTAACCCAAAGAAGGATTCCAATTAGGTTTGAACATGGTTTTCTTCTCCATAGGTTGTGAGTGAAATCTTTACAATTTCCTTTTTATCTACACTTTCCTAGTATAGAATTTTTATAATCTTCGCCTAAGAGATTTAGGTTAAAACCATCTCAAATCTCTTAATAAATGGAAATGTCAATCTATATTTTATATGGATTTTGGGTTACCGATATAAGTTAAAGGGAATTTGTTCTTATTTCTTAATCTTAAACAGAAATAGTCCGTTTTACTTTCTTTCCTCTATTTATCTAAAACCTAGATTTATATGAAAATAATGGATTAAGAGACAATAAAGCATATGTAGTTAAATACTTGTTTGATTCATATGGAGAATTTAAGTGCTATAAACTACATGAAATCTAAATTCTTATTTTTGTACAAAGTTTATATAAATTAAATGAAAGTGAATTTTGGCTAAAATATAAATAAACATAAGTTATTTATAAAAAAGTCCCTCGGGTTTACTGAAGTAATCTAAAACCTAAGGTTATAAGTCTGTTTGTGATATACATTGTTATTGTGGTATGTGTTATTGGCTATACCCACTTTTCCTTTCAATGCCTTTTATCGAATTCAAATTGGTGAAGGTTCGCTTATACTAGTTTCCAATTTTGGGCAAAGGCCTCATAATCCTTTACCATTTCTTTTTCAAATGGTGTTCCTCATAAATAGGTCTGAATATCATTTCCATTTGTAGGAATAGATCATTCATTCCCCAAAGTTTGTTCAGAAGTAAAAAATGATGTTGATCCATCTTCGAATGAGGTTATAATCCAAATGCCTAATTCGTAGGCTTTCACCATTCTTTGCCTAATCATATTTAAAGCTTTCAATTGTAGCATCTATTCTTTATGGAAAATTAAGTTCACGTAGGATACTTCTAGTTTAAATAGTTATAAAGATCCTTGTTTATATCCAATTATTTTATTACCCTTGCTATATTTTCGTTGTAGCAGAATGGGGTAATGTCACCCTCACTTCCTTTCTTACTTCGTTTTTACCGTATCGTCGATATAAAGAAGTAGCAATCACTTTTCCGTATAAGACTATGTGGTGCTCGATTTTTTCTATCAGGCCTATATCATCCCTTTAGAAACGTTATTTTGTTTCGTAAGAGTTTTTCCTAAATCCATAGTTATTATCATTTGGTTCATATGAAATAACTTTTGAGGCATATGAAATCTTTCGCAAACCATTCTAAGTTCTCTCGTACTTAATATACAATTATACCATTTCTTAAATGAAGTTCTCACTAAATAGGGAGGATAAAGTGTAATGACCCGCGAGAATTCAGCGTCCGAATTCTAATAATAATACGTAAATCCCATATACTGCCAAAACTCAAGTATTGAAAACATAGATAGTTATTAGAAAGAAGTTAGAGGGTGAGATAAGAAAGAAAAAAATATTAGAATAGAAGAAGAAATAGAAGAACCAACACAAAACAAAGTCTCACATCGCAGCGGAACAAAATATAATATGAAAACAAATCTTTACTGAAGGCTTTAAAATACTTACAATCATCATAGTACATCAACAAATCTGGACAGTTATATTAATATGTCCTCATGTACAACACACAGCGGGAAAATATCTATTTAACATTATATGTCTGAAATCCTCCAACTCGTCTTTTCACTGCATCCGGTAACCTGAACCTTTACAACCCAGTCTAACCCGAGCATCACTAACGCAGGACCAGTCTAGTGTACCAGAGTGAGAAAAACACACTAAGTTTAAACTTATTAGCCAACTTGATTTTAAAGTCAAAATCTTTTCAAAATAAAAGGATAATCGTAAGACCAAATCCACACATAAATATAGACGGTTTTTACCTTACGATAACTCAAAATGTTTTTGAAAACAATATCTTTTCTGATATTATAACAGTGTCTAAATACAAATAAATATCAATTTAGCGGAATGCTTGCATCTCACGCTCCATATACATAGTATACAAAACCACGGGCACTTATTGGATAATGGATTTCCTAGTAATGTATGGGACCACCTTCCCAACAATGTACCTCCGGAGATGAATACATTGGGGTTCAACAAGAACATCTTGCAACCTAGGCTAAACAAAACTGTCCCTTCACTTCTCTTGAGAGTACTGAATATATCATTAGCACTATTGGGGGCCAACCAACTGAACCAATAGCATACATACAAAAATAAAAAGGGACAACCAAAGGCATTTGATTTCTCCAAATTAGGTAATGATATACCCTTTTGATGGGTGTGACCCACATAGCCATGTGACCTACTCGATTTTTGGTCATTTCCCGGTTGAAGATACTTGAGGTCATAAATACCTTTAGAACATCTGGCTACCATTCACTTTAAATGCCACACTATCAAATCCGCTGGATATCACTAATTGACATCCACAAAAATACTCTAGTTGTTAAGAGAAGGCCTTTCTCTGCCACGACTGTGGTACGTTTTTAGAAACCAACGAACGTGATCTTTTGGAAATATTTTGTCAGACACTCGTCCATACAAGTCATCCAGAAAAAGGATGAACCGAAGTCACTCTCCTACCATATCCTCGGTATCACCCTATAGATCGGTAGCGAGTAGTCCTTGCAATCCGTCGACTTCAACCACGACAGGATCACCATTAGAATATCTCTGGGCGTGACTCCAGATAATTCGAAAAGTAGTCGTTTCGCTTATGAAGATCCACGATCTTCACTGCTCCAACTTTAATCAACGTCTTTCGCGTATTTGCTGGTTCAGAATGGTGTCGAATATAACTTCGTTCCCGGTCTTTCCATACCAACAATCGTATGGGTCAGATTTAATAGTCAGTTATTTAACTATCAAATAAACAACCATGAGAATAAAATGAGCTCATTGATTCAGTACTTGGCATTACTTGGCCTCTTTAATTAAAAACAATTAACGAACGATTTATTAAACTCCTAAATATCTCAGTATTTTTAGCACGGTATTTACATCTTATTTTAAAGAGTATTCATAAAACTATTTCAAATGTACTAAAATTATGTCATACACACATATACATATATATATAATTCCCACTTTGGTTTAAACACACTTCATGTAAAACATCGTTACTTAAAACAATACCCAACTCTTATTCTTTTAGAATAAACTCATTGCAAAAGTCAACTTTTTATTTCCTTTTACCTTTGGAAATATCATTATATTTTCACGAATCTTCTTTTATTTCCGTTACTTTGGAAATCTCATTATATCTCCTCAAATCATGAAATTAACGTTGCGTTATTATTTCTCATATGGAAATAATAAATTATTCTTAACCCCTTTCCCATTTCAAACTGATAGCATCCAAATATAATCCTGAAGTCATTCAAGTTGGGGTATTTAATTACCTCTCAGGCCTTGATCAACAACGTTCTTATCTTAAGACAGGTATGAATTGTAACCAAAACTCATATTTCTTTCAATTTCAAACCAAATCTTATTTAAATATTTTACTTAAGTCAGGGTTTAATCCATTTCTTATTTTTGAAATCTCATTTTCAAAACAACTATTATTACTTAATTTGTTGATTAAGTAATTTCTTGTTAACATCCCTTCTAAATTTTAATTTTCTTTAACCAATGTATTTTATGACAAGGATTTTTATTCAAAATCTTATTCTTAAATCTCTTAAAAAATACCATTTCCAAAAATCCCTTTTTCCAATCTATTTAACCACTTTCCATTATAGAATCTTATTTTGATTTTATTTATTTACTTAATTCAATTATTAAGTAACGTTAATTTGAAATTAACGCTTTAACACCTCATCTCTTTGTATAAACTTCATTTATATAATTCTGGTTTAATATTAACCCTTTTATTCTCAATTTCCTTTTACTTAATTCAAACACTAAGTAAACATTAATTTAAGCTATTGTATTTGCTTAAAATTCCTTTCCAACTTTGTTATAAAACTCGGGTTCTAATATTAAACCCTTTAATAAACTACGTTCACAACTCAGTTAGATTTCACTTCAAGTTCGATAACTTTTTAATGAGTTCCAATTAAAAAGAAATCTCTTAAATTATTATTGATTAAAATAATAATTTACTTCAATCATTAACAACTACTGAAGTAGTTACTTTCATTATTAACTAAAATAAATAGTAAATTTCCTTTTTTTAAATCTTATTAAAATTAAAAAATATATTCATCAAACTTATTTTATTAGATTAATCAACACCAAACTAATTTAATGATTGATCCCAGTTAAAATAGTCGATTTTGTCAACTCAAAACATGATTAATTCGTCAACTAATTCCAATTATAGTTATTCCTTTAAATTAATTAATAATATAATTAATTTAAATAATTCCATTTAATTGTTTCTTTAAAACAATAATCCAACTCTTAACCGTTAGGTTAATTTCTGCTCGTTTGCTAATAAATCTGATTAAAACCAGAATTTGCTTTATAAAATCATTTAATAATTATTTATAATTTAAATAATAACTAATATTTTCCTTGTAATAAACTTTATCCAAAATAATAGATTTCAAAATCTGTTTCAGTTATAAAAATAAATTCTATAACTTCCTTTTTGTCGATTCACTTGACGATAAATCACATTTATAAACTGATTGATTTTTAGGCCATATACTGCCAATTACTAAACAAATACTGCCCATTGGTTTAAACAAACAAATGTTGAATTCCAGGTCAACGGTCAACAACCAAATCAATCATCCAATCAGAATAGTTCATATAATGATAATATGAAAATAAATAATAACAAATATATTTGAGGAATCCCATTGGATCCCTCCAGTCTGTTCTTCTCTGCATCAAAGTAGATTATCTCAAAAAATTCATTCAATTCAATTTAACTAATTATTTCTATTACCGTAAATAACGGCTATTTACCATCAACCAATTTATTTAACATCAACAAACAATTCAACCAATTCATTAAATCAAACAGCGTTTATAATGTAAACATGACCAACAAGGTAAGTCACCTTCATTGGGTCCAATCGTTAAAACAACAATTTGGTTTTCCATTGAAATTAAAAAACGTTTAATTTCATTGGTTCAATCAATATATGAATATATTTTTAACAAACAATCAACCATTAGTAACCATAACACACAAAATAAAAATCTAACTTATATACAATACAAGTGAGAAGAATTGCGTAATAACCTGGAAATCTGAGCCAATTTAAAAAATTTATGTTGGCAATTTTAGCGAATTTTGAATATCTGAAATGAATTATTTTAAATAATAATGACGAGAAATTTATTTTGAATAGAATTAGCACATATATATTTATTTGAATCGACGTTAGAATATAAATATTTTATTTTAGTTATAAAAGGAACTGAAAATGGCGCGGTAGTTCGATAATTCAATTTCAAATTTCAAATGAATGTACAGGATTCAAAATAAACTGGATTTTAGCAAAACCAAAAATATTTGAATCTAATTGAGAATATCTTTCCAACGAATCCGAAGAATCGAAATTTCATAGCGGGAATAAAAAGTTATGTCCAGTTGAAAATTCAGAATAGCCGCTATGGAATTTTGTCCCTTAAAAATAGCCATTTTGCAAACGACCTCGGTTTTCGACAAAACCACTTTTGTTGGATCTGTGATGTCAAGTTATTGCTAGGTTTCAAAATTCATAATTTTTCGAATCAATATGTGAGCGTGGTGCACTTAAACGTGTTTTGACCATTTCAGTTGAATTTAATCGACTAGAAAATGGCCATTTTTCAAACGATCTCAGAATTCAATGAAATTAGTTTTGTTAGGACCGTATCGTCAATACAAAGCTAAAAATAATTTTTCTGGAATTTTTAAGACTGTATGCGGCCCTGGTAAATTGAAATGTGCGTTCAAATTCAATATACATTGATTTATATTTTAATTTGAACAGAAATTGATCGTAACAAGCGAATTGGGTTACGAAACATACCCCACTATGTTCGGAATGGGGGTATTATGCTAGGGACGACAGTCATTGGGCTTGATTTAGTGTTCGAATTAAAAAGTTACCTTTTTGAATTTAATAAAGAAATTAAATAATTTTATAATACCCCCTCCTTTTCTTTTCCCCTTTAGTCAACTCCCCCACCCCCGTCGTTCTTCAAATCGATTTACAGAAGAAAAAAAAGAGAATGGAGCAGCGCTACCGCGCCACCCCGTCGCTGACCACCGTCCATCGTCGGAGACACCCCCCTCTAGCGCCTCCACTGCAACCCCTTCCTCCATTCATAAACCCTAACCCCTTCGATGGGCTGAAGACCACCGCCAGCACCCCCAGGACTCACCAACCCGACAGCGGCGCCTCCCCCTGCGCCTCTGCCGCCTACTCCGATCCCCTCCGACCTCCTCTGGCCACGTTGTTCCCCCGTCGCCCCTCTTCATTAATTAAATCTCCACCGCACCCCAAAACGCCAAACCTCACGTCTCCGGCCGCGCTCAGCCCCTCCGTCGCCACTGTACAGCCACACCCCGACCACCGTGAGTATTTAAATATGATTTCTAATTTATTTTTTGCGTTATTTTAAAAGATAAATTTTTATATAAATAGATTTGGTATAAAAACGCGATTTTCTTTACATGAAATGCGAATAAAGAATAGATTTTTAGAAAAGGAAAGGTATATATTTTGATCATAGTAAAGTACAGATTTTGATTATAGTAAAGTATAGATTTTTGTGATAGTAAAATTTAGATCTTTATTCATTTAAAGATAAGTGTTTGTTCATAGATTAGATTTTTAACACATTAAAGATACGATTTTTATGATTATAAAAATATGATTTCTCATAATATAAAGATTATATTTTTAGCGAAGTAAAGATGAGATTTTTCTTATGTATATAGTGAAGTAAAAATATGATTTTTTTTACAAAAAGTGATTTATAAAAATATAATCTTTATTATATGAAGTAGCAAATAATAAAAAATATGATTTTTATTTTATACACTGGAATAAAGATGTGATTTTTATATGGTATACATTAGAATAAAAACTCGATTTTTATATACATATGAAGTGAAGATAAAAATTCGATTTTTATATATATGAAGTGAATATAAGAATTGGATTTTTATTTATAAGAAGTGTAAATAGAAATATGATTTTTATGTACATGTAGCGTTATTAAAAATGTGATTTTTATATGTGAACAGCGTGGAAAGGTTTGAGTTAGAATATCAAGCGAATCCGAACCGTTCATAAATGAAATGGCGGAGTGGAACCCCAAGGTGAGAACTTCTCACTTTTATTTATTTTTCTAGTTGAAATATGTACTAGGATGCAGATGGTGCTTAGTAGCACCCGACACCCGTCGTCCACAGACCATGGATGACTTGTTTGTTTGATTGCTGTGTTGTGAAATTTGATTGTGTGATGTGAAGTGAAATAATATATTTTATAGTGTAAAATATTTTATAGTTAAAAATATGATTTTTAACGTGTATATAAAATAAATAGTAATAAACAAATCGAACGATTTGTTTATATACACTGATTTGACTGGTATTGATTGGGACGATAAATTTTACACATCGCCCAACTGCACAAATAAAAATCTGTGTTTGTTGATTTGAAACCCCACACGGGTATTGGGATGATATTTAACATACACTAATCTCGATTATTTAGTTGTATGTCAATCGATGGGTTGACAGACTGTGTAAGCGTTAATTATTTATATTTAATGCTTATGCAGTTGTGTGGTGCACTCTGGATGATGGTTGATTATTTATCGTTACTATTATATACATGTGTTGTAGAAAATCCATATAATTAACATTATATGGTAATTGATCGGGCCTCATTCCAATTTAGAAAATAAATTCATGTGTTGAATAGAAAATAAATTCATGTGTTGAATAGAAAATAAATTCATGTGTTGAATAGAAAATAAACTCATGTGTTTAATAGAATAAACATTCATGTGTTGAATAAAAGCCGTGTTGATTAGATTGACGTCATTTTGACGTGAACGATATTTATATCGATTTTATTCATTTGTCTAATGAATATAGAAAAGAAAGTGATTTCAAAATATAACGTTTTGAAAATATTATCATTTGTATATCGATGATGTGGAATATTCATTTTGATTAGAAATTGAATTTGAAGTTGAAATCATTTCGAAAACGAATTTAATACGATTTATAAAATACGTTTTGAAAGGAAATCGACGAAATATATATAATATATATATTATATATATAATGGCCGGAATAGAACGCGCCGCCGCGGTAGTTCGCAAATTTCGACCATTGACTTCGAGTGGACATTACGGGTGATCCAACCATCGGATTCTCCTAAAACTGGAACCGTTGGGTTCGTATCGAAAAGAGATTTCTAACAAATATTAGAGATTTGAAATCTAATGGTTGAATTTGGAATTATGTCCAAATAAAATTTGGAAAAGGTCGCTACAAGTGCAGTTCGATGGCCGCTGATGGAAATCGACTGTACGGGCCTTGATAAAATTATCAAAATAATAATTTGTGTAAAATCATAAGAAATGATTTGGGAAGAATTGGGATGAAAAACTCCATATTTGAAAAGATAAAAATAGATTTTTATTGAAATGAACTAGTTTTGAGCTAGAATTAAAATCAATTTATTTTGAAACAAATAAATTGAATTTGAAAGGGGTTTTAAAAGTAACCATAATTTCCAACAATTGAATTGGAATGGATTTGAATCGAAATTGTCTTCGGAATATTTCGATGTTGGATTTCGTGAATATACAGGTATTGTTATGGAAATTTGAAAGATATATTTATATCGTTATTTACAATACGATATTTGTCGGTCATAGAATTTGGTATTGAATATAAGCCGATATATTTTCTATTTAGAGCCTTGTATTTAATATCAAATGGGATTTGGGTTTGTCGTGAATGGTGTCTTCATTAACACAGTTCTTAAACCTAGTTGAGAGAAAGATTAAATCTTTTTATTTAGATTTAATGAAGTGCACCAATTAAATGGTATTGAATTGGAATTGAATTTGAATTGATTTTTGGGTTTATCGTGAATGGTGTTTGAAATAACATTTGTTCTTTAATCCGATAATTAATGGAATGCGATTTTGGGTTTATAGTGAACCGTGTTTTAAATGACATTTGTTCTTTAACCCAGTTAAAGGCAGGATATGATTTCCCAAGTTAAATAATATTGATTTTTGGGAAGATTAAAACCAAGTGGAGTTTTAATGAATCTTTAATTAGATTGAAATGGTCGAGAATGGAGTATCACCAGTTTGGCTCCAGGCAATAGTTAAATCTTTAATTAGATTTGAACGTGAAATGGTAATTGAATTTACCAATAACAACGTGGTGTTAGATATGAAGTATTACCAGTTTTACTTCATGGGATGAATAGGTTGGGATTAGGGAATAAAATAAATGATTACTTCGGCGTGGTTCGCTAATCCCGACTAATTTGAATTGATATTCAAAGGAAGATTAAAGAATAAATTTAAAGAATTTATCTTTGATAAAATTAATTTGAACCTTTCCCAAAGTATAAGAATATTTAAATAAAAGAATATTCTGGATTGGAATGAGGCATATGTTGTTTTTGTGTAACACTTGTTTATTATATACGTGAGTTATTCAGAAAGACCGGGTTTATCACTTTCTGAATAACTGATTCGACTTGGTGTCGAGGATGAAGACGGTGGTCAAAGACCGGAGGTCTTCATGTCGTTTGGGTAATTACTGATGATCTTGATTGGGCTGTACACCCAAGAGGAGGGAATCAGTTGGTGATCGTCCAGACGTACTTGGAGATCGATGGATATGCGAGGTACCAGGTGCCTCCGGTTTCGTTCAGACCCAGAACGGACTTGTAAATGGACTGTGTGTCTGACATTGGATTTTATTCTGTATGATTGATTTCTATTAAATATATATCTGTTTGGCAGCAGAGAATTTATTCTCTTGCTTAACGCCCTTCTCTGAGACGTACGAGCTCAGCGATTATATATTAATGGATATCAAACTCATGAATTGAATTACCTATGTGGCATGCCTAAGTGGCAATATGATCAAGGCTTTTGTTGAAAAGCAGAGTCTTGTGGTTGATGATCAAAGCATGGCCTATGTGGCACAACTTTGTGTAACGTTGATTCGTGAGCCTCACACCCCGGTTGTGAACCAGAAACGGGAGAAGACATTAGAGAGGGCATGCGTTTCCTTCCAGCTAGAAGTGGCGCCAGTGGTTTTACATGCCCTGACGAGTTTGACTTATGTGGTTGTTGCTGTTGCGAGGCGCCTCGGATATATCGGTGACTGTGTGGTGCCGATGGAGTCATTTGGCTCATTTATGCCCCATAGGGCGGGGAAACGCAGTGTCCAGGGTTTAAGTTTAATTCACATCGGCGGATTGGCCCTGACGATCCAAGGCTTGTCTGCGCGCTTTCCTGAGACAAGGGCTAGATTGTCTCGAATCGGTGAGGACTATCTTTTGCCTTGGTTCACTGGTGGAAATCCAACTTCCAGTACGTGACTATGTGGTTTCGATTGTAGAACCTATATATGGCGACATAGTGGAATGGGGCACTTATGCCGTCTATGATTGATACTTATGATTGAAATTGTTTTGACACTATACACTTATAGTAATAATAAAACATGAAATTTTGCGTATCAAGCATGATTTGGCTATTATAAGGTAAAACCCTATCCTCCAGCTTGTGTTGCATTGTGTGATGGGACCTGCGTCTTATAATAGCTTCATTGTTCTTTATTTAGCATTGCGCTATTGTTTTATGCACCGGTATCCTTGGGAGGAAACCCGTTCCGCGTTATACGGCGTGCTCCCTTGATTTACCTAACTTTAAAATAAAGATTAATAACTGTTTTAATTCTCCCACCATTCACATGACTGACCTGGAGTTTATTGTTTTAACCTAAACTCCGGGTGCCCCTATTTCCGACACTGGCAGCTAGTAGTTTCGGTTTTGCAGGTTTATATTCATGGGATCCTGGTTTACAGCTGGGATGATATTCAGAAAGCTTTGTATCCGTATATCTCCTTCAGTTGTGTTTTGTATTATTTTCCGCTGCTTTGTAATGTAATATAATCTCTGATATTTTATAATGTGTAATATGATTCATACTCTGTATATTCTTGTATTCTGATGAAATTTTTGTAATTAACAATGAAATGTTCTTCTGTTTGGATTCTAATTCGTCTTGTCCTCAACTCAATCCGTGATTTCCCGTAAAGGGGATGTCGGGTCATTTCATCGTGGTATCAGAGTTCTGGTTTACAGAGCTCGGAGAATAAGGCATGTTAAACCAAACGAAAGGATTCATCAGAAATTGGATTAGTAATATCCAATGAGAATGACTCGTTAGACATAGGATCAGTAGTATCCTAGAACGAGTGTAAAGAGTGTTGTTTTGAAAAATAAAATTGAAAACAAGCTGTGTTTTGAAAATTTAATTCAATAATTTGTATTTGAATATTTATTTATATTGATTTGGACTATCAGGTATATAGAGATTTTAATATATGTCTGATCCACGTGTATTGGAAGCCTCCAATATACTGGATGGATATAGAGCCACACTCTAGTCTCCCGTGGATTTTCTGATGGTGGTTCGAAACATCATCAGAACTTATGTTCGAGTGACGAAAGTGGGATTTCTATATGTTTCCATTAGACTGGTGTGAGAACCAAAACTAGATAGGGCTTATTGTTGTGATTTGGCATCAAAAATCTGATATTTTAGATATGTACCCAAATTATGTGATTTAAAAGATAATCAACTAATTGATTGTTGGCTGTGTTGTTTGATTATTGGTTGATTAATTAAAATGTTGAACCTTTATCCAAATTGTATCAGATAGTGAGTGTATTGAAAATTTGTCGCATTTGCTTGCATATACATGTACTTACATTGAACAGGTCATAGCATGGAGGCTAGAGCAGAAAAATAAAATTGTTTGCCCGACAAATAGGTACATGTTTATTGTATTTCTTTGGGTTTGGATGATTTTATGAGCCGATTGGTTAGCCGCTTAGCTGTTTCTTTTTCTTTTTGGATTGATGAGGGCCAAGGGAGGCTATTTGAAATATCATGAAGTCCCCGGTGCAGGGGAGGTTATGGCGAAATTTTTCAAAAATTTAGGGTGTTAGCCAAATTTTTAAAAAATTTGAAAAGTTCTTAGAAACTGAAAAGTTGAAGAACTTAAGCCGTAAAGAAAATAATGGAAGATGAGTTGATTAGTTAAACAAATTTCGGCTTCGTTCCTTTTTGGGGACGAAAAGTTTTAAGTGGGGGAGATTGTAATAACCCGGAAATCTGAGCCAATTTAAAAATTTTATTTTGGCAATTTTAGCGAATTTTGAATATTTAAAATGAATTATTTTAAATAATAATGACGAGAAATTTATTTTGAATAGAATTAGAACGTATACATTTATTTAAATCGACGTTAGAATATAAATATTTTATTTTAATTATAAAAGGAATTGAAAATGGCGCGGTAGTTCGATAATTCGATTTCAAATTTCAAATGAATGTACATGATTCAAAATAAACCGGATTTTAGCAAAACCAAAAATATTAGAATCTAACTGAGAATATCTTTCCAACAAATCCGAAGAATCGAAATTTCATAGCGGGAGTAAAAAGTTATGTCCAGTTGAAAACTCAGAATAGCCGCTATGGAATTTTGGCCCTTAAAAATAGCCATTTTGCAAACGACCTCGGTTTTCGATGAAACCACTTTTGTTGGATCCGTGATGTCAAATTATTGCTAGGTTTCAAAATTCATAATTTTTCGAATCAATATGTGAGCGTGGAGCACTTAAACGCGTTTTGACCATTTTAGTTTAGTGAAAATTAGGCTCACATCCCTAGAATTAATCCTAATTAAGCTCACATCCTCATGTTTCAAAACATATAAATTACATCCCTAATTTTAAACAGCGGCTATTTTTTTTACAAAACTGCCCTTTTCGTAATTTAAGGTGCGTATAATGTGGTCCTAAATCCTTTTTATACGGATCTAAAATATCAGAAACGTATTACGATTTGTATTTTTCCAAAAGCTTATATTCCTCAATCATGGTGGCGCTCCACCTAAACCTAAACCTAAACCGCCGCTCCACCTAAACCTAAACCGCCCTCCAGCACCAGAATCCGCCGCTCTTCAGTCGACGCCGCTCCAGCACCAAGATCCGCCGCCAAAGGAAATCGCGATCAGCCCCCCTTCCAGCAACTAGCGATCCACTCTAGCACCTTCGATCAGCCCCCCTTCACGATCATTCATACACAGCCAAAAAGGAATGAAAAAAAAGAAAGAGAGCAGAAATAGCGATTCGGAAATCAACGTCATTGATCCATGGAAAAGAAGAAGAAGGAGGAAATCGCGATCTGTAGATCAACAACAGTGGTTCAAAATCGGAAAATGACCCCAACGGCAGGCCGCACTTCTTCCATAAACAGTAGCTGCCATTTTTTTGGTTGTAAGTTTTTAATTTTAGCTGTGTTCTTACGCTCTGTTAGCTTTTGATTTTTGCTGAATTTTTTATTTTTAATTTGAGCTATATATTTTGGTTTTTGGTTTGAAAATGGGAAGGACAACATTCGTTATTTTCGTTGTAGGATGTAGGAAAATACAAACAGGAAAACATTCAAAATCGCGATCTGTAAAATGTAGGAAAATATCTTTGATTTTTGCTGAACTTCTGATAAAAGGTTGCGGACAAATATGCATTTATTCCTAATATTTGCATATATGTATGCAATTTTTTATCAAACAAACAGAAAAACATATTTTTTTACAAATATATTCATATTTCTATGCAAATATCTGGAATACTTGCATATAAATATTCAGAAATTGTTGTTTTTTGCTGAATTTTACACATGTATTTATATTGTAATTGCCGAGTGTATATGACTTTGATGAGGTATACTTTTGCCCATCAATGGGTCGAACGATCAATATGTGAACTGGTCAATTGCGTTGGAATGAGCATGAGTTTTATTTCTGAACTCAGTTGTGCTTCTGGGAATGTTGACTCAACTATTCTCCTAACCTTCGTGGATTTTTGCTGAACTTCTGATAAAAAGTTGCGGACAAATATGCATTTATTCCTAATATATGCATATATGTATGCAATTTTTTATCAAACAAACAGAAAAACATATTATTTTGCAAATATATTCATATTTCTATGCATATATCTGTAATACTTGCATATAAATATTCAGAAATTATTGTTTTTTGCTGAATTCTACGCATGTATTTATATTATTCTGAAGCAGTTTTTGTACCGCACATTAAGCTTATTAATGTTTATTTTCTTTTTTTGATAACAGTGTTCTGGCGGATATTGGTGTAGTGGTGTTGTTGAAGCTTGGTCCTCCATCTATTTCCAAATGATTGAAATCTACAATTGTTTCTACAGAGACTACTAAATGTTATAAATTTTTTGATGTAATACATGTAAATGTGGTCTGTACTTATTTTTTGATGTAGTACATGTAAATGTTATGAAATTTTTCATGTTAGTATGCACATATTTCTGTTATTTGCATATATATATATATGCATCTTGTTATAATTATTTGTATTTACTTTTTTGTCATTTCTTTTGTTTCAGCAATTATGCAGTACAGTTCTGTATATGTATGCAATTATTTCACTTTTTTGCATAAATGTATGCAATTATTTTATTGTTGCGCAAAAGTAATAATTTATTTTCTGCATAATATTAATATATGGATGCAATTATTCCACTTAGTTGCATAAATTTATGCAATTTTACATAATATATGTATATAATTGTCTAGTTTTTCGTAAAAATCAAAAAAAGTAATAAAAAAATCGCTATTGGAGTGATTGACGGTTTTCCAGAATTGTAGCATTAGGTTTGAGCGAGATAACAGGAGCGATAGACTGAGTAAATGAGGACAAACAGTTGTTGGATAGTTTTTTAGGTGTGTAAGGGTAGATCTGGAACTTTTTTAGCGAAAATTCAAAAATAGGGATGTATTCTATATTATTTTTATCACCGGGTTTTTTTTTTTATATTTTGAAACTTAATAGGGACTTGTAAAAAACGCACCCTTTAGTTTAATTTAATCGACTGGAAAATGACCATTTTTCAAATGATCTAAGAATTCGACGAAATTAGTTTTGTTAGGACCAT
This sequence comes from Allium sativum, assembly GCA_030737875.1. Classification (NCBI taxonomy): domain Eukaryota; kingdom Viridiplantae; phylum Streptophyta; class Magnoliopsida; order Asparagales; family Amaryllidaceae; genus Allium; species Allium sativum. The sequence goes on along the minus strand of CM060912.1, from coordinate 873,933,628 downwards.
ATCGTCAATATGAAGCTAAAAATAATTTTTCTGGAATTTTTAGAGACTGTACGTGGCCCTAGTAAATTGAAATATGCGTTCAAATTCAATATACATTGATTTATATTTTAATTTGAATGAAAACTGATCGTAACAAGCGAATTGGGTTACAAAACATATCCCATTATGTTCGGAATGGGGGTATTACGCTGGGGACGACAGTCGTTCGGCTTGATTTGGTGTTCGAATTAAAAATTTACCTTTTTGAATTTAATAAAGAAATTAAATAATTTTATAATACCCCCTCCTTTTCTTTTCCCCTTTAGTCAACTCCCCCACCCCCTGTCGTTCTTCAAATCGATTTACAGAATATAAAAAAAGGAGAACGGAGCAGCGCCGCCATGCTACCCCGTTGCTGGCCACCGTCCATCGTCGGAGACACCCCCCCGCCTAGTGCCTCCACCGCACCCCTTCCTCCGTTCATAAACCCTAACCCCTCCGATGGGCTGAAGACCACCGCCGGCACCCCAGGACTCACCACCCCGACAACCGTGCCTCCCCCTTCACCTCTGCCGCCTACTCTGATCCCCTCCGACCTCATCTGGCCAGGTTGTTTCCCCGTCGCCCCTCTTCATCAATTAAACCTCCATCGCAACCCAAAACTCCAAATCTCATGCCTCCGGCCGCGCTCAGCCCCTCCGCCGCCACTGTACAGTAACACCCCGACCACCGTGAGTATTTAAATATGATTTCTATTTTATTTTTTTGCATTGTTTTAAAATCTAAATTTTTATATAAATAGATTTGGTATAAAAATGCGATTTTCTTTACATGAAATGCAATTAAAGAATAGATTTTTAGAAAAGGAAAGGCATATATTTTGATCATAGTAAAGTATAGATTTTGATTATAGTAAAGTATAGATTTTAATGATAGTAAAATTTAGATTTTTATTTGTTTAAAGATAAGAGTTTGTTTATATATTAGATTTTTAGCACGCTAAAGATACGATTTTTGTGATTATAAAAATATGATTTTTCATAATATAAAGATTATATTTTTAGCGAAGTAAAGATGAGATTTTTCTTATGTATATAGCAAAGTAAAAATATGACTTTTTTTATACAAAGTGATTTATAAAAATATAATCTTTATTATATGAAGTAGCGAATAAAAAAATATATGATTTTTATTTTATACATTGGAATAAAGATGTGATTTTTATATGGTATACATTAGAATAAAAATTCAATTTATATATATATATATATATGAAGTGAAGATAAAAATTCAATTTTTATATATATATATATATGAAGTGAAGATAAAAATTCAATTTTTATATATATGAAGTGAAGATAAGAATTGGATTTTTTATACATAAGAAGTGGAAATAGAAATATGATTCTTATGTACATGTAGCGTTATTAAAAATGTGATTTTTATATGTGAACAGCGTGGAAATGTTTGAGTTAGAATATCAAGCGAATCCGAACCGTTCAGAAATGAAATGGCGGAGTGGAACCCCAAGGTGAGAACTTCTCACATTTATTTATTTTTCTAGTTGAAATATATACTAGGATGGAGACGGTGCTTAGTATCACCCGACACCCGTCGTCCACAGACCATGGGTGACTTGTTTGTTTGATTGCTGTGTTGTGAAATTTGATTGTGTGATGTGAAATAAAATATTTTATAGTGGAAAATATTTTATAGTTAAAAATATGATTTTTAACGTGCATATAAAATAAATAGTAATAAACAAATCGGACGATTTGTTTATATACACTCTTTTAACTAGTACTGATTGGGACGATAAATTTTACACATCGCCCAACTGCACAAATAAAAATATGTGTTTGTTGATTTGAAACTCCACACGGGTATTGGGATGATATTTGACGTTCATTTAGTTGTATGTCAATCGATGGGTTGACAGACTGTGTAAGCGTTAATTATTTATATTTAATGCTTATGCAGTTGTGTGGTGCACTCTGGATGATGGTTGATTATTTATCGTTGCTATTATATACATGTGTTGTAGAAAATCCATATAATTAACATTATATGGTAATTGATTGGGCCACATTCCAATTTAGAAAATAAATTCATGTGTTGAATAGAAAAGAAATTCATGTGTTGAATAGAAAATAAATTCATGTGTTGAATAGAAAATAAATTCAAGTGTTCAATAGAGTAAACATTCATGTATTGAATAAAAGCATTGTTGATTAGATTGATGCCATCTTGACGTGAACTGTAACAATCCGAAAATTTGAGCCAGTTTAAAATTTTTATTTTGACAATTTTAGCGAATTTTGAATATTTAAAATAGATTATTTTAAATAAAATCGACGAGAAATTTATTTTGAATATATTTGGAACGTATATATTATATACGTCGTCGTTAGAATATAAATAATTATATATAATTATAAATAGAATTGAAAATGGCGTGGTAGTTCGATAATTCGATTTCAAACTTCAATTGAATGTACCGGGTGCAAAACAATCCAGATTTAAGCGAAACCAAAAACATTAGGATCTAATTGATAATATCTTTCCAACGAACCCGAAAAATCAAATTTTCATATCGGGAATCAAAAGATATGTCCAGTTGAAAATTCTGAATAGTTGCTATGGAATTCAAGCCCTTAAAAATGGAAATTTTGCAAATGACCTCGGATTTCGACGAAACCACTTTTGTTGGGTCCGTGATGTCAAATTATTGCTAGATTTCAAATTTCATAATTTTTCGAATCAATATGTGAGCGTGGCAAAGGAAAACGCGTTTGACCAGTTTCAATTGATTTTAATCGACTGGAAAATGGCCATTTTTCAAACGGTCTTAGAATTCGACGAAACTAGTTTTGTTAGGACTGTATCGTCAATACTAAGCTAGAAAATATTTTTATGGTATTTATAGAGTTAGTATGTGACCCCGGTAATTTGAAATGTACGTTTAAAATTCAATATAATGATTTAAATGTAAATTCAGCGGAAACTGATCGAAACGACCAAATCAGCCTACGATACCTATCCCATTGTGTTCGGAATGGGGGTAAAACGCTATGGACCACAGGCGGTGGGCCTCGTTTCGAGGTCGTATGTAAAAGTCAACTCTTTGCATTTAAAATAATAATAAAAAAAATAAAAATTAACCTTTCTCTCTCCTTTCCTATTACCCTCTGCCCCCCCCCCCGTTCGATTCATTTCGGATTCAAAACAAAAAAAAAACAAAAAAAAAAAGAGAAAAGAGGCGGAGGAACCGCCGCCCCTCCCCTTGAACCGCCGCCGCCACGAGAAGACCCCCCCTCTCAAATCGCGCCGCCGCGCGAGGCGCACACCCCCTCCTTTGCAGAAGACCGCGCCGAGCCCCCCCTGCTCCGCCCGCCTCCTTCTTCTTCCTGCTCTTCTCCTCCCCTTCAAAACCGCCGCCCTACCCCCGCTTGACCCCACCTGCCACTCCCACCGCCGCCCTGAAACCGACTGCCGCCCAACCCAGACCCCCCCACTCATCCACCGACCGAAGACCCCCTCCCCGCCTCCCACTTGAAGATCAACATCCCCCTCAACCCTCTTCATATCCGAAGATTTGTAAGTTTTATAGTTTACATTGTTTTTAATTTTTGATTTTCAGTTTTACTATATAATATCCGTGTTAAAAATCAGTTTTATTATACATATAGTTTTGAAATTTAAAATATGATTTTGATTTATATGAATAGCCGATAAGGTTATGATCTTTAGTTATGTAAAGATTAGATTTTTCCTTAGGTAAAAATTAGATTTATAATAACGTGAAGGAACGATTTTTATATGAGTGAAAGGTTCGATTTTTACATAATCAAAAATAGGATTTTTGTTCATAGAAAAGATGGGATTTTTATTATGAGGTGGGCGTTGTAAAAATATAATTTTTATATAAGCAAGAAGTTAAAAATATAATTTTTATAAGGTAAAGGAGATAAAAATTCGGTCTTTATATATATAGCGAATTAAAAATATGATTTTTGTTTATGTAGAGAATTAAAAATATAATTTTTACATGATAGGAATATTAAAAATATCATCTTTAAATTTGAAAAGGCGAAATCTTTATTTTTGAAAAGGCGAAATCTTTATTTTTGAAAAGGAGAAATCTTTATAGTTGAAAGGGCGGGATTTTTATATATTGAATAACGAAGTAAAAATTCGATTTTTATATATTGAATAACGAAGTAAAAATTCGATTTTTATATATTGAACAACGAAATAAAAATTCGATTTTTATATATTGAATAGCGAAGTAAAAATTCGATTTTTACATATGTAGTGGCTACAGCAACGAAGATGTCAAAAATGAGATAACGAAGAAGATTTCTATCAAAGAAGAGTCAAGAGTATTGGATAGCTTTCGGTGAGAATTTCTCACCTTTCAATTTCTTTTTCTAGTTATATATATATACTAGGATGCAGACGGTGCTTAGTAGCACCCGACACAATTGTCCACAGACCATGGACTTGTTTGTTTTGATTGCAAAAATTAGTTAGAGTATTTGATTGAAATTTGAATTGTTTGGTGAAATGAATTGATTTGATTGATGTGTGAATGGCGTGGGCCTTCACTAGACCGGGGATAAGGCTAGGCCTCGTCCCGTTTCTAGTATCGTGCCGTTATGCCGCCAAAATTTTCTAAAATATGTTAGAAAAATAAAAATATCATTTTATTTAAAGAATGAACTGAATAGAAATTCATATGCTAAAATAAAATGTTTTATCGTTAAAAATATAATTTTTAACGTGAACATGAATATGGTGAATGTGAATAAATAAATATTCATTTACAAACCGGACGGTTTGTTCATGTACACCTATTTGAATGACATTGATTGGGACGATAAATTTTACACATCGCCCAACTGCACGAATAAAATATGCGTTTGATTGTTTGAAACCCCACACGGGTGTTGGGATGAAATTTGAAGTTCACTCATCCTGATTGATTAAATATGTCGATCGATTGATTGACAGGCTGTTATAAGCGTTAAATATCTATATTTGATGCTTATACAGTGTAGTGCACTTTGGTTGATGGTTGATTATTTTTCAATGCTATTATATACATGTGTTGTATGAAAATCCATATAATTAATTTTATATGGTGATTGATTGGGCCTCATTCCAATTTAGAAGATAAAGAATATTATAAAATAAAGGTTCATGTGTTGACTGTACTCATCCGTTGAGATTAGTCATGTGTTGAACGAAATATTTTAATAATAAAATTTACATCTTTATCAATATAATATAAAGGTTCATGTGTTGACTGTACTCATCCGTTGAGATTAGTCATGTGTTGAACGAAATATTTTAATAATAAAATTTACATCTTTATCAATATAATATAAAGGTTCATGTGTTGACTGTACTCATCCGTTGAGATTAGTCATGTGTTGAACGAAATATCTTAAAAATAGAAATATTTGAGATAGAAATATTTGAATAGGAAATATTTGAAAAAGAAATATTTTGAAATAGAATATTTGAAAATAGAAATATATGAAGCCGTGTTGGTTAGACTGACGCCATTTTGACGTAATCGATATTTATATCGATTTTATTCATTTTAAAAATGAAATTTGAATTGAAACGAATAGAATTCGAATTTAATTGAATAGATAACGATTTCGAAATGAATTGAATAGATAACGATTTCGAAATGAATTGAATATAAAGCGATTTCGAAATGAATTGAATAGATAACGATTTCGAAATGAATTAAATTGAAAACCAATTTGAATTGAATCGAATAGAAAACGAATTTGAATTGAATCGAACAGAAAGCCAATTTGAATTGAATCGAATAGAAAACCAATTTGAATTGAATCAAATAGAAAACCAATTTGAATTGAATCGAATAGAAAACCACTTTGAATTGAATCGAATTGAAAACGAATTCGAATCGAATTTAAAACGAAGTGAAATGAATTCAAATTGAATTGAAACTTGAATTGAATAGAAATGAATTTTAAAACGAATTTAAAAGGAAAGATTCAATTTTGATTTGAATTGAGATGGAAGTTGAAATTGTTTTTGAAACGAATTTAAAACTATTTATATAATTCGTTTCAAATAGTAATCGACGAAATATATATTGTACATATAATATAATGGCCTGAATAGAACGCGCCGCGGCAGTTCGCGAATTTCGACCATTTATTTCAAACGGACATTACGGGAGATCCGACCATCGGATTCTCCTAAAACTGGAACCGTTGGGTTCGAATCGAAAAGAGCTTTCTAACGAATATTAGAAATTCAAAATCTAAAGGTTGGATTTGGAGATACGTCCAAATCAAATTTGGAAAAGGTCGCTGTAAGTGCAGTTCGATGGCCATTGATGGAAATCGACTGTACGGGCCTTGATAAAATTATTAAAAATAGTAATAATTTGTGTATAATCATAAGAAATGATTTGGGAAAATTTGGGATGAAAAACTCCATATTTGAAAAGGTAAAAATGGATTTTTATCGAAATGAACTAGTTTGAACTCATTTTAAAACCCGGGTTTTTATTTTTAAATAAATAAATTAGATTTAAAAAGGGGTTTTAAATAATCGGAATTCCTAATATATTTGATTTGAATTGAACTAGAATTGATTTGTGGGTTTATCGTGAACTGTGTTTTAAACAACACTAGTTCTTTAACCCGATGATAAATAGAATGTGATTTGGGTTTGTCGTGAACTGTGTTTTAAATAGCACTAGTTCTTTAACCCAGTAAAAGGAGTTTTAACGAATCTGCAATTAGATTGAAATGTAAATATATAATCTAAATTATCAAATTTAGAAATGAGCAAGAATGGAGTATCACCAGTTTTGCTCCAAAGCGATAGTTAAATCTTTAATTAGATTTGAACGTGAAATGGTAATTAATTTTACCGATAACACCGTGGTGTTAGATATGGAGTCTTACCAGTTTTGCTTCATGGGATGAATAGGTTGGGATTGTGAAATAAAATAAAATAAATAATTACTTTGTTACGGTTTGCTAATCTCGACTAGTTTAGAAAACCATAATTTGGTTTGAAACGACATCCAAAGGAAGATTAAAGGATAAATTTTAAAGAATTTATCTTGGATAAAATTAATGGGAACCTTTCCCTAAAAATGTGATTTTGTGAATAAAAGAATATTCTGAGTTGGAATGAGGCATATGTTGTGTTTGTGTAACATTTGTTTTTAATATACGCGGGTTGTTCGGAAAGGCCGGGTTTATACCCATTCTGAATAACCGATTCGACGATATGTCGAAGATGAAGACGGTGGTCGAAGACCGGTGTAAAGACCCGCAACCTCCCCGTAAAGGAAAGCGTCGGATAGTTCGAGAACAAACCACAGCAGAACGCATACAGAAGAACATTTCATTGTATATAACAACAATGCATCAGATTACAAGAATATACAGAGTATAAATGAATATTACACAGAAATATCAGAGATTTAAATTACATTTAAATACATAGCAGCGGAAAATAATACAATACACAACTAGAAGAGATATACGGATACAAAGCTTTCCGGATATCGTTCCAGCTGTAAACCAGGATCCTGTGAATATAAATCTGCAAAACCAAAACTACTAGCTGCCCGTGTCAAAAATAGGGGCACCCAGAGTTTAGGTTAAAACAATAAACTCCAGGTCAGTCATGTGACTGGTGTGAGAACTAAAACAGTTATTAATCTTTATTTTCAAAGCTAGGTAAATCAAGGGACCACGCCGTATAACACGGAACGGGTTTCCTCCCAAGAATACCAGTGCATAAAACAAACAGCGCAATGCTAAATAAAGAAAAATGAAGCTGTTATAAGACCCAGGTCCCATCACACAATGCAACGCAGTCGAGGATAGGGTTTTCCCTTATAACAGCCAAAGAATGCTTGATACGTTTTAAAACAAATCATTTGATACTATTATAAGTGCATAGTGTATAAAACACTTCAAATCATAAGTATCAATCATAGGCGGCATGAACGGCCCATATCACTATGTCGCCATATATAAGTTTACAATCAAAACCGCAAATGTCGTATTTGGAAATTGGATTTCCGTCTATGAACCGAGGCAAAAGATAGTCCTCAACCGATTCGAGACAATCTAGCCCATGTCTCAGGAACAGAACGCATCGTCCCTTGGAGCGACAGGGCCGGTCCACCGATGTGGATTAAGAATGCCTGAACAATACGTTTCCCCGCCCTTTGGGGCGTAAATGAGCCAACCAAATGACTCCATCGGTTCGAGAACGACCGATCAATCCGAGGCGCCTCGCAACAGCAACAACCACATAAGTCAAACTCGTCAGGGCGTGTAAAACCACTGACGCCACTTTTTATCTAGAAGGAAACGCATGCCCTCCCTGAGGTCCGTCTCCCGTTTTTGGTTCATACCTGGTGTGAAACACGCGAGGTAAACGTTACACAAAGCTACGCCACAAAGGCCGTGCTTTGATCATCACCACAAGACTTTGCTTTTCAACAGAAGCCTTGATCATTTGCATCTTAGCATGCCACACAGGCATACCATCCTATGCAACCGATATCAGTCACACAGAATGAAATCCGATGTCAGACACACAGTCCATTTACAAGTCCGTTCTGGGTCTGAACGAAACCGGAGGCACCTAGTACCCCGCATATCCTTCGATCTCCAAGTACGTCTGGACGATCACCAACTGTTTCCATCTTCTTGGGTGTACAGCCCAATCAAGATCATCAGCTATCACCCAAACGACGTGAAGACCTCCGGTCTTCGACCATCGTCTTCATCTTCGACTTATCGTCGTATCAGTTATTCAGAATGGGATAAACCCGGTCTTCCCGAATAACTCGCGTATATTTTATAAAAGTGTTACACAAACACAACATACGCCTCATTCCAATTCATTAGTCACTAACCGTAAATTAATCAAGAGAATAATTCCCCAAATATTAACCCCGAAGGCCGAAACCAACATCAGATCAATATCCAGAAAACCATTCTGCTTGGCTAACCGCCAGTTAGTTTCTAAATTTCACATTCAAATCTAATTAAAGATTTAACTATCGCCTGGAGCAAAACTGGTGATACTCCATTCTCGATCTTTTCAATCTAATTAAAGATTCATTAAAACTCCACTTAGTTTTAATCTGTGACTGGGTTAAAGAATCAGTGTCATTTAAAACACGGTTCACGATAAACCCAAAGTCACATCCCATTAATTATCGGGTTAAAGAACAAGTGTTATTTAAAACACTGTTCACGATAAACCCAAAAATCAATATCAATTCAATTCCAATTAAATATCATTTAATTGGTACACTTCATTAAATCTAAATAAAAAGATTTAATCTTTTCTCAACTGGGTTCAAGAACAGTGTTAGTAAAGACACCATTCACGACAAACCCAAATCACATTCATTAATTATCGGGTTAAAGAACAAGTGTTATTTAAAACACTGTTCACGATAAACCCAAAAATCAATATCAATTCAATTCCAATTAAATATCATTTAATTGGTACACTTCATTAAATCTAAATAAAAAGATTTAATCTTTTCTCAACTGGGTTCAAGAACAGTGTTAGTAAAGACACCATTCACGACAAACCCAAATCACATTCGATATTCAATACAAGGCTCTGAATAGAAAATATATCGGCTTATATTCAATATCGAATTCTACGACTAACAAATGTCGTATTGGAAATAACGATACAAATATATATCTTTCAAATTTCCATAACAACACCTGTAATATCACGAATTCCAACATCGAAATATTCCGAAGACAATTTCGATTCAAATCCACTCCAATGCAATCATTGGAATTTTGGTTACTTTTAAAACCCTTTTCGAATTCAATTTATTTATTTAAAAATAAATAGAATTATAATTCTAGTTCAAAACTAGTTCATTTCGATAAAAATCTATTTTTATCTTTTCAAATATGGAGTTTTTCATCCCAAACTTTCACAAATCATTTCTTATGATTTTACACAAATTATTACTATTTTTAATAATTTTATCAAGGCCCGTACAGTCGATTTCCAACAACGGCCATCGAACTGCACTTACAGCGACCTTTTTCGAATTTGATTTGGACGTATCTCCAAATCCAACCGTTAGATTTCAAATTTCTAACATTCATTAGAAAGCTCTTTTCGATACGAACCCAACGGTTCCGGTTTTAGGAGAATCCGACGGTCGGATCTCCCGCAATGTCCGTTTGAAATAAATGGTCGAAATTCACGAACTGCCGCGGCGCGGCGCGTTCTATTCAGGCCATTATATTATATATATAATATATATAATATATACTTCGTCGATTTCTATTTAAAACGAATTATATAAATAGTTTAAATTCGTTTCAAAATTCATTTCTATTCAATTCAAATTTCAATTCAATTTGAATCCATTTCAATTCGTTTTCAATTCAATTCTTTTCGAAATCGTTTTCAATTCAATTCATTTCGAAATCGTTTTCAATTCAATTCATTTCGAAATCGTTTTCAATTCATTTTGAATTCGTTTTCAATTCAATTCTTTTCGAATTCGTTTTCAATTCAATTCATTTCGAAATCGTTTTCAATTCATTTTGAATTCGTTTTCAATTCAATTCTTTTCGAAATCGTTTTCAATTCAATTCATTTCGAAATCGTTTTCAATTCAATTCATTTCGAAATCGTTTTCAATTCAATTCATTTCGAAATCGTTTTCAATTCATTTTGAATTCGTTTTCAATTCAATTCTTTTCGAATTCGTTTTCAATTCAATTCATTTCGAAATCGTTTTCAATTCATTTTGAATTCGTTTTCAATTCAATTCTTTTCGAAATCGTTTTCAATTCAATTCATTTCGAAATCGTTTTCAATTCAATTCATTTCGAAATCGTTTTCAATTCAATTCATTTCGAAATCGTTTTCAATTCATTTTGAATTCGTTTTCAATTCAATTCTTTTCGAATTCGTTTTCAATTCAATTCTTTTCGAAATCGTTTTCAATTCAATTCATTTCGAAATATTCGATTTCGAAATCACTTTTCAATATTCATTTTAAAATGAAAAAAATCGATATAAATATCGTTCACGTCAAAATGGCGTCAATCTAATCAACACGGCTTCATATATTGATATTTTCAAATATTCCATTTCGAATATTTCTATTTCAAATATTTCTATTTTAAAACTGGAATGAGGCCCAAACAATTACCATATAAAGTTAATTATATGGATTTTCATACAACACATGTATAATAGCATTGAAAAATAATCAACCATCAACCAAAGTGCACTACACTGTATAAGCATCAAATAAAGATATCTAACGCTTATAACAGCCTGTCAATCAATCGATCGACATATTTAATCAATCAGGATGAGTGAACTTCATATTTCATCCCAACACCCGTGTGGGGTTTCAAACAATCAAACACAGATTCTAGTTGTGCAGTTGGGCGATGTGTAAAATTTATCGTCCCAATCAATGTCATTCAAATAAGTGTTCATAAACAAACCGTCTGGTTTGTAAATGAATATTTATTTATTCACTTCACTATTTTCATATTCACGTTAAAAATTATATTTTTAACGATAAAACATTTTATTTCAACCTATGAATTTCTATTCAATTCATTTATTCAATAAAATGATATTTTTATTTTTCTAACATATTTTAGAAAATTTCGGCGGCATAACGGCACGATACTAGAAACGGGACAAGGCCTAGCCTTATCCCCGGTCTAGTGAAGGCCCACGCCACTCACACATCAATCAAATAAATTAGTTATGCAAACCACAAAATTTGGAGTAAGAGTCTAACCTAGCCTTACTCCTTCGCCTTATAACGGCGCACGTCTAATCCTAACCAATTTATCGATTCGATTTTTCACACCACAAACCACATTCAAACCAATATCACAATCAATAACCAAACAGCCAAACAAACAAGTCCATGGTCTGTGGACGATTGTGTCGGGTGCTACTAAGCACCGTCTGCATCCTAGTATATATATATATAACTAGAAATAAAATTGAAAGGTGAGAAATTCTCACATATAGCTATCCTAGCTCCACGGCACTTCATTGATAGGAATCTTCTTCGTTATCCCATCTTCGTCATCTTCGTTGCCCGCTTTCACTACATATGTAAAAATCGAATTTTTACTTCGCTATTCAATTAATAAAAATCGAATTTTTATTTCAAAAATCTAATTTTTTCCTAAATCAAAACTACGATCTTTTCTAAACAAAATACGATCTTTTCCTAAACAAACATATGAACCTTTTCTAAACAAAAATATGAACTTTTTCTTAGATAAAAATCCTATCTTTATTCTCTAATCATTTTAAAAAAAAATCAAATCTTTTAGGTTTTAAAAAAAATCAAATCTTTTAGGTTTTAAAAAAAATCAAATCTTTTAGGTTTTAAAAAAAATCAAATCTTTTAGTTTTTAAAAATCAGTTCTTTTAGTTTTTAAAAATCAGTTCTTTTAGTTTTTAAAAATCAAATCTTTTAGTTTTTAAAAATCAGTTCTTTTAGTTTTTAAAAATCAGTTCTTTTAGTTTTTAAAAATCAAATCTTTTAGTTTTTTTTAAAAATCAGTTCTTTTAGTTTTTAAAAATCAAATCTTTTAGTTTTTAAAAATCAAATCCTTTAGTTTTTTAAAAATCAAATCCTTTAGTTTTTAAAAATCAGTTCTTTTAGTTTTTAAAAATCAAATCTTTTAGTTTTTAAAAATCAGTTCTTTTAGTTTTTAAAAATCAAATCTTTTAGTTTTTAAAAATCAGTTCTTTTAGTTTTTTAAAAATCAGTTCTTTTAGTTTTTAAAAATCAAATCTTTTAGTTTTTAAAAATCAGTTCTTTTAGTTTTTAAAAATCAAATCTTTTAGTTTTTTAAAAATCAAATCTTTTAGTTTTTAAAAATCAGTTCTTTTAGTTTTTAAAAATCAGTTTATAAAAATAAATAAATCCCAGAAAAACTTACAGGGGGCTTCTCCGTTTGTCAGTGAGGGGGGGGGCTCTCCGCTGATCATCTGAGAGGAGGCGGAGTTCGCTTCCCGGGGGGGGGGCGTCGGCAATCAGGTGGCAGCGGCACTGTGGTTCGACGAGGAGAGGGGCGCGGGGTTCTGTGGCTCGCGATGGAGGAAAAGGGGAGGGTCGCGGAGGAGAAGCAGGCGGAGGGAAGTGGAGGGGGAGATCGAGTGGGGGGAGAGGCAAACGGGGGCCGCGCCACCACGACGGCGGCGGGCGGGCGGCGCTCGATTCCGTCGAGCTCCTTCGGGTTTTTTTTTTTTTTTTTTTTTTTTTCTTTATCTCTGAACTGAAATAGAAACGGGGGGGGGGCCAGAAATATAAAGTAGGAAGAGATATTTTTTTTTTATTATTTAATTATTAAATTTTTGCAAAAGGGTTGACTTTTTCCATACGACCTCTAGACGAGGTCCACCGCCTGTCGTCCATAGCGTTTTACCCCCATTCCGAACACAATGGGATATGTATCGCAAGCTGATTCGATAGTTACAATCAGTTTCTGTTGAATTTACCTTTAAATCTCTATATTGAATTTTAAATGTACATTTCAAATTACCGGGGCCACATACGAATTCTAAAAATGGCAGAAAAATATTTTCTAGCTTCGTATTGACGATACGGTCCTAACAAAACTAGTTTCGTCGAATTCTGAGACCGTCTGAAAAATGGCCATTTTCCAGTCGATTAAAATCAACTGAAACTGGTCAAACGCGTTTTCCTTTGCCACGCTCACATATTGATTCGAAAAATTATGAAATTTGGAATCTAGCAATAACTTAACATCACGGACCCAACAAAACTGGTTTCGTCGAAATCCGAGGTCATTTGCAAAATGTCCATTTTTAAGGGTCTGAATTCCATAGCGACTATTCAGAATTTTCAACTGGACATATCTATTGATTCCCGCTACGAAATTTCGATTCGTCGGATTCGTTGGAAAGATATCATCAATTAGATCCTATGATTTTTGGTTTCACTAAAATCCGGATTGTTTTGCACCCGGTATATTCAATTGAAGTTTGAAATCGAATTATCGAACTACCGCGCCATTTTCAATTCTATTTATAATTATATATAAATATTTATATTCTAACGACGACGCGTATAATATATACGTCGAATTTCAATTCAAAATAAATTTCTCGTCGATATTATTTAAAATATTTCATTTTAAATAATCTAAATTCGCTAAAATTGCCAAAATAAAATTTTCAAACTGGCTCGCATTTTACGGGTTGTTACAATCTCCCCCACTTAAAACTTTTCGTCCCCGAAAAGGAACAAAGTCGAAAGTGGTTTGATTATTCAACTCTACGTTCGATCTGGCTTCCATTCTCCAACTCTTTAGTTTCTGAGAATTTTCAAAATTTCAAAAATTTGGCTAACACCCTAAATTTTTGAAAAATTTCGCCATAACCTCCACTGCACCGGGAGCATCGGGGAATTTCAAATAGCTTCCCCGGTCCTTCAGATCTCAAAAAGAAAAAGAAAAAGCCAAGCGGCTAGCCAATAGGCTCACAAAATCATCATCACCCAAACAAAACAGGGAATTATGTAGTAAACATGTACCTATTTGTCGGGCAAACAAATTTTATTCTTCGGCTCTAGCCTCCTTGCTATGACCTGTTCAATGTAAGTGCAAGTATATGCATGCATTTGCAACCAAATTTCAATGCAGTTTACTATTTGGTTCAATTGGCTAAATGGTTAAAAATTATCAAACAAATAAATAAACAGCACAAACATCAATCAATTAGTGAATTAACGTTTCAAATTCATAATTTTGATACATATACAAAAATCAGATTTTTGATGCCAAATCACAACAATAGGCCCTATCTAATTTTGGTTCTCACACCAGCCTAATGGAAATATATAGATATCACACCTTCGTCACTCGAAAATAAATACTGGTAACGCTGCAGCATTATCAGAATCATCCCCGGGCAACTAGAATGTGATTCTATATCTACCCAATATATTAAAACTTTGAATATACGTTTGCAAGGCGTATATGCAAATTCTTTATATACTGAATTGTCCAAAATCAATATAAATAACTAATCAAATACGAATAATTGATTTAAATTTTCAAAACAAAATTTGTTTTCACTTTAAAAATATACTCTTCACACTCGTTCTAGGATACTACTAATCCTATCTCTAACGAGTCATTCTAATTGGATATTACTAATCCAATATCTGATGAATTCTTTCGTATGGTTCTAATGTGCCTTGTTCTCTGAGCTTTGCAAACCAAAGCTCTGATACCACGTGTAAAGACCCGCAACCTCCCCGTAAAGGAAAGCGTCGGATAGTTCGAGAACAAACCACAGCAGAACGCATACAGAAGAACATTTCATTGTATATAACAACAATGCATCAGATTACAAGAATATACAGAGTATAAATGAATATTACACAGAAATATCAGAGATTTAAATTACATTTAAATACATAGCAGCGGAAAATAATACAATACACAACTAGAAGAGATATACGGATACAAAGCTTTCCGGATATCGTTCCAGCTGTAAACCAGGATCCTGTGAATATAAATCTGCAAAACCAAAACTACTAGCTGCCCGTGTCAAAAATAGGGGCACCCAGAGTTTAGGTTAAAACAATAAACTCCAGGTCAGTCATGTGACTGGTGTGAGAACTAAAACAGTTATTAATCTTTATTTTCAAAGCTAGGTAAATCAAGGGACCACGCCGTATAACACGGAACGGGTTTCCTCCCAAGAATACCAGTGCATAAAACAAACAGCGCAATGCTAAATAAAGAAAAATGAAGCTGTTATAAGACCCAGGTCCCATCACACAATGCAACGCAGTCGAGGATAGGGTTTTCCCTTATAACAGCCAAAGAATGCTTGATACGTTTTAAAACAAATCATTTGATACTATTATAAGTGCATAGTGTATAAAACACTTCAAATCATAAGTATCAATCATAGGCGGCATGAACGGCCCATATCACTATGTCGCCATATATAAGTTTACAATCAAAACCGCAAATGTCGTATTTGGAAATTGGATTTCCGTCTATGAACCGAGGCAAAAGATAGTCCTCAACCGATTCGAGACAATCTAGCCCATGTCTCAGGAACAGAACGCATCGTCCCTTGGAGCGACAGGGCCGGTCCACCGATGTGGATTAAGAATGCCTGAACAATACGTTTCCCCGCCCTTTGGGGCGTAAATGAGCCAACCAAATGACTCCATCGGTTCGAGAACGACCGATCAATCCGAGGCGCCTCGCAACAGCAACAACCACATAAGTCAAACTCGTCAGGGCGTGTAAAACCACTGACGCCACTTTTTATCTAGAAGGAAACGCATGCCCTCCCTGAGGTCCGTCTCCCGTTTTTGGTTCATACCTGGTGTGAAACACGCGAGGTAAACGTTACACAAAGCTACGCCACAAAGGCCGTGCTTTGATCATCACCACAAGACTTTGCTTTTCAACAGAAGCCTTGATCATTTGCATCTTAGCATGCCACACAGGCATACCATCCTATGCAACCGATATCAGTCACACAGAATGAAATCCGATGTCAGACACACAGTCCATTTACAAGTCCGTTCTGGGTCTGAACGAAACCGGAGGCACCTAGTACCCCGCATATCCTTCGATCTCCAAGTACGTCTGGACGATCACCAACTGTTTCCATCTTCTTGGGTGTACAGCCCAATCAAGATCATCAGCTATCACCCAAACGACGTGAAGACCTCCGGTCTTCGACCATCGTCTTCATCTTCGACTTATCGTCGTATCAGTTATTCAGAATGGGATAAACCCGGTCTTCCCGAATAACTCGCGTATATTTTATAAAAGTGTTACACAAACACAACATACGCCTCATTCCAATTCATTAGTCACTAACCGTAAATTAATCAAGAGAATAATTCCCCAAATATTAACCCCGAAGGCCGAAACCAACATCAGATCAATATCCAGAAAACCATTCTGCTTGGCTAACCGCCAGTTAGTTTCTAAATTTCACATTCAAATCTAATTAAAGATTTAACTATCGCCTGGAGCAAAACTGGTGATACTCCATTCTCGATCTTTTCAATCTAATTAAAGATTCATTAAAACTCCACTTAGTTTTAATCTGTGACTGGGTTAAAGAATCAGTGTCATTTAAAACACGGTTCACGATAAACCCAAAGTCACATCCCATTAATTATCGGGTTAAAGAACAAGTGTTATTTAAAACACTGTTCACGATAAACCCAAAAATCAATATCAATTCAATTCCAATTAAATATCATTTAATTGGTACACTTCATTAAATCTAAATAAAAAGATTTAATCTTTTCTCAACTGGGTTCAAGAACAGTGTTAGTAAAGACACCATTCACGACAAACCCAAATCACATTCATTAATTATCGGGTTAAAGAACAAGTGTTATTTAAAACACTGTTCACGATAAACCCAAAAATCAATATCAATTCAATTCCAATTAAATATCATTTAATTGGTACACTTCATTAAATCTAAATAAAAAGATTTAATCTTTTCTCAACTGGGTTCAAGAACAGTGTTAGTAAAGACACCATTCACGACAAACCCAAATCACATTCGATATTCAATACAAGGCTCTGAATAGAAAATATATCGGCTTATATTCAATATCGAATTCTACGACTAACAAATGTCGTATTGGAAATAACGATACAAATATATATCTTTCAAATTTCCATAACAACACCTGTAATATCACGAATTCCAACATCGAAATATTCCGAAGACAATTTCGATTCAAATCCACTCCAATGCAATCATTGGAATTTTGGTTACTTTTAAAACCCTTTTCGAATTCAATTTATTTATTTAAAAATAAATAGAATTATAATTCTAGTTCAAAACTAGTTCATTTCGATAAAAATCTATTTTTATCTTTTCAAATATGGAGTTTTTCATCCCAAACTTTCACAAATCATTTCTTATGATTTTACACAAATTATTACTATTTTTAATAATTTTATCAAGGCCCGTACAGTCGATTTCCAACAACGGCCATCGAACTGCACTTACAGCGACCTTTTTCGAATTTGATTTGGACGTATCTCCAAATCCAACCGTTAGATTTCAAATTTCTAACATTCATTAGAAAGCTCTTTTCGATACGAACCCAACGGTTCCGGTTTTAGGAGAATCCGACGGTCGGATCTCCCGCAATGTCCGTTTGAAATAAATGGTCGAAATTCACGAACTGCCGCGGCGCGGCGCGTTCTATTCAGGCCATTATATTATATATATAATATATATAATATATACTTCGTCGATTTCTATTTAAAACGAATTATATAAATAGTTTAAATTCGTTTCAAAATTCATTTCTATTCAATTCAAATTTCAATTCAATTTGAATCCATTTCAATTCGTTTTCAATTCAATTCTTTTCGAAATCGTTTTCAATTCAATTCATTTCGAAATCGTTTTCAATTCAATTCATTTCGAAATCGTTTTCAATTCATTTTGAATTCGTTTTCAATTCAATTCTTTTCGAATTCGTTTTCAATTCAATTCATTTCGAAATCGTTTTCAATTCATTTTGAATTCGTTTTCAATTCAATTCTTTTCGAAATCGTTTTCAATTCAATTCATTTCGAAATCGTTTTCAATTCAATTCATTTCGAAATCGTTTTCAATTCAATTCATTTCGAAATCGTTTTCAATTCATTTTGAATTCGTTTTCAATTCAATTCTTTTCGAATTCGTTTTCAATTCAATTCATTTCGAAATCGTTTTCAATTCATTTTGAATTCGTTTTCAATTCAATTCTTTTCGAAATCGTTTTCAATTCAATTCATTTCGAAATCGTTTTCAATTCAATTCATTTCGAAATCGTTTTCAATTCAATTCATTTCGAAATCGTTTTCAATTCATTTTGAATTCGTTTTCAATTCAATTCTTTTCGAATTCGTTTTCAATTCAATTCTTTTCGAAATCGTTTTCAATTCAATTCATTTCGAAATATTCGATTTCGAAATCACTTTTCAATATTCATTTTAAAATGAAAAAAATCGATATAAATATCGTTCACGTCAAAATGGCGTCAATCTAATCAACACGGCTTCATATATTGATATTTTCAAATATTCCATTTCGAATATTTCTATTTCAAATATTTCTATTTTAAAACTGGAATGAGGCCCAAACAATTACCATATAAAGTTAATTATATGGATTTTCATACAACACATGTATAATAGCATTGAAAAATAATCAACCATCAACCAAAGTGCACTACACTGTATAAGCATCAAATAAAGATATCTAACGCTTATAACAGCCTGTCAATCAATCGATCGACATATTTAATCAATCAGGATGAGTGAACTTCATATTTCATCCCAACACCCGTGTGGGGTTTCAAACAATCAAACACAGATTCTAGTTGTGCAGTTGGGCGATGTGTAAAATTTATCGTCCCAATCAATGTCATTCAAATAAGTGTTCATAAACAAACCGTCTGGTTTGTAAATGAATATTTATTTATTCACTTCACTATTTTCATATTCACGTTAAAAATTATATTTTTAACGATAAAACATTTTATTTCAACCTATGAATTTCTATTCAATTCATTTATTCAATAAAATGATATTTTTATTTTTCTAACATATTTTAGAAAATTTCGGCGGCATAACGGCACGATACTAGAAACGGGACAAGGCCTAGCCTTATCCCCGGTCTAGTGAAGGCCCACGCCACTCACACATCAATCAAATAAATTAGTTATGCAAACCACAAAATTTGGAGTAAGAGTCTAACCTAGCCTTACTCCTTCGCCTTATAACGGCGCACGTCTAATCCTAACCAATTTATCGATTCGATTTTTCACACCACAAACCACATTCAAACCAATATCACAATCAATAACCAAACAGCCAAACAAACAAGTCCATGGTCTGTGGACGATTGTGTCGGGTGCTACTAAGCACCGTCTGCATCCTAGTATATATATATATAACTAGAAATAAAATTGAAAGGTGAGAAATTCTCACATATAGCTATCCTAGCTCCACGGCACTTCATTGATAGGAATCTTCTTCGTTATCCCATCTTCGTCATCTTCGTTGCCCGCTTTCACTACATATGTAAAAATCGAATTTTTACTTCGCTATTCAATTAATAAAAATCGAATTTTTATTTCAAAAATCTAATTTTTTCCTAAATCAAAACTACGATCTTTTTCTAAACAAAATACGATCTTTTCCTAAACAAACATATGAACCTTTTCTAAACAAAAATATGAACTTTTTCTTAGATAAAAATCCTATCTTTATTCTCTAATCATTTTAAAAAAAAATCAAATCTTTTAGGTTTTAAAAAAAATCAAATCTTTTAGGTTTTAAAAAAAATCAAATCTTTTAGGTTTTAAAAAAAATCAAATCTTTTAGTTTTTAAAAATCAGTTCTTTTAGTTTTTAAAAATCAGTTCTTTTAGTTTTTAAAAATCAAATCTTTTAGTTTTTAAAAATCAGTTCTTTTAGTTTTTAAAAATCAGTTCTTTTAGTTTTTAAAAATCAAATCTTTTAGTTTTTTTTAAAAATCAGTTCTTTTAGTTTTTAAAAATCAAATCTTTTAGTTTTTAAAAATCAAATCCTTTAGTTTTTTTAAAAATCAAATCCTTTAGTTTTTAAAAATCAGTTCTTTTAGTTTTTAAAAATCAAATCTTTTAGTTTTTAAAAATCAGTTCTTTTAGTTTTTAAAAATCAAATCTTTTAGTTTTTAAAAATCAGTTCTTTTAGTTTTTTAAAAATCAGTTCTTTTAGTTTTTAAAAATCAAATCTTTTAGTTTTTAAAAATCAGTTCTTTTAGTTTTTAAAAATCAAATCTTTTAGTTTTTTAAAAATCAAATCTTTTAGTTTTTAAAAATCAGTTCTTTTAGTTTTTAAAAATCAGTTTATAAAAATAAATAAATCCCAGAAAAACTTACAGGGGGCTTCTCCGTTTGTCAGTGAGGGGGGGGGCTCTCCGCTGATCATCTGAGAGGAGGCGGAGTTCGCTTCCGGGGGGGGGGCGTCGGCAATCAGGTGGCAGCGGCACTGTGGTTCGACGAGGAGAGGGGCGCGGGGTTCTGTGGCTCGCGATGGAGGAAAAGGGGAGGGTCGCGGAGGAGAAGCAGGCGGAGGGAAGTGGAGGGGGAGATCGAGTGGGGGGAGAGGCAAACGGGGGCCGCGCCACCACGACGGCGGCGGGCGGGCGGCGCTCGATTCCGTCGAGCTCCTTCGGGTTTTTTTTTTTTTTTTTTTTTTTTTTCTTTATCTCTGAACTGAAATAGAAACGGGGGGGGGGCCAGAAATATAAAGTAGGAAGAGATATTTTTTTTTTATTATTTAATTATTAAATTTTTGCAAAAGGGTTGACTTTTTCCATACGACCTCTAGACGAGGTCCACCGCCTGTCGTCCATAGCGTTTTACCCCCATTCCGAACACAATGGGATATGTATCGCAAGCTGATTCGATAGTTACAATCAGTTTCTGTTGAATTTACCTTTAAATCTCTATATTGAATTTTAAATGTACATTTCAAATTACCGGGGCCACATACGAATTCTAAAAATGGCAGAAAAATATTTTCTAGCTTCGTATTGACGATACGGTCCTAACAAAACTAGTTTCGTCGAATTCTGAGACCGTCTGAAAAATGGCCATTTTCCAGTCGATTAAAATCAACTGAAACTGGTCAAACGCGTTTTCCTTTGCCACGCTCACATATTGATTCGAAAAATTATGAAATTTGGAATCTAGCAATAACTTAACATCACGGACCCAACAAAACTGGTTTCGTCGAAATCCGAGGTCATTTGCAAAATGTCCATTTTTAAGGGTCTGAATTCCATAGCGACTATTCAGAATTTTCAACTGGACATATCTATTGATTCCCGCTACGAAATTTCGATTCGTCGGATTCGTTGGAAAGATATCATCAATTAGATCCTATGATTTTTGGTTTCACTAAAATCCGGATTGTTTTGCACCCGGTATATTCAATTGAAGTTTGAAATCGAATTATCGAACTACCGCGCCATTTTCAATTCTATTTATAATTATATATAAATATTTATATTCTAACGACGACGCGTATAATATATACGTCGAATTTCAATTCAAAATAAATTTCTCGTCGATATTATTTAAAATATTTCATTTTAAATAATCTAAATTCGCTAAAATTGCCAAAATAAAATTTTCAAACTGGCTCGCATTTTACGGGTTGTTACAACCGGAAGTCTTCACATCGTTTGGATAATTACCGACGATCTTGATTGGGCTGTACACCCAAGAGGATGGAAATAGTTGGTGGTCGTCCAGACGTACTTGGAGATGGATGGATATGCGAGGAAAGTGCCTCCGGTTTCGTTCAGACCCAGAACGGACTTGTAAATGGATTGTGTGTCTGACATTGGATTTTATTTTGTGTTGATTGATTTCTGTTAAATATATATCTGTTTGGCGGCGGAGGATTTATTCTCTTGCTTAACGCCCTTCTCTGAGACGTACGAGCTTAGAGGTTATATATCGATAGATATCAATCGCATGGCATGAATTGCCTGTGTGGCACGCTAAGATGCAATGATCAAGGCTTTTGTTGAAAAGCAGAGTCTTGTGGTTGGTGATCAAAGCACGACCTACATGGCAGCTTTGTGTATAACGTGAATTTGCGAGCCTCACACCTCGGTATGAGTTAAAAACGGGATTCAGACTGCAGGGAGAGCACGACGTTTCTTTCTAGCTTTGGTGGTGTCAGTGACTTACCAGCCCTGACATTTATATACTTTTCACCTATGTGGTTGTTGGAATGCGAGGCGCCTTGATTATAGGTCTGTAAGGACCGGGAAACGTGTGTTCAGGAATAACTAATCCTCTAACGTAAGTGAGGACCGGCCCTGAAGCATCCAGGATTGCCCAGAATGTGTAGTCCTGAGACATTTGTTAGAGTGTCTCGAGCGCGGAGAGGAGCTTGCCCCTTGCCTCAACTCATGACGGAAATCCATTTTCTAATACGTGTATTTCGGCTTTATTTGTAGAGCCTAGTATGGCGACATAGTGGGATGGGGCACTCATGCCGTCTATGATTTATATTTATGATTGAAATTGTTTTGACACTATACACTTATTATAGTATCAAATGATTTGTTTTAAACGTACCAAGCATGTTTGGCTGTTATAAGGTAAAACCCTATCCTCCGGCTTGCGTTGCATTGTGTGATGGGACCTGGGTCTTATAATAGCTTCATTTTTCGAAAAAGCATTGCGCTGTTTATTCTATGCACTGGTATTCGTGGGAGGAAACCCGTTCCGTGTTATACGGCGTGGTCCCTTGAATTACTCTCTTTTAAAGTAAAGCTTTAAATAACTGTTTTAGTTCTCACACCAGTCACATGACTGACCTGGAGTTTATTGTTTTAACCTAAACTCTGTGTGCCCCTATTTTCCGCACGGGCAGCTAGTAGTTTTGGTTTTGCAGATTTATATTCACAGGATCCTGGTTTACAGCTGGAATGATATCCGGAAAGCTCTGTATCCGTATATCACCTTAAGTTGTGCTTTGTATTATTTTCCGCTGCTATGTAATTTATTGTAATCTCTGATATTTATCGAATGTAATTTATTCATTTATACCCTGTATATTCTTGTATCTGATGGAATTGTTGTAATAACAATGAAATGTTCTTCCGTCTGCGTTCTGATTTGTCTTGTACTCAACGCTATCCGCGCTTTCCTTCACGGGGGAGTTCGGGTCGTGTCAGTTTGGTATCAGAGCTTTGGTTTACAGAGCTCGAGAACAAGACACATTAGAACCATACGAAAGAATTCATCAGATATTGGATTAGTAATATCCAATTAGAATGACTCGTTAGAGATAGGATCAGTAGTATCGTAGAACGGGTGTGAAGAGTATATTTTTCAAATGAAAACAATTTTGTTTTGTAAATTTAAATCATTTTATACGTATTTGAATAATTTATTTATATTGATATGGACAATCTAGTATATAAAGATTTTGCATATACGCGTCATGAACGTATATTCGAAGTTTTAATATATTAGATAGATATAGAATCACATTCTAGACACCCGGAGATGATTCTGATGATTGATCGATCATCATCAGAATTTGTGTTCGTGTTTCGAAGGTGTGATATCTATATATTTCCATTAGACTGGTGTGAGAACCAAAACATATATAGTTAGAACACATTGTTGTGAATTGGCATCAAAAACATGATTTTTTGTATATGTATCAAAATTATGAATTTGAAACTCTAATTCACTAATTGATTGATGTTTGTGTTGTTTGTTTATTTGTTTGATAATTTTGAACCATTATGCCTAATATAACCAAATATTGAACTATATTGAAAATTGATCGCATTTGCTTGCATATATATACTTACATTGAACAGATCATAGCAAGGAGGCTAGAGCAGAGAATAAAATTTGTTTGCCCGACAAATAGGTACATGTTTACTACATAATTTACTGTTTTGTTTGGGTGATGATGATTTTATGAGCCTATTGTCTAGCCGCTTGGCTTTTTCTTTTTCTTTTTGAGATCAGAAGGCCTGTATGGCAATTTCGGGATTTTCCCGTGGCTCCCGGTGCAGGGGAGGTTATGGCGAAATTTTTCGAAAATTTAGGGTGTTAGCCAAATTTTTGAAAATTTGAAAATTCTCAGAAACTGAAAAGTTGGAGAATGGAAGCCAGATCGAACGTAGAGCTGATTAATCAAACCACTTTCGACTTTGTTCCTTTTCGGGGACGAAAAGTTTTAAGTGGGGGAGATTGTAACAACCCGAAAATCTGAGCCAGTTTAAAATTTTATTTTGGCAATTTTAGCGAATTTTGAATATTTAAAATAGATTATTTTAAATAATATCGACGAGAAATTTATTTTGAATATATTTGGAACGTATATATTATATACGCCGTCGTTAGAATATAAATAATTATATATAATTATAAATAGAATTGAAAATGGCGCGGTAGTTCGATAATTCGATTTCAAACTTCAATTGAATGTACCGGGTGCAAAACAATCCGGATTTAAGCGAAACCAAAAACATTAGGATCTAATTGATAATATCTTTCCAACGAACCCGAAAAATCAAATTTTCATAGTGGGAATCAAAAGATATGTCCAGTTGAAAATTCTGAATAGTCGCTATGGAATTCAAGCCCTTAAAAATGGAAATTTTGCAAATGACCTCGGATTTCGACGAAACCACTTTTGTTGGGTCCGTGATGTCAAATTATTGCTAGATTTCAAATTTCATAATTTTTCGAATCAATATGTGAGCGTGGCAAAGGAAAACGCGTTTGACCAGTTTCAGTTGATTTTAATCGATTGGAAAATGGCCATTTTTCAAAAGGTCTCAGAATTCGACGAAACTAGTTTTTTTAGGACCGTATCATCAATACTAAGCTAGAAAATATTTTTATGGGGTTTATAGTGTTAGTATGTGACCCCGGTAATTTGAAATGTACGTTTAAAATTCAATATAATGATTTAAATGTAAATTCAGCGGAAACTGATCGAAACGACCAAATCAGCCTACGATACCTATCCCATTGTGTTCGGAATGGGGGTAAAACGCTAGGGACCACAGGTGGTGGGCCTCGTTTCGAGGTCGTATGTAAAAGTCAACTCTTTGCATTTAAATTAATAATAAAAAAAATAAAAATTAACTTTCTCTCTCCTTTCCTATTACCCTCTGCCCCCCCCCCCCGTTCGATTCATTTCGGATTCAAAACCAAAAAAAACAAAAAAAAAAGAGAAAAGAGGCGGAGGAACCGCCGCCCCTCCCCTTGAACCGCCGCCGCCACGAGAAGACCCCCCCTCTCAAATCGCGCCGCCGCGCGAGGCGCACACCTCTCCCCCCTTTGCAGAAGACCGCGCCGAGCCCCCCTGCTCCGCCCGCCTCCTTCTTCTTCCTGCTCTTCTCCTCCCCTTCAAAACCGCCGCCCTACCCCCGCTTGACCCCACCTGCCACTCCCACCGCCGCCCTGAAACCGACTGCCGCCCAACCCAGACCCCCCCACTCATCTACCGACCGAAGACCCCCTCCCCGCCTCCCACTTGAAGATCAACGTCCCCCTCAACCCTCTTCATATCCGAAGATTTGTAAGTTTTATAGTTTACATTGTTTTTAATTTTTAATTTTCAGTTTTACTATATAATATCCGTGTTAAAAATCAGTTTTATTATACATATAGTTTTGAAATTAAAAATATGATTTTGATTTATATGAATAGCCGATAAGGTTATGATCTTTAGTTATGTAAAGATTAGATTTTTCCTTAGGTAAAAATTAGATTTTTAATAACGTGAAGAAACGATTTTTATATGAGTGAAAGGTTCAATTTTTACATAATCAAAAATAGGATTTTTGTTCATAGAAAAGATGGGATTTTTATTATGAGGTGGGCGTTGTAAAAATATAATTTTTATATAAGCAAGAAGTTAAAAATATAATTTTTATAAGGTAAAGGAGATAAAAATTCGGTCTTTATATATGTAGCGAATTAAAAATATGATTTTTGTTTATGTAGAGAATTAAAAATATAATTTTTACATGATAGGAATATTAAAAATATCATCTTTAAATTTGAAAAGGCGAAATCTTTATTTTTGAAAAGGCGAAATCTTTATTTTTGAAAAGGAGAAATCTTTATAGTTGAAAGGGCGGGATTTTTATATATTGAATAACGAAGTAAAAATTCGATTTTTATATATTGAATAATGAAGTAAAAATTCAATTTTTATATATTGAACAAAGAAATAAAAATTCGATTTTTATATATTGAATAGCGAAGTAAAAATTCGATTTTTACATATGTAGTGGCTACAGCAACGAAGATGTCAAAAATGAGATAACGAAGAAGATTTCTATCAAAGAAGAGTCAAAAGTATTGGATAGCTTTCGGTGAGAATTTCTCACCTTTCAATTTCTTTTTCTAGTTATATATATATACTAGGATGCAAACGGTGCTTAGTAGCACCCGACACAATTGTCCACAGACCATGGACTTGTTTGTTTTGATTGCAAAAATTAGTTAGAGTATTTGATTGAAATTTGAATTGTTTGGTGAAATGAATTGATTTGATTGATGTGTGAATGGCATGGGCCTTCACTAGACCGGGGATAAGGCTAGGCCTCGTCCCGTTTCTAGTATCGTGCCGTTATGCCGCCAAAATTTTCTAAAATATGTTAGAAAAATAAAAATATCATTTTATTTAAAGAATGAACTGAATAGAAATTCATATGCTAAAATAAAATGTTTTATCGTTAAAAATATAATTTTTAACGTGAACATGAATATGGTGAATGTGAATAAATAAATATTAATTTACAAACCCGACGGTTTGTTTATGTACACCTATTTGAATGACATTGATTGGGACGATAAATTTTACACATCGCCCAACTGCACGAATAAAATATGCGTTTGATTGTTTGAAACCCCACACGGGTGTTGGGATGAAATTTGAAGTTCACTCATCCTGATTGATTAAATATGTCGATCGATTGATTGACTGGCTGTTATAAGCGTTAAATATCTATATTTGATGCTTATACAGTGTAGTGCACTTTGGTTGATGGTTGATTATTTTTCAATGCTATTATATACATGTGTTGTATGAAAATCCATATAATTAATTTTATATGGTGATTGATTGGGCCTTATTCCAATTTAGAAGATAAAGAATATTATAAAATAAAGGTTCATGTGTTGACTGTATTCATCCGTTGAGATTATTCATGTTTTGAACGAAATATTTTAATAATAAAATTTACATCTTTATCAATATAATATAAAGGTTCATGTGTTGACTGTACTCATCCGTTGAGATTAATCATGTGTTGAACGAAATATTTTAATAATAAAATTTACATCTTTATCAATATAATATAAAGGTTCATGTGTTGACTGTACTCATCCGTTGAGATTAGTCATGTGTTGAACGAAATATCTTAAAAATAGAAATATTTGAGATAGAAATATTTGAATAGGAAATATTTGAAAAAGAAATATTTTGAAATAGAATATTTGAAAATAGAAATATATGAAGCCGTGTTGGTTAGATTGACGCCATTTTGACGTAATCGATATTTATATCGATTTTATTCATTTTAAAAATGAAATTTGAATTGAAACGAATAGAATTCGAATTTAATTGAATAGATAACGATTTCGAAATGAATTGAATAGATAACGATTTCGAAATGAATTGAATAGATAACGATTTCGAAATGAATTGAATATAAAGCGATTTCGAAATGAATTGAATAGATAACGATTTCGAAATGAATTAAATTGAAAACCAATTTGAATTGAATCGAATAGAAAACGAATTTGAATTGAATCGAACAGAAAACCAATTTGAATTGAATCGAATAGAAAACCAATTTGAATTGAATCAAATAGAAAACCAATTTGAATTGAATCGAATAGAAAACCACTTTGAATTGAATCGAATTGAAAACGAATTCGAATTGAATTTAAAACGAAGTGAAATGAATTCAAATTGAATTGAAACTTGAATTGAATAGAAATGAATTTTAAAACGAATTTATAAGGAAAGATTCAATTTTGATTTGAATTGAGATGGAAGTTGAAATTGTTTTTGAAACGAATTTAAAACTATTTATATAATTCGTTTCAAATAGTAATCGACGAAATATATATTGTACATATAATATAATGGCCTGAATAGAACGCGCCGCGGCAGTTCGCGAATTTCGACCATTTATTTCAAACGGACATTACGGGAGATCCGACCGTCGGATTCTCCTAAAACCGGAACCGTTGGGTTCGTATCGAAAAGAGCTTTCTAATATATATTAGAGATTTGAAATATAACGGTTGGATTTGGAATTATGTCCAAATAAAATTTGGAAAAGGTCGTTGTAAGTGCAGTTCGATGGCCGTTGATGGAAATCGACTGTACGGGCCTTGATAAAATTATTAAAAATAGTAATAATTTGTGTAAAATCATAAGAAATGATTTGGGAAAATTTGGGATGAAAAACTCCATATTTTAAAAGGTAAAAATGGATTTTTATCGAAATGAACTAGTTTGAACTCAATTTAAAACCCGGGTTTTTAATTTTAAATAAATAAATTAGATTTAAAAAGGGGTTTTAAATAATCAGAATTCCTAATATATTTGATTTGAATTGAACTAGAATTGATTTGTGGGTTTATCGTGAACTGTGTTTTCAACAACACTAGTTCTTTAACCCGATGATAAATAGAATGTGATTTGGGTTTGTCGTGAACTGTGTTTTAAATAGCACTAGTTCTTTAACCCAGTAAAAGGAGTTTTAACGAATCTGCAATTAGATTGAAATGTAAATATATAATCTAAATTATCAAATTTAGAAATGAGCGAGAATGGAGTATCACCAGTATTGCTCCAAAGCGATAGTTAAATCTTTAATTAGATTTGAACGTGAAATGGTAATTAATTTTACCGATAACACCGTGGTGTTAGATATGGAGTCTTACCAGTTTTGCTTCATGGGATGAATAGGTTGGGATTGGGAAATAAAATAAAATAAATAATTACTTCGTTACGGTTCGCTAATCTCGACTAGTTTAGAAAACCATAATTTGGTTTGAAACGACATCCAAAGGAAGATTAAAGGATAAATTTCAAAGAATTTATCTTGGATAAAATTAATGGGAACCTTTCCCTAAAAATGTGATTTTGTGAATAAAAGAATATTCTGAGTTGGAATGAGGCATATGTTGTGTTTGTGTAACATTTGTTTTTAATATACGCGGGTTGTTCGGAAAGGCCGGGTTTATACCCATTCTGAATAACCGATTCGACGATATGTCGAAGATGAAGACGGTGGTCGAAGACCGGAAGTCTTCACATCGTTTGGATAATTACCGACGATCCTAGTTGGGCTGTACACCCAAGAGGATGGAAATAATTGGTGGTCGTCCAGACGTACTTGGAGATGGATGGATATGCGAGGAAAGTGCCTCCGGTTTCATTCAGACCCAGAACGGACTTGTAAATGGATTGTGTGTCTGACATTGGATTTTATTCTGTGTTGATTGGTTTCTGTTAAATATATATCTGTTTGGCGGCGGAGGATTTATTCTCTTGCTTAACGCCCTTCTCTGAGACGTACGAGCTTAGAGGTTATATATCGATAGATATCAATCGCATGGCATGAATTTCCTGTGTGGCACGCTAAGATGCAATGATCAAGGCTTTTGTTGAAAAGCAGAGTCTTGTGGTTGATGATCAAAGCACGGCCTACGTGGCAGCTTTGTGTATAACATGAATTCGCGAGCCTCACACCTCGGTATGAGTTAAAAATGGGATAAGGAGTGCAGGGAGAGCACGACGTTTCTTTCTAGCTTTGGTGGTGTCAGTGACTTACCAGCCCTGACATTTATATACTTTTCACCTATGTGGTTGTTGGAATGCGAGGCGCCTCGATTATAGGTCTGTAAGGACCGGGAAACGTGTGTTCAGGAATAACTAATCCTCTAACGTAAGTGAGGACCGGCCCTGAAGCATCCAGGATTGCCCAGAGTGTGTAGTCCTGAGACATTTGCCAGAGTGTCTCGAGCGCGGAGAGGAGCTTGCCCCTTGCCTCGACTCATGACGGAAATCCAATTTCCAATACGTGTATTTCGGCTTTATTTGTAGAGCCTAGTATGGCGACATAGTGGGATGGGGCACTCATGCCGTCTATGATTTATATTTATGATTGAAATTGTTTTGACACTATACACTTATTATAGTATCAAATGATTTGTTTTAAACGTACCAAGCATGTTTGGCTGTTATAAGGTAAAACCCTATCCTCCGGCTTGCGTTGCATTGTGTGATGGGACCTGGGTCTTATAATAGCTTCATTTTTCGAAAAAGCATTGCGCTGTTTATTCTATGCACTGGTATTCTTGGGAGGAAACCCGTTCCGTGTTATACGGCGTGGTCCCTTGAATTACTCTCTTTTAAAGTAAAGCTTTAAGTAATTGTTTTAGTTCTCACACCAGTCACATGACTGACCTGGAGTTTATTGTTTTAACCTAAACTCTGGGTGCCCCTATTTTCCGCACGGGCAGCTAGTAGTTTTGGTTTTGCAGATTTATATTCACAGGATCCTGGTTTACAGCTGGAATGATATCCGGAAAGCTCTGTATCCGTATATCACCTTCAGTTGTGCTTTGTATTATTTTCCGCTGCTATATAATTTGTTGTAATCTCTGATATTTATCGAATGTAATTTATTCATTTATACCCTGTATATTCTTGTATCTGATGGAATTGTTGTAATAACAATGAAATGTTCTTCCGTCTGCGTTCTGATTTGTCTTGTACTCAACGCTATCCGCGCTTTCCTTCACGGGGGAGTTCGGGTCGTGTCATGAACGATATTTATATCGATTTTATTCATTTTTCTAATGAATATAGAAAAGAAAGTTATTTCAAAATATAACGTTTTGAAAATATTATCGTTTGTATATCGATGATGTGGAATATTCAATTTTGATTAGAAATTGAATATGAAATTGAAATCGTTTCGAAAAACGAATTTGAAACGATTTATAAAATTCGTTTTGAAAGGAAATCGACGAAATATATATATTATATATAATGGCCTAAATAGAACGCGACGCTCCGCGGCAGTTCGCGAATTTCGACCATTGACTTCGAGTGGACATTACGGGAGATCCGACCGTCGGATTCTCCTAAATCCGGAATCGTTGGGTTCGTATCGAAAAGAGCTTTCTAATGAATAGTAGAGATTTGAAATCTAACAATTGGATTTGGAATTATGTCCAAATCAAATTTGGAAAAGGTCGTTGTAAGTGAAGTTCAATGGCCGCTGATGGAAATCGACTGTACGGGTCTTGATAAAATTATCAAAAATAGTAATAATTTGTGTAAAATCATAAGAAATGATTTGGGAAGAATTGGGATGAAAAACTCCATATTTGAAAAGATAAAAATAGATTTTTATCGAAATGAACTAGTTTTGAACTAGAATTAAAATCATTTTATTTTGAAACAAATAAATTGAATTTGAAAGGGGTTTTAAAAGTAACCATAATTTCCAACAATTGAATTGGAATGGATTTGAATCGAAATTGTCTTTGGAATATTTCGATGTTGGATTTCGTGATTATACAGGTATTGTTATGGAAATTTGAAAGATATATTTATATCGTTATTTCCAATACGATATTTGTTGGTCGTAGAATTTGTTATTGAATATAAGCAGATATATTTTCTATTCAGAGCCTTGTATTTAATATCAAATGGGATTTCGGTTTGTCGTGAATGGTGTCTTCATTAACACTGTTCTTAAACCCAGTTGAGAGAAAGATTAAATCTTTTTATTTAGATTTAATGAAGTTTACCAATTAAATGGTATTTAGTTGGAATTGAATTTGAATTGATTTTTTGGTTTATCGTGAACGGTGTTTTAAATAACATTTGATCTTTAACCCGATAATTAATGGAATGTGATTTTGGGTTTATTGTGAACCATGCTTTAAATGACATTGGTTCTTTAACCCAGTTAAAGACAGGATATGATTTCCCAAGTTAAATAATCGTTAATATTGATTTTTCGGAAGATTAAAACCAAGTGGAGTTTTAATGAATCTTTAATTAGATTGAAATGGTCGAGAATGGAGTATCACCAGTTTTTCTCAGGCGATAGTTAAATCTTTAATTAGATTTGAACGTGAAATGGTAATTGAATTTACCGATAACACCGTGGTGTTAGATATGAAGTATTACCAGTTTTACTTCATGGGATGAATAGGTTGGGATTGGGGAATAAAATAAATGATTACTTCGTGTGGTTTGCTAATCCCGACTAATTTGAATTGATATTCAAAGGAAGATTAAAGAATAAATTTAAAGAATTTATCTTTGATAAAATTAATGGGAACCTTTCCCAAAGTATAAGAATATTTGAATAAAAGAATATTCTGGTTTGGAATGAGGCGTATGTTGTGTTTGTGTAACACTTGTTTATTATATACGCGAGTTATTCAGAAAGACCGGGTTTATCCCATTCTGAATAACTGATTCATAACTGATTCGACGTGGTGTCGAGGATGAAGATGGTGGTCGAAAACCGGAGGTCTTCACGTCGTTTGGATAATTACTGATGATCTTGACTGAGCCGTACACCCAAGAGGAGGGAATTATTTGGTGATCGTCCAGACGTACTTGGAGATCGATGGATATGCGAGGTACCAGGTGCCTCCGGTTTCGTTCAGACCCAGAACAGACTTGTAAATGGACTGTGTATCTGACATTGGATTTTATTCTGTGTCATTGATTTCTATTAAATATATATCTGTTTAGTGGCAGAGAATTTATTCTCTTGCTTAATGCCTTTCTCTGAGACGTACGAGCTCAGAGGTTATATATTGATGGATATCAAACGCATGGGGTGAATTGCCTGTGTGGCATGCCTAAGTGGCAATATGATCAAGGCTTCTATTGAAAAGCAGAGTCTTGTGGTTGATGATCAAAGCACGGCCTGTGTGGCATAGCTTTGTGTAACGTTGATTCTCGAGCCTTACACCTCGGTTGTGAACCAGAAACGAGAGAGGATATCAAGGAGGGCATGCATTTCCTTCTAGCTAGAAGTGGCGTTAGTGGTTTTACATGCCCTGACGAGTTTGACTTATGTGGTTGTTGCTGTTGCGAGGCGTCTCAGATATATCGGTGACCGTGTGGAGCCGATGGAGTCATTTGACTCATTTACGCCCCATAGGGCAGGGAAACGCAGTGTCCAAGGTTTAAGTTTAATCCACATCGGTGGACTAGCCATGACGATCCAAGGCTTGTCTGCGCGCTTGCCTGAGACATGGGCTAGATTGTGTCAGATCGGTGAGGACTTTCTTCATAGGCGGAAATCAAACTTCCAATACGTGACTTTGCGGTTTCGATTGTAGAACCTATATATGGTGACATAGTGGGATGAGGCAATTATGTCGTCTATGATTGATACTTATGATTGAAATTGTTTTGACTCTATGCACTTATAGTAATAATAGAACATGAAATTTTGCGTATCAAGCATGCTTTGGCTATTATAAGGTAAAACCCTATCCTCCGGCTTGTGTTGCATTGTGTGATGGGACCTGGGTCTTATAATAGCTTCATTGTTCTTTATTTAGCATTGCGCTGTTATTTTATGCACTGATATTCTTGGGAGGAATCCCGTTCCGTGTTATACGGCGTGGTCCCTTGATTTACCTAACTTTAAAATAAAGATTAATAACTGTTTTAGTTCTCACTCCATTCACATGACTGACCTGGAGTTTATTGTTTTAACCTAAACTCTGGGTGCCCCTGCTTTCGACACGGGCAACTAGTAGGTTTCAGTTTTGCAGGTTTATATTCACAAGATCCTGGTTTACAGCTGGGATGATATTCGGAAAAATTTGTATCTGTATATCTCCTTCAGTTGTGTTTTGTATTATTTTTCGCTGCTATGTAATGTATTGTAATCTCTGATATTTTATAATGTGTAATATGATTCATACTCTGTATATTCTTGTATTCTGATGAAATTTTTGTAATTAACAATGAAATATTCTTCTGTTTGGATTCTGATTGTTCTTATCCTCAACTCAATCCGTGATTTTCCGTAAGGGGGATTTCGGGTCATTTCAAATTGAGTGAGTCTAACTCACCTTGGATTGATTTGTCGATAAAACAATTCGTTTTAATCAAATTAAACATGGGTTTAATTTGACTATATATTCCAACTGCTTCCAACTGTGTCCAAACTAGCTCCAGACTGGAGTACTCGTCGGTACGGTTCCAACGTATCTTGAATCATCCAATTCTGTTAATATACAGACAAGTTACTAATTTTATAAACAATACGATTTAATTTAAGCTATAAATTTCCATAATTCATTTTTAAACTTAACTAATCATATTATTTTTTAAGTCAAACCAAATATTGTTAGAAACTTAATTACATTAGGAGGTAAAAATATCTTGTCGGGCACCACTATTTCTTCCCGTTCAAATGTTTTGCCCCAGCATAGTTCACCAATTCACTAATTTAAGCTAATACTCATTTTGATTAAAACAATTAACTCATTAATTAAGGTTTAACCTTACTTGTGTTAGCAACTAATTAGGCCATTTATATTTTCTTCCTTTCCATTCTATTAGGATGTAGAAGAGTAAATAATATTATACGTCTTACACCGTTTAACCTAATACTAATTGTCTGATTTGAATTATTTAAATGTAATATATGTATATATACATATTTAGTCTACAACCAACAATTAGCACACATAATTACGTTTTAGAAGTCACAACCAATACAGTTTGTTTTGCACAATCACCCAGCCCTTCCTTTCCCATATGCTTTGTTCCTGAAGCCTCATCATGCATACACACCAACCACTCTTCCCACTGCCGCAACCTCCACTATACGCATGAAGACCATCGCTGACCACCGAAATGAGCACCCGAGGCCCCCTGACATTCGCTGAAAACTTGAAGTGCATTCCTGCTATCACGATACCCTTGCTCCTGGTTCCTTCGACCTCATGCATAACTACCATACCGCACCTCTCCTCCTCCACCTGAAGATGATCTGAAACCACGGGATACACCCCCTACGCCTCCTCGACCCATGCACTCAACCTCGATAGCTTCAGCTCATTCCATCGCCTCCGTGTTCCTAATTAAAGTCACGGCTTTCAGGTCGAATTCCAACCACCAGAAGATTCCATCGATGATCATAATCATTAGACATACACATCTCACTGGCCTCTACACAATTGTAGCTGAAAACTTCATGGATTATTTCGTATATCGAGAGAACATAGGCAGAAAAGATCGAAGAATGGTGGCCATTTATTTTTATGTGGTGACAGATAGCTTAATTGACCAAGCATAAAAAGTTTGACAATATTTAGGGTTAACGGGGTGTGTTTGGGTATTTATAGGGAAAAATATTGAATATAATATAAAAAATGAAGCTTTTTCGTGAAGTAATATGTTGAAATTATCACACACGATCTCCAACTTAGGCGAAACTCCTACTCCTAGCATAAAAAAATATTCCAGACCCGATGGGGAAGGTTTCGTCGGATTCCGAAGCCGTTTGTAAATAGTCTTTTATAAATCATAGGATAAAATTCACGCGTTTAAATTTCCCACAATCACAAAATAAATCCAATCAACCTGAAGCTTTGAAATTCTACTAGACCTTTTCCTTATGGTTCCAATGAAATTTGTTTTGTAAAATCGGAGTTCATTAGGCCAGTCGTTTATTCCTATAGAGTTATCCCTATCTAAATTGGTCAAAATAAAATAAATGATTAAATAAAAACAAGGGCGTTTGACGCTGCCACGATCACATGGTTAATCGGATTGCTACCAAATTTGAAATGTAACAATAAGTTATTAATATAGATCCAATAAAACTCATTTTGTTGAAATCCGACTCCATTTGGAAAACGACGATATTTTATAATTTAAATTATTTGTCGGTTTACAATTAAATTCCGTACGCTCACATATTAACTCCGTTTGGCCCCAAAATTTGCAGCATGTTATGTTTTGACGTTACGGATCCAATAAAATTCGTTTTATTGCAAACGGAGGTCGTTTGAAAATGGGCTATTTCTAAGGCCTTTAAAATATCGAGAAAATATTATTTAAATTCTAAAATAATATTAAAAAATTATTGTCATGAATATCCAAATAAAATTATCATATGCTTTTAAATATAAATTAAATAACTCAATATCATAAATTCCGAGTTAAAGATTATCGAAATTATATTTAAAACCCTTTTGAATTTGTTAAATTAACGTTATCGTTTAGTAACGAAATTCATATCGACTATTTCAAAATTTGATTTGGACATAACTAACAATCTATAACATGAAATCTGGATATTTCTCTTCCATATGAAAATTATAGTCAACTAGATTCCAATGTTTCTAGTTTTTACAGAATTCCGACTTAAAACGGATTCTGTATATTCAATTGAAGTTCAAAATACAATATTATGAACTACCATACCATTTCGAGCTCATTTTAAATTATATATAAATTCAACGTTCAAACTTCGTTTTTAATACGAATTCAATATTAAAATCCATCAATATTTCAAATATAATATTTAAAATAATAAATTAAATTAAATATTAACTACTAAAAGTACCGGACGTTACATTCTCCCCCCTTAAATGAATTTCGTCCCGGAAATTACTAAGGTAAGATACATGTAACAAACCCATTTAATTTTCTAAATCTAATTTATTTTAAATCTAAAACCAATTCATTATTGTTAATAAAAATTCGCAAAAATATCGAAAATATTCTAAAACTTTAAATTCTTGGAAAAATTCGGTAGAGTCTCCCTTGTACGAAGTGACATCTGCGATATCGTAGGAACAAATAATATATATGCATCGACCCACACGGTCGGAAAACATAAAAAAACCAAAATTTATATTTTTGCGTAGGCATACCTTTTACAAGCGCTATTGAGCATACTTGCTTAATCGTGTATATGAGCTACTCAACCAATATTAATCTGCCTAGCCATGTGGCACTTGTACTTAACTCGATTCAATATATCAGTAACAGACATATGAAATTCTTAAATAATATTCATTAATCAACAAGTATTACAACACTAATTCAAAAATAAATAGGTAGCGTCAATTCATTTTCAAATACAGGGTTAAATCATAAAGTTCAATTCATATGCATTTTCATTCCAATTTAATTATACTGGAATTTATTCTTCAGTTTATAATTCATATAGCTCCACTAAATTGCTAAATATTTCTACTCAAAAAATCTACCATCCAACAACAAATAATTCTCAATCAACAACCAATACACAACCAAATCAATTAAATTTACATTCAATATTAATATTATTTCTGGTTTAACATATTTGAACATCAATCGGTTAATATTCGATTGATTTCTATTTAATTATTATTTATGCAGATTATAAACTCCAAATTTAATTAAATTAATTTCAATATCATTATTAATTTATTGTCACTTAACCAGGTTAAGTTCCAATTCAAATTTTTAATCTAATTTGAATTTCATTCAAATCAAACCATACACAATATCTCAATAAGTTGATAGATTATTTCTTTTCTACTCTAAAAAAAAAACCATTTCGGGTAAAATTATTTCGTTTACCCTCTTTATAAAACAATACTGTATCCATCGATAGTTCAATGCTTTCCAGCACTTGAACTAATATATTAACCCAATATAAAACATTTGTACAAATTTTACAAATACACTCTCATATATATACTCAAACTTAATCTAGGGTATTACTAACCCAATCTCTATCGAGTTACGCCATAGAGCCAAGGTTATTACTAAACCAATAGCTCTAATACCATTGTAACAACCTGTGAGAAGTCGACGTCCGAATACATAAATTCCATATTACTGCCAAAACTCAAGTATCGAAAACACATATATTTATTAGAAAGAAGTTAGACGGTGAGATAAGAAAGAAAAAATATTAGAATAGAAGAAGAAAAATAAGAACCAACACAAAAAAGAGTCTCACATCGCAGAGGAATAAAATATAATATGAAAACAAATCTTTACTGAGAGCTTTAAAAAACATACAATCATCAAAGTACATCAACACATCTTGACATTTATGTTAATCTGTCCTCATATACAACACACAACGAAAAAATATCTATATGATATCATATGTCTGAACTCCTCCAACTCAACTCTTCACTGCATCCGATAACCTGAACCTGTACAACCCGGTCTAACCCGAGCATTACAAATGCCGGATCAGTCTGGTGAACCATAGTGAGAAAAACACACTGAGTTTAAACTTATTTGCCAACTTGATTTTAAAGTCAAAATCTTTTCGAAATAAAAGGATAATCGTAAGACCAAATCCACACATAAATACGGATCGTTTTTACCTTACGATAACCCAAAACATTTTTGAAAACAATATCTTGTTTGGTATTATAATAGTGTATAAATACAAATAAATATCAATCTAACGGAACGCTTGCATCTCACACTCCACATACATAGTATATAATCAAAACTGCGGGCGCTTGTTGGATAATGGATTTCCTGGCAAGGTATGGGACTTCCTTCCCGACAATGTACCTCCAGAGATGAATACAATGGGTTCAACAAGAACATCTTGCAACCCAGGCTAAACATGACTGGCCCCTCACTTCTCTTGAGAGTACCAAATATAACATTACCACGGTTGGGGGCAGCCAACCTAACCAATAGCATACATACAAAAATAAAAAGGGACGAATAATTGATTTCCACGGATTTGGTAATGATATACCTTTTGATGGGTGCAACCCATATAACATTGCAACCTACCTGATTTTGTGCCATTTCCTGGTTGATGAGGCTTGAGGCCATAAATACCTTTAGAACATCTGGCTACCATTCACTTTAAATGCCACATCGTCAGATCCGCTGGATATCACTAAGACGTCGACAAAAATACTCTAGTTGTTAAGAGAAAGCCTTTCTCTACCACAACTGTGGTACGTTTGTAGAAACCAACGAACGTGATCCTTTGGAAATACTTTGTCAAACACTCGTCCATACAAGTAATCCAGAAACAGGATGAATCGAAGGCGCTCTCCTACCACATCCTAGGTAACAACCTATGGATCAATAGCGAGTAATCCTTGCAATCCGTCGATTTCAACCACGACAGGATCACCATTAGGATATCTCCGGGCGCGACTCCAGAGAATTCGACAAGTAGTCCTTTCGCTTCCAAAGATTCACGGTCTTCACTGCTACATCTTTAATCAGCATCTTTCATGTATTTGCTGGTTCAGAATGGTTTTCGAATATAACTTCGATCCAGGTCTTTCCGTACCAGTAATCGTATGGGTCAGATTTAATAGTTTGTTAATTAACTATCAAATAAACAATCATGAGAATAAAATGAGCTCACTGATTCAGTACATTGCATTACTTGGCCTCTTTAATTTAAAAAAATTAACGAATGATTTATTAAACTACTAAATATCTCAATATTTTTAACATGGTATTTACATCTTATTTTAAAGAGTATTCGCAAAAGTATTTCAAATATACTAAAATTAAATCATATACATATATATATAATTCCCACCTTGGTTTTAAAACACTTCACTTAAAACATCATTACTTTAAACAATACCCAACTTTTATTCTTTTAGAATAAACTCATTGCAAAACTCAACTTTTTATTTCCTTTTACCTTTGGAAATATCATTATATTTTCACAAATCTTCTTTTATTTCTGTTACTTTGGAAATCTCATTATATCTCCTCAAATCTTGAAATTAACATTGCATTATTATTTCTCATATGGAAACAACAAATTATTCTTAGCCCCTTTCCCATTTCAAACTGATATCATCCTCAGATAATCCTGAATACGTTCAAGTTGGGCTATTTAGCAACCTCTCAAGCCTTTATTAACAATGTTCTTATCTTAAGATTGATATGAGTTGTAATCAAAGCTCATATTTATTTTAATATCAAACCAAATCTCATTTAAATATTTTACTTAAACCAGGGTTTTATAATCCATTTCTTAATTTTGAAATCTCATTTTCAAAACAACTATTATTACTTAATTTGTTGATTAAGTAATTTCTTATTGACATCCCTTTTTAAATTTAAATTACTTTAACCAATTTATTTTATGTCACGAATGTTTATTTCAAAATCTTATTCTTAAATCCCTTAAACCATACCATTTCCAAAAATCCCTTTTCCCAATCCATTTAACCATGTTTCATTATAGAATCTTATTTCAATTTTATTCATTTACTTAATTCCATTTTTAAGTAACGTTAATTTAAAATTAATGCCTTAACACCTCATCTCTTTGTATAAACTTCGTTTATATAATTCTGTTTTAATATAAACCCTTTTATTCTCAATTTCCTTTTACTTAATTTAGGCACTAAGTAAACATTTATTCAAGTTATCGAAGTCGCTTAAAATTCCTTTTCAACTTTGTTATAAAAACTTAGGTTTTAATATTAAACACTTTTATAAAATCCATTCACAATTCAATTAGATTTCACTTCAACTTCGATTACTTTTTAATGAGTTCCTATTAAAAAGAAATCTCTTAAATTATTATTAATTAAAATAATAATTTACTTCAATCGTTTAATACTACAGAAGTAGTTAATATATTTATTAACTAAAATAAACAGTAAATTTCCTTTTTTTTAAATCTTATTAAAATTAAAACAAATATTCATTAAACTTATTTAATTAGATTAATCAATACCAATCTGATTTAATAATCGATCCTAGTTAAAACAGTCAATTTTGTCAACACAAAACACGATTAATTCATCAACTAATTCCAGTTATAGTTATTCCTTTAAATTAGTTAATTATATAATTAATTTAAATAATTCCATTTAATTGTTTCGTAAAAACAATTATCCAACTCTTAAACATTAGGTTAATTTCTACTCATTTGCTCATAAATCTGATTAATATCAAAATCTACTTTATAAGATCGTTCAATAATTATTTATAATTTAAATAATGAATAATATTTTCCTTATAATAAACTTTATCCAAAATAATATATTTTAAAATCTATTTTAGTTATAAAAATAAATTTTATAACTTCCTTTTTGTCAATTCACTTGACGATAAATCACATTTATAAACTAATTGATTTTTAGGTCATATACTGCCAATTACTCAACCAATACTGCCCATTGGTTTGAACAAAACAAATGTTGAATTCCAGGTCAACGGTCAACAACCAAATCAATCATCCAATCAGAATAGTTCATATAATGATAACATGAAAATAAATAATATTAAATATTTTTGAGGAATTCCGTTGGATCCCTCCAACCTATTCTTCTCTACATCAAAATAGATTATCTCACAAAAATTCATTTAATTCAACTTAACTGATGTAACAACCCGAAAAATACGAGCCAATTATTTTTTTTAATTGGTTATTTCAAAGGAATTTGAAAAATTGAAATAGAACATTTCAATAAAATAGTGAATTAAAAATAATGTGGCAGTTTGAAAATTTGAATTCAAACTTTGACTGACTGCACCGGGTGCAAAATATAACGGATTTTGGTAAAACCAAAAATATTTAAATCAATTTATTAATACCTTTCTAACGAATCTGAAAAATCGAAGTTTCATAGCGGGAATCAAAAGTTATGACCAAATGAATTTTCAGGAAGGTCGCTATAGAGAATATATAGCCCTTGAAAATAGGCATTTTGCAAACGACCTCGGAATTCGACGAAACCACTTTTGTTGGATCTGGGATGTCAAACTATTGCTAGGTTTCAAATCTCATAATTTTTGAAGCTAGTACGCGAGCGTTGCAAACGAAAATGTGTTTGGTCAATTTTTGTTAAATTGGATCGACCAGAAAAGGGCCATTTTTCAAACGATCTCATAATCCGACGAAACTAGTTTTGTTGGGACCGTAGCGTCAAAACATAGCTAGATTTTTTTTCTGAAAATTTTCAAATCAGTTTGTGGCCCTGGCAAATTGAAATGTTCGTTCAAATTGAATATAAAATGTTTTATACTTTAATTTGAAAAATAACCGACTGTAACAGTCGAATTGGCCTACGAAACATATCCCATTGTGTCCGAGATGGGGGTATTTAGCTAGTAACTACAGTCGTTGGGTTTGAATTGGTGTTCGTGTGGAGAAACGCAATTTTAAAATTTAATAAAACCCACGGGCCAATCAAAATTCTCCATTCATTAAAATAAAAATAAAAAACGTCAGATCCCCGCCGATAGATGACGCACGTCGCTCCTCCCTTCCCAGGCGATTTTCGACCACCTCAGCCCCCTGCCGACCTCGCCACCACCCGATCTCGACAGCGTCGCCTCCCCTCTACGAATCCGACCAAACCCTGACCCCCCTCGTTGCCCCATCAACGAAAACGACGCCTCCAAAGTCCCGACCTTCCCAGCACCACCACCGCCAGATCCGACCACCGAGTTACCTCCAACCGCTACGCGCCTGAAGCCCTCTCCTCCCACTTCCACGCTGTACCCTCTGATCGTCGTATCGAGCCTCGGTTTTCGCAAAAACCGAAAACCTTGTTTTGAACCATCGTGAAAGGTATCGGCTTTATTTTATTTGAATTGAAAATAACACTTTTAAGTGTTGCAAGCTTTGAAAAATTATATCTTTGTTGTGTGTTGATGAAATTCAATGAAACAGGAAACATCGTGACCGCAAGGAGGCTCTCTACCACATAGAAGAGACCGCGGATTTTTCCGACCTCGCTAGGATTTTTAGC
Organism: Allium sativum; assembly: GCA_030737875.1. NCBI lineage: Eukaryota > Viridiplantae > Streptophyta > Magnoliopsida > Asparagales > Amaryllidaceae > Allium > Allium sativum. The sequence continues at coordinate 873,890,218 of CM060912.1, read as the reverse complement.
ACCTCGACAACCAATGTGAGATTTCTAATTGAAATGTGAATGGAAATGTCATGTATAAATTATATAAGCGAAATATAAATTATACACGTGTTGTATACCTCATGTACATGCATTGTGTAAGCTATATGAGCGAAGTATGAATTATACATGCATTGTATAAATGATATGTGTGTGGAAATGCAAGTGAAATATAGAGATAATATATATATATATACTCCCCTCGTCCACAAACCATGGATGATATTTATTGTTTGTGAATTGGTGTGAAAAATTTGGTGAATATTGCGAATGGTTGAATAATTGTTCGTGGTTGATATTGATTGGTTGTGGTTGAAAAATACCCATTGGTGATTGAAACAAAGTTGAAATAATTGTGGAAATGAAAATAAAACATGCCGCCTGCGTGCGAACTAGATGCATGAAATCCCCATTGTAAAAAACCACGAGGTTTTAAGGTAGAGCGAGGAGCCGTACTCTGGACGATGCCGGTTTTAACTACCCTGCCTTTATGCTGCCGAAATTTTAAATTATATTCATGTGTTAGAATTATTTCCATATGTTGAAATTATTTTCATGTGTTGAAACTAAAGTCATGTGTCAAAACTATATCCATGTGTGGAAGTGCTCATGTGTTGAGAAGTAATGTGTGAAAATTTAATTCATGTGTTGAATGAATAAAGTGTTTAAAAAGTAAAAATCGTATCTAAAGAAGGAATTGCTGTGGATCCAAGTAAAATCACAGCTATTCAAAACTGGAAACAACCCAGTACCCCTACAAAAGTCCGCAGTTTTCTCGGATTGGCTAGTTATTACTGGAAGTTCGTTAAAATCTTTTCGAAGATATCTGGTCACTTAACGAAGCTTACAAAGAAGCACTCAAAATTCAAATGGACTCCCGAAAGTGAGGAGGCTTTTGAAGAGCTAAAGTTAAGATTAACAACAACTCCAGTGTTAACCATCATCGATGGCAATCAGGATTTAAAAGTCTGGACTGATGCTTCTAGAGAAGGCCTTGGCGCAGTGTTAATGCAAAGGGGTCAAGTGATTGCTTATGCTAGCCGTCAGCTGAAGCTGCATGAGAAAAACTATGTAACTCATGATCTTGAGTTATTGGCTATAGTATTCGCTTTGAAAATCTGGAGACACTATCTTCTGGGTGAGGGATTTGAACTGTTTACAGATCGCCAGTCGTTAAAGTATCTGTTCACCCAGAAAGACTTGAATCTGAGGCAGCAACGTTGGCTAGAGTTCCTTGCAGCATACAATTTTGAAATTATATACACTCCAGGGAAAGCCAATGTCGTGGCCGATGCGTTAAGCCGAAAGAATGAAATGATCACCAGTTTTATTATCACGACTACATTGATAGATAAAATATCTGCTCTTCAGAAGGATGATCACTTCATTCAGAAGATCAGAGAGATAATTCAGAAGGGCGAACCCTCGAGTTTTCAGGTTGATAATGAGGGGATTCAAAGGCTGAAAGGTCGAATCTGTGTTCCTAACATTGCTGAGCTCCGAAAGGAAGTTCTGGATGAATGCCACAAGTCAAAACTTAGTATCCACCCGCGAGTAAGCAAAATGTATAATGACATCAAACGAACTTTCTGGTGGAAGTCGATGAAGAGGGATATTTCTTTATATGTTAGCCGATGCCCTACTTGCCAGCTAGTCAAAAGCGACCAACAGAAGCTAGCTGGATTATTGCAACCGCTAGACGTTCCTGGCTGGAAGTGGGAACATATTTCCATGGACTTCATAGATGGTTTGCCCAGAACTAGAAAAGGAAATGACAGTATTTGGGTGATCGTAGATCGCTTCACGAAGACCGCCCATTTTATACCTGTCAGATCAAACAGAACTGCTCAAAGTCTGGCGCAGATATAATTCAAGGAAATAGTTAGATTACACGGAGTGCCGCTCAGTATAGTCTGCGATAGAGATACAATATTCACTAGAAAACTCTGGGAGGCTTTTCAAGTAGAGCTGGGAACAAAGCTGAACTTGAGCACCGCCTATCATCCTCAGACAGATGGTCAGACTGAGAGGGTGAATCGTATTTTAGAAGATCTATTGCGGGCTTGTGTTCTAGATTTCGGTGGATCATGGGAAGACCATCTGCATTTGGCTGAATTCTCATATAACAACAGCTACTAGGCGAGCCTGACAATGTCACCATTCGAAGCATTGTATGGTAGACCATGCCGATCTCCTGCTTGTTGGGTCGAACCCGGTAATAGACTTGTGTTGGGGCCAGATATGATCCGAGAAGCTGTCGACAAAGTCGATTTTATCAAGAAACGATTACTCGCTGCTCAAAGCCGACAAAAGAGTTATGCCGATAGGAGAAGAAGAGATATATCATTTGCTGTTGGCGACTATGTATATCTGAAAGTATCGCCGATGAGAGGTGTTATCCGGTTCGGTAAAACTGGAAAGTTGGCGCCCAAATTCATTGGTCCGTTTCCTATTCTGGAACGGATCGGAAGTCTCTCTTATAGGGTTAAATTGCTAGGTTGGTTGCCTGGGGTGCATGATGTATTTCATATATCTCAACTTTGAAAGCACGTTCATGATCCAGACTTGATCGTGGAAGAAGCAGCTCAACAAGATATTGAAATTACTCCAGAACTAGCTGTGAGAAGAGAGCCGCTCAAGATTATCGGCAAAGAAACGAAAGAGCTGAGGAACAAGAAGGTTCACTTAGTCAAAGTTCTTTGGAGTGGAGATCCACGAGATTGTACTTGGGAAACTTAGGAGAGCATTCAGAAAGCCTATCCTAAGTGTCGAGTAGACATCTCTGATTGACTCCGGTGCAAGGTACATTTACCATACTTTGCATTACCAATTAGTTCTCTACTCTGTTGTTATTTTCTTTCCATGGATGTGCACTTTTAATTCTATAGTCTGAATGATTTTAAAAGAGTATAGAAATTGATTAGTATGTTTTTGAAAAGTTAAAAACAATTTGATTGTTGTTTGTGTTGTGTGATAGTAGATTTGATTAATTAAAATTATTAAAACGATAGTTAATTTAGTCAATAATAGAATGAATGGTAGAATTTATTCATTTAAATCACACATTGAACTGATTAGAAATTAGATAGAAATATATACATGTGCATTATATATGTTTGAACGGGTAAATGGGTAGCTGTTGAGTAAAGAATTTATTTGCGTGCCCGAAAAATAGGTAAACCTTAATGAGTTGGATGCGAAATATTATTATATCAACTCCTGTGTATGCCATTGGATGCGGAGTGCTGGTTATTCTGTGTGTAATAATAAACGTCGCCATATGATAGTAACAATTAATTTTGAACTACATTACATGGCATACTTATGAAGATAGGCATACTTCATCATATACCACATAAGCATTTGGAGCTTATGTGACGAGGTGGAAGATTTACCATACGAGCGAGAGGCTTGTATGGCGATGACTATATTTTACAGGTTGAACTGATGACTGATATGGACTATTTAAATTGTAACGATAAAATTGCCAGATTAATAAAAACCCCACACGGGTTTGGAGTTGACAATAATCACGTCTCTCGAGTCATTAGATACGGCACATGGACTACTTATTTCCTACACGGGACGAGGTGACGAGGATTTATCCTCTTGAGCAATTAAAATACACACTCCCTCAAGCTTTGACAGGGTGACGAGAATTTATTCTCTAGAGTTATTATCTATACGCTCCCCTGTAAACAACAGAATACATCACTATAAATATGTGTATGCTTATTAGGATTTATTGGGTACCTAATACGGCCCAATAAATTTCCAAACCTCTCCCCGTACAAAGGAGGTTATAGCGAAATTTTTCGAAAATTCCGGGTATTAGCCAAATTTTTGAAGAATTTGAAAATTCTCAGAAACTGAAAAGTTGGAGAATGGAAGCCAGATTGAACGTAGAGTTGATTAATCAAACCGCTTTCGACTTTGTTCCTTTTCGGGGACGAAAAGATTTAAGTGGGGGAGGTTGTAACGACCCAGAAAATCTGAACCAATTTAAAAAAATTTAAATTAGCTAAAATAATGGATTTTAAATATTTAAAATAAATATTTTAAATAATAGCAATGAAAAGTGAGTTGGAATCGACGTTTGAAAACGAATATAATTAATTCTAATTATAAACAAGGCCTGAAATGGCGCGGTAGTTTCAATATTTGAATTCAAACTTCAACTGACTGTACCAGGTGCAAAACAAAGCGGATTTGAGTGAAACCAAAAATATTTACATCTGTTAGTGGATACCTTTCTATCGAATCTAAAAATCGAAGTTTCATAGCGGAAAGCAAAAGTTATGGCCAAATGAATTTTCAGAAAGGTCGCTATGGAATTTATATAGCCCGGGAAATTGGCCATTTTGCAAACGACCTCGGAATTTGACGAAACCACTTTTGTTGGATCCGGGATGTGAAGTTATTGCTAGGTTTCAAATGTCATAATTTTTGAAGCTGGTATGTGAGCGTGGCAAAGGAAAATGTGTTTTGGTCAATTACAGTTAAATTGGATCGACCAGAAATGGGCCTTTTTGCAAACGGCCTCAGAATTCGACGAAACTAGTTTTATTGGGACCGTATTGTCAAAACATAGCTAGATATTTTTTTCTGGAATTTTTCGAATCAGTTTGTGGCCCTGGCCAATTGAAATGTACATTCAAATCGAATATTGAATGTTTTATATTTTAATTTAAAGAAAAACTGACTGAAACATTCGAATGGGCCTTCGAAACATATCCCATTGTGTTCGCAATGGGGGTAAAACGCTAGGGATGACAGTTGTTGGGTTTGGATTGGAGGTCGTGTCAGAAAACCCTTTTTAAAACCCCCCGGCCAATCAAATTATTTCTTCATAATTTAAATAAAATAAAAAAATCAAAAAAACCACCGTAGCCATCGCGATCGACGGCGGCTAGCTTTCCTCCCTTCCCTTCCATTTTCTGGCGAATCCGTTCACCTTTAGCCCCCACTCCAGTTAAGCTTTTTGAAGCTCTCCCCTCCCTCGTTAAATCCATACCCGTTAGCCTCCATCTCGTCGCTTGTACGAGGAGCAAGACCGCCATGAAGTGGGCCTGCGTCGCACCTCCTAGCACCGCCAGCAAGGGATCGAACCAAGGATGGCGCACCTCGCCGGAAACCCCTTTCGAAGCTCTACAACGCTGCGTAGTATGATCGGCCTCAAGACAAGCGGATTGAGCATAGATTGAAAACCTAGTTTTGAACGACGAAGGAGGTAACAGCTGGTTAATTTTAAATTGATTTTTACACTTTTAAGCGTTGCAAACTTGTAAAAATCATATCTTTTTCGTTTTTTTACGAAATTCAGTGAAACAAGAGACATTGGACTCGTGTGGACGTCTTCTACATTCTAGAAGAGACCGCATATTTTTCTGAGCCTTCTGCTATTTTTGGTGGAGTGGAACCCAATGTTAGATTCCTAATTTATAAACAATATGGAAAACGACGATGTATAAATTATATAGTCGATGTATGAGTTATATAAGCGTTGTACACCTCTTGTATAAGCGTTGTATAAGTTTTACGTTCGATGTATAAGTTATATATGCGTTGTAAAAATTATATATGTGTTGAAATAGAAGTGAAATGCTATATATATATATATATATATATATATATATATATATATATATATATATATATATACGCCCCTCGTCCACAAACCATGGACGATATTTATTGGTTGTGATTGGTGTGAAAATTGATTGGTAGCGAATGGTTGATTGAAATTGTTTGTGGTTGAGATTGATTGATTGTGGTTGAAAAATACCCGTTTGTGGTTGAGAAATATTTGGTTGAAACCACATAGGATTAGTTTGTGGAAATGAAATAAATATACATGCCGCCTGCGTGCGAACTAGATGCATGATTCCCCATTGTCAAAAACCACGAGGTTTTAAGGTAGAGCGAGGAGCCGTACTAGGGACGGTCCCGGTTTTAACTACCCTGCCGTTGTGCTGCCGAAATTTTGAATAATATTCATGTGTTAGAATTATTTTCATTTGTTGAAACTATATTTATTCATTGAACAGAAAACCTTCATGTGTTGAATCGATATTCATTCGTTGAATTGAAATTCATGTGTTGAATGGTATTCGTGTTTTAAATATAAAAATCACCTTTTTATCTATATATACAAACTATAGAAAACCTTCATGTGTTGAATCGATATTCATTAGTTGAATTGAAATTCATGTGTTGAATGGTATTCGTGTTTTAAATATAAAAATCACCTTTTTATCTATATATATAAACTATAGAAAACCTTCATGTGTTGAATCGAAATTCATTTGTTGAATTGAAATTCATGTGTTGAATGGTATTCATATTTTGAAAGAAATTGTTTGATAATAAAAATCCTATTTTATCATCAATATGAACTATATAAAATAATCTTGTTTTGAAATAAATTGTTTTATAATAAAACCCTATTTTTACCACCTATATTAACTATATAAAATAGTCGAGTTTTGAAATAAATTGTTTTACATTAAAAATCACATTTTTATTATATACATGAATTGATAAAAATAGTGAAGTGTTGAAATAGAAGACAATTAGATAAAAATATAATTTTTATCAAATGTATGGAAAGAATATAGCTTTGAAATCGAAGAATCGATATGTATATATATAAATAGAATTGAAATATATCGAATAACGAAGCTGTAGTTTGTATTTTGAAACCGTGATTTCAAACGATTATTGCGGGAGATCCGACCATCGGATTTTCCCAAAACCGCAACCGTTGGGTTCGCTTTGGAAATATCTTTCTAACGGCACCAACTTTGTAAAAATAAAACGGTTTGAGTGTCTGGAATGATTTAATTCAAATCTAAAGAAAAACAACGCCAGAATCGATTATATTTATATATATATAAAAAAATATAATTATATTTAATCGAATAACGACGCTGCAGTTCGTATTTTAAAATCGAAACTTCAAACGATTATATCGGGAGATCCGACCGTCGGAATTTCCCGAAACTGGAACCGTTGGATTCGTTTTGAAAAGATCTTTCTAATGATGTAAATTTTGTGAAGATCCAACGGTTAGATTTTTAGATATGTGTAAATCAAATCTGAAGAAAAACAGCGCCACGGCCGCGTTATGGCCCGAAGCGTCGTTTTGAATAAATTGGCTATTTTAAAATAAATAAAAATAGCAATAAATCATTATAAAATATTATAAACGTTATGGATGAGAAATTTAGAAACTAACTGAAGGTTGGCTAAGTCGAATGGTTTCTTAGGTATTGATCTGATGTTGGTTTCGGCCTTCGGGGTTATTATTTGGGAAATCGTTCTCTTACTGATTGACGGTTAGTGACTAATGAATTGAAATGATGCGTATATATGTTAGGGTTGCACTTGTTTATTATATACGCGAGTTGCTCAGAAAGACCAGGTTTATCCCATTCTGAATAACTGAATCGACAATAAGAAGTCGAAGATGAAGACGGGGGTTGAAGACCGATCTTCACCTCGTTTGGATGGTCACTGAGGTCCTGATTGGGAGGCATCGCGAAATATGGATAATGAGTGGTGATCGTCTAGACGTACGTGGGAATCAATGGATATGCAAGGTATTTAGTGCCTCCGGTTTCGTTCAAACCGAGAACGGACTTGCAAATGGACTGTGTGTCTGACATTGGATTTTATTCTATGTTGATTGATCTCTATTAAATATACATCTGTTTGGCTGCGGAGAATTTATTCTTTTGCTTAACGCCCTTCTCTGAAACGCACGAGCTCAGAGGTTGTATATCGATGGACATCAGTCACATGGCATGAATTGCTAGTGTGGCATACCTAAGTGGCAAATGATCAGGGCTTCTGTTGAAAAGCAAAGTCATGTGGTGATGATCAAAGCACTGCATGTGTGGTGTAGCTTTGTGTATAACGTGAATTCGCGAGCTTCACACCCCGGTATGAACCAAACACGGGGGAAGGACCTCAGGGAGGGCATGCGTTTCTTCCTAGCTAAGAGTTGTGTCGGTGTTTTTACATGGCCTGACATTTTACTTATGTGGATGATGGATAGTGAGGTGCCTCGGATATATCGGTCGATCCAAGACCGATGGAGTCATTCGTTGTCTCATTTACGCCCCATAGGGCGGGGAAACACATTGTTCAGGAATTTTAATCCACATCGGTGGACCGACCCTGTCGCTCCAAGGGGCAGTTGCGGCTGTTCAAGAGGCTCGGGCTAGGCACTCTCGAATTCGCTATGGACAATCTTTTGCCTTGGTTCAGAGCATAAATCCAATTTCCAAATACGAAATCGTGCGGTTTTGATTGTATATATATATGGCGACATGATATATGGTACCCATGCCATCTATGATTGATAGTTATGATTGAATTTTTTTTCAAAACCTATAAACACTAGTAATAATATCAAATGCATTTGTTTTATTCGTATCAAGCATATTTTGGCTATTATAAGGTAAAACTCTATCCTCTGGTTTGCGTTGCATTGTGTGATGGGAACTGAGTCTTATAATGGCTTCATTTTTATAAAAAGCATTGCGATGTTTAAGAGAATTATTTGTTTTAAAGTACTAGCAATCCAATGGAGTAAAGCCGCTCCACGAAAGTGGCGTGGTCCTGTGATTAGCCATATATTAAATGTGTTGAGTAGATTTCTCATACCAGTCCCATGACTGACTCGTAGTTTGTTTCACTTTCAAACTCGTGTGCCCCCTTTTCTACACGGGCAGCCTTGTATTCAGGTTTTAGCTGGCTTTCTCTAGATAGCTGGAGCTGAAGATGGATTCTATCATTTATCTCTTTTTATGTTGTTCAGCTCCTATTGTACATTATGTTTGTTTTTCAACTGTAGACATATATGTATAGCTGAACTGTATTTGTACTAAGTATGATCCTGTATACTGTGTAACTCTGATGATTGGGATTAGTGTATGTCATATATCATCCCAATACCAATGTGGGGTTTTAAAAAATCAAACACAGATTTTATTTGTGCAGTTGGGCGATGTGTAAAATTTATCGTCCCAATCAATATCTGTCAAATGTGTGTATATAAACAAATCGTTCGATTTGTTTATAACTATTTATTTCATTTCCTTTCATATACACGTTAAAAATTCTATTTTTAACTATAAAATATTTTTAACTATATAAATATTTTATTCCATTCCACATCACACAATCAACTACACATCAAAATCAAACAAACAAACAAGCCGTCCATGGTCTGTGGACGACGGGTGTCGGGTGCTACTAAACATCGTCTGCATCCCAGTATATATTTTAAATAGAAAATTAAATTAAAGGTTCGAAGTTCTCACCGACTAGCTAAACCAAACGCCATGACTCTTCATATGTAGAAGTCTTTGCCGTTCTCGACTTTTGTCACTTTCGTTGCCCGTAGCCACTACATAAATAAAAATCACATTTTTAATTCGCTTTATATGGATAAAAATTATATTTTTACATCGCTACTATATAAATAAAAATTCTATTTTTACATCGCTACTATATAGATAAAAATTCTATTTTTACATCGCTACCATATAGATAAAAATTTCATTTTTACATCGCTATATATATAATGAAAATCATATTTTTATTGCTTCTTCATAATTGTAAAAACCGAATTTTTATTGCTACCTTCAACATGAACATCTAATTTTTCTACCATGAAAAATCGTATTTTTCTAATCATATGAACTATATTTTTCTAATTAAAAATAGATCTAAATAAGCATGAAAAATAAAAATAAAAACTTACTGTGAAAATCAATTTTTCTTCTCGGAGGAGGGGGAAATAGTGGTTTCCGTCGACAGCAAGGGGAAGGGGGTGCGCGGGGCCTGCAGAAGATCGGGGGAGGGGGGGCTGCTCGTCGGCGCTCAGGCGAAGGAGGTGGTTGGTGCGACTAGGGGGGAGTAGTTTGGGGTGCGTCTATGGGGAGTTGGTTGTCGCGAGGTGGAAGAGGTCAGGGGGTTCGAGCGGGGGGATTTCCTAGATGGCAGCGCGGGAGGTACGCCGCCGCTGGTGGCCATGGCGGTCTATCTCGATGGGGGGCGACGAGTAGCTAGGGCACGATTTTTATTTTTTATTTTTTCTAATTTTTGATATGAACGGGGGGGGGGGGGGGGGGTCTAACCGTGGTATAGGAGAAAAGGGGTAAGGTTATTTTATATATTTAACTATTTATTTCATTTCAAAAAGTAACCTTTTCAGTCGAACTCCAAATTGAACCCAACTACTGTCGCCCCTATCTATTTACCCCCATTCCGAACACAATGGGATATGTATCGTAAGCTGATTCGATCGTTTCGATCGGTTTTCGTCAAAATCAAAATATAACTCTATATATTGAATTTGAACGCACATTTCAATTTACTGGGGCCACATACTAGCTAGAAAAATTCCCCAAAAATATTTTATAGCTTCGTATTGACGATACGGTCCTAACAAAACTAATTTCATCCAATTCTGAGACCGTTAGAAAAATGGCATTTTTCCAATCGATTAAAATAAACTGAAACTGGTCAAACGCGTTTTCCTTTGCCACGCTCACATATTGATTCGAAAAAATACGAATTTCGGAATTTAGCAATAACTTGACATAACGGATCCAACAAAAATGGTTTCATCGAAAACTGAGGTCGTTTGCAAAATTTCCATTTTTAAGGGCTTTTATATATATTAAAATATATATAAATTCCACAGCGACTTTTCAGAATTTTAAACTGGACATATCTTTCAACTTCTAAGGTGAAATCTCAGTTTCTTACATCCGTTAGAAAGATGTCGTCAAACAGATTCAAATATTTCTTATTTCGCTGTAATCCGATTTATTTTGAATCTTGTACATTCATTTGAAATTAGAGATCGAATTTTTGAACTACCGCGCCATTTTCAATTCCTTTTATAATTATAAATAATTATTTATATTCAAACGACGATCTATATAAATATATACGTTTGAATTCTATTCAAAATAAATTTCTCATCGATATTATTTAAAATAATCCATTTTAAATATTCAAAATTCAATAAAATTGCCAAAATAAATATTTTAAATTGGCTCAGATTTCCGGGTTATTACAAATTTCTGCCAAGCCGATTAGGGGCTGATGACTTTTGAAGGAAATCTGGTGATGGATGGTGTAACACCCCGTACTTTCGGTGAACGTATAAGTAACAAATCAGAGGATAATTAATTTTTAATCAAGGGAAACGGGTTGCTCCATTGCGTTCGTCTCGGAATTCTGCTTGGAAACGAGTCCGAGTTTGCAAGAATCGAAGTCCGTATGAGGGAGATATGACCCTCCGAAGTTTCAGAAATTTTCAGAATCGAAAACAGCTCGAAATTCGAATTCAAACCCAGAAGCGGGCTAGGCGGGAAATTTCCCGCCCAGGACCCAGGTCGACTGGGCAGTCGACCCCCAGACCAGGTCGACTGGGCAGTCGACCTGGGGGTCGACTTCCCTGGTCGAACCCGGTGCGTGTGTGTGCGATTTTGAGGGCTGTGACGTGTTTGGACGGACCTGATGAGTTCTAGGGTTAATCTGAGGGCCTAAATGAGTTCCTACACCTATAAATACATCCTAAGACCTAACCTAATGGATAACAAAACATTCTTACATCAAAATGTTGCTGGACTTCCTCTTGATCATGGTCGCCGTTCTCTAAGCAATTCTCTTAGCCTCCAAACTCAATCAAACTTGAGATTAAAGTTCCTACAACGATTCTACCACAAATTAAAGTTCTTTCTTTAATCCAACCAAGGCAAGTACAGTAATTTTCTGATATAAACGTTAATTCTGATTGTGACATGAATTGTAAATCTGAATCTGAGGTTATATTTGTTCTGTTCTGTTTAGATCTTATTTTGTATCTCTTTCGTCTTTCTGTTTTATAGCCAGGCTACCACGAGCCTGAGCCAATCTCATAAGAGATTAACATACGCTAAAATGTTTGGGACAGTAAAATGAATGATGCATAAATTGGGCATGACCAATAGGTGACTGATTTGAGGAAAGAACATGGACTGTAGCTAGAACGTAAATCTGAGACATATGACTGGACATGTTATATTTATAACATAAAGGGTATTGAACATATGATTTGAGGACACGACATAGAAAGGTATATAATTGTACATAAATATAGACTGTATTGAACATATGACTTGAGATAAAGAGAATATGGTTTAGGTATAAAGATTTACATTAAAGTAGGATATCTATCAAATGTGAATAACACCTAAGTAGGAGATTTTTGAATATATGACATGCATTGAAATCGATGGTTATATTTGGTATAATTTATATGTGAATCTTTTGTACTAGGCAAGTTGAACTAAATTGGGACATGTAAATTATGATCATAATCTGTGACATGTAAATTCAATACAAACGTGGGGTATATGATCATAATGTGAATCATGACAACTATTCAGGCATGCAAACTTAGGCCAAATTTATAATTAGGCAAGATATGTTTGTGAAACTTTAAGGGATGATTAAATCTGTTATATTTGCCTAATTTGCTAGTTCTGCTATATTGGCCTAATCTGCTAGTTCTGTTATATTGCTTAATCTGCTAGTTCTGCTTTACTGCCCAGTCTGCTAGATTTGTTCATCTGCCAAATCTGTCATCTGCTAAGTCTGTTGAAAATGCCAAATCTTCTAAACTAAATCTATTGAGATGCCTAATCTGTTACCTGCTAAGTCTGCTAGTTTGCTTAATCAGCTAAATCCGTTAAGTCGCCTAATCTGAAAAATATGTCATCTGCTATATCTGTTGAGTTGATATAATTAGTCCGCTATTGATATAATCTGAATTGGCTATAGTTATAAATAATTGACATGTATATTAGGCGTGGGTATAAATGGTAAATCATTAATTAATTGGCCGCAAAGATAAACATGGCTAACTCGAGGTTAGAATGAGTTTGCGGCGTAATTCTGCCCAAAACCGCCCGGCATATTCCAATGGTCGCAAACAATAGGTTCTAATGTGAGAAGTTAGTCATAACGTGCTTGAAACCCGAGGTTAGACTCAGTTTCCAACAGAAACTTGCCCGGAACCAACCGGCTTAACCAGTAGCCACAAACTGTCAGTCTAATGTGAGAGGTCTGGGCATTAATATTTAATTAATGAAAATCTGAGATAAGTATAATGTCTAAACCGTTTTGGGTGGGTAAGGTTAAACCAATTGGACCAATGAATCTGATAAACCCGTTTCGTGAGTCTGTAGGCCCAATACAAAGTTAGACAATCTGTAACCGGTTAATCTGTAAGTCTATTAATCTATAACCAGTTAATCTGTAAACCTGTTAATCCGAACATCTGATCCGTTAGTCCAGAAACCTGTTAACTTGATTGTCTGATCTGTGAACTAGTTGATCTAAACTCTATATGTCTGAAACTTGTAAACAAGTTAATCTGAAATCTGTTAGTCTGGGGACACAAGGTTAGGAGGGGAATTACTTGTGTCATTTATTGTTTGGGACCCATATTAGTCAGTAACCCTTTCTGGTATAAAAACTTTGACCCAACAGTAGGTAGGGTCCGGGCACGCTTACTGAACTAATTATAAGTGGTTCATTCTGATAATGGCGAGGGGTGTTGATGGTGCGTTCAAACCGGGTCATGTGCGTGCATGGATCCCGGTCTGCCTCTGAGGATGTAAGACGCCGTGACATCTGTAAATAGGTCTGTGCCAATTGGTTGTCACTTTAGGGAGTGATACACCCTACTATGGGGCCGACACAGGGTATTTATGTATTAGGGAGCCGATCTCTTGGTGTAGGATTTTAGGGTACACTTAGTTCTGTCTGTTTCTATTGGTACCGTCTGTTTCTGTTGGGTGGCAACACCTGTCTGTTTCTGCGTGGTACCGTCTGTCCGGGTGGTAAAGGCCCAATTACTAGTGTACACCTATTTCTACATTCTGTTTCCGTAGGGACTAATCTGTTTCTATTTCTGATCGGGTGGTAAAGGCCCATTATTAGGATTCTGCTTCTGTGGAAACTATTCTGTACCCGTTTCTGTTTTAGTTTAGACATTAGGGTGACACCTAATTATGTTATACTAGTATTAGTGCAGAAGAGTGTAAAGAAATAGCTTATGTCATTATGTTCTTCTGTTATATCCGCTACACCTGTTACTGTTATCCCTCATCCAGTTTTATTTTCATGTCATGTTATTATTATCTGTTCATAACTGAAAATCACTGGACTTGCCAGACTTTTTGTCTGACCCTTGTTGTTTTGCCCCCTTTCTTCCATTTCCCCCTGGTTTTGTAGAAGGGAATACTCTAGCTTGATCCAGATTTCTTCCACTTGAAGTGCTTAAAGTATGGCTTGTCTTCTTTTGTGGGGATTATGATTTTAAACTATGCATTCTGAAGGCTTTTGCACAAGACTGATATTTTGTACTTGAATTCTGATAATGTGATTTGAAAGGATGTAACCAAGCTTATTTCGGTTTCTGTTGAAATAAAGTTATAAATTTTTCAAGTATTGTTTTATCTGTCTTGTAAGTTTCTGTTCTGTTTACTAAAATGCTCCACCAAAGTTAAGGCATTCCCTTTGTGAGTGACCTTAACAGGGGTGCGGTGTTACACTTGGTATCAGAGCTGAAGGTTACCAGATTAGATAGAAGTTTTTGAAAACTATTTTCAAAAAGGTTTTGAAAGGAAGTATTTTCAAAAATAAAGCTTATTTTGAAAAACATAATCCCTAAGAGCCATATATCTTTCCTTCGGTCCTTTTTGTATTGAATCTTTCCTTTTTCGTTTCAGAATGTCTGAAGCATCTGAGATACCAGAGAGTGTTCATGTACCCGGTTGGTTTCGTCAATACCTGGAGGCTAGGACCGCCGCCACAGGTCCAGCAAATGATCCCCCTCCTCCCCCCTCCTCGCGCAATTGCTTTCTCAAAGATCTGTAGAGATTTTAGGGCCATGGGTGGAAAGGATTTCAAGGGAACTGAATCATTCGTAGAAGCGAGGAACTGGCTCAAAGAAACTGAGGATCTATTCGTTATCTTCGAGGTGGACGATAGGTAGAAGGTACAGTTGGCGGTATGGCTGCTCAAAGACGAAGCTTCCTATTGGTGGGAAGTCACTAACGCCGAGAGGCCAGTTGAAACATGGATGGATTTCAGAACAAGGTTTGAGACAAAATTCCTCTCGCAAGCTGAGCGAAGTCTACAACTGGAAAAGTTCTTATCTCTTAAGGAAGGAAGTATGACGGTCAAGGAATACGTCAACCAGTTCAACCAACTGGCTAGGTTCAGATTGGATTTAGTCAACACTCAGCATAAAAAGGCTCTCCGCTTTGTTAAAGGATTGAACGAGCCACTGCACAGCCTAGCCATGACCCATGGGAGCGACTTACGAGAAATTGGTGGACATGGCACTACTACACGAGGAAGACAAGGGCCCGAAAGAGACAAAGAAGGAAGAACCACAGAATAATAAAACATGGCCCAAAAAGGAAACAAAAAGGAAGGATGAGAAGTCTGAAGATAAGAAGGGGAAAAAGTGCTTTACTTGTGGAAGCTCGACTCATCTGAACAAGGATTGCAGAAAAAGGAAGGGCACTTGCTTCAACAGTGGTGAGATGGGACACTTCACTAGGGACTGCCCAAAGAGACGAGGGCAAGGGCAGAACCCACTTCTGCAGGACAGGCGAATGCTCAAGGGACTGGTGGATAGGGTAGAAATAAGAAAATTTAAGTAGAAGGTTTAATTTTCTTATCTGATTTTTGAGTTAAAACTCTTCTGATTCTGGCATTTTGATTCTGTAATCGATACTCTGCACTTTAATACTAGTATTGTTTCTGATTCCGCTCTAGACCCAAATCCATAAGGGTTATGACTCATCTGTTTGTGATTGGGGTTTGAGAGATATTCGTGTCAGGCGTCAAGTAGGACGCATACATTCTGGGATTTATCATGCTTAATTTCCTAAGAATCATTCGGTAATCTTATCTATACCAGTAATCTGAATATTTTTGATAAGGTTAAGATTTCCAGTTTTTTCATTATCTAAAGAGGGTAACCCTCTGGGTGTCAATCTGATGGTTGTTTCGGTCTTCGGGGCCGATACTTAGGACCCATGTCTAATGGGAACCAAGTTTTTTGTTTTATCTGTACTCGCTTCCATCATTCGACTGTATCCTATCGATCGAATCTTCGAACTTTAGGTAAAAACTAATGGGTGTAAACATGTGTTTCAGACATGTTATGTTTGATGGTTGCAAGTGGATGCAAGTGGTTACTAGTGGTTGCTCGTGGATGCATATACACACACTAGGCACTAGATCGGCTCGAAAACACTCTCATACTGCATATGGATGTGTGAGCATTTTTCAATTTTTGTGGATGCAAAATGATTGACTCAGCACATGGATGTTGCATATGACTGAGTGGTTGTGCACTCATATAGAAATGATATGTATCGAGTAGGAAAATTGCATACATGTTGGATTCATGGCACTGGCATAATTCGCATTAAGGAGGTCAACTGAATCAGCGGACTGCCTGATCTTTGCATTAGATAAGGAACATATACACACACTTTTGCATATGTTCATACAAAATTAGAAGTTTCTAAGGACAATGGACGCCAGTGATTGATGATTGAGTAGATGGATGTTGGATGGTAGGACACATTGTTCTTAACTTGAAGATTTCGGGGACGAAATCCTTTAAGGAGGGGAGAATGTAACACCCCATACTTTCTGTGAACGTATAAGTAACAAATCAGAGGATAATTAATTTTTAATCAAGGGAAATGGGTTGCGCCATTGCGTTCGTCTCGGAATTCTGCTTGGAAACGAGTCCGAGTTTGCAAGAATCGGAGTCCGTATGAGGGAGATATGACCCTCCAAAGTTTCAGAAATTTTCAGAATCGAAAACAGCTCGAAATTCGTATTCAAAATTCGAATTCAAACCCACAAGCGGGCAGGGCGGGAAATTTCCCACCCAGGACCCAGGTCGACTGGGGAGTTGATTGGTAGTCGACCCCCCAGACCCAGGTCGACCGGGGAGTCGACTGGGCAGTCGAACACCCAGACCCAGGTCGACTGGGGAGTCGACTGGGCAGTCGACCCCCTAGACCAGGCCGACTGGGCAGTCGACCTGGGGGTCGACCTCCCTAGTCGAACCTGGTGCGTGTGTGTGCAATTTTGAGGGCTGTGACGTGTTTGGATGGACCTGATGAGTTCTAGGGTTAATCTGAGGGCCTAAATGAGTTCCTACACCTATAAATACATCCTAAGACCTAACCTAATGGATAACAAAACATTCTTACATCAAAATGTTTCTGGACTTCCTCTTGATCATGGTCACCGCTCTCTAAGCAATTCTCTTAGCCTCCAAACTCAATCAAACTAGAGATTAAAGCTCCTACAATGATTCTACAACAAATTAAAGTTCTTTCTTTAATCCAACCAAGGCAAGTACATTTATTTTCCGATATAAACGTTAATTCTGATTATGACATGAATTGTAAATCTGAATCTGAGGTTATATCTGTTCTGTTCTGTTTAGATCTTATTTTGTATCTTTTTCCTCTTTCTGTTTTATAGCCAGACTACCACGAGCCTGAGCCAATCTCATAAGAGATTAACATACGGATAAATGTTTGGGACAGTGAAATGGATGATTCATAAATTGGGCATGACCAATAGGTGACTGATTTGAGGAAAGAACATGGACTGTAGCTAGAACGTAAATCTGAGACATATGACTGGACATGTTATATTTATAACATAAAGGATATTGAACATATGATTTGAGGACACGACATAGAAAGGTATATAATTGGACATAAATATAGACTGTATTGAACATATGACTTGAGATAAAGAGAATATGGTTTAGGTATAAAGATTTACATTAAAGTAGGATATCTATCAAATGTGAATAACACCGAAGTAGGAGATTTTTGAATATATGACATGCATTGAAATCGATGGTTATATTTGGTATAATTTATATGTGAATCTTTTGTACTAGGAAAGTTCAACTAAATTGGGACATGTAAATTATGACCATAATCTGTGACATGTAAATTCAATACAAACGTGGGGTATATGAACATAGTGTGAATCATGACAACTATTTAGGCATGCAAACTTAGGCCAAATTTATAATTAGGCAAGATATGTTTGTGAAACTTTAAGGAATGATTAAATCTGTTATATTTTCCTAATTTGCTAATTCTGCTATATTGGCCTAATCTGCTAGTTTTGTTATATTGCTTAATCTGCTAGTTCTGCTTTACTGCCTAGTCTGCTAGATTTGTTCATCTGCCAAATTTATCATCTGCTAAGTCTGTTGAAAATGCCAAATCTGCTAAACTAAATCTGTTGAGATGCCTAATCTGTTACCTCCTAAGTCTGCTAGTTTGCCTAATCAGCTAAATCCGTTAAGTCGCCTAATCTGAAAAATCTGTCATCTGCTATATCTGTTGAGTTGATATAATTAGTCCGCTATTGACGTAATCTGAATTGGCTATAGTTATAAATATTTGACATGTATATTAGGCGTGGGTATAAATGGTAAATCGTTAATTAATTGGCCGCAAAGATAAACATGGCTAACTCGATGTTAGAATGAGTTTGGGCGTAATTCTGCCCGAAACCGCCCGGTATATTCCAGTGGTCGTAAACAATAGGTTCTAATGTGAGAAGTTAGTCATAACGTGCTTGAAACCCGAGGTTAGACTCAGTTTGCGATAGAAACCTTCTCGGAACCAACCAGCTTAACCAGTAGCCGTAAACTGTCAGTCTAATATGAGAGGTCTGGGCATTAATATTTAATTAATGAAAATCTGAGATAAGTATAATGTCTAAAACGTGTTGGGTGGGTAAGATTAAACCAATTGGACCAATGAATCTGATAAACCCGTTTCGTGAGTCTATAGGCCCAATACAAAGTTAGACAATCTGTAACCGGTTAATCTGTAACCAGTTAATCTGTTAATCTATAACCAGTTAACCCGTAAACCTGTTAATTCAAACATCTGATCCATTAGTCCGAAAACCTGTTAACTTGATTGTCTGATATATGAACTAGTTGATCTAAACTTTGTATGTCTGAAACTTGTAAACAAGTTAATCTGAAATCTGTTAGTCTGGGGACACAAGGTTAGGAGGGGAATTACTTGTGTCATCTGTTGTTTGGGACCTATATTAGTCAGTAACCCTTTCTGGTATCAAAACTTTGACCCAACAGTAGGTAGGGTCCGGGCACGCTTACTGAACTAATTATAAGCGGTTCATTCTGATAATGTCGAGGGGTGTTGATTGTGCGTTCCAATCGGGTCATGTGCGTGCATGGATCCCGGTTTGCCGCTGAGGATGTAAGACGCCGTGACATCTGTATATAGGTCTGTGCCAATTGGTTGTCACTTTAGGGAGTGATACACCCTAATGTGGGGCCGACACAGGGTATTTATGTATTAGGGAGCCGATCGCTTGGGGTAGGATTTTAGGGTACACTTAGTTCTGTCTGTTTCTGTTGGTACCGTCTGTTTCTGTTGGGTGGCAACACCTGTCTGTTTCTGCATGGTACCGTCTGTGCGGGTGGTAAAGGCCCAATTACTAGTCTACACCTAATTCTACATTCTGTTTCCGTAGGGATTAATCTGTTTCTGTTTTTGATCGGGTGGTAAAGGCCCATTATTAGCATTCTGCTTCTGTGGAAATTATTCTATACCCGTATCTGTTTCAGTTTAGACATTAGGGAGACACCTAATTCTGTTATACTAGTATTAGTGCAGAGGAGTGTAAAGAAATAGCTTATGTCATTCTGTTCTTCTGTTATATCCGCTACACCTGTTACTGTTATCCCTCATCCAGTTTTATTTTCATGTCATGTTATTATTATCTGTTCATAACTGAAAATCACTGGACTTGCCAGACTTTTTGTCTGACCCTTGTTGTTTCGCCCCCTTTCTTCCGTCTCCCCCCAGGTTATGTAGAAGGGAATACTCTAGCTTGATCCAGATTTCTTCCACTTGAAGTGCTTAAAGTATGGCTTGTCTTCTTCTGTGGGGATTATGATTTTAAACTATGCATTCTGAAGGCTTTTGTACAAGACTGATATTTTGTACTTGAATTCTAATATTGTGATTTGAAAGGATGTAACCAAGCTTATTTCGGTTTCTGTTGAAATAAAGTTATAAAATTTTCAAGTACTGTTTTATCTGTCTTGTAAGTTTCTGTTCTGTTTACTAAAATGCTCCACCAAAGTTAAGGCATTCCCTTTGTGAGTGACCTTAACAGGGGTGGGGTGTTACAGATGGAGATGGATATCGTGAGGTGAGGTTGATTAAAGGGAGGATGAGTGCGTTGGGCTCTTGACATCGTGGAGTTAGGATATCGTGACGGCAAGTAGCAGTTCATAGCTTAAGTGATTTCACAGCAGGTAGATAAAATCAGACGGAGGTGTGGCATTTGGATTGAGTGCAACAATTCATCTTCAGTCCGCTGATATCAGTTTGGAAGCTAATGTCCAAATGGAAAGTCGACAGCCTTACCTCTGATTTACTGATATGATGAACTTACTGAAACCATGGATTAAAAGGTGATGTTTCTTGCCAATTAAATTTATTGATGGTGTTTCAGATTCTTTTGTTAAAGAATCACAATTTTTTTATTGTAAAATTTATGACTCCATTAACCATAATGGGAAGAAAGGAAAGCCAAATAAGAAATTTAAGTAAATGGTTTGAACATTCCTTAGATTGTCATACAGTGTTGGTAAAACAATCTTAAGTTGAATATTGGTTCGAAATATCCAATGATTATTTAACATATATAATTTAATTTAGTTTGTGACATCGAAATACATCAGAAATTATAATGCGTATAATTATTTTACAATAACAGAGTTGAACGCAACGAAGTCCCCTGAATTTGTATGGACGAAGGCTACAATGGAATTTAATTGGAATAAGGCACGGATAAAAATCACGGTGAGTAATTCTCACTCAATTTATTATTTAGATTTTTTTTAGTCGTTAAAAATAATGGTTGGTTGCTTGGATGCATTTAAATATTTTTGTGGATCATTAGCAGATGATCCTATGCGCCCTACGCTAAGATAGTGGATGACCTTCTATATCGCGATATCCTGTCTCGAAGCAGGATGGTATTATTTATGTTGGCTAACGTTTGTGGATGTAGGGAAACATGTTGGAGAGTTCCAACTGGTTCCTCAAAAATATTATTATTTGTTTGTTTCGTATATATTATCTTATATGATGTGTTAGAAAAACCCTTGATTGATAATTTGGTATTTTGGATGTTTGAAATATCACTGGCTCAAAATGTTGATTTATAAAAAAATATCATAAAAAGGATATTTGAGATTTAAATGGGGAAATCTATTTTTAAAAATAGAATTTGAAATTTTAATGAGCTATAGAAAGATATGTACTTGCTTGAATAAATAAAACAAGTATTGAATTTATAAACGGTGTTTATAAATTAAATAATACGGGAAATTGAAGTGATGAATTTATAAATGATATTTATAAAATAATAATGTAGGAAATTGAAGTAAATTTATAAACGGTGTTTATAAATGAAATTGAATGATTTACATTGGATAATCAGGGAATTGAATTGTACTGAATTTATAAACGGGGTTTATAAATGTAGGGGAAAAATTATCATTTGATAATTTGAATATTTAAATTCAAATGTGAATTTAAAAATAGAAATAGGGAAATCGTTTTAAAGAAATAAACGATGGAATTTATTCTGATGTTCAAAATATAAATTGAACTAAAATAAATCCATAAGGATTTATGATTTGAATTCGATTAATTCGAATTTATTTAAATAGAAGTTAAATTGGATATGAAAATAAATTGGGTGTTATATATATAAGTTATTATAAATGGAAATATCCCAAAATAAGATTTCGGGTTTAAATGGATTTCGAAATAGACTTGTTTAAATATAAAACAAGGAAAAATTTATAAAATGGTGTTTATAAATATAATGAATTAATTATCAAGAGATAATTTGAATATTTAAATTCAAATATGAATTTAAAATAGAATTGAAAATAGAATTTGAATGTAGAAAATTCAAATGGAATTTGAATATGGAAAATTCAAATAGAATTGAAAAGATAATTTGAAAATAGAAAGTTGAAATCATTTCGAAATGGTAATGACGAAATATATTATAGAATGTAGATTTTTAAACAGAATAATTTGTAAAAGGAATTGGAATTTAATATAAAACATCGAAGTATAAATAAATTTATTTCCGAGTTAGGAAAAATCGACAATTTTAGAAAATCGGAAATATTATGTTGAATTGGAAAATTTGATTTGATATATATTAAAAAATACTACAATGGAGTTGAATTTATTGTAAACGAAGTTTAAACGTTTTTATATATAAATATAATTAAAACGAACTCGCCGCAGCGCTGTAGTTCGTAAATTTGCGTTTCGAACTTCAATTGAGTATATAGAACTCAAATTAAGTTGGAATTCTTTGAAATAAGAATCGTCAGGACCATTGGAATAATAGTTTTCTAATGAAAGAGAAAAATCTGGATTTCGTCTGATAGATTTCGAGTTATACCAAATTCAAATTTTCAGAAAAGCAGCGCCAAAATCGTTTAAAAACCATAACGGTTTATTTAATTAAATAAAAGGGATTTTTAGGAAATAAAATCCGAATTGCCATTAGAAAAATCCAGACTAGAGATGTAAAATAAGTATGAACTCCAGTGAAGTAAATAAAATGATTTTTGAAACAAAAAAAATAAGATTTTAAATTATTGAATAGAATTAACTAATTAGAAGAAAAATTAGTTAATGAACCTTTGGGTTGAATTGGACAATGGATAAGTGAATGGGGTTTGTAATTGATATTCGAAATCGAATATGGAAATTGAATTGAAAATGGAATTCAAATGGGTTTAAAAGAAAGTAAATATTTGTATTTGAACATGTTATGTTCAAATAAAGAAGTGAAATAGGCAATATAGCTAATTAGAAAATAAATTAGCGAATTATGTTAAGACGAATGGATTGTGTTGAAACCAAATGGGAATATTTGGATGTGTGTTAAACAGGTTTGGAATGAAGTATATGAAGAGCTATAAATTGAGATGCCCGACAAAAAGGTACACATTTAAATTCCATATGAGGTTTTATGCACCAAATCGGCAAGCCGCTTAGCTTTTTAAATTTTTTTTTTGAATGGAAAGGGCCTAGAGAGGCGAGTTGAGGTTTGAACTATTTGTCGGTACAAAGGAAGTTATGGCGAAATTTTCCGAAAATTTAAGGAGTTAGAATATTTTTAAGAAATTTTGATAATTGGAAATCAATGTACCGATATATATAGAATTCGATAAGGAAACGAACTTGAAAATAGAATACTATAAACAAAAAGGAAATATATAATTAAATCTAGTAAAAATTAGAAAGAGAAACGTATACGTATTTTATAAATGAGTAATTGGTTTTTATGGTACTGATTATTCGGGAATAATGGTCTTGTCTGTTTTGAAGTTAAGGATGTTTCCAATCAAGGTCTGAGAGGTAATTTTACCCCAGCTCGATTGATTTCATTTTTAACCGATAAATAGCAAGATCCAGTCTTGAAAATCAATGGTTGAATAAAAGATAGTTGAATGAAATATTTTGGGTTGTTTGTAACGATGTTTTACACAACATTCATTTTAACCCAAGGAAATGGAATTTTGGAAATATAATAAATAAATATTTCCTGAGAATAGAAAACAACAGTCGTGAAAGAGATAAGTAATTGGAATGTTTTCCAATTATAAGTGAAGGATATTTTTCTAAGTACAAAAAATAAAAGAAGGCGATATACAAAAATGTTTTCCAAATAGCATAAGAGGCCAAGATGTTTATTGAAAGTATTTGGTTAACAAATATTGATAAAGAAATGGAGAAATGATTTAATTAATGAAATATTAATTAAGGGGACCAGTGATTGTTTGATGTTTTGAATGGATTTTTGTTTTACTTTGATAGTTAAATAACTGACTATCGAAGTATTTGGCAATATCGTTGTCAATATGGAGAGACCGGTTGGATTGTTATCCGAGAACCACACCGAATTGGCGGTAGCATTGCGAATTAGATTATATGAAGATAATCAAAGATGGAGTAAAGTGCAAGGACTTTTTCTATTAATAGAAATTGTGCCTTTGGTTTCGTTCAGTCCCAGAACGAACGTATATGGACGAATGTCTGACAAAGTATTTCCAATGATCGCATAGGTTGTTCGTACAAATATATATATGGTGGCAGAGAATTTATTCTCCTAGCATAATATCCAGAATATATTTGTGCAAATCATTTAGTGATTAACGGATCTGACAATGTAGCATTCAAAGTGATTGTGCTATCAATGAATGGAAAGTAATCGTAGTCTCAGGCCTCAACAACCGGGAAATGAAAAAAATCGGGTAGGCAGCATGGCTATGTGGGTCGCTCCCATTAGGGTGTATAATCACCTATCTAGAGAAATTCCTTTTACTTCTTTAATCTATCGATGTTGTTCCTATTCGGGAAACGGTTGTTGATCCCAACCGTTGGTGATATACATTCGATACACTCAAGCAAAATGAGTGGTCGGTCATGTGTGAGCTGGGTTGCAAGATGTTCTTGTTGAACTCAGTATATTCCTTGCTAGATATACACTATCGGAAGGTGGTTCCATACCTTGTCATGTTGGAAATCCAATCTCCAATAAGCACCCTGCGGTTTTTGATTTTATGCTATGTATGTGGAGCGTGAGATGCAAGCGTTCTGCTAGATTGTTATTTAATTTATTTAGACACTATTATAATATCACTGGATTTTCATATCAAAGTGTTTTGGGTTATAGTAAGGTAAAAACCGTCCATGTTTATGTGTGGCTGGTCTTACTATTATCCTTTCTTTCGAAAGGATTTTGAAAGTTAAACAAATGGTTGGAGTTTACTCACACCAGTCCCATGACTGACCCAGAGTTTATTTTGTTTATTTTCCCTAAATTCTTGGTTGCCCAAATTTGTACGGGCAGTCAAGTAGTAGGGATTTTTCAGATTCAATAGGCAGAGCTGGAAGCAGGAGGCTTCACCAGTTAGCTATAGACTATCATATTTCCGCTGTGTACTATGCTGTATATGGAAACAGATGTTTATAACCGTTCTAGGAATAACTGTTGTGCTCTGATAATGGTACGCATATACAGTTACTGATTTGTATTTCAAAAGTTATGTTATTTAATATATTTTATTCGTTCCGCTGTGAGATTTGTGTTCTTCGTTATTCCTCTATTCTAACTTTTCTTTCTTTCTATTTCTCATCCTCTAACTTCTTCCTACTAATGATTCGTATTTCTGTGTCATTTAGGTTGGACATGTGGTAAACTCAGAGGTTACGGATTTGCGGGCCGTTTCATCTTAGCATAAAAAATATTCCGGACGCGATGGGACAGGTTTCGTCGAATTACGAAGTTGTTGTAAAAAGTCCTTTATAAATCACAAGCTAAAAAAATCACGTGTTTAAGTTTCCATGATCACAAAATAAATCCAATCAACTTGATGCTTTGAAATTCTACTAGACCTTTTCCTTGTGGATCCAATGAATTTTTTTTCGTTAAAACAGGAGTTCATTTGGCCAGCCGTTTATCCCTTTAAAGTTGCCCCTGTCTAAATTGGCCAAAATAAAATAAACGATTAAATAAAAACAAGGGCGTTTGACACTCCCACGATCACATGGTTAATCGAATTGCTTACAAATTGGAAACATAATAATAACTTTTTAATATAGATCCAATAAAACTCGTTTGGTCGAAATCTGACTCCGTTTGGAAAATGACGTATTTTATTATTTAAATTGTTTGTCGGTTTATAATTAAATTTCGTATGCTCACATATTAACTCCGTTTGGCCCCAAAATTTGCAGCATGCTATGTTTTGACGTTTCAGATCCAAAAAAATTGTTTCATTGCAAAGGGAGGTCATTTGAAAATTGGCCATTTCTAAGGCCTTTAGAATATCGATAAAATATTATTATATTCCCAAATATTTCTATAATATAATAATAAATAATTATTATTATAAATATCCAAACAAAATTATCATATAGTGTCAAATATAAATTAAATAACTCGATATCATAAATTATGAGTTAAACGTTATCAAAATTATATTTAAAACGCTTTTAAATTTATTAAATAAACGTTATCGTTTATTAACGAAATCCATAGCGACTATTTCAAAATTTGATTTGGACAGAACTAACAATCTATAACATGAAATCTGGATTTTTCTCTTCCATATGAAAATTATAATTAACAAGATTCCACCGTATCTTGTTTTACAGAATTCTGACTTAAAACGGATTCGGTATATTCAATTGAAGTTCAGAACTCAATATTATGAACTACCATGCCATTCCAAGCATGTTTTAAATTATATATAAATTAAACGTTCAAACTTCGTTTTTAATAAATGAATTTAATATTAAAATCCATTAATATTCCAAATATAATATTTAAAATAATAAAATAAATTAAGTATTAACTACTAAAAATATGGGACATTACATAACGCGTTTCGGAGGTTCAGGCCCTCCTTCAAGTGCCAAAATTGTTAGCCAATTTTATGGTTTAATACCTCAAAACGATGTATTTCAGCAGAGTCCTTCGATCGGGAAATGATCATGTTAAGCTTGGAGATCATTTCCATAAATTAGTTCTTGTTACATGCTTTTGGTGTCTTTAGAAAGTAAATTCCTATAGAAATTAAGATATAATGATAAGAAATCGCTAAAGCACGGGATGGAAGACCATCGGGAAATAGCTTGAGTTCCCTACATAATTGGTTTCAGTTGATGTTAGCCTACTGGTTCTAATATGAACCTCTTGGTCAGGCCATTGGCCCTCGATGTGGTGACTCGGAATTCTTACCATTCCTATGATAAGTAATCATGTAGCTCTCTTAAATACTCTTTCGATGAGAAAAGCAAATCATATTTTAGTAGTACGAAAGAAGATATTGGGATTATCTTAGAAAACCATCTCTTGGATGTAACTTTATATGGTTTCGTCTTGGCTAACAAAAGTCTTATTGGGTAGTTAAAAAGGGATCTTGGATCCTATCTAAACTAAGCTGTTTTAGGGCACCATCGACATGCGGTATTCATTGTGTTTTGGATGTTCCAATCTCAAAATAGATATAGTTACCTTATTTTGATGCTTACGACCTTTCGTGGACTTCTGGAAGGTGCTTTGGTTAGATCTTTATCTTTCAGGCTTATTTGATGTGAAACCTGCAAAGTTATGACACAACAATAATATGATAATTAAATAATATCGATCTCGTTACCTCAATTGCTAGGCAAAAGCCCTTTACTAATAACTTTTTGGTTACAAACATTTCCCCCAAATCCATTTAGGTATTCAGGTTTACAACTCAAACTTATAGATTCAAGATTAAGACTAAGAAATTAGATCCCGATTCTGAACCCCAAGCCTCGTATATATAGGTACGGATTGGCCCCTCTCTCTTCATATGGGTTTCATCCCAGCTGTTCTACGGAAGCTAATGCGAAGGTTTAGTGAAGGCGCCTCCCACTATCTCTTATAAGAGTGATACGATGCTGCTATAGCTTTTTCCAAGGAGTACTTCGGGACATAAAACCTTGCCTATCTATTGGAAAATTGTGTTAATGGGCTATGGGCATTCCACGCTTCTTTCGGCATCATCTTGCTTTATACATCGAGGACTGCTCGTGATGACAAGGTTGTGAGGGCTTTGGCTTTCTAGTATTCTCCCTTTGGGCGAACCGAAAGGTATAATAAATTAAGACCTACATGCTTGAGGATATCAACTCTAGTGACCGAGCCCTTCTAGTTACGCTGCAAAGGCTTTCTTGGAGGGACAAAACTCTTTGCCTCCTTACTCATGCCTTGAAGTAACAGTTCTGAGGATTATACCTTTTGGGTTTCACCAACTGGGGGTTTTAGTAACACCACGCATTTTTAATTGAATAATGAAACAAAATTTTGAAATTTTTTCAGAATTTGGTCACAAAATTATCATTATTGCATCTGTGGCGATTTTCTGATCAATTTAGACCTATGGTTTGTAGAAAACGGATTTAAAACGAAAAATATATCTTTAAATGAAGTTCCACAACAAATGTGAAAAAAAAAGTTGTAAGAGGAACACAAATAAGAACAGTAGCTATCAATGTTTTTAGTCTTGTGAACAAAAGTTAAGTTAAGTAAGCTGGTAAGACATGCACTTCCCAAGGTGGAGTTCATGAGTTCGAGCCCCGCCAACATCATGTTTTTAATTTTAGAGGGACGGCTAAAGAAATGCATGTTCTAAGTGAAAACATATATAAATGTACATATAAGAAAAATTATATATATAGGTGAGATATATATGTAATGTCCCGTATTTTTGGTAGTCAAATATTTAATTTAATTTATTATTTTAAATATTAATTTAGAATTTTAAATGGATTTAAAATATATATTTCGATTATATAACGAAGTTTGAATGTTAAATTTATATGTATAATATAAATCGCGTTCAAAATCTCATGTCAGTTCATAATATTGGGTTTTGAACTTTAACTGGATATACCAGATCCGATATAAGTCAGATTTTTGTGAAACAAGAAACGTTAGAATCTAATTGATGATAATTTTCATATAAAAGAGAAAAATCCAGATTTCGTGTTATAGATTGTTAGTTATGTCCAATCCAATTTTTAAAATAGTCGCCATGGAAATCGTTATTAAAATACAATATTTATTTATTATATTTAAAAGGATTTTCTATGTAAATTGGATATCGTTAACCCGAAATTGACGATATTGAGTTGTATAATTTATATTTGAAATTGTATCTATATTCTATTGGGATATATATGACAAAAATAATTTATTATTATTTTATTGAATTATTTGAAAATTTAATTAATATTTTATTAATATTATATAAGCGCTAAAAATAGCCATTTTTGCAAATGGTCTCCGTTTACGATGAAATTAGTTTCATTGGAACTGTATTGTCAAATTATTGTAAGAGAATAAAATTTCATGGAAAACGAGTGTCTTATGTAACTTCAGTGGCCAAAAATGCCTTTGTTAATTATTTAGACAATTTAGACAGGGGTAACTTTAAATGAATAAACGACTGGCCAAACAAACTCTAAATTTAACGATACAAGATTCATTGGATCCGTTAGGAAGAGGTCTAGTAAAATGTCAAAGTCTAATTTTTTTTGTAATTATAGGAATTTTAAATGCTTGATTTTTCATCGACATTTATAAAGGGCTTTTCACAAACGACCTCGAAATTCGACGAAACCTGTCCCATTGGGTTCGGAATATTTTTTCATGCTAGGATTACATATTTGTTAGTAAAAAATGAGAGGTTTATGCAGATAATTTGACACATTTCTTCATGCAAAGCATAGTATAATCAAATAATATTAAAACAATCCAAATTCTCTATATATTGGAACGTGGATACCTAATTCTGAAGTCAAAGATTCATATATGGACAACAAAAACAAAACCTGCGCCTCCACTTGAAAATGAACAACGGTAATGCTCTCTTTTTCTCACCAATTATTCTACATCCTTTCACTAATTCAAAATCTTGTCAACAGCAAAAATGTCGGGCTCAATGAGAACTATAATACCAACGGTGATGATGGAGATTGGTGTGACGTGGTGGTCTGTAGTCACTCGAGAATGGCCGGCGTTCGTGGCAATCTTACTGATGGTAGGCATCTCCGAGTTGGTTGATGCTGTAGTTAGAGGCACAGTACGTAGTAGCAGTTGTTGTGGGCGTGTCTGATGGTACTCAGATGGTCTGCTGGAGGAACGGTGATCGGATTTTCCATGCATGCGTATGGGTTCAAAAGTGAACGAAGCAGCTGTATGGAGTAGGGAACCATGAGTTCTCTTTTGGGTGAATGGATGGTGGCGGGCTGATTTTCAAATGCCAAAATAGAAAGAAAAAAAGAGAAAAAAAGAGAGAGAAAGCATGAAGAGGAACAAAAGTGTTCGGCCTGGAATCAGTTAATCAAATAAACAAAGGAGACTGTAGCGTCCTTGGAAACAAACGTGGAATTATACAGCGGCTGTTAACAAATGCTTAGAAATAGCAGTTCAGCCTAAAATCGCTAGGCAGCAGATGCAAGTCGAACCGGAATGAAGAAACTGAAGTCAACCGAAATTTTAAAACAAAAGTAATCACATAAACCTTTATTTTATTTGATTTAATTAAAGGTCATTATTTTAATTGCATAACGTGTGCAAATAGGAAGTTGTCAGTGCCATTTTTCCTTTGCATGGTGAATGGAAACGCAGAACGTAACAGAGGAGAAGGAAAATTAAAAGAAAAAAGGGGTAATTAAAATTAAGTATTAAAATTTAATTATCATTAAGGCTAGTTAATTATAAATTAAATAGTACCGTTGGACTATGCAGGATTGGACAATTATGGATCGTGCGTACTGTATCGTGCATAGTCAAAGAAGCGAAGGAATTTGTGAATTTTCGGCCTAATCTTTCTTTAATAAAGTAATTAGAAATAAATGGTAATAAAAAAGGTAATTATAATTTAATTAAGAAATTAATTGTTTAATATAATTGGAGATGCTTATAATTGTATAGTTCATGCATATGTTAGTAGAATGGAACCAAGCCAGTTATTTTGCAGTCACGGCGACAAGATCAATATCATGGAACTGTTCTGGACAGGATGAAGACGACATAAATTTACAGTTAAATGAAGCGACTGTTTAATTTAACTGTAATTGAATCGTTTCAACAAAAAATCAAAGTGAGTTAAACTCACTATGTTCTCCCGCTTATATTTATATAAGTTGGGTTTTATATGTAATAACCCAGAAAATCCGAGCCAATTTAAAATTTTTATTTGGGCAATTTTAGCGAATTTTGAGTATTTAAAATGAATTATTTTAAATAATAACGACGAGAAATTTATTTTGAATAGAATTAGAATGTATATATTTGTTTGAATTGTCGTTAGAATATAATTATTTATTTTTAATTATAAAGGAACTGAAAATAGCGCGGTAGTTCGAAAATTCGATTTCAAAGTTCAAATGAATGTACAGGATTCAAAATAAACCGAATTTTGGCGAAACCAAAAATATTAGAATCTATTTGAAAATATATTTCCAACGAATCCGAAAAATTGAATTTTCATAGCGGGAATAAAAAGTTATGAACAGTTGAAAATTCAGATTAGCCGCTATGGAATTTTGGCCCTTAAAAATGGAAATTTTGCAAACGGCCTTCGTTTTCGACGAAACCACTTTTGTTGGATCCGGGATGTTAAATTATTGCTAGATTCCAATTTGCATAATTTTCTGAATCAATATGTGAGCGTGGCGAAGTAAAACGTGTTTTGACAGTTTCAGTTAATTTCGATCGACCAAAAAATGACCATTTTTCAAACGGTCTCAGAATTTGACGAAATTAGTTTTGTTAGGACCGTTCGTCAATACGAAACTAGAAAATATTTATCGGGAATTTTTAGAGTCCGTATGTGGCCCCGATAAATTGAAGTGTGCGTTCAAATTCAATATATAGATATATATTTTGATTTTGATGGAAACCGATCGAAATGATCGAATCAGCCTACGATACATATCCCATTGTGTTCTGAATAGGGGTAATTAGCCGTGAACGATAGATGTTGGGTCCAAACGAAAAAGTGACTTTATGGAATTTAAAATAATTATTTATATATATTATTATATACCTTCACCTTTCCCTCCTTTCTCTCCTCTATGTCAAACCCGACAGTTGATAGAAAAAAAGAAAAAAAGGGGGGAAATGCGATCCAATGAGCCGCCACCTCCATGACACGGACTACCCACCGCTGGCCTCAGCAACCATTGTCTCCCCGTCCTCCAACCCTCCACCAAGCTTCGCCATCTCCCCTTCTTCCTCTGGCCTTCCCCGAACCACAAGCCGCCACTAGCCTCGAACCCTAGGCCGCTAGCCCAATGGCACCGCCAGCAGACTGCGGCGAGACCCCTCCCCCTCTCTGATGCCCTCTCTCCCCCTTCCTCGATCTAAACCGCGACGTAGACACCCCTCCTCAGAAGAGACCAATTACAATAAGCTTTATAATTTATAATTTATATTTTTATATGAAATAAAATTTCGATTTATTGTCATAGGGAATAAAGTTTATATTTTTACATGAAATAAAGATTATATTTTATTAAAAAAAAAGAATAGATTTTTAATTTGAAAAGGAATTGGTTTTTAGTTAGAAAAAGTTAAGGTTTTTATTCTTGTAAAGATGCGATTTATTTATGAAGATCGATAAAGATTTGATTTTTAAAACCATGGAGGTTAGATTTTTGCTTGAGAATAAAATAAATTATTATATATATGAAGTAATAATAAAAATATGATTTTTATATTATAGAGATAATAAAAATATGATTTTTATATTATAGTAGTAATAATAATAATATGATTTTTATATTATAGAGATGATAAAAATACGTTTTTTATATTATAGAGATAATAAAAATATGTTTTTTATATTATAGAGATAATAAAAATATGAATTTTATTTTATAGATATAATAAAAATTTGATTTTTATAAGACAGAGAATCTAAAATACGATTTTTATATATGTAGCGAAATAAAAATCTGATTTTTATTATATATATAGTGAGATAAAAATGTGATTTTTAACGTGAACCGCGTGAAACAGATTTCGATGGAACTGACTGGAAGCATAACCGAATCCAGATCGTTATGAAATAAAGAATGGAAGAGTGAAACCAAAGGTGAGAACTTCTCACTTTTAATTTGTTTTCTAGTTGAATATATACTAGGATGCAAAGGTGCTTAGCAGCACCCGACGCCCGTCGTCCACAGACCATGGATGACTTGTTTGTTTGGTTGTGTTTGGATTGATTTGTGTGTGTGAATTTGGTAAGTGATGTGGAATGGAAAATAATATTCATGTGTTGAAATAGAATTAATATATATTTATGTGTTGAAATAAAATAAAATATATTCATGTGTTGAAATAAATCTTCATTTACAAATCAGACCATTTGTTTATGTACACCCATCTGACTGATATTGATTGAGACGACAAATTTTACACATCGCACAACTGCATAAATAAAAATCTGTGTTTGTTGACTTGAAACCCCACACGGGTGTTGGGATGATATTTGGCGTATACTAATCCCAATTATTTAGCTGTATGTCGATCTATTGGTTGACAGACTTTGTAAGCGTTAATTATTTATATTTAATGCTTATGCAGTTGTGTGATGCACTCTGGATGATGGTTGATTATTTGTCGTTGCTATTATATACATGTGTTGTAAGGAATCCATACAATTAACATTATATTGTAATTGATTGGGCCTCATTCCAAGTTGAAAAAAAAAAGAATATTCATGTGTTGAATAAAAGAAAGTTCATGTGTTGAATAAAATATATATTCACGTATTGAATAAAAGAATATTCATGTGTTGAATAAAAGAAAATTCATGTGTTGAATAAAATATATATTCATGTGTTGAATAAAAGAAAATTGATGTATTGAATAAAATATATATTCATGTGTTGAGTAAAAGAATATCCATGTGTTGAAGAAAATATTCATTTGTTGAATAGAATAACGAAGTTATTGAAGTATATAAAGCCGTGTTGATTAGATATGCGCTATTTTGATGTGAACGATATCTATATCGATTTTATTCATTTTTATGATGAATATCGAAAAGGAATTGGTTTCAAAATATAATATTTTGAAAATACTATCATTTATATATCGATGATATTGAATATTCAATTTGATTTGAAATTGGATATGAAGTTGAAATCGTTTTGAAAACGAATTTAAAATGATTTATAAAATGCGTTTTAAAAGGAAATCGACGAAATATATTAAATTTATATATATATATATATATATATATATATATATATAATGGCCTGAATAGAACGCGCTGCGCTGCGGTAGTTCGCAAATTTCGACCATTGACTTCGAATAGACGTTACGGGAGATCTGATCGTCTGATTCTCCTAAAACTGGAACCGTTGGGTTCGTATCGAAAAGTGGTTTCTAACGAATATTAGAGATTTGAAATCTAATGGTTTGATTTGGAATTATGTCCAAATCAAATTTGGAAAAGGTCGTTGTAAGTGCAGTTCGATGGCCATTGATGGAAATCGACTGTACGGGCCTTGATAAAATTATTAAAAATATCAATAATTAGTGTAAAATCATAAGAAATGATTTGGAAAGAATTGGGATGAAAAACTCCAAGTTTGAAAAGATTAAAATAGATTTTTATCGAAATGAACTAGTTTTGAACTAGAATTATAATCCATTTATTTTTGAAAAAAATAAATTGGATTTGAAAAGGGTTTTAAAAGTAACTAGAATTTCCAATAATTGAATTGGAATGGATTTGAATCGAAATTGTCTTTGGAATATTTTGATGTTGGATTTCGTGGTTATACAGATATTGTTATGGAAATTTGAAAGATATATTTATATCATTATTTCCAATACGATATTTCTTGGTCGTAGAATTTGATATTGAATATAAGCCGATATACTTTCTAATCAGAGCCTTGTACTTTGTTGGCTAGCTTTTTGACCAAGCCACCTAGGTTCATTCACAAGAAGAAAGTATGAAACCACATTCCCTAAGTACACGAAAGAACGGATCGCACCATCGACTCGCCCCTCATCGGATCACCCCTTTATCGGATCGCACCACAACGGATCGCCCCCATTTCATCAGCGAAACGACACCTCTATGCGATTCGATCCGTACATGCATTATTGCCTAGTATAGACCGATCCGATCCCCTGATGCACGGCGAAGCCTCTGACCCGTTCAAACACGAGCTAGTCTTCAGCGATCCGAGATGCACGGATCCAGCGACACGTGTCCCTAACCGTCATTTTGACTGATTCTCCTCATTTGCTCGATCCGATTTTCAAGGGGATCGCGACACCTGTCCACAACGGCTAATTTGACTATTTCTTCAATGGCAGCGATGCGATCCGATGTTCTCGGGATTCGTGCCACGTGTTACCACGATCCGCCTGACAAAATCAGCTATAAATAGCCCGGAGTTTGGCATTTTTGAGGATCCTTTTGGCAATATTGAGTACTGAATCCGCCATTATTGTCAAATTACTAGATTACTGAGAGAAATCACAATTGTAAAAGTGAGCTAGAGAGAAATCATTGATTGTACCGACATTCAAAGTATAATCAATAACATATAAAGTGGACGTAGGCTTGTTAATGCCGAACCACTATAAATTCTGTGTGTTTTCTGCTTTTTCTTCATTCTTCAGTTAAACCTCTATAAAAGTCAGAACAATTTGGGTGTTAGGTCCAAATTTTGATCTAACATTTTGGTGCTTTCTTTGAGAGAATAGTCATAGAGCTTCACTATTCAGTTCTTTGAATATTCCAGCGACTCGGATATCATGGCTGGAAAGAGATCTAAGGAAGTACGCTCTTCACGAACCAATGAAACCGCGAATGAAGCAGTTGAAGAAAGTGTGCACGAGCTAGGCAACGAGGGAACTTTGGATCGCGGAGCGCCAGGGGCGAACCGATCCGATGAAGGTACCACGCTCCGAGTCGACGAGACGAACCGAACTGCTGAAGAGGTTGTTACTCGATCCCGTGGTAACTCCTCGAACCCTCCGCGAACCGTGACCACGAATCAATCCCAGGGGGGCGTTGCGAGCCACCGTCCTCGATCCACAGCGATCCGAATTGATGATCAGACTACAACTAGACCTGGAAAGGAGCCTATGGCTCGCTCCAATCGTCCTGGCCCCTCCGCTCGACCTGGCTCAAGCTCTTTGCGTATAATAGAAATTGATGATGATCAATATGACCCTTCTGCTCCCGTTACTGAGGGGGACCTCTCTCGCTTTTCTGAAATGTGGGAAAGGATGTTTGATGAGCTGGCTGCTCAGAGGCAGGAAAGCTCCGTTCTGCGACAGAATTTGACCGCTATGGATAGAAGGCTTGATGATCTCGCAAGGCAAAGGACGCCACTAGTTCGTCCGCTCACCCCAGAATACTCTTCCTCGTCAGAGGAATCGCCGAGACCTCCGCGGCGACCATATGAGAGACCCGAAAACATAGAGCAACTTCGATTTGGAACCCTGCTGTCACGGGAAGAAGAGGCACTGGGTGCAGGGCCCTCAAACCGTAATGTGAACGATCACGCCGCAACTCCCAGAGCTCGAGGTGTGGACAATCCTGTACAGAATAGACTACCTCAGCCTCGTCACCGCGCAAATGCTCATGGCAATAGGGGGCAACGAAGCCCAATCCGAGCCCCGGATTTTGTGACTGCTCCCGAAAGAGAGATTAGAGAACCCCGCCGAGCAAGAAGCACTGACCCTGAACCTTCGCTGACCAGTGCAAATGTTGCAGCTATGATCCATCAAATTCTGGCGGATAGCCGTGGGCAACGGAATGAAGATTGGGGAATCGACCGTAGTCACACCGCTTTCACTGATGACATTCTGGATGCGACTTTCCCGAGGCGTTTCAACATGCCACAGATGAACCGATACGCGGGTAGGTCTGATCCCGTCCAGCATCTGATGAGATATTCTTGGTCAATGACCGCTGCTGCAGCTTCAGACGCTGTCAAGTGCAAAGCATTTCCCATATTCTTGGAGGATGTAGCATTGTTATGGTTTACTCGCTTACCAGCAAGGTCGATTTCTAGCTTCAGGGAGTTGAGTGAAAAGTTCGTAGAACAATTCCGCATCTATGCACAAAAGACAAAGAGTGTGATTGACTTGTTCCTTGTCAAGCAGCGACCAGGCGAGAGTTTGAGGGTGTACCTAGACCGTTTCAACTTGGCCGCTACTGAAGTTAAAGATCCCCATGAGCCAACCGTTGTCGCAGCTCTGATTGATGGAGTAGATAAAGACACTGAATTTGGGAGATACCTGGCAGGCAAGCCACCCCATACTAGAGAGTTATTCTACGAAAAAGCTAACGTACATTTACGCCGAGAAGAAGTATATGCTAACCGAAAGGCAAAAACGACCGATAAGGAGGAAATCCAGAGCAATGTCGCCATTAAGCAGACAAGAGACAGCTCGGGGAAGGTCGAAGTTAATGTCGGAAATCGGAATCAGGGTGGTCGTCAGTCAGGGAATAATGATAATAACAGTAATGGCAACAACCGGAAGAGGAACCGAGGGAACGACTCCCAGAGAAGGACTCGTCCCAGGGCTTTTGAGAGTTATACGCCAATAAATGATACTTTGGAAAATATCTTCATGGACTCGTACAATGTCCTTCAGAATAAGAGGCCACCTCCCAGAGAGTCGATGGAGAAAGAACGCGAAACGGGGAAGTTTTGTCTCTTTCATCAGATTCATGGCCATTCGACAAATGAATGCCGTCACCTAAGAGATGTTGTCGAGTGGCTTCTTCGAGAAGGAAAATTAGATGAATACAGAGTAACGCCCAGAGATAGGGGGCAAGTCGTGCATGCCCCAAATCAGAACCAGAATCAACTTGCTGCCAGGCCAACTGCCCAGCAAAAGGGAAAGGACATCGTTATCAATACCGTAATCGGAGGGCTTTATCTCGCCAAACACAGTTCTAAGGCATTGGATCAATATGTCAATGCGGCCAAGCAACACCTCGAGGTAGGGGAGTGCAGCAACCCTGAGGTCAATGTCCCGGTAAAGCAACAAAAGATGATGTCCGACGATGTCGTTTTCCGCGAACGAGAAAGCATTGGAGTCCATGCTCCGAATGAAGACCCATTTGTAATCACAGTACCTATCGGACCAGCCATTGTTCATAAGGTTTTAGTGGACAACGGGAGTTCCGTAAACATTCTTTTGAAAAGGACGTTCGACCAGATGAACCTTGAAATAAAAGACTTGAAGCCCTATCAAGGATGGATCCGTGGATTTAACGGAGCATCCACCGCTCCAATGGGTTACGTAGAGTTACCAGTTACGCTTGGGGAAGGAGAACGCCAGAGAGTGAGAATCCTTCCCTTCGTGGTTTTGGATGTTGAATCACCCTACAATGCCTTCTTGGGCCGACCGGCCCTCGCAAAGTTTAGAGCCTGTATAGCCCCCTTGTGCTTATTATTGAAATTCCCCATAGAAGCTGGCATTGGTCTTGTCAGAGGAGATCAGGTTGCCGCACGAGCATGTTATGTTGCCGAGCTAAAGTTACTTTGCAATGGAGGGGACATAGAAACCAAGGGCGCTTCTCCCCTTGCAAGGGCGGAGACCTTATAGCAACTAAAGAGGATAACCGTTGGAAAGTCGCCCAGAGAGTTGCCCGAGGATATAGATCCCAGAGAGGACCAAGAATCTGGGGGCAGAATGCCGACTCCCAACGAGACAACTGTGGATGTACCGATCGATGACAGTGACCCAGAGAAGGTCCTTAAGATTGGATCCCAGTTAAGTCCGAATCTCGCTAAAGAACTGACGGATTTCTTAAAAAATAATTTGGATGTATTTGCTTGGACCCACGCAGACATGTGCGGGATATTCCCATCAATCATGAGCCATTCATTAAGCATTAACCCTAAACATCCTCCAGTAAAGCAAAAAAGGCGAATGCTGGGCCCAGAGAGGTCCGCTGCCTTGAAAGAAGAGGTTGGAAAGCTAAAGAGTAATGGATTTATCAGAGACTCGATCTACCCAGACTGGATTTCAAACCCAGTCCTGGTAAAGAAGGCCAACGGGAAGTGGCGAACGTGTATCGACTTCTCGGATTTGAACAAAGCCTGCCCAAAAGATAGTTTTCCGTTACCCCGGATTGTCCAGTTGGTGGACTCGACGGCGGGTCATGAACTTCTCTCATTTATGGATGCTTACTCAGGATATAACCAGATTCCAATGCATGTTCCAGATCAAGAACACACTAGTTTTATCACGGATCTGGGATTATATTGCTATGTAGTGATGCCCTTTGGCTTGAAGAACGCAGGCGCTACATATCAACGTTTAGTCAACAGAATGTTCTATAACTAGATCGGGAAAACAATGGAAGTATACGTCGACGAAATGTTGGTTAAGTCCAAGCAATCCTCCCATCACACTATGGACTTGGCAGAGATGTTCGGCATCCTTCGAAAGTACGGAATGAAACTCAACCCAACAAAATGTTCATTCGGTGTCGCTTCCGGAAAATTCTTGGGGTTCATCGTCAGTTCCCATGGGATTGAGATTAATCCAGACCAGATCGCGGCAATCAGAGATATTCAGGAACCTAGGCAAATTAAGGATGTGCAAAGCCTTGCAGGAAAAGTAGCCACACTAAGCAGATTTATCTCCAGGGCTACGGACAAATGCATCCCATTCTTCGAATTAATAAAGCGGGGAAAACGCCACTTCAAATGGACGCCCGATTGCGTAGAAGCATTTCTGAACTTACTGAGGCACCTGGAGAAACCTCCGATATTATCTAAGCCGATGGATCATGAGGACTTATTCGTTAACTTGGCAGTGTCATCCCACGCGATCAGCTCAGCGTTGGTAAGAGAAGAAGATAAGGTCCAAAGACCTGTGTATTATGTGAGCAAAAAATTGATGGCAGCAAAGCGTAATTATCCAAGGATAGAAAAGTTGGCGTATAGTTTACTGATCGCCTCTAGAAAGCTTCGACATTATTTTTAGGCACATCCCATTACCGTATACACCGATCATCCACTCAAGCAAGTCCTACAGAGACCAGAGGCATCTGGAAGATTACTCAAATGGAACATTGAGTTAAGTCAATTTGATCTGAACTTTCAGCCCAGACGGTCAATTCGAGGGCAAGTGATAGCCGACTTTATAGCAGAGTTTACCGTCCCGGAGGAGGATATAGCAAACGAAGAAGTTGATCCCTCAAAGTTACTTCTCGATCCCAATGCCTGGAAATTGTATACTGATGGTGCTACGAATGACGAAAGATCTGGC
Organism: Allium sativum; assembly: GCA_030737875.1. Taxonomy (NCBI): domain Eukaryota; kingdom Viridiplantae; phylum Streptophyta; class Magnoliopsida; order Asparagales; family Amaryllidaceae; genus Allium; species Allium sativum. Next base: position 873,850,153 of record CM060912.1, on the reverse strand, counting down.
GCTGGAATAGTGCTCGAAACTCCCGAGAAACGAATGATATCCTATGCTATCCGGATGGAATTTCACGCCACCAACAACGACTCCGAATATGAAGCCCTGATAGCCGGACTAAGGATCGCAAAGGAGTTAGAGGTCACAAAGCTGAACATCTTTTGCGACTCCAAGTTAGTTGTGAACCAGGTTACTGGGAAATTCCAAGCTAAAAGTGCAAGATTGATTTTATACTTGAAGAAAGTGAAGGAGTTGCTGAATGATTTTGATCACTACAGCATATCTCACATTCCGCGATCAGAGAATCAACAGGCGGATAAGTTGGCAAAGATGGCTAGTTCCGACAATCCTGAAGAGACCGGGCTAGCCCCCGTTGAAGTACTTCGGTCCCCTAGTATAGATCAAATGGAAATCGTTCTAATACTAGAGACGGAACCAGAAAGGGAGTCGTGGATGACCCCTCTAAAGAATTTCTTGATGAATGGAGTGCTTCCGACCAAGAAGAGCGAGAGGCGTAAAGTAATTCGTAAAGCTGCCCGATATGTTCTGCAAGGCGGAGTTCTTTACCGACAAGGATTTTCGATTCCCCTTCTTCGGTGTATAGCCCACGATGACATCAAGCGTGTGCTGCAGGAGGTACACGAAGGCGAATGCGGCGATCACACTAGAGGGCAAACTTTGGCAAAAAAGGTGTTGCGGCATGGTTATTTCTGGCCTACCATAAACAAGGATGCGGCAAAATTCGCACGACGGTGTGATGCGTGCCAGAGATTTTCAAAAATACCTAGAGCACCTCCTAATCAGTTGAAAACAATGACGAGCCCTTGGCCTTTCGCTATGTGGGGAATTTGTAACACCCCGTATTTCAGTTAATGCTAAAATTCACTAATTGCAGAATAAATAATCTCAGATGTGAGAATTGGGGGAAACGGGCTACGTCATTGCGTTCGTCTCGGAAAAATACGCAGAATAGAGTCCGAAATTTTGTAAATCGGAGTCCGTATGGCCCAGTTAAGGCCCAATGAAGTTTGCAGGAAAATTAAAGCTAAAAACAGATTTAAAAATTCAAATTCAGATTTCAAAATAGAACCAGCGGGGCCAGGCGGGAAAATTCCCGCCCTAACCATGTCGACAGGGCTGTTGACAGGCCTGTCGACAGGGGGGTCGACTTGCCTGTCGACTTGCCTGTCGACACGGCGTGTCGAGCCAGAGGGCTTGGGTGCACCAGATCTGGTTTTCTGGCTAGGGCTGGGCTGGGTTCTAGAGATTTCCTAAATCTAACGGACCTAATCTAACCTAGGGTTAATCCTATGGTCTAAAACAAACCCTAATCCTATAAATACACCCTAATGCAAGCCTAATCCATACTAAAAATAGAAATGATGGCCTCATGCCGCCAAAATCAAACTTGAGAGGAGCCTCCACTAGTTTATGAAGGAAGTTGCAAGCTAATCAACCTCTAATCATCATCTTCTTCATATTTCGCAACTAGTTCTACTTCATAAGTTTGCTAATCTTGGTTTTGGTGAGTTTCCATCACTTTAACATCAATTGCTAAAGTAAGTAGATTGGGTGTAATGAGACTTATGGTCTTGAATGCGGATTAGTGAGTTTGAATCATTTGTAATGATATGCTACTCTATGTTTTCCTATGTTTATGCATGTTTAATAAGTTGGTTTATGCATGTTTAATAAGTTGGTTTATGCATGTTTAACAAGTGGGTTTATGCATGTCTAATAAGTGGGTTTATGCATATTTAATAAGTGGGTTTATGCATGTTTAACAAGTGAGTTATGCAAGTTCATATGCAAGTTATGGGTATGATGTTATGTGTAGGTTGTTATGCAAGTTTATATGCAAGTTATGTATATGCTTAAATGCAAGTTTAACATGATATGCAAGTTATGCATGCTTATGCAAGTATGAGAATGCTTATGCAAGTTATGTGTATGCTTAAATGCATGTTTAACATGTTATGAAAGTATGAGAATGCTTATGCAAGTTATGTGTATGCTTAAATGCATGTTTAACATGTTATGCAAGTTATAAGAATGCTTATATGCAAGTTCAACATGTTATGCAAGATATGTGTATGATAATATGCAAGTTCATATGCAACATGTTATGCAAGTCATGTGCATGATAATATGCAAGTTTGGGTTAAATGTAGTTGGGTTAATATATGCTCATATATGCAAGTTGACATCCTCTTAACCCATGACAAAGTTATATGCTAAGATTTGGTTAAACCCATGATATTTGTGATGGATCTTCCCTTTATTATGTCATGAAATGAGAACGATTTACGTGGGGAACGATGGGGTTAATAAATATGTTAATAAAAGTATGATTGGGTATGATTAAGCATACCATAAAAATAAATTAACATAAGTGGGAATTTACCTATTGAGTTAGGTCTACCCCATGGGAATTTACCTATTGAGTTAGGTCTACCCATGTTATGAAAAACTTGATATTAATTAGGGATAATTAATATGGGGGTGATTAATTAGGTGTAATTAATCAACTAAGACACGAGGTTGGACCCTTTTGTAGCGGAAGTCTGCCCGGAACCGACCGGCCATCCAGCGGCTACAAATGATTGGCCCAATGTGAGAGGTCTTAGTCATAAATTAAATACGTGATTAAAGTAAAGACACGAGGTTAGACCCTTTTTATGACAGAAGTCTGCCCGGAACCAACCGGCATATCCAGCAGTCATAAAAGATGGTCTAATGTGAGAGGTCTTTATGAGATCATGATCTTAATTAATTAATTAAGAAACACTTAACCATATTAGCATGTAGAGGGACATGAGGGGTTAAGTGGGTGCCTTGGGTGGCATGTGGAAATCTAGTGGGTTGCCTTGGGTGGCAATAGAAAATACGATTAGAATACTTAACCAAGTGGAAACATGTAATTAAACATGATTAAAGGGTTAAGTGGGATACACTAGATAAGTGACAAGCTTAGGTGGGTAGCTTGTGGGGGCCCATTTCAACCAATATCCCAAACGTATCTTTGTGGGCTCGACTCTAGTCGGGTGACGGGACACGCATATTGGGCTTGACTATAAGAGGCCAAAACGGGTTAGCGGTGGCAACGCAGGATCAACGGGTTTCATATGCGTGTGTGGACCCGGGCTGGTTGGTAAGTCGTTGTTGCATCGTGTATATATAAAGCCGTGCACCGTTGATATTATCAGGTGGCCACTTTGGGGAATGATACACCCCATTGTGGGACCAGCACGGGTATCTACGGTAGGGAGCCGATCGCTTGGGAGTAGTGGGTACACCTAGTGGAGATAGGGGCAGACGGCACCTATGTAGTGAGCTAGGGGTACGCGAAACTACTGGGTAAATTTTTCTAAGTCCTTGGGTGGGATCAACCTTTAAGTAGGAATGATTGGTGTGGTGCAGTTAGTAATTATCCTTGGGTGGGTGGATGCGTCTTTACAGTTATCTTAGTTTATCCTAAGTCTACCAAGCTGCTTAGTGTAGCCATTCATCCCCAGACATTACCGTAGGTCAAGTTTATGTCTTCTCTGGTTACTTTAATGATTGTATTGTTAAAGTTATAGGACTCGCTCAGACTTATGTCTGACCCCGTTGTTTTTATCTTTTTCCCAACCCTCAGGTCCTACGGTGGATCCTAGCAGTAGTGGAGCTTGATCGGATTGCTGTTCCAGTCTTTAGGCGCTTGGATAGATGTAAAGCTCCAGTTACCCAGTTATCTTTTCTTTTGTCCTGGCTGTTGTATGAGAGAGTGGGATTATGTACTTCTTTATTTTGATGGATATTGTACTTGACTTTTATTTTGGTTTTATGATGTAACCAGACATGTTTACTTCCGCTGTTATGAGATGATGTTTTAAATTTCAAATACTATTTATATCTGTCTTGTTGTAATTTTTCTGTTCTATATTCACTAAAATACTCCACCGATGCTATGGCATTCCCTTAGAGAGTGACCATAGCGGGCGTGGGGTGTTACACGTGGTATCAGAGCAAAGGTTACCAGAACAGATAAAATTTTTAGAAAACTATTTTTATAAAAACATTTTTGGAAGAGATATTTTCAAAAACATGTCTTTAAAGAGAAAAGTTTTTGAAAGAAAAGCATAATCCCCAATAGCCATATCTATATCCTTCGAATTCTCCGTTTTGAATCTTTCCTTTTTCGTTTCAGCATGGCTGAGGATCTTAACTTTCCGGAGGGTGTGACGGTACCAGTATGGTATAGGAGATTGATGGAGGCTAGGGCCACCACTGCGGGTCCAGCAAATGTTCCTCCACCAACCGTAGCACCCGATCTTCCTCCTCCCCCTCCTCCTCGCACGGATACTTTTGCTAAGACTTGCAAGGAATTTAAAGCTATGGTAGGAAAACCTTTTCAAGGATCTGAAACTTTTGTGGAGGCTAGAGATTGGCTTAAGGAGGTGGAAGAGTTGATAGATATCTTTGAGATGGAAGAAGGGAAGAAAGTCAAGTTAGCTGCTTGGTTAATGAAGGGAGAGGCCTCATTCTGGTGGGAGGTCACTAATGGAGAACGCCCCGTTGACTCTTGGGCGGATTTTAGGCAAAGATTTGTGGCAAAGTTTCTCTCAAGGGCGGAGGAAAACTTGTATATGGAAAGATTCTTGACTCTAAAGCAAGGAAATCTCTCAGTGAAGGAATATGTCAACAAGTTTAATCAATTGGCAAGGTTTGGCCTAGACATGGTGAATACACCGGAGAAGAAGGCTTTGAGGTTCGTCAAAGGCTTGAATGAACCGATGCATGGGTTGGCTATGACTCATATCCCTATGGGGGCCACCTTCGAGAAGCTAGTTGACATGGCACTCATGCATGAAGAAGAGAAGGGTCCCAATGCTAATAAGGCACCCGAGAAGAAGGGAGATCAAAAGAGACCTCAGCAACAACAACAAAACAAAGGTGGGAAAGGCAACGGTGGCAAGGGCAAGAAGAAGAAGTGTTTCAATTGTGGGACACCTGGCCACCTAAGCAAGGATTGTCGCAAGAAGAAGAAGACTGGCTGCTTCCACTGTGGCGAAGCAGGGCATCTAGTGAAAGACTGTCCGAAGAAAGGGCAAAGGACGGGATCTACCTCAGGAGGACAGGTGCAAGCTCTTATGGCACCGGGTCAGGCTAGGGGGCAAGTACAGGCTCTCGCGGTCCCACCGATTCAGGAAAGAGGTAGAACTATTTCTGTTGAAAGTCTGGTTTTTCTATTTGATCATCCTGTCCGAACATTGTTTGATTCTGGCGCATCGCATTCGTTTATCTCATCATCATTAGTTGAGTCACTGCACTTAGACACCAGTCTGGTAGATGATCCCTTGGTTGTTTCAAACCCAATTGGGGGCTCCACTTATTTGTCCATGATATGTTTGGGTTTGAAGATTTCTATACTTAGCATTGAGTTTAGATGTGATGCTTTTGTGTTGGGCTTCACGGGCTATGGGTTGATTTTGGGCATGGACTGGTTATCCAGTAATGGTGCTGTTCTTGATTGCGAAAGGAGAGTTGTTAGGCTCATGACCCGCTTGGGTAACACTCTCGAGATCTCTTGTAATCCCATGGATTCTGTTATGCTAAGTTATCTTGAATCGCTTGACGCTTCGGTCGAGAGTTTGCAATCTGTTAGAGTGGTCCGGGAATATTCGGATGTGTTTGAGGAGGTGAAGGGCTTACCTCCGAAGCGGGAGATTGACTTCCGAATATATCTGGTGGATAATGCTAAACCTGTATCTTTACCAGTGCGCCACATGGCTCCTCGTGAGAGGAGGGAACTCCATAAGCAAGTAGGGGAGTTGCTTGAGAAGGGGTTCATAAGACGAAGTATATCGGAGTGGGGTGCTCCAGTAGTTTTTGCTACAAAGGCGGATGGGTCCCTCAGACTTTGTGTAGACTATAGAGAACTCAACAAGCTCACAAAGAAGAATAGACACCCATTGCCGAGGATTGATGATCTTTTCGATCAATTGGTCGGCGCTTCAGTATTTTCTCAGTTGGACTTAGCCACGGGGTTTCATCAGTTGAGAGTGGCTGAGGATAGCATAGACAAGACTGCCTTTAGGACTCCGGATGGTTTCTATGAGTGGCTGGTGATGCCATTTGGGTTGATGAACGCCCCTGCATACTTTGTGGATTTGATGAGTAGGGTGTTCAGGGAGTTCCTTAATAAATTCATTGTGGTCTTTGTGGATGATATCTTAGTATTTTCTAAGAGTGAAGAAGAGCATGCCCTACATCTTGGGGAGGTATTGAAGACCCTTCGAGCACATAGCCTTAAGGCTAAATTCTCTAAATGTCACTTCTGGAGGAAGGAGGTGCGGTTCTTGGGGCACGTGGTCTCCAAGGAAGGGATAGCTGTGGATCCCGCGAAGGTAGTATCAATTCAGGATTGGAAGGTTCCGAAGAATGCTACCGAAGTAAGAAGTTTCTTGGGGTTGGCGGGTTATTATAGGAAGTTTATTAAAGACTTCGCGAAGATATCAGCCCCATTAACCCGCTTAACGAAGAAGAATCTTGTTTTCACATGGGACGTAGATTGTAATGATGCGTTCCGACGGTTAAAGAGAGCTTTAACCACTGCTCCAGTTCTAGTGTTGCCAGATGGGAGCAAGCCATTTGTTGTCTATACCGATGCTTGTGGGACAGGACTAGGCGCAGTCTTAATGCAAGAGGGAAGGGTGATAGCCTATGGTGGAAGGCAGTTGAGAGTGCATGAGAAAAATTACCCTACCCATGATTTAGAGTTGGCCGCTATTGTTTTTGCGCTTAAGATTTGGCGCCATTATCTTCTTGGTGAGAGATTCGAATTGTTCACTGACCACAAATCATTGAAGTACTTGTTTTCTCAGAAGGATTTGAATTTGAGACAGCAAAGGTGGATGGAGTTCTTAGCATCCTATGATTTCAAGATAGCGTATACCCCTGGCAAGGGTAATGTGGTGGCGGATGCCTTGAGCAGAAAAAGGTTGTCCTTGAGTCCATTGTTCGTGGAACAACGAAGCTTGGAATTTATCTCGATGTTTGATTTCAGACCTTCCATTGATTATGTACCCGGTTTGCTAGCTTCCTTGGAGGTTAGACCTACTCTTTTGAGGCGGATTGGAGAAGCACAGAGGGACGACCCACAGTTGGTTGAGTTGGTGGAGAAGCTCATAAGGGGGGAGTCGTCCAGCCATTTGAGTAGGTACACCCTAGACGATAGGGGGTGCTTGCGTAGAGACGGTAGACTTTGTGTACCGCAAGACGAGGGTTTAAGGAAGGTTATTCTTGATGATGCACACCGTTCTAGGATGACCATTCATCCCGGTGGGGACAAGATGTACCAAGACATGAAGAGGGTTTTCTTCTGGGCCAGTATGAAGAAAGATGTGGTCGAGTATGTCGCTCGATGCTTGGTGTGCCAACAAGTGAAGGCGGAGCAAAAGAAACCTGGTGGGTTGCTTCACCCATTGGAAGTTCCGCAATGGAAGTGGGATAGCGTCTCGATGGATTTTATTGACGGGTTACCCAGATCAAGAAAGGGTAATACGGGAATTTGGGTGGTGGTAGACAGACTTACTAAGAGCGCCCATTTCATACCTGTGAAGAGCAAGAGGACCGCTCCATGGCTAGCTTCTGTATATCTTCGAGAGATAGTTCGATTGCATGGGGTACCCTCTAGCATAGTGAGTGATCGAGATCCTATCTTCACTAGCGAGTTCTGGAGAAGTTTGCAAGAAGCAGTGGGGACTCAATTGTGTCTGAGCACCGCATATCATCCTCAGACGGACGGCCAGACTGAGAGGGTGAATCGTGTTCTAGAAGACCTTTTGAGGCTTTGTATCTTAGATTTTGGAGGTACATGGGAAGAGCATCTTCCATTGGTGGAGTTCGCATATAATAACAGCTTTCAGTCCAGTATTGGTATGGCTCCTTTCGAAGTTCTCTATGGAAGGCCTTGTCGATCACCTACATGTTGGTGGGAATCTACGGATAAGATCTTGCTTGGGCCTGATATGGTTAGGGAGACTTCTGAGAAGATTGACTTGATTCGAAGAAGGATGAAAGCAGCGCAGGATAGGCAAAAATCTTATGCGGACAAGAGAAGGACGGATCTTGAGTTTGAAGTCGGGGACATGGTCTTTGTCAAAGTGTCTCCGTTGCGAAATGTGGTACGCTTTGGATATGTTGGGAAGTTAGCACCAAGGTTCGTAGGGCCATTTCCCATTAAGGAAAGAATTGGACGGATGGCATATAGAGTGGAGTTGCCCGACAGACTTAGTGGTGTACATGATGTATTCCATGTGTCCCATTTGAGGAAGTGCTTACATGAGACCGCAGAGGTGGTAGAGCCGAGCTTGCTTAAAGAAGTGGAAGTAGAGCGTGATGCGACTATTCGACGAGCTCCTACCCGCATCCTTGGGTCAGAGACTAGGAAGTTGAGAAACAGAGAGGTTCAACTAGTCAAAGTGCAATGGGGAGAAGAGGAGAGCAACGCAACTTGGGAGACGGAAGCGAAGATGCGTTCATTGTACCCATTTCTTTTTGAGGGTATGTTTTTACTTTCTCCTCTATCGTTGTCTAGTACTTATCTTATCTTTAGTATATCCTCTCGTTAGTACTGATTGACCTTTAGATAGGGTAAACCTATGGTTGAAACATGTGTTTGAGACATGTTATGGTTGATGGATGCAAGTGGATGCAAGTGGTTGCTAGTGGTTGCTCGTGGATGCATATATACACACTCTAGGCACTAGATCGGCTCAATCACTTCATATTGCATATTGCATAAAATTGTGTGTAGGAAGCTATATTTATGGATGTATAATGATTGTGTTATCATATGGATGATGCATTTTGATGAATGATTGTGCACTCATGTAGATATTGTATGTGTCGATAGGGTTCTCTCGCATACATAATGGATGCATGGCACTATCATGGTTTGCATATGTTCATACATTAGATAGGGAACATATACACACACTTTTTGCATATGCTCATACATCATTAGAAACTGTTTAAGGACAATGGATGCCCGTGGTTGATGGTTTGAGTAGATGGTTGTTTGGATGGTAGGATATGCATTCTCCTTAGCTTAGAGATTTCGGGGACGAAATCCTTTAAGGAGGGGAGAATGTAACACCCCGTATTTTAGTTAATGCTAAAATTCACTAATTGCAGAATAAATAATCTCAGATGTGAGAATTGGGGGAAACGGGCTGCGTCATTGCGTTCGTCTCGGAAAAATACGCAGAATAGAGTCCGAAATTTTGTAAATCGGAGTCCGTATGGCCCAGTTAAGGCCCAATGAAGTTTGCAGGAAAATTAAAGCTAAAAACAGATTTAAAAATTCAAATTCAGATTTCAAAATAGAACCAGCGGGGCCAGGCGGGAAAATTCCCGCCCTAACCATGTCGACAGGGCTGTCGACAAACCTGTCGACAGGGGGGTCGACTTGCCTGTCGACACGGCGTGTCGAGCCAGAGGGCTTGGGTGCACCAGATCTGGTTTTCTGGCTAGGGCTGGGCTGGGTTCTAGAGATTTCCTAAATCTAACGGACCTAATCTAACCTAGGGTTAATCCTATGGTCTAAAACACACCCTAATCCTATAAATACACCCTAATGCAAGCCTAATCCATACTAAAAATAGAAATGATGGCCTCATGCCGCCAAAATCAAACTTGAGAGGAGCCTCCACTAGTTTATGGAGGAAGTTGCAAGCTAATCAACCTCTAATCATCATCTTCTTCATATTTCGCAACTAGTTCTACTTCATAAGTTTGCTAATCTTGGTTTTGGTGAGTTTCTATCACTTTAACATCAATTGCTAAAGTAAGTAGATTGGGTGTAATGAGACTTATGGTCTTGAATGCGGATTAGTGAGTTTGAATCATTTGTAATGATATGCTACTCTATGTTTTCCTATGTTTATGCATGTTTAATAAGTTGGTTTATGCATGTTTAATAAGTTGGTTTATGCATGTTTAACAAGTGGGTTTATGCATGTCTAATAAGTGGGTTTATGCATATGTAATAAGTGGGTTTATGCATGTTTAACAAGTGAGTTATGCAAGTTCATATGCAAGTTATGGGTATGATGTTATGTGTAGTTTGTTATGCAAGTTTATATGCAAGTTATGTATATGCTTAAATGCAAGTTTAACATGATATGCAAGTTATGCATGCTTATGCAAGTATGAGAATGCTTATGCAAGTTATGTGTATGCTTAAATGCATGTTTAACACGTTATGCAAGTATGAGAATGCTTATGCAAGTTATGTGTATGCTTAAATGCATGTTTAACATGTTATGCAAGTTATAAGAATGCTTATATGCAAGTTCAACATGTTATGCAAGATATGTGTATGATAATATGCAAGTTCATATGCAACATGTTATGCAAGTCATGTGCATGATAATATGCAAGTTTGGGTTAAATGTAGTTGGGTTAATATATGCTCATATATGCAAGTTGACATCCTCTTAACCCATGACAAAGTTATATGCTAAGATTTGGTTAAACCCATGATATTTGTGATGGATCTTCCCTTTATTATGTCATGAAATGAGAACGATTTACGTGGGGAACGATGGGGTTAATAAATATATTAATAAAAGTATGATTGGGTATGATTAAGCATACCATAAAAATAAATTAACATAAGTGGGAATTTACCTATTGAGTTAGGTCTACCCCATGGGAATTTACCTATTGAGTTAGGTCTACCCATGTTATGAAAAACTTGATATTAATTAGGGATAATTAATATGGGGGTGATTAATTAGGTGTAATTAATCAACTAAGACACGAGGTTGGACCCTTTTGTAGCGGAAGTCTGCCCGGAACCGACCGGCCATCCAGCGGCTACAAATGATTGGCCCAATGTGAGAGGTCTTAGTCATAAATTAAATACGTGATTAAAGTAAAGACACGAGGTTAGACCCTTTTTATGACAGAAGTCTGCCCGGAACCAACCGGCATATCCAGCAGTCATAAAAGATGGTCTAATGTGAGAGGTCTTTATGAGGTCATGATCTTAATTAATTAATTAAGAAACACTTAACCATATTAGCATGTAGAGGGACATGAGGGGTTAAGTGGGTGCCTTGGGTGGCATGTGGAAATCTAGTGGGTTGCCTTGGGTGGCAATAGAAAATACGATTAGAATACTTAACCAAGTGGAAACATGTAATTAAACATGATTAAAGTGTTAAGTGGGATACACTAGATAAGTGACAAGCTTAGGTGGGTAGCTTGTGGGGGCCCATTTCAACCAATATCCCAAACGTATCTTTGTGGGCTCGACTCTAGTCGGGTGACGGGACACGCATATTGGGCTTGACTATAAGAGGCCAAAACGGGTTAGCGGTGGCAACGCAGGATCAACGGGTTTCATATGCGTGTGTGGACCTGGGCTGGTTGGTAAGTCGTTGTTGCATCGTGTATATATAAAGCCGTGCACCGTTGATATTATCAGGTGGCCACTTTGGGGAATGATACACCCCATTGTGGGACCAGCACGGGTATCTACGGTAGGGAGCCGATCGCTTGGGAGTAGTGGGTACACCTAGTGGAGATAGGGGCAGACGGCACCTATGTAGTGAGCTAGGGGTACGCGAAACTACTGGGTAAATTTTTCTAAGTCCTTGGGTGGGATCAACCTTTAAGTAGGAATGACTGGTGTGGTGCAGTTAGTAATTATCCTTGGGTGGGTGGATGCGTCTTTACAGTTATCTTAGTTTATCCTAAGTCTACCAAGCTGCTTAGTGTAGCCATTCATCCCCAGACATTACCGTAGGTCAAGTTTATGTCTTCTCTGGTTACTTTAATGATTGTATTGTTAAAGTTATAGGACTCGCTCAGACTTATGTCTGACCCCGTTGTTTTTATCTTTTTCCCAACCCTCAGGTCCTACGGTGGATCCTAACAGTAGTGGAGCTTGATCGGATTGTTGTTCCAGTCTTTAGGCGCTTGGATAGATGTAAAGCTCCAGTTACCCAGTTATCTTTTCTTTTGTCCTGGCTGTTGTATGAGAGAGTGGGATTATGTACTTCTTTATTTTGATGGATATTGTACTTGACTTTTATTTTGGTTTTATGATGTAACCAGACATGTTTACTTCCGCTGTTATGAGATGATGTTTTAAATTTCAAATACTATTTATATCTGTCTTGTTGTAATTTTTCTGTTCTATATTCACTAAAATACTCCACCGATGCTATGGCATTCCCTTAGAGAGTGACCATAGCGGGGGTGGGGTGTTACAGAATTGATATTATCGGAAGTCTCCCCATAGCTAGGGGCGGAGCAAAGTTCGCTATTGTAGCCGTAGATTATTTCACTAAGTGGGTCGAGGCTGAACCTCTAACTACAATCACAACCAAACGAGTGATCAATTTTATCGTTAGAAACATCATCTGTCGATTTGGGATTCCAAAAATTGTGATAACGGATAACGGAACATAGTTCGATAGCACCGAATTCAGAAATTTCTGCCAAAAATACCACATTGAGAATCGGTACACCTTTGTGGCGCACCCGCAATCGAACGGACAAGTCGAAGCGGCAAAAAAAGTGATTAAGTCCATTCTGAAAAGAAGACTGAAGCGGGCCAGAGCCATGTGGGCTAATGAATTTCCCTTGGCACTATGGGCCTACAGGACAACATATAAATCGGCAACAGGACATACCCCCTTATCCCTTGCTTTTGGAATGGAAGCGATCATCCCGGTTGAGATAAAGGTACCTTCTCACCGGGTGACTTATTACGATCCGATGACCAATAATGAATTGCTCCTTGAGTCCCTGGATATGATCGAAGAAAAGAGGGATGAAGCAGACCTGCGTGCCTTGAGATGCAAACAACAGGTCGCTCTATATTACAACAAAAAGGTTCGAGCCCGAACCTGGGAACCCGGAGACTTGGTTCTGAAACGTGTCTTTCCACCCCCAAATCATATGGGAGAGAAGTGGGAAGGACTGTATTCCATTCTGAGCAAGCTTGATAATGGAACCTTCAAGCTGGCAACCGTAGATGGAAAGGAAATCCCCAGAGTGTGGAATGCCCAACATTTACGGCCATACTTAACATAAGAGTTTCAAATCCGTTCTTTTGCTTTGTTGGAAACCATGTACAAGGCACGACTTGCCTAGAATAGTCTGATTCCTTAAAGCAAAAAATTATAAAGTGGACGCAGGTCATGATTCGACCGAACCACTATAAAAATATTGTGTGTCATTTACCTTTATTGCACCTTTATTTATCTGCCTTTTTAATTTTATGAAATCGCTGTGAATAATCCAACGATCCCAGAAGCATATAATCATAAATGCCTTCCATCAGAATGGAATGTAATCACAAGTCAAAATTCTGAGGATACAATAAAGTAAATTATATCGTTGATAGCGCTCTAACTCTCCAGAGCAGAGAGAGAACATAACGGACATGAAGCCGATGTCCATAAGTCATGGCGGTGTACCATGATCGGAACCGCCTCGACAGAACTCTAACTCTCCAGAGAGAGAGAGTATAAAAGATTCTCCGATTGAGCGCTGAGAAAGGGCTCCTTCCCCGCTGAAGGATCGGGGAGCGAATGAATCGCTGAGCTCGAACTCTTACTCTCCCGAGAGAGAGAGAGAGAGAGCATAAAAGCGTCTCCGATTGAGCGCTGAAAAAGAACTCCTTCCCTGTTGAAGGATCGGGGAGAGAATGAATCGCTGAGCTCGAACTCTAACTCTCCAGAGAGAGAGAGTATAAAAGCGTCTCCGATTGAGCGCTGAGAAAGAGCTCCTTCCCCGCTGAAGGATCGGGGAGCGAATGAATCGCTGAGCTCGAACTCTAACTCTCCAGAGAGAGAGAGAGATTATAAAAGCGTCTCCGATTGAGCGCTGAGAAAGAGCACCTTCCCCGCTGAAGGATCGGGGAGCGAATGAATCGCTGAGCTCGAACTCTAACTCTCCAGAGAGAGAGAGAGTATAAAAGCGTCTCCGATTGAGCGCTGAGAAAGAGCTCCTTCCCCGCTGAAGGATCGGGGAGCGAATGAATCGCTGAGCTCGAACTCTAACTCTCCAGAGAGAGAGAGTATAAAAGCGTTTCCGATTGAGCACTGAAAAAGAACTCCTTCCCCGCTGAAGGATCGGGGAGCGGTTGAATTACTGAGCTCGAACTCTAACTCTCCAGAGAGAGAGAGAGAGTATAAAAGCGTCTTAGAGTAAGCGCTGAGAAAGAACTCCTTCCTTGCTGAAGGAACAAGGACCGACTGAACTATTGAATTTGAACTCTAACCCCGGCAATCGCCAGGAGAGTATAAAGGAGTTTATGTTTAAGCACTGAACAAGGTGCCAGAAATTCAGTACCACAAGAACAGCTATCTTATGAAATTCTCTAAGTACCCCATATTCAGAAATAGGGGGCAACCTGCAAATAATGCAAATCAATCTTTAATAAGCCCTAGTTAAGCGCTACATTAACGATTGATTTGGGGCCATATACGTATACACATGAACTTTAATCCAGCAATGCAACACGAAAATTTTCTTTCTGTTGTTTGACTGGTTTGTAATTATAATTAGATGGTCTATGACTAAACATGGAAAGTTTATTTGAATACAGGTACACAATGATGCAAAAAGAGATAAACTTTCATTTATATACTGCAAGCCTACAAAGTGAAAAACAACCTAGAAAACAAAAGTGAGGGCCAGTCTCATAATTACACTTCCTGGCCAGTGGAAAACCTAAAGACAAATATAAACCAACGACAATATCCTATTTACGCTTTGACCTCTTCTCCTGCTTCTGTTCCTCCATGTTCGCCTTGTCAGCGTCAGATTGATCTCCTTTCTTCCTCTTCCTTTTGTCTATGAGAGGAACATCCGACTCTTCAGAAGATTCCTCTTCCGCCTCCTTTCTCTTCCTTTTATCAGAAAGGGAAGCCGGGAAATCATCAGGATTCACAAAATGAAGCTGTCTACTGATGGATTTGGGCTGGATTTTCAAAATCATCCCAGTTTTGGGATCGAATTCTGTGATAGGGACTATGTCCAAAGGCTCTTGTCCCACCTTCTTTGAAGCCATCTCTTTTTCCTGCCTAGCTTTTCTGCTGGCCAAAGTTTCGTCATCATCGTCTTCGGTCTCTTTGGCGCCAATGATATCCTCCTCATCCTCTACGTGGCGCCCATCCATGTCTTTCAAGGCCTCGATGGTTTCAGCATCCTTGGGGACATCAGCACTAGATGCCAGGACGCTTTTTTCTGCTGTTGTAGCCTCAGTCTGCATCGATATATCAACACTGGCACCTGGCGAGACGACCTCCATCTCCGCCTCTTTCCCTTTCTCAACATCCTTGTCGGCGGGCTCACCACCTGTATTATGAGGAACACATGTTACTAGTTCAATTGGTTGCCCTACCAGGCGACGACAATTCACAATTGCTTTGACGAATTGTGGAGAAAAAAGGGAGATACCTTCCGCAGATCCTCCTTCTTGGGTAGCTGCAGGAGCCCCAACAACTATAGGAGTTAGGCCCAAAGGGATTAGTGGATCATCAGGATGGTACTCCTCAACTCCGGAGGTCTTGGGCTCCACGGCTGAACTCGAACCTTCGTCAGCTTTGCCTTTACCCTTAGCCAGGGCCCTCTCCTTTTCCATTTCCGCTTGAATCAAACGACGACCCTCTGCCAGGTCCTCGGGCTCGTTATCCCTCAAGATGCTCTTCATCAACTCATCTTCATCAATTTCTTCGACTCCCAATCTCTGCTTCTCACCCTCAACAATGGCATCCCATAAATTGGCTAAAGTAACGTGGTAATCCGGGATCCACGAGATGTTGCGGGTTTCGAGGACTTGGCCAAGGAAGTCAAAAATCATCTCATTAAACCCCTCGATATCCTTCTCTCTCTCGAGGAGCTTGTTGTTAGAAGCAGTGGCCATTTCGATGGCACTTTCAACATTTGTTTCGGCGAGAGCTGCCCGTCTCTCCGCATCCGCGACTTGATCATGTAAAATCACCTTTTCCGCTTCAGCCAGAGCTAAGCTTTCTTTCAAACTTGCTTTTTCTGCCTCCCAAGCAGCTCTCTCAGCTTCAAAATGGCCTTGCGCTGTCTTTAACTCAATGTTGGCCATTTTGAGATCTTCAACCTCCTTCTTTAAGGCCATTTTCTCTTGGCTATTGGAGTCAAGTTCCGAATGAAAGCGTTTCTTAGCATTCTCCAACTCGGTCTTATAATTTTCGGCATCTCTCCGCGCTAAGGCGAGTTGGGATTGAGCATCTTCCAGGTCCTTCTCCATCTTTGTCCTGGCCCTTTCGTTGTTATCAAGTTTCTCCTTAGATCTATGGGCTTCTATTCCAAGCGTTCGAATGACTTCTGAAAGGTTAACTGCATGTTTCTTCATCATCTCATACTGCCTGGCTACGTGGCGGATGTGCCCGACAACTTCATTATCCCAGTTCTTAGGGACCGGTTCCAAGGCTGGAACAAACGTCACCCTTTCGAAGAAAATGTCTGGGAATAGTTCCCGCAGATTTTCCAGCCTACCTTGAATCTCGGGACCATGGATGTAATCCCGTGACCCGGGGCAGCCAACTCTGGCTGGCTGGGAGGGACGATTTCACTCCTCTCCTTTTCAGACTCTTTGATTGGATCTTTGCCTTTATCTTTAGATTCGTGATGCCTTTTTGACGACCTGCTATGAGAAGGTGCACTCTTTGGAGGAGTTAACTCTTTAGGAAGTTTCTTTCCTCCTGCAGAAACTACCGGATAGCTGGGGAGCTTGGCGGATGTCGATTTCGGTGGAGACCGGGGTTGCGAGGAAGTCGACTTGTGAGAAGGGCCGCGAGAGCGCTTAGTACCCGGATGAAGACTGGATGTGCCCTCACGAAGAGAACGATAAGAATAAGATCGCCTGCGGGACATCTTTCCTGCAAAAAAGAAAAGAGCATATTAAAACTTTGAATACTGACTATATAAGAGTGCGGGGTCAGATAGTGTGTGTGATTTGTGCATCCCATATAATTCCCCCTAACAGACCCGGGCCTGAAGACAGGCTCATCTGACTAGTTTCTTGTTCTCTAGTTGGAGCGATGGTCTCTACAGAAGCAGGGAAGAATGACTCCCCTTCAAAGTCCCTCTCTGTGTATATATCATCGGGCAGAGGAATTTTGCTCAGCTCGTTGAATAACTGTTCTTCTGTCAAATCGTCAGGAGCAGCGGGTTTGATTGGAGTAGAAACTGGGATTTCCTTGGACTTGTCACCGCGGGCCCCATCCCCTATGTATATGTTCAGGTCCTCATCGTCTTGGATGACTATCGGGGAAGGACTCTTGCGAAATTTAGTTGTTTCTACTGCTTGCGATGTTCCCTCTCCCTCCGTTGGGGGCACGTACTTATACGGTTTGCCGCCAGCGCCAAGTCCAAATCTTATATCCAGAAGATGATGCTTATGAATATTCTCGTCAGTAATGCATTTTTTTATCCTTAGAAAGTCGGATCTACTTTGTAGAAGAATAGACAATCGGTTATTGTATAACGGACCCTCCGTTTTCGGGAAGACGTGATCTGTTTAAAACAAAGAAAAAGGGGGGAGAATGTTAATGCTTCGGCTTCTTGTACAAGATATTCAGTCAAAAGATTAAAGTTTACTTGATTCAAGCCATCTTCTTGAGCATCCGGCCTGTTTCTTTATATAGAACCAATCAGACTTAGGATCCCCTATGTTGCTGTATCCGTCATACAGAACCTTCCTATTCGCCACCGATTCAAAGAAAGAGAAATTTGGGGTTGCCGAGGAGCGATGCTTGAAAAGAAAGAAGAATGTTAAATCTCTAAATGTGAGTTCGGTATGTAGGATCTCCGCGTATGCAACATATAGGGTGTATAGAGATGTGTAGGCGTTAGGACGAAGCTGCATCGGAGCGAGACCCAGTCGCTTTAAAGTCTCGATGACGATTGGAGGAAATGGAGGAATAGCTCCTACCAAGCACGTGGTTCGACTGACTACCATATACCCTTCCGGAGCTAAGTGGGGTCTATCTTCGCTACCTGGTGTCATCACATCATCCCAAGGGATCCCATGTCTCAGGAAGATTCTTTTAAGCTTTATATCATCGAGTTTAGATGCTAAAGAATAAGAAAATTTCTCTATCCTGAGCGCGCCAGGAATCTCGTCGGGAGCTCGCCTGTCTATCTCAGACTCTTCACTAGATGAAGTATTTTCAGACGGATCTGATTCCGTTGCCTCGTATTCAGATCCAGAATCTTCACCTCCTAGGTTAATCGGAGGGATCTCGGGGTTGTATTGCTCAGGAACCTCGGACTCCGTTTCTATAACGGATCTTGAAGAAGATTGATTATCCGACATTACTGTTAGGCGAGAAAACATGAAAAATGAGATTAAAACTACCCGTCCCCCGTGTGTGCAAGTGCCGGTGTGTGTACTTTTGCATGCATTAAAGAAAAGCGTAAAGGCTGATGAGATCGTCAAAATATTGGTCGTTTTATGCTGTTAAGTTATGCACTTGGTCAGTCCAGAATGTTCGTCATGAAGGGTCTAGCCTAACTGTCCATTAGTGTACTGGAATTAAATTGCATGGCTTATTCCACAAATTCTTTGGAGCATTCACTTGTCGGTTCGTGAAAATCCTTTCGGATCGTGGGGTGAGGATCAGATCGTGGTGCGATCACGGGTTCGCGAGGCCAGCCTGGACCAGCAACAGAGGCGCTAACTCCAGGAAGTATTTCGGATCGGATCGCTATAATCTCGTAGCGATCCGTGTCCCCGCCACCTCATCACGATCCGCTGCTTGCTCTTCTCCCATCCTCACAAGCATCTCCACGATCCGATTCACCACTTCACCATTTCCTCCATGATCCGAAGCTCTAGTATCCCCACGAGTCGACCTGGTCATCTCTTCCATCTTCTTCCTCAACTCTCCCCTTCGCACCAGGCACACTCACGTCCATTCTCACAAAATCTTATAAAATCCCGCTGTCCATGCTCTCTAAACTAGTGCGAACACGGTAGAAATTCAAGAGAAATCATCTAGTTACCTTTTTAAAAGTTTGAAATCGGGCAGAAATTTGGAAATCGAGACTAAGGTTTTTTCCTCGGTGAGATAGCGATAGGATATGAAACCGAGAAGAAGGAAGAAAGTGGAGAGGAGGTTCGACTTATATAGGCAAAAGAGCGACCGTTTGTCTCCCCTTTTTTGTCTTATTCGATCCGTGAAATTAGACGGGCCGCAAACCAAAAGCCCACCACGTATCGAAGAGAAGCCCATCTCGTTCCGTTCCGTGAAGAGGTCCAAGTGCTCACCGGAGAACGAGGCGAATGGCTTGCTAACGGACCGCGACTCGAGCACGCGATCCGAATCGATAAATGACCGACAGATCCAGTGATGAAGACTCTGAAAGATCCCAGAAAAGGAATTGTTCACTGATTTGCTTCTCGTTGTGAAAAGACGATTCGATAGCTTCGAAGCATGTTCCATCATCGATAAAACATACTTCGAGGGGGCAAAATGTTGGCTAGCTTTTTGACCAAGCCACCCAGGTTCATTCACAAGAAGAAAGTATGAAACCACATTCCCTAAGTACACGAAAGAACGGATCGCACCATCGACTCGCCCCTCATCGGATCGCCCCTTTATCGGATCGCACCTCAACGGATCGCCCCCATTTCATCAGCGAAACGACACCTCTATGCGATTCGATCCGTACATGCATTATTGCCCAGTATAGACCGATCCGATCCCCTGATGCACGGCGAAGCCTCTGACCCGTTCAAACACGAGCTAGTCTTCAACGATCCGAGATGCACGGATCCAGCGACACGTGTCCCTAACCGTCATTTTGACTGATTCTCCTCATTTGCTCGATCCGATTTTCAAGGGGATCGCGACACCTGTCCACAACGGCTAATTTGACTATTTCTTCAACGGTAGTGATGCGATCCGATGTTCTCGGGATTCGTGCCACGTGTTACCACGATCCGCCTAACAAAATCAGCTATAAATAGCCCGGAGTTTGGCATTTTTGAGGATCCTTTTGGCAATATTGAGTACTGAATCTGCCATTATTGTCAAATTACTAGATTACTGAGAGAAATCACAATTGTAAAAGTGAGCTAGAGAGAAATCATTGATTGTACCGACATTCAAAGTATAATCAATAACATATAAAGTGGACGTAGGCTTGTTAACGCCGAACCACTATAAATTATGTGTGTTTTCTGCTTTTTCTTCGTTCTTCAGTTAAACCTCTATAAAAGTCAGAACAATTTGGGTGTTAGGTCCAAATTTTGATCTAACAGACTTATTATCAAATGGGATTTGGGTTTGTCGTGAATGGTGTCTTCATTAACACTGTTCTTAAAACCAGATGAGAAAAAGATTAAATCTTTTTATTTAGATTTAATGAAATATGCCAATTAAATGATATTTAATTGGAATTGAATTGGAATTGATTTTTTTTGGGTTTATCGTGAACAGTGTTTTAAATAACACTCGTTCTTTAACCCGATAATTAATGTGAATTAGGTTTGTCCTGAACTGTGTTTTTAACGACATTCGTTCTTTAACCCGATTTACAGTGAAATGTGATTTGGAATTTATAAATCTTTTGTTAAGATATAAAGGAGATTTTCCAAAGTAAAGATTTCCAATTTAATAAAATAAATTGGAATGGAATTCGATTTGGTGATAACGAAGTGAATTTCTGTGGAGGAAAACTGCTAATATATATGGAATTTAAAAGGCTTTGCCGTTATTCCATTTATATTATTAGTTAGATATGGAAGTTCAAATGGATTATATACATTGATCTGTTTTCCATGAAAAAACCATTTTTAATGGAATGTGATTTTGGGTTTATCCTGAACCGTTTTTTTAAATGACATTGGTTCTTTAACACAGTTAAAGACAGGATATGGTTTCCCAAGCTAAACAATCATTAATATTGATTTTTTGGGAAGATTAAAACCAAGTGGAGTTTTAATGAATCTTTAATTAGATTGAAATGATCGAGAATGGAGTATCACCAGTTTTGCGCCAGGCGATAGTTAAATCTTTAATTAGATTTGAACGTGAAATGGTAATTGAATTTACCAATAACACCGTGGTGTTAGATATGAAGTATGACCAGTTTTACTTCATGGGATGAATAGGCTGGGGTTGGGAAATTTAACAAATGATTACTTTGGTAAGGTTCGTTAATCCCGACTAGTTTGGATAAACCATAATTTGGTTTGAGTTGAAATCCAAAAGAAGATTAAAGAATAAATTTAAAAGAATTTATCTTTGATAAAATTAATGGGAACCTTTCCCTATAGATGTGTATATCTGTATAAAAGAATATTCTGAATTGGAATGAGGCGTATGTTGTGTTTGTGTAACACTTGTTTATTATATACCTAAGTTATTCAGAAAGATCGGTTTTATCCCATTCTGAATAATTGATTCGACGAGGTGTCGAGGATGAAGATGGTGGTCGAAGACCGGAGGTCTTAACATCGTTTGGATGATTATTGATGATCTTGATTGGGCTGTACACCCAAGAGGAGGGAATCAGTTGGTGATCGTCCAGACGTACTTGGAGATCGATGGATATGCGAAGAATAAGGTTCCCCCGGTTTCGTTCAGACCCAGAACGAACTTGTAAATGGACCGTGTGTCTGACATTGGATTTTATTCTGTGTTGATTGATCTCTATTAAATATACATCTGTTTGGTGGCGGGGAATTTATTCTCTTGCTTAACACTCTTCTCTGAGACGTACGAGCTCAGAGGTTGTATATCGATGGATATCAGTCCCATGGAGTGAATTTCCTGTGTGGCCTGCCAAAGTGACAAATGATCAAGGCTTTTGTCGAAAAACAAAGTCTTTTGGTTGATGATCAAAGCACGACCTATATGGCACAGCTTTGTGTATGGCGTTAATTCGCGAGCCTCACACCCCGGTATGATCTAGAAATGGGAGAGGATCTACGGAGAACATGCGTCTCTTTCTAGTTAGAGGTGGTGTCAGTGACCTACCAGCCCTGACATTTATATAATTTTCACCTGTGTAGTTGTTGGAATGCGAGGCGCCTCGGATATGGAGTCATTTGGCTCATTTACGCCCCATAGGGCAGGGAGACGTATTGTTCGGGGTTTCATTTTAATCCGCTACCTGTGGACCGGCCCTGTGGCTCCTAGGTGCAGTTGCGGCTATAGCCTGAGACACGGACTATAGCGTCTCGAATTCGGTGAGGACTATCTTTTGCCTCGGTTCACAGATGGAAATCCAACTTCCAATACGTGACAATTGCGGTTTTGATTGTATAGCCTAGTATTGGCGACATGGTATAAGGTACCCATGGCGTCTAGGATTGATACATTTATGTTTGAAGTTGTTTTATACACTATGCACTTATAATAGTATCAAATGATTTGTTTTAAATGTACCAAGCATGTTTGACTATTATTAGGGAAAACCCTATCCTCCGGCTTGCGTTGCATTGTATGATGGGACCTAGGTCTTATAATAATTTCATTTTTCCAAAATGCATTGCACTGTTTTGTTATATGCACTGGTAATCTTGGGAGTAAACCCGTTCTGTGTTATACGGTGTGGTCCCTTGATATATCTGATTTAATTTAAAGTTTTAAATAACTGTTTTAGTTCTCACACTAGTCACATGACTGACTTGGAGTTTGTTATTTTTAACCTAAACTCTGGATGCCCTTATTTTGACACGGGCAGCTAGTAGTTTTGGTTTTGCAGATTTATATTCACAGGATCCTGGTTTACAGCTGAAATGACATCCGGAAAGCTTTGTATCCGTATATCTCCTTCAGTTGTGTTTTGTATTATTTTCCGCTTCTATGTAATGTATTGTAATCTATGATAATTTTTCTGATGTACAATATTTATTTGTACTCTGTATATTCTTGTATTCTGACTGAATTGTTGTGATAAGCAATGAAATGTTCTTCTGTTTGTATTCTGATTTGTCTTGTCCTCACGGTAATTCGTCCTTTCTCTTCTCTTCGGAGATAGGAGATGTTCGGGTCGCTTCATTTGGTATCAGAGCTTGGGTTTTTAAAGCTCGAGAACAAGACACTTTGGAACCGAACGAAAGAATTCATCAGAAATTGGATTAGTAATATCCAATAAGAATAACTCGTTAGAGATAGGATCAGTAGTATCCAAGAACGAGTGTAAAGAGTGTTGTTTTGAGAAATAAAGATGAAAACAAATTTTTTTTTTTTGAAAATTTTAATCAATTATTCGTATTTGAATATTATTTTTATATTGATTTGGACAATCAAGTATATAAAGATTTTGTGTATATGTTTGATCCACGTGTATATGAAGTTTTAATATACTGGATAGATATAGTATCACACTCCAGTCGCTCGGAGACGATTTTGATGATAGTCTAGACATAATCAGCATTAGTGTTCGAGTTTTGAAAGTGGGATTTCTATATTATTCCAATTGACTGGTTTGAGAACCAAAACTAGATAGGGCTTATTGTTGTGATTTTGCATCAAAAATCTGATTTTTTGACTGTATATCAAAATTATATGTTTGAAATGATAATCAACTAATTGATTGATGGTTGTGTTGTATGATTATTTATTTAAATCAACATGTGAAAGAATGGTACATATAACCAAATTGTATCAAATATTGAACTGTATTGAAAATTGTTTGGAATTGCATACATGTACATATATATGTGTGAACAGGTCATAGCATGGAGGCTAGAGAAGAGGAATAAAATTGTTTGCCCGACAAATAGGTACATGTTTATTGTATTTCTTGGGGTTTTTGATGATTTTATGAGCCGCTTGGCTGTTTCTTTTTCTTTTTGGATTGGAGAGGCCTGTATGGAAATTTCGGGATTTTCCCGGTGCTCCCATGCAGGGGAGGTTATGGCGAAATTTTTCAAAAATTTAGGGTGTTAGCCAAATTTTTGAAAAATTTGAAAAGTTCTTAGAAACTGAAAAGTTGAAGAACATAGGCCATAATGAAAATAATGAAAGTTGAGTTGATTAGTTAAACAACTTTCAGCTTCGTTCCTTTTTGGGGATGAAAAGTTTTAAGTGGGGGAGATTGCAATAACCCGGAAAATCCAAGCCAATTTAAAATTTTTATTTTGGCAATTTTAGCGAAATTTGAGTATTTAAAATGAATTATTTTAAATAATAACAATGAGAAATTTATTTTGAATAGAATTAGAATGTATATATTTTTTTGAGTCGTCGTTAGAATATAATTATTTATTTTTAATTATAAAAGGAATTAAAAATAGCACGGTAGTTCGAAAATTCAATTTCAAAGTTCAAATGAATGTATATGATTCAAAATAAGCCGGATTTTGGCGAAACCAAAAATATTAGAATCTATTTGGAAATATCTTTCCAACGAATCCAAAAAATTGAATTTTCATAGCGGGAATAAAAAGTCATGCCTATTTGAAAATTCAGATTAGTCGTTATGGAATTTTGGCCCTTATCAATGGAAATTTTGCAAACGGCCTTCATTTTCGACGAAATCACTTTTGTTGGATCCGAGATGTCAAATTATTGCTAGATTCCAATTTGCATAATTTTCCGAATCAATATGTGAGCGTGGCGAAGTAAAACGTGTTTTGATAGTTTCAATCAATTTCGATCGACCAGATAATGACCATTTTTCAAATGGCCTCATAATTTGACGAAATTAGTTTTGTTAGGACCGTACCGTCAATAAGAAACTAGAAAATATTTCTCGGGAATTTTTAGAGTCCGTATGTGGCCCCGGTAAATTGAAGTGTGCATTCAAATTCAATATATAGATATATATTTTGATTTTGATGGAAACTGATCGAAACGATCGAATCAGCTTACGATACATATCCCATTGTGTTCGGAATGAGGTAATTAGCTATGGACGACAGTCGTTGGGTTCGATTTGGGGTCCGAACGAAAAAGTGACTTTATGGAATTTAAAATATTTATTTATATATATTATTATATACCTTCACCTTTCCCTCCTCTCTCTCCTCTAAGTCAAACCTGACAGTTGAAAGAATAAAAGGAAAAAGGGAAAAAACGCGATCCAATGCACCGCCCACCGCTGGCCTCAGCAACAACCATATCCCCGTCCTCCAACCCTCCACCAAGCTTCGCCCTCTCCCCTTCTTCCTCTGGCCTTCCCCGAACCACAAACCGCCACTAGCCCCAAACCCTAGGCCGCTAGCCCCATGGCGCCGCAAACAGACCACGGCGAGACCCCACCCCCTCTCCGATGCCCTCTCTCCCCCTTTCTCGACCTAAACCGCGACGTAGACACCCCCTCCTTAGAAGAAACCAATTACAGTAAGTTTTATAATTTATATTTTTATATGAAATAAAATTTCGATTTATTGTCATAGGAAGTAAAGTTTATATTTTTACATGAAATAAAGATTATATTTTATAAAAAAAAGAATAGATTTTTAATTTGAAAAAGAATTGGTTTTTAATTAGAAAAAGTTATGGTTTTTATTTATGTAAAGGTGCGATTTTTTATTTATTTATGAAGATCGATAAAGATTTGATTTTTAAAACCATGGAGGTTAGATTTTTGTTTGAGAAAAAAATTAATTATTATATATACGAAGTAGTAATAAAAATATGATTTTTATATTATAGAGATAATAAAAATATGATTTTTATATTACAGTAATAATAAAAATAAGATTTTTATATAATAGAGATAATAAAAATATGATTTTTATATTATAGTAATAATAAAAATATGATTTTTATATTGTAGAGATAATAAAAATATGATTTTTATATTGTAGAGATAATAAAAATATGATTTTTATATTATAGAGATAATAAAAATATGATTTTTATAAGACAGAGAATATAAAATATGATTTGTATATATGTATCGAAATAAAAATCTGATTTTTATTATATATATAGTGAGATAAAAATGTGTTTTTTAACTTGAACCGCGTGAAACAGATTTCGATGGAACTGACTGGAAGCAAAACCGAATCCAGATCGTTATGAAATAAAGAATGGAGGAGTGGAAACCAAAGGTGAGAATTTCTCACTTTTAATTTGTTTTCTAGTTGAAATATATATTAGCATGTAGACGGTGCTTAGCAGCACCCGACACCCGTCGTCCATAGACCATGGACGACTTGTTTGTCTGGTTATGTTTTGATTGATCTGTGTGTGTGAATTTGGAAAGTGATGTGGAATGGAAAATAATATTCCTGTGTTGAAATAGAATTAATATATATTCATGTGTTGAAATAAAATAAAAGATATTCATGTGTTGAAATAAATCTTCGTTTACTAATCAGATTATTTGTTTATGTACACCCATTTGACTGATATTGATTGGGAAGATAAATTTTACACATCGCCCAATTGTACAAATAAAAATCTGTGTTTGTTGATTTGAAACCCCATACGGGTGTTGGGATGATATTTGGCGTACACTTATCTTAATTATTTAGCTGTATCTCGATCAATTAGTTGACAGACCACGTAAGCGTTAATTATTTATATTTAATGCTTATGCAGTTGTGTGATGCACTCTGTATGATGGTTGATTATTTAACGTTGCTATTATATACATGTGTTTTAGGGAATCCATATAATTAACATTATATGGTAATTGATTGGGCCTCATTCCAAGTTGGAAAAAAAGAATATTCATGTGTTGAATAAAGGAAATTCATGTGCTGAATAAAATATGTATTCATGTATTGAATAAAAGAATATTCATGTGTTGAATAAAAGAAAATTCATGTGTTGAATAAAATATAAATTCATGTGTTGAATAAAAGAAAATTCATATGTTGAATAAAATATATATTCTTGTGTTGAATAAAAGAATATTCATGTGTTGAAGAAAATAGTCATTTGTTGAATAGAATAACGAAGTCATTGAAATATATAAAGCTGTGTTGATTAGATATGCGCCATTTTGACGTGAATGATATCTATATCGATTTTATTCATTTTTATGATGAATATCGAAAAGGAATTGATTTCAAAATATAATATTTAGAAAATACTATCATTTGTATATCGATGATATTGAATATTCAATTTTGATTTGAAATTGAATATGAAGTTGAAATCGTTTTGAAAACGAATTTAAAACGATTTATAAAATGCGTTTTAAAAGGAAATCGACGATATATATATATATATATATATATATATATATATATATATATATATAATGGCCTTAATAGAACGCGCCGCGCTGCGGCAGTTCGCGAATTTCAACCATTGACTTTGAATGGACGTTACGGGAGACCCGACCATCAGATTCTCCTAAAACTAGAACCGTTGGGTTCGTATCGAACAAAGATTTCTAATGAATATTAGAGATTTGAAATCTAATGGTTGGATTTGGAATTATGACTAAATCAAATTTGGAAAAGGTCGCTGTAAGCGCAGTTCGATGGCCGTTGATGGAAATCGACTGTACAGGCCTTGATAAAATTATTAAAAATATCAATAATAAGTGTAAAATCATAAGAAATGATTTGGAAAGAATTGGGATGAAATACTCCAAATTTGAAAAGATAAAAATAGATTTTTATCGATATGTACTAGTTTTGAACTAGAATTATAATCCATTTATTTTTGAAAAAAATAAATTGGATTTGAAAAGGGTTTTAAAAGTAACTAGAATTTCCAATAATTGAATTGGAATGGATTTGAATTGAAATTGTATTTGGAATATTTCGATGTTGGATTTCGTGATTATACAGATATTGTTATGGAAATTTGAAAGATATAGTTATATCGATATTTCCAATACGATATTTGTTGGTCGTAGAATTTGATATTCAAAATAAGGCGATATATTTTCTATTCAAAGCCTTGTATTTAATATCAAAAGGGATTTGGGTTTGTCGTGAATGGTGTCTTCATTAACGCTGTTCTTAAACCCAGTTGAGAAAAAGATTAAATCTTTTTATTTAATTTTAATGAAATGTGCCAATTAAATGATATTTAATTGGAATTGAATTAGAATTGATTTTTTGGGTTTATCGTGAACGGTGTTTTAAATAACACTCATTCTTTAACCCGATAATTAATGTAATTGGGTTTGTTGTGAACTGTGTTTTTAACGACACTCGTTATTTAACCCGATTTACAGTGAAATATGATTTGGAATTTATAAATATTTTGTTAAGATTTAAAGGAGATTTTCCAAAGTAAATTTTACCAATTTAATAAAATAAATTGGAATGGAATGGAATTCGATTTGGTGATAATCGAAGTGAATTTCTGTGGAGGAAGACTGCTAATATATATGGAATTTAAAAGGCTTTGCCGTTATTCTATTTATATTATTAGTTAGATATGGAAGTTCATATCGATTATACACATTGATCTGTTTTCCATGAAAATTCCATTTTTAATGGAATGTGATTTTGGGCTTATCCTGAACCGTGTTTTTAAATGACATTGGTTCTTTAACCCAGTTAATGACAGGATATGGTTTCCTAAGTTAAACAATCATTAATATTGATTTTTGGGAAGATTAAAACCAAGTGGAGTTTTAATGAATCTTTAACTAGATTGAAATGATCGAGAATGGAGTATCACCAGTTTTGCTCCAGGCGATAGTTAAATCTTTAATTAGATTTGAAAGTGAAATGGTAATTGAAATTACCGATAACACCGTGGTGTTAGATATGAAGTATGACCAGTTTTACTTCATGGGATGAATAGGTTGGGGTTGGGAAATTTAACAAATGATTACTTCGGTAAGGTTCGTTAATCCCGACTAATTTGGATAAACCATAATTTGGTTTTAATTGAAATCCAAAAGAAGTTTAAAGAATAAATTTAAAAGAATTTATCTTTGATAAAATTAATGGGAACCTTTCTTTATAGATGTGAATATTTGAATAAAAGAATATTCTTAATTGGAATGAGGCGTATGTTGTGTTTGTGTAACACTTGTTTATTATATACGCGAGTTATTCAGAAAGATCGGGTTTATCCCATTCTAAATAACTGATTCGACGAGGTGTCGAGGATGAAAACGGTGGTCGAAGACCAGAGGTCTTCACATCGTTTGGATGATTATTGATGATCTTGATTGGGTTGTACGCCCAAGAGGAGGGAATTAGTTGGTGATTGTCCAGACGTACTTAGAGATCGATGGATATACGAGGAATAAGGTTCCTCCGGTTTCGTTCAGACCCAGAACGAACTTGTAAATGGACTGTGTGTCCGACATTGGAGTTTATTCTGTGTTGATTGATCTCTATTAAATATACATCTGTTTGGTGGAGGAGAATTTATTCTCTTGCTTAACACCCTTCTCTGAGACGTACGAGCTCCGAGGTTGTATATCGATGAACATCAGTCAACATGGAGTGAATTGCCTGTGCGGCATGCCTAAGTGGCAAATGATCAAGGCTTTTGTTGAAAAGCAAAGTCTTGTGGTTGATGATCAAAGCACGGCCTATGTGGAACAACTTTGTGTAAGGCGTTAGTTCGCAAGCCTCACACCCCGATATGAACCAGAAACGGGAGAGGACCCAGGGAGAACATGCGTCTCTTTCTAGTTAGAGGTAGTGTCAGTGACCTACCAGCCCTGACATTTATATTTTTTCACCTGTGTGATTGTTGGAATGCGAGGCGCCTCGTATATGGAGTCATTTGGCTCATTTATGCCCCATAGGGCGGGGAGACGTATTGTTCAGGGTTTCGTTTTAATCCGCTACATGTGGACCGACCCTGTGGCTCCTAGGTGCAGTTGCGGCTATAGCCTGAGACATAGATCTAAGCATCTCGAATTCGGTGAGGACAATCTTTTGCCTCGGTTCACGGATGGAAATCCAACTTCCAAAACGTGACAATTGCAGTTTTGATTTGTCACGTTTTATACGCTATGCACTTATAATAGTATCAAATGATTTGTTTTAATGGTGCCAAGCATGTTTGGCTATTATAAGGGAAAATCCTATCCTCCGGTTTGCGCTGCATTATGTGATGGGACCTGGGTCTTATAATAGCTTCATTTTTCCAAAAAGCATTGCAGTGTTTTGTTATATGCACTGGT
The DNA here is from genome assembly GCA_030737875.1 of Allium sativum. Classification (NCBI taxonomy): domain Eukaryota; kingdom Viridiplantae; phylum Streptophyta; class Magnoliopsida; order Asparagales; family Amaryllidaceae; genus Allium; species Allium sativum. The sequence goes on along the minus strand of CM060912.1, from coordinate 873,820,090 downwards.
ATTCTTGGGAGGAAACCCGTTCCGTGTTATACGGCATGGTCCCTTGATATATCTGATTTAAAGTAAAGTTTTAAATAACTGTTTTAGTTCTCACACCAGTCACATGACTGACCTGGAGTTTATTGTTTTTAACCTAAACTTTGGGTGCCTTTATTTTGACACGGGAAGCTAGTAGTTTTGGTTTTGCAGATTTATATTCACAGGATCCTGGTTTACAGCTGGAATGATATCCGGAAAGCTCTGTATCCATATATCTCCTTCAGTTGTGTTTTGTATTATTTTCCGCTGCTATGTAATGTATTGTAATATTTGATAATTTTTCTGATGTATAATATTTATTCGTACTCTGTATATTCTTGTATTCTGATGGAATTGTTGTAATAAGCAATGAAATGTTCTTCTATTTGCATTCTGATTCGTCTTGTCCTCACGGTAATTCGTCCTTTCTCTTCTCGTCGGAGATTGGGGAAGTTCGGGTCGCTTCATTATAATTGTGTGCTATGATTGTTAATAATTACTATGGTTGCTAATGATTGACTGTCTGTTAAATATATATATATATATATATATATATATATGTTGAACCAATGAAATTAAAGTTGTTTAATGTCAGTGAAAAACCAAATCCTTATTTTGACAATTGGTCCCAATTAAGGTAACTTACCTTATTGTTCATGTTTATGAAATAAACATGTTTAATATTATGAATTGTTTGAACTGTCATGGTTGTTTGAAATAAATTGGTTGATACTGAATTGTCGTTATTGATTGTTATGAAAACCAATATTTAAATCAAATTGAATGATATTATTTGTGATAACATACTTGGTTGTAGGGAAGAACATGTTGGAGGGATTCAACGGGATTCCTCAAATATATTAGTTTTTTTTTCTTCATATTATCACAATATGAACTGTTCTGATTGAATGATTGGTTTGATTGTGATCATTGACTGAAAATTCAATGTTTTTTTTAAAACCAATGGATGATATTGGTTAAGTAATTGGCAGTATATGGCCTAGAAATCAATCGTTTTCCCAAATATTGATTTACCGTCAGGTAAACCGACAGTACTGAAGTTTTAAAAGTATATTTTTATAACTAAAGAGAGACTTTGAATTTTTTTGAATAAAAGTTATTTAAAGGAAATTAATATTTATTATTTAAGTTAATAAGTGATTATTAAATGATTTTATAAAGCAAATTCTGATATTAATCAAATGTATAAACGAATGAGCAGAAATTAACTTAACATGTAAGATTTGGATAATTGTTTATAAGAAACCATTAAGTGGAATTATTTAACTTAATTTTCTTATTAATTAATTTAAAGTGAGAGCTAATTGAATTCGATTGACGATACAACCGTATTTTCGGCTGACTAAGTCAACCATTTTTAATTGTGAATAATTATTAAATTATTTGTTTGAATTAATTTAATAAAATAGTTTAACAAATATTTGTTTTAATTTTGATAAGACTTTAAAAAGGAATTTACTATTTATTTAGTTTAACTACTATTACAGTAGTTAATGATGAAATAAATTATTATTTTTATTAATAATAATTTAAGAGATTACTTTTTAATTGGAATTCATTTAAATGGTAATCGAAGTTGAAATAAAATGTAATTGAATTGTGAAAGGAGTTTACGAATGGATTTTATATTAAAACCGAGTTTTTATAATGAAATTATAAAAGGGAATTTCAAGCGAATGTGATATCTTAAATTAAATATTTACTTAATATTTGAAGTTAGAAAAAGTAAAATTTGAAATTGGAAAATGGTATGAAGTGGCTAAGTAAGATTTATTCTGAGGTTCGGAATTTGATATTTCGAAGTTCGCAATGTTTAACGAAGTGAGATTTATTCCGAGGATCAAAATGTGATATTCCGAAGTCCGAAATGTTAAGCGAAGTCGAGAGTTTAAGCTCAGTAAAGAATTTGGGAAATGGAAAAGAAGATAAGTCGTCGTAAGTAATTTACAAACAATTTTGTAAATGAAAATTAAGAGTTTAGAAATGTAATCCAAATATTAGTGGTCGATAATAATTTACAAATAGAATTTGTAAATGAAGTAAGAATTTTGAAAAATAAATTTGTAACAATTGTTACAAATAATGAATCGAACTATTTGAATTACAAATTGAAGTTCTTTAAAAAGATCGCTATGTAATTTTAGACAAGCATAAGTTGTTGGAATAATTTGTAAAGATATTTATGTAAGATTTTTAAAAGATATTAATATAAGATTGGTGAAGATATTTATATTAGATTTATTAAAGACAGTTATACATGATTTAAAAACAAATATGGTAATGTTGCTGCAAACAAGGTAAATATTTTCATAAAGGATTCTATTTATAATGGAATCGAAACTCGAGTACAATATTAAAGGATTGTTAAAGATTAATAGTGAAGTATAATACTAGTTTACTTAATAATTAATTTAGTAAATGTTGTTGGGATGTAAATAAGGTTTTCAAAGGAAAACGTATGGTTAATAAACTTCTATCTATTCTGAAGATATGAATGTTGTTAGTCAAGGTTCGAGAGGTAAATAAAATACCCCAACTTGAACAACTTCATGATTATCCCAAAATGTTATTAGTTTATAAATAAGAGAAAGTGAGGGAAACATATGTTATGATTTCTGTAAATGATATTAAAAAATGTATTCGAAGATTTTATAAGTGAATGAAATGATTGTTAAGAATATTCTTATTTATAATATGAAGTCAAAGATAAACTTCAAATATTGGAAGATTTAAAGAATATAATTAACAGATGTTTAATTAAAGAGGCCAAGTAATGCCGAGTATTGAATCAGTAAACTCATTTTATTCACATGATGATTTATTTGATAGTCAAATAACAGACTTTCAAATCTGGCCAAATACGATTGTTGGTACGGAAAGACCGAGATCGAATTATGTTCGAAAATTATTCTGACCAAGAAAAACACGGAAGATGTTCATTGAAGATGGAGCATTGAAGACCGTGGATATTCATAAACGGAAGAACCACTTGTTGAATTTCTCTAGTTTAGCGACCGGAGATATTTTGACATTGATTCTGTCGCGAGTGAAATCTTCGGATTGCAAGGACTACTCGCTACTGATCCTTAGGGTGATACCTATATAGGATGTGGTAGGAGGGTGGCTTCGGTTCATCTTGTTCCTGGATCACTTGTATGGATGAATGTCCGATAAAGTATTTTTAGAAGGGTCATTTACGTTGATTTCTTTAGACGTATTTCTGTTGTTGGATAGCTATCATCTAGAGTATTTTTGGGGACATCAATTAGTGATATCTGGCGGATCTGATGATGTGACATTCAAAGTAGATGGAGATACGCTGCTCTGAAGGATAAGCTTAACCTCTAGCCTCATCAACCGGGAAATGTCATATAATCAGGTAGGTCGCATGGCTATGTGGGTCGCGCCCATCAAAAGGGTATATCTTTACTTGATCTGGTGAAATTAAATGCCTTCGGTTGTCACTTTTATTTTATATGTATGTTATCGGTTCGGTTGGCTGGCCCCCAACCGTGGTAATGATATATTCGGTACTCTCAAGTGAAGTGAGGGGCCAGTCATGTTTAGCCTGTTTTACAAGATGTTCTTGTTGAATCCCAATGTATTCATCTCCAGAGGTACATTATTGGGAAGGTGGTCTCATACCTTGCTAGGAAATCCATTCTCCAATAAGAGCCCGCGGTTTTGATTGTATACTATATGTGTAGAGCGTGAGATGCAAGCGTTCTGGTAGATTGATATCTATTTGTATTTAAACACTATTATAATATCAAAAAAGATATTGATTTCAAAAAAAATGTTTTGGGTTATCATAAGGTAAAAACGTCTGTATTTATGTGTGGATTTGATCTTACGATTACCCTTTCTTTCGAAAAGATTTTAACATTAAAATCAAGATGGATGCTACCCAAAAACTTAGTGTGTTTTCTCACTCTGGTTCACCAGACTGACTCATCGTTAGTAATGCTCAGGTTAGACTGGGTCGTACAGGTTCAAGTTATCGGGTGCTGCGAAGTCCAAAGACGAACTGGAGGTGTTCAGATGTATGATATTTAGTTTTAATTCCGCTGTGTGTTGTATATGAGGATAGATTATTATAACTATCCAGATGTGTTGATGTACTCTAATGATTGTAAGTTTTTGTTTAAAGCTCTCTTTAAATTTTTATTTCTATATTATATTTTATTCCGCTGTGATATGAGACTCTGATTCTATGTTGTGTTTCTTCTTCTTCCTCTATTCTAATATTTCTTTCTTTCTTATCTCACCCTCCAATTTCTTTCTAATAACATTCCTGTATTTTTGATAAGTGAATGTTCGACATGGTATTGTTATGTTGATTTTCGGGGTCGAAAATCCGTAGGCCGCTACAATATATATATATATATATATATATATATATATATATATATATACATATATACATATATATATATATATATATACATATATACATATATACATGTATATGCGCATATATGTATATCAGCGTGTGTAAAAATGCATATCTATATAAATATGGAATTCAAATGTAACCTACAGTCAATCAAAATGAGTAAAAAAAATAAATGTTCGTATAACGCGATTTGAATTTTGAAAAGAAACGAAGTTGTGCGTAAATATATACGCATAAATTCCAAATTTGAAATTAAGTGTAATTTAAGGGCGGAAAGTAATTAATGTGGAATGAATGAAAAATAGGGAAGAGAATAGTTGCGTTAGAAATTTGAATATGCAATAAAAAGAAAGGTATCAATGAAGTAATAGCATAAACAATGACATTTATTGCACAACTATTAACAGACAAAGATTTGAAGAGTTATATGTGTATATATGCGCATAAGTTTGAAATTAAAATGTTTAGTATACTTTGTAAACGTAAGAAAATAATTTACATAAGTAATATTTGGAAAGAAAACGAACGTTAAAAGCCAACATTAAACCAAAATTAATATCGGCAAAATTAACTTTAATGGCCCAAGTCATGGGTCGACCCAGACCATAGGTGGGTCGACCTAGTGGTCGACGCACCTTTGAGGTGGGTCGACACTAGGGTCGATCCACCAGTGGTCTAAGTCAATCTTGCAATGAGCCAGTTAACATTATATTTTGGACTTGCACGGTTCAGATTTTCTTATATTTAATCTGATAAGCCAGGATCTCCTTTACATCTATAAATAGACTAACAGAGCCTAGCCCCCAACTCGTATTATTTGATTTGATGTCAAAGCTATTTCATTTTTTTTCTTCTCCAAATCTTTTAGAAATAAGAATATTAGTTTTTAGGAATTCTATTTCAAGATTTGAAGACACAGATTATATATCTACATAGGTGTTCAGGTTTTTTTGTCTATGTGAGGTAAATTTTGTGAAATTGAATTATTAAGGTTTCTTTCTTTTTAGCATTGTATTTGTAAATCCGTGATTATCACAGTACTAGCTTTAATTAGAAAGACCACAGAATAGCAGATCTGAGTCAGATTCAAGGATTAGAAAGCAGTCAGGTGAGTGGATTTAACTTATACCTTTTGGTAACAGTATATTTATCGTTTACATTCCATGTAATTCCTAGCGTGGTAAATAATTGAAAATTGTGATAAATACGACATAATCTATTTCTAAGTGCGTTAAGAATATTGTTGTTGTACAAATCTATTCCATTAGTCTTCTGTTTGGATTGAGAAATATTGTACTACTGAATAGTGAATTTTATAATAATTATGCACTTATTCCCAAGATTGGTATTCAACAATGAATTTGATATGTTGTAAATAGGTTTATAGTAAATTGTAGGAATAATGATAAAAGAATTAATATGCCTAATTTTGTATAAAATTAATAGTATTTGAAAATGGTACATGAAAAACAGGAATTAGCATCTTACTTTGAAAATAAAAAGGGAAAATTAGTACTGGACTGAGTTAGTTGGATTTGGAAAAATGGATATATTTCCATAATGGAAAAATTGCGGAGAACATAGTTGCAAGAAAAGAATGGAAAAAGGGATTAGTGTGAAATAGGGGCTCTTTTACCATATTGCACACTAATCAAATAAAATGTGTGTGTGTGTCCACAATGAAAATAAAAGAAATAGCTTGCAACTACAAATCTTAATTAATTTACATTATCGAAATAGATCTTTATATCTTTCTGTAGCCAAGTTTATGAAATATGCAAAATATTTTCCTGAAATAATAATAATATACAAGACGGTAAATAAAGGAAGGTTACAACAGTAAATGTTTAGTTAATGTTAAGGAACCAAAGGAAATTGTGATGAATGGGGAATATAACCATTATAATTAATTATAAGAATGAGAATGAAATATAATAGGTAGGCTTATCCTAGGTGCAAGTGGAATTATAACCTAAGTTATAATTAAAGATATACATGAGAACTTACTAATAAACCTTGGTTTAGGTAACTAAGTTAATAAGAAAAGCCATAACAACGGTTGCGGTAGTGGTGTAACATGAGAATATAATCAAATGAGAAAGAATAAAGTAGGCTTATTATTCGTAGACTTATAAAAAGGAATATTAAGTCTAATAAATGTAATAAATAATAAGCAGAAGTCAGCTTCGGCGACATAGGGCTGATTAAGAAAGTAAGCAGCTAATAGTAAGCTAATGAACCAAGTAAGTTGAATAAAAGTAAATATGTGGATAATCAAGTTAATTAGAAACAAGATGAGATAAAATGAGCGCAAGATTAAAAGACTAGACATAGAATCTAACGATACAATGGCGCAATGCGTTGGAAGCAGTCTGTACGTACGGAGGTGAAGAACCTAGTGGGGTAGATCATCGCGGTGTCTTGAGAGACGAGAGGAGCACGTCCTAGAGGAGCACATCCAACTGAATATTTTACGAGGCTGGAAGGAAGTACAAGACTTTTACGGGATGTGGGAAGGTACTCTGAGATGGCCCTCTAGGGAAACCGGATGAAGTCGTATGCCCATAGGTTGGCATGTAGTACTATCTGAGAGTATACCTTGGCTGCAATTATGATGTAGCAGCTAGAAGGTTAGGCGGATGACCTGGGGACAATCCGGCGGTTGCTTTGCTCATGGAGTAGTTTGGTCAGGACCAAATAAAGATAGTAATCATCGGATACCTGTCATCGACAACCAGTGGGATGCGGAAAGACTAAGAGCAAAACCAACAGACAACGTTCTTTCACTATCGAGGAATTAATGAGGGACACGCCAAATTGGATGCTAGATTGGTTGTTAGGGGCACACCATTAGCTCTTAATGTAGTCTTTCCTTAGTTGAGGGAGGGGCTAGGGTGGGGCCATAGCCACCGTGAAAAGGGATAGACCATATGTGAATATTTGTATTGTAAGCCTAATGGAGCTATCCTTTACAGATATTGAAAGCTCCCGACCGAGTTCCGTGCATTGGATGCAGCCCTATTACAGGACTTGGGGTTATAGTAGGCAGTAAGTTCGTGTGAGGGTCTAGATACATGCATTGGGAGGTGTATTGTAGACATTAGAGAATTACTCCTTGTTGAGACGTTATTCAACTGAGGAGGTCGAATACAAGGATCGGTACGCTTACGTGGCGTAGCGATGGTAGTTCTATGCGATTATATGGCATAACGATATAGATATCCAATACGCAGTTTGGCATAGGATGGACGTTGTTTACGCTTTCGTGGTGTGACGGCGGAGACCATATGAGGAGGGTACTATGGAGAATACCTTAAGACATTGGGCATAACTACATATATACTGTATTAGGTTTAATCTACTGGGGAGTATATGGGTACAATGTGAGTACGTAGCCTTGAGTGTTGTTAACCAAAATAACCTAATAATTAAGAAAATGTAACTGAACGGTATATGTAAGGTTATTTCAGAATGTATAATTTGTCCTGTTATTAGAACTTTGTGTTCTGACCCACTCCTCATAACATACTCCATGTTAGATTTGTGGCACATATTTGGTTACCTTTGGACGCTTGTTAGACAGTGTCATTATTTTGGTAAGGCTATAATTGATTATTACATTTTATCCATTCTGTTGTGAGATGTTTTATCGAGCTCTGATATATTTATTGTATTTTCTTTTTCCGAAGGATACTACACAAGCTAACTCGAGCTTCGATAGATTGTGATTTTTGAGAAAAATTCGATCTGTCGAAATTCGTGTTGTTACATTTGGTATCAGAGCTCAGGTTTAGGATTCCTAAGTATAGATAGTTAGTAAGCGTATTTGTATTTTTTAAATATAAATATATATTATATATACACCTAGGTCCATAAAGGAACCTACTAGATAGGAAGAGCGGCGTATGGAAAGAGTTGGGATATCAGTTATGTACACTAAAAGAATGGTTATGGAAACTTGAGAGTAAGAGATCCTTAGGTGTTTTGTGTGAAAAGTGTACAATGTGTTTTGTCATGGAAAAATATGGATCCCATATGTTAGTATCTGAAATGTTAGTATTTCAGATTAGTTGGTTTGGTAGTAGAGCCTTATAAACTGGGAAAGAGTAAAAAGAAAAATGGATTAGGAATATATATAATTGAGAGAAATGACTTTGTGGGAATATTTAAGAAAGTCCAAGTAAGTTAGAAACCCACTTTGAGTGTAACACCATTTTAACATTTAAGAACTTGAAATTTTTAAAAGCTTTTGGGTGACAGTTTATGGCGTTTTCCAAGTTTTGACCTTAAAAGATTACAATTTTAAAATATGTACAAGTTAAATTGTGTAGAAACAAATTTTGAAATAAAAAGAGTTATTTTTGACGTTTGAAAATAATGTAAGCAACATGTTTGAAAAGTACATATGGAGTTTTGGGAAAAAGTGGGGTATATTTTGGAAATGGTGATTTCTTATTAATGTTTTATCTAAAATGGATTCTTTCAGAAAATGTATGCATTATAGAGCATGTATAGCTTGCCAGATTTTAAATTATAAAATACGAAAGAATTAAATAAGAAAACATAGAAAAGATTGCATTTTGTCAAAAACTAAAATTCACAATATAGAAAATTTTGAAAATCTCAATTCTTTTGACATAAATTTTTGACAATTGCTTTGACATAAACTTTAGAGAGTGGACAAAATAAGTTGTTAAATTTTAGAATAGAGTAGATGTTTGTGATACGTTTAGAAATTAGCACCCGGTTGTAAGTAACTGAACTAGCGTAGTAATAATAAGCTATTGTGAAATTAATTAAGAAATAGTTGTCCTTATCTACACTTATTTTTGTGATTTGAAAAAGAAAATTTGTTTTTTATGAGATGTCATTTTTTATGTTTTAGCAAAAATAAGTTATAATGAAGAAAAATAAAGTTTTGAAGCTTTTAATTTTTGGAAAAAAGGTGATATAGCCAAACCATGTTTTAAATAATGGAGTAAGTAAGGATTAATACCTAGGAAAGATAAGGGATATTTTTGAGACTATAAAATAAACAGCGAGAATTATTTTGGAATAATAATGAAATCCCGTAGAGCGTGTAAGCACTATAGAGCTTAGTTGTTGCTTGGAAAAGAATGTTAGTACACAACAACGACTAGTTGTGACAATTAGATGGTAGAAGGCAATCGAGTTGTTTAGATCTTGTGGATTGGACTTTTCTTTGTCGGTGGGGACATGATCTTAGGATTCATAGCCATTAGTAGTAGCTGTATAGTGTGCTTGTTTTCTATTTTAGTTTTGAAATGATTATAGGGCTTATCTAAAATTAAGTTAAATAAGCTAAGGAAAAGGTGATGATATAACTAAAAGAAAACAAACAATGATGACAACTGCAAAAATAAAGAACAATAAAGGAGAATGAATTCTTCCAAAGTAAGTTTCGAAAATTGAAAAGAAAATTTTCTTATGCAAACCATGCTTGGAATAGAAAATAGGATTTTTTGTAAAATTAGCAATCAAGTTTCCCAAATATGGGGAATTTTTTTAATTAAAAGTGGATAGAAAATATATAATTTTCCATTTTCTACCTCTTTCTGACATAAGAAATCGAATTCGGAAAATTAGACTTTCTGTAATTCACAAATCTAAAGTTGGTTAGTAGGGTTTGGATGTAAATATTGGATGAACTATTGTCTTGCTCTGTAGGAGTGTAGGAAAAATTAGATGAAAAAATATTTTGATTTTCAAAATATTGCATTCATATAGAAATTGCTAGTATATTTAGGAGGTGCGTATCATGTTTTCAAAAGATTTTCAAGAAAAATTACATTCATATGGGAGGTACCATTTAGGCATTCATTGCATTCATGTATTATTATGTTGTGTTTCAATTTGCACAAATGCACAAATGGTTGCAAAAATTGGATAATACACGATGGTTGTAAATTACGCGCGGAGTTACTTTATTTTACACTTACCAAATTTCGGGGACAAAATTTCCTATGGGTGGGTGAATGGAATAACCGGATTTTTAATTAAATAATAAAATTAAACTTGAAAATATTTTAGAATTTGGTCATGAAATTAGCATCATTGCATCCATGGTGATTATCTGATCAATTTAGACCTATGGTTTGTGCAAAACATATTTAAAACGAAAAAGATATCTTTAAATGAAGTTTTAGAACAAATGTGAAAAAGAAGAACACAAATAAGAACGAAAGCTACCAATATTTTTAGTCCTATGAGAAAAGGTAAGTTAGGCGAGTTGGTAAGACATGCACTTCCTAATGTGCATGTTAAGAGTTTGATTCCCATCAACATCGTGTTTTAATTTTAGAGGGATTGCTAAAGAATTGCATGACTACAAGAGAAATGACTATTTTTTAAGGAAAATTAACGACGTCATAGTGACGCGATGTCAGAGTGGTGGCTCTAGATATGCTTTTGCCAGTAAAACATCACAAATGCAACGCTAATTAACTATGCCTTTGTGACTCCGCGTTTATTATGACAAACGTCGTAGTGGCAATGGAGATTGTCTATTCCTTTGTGATGCCAAGAAGATATGGCAATCCACGATACCTATTATTAGACAATATGCAATACTAGCTAATATGATCGAACGCCCAATAATTGTGATTCTGTTTTAACTATGCAGGAAAATGATGGTCTTTCATAAATAATGATCTACCACTGAAATTTAACCCTTAAGCACGATTCCAAGTCCACCTCATCTCAGTACCTACTTTGCATTTTCCCTTAATACATAAACCTAATTTAAAGACATCTCATATTCCTTATACAATGAAAAACGCTCACAAATCCCCTTTTCCGTTTCCAAATCCTACCCATTCGTCTAATCATCGGTGTGGTGGAGCTTGTTGTTCAAGCTAAGAGGAAGTTTGTCTTGTCGCTGGCTGGGAAGATGCAACGTGGTTATGCTAAGGCGAAGGGACGACTAGCGAGTTGGTTATTAAGGGTGTGTTTGGCGCAAGCGGAAGCAGAGCATTTCAACGGAGCATTATAGTGGAGAATTGGAGTTAGCGGAGAATGCGTTTGGCGCATTAAGCGGACCATTTGAGTGGAGAATGTTAATGTGGTGTTTAGTAGAATAGAAAAATTATAAATTCCTCCACATCTCCATTTCGTAGAGCACTTCGACACGATTGCAACGCAAAAAACCGCGTTTTAAATGGACCTCATTAGTAGAAGTTATTAATTTTTAAAATTGATTAAAACCGAAATTTAGTAATTAAATACCCTAATTAATCAAACATATGTCCGTTTGGAGCTAACATCTCGATTCTCGTCCGTTTGCAAAGCGGAGCATTTTACCCCATTTTGAAATGGACGCGTCCAACGCGTCCGTTTCAAAATGGGATAAACATTTCCCCGAACCCACCCTAAGTATATTGCATTGGCAATTATTGAGTATGCATTCGATTTGTACTGGTGGAAAGTAAAAGGCTTCATTTTGGATATCTTGTGGAATGCACACGTATTTGTGGAAGCCTTTCTTCTTTGTTTTAAAGTAAGTATTATTCAATAAGAGATTAAATTGTTAAAGCCTCTTTCCTTGGTCTTCTGCAACCATAAATTGTGCGATGAAATAAATCGAAATTCTTTGTGATTTTCATCTTCATATATGTATTCTTTCATTTTTTTCATTAAATCATCAAATTCTTTGTTTTGTACCATTAGTAATCCTCAATCTTTCAATTAAAAAACTCTTAATTAAAGAAAAAATATATGTGAACTAAATTCATATAGAGGGTAAGCTAGTCTGATAAATTTCAAGTCGTTGTAATTTTGAAACTTCAGCATACCTCCATTCAAAAAAGATTAGATTTTGTGAAGCTACTTTTTAGTGAATACCCTATTAAATGATTTATTACTTTAACATAGCTTTACAGTGATTATCATCATTAGTTCAAGTCTCAAGTCCATCTAATTTTAAATTAAATAAATAACCCACCAGCAACATGAATTTCTCATTAATGTTTATAATGGAATTACTTCAACATTGTAAGTGATATCACATCTTAACTTAACCCCGTAATTAGTTTTCAACAAAATAGGATTTTGATTTTCATTGGCTTTAACGGGAAAAGGACATTAGCTATCTAATTCTCTTGTTACTTTGTACCATTTTATTTTTCGACAACTGTATAAATAAAACGAGGCCAATTGTTCTGCACCCAAAACCGCTGTATCCCCATGTGCCCTCCAATCAGATCATCTAATTTTCGCCTTTTTGCACTTAAACCCCTGAATTGTTGAGGGACTTAAATGCAAAAAAATGGAAATCAGGAGATCTGATTGAAGGGCACATGAGGGAACAACATTTTTGGTACAGAAGAATTGAGCCAAAATAAAACATGTTAGCTTAACTATTTGGTGACCAGAACGACATGGTGAACTTTATAATAGTTTACCTAGTAAAATAAGATATCATACAATAGAAAACAATATTCATAGCGCTTTGCTTTGTAAGTAGTGTCTGCAAACAAATCTGTCTCAGGGGATCCAAAATAAAATTATCTACTCTACAAAGAAAAGTAGAAAGAAAGGTATGGCACTTGCAATATACAAGCGAAATACATCAATCTATAAAGAAATCACTGACTATCAAATGATAAATGTTATAGCCGATCTTCTCCATCATTGTAATTGTCACCTTCGTCGTCATCTTGCTGAATTTGCTTGTCTTGGATATGCTGAGGCAATCCTTCATCAATATTTGTTGCATAATCATCATAAAAATTTGAAAGATAAAAGTCTGGTGGTCAGACCTCATGTGATATGGCATTGGGTTGAGGTAGACAGTTTTTACGAAGAAACAGAGAAGAAGATTAGCAATGAGGAGGAAGAGCAGATAATGGGAGAGAGATTTAGCAAATAACTCTTTCCTATGTCCTTACATTCCATACCGAGGTACATGAGACCAAATCCTCAGTCCCCAAATTTCCATATACCCTTGTCCCCATCCAATCAAAGTCTATGATTTTCACAATTTTGCAATTAAGTCAGAGATAAAAAAAGGGCTTAACTACGGAAGGTGGAAATCAGGGGGTGTTCATTGGTTGGATACAGGGGGACAGGAGGGTTTGGGTACAAGGGATTACTTTTGGTGGTTACATATATAGCTGAAAATCATAACAAACTCTGACACGTGGTCACTAGTGCTACTCCCATAACAATTTTTAGGCGGGAAAATCCAAATAACAAAAAAATTAAGAATTAAAAAAAGAGTGCATAACCAACAGAATTGCTTGGGGCCTGCATGTGCTCCTTGATTGTTTACATTTGCTAATGGGTCACGCCTCAGTATTTCAGGCTATCTACATGTGATGTTGAGTAGCGTTATGCGTATCATCGTGCATTTGAACGCCAAGAGCATGTTGGATGCAGGTCAAGTTCTCCTTTGACTTGTACGTTGATTGCATTCAGATGTGATTTACTATTTAGATTTTCCTATTTCAATATGAAAAAGCAAGAATGAATTATAGTGTTCATAATGAATTATATTGGCATTTCACACTTTCAGTGCAAGCTGATTGAGCTGAAATTGAATACAAGAACTAATATGCATAACATCATAACCAAGACTGATAACAATACTTATCGTTCACCCGACATGTGTTTATTAGTCCCCATCTTTAAACCTCTTTAATATGTAAACGAAGACAAATTAATACAGTAGGAAAATAGTGTGAAAGACAAAAAAAAAGAAGGAAAAATTATGTCAAAAGGACAAGAGGCAAAGAAGTTAGCCAAAAATACAAAGTGTACTGTAAACTTTGAAATGATAGTGGGTCCCTGAATTCAAAGTTTAGTGTAAATTTTCCTTCATGCTAAAGTTTCTATTGACTGTCCTTATGGGTAATGTTTTATTTGACTTTGTCCTTATGGCTAAAAACACCTTAATACAACATGACATTTTTACTTAATGTTTTGATGACTAACGAATGTACAAAAGTAAACTTTCGAGGAGCTTTGTTTAGTTAATATTATATGCACCATGAAATTGAAAAATATGATGCTTACCAAATGCCCACCCTTTATTTTCAATGAAAAATCTAGAGCAAAATAGTGAAGGTAGTCATTGTCTAGAATTTCTTAAGGAAGCATTGTATCTAATGAAGCCCCAGTTTCTACTATCCACCACCTTGCTACATTTTCTTTTGTATACCCTCCGCCACTAGAAACCTGTTGTATCTTATAAAGCCCCAGTTTGTAATAGCTTGTTTTCCTTGTATGTGAAAAGTGCACCATGCTGACTGCTTATTAATTTGCTTCATTGAAGGCATGAAAAAAAAAAAAATTATTGTTCACACATGTCCTTATCCCAATTTCTCATTTCCATTATTTTCTTTAATCTTAAAATAATATATTAAAATATGATTCCTTATTGTAACGCTGCAACAAATTTTTTTTTAATCGACAAATATATGTACTTGTCAAAACAAATTTTAGATAAAATAAATTAGACATTAAATTTTTTGCTACTTACTTAATAAAAAATATATTAATCAAAAGCTTGCTAATGTTAATATGCTGACCATTCCATTTCTTGTCCATAACCCTCAAGTTGGTCTTGTTCATGCTCATGGGAAATTTGGTATTCACATTGCCCTACCTACAATTTTTACTCATCTATTATTACTCTAGTTATATATTATTATTTAACATGTAGTGCTCTCACTTTTTTCTAAACTGTACAGCTTGTTTTCACCGCTTGTGATATGAATACATAGGCAAGCGGGCTAGTGTCTATGCAAACTTACAAAAGCAATTAAATCAATATTTTTTTGGATTTTTTTGTGGTAGAGTGTCTGCTCTACTGTAATTGCGTCCCTGAATTTAGTTCTGAATTTCTTTACACTTGCTTTTAGCATGTTTAACTAGGAGATGGTGATAGCTGTTAGCCTTCTTTACTGGATTGAAATATGGTTAAATTGATGCTTTTTTAATCAACTACTTCATTGGATATAGTCATGTGAAATGTGGTATTATAGTTGTCCATCATTATTGGCTTAGATCATGATTTTGTGTGTGTATGTCCTTAATAAGTAAAAAAGAAGAAACCTGCAAGAAACTTGCTGCTGCTGGAAATGCTTACATGTATTTTTCAAATAGGTTAAAGCCCTAAATGTATTAGAAGCCTTCAGTACTATTGTTGCTTATCAGCTGCTAACGTTGTAAGTTAAAATAAAAAAAAGATCATTGTATTGTTTCACCAATCAGGTATGAATTTGTATCTGAACTTATATTACCATGTGTAACAAAATGTGCTTACCCTGCTCTTGATGGTGTTGAGTAATAAAAAATAATTTTTATATGTAATATTATTCATCTTAGTTTATATTTTGTATATACAATATGACGCATACATGCCCTAATATGATGAATATTTCGTTTTAGGTGAAGTTTTGAACCTTGGCACTATATACTAGCATTTGGTGGTTCGTACAAGTACAGGACAATAAATACCCCATAAGAAGCAAGTTGCTCAAATTGCATATGAGATACCTAGCAATGTCCAAAGGAGCTTCCCAGAGAATCTTCATGATTATCATCTTCATCAATATTAGGAGCATCAAATCGGCCTTTAAACTCCATTTATCATTTTCATTCTCAAGCATTTGAAGAGATTTCTTCAAATAACCAATTCAGAGTTCATCAAAATTTATATTTGAGTTATAAGTTAATCTGCTATGCCTTATCTGTATTTTAGACACAATTGTTTTTTGTTTCATTTCTAACAAATATTTCAATTTGACCTTGTAAGCTTAAAATTTTGATTATTACCTCTGCCAACATTTTTTTATTCATATGTATTCTTTTGTGTTCGGAAGATATTCATCCAGATAAGAATATAGAGGGTGTGACAATGAAGATATTTACAAGAGATATTGAAAACAAAGGCTACAAGAGGAGAATCGAAATTTTTGATAATTGCAAGAGATGTTGATAGTAATCATAGAGTATAGGTGGTGAAGTAAATTTGATGGAAACATGGAATGTTTTATTTTTGTATATTATTCTGTTGAAATTCATTAATTATTTTACTGTCTTTTTGTGCAATTCATGCAATATGTTTATTCTTTTTGAAATTTTGGATAATTAAATGGAAAAAACCAGATGGTTGTGTATTTGCACACTTTGTACTTTTTATGCTTTATAGCATAGATGTCGCAGTGACGTAGTAAAATTTTAGTGACTCCATTTTGATGTGTGCATGCTTTGGAGAGCGGTGTCATATTGGCTTTGGTAAAGTTTAGCGGCGCCACTGCAACGCATGTTTTGTACCATAATAAAGGTTTCACTATGACATCGTTGAATTTCAATGATGCCATAGAGATGTCATTTTTGTAATGCTTTAGCGACGTCAAATTTCCTATGGGTGGGAGAATGGAACACCCGGATTTTTAGTTAAATAATAAAATTAAATTTGAAAATATTTCAGAATTTGGTCATGAAATTAGCATCATTGCATCCATGTCGATTATCTGATCAATTTAGACCTATGGTTTGCCCAAAACAGATTTAAAACGAAAAAGATATCTTTAAATGAAGTTTTAGAACAAACGTGAAAAAGAAGATGTGAGAGGAACACAAATAAGAACGAAAGCTACCAATGTTTTTAGTCTTGTGAAAAAAGGTAAGTTAGGTGAGTTGGTAAGACATGCACTTCCTAATGTGCATGTTAAGAGTTTGAGTCCCGTCAACATCATGTTTTTAATTTTAGAGGGATGGCTAAAGAAATGCATCACTACAAGAGAAATGACTAATTTTTAAGGAAAACTAACGACGTCATTGTGGCGCGATGTCAGAGTGGTGGCTCTAGATATTCTTTTGCCAGTAAAACATCACAAATGCATCGCTAATTAACTATGCCTTTGTGACTCCGCGTTTATTATGACAGACGTCGCAGTGGCAATGGAGATTGTCTATTCTTTTGTGATGCCAAGATGATATGGCAATCCACGATACCTATTATTAAACAATATGCAATACTAGCTAATATGATTGAACGCCCAGTAATTGCGATCCAGTTTTAACTATGCAAAATGATGGTCTTTCATTAATAATGATCTACCACTGAAATTTAACACTTAAGCATGATTCCAAGTCCACCTCATCTCGGTACCTACTTTGCATTTTCCCTTAATTCATAAGCCTAATTTAAAGACGTCTCATATTCCTTATACAATCAAAAACGCTCACAAATCCCCTCTTCCATTTCCAAATCCTACCCATTCCTCTAATCGTCGGTGTGGTGGAGATTGTTGTTTAAGCTAAGCGGAAGTTTGTCTTATTGCTAGCCAGGAAGATGCAACATGGTTGTGCTAAGGCGAAGGGACGACTAGCGGGTTGGCTATTAAGGGTGTGTTTGGCGCAAGCAGAAGCGGAGTATTATAGCGGAGAATTGGATTTAGTGGAGAATGCGTTTGGCGTGTTAAGCGGACCATTTGAGCGGAGAATGTTAATGGGGTATTTAGTAGAATAGAAAAATTATAAATTCCTCCAACTTAGTTCAAACCATCTCCATTACGTAGAGCACTTCGACACAATTGCAACGCAAAAAACCGTGTTTCAAATGTACCTCATTAGTAGAAGTTATTAATTTTTAAAATTGATTAAAACCTAAATTTAGTAATTAAATACCCTAATTAATCAAACATATGTCCGTTTGGAGCTAACAGCTCGATTCTGGTCCATTTGCAAAGCGGAGCATTCTACCCCATTTTGAAATGGACGCGTCCGTTTCAAAATGGGATAAAAATTTACCCCGAACACACCCTAAGTGTATTGCAGTGGAAATTATTGAGTATGCATCGATTTGTACAGGTGGAAAGTAAAAGGCTTCATTTTGGATGTTTGGTGGAATGCACAAGTATTTGTGGAAGCCTTTCTTCTTTGTTTTAAAGTAAGTATTATTCAATAAGAGATTAAATTGTTAAAGCCTCTTTCCTTGGTCTTCTGCAACCATAAATTTTGCGATGAAATAAATCGAAATTCTTTGTGATTTTCATCATCATATATATATTCTTTCATTTTTTTCATTAAATCATCAACTTCTTTGTTTTGTACCATTTATAATCCTCAATCTTTCAATTAAAAAACTCTTAATTAAAGAAAAAAAAATGTGAACTGAATTCATATAGAGGGTAAGCTAGTCTGATAAATTTCAAGGTGTTGTAATTTTGAAACTTCAGCATACCTCCATTCAAAAAAAAATTAGATTTTGTGAAGCTACTTTCTAGTGAATACCTTATTAAATGATTTATTACTTTAACATAGCTTTACAGCGATTATCATCATTAGTTCAAGTCTCATGTTCATCTAATTTTAAATTAAATAAATAACCCAACCAGCAACATGAATTTCTCATTAATGTTTTTACTGGAATTACTTCAACATTGTAAGTGATATCACATCTTAACTTAACCCCGTAATTAGTTTTCAAAAAAATGGGATTTTGATTTTCATTGGCTTTAATGGGAAAAGGACATTAGCTATCTAATTCTCCTGTTACTTTGTACCATTTTATTTTTTCGACAACTGTATAAATAGAACGAGGCCAATTATTCTGCACCCAAAACTGCTGTATCCCCATGTGCTCTCCAATCAGATTCTCTAATTTTCGCCTTTTTGCACTTAAACCCCTGAATTGTTAAGGGACTTAAATGCAAAAAAGTGGAAATCAGGAGATCTGATTGAAGGGCACATGATGGAACAATGTTTTCGGTACAGAAGAATTGAGCCAAAATAAAACATGTTAGCTTAACTATTTGGTGATCAGAACGACATGGTGAACTTTATAATAGTTTACCTACTCAAATAAGATATCATACAATAGAAATCAATATTCACAGTGCTTTGCTAGGTAAGTAGTGTCTGCAAATAAATCTGTCCCAGGGGATCCAAAATAAAATTATCTACTCAACAAAGAAAAGTAGAAAGAAAGGTATGGCACTTACAATATACAAGCGAAATACATCAATCTATAAAGAAATCCCTGACTATCAAATGATAAATCTTATAGCCGATCTTCTCCATCATTGTATTTGTCACCTTCGTCGTCATCTTGCTGAATTTGCTTGTCTTGGATATGTTGAGGCAATCCTTCATCAATATTTATTGCATAATCATCATAAAAAATTAAAAGATAAAAGTCTGGTGGTCAGACCTCATGTGATATGGCACTGGGTTGAGGTAGACAGTTTTTAGGAAGAAATAGAGAAGAAGATTTGCAATAAGGAGGAAGAGCAGTTAATGGGAGAGAGATTTAGCAAATAACTCTTTTCTATGTCCTTACATTCCATACCGAGGTACATGAGACCAAATCCTCTGTCCCCAAATTTCCCTATACCCTTGTCCCCATCCAATCAAAACCTATGAATTTCACAATTTTGCAATTAAGTCAGAGATAAGAAAAGGGCTTAACTGCGAAAGGTGGAAATCAGGGGGTGTTCATTGGTTGGATACAGGGGGACATGAGGGTTTGGGTACATGGGATTATTTTCAGAGGTTACATATATAGCTGAAAATCATAACAAAATCTGACACGTGGTCAGTAGTGCTACTCCCATAACAATTTTTAGGCGGAAAAATCCAAATAACAGAAAAATTAAGAATTAAAAAAAGAGTGCATAACCAACAGAATTGCTTGCGGCCTGCATGTGCTCCCCGATTGTTTACATTTGCTAATGGGCCACGCCTCAGTATTTCAGGCTATCTACATGTGATGTTGAGTAGTGTTATGCGTATCATCATGCATTTGAACGCCAAGAGCACGTTGGATGCACCTCAAGTTCTCCTTTGACATGTTCGTTGATTGCATTCAGATGTGATTTACTATTCAGATTTTCCTATTTCAATATGAAAAAGCAAGAACGAATTATAGTGTTCATAATGAATTATATTGGCATTTCACACTTTCAGTGCAAGCTGATTGAGTTGAAATTGAGTATAAGAACTAATATGCATAACATCATAACCAAGACTGATAACGAATACTTATCATTCACCCGACACGTGTTTATTGGTCCCTATCTTTAAACCTCTTTATTCTGTAAATGAAGACAAATTAATACAGCAGGAAAATAGTGTGAAAGACAAAAAAAAAACGAAAAATTTATGTCAAAAGGACAAAAGGCGAAGAAGTTAGCCAAAAAGACAAAGTGTACTGTAAACTTAGAAATGATAGTGAGTCCCTGAGTTCAAAGTTTAGTGTAAATTTGTCCTTCATGCTAAAGTTTCTATTGACTGTCCTTATGGGTAAAGTTTTGTTTGACTTTGTCCTTATGGCTAAAAACACCTTAATACTAACATGACTTTTTTTACTTAATGTTTTGATGACTAATGAATGTACAAAAGTAAATTTTCGAGGAGCTTTGTTTAGTTAATAATATATGCACCATGAAATTGAAAAATATGTTGCTTACCAAATGCCCACCCTTTATTTTCAATGAAAAATCTAGAGCAAAATAGTGAAGGTAGTCGTTGTCTAGAATTTCTTGAGCAAGCATTGTATCTAATAAAGCCCCAGTTTCTACTATCTAGCACCTAGCTACATTTTCTTTTGTATACCCTCTGCCACTAGAAATCTGTTGTATCTTATAAAGCCCCAGTTTGTAATAGCTTGTTTTCCTTGTATGTGAAAAGTGCGCCATGCTGACTGCTTGTTAATTTTCTTCATTGAAGGCATGGAAAAAAATATATTTTACTGTTCACACGTGTCCTTATCCCAATTTCTCATTTCCATTATTTTCTTTAATCTTAAAATAATATATTAAAATATGTTTCCTTATTGTAACGCTACAACAATTTTTTTTAATCGACAAAGATATGTACTTGTCAAAACAAATTTTAGTTAAAATGAATTAGACATTAATTTTTTGCTACTTACTTAATAAAATATATATTAATCAAAAGCTTGCTAATGCTAATATGCTGACCATTCCATTTCTTGTCCATAACCCTCAAGTTGGTCTTGTTCATGCTCATGGGAAATTTGGTATTCACATTGCCCTACCTACAATTTTTACTCATCTATTATTACTCTAGTTATATATTATTATTTAACATGTAGTGCTCTCACTTTTTTCTAAACTGTACAGCTTGTTTTCACCGCTTGTGATATAAATACATAGGCAAGCGGGCTAGTGTCTATGCAAACTTACAAAAGCAATTAAATCAATATTTTTTTGGATTTTTTTGTGGTAAAGTGTCTGCTCTACTGTAATTGCGTCCCTGAATTTAGTTCTGAATTTCTTTACACTTGCTTTTTGCATGTTTAACTAGGAGATGGTGATAGCTGTTAGCCTTCTTTACTGGATTGAAATATGGTTAAATTGATGCTTTTTTAATCAACTACTTCATTGGATATAGTCATGTGAAATGTGGTATTATAGTTGTCCATCATTATTGGCTTAGATCATGATTTTGTGTGTGTATGTCCTTAATAAGTTAAAAAGAAGAATCCTGCAAGAAACTTGCTGCTGCTGGAAATGCTTACATGTATTTTTCAAATAGGTTAAAGCCCTAAATGTATTAGAAGCCTTCAGTACTATTGTTGCTTATCAGCTGCTAACGTTGTAAGTTAAAATAAAAAAAAGATCATTGTATTGTTTCACCAATCAGGTATGAATTTGTATCTGAACTTATATTACCATGTGTAACAAAATGTGCTTACCCTGCTCTTGATGATGTTGAGTAATAAAAAATAATTTTTATATGTAATATTATTCATCTTAGTTTATATTTTGTGTATACAATATGACGCATACATGCCCTAATATGATGAATATTTCGTTTTAGGTGAAGTTTTGAACCTTGGCACTATATACTAGCATTTGGTGGTTCGTACAAGTACAGGACAATAAATACCCCATAAGAAGCAAGTTGCTCAAATTGCATATGAGATACCTAGCAATGTCCAAAGGAGCTTCCCAGAGAATCTTCATGATTATCATCTTCATCAATATTAGGAGCATCAAATCGGCCTTTAAACTCCATTTATCATTTTTGTGCAATTCATGCAATATGTTTATTTGAATTATATATATAACCCCCTTTAAACTCCATTTATCAAATCGGCCTTTAAACTCCATTTATCAAATCGGCCTTTAAACTGTCTTTTTGTGCAATTCATGCAATATGTTTATTCTTTTTGAAATTTTGGATAATTAAATGGAAAAAACTAGATGGTTGTGTATTTGCACACTTTGTACTTTTTATGCTTTATAGCATAGATGTCGCAGTGACGTAGTAAAATTTTAGTGACTCCATTGTGATGTGTGCATGCTTTGGAGAGCGGTGTCATATTGGCTTTGGTAAAGTTTAGCGGCGCCACTGCAACGCATGTTTTGTACCATAATAAAGGTTTCACTATGACATCGTTGAATTTCAATGATGCCATAGAGATGTCATTTTTGTAATGCTTTAGCGACGTCAAACAATTTAGTTACGTTCACGTTCTGACGCGTATCTGGCATCAATGTGGGGTCGCTAAAAAAAATTAGTGATTCCATAGCGATGTCAAAAACACGTCAGAAAGTCGCAGATTTATAATAGTGCATGTTCTAAGAGAAAAATATGTATGAGTGTACATATAAGAATATATTTACATGTATAAATATGTATGTACATGTGTAAAAATATGTGGCTATATAAATATGAAATCCAAAAGTAACATGCAATCAATCAAAATGAGTAAGAAATAAATGTTGATGTAACGCCATTTGAATTTTGAAAATAAATGAAGTTATGCGTAAACATATACACATAAATTTAAAAATTGAAATTAAAGTATAATTTAAGGGCGTAAAGTAATTAATGTGGAATGAATGAAAAATAGACAAGAGAATAGTTGCGTTTGAAATTTGAACATATACTAAAAAGAAAGGAATTAATGAATTGATAGTGTTAATAATGACATTTATTGCGCAGCTATTAACGGACAATGATTGGAAGAGTTATATGCATATATATATATATATGTATGTAAGTTTGAAATTTAAATGTTTACTATATGTTATGAACAAAAGAAAGTAAATTACATTAGTAATATTTGGAAAGAAAACGAATGTTAATGCCAACAATAAACAAAAAAGGTAATATCGACAAAATTAATGTTAATGGCCTAGATCATGGGTCGACCCAGACGATAGGTAGGTCGACCCAGGGGTCGACGCACCTTAGAGGTGGGTCGACATAGGGGTCAACCCACCAGTGGTCCAGGTCGACCCAACACTTAGCCAGTTAACGTTATATTTTGGACTTGTATGATTCAGATTTCATTATATTTAATCCAACAGACTAGGATCTCTTATATACCTATATATGGACTAGCAGACCCTAGCCTCTAGCTTATATTTTCTAAGACAATGCCAAGGCTCTGACATTTTCTTTTTCCTCCAAATCTTCCAGAAATAACAATATTAATTTTTAGGAACTCTGATTCAAGATTTTAAGACAAAGATTATAAATTTGCAATATAAATGTTCAGATTTCTTGTCTATGTGAGGTAAGTTCTGTGAATCTGAATTATTATGGTTTCTTTCTTTTTAACATCAGATTTTTAAATCCATGGTTATCTCAATACTAGATTCAATTAGAAAGGCCTTGGAATAGCATATCTAAATCAGATTCAAGGATTGTAAACCAGTCAAGTGAGTGGATTTGAATTATACCTTTTGGTAACAGCATGTTTATCGTTTACATTCCCAGTAATTCTTAACATGATAAATAATTGAAGTTTGTGGTAATTACGACATATCTATTTCTAAGTACGTTAAAAACATTGTTGATGTACAAATCTATTCCACTAATCTTCTGTTTGGATTGAGAATTATAATAATACTAAAATAGTGAATTTGACCATAATCATGCATTTTTTTCTTAAGACGCTATTCAATAATAAATTTGATAAATTGTAAAGAAGGATACAATGAATTATGGAAATAATGGTAAAATAATGGTTATGCCTAATTTTGTATAAAAATTCATAGTAATTGAAAATGGTATTTGAAAAACAGGAATTAACATTTAAATCAGAAAATAAAAAAGGGAAATTAGTAGTGGACCGAGTTAGATGGATTTAGGAAAATGGATACATTTCCATAACGGAAAAATTACTGAGAACGTAGTTGCGAGAAAATAAGAGTAAAGGGATTAGTGCGATATATGGGCTCTTTACCGTATAGGCACTAATCAAATAAAATGTGTGTGTATGTCCACAATGAAAATAAAAGAAATAGCTTGCAACTACGAATCTTAATTGATGAACATTATGGAAATAGATCTTTATATCTTTCCGCTAGCCAAGGTAATGAAGTGCGCAAAATATTTTCTTGAAATAATAAGAATATACAAGATGGTAAATAAAGGAAGGTTACAATGGTAACAGTTTGGTTAATGTTAAGGAACCTAAGGAAAATGTGATGAACGGGGAATATAACCTACTATAATTAATTATATGAATGGTAATGAAATATAATAGGTAGGCTTCTCCTAGTGACAAGTGGAATTATAATGTAAGTTATAATTAACGATGGACAAGAGAATTTATTAATAAACCTTAGTTAATGTTAATAAGCAAACCCACAATAACGGT
Source organism: Allium sativum (assembly GCA_030737875.1). Classification (NCBI taxonomy): domain Eukaryota; kingdom Viridiplantae; phylum Streptophyta; class Magnoliopsida; order Asparagales; family Amaryllidaceae; genus Allium; species Allium sativum. Next base: position 873,795,044 of record CM060912.1, on the reverse strand, counting down.
TGTGGTGACGGTGTAACGTAAGAATATAATCAAATGAGAAAGAATAAAGTAGGCTTATTATTAGTAGACTTATAACTAGAAATATTAATTCTAATAAATGTAATAAATAATAAGCCGAAATTAGCTCCTGCGACACATGGCTGATTAAAGAAAGTAAGCAGTTAATAGTGAGCTAATGAACCAAGAAACTTGAATAAAAGTAAATATGTGGATAATCAAATTAATTATCAACATGATGAGATAAAGCGAGCGCATGATTAAAAGATTAGACTTATAATTTAACGACGCGATGGCGTGATGCGCTGGAACTAGTCCGTACGTATGGAGATGAAGAACCTAATGGGGTAGATCATTACGGTGTTTGGAGATACAAGAGGAGCATGTCCAACTAAATATTATACAGGACTAGAAGGAATAACAAGACTTCTACAGGATAAGGGAAGGTACTCTGAGATGGTCCTCTGGGAAAACAGGATGAAGCCGTACATTCGGAGGCAAGATTATACCTTGGCTGCAATGATGACGTGGCAGCTTGAAGGCTGGGCGGATGACCTTAGGATGATCCGGCGGTTGCCTTGCTCGGGGAGGAGGCTGGTTAGGGCCAAATAAGGATAGTAATCGTCAGATACCTGCCATCGACAGTCAGTGGGATGTGAAAGACTAAGAGCTAAACCAATGTACAATGTTCTTTCACTATCGAGATGTTGGTGAAGGGCACACCAAATTGGACGCTAGATTGGTTGTTAGAGGCATGTCATTAGCTCTTGATGTACTCTTTTATTAATTGAGGGAGGGGCCACGGTGGGGAAATAGCCACCCTGAAAAGAGATAGACCATATGTGAATTTCTATATTGTAGGCCTAATGAAGTTGTCCTTTACAGATATTGAAAGCTCCCGACCGAGTTCCATGCATTGGATGCAGCCATATTACGGGACTTGTGTTATAGTAGGCAGTATGTTCGTGTGAGGGTCTAGATACATGCAATGGGTGGTGTATTGTAGACATTAGGGCGTTACTCCTTGTTGAGACGTGATTCGATCGAGGAGGTCGGATACGAGGATTTGTACGCTTATGTGGCACAACGATGGTAGTTATGTGCGATTACGTGACATAACGATATAGATTTCCATACGCGGTTCAGCATAGGGTGGATGTGTGAAAACCCGTAACTTCCCCGTAAAGGAAGGCGTCGGATAGTTCGAGAACAAGCCACAACAAAACTCATACAGAAGAACATTTCATTGTATATTACAACAATGCATCAGATTACAAGAATATACAGAGTATAAATGAATATTACACAGGAATATCAGAGATTTAAATTACATTTAAATACATCGCAGCGGAAAATAATACAATACACAACTGAAGGAGATATACGGATACAAAGCTTTCCGGATATCGTTCCAGCTGTAAAGCAGGATCCTGTGAATATAAATCTGCAAAACCAAAACTACTAGCTGCCCGTGTCAAAATAGGGGCACCCAGAGTTTAGGTCAAAACAATAAACTCCAGGTCAGTCATGTGACTGGTGTGAGAACTAAAACAGTTATTAATCTTTGTTTTAAAGGTTAGGTAAATCAAGGGACCACGCCGCATAACACGGAACGGGTTTCCTCCCAAGAATACCAGTGCATAAAACAAACAATGCAATGCTAAATAAAGAAAAATGAAGCTGTTATAAGACCCAGGTCCTATCACACAATGCAACGCAAGCCGGGGGATAGGGTTTTCCCTTATAACAGCCAAAGAATGCTTGATACGTTTAAAACAAATCATTTGATACTATTATAAGTGCATAGTGTATAAAACAACTTCAAATCATAAGTATCAATCATAGGCGGCATGAATGCCCCATAACACTATGTCGCCATATATAAGTTTACAATCAAAACCGCAATGTCGTATTGGAAGTTGGGTTATCATTTATGGTATGAACCGAGGCTAGGGGCAAGATCCTCTACCGATTTGTGACTCTCTAGCCCGAGCCACAGGGTCAGAGCCCATCGACCCTTTAGATCGTCAGGGCCGGTCCACCGATGTGGATTATTATGCCTGAACACTAAGTTTTCCCGCCCTTTGGGGCGTAAGCCTGGTCCGTCAGCCGACCAGAAGCATCGGCCGAAACCGATATCACGAGGCGCCTCGCTTTTCAGCAAGTAATAATAAGCAACATCCACATGAGTCAAACTCGTCAGCCAGTTCAAGCACTGACGCCACTCCTAACTAGAAAGAAACGCATGTCCTCCCTGAGGTCCGTCTCCCGTTTTTAGTTCATACCGGGTGTGATACTCGCGAATCAACGTTACGCAAAGCTACGCCACACAAGGCCGTGCTTTGATCATCAACCACAAGACTTTGCTTTTCAACAGAAGCCTTGATCATTTGCCACTTAAGCATGCCACACAGGCAATTCACTCCATGCGATTGATATCCATCAATATATAACCCCTGAGCTTGTACGTCTCAGAGAAGGGCGTTAAGCAAGAGAATAAATTCTCCGCCGCCAAACAGATATATATTTAATAGAGATCAATCACACGGACTAAAATCCTATGTCAGACACACAGTCCATTTACAAGTCCGTTCTGGGTCTGAACGAAACCGGAGGCACCTAGTACCCCGCATATCCATTGATCTCCAAGTACGTCTGGACGATCACTAACTGTTTCCATCTTCTTGGGTGTACAGCCCAATCAAGATCATCAGTAATTACCCAAACGACGTGAAGACTTCTGGTCTTCGACCACCGTCTTCATCTTCGACTTATCGTCGTATCAGTTATTCAGAATGGGATAAACCCGGTCTTTCCGAATAACTCGCGTATATTTTAAATAAGTGTTACACAAACACAACATACGCCTCATTCCAATTCATTAGTCACTAACCGTAAATTAATCAAGAGAATAATTCCCCAAATATTAACCCCGAAGGCCGAAACCAACATCAGATCAATATTCAGAAAACCGTTCTGCTTGGCTAACCGACAGTTAGTTTCTAAATTTCACATTCATAGGGAAAGGTTCCCATTAATTTTATCCAAGATAAATTCCTTGAATTTATTCTTTATTCTATTTTTGAATCTCAATTCAAACTAGTCGGGATTAGCGAACCTTACCGAGGTAATTATTTATTTTAATTTCCCCATCCCAACCTATTCATCCCATGAAGTAAAACTGGTAATACTTCATATCTAACACCACAGTGTTATCGGTAAATTAAATTACCATTTCACGTTCAAATCTAATTAAAGATTTAACTATCGCCTGGAGCAAAACTGGTGATACTCCATTTTCGATCATTTCAATCTAATTAAAGATTCATTAAAACTCCACTTAGTTTTAATCTTCGACTGGGTTAAAGAATCAGTGTCATTTAAAACACGGTTCACGATAAACCCAAAATCACATTCATTAATTATCGGGTTAAAGAACGAGTGTTATTTAAAACACTGTTCACGATAAACCCAAAAATCATTCCATTAATTATCGGGTTAAAGAACAAGTGTTATTTAAAACACTGTTCACGATAAACCCAAAAAATCAATCCATTAATTATCGGGTTAAAGAACAAGTGTTATTTAAAACACTGTTCACGATAAACCCAAAAATCAATACCAATTCAATTCCAATTAAATATCATTTAATTGGTACACTTCATTAAATCTAAATAAAAAGATTTAATCTTTTCCCAACTGGGTTCAAGAACAGTGTTAGTGAAGACACCATTCACGACAAACCCAAATCACATTTGATATTCAATATAAGGCTCTGAATAGAAAATATATCGGCTTATATTCAATATCAAATTCTACGATTAACAAATGTCATATTGGAAATAACGATATAAATATATATCTTTCAAATTTCCATAACAACATCTGTATAATCACGAATTCCAACATCGAAATATTCCGAAGACAATTTCGATTCAAATCCACTCCAATGCAATCATTGGAAATTCTGGTTATTTTTAAAACCCTTTTCAAATCCAATTTATTTATTTAAAAATAAATAGAATTATATTTCTAGTTCAAAACTAGTTCATTTCGATAAAAATCTATTTTTGTCTTTTCAAATATGGAGTTTTTCATCCCAAATCTTCACAAGTCATTTCTTATAATTTTACACAAATTATTAATATTTTTAATAATTTTATCAAGATCCGTACAGTCGATTTCCATCAACGGCCATCGAACTGCACTTACAGCGACCTTTTTCGAATTTGATTTGGACGTATCTCCAAATCCAACCGTTAGGTTTCAAATTTCTAACATTCGTTAGAAAGCTCTTTTCGATACAAACCCAACGGTTCCGGTATTAGGAGAATCCGACGGTCGGATCTCCCGTAATGTTCGTTTGAAATAAATGGTCGAAATTCACGAACTGCCGCGGCGCGGCGCGTTCTATTCAGGCCATTATATTATATATATAATATATATAATATATATTTCGTCGATTTCTATTTAAAACGAATTATATAAATAGTTTTAAATTCGTTTTCAAAAGCAATTTCAACTTCCATTTCAATTCAAATCAAAATTGAATTCTTCTTTATAAATTCGTTTTAAAATTCATTTCTATTCAATTCAAATTTCAATTCAATTTGAATTCATTTCAATTTGCTTTCAATTCAATTTGAATTCGTTTTCAATTCAATTCATTTCGAAATCGTTTTCAATTCAATTCATTTCGAAATCGTTTTCAATTCAATTCATTTCGAAATCGTTTTCAATTCAATTCATTTCAAAATCGTTTTCAATTCAATTCATTTCGAAATCGTTTTCAATTCAATTCATTTCGAAATCGTTTTCAATTCAATTCATTTCGAAATCGTTTTCAATTCAATGCATTTCGAAATCGTTTTCAATTCAATTCATTTCGAAATCGTTTAAAATCGATATAAATATCGTTCACGTCAAAATGGCGTCAATCTAATCAACACGGCTTCATAAATTTCTATTTTCAAATATTCTATTTCAAATATTTCTTTTTCAAAATAGTTGTTATTATCAAAATATTTCGTTCAACACATGACCAATCTCAATGGATGAGTACTGTCAACACATGAACCTTTATTTTATATTGATAAAGATGTAAATTTTATTACTAAAATATTTCGTTCAACACATGACCAATCTCAATGGATGAGTACTGTCAACACATGAACCTTTATTTTATATTGATAAAGATGTAAATTTTATTACTAAAATATTTCGTTCAACACATGACCAATCTCAATGGATGAGTACTGTCAACACATGAACCTTTATTTTATATTGGTAAAGATGTAAATTTTATTACTAAAATATTTCGTTCAACACATGACCAATCTCAATGGATGAGTACTGTCAACACATGAACCTTTATTTTATATTATTCTTTATTTTCTAAATTGGAATGAGGCCCAATCAATTACCATATAAAATTAATTATATGGATTTTCCATACAACACATGTATATAATAGCATTGAAAAATAATCAACCAAAGTGCACTACACTGTATAAGCATCAAATATAGATATTCAACGCTTATAACAGCCTGTCAATCAATCGATCGACATATTTAATCAATCAGGACGAGTGAACTTCAATTTTCATCCCAACACCCGTGTGGGGTTTCAAACAATCAAACACAGATTTTATTTGTGTAGTTGGGCGATGTGTAAAATTTATCGACCCAATCAATATCAGTCAAATCAGTGTATATAAACAAATCGGCCGATTTGTTTATAAATATTTATTTATTCACTTTCACTTTAAAAAATATATTTTTAACGATAAAACATTTTATTCAACCTATGAATATTCTATTCGGTTCATTTATTCAATAAAATGATATTTTTATTTTCCTAACATATTTTAGAAAATTTCGGCGGCATAACGGCACGATACTAGAAACGGGACAAGGCCTAGCCTTACCCCCGGTCTAGTGAAGGCCCACGCCATTCACACATCAATCATATCAATTTCATTTCACCAAACAATTCAATTCAAACCAAATCATCAAATTAATTTATGCAACCAAACAAACAAGTCCATGGTCTGTGGACGATTGTGTCGGGTGCTACTAAGCACCGTCTGCATCCTAGTATATATATATAACTAGAAAAAGAAATTGAAAGGTGAGAAATTCTCACAGATAGCTATCCAATCATCTTGACTCTTCTTTTGATAGAAATCTTCATCGTTTTCGCATTTTTGTCCTCTTCGTTGCCCGTAGCCACTACATATAAAAATCATATTATTATTTCGAAGTTCAATATATAAAAATCATATTTTCATTTCGAAGTTCAATATATAAAAATCATATTTTTATTTCGAAGTTCAATATATAAAAATCACATTTTTACTTCGAAGTTCAATATATAAAAATCACATTTTAACTTCGAAGTTCAATATATAAAAATCATATTTTTACTTTCACGCTATATGGATAAAATGTTATTTTTACACCGCTACTATATAGATAAAAATTCTATTTTTACATCGTTATTCTATATATAAAGATCTCGCCTTTTCAACTATAAAGATTTCTCCTTTTCGAATACATCATTATAAAGATCACATTTTTATTCTTCTACACATATAAAAATGGTATTTTTAACATTTCTATCATGTAAAAATTATATTTTTAATTCTCTACATAAACAAAATCATATTTTTACATCTTCTATATAGTAAAGATTATATTTTTAATACTTTTAAAAATATAAAAATCATATTTTTAATACTCTAAAAATATAAAGATCATATTTTTACTATAATTAAAAATCCAGTTTTTCTCTAATTAAAAATCTATATTTTCAATTTTAAGAATCCTAGCTTCCTCGTATATAAAATTTAAACCTAAATAAAAAAAAACCAAACTTTGATATAATTTAAAAATCAAACTTTTCACGTAGTTAAAAACAATGTATACTTATTTACATAAAATCAGATTTTTAAATCGATTAAACTAAATAAAATAGAGTAAAACTCACCAATCATTGATCGAAGGAGGGGAGGATGCCACTGGTGGCCGACGTGGGGATCAGAGGTGGCGGTTCCAGACGAAGAAGGGGGTGCGGCCTGGTGATGGGCCGCTGGGCGTTTGGGTTTCGCGGCAGGGGAGGGCGGTCTCAGTTTGCTCGTTCACGTATAGGGTGGTGGAGGGAGAGGCGAACGGTGATGGAAGAAAGGTAAGAAGGGGGAGGCGGCAGTCAACTCCATGGCAGCGGAGCATCGACGAGGTGGAAAGGGGGCGGCATGGCGCGATAGATCCTAGGGTTTTTTTTTTTTCATATCCGATTGAATTTCTATCGGGGGGGGGGGGACCTGGAGTATAAAGAGAGAAAGGGGCTTTTAATATTTAATTATTTATTTTATTATTTTATATTTTTCCAAACCCTAATTGTTGACTTTTCATTTGAACTCAGAATCGAACCCACCGACTGTCGCCCCTAGCGTTTTACCACCATTCCGAACACAATGGGATATGCCACGCAAGCTGATTCGGCTGTCACAATCAGTTTCCGTTAAATTTGCATTTAAATCATTATATTGAATTTTAAACGTACATTTTAAATTACTGGGGTTACATACTAACTCTAAAAATTCTCGAAAAATATTTTCTAGCTTCGTATTGACGATACGGTCCTAACAAAACTAGTTTCATCGAATTCTGAGGCCGTTGGAAAAATGGCCAATTTCCAGTCGATTAAAATCAACTGAAACTGGTCAAACGCGTTTTCCTTTGCCACGCTCACATATTGATTCGAAAAATTATGAAATTTGGAATCTAGCAATAATTTGACACTGCGGATCCAACAAAACTGGTTTCGTCGAATTCTGAGGTCGTTTGCAAAATTTCTATTTTTAAGGGCCTGAATTCCATAGCGACTATTCAGAATTTTCAACTGGACATATCTTTTGATTCCCGCTATAAAAATTTGATTTTTCGGATTCGTTGGAAAGATATCATCAATTAGATCCTAATGTTTTTGGTTTCACTAAAATCCGGATTGTTTTGCACCCGGTACATTCAATTGAAGTTTGAAATCGAATTATCGAACTACCACGCCATTTTCAATTCTATTTATAATTATATATAAATATTTATATTCTAACGACGACATATATAATATATACGTTCGAATTCTTTTCAAAATAAATTTATCGTCGATTTTATTTGAAATAATCTATTTTAAATATTCAAAATTCGTTAAAATAGCCAAAATAAAAATTTTAAACTGGCCCAGATTTTCGGGTTGTTACAATCTCCCCCACTTAAAACTTTTCGTCCCCGAAAAGGAACAAAGTCGAAAGTGGTTTGATTAATCAACTCTACGTTCGATCTGGCTTCCATTCTCCAACTCTTTAGTTTCTGAGAATTTTCAAAATTTCAAAAATTTGGCCAACACCCTAAATTTTCGAAAAATTTCGCCATAACCTCCCCTGCAATGGGAGCATCGGGAAATCTCAAATAGCTTCCCCGGTCCTTCAGATCTCAAAAAGAAAAAGAAAAAGCCAAGCGGCTAGCCAATAGGCTCATAAAATCATCATCACCCAAACAAAACAGTAAATTATGTAGTAAACATGTACCTATTTGTCAGGCAAACAAATTTTATTCTCTGCTCTAGCCTCCTTGCTATGACCTGTTCAATATAAGTATACGTATATGCAAGCAAATGCGACCAATTTTCAATACAATTCAATATTTGTTTCAATTAGGCTAAATGGTTCAAAATTATCAAACAAACAACACAAACATCAATCAATTAGTGAATTTAACATTTTAAATTGATAATTTTGATATATATAAAGAAAATCATGTTTTGATGCCAAATCACAACAATGTATTCTAGCTATATTAGTTTTGGTTCTCACACCAGTCTGATGGAAATATATAGAAAATCACACCTTCGAAACTCGAACATAAATGTTGATGGTGCGATCGCTATCATCAATATCATCTTCGGGCGACTAGAGTGTGATGCTATATCTATCCAATATATTAAAACTTTGAATACACGCGGATCAGACGTATACGCAAAATCTATATATTCTGGATTGTCCACATCAATACAAATAAATAATCAAATACGAATAATTGATTTAAATTTTCAAAACAAAATTTGTTTTCATTTGAAAAATATACTCTTCACGCTCGTTCTAGGATACTACGGATCCCATCTCTAACGAGTCATTCTCGTTGGATATTACTAATCCTATATCTGATGAATTCTTTCATATGGTTCTAATGTGTCTTGTTCTCTAAGCTTTGTAAACCAAAGCTCTGATACCAACTGTGAAAACCCGTAACTTCCCCGTAAAGGAAGGCGTCGGATAGTTCGAGAACAAGCCACAACAAAACTCATACAGAAGAACATTTCATTGTATATTACAACAATGCATCAGATTACAAGAATATACAGAATATAAATGAATATTACACAGGAATATCAGAGATTTAAATTACATTTAAATACATCGCAGCGGAAAATAATACAATACACAACTGAAGGAGATATACGGATACAAAGCTTTCCGGATATCGTTCCAGCTGTAAAGCAGGATCCTGTGAATATAAATCTGCAAAACCAAAACTACTAGCTGCCCGTGTCAAAATAGGGGCACCCATAGTTTAGGTCAAAACAATAAACTCCAGGTCAGTCATGTGACTGGTGTGAGAACTAAAACAGTTATTAATCTTTGTTTTAAAGGTTAGGTAAATCAAGGGACCACGCCGCATAACACGGAACGGGTTTCCTCCCAAGAATACCAGTGCATAAAACAAACAATGCAATGCTAAATAAAGAAAAATGAAGCTGTTATAAGACCCAGGTCCTATCACACAATGCAACGCAAGCCGGGGGATAGAGTTTTCCCTTATAACAGCCAAAGAATGCTTGATACGTTTAAAACAAATCATTTGATACTATTATAAGTGCATAGTGTATAAAACAACTTCAAATCATAAGTATCAATCATAGGCGGCATGAATGCCCCATAACACTATGTCGCCATATATAAGTTTACAATCAAAACCGCAATGTCGTATTAGAAGTTGGGTTATCATTTATGGTATGAACCGAGGCTAGGGGCAAGATCCTCTACCGATTTGTGACTCTCTAGCCCGAGCCACAGGGTCAGAGCGCATCGACCCTTTAGATCGTCAGGGCCGGTCCACCGATGTGGATTATTATGCCTGAACACTACGTTTCCCCGCCCTTTGGGGCGTAAGCCTGGCCCGTCAGCCGACCAGAAGCATCGGCCGAAAACGATATCACGAGGCCCCTCGCTTTTCAGCAAGTAATAATAAGCAACATCCACATGAGTCAAACTCGTCAGCCAGTTCAAGCACTGATGCCACTCCTAACTAGAAAGAAATGCATGTCCTCCCTGAGGTCCGTCTCCCGTTTTTAGTTCATACCGGGTGTGATACTCGCGAATCAACGTTACACAAAGCTACGCCACACAAGGCCGTGCTTTGATCATCAACCACAAGACTTTGCTTTTCAACAGAAGCCTTGATCATTTGCCACTTAAGCATGCCACACAGGCAATTCACTCCATGCGATTGATATCCATCAATATATAACCCCTGAGCTCCTACGTCTCAGAGAAGGGCGTTAAGCAAGAGAATAAATTCTCTGCCGCCAAACAGATATATATTTAATAGAGATCAATCACACGGACTAAAGTCCTATGTTAGACACACAGTCCATTTACAAGTTCGTTCTGGGTCTGAACGAAACCGGAGGCACCTAGTACCCCGCATATCCATTGATCTCCAAGTACGTCTGGACGATCACTAACTGTTTCCATCTTCTTGGGTGTACAGCCCAATCAAGATCATCAGTAATTACCCAAACGACGTGAAGACTTCTGGTCTTCGACCACCGTCTTCATCTTCGACTTATCGTCGTATCAGTTATTCAGAATGGGATAAACCCGGTCTTTCCGAATAACTCGCGTATATTTTAAATAAGTGTTACACAAACACAACATACGCCTCATTCCAATTCATTAGTCACTAACCGTAAATTAATCAAGAGAATAATTCCCCAAATATTAACCCCGAAGGCCAAAACCAACATCAGATCAATATTCAGAAAACCGTTCTGCTTGGCTAACCGACAGTTAGTTTCTAAATTTCACATTCATAGGGAAAGGTTCCCATTAATTTTATCCAAGATAAATTCCTTGAATTTATTCTTTATTCTATTTTTGAATCTCAATTCAAACTAGTCGGGATTAACGAACCTTACCGAAGTAATTATTTATTTTAATTTCCCCATCCCAACCTATTCATCCCATGAAGTAAAACTGGTAATACTTCATATCTAACACCACAGTGTTATCGGTAAATTCAATTACCATTTCACGTTCAAATCTAATTAAAGATTTAACTATCGCCTGGAGCAAAACTGGTGATACTCCATTTTCGATCATTTCAATCTAATTAAAGATTCATTAAAACTCCACTTAGTTTTAATCTTCGACTGGGTTAAAGAATCAGTGTCATTTAAAACACGGTTCACGATAAACCCAAAATCACATTCATTAATTATCGGGTTAAAGAACGAGTGTTATTTAAAACACTGTTCACGATAAACCCAAAAATCATTCCATTAATTATCGGGTTAAAGAACAAGTGTTATTTAAAACACTGTTCACGATAAACCCAAAAAATCAATCCATTAATTATCGGGTTAAAGAACAAGTGTTATTTAAAACACTGTTCACGATAAACCCAAAAATCAATACCAATTCAATTCCAATTAAATATCATTTAATTGGTACACTTCATTAAATCTAAATAAAAAGATTTAATCTTTTCCCAACTGGGTTCAAGAACAGTGTTAGTGAAGACACCATTCACGACAAACCCAAATCACATTTGATATTCAATATAAGGCTCTGAATAGAAAATATATCGGCTTATATTCAATATCAAATTCTACGATTAACAAATGTCATCTTGGAAATAACGATATAAATATATATCTTTCAAATTTCCATAACAACATCTGTATAATCACGAATTCCAACATCGAAATATTCCGAAGACAATTTCGATTCAAATCCACTCCAATGCAATCATTGGAAATTCTGGTTATTTTTAAAACCCTTTTCAAATTCAATTTATTTATTTAAAAATAAATAGAATTATATTTCTAGTTCAAAACTAGTTCATTTCGATAAAAATCTATTTTTATCTTTTCAAATATGGAGTTTTCATCCCAAATCTTCACAAGTCATTTCTTATAATTTTACACAAATTATTAATATTTTTAATAATTTTATCAAGGTCCGTACAGTCGATTTCCATCAACGGCCATCGAACTGCACTTACAGCGACCTTTTTCGAATTTGATTTGGACGTATCTCCAAATCCAACCGTTAGGTTTCAAATTTCTAACATTCGTTAGAAAGCTCTTTTCGATACGAACCCAACGGTTCCGGTTTTAGGAGAATCCGACAGTCGGATCTCCCGTAATGTTCGTTTGAAATAAATGGTCGAAATTCACGAATTGCCGCGGCGCGGCGCGTTCTATTCAGGCCATTATATTATATATATAATATATATTTCGCCGATTTCTATTTAAAACGAATTATATAAATAGTTTTAAATTCGTTTTCAAAAGCAATTTCAACTTCCATTTCAATTCAAATCAAAATTGAATTCTTCTTTATAAATTCGTTTTAAAATTCATTTCTATTCAATTCAAATTTCAATTCAATTTGAATTCATTTCAATTTGCTTTCAATTCAATTCATTTCGAAATCGTTTTCAATTCAATTCATTTCGAAATCGTTTTCAATTCAATTCATTTCGAAATCGTTTTCAATTCAATTCATTTCAAAATCGTTTTCAATTCAATTCATTTCGAAATCGTTTTCAATTCAATTCATTTCGAAATCGTTTTCAATTCAATTCATTTCGAAATCGTTTTCAATTCAATTCATTTCGAAATCGTTTTAAATTCAATTCATTTCGAAATCGTTTAAAATCGATATAAATATCGTTCACGTCAAAATGGCGTCAATCTAATCAACACGGCTTCATAAATTTCTATTTTCAAATATTCTATTTCAAATATTTCTTTTTCAAAATAGTTGTTATTATCAGAATATTTCGTTCAACACATGACCGATCTCAATGGAGAGTACTGTCAACACATGAACCTTTATTTTATATTGATAAAGATGTAAATTTTATTACTAAAATATTTCGTTCAACACATGACCAATCTCAATGGATGAGTACTGTCAACACATGAACCTTTATTTTATATTGATAAAGATGTAAATTTTATTACTAAAATATTTCGTTCAACACATGACCAATCTCAATGGATGAGTACTGTCAACACATGAACCTTTATTTTATATTGGTAAAGATGTAAATTTTATTACTAAAATATTTCGTTCAACACATGACCAATCTCAATGGATGAGTACTGTCAACACATGAACCTTTATTTTATATTATTCTTTATTTTCTAAATTGGAATGAGGCCCAATAAATTACCATATAAAATTAATTATATGGATTTTCCATACAACACATGTATATAATAGCATTGAAAAATAATCAACCAAAGTGCACTACACTGTATAAGCATCAAATATAGATATTCAACGCTTATAACAGCCTGTCAATCAATCTATCGACATATTTAATCAATCAGGATGAGTGAACTTCAAATTTCATCCCAACACCCGTGTGGGGTTTCAAACAATCAAACACAGATTTTATTTGTGCAGTTGGGCGATGTGTAAAATTTATCGACCCAATCAATATCAGTCAAATCAGTGTATATAAACAAATCGGCCGATTTGTTTATAAATATTTATTTATTCACTTTCACTTTAAAAATTATATTTTTAACGATAAAACATTTTATTCAACCTATGAATATTCTATTCGGTTCATTTATTCAATAAAATGATATTTTTATTTTCCTGACATATTTTAGAAAATTTCGGCGGCATAACGGCACGATACTAGAAACGGGACAAGGCCTAGCCTTACCCCCGGTCTAGTGAAGGCCCACGCCATTCACACATCAATCATATCAATTTCATTTCACCAAACAATTCAATTCAAACCAAATCATCAAATTAATTTACGCAACCAAACAAACAAGTCCATGGTCTGTGGACGATTGTGTCGGGTGCTACTAAGCACCGTCTGCATCCTAGTATATATATATAACTAGAAAAAGAAATTGAAAGGTGAGAAATTCTCACAGATAGCTATCCAATCATCTTGACTCTTCTTTTGATAGAAATCTTCATCGTTTTCGCATTTTTGTCCTCTTCGTTGCCCGTAGCCACTACATATAAAAATCATATTATTATTTCGAAGTTCAATATATAAAAATCATATTTTCATTTCGAAGTTCAATATATAAAAATCATATTTTTATTTCGAAGTTCAATATATAAAAATCACATTTTTACTTCGAAGTTCAATATATAAAAATCCCATTTTTACTTCGAAGTTCAATATATAAAAATCATATTTTTACTTTCACGCTATATGGATAAAATGTTATTTTTACACCGCTACTATATAGATAAAAATTCTATTTTTACATCGTTATTCTATATATAAAGATCTCGCCTTTTCAACTATAAAGATTTCTCCTTTTCGAATACATCATTATAAAGATCACATTTTTATTCTTCTACACATATAAAAATGGTATTTTTAACATTTCTATCATGTAAAAATTATATTTTTAATTCTCTACATAAATTAAATCATATTTTTACATCTTCTATATAGTAAAGATTATATTTTTAATACTTTTAAAAATATAAAAAATCATATTTTTAATACTCTAAAATATAAAGATCATATTTTTACTATAATTAAAAATCCAGTTTTTCTCTAATTAAAAATCTATATTTTCAATTTTAAGAATCCTACCTTCCTCGTATATAAAATTTAAACCTAAAAAAAAAAAAAAACCAAACTTTGATATAATTTAAAAATCAAACTTTTCACGTATTTAAAAACAATGTATACTTATTTACATAAAATCAGATTTTTAAATCGATTAAACTAAATAAAATAGAGTAAAACTCACCATTCATTGATCGAAGGAGTGGAGGATGCCACTGGTGGCCGACGTGGGGATCAGAGGTGGCGGTTCCGGGCGAAGAAGGGGGGTGCGGCCTGGTGATGGGCCGCTGGGCATTTGGGTTTCGCGGCAGGGGAGGGCGGTCTCAGTTTGCTCGTTCACATATAGGGTGGTGGAGGGAGAGGCGAACGGTGATGGAAGAAAGGTAAGAAGGGGGAGGCGGCGGTCAACTCCATGGCAGCGGAGCATCGACGAGGTGGAAAGGGGGCGGCATGGCGCGATAGATCCTAGCTTTTTTTTTTCATATCCGATTGAATTTCTATCGGGGGGGGGGGGGGGGGGGCTGGAGTATAAAGAGAGAAAGGGGCTTTTTATATTTAATTATTTATTTTATTATTTTATATTTTTCCAAACCCTAATTGTTGACTTTTCATTTGAACTCAGAATCGAACCCACCGACTGTCGCCCCTAGCGTTTTACCACCATTCCGAACACAATGGGATATGCAACGCAAGCTGATTCTGCTTTCAAATTCAGTTTCCGTTAAATTTGCATTTAAATCATTATATTGAATTTTAAACGTACATTTTAAATTACTGGGGTTACATACTAACTCTAAAAATTCTTGTAATGACCCGCGTTGGCAGAGGTATTATGATTAATTTATTTAATTGTATAAATGGTGGTATAGAGAATTAAATGGTCGTGGAATTTAATAATGGTGAATATTTAATTTAAAATATTAAATTAAATAATATATTTAATTCTGAAATAATCAGAATTGGCCGAAATGACGATATGGTGTGAACCGGATCATCTGTGATATTTAATTCAGCTTGGAATTGAATTTGAATAACGAATATATTCAATCGACGACAGTTTGAACGTATAATTATAATATAATTAAAATCGAGCTCGAAATGGCGCTACAGTTCGCTATTTGGCGATTTGAACTTCAACTGAATGTACATGATTCGTTTTAAATCGGATTTCTGTGAAACAAGAAACATGTGGAACTGGTGGAGTATATCTTTCTAGTGGAAGAGAAAAATCGGGATTTCGTCGTGTAGATTTTGAGATATGTCCAAATCAATTTTCAGAATAGTCGCTATAGAATCGTTTATCGACCATATCGGTTTATTCGATATAATTAGAGATGGGGTTTGAATTTAGACAAGGTTCTTTTGGGACATAGTGATAATTTAATTTTTAGAATTTTACTGTGATTTTTAATTAATTAAATAAGCACTTTTTATATTGGAGTGTTTTACACCCTGTATCAATATTTTGAAGTTTCATAAAATGAGTTCAACCTACCGATATTTTTATATTTTTGGGACGGTGGTACATTACTGGTCAAAATGGTGTTTTTATTTCAGTTCGTAGGGGAGCAGAATCTTTTACAGCAGGGTACCAGATAAATATAAACACTGTCTACATCAAACTTGAAAGCGAACGCAGTAACTTCATTATTTGAACTAACCCAAGAATTCACAACGTTCATTTCTGATGTATAATGAACTATGAAGTAAACACCATACATGTCGACGTCCCATCCTTCTAAAACAAGTGTCCACGTCCTTCAGCCTTAACTGTTAAACAACTTTGTTTTTATTTATATTCATTTTTTTCGTGTCCTTTCTTAAGCCATAAGCTTCACCTACCCCGTCTTTTATATATAAATACACTTCTCACTTCTTCTCTCTGGTTTCCAAAGCTGAAAGCTTTCAAAAAAACAAAAGTAAATAAAAACAGTAAAAGTTCGAAACCCTGTACAATGGTATGACCGAAGTCACGGCCTATTTTGGATCTCGAGATCCACGTTTAAGGGATAGAGGGAAGGAGAACGTGAGGCCATATGCGTTACTGGAGGTGTGGTGTTCGGCCATTTGGAAGCTGGAGCTTATGGCAGTTTTGTTGTTCAATCATTTATTTAAGCATGGTATTTATGGAGTGTAGTTTATGGCGAGAGGATGTGCACGTGCATGGGGAGTAACAGGAGCAGTTTCACGTTTAACCACTCCAACGCAAATGGTACTCTGGTGGCTTTCGGATCTAAAGGTTGAGAGTCCAGGAGGCTGAGGCGCTGCCAATGGCGACGGTCCTGTCAGATGAGGTGTTGGAGGCGCTCGTTCTTGGGCGAAATTGGAATTATGTTCTGATCTTTGTCGCGACTTGGCCTGTAGCTCGCAGTTTCCTCCTGTTGACGCGATACAGGGGGTGTAGCCGAGGTTGATGAAATTAACGTGGTTGTGTAGAGGTCGCTGAGAGTAGATGAATGGTATTTGTTGTTGGAGTTTTCATGCAAAGAGGAAGGATCGATAGAAGGTGGAGTCGTAGAAATGAGGTGCGGATTTGTCTGGAGCGTGAGGTACACGAGGATTTGGGGAAGACGGTAGTAAAAAGGGAGGCGGATTTATATTGTGAAGTGGGTTTAAGCCAAGGGAAATGGGCCAAAGGAAATTAAAGGGGATGGGCCAGTTTTGAGAAGTAAGCCCATTTAATTTAATCAAGTTTTATTTTAAATTTGCTCAAACTTTAAAATCGAATATCTTGGTCATGCAAGATCAGATTGACGAACCGTAAGTTGCGTTGGGATCGAACGGACGGGAGCAACACAATGAGACTGACCGGGAGTGAATCCGAGCTCGTTACAATTTATGGCGAAATAAATTGTCCGTCGAAATCAAATAACGCAAACCGATTTATTCAACGGTTAACGCGCAAATGTGAGTAAATCTCACTAACTTTGAACAGTTTATAATTTCATGTTATATTTTTAGAACTGTTAGATATTGGCTGATACTGTATGTTGACTGTTTGATTGAACTGCTAGTCAATTAGTTAAATTTTCTATATTGATTCTGTTTAACAGAATATATCATATAGAACTGAAAGGTGATGTTATCTATATTGTTTAACATCTGTGATGCAAGGAAACAGGTTGGAGGAATCCAACTGGATTCCTCAATATTTACTTTACTGTTTTCATATATTGTGATATATGATGTGTTATATAATCTGTTATGGATTATGGGTGTTGGAATGATATTGATCATTGTTATTCGATATTGTAAATATCATAAGAAACCCTGGGATGAAAAAAAAGAAGTATTTCAATGTATATTGAAATAAAGGAATTTTATAAAATCATAGGATTTTATAAAAGGAAATATTTATAAAACGAACACGGTTTTATAAAAGGGATATTTATTTAGAAAATAAATAGAAGTAGAAAAGAAATATTTATTTAGAAAATAAATAGAAGTTATAAATAGGAAATATTTGTAACGGTAAATAGAAGTTATAAATAGGAAATATTTGTAACGGTAAATAGGAGTTATAAATAGGAAATATTTGTAACGGTAAATAGAAGTTATAAATAGGAAATATTTGTAACGGTAAGTAAACGTTATAAAAAGGAAATAGTTGTAACGGAAAACGTAGTTTATAAAAAGGAGTTAATCGATGTTAGTTAATCGATTAGAGAATAAAGTGAAAGGAGTTAATCGATTAGTGTTAAAGTAAAAGGAACTAATCGATGTTAGTTTAATCGATTAGTGTTAAAGTAAAAGGAGTTAATCGATGTTAGTTAATCGATTAGAGAATAAAGTGAAAGGAGTTAATCGAATATAGTTTATTCGAAGAAAGTCAAAAGGAGTTAATTGAATATAGTTTATTCGAAGAAAGTCAAAGGAGTTAATCGATGTTAGTTAATCGATTTGAGAATAAAGTTAAAAAGAGATAATCGATGTTAGTTTAATCGATTAGAGTTAAAGCAAATGAGTTAATCGAATATAGTTATTCGAATCGAAAGTAAAAGGAATTATCGAATATAGTTTATTTGGAAGGAGTTAAGTGAAATGAGTAAATCAATAGCATTAGTCAAATAGAGTTAATCAATAGCATTAGTCAAATAGAGTTAATTGATAAGGGTTAATCGAATAGAGTTAAGTGAAAAGAGTCAATCGAATATAGCTATTCGAAGGAGGGTTAAGTAAGGAAGTTAGTAAAAGGAATATAAAGTGAACTTTGCTAATTTCAAAGTTAGAAATGTTGTTCAGTTAAGGTCTGAGAGGTAGTTCTACCCCAACTTGATTGGCTTCGTTTTAACTAAGGAATAGTTAAGGTTCGACAGTAAAGGAAATGGTTTGAGTTGGCATCGCGATGGTTTGTTTAAACATCTGTCTAAGTCCAATGAAGAAGCTTTGGAAATGTTTTCCAAATAAGAAACCAGAAATGTTTCTAATAAAGAAACAAAGAAATGGAAATGTTTTCCATTGTTAATAACGTATATTTTCCCAATTTAGAAAATAAGGAATATTGAACGTAGGGAAACATGAGATAAGTAAATTAATGAACTAAAGAGATGAATGATGTTTGATCGATATAATTTCCATTTGGAAATAATATCATTGTTTGCACACCTATTTTTATTCGATAGTTAAGTCACAGACTATCGAAGTTTTTGACCATTTTAACGTTGTTAATATGGAGAGACCGGTTGGATTATTATCCAAAGAACCACTCTGTATTGGCATAAGCGTTGCGAATCATATATGCCAAAGGAAATTGAAGACGGAGTTATGCAAGGGCTATCCTGTTTACAGAATAGTGCCTTCGGTTCATCCTGTTCCTGGATGACTTGTATGGACGGATGTCTGACAGAGTATTTCCAGACGATCACGTATATTGATTTCTCCAACCGTACCAAGAGTGGAAGCGGAGAAGGAAACTTCTTTAGCTAACACATAATGTATTGTTGTAGACGTCAATCGGTGATTTGATGGATTTGACGATGTGACATTCAAAGTGAATCTGATATGATGTTAAAGCGTAGCTTCTAGCCTCACATCCGGTAAATGACAGAAATCGGGCAGGCAGCATGGCTAAGTCGGTCGCACCGAAGTAGGGTGTATAATCACCTGATCTAGAGTTTCATTTACTTCTAAAAATCTATTGTTGATGCTGTCCCATTCGGGAAACGGTTGCTGATCCCAACTGTTGGTGATATACATTCGATACACTCAAGCGAAATGAGTGGTCGGTCATGTGTGGCCGGGTTGCAAGATGTTCTTGTTGAACCCAGTGTATTCCTCTCTAGAGGTACATTAGCGAAAGGTGGATCCATACCTTGTCATAGTTGGAAATCCATTACCCAATACGTGCTTGCGGTTTTGATTGTATACTATATATGTAGAACGTGAGATGAAAGCGTTTCTGCTAGATGATTATATATATACTGTGGTTGATAGACATTATTATAATATCAAAAGGTTTTTGATATAAAGATATTTTGGATTCTCATAAGGGAAAAACCCGTTCCGTTATGCGGCGTGGTCTTATGAGATATCGTTTACCTGTTTCAACTGTTTTTAACTGTTTTACTCATACCAGTCCCATGACTGACCCGGAGTTTACTTTGTTGTTTTCCCTAAACTCTTGGGTGCCTAAATTTGTACGGGCAGTCAAGTAGTCGGGATTTACAGATATACTGGAAGAGCTTGGAGCAGGAGGCTTCAGGATCATATACCTATAGTTATTTCCGCTGTGTTGTAAGTGCTGTACTTTGATAATGATATGTATATTCAAGTACTGATTTGTATTTCAAAGTTATGTTATGAAATATATTTATTCGTTCCGCTGTGAGATTCGTGTTACTCTGATGTTGTGTTCTTATTCTTCTTCTATTCTAATTTTCTATCTTATCTTTCCTCACCCTCTAATTTCTTTCACTAATTACCAGGATTTTTCGACGTTTTGGTTATCGACGTCGTGCTTACGTCGATAACCAAAGTCGCTCGAAATCCGGGTCGTTACAGTTGGTATCAGAGCTTAAGTTAAGAATTACTTGGCTCTGTGGCGTGACTCGGTAGAGATAGGGTTAGTAATACCCTAGATTGAGTTTGAGTGTATATATACGAGTGAACGTATTTGTATATGATATAAAAATAATTTTATATTGTGAAGATTTATTGGTTGAGTTGTTTATGAGTTCTGGTCGATCAGTTTGATCCACTGTATCGGTAGGAGTTACTAAACACTTGAATACGATGAACCATCATGGTATGTTTTGAAAGAGGGTAAACGAACTAGTTTACCAAACGTATATTTTGAATATATTGGATATATTGGTTGTTATTATAATCGAGTAAGATTATAAATTAAACGGCTATGTGTATAACCAATCAGAATTCATATAAGTGAAATACGTGAAATCAGATGGGTTAAATCTGAAATTTAAACCAGAAATTGAAGTTAAAACTCTGGAGAATTGGATAAGTGTTTGTAAATGGATTTGAATTAAAAATAAGGAAAATTTAAGATCCTGGGAGATTTTTAAATTGTTTTACAAGCAGTGTGAATTATATTTTGAAATAAATTTTAAAGTGGCAAAGGTTAAAAATGGTTTTATAGTATTGAACTCACTTCGATCGCTGGAAAATAGATTCTGATGATGACAGCTGCATCATCAGTATTCATTTTCGAGTTGTAAGTGACGAATTACTACCAGATATACTGTTTTGAAATTGTTTTGAGAAAGACAAGTAGTGTTGGATTTCAAAATGGGATTTTTTTTAATATATGTGAAATATTAACTTGTTTTAAAAGAAATAAAACGAGAAGTTCCTTTATAAACGAAGTTATAAATAGTTCTTTTATAAACGAAGTTTATAAAATGAAGTGAGGAGAATTATCATTGGATAATTCAGAAATAAAAATACAAGTGCGAAATTGAAAGGGAAATCTACTTTTCAAAGGTAGAAATATCGATTTCAAAAGGGATTGAAACTGAGACTTATGTAAAGAATGAATAAAGAAAGTTTGAAAAGGAATTTGAATAAAGGAAGTTCAAACATAGGATTTGAATAAAGAGAATTCAAATGGATTTGAAATGAAATTCAAGTATAGAATTTGAATAAGAGAATTGAGATGGAATTTGAATATAGGAAATTCAAATAGAATTGAAAAGGAATTCAATTAGTTGATAAACAAGTCAAAATATATTTGAACATGTTATACTCAAATATGAAGGTGAAATGGGAAAACCAGTAATTTGAAAATCACTTAACGAAATAAGTTAAAATGATTGGAGTAAGTTGGAATGAATTAGAAATGTATGGATATACGAGAGATAGGTATGGGTAAGGTATGAAGGTATACAAATAGAATGCTAGACGGAAAGGTATGTATTTAATTCATATATGAGATTTTATGCGCCGTATCGGCAAGCCACTTGGCTTTTCCTTTTTCCTTTTTGATCAGAGAAGGCCTGTGTGGCAGTTTGGGGATTTTCCCGAAGTTCCTGGTACAAAGGAGGTTATGGCGAATTTTTCCGGGAATTTAAGGAGTTAGAATATTTTCAAGATAATTTGATAGTTAGAAATCAACGTATCGATGTGTATATAGAAGTCGATAAGGAAATAAACTTAGAAATAGAATAGTAAAATCAAAACGGAAGACTAAGAATAAAATCTAGTAAGAATAGAAAGAGAAAGCGTATACGTGGTTAAAAGTGAATAAGTAGTTGTATGTTATTGATTATTCGAATAAGTAGTCATATCTGTTTTGACGTTATAAATATTATTCAGTCAAGGTCTGAGAGGTAGTTATACCCCAACTTGATTGATTTCATTAATAACCAATAAACAGTAAGCTTGCAGGCTCGAATATCAATGTCGAATAAGAGTTAGTTGAATATAGTAATTGGGTTGTCGTAACGATGTTTTACACAACATCCGTTTTAACCCAAATGAGTGTAACTTGGAAATAGAAATAAAGAATATTTCCTAAGTATAGAAATAAACGAGATGGAAAAGAGATAGGTAATTGGAATATTTTCCAATTATAAATAGCATATATTTTCTAAAGTTTAGAAAATAAAGGAAGGCGATATTCGGAAATGTTTTCTAAATAACATAAAAGGCCAATATGGTTATTGAAAATATTTGGTTAACAAATATTGATAAAGAAATAGAGAAGTGATTTAACTAATGGAATATTGATTATGGGCTCAGTTGAATTTCAAAAAGGAAAATTGATTTTTGGAAAGAGTAAACTGTTTGAAAACTCCCTGGGAAAGACTGTTTGAATTAAAAACAAATTTAACAGAAATTTGTGAAAGAAAATTTGAATTAAAGTAAAGCCAGTAAAGTGGTAACTGAGATTGAATTAGAATGATATCAAGACAAATTGGATTGTGAGATTCAAATTTGAAGTGTAATGTGATAATCAAGTTAAGGGTTGGGAATCGAGAAGAAAACTCGAGTTGAAATGAAAATTTGACTTAGGATACAAGCGAATGGTTGTGTCGTGGATAAAAAGCAGATTGGATTTGATTGGGGTAACTCTTATATATGCTGAGTTGATAGCATATGGAAGTGACAGAGTTGATATGCCCGACAAAAAGGTACAAGTTTATATTTCCATTCGGTATGAGATTTCGATGAGCCGAATAGGCAAGCCGCTTGGCTGTTTGATTTTCTTTTGGGTTGGAGATGGCCCAGAGAGGCGAGTTGGAGTTTGACCTATTGACTAGTACAAAGGAGGTGCTGGCGAAATTTTTCGAAGAGTTAAGGCGTTAGAATATTTTCAAGATTTTTGAAATTTTCGATAATTGGAATTAATTATTAATTTCATTGAAATTAAATTGGTTCAGTTGAAACTGAAGTTAAGAAGTGAACAAATATGTCGAACCAGTCGATAGGGTCGTTCTCTACCTTCTAGCAATTTCGAGGACGAAATTATTTTAAGTGGGGAAGATTGTAATGACCCGCGTTGGCAGAGGTATTATGATTAATTTATTTAATTGTATAAATGGTGGTATAGAGAATTAAATGGTCGTGGAATTTACTAATGGTGAATATTTAATTTAAAATATTAAATTAAATAATATATTTAATTCTGAAATAATCAGAATTGGCCGAAATGACGATATGGTGTGAACCGGATCATCTGTGATATTTAATTCAGCTTGGAATTGAATTTGAATAACGAATATATTCAATCGACGACAGTTTGAACGTATAATTATAATATAATTAAAATCGAGCTCGAAATGGCGCTACAGTTCGCTATTTGGCGATTTGAACTTCAACTGAATGTACATGATTCGTTTTAAATCGGATTTCTGTGAAACAAGAAACATGTGGAACTGGTGGAGTATATCTTTCTAGTGGAAGAGAAAAATCGGGATTTCGTCGTGTAGATTTTGAGATATGTCCAAATCAATTTTCAGAATAGTCGCTATAGAATCGTTTATCGACCATATCGGTTTATTCGATATAATTAGAGATGGGGTTTGAATTTAGACAAGGTTCTTTTGGGACATAGTGATAATTTAATTTTTAGAATTTTACTGTGATTTTTAATTAATTAAATAAGCACTTTTTATATTGGAGTGTTTTACACCCTGTATCAATATTTTGAAGTTTCATAAAATGAGTTCAACCTACCGATATTTTTATATTTTTGGGACGGTGGTACATTGCTGGTCAAAATGGTGTTTTTATTTCAGTTCGTAGGGGAGCAGAATCTTTTACAGCAGGGTACCAGATAAATATAAACACTATCTACATCAAACTTGAAAGCGAACGCAGTAACTTCATTATTTGAACTAACCCAAGAATTCACAACGTTCATTTCTGATGTATAATGAACTATGAAGTAAACACCATACATGTCGACGTCCCATCCTTCTAAAACAAGTGTCCACGTCCTTCAGCCTTAACTGTTAAACAACTTTGTTTTTATTTATATTCATTTTTTTCGTGTCCTTTCTTAAGCCATAAGCTTCACCTACCCCTTCTTTTATATATAAATACACTTCTCACTTCTTCTCTCTGGTTTCCAAAGCTGAAAGCTTTCAAAAAAACAAAAGTAAATAAAAACAGTAAAAGTTCGAAACCCTGTACAATGGTATGACCGAAGTCACGGCCTATTTTGGATCTCGAGATCCACGTTTAAGGGATAGAGGGAAGGAGAACGTGAGGCCATATGCGTTACTGGAGGTGTGGGGTTCGGCCATTTGGAAGCTGGAGCTTATGGCAGTTTTGTTGTTCAATCATTTATTTAAGCATGGTATTTATGGAGTGTAGTTTATGGCGAGAGGATGTGCACGTGCATGGGGAGTAACAGGAGCAGTTTCACGTTTAACCACTCCAACGCAAATGGTACTCTGGTGGCTTTCGGATCTAAAGGTTGAGAGTCCAGGAGGCTGAGGCGCTGCCAATGGCGACGGTCCTGTCAGATGAGGTGTTGGAGGCGCTCGTTCTTGGGCGAAATGGGAATTATGTTCTGATCTTTGTCGCGACTTGGCCTGTAGCTCGCAGTTTCCTCCTGTTGACGCGATACAGGGGGTGTAGCCGAGGTTGATGAAATTAACGTGGTTGTGTAGAGGTCGCTGAGAGTAGATGAATGGTATTTGTTGTTGGAGTTTTCATGCAAAGAGGAAGGATCGATAGAAGGTGGAGTCGTAGAAATGAGGTGCGGATTTGTCTGGAGCGTGAGGTACACGAGGATTTGGGGAAGACGGTAGTAAAAAGGGAGGCGGATTTATATTGTGAAGTGGGTTTAAGCCAAGGGAAATGGGCCAAAGGAAATTAAAGGGGATGGGCCAGTTTTGAGAAGTAAGCCCATTTAATTTAATCAAGTTTTATTTTAAATTTGCTCAAACTTTAAAATCGAATATCTTGGTCATGCAAGATCAGATTGACGAACCGTAAGTTGCGTTGGGATCGAACGGACGGGAGCAACACAATGAGACTGACCGGGAGTGAATCCGAGCTCGTTACAATTTATGGCGAAATAAATTGTCCGTCGAAATCAAATAACGCAAACCGATTTATTCAACGGTTAACGCGCAAATGTGAGTAAATCTCACTAACTTTGAACAGTTTATAATTTCATGTTATATTTTTAGAACTGTTAGATATTGGCTGATACTGTATGTTGACTGTTTGATTGAACTGCTAGTCAATTAGTTAAATTTTCTATATTGATTCTGTTTAACAGAATATATCATATAGAACTGAAAGGTGATGTTATCTATATTGTTTAACATCTGTGATGCAAGGAAACAGGTTGGAGGAATCCAACTGGATTCCTCAACATTTACTTTACTGTTTTCATATATTGTGATATATGATGTGTTATATAATCTGTTATGGATTATGGGTGTTGGAATGATATTGATCATTGTTATTCGATATTGTAAATATCATAAGAAACCCTGGGATGAAAAAAAAGAAGTATTTCAATGTATATTGAAATAAAGGAATTTTATAAAATCATAGGATTTTATAAAAGGAAATATTTATAAAACGAACACGGTTTTATAAAAGGGATATTTATTTTGAAAATAAATAGAAGTAGAAAAGAAATATTTATTTAGAAAATAAATAGAAGTTATAAATAGGAAATATTTGTAACGGTAAATAGAAGTTATAAATAGGAAATATTTGTAACGGTAAATAGGAGTTATAAATAGGAAATATTTGTAACGGTAAATAGAAGTTATAAATAGGAAATATTTGTAACGGTAAGTAAACGTTATAAAAAGGAAATAGTTGTAACGGAAAACGTAGTTTATAAAAAGGAGTTAATCGATGTTAGTTAATCGATTAGAGAATAAAGTGAAAGGAGTTAATCGATTAGTGTTAAAGTAAAAGGAACTAATCAATGTTAGTTTAATCGATTAGTGTTAAAGTAAAAGGAGTTAATCGATGTTAGTTAATCGATTAGAGAATAAAGTGAAAGGAGTTAATCGAATATAGTTTATTCGAAGAAAGTCAAAAGGAGTTAATTGAATATAGTTTATTCGAAGAAAGTCAAAGGAGTTAATCGATGTTAGTTAATCGATTTGAGAATAAAGTTAAAAAGAGATAATCGATGTTAGTTTAATCGATTAGAGTTAAAGCAAATGAGTTAATCGAATATAGTTATTCGAATCGAAAGTAAAAGGAATTATCGAATATAGTTTATTTGGAAGGAGTTAAGTGAAATGAGTAAATCAATAGCATTAGTCAAATAGAGTTAATCAATAGCATTAGTCAAATAGAGTTAATTGATAAGGGTTAATCGAATAGAGTTAAGTGAAAAGAGTCAATCGAATATAGCTATTCGAAGGAGGGTTAAGTAAGGAAGTTAGTAAAAGGAATATAAAGTGAACTTTGCTAATTTCAAAGTTAGAAATGTTGTTCAGTTAAGGTCTGAGAGGTAGTTCTACCCCAACTTGATTGGCTTCGTTTTAACTAAGGAATAGTTAAGGTTCGACAGTAAAGGAAATGGTTTGAGTTGGCATCGCGATGGTTTGTTTAAACATCTGTCTAAGTCCAATGAAGAAGCTTTGGAAATGTTTTCCAAATAAGAAACCAGAAATGTTTCTAATAAAGAAACAAAGAAATGGAAATGTTTTCCATTGTTAATAACGTATATTTTCCCAATTTAGAAAATAAGGAATATTGAACGTAGGGAAACATGAGATAAGTAAATTAATGAACTAAAGAGATGAATGATGTTTGATCGATATAATTTCCATTTGGAAATAATATCATTGTTTGCACACCTATTTTTATTCGATAGTTAAATCACAGACTATCGAAGTTTTTGACCATTTTAACGTTGTTAATATGGAGAGACCGGTTGGATTATTATCCAAAGAACCACTCTGTATTGGCATAAGCGTTGCGAATCATATATGCCAAAGGAAATTGAAGACGGAGTTATGCAAGGGCTATCCTGTTTACAGAATAGTGCCTTCGGTTCATCCTGTTCCTGGATGACTTGTATGGACGGATGTCTGACAGAGTATTTCCAGACGATCACGTATATTGATTTCTCCAACCGTACCAAGAGTGGAAGCGGAGAAGGAAACTTCTTTAGCTAACACATAATGTATTGTTGTAGACGTCAATCGGTGATTTGATGGATTTGACGATGTGACATTCAAAGTGAATCTGATATGATGTTAAAGCGTAGCTTCTAGCCTCACATCCGGTAAATGACAGAAATCGGGCAGGCAGCATGGCTAAGTCGGTCGCACCGAAGTAGGGTGTATAATCACCTGATCTAGAGTTTCATTTACTTCTAAAAATCTATTGTTGATGCTGTCCCATTCGGGAAACGGTTGCTGATCCCAACTGTTGGTGATATACATTCGATACACTCAAGCGAAATGAGTGGTCGGTCATGTGTGGCCGGGTTGCAAGATGTTCTTGTTGAACCCAGTGTATTCCTCTCTAGAGGTACATTAGCGAAAGGTGGATCCATACCTTGTCATAGTTGGAAATCCATTACCCAATACGTGCTTGCGGTTTTGATTGTATACTATATATGTAGAACGTGAGATGAAAGTGTTTCTACTAGATGATTATATATATACTGTGGTTGATAGACATTATTATAATATCAAAAGGTTTTTGATATAAAGATATTTTGGATTCTCATAAGGGAAAAACCCGTTCCGTTATGCGGCGTGGTCTTATGAGATATCGTTTACCTGTTTCAACTGTTTTTAACTGTTTTACTCATACCAGTCCCATGACTGACCCGGAGTTTACTTTGTTGTTTTCCCTAAACTCTTGGGTGCCTAAATTTGTACGGGCAGTCAAGTAGTCGGGATTTACAGATATACTGGAAGAGCTTGGAGCAGGAGGCTTCAGGATCATATAGCTATAGTTATTTCCGCTGTGTTGTAAGTGCTGTACTTTGATAATGATATGTATATTCAAGTACTGATTTGTATTTCAAAGTTATGTTATGAAATATATTTATTCGTTCCGCTGTGAGATTCGTGTTACTCTGATGTTGTGTTCTTATTCTTCTTCTATTCTAATTTTCTATCTTATCTTTCCTCACCCTCTAATTTCTTTCACTAATTACCAGGATTTTTCGACGTTTTGGTTATCGACGTCGTGCTTACGTCGATAACCAAAGTCGCTCGAAATCCGGGTCGTTACAATTCTCGAAAAATATTTTTTAGCTTCGTATTGACGATACGGTCCTAACAAAACTAGTTTCATCGAATTCTGAGGCCGTTGGAAAAATGGCCAATTTCCAGTCGATTAAAATCAACTGAAACTGGTCAAACGCGTTTTCCTTTGCCACGCTCACATATTGATTCGAAAAATTATGAAATTTGGAATCTAGCAATAATTTGACACTGCGGATCCAACAAAACTAGTTTCGTCGAATTCCGAGGTCGTTTGCAAAATGTCTATTTTTAAGGGCCTGAATTCCACATCGACTATTCAGAATTTTCAACTGGACATATCTTTTGATTCCCGCTATAAAAATTTGATTTTTCGGATTCGTTGGAAAGATATCATCAATTAGATCCTAATGTTTTTGGTTTCACTAAAATCCGGATTGTTTTGCACCCGGTACATTCAATTGAAGTTTGAAATCGAATTATCGAACTACCGCGCCATTTTCAATTCTATTAATAATTATATATAAATATTTATATTCTAACGACGACGTATATAATATATACGTTCGAATTCTATTCAAAATAAATTTATCGTCGATTTTATTTGAAATAATCTATTTTAAATATTCAAAATTCGTTAAAATAGCCAAAATAAAAATTTTAAACTGGCCCAGATTTTCGGGTTGTTACAGGATGTTTTTTAGGCTTTCGTGGTGTGATAGCGGAGACCGTACAAGGTGGGTACTTGGAGAGTACCTTGAGATGTTGGGCATAACTACATATAACTATATTAGGTTTAATCTACTGGGGAGTCGATGGGTATGACGTGAGTGTAGAGCCTTGAGTGTCGTTAACCCAAACCTAATAATTAAGAAAATGTTACTAAATGATTTATGTAGGATTATTTCAGAATGTATAATTTGTCCTCATACCAGAACTTTGTGTTCTGACACCTCCTTATAGCATACTCGCAGGTCATATTTGCGGCGGAGATTTGGTAGCCCTTGGACACTTGTTAGGCAGTGTCAATATTTCGTTAAGGCTATAATTGATTATTATATTTTATCCATTCTGCTGTGAGATATTTTATAGAGCTCTGATATATTTATTATCTCTGTATTTCTGCACGATACCAGACAAGCCAACTCGAGCTATGATAAATTGGGATTCTTAAGAAAAATTCGGTTTGTCAAAATTCGGGTTGTTATATTTTCCCACCGTAAAGAGTCTTTTACTTTTCATTTCCGGCTTCGAAAGCATATGTTGATGGGATAAAATTATCTTTTCCAAAATTTTGGTGGTCTCAGCATATGTTCACCCTGGTTCTGGCTTTCGGTGTCTCCTGGTTATTTTTGGTGCTAACATAAACCCTTATAGAGATATTTTCATCACTTTTTAAACCATTTAATATCTTAATAAAGGCAGGTCTAACATTACACACAGTCATGGGTTTTTGGATGGTGATATACCACATCAACAGTAAGTATACCCAACTGCTAATAGTCTAATAGCAAATGGTAGACTTTCGTTGAATGACCCGACTGACCTTACATCAATAATCCACTAAGTCCAACTTTTCCAAAATCTTGATTATTATGTTGGTTTGATATTGGACTTACCAATAATTATTTTGTTTGATGTAGTAAAGATTACTTTATAAATTTATCTTTCCATACATTCTCATTAATTTCCAACCATAAATGTCAAATTGTCAATAATAAACCTAATGGAAATTTCCCAAGACATTTTATAAACAACTTATTTTACAGTTAGTAATCTTTATTACTATTCTGTTTTAAACCAGTTTCATCAATCCATTTGTCCATATTTATTATAATATTTCAAATACACTCTTATTTGTTAGCTAATTTATTTATTATATTTTAATCCGAACTACAACATTTATTCCATTTGATTAATTGCAATTTCAGATACAACCTTAAAATCAAATTCCATTAATAACTAATTAATTATTGTTGCATCTTATGTTTCCTATTAATTATTTGGCACCTACCAGTTAATAGAAATTATTTACCTATTATTTCCTAGTGGTTAACTTATTAGTTCTCATTAGTTGATTTATTTCTTAAATGAGAGTTATGATTTTATTTTAATTTATTTTTCTTTCCATTTATCACATAATTATTATGCATCATATTCTAATCTTACCAAAAACTTATGTATTCTAGTCACATCAAACTACTAGAATATGCTTCCACTTTTAATTCATAAAATAACGTTTCTTAGGAGATTTTCCATTTAAATTTTAATATCCTTGATTTTATGGTCACATTATTAGGTTATTAATTAGATAAATTAAATAAATTGATGGGTGATAATGGAAAGAATGAAATTTGTTAAGTAATTAGGCAATGCTTTATTAAAGAATGTAATATGACACATTAGAAGTTAAAAAGAATGAGGATTATGAAAGGGGTAAAATGAAACAATTCCATTTTCCAATACTTAAGCCCTCACCAACTCTTGTTTTGTCTTCACTTTCATTTTTTAAATAATAAAAACATAATCAAGACAAACAATAACCTGGAATCATGGTGAAAGGCTAGAAGATACGATTAAAAGCTTAAGGAAATCTAATGAACTCCAATACCATCCTTTCTCTAACTAACAAGGTGAATAACGATATCATCATGTTATTTTCTATGTATTGATTCACCTATAAGTTTATTCCAAATTTATTTGTGATTCCATGTTTGTTTATGTCAAGTTTAAATGTTAAATGGTATATATATATATATTGATTATTACTGATGTAATTATGGACTTATCATTGGTTTAAGTTAGAAACATTATCATAGGACATCAAATTAGATGGAAATTTTGGTACAATGTGGGAAATGTTATATTGGAACTGTGATTTTAGTTTTATTATTTTCAACGCAAGTATGAACATTTCATGAATTTCCTGAGTGAAGAAAATGCATTATTTCAGGTTTTAAAATTCTTAAAATAATTAAGGAGTGATTTCGGTTTTGAAATTAATATTTGATGAAGAATATATGAAAAGGGACTTATTTTGTGCAAGAAGATTGAACGAATGCAGAAGCACAATAAACAAGATCTTGATTTGCCAATTAAACATCAATCTAATCTGACAGCAATTATTCTATTACATCAAACAAATAGTAAATAACTATAACAGAGAAACAAAGAGACACACAATACTTATGTTGGTTCGACTATCATCGAGATAGTGTACATCCAGTACAAAAGAGAGAGATTTTATTCCATAAAATAGGGAGAATTACAAGAGATTACAAAAATAAGAGTTTACATATCTTAACAAGAAGAGACACCATTGGGGATCCTTGGCTCCATGCCAGGATAGGTTTACAATGAAGTATACCCACAATATATAGCCAATGTAAATCTATGTGAGTCATCAATTAAATTAACAACATATGGTAATAATATAATGGAGGCAAATTACAATAGCAAAAAATGTGCAAAGTTAGAAAGTAAATTAATCCATTTCTTTAGCATAGATGGAAGAAATTAATGCCTGCATTTATTTCTTTCCATCTCATGCAAATGCAATCAATTAATTCATGCATTTCCATATTAATCCAATATTTCCTTTCCCTCTATTTGTGATTTGGTATCACCTAAATTTAACACTCTACCTTGATGCAAAATCACATATCTTCAATACCCCATCTCGAACAAAATTATCTTCACACATAAAGCTCTTCAATGGAACTCCACCTTAGATCAAAAATCTCACAATGAGATATAAACCAAAAATGAATATTTGTCTAATGGGTTCCAGCAAAGCTACCCCCCATCGCATCATGTTAACGAGCTCAGACTACGTCCCGGCCCGCCAACAAAATGTTGCAAATATCCAAAATCGAAAAAAGGCAGATCCTAAAATAATCTCAATACCACCAAGGCCAAAAATAATTCTCTCAATCACCATTTCAAAAACAGAGCCAAAATCTAAATCTCTATATGCATAACAGTTCTCTCTCCTTCCTCATATCTGCATGTAGCACTTCTTTAAGACGGCATCACAAAATCAACGATGTATAAAGTGGCACCAAATCCGCCAAAATCTGCTCTATGAACTGAACTCTACAAGACGACATCAAAAAGTCGATAAGTCTATGTGGCGTCGAGATCCGTCACCAAAATCATCTACATCAGATACAGTTTCTAAACCCAGTGGTCCCTTCAACACATCAAACTCTTTATGTAACACCCCACGTCCAATAATGTCACTCACGAAGGGAATGCATTAACTTCCATGGAGGTTATAAGTGAATATAGAACAGAAAAATTACAGCAAGACAGATAATAAATAGTACTTGGAAATCTAAAACTTCATTTTATTGCAGCGGAAATTAAACATGTTTGTTATGTCATAAAACCATAGATCATAACCAAGTACAATATCCATCTTCATAAAAACAAAATACATAATCCCATTACATAAATAGCCATTAAAAGGATAACAAGCTGGACTTTACTTCAACGGTCCAAGCTTTCCAAAGAGAGATGAAGCAATTCAATCAAACTCCACTGGAGCTGGGCCCAACCTGAGGACCTGGAGGGGGAAAAAGGATAGAAATAGAGGGGGTCAGACATAAAGTCTGGCGAGTATGATAATTCTAACAATACTATTATCAAAATAACTAGACTAAGGCATAAGCTGGAAGACAAGTAAATGTCTATGAACTCTTAGGAAGATAAAGATAGCGTTTAAGATAACGTTAAAGATAACGGTAAAGGCACACCTAATTACTAACGAATGATTACTACACTGCACCGCACATTACTACACTGCACCACACCAGTCACCCTATTGTTTGATCCCACTTGCTTCACACAGAAACTTTATAAATAGCCTTACGTACCTCTAGCTGACTACATAGGTGTCGTCTGCCCCTATCTCCACTAGGTGTACCCCACTACCCACTTTCGATCCACTCCCTACTCGTAGATACCCGTGCTGGCCCCACAGTGGGGTGTATCACTCCCCTAAAGTGGCAACTCGATACAACTTGAGAATGCACGGCTTATGCCTACACGATGCAACAACGTCTTATCTACCAGCCCGGGTCCACACACGCATATGAAACCCGTTGGACTTGCGTTGCCATCGCTCCCCGTTTTGGCCTCTTACAGTCGAACCCAGCATGCGTGTCCCGTCCTCGACTTGGGTCGAGCCCATAAAGATACGTTTGGTATACTGGTCGAAATGGGCCCCCACAAGCTATCCACCTAAGCTTGTCACTATTATATCCCACTTAACACTCTTAGTCATGTTCATTTACATGTGTGTTTGGTTAAGTCTTACTAATCGTATTTCACATGCCACTAAGGGCACCCCCTAGATTCCTCATGCCACCCAAGGCACCTACTTAACCCCCATGTCCCACCTTACATGTTTATCTGGTTAAGTATTTCTTAATTCATTCAGGCCATAACCTCATAAAGACCTCTCACATTAGACTGGCATTTATGGCAGCTGGATATGCCGGGCGGGTCCGGGCAGTCTTACACCATAAAAGAGTCTAACCTCGTGTCTTTACAACTGTTGTGCTTTAGTTTAGGCCTAGGACCTCTCACATTGGGCTGACATTTGTGACCACTGGATTTGCCGGGCGGGTCCGGGCAGGTTTACGTCACAAACGAGTCCAACCTCGTGTCCTAAGCATTGATTAACACTTAAAATCTTTTACCCCAGTTTTAATAATTCCCTATTCAAATTATTAATTAAGTCAACTTCTAATGATGTCCATAATTGACTCAATTATGGCCATCCACTTATGGCATGCAAAATCATATCAATTACACCCCAATTTTTTAATATTAAATCCTTAATATTACCCCTACTCCACGTTTATACGTTCGCTTATTCAATACATAATATAGGCTAGACTTGTATAGTCTAACACCTAGCACAAAGATAAATTATCACAACATATAGACAATTAAAATAAATCTAATCATAATAGGGGTGAAACTTGCATAAACTACACATGTTAAGGATCAAAAGGTGTCAACTTGTTAAATGTCTCAATTTACATGATATGATCATAGCCCAAATCTATACATAAACTTGCATATGGGGTTTTTAGGCAACATAATGTTGGTGTGAACTAGCATAGGATATCACATATGTCATAGCATAATTCTAGATGTCATAATAGATGTCATGGCATATGTTCTTAGCTTTTCTAATCAATCTAACTTGCATATGTAACTTGTCATATAGATCAACATAACCCAAACATGATGATTTAATTAATATGAACTAACTAGCATAGATGGTAACATCATGGCCTTTTTAACATGTATGATTCATCGCAACTTAGCATAGAAACTTTCAACATACATAACATCATCACAGCATGATTTACCACATATAAGATATCATCATCACATAACATTGGATTTACAATATACATGATAGCAAAAGGGGTTTACAACAATATATATGATAATTCACATCATCTACTCATAATCCATTCATAACTCAACCTAATTAAAATGATAATAATCTTTTTAAGATCATCATTCTCACAATTTAGAGAAGAAAAGAGAGAGTTTTGCTTTGCTTTAGGGTTGAGAGAATTAGAATTGAATTTGCTTTTCTTCTTTCTTAGTTGGCGGCAGCTCCATTGATTTCCATGGCGACGGCAACTATTCTATTTTAATTAGGTTTAGGGTTAGCATTAGGATGTATTTATAGGTGTAGGAAGTTATTTACGATCATTAGACTAACCCTGAACCATGAGAACCATTCAAATGCAAAATCTGCATTTGAGCGAACCGGCCCACGGGTAGACAGCCAAACACCCTGGATTAACCCCTAGTCGACCCAGTAAGGCTTGGGTCGACCTCAAAAATTGGCCGGTTCGATTATTCCCCCTCCCAATTCGTTGTTTTGAACTTTTTCGCATATTTATTTATTTAATTTTTAATTTATATATATATATATATCAATATATATATATATATATATATTTCTCTGTGCAACCCATTTCACTTAATTCTTTTCTAAAAATTAAGTATACTTTGATTTGTGAATTTTAATGTTATAAAATTATGGGGTGTTACATTCTCCCCTCCTTAAAGGATTTCGTCCCCGAAATCTCCTAGTCAAGAAGAATGTATATCCTACCATCTAATCGTCCATCTACTCAACCATCAAATACCAACATCCATTGTCCTTAAAAGACTTCTAATGCTTTAATGTTTATATGCACAGTGTGTGTATATGTCCATATCTAATGCAAAATTAGGCGGTCTAATGATATAGTCGACCTCCTTAGTGCAATTCATGATAGTGCCATGCGTCCAATATGTATGCAAAAGATTCCTAATGATACATATTAATTCTATTTGCGTGCACAACCATCCACCCGATTGCAGCAGCTATATGATAATACAACCATTATACATCCATTTTACTAAATACATCCATATACATGTAATATGCAATATGAAGTGACTGAGTCGATCTCGTGCCTAATAGTGTGTGTATATGCATCCACGAGCAACCACTAGCAAACACTTGCATCCACTTTGCATCCACCATACATAACATGTCTCAAACACATGTTTCAACCATAGGATTATCCTAACTAAAGGTAAAAGATACTAGCGAGAGGATATACTAAAGATAAGATAAGTACAAGCTAAGGGATAAAGGAGAAATTAAAGGACATACCCTCAAAAAGAAAAGGGTATCGTGAACGCATCTTCTTTTCCGTCTCCCAAGTAGCGTTGCTCTCATCATCTCCCCATTGCACTTTGACTAGTCTGACCTCTCGATTCCTCAACCTCTTGATCTCCGACCCAAGAATGCGCGTAGGAGCTCGTCGAATTGTCGCATCACGCTCTATCTCCACCTCTCTAAGCAAGCTCGGCTCTACCACTTCCGCGGTCTCGTGCAAGCACTTCCTCAAATGTGACACATGGAATACATCATGTACACCACTAAGTCTCTCGGGCAACTCCACTCTATACGCCATCCGTCCAATCCTCTCCTTAATAGGAAATGGCCCTACAAACCTTGGTGCTAATTTCCCAAAGGACCCAAAGCGAACAACGTTTCGTAATGGAGACACTTTGACAAAGACCATGTCCCCAACTTCAAACTCGAGATCTGTCCTCCTCTTATCCGCATAAGATTTCTGCCTATCTTGCGCTGCTTTCATCCTCCTTCGAATCAAGTCGATCTTCTCCGAAGTATCCCTAATCATATCGGGCCCAAGTAAGATCTTATCCATAGATTCCTACCAACATGTAGGTGAATGACAAGGTCGTCCATATAGAGCTTCGAATGGTGCCATACCAATGCTGGACTGAAAGCTGTTATTATATGCGAACTCAACCAATGGAAGATGCTCTTCCCATATACCCCCAAAATCTAGGATACATAGCCTCAACAGATCCTCTAGAATGCGATTCACCCTCTCAGTCTGGCCGTCCGTCTGAGGATGATATGCGGTGCTCAAACATAACTGAGTCCCAACCGCCTCTTGTAAGCTTCTCCAAAATTCGCTAGTGAAAATAGGATCGCGGTCGCTCACTATGCTAGAAGGAACACCGTGCAACCGAACTATTTCTCGGACAAATACAGAAGCTAACCATGGAGCAGTCCTCTTACTCTTCACGGGAATAAAATGGGCGCTCTTAGTAAGTCTATCTACTATAACCCAAATTCCCGTATTACCCTTCCTCGATCGCGGTAATCCATCCACAAAATCCATGGAGATGCTTTCCCATTTCCATAGTGGAACCTCCAATGGGTGAAGCAACCCACCGGGTTTCTTTTACACCGCTTTTACTTGTTGGCACACCAAGCATCTAGCGACATACTCGGCCACATCTTTCTTCATGCCGGCCCAAAAGTAAACTCTCTTCATGTCTTTGTACATCTTGTCCCCGCCGGGATGAATGGTCATCTACGAACGATGTGCTTTGTCAAGAATAGTCTTCCTTAGGTCATCGTCTTTTGGTACACAAAGTCTACCATCCCTACGTAACCAGCCCTTATCATCTAGGGTATACCTACGGAGATAGCTTGATGACTCCCCTCCTTTGAGCTTTTCTACTAACTCAACTAACTGTGGGTCATCTCGCTGTGCCTCGCCAATCTGTCCCAAAAGCGTAGGTCTGACCTCCAAGGATGCTAGCAAACCTGGTACGAAGTCAACGGAAGGTCTAAAGCCAAACATCGTAATGAATTCTAAACTTCGCCGCTCAACAAACAAAGGACTTAAGGATAATCTTTTTCTACTTAAGGCGTCTGCCACCACATTACCCTTGCCAGGGGTATAGGCTATTTCGAAGTCGTAGGACGCTAAGAACTCCATCCACCTTTGCGTCCTTAAGTTCAAGTCCTTTTGAGAGAATATGTATTTTAAAGACTTGTGGTCAGTGAATAATTCGAATTTCTCGCCAAGAAGATAATGACGCCAAGACTTAAGCGCGATAACAATAGCGGCCAATTCTAGGTCATGTGTAGGATAATTTTTCTCATGCGCTCTCAACTGCCTTCCACCATAGGCTATTACCCTACCCTCTTGCATTAAGACTGCGCCTAGTCCTGTCCCACAAGCATCAGTATAAACGGTAAACGACTTACTCCCGTCTGGCAATACTAAGACTGGGGCTGAAGTCAAAGCTCTCTTCAAACGTTGGAACGCAACATCACAATCTACGTCCCATGTGAAAACTAG
The DNA here is from genome assembly GCA_030737875.1 of Allium sativum. Classification (NCBI taxonomy): domain Eukaryota; kingdom Viridiplantae; phylum Streptophyta; class Magnoliopsida; order Asparagales; family Amaryllidaceae; genus Allium; species Allium sativum. Next base: position 873,756,316 of record CM060912.1, on the reverse strand, counting down.
GTTCTTCTTCGTCAAGCGTGTCAATGGAGCTGATATCTGCCAGCCAACCCCAAGAAACTTCTCACTTCGGTAGCATTTTTAGGGACCTTCTAATCTTGGATGGCCACCACCTTCGCGGGATCCACGGCTATCCCTTCTTTGGAAACCGCGTGCCCCAAGAACCGTACTTCCTTCCCCCAGAAGTGGCAATTAGAAAATTTAGCCTTAAGGCTATGCGCTCGTAGAGTCTCCAGCACTTCCCTAAGATGTAGGGCATGCTCTTCTTCATCCTTAGAAAATATCAAGATGTCATCTACAAAGACTACCACGAATTTGTTAAGGTACTCCCTAAACACCCTACTCATCAAATCAACAAAATATGCTGGGGCGTTTGTCAAACCGAAGGGCATCACTAGCCATTCATAGAAACCGTCCGGAGTCCTAAAGGCAGTCTTGTCAATGCTATCCTCAACCACTCTCAACTGATGGAAACCAGTGGCTAAGTCCAACTGCGAAAACACTAAGGCGCCAACTAACTGATTGAAGAGATCGTCAATCCTCGGCAGTGGGTGTCTGTTCTTCTTAGTAAGCTTATTAAGTTCTCTATAGTCCACACAAAGTCTAAGGGACTCATCCGCCTTCGTGGCAAATACTACTGGAGCACCCCACTCCGATATACTTCGTCTTATGAACCCCTTCTCAAGCAACTCCTTCACTTGCTTACCGAGTTCCCTCCTTTCACGTGGAGCCATGTGGCGTACTGGCAAAGATACTGGTTTCACATTATCCACAAGATATATTCGAAAATCTATCTCCCGCTTCGGAGGCCAGCCCTTCACCTCCTCAAATACATCCGAGTATTCTTGGACCACTCTAACAGATCGTAGATTTTCCTCAGACGCGTCAAGCGATTCTAGATAACTTAGTATAACCGAATTTATGGGATTACAAAAGATTTCGAGAGTGTTGCCAAGGCGAGTCACGAGCCTAACTACTTTCCTTTCACAATCAAGAACGGCCCCATTTCTGGATAACCAATCCATTCCTAAAATTAGCCCATAGCCCGTGAAGCCCAACACATAAGCATCACATCTAAATTCAACGCTAAGTATGGAAATTTTCAAATCCAAACACATCATAGACAAATAAGCTGAGCCCCCAATTGGATTTGAAACAACTAAGGGATCCTCTACTAAACTGGTGTTTAAGTGCAGTGATTCAAATAATGATGTAGAGATAAACGAATGCGATGCGCCCGAATCGAATAAGGTACGGACAGGATGATCAAACAGAAAAACTAAGCTTTCAATAGAAATGGTTCTACCTCGTTCTTGCAGCGGTGGGACCGCGAGAGCCTGAACTTGTCCCCTAGCCTGCCATGGTGCCATAAGAGCCTGCATCTGTCCTCCCGAGGTAGCTCCTGCCCTCTGCCCCTTCTTTGGGCAGTCCTTCACTAAATGTCCCGCATCGCCACAATGAAAACAACCAGTCTTCTTTTTCTTTCGGCAATCCTTGTTGAGATGGCCTGGGGTTCCACAGTTAAAACATTGCTTCTTTCCCTTGCCGTTATTGTCTTTACCACCCTTCTTGTTTTGCTGTTGTGGTTTCTTCTGATCCCCCTTCTTCTTGGGTGCCTTATCAGCTTTAGCGCTTTTCTCCTCATGCATGAGCGCCATTTCTACTAACTTCTCAAAGGTGGCCCCCATCGGGATGTGGGTCATAGCCAACCCTTGCAATGGTTCATTCAAGCCATTCATGAACCTTAGAGCCTTCTTCTCCGGCGTGTTTACTAAGTCCAAGCCAAACCTTGCTAACTGATTAAATTTATTGACATATTCTTTCACTGATGAGCTTCCTTGCTTCAATGTCAAGAACCTTTCCATATATAGATTTTCTTCCGCCCTTGAGAGAAACTTCGCCTCGAACCTGCGTCTGAAATCCGCCCAAGAGTCAACAGGACGCTCCCCATTAGTGACCTCCCACCAAAACGAGGCCTCTCCCTTCATCAACCAAGCTGCTAAACGAACTCTCCTCCCTTCTTCTACTTCAAAGATTTCTAGCAATTCTTCCACCTCCTTAAGCCAATCTCTAGCTTCCACAAACGTTTCTGACCCTTGAAATGGTTTTCCACCCATAGCCTTGAATTCCTTGCACGTCTTTGCAAAAGTATCTACGTGAGGAGGAGGAGGAGGAGGAACGGGTGCAACTGGTGGTGGAGGAACATTGGCTGGACCTGCAGCGGCCATAGCCTCCAATAGCCTCCTATACCATCTTGGTATCGTTACACCGTCGGGTAGATTAAGATCTTCAGCCATGCTGAAACGAAAAAGGAAAGATTCAAAATGGAGAATTCGAAAGATAAAGATATGTTGCTATTGGGGATTATGTTTTTCTTAAAAACTTTTCTCTTTAAATTTCTCATTAAAACATGTTTTTGAAAACACTTCTTCCAAAAATTACTATTTTCTAAAGTATTTTTATCTATTCTGGTAACCTTAAGCTCTGATACCACGTGTAACACCCCACGTCCATTAATGTCACTCACGAAGGAAATGCATTAACTTCCATGGAGGTTATAAGTGAATATAGAAAAGAAAAATTACAACAAAACAGATAATAAATAGTACTTGGAAATCTAAAACTTCATTTTATTGCAGCGGGAATTAAACATGTTTGTTACATCATAAAACCATAGATCATAACCAAGTACAATATCCATCTTCATAAAAACAAAATACATAATCCCATTACACAAATAGCCATTAAAAAGATAACAAGCTGGACTTTACTTCAACGGTCCAAGCTTTCCAAAGAGAGATGAAGTAATTCAATCAAACTCCACTAGAGCTAGGCCCAACCCGAGGACCTGGAGGAGGAAAAAGGATAGAAATAGAGGGGGTCAAACATAAAGTCTTGCGAGTATGATAATTCTAACAATACAATTATCAAAATAACTAGACTAAGGCATAAGCTGGAAGACAAGTAAATGTCTATGAACTCTTAGGAAGATAAAGATAGCGTTTAAGATAACGTTAAAGATAACGGTAAAGGCACACCTAATTACTAACGAATGATTACTACACTGCACCGCACATTACTACACTGCACCACACTAGTCACCCTATTGTTTGATCCTACTTGCTTCACACAGAAACTTTATAAATAGCCTTACGTACCCCTAGCTGACTACATAGGTGCCGTATGCCCCTATCTCCACTAGGTGTACCCCACTACCCACTTTCGATCGGCTCCCTACTCGTAGATACCCGTGCTGGCCCCACAATGGGGTGTATCACTCCCCTAAACTGGCAACCCGATACAGCTTGAGAATGAACGGCTTATAACTACACGATGCAACAACGTCTTATCTAGCAGCCCGGGTCCACACACACATATGAAACCCATTGGACTTGCGTTGCCACCGCTCCCCGTTTTGGCCTCTTACATTCGAACCAAACATGCGTGTCCCGTCCTCGACTTGGGTCGAGCCCATAAAGATACGTTTGGGATACTGGTCGAAATGGGCCCCCACAAGCTACCCACCTAAGCTTGTCACTAGTATATCCCACTTAACCCTCTTAGTTATGATCATTTACATGTGTGTTTGGTTAAGTCTTACTAATCATATTTCACATGCCACTAAGGGCACCCCTAGATTCCACATGCCACCCAAGGCACCTACTTAACCCCCATGTTCCACCTTACATGTTTATCTGGTTAAGTATTTCTTAATTCATTCAGGCCATAACCTCATAAAGACCTCTCACATTAGACTGGCATTTATGGCAGCTGGATTTGCCGGGCGGGTCCGGGCAGTCTTACAACATAAAAGAGTCTAACCTCGTGTCTTTACAACTGTTATGCTTTAGCTTAGGCCTAGGACCTCTCACATTGGGCTGACATTTGTGACCACTGGATTTGCCGGGCGGGTCCGGGCAGGTTTACGTCACAAACGAGTCCAACCTCGTGTCCTAAGCATTGGTTAACACTTAAAATCTTTTAACCCAGTTTTAATAATTCCCTATTCAAATTATTAATTAAGTCAACTTTTAATGATGTCCATAATTGACTCAAATATGGCCATTCACTTATGGCATGCAAAATCATATCAATTGCACCCCAACTTTTTAATATTAAATCCTTAATATTACCCCTACCCCACGTTTATAAGTTCGCTTATTCAACGCATAATATTGGCTAGACTTGTATAGTCTAACACCTAGCACAAAGATAAATTATCACAACATATAGACAATTAAAATAAATCTAATCATAATAGGGGTGAAACTTGCATAAACTACACATGTTAAGGATCAAAAGGTGTCAACTTGTTAAATGTCTCAATTTACATGATATGATCATAGCCCAAATCTATACATAAACTTGCATATGGGGTTTTTAGGCAACATAATGATGGTGTGAACTAGCATAGGATATCACATGTGTCATAGCATAATTCTAGATGTCATAATAGATGTCATGGCATATGTTCATAGCTTTTCTAATCTATCTAACTTGCATATGTAACTTGTCATATAGATCAACATTACCCAAACATGATGATTTAATTAATATGAACTAACTAGCATAGATGGTAACATCATGGCCTTTTTAACATGTATGATTCATCGCAACTTAGCATAGGAACTTTCAACATACATAACATCATCATAGCATGATTTACAACATATAAGATATCATCATCACATAACATTGGATTTACAATATACATGATAGCAAAAGGGGTTTACAACAACATATATGATAATTCACATCATCTACTCATAATCCATTCATAACTCAACCTAATTAAAATGATAATAATCTTGTTAAGATCATCATACTCACAATTTAGAGAAGAAAAGAGAGAGTTTTGCTTTGCTTTAGGGTTGAGAGAATTAGAATTGAATTTGCTTTTCTTCTTTCTTAGTTGGCGGCGGCTCCATTGATTTCCATGGCGACGGTAACTATTCTATTTTAATTAGGTTTAGGGTTAGCATTAGGATGTATTTATAGGTGTAGGAAGTTATTTAGGACCATTAGATTAACCCTGAACCATGAGAACCAGTCAAATGCAAAATCTGCATTTGAGCGAATCGGCCCATGGGTTGGCAGCCAAACACCCTGGATTAACCCCTAGTCGACCCAGCGGGGCTTGGGTCGACCTCAGAAATGGCCGGTTCGGTTATTCCCCCTCCCAATTCGTTGTTTTGAACTTTTTCGCATATTTATTTATTTAATTTTTAATTTTTATATATATATATATCAATATATATATCTCTGCACAACCCATTTCACTTAATTCTTTTCTAAAAATTAAGTATACTTTAATTTGTGAATTTTAATGTTATAAAATTACGGGGTGTTACACTTTACCTTTCATATAATGTGAGCATTTCTCAACTGAACTTGAATTTACACAGAGTCCTCAAACACTTGAAGAAGTCGCTAACACCTCTAGCTATTCGTCTTTGGTCGCTACCTCCTCTAAGCAATTTCCCCAAGCTCTTTTCTACGAAGTCGCTTGTCCATGGTTTGTCAGGCCACGTTCTAACATATAACTCCACCTTAATGAGAATTCGAAGCTCAAGCTAATCAGAGTTCCAAGCTTGGAACACTCCTCTCTCTCAACATAATCTTCCCCACCAAAGTCTCATTTTCTCTCAAAATAGTAATAGCATAATCACCACTGAATCTCCCAACCTTTGTAGAAATAATTGATGCATAATTAAAAACAAATCGCCTTGCTATGATACCAATTTGTTGTGCAGAAGATTGCGCGAATGCGGAAGCACAATAAACAAGATCTAGATTTTCCAATTGAACATCAATCTAATATAACAACAATTATTCTATTACATCAAACAAATAGTAAATAACTATAACAGAGAAACAAAGAGACAAACAATATTTATACTAGTTCCACTATCATCGAGATAGTGTACGTCCAATCCAAAAGAGAGAGATTTTATTCCATATAATACAGAGAATTACAAGAGATTACAAAAATAAGAGTTTACATATCTTAACAAGAAGAGACACCATTGGGGATCACTAGCTCCATGCCAGGATGGGTTTACAATGAAGTATACCCTCAATGTATAGCCAATGCAAATCTATGTGAGTCATCAATTAAATTACCAACATATGGTAATAATATAATGGATGCAAATTACCATAGCAACAAATGTGCAAAGATAGAAAGTAAATCAATCCGTTTCTTTAGTATATATGAAAGAAATTAATGCCTGCATATATTTCTTTCCATCTCATGCAAATGCAATCAATTAATTCATGCATTTCCATATTAAACCAATATTTACTTTCCATCTATTTGTGATTGTGTATCACCTAAATTTAACAACTTAATGTGATTTCTAGGGATTTTCCAATATTTTTATATTTGAAATAAATTTTCTAGGCTTGAAAGCCTTGAGAAAATAATTATTTTATTAAAGAAAATTAAGGGGTTACTACTATTTAAATATTTAAAATTTAGATCTGTAACACATTGAATATGAAAAGGAAATTTATTGACCAATTAAATTTTGTTAAATATCAAGGTGTTGGTGAAAAGTATTGCTTTAAGAAGATGAAATGATGTTTTTGTGAAAATAAAGGCTATGCCACCTTTTGAAGCACTGCTTCGCTCTGCCTCTTTGTTTTGCATTGCTTCTTTGTTTTTCATTGCTTCGCTTCATTTGTTGTTCCTTACAGAAACACATCATACTAAGTAACATTAATATGAAATGCATTGATTAGGAATGATGCAAGGGGATTCGTTCCAAAGTGATACATTGCTTTAATATGGGAAGCCAGTTTTATAAGTCCAACTCCCTTCATTTTGTTTCGAAGTCGATAAGATTGTGTCTATCTTCTTTTACCCTTTTATAAAATGGTTTAAAAAATATTTCAAAGGATTTTTTCGTGGTTTTAAAAAATCGAAGTATTCTAGGCCAAAAATTTGTTGTGCTATCGTGTCTATCTCCAAACGAAGAAACCTTAAGTTTTGGTTTCACTATTAGCATAATATGGTGCGAAGCACTCTTTGTTTCACATTTAAGATTTAAATTCGTACATTTGACCTTGTATCCTACTATAAAGGAAGTGTGAAGCCTTCGAAGTGACTTGTATTGCATTGCTTCAAATATTTATTTTTGAATGGTTTTGGATTTATAGCCTTAAATTTGAAACATGTTTGCTTCTAAGGAATATTAATTATCGTCAACAAAGATTAATAAAGCATATATTTTGGCATAAATATTTATGTAGTAAAGAGTTACGAAATTTCTTAATTTTAAAGATAGGTTTCAAACAATTGAAATATGAACGAAGCTAATGTTTTCATGGAAATATTAAGTAAGCATTTTGCTATATGTGTTTAAATTTCTATCACCATTGGAAAGATGGGATACAAATAGTTTGACATAATACTAGAATACCATATGGGACCAAATAAGGTCACACCAAATGCTTTAACTATCGCCCTTAAGTAGAATTTTCCAACATTCCAATGTGTAAGGAAAAGTTAGTGTAAAACTAAAAGAAATTTGTGCATAGAGAGGAATACAAAAGGAGATAGATTATCGGTGAGCCAGAAAAACCATTAGGTTCTTAGTCAGCCAAACAAAACTAAGAGATGAACGAAAAGTCAAAAAGAGAGAAATTCGAATGGATAGTCCAATTTTCTTCTAACAGTTGGTTAATTTTGGTAAATCTAGTAGGCCCAAGTCATCAATATTGCCTTGTAGCTACCCTAGTGAAACTATGAAGTAGAGATGGAGAGTCAAACTTATCTATAGGACATGCATGCATATGGTTGTTTAAAATGAGAAATGACTATAATGTTTAATAAACCTTGTGTTTGTAAGAATTTGATTAAGTTATTATAGGATACTAGGGGGACCTGTTCCACTTAGAGGCGTTGTCTTACCAAATATCTATTTATCGAGATGGCTTGATATTATTCACACCATGCTTATTATCTAGTACAAAGTTTTTTTTTCTCCTTTAACTCTTGGGTACTCATTTGAGTAGATTGAGAGGAAGGCTTTTCTATTTTGTATATTTTGGCGAATAATGCTACCAAACACATGCAGAAGGCATCATTAGCTATTTAGGAGTTGTCTATTGGAGTCTTCTTACGTTTGAATGTTGTAGTAAGTTTTGTGTCCATCTATTAGTATTCTAATCTATCTAGAGGGCATCTTCATAAGTTTCTCTTGAAGTATTTATTTTATTATATTTAGTCATAACTTGGGACTCGTTTGGGATTGTGTAACAAATATGAAATATATATGTTTTATAAAATGAGAAATGTCTTCTAGAAATTTTGTTTAAAATTTATTTCATATTCATGTTGTTGGTATTAGTATCATTAACATATGTGTGTTCTATTACCGAAAATTAATACTATAGACGACTATAGCACCTGCAATGTTTAGTTTTGGTGTAACAACCCTGGTTTTAAACGATTACCTACCATAGTGATTAATAAATTATAATGCAAATTATAATCTGTTAATTATAAAATAAACGCCTTTTAAAATATAAATTGAGCTTGGTGGGTTGGAGGTGTATTTAATTAATAATTAGAAATTTTTGGAAATCAGGGGTAAAAATATTTGATCGTCTTTGGGAATTAGATGAAGCATATAAATTAAAGGAAGTTAAGTAAAATATATATATTTGGCTTTTGAGATAAACTGGAATTTATCTAATTTAATAATGAGGGTTTAGTTGGAAAAAATATTGTGAATGTTTTGGTAAGTGAATTTTGAGATGAGAATAAGTGTTTTAAGATTTTTAGGTTACTTATATTGCTAAAATGTAAGCATATAACAATTTCTATGTCAAATGTGTTACCTTAAACATTATATTAAAATATAAAAATTATATAATGTTGATTTTGTTGCAAAAATATTAGTGTATATGTTGAAAATAATATTTATAAGCTTGTAAAATATTTTTATATAGCAAAATATAAAGTTATTAGAATTATTATAACACTTAAATCTTAAAAGTTTTTCAAAAGAAATGAAATTGAGTGCAAATGATAATATTTGTAAACTTTAATGACAAAATGTTTTAAATTAAATTTAAAATAGTGATTAAAAACAAGTATTGATACTTTTATTATGTGTTAGGGTGAAGTTTGTAATTAGTTATAGGAATTTGGGTACAAGGATTGTGTAAGTGTAGGTTAACAAGGCTAACTAGTGTAAAAATTGATTACTTAAGGCTTAAATACTCATTAGTTGTTTTAATTAGGCAAAATGGGCACTTAATATTTTATTAAAAGAAGTGTATTGTGGAGAAACTACTCCAGTATGTATTCCTCATTCTTCCTCTTAATTTTCAAAAAAGGTTGCAAAAGATATTTCTAAAAGATTATGCTAATACAAAATTTGGTCTTCGACTTCTTAAACTTGCTAATCTTGGTTGAAAATTGATTTCTTTAGTGGGTAATCACTCTAGTACCAAGTTTATATCCATCAAATATCTCTGTTGTTCCATTCACTTTGAATTAATATTTCTCAAGTTTACATGTTACAGTCTGTTAATCTACAGGCTTTTAAAGCTCGAAGTTCTATTTTTTTTACTTCGCAAATCTTGCTATAAATCTCTAAATTTTGGATACCAGGTGATAGAAACTCACAACTTCTAGTTGAAATCAGCCATGTGATATAACCTGTGTTTACTTAGTGTTTTAAGAAAAATTGATTCAATATCTTTTCTTCTCTGTATGAAATTTTCCCTTTGTTGTTATGTTGTTGTTATGTCCACTTTGAGAAATCATAGCTTCCTCAGTTTACACTGAAATGCTGTTAAACTCATTCCAGATCGTTGTCCGGACACTTGCGTTTGTGCATGCAAAATATTTTAGCATTCTGATGTTGTTTGCATATCAAAATTAGGGTGCAAAAATTAAATACGGACACTTAGAGCCACCTGTAGCTGAGTTTGAAAACCCTTGTACAAATTCCCCTTAGAGGGATCAACCTAGGGCTCAACTCCTATGCATTCGTAGTCGATCCACTAGTCGTCCGCCTGCTTTAGAGAGTCGACTCTATGGTCGACACATCTATGGTGTTTGGGTGTGGCATTCACTTGATGAATGTAGTTTGTTTTGGGCTTTGTTTGTTGTGTTCTTCACATAGTTTACTGATGTTTAGTAAAGTATTTGGCTGGCGTTAAACTTTCGGATAGAATGCCAGTATTTTTTATGATTCGTATATCGAATCAATATAGTTTTGGTTGCGAATTTGTTTTGTAAACATGTTGAATTCGGTTGGTTCAGTGCACATTTTAGAAGTTGTTTTCAATTAAATATTTCCAATTGATTTTTTGAACTTATTATTTACAATATAAATTTTCAGGTACGTTGTAAGTATATAAACTATAGCATCCCCACTATAGAGGAAAGGATTTTAAAGATAACAATTTCAATTATTTTTGGAAAACAGATTAAAACTCGTTTTTCTCTAAAACTATTGTCAATATAAAATCACATGATTTCAGCACTCTTTGAGAAGGCGTACTTTTGACTAAACTTTATAGTAAACCTCGTGGTATATGACATGAAGGTATGTTTTATTGATTAGTTACACAAATGTCTAATTGAAGCAACTAACTTGACATCTACGATGATTTGGTGTTTCTGATGTTCTAGTGTTTTGGTGATTTCTGTTGTTAATTGCATTTTCTAGTGTGGAATTGACCAGTGGTGTGTAAACCGTTAAGTGAGAATGCGTGGAATGGGATGATTGATTACCACTTTTTGGGTTACTATCTGTGAAGTCTGTGACGCATTTTGGTTTTAAGCTAGTACTAGACCTTTGGGTCAATCTGGGTAGACTCAAATCATGTTGTAAATCTAGGTGGTCCAAAAATTATCGTCTAGGTAGATCCAAATTATATTAATCAGGGGACCCCTTATATTATTAAAAGTACTGGTGATGGCCCCAAGCCATCATATTGTTGCACTTGCAAAACTCTGGGTAAATCCACTATGAAATTTTGGGTATCCAAAATTTTTGTTTTCTGGGTAGATCTAAGTTTTGTGATCTTGGGTAAACCCAAAAGTTGTAATTTTGGGTTGGATCCAAATCTCGTTGTTTCAATATTAGTGACTTTTAGAGTTAACGCATGTTGCTATTTGGGTTCAATTTTGTTGTCATGTTGATTCTTGGCCGTTGAGCCTTTAGATGCTATCCCTTTTAGTGTTCACTTTTAGTGAAATAAATTCATATACGAGTATATATGGTGTCACTAATGGTGATTCGATTTTCCCCTTTTTTTATGTTGTTTCGCGTGTTTGGTCTGTCTTGGAGTCGATGACTCCTGAGCCTACGAAGGTCATTGAATTGAATAATTCATTAATCTTAGGGACGTGGAGTGTTCATGTCATAGTATACTTAAGAGAATATCCCCTTAAATGCTTATTATTTCATTATCATTTTTTCTAATATTTCAACTAGACTGACCGGTGTGTGTTAATTCTCGAGTTAGGCCGAGATCTTGCAAGTAGCACATGAGGTAGTTTTTTTGAAGCTTAGGTTCACTCATGGATAATCTACTCATTTTGGTTTTTTAGTGCGTTCAGTCAGTACTTTATAATCATCCCAGACACTTTCTATTATGTATTCTTTTGTGGAGATTTATGTATGTATACTTTCTGTACTGTACCTGATGTATGTATATAGATGTATCTATGGATGTGTTACTATTCTGTAAACTGTGAACTATAATATTGTATATTTCTTGTTCTGAATTGATCCTACAACCATCGTAATATTATATTGCATAAGTATTAGGTAAGTCGATTCATAATAAAAAAATAGAGAGCACGAGATCGATGTACTTAAGGCTTGTTTAATATAAGATTACAAATGGAAGCTCCTATCTGGCCCTATTATCCCCTCTATTAGACAACATTACTCTGTAGTGCTCTTTATTAGGGTAGGTCTCAGGGTGGGATGCAAAAGTTTGGTATAAATGAATAATTCAGAACAAAACATGATAAAACACTAAACAGTATACAAAATATATTACATCGAGGTGCAGTATAATGAGCTTATCATCCCTATCTTAGGTATCCCAAATCAAGTCCTTAACCCTTTTTTATCTTTGGGGAATACATTTAGGAATCTTACTTTGATTCCGAAGGGTTCCATTTTTTTTGAATTAAATCGATGATATCTTGTCTTGTGTATTATCCTATCTTATTTCAACTTTTAAGCTTATTTCAAGCCGAGGTAGAGAACATACTTCGGGTGTTGGTTCCTCCGGTGAACCACACCTCGAGGAGAGTGCTAGTCCTTCTAGTGATCCTTGCCCTAAAGGGATATTCATGTCTACTGATCAAATTCTTGAGCTTATCAAGAGCACCCAACCTACTATACAACTCAGTCTTCTCCTCTGCGCAAATCAATGTTTGCGTGAATGTGTAGTGACATCACTCATCTGAGTGGGAAGCCATTCAAAGGGACCGAGACTGTTTTAGAGATTCAGGTTTGGTTACACACTTGCAAGCTTATCTTTACATGAATGGATATTTCTGTGCTAACCACGTCCTTGTAACATCGAGCATGCTACAAGATCGTGCACTGGATTGGTACAAGTTGCTTGTAGTTGAGGTTCATGAGTCCACTTTGGAATGGAAACATTTTAATGAAATATTTAGGCTAAAGTTTGTACCTAAATCTAAAAAGAAAATCCTTTCCCATCACTTCCTTAATCTTAAGCAATGGAAGTTTACTATTTTGGAATATGTTACATCTTTTGATGCCTTGTCAAAGTATGATTTAAAGAATATTTCTACCCCTTATAATAATCTTTAGTTTGTGTGTGGACTTAAGAAGTATCTCCGGATGCCTCTCATGTTGCAACTTAAGTTGACTTTCAAAGAGCTTGTTGAAGCAGCACTCCATCTCGAGGCCGTCGAGAAGGAGAAAGATAGTGATGATGAGGCTAGTGTTCGGGGTGATCCAAACAAGAGACGTTTTCCCTTACCAAAATCCAAGCCCTTTCCATAGAACAAGAAGAAGCAGAGTGGGTCCAATTCTCAGCCTCTTGTGACATCTCCTTCGGCTTCAACAAAGGGATGTTTCAATTATGGGTCGACTGATCAGTTCGCTCGTGCATGTCCTAGGCCTCATATTTGTCGATATTTTAGGAAGGAGGGCCATGAGAAATCTTCTTGTCTTAGGATGCCCAAGAGGTTAAATTCGAGAAATGTTAATATAGCAAGAGCTTCTAGTGATCCATCTCAGCCCAGACCATTTATTCTAGAGTACTCCTTAATACTTCATGGTCAATTAATTCGGGTTTTATTCTATATAGATGTGTTGGACTCAATCGTATCAAAAGAACTTGCCGATGCTTTAGCTTTCCTTATTGCATGGATTAGTATATTTTAATCTTGTTTTACTCAGGTCAATCGTTAGAAAGGATCTAGGATCTAGACATGTTATATGTTGTCGGAATTCCGAGAATTGTGGCTTGATATTTAGTTAGGGTAACTTGGGATATTTTTGCTTAGGGACCTCGAGCGAGGCTTCAAGGCACCATTATAATTTCTTTAACACGTGAAAATATTATAAGGACGGCAGCCCTCTTTGTGATTTCCTTCCCACAATATGTCCTCTTATTATCACGAAATGTAAACACTCGACTCGCTCAATGAGATTGTCGAGTTAAGATTTTGTTTCTTTAAATATTTCTTGTTGATCTAAAATTTGTTTAAACATTTTTAATAACCAATGTAAATATGGTATACTAATCAGAGTGCACAGCAGAAACTAGTTTATCATTTCAGCTGGGTAGGAAGATTGATAAATTTATTATGAGAATTAATTAAAGCGTAGCTATTGTGATTAACAATATGACAAAGGGAAAAGTATTGAATTGTGATTATTTCAAGAGGAATTATTAGGAAACTTTGATGTTAAAAGAGGTTGTGATTGAGGTGTAAATGGTGGTTATCGATTATGTTGATATTCCTAGACTTGGTTTAAGAATTATAGTCGAGAAAACGAATGCCTTGGATCGATAGGGGTTCCTAAACGACATATGAGGCATTGTTGACATTAGAGATAATTGATGTAAAAAATTAATATAAAGAACTGATTTTATAAATCAGCTTGATGAGTAATTCTTGTAACTAAGTAAAGTTGATTTGATGGAATTTGAGTATTAAGTAATAATAAGAAACTATTTTGAATTACCACTCAGCTATTTGACTAATAAACTATATATTTTTGTGGAGTTTGAAAATTTAATACACCATAGCGGAATTGGACTTAATATGAACTTTGAATTCTGGGTTTCAAAGCTAAACCTGGGACTTTAAAAAAATTGACGTGTCTTGATATATTGATGAGTTAAAATTTTGTTGGTGAAAATATAGCAATTCCTAAATCAATTTATATGAAGTAAATGGCTATAGATGTTTAAAATGGTTTTTATATCTTTAGAAACTTAAGAATTTAAAACAAAGTTTTGGATAAAGTTGTTAATTTAATTAAGTGAATCTTTATGAAAATAAATTGCGAATTTTTGTGTAAAGAATATTAACATTTGGAAGCCCTTCTAGTCTACTGGATCATAAGGCCGATAAATGGAGGCAAGGTCCAGAACTCGTCTATCTTATCCCATTGTGTAACTCCGAAGCTCGAGATGTTGTGTTGAGGGATTATAGTGCTAATATTCTTTGTGTTCTTCTAGAAGGATTGGTTAGGTATCCTTTGAATCCAATCACTTTTTCCTATCAATCCCAATTGATTCTCATTTTTTCCTTTGTTGATTACAGTAGTTTGTCATGGAAATTAGTGCCTTCTTGTTGAGTTGAGTCTGGGTGAAAATGAATATTAAACCCATACTTTATTCGAATAACCTTTGTAGGGATATACCTTTGATCGGAGATGGGAAAGGCGTTGAGTTGCCTAAAGTCTTGTGTTGCTAATATATAAAATCTCTTGGATTTTCTAGTGACAATGTTATCTCTATTGAACTCCTCCTGTGTTTGAGTGATGAGGTAGGGTGAAAGGGAAATTTGGCACTGCACCATAGCTTCATTCCCTATTACTATGCATATCGTTCGTGTTGCTATCTATATAACACTTCCTACCTGGTTCTCTTGAGTCCTCGATGCCTTTTTTGTCTTGCTAATTTAGGAAGTACTTAACGAATGATGGATCTGGATTTGTGTTGTTCATTTATACTTATAAAAGATCTTTATTGTTGTATCTCTTGTGCAACTCTATACTTATGTTTCATACCTAAGGCTAAAGCCTTTGAAAACTTTGGATTGTCTTAAATCCTAAGTATTATGTTTGGAGAAACTTGTGTGTTATTAGGCGTGCATATCCTAGTTTTCGTCCTTCTAGGCTTGAGGATGAGGAGTTTAATACTCTAGGCTAGTTCATTCATCATTTATTTATTGTGTACATGGAATAGATTAGATTTTTACGACTTATCATTAAGGAAATTGCGGGGATGCAATTTTTGTAGGTGGGGGGGGGGGGTTGTAACAACCCTTATTTTAGACGATTACCTTCCGATGTGATTAATAAATTATAATGTGAATTATATTTTATTAATTATAAAATAAATGTCTTTTAATATATAAATTAAGCTTGGAAAGTTGAAGTTTTATTTAATTAAAAGTTAATTTTTTTTGTAAACCTGGGGTAAAAGCATTTGATCGTTTTTGGGAATTAGTTGAAAGTATATAAATTTATGGAAGTTAATAAATATGTGCATAATGGGCTTTTGAGATAAATTAGAATTTTCTAATTTAATAACATAGGTTGAGTTGGAAAATAAATATTGTGAATGTTTTGGTAAATGATTTTTTAGTTGAGAACGGGTGTTTTAAGATTTTTGGGTCACATAGTGTAATAGGTTGCTAAATTGTAAGCATATAATAATTTCTATGTCAAACAGTGTTTCCTTAAACAATATGTTAAAATAAAAAAAAAATACATAATGTTGATTTTGTTGTAAAAATACCAATGCATATGTTGAAAATAATACTTATAAGCTTGTAAATAAATAAATAAATATATATATATATATATATAGCCAAAAATTAAGTTATTAGAATTATTATAACACTTGAAATTGTAAAAGTTTTTCAAAAGAAATGTAATTGCGTGCAAATATTAATATTTAAATTTTAATGGTAAATGTTTTAAAATAAACTTAAAAGAGTGATTAGAAACTAGTATTTGTATTTTTTGTGTGTTAAGGTGAAGTTTGTAATTAGTTATAGGAATTCGGGTATAAGGTTTGTGTAAGCATAGGTTAACAAGGCTAATTAGTGTAAAAATTGATTACTTAAGGCTTAAACACACATTAATGGTCTTAATTAGGCTAAATGGCCCTTAATCTTTAATTAGTAGAAGATGATTCTTGAGAAAACTACTCCAGTATGTATTCCTCCTTCTTTCTCTTAATTTTCAAAAGAGAATGCAAAAGAAATTTCTAAAAGATTTTGCTAATACAAAATTTGGACTCTAACTTTTTAAATTAGCAAAACTAGATTGCAAATTGATTTCTTTAGCACATAATCACTCTAATACCAAATTTATTTCCATCAGATATCTATGTTGTGAATTCCTTTAACTGTAAGTTGATATTTCTGAGGTTTGCATGTTATAGTACGTTAATCTATAGACTTTGAGAAGGTTTTTAAAGTTCCAATTTATAATTTTTACTTCCCAAATCTTGCTATAAATTCCTAGATTTTGGATTTCAGGCTTCCTGTGGTTAAGCTACAGGAGTACATATAAAAGTGTGGAAACCTAAAGGTAGTTATCGGCATCGCGTCAGCTTCAAGGACGAGCTATGAATTGGTGAAATGCTATTAAAGCAGCTACTCCTTAAGATCAAGTTACTTGGAATCAGTTTACGACTCGTTTCAGCAAAAACTTCATTCCAGCTGCTCACAAATCTGAATTGTTTAGGAAAATTTGGGAGCTTAAGCAGAATGGTAGGACAGTCTCGGAACATATTGCTGAGTTCGATACTTTATCAAAGTATGGATTATCTCTTATCGAAACTGCCGAGAAGAAGAACGAGAAGTTCATAACCGGCTTAGATGAGTACTTAGAGGAAAGGCTGATAAACCACATCGACGAGACATTCGAGTTTATAGTGGGGAAAGCATTGAGATTGGAGAGTCTTTACCTAAGTCAAAGGCCGATGTTGCTATTGCATCTATAGAGGAACCAAAACTGCAAGCTAGCGGTGGAGGTAAGAAGGAGTCTTAGAATAAGAGAAAACAGGATCAGACCAAGGGTGGTCAGAAAAAGAAGGACAAGAAAGATAAAGAGTGCTTTAGTTGTGGCAAGAAGGGCCATTATGCTAGAGATTGTCAGGAAAATCCTAGGGAAAGGAAGTGCTTCAATTGCGGCTAAGTGAGACATCATAAGGATAAATGTCCACAACCTCCTAAAGAGAAGCAGATTGTGAAAACATATGCTATCAACGTTGTTCCTTCTTCATCGAATGCCCCAACTTCGGCAGAGAAGGGAAAGTGCGTCATTATTCGAGATATGCTTTCTATTTATGATGTTTTTGTTCTAGTTTTGTTGATAGTGAGCATCCCATTCCTTCATATCTAGTGACCTGGTAGATAAGTTGGGATTGGAACCTGAGATAGTCGATAGACCTTTAGTTGTGACGTAACTGATAGGTGGTTCGACTAGTCTTTGCATGATTTGTTGTAATGTGGTCTTATCGAGTTATGAATGTATGTTTGCTTGTGACTGCTTAGTTGTTTTGCTAGTATCATCTCACGTAGATTGTCTGAATTCAGAGGAGATGTTCTTTGTGTGCTTGTCTGATATTGGTTTAGGCCTTTGAGACTTGTTCTTAGGGAATGTCGAGTTCGACTAGGGTGGTTTGCATGAGATATAAGTAGTTATTGTGATTTCGATTGAATGATATTTCGGCTTACTCAAGGAGTGATGTGCAATCGCGGCATGATAACTGTTCAATGGTATGGACTGCCCCAAGTTGGATTCGATAGGGCTAGGAAATGACTCGAGTGGGATTTGAGGAAGCTGCAAGGTAATGGATTGTTTAGGACCCTATGTTGATGTTCTCTTTGGTTCAAGAATGGTAGAACTTCGAAGGGATAAGATGTGCTCGTTGATCGTGGAGATGCAACGAGAGCTAGGATAATTCAAGTTGGACTTGAACTCGTAAAAGAAAAATGGTTGTTTGTTGATCTTGGAGATGCAATGAATAGAGATACGACTCATGTTGGACTTGAGATTTGTCAGTAATGGATACTCGAGACTTTGTCAGAGTATGTGGTAGCTCTTCCAATGAGAGTACCAAGAAATCGTCGATACTTAGAGTGTTCTAGGTGGACTCGAAGCAGGGGTATCTGGGGACGCCCGTTACCTTGGATCCGTTGGACGTGATCTAGTTGTCCTTGGAGGATAAACGTACGTTGGACGTACGATAGTCCGTATGGAGGCGGGGCTTCCATTAGCCTTGGGATTGGTTGGACCAGTCATGTAGACATCGACTTATGTATGGAGGCGGGGCTTCCATTAGCCTTAGGATTGGTTAGACCAGTCAGGTAGGTATCCACGTATGTATGGCTCTGGCACGTGATAGATATGACATGTTTGATGGATGTTATGGTTGCTATGTTTGTTCCTATTTTTTTTATCTTGAGTTGACTATCACCTGCAGGATTCTGGTAATAGAGAATGAAGAGATGACGGCATACACGGATGCATGTGCTACCGGACTAAGTGCAATAGCTGATGCAAATGCAAATAGGAGACATGACAGTTCAAGTGATTTGTTTCTTGAATGGAATCAACTCGAGTATATCATGGGATATGATCCCAGACATAAGTATGGATTGGATCCAGAAATGTTAGCAAGTTAGACGATCAGATTGATTGTGATTGAGCGGATTGGTTCCAGTTGGAGGGACAATCATAATCTATTGGAAATCATCTCCAAGGTAGAGATGGGCATTGACAGTGAGAATATGAACAAGTATGGACTTGATCGAGAAGGATGGCTTTGAAAGAATGGGAGACTGGTTTTACCCAATGTTAATGGATTGAGAGATGAAGTACATGAATTGTCAGTTATTTAAAACTGAGCAAAAGGAGTCTAGTGGTTGTTACAACCGTTGGAAATTCTCGAATGGAAATGGGAACAAGTCTCAATGGATTTTATTGACGGTTTACCAAGGACTAGATTAGATCATGATAGTATTTGGGTGAATCGTGTATTAGAGGATCTCTTGAGGGCTTGTATGTTACATTTTGGTGGGTTATGGGATGCCCATTTGCATCTAGTTGAGCTTGCATATGATAACAGTTATCAATCCAGTATTGGTATGGCTCCATTTGAAGCTTCATACGGAAGACCGTGCAACTCACTGTCATGTTGGTTAGAGACCGGTGAGAATTATGTGCTTGGACCAGAAGTAATAAGAGAAACTTCCGACAAGATCAAGGTTATTCGACAGCGAATGAAGGCCGCTCAAGATAGAAAGAAGAGTTATGCGGATAGGAGACAAAGAGAATTGAAATTCTCCGTAGGTGACTTGGTATTTGTCAAGATTTCTCCATTAAAAAGCATGATTCGATTTGGTAGGAAAGGCAAGTTAGCACCAAGATTTGTTGGTCCATTCCCAGTTCTCGAACAAGTTGGGAATTTGGCATATAAAGTTGAGTTGTCTGACAAGATGGATGGAGTTCACAACGTATTTCATGTTTCCCAGTTAAGGAAGTTTGTGCACGACCCTAATGTGACTATTTCACCAGACCAGTTAGATGATATCGAGGTAGAACCCAAGGTGGTTGGGAACCACTGACCAATGCATATTGTTGAGTACGATATGAAGCAACTTCGGAGGAAGACGGTGAAACTAGTCAAAGTCCAGTGGGGTGAGAATGAGAGATACTGTACTTAGGGAACAAAGGAGAACATAAGGAAGTTGTATCCCGAACTCTTTACCTGGTAAGATTTTAATAGCAATAGTTACTCCCTTGTTGCTAGGATAGGCTTGTTGTATTATTATGCGTGTTTTATTGTTGCAAATGATTGATAGGCATGCAGGATCCTTTGTATGTTTTGGTTAAGGAATTTCGGGGGCGAAATTTCTTAAGGGGATGGGGGAGAGAATGTAATGACCCGCATTTTACGCATTGGAGGATCGTAGAATATTTCTTTCATTTTCATACGAAGTCGTATGGACGTGTAACTTTGGGGAACGACTATTGGGGTCATTTCCTATGTTCACGATTTTTGCTGAATTTTAGATGACCATTTTGCCCCTGGCAAATCTTGTTTCTCCTATAATGTTTTATTGTTAAGGAGTTTTGACCTGAAACCACTTCCATTAGATTCGGATGATGGTTTAACTTTCCGTAGATGGGTCACAATAATCAAATGGACTTACCGTTTGGGAGATATGGCTGAATTATGGTTTAGAAGTTGAAAAACAACTTAACCGGGCCAAATATGGTGATTAACAGCTAGGCCCATTGGGGGATTTCTGGATTAGGGGTACTTAAGGACTGGAAGAGACTAGAGAAACCCTTCTTTGTCATTTTTGCAGCCGCCACTTTCATTCCTTCAACCGTAGTAATGGCTTGTACCTTCTAAAAACACCTCTAATCACATTCTAATCAAGGATTAAGCTAATCAACATCAAATCAAGTTGAAATAACATCAAATCCGAGTTGGAGCTACTGTGTTGCATAGAAATTCGATCCAAATCAGAGATATTTTCAGATCTAAGATTAATTCGTGGCTAAGGTGAGTATTTGCATTGTTTTTCACTAATTACGGCTAATTAGGGGTGATTAGTGTTAATTAGCTAAATTATAACTCAGAAAAATTTGGAAAAATATTTAGAAATTCTGAAATATTATTTTATCCCTCTGTTAGAAATTTGGGTTAATTTAGACATGTTTTGCTAATCATAAGGTTAAATCATGATTAAGGGGACTTAGGGGAAAATCATAGTTTTGGGTATGTTTGATCCGTATTTGCAGGTTAAATTATTGTTTTGGTGTTTATAGTTGATTATATATGTCGCTATTACTGTTTGGAATGATTTGTGATTTCATAGGAAAGTTAGACTGGTCGAAAACGATATCGTATGGCGTAAACAACTCGCTGGAAAAGTAGCAAGAAATAATACAAAGTCCAGTTCGTGAAGCACCTGTCCCTCACGACCCGACTCCTAGGATCGTGCAGCACCCTCACACCACGACCCCTACGATCGTGCAACACCCTCACACCACGAGCCCTAGGATCGTGCAGCACCCTCACACCCCGACTCCTAGGATGGCGAAGTATCCTCACGACCCGACCCCTAGGATGGGGATTATTAATCTAGTTAATAACTAGTTCAATTTGATAAAAATATTTTTTTCACATTATATATATATATATATATATTATTTTCATTATATATATATCATTTTCATTTCATATATGTATTATTTACATTTAATATATATATATGAAATTAAATTAATATATATACGAAATGTAAATAATATATGCATATAAAATGAAAATAATATATATATATATATATGAAATGTAAATAATATATGTATACACGAAATGAAAATGATATATATATATATATGTATGAAATGAAAATAATATATATATATATATATAATGTGAAAAAAATATTTTTATCAAATTGAACTAGTTATTAACTAGATTAATAATCCCAACTGAAGCAACCCAAACTTCTCCTCTTGGGAAAGCTCGAATTGAGTTGAGAACACGACAAATCAGAACATAAACAATAGAACATTTCATTGCTATTACAACAATTTACATCAGAGTACAAGAGTCTTATAGAGTATGAATATATATTATACATTGAAAAATATTAGAGATTAAATTACATTACATAGTAGCGGAAAAACAATACATAACACAACTGAAAGAAATACACAGATACAGAGCATTCCGAATATAGCTTCAGTTGTAAATCCAGGATCCTGTATAAATAAATCTACAAAACCAAAACTACAAGCTGCCCATGTGGAAAATAGGGGCAACCAGAGTTTAGGTTAAAACAATAAACTCTAGGTTAGTCGTGTGACTGGTGTGAGAACTAAAACAGTTAAATAAACTTTACATTAAAATCAGCTAAATCAAGGGACCACGCCGTATACCATGAAACGGGTTTCCTCCCAAGAATACTAGTGCATATAATAAACAGCGCAATGCTAATTTGAAGAAAATGAAGCTACTATAAGACTCAGGTCCCATCACACAATGCAATGCAAGCTGGAGGATAGAGTTTTACCTTATAATAGCCAAATAGTGCTTGGTAAGCAAAATTTTATCTTTTATTATTACTATATAAGTAAAGAAATCAACTTCAAATATAAATGTATCGATCATAGACAACATAGCATCCCATGCTACTATGTCGCCATACTAGTTCTGCAATTAAAACTGCAACGTCGTACTGGAAATTGGATTCCATCTATGACCAAGGCAAGGGATCCTTACCGAATTCGAGGCACTCTAGCCCATCCCTCAGGATACAGCCGCAACTGCACCTAGGAAAATGCAGGGCTGGTCCACCAAAGTGGATTGGTAATCCCTGAACAATACGTTCCTCTGCTCTATGGGGCATAATGGTCAATATGTCGGCCATATCATTCATCGGCCCCATAGTGACCGATATATCCAAGGTACCTGTAACGACCCGGAAAATCTGAACCAATTAAAAAATTTTAAATTGGCTATTTTAGTGGATTTCAACTATTTAAAATAAATATTTTAAATAATAACGACGAAAAGTAAGTTTGAATCGACATTTGAAAATAAATATAATTAATTCTAATTATAAACAAGACCTGAAATGGCGCGGTAGTTTCAAATTTTGAATTCAAACTTTGTCTGACTGTACCGGGTGCAAAACAAAACGGATTTGAGTGAAACAAAAAATATTTAAATCTGTTAGTGAATATCTTTCTAACGAATCTGAAAAACAGAATTTTCATAGCTGGAAGCAAAAGTTATGGCCAAATGAATTTTCAGAAAGGTCGCTATAGAGTTTATATAGCCCGTGAAAATGGCCATTTTGTGTAACGACCCGAAAATCCGGGGGAATTTGAGCTGACTAAATAACACAAGTCCAACCCAAATCGCACTGGAAATTCAAGAAACTAATAGAAAGAAGACAGAGGGTGAGGAAAGATAAGATAGAAACTTAGAATAGAAGAAGAAGAAGAACACAACATCAGAGTAACACGAACCTCACAGCGGAACGAATAACATATAATAAATAACATAACTTTGAAATATAACAGTTATGTATACACTAGCACTTATCAGAGTACAACACTTACAACACGGCGGAAGTAACTATAGCTATATGATCTTGAAGCCTCCTGCTCCACGCTCTTCCAGTATATCTGTAAAATCCCGACTACTTGACTGCCCGTACAAATTTAGGCACCCAAGAGTTTAGGGAAAACAAAACAAATAAACTCCGGGTCAGTCATGGGACTGGTATGAGTAAAACAATTTAATACTTGATTTAATAAAGGATATCCCACAAGACCACGCCGCATAACGGAACGGGTTTTTCCCTTATGAGAATCCAAACAACTTTGTAAAGTAATATCATTCTGATATTATAATAATGTCTAAATACAAATAGATATCAATCTAGCAGAAACGCTTGCATCTCACGTTACTACATATATAGTATACAATCAAAATCGCAAGCACGTATTGGATGATTTGGTTTCCAACTATGACAAGGTATGGAACCACCTTCCGATCAGTGTACTCTAGGAACGATACACTGGAGTTCAACAAGAACATCTTGCAACTCAGCCACACATGACCGACCACTCATTTCGCTTGAGTGTATCGAATGTACATCACCAACGGTTGGGATCAGCAACCGTTCCCGTATATATATGGGACAGCATTGATAGATTTAAGAAACAAATGAATATTCACTAGATAGGTGATTATACACCCTACTTCGGTGCGACCGACTTAGCCATGCTGCCTGCCCGATTTCTGTCATTACCGGATGATGAGGCTAGAAGCTACGCTTTATCATCACATCAGATTCACTTCGAATGCCACATTGTCAGATCCATCGAAAATCACTAATTAATGTCTACAACCATACATTACGTGTTAGCTAAAAGAAGTTTCCTTCTCCGCTTCCACTCTTGGTATAGTTGAAGAAATCAATGTACGTGATCGTCTGGAAATACTATGTCAGACATCCATCTTCATTCACTTAGAAATGTCACATCGTCATACCCGCCAAATCACAAATTGACTTATCCAAAAATAACACGGGTATACAACTAAGAGAAACAAATTCCTCCGCCACCAAACGTGAATACGTTTGAACAGATCAACTTACGCGATCCACTGGATATACTCTGTCAGACCTTCGTCCATACAAGTTGTCCTGGGACTGGACAAACCGAAGGCACTATTCTGTAAACAGGATAGCCCTTGCATTTTACTCCGTCTTCAATTATCTTTGGCATATATGATTCGCGACGCTTATGCCAATACAGAGTGGTTCTATGGATAATAATCCAACCGGTCTCTCCATATTAACACCGTTAAAAGGGTCAAAACTTCAATAGTCGGTGAGTTAACTATTAAAGAAAAACAAGTGTGCAAACAACGATATTATTTCCAGATGGAAATTATATCGAACAAACATCATTTAACATTAATCTCTTTAGTTCATTTATTTACTTATCTCCTGTTTCCCTATATTCTAAATTCTTATTTTCTTTTATCAGAAAACATTTCTGATTCTCGTTTGGAAAACATTTCCAAAACTCCTTTACGATCAAACCTTACCATTTCTTAGTTAAGAAGGAAGTCACTCAAGTTGGGGTATAATTACCTCTCAGACCTTAACTGAACAACGTTATAACTTCGAAATGGTCAAAGTTTACCCTTTAATCTTTAACAACTTCTTTACGCCTTTCTCGGATCCAATTTTACTAATCCACTTCTATATTTAAAACATTGGTTATAACGATAACGTTATAATCCCTACTTTCGAATTATCTAACTTTAATTATAACTTCTATTCTTATTAGTGAATAATTAACCTAACACTTATTTATTTATAAATAAATAAATTTCTATTTAGACACTGGAAAGTATAAGTACTTTCCCGAATTCGATATAATCGAATTTGCCGATTAACTCTCTTCGAGAAATCTCTATTTGATTAACTCTTCTTCGAATAACCTATATTCGATTAACTTCTTCTTGAATAAACGATATTCGATGATCTCTCTTCGAATAACTAATATTCGATAACTCTTCCTTTTCCAATATCTCATCTTTGAAAATCTTACTTCGATTTAACTATAATCGATAACTCCCTTCGATGAAACTAACATCGATAACTCCTTTTGATGAAACTAACATCGATAACTCCTTTTGATGAAACTAACATCGATAACTCCTTTTGATGAAACTAACATCGATAACTCCTTTCGAATGTCTATATTCGTAACTTCTTCTCGAATAACCAATATTCGATTATCTTACTTCGAATAACTTATATTCGATTATCTCACTTCGAATAACTTATATTCGATAATTCTTCTCGAATGAACTTTATTCGATTATCTTACTTCGAATAACTTATGTTCGATTACTCTTCTCTTTGAGTACACTATATTCGATAAATCTACTTTGAATAAGTGATATTCGATAACTCCACTCGATTAACCCTACTTACTTAACCCTACTGGTTTACTTGACTTACCTAACTCAACTGGTTAACTTGACTTATTTAACCCTACTTAACTCAACTGGATTAACTCCTATCGAATATCTAATATTCGATTTACTTCCATTCGCTTGACTCTAGATCGCAGCGATCACAATGGTTACGCCTGATTCCCTCAGGAAACATCCGACCGCCGTAGGCTATTTACAGCCCTGCGAATTACACTAGCAGTCGTACAAGATGGCAACTTACCCTGAATACTATGTTTGACTAACTCTGTTTCAAATAACTCTAGTTCGTTTTAACTCTAATCGATTAACTCTGACTAATTTACTCCAACTGGTTAACTCTAACTGATTAACTCTAACTGGTTAACTCTAACTGATTAACTCTAACTGGTTAACTCTATTTGACTAACTCGACTTGACTAACCCCTTTCGAATAACATATTCGATTAACTAACTTTCGAATACCATATCCGATTAACTAACTTCGAATGTCTATATTCGATTAACTAACTTCGAATACCATATTCGATTAACTAACTTCGAATACCATATTCGATTAACTAACTTCGAATGTCTATATTCGATTAACTAACTTCGAATGTCTATATTCGATTAACTAACTTCGAATACCATATTCGATTAACTAACTTCGAATACCATATTCGATTTCTCCTTTCGAATGTCTATATTCGATTAACTAACTTCGAATACCATATTCGATTAACTAACTTCGAATACCATATTCGATTTACTTTATTCACTTTACAAAGATTTCCTTTTTAACAACGTTTTATTCATTGGAAAAGATTTACTTTATTCACTTTATAAAGATTTCCTTTTTAACAACGTTTTATTCATTGGAAAAGATTTACTTTATTCACTTTATAAAGATTTCCTTTTTAACAACGTTTTATTCGTTGGAAAAGATTTACTTTATTCACTTTATAAAGATTTCCTTTTTAACAACGTTTTCTTTCCAATTCTATTTGTAAATGGTTTACAAATATTTCCTTTTCAAATTTATTCTTGAAATATTCTAACTCCTTAAATTCCCGGGAAAATTCGCCATAACCTCCTTTGTATCGGGAGCATCGGGAAAATCCCCAAACTCGCCACACAGGCCTTTCCATTCAAAAAGAAAATGTTTTGAATTTATTTTCCCTTTTTTTTTATATCTCCTATTTGTAAATATCCCAATTTATAAATATTCCTTATTTATAAATATTCCACTTTATAAATATTCTATTTTTCAGTATCACTTTGAAAAATCTCCTTTATCTACATTCCGGTATGTCATGGTATTCAATCATATCAAACCACGATGTTCAATATCGTCCATACACACACAATCAACAATAGGTTATAATTCACATCATATATCAAAATATATGAAAAACAATAAAATAACTGTTGAGGAATCCAGTCGGATTCCTCCAACCTGTTTCCCTGCATCACAGATGTTAGACAGTATAGATAACATCACTTTCAGTTCCATATGATATATTCTGTTAAACAGAATCAATATAGAAATTTAACTAACTGACTAGCAGTTCAATCAAACAGTCAACACACAATCAATCAATCCATATTTAACAGTTCTAAAAATATAATATGAAAATATAAACTGTTCAGAGTTAGTGAGATTTACTCACATTTGCAGTTCATCGTTAAAGAACGATAAACTGTTATTTGATTTGAATCAAACAGTTTATTTCGCCCAAAATCCAAACGATCCCCAAATCCACTTCCAGTCAGTTCCATTGTGTTGCTCCCATCCATACGATCCCAACGCAACTTGTTTCGCTGAAAACCGATATCGTATGACCAAGTTATTCATTGTCGAAGTTAATACACTTCTAATTAAATAAATAAGTTAATTAAATTCCCATTTTACAAAGGGGCTTAACTCTTGGCCCACGGCCCATTTACCTTCCCCACGACCCAATCAATTTCCTTCTTCCTCACATGAAAAACGCGGCTACAGGAACCACACTTCACAGCCATCAATCGAACTTCCCCCATTCCACAAAACATGATTTCGAAATCCAAGTACACCACTTATTTCATGAAGCTCAAATCCAACGACTCCCTCAAGTTTCTCATCTGAAACCGCCCATGCCGACCACCCTTTTCCCGAGCTCGAACCCCAATGCCTGAATCCGTCTGCCCTCCTCTCCTGTAGTCAAACCCGTACTGCTCCTTGCGTTTTAAGGTAGAACTCCTCAACGTCGAGTACCACTTTGCATCCTCCCAGTTCTGCCTTCCCTTTCTACTATCCACGTTCGCTCCTTCTCTAATCATATAACCGAGCCGCAGTCACCACCCCATGTTTCAGCGCCTCGTCCTCCTCCCAGTCATCACCAGGAGTTCGACCTCGGCCCCAACGTTAAAACCCCGACCTGACACTTTCTGTGCAAACACAAAGGCATCGAAGGCCTTACAAGCTTCATCAGATTTGAAGAGCAACGTATAACCATCACACATATGTTTATTTAGGAATTTATACCCTTATATTTGATTTTTGTTTGAGCATGGATTTTTCTTTTCCACGCTGAAGGAATGTAAACCGAGGCCGGTTTCAGGAGAATGGTTTAGGTTATCTGAGGGTAGGTATTTATAGAGAAAGAATTGGGTCAATTTATATACATTTATTTATATAATTACTTAACCGTGAATTCTCATATAAAAATGACCACATACGATCTCTATTTCTGACAAACTAAGTCAATCCTAGCATAGAAAAATATTCCGGATCCAATGGGACAGGTTTCGTCGAATTCCGACACCGTTTGCGAAAAACCTTTAGAAAATATCGATGAAAAACACCGAGCAATAATTCCTAACAATTCCAGAAAAAATCCTAAAAATATGAGGCCTTGACGTTTCACTAGACCTCTTCCTAAGGTTTCGTATGAAACTTGTTTCGTTGGATTCTGAGTTCGTTTGACCAGTTAACCATTCAGTTTAGTTTGTTTTAAGTTAAAAACATAGTGTACCGTACTATGAAATATTCTGTTCACGTAGAGACTGTTATGGACAGAAACAAAAATACCATTGAAATGAGTGACATGCTCTGGTCCCAAAAATGTAATAATACCGGTAGATGAACTCATATTGTGAAACCCTGAAATGTCGATACAGGGTGCTAAATACTCCAAATAAAAAGTTGCTTATTAAATTAATTAAAAATTACAGTAAAATTCTAAAAATTAAATTATCGCTATTTCCCAAAAGGACCTTGTCTAAATTCAAACCCGATCTCTAGTTATATCGAATAAACCGATACGGTCGATAAACGATTCTATAGCGACTATTCTAAAATTTGATTTGGACATATCTCAAAATCTACACGACGAAATCCTGAATTTTCTCTTCCGCTAGAAAGATATACTCCACCAGCTCCACCCGTTTCTTGTTTCACAGAAATCCGATTTAAAACGAACTCTGTACATTCAGTTGAAGTTCAAATCGCCAAATAGCGAACTGCAGCGCCATTTCGAGCTCGTTTATAAATATATTATAAACTATACGTTCAACTGTCGTCGATTCGATATATTCGTTATTATATTTCAAATCGAAACTCAACCACATCTCGTATACTATTCTATTCACACTCTATTGTGAATTCTACTATTTCTGACTATTTCAATATTTATAATTTATTATTCATTATAAATATTAATTAAATATTCAATATTAATTAATTCAGGTCATCGATATCGTCAAAACGATATTTTTAATAATTAAATTAGTTAATTATTCTCCTGCCAAATTACGGGTCATTACAATCTTTCCCCCTTAAAATAATTTCGTCCTCGAAATTGCTAAGGTAGGGGACGACCCTATCTACTGGGTAAAGTTTTATCTGTTTACCTCTTATCTCCGGTTTCAACTGAACCAATTTATATCGACTAAAATATTAATTTATTCCGACTAACTAAATTTTCAAAAATTCTGAAATTTTTCTAACACCTTAACTTTTCCAAAATTTTTGCCAGCACCTCCTTTGTACTGGTCAATATCTCAAACTCCAACTCGCCTCTCTGGGCCTTCTTTAACCCAAAAGAAAATCAAACAGCCAAGCGGCTTGCCAATTCGGCTCATAAATCTCATATCCATATATAATATAAACTGTTACCTTTTTGTCGGGAATATTAACTCTATCACTTCCATATGCTATCAACCCAGCATATACCAGTGTTATTTCCATCAAATTCCAATCAGTTCATATCCTCAAAACCAAATCGAATTTCATTCGAACCCGAATATCAAATTTCAAATTCTTAACTCATCAACCCAATTCCATAATAGATTATTCTCTAATCCAATTCAATTCTATTTAACTCAGTTCAAGTTAATATTTCAATTTATTTCTACTATCTATTCTATTTAACTTCATAAGTTAAAATTAAATTCCGAAACTTAATTTCCCGGGTCTATTTCAAATCAATTTGAAATTACAATGCCAATTCAAAACCTTTGAATTTTTAAACAACTTGTTTTCTCAAAACAATCCAAAAACAAAACCTTTGGTAGTAATCCGTCACTTTGGAACTCGAAAATGAACACTGATGATGTGGCCACACTCATCAGAATCTATTTTCCAGCTATCGAAATGAGTTCAATACTATATCACCTTCAGTTTGAAAAACGTTTTCAAAATCTCCCACGAACTTAAAATTTCCTTATTTTAATTCCAATCTGATTTAAATTCAGTTTTTTCTTCATTTTATTTCATATACTTTACTTATATGAATTCTGATTAGTCATTTATAACCATTTCACTTTTCTTTTCATAATCTTACTCGATTAAAATAACAACCAACACAACCAATATACTATATCAAATATATTCGGGTAAAATTATTCCATTTACCCTCTTTCAAAACATACCATGACGGTTCATCGTATTCGAGTGTTTAGTAACCCCCATCGATACAGTGGATCAAACCGATCGACCAGAATTTACAAACAACTCAACCAATAAAAATCCACAATATAAAATCATTTTATATTAACTAACAAATACGTTCACTCGTATATATACACTCAAACTCAGTCTAGGATATTACTAATCCCATCTCTACTGAATCACGCCACAGAGCCAAGGTAATAACTAAACCAATGCTCTGATACCAACTGTAACGACCCGAAAATCCGGGGGAATTTGAGCTGACTAAATAACACAAGTCCAACCCAAATCGCACTGGAAATTCAAGAAACTAATAGAAAGAAGACAGAGGGTGAGGAAAGATAAGATAGAAACTTAGAATAGAAGAAGAAGAAGAACACAACATCAGAGTAACACGAACCTCACAGCGGAACGAATAACATATAATAGATAACATAACTTTGAAATATAACAGTTATGTATACACTAGCACTTATCAAAGTACAACACTTACAACACGGCGGAAGTAACTATAGCTATATGATCTTGAAGCCTCCTGCTCCACGCTCTTCCAGTATATCTGTAAAATCCCGACTACTTGACTGCCCGTACAAATTTAGGCACCCAAGAGTTTAGGGAAAACAAAACAAATAAACTCCGGGTCAGTCATGGGACTGGTATGAGTAAAACAATTTAATACTTGATTTAATAAAGGATATCCTACAAGACCACGCCGCATAACGGAACGGGTTTTTCCCTTATGAGAATCCAAACAACTTTGTAAAGTAATATCATTCTGATATTATAATAATGTCTAAATACAAATAGATATCAATCTAGCAGAAACGCTTGCATCTCACGTTACTACATATATAGTATACAATCAAAATCGCAAGCACGTATTGGATGATTTGGTTTCCAACTATGACAAGGTATGGAACCACCTTCCGATCAGTGTACTCTAGGAACGATACACTGGAGTTCAACAAGAACATCTTGCAACTCAGCCACACATGACCGACCACTCATTTCGCTTGAGTGTATCGAATGTACATCACCAACGGTTGGGATCAGCAACCGTTCCCGTATATATATGGGACAGCATTGATAGATTTAAGAAACAAATGAATATTCACTAGATAGGTGATTATACACCCTACTTCGGTGCGACCGACTTAGCCATGCTGCCTGCCCGATTTCTGTCATTACCGGATGATGAGGCTAGAAGCTACGCTTTATCATCACATCAGATTCACTTCGAATGCCACATTGTCAGATCCATCGAAAATCACTAATTAATGTCTACAACCATACATTACGTGTTAGCTAAAAGAAGTTTCCTTCTCCGCTTCCACTCTTGGTATAGTTGAAGAAATCAATGTACGTGATCGTCTGGAAATACTATGTCAGACATCCATCTTCATTCACTTAGAAATGTCACATCGTCATACCCGCCAAATCACAAATTGACTTATCCAAAAATAACACGGGTATACAGCTAAGAGAAACGAATTCCCCCGCCACCAAACGTGAATACGTTTGAACAGATCAACTTACGCGATCCACTGGATATACTCTGTCAGACCTTCGTCCATACAAGTTGTCCTGGGACTGGACAAACCGAAGGCACTATTCTGTAAACAGGATAGCCCTTGCATTTTACTCCGTCTTCAATTATCTTTGGCATATATGATTCGCGACGCTTATGCCAATACAGAGTGGTTCTATGGATAATAATCCAACCGGTCTCTCCATATTAACACCGTTAAAAGGGTCAAAACTTCAATAGTCGGTGAGTTAACTATTAAAGAAAAACAAGTGTGCAAACAACGATATTATTTCCAGATGGAAATTATATCGAACAAACATCATTTAACATTAATCTCTTTAGTTCATTTATTTACTTATCTCCTGTTTCCCTATATTCTAAATTCTTATTTTCTTTTATCAGAAAACATTTCTGATTCTCGTTTGGAAAACATTTCCAAAACTCCTTTACGATCAAACCTTACCATTTCTTAGTTAAGAAGGAAGTCACTCAAGTTGGGGTATAATTACCTCTCAGACCTTAACTGAACAACGTTATAACTTCGAAATGGTCAAAGTTTATCCTTTAATCTTTAACAACTTCTTTACGCCTTTCTCGGATCCAATTTTACTAATCCACTTCTATATTTAAAACATTGGTTATAACGATAACGTTATAATCCCTACTTTCGAATTATCTAACTTTAATTATAACTTCTATTCTTATTAGTGAATAATTAACCTAACACTTATTTATTTATAAATAAATAAATTTCTATTTAGACACTGGAAAGTATAAGTACTTTCCCGAATTCGATATAATCGAATTTGCCGATTAACTCTCTTCGAGAAATCTCTATTTGATTAACTCTTCTTCGAATAACCTATATTCGATTAACTTCTTCTTGAATAAACGATATTCGATGATCTCTCTTCGAATAACTAATATTCGATAACTCTTCCTTTTCCAATATCTCATCTTTGAAAATCTTACTTCGATTTAACTATAATCGATAACTCCCTTCGATGAAACTAACATCGATAACTCCTTTTGATGAAACTAACATCGATAACTCCTTTTGATGAAACTAACATCGATAACTCCTTTTGATGAAACTAACATCGATAACTCCTTTTGATGAAACTAACATCGATAACTCCTTTCGAATGTCTATATTCGTAACTTCTTCTCGAATAACCAATATTCGATTATCTTACTTCGAATAACTTATATTCGATTATCTCACTTCGAATAACTTATATTCGATAATTCTTCTCGAATGAACTATATTCGATTATCTTACTTCGAATAACTTATGTTCGATTACTCTTCTCTTCGAGTACACTATATTCGATAAATCTACTTTGAATAAGTGATATTCGATAACTCCACTCGATTAACCCTACTTACTTAACCCTACTGGTTTACTTGACTTACCTAACTCAACTGGTTAACTTGACTTATTTAACCCTACTTAACTCAACTGGATTAACTCCTATCGAATATCTAATATTCGATTTACTTCCATTCGCTTGACTCTAGATCGCAGCGATCACAATGGTTACGCCTGATTCCCTCAGGAAACATCCGACCGCCGTAGGCTATTTACAGCCCTGCGAATTACGCTAGCAGTCGTACAAGATGGCAACTTACCCTGAATACTATGTTTGACTAACTCTGTTTCAAATAACTCTAGTTCGTTTTAACTCTAATCGATTAACTCTGACTAATTTACTCCAACTGGTTAACTCTAACTGATTAACTCTAACTGGTTAACTCTAACTGATTAACTCTAACTGGTTAACTCTATTTGACTAACTCGACTTGACTAACCCCTTTCGAATAACATATTCGATTAACTAACTTTCGAATACCATATCCGATTAACTAACTTCGAATGTCTATATTCGATTAACTAACTTCGAATACCATATTCGATTAACTAACTTCGAATACCATATTCGATTAACTAACTTCGAATGTCTATATTCGATTAACTAACTTCGAATACCATATTCGATTAACTAACTTCGAATACCATATTCGATTTCTCCTTTCGAATGTCTATATTCGATTAACTAACTTCGAATACCATATTCGATTAACTAACTTCGAATACCATATTCGATTAACTAACTTCGAATACCATATTCGATTTACTTTATTCACTTTACAAAGATTTCCTTTTTAACAACGTTTTATTCATTGGAAAAGATTTACTTTATTCACTTTATAAAGATTTCCTTTTTAACAATGTTTTATTCATTGGAAAAGATTTACTTTATTCACTTTATAAAGATTTCCTTTTTAACAACGTTTTATTCATTGGAAAAGATTTACTTTATTCACTTTATAAAGATTTCCTTTTTAACAACGTTTTCTTTCCAATTCTATTTGTAAATGGTTTACAAATATTTCCTTTTCAAATTTATTCTTGAAATATTCTAACTCCTTAAATTCCCGGGAAAATTCGCCATAACCTCCTTTGTATCGGGAGCATCGGGAAAATCCCCAAACTCGCCACACAGGCCTTTCCATTCAAAAAGAAAATGTTTTGAATTTATTTTCCCTTTTTTTTTATATCTCCTATTTATAAATATCCCAATTTATAAATATTCCTTATTTATAAATATTCCACTTTATAAATATTCTATTTTTCAATATCACTTTGAAAAATCTCCTTTATCTACATTCCGGTATGTCATGGTATTCAATCATATCAAACCACGATGTTCAATATCGTCCATACACACACAATCAACAATAGGTTATAATTCACATCATATATCAAAATATATGAAAAACAATAAAATAACTGTTGAGGAATCCAGTCGGATTCCTCCAACCTGTTTCCCTGCATCACAGATGTTAGACAGTATAGATAACATCACTTTCAGTTCCATATGATATATTCTGTTAAACAGAATCAATATAGAAATTTAACTAACTGACTAGCAGTTCAATCAAACAGTCAACACACAATCAATCAATCCATATTTAACAGTTCTAAAAATAAAATATGAAAATATAAACTGTTCAGAGTTAGTGAGATTTACTCACATTTGCAGTTCATCGTTAAAGAACGATAAACTGTTATTTGATTTGAATCAAACAGTTTATTTCGCCCAAAATCCAAACGATCCCCAAATCCACTTCCAGTCAGTTCCATTGTGTTGCTCCCATCCATACGATCCCAACGCAACTTGTTTCGCTGAAAACCGATATCGTATGACCAAGTTATTCATTGTCGAAGTTAATACACTTCTAATTAAATAAATAAGTTAATTAAATTCCCATTTTACAAAGGGGCTTAACTCTTTGCCCACGGCCCATTTACCTTCCCCACGACCCAATCAATTTCCTTCTTCCTCACATGAAAAACGCGGCTACAGGAACCACACTTCACAGCCATCAATCGAACTTCCCCCATTCCACAAAACATGATTTCGAAATCCAAGTACACCACTTATTTCATGAAGCTCAAATCCAACGACTCCCTCAAGTTTCTCATCTGAAACCGCCCATGCCGACCACCCTTTTCCCGAGCTCGAACCCCAATGCCTGAATCCGTCTGCCCTCCTCTCCTGTAGTCAAACCCGTACTGCTCCTTGCGTTTTAAGGTAGAACTCCTCAACGTCGAGTACCACTTTGCATCCTCCCAGTTTTGCCTTCCCTTTCTACTATCCACGTTCGCTCCTTCTCTAATCATATAACCGAGCCGCAGTCACCACCCCATGTTTCAGCGCCTCGTCCTCCTCCCAGTCATCACCAGGAGTTCGACCTCGGCCCCAACGTTAAAACCCCGACCTGACACTTTCTGTGCAAACAAAAAGGCATCGAAGGCCTTACAAGCTTCATCAGATTTGAAGAGCAACGTATAACCATCACACATATGTTTATTTAGGAATTTATACCCTTATATTTGATTTTTGTTTGAGCATGGATTTTTCTTTTCCACGCTGAAGGAATGTAAACCGAGGCCGGTTTCAGGAGAATGGTTTAGGTTATCTGAGGGTAGGTATTTATAGAGAAAGAATTGGGTCAATTTATATACATTTATTTATATAATTACTTAACCGTGAATTCTCATATAAAAATGACCACATACGATCTCTATTTCTGACAAACTAAGTCAATCCTAGCATAGAAAAATATTCCGGATCCAATGGGACAGGTTTCGTCGAATTCCGACACCGTTTGCGAAAAACCTTTAGAAAATATCGATGAAAAACACCGAGCAATAATTCCTAACAATTCCAGAAAAAATCCTAAAAATATGAGGCCTTGACGTTTCACTAGACCTCTTCCTAAGGTTTCTTATGAAACTTGTTTCGTTGGATTCTGAGTTCGTTTGACCAGTTAACCATTCAGTTTAGTTTGTTTTAAGTTAAAAACATAGTGTACCGTACTATGAAATATTCTGTTCACGTAGAGACTGTTATGGACAGAAACAAAAATACCATTGAAATGAGTGACATGCTCTGGTCCCAAAAATGTAATAATACCGGTAGATGAACTCATATTGTGAAACCCCGAAATGTCGATACAGGGTGCTAAATACTCCAAATAAAAAGTTGCTTATTAAATTAATTAAAAATTACAGTAAAATTCTAAAAATTAAATTATCGCTATTTCCCAAAAGGACCTTGTCTAAATTCAAACCCGATCTCTAGTTATATCGAATAAACCGATACGGTCGATAAACGATTCTATAGCGACTATTCTAAAATTTGATTTGGACATATCTCAAAATCTACACGACGAAATCCTGAATTTTCTCTTCCGCTAGAAAGATATACTCCACCAGCTCCACCCATTTCTTGTTTCACAGAAATCCGATTTAAAACGAACTCTGTACATTCAGTTGAAGTTCAAATCGCCAAATAGCGAACTGCAGCGCCATTTCGAGCTCGTTTATAAATATATTATAAACTATACGTTCAACTGTCGTCGATTCGATATATTCGTTATTATATTTCAAATCGAAACTCAACCACATCTCGTATACTATTCTATTCACACTCTATTGTGAATTCTACTATTTCTGACTATTTCAATATTTATAATTTATTATTCATTATAAATATTAATTAAATATTCAATATTAATTAATTCAGGTCATCGATATCGTCAAAACGATATTTTTAATAATTAAATTAGTTAATTATTCTCCTGCCAAATTACGGGTCATTACATTTTGAAAACGACCTCGGAATTCGACGAAACCACTTTTCTTGGATCCGGGATGTTAAATTATTTCTAGGTTTCAAATTTCACAATTTTTGAAGCTAGTATGTGAGCGTGGCAAAGGAAAATGTGTTTGGTCCATTATTGTTAAATTGGATCGACCAGAAAAGGGCCATTTTTCAAACGGTCTCAGAATTCTACGAAACTAGTTTTGTAGGGACCGTATCGTTAAAACATAGCTAGATTTATTTTTATGGAATT
The DNA here is from genome assembly GCA_030737875.1 of Allium sativum. Taxonomy (NCBI): domain Eukaryota; kingdom Viridiplantae; phylum Streptophyta; class Magnoliopsida; order Asparagales; family Amaryllidaceae; genus Allium; species Allium sativum. The sequence goes on along the minus strand of CM060912.1, from coordinate 873,718,694 downwards.
TTTAGAATTAGCATGTTGCCCCGGCAAATTGAAATGTACGTTCAAATAAAATATTGAATGTTTTATATTTTAATTTGAAGAAAAACTGACTGAAATAGTCGAATAGGCCTACGAAACATATCACATTGTGTTCGGAATGGGGGCATTTAGCTAGGGACAACAGTCGTTGGGTATGGATTGGAGGTTGTGTTAGAAAACCCTCTTTTAAAAGCTCCCGGCCAATCAGAATTTTATATAAAAAAGGAAATTCTCACTCTTCCCCCCCCCCCCCCCCCACCCGATCGACGGCGGAACTACTTCCCTCCGTTCCCATCCACTTTCCGACCAAACCAAGAAGAATCAGACCCTTCTCCAGTTCAACTTTTTGAAGATCGTCCCGAGAGCTTAAGATCAATATAAGGAGCACCCTCCATTGCTTCGTGTAGCTCGAGATCGGACGCTCCAAACTCGGCATCTTCAAACCGCCGTCGTCCGTTCATCTGGCCACCGAACTGGCCATCGTGGGTGGCGCATGTGCGCCCTTCCTAGCCCGTCGTGGTGGCGTAGCCTGATCGTCCATCATTGCTCGGATTTCACGCAAATCCGTACCCTAGTTTTGAACAAATTTGAGAGGGCACGGCCTGATTTTAATTAAACTATATTATAGCACTTCAAAGCCCCACGGTTTTTGATTTCACTATAAAAATCATATCTTTTTCGTTTGTTGACGAAATTCAGTGAAACAAGAGATAGTGGACTCGTGGGGACGTCTTCTACATTCCAGAAAAGACCACATATTTTTCTGAGCCTTCTGCTATTTTTGGTGGAGTGGAACCCAATGTGAGATTTCTGAATTATAAACGATACGGAAAACGACGATGTATAAATTATATAGTCGATGTATGAGTTATATAAGCATTGTACACCTCATGTATAAGAGTTGTATAAGTTGTACGGTTGATGTATAAGTTATATATGCGTTGTAAAAATAATATATGTGTTGAATATAAGTGATATATATATATATATATATATATATATACGCCCCTCATCCACAAACCATGGATGATATTTATTGATTGTGATTGGTGTGAAAATTGGTTGATAGCGAATAGTTGATTAGAATTGTTTGCGGTTGAAATTGATTGATTGTGGTTGAAAAATATCCGTTTGTGGTTGAGATTTATTTGGTTGAAACCACATAGGATTAATTTGTGGAAATGAAAAAAAAAATATACATGCCGCCTGCATGCGAACTAGATGTATGAAATCCCATTTGTCAAAAGTTGCGAGGCTTTAAGGTAGAGCGAGGAGCCGTACTATGGACGGCCCCGGTTTTAACTACCCTGCCGTTATGCTGCCGAAATTTTTAATAATATTCACGTGTTAGAATTATTTTCATGTGTTGAAACTATATTCGTGTGTTGAATAGAAAACCTTCATGTGTTGAATAGAAATTCATTCGTTGAATAGAAATTCATGTGTTGAATTGAATTCGTGTTTTAAATAAATTGTTTTAACAATAAAAAACTCATTTTTATTGTATATATACGAACTATAGAAAACCTTCATGTGTTGAATAGTAATTCATTCGTTGAATAGAAATTCATGTGTTGAATGGTATTCGTGTTTTAAATAAATTGTTTTAACAATAAAAATCACATTTTTATTGTATATATACGAACTATAGAAAACCTTCATGTGTTGAATAGAAATTCATTCGTTGAATAGAAATTCATGTGTTGAATGGTATTCGTGTTTTAAATAAATTGTTTTAATAATAAAAATCACATTTTTATTTTATATATACGAACTATAGAAAACCTTCTTGTGTTGAATAGAAATTGATTCGTTGAATAGAAATTCATGTGTTGAATGGTATTCATGTTTTAAATAAATTGTTTTATAATAAAAATCATATTTTTATCATCTATGTGAACTATATAAAATAGTCGTGGTTTGAAATAAATTGTTTTATAATAAAAATCATATTTTTATCATCTATATGAACTATATAAAATAGTCGTGTTTTGAAATAAATTGTTTTATAATAAAAATCATATTTTTATCATCTATATGAACTATTTAAAATAGTCGTGTTTTGAAATAAATTGTTTTGCAATAAAAATCACATTTTTATTATATACATGAATTGTTAAAAATAGTGAAGTGTAGAAATAAATGTCGGTTGGATAAAAATATCTTTTTTGTCAAATGTATAAAAAGAATATAGTTTTGTAATCGAAGAATCGATTATATATATATATATATATATAACTGAAATATATCGAATAACGAAGCTGTAGTTCGTGTTTTGAAACCGTGATTTCAAACGATTAGTGCGGGAGATCCGACCATCGGATTTTCCTGAAACCGAAACCGTTGGGTTTGCTTTGGAAATATCTTTCCAACGACACCAACTTCGTAATGATCCAACGGTTAGATTGTCTGGAATGTTTAAATCAAATCTGAAGAAAAACAGCGCCAGAATCAATTATATATATATAATTAAATTAAATCAAATAACGACGCTGTAGTTCGTATTTTGAAATCGAAACTTCAAACGAGTGTACCGGGAGATCCGACTGTCGGATTTTCCCAAAACTGGAACCGTTGTATTCGTTTTGAAAAGATCTTTCTAATGATATAAAATTTGTGAAGATCCAACGGTTAGATTTTCATCAAATCTGAAGAAAAACAGCGCCACGTCCACGTTATGGCCTGAAGCGTCGGTTGAATAAATTGGCTATTATTAAATAAATAAAAATAGCGATAAATTATTATTAAATATTATAAACGATATGGAATGTGAAATTTAGTAACTAACTGGAGGTTAGCTAAGTCGGATGGTTTCATGGGTTTTGATCTGATGTTGGTTTCGGCCTTCGAGGTTAATATTTGGGAAATCGTTCTCTTACTGATTTACGGTTAGTGAATAATGAATTGGAATGAAGCGTATGTTGTGTTTGTGTAGCACTTTTTACTATATACGCGAGCGGCTCAGAAAGACCGGGTTTATCCCATTCTGAACAACTGAATCGACGATAAGAAGTTGAAGATGAAGGCAGTGGTTGAAGCCTGTAGATCTTCACCTTGGTTAGTTGGTAACTGATGTCCTGATTGGAAGGCATCCCGAAATATGGATAATGAGGGGTGATCGTCCGGACGTACGTGGAGATCGACGGGTATGCGAGGTATATAGTGCCTCCGGTTTCGCTCAGACCCAGAACGAACTTGTAAATGGACTGTGTGTCTGACATTGGAATTTATTCCGTGTGATTGATAGCCATCAGTGGCATGGTCTGAACTGCCTGTGTGGCATGCTAAGATGCCGTGATCAAGGCTTCTGTTGAAAGTAAAGTCTTGTGGTTGATGATCAAAGCACCGCCTGTGTAGCATAGCTTTGTGTATAACGTGAATTCGCGAGCCTCACACCCCGGTATGAACCAGAAATAGGAGAGGACCTCAGGGGGGACGTGCGTTTCTTTCTAGCTAGAGGTGGTGTCAGTGCTTAAACTGGCTGACATTCATATTATTTTCACCTGTGTGGTTGTTGCTGTTGCGAGGCGCCTCGGATATACCGGTCGATCCCGGACCGATGGAGTCATTCGTTGGCTCATTGACGCCCTATAGGGCGGGGAAATGCATTGTTCAGGCATTATAATCCACTCCGTGTGGACCGGCCCTGACGATCCAAGGTGTAGTTGCGGCTATTCCTGAGACACGGGCTAGAGCTTCTCGAATTCGGTAAGGACTATATTTTGTCTTGGTTCATGACGAAAATCCAATTTCCAAATACGTGACTGTGCGGTATGGATTGTATACTTATATATGGCGACATGATATATGGTACCCATGCCGTCTATGATTGATACTTATGATTTGAAATTGTTTTTGAAACATATAAACACTAGTAATAATATCAAATTATTTTGTTTTATTCGTATCTAGCATATTTTGGCCATGATAAGTTAAAAGTCTATCCTCCGGTTTGCGTTGCATTGTGTGATGGGAACCGAGTCTTATAATGGCTTCATTTTTATAAAAAGCATTGCGATGTTTAAAAGAATTACTTGTTTTAAAGCACTGGCAATCCAATAGAGTAAACCCGTTCCGCGAAAGTGGCGTGGTCCTGTGATTGGCCATATTATAAAATGTGTTAAGTAGATTTCTCATACCAGTCCCATGACTGACTCGTAGTTTGTTTCACTTGCAAACTCGGGTGCCCCTTTTTCTACACGGGCAGCCTTGTGTTCAGGTTAGCAGGCTCTTTCTGGATAGCTGGAGCTGAAGATGGATTCTATCATTTATCTCTTTTTATGCTGTTCAGCTCCTATTGTACATATTATGTTTGTTTTCCACTGTAGACATTTATGTATAGCTGAACTATATTTGTACTAAGTATGATCCTGTATACTGCGTAACTCTGATGATTATGTTTACCCAGTGTATTATTTGTACATCATCTGGTGTATATATTTATTTCTGTTCTGCTATTATCTGTTTATGTGTTATGTTCCAAAGATTACCCTTGTCACCATCAGTACGGGATTTGGGGTCGTCACAACGTGGTATCATAGCTTTGGTTAAGCTTAGTGCTGGATTATAACATATTAACAAACTTGTCAGAAATAGAACTAGTAGTGTTCTAAGACGAGTAACTCATTAAAGATAGGATCAGTAATACCCTAGTATGGGTAAAGCAGAATGAAATACACCCCAATAGACACATTTACATTCAAGTATATGTCTCTATGTTTTGAAATATCTTTTCCGTGACCTGACACTTGATCTGCTATTTGCAGAAGTACTAGAAAACGAGTGTCAGAAATAGGAGGAATGCAGAACCCGATCTAGAGGCTATATTAAAGAGATATCAAAATCTGAGCAGACACAATTCTCGGGCAATGAATCTATAATTCAAACTCAAGCTTGGATGAGTTCTGTTGAAAGAATTTTTGAACGTATCCAGTTGAGAGATGATCAGAAAAGATTAGTGGCATCTTGGGCACTCAAAGATGAAGCTTTAGTCTAGTGGGAAACGATCCTCAAGGATAATCCAGAAGGTGATATCACCTGGGATAGGTTCAAAGAGATTTTCTTAGAAAGATTTACTCCTCCTGAAGCAACTGAGCGGCTATGTGATGAATTCTCTTATTTGATACAAGGAGATATGACCATCCCAGAATATCATAAGAAATTCAACGAACTTTCTCACTTTTCTCCCTATCTAATTCAAAATCCAAAGGGGAAGAATCTGAGGTTTATTCATCACCTGCAAAGAAAATACCAGAATAGTGTAATGAGAAATGTGAAGCTTCCTTTTTCAGAAATGATATACATGGCTTATCAGTATGAAGATCTCCATAAGAAAGGTATGTTGTGCGACGAAGAGGAAGTCAGTTCTAGTAACAAAGGGGAGTCTGAGACTGATAATCCTGAGGCCAGTACAATTCCTAAGGTCAGTGAGAAGCCCAAAGCCAAGAGGAAAAGGGTTAAATCTGACAAAGAACCAGTAACGACCGCCGTATGCAATAACTGCCATCAGAAAGGGCATTTGTCGATAAACTGCGGACCCTTAAAGAAACGAATAAAGAGTGGATCTAAATCTAAGAAGAATTTTCAAGGTAAGAAAAGGTGCAATCAATGCCATCGGTTTGGTCATGTAAAGAAAGATTGCCGACTGTTAAAAACGACCAAAGAAGCTCAGGTAAATGAAGTGGCAGAAACTTCTGAGCCCTCAGCTAGTCAGGAAAGGCCAGATGTTTTAGAAGGCACGCTTACTGTCAAAGACATTCCAGTTAAAGTACTATTCGACACCGGCGCGTCGCGAAGATTTGTTGCAAAGAACGCGGTTAAGAAACTGGATTTGAATTTGAAGAAGCTCAAAGAACCAGTGACTGTTCATAATCCGGTTGGGAGTTCCCTCGATCTCAGTTGGGTTTGTGGGGTGCCGGTTTCTTTTTCTTGTTATCGATTCCCTACCATCGCGGTCGTCATGAATTTTACAGAGTTTGATCTTATCTTGGGATTAGACTGGTTGACCAAATATGAAGCTGAGGTTAAATGCTCCGACAGAGACGTCAGGGCGAAGATTAAATCAGGTGATTATATAACCATTCCCTGTGACGGTCAGAATTCTAATAGAAAAGACTTCTGGGTAGCTTTGGATGTTTCTCCTGCTCAAATAGAAAATATCCCTGTAGTCACAGAGAATATTCCTGACCTCATAAAAGATATTCCTGTCGTCAAGAAATATGCAGATGTGTTCGAAGAAGTTGTCAGCTTACCTCCGCAGAGAGAATTGATTTCAAGATCGCTTTAATTCCGAACGCAAGGCCAGTAGTGCACGCTATTTGGAGAATGACTCTAAAGGAGAAAGAAGAACTAGGCAATCAAACTCGACAGCTTGTATGGAAGGGTCTGATCAGGCCTAGTTTCTCTGATTGGGGAGCAGCAGTGGTGTTTGTCCCAAAGTCTGACGGTACTCTCCGACTTTGTGTGGATTATCGTGACTTGAATAAGCAGACAATAAAGAATAAATATCTATTGCCACGAATCGATGATTTATTGGATCGTCTGAATGGAGCACAAGTATTTTCAAGAATGGACCTAGCTATAGGTTTCCATTAGCTTCGTATTGCTAAAGAATGTGTTCCTATGATAGCATTCAGAGGTCCAGATTTATTCTATGAGTGGTTAGTAATGCCGTTCGGCTTATGTAACGCTCCATCTTACTTCGTCGATTTGATGAACCGAGTGTTCCGCGGTGTCTTGAATAAATTTGTTCTGGTTTTTATTGATGATATTCTAATCTTCTCTAAGTCAAAAGCCGAACATGAAAAACATTTGGAGCAGGTTCTAGAAATTCTGAGAAGGAATGTATTGAAAGCCAAGCTATCCAAATGTATATTTTGGCAAGATGAAGTGAAGTTTCTTGGCCACGTCGTATCAAAACAAGGAATTGCTGTGGATCCAAGTAAAATCACAGCTATTCAAAATTGGAAACAGCCTAGTACTCCCACAGAAGTCCGAAGTTTTCTTGGATTGGCTAGTTATTACCGGAAGTTCGTTAAAGATTTTTTGAAGATATCTAGTCACTTAACAAAGCTTACAAAGAAGCACTCAAAATTCGAATGGACTTCAGAATGTGAGGAGGCTTTTAAGGAGCTAAAGTTAAGATTAACTGTAACACCCCACGTCCATTAATGTCACTCACGAAGGGAATGCATTAACTTCCATGGAGGTTACAAGTGAATATAGAACAGAAAAATTACAACAAGACAGATAGTAAATTGTACTTGGAAATTTAAAACTTCATTTTATTGCAGCGGAAATTAAACATGTTTGTTACATCATAAAACCATATATCATAACCAAGTACAATATCCATCTTCATAAAAACAAAATACATAATACCATTACATAAATAGCCATTAAAAAGATAACAAGCTAGACTTTACTTCAACGGTCCAAGCTTTCCAAAGAGAGATGAAGCAATTCAATCAAACTCCACTAGAGCTGGGCCCAACCTGAGGACCTGGAGGGGGAAAGAGGATAGAAATAGAGGGGATCAGACATAAAGTCTGGCGAGTATGATAATTATAACAATACTATTATAAAAATAACTAGACTAAGGCATAAGCTGGAAGACAAGTAAATGTCTATGAACTCTTAGGAAGATAAAGATAGCGTTTAAGATAACGGTAAAGGCACACCTAATTACTAACGAATAATTACTACACTGCACCGCACATCACTACACTGCACCACACCTGTCACCCTATTGTTTGATCCCACTTTCTTCACACAGAAACTTTATAAATAGCCTTACGTACTCCTAGCTGACTACATAGGTGTCGTCTGCCCCTATCTCCACTAGGTGTACCCCACTACCCACTTTCGATTGGCTCCCTACTCGTAGATACCCGTGCTGGCCCCACATTGGGGTGTATCACTCCCCTAAAGTGGCAACCCGATACAACTTGAGAATGCACGACTTATACCTACACGATGCAACAACGTCTTACCTACCAGCCCGGGTCCACACACGCATATGAAACCCGTTGGACTTGCGTTGCCACCGCTCCCCGTTTTGGCCTCTTACAGTCAAACCCAGCATGCGTGTCCCGTCCTCGACTTGGGTCGAGCCCACAAAGATACGTTTGGGATACTGGTCGAAATGGGCCCCCACAAGCTACCCACCTAAGCTTGTCACTAGTATATCCCACTTAACCCTCTTAGTCATGTTCATTTACATGTGTGTTTGGTTAAGTCTTACTAATCGTATTTCACATGCCACTAAGGGCACCCCCTAGATTCCTCGTGCCACCCAAGGCACCTACTTAACCCCCATGTCCCACTTTACATGTATATCTGGTTAAGTATTTCTTAATTCATTCAGGCCATAACCTCATATAGGCCTCTCACATTAGACTGGCATTTATGGCAACTGGATTTGCCGGGCGGGTACGGGCAGTCTTACACCATAAAAGAGTCTATCCTCGTGTCTTTACAACTATTATGCTTTAGTTTAGGCCTAGGACCTCTCACATTGGGCTGACATTTGTGACCACTGGATTTGCCGGGCGGGTCCGGGCAGGTTTACGTCACAAACGAGTCCAACCTCGTGTCCTAAGCATTGATTAACACTTAAAATCTTTTAACCCAGTTTTAACAATTCCCTATTCAAATTATTAATTAAGTCAACTTTTAATGATGTCCATAATTGACTCAATTATGGACATCCACTTATGGCATGCAAAATCATATCAATTGCACCCCAACTTTTTAATATTAAATCCTTAATATTACCCCTACCTCACGTTTATACGTTCGCTTATTCAACGCATAATATAGGCTAGACTTGTATAGTCTAACACCTAGCACAAAGATAAATTATCACAACATATATAATTAAAATAAATCTAATCATAATAGGGGTGAAACTTGCATAAACTACACATGTTAAGGATCAAAAGGTGCCAACTTGTTAAATGTCTCAATTTACATGATATGATCATAGCCCAAATCTATACATAAACTTGCATATGGGGTTTTTAGGCAACATAATGATGGTGTGAACTAGCATAGGATATCACATATGTCATAGCATAATTCTAGATGTCATAATAGATGTCTTGGCATATGTTCATAACTTTTCTAATCAATCTAACTTGCATATGTGACTTGTCATATAGATCAACATAACCCAAACATGATGATTTAATTAATATGAACTAACTAGCATAGATGGTAACATCATGGCCTTTTTAACATGTATGATTCATCACAACTTAGCATAGAAACTTTCAACATACATAACATCATCATAGCATGATTTACAACATATAAGATATCATCATCACATAACATTGGATTTACAATATACATGATAGCAAAAGGGGGTTACAACAACATATATGATAATTCACATCATCTACTCATAATCCATTCATAACTCAACCTAATTAAAATGATAATAATCTTGTTAAGTTCATCATACTCACAATTTAGAGAAGAAAAGAGAGTTTTGCTTTGCTTTAGGGTTGAGAGAATTAGAATTGAATTTGCTTTTCTTCTTTCTTAGTTGACGGCGGCTCCATTGATTTCCATGGCGACGGTAACTATTCTATTTTAATTAGGTTTAGGGTTAGCATTAGGATGTATTTATAGGTGTAGGAAGTTATTTAGGACCATTAGATTAACCCTAAACCATGAGAACCAATCAAATGCAAAATCTGCATTTGAGCGAATCGGCCCACGGGTTGACAGCCAAACACCCTGGATTAACCCCTAGTCGACCCAGCAGGGCTTGGGTAGACCTCAAAAATGGGCCGGTTCGGCTATTTCCCCTCCCAATTCGCTGTTTTGAACTTTTTCGCATATTTATTTATTTAATTTTTAATATATATATATATATATCAATATATATATATTTCTCTGCGCAACCCATTTCACTTAATTCTTTTATAAAAATTAAGTATACTTTAATTTGTGAATTTTAATGTTATAAAATTACAGGGTGTTACATTCTCCCCTCCTTAAAGGATTTCGTCCCCGAAATCTCCAAGTCAAGAAGAATGTATATCCTACCATCTAAACGTCCATCTACTCAACCATCAAACACCAACATCCATTGTCCTTAAAAGACTTCTAATGCTTTAATGTTTATATGCACAGTGTGTGTATATGTCCATATCTAATGCAAAATTAGGCGGTCTACTGATTCAGTCGACCTCCTTAGTGCGATTCATGATAGTGCCATGCGTCCAATATGTATGCAAAAGATTCCTAATGATACATATTAATTCTATATGCGTGCACAACCATCCACCCGAATGCAGCAACTATATGATAATACAACCATTATACATCCATTTTACTAAATACATCCATATATATGCAATATGCAATATGAAGTGACTGAGCCGATCTGGTGCCTAATAGTGTGAGTATATGCATCCACGAGCAACCACTAGCAAACACTTGCATCCACTTTGCATCCGCCATACATAACATGTCTCAAACACATGTTTCAACCATAGGATTATCCTAACTAAAGGTCAAAGATACTAGCGAGAGGATATACTAAAGATAAGATAAGTACAAGCTAAGCGATAAAGGAGAAATTAAAGGACATACCCTCAAAAAGAAAAGGGTATCGTGAACGCATCTTCTCTTCCGTCTCCCAAGTAGCGTCGCTCTCATCATCTCCCCATTGCACTTTGACTAGTCTGACCTCTCGATTCCTCAACCTCTTGATCTCCGACCCAAGAATGCGCGTAGGAGCTCATTGTAACAACCCGAAAATCCGAGCCAGTTTAAAAATTTTATTTTGGCAATTTTAGTGAACTTTGAATATTTAAAATGAATTATTTCTAATAATAATGACGAGAAATTTATTTTGAATATAATTAGAACGTATATATTATATACGTCGTCGTTAGAATATAAATAATTATATATAATTATAAATAGAATTGAAAATGGCGCGGTAGTTCGATAATTCGATTTCAAACTTCAATTGAATGTACCGGGTGCAAAACAGTCCGGATTTTAGTGAAACCAAAAACAATAGGATCTAATTGATGATATCTTTCCAACAAATCCGAAAAATCAAGATTTCATAGCCGGAATTAAAAGATATGTCCAGTTGAAAATTCTGAATAGTCGCTATGGAATTCCGGCCCTTAAAAATGGGAATTTTGCAAACGCCCTCGGATTTCGACGAAACCACTTTTGTTGGATCCAGGATGTAAAGTTATTGCTAGGTTTCAAATTTCATAATTTTTCGATTCAATATGTGAGCGTGGCAAAGGAAATCGCGTTTGACCAGTTTTAGTTGATTTTAATCGACGGGAAAATAGCCATTTTTCTAACGGTCTCAGAATTCAACGAAACTAGTTTTGTTAGGACCGTATCATCAATACGAAGCAAGAAAATATTTTTCTGGAATTTTTAGAGTCAGTTTGTTGCCCCGGTAAATTGAAATGTGCGTTCAAATTCAATATACATTGATTTATAATTTAATTTTGATGGAAACTGATTCAAACGATCGAATGGGCTTATGAAACATATCGCATTCTGTTCGGAATGGGGGTATTACGCTAGTGGCGACAGTCGTTGGGTTCGATTTCGAGTTCGAAATAAAAAGTTGCTTTTTGGAAATTAAATAATAAAACATATTATTATTAGAAGTCAACACCCTGCATATACTCACCCCCCCGTATACCTTTCTCCCGGATCAAATCAAAAAACAAAATAAAACAAAAGAAGGGGAAGGAGGCGATCGACGTCGCTCCTCCCATGCAGGCCGCCCACCGCATCGAGCTCCCCCCCGTGCTTCGCCGTTACGCCGGAGATTCCCCCCCAGCTCGCGGTCGCCCTCTCTCTCCGTTCCCTTTTGGAAAACCCCGATGCCCCAAGCCTGAGACCGCCCCTTCTACTCACCGCCCACCACCTGTGCAGACTCCGACCACCCCATACCCCCCAGCATCGTTCTCTCTCCTCTTTCTTCTTGGATCCCCAAAACCGCCGTATGTGGCCTGCCTCCGATCACACCGCCGCGTCGTTCTGCATCCCTTCCCCTTCTCAGTTCAACGTAGCGAGCCCCCTTTCTCTGCAGTTGACCAGCGGCCTCTCCGGGATCGAAACCCTAAGGAAAATGTGAGTTTCCAGTCTAAATTCTTGGATCTTTACTTCTATGAAAGGTTAGGATGGTTATGATAGGAAAGTTCATATTTTTATATAGAAAATTTCATAGGAAAGTTCAGATCTTTATATAAAAGAAGTGAAGATAGAAATTCGATCTTTTTATATAGTAGAAATAATAAAATTTTGATTTTTACTTAAGAAAAGAGTTGATGTTTAGCAAAGTAAAAATTCGATTTTTTATATATTGAATAGCAAAGTAAAAATTCGATTTTTATATATTGAATAGAATAGTAAAAATTCGATTTTTATATATTGAATAGCAAAGTAAAAATTCGATTTTTATATATTGAATAGCAAAGTAAAAATTTGATTTTTATATATTGAATAGCAAAGTAAAAATTCGATTTTTATATATTGAATAGCAAAGTAAAAATTCGATTTTTTATATATTGAATAGCAAAGTAAAAATTCGATTTTTATATATTGAACATCAAAGTAAAAATGTGATTTTTATATATTGAACATCGAAGTAAAAATGTGATTTTTATATATTGAACATCGAAGTAAAAATATGATTTTTATATATATTGAATAGAATAGTAAAAATTCGATTTTTATATATTGAATAGCATAGTAAAAATTCGATTTTTATATACTGGATAGCATAGTAAAAATTCAATTTTTGTATATTGAATAGCGTAGTAAAAATTCGATTTTTATATATTGAATAGCATAGTAAAAATGTGATTTTTACATATGTAGTGGCTACGAGCAACGAAAGCGACAAAAAAACGAGAACGACGAAGATTTCTATAAAAGAAGAGTCAAGATGATTGGATAGCTTTTGGTGAGAATTTCTCACCTTTCAATTTCATTTTCTAGTTATAAATATATACTAGGATGTAGACGGTGTTTAGTAGCACCCGACACCCGTCATCCACAGACCATGGATGGCTTGTTTGTTTAATTGTTTGATTGTGTAGTTGGTTAGATTATTTGGCTTGAATTGAATTGTTTGGTGAAATAAAATTGATTTGATTGATGTGTGAATGGCGTGGGCCTTCACTAGACCGGGGATAAGGCTAGGCCTTGTCCCGTTTCTAGTATTGTGCCGTTATGCCGCCGAAATTTTCTAAAAATAAGTTAGAAAAATAAAGATAACATTTTATTTAATGAATGAACCGAATAGAATATTAATAGGTTAAATAAAATAGTTTGATCGTTAAAAATATATTTTTTAACGTGAATGTGAATAAATAAATATTCATTTACAAACCGGACGGTTTGTTTATGTACACCTATTTGAAGGACATTGATTGGGACGATAAATTTTACACATCGCCCAACTGCACAAATAAAAATCTGTGTTTGATTGCTTGAAACCCCACACGGGTATTGGGATGATATTTGACATACACTAATCCCGATTGTTTAGTTGTATGTCGATCGATTGATTGACAGGCTGTTATAAGCGTTAAATATTTATATTTGATGCTTATACAGTGTAGAATGCACTTTGGATGATGGTTGATTATTCATCGTTGTTGATATATACATGAGTTGTAGAAAATCCATATAATTAACATTATATGGTAATTGATTGGGCCTCATTCCAGTTTTAAAATAGAAATATTTGAATAAGAAATATTTGAAATAGGATATTTGAAAATAGGAATATATGAAGCCGTATGGATTAGATTGACGCCATTTTGACGTGAACGATATTTATATCCATTTTATTCAGTTTATAACGAATATCGAAAGTGATTTCAAAATCTGATATTTTGAAAAGAATTGAATATAAATGAATTCGAATTGAAATTGAATATAAATGAATTCGAATAGAATTGAAATTGAATTGAAAATGAACTGAAATTGAATTAGAAATCAATTTGAATTGAAATCGATTTGAAATGAATTTAAAACGAATTTATATTCGAATATTCAATTTTGATTTGAAATTGAATATGAAGTTAAAACCGTTTTGAAAATGAATTGAAAACGATTTATAAAGCACGTTTTAAATAGAAATCGACGAAATATATATTATAAATATTATATATATAATATAATGGCCCGAATAGAACGCGCCGCGCCGCGGCAGTTCGCGAATTTCGACCATTTATTTCAAACGGACATTACGGGAGATCCGACCGTCGGATTCTCCTAAAACTGGAACCGTTGGGTTCGTATCGAAAAGAACTTTCCAATGAATATTAGAAATTATAAATCTAACGGTTGGATTTGGAATTATGTTCAAATCAAATTTGAAAAAGGTCGCTGTAAGTGCAGTTCGATGGCCATTTGTGGAAATCGACTGTACGGGCCTTGATAAAATTATTAAAAATAGTAATAATTTGTGTAAAATCATAAGAAATGATTAAGAAAGAATTGGGATGAAAAACTCCATATTCGAAAGGATAAAAATAGATTTTTATCGAAATGAACTAGTTTTGAACTAGAATTATAATTCTATTTATTTTTAAATAAATAAATTGAATTTGAAATGGTTTTGAAAATAACCAGAATTTCCAATGATTGCTTTGGAATGGATTTGAATCGAAATTGTCTTCGGAATATTTCGATGTTGGATTTCGTGATTATACAGATGTTGTTATGGAAACTTGAAAGATATAGATATATATATATCGTTATTTCCAATACGATATCTGTTAGTCGTAGAATTTGATATGGAATATAAGCCGATATATTTTCTATTCAGAGCCTTGTATTTAATATCAAATGTGATTTGGGTTTGTCGTGAATGTTGTCTTGACTAACACTGTTCTTGAACCCAGTTGAGAAAAGATTAAATCTTTTTATGTAGATTTAATGAAGGGTACCAATTAAATAATATCTAATTGGAATTGAATTGATATTGATTTTCGGATTTATCGTGGACTGTGTTTTTAAATGACACTAATTCTTTAACCCAGTCACAGATTAAAACTAAGTGGAGTTTTAATGAATCTTTAATTAGATTGAAATAACCGAGAATGGAGTATCACCAGTTTTGCTCCAGGCGATAGTTAAATCTTTAATTAGATTTGAACGTGAAATGGTAATTGAATTCACCGATAACACTGTGGTGTTAGATATGAAGTATTACCAGTTTTACTTCATGGGATAAATAGGTTGGGATTGGGAAATTAAAACAAATGATTACTTCTGTAAGTTTCGTTAATCCCGACTAGTTGAATCGAAATTCAAAAGGATAGATTAAAGAATAAATATAAAGAATTTATCTTGGATAAAATTAATGGGAACCTTTCCCTATGAATGTGAAATTTAGAAACTAACTGTCGGTTAGCCAAGCAGAATGGTTTTCTGGATATTGATCTGATGTTGGTTTCGGCCTTCGGGGTTAATATTTGGGGAATTATTCTCTTGATTAATTTACGGTTAGTGACTGATGAATTGGAATGAGGCGTATGTTGTGTTTGTGTAACACTTATTTAAAATATACGCGAGTTATTCGGGAAGACCGGGTTTATCCCATTCTGAATAACTGATACGACGATAAGTCGAAGATGAAGACGATGGTCGAAGACCGGAGGTCTTCACGTCGTTTGGGTAATTACTGATGATCTTGATTGGGCTGTACACCCAAGAAGATGGAAACAGTTGGTGATCGTCCGGACGTACATGGAGATCGATGGATATGCGGGGTACTAGATGCCTCCGGTTTCGTTCAGACCCAGAACGGACTTGTAAATGGACTCTGTGTGTCTGACATCGGATTTCATTCTCTGTGACTGATATCAGTTGCATAGAATGGTTTTCCTGTGTGGCATGCTAAGATGCAAATGATCAAGGCTTCTGTTGAAAAGCAAAATCTTGTGGTGATGATCAAAGCACAGCCCGTGTGGCACAACTTTGTGTAACGTGAATTCGTGAGCCTCACACCCCGGTTGTGAACCAAAAACGGGAGACGTACCTCAGGGAGGGCATGCGTTTCTTTCTAGCTAGGGTGGTGTCAGTGACCTTCCAGCCGTGACATTTATATACTTTTCACCTGTGTGGTTGTTGCGAGGCGCCTCGGTTTGATCGGACGATCCGGGTCCGATGGAGTCATTCGTTGGCTCACTTACGCCCCAAAGGGCGGGGAAACGCAGTGTTCAGGAATTTTAATCCACATCGGTGGACCGGCCCTGACGATCCAAAGGCTTGACTGAGTACTTGCCTGAGACACGGGCTAGAGCGTCTCGAATCGGTTGAGGACTATCTTTTGCCTCGGTTCATAGATGGAAACCCAATTTCCAAATACGTGACTTTGCGATTTTGATTGTAGAACTAGTATGGCGACATGATATATGGTACCCATGCCGCCTATGATTGATACTTATGATTTGAAGTTGTTTTATACACTATACACTGATAATAGTATCAAATAATTTGTTTTAAAACGTATCAAGCATTCTTTGGCTGTTATAAGGAAAAACCCTATCCCCTGGCTTGCATTGCATTGTGTGATAGGACCTGGGTCTTATAACAGCTTCATTTTTCTTTATTTAGCATTGCGCTGTTTGTTTTATGCACTGGTATTCTTGGGAGGAAACCCGTTCCGTGTTATACGGCGTGGTCCCTTGATTTACCTAACTTTAAAAATAAAGAATAAAAATTGTTTTAGTTCTCACACCAGTCACATGACTGACCTGGAGTTTATTGTCTTAACCTAAACTCTGGGTGCCCCTATTTTGACGTGGGCAGCTAGTAGTTTTGGTTTTGCAGATTTATATTCATAGGATCCTGGTTTACAGCTGGAACGATATCCGGAAAGCTTTGTATCCGTATATCTCTTCTAGTTGTGTATTGTATTATTTTCCGCTGCTATGTATTTAAATGTAATTTGAATCTATGATATTTCTGTGTAATATTCATTTATACTCTGTATATTCTTGTATTCTGATGCATTGTTGTAATATACAATGAGATGTTCTCCCGTCTGAGTTCTATTTTGTGGCTTGTTCTCGAACTATCCGCGCTTTCCTCTTCTCTTCGGAGACCGAGGGAGTTCGCGTCGTTTCATCATGGCATCAGAGATTTGGTTTACAAATCTCAGAGAACAAGGCACCTTAGAACCATACGAAAGAATTCATCAGATAATTGGACTAGTAATATCCAACGAGAATGACTCGTTAGAGATAGGATCAGTAGTATCCTAGAACGAGTGTGAAGAGTATATTTTTCAAATGAAAACAAATTTTGTCTTGAAAATTTAAATCAATTATTCGTATTTGATTATTTATTTGTATTGATTAGGACAGTCCAGTATATAGAGATTTCGCATATACGTCTTGCAAACGTGTATTTGAAGTTTTAATATACTGGATAGATATAGAATCACACTCTAGTCTCCCGGAGATGATTCTGATGATAGTTCGAACATCATCAGAATTGGTATTCGTGTTTCGAAGGTGTGATATCTATATATTTCCTATTGACTGGTGTGAGAACCAAAATTAGATAGGGCCTATTGTTGTGATTTGGCATCAAAAATTTGATTTTTGACTATGTATCAAAGTTATGAATTTGAAAAGCTAATCAACTAATTGATTGATGTTTGTGTCGTTTGTTTATTTGTTTGCTAACTTTTAGCCATTTAGCCTAATTGAATCACGTATTGAATTATATTGGAAATTGGTCGCATTTGCTTGCATATACTTGTACTTATATTGGACAGGTCATAGCAAGGAGGCTAGAGCAAAGAATAAAATTTGTTTGCCTGACAAATAGGTACATGTTTGCTACATAATTTACTGTTTTGTTTGGGTGATGATGATTTTATGAGCCGATTAGCTAGCCACTTGGCTTTTTCTTTTTCTTTTTGAGATCAGAAGGCCTATATGGCAATTTCGGGATTTTCCCGTGGCTCCCGGTGCAGGGGAGGTTATGGCGAAATTTTTCGAAAATTTAGGGTGTTAGCCAAATTTTTGAGATTTTTGAAAATTCTCAGAAACTGAAAAGTGGGAGAATGGAAGTCAGACCAAAAGTAGAGTTGATTAATCAAACCACTTTCGACTTTGTTCCTTTTCGGGGACGAAAAGTTTTAAGTGGGGGAGATTGTAACAACCCGAAAATCCGAGCCAGTTTAAAATTTTTATTTTGGCAATTTTGGTGAACTTTGAATATTTAAAATGAATTATTTTTAATAATAACGACGAGAAATTTATTTTGAATATAATTAGAACGTATATATTATATACATCGTCGTTAGAATATAAATAATTATATATAATTATAAATAAAATTGAAAATGGCGCGGTAGTTCGATAATTCGATTTCAAACTTCAATTGAATGTACCGGGTGCAAAACAGTCCGGATTTTAGTGAAACCAAAAACAATAGGATCTAATTGATGATATCTTTCCAACGAATCCGAAAAATCAAGATTTCATAGCGGGAATCAAAAGATATGTCCAGTTGAAAATTCTGAATAGTCGCTATGGAATTCCGGCCCTTAAAAATGTGAATTTTGCAAACGCCCTCGGATTTCGACGAAACCACTTTTGTTGAATCCGGGATGTAAAGTTATTTCTAGGTTTCAAATTTAATAATTTTTCGATTCAATATGTGAGCGTGGCAAAGGAAAACGCGTTTGACCAGTTTTAGTTGATTTTAATCGACTGGAAAATGGCCATTTTTCTAACGGTCTCGGAATTCGACGAAACTAGTTTTGTTAGGACCGTATCGTCAATACGAAGCTAGAAAATATTTTTCTGGAATTTTTAGAGCCAGTATGTTGCCCCAGTAAATTGAAATGTGCGTTCAAATTCAATATACATTGATTTATAATTTAATTTTGATGGAAACTGATTCAAACGATCGAATGGGCTTATTAAACATATCCCATTGTGTTCGGAATGGGGGTATTACGCTAGTGGCGACAGTCGTTGGGTTTGATTTCGAGTTCGAAATAAAAAGTTGCTTTTTGGAAATTAAATAATAAATCATATTATTATTAGAAGTCAACACCCTGCATATACTCACCCCCTGTATACCTTTCTCCCGGATCAAATCAGAAAACAAAATAAAACAAAAGAAGGGGAAGGAGGCGATCGACGTTGCTCCTCCCCAGCAGGCCGCCCACCGCATCGAGCTCCCCCCGGGCTTCGCTGTGACGCCGGAGATTCCCCCCCAGCTCGCAGTCGCATTCTCTCTCTGTTCCCTTTTGAAAAACCCCGATGCCCCAAGCCTGAGACCGCCCCTTCTACTCACCGCCCACCACCTGTGCAGACTCCGACCACCCCATACCCCCAGCATCGTTCTCCCTCCTCTTTCTTTTTGGATCCCCAAAACCGCCGTATGTGGCCTGCCTCCGATCACACCGCCGCGTCGTTCTGCATCCCTTTCCCTTCTCAGTTCAACGTAGCGAGCCCCCTTTCTCTGCAGTTGACCAGCGGCCTCTCCGGGATCGAAACCCTAAGGAAAATGTGAGTTTCCAGTCTAAATTCTTGGATCTTTACTTCTATGAAAGGTTAGGATGGTTATGATAGGAAAGTTCATATTTTTATATAGAAAATTTCATAGGAAAGTTCAGATCTTTATATAAAAGAAGTGAAGATAGAAATTCGATCTTTTTATATAGTAGAGATAATAAAATTTTGACTTTTTCTTAAGAAAAGAGTTGATGTTTAGCAAAGTAAAAATTCGATTTTTTATATATTGAATAGCAAAGTAAAAATTCGATTTTTATATATTGAATAGAATAGTAAAAATTCGATTTTTATATATTGAATAGCAAAGTAAAAATTCGATTTTTATATATTGAATAGCAAAGTAAAAATTCGATTTTTATATATTGAATAGCAAAGTAAAAATTCGATTTTTATATATTGAATAGCAAAGTAAAAATTCGATTTTTTATATATTGAATAGCAAAGTAAAAATTCGATTTTTATATATTGAACATCAAAGTAAAAATGTGATTTTTATATATTGAACATCAAAGTAAAAATGTGATTTTTATATATTGAACATCGAAGTAAAAATATGATTTTTATATATTGAATAGAATAGTAAAAATTCGATTTTTATATATTGAATAGCATAGTAAAAATTCGATTTTTATATACTGGATAGCATAATAAAAATTCGATTTTTGTATATTGAATAGCGTAGTAAAAATTCGATTTTTATATATTGAATAGCATAGTAAAAATGTGATTTTTACATATGTAGTGGCTACGAGCAACGAAAGCGACAAAAAAACGAGAACGACG
This sequence comes from Allium sativum, assembly GCA_030737875.1. Lineage (NCBI taxonomy): Eukaryota > Viridiplantae > Streptophyta > Magnoliopsida > Asparagales > Amaryllidaceae > Allium > Allium sativum. The sequence continues at coordinate 873,698,337 of CM060912.1, read as the reverse complement.
GAGATTTCTATAAAAGAAGAGTCAAGATGATTGGATAGCTTTTGGTGAGAATTTCTCACCTTTCAATTTCATTTTCTAGTTATAAATATATACTAGGATGCAGACGGTGTTTAGTAGCACCCGACACCCGTCATCCACAGACCATGGATGGCTTGTTTGTTTAATTGTTTGGTTGTGTAGTTGGTTAGATTATTTGTCTTAAATTGAATTGTTTGGTGAAATAAAATTGATTTGATTGATGTGTGAATGGCGTGGGCCTTCACTAGACCGGGGATAAGGCTAGGCCTTGTCCCGTTTCTAGTATCGTGTCGTTATGCCACCGAAATTTTCTAAAAATAAGTTAGAAAAATAAAGATAACATTTTATTTAATGAATGAACCGAATAGAATATTCATATGTTGAATAAAATAGTTTGATTGTTAAAAATATAATTTTTAACGTGAATGTGAATAAATAAATATTCATTTACAAACCGGACGGTTTGTTTATGTACACCTATTTGAAGGACATTGATTGGGACGATAAATTTTACACATCGCCCAACTGCACAAATAAAAATCTGTGTTTGATTGCTTGAAACCCCACACGGGTATTGGGATGATATTTGACGTACACTAATCCCGATTGTTTAGTTGTATGTCGATCGATTGATTGACAGGCTGTTATAAGCGTTAAATATTTATATTTGATGCTTATACAGTGTAGAATGCACTTTGGATGATGGTTGATTATTCATCGTTGTTGATATATACATGAGTTGTAGAAAATCCATATAATTAACATTATATGGTAATTGATTGGGCCTCATTCCAGTTTTAAAATAGAAATATTTGAATAAGAAATATTTGAAATAGGATATTTGAAAATAGGAATATATGAAGCCGTATGGATTAGATTGACGCCATTTTGACGTGAACGATATTTATATCGATTTTATTCAGTTTATAACGAATATCGAAAGTGATTTCAAAATCTGATATTTTTAAAAGAATTGAATATAAATGAATTCGAATTGAAATTGAATATAAATGAATTCGAATAGAATTAAATTGAATTGAAAACGAACTGAAATTGAATTAGAAATCAATTTGAATTGAAATCGATTTGAAATGAATTTAAAACGAATTTATATTGGAATATTCAATTTTGATTTGAAATTGAATATGAAGTTAAAACCGTTTTGAAAATGAATTGAAAACGATTTATAAAGAACGTTTTAAATAGAAATCGATGAAATATATATTATATATATTATATATATAATATAATGGCCCGAATAGAACGCGCCGCGCCGCGGCAGTTCGCGAATTTCGACCATTTATTTGAAACGGACATTACGGGAGATCCGACCGTCGGATTCTCCTAAAACTGGAACCGTTGGGTTCGTTTCGAAAAGAGCTTTCTAATGAATATTAGAAGTTATAAATCTAACGGTTGGATTTGGAATTATGTTCAAATCAAATTTGAAAAAGGTCGCCGTAAGTGCAGTTCGATGTACATTGGTGGAAATCGACTGTACGGGCCTTGATAAAATTATTAAAAATAGTAATAATTTGTGTAAAATCATAAGAAATGATTAAGAAAGAATTGGGATGAAAAAATCCATATTCAAAAGGATAAAAATAGATTTTTATCGAAATGAACTAGTTTTGAACTAGAATTATAATTCTATTTATTTTTAAATAATAAATTGAATTTGAAATGGTTTTGAAAATAACCAGAATTTCCAATGATTGCATTGGAATGGATTTGAATCGAAATTGTCTTCGGAATATTTCAATGTTGGATTTCGTGATTATACAGATGTTGTTATGGAAACTTGAAAGATATAGATATATATATCGTTATTTCCAATACGATATCTGTTGGTCGTAGAATTTGATATGGAATATAAGCCGATATATTTTCTATTCAGAGCCTTGTATTTAATATCAAATGTGATTTGGGTTTGTCGTGAATGGTGTCTTGACTAACACTGTTCTTGAACCCAGTTGAGAAAAGATTAAATATTTTTATTTAGATTTAACGAAGTGTACCAATTAAATAATATCTAATTGGAATTGAATTGATATTGATTTTTGGGTTTATCGTGGACTGTGTTTTTAAATGACACTGATTCTTTAACCCAGTCACAGATTAAAACTAAGTGGAGTTTTAATGAATCTTTAACTAGATTGAAATAATCGAGAATGGAGTATCACCAGTTTTGCTCCAGGCGATAGTTAAATCTTTAATTAGATTTGAACGTGAAATGGTAATTGAATTTACCGATAACACTGTGGTGTTAGATATGAAGTATTACCAGTTTTACTTCATGGGATAAATAGGTTGGGATTGGGAAATTAAAACAAATGATTACTTCGGTAAGTTTCGTTAATCCCGACTAGTTGAATCGAAATTCAAAAGGATAGATGAAAGAATAAATATAAAGAATTTATCTTGGATAAAATTAATGGGAACCTTTCCCTATGAATGTGAAATTTAGAAACTAACTGTTGGTTAGCCAAGCAGAATGGTATTCTGGATATTGATCTGATGTTGGTTTCAGCCTTCGGGGTTAATATTTGGGGAATTATTCTCGTGATTAATTTACGGTTAGTCACTGATGAATTGGAATGAGGCGTATGTTGTGTTTGTGTAAAACTTATTTAAAATATACGTGAGTTATTCGGGAAGACCGGGTTTATCCCATTCTGAATAACTGATACGACGATAAGTCGATGATGAAGACGATGGTCGAAGACCGGAGGTCTTCACGTCGTTTGGGTAATTACCGATGATCTTGATTGGGCTGTACACCCAAGAAGATGGAAACAGTTGGTGATCGTCCGGACGTACATGGAGCTCGATGGATATGCGGGGTACTAGATGCCTCCGGTTACGTTCAGACCCAGAACGGACTTGTAAATGGACTATGTGTCTGACATCGGATTTCATTCTCTGTGACTGATATCAGTTGCATAGAATGGTTTTCCTGTGTGGCATGCTAAGATGCAAATGATCAAGGCTTCTATTGAAAAGCAAAGTCTTGTGGTGATGATCAAAGCACAGCCCGTGTGGCACAACTTTGTGTAACGTGAATTCGTGAGCCTCACACCCCGGTTGTGAACCAAAAATGGGAGACGGACCTCAGGGAGGGCATGCGTTTCTTTCAAGCTAGGGTGGTGTCAGTGACCTTCCAACCCTGACATTTATATACTTTTCACCTGTGTGGTTGTTGCGAGGCGCCTCGGTTTGATCGGACGATCCGGGTCCGATGGAGTCATTCGTTGGCTCACTTACGCCCCAAAGTGCGGGGAAACGCAGTGTTCAGGAATTTTAATCCGCATCGGTGGACCGGCCCTGACGATCCAAAGGCTTGACTGAGTACTTGCCTAAGACACGGGCTAGAGCGTCTCGAATAGGTTGAGGACTATCTTTTGCCTCGGTTCATAGATGGAAACCCAATTTCCAAATACGTGACTTTGCGATTTTGATTGTAGAACTAGTATGGCGACATGATATATGGTACCCATGCCGCCTATGATTGATACTTATGATTTGAAGTTGTTTTATACACTATACACTGATAATAGTATCAAATAATTTGTTTTAAAATGTATCAAGCATTCTTTGGCTGTTATAAGGAAAAACCCTATCCCCCGGCTTGCATTGCATTGTGTGATAGGACCTGGGTCTTATAACAGCTTCATTTTTCTTTATTTAGCATTGTGCTGTTTGTTTTATGCACTGGTATTCTTGGGAGGAAACCCGTTCCGTGTTATACGGCGTGGTCCCTTGATTTACCTAACTTTAAAAATAAAGAATAAAAATTGTTTTAGTTCTCACACCAGTCACATGACTGACCTGAAGTTTATTGTTTTAACCTAAACTCTGGGTGCCCCTATTTTGACACGGGCAGCTAGTAGTTTTGGTTTTGCAGATTTATATTCACAGGATCCTGGTTTACAGCTGGAACGATATCCGGAAAGCTTTGTATCCGTATATCTCTTCTAGTTGTGTATTGTATTATTTTCCGCTGCTATGTATTTAAATGTAATTTGAATCTCTGATATTTCTGTGTAATATTCATTTATACTCGGTATATTCTTGCATTCTGATGCATTGTTGTAATATACAATGAGATGTTCTCCCGTCTGAGTTCTATTTTGTGGCTTGTTCTCGAACTATCCGCGCTTTCCTCTTCTCTTCGGAGACCGGGGGAGTTCGGGTCATTTCACTCGTCGAATTGTCGCATCACGCTCTATCTCCACCTCTCTAAGCAAGCTCGGCTCTACCACTTCAGCGGTCTCGTGCAAGCACTTACTCAAATGTGACACATGGAATACGTCATGTACACCACTAAGTCTCTCGGGCAACTCCACTCTATACGCCATTCGTCCAATCCTCTCCTTAATAGGAAACGGCCCTACAAACCTTGGTGCTAATTTCCCAACGGACCCAAAGCGAACAACGATTCGTAATGGAGACACTTTGACAAAGACCATGTCCCCAACTTCAAACTCGAGATCTGTCCTCCTCTTATCCACATAAGATTTCTGCCTGTCTTGCGCTGCTTTCATCCTCCTTCGAATCAAGTCGATCTTCTCCGAAGTCTCCCTAATCATATCGGGCCCAAGTAAGATCTTATCCGTAGATTCCCACCAACATGTAGGTGAACGACATGGTCGTCCATATAGAGATTCGAATGGTGCCATACCAATGCTGGACTGAAAGCTATTATTATATGCGAACTCAACCAATGGAAGATGCTCTTCCCATGTACCCCCAAAGTCTAGGATACATAGCCTCAACAGATCCTCTAGAATGCGATTCACCCTCTCAGTCTGGCCGTCCGTCTGAGGATGATGTGCGGTGCTCAAACATAACTGAGTCCCTACCGCCTCTTGTAAGCTTCACCAAAATTCTCTAGTGAAAATAGGATCGCGGTCGCTCACTATGCTAGAAGGAACACCGTGCAAACGAACTATTTCTCGGACAAATACAGAAGCTAACCATGGAGCAGTCCTCTTACCCTTCACGGGAATGAAATGGGCGCTCTTAGTAAGTCTATCTACTATAACCCAAATCCCTGTATTACCCCTCCTCGATCGCGGTAATCCATCCACAAAATCCATCGAGACACTCTCCCACTTCCATAGTGGAACCTCTAATGGGTGAAGCAACCCACCGGGTTTCTTTTGCTCCACCTTTACTTGCTGGCATACCAAGCATCTAGCGACATACTCGGCCACGTCTTTCTTCATGCCGGCCTAAAAGTAAACTCTCTTCATGTCTTTGTACATCTTGTCCCCGCCGGGATGAATGGTCATCTTCGAATGATGTGCTTCGTCAAGAATAGTCTTCCTTAGGTCATCGTCTTTTGGTACACAAGGTCTACCGTCCCTACGTAACGAACCCTTATCATCTAGGGTATACCTACGGAGATAGCTTGATGACTCCCCTCCTTTGAGCTTTTCTACTAACTCAACTAACTGTGGATCGTCTCGCTGTGCCTCGCCAATCCGTCCCAAAAGCGTAGGTCTGACCTCCAAGGATGCTAGCAAACCGGGTACGAAGTCAACGGAAGGTCTAAAGTCAAATATCGAAATGAATTCTAAACTTCGCCGCTCAACAAACAAAGGACTTAAGGATAATATTTTTCTACTTAAGGCGTTTTCCCTTTCCAGGGTTATAGGCTATTTCGAAGTCGTAGGACGCTAGGAACTCCATCCACCTTTGCTGCCTTAAGTTCAAGTCCTTTTGAGAGAATAGGTATTTTAAAGACTTGTGGTCAGTGAATAATTCGAATTTCTCGCCAAAAAGATAATGTAGCCAAGACTTAAGCGCGAAAACAATAGCGGCCAACTCTAGGTCATGTGTGGGGTAATTCTTCTCATGCGCTCTCAACTGCCTTCCACCATAGGCTATTACCCTGCCCTCTTGCATTAAGACTGCGCCTAGTCCTGTCCCACAAGTGTCAGTATAAACGGTAAACGGCTTACTCCCGTCTGGCAATACTAAGACTGGGGCTGAAGTCAAAGCTCTCTTCAAACGTTGGAACGCATCATCACAATCTACGTCCCATGTGAAAACTAGGTTCTTCTTCGTCAAGCATGTCAATGGAGCTGATATCTTTGCGAAGTCTTTGATAAACTTCCTATAGTAGCCAGCCAACGCCAACAAACTTCTCACTTCGGTAGCATTTTTAGGAACCTTCCAATCTAGGATGGCCACCACCTTCGCGGGATCTACAGCTATTCCTTCTTTGGAGACCACGTGTCCTAAGAACCGTACTTCCTTCCTCCAAAAGTGACACTTAAAAAATTTAGCTTTAAGCTTATGTGCTCGAAGAGTCTACAACACTTCCCTAAGATGTAGGGCATGCTCTTCTTCATCCTTAGAAAAGATCAAGATGTCATCTACAAAGACTACCACGAATTTGTTAAGGTTCTCCCTAAACACCCTACTCATCAAATCAACAAAATATGCTGGGGCGTTTGTCAAACCGAAGGGCATCACTAGCCATTTATAGAAACCGTCTGGAGTCCTAAAGGCAGTCTTGTCAATGCTATCCTCAGCCACTCTCAACTGATGGAAACAAATGGCTAAGTCCAACCGCGAAAACACTGAGGCGCCAACTAACTGATCGAAGAGATCGTCAATCCTCGGCAGTGGGTGTCTGTTCTTCTTAGTAAGCTTATTAAGTTCTCTATAGTCTACACAAAGTCTAAGGGACCCATCCGCCTTCGTGGCAAATACTACTGGAGCACCCCACTCCGATATACTTCGTCTTATGAACCCCTTCTCAAGCAACTCCTTCACTTGCTTACCAAGTTCCCTCCTTTCACGTGGAGCCATGTGGCGTACTGGCAAAGATACTGGTTTCGCATTATCCACAATATATATTCGAAAATCTATCTCCCGCTTCGGAGGCAAGCCCTTCACCTCCTCAAACACATCCGAATATTCCCGGACCACTCTAACAGATCGTAGATTTTCCTCAGACGCGTCAAGCGATTCTAGATAACTTAGCATAACCGAATTTATAGGATTACAAAAGATTTCGAGAGTGTAGCCAAGGCGAGTCACGAGCCTAACTACTCTCCTTTCACAATTAAGAACGGCCCCATTTCTAGATAACCAATCCATTCCTAAACTTAGCCCATAGCCCGTGAAGCCCAACACATAAGCATCACATCTAAATTCAATGCTAAGTATGGAAATTTTCAAATCCAAACACATCATAGACAAATAAGCTGAGCCCCCAATTGGATTTGAAACAACTAAGGGATCCTCTACTAAACTGGTGTTTAAGTGCAGTGATTCAACTAATGATGTAGAGATAAACGAATGTGATGCACCCGAATCGAATAAGGTACGGACATGATGATCAAACAGAAAAACTAAGCTTTCAACAGAACTGGTTCTACCTCGTTCTTGCAGTGGTGGGACCGCGAGAGCCTAAACTTGTGCCCTTGCCTTCCCTGGTGCCATAAGAGCCTGCACCTGTCCTGCCGAGATAGCTCCTGCCCTCTGCCCCTTCTTTGGGCAGTCCTTCACTAAATGTCCCGCATCGCCACAATGAAAACAGTCTGTCTTCTTTTTCTTTCGGCAATCCTTGCTGAGATGGCCTGGTGTCCCACAGTTAAAACATTTCTTCTTTCCCTTGCCGTTATTGTCTTTACCACCCTTCTTGTTTTGCTGTTGTGGTTTCTTCTGATCCCCCTTCTTCTCGGGTGCCTTATCATCTTTAGCACTTTTCTCCTCATGCATAAGCGCCAATTCTACAAACTGCTCAAAGGTGGCCCCCATAGGGATGTGGGTCATAGCCAACCCTTGCAATGGTTCATTCAAGCCATTCACGAACCTCAGCGCCTTCTTCTCCGGCATGTTCACTAAGTCCAAGCCAAACCTTGCTAACTGATTAAATTTATTGACATATTCTTTCACTGATGAGCTTCCTTGCTTCAATGTCAAGAACCTTTCCATATATAGATTTTTTTCCGCCCTTGAGAGAAACTTCGCCTCGAACCTACGTCTGAAATCCACCCAAGAGTCAACAGGACGCTCCCCATTAGTGACCTCCCACCAAAACGAGGCCTCTTCCATCATCAACCAAGCTGCTAATCGAACTCTCCTCCCTTATTCTACTTCAAAGATTTCTAGAAATTCTTCCACCTCCTTAAGCCAATCTCTAGCTTCCCCAAACGTTTCTGACCCTTGAAATGGTTTTCCACCCATAGGCTTGAATTCCTTGCACGTCTTTGCAAAAGTATCTACGCGAGGAGGAGGAGGAGGAACGGGGGCAACTGGTGGTAGAGGAACATTGGATGGACCTACAGCGGCCCTAGCCTCTAATAACCTCCTATACCATCCTGGTATCGTTACACCGTCGGGTAGATTAAGATCTTCAGCCATGTTGAAACGAAAAAGGAAAGATTCAAAATGGAGAATTCGAAAGATAAAGATATGGGTTATTAGGGATTATGTTTTTTTTAAAAAACTTTTCTCTTTAAATTTCTCATTAAAACAGGTTTTTGAAAACACTTCTTCCAAAAATAACTATTTTTCTAAAGTATTTTTATCTGTTCCGGTAACCTTAAGCTCTGATACCACGTGTAACACCCCACGTCCGTTAATGTCACTCACGAAGGGAATGCATTAACTTCCATGGAGGTTATAAGTGAATATAGAACAGAAAAATTACAACAAGACAGATAGTAAATAGTACTTGGAAATTTAAAACTTTATTTTATTGCAGCGGAAATTAAACGTGTTTGTTACATCATAAAACCATAGATCATTACCAAGTACCATACCCATCTTCATAAAAACAAAATACATAATCCCATTACATAAATAGCAATTAAAAAGATAACAAGCTGGACTTTACTTCAACGGTCCAAGCTTTCCAAAGAGAGATGAAGCAATTCAATCAAACTCCACTAGAGCTGGGCCTAACCTGAGGACCTGGAGGGGGAAAAAGGATAGAAATAGAGGGGGTCAGACATAAAGTCTGGCGAGTATGATAATTCTAACAATACTATTATCAAAATAACTAGACTAAGGCATAAGCTGGAAGACAAGTAAATGTCTATGAACTCTTAGGAAGATAAAGATAGCGTTTAAGATAACGTTAAAGATAACGGTAAAGGCACACCTAATTACTAACGAATAAATACTACACTGCACCGCACATCACTACACTGCACCACACTAGTCACCCTATTGTTTGATCCCACTTGCTTCACACAGAAACTTTATAAATAGCCTTACGTACCCCTAGCTGACTACATAGTTGCCGTCTGCCCCTATCTCCACTAGGTGTACCCCACTACCCACTTTCGATCGGCTCCCAACTCGTAGATACCCGTGCTGGCCCCACAGTGGGGTGTATCACTTCCCTAAAGTGGCAACCCGATACAACTTGAGAATGCACGGCTTATACCTACACGATGCAACAACGTCTTACCTACCAGCCCAGGTCCACACACGCATATGAAACCCGTTGGACTTGCGTTGCCACCGCTCCCCGTTTTGGCCTCTTACAGTCAAACCTAGCATGCGTGTCCCGTCCTCGACTTGGATCAAGCCTACAAAGATACGTTTAGGATACTGGTCGAAATGGGCCCCCACAAGCTACCCACCTAAGCTTGTCACTAGTATATCCCACTTAACCCTCTTAGTCATGTTCATTTGCATGTGTGTTTGGTTAAGTCTTACTAATCGTATTTCACATGCCACTAAGGGCACCCCCTAGATTCCTCGTGCCACCCAAGGCACCTACTTAACCCCCATGTCCCACTTTACATGTTTATCTGGTTAAGTATTTCTTAATTCATTCAGGCCATAACCTCATAAAGACCTCTCACATTAGACTGGCATTTATGGCAGCTGGATTTGCCGGGCGTGTCCGGGCAGTCTTACACCATAAAAGAGTCTAACCTCGTGTCTTTACGACTGTTATGCTTTAGTTTAGGCCTAGAACCTCTCACATTGGGCTGACATTTGTGACCACTGGATTTATCGGGCGGGTCCGGGTAGGTTTACGTCATAAACGAGTCCAACCTCGTGTCCTAAGCATTGATTAACACTTAAAATCTTTTAACCCAGTTTTAATAATTCCCTATTCAAATTATTAATTAAGTCAACTTTTAATGATGTCCATAATTGACTCAATTATGGCCATCCACTTATGGCATGCAAAATCATATCAATTGCACCCCAACTTTTTAATATTAAATCCTTAATATTACCCCTACCCCACGTTTATACGTTCGCTTATTCAACGCATAATACAGGCTAGACTTGTATAGTCTAACACCTAGCACAAAGATAAATTATCACAACATATAGACAATTAAAATAAATCTAATCATAATAGGGGTGAAACTTGCATAAACTACACATGTTAAGGATCAAAAGGTGTCAACTTGTTAAATGTAACAACCCGTAAAATCTGGGCCAGTTTAAAATTTTTATTTTGGCGATTTTAGCGAATTTTGAACATTTAAAATAGATTATTTTAAATAATATCAACGAGAAATTTGTTTTGAATAGAATTCGACGTATATATTATATACGTCGTCGTTAGAATATAAATAATTATATATAACTATAAAAAGGAATTGAAAATGGCGCGGTAGTTCGATAATTCAATTTCAAACTTCAATTGAATGTACCGGGTGCAAAACAATCCGGATTTTAGTGAAACCAAAATCATTAGGATCTAATTGACGATATTTTTCCAACGAAGTTAATAAATTGAGATTTCACTTTATATATGATAAGATATGTCCAATTGAAAATTCTGAATAGTCGCTATGGAATTCAGGCCCTTAAAAATGGACATTTTGCAAATGACCTCGGATTTCGACGAAACCACTTTTGTTGGATCCGCAGTGTCGAATTATTGCTAGGTTTCAAATTTCATAATTTTTCGAATCAATATGTGAGCGTGGCAAAGGAAAACGTGTTTTGACCATTTCAGTTGATTTTAATCGACTGGAAATTGACCATTTTTCTAACGGTCTCGGAATTCGACGAAACTAGTTTTGTTAGGACCGTATCGTCAATACGAAGCTAGAAAATATCTTTCGAGAATTTTTAGAGTTAGTATGTGACCCCGGTAATTTAAAATGTACGTTAAAATTCAATATAGTGATTTAAATGTAAATTCAAAGGAAACTGATTGTAACGATCAAATCAGCTTGCGATACATATCCCATTGTGTTTGGAATGGGGGTAAAACGCTAAGGACGATAGGCGGTGGACCTCTTTTAGAGGTCGATTCAAAAAGTTGACTTTTTGAATTAAAATAAAATAATTAAATTAAAATAAAATAATAAAAAAACCCTTTCCTCCTTATAACCCTCTGGCCCCCCCCCGATTAATTCAACATTCAACAGAAAAAAAAAGAAAAAAAAGGGAAAACGAAGGCGACGGGAGACGGAGGAGACCGCCGCCCATCCTCCTGGCGCCGCCGCAGGCCAGGCGCCCTCCACCCTCGCCCCGCTCTCGCTTCCCTCCCTCTCCGTTAAGCCCTAGCCTCCATCGCGAGATCCACGAACGCGACGCCCCCAAACCGCCATAGCCCGCCGCTCGCCTCCGACTGCCGTGGACACCCTCCCTCCTCCGAACCCTCGACGAAGCCGCCGATTCCCCCCCCCCCTTTTTGGAAGTGCCGCCGACGACAGTTTCACACCCCCCTTTCTTCAAAATCCTGTAAGTTTTTAATTTATTTACTTTATTTTTATTTTTATTTAAAACAGAAAACCGATTTTTAAATGAGTTAAAACTGATTTTGTTTTATAGTAAAAACTGTTTTTTTTAAGTAGTTAAAACTGATTTTGTTTTATAGTAAAAACTGTTTTTTTTAAGTAGTTAAAACTGATTTTGTTTTATAGTAAAAACTGTTTTTTTAAGTTAAGTAAAAACTGTTTTTTTAAGTTAAGTAAAAACTGTTTTTTTAAGTTAAGTAAAAACTGTATTTTTTAAGTTAAGTAAAAACTGATTTTTATAAAAGTATAAAAACTGATTTTTAAGATGATTTAAAAAAAAATGATTTATAAACTAAAAGGAGATTAGGAAGTCGAAATAAAAATAGAATTTTTATACATTGAACTTCGATAGAAAAATAGAATTTTTATACATTGAACTTCGATAGAAAAATAGAATTTTTATATATTGAACTTCGATAGAAAAATAGAATTTTTATATATTGAACTTCGATAGAAAAATAGAATTTTATATATTGAACTTTGAAATAAAAATTCGATTTTTATATATGGAACTTTGAAATAAAAATTCGATTTCTATATATTGAATAGCGAACTAAAAATTCGATTTTTATATATTGAATAACGAAGTCAAAATTCGATTTTTACATAGGTAGTAAAAGCGGACGACGAAGATGACGAAGATGCGATAGCAATGAAGTTTTCTATCAATGAAGTGCCGCGGAGCTAGGATAGCTATCTGTGAGAATTTCTCACCTTTCAATTTAAATTTTCTAGTTATATATATATATACTAGGATGCAGACGGTGCTTAGTAGCACCCGACACCCGTCCACATACCATGGACTTGTTCGTTTGGTTGTGTAGTTGGTTAGATTATTTGATTAGGATTTGATTGATTGGTTGAATTGGAAATTGATTAAAATTGATATGTGAATGGCGTGGGCCTTCACTAGACCGGGGATAAGGCTAGGCCTCGTCCCGTTTCTAGTATCGTGCCGTTATGCCGCCGAAATTTTCTAAAATATGTTAGAAAAATAAAAATATCATTTTATTGAGAATGAACTGAATTGAAATTCATATGTTGAAATAAAATGTTTTATCGTTAAAAATATAATTTTTAACGTGAATGTGAATAAATAAATATTCATTTACAAACCCGACGGTTTGTTTATGTACACCTATTTGAAGGACATTGATTGGGTCGATAAATTTCACACATCGCCCAACTGCACAAATAAAATATGTGTTTGATTGTTTGAAACCCCACACGGGTGTTGGGATGAAATTTGAAGTTCACTCATCCTGATTGATTGAATATGTCGATCGGTTGATTGACAGGCTGTTTTAAGCGTTGGATATCTATATTTGATGCTTATACAGTGTAGTGCACTTTGGTTGATGGTTGATTATTTTTCCATGCTATTATATACATGTGATGTATGAAAATCCATATAATTAACTTTATATGGTAATTGATTGGGCCTCATTCCAATTTGAAAAATAAAGAATATTATAAAATAAAAGTTCATGTGTTGACAGTACTCATTCATTGAGATTGGTCATGTGTTGAACGAAATATTTTGATAATAACAACTATTTTGGGAAAAGAAATATTTGAAATAGAATATTTGAAAATAAAGGAATATATGAAGCCGTGTTGATTAGATTGACGCCATTTTGACGTGAACGATATTTATATTGAATTGAAAACGATTTCGAAATGAAATGAATTGAAAACGAATTCAAAGGGAATTGAAAACGATTTCGAAATGAAATGAATTCAAATTGAATTGAAAGCGAATTGAAATGAATTCAAATTGAATTGAAATGAATTCAAATTGAATTGAAATTTGAATTGAATAGAAATGAATTTTGAAACGAATTTATAAAGAAGAATTCAATTTTGCTTTGAATTGAAATGGAAGTTGAAATAGGTTTTGAAACGATTTTAAAACTATTTATATAATTCGTTTTGAATAGAAATCGACGAAATATATATTATATATATTATATATATAATATCATGGCCTGAATAGAACGCGCCGCGCCGCGACAGTTCGTAAATTTCGACCATTTATTTCAAACGGACATTACGGGAGATCCGACCGTCGGATTCTCCTAAAACCGGAACCGTTGGGTTCATATCGAAAAGAGCTTTCTAACGAATATTAGAAATTTGAAATCTAACGGTTGGATTTGGAATTATGTCCAAATCAAATTCGAAAAAGGTCGCTGTAAGTGCAGTTCGATGGCCATTGATGGAAATCGACTGTACGGGCCTTGATAAAATTATTAAAAATAGTAATAATTTGTATCAAATCATAAGAAATGATTTGTGAAGAATTGGGATGAAAAACTCCCTATTTGAAAAGATAAAAATAGATTTTTATCGAAATGAACTAGTTTTGAACTAGAATTATAATTCTATTTATTTTTAAATAAATAAATTGAATTTGAAAAGGGTTTTGAAAATAACCAAAATTTCCAATGATTGCATTGGAGTGGATTTGAATCGAAATTGTCTTCGGAATATTTCGATGTTGGATTTCGGGATTATACGGATGTTGTTACGGAAATTTGAAAGATATATATTTATATCGTTATTTCCAATACGACATTTGTTAATCGTAGAATTTGATATTGAATATAAGCCGATATATTTTCTATTCAGAGCCTTATATTGAATATCAAATGTGATTTGGGTTTGTCGTGAATGGTGTCTTCACTAACACTGTTCTTGAACCCAGTTGAGAAAAGATTAAATCTTTTTGTTTAGATTTAATGAAGTGTACCAATTAAATAATATTTAATTGGAATTGAATTGGTATTGATTTTTGGGTTTATCGTGAACAGTGTTTTAAATAACACATGTTCTTTAACCCGATAATTAATGAATGTGATTTGGGTTTGTCGTGAATGGTGTCTTCACTAACACTGTTCTTGAACCCAGTTGAGAAAAGATTAAATCTTTTTATTTAGATTTAATGAAGTGTACCAATTAAATAATATTTAATTGGAATTGAATTGGTATTGATTTTTGGGTTTATCATGAACAGTGTTTTTAAATAGCACTCGTTCTTTAACCCGATAATTAATGAATGGGATTTTGGGTTTATCGTGAACCGTGTTTTAAATGACACTGATTCTTTAACCCAGTCGAAGATTAAAACTAAGTGGAGTTTTAATGAATCTTTAATTAGATTGAAATGATCGAAAATGGAGTATCACCAGTTTTGCTCCAGGCGATAGTTAAATCTTTAATTAGATTTGAACGTGAAATGGTAATTGAATTTACCGATAACACTGTGGTGTTAGATATGAAGTATTACCAGTTTTACTTCATGGGATGAATAGGTTGGGATTGGGAAATTAAAACAAATGATTACTTCGGTAAGGTTCGCTAATCCCGACTAGTTTGAATTGATATTCAAAAGCAGATTAAAGCATAAATTCAAGAATTTATCTTTGATAAAAATTAATGGGAACCTTTCCCTATGAATGTGAAATTTAGAAACTAACTGTCGGTTGGCCAAGCAGAATGGTTTCCTGGATATTGATCTGATGTTGGTTTCGGCCTTCGGGATTAATATTTGGGAAATTATTCTCTTGATTAATTTACGGTTAGTGACTAATGAATTGGAATGAGGCGTATGTTGTGTTTGTGTAACACTTATTTAAAATATACGCGAGTTATTCGGGAAGACCGGGTTTATCCCATTCTGAATAACTGATACGACGATAAGTCGAAGATGAAGACGATGGTCGAAGACCGGAGGTCTTCACGTCGTTTGGGTGATAACTGATGATCTTGATTGGGCTGTACACCCAAGAAGATGGAAACAGTTAGTGATCGTCCAGACGTACTTGGAGATCGATGGATATGCGGGGTACTAGGTGCCTCCGGTTTCGTTCAGACCCAGGACGGACTTGTAAATGGACTGTGTGTCTGACATCGGATTTCATTCTGTGTGACTGATATCGGTTGCATAGGATGGTTTGCCTGTGTGGCATGCTAAGATGCAAATGATCAAGGCTTCTGTTGAAAAGCAAAGTCTTGTGGTGATGATCAAAGCACGGCCTTTGTGGCGTAGCTTTGTGTAACGTTTACCTCGCGTGTTTCACACCCGGTATGAACCAAAAACGGGAGACGGACCTCAGGGAGGACTTGCGTTTCTTTCTAGCTAGAAGTGGCGTCAGTGGTTTTACACGCCCTGACGAGTTTGACTTATGTGGTTGTTGCGGTTGCGAGGCGCCTCGGTTATATCGGTTTCGGCCGAATGCATTCTGGTCGGCTGACGGACCAGACTTACACCCCATAGGGTGGGGAGACGTATTGTTCAGGCATAATAATCCACTCCGTGTGGACCGGCCCTGACGATCAAAGGGGCAGTTGCGGCTGTTCCTGAGGGGCGGGCTAGAGCGTCTCGAATCGGTTGAGGACTATCTTTTGCCTCGGTTCATAGACGGAAATCCAATTTCCAAATACGTGACATTTGCGGTTTTAATTGTAATCCTATATATGGCGACATAGTGGGATGGGGCGCTTATGCCGCCTATGATTGATACTTATGATTTGAAGTTGTTTTATACACTTATAATAGTATCAAATGATTTGTTTTAAAACGTATCAAGCATTCTTTGTCTGTTATAAGGGAAAACCCTATCCTCGACTGCGTTGCATTGTGTGATGGGACCTGGGTCTTATAACAGCTTCATTTTTCTTTATTTAGCATTGCGCTGTTTGTTTTATGCACTGGTATTCTTGGGAGGAAACCCGTTCCGTGTTATACGGCGTGGTCCCTTGATTTACCTAACTTTAAAATAAAGATTAACTGTTTTAGTTCTCACACCAGTCACATGACTGACCTGGAGTTTATTGTTTTAACCTAAACTCTGGGTGCCCTTATTTTGACACGGGCAGCTAGTAGTTTTGGTTTTGCAGATTTATATTCACAGGATCCTGGTTGACAGCTGGAATGATATCCGGAAAGCTTTGTATCCGTATATCTACTTCTAGTTGTGTATTGTATTACTTTCCGCTGCGATGTATTTAAATGTAATTTAAATCTCTGATATTTCTGTGTAATATTCATTTATACTCTGTATATTCTTGTAATCTGATGCATTGTTGTAATAAGCAATGAAATGTTCTTCTGTATGCGTTCTGTTTTGTCCTGTTCTCAAACGATAGGGCGTTTCGAACGGCCTGGATCGGTTTAGCGACTGGTTCGGACCGAGCGAAATTCCTTCTCGTCACAGTTGGTATCAGAGCTTTGGTTTACAAAGCAGAGAACAAGACACATTAGAACCATATGAAAGAATTCATCGGATAATAGGATTAGTAATATCCAATGGGATGACTCGTTAGAGATAGGATCAGTAGTATCCTAGAACGAGTGTGAAGAGTATATTTTTGAAAATGAAAACAAATTTTTGTTTTGAAAATTTAAATCACTTCTACGTATTTGATTATTTATTTATTTGAATATGGACAATTCAGTATATAAAGAATTTGCATATACGCCTTGCAAACGTATATTCAAAGTTTTAATATACTGGATAGATATGGAATCATATTCTAGTCGCCCGGAGATGATATTGATGATAGCGATCGCATCATCAACATTTATGTTCGAGTTTCGAAGGTGTGATTTTCTATATATTTCCATTAGGCTGGTGTGAGAACCAAAACTTATATATAACTAGAATACATTGTTGTGATTTGGCATCAAAACATGATTTTTTTTTGTATATATATCAAAGTTATGAATTTGAGACTCTAATTCACTAATTGATTGATGTTTGTGTTGTTTGTTCATTAGTTTGCTAATTTTGAACCATTATGCTTAATCGAACCAAATATTGAATTATATCGAAAATTGGTTGCGTTTGCTTGCATATACATATATATCTTTGAACAGGTCATAGCAAGGAGGCTAGAGCAGAGAATAAAATTTGTTTGCCCGACAAATAGGTACATGTTTACTACATAATTTCCTGTTTTGTTTGGGTGATGATGATTTTGTGAGCCTATTGGCTAGCCGCTTGGCTTTTTCTTTTTCTTTTTGAGATCTGAAGGACCGGGGAAGCTATTTGAAATTCCCCGATGCTCCCATTGCAGGGGAGGTTATGGCGAAATTTTTCGAAAATTTAGGGTGTTAGCCAAATTTTTGAAATTTTGAAAATTCTCAGAAACTAAAAAGTTGGAGAATGAAAGCCTGATCGATCGTGAAGTTGAATAATCAAACCACTTTCGACTTTGTTCCTTTTCGGGGACGAAAAGTTTTAAGTGGGGGAGATTGTAACAACCCGTAAAATCTGGGCCAGTTTAAAATTTTTATTTTGGCGATTTTAGCGAATTTTGAACATTTAAAATAGATTATTTTAAATAATATCAACGAGAAATTTGTTTTGAATAGAATTCGACGTATATATTATATACGTCGTCGTTAGAATATAAATAATTATATATAACTATAAAAAGGAATTGAAAATGGCGCGGTAGTTCGATAATTCAATTTCAAACTTCAATTGAATGTACCGGGTGCAAAACAATCCGGATTTTAGTGAAACCAAAAACATTAGGATCTAATTGACGATATTTTTCCAACGAAGTTAATAAATTGAGATTTCACTTTATATATGATAAGATATGTCCAATTGAAAATTCTGAATAGTCGCTATGGAATTCAGGCCCTTAAAAATGGACATTTTGCAAATGACCTCGGATTTCGACGAAACCACTTTTGTTGGATCCGCAGTGTCGAATTATTGCTAGGTTTCAAATTTCATAATTTTTCGAATCAATATGTGAGCGTGGCAAAGGAAAACGTGTTTTGACCATTTCAGTAGATTTTAATCGACTGGAAATTGACCATTTTTCTAACGGTCTCGGAATTCGACGAAACTAGTTTTGTTAGGACCGTATCGTCAATACGAAGCTAGAAAATATCTTTCGAGAATTTTTAGAGTTAGTATGTGACCCCGGTAATTTAAAATGTACGTTAAAATTCAATATAGTGATTTAAATGTAAATTCAAAGGAAACTGATTGTAACGATCAAATCAGCTTGCGATACATATCCCATTGTGTTCGGAATGGGGGTAAAACGCTAAGGACGATAGGCGGTGGACCTCTTTTAGAGGTCGATTCAAAAAGTTGACTTTTTGAATTAAAATAAAATAATTAAATTAAAATAAAATAATAAAAAAACCCTTTCCTCCTTATAACCCTCTGCCCCCCCCCCCGATTAATTCAACATTCAACAGAAAACAAAAAGAAAAAAAAGGGAAAACGAAGGCGACGGGAGACGGAGGAGACCGCCGCCCATCCTCCTGGCGCCGCCGCAGGCCAGGCGCCCTCCACCCTCGCCCCGCTCTCGCTTCCCTCCCTCTCCGTTAAGCCCTAGCCTCCATCGCGAGATCCACGAACGCGACGCCCCCAAACCGCCATAGCCCACCGCTCGCCTCCGACCGCCGTGGACCCCCTCCCTCCTCCGAACCCTCGACGAAGCCGCCGATTCCCCCCCCCCCTTTTGGAAGTGCCGCCGACGACAGTTTCACACCCCCCCCTTTCTTCAAAATCCTGTAAGTTTTTAATTTATTTACTTTATTTTTATTTTTATTTAAAACAGAAAACCGATTTTTAAATGAGTTAAAACTGATTTTGTTTTATAGTAAAAACTGTTTTTTTTAAGTAGTTAAAACTGATTTTGTTTTATAGTAAAAACTGTTTTTTTTAAGTAGTTAAAACTGATTTTGTTTTATAGTAAAAACTGTTTTTTTAAGTTAAGTAAAAACTGTTTTTTTAAGTTAAGTAAAAACTGTTTTTTTAAGTTAAGTAAAAACTGTTTTTTTTAAGTTAAGTAAAAACTGAATTTTATAAAAGTATAAAAACTGATTTTTAAGATGATTTAAAAAAAAATGATTTATAAACTAAAAGGAGATTAGGAAGTCGAAATAAAAATAGAATTTTTATACATTGAACTTCGATAGAAAAATAGAATTTTTATACATTGAACTTCGATAGAAAAATACAATTTTTATATATTGAACTTCGATAGAAAAATAGAATTTTTATATATTGAACTTCGATAGAAAAATAGAATTTTATATATTGAACTTTGAAATAAAAATTCGATTTTTATATATGGAACTTTGAAATAAAAATTCGATTTCTATATATTGAATAGCGAACTAAAAATTCGATTTTTATATATTGAATAACGAAGTCAAAATTCGATTTTTACATAGGTAGTAAAAGCGGACGACGAAGATGACGAAGATGCGATAGCAATGAAGTTTTCTATCAATGAAGTGCCGTGGAGCTAGGATAGCTATCTGTGAGAATTTCTCAACTTTCAATTTAAATTTTCTAGTTATATATATATACTAGGATGCAGACGGTGCTTAGTAGCACCCGACACCCGTCCACATACCATGGACTTGTTCGTTTGGTTGTGTAGTTGGTTAGATTATTTGATTAGGATTTGATTGATTGGTTGAATTGGAAATTGATTAAAATTGATATGTGAATGGCGTGGGCCTTCACTAGACCGGGGATAAGGCTAGGCCTCGTCCCGTTTCTAGTATCGTGCCGTTATGCCGCCGAAATTTTCTAAAATATGTTAGAAAAATAAAAATATCATTTTATTGAGAATGAACTGAATTGAAATTCATATGTTGAAATAAAATGTTTTATCGTTAAAAATATAATTTTTAACGTGAATGTGAATAAATAAATATTCATTTACAAACCCGACGGTTTGTTTATGTACACCTATTTGAAGGACATTGATTGGGTCGATAAATTTCACACATCGCCCAACTGCACAAATAAAATATGTGTTTGATTGTTTGAAACCCCACACGGGTGTTGGGATGAAATTTGAAGTTCACTCATCCTGATTGATTGAATATGTCGATCGGTTGATTGACAGGCTGTTTTAAGCGTTGGATATCTATATTTGATGCTTATACAGTGTAGTGCACTTTGGTTGATGGTTGATTATTTTTCCATGCTATTATATACATATGATGTATGAAAATCCATATAATTAACTTTATATGGTAATTGATTGGGCCTCATTCCAATTTGAAAAATAAAGAATATTATAAAATAAAAGTTCATGTGTTGACAGTACTCATTCATTGAGATTGGTCATGTGTTGAACGAAATATTTTGATAATAACAACTATTTTGGGAAAAGAAATATTTGAAATAGAATATTTGAAAATAAAGGAATATATGAAGCCGTGTTGATTAGATTGACGCCATTTTGACGTGAACGATATTTATATTGAATTGAAAACGATTTCGAAATGAAATGAATTGAAAACGAATTCAAAGGGAATTGAAAACGATTTCGAAATGAAATGAATTCAAATTGAATTGAAAGCGAATTGAAATGAATTCAAATTGAATTGAAATGAATTCAAATTGAATTGAAATTTGAATTGAATAGAAATGAATTTTGAAACGAATTTATAAAGAAGAATTCAATTTTGCTTTGAATTGAAATGGAAGTTGAAATAGGTTTTGAAACGATTTTAAAACTATTTATATAATTCGTTTTGAATAGAAATCGATGAAATATATATTATATATATTATATATATAATATCATGGCCTGAATAGAACGCGCCGCGCCGCGACAGTTCGTAAATTTCGACCATTTATTTCAAACGGACATTACGGGAGATCCGACCGTCGGATTCTCCTAAAACCGGAACCGTTGGGTTCATATCGAAAAGAGCTTTCTAACGAATATTAGAAATTTGAAATCTAACGGTTGGATTTGGAATTATGTCCAAATCAAATTCGAAAAAGGTCGCTGTAAGTGCAGTTCGATGGCCATTGATGGAAATCGACTGTACGGGCCTTGATAAAATTATTAAAAATAGTAATAATTTGTATAAAATCATAAGAAATGATTTGTGAAGAATTGGGATGAAAAACTCCCTATTTGAAAAGATAAAAATAGATTTTTATCGAAATGAACTAGTTTTGAACTAGAATTATAATTCTATTTATTTTTAAATAAATAAATTGAATTTGAAAAGGGTTTTGAAAATAACCAAAATTTCCAATGATTGCATTGGAGTGGATTTGAATCGAAATTGTCTTCGGAATATTTCGATGTTGGATTTCGGGATTATACGGATGTTGTTACGGAAATTTGAAAGATATATATTTATATCGTTATTTCCAATACGACATTTGTTAATCGTAGAATTTGATATTGAATATAAGCCGATATATTTTCTATTCAGAGCCTTATATTGAATATCAAATGTGATTTGGGTTTGTCGTGAATGGTGTCTTCACTAACACTGTTCTTGAACCCAGTTGAGAAAAGATTAAATCTTTTTATTTAGATTTAATGAAGTGTACCAATTAAATAATATTTAATTGGAATTGAATTGGTATTGATTTTTGGGTTTATCGTGAACAGTGTTTTAAATAACACTTGTTCTTTAACCCGATAATTAATGAATGTGATTTGGGTTTGTCGTGAATGGTGTCTTCACTAACACTGTTCTTGAACCCAGTTGAGAAAAGATTAAATCTTTTTATTTAGATTTAATGAAGTGTACCAATTAAATAATATTTAATTGGAATTGAATTGGTATTGATTTTTGGGTTTATCGTGAACAGTGTTTTTAAATAGCACTCGTTCTTTAACCCGATAATTAATGAATGGGATTTTGGGTTTATCGTGAACCGTGTTTTAAATGACACTGATTCTTTAACCCAGTCGAAGATTAAAACTAAGTGGAGTTTTAATGAATCTTTAATTAGATTGAAATGATCGAAAATGGAGTATCACCAGTTTTGCTCCAGGCGATAGTTAAATCTTTAATTAGATTTGAACGTGAAATGGTAATTGAATTTACCGATAACACTGTGGTGTTAGATATGAAGTATTACCAGTTTTACTTCATGGGATGAATAGGTTGGGATTGGGAAATTAAAACAAATGATTACTTCGGTAAGGTTCGCTAATCCCGACTAGTTTGAATTGATATTCAAAAGCAGATTAAAGCATAAATTCAAGAATTTATCTTTGATAAAAATTAATGGGAACCTTTCCCTATGAATGTGAAATTTAGAAACTAACTGTCGGTTGGCCAAGCAGAATGGTTTCCTGGATATTGATCTGATGTTGGTTTCGGCCTTCGGGATTAATATTTGGGAAATTATTCTCTTGATTAATTTACGGTTAGTGACTAATGAATTGGAATGAGGCGTATGTTGTGTTTGTGTAACACTTATTTAAAATATACGCGAGTTATTCGGGAAGACCGGGTTTATCCCATTCTGAATAACTGATACGACGATAAGTCGAAGATGAAGACGATGGTCGAAGACCGGAGGTCTTCACGTCGTTTGGGTGATAACTGATGATCTTGATTGGGCTGTACACCCAAGAAGATGGAAACAGTTAGTGATCGTCCAGACGTACTTGGATATCGATGGATATGCGGGGTACTAGGTGCCTCCGGTTTCGTTCAGACCCAGGACGGACTTGTAAATGGACTGTGTGTCTGACATCGGATTTCATTCTGTGTGACTGATATCGGTTGCATAGGATGGTTTGCCTGTGTGGCATGCTAAGATGCAAATGATCAAGGCTTCTGTTGAAAAGCAAAGTCTTGTGGTGATGATCAAAGCACGGCCTTTGTGGCGTAGCTTTGTGTAACGTTTACCTCGCGTGTTTCACACCCGGTATGAACCAAAAACGGGAGACGGACCTCAGGGAGGACTTGCGTTTCTTTCTAGCTAGAAGTGGCGTCAGTGGTTTTACACGCCCTGACGAGCTTGACTTATGTGGTTGTTGCGGTTGCGAGGCGCCTCGGTTATATCGGTTTCGGCCGAATGCATTCTGGTCGGCTGACGGACCAGACTTACACCCCATAGGGTGGGGAGACGTATTGTTCAGGCATAATAATCCACTCCGTGTGGACCGGCCCTGACGATCCAAGGGGCAGTTGCGGCTGTTCCTGAGGGGCGGGCTAGAGCGTCTCGAATCGGTTGAGGACTATCTTTTGCCTCGGTTCATAGACGGAAATCCAATTTCCAAATACGTGACATTTGCGGTTTTAATTGTAATCCTATATATGGCGACATAGTGGGATGGGGCGCTTATGCCGCCTATGATTGATACTTATGATTTGAAGTTGTTTTATACACTTATAATAGTATCAAATGATTTGTTTTAAAACGTATCAAGCATTCTTTGGCTGTTATAAGGGAAAACCCTATCCTCGACTGCGTTGCATTGTGTGATGGGACCTGGGTCTTATAACAGCTTCATTTTTCTTTATTTAGCATTGCGCTGTTTGTTTTATGCACTGGTATTCTTGGGAGGAAACCCGTTCCGTGTTATACGGCGTGGTCCCTTGATTTACCTAACTTTAAAATAAAGATTAACTGTTTTAGTTCTCACACCAGTCACATGGCAGACCTGGAGTTTATTGTTTTAACCTAAACTCTGGGTGCCCTTATTTTGACACGGGCAGCTAGTAGTTTTGGTTTTGCAGATTTATATTCACAGGATCCTGGTTGACAGCTGGAATGATATCCGGAAAGCTTTGTATCCGTATATCTACTTCTAGTTGTGTATTGTATTACTTTCCGCTGCGATGTATTTAAATGTAATTTAAATCTCTGATATTTCTGTGTAATATTCATTTATACTCTGTATATTCTTGTAATCTTATGCATTGTTGTAATAAGCAATGAAATGTTCTTCTGTATGCGTTCTGTTTTGTCCTGTTCTCAAACGATAGGGCGTTTCGAATGGCCTGGATCGGTTTTGCGACTGGTTCGGACCGAGCGAAATTCCTTCTCGTCACATTAAATGTCTCAATTTACATGATATGATCATAGCCCAAATCTATACATAAACTTGCATATGGGGTTTTTAGGCAAAATAATGATGGTGTGAACTAGCATAGGATATCACATATGTCATAGCATAATTCTAGATGTCATAATAGATGTCTTGGCATATGTTCATAACTTTTCTAATCAATCTTACTTGCATATATGACTTGTCATATAGATCAACATAACCCAAACATGATGATTTAATTAATATGAACTAACTAGCATAGATGGTAACATCATGGCCTTTTTAACATGTATGATTCATCACAACTTAGCATAGAAACTTTCAACATACATAACATCATCATAGCATGATTTACAACATATAAGATATCATCATCACATAACATTGGATTTACAATATACATGATAGCAAAAGGGGTTTACAACAACATATGTGATAATTTACATCATCTACTCATAATCCATTCATAACTCAACCTAATTAAAATGATAATAATCTTGTTAAGATCATCATACTCACAATTTAGAGAAGAAAAGAGAGCTTTGCTTTGCTTTAGGGTTGAGAGAATTAGAATTGAATTTGCTTTTCTTCTTTCTTAGTTGGCGGCGGCTCCATTGATTTCCATGGCGACGGTAACTATTCTATTTTAATTAGGTTTAGGGTTAGCATTAGGATGTATTTATAGGTGTAGGAAGTTATTTAGGACCATTAGATTAACCCTGAACCATGAGAACCAATCAAATGCAAAATCTGCATTTGAGCGAATCGGCCCACGGGTTGACAGCCAAACACCCTGGATTAACCCCTAGTCGACCCAGCGGTGCTTGGGTCGACCTCAAAAATGGGCTGGTTCGATTATTTCCCATCCCAATTCGCTGTTTTGAACTTTTTCGCATATTTATTTATTTAATTTTTAGTTTATATATATATATATATATCAATATATATATTTCTCTGCGCAACCCATTTCACTTAATTCTTTTCTAAAAATTAAGTATACTTTAATTTGTGAATTTTAATGTTATAAAATTACGGGGTGTTACATTAACAACGGCTCCAGTGTCAACGATAATCGATGGCAATCAGGACTTGAAAGTCTGGACAAATGCCTCTAGAGATGGCCTGGGGGAAGTATTAATGCAAAGAGGTCAAGTGATTGCTTATGCTAGCCGTCAGCTGAAGCCGTACGAGAAAAACTACGTCACTCATGATCTAGAGTTGTTGGCTATCGTATTTGCTTTGAAAATCTGGAGACACTATCTTTTGGGTGAGAAATTCGAACTGTTTACAGATCATCAGTCGCTAAAGTATCTGTTCACCCATAAAGACTTGAATCTTAGGCAGTAACGTTGGCTAAAATTTCTTGCAGCATACGATTTTGAGATTCTATACACTCCAGGGAAAGCCAATGTCGTGGCCGATGCGTTAGGTAGAAAGAATGTAATGATTGCCAGTTTTATTATTACAACTTCATTGATTGATAAAATAACTTCTCTTCAGAAGGATGATCACTTCATTCAGAAGATCAGAGAGAAAATTCAAAAAGGTAAGCCTTCGAGATTTCATGTTGATAATGATGGGATTCTAAGGCTAAAAGGTTGAATCTGTGTTCCTAACATTTCTGTGCACCGAAAGGAAGTACTGGATGAAAGCCACAAGTCAAAACTTAGTATCCATCCAGGAGTAAGAAAACTATATAATGACATCAAACGCACTTTCTGGTGGAGGTCGATGAAGAGAGACATTTCTTTATATGTTAACCAATGCCTTACTTGCCAACTAGTCAAAAGCGACCAACAGAAACTGGCTGGATTGTTGCAACCGCTAGACGTTCCAGGTTGGAAGTGGGAACATATTTCCATGGACTTTATAAATGGTTTGCCCAGAACCATAAAAGGAAATGACAGTATTTGGGTGATCGTGGATCGCTTCACGAAGACCGCCCATTTCATACCTGTCAGATCGAACCGAACTACTTAGAGTCTGGCACAGATATATTTCAAGGAAATTGTTAGGCTACATGGAGTGCCGCTCAGTATAGTTAGTGATAGAGATCCAATATTCACTAGCAAATTCTGGGAGGCATTTCAAGTAGAACTGGAAAAGAAGTTGAACTTAAGCACCTCTTATCATCCTCAGACAGATGGTCAGACTGAGAGGGTGAATCGTATTTTAGAAGAACTATTGCGGGCTTGTGTTCTGGATTCTGGTGGATCATGGGAAGACCATTTACATTTGGATGAGTTATTATACATTAATAGCTACCAAGCAAGCCTAACGATGTCACCATTCGAAGCATTGTATGGTAGACCGTGCCGATCCCCTGCTTGTTGGGTTGAACCTAGTAATAGACTTGTATTGGGGCCTGATATGATTCGCGATGCTGCAGACAAAGTCGATTTCGTTAAGAAACGATTACTCACCTCTCAAAGCCGACCGAAGAGCTATGCCGATAAGAGAAGAAGAGATATATCATTTGTTGTTGGCGACTATGTATATTTGAAAGTATCGCCGATGAGAGGAGTTATCCGGTTTGGTAAAACAGGGAAATTGGCGCCCAAATTCATTGGTCCGTTTCCTATCCTTGAACGGGTTGGAACTCTCACTTATAGAATTCAATTGCTGGATTGGTTGCCTGGAGTGTATGATGTATTTCATATATCTCAACTTCGAAAACACGTTCATGATCCAGACTTGATCGTGGAAGAAGCAGCGCAACAAGATATTGAAATTACTCCAGAACTAGCCGTGAGAAGAGCGCTGCTCAAGATTATCGGTAAAGAAACCAAAGAGCTGAGGAACAAGAAGGTTCACTTAGTCAAAGTGCAATGGAGTGGAGATCCACGAGATTGTACTTGGGAAACCGAGGAGAGCATTCAGAAGCTTATCCTAAGTGTCGAGTTGATATCTCTAATTGACTCCGGTGCAAGGTAAATTTACCATACTTTGCATTACCATTTTGTTCTCTACTTTATAGTTATTTTCTTTTCATGGATTTGAACTTTTAATTCTCTAGTCTGAATGATTTTAAAAGAATATAGGGATTGATTAGTACATTTTTGAAAAGTTAAAAATAAAATTGATTATTGTTTGTGTTGTTTGATAGTGGATTTGATTAATTAAATTATTAGAACGATAGTTAATTTAATCAATAAGAGAATGAATGGTAGAATTTATTCGATTAAATCACACATTGAACTGATTTAAAAATAGATAGAAATATATACATTAGCATTATATATGTTTGAACAGGTAAAAGGATTAGCTGTTGAGTAAAGAATTTATTTGTGTGCCCAACAAATAGGTAAACCTTAATGAGTTGGATGCGAAATATTATTATATCAACTCATATGAATGCCATTGGATGCGGAGTGCTGGTTGCTCTGTGTGTAATAATAAACGTCGCCATAGGATAGTAACAATTAATTTTTAACTACACTACATGGCATACTTCTTGACGATAGGCATACTTCATCATATACCACATAAGCATGTGGAGCTTGTGTGACGTGGTTGAAGATTTACCATACGAGCGAGAGGCATGTATGGCGATGACTATGTATTACAGGTTGAACTGATGACTGATATGGACCATATAAAATGTAATGGTAAATTGCTAGATTAATAAAAACCCCACATGGGTCTGGAGTTGACAATAATCATGTCTCTCCAGTTATTAGATACGGCACATGGATTATTTATTTCCCACACGGGATGAGGTGACGAGAATTAATTCTCTGGAGTAATTAAAAATACACACTCCCTCAGGCTTAGACAGGGTGACGAGAATTTATTTTCTGGAGTTATTATCTATACACTCTCCCCTGTAAACACCAGAATATATCACTATAAATATGTGCATGCTTATTAGAATTTACTGGGTACCTAATACGGCCCAATAAATTTCCAAACCCCTCCCCGTACAAAGGAGGTTATGGCAAATTTTTTCGAAAATTCCGGGTGTTAGCCAAATTTTTGAAGAATTTGAAAATTCTCAGAAACTGAAAAGTTAGAGAATGGAAGCCATATTGGAAGTAGAGTTGATTAATCAAACCACTTTAGACTTTGTTCCTTTTTGGGGACGAAAAGTTTTAAGTGGGGGAGATTGTAATGACCCGGAAAATCTGGACCAATTTAAATTGGCTATTTTAGTGGATTTTAAATATTTAAAATAAATATTTTAAATAATAAAGACGAAAATTAAGTTTGAATCGATGTTTGAAAATAAATATAATTAATTCTAATTATAAACAAGGCCTAAAATGGCGCGGTAGTTTCAAAATTTGAATTCAAACTTTGCCTGACTGTACCGTGTGCAAAACAAAACAGATTTGAGTGAAACCGAAAATATTTAAATCTGTTAGTGAATATCTTTCTAAAGAATTTGAAAAATCGAAGTTTCATAGCTGCAAGAAAAAGTTATGGCCAAATGAATTTTCAGAAAGGTCGCTATAGAGTTTATATAGCCCGTGAAAATGGCCATTTTGCAAACGACCTCAGAATTCGGTGAAACCACTTTTGTTAGATCCGGGATGTTAAATTATTGCTAGGTTTCAAATTTCATAATTTTTTAAGCTGGTATGTGAGTGTGGCAAAGGAAAATGTGTTTGGTCGATTTCTATTAAATTGGATCGACCAGAAGAGGGCCATTTTTCAAATGTTCTCAGAATTCGACAGAACTAGTTTTGTTGGGACCGTATCATCAAAACATTGCTAGATTTAGTTTTCTGGAATTTTTAGAATCAGTATGTGGCCCCGTCAAATTGAAATGTATGTTCAAATAAAATATTGAATGTTTTATATTTTAATTTGAAGAAAAACTGACTGAAACAGTCGAATGAGCCTACGAAACATATCCCATTGTGCTCGGAATGGGGGCATTTAGCTAGGGATGACAGTCGTTGGGTCTGTATTGGAGGTTGTGTTAGAAGACCCTCTTTTAAAAGCTCCCGGCCAATCAGAATTTTATTAAAAAAAGGAAAATTCTCTCTCTCCTCCCCTGATCGATGGCGGAACTGCTTCCCTCCATTCCCATCTACTTTCCGACCAAACCAAGAAGAATCAGACCCTGCTCCAGTTCAACTTTTTGAAGATCACCCCGAGAGCTTCAGATCCATATAAGGAGCTCCCTCCATCGCTTCGTGTAGCTCGAGATCGGACACTCCAAACTCGGCGTCTTCAAACCGCCGCCGTCCGTTCATCTGGCCACCGAACTGGCCATCGTGGGTGGCGCTTGTGCGCCCTTCATAGCCCGTCGTGGTGGCATAGCCTGATCGTCCAATCGATGCTCGGATTTCACGCAAATCCGTACCCTAATTTTGAAAGAATTTGAGAGGTAACGACTTGATTTTAATTAAACTGTATTATAGGACTTCAAAGCGCTACGGTTTTTGATTTCACTGTAAAAATCATATCTTTTTTGTTTGTTGACGAAATTCATTGAAACAAGAGGCAGTGAACTCGTGGGGATGTCTTCTACATTATAGAAGAGACCGCATATTTTTCTGAGCCTTATGCTATTTTTGGTGGAGTGGAACCCAATGTGAGATTTCTGAATTATAAATGATATGGAAAACGACGATGTATAAATTATATAGTCGATGTATGAGTTATATAAGCATTGTACACCTCATGTATAAGCGTTGTATAAGTTGTACGGTCGATATATAAGTTATATATGCATTGTAAAAATAATATATGTGTTGAACAGAAGTGATATATATATATATATATATATATACACACACACACACGCCCCTCGTCCACAAACCATAGACGATATTTATTGGTTGTGATTGGTGTGAAAATTGGTTGATAGCGAATGGTTGATTAGAATTGTTTATGGTTGAAATTGATTGATTGTGGTTGAAAAATACGCGTTTGTGGTTGAGAATTATTTGGTTGAAACCACATAGGATTAGTTTGTGGAAATGAAAAAAAAATATACATGCCGCCTGCGTGCGAACTAGATGCATGAAATCCCCATTGTAAAAAGCCACGAGGCTTTAAGGTAGAGCGAGGAGCCGTACTAAGGACGGCCCCGGTTTTAACTCTCCTGCCGTTATGCTTCCGAAATTTTGAATAATATTCACGTGTTAGAATTATTTTCATGTGTTGAAACTATATTCGTGTGTTGAATAGAAAACCTTTATGTATTGAATAGAAATTCATTCGTTGAACAGAAATTTATGTGTTGAATGGTATTCGTGTTTTAAATAAATTTTTTTAACAATAAAAATCACATTTTTATTGTATATATACGAACTATAGAAAACCTTCATGTGTTGAATAGAAATTCATTCTTTGAATAGAAATTCATTCGTTGAATAGAAATTCATGTGTTGAATGATATTCGTGTTTTAAATAAATTGTTTTAACAATAAATATCACATTTTTATTGTATATATACGAACTATAGAAAACCTTCATGTGTTGAATAGAAATTCATTCGTTGAATAGAAATTCATGTGTTGAATGGCAATCGTGTTTTAAGTAAATTGTTTTAACAATAAAAATCACATTTTTATTGTATATATACGAACTATAGAAAACCTTCATGTGTTGAATAGAAATTCATTCGTTGAATAGAAATTCATGTGTTGAATGGTATTCGTGTTTTAAATAAATTGTTTTATAATAAAAATCATATTTTTATAATCTATATGAACTATATCAAATAGTCGTGGTATGAAATAAATTGTTTTATAATAAAAATCATATTTTTATCATCTATATGAACTATATAAAATAGTCATGTTTTGAAATAAATTGTTTTATAATAAAAATCATATTTTTATTATCTATTTGAACTATTTAAAATAGTCATGTTTTGAAATAAATTGTTTTGCAATAAAAATCACATTTTTATTATATACCTGAATTGTTAAGAAAAGTGAAGTTCAGAAATAAATGTCAGTTGGATAAAAATATCATTTTTGTCAAATGTATGAAAAGAATATAGTTTTATAATCGAAGAATCGATTATATATATATAATTGAAATATATCGAATAACGAAGCTGCAGTTCGTGTTTTGAAACCATGATTTCAAACGAATAGTGAGGGAGATCCGACCATCGGATTTTTCCGAAACCGAAACCGTTTGGTTCGCTTTGGAAATATCTTTCAAACGACACCAACTTTGTAAAGATCCAACGGATGGATTGTCTGGAATGTTTAAATAAAATCTAAAGAAAAACAGCGCCAGAATCGATTATATATATACAAATATAATTAAATTAAAACGAATAATGACGCTGTAGTTCGTATTTTGAAATCGAAACTTCAAACGAGTGTACCGGGAGATCGACCGTCGGATTTTCCCAAAACAGGAACCGTTGGATTCGTTTTGAAAAGATCTTTCTAATGATATAAAATTCCAATGGTTAGATTTTCAGATATGTGTAAATTAAGTTTGAAGAAAAACAACGCCACGGCCACGTTATGGCCTGAAGCGTCGTTTGAATAAATTGGCTATTTTTAAATAAATAAAAATAGCGATAAATCGTTATAAAATATTATAAACGATATGGAATGTGAAATTTAGAAGCCAACTGGAGGTTAGCTAAGTCGGATGGTTTCCTGGTTTTTGATCTGATGTTGGTTTCGGCCTTCGGGGTTATTATTTGGGAAATCGTTCTCTTACTGATTTACGATTAGTGAATAATGAATTGGAATGAAGCATATGTTGTGTTTGTGTAGCACTTTTTACTATATACGCGAGCTGCTCATAAAGACCGGGTTTATCCCATTCTGAATAACTGAATCGACGATAAGAAGTCGAAGATGAAGACGGTGGTTGAAGACCGGAGATCTTTACCTCGGTTGGATGGTAACTGATGTCCTGATTGGGAGGCATCCCGAAATATTGATAATGAGTGGTGATCATCTAGACGTACGTGGAGATCGATGGGTATGCGAGGTATATAGTTCCTCCAGTTTTGTTCAGACCCAGAACGGACTTGTAAATGGACTGTGTGTCTGACATTGGAATTTATACTGTGTGATTGATAGCCATCAGTGGCATGGTGTGAACTGCCTGTGTGGCATGCTAAGATGTAGTGATTAAGGCTTCTGTTGAAAAGCAAAGTCTTGTGGTTGATGATCAAAGCACCGCCTGTGTTGCATAGCTTTGTGTATAATGTAAATTCGTGAGCCTCACAACCCGGTATGAACCAGAAACAGGAGAGGACCCCAGGGGGGACGTGCGTTTCTTTCTAGCTAGAGGTGATGTCAGTGCTTAAGCTGGCTGACATTCATATTATTTTCACCTATGTGGTTGTTGCTGTTGTGAGGCGCCTCAGATATATCGGTCGATCCGGGATCGATGGAGTCATTCGTTGGCTCATTGACGCCCCATAGGGCGGGGAAAACGCATTGTTCAGGCATTATAATCCACTCCGTGTGGACCGGCCCTGATGATCCAAGGTGTAGTTGCGGTTGTTCCTAAGACGCAGGATAGAACGTCTCGAATTCGGTAAGGGCTATCTTTTGCCTTGGTTCATGACGGAAATCTAATTTCCAAATACGTGACTGTGCGGTTTTGATTGTATACCTATATATGGCGACATGATATATGGTACCCATGCCGTCTATGATTGATATTTATGATTTGAAATTGTTTTTGAGACATATAAACAGTAGTAATAATATCAAATTCTTTTTTTTTATTCGTATCAAGCATATTTTGGCCATTATAAGGTAAAACTCTGTCCTCCAGTTTGCGTTGCATTGTGTGATGGGAACTGAGTCTTATAGTGGCTTCATTTTTATAAAAAGCATTGCGATGTTTAAAAGAATTACTTGTTTTAAAGCACTGGCAATCCAATGGTGGAAACCCGTTCCGCGAAAGTGGCGTGGTCCTGTGATTGGCCATATTATAAAATGTGTTAAGTAGATTTCTCATACCAGTCCCATGTCTGACTCGTAGTTTGTTTTACTTGCAAACTCGGGTGCCCCTTTTTCTACATGGGTAGCCTTGTGTTCAGGTTAGCAGGATCTTTCTGGATTGTTGGAGCTGAAGATGGATTCTATCATTTATCTCTTTTTATGCTATTCATCTTCTATTGTATATATTAATTTTGTTTTCTGCTGTAGACATTTATGTATAGCTGAACTGTATGTGTACTAAGTATGATCCTGTATACTGCGTAACTCTGATGATTATGTTTGTCCAGTGTATTATTTGTACATTATTTGGTGTATTTATTTGTTTCTGTTCTGCTATTATCTGTTTAGGTGTTATATTCCAAAGATTACCCTTGTCACCGTCAGTACGGGATTTGGGGTCGTCACAGTACCACACTTTCCAATAACCACATAAGTAAAAATATCTGGGCTCCATACGATGACACCACTCCTAGCTAGAAAGAAATGCATGTCCTCCCTGCCCTCCTTCAAACCATTTCTGGTTCATACCGGGGTGTGAAGCTAGCTAATTAACGCTACACAAAGCTATGCTATTTAAAGTCATGCTTTGATCATCAACCACAAGGCTCTGCTTTTCAACAGAAGCCTTGATCATTTGCGTCTCAACCTGCCACATAGGCAATTCACGCCATGCGACTGATGTCGATCGATATATAACCTCTGAGTTCGTACGTCTCAAAGAAGGGTGTTAAGCAAGAGAATAAATTCTCCACCACCAAACAAATATATATTTAATAGAGATCAATCAACACAGAATAAAATCCAATGTCAGACATACATCCATTTACATGTTCGTTCTAGGTCTAAACAAAACCGGAGGCACCTTATTTCTGGTCCATATGTCCAATATAGATGAGAGGTCCTCGCATATCCAGTCGATCTCCAAGTACGTCTGGACAATCACCACTTATTACCTTATCTTAGGATGCCTCCCAATCAAGACATCAGTAATCATCCAAACGATATAAAGACCTCCGGTCTTTTACCACCGTCTTCATCATCGACTTATTGTCGTATCAATTATTCAGAATGGGATAAACCCGGTCTTTCCGAATAACTCGCGTATTTTATAAACAATTGCTATAAAAACACAACATACGCCTCATTCTAATCCAGAATATTCTTTTATTCAAATATTCACATCACTAGGGAAAGGTTCCCATTAATTTTATCAAAGATAAATTCCTTAAATTTATTCTTTAATCTTCCTTTGGATATCAATTCATACCAAATTAAGGTTTATCCAAACTAGTCGGGATTAGCGCACCTTACCGAAGTAATCATTTGTTTTATTTTCCAATTCCAGCCTATTCGTCCCATGGAGAAAAACTGGTAATACTCCATATCTAATACCACAGTGTTATCGGTAAATTTAATTACCATTTCACGTTCAAATATAATTAAAGATTTAACTATCGCCTGGAGTAAAACCGGTGATACTCCATTTTCGATAATTTCCCAAATTTGGTAATTTAAATTATCACAATTCCATTCAATCTAATTAAAGATTCATTAAAACTCCACTTAGTTTTAATCACCAAAAGTCATTATGTAATGATTTTTCAAATTTAGGAAATAAATCCTATCTTTAACTAGGTTAAAGAACTATTGTCATTTAAAACACAGTTCACGATAAACCCAAAATCACGTTCCTTTAATTAAGGAATCTTTACGGAAAACAGGTCAGTATATATAATCGTTATAAACTTCCATATCCAACTAATAATATGAATTTAATAATGGCAAAGCCTTTCAAATTCCATATATAGTAACAGTCTTCCTCCACAGAAGTTCACTTCGATTATTACCAAATCGAATTCCATTCCATTCCAATTTATTAAATTGGAAAACTTTACTTCAGAAAATTTCCACTAAATCTTAATAAAAAGATTTATAAATTCCAAATCACATTTCACTGTTAATCGTGCTAAAGAACGAATGTCGTTAAAGACACAGTTCACAATAAACCCAATTCACATCCCATTTTATTCCAATTATTGAATATACTTGGAAACTCTAATAATCTTAATTAAAAGATTTATTTTTCCATATGGGATTTTAAGAACAGTGTTACTGAAGA
This sequence comes from Allium sativum, assembly GCA_030737875.1. Lineage (NCBI taxonomy): Eukaryota > Viridiplantae > Streptophyta > Magnoliopsida > Asparagales > Amaryllidaceae > Allium > Allium sativum. Next base: position 873,662,752 of record CM060912.1, on the reverse strand, counting down.
CATCATTCATGACAAACCCAAAATCCAATTTAATATTAAATACAAGGCTCTGAATAAAAATTATATCAGTTTATATTCAATATCAAATTCTGAAACTAACAGATATCGCATTAGGAATAACGATATCTGTATCTTCCAAATTCTCATAACAACATCCGTATAAACACGGAATCCAATATTGAAATATTCCGAAGATTATTTCCATTCCAATCCATTCCAATTTATTCGTTGTAAAATTCTGGTTATTTTTACAACCATTTCGAACCCAATTTTTTTCTTTAAAAATATTGGATTATTAATCTAGTTAATAAATAGTTCATTTTGATAAAAAATATATTTTTATCTTTTCAAATATGGAAATTTTCATCCTAATTCTTTCAAATCATTTATTATGATTTTACACAAATTATTAATATTTTTAATAATTTTAACAAGGCCCGTACAGTCGGTTTCCAATAACGGCCACCGAACTACATCTATAGCGGCCTTTTCCAAATTTGATTTGAAATTTGAAATAGAATTGAAATCGTTTTAAAAGGAATTTAAAACAAATTTGTTAAGGAATATTCAAATTTGATTTGAAAATTTAAATGAAGCTGAAATCGTTTTGAAATGAATTTATAAACGAATTTATAAAATACGTTTTAAATGGAAATAAACGAAATATACATAATACATATTTAATGGCCTGAATAGAATGCGCCGCGCCACAATGGTTTCTGAAATGAGCCAAGCTCACCCTTACGGGAAAGACCGATTGAGTTGAGAAAATGACAAATCAGAACGCAGACAGAAGAACATTTCATTGCTATTACAACAATTACATCATATTACACGAATAACAGAGTATGAATAAATAATTTACAACAAAAAATATCAGAGATTTTAAAATATATAACATAGGAGCGGAAAAATAATACATAATAATACATAACACAACTGAAGGGAATATATAGATATAGCTCCAGGTATAATCTAGGATCCTATGAATATAATATCTACAAAACCAAAACTCCTAGCTGCCCGTGTGGAAAATAGGGGCACCTAGAGTTTAGGTTAAAACAATAAACACCAGGTCCGTCATGTGACTGGTGTGAGAACTAAAACAGTTATTTAAACTTTTCTTTAAATTGGAGTAAATCAAGAGACCACGCCGTATAACACGAATTGGGTTTCCTCCCAAGAATACCCGTGTATAAAACAAACATCACAATTCTTTTTGGAAAAATGAAGCTATTGTAAGACTCAGGTCCCATAACACAATGCAACGCAAGCCGGAGAATAGCGTTTCACCTTATAATAGCCAAACATGCTTGGTACGTTTAAAACAAATTATTTGCTAGAGTGTCACAAAGCCAGTGAGGAGTACATCCCTTGCCTCGACTCATGACGGAAATCTAATTTCCAATACGTGACATTCGGTTTAATTTGTAGAGTCTAGAATGGCGACATAGTGGGATGGGGCACGTAACACCCCGTGTATTCTATAACAGTGAAATTCACAAATTAAAGTATAATTAATTTCAAATCAAAGAATTAAGGGAAACGGGATACGCCATTGCGTTCGTCTCGGAATTCTTCTTAAGATAGAGTCTGAGTTTGCGTAAAACGGACTCCGTATGAGGGAGATATGACCACCGGAAGTTTCAGAATTCAGTTTAAAATTCAAACAGATAGAAACAGTTCAGAACGAGTTCAAAATTCAAAAAAAAATCGGATCCAGATTGGGTGGGCGGGAATTTTCCCGCCCAAGGCACCCAGGTCGACTGGGTAGTCGACCTGGGCCGCCCAGGTCGACTGGGTAGTCGACCTGGGGCACCGAGGTCGACTATGTAGTCGACCTGGGGGTCGACTGGGTAGTCGACCTGGCCCCAGAGCCAGGTCGAACCCAGCCCCTCCTGGCTGGCTTGGTCTGTGCTTGGCTGAATTTCTGTGCTTTGTCTTGTCACTAGGGCTAGGTGTCAGCTCCTGATTGGTTTCTCTTTAAAACGAATGGCTAATATTAATCTAAGCTCCATCGACGGCTCAAATCAATTCGCAAACTCTATAAAAAGGACCTAAGACTGCACCTAATTCACACAAATAAAAATGAGAATGAGACCGTCATGCTACTAAAGAAAGACTAGGAGTAGCCGTCAAAATTGAGAGACGATTAGGAGTCGATTCAAAATATTAAAGCCACGACAATTAAATCAAAAAAACGCCTACAACAAAGGATAGCATCTTCAAATTCAGAATTCAGAATCCTGAATTGAAGATTCGTCATACGTTGTAAGTAGAGTGCTATTCCGATATGAATGAATAATTGAGTTTTGATTTGTGTAAAATGAGAAATGGAATTGTACTTAATTTGTGGTGATGATAATTCATAATTGTATGTTGCTATGATTCTAATTATGAATAGATTTGGGATGTTGTGGTATAATGATGTTAGAACTATTGGATATTTGCAAGTATATGATTCATGTTGAAAGTTAACAACTATATGTTTGTATTGGATCTAGATTAACCCTAGAAGGGGGGGTGAATAGGGTTTATCGCAGTTTTTAGCTTAACTAAAAATCTAACGGGATATACAATAATAAACAGATCACAGAATATAGTAGAAACAGAAATGCAGAAAGTAAATGACACAAGATATAACCAGCTTCGACAAAATCCTACCCACTGCTGCATTCCTAATGTTTCTACTAGGTGATAGAACAGATCCCGCATACAAGACCATGTACACTCGCGACTCTCGCTCCTATTCTAACCTTACGCTCAAAACCCTAGACTGATCGATATCCCCTCGACCAGATTTTCCCGTATTACAAACCCGTAACACGTAAATCCTAGATTTTACAGACTCTAGCAACTGCCAGTCAACACCCTGACTGGATCACCCTAGTATTTTACAGACACTAGAAACTGCTTGAATGAATTACAACTCAAAAATGAAAACAATACAAAAAAAATAAACAAGAAATAGTAAAGAAACCCTAGTTAAATAAAGGAATATAAAACCCCCTTTAATCTTCAAGAAGCTCTAGCCCAACACAAAAGTGAGCGGCCCCTTTTTCATTATCTCTTGCCCGATCTCCTTTTTGCTCTGAAGAAAAAATATGGCAGCTTCGAGTAGCTAGGGTTTCTCTTTGAATCCTCCCCAAATCAATTCGATGCTTGATAGAATGAGGTTCTCTGATGCTTCCTTGCTCACTGATTTTGGAACTTTCTGGCGATCGAAAATCTCGTAAGTTCTTTGAATTTGATTTGATTTTTGCTCTGAATTTTTGGGTTGATTTTTTTCGATGTCGATTTTCGATCTTAAAAACTGCCTATGATGAATATGGTGTTTAATATAGGGTTGATTAGAAACCCTACAACTTTGATTTCATATATGATTCGATCTGATTGCATGCTTGATTTTTTCCTGATTTTTCTCTTGAGTTATTGTTGTTTCCCCTTTTGAATTTCGGCTTGAATTGATTTTTCCCTTTTTGTTTCTCTGTGAATTAGCCGAGATAAAAACAAACTTTGTGATGAATCTGGACATACTTTCATACATCCATTTTTGGCATGATTTATTTCAGGAAACACACTGATTAATTTCACTGATCCTTGCGCATTATTACACTATTCTAGAAATTAATATATGTATATGACTTTGTGGCCCACTTGAATCAATAGCCTGTAATCGACTTGGTCTCTGATGCTATTAAAAATTGAATTGATTTCTTTCCACAAAAATCTCATTGAGTTTTTCCAAAAACAAACTTTTCCAATTCTGGAAATACTTCACAAGGCCTGCCAACTATGATTTCCTGTGATTATTTGTTCCCAAAAAAAATCGATCTTGATTGAATGAAACTAGTTGCCAAATAAACAGGGATTGTTGTTTTTCCATGACATATAAAAAATTGCACTTTATTACTTGCAAAGTTTGTTTGATGTGTCCATTCTTGTTTATGGTCTGTGAATTTGAAACTGCCTTAGAACATGCTTTCTCCTTTTGATCCTCGGCTTGAATTTGATATAGCAAAACAGGAAAGATTTGATTTCTGCAAAAACTGATATCCAAAAATAATCAGCACCTGACTTTGTATTGCATTGGTATTTGGTTTTCTGGAAATATTTTAAGAGCTTGCCAAAAATGAAATGATTGATGAATTCGACTTTCCTGGTTGCTTGATATTTGAAAACGTTCATGCGCATATAAATTGTTTTGCACATTTCTTGCCATATATGCTTGTGATTTATGCAATTCATCTGTGCAAATCTGAGGTTAAAATTTGATGCTTGTCATGCACATTGTGTTGCTCCATTTGTACATAGTTTCACCATATAAGTATATAGCATTATATTGGCTTGTTTCATGGATCATGCTGCAATCACCATAATATGTTTTTCTTGCTGTTAGCACTTTGGATTGTGGCATGTAAAATGCCTTATCATATAGCATGTTATATACACAATCTTAAATCTTGGACACTGAATTTTCTCACTTGACCCTGAAACATGTATTTACATGTATATGTGCATATACATGCAACCACAATAATACCATTCATGTTGCTGTGTGTCTGCCCAATGCTTAATGTAAAAAAAATGCATCCTGAGCTTGATCAAACTGCTGCACCACTTAATCATGATTGACCTTGATCAAAAACTGTGCTTTATGTTTGTGTCTCTTCTTGTCTTGTACACCACTCCTGCATGTATGTGTGCCTGCACTTGAACATGTTGAGCATGTCTGCTTTGACTTGTGCTCCCTTGTCTGAATACAACACTTGATTTAGAACCATGCACAAATGAGCCGATTCATGCCATTTTGAACCTGAACAGCTTTACTTATTTTGTATATGCCGATCACTTGAGTCTGTCCATTTGTTGACTATTTGTAATCCAGCACCATGCATGTTCCATTGTCATACTTGAAAGTCTGAACATGAGTATGTTGTTCCATGTATCCTTTGGCCATATGCCATGCTGACCTGTCGCGCTCCATGTATGCTAGTTTCCTTGTACAAATTTGCCATTCATTTATCTGTACACATTGCACCAAGTACCTGCCTTGTATTGTGTATGCTCCATTGTTGATCTGCCATGATTTCCAGCTTGTGTTTGTATGCTTTCATCCTCCACACTGTTATTATACGTTATCAGCATGTTGGCTGTTAGCTGAACTGCTTTTCTTCTTGTATTGACATTTTTGGTTTCACTGTTTTGCACCAGAAATATGAGTATACCATCTCTTGTGCTCGACCATTTTGAATTTTAATGTTTGACGTTTTGTTTTTAAGATATATCAGCAGACTAGTCACACTATGTTGAGGCTGATCAAAAATCAGCAAACTAGTGTGATTATGTCGAGGCTGATCAAATCTGATCGAGTCAGAAAAATGATGAGAAACACACCGAAATTCTGGGGAAAATAAAATTGTAAAAATAAAATTTATATTTGCATGAATTCTGTTTTATTTCTATTGCAGTGTACTGTGTGTGTGTTTCTGTGAATGACAGGTATGAAGACGATGACTGGACTGACAGAAGACTGAAGATAACACTATGCAATTTGTATATGTATATGAGTCAGTAAAAAAAATGTAGTGAAGAGCTGATATGTAAATGAAATTCAGTGATGTACAAACAGTGGAGTTATAAATTTTGTACTGTATGGAATGTTGAAATAAAATATTGTATTTAAATAAAATATTGTTGAATATTTGAATTCGTGTATAGTCGTATTCTATTAAATATAAATATTATATTTCTGTCTGTGATGTGATATAACAATATAAAAAACAAACACATTTATAATAGTATATATTTGGTTGTTATCATCAAACAAAAATCATATAATTGTGTATACAACTGCGTTATACACAACAATCTCCCCCTTTTGATGATGACAAACAAATATGGAGATTTTGAATCAGATAAATGTGTTTGACCGTGAAGAACTGAACTCCTCCTATTTGAAAGCTCCCCCTACAACAGAGACTCCCCCTATAACTGTGCATGAAAAAGAATAATAATGAATTTTCAAAAATATTTATAAAATATTCACTCAAAAATTAAAATCTCAACCCATTCTCCCCCTTTTGTTATCATCAAAAGGATACAGAAATTAAAATATAGATGAAAATTGACTAAAAATATAATTCAGCATAAGAGGAAGAAAAGGTCATCATAAATCTCAATCAGTCAAACAAAAATCATAATATTCTAAGAACAGGTGACATATTTCACATTGTAGAGAATGACGGATTTACGATGAATTTTATATAAAATGGGGAGAGTAAAAAATTATTTTTCCAAAGAATTTTTATAAAAATGAGGTTCAAAAACAGAGATGGAATTTGGACTATAATTAATAATTCAATTTAAGTGACAAAATCGAATAACCTCAAATCCCAATACCCATCAATCAACAAATCATAATACGTCATAAAATATTAACACATTTCAAAGATTAGAAAATGGATTGATAGGCTGGTTTTTATACACAAAGGAGAATTTCAAGTTTATTTCAATTTATAGCACATTATTCCTTTTTCTTTTATTTTTATTTAAGAGCACACTGACCACGCATAACCAGAGCTTGGATTTTTAAATGAGGTCAGTCGCAGCTTAAATTATAAGTTGTCTCTTAACCATGCATGACCAGAGCTTGGATTTTTAAATGAGGTTAGAGACACACTTATATATTAATTATATTTATTATTTTCAGCATTTAAAGGAAAAACTCCGCAGTATATAAAACCAATATATGAATGATAGAAAATGGGGTAGGTACAGAGATGGACTGTGAAATAAATTTCTAAATTAATTATATTATGAAATATGTTCGACTGTACCAGGATCATTGAAAATTTTCAATTATCACTAATTTTGAATAATAACATAACCACAATTCCATCACCAATATTTTCACTGTTTATTCAAGATGATTTTTTTTAAAAGAAAAACCTCCACATTTATATAAAATCATAACAGATGGCAGAAGGATGATAAATAATGAAGATGGTCGTGAAATAATTGCCAGTTCAAAGATATTATAATAAACGTTCAACCATCATGAAAAATTTAAATAGAATCTCCTCTTGTTGTGAAATATATTGCAGTCATAACTCATCACAATTTCTAATTCTGATAATAATGTTGATGAATTTTAAATACAGTCCAATTTGGATATTGATTTCAATTTATGAATAAATAATCAATAAATAAACTTAAAATTGACAATCAATTACAAGAGAAATATGAAGAGCTATGTAAAGCACAAGAGGGAAAAATGTGTACAAGATAAAAAGAGTGTGTGGATTTATACATGATGAAGATTTGAATCTAAGTACAGATGGGTGAGACAAAAATAAGGCGCTTCTGATACCACTTGGTGTCTCTATTTACGAGGAATTTTAACATGATACTGAACAAGAATGTCATAGACAAAAGAATTATTAAGTACCAAGCCCAAACAGACGAGATAATAGATTATGCACATGTATCAGAGCAACAAGCATGTGATTCCAGAACAAACATTTTTTCAAAACAGTATCAGGGCAACACAGAACATAGTTTCAAATCATACTTGTCAAGATGATGGCCACATATGATGATTCATGATCTAATGATTAAAATACTGTTTGCTTGAAATCATTTGAGGAATATGAAAATATCAGAATTTAATGAATCAATCACACGAGATTATAAATTTTTGATTCGAGATATGTGTGAGATTCAATAAATCAATAATTTCAAATGATTTTAAACAAACAAATATTTAAATCAAATAATCATGAAATAAGAGTGAATTTCAAGACCAGATTTTCAAAGGAATTTTTCACAAAATTTATAAGAATAATTAAAAAAAATATTCAAGCCAATCTGAAAATTTCTGGAATTGTCACAACTGATAAATAACAGTGTGCTGTAATGAGTATAATATTTTGAGCTTTTCTAAAATGAATTAGAATAAACTTAAAATAGCAAAGGTGTGTGAATTTCCATATAATTTTCAGATCTTCAAAACAATTTAGAATTCAGATTAACAGTGTTCAAGATATAACAAGAATACGTCAACACCGTTAGGAATTCAGAAAACAGAAAAAGAACTTCAAAACAATTGCAGATAAAAATAAAAAATAAAAATCAGTATCTGGAAATGATTAAAAAGTATCAGAGTTTTATACACGCAAAACAAAATTCCAGAATATCATGAATACTGCAATTGGAAGTTAATGAAGCCCAAGAGGAAATAAAATTATGGTAGTGACAAATCAAAGAAAATAGGCAGAAGAGATAGAAGGAGGAAAATAAATAAAATTAAAAAAAATTTAAAACAAAGGATATACAGAAGAATGAGTGTAGAGATATACCTGAAATCCATGTAAGCAAATGAATCTCTAACTCAACCAACTTGGCTAAGGAACTGAGAAGTATTAAAGAAATATTGAGCAGCTTGAATTCGGTTTCTTTTAGCACAGCAGTTCCTCAGCCTCCTCTGGTACCTAACTGTTAAGAGGATTGAGTGGTCCAACAAAAGTAGTAAAACCACTCACAATTTTGTTCTCAGCTTTTGGTACCCAAATTTGTTTGTATAACAATCCGTTAGAATTTATCTTCGTACCCTTTGGAACCCAAACTTGTTTGAATTTAAACAAATTTCCTTTCGGGGTCCAAAAAGAATTAAATGAATTGTTATCAAACAAATTCTTATCTCGATTGTGATTCAAAAGACTTTTGGAATTTTTAAATTTCAAATTTTCAGAATGACTCTTCTTGGAGCAGTTTGAAGGATTTTTGAAATCACAAGAGTTCAAGTTCTCAAAATCATGTCTTTTCCCAAAACCAAGACCATTTTTATTACCAGAAGAAAATTGACTTTTCAACAACATATTCAAAGATTTTTCACCAGTTGAAAACCGTTTCAAACTCAATTCAAGATTGTTGATTTTGGATTTAAGATCAGAATTTTCTTTCATTAAATTCGAACAACGATTAATATTGATCTTTCTCTTTTCAGTATCATTCTGTTTCAAAATCAAATTTTCGTTTTCGAGCATTTTAATTTTGGTCTTGGATTCAAAGACCTTTGATTCAAATTTAATTTGTTTTTCAAATTCAGGTTTCTTGATATTTTCAATCTCTTTTTCAAGCTCACTCAAAATCAGGTCTTTTTTCAACAAACTATCATTTTCAGCAATTTCACGTTTGGAATTTTTGATAGTCTTAAAATTTTCAAAGTCCTTTTGTAAATAATTGTTTGCATCTTTCAACTCAATCTCGTTATCTTTTAAAGTTAGAATTTCTTCTTCGAGCCTTTGAATGTTATTATTGAGATGAACGAGATCAATTTTTAATTTCAAACAATTTTCACAATCAGAATTTTTAACTTTCAAGTCATTTGACAGTTTCGATTCCAAACAGTTAATTTTGCTGGTCAACGCATGATTCATAGATTTGAGAGATTTATTTTCCGATTTGAGTTTGTCAACAAATTTGGTTAAATCAACACAAAAATAAACCAGATCTTCATATGAAAAATTTCTTATTCCATCATCTGTTGAATCTCCATCAGCTGATCCATGTGATTTATCATCTGTAAGATCTGTTAAGCAATGATCTGAATTTGAGTTGACAGTTGAGGGTTTTGAGAAGTTGTTGTCGTTCCCATATCTTGTATTGAGAGCTGTCCAGATTTCCTGGGCAGTCAAACAATGGGAGATAAGGCAGTATCGATCATCATCAAGATGCGAGTATAAAATATGCGTAGCACGATTATTAAAACAGATATCTATCTTATCAAATCCATTAACAATAACATCCCAACATTTAAGATTGACAGATTTCAAATAGGATTCCATTTCAGATTTCCAATTCAAAAAATCCGTACCATTAAAAATAGTTGAAATACATCTGGACTGACTTTCTAAGAACTGACAACTAGGGTTACCCATGACTCTAGAGTTAACAGAAAACCTGCTCTGATACCACTTGTTGGATCTAGATAAACCCAGAAGGGGGTGAATAGGGTTTATCGCAGTTTTTAGCTCAACTAAAAATCTAACGGGATATACAATAATAAACAGATCACAGAATATAGTAGAAACAGAAATGCAGAAAGTAAATGACATAAGATATACCCAGCTTCGGCAAAATCCTTCCTACTGCTGCATTCCTAAGGTTTCTACTAGGTGATAGAACAGATCCCGCATACAAGACCATGTACACTCGCGACTCTCGCTCCTATTCTAACCCTACGCTCAAAACCCTAGACTGATCGATATCCCCTCGACCAGATTTTCTCGTATTACAAACCCGTAACAAGTAAATCCTAAATTTTACAGACTCTAGCAACTGCCAGTCAACACCCTGACTGGATCACCCTAGTATTTTACAGACACTAGAAACTGCTTGAATGAATTACAACTCAAAAATGAAAACAATACAAAAAAAATAAACAAGAAATAGTAAAGAAACCCTAGTTAAATAAAGGAATATAAAACCCCCTTTAATCTTCAAGAAGCCCTAGCCCAACACAAAAGTGACCGGCCCCTTTCGCATTATCTCTTGCCCGGTCTCCTTTTTGCTCTGAAGAAAAAATATGGCAGCATCGAGTAGCTAGGGTTTCTCTTTGAATCCTCCCCAAATCGATTCGATGCTTGATAGAATGAGGTTCTCTGATGCTTCCTTGCTCACTGATTTTGGAACTTTCCGGCGATCGAAAATCTCGTAAGTTCTTTGAATTTGATTCGATTTTTGCTCTGAATTTTTGGGTTGATTTTTTTTCGATGTCGATTTTCGATCTTAAAAACTGCCTGTGATGAATATGGTGTTTAATATAGGGTTCATTAGAAACCCTACAACTCTGATTTCATATATGATTCGATCTGATTGCGTGCTTGATTTTTTCTTGATTTTGCTCTTGAGTTATTGTTGTTTCCCCTTTTGAATTTCGGCTTGAATTGATTTTTCCCTTTTTGTTTCTCTGTGAATTAACCGAGATAAAAACAAACTTTGTGATGAATCTGGACATACTTTCATACATCCATTTCTGGCATGATTTATTTTAGGAAACACACTGATTAATTTCACTGACCCTTGCGCATTATTACACCATTCTGGAAATTAATATATGTATATGACTTTGTGGCCCACTTGAATCAATAGCCTGAAATCGACTTGGTCTCTGATGCTATTAAAAAACGAATTGATTTCTTTCCACAAAAATCTGATTGAGTTTTTCCAAAAAGAAACTTTTCCAATTCTGGAAATACTTCACAAGGCCTGCCAACTATGATTTCCTGTGATTATTTGTTCCCAAAAAAAATCGATCTTGATTGAATGAAACTAGTTGCCAAATAAACAGGGATTGCTGTTTTGCCATGACATATAAAAAATTGCACTTTATTACTTGCCAAGTTTGTTTGATGTGTCCATTCTTGTTTATGGTCTGTGAATTTGAAACTACCTTAGAACATGCTTTCTCCTTTTGATCCTCGACTTGAATTTGATATAGCAAAACAGGAAAGATTTGATTTCTACAAAAACTGATATCCAAAAATAATCTGCACCTGACTTTGTATTGCAGTGGTATTTGGTTTTCTGGAAATATTTTAAGAGCTTGCCAAAAATGAAATGATTGATGAATTCGACTTTCCTGGTTGCTTGATATTTGAAAATGTTCATGCGCATATAAATTGTTTTGCACATTTCTTGCCATATATGCTTGTGATTTCTGCGATTCATCTGTGCAAATCTGAGGTTAAAATTTGATGCTTGTCATGCACATTGTGTTGCTCCATTTGTACATAGTTTAACCATATAAGTATATAGCATTATATTGGCTTGTTTCATGGATCATGCTGCAATCACCATAATATGTTTTTCTTGCTGTTAGCACTTTGGATTGTGGCATGTAAAATGCCTTATCATATAGCATGCTGTATACACAATCTTGAATCTTGGACACTGAATTTTCTCACTTGACCCTGAAACATGTATTTACATGTATATGTGCATATACATGCAACCACAATAATACCATTCATGTTGCTGTGTATCTGCCCAATGCTTAATGTAAAAAAAAATGCATCCTGAGCTTGATCAAACTGCTGCACCACTTAATCATGATTGACCTTGATCAAAAACTGTGCTTTATGTTTGTGTCTCTTCTTGTCATGTACACCACTCCTGCATGTATGTGTGCCTGCACTTGAACATGTTGAGCATGTCTGCTTTGACTTGTGCTCCCTTGTCAGAATACAACACTTGATTTAGAACCATGCACAAATGAGCTGATTCATGCCATTTTGAACCTGAACAGCTTTACTTATTTTGTATATGCCGATCACTTGAGTCTGGCCATTTGTTGACTATTTGTAATCCAGCACCATGCATGTTCCATTGTCATACTTGAAAGTCTGAACATGAGTATGCTGTTCCATGTATCCTTTGGCCATATGCCATACTGACCTGTCGCGCTCCATGTATGCTAGTTTCCTTGTACAAATTTTCCATTCATTTATCTGTAAACATTGCACCAAATACCTGCCTTGTATTGTGTATGCTCCATTGTTGATCTACCATGATTTCCAGCTTGTGTTTGTATGCTTTCATCCTCCACACTGTCTTTATATGTTATCAACATGTTGGCTGTTAGTTGAACTGCTTTTCTTCTTGTATTGACATTTTTGGTTTCACTGTTTTGCACCAGAAATATGAGTATACCATCTCTTGTGCTCGACCATTTTGAATTTTAATGTTTGACATTTTGTTTTTAAGATATATCAGCAGACTAGTCACACTATGTTGAGGCTGATCAAAAATCAGCAAACTAGTGTGATTATGTCGAGGCTGATCAAATCAGATCGAGTCAGAAAAATGATGAGAAACACACCGAAATTCTGAGGCAAAAAAAATTTTAAAAATAAAATTTATATTTGCATGAATTCTGCTTTATTTCTATTGCAGTGTACTGTGTGTGTGTGTTTCTGTGAATGACAGGTATGAAGACGATGACTAGACTGACAGAAGACTGAAGATAACACTGTGCAATTTGTATATGTATATGAGTCAGTAAAAAAAATGTAGTGAAGAGCTGATATGTAAATGAAATTCAGTGATGTACAAATAGTGGAGTTATAAATTTTGTATTGTATGGAATGTTGAAATAAAATATTATATTTAAATAAAATACCGTTGAATATTTGAATTCGTGTATAGTCGTATTCTATTAAATATAAATATTATATTTCTGTCTGTGATGTGATATAACAATACAAAAAACAAACACATTTATAATAGTATATATTTGGTTGTTATCATCAAACAAAAATCATATAATTGTGTATACAACTGCGTTATATACAAAGTTTGTAGTAGTTTATTTCAACCAAGTAGAGACTCATGCAAGTATATGATTCACTATTATGCCAACATGATTTTAGATCCATCTATGTATATTTTTATGATCGTTTTTAGTGTAGTTGGATCCAATTGAGTATTATGATTCATATGAATTTATGTTGGAATTGGCATCATGATTCAAGTGTAAAACCATACTTTTGTATTAGTGACAAAAGCAAGCATCTTTGTGAACTTGTGTTAATTCTATGGACATGACTAGATTACGTTTGGTGTTATGCCTAATTGAAAATATGTTTTAGGCCTATGTTGTTATCAAAATCATATGATAATATATGTGACACAAAATCTAGTTAGATTCGCATTTTTAAATGCAAGTTTACATGACTAGATTAAAACCATGATCCATGTTAGGTATGTTTCATGTCAAGATTATATGCTATTACAATGCAAGTTCACAAGTGCCTAATTTATGTTAATTAGATCGTTATGTTGCAAGTTCATGCGTTCACACACCCCTTTTGATGTTACTTAAAATATATAAACACCATGTTCTAAGCCTCCCCTTTTTCATGTGGCTAAGTTGGGCTTAAATGTTAAACCCAACGTATGTTATAATATAGCAAACGCATAAAACGGGGTTAATGACGTTGGGTTAAAAATATAAAACATATGTGTTGGCATGTTTGACGCATGCCAACGACCTTGAGAACATTTAAGTGGTATAAATTAATTTTACCCAATAAAGATGAATTTGAACAATGGGCTGCAAATATTTACATATAAAAAGGAAAAGAGACAAAATATGTAAACTTAGAAAATACGATGTGTTTAACCCGAGGTTGGATTGCGTTGTGACATAAACCTGCCTGGAACCGCCCGGCTGTCCAGTAGTCACAACAATACCTATCCAATGTGGGTGGTCAAACACTGAGCCCAATAAAGACCCGAGGTTAGACTGAGTTGTGACGTAAGACTGCACGGAACCAACCGGCAACAGGCAGTCACAACAATACCTGTCTAATGTGGGAGGTCGAGGCTTTTATAAGACAATTAAGGCTGAGTCAGGATTGATAGGATTAAGTAAATTGAATTAATACTTAATCAAATTGAACATGCTAAACTATACAGACTGATTGGGGGTTAGGTTTACAGAACACTTAACCAACTTAGCATGTTGGCTAGAAATAGAAAACCTAGTAGCGGGGGACCCTTTTCAGCAGGAACCCTACAAGGTGTATCAGGATACCCTGAACTAGGCAGGGTGGGGCACGATTATTGGGCTGACTGTATGAGGTCAAATCGACGGCGGTGGTGCAACAGTGTAGGTTCTAACGGGGTGCGGGCGTGCACACACTCCGGCGCAGAAAAATTAGGCACTGGGCACCAGTAGTATACCTGTGCATTCTAGAATTTTGTCGGGCCGCCACCATGGGACTTGATACACCCCATGGTGGGACCAGCATAGGTAGCTACAACATCGGGGGCCGTAAGACACATGTAACTATGCGAGTAGGAGCCGATCATTAGAGATGGATCACTTCACCCTGATTATGGGGTGCCTGTTGGGAACTAGTTTATAGAGATGCAGAGATTAATATGGGGTACGATAGCACATTCGACTCTAGACAACTTAATTTAGTTTATGGTGTTTCACCATTTCCAGTTTGTACTTATCATGCTCATTTCTTTATTCATAGAATGAATAGTCCTAGACTTACTCAGGCTTTATGTCTGACTCTACTTTTCTTTCGTCTTCTTTTCTTTTGTTTCCCCTCCCCGCCCCCCCCCCAGGTCCACAGGGAGGGAATACCGCAGCTTGACCAGTTTTCACATCCAGCTTGAAGAGAAAGAATGTATTGCTTGGATCTCTTTCGTTTTGGACTATGGCTTTGGATAGCAACTATGGGGACTTATGCAGTTTACTTATGTTTTTATGCTTCTTTAAGTTATGAAATCAAGACAGTTATGAAAATGTAATGTTTTTGGAAGTATTGTAAGACAATTATGGCATGGTTTGTGTAACACGTATTATGATGAAATAAAAGTTGCTGTTGTTTTCCGCTGTTCAAAAATATGTGTATTTATATCTGTCTTTTGTATCTGTGACTTATACTTATAAACCTCCACCAAAATTAGGGCATTCCCTTTGAGAGTGACCCTAACGGAGGTGGGGTGTTTCACTTGGTATCAGAGCATGGTTTACCAGATAAGATAAAAAGTTTTGAAAATTTATTTTCAAAAGAAAATTTAAAGAAGCATTTTTAAAGACAAAATTATAATTTATTTTAAAAAGGCATAGTCCCCCAAAGCCATAGGTACTATCTTTTATCCTTCGTTTTGAATCTCTCCTTTCTGTTTCAGCATGTCTGGAGACCTTACTCCCCAGCTACTGACGCTTTCACTCCTCCTCCTTCTCTACGTGAACCAGCAAGCGGAAGAGTCCCAGAACAGGAAGACGAATAATAGTCAAAGAAGAAAGGATCGTAACAGTAATCACAAGAAACGTGAAAAAAAGAAATGTTATTTCTGCGGAATTCTTGGACATCTGGAGGGAGACTGCTGGAAGAAGAAGAGGAGGATGAGTGCTACTTGCTTTCAGTGTAGGGAGACAGGCCACTGGGCTAAGGACTACCCAAAGAAGAAAGGACAGGGACAGAAAACTGGATCCACCTCAGGGGCTTAGGTTCATGTGCTAGAAGCGCTACCTCTGCAATAGCGAGGTATAAACACTTCTGGAGAAAGTGTAGTTTATCTTTATGATCACCCAGTTCGCACTTTATTTGATTCTGGCGCATCACACTCCTTTATTTCATCTGCTTTAGTAGAATCTCTGCACCTAGAAACTAGTATGGTAGAGGACCCCTTAATTGTTTCAAATCCAATCGGCGGCCCAGCTCATTTGTCTATGATCTGTGTGGGATTGAAAATTTCTATTGTAAGCGTTGAATTTAGATGTAGTGCCTTTGTTTTGGGCTTCTCGGGATATAGTTTGATTTTGGGCATGGTTTGGCTATCCAGTAATGGTGCCATCCTTGATTGTGAGAAAAGGGTGGTTAGGCTTCTGACCCAACTCGGTAACACTCTGGAAATTACTTGTAATCCCTCGTATGCGGTTATGCTTAGTTATCTTGAATCTCTAGATGCTTCTGTTGAGAGTTTGCAATCGGTTAGAGTGGTCCGTGAATATCCGTATGTCTTCGAAGAGGTGAAGGGCTTACCTCCAAAGCGAGAGATAGACTTCCGCATATATCTTGTAGATAATGCAAAGCCCGTTACGTTGCCCGTTAGACACATGGCTCCACGGGAAAGGAAAGAGCTCAGTAAACAGGTTAAAGAGCTTCTAGAGAAGGGGTTCATTAGAAGGAGTATTTCAGAATGGGGCGCTCCAGTGGTGTTCGCCACAAAGGCGGATGGTTCACTCCGTCTATGTGTTGACTATAGGGAGCTCAACAAGCTGACGAAAAAGAATAGGCACCCTCTCCCCAGAATTGACGATCTGTTTGATCAGCTTGTAGGAGCGTCTGTTTTCTCCCAACTCGATTTGGCTACCGGATTTCATTAGCTAAGGGTGGCTATAGATAGCATTGATAAGACAGCATTCAGAACCCCAGACGGCTTCTTTGAATGGCTTGTCATGCCTTTCGGCTTGACAAACGCACCCGCTTACTTCGTGGACCTGATGAGTACGGTGTTTAGAGAATTCCTCAACAAGTTCGTGGTAGTCTTCGTAAACGATACCTTGATCTTCTCAAAGAGTGAAGAAGAGCATGCTCAGCACTTAAGGGCAATCATGGAAACTCTACGAGTCCATCAGCTAAAAGCCAAATTCTCCAAGTGCCACTTTTGGAGAGAGGAAGTAAGGTTTCTTGGGCACATAGTATCCAAAGAAGGGTTAGCTGTGGACCCTGCTAAGGTAGTAGCGGTACAGGATTGGAAGACACCAAGGAATGCAACTGAGGTCCGAAGTTTTCTAGGACTAGCAGGTTTCTACCGAAAATTCATAAGGGATTTTGCGAAAATCTCAGCTCCGCTCACAAGGTTAACAAAGAAGAATCTAGTGTTCAATTGGGACTTGTATTGCGAGTTTGCTTTCCAACGACTAAAAAGAGCTCTTACAAAAGCCCCAATTCTGATGTTGCCAGATGGAAGCAAGATGTTCACAGTTTATACAGATGCATGTGGGACAGGACTAGGCGCTGTCTTAATGCAAGAAGGAAGGGTAGTAGCTTATGGCGGGAGACAGTTGAAAGTGCACGAAAAGAATTGCCCAACCCATGTCTCGAGTTGGCCGCCATCGTCTTTGCACTTAAGTCTTGGCGACACTATCTCCTAGGTGAGAAGTTCGAACTTTACACTGACCATAAATCTTTGAAGTATCTCTTCTCGCAGAAGGACCTTAACTTGAGGCAACAGAGGTGGATGGAGTTTCTTGCCCCGTACGATTTCGAGATCTCCTACACTCCGGGCAAAGGCAACGTAGTGGCAGACGCGTTGAGCCGAAAGAAACTGACCCTAAGCCCGCTATTTGTTGAAAGGCAAAGCCTAGAGTTTATAGCCAGCTTTGACTTTAGGCCCTCCTCCGATTTTGTACCGGGCTTGCTATCATCTCTCGAAGTACGCCCGACTCTAGTGGACTCAATAGGGATAGCACAACGCGAAGACCCTCAGCTTGTGGAGACGATTGATAGACTAATTAGGGGTGAGACTTCAAGTCACCTCAACAGATACTCCATCGACGATAAGGGTTGGTTAAGGCGAGACGGAAGACTATACGTCCCACAGACAAGGGATTTAGTAAAGATGGTTCTCGAGGAAGCATATCACTCTAAGATGACAATACATCCAGGCGGAGATAAAATGTACAAGGACATAAAGAGAACGTTCTTTTGGAGTGACATGAAGAAGGACGTGGCAGATTTCGTTTCTAAGCGTATGACTTGCCAACAGGTTAAGGCGGAACAGAAGAAACCTGGCGGTCTGCTCCATCCTCTAGAGATCCCACAGTGGAAGCTGGATAGCATCTCAATGGACTTCATTGATGGGCTGCCTAGGTCTAGAAGAGGCAACACTAGCATTTAGGTAATAGTGGATAGGCTTACTAAAAGCGCCCACTTTTTACCTGTCAAGAGTAAAAGGACTGCCTCATCCCTAGCATCTCTTTATCTCAAGGAAATTGTTCGACTCCATGGAATACCCTCCAGCATTGTTAGTGACCGAGACCCTATCTTCACAAGTGAGTTTTGGCGGAGTCTTCAAGAAGCGGTAGACACACAGTTATGCTTGAGTACAGCCTATCACCCCCAAACCGACGACCAGACAGAAAGAGTGAACAGAGTTTTGGAGGACCTTTTAAGACTGTGCGTCCTTGACTTTGGAGGGACGTGGGAAGACCATCTTCCTTTGGTGGAATTTGCCTACAACAACAGCTACCAAGCCAACATCGGAATGGCACCCTTCGAAGCTTTATATGGAAGACCGGGCCGATCGCCCACTTGTTGGTGGGAGTCAACTGACAAGCTCATACTTGGACCAGATATGATCCGAGAGACTTTAGAGAAAGTAGACTTGATACGAAGAAGAATGAAGACAGCACAAGATAGACAGAAATCCTACGCCGACAAGAGAAGGACCGACCTTGAGTTTGAGGTTGGGGACAGAGTTTTTCTTAAGGTATCTCCTCTAAGGAACGTTGTTCGTTTTGGATCCACTGGAAAGCTAGCACCGAGAATTGTAGGACCATTTCCTATCATCGAGAAAATTGGGAAAATGGCCTATAGATTAGAGCTACCAGACAAACTAGCTGGAGTTCACAACGTCTTTCATGTTTCGCACCTCCGAAAATGTCTACATGAATCTGCTGAAGTGGTAGAGCCAAACATCCTTAAAGAAGATGAAGTGGAACGCGAAGCAACCATGAGAAGAGTTCCAACACGCATCTTAGGAACTGAAGTGAAAAAGCTACGCAACCGCGAAGTCAAGCTCGTCAAAGTTCAGTGGAGCGACGCCGAGGAGGACGCGACTTGGGAAACTGAGGCTAGAATACGCGCAACATACCCTTTTCTTTTTGAGGGTACATCTTTGATCTTTCTTTTTCCTTAAGTTGCGCTTTTACCTATCTTTTTAGGTATAACTCCTCGACCTTATCTTTTAGGTAGAAACCCTTTGGATGAAAACATGTAATTGAAACATGTTATGGATGATGGTTTCAAGTGGTTGCAAGTGATTGTTAGTGGTTGCTCGTGGTTGTATATACACACACAATCTAGGTTTTAGATCGGCTTAGTCACCTCATATTGCATATGCATATATGTATTTACATTCTTATATGGTTGAAGTTTAATGTGTTGTCATATGGATGTTGCATTTATATGAATGATTGTGCACTCATGTAGAATCATAAATAGGAAAATTTGCATACATAATGGATTCATGACACTTACATAATTTGCATTAAGGAGGTCAACTGAATCAGTAGACCGCCTGATTTTGCATTAGATAAGTACATGTACACACGCTTTTCATATGATCATGAAGCATTAGAAGTCTTTTAAGGACATTGGACGCTCGTGTTTGATGGATGAGTAGATGGATGTTTGGATGTTAGGATATACATTCTTCCTAAACTTGAAGATTTCGGGGACGAAATCCTTTTAAGTGGGGGAGAATGTAACACCCCGTGTATTCTATAGAAGTGAAATTCACAAATTAAAGTATAATTAATTTCAAATCAAAGAATTAAGGGAAACGGGATACGCCATTGCGTTCGTCTCGGAATTCTTCTTGAAATAGAGTCCGAGTTTGGGTAAAACGGACTCCGTATGAGGGAGATATGACCTTCGGAAGTTTCAGAATTCAGTTTAAAATTCAAACAGACAGAAACAGTTCAGAACGAGTTAAAATTCAAAAAAAAAATCGGACCCAGATTGGGTGGGCGGGAATTTTCCCGCCCAAGGCACCCTGGCCGACTGGGTAGTCGACCTGGGCCACCCCAGACGACTGGGTAGTCGACCTGGGGCACCCAGGTCGACTATGTAGTCGACCTGGGGGTCGACTGGGAAGTCGACCAGGCCCCTGAGCCAGGTCGAAACCAGCCCCTCCTGGCTGGCCTGGTCTGTGCTTGGCCGAATTTCTGTGCTTTGTCTTGTCACTAGGGCTAGGTGTCAGCTCCTGATTGGTTTCTCTTTAAAACGAATGGCTAATATTAATCTAAGCTCCATCGACGGCTCTAATCAATTCGCAAACTCTATAAAAAGGACCTAAGACTCCACCTAATTCACACAAATAAAAATGAGAATGAGACCGTCATACTGCTGAGGAAAGACTAGGAGTAGCCGTCAAAATTGAGAGACGATTAGGAGTCGATTCAAAAGCTTAAAGCCCGGACAATTAAATCAAAACAACTCCTACAACAAAGGATAACATCTCCAAATTCAGAATTCAGAATCCTGAATTGAAGATTCGTCATACGTTGTAAGTAGAGTGCTATTCCGATGTGAATGAATAATTGAGTTTTGATTTGTGTAAAATGAGAAATGGAATTGTACTTAATTTGTGGTGATGATAATTCATAATTGTATGTTGCTATGATTCTAATTATGAATAGATTTGGGATGTTGTGGTATAAAGATGTTAGAACTATTGGACATTTGCAAGTATGTGATTCATGTTGAAAGTTAACAACTATATGTTTATAGTAGTTTATTTCAACCAAGTTGAGACTCATGCAAGTATATGATTCACTATTCTGCCAACATGATTTTAGATCCATCTACGTATATTTTTTTGATCGTTTTTAGTGTAGTTGGATCCAATTGAGTATTATGATTCATATGAATTTATGTTGGAATTGGCATCATGATTCAAGTGTAAAACCATAAATTTGTATTAGTGACAAAAGCAAGCATCTTTGTGAACTTGTGTTAATTCTATGGACATGACTAGATTACATTTGGTGTTATGCCTAATTGAAAATATGTTTTAGGCCTATGTTGTTATCAAAATCATATGATAATATATGTGACACAAAATCTAGTTAGATTCACATTTTTAAATGCAAATTTACATGACTAGATTAAAACCATGATCCATGTTAGGTATGTTTCATGTCAATATTATATGCTATTACAATGCAAGTTCACAAGTGCCTAATTTATGTTAATTAGATCGTTATGTTGCAAGTTCATGCGTTCACACACCCCTTTTGATGTTACTTAGAATATATAAACACCATGTTCTAAGCCTCCCCTTTTTCATGTGGCTAAGTTGGGCTTAAATGTTAAACCCAACGTATGTTATAATATAGCGAACGCATAAAACGGGGGTAATGACGTTGGGTTAAAAATATAAAACATATGTGTTGGCATGTTTGACGCATGCCAACGACCTTGAGAACATTTAAGTGGTATATATTAATTTTACCCAATAAAGATGAATTTGAATAATGGGCTGCAAATATTTACATATAAAAAGGAAAAGAAACAAAATATGTAAACTTAGAAAATACGATGTGTTTAACCCGAGGTTGGATTGCGTTGTGACATAAACCTGCCCGGAACCGCCCGGCTGTCCAGTAGTCACAACAATACCTATCCAATGTGGGTGGTCAAACACTGAGCCCAATAAAGACCCGAGGTTAGACTGAGTTGTGACGTAAGACTGCCCGGAACCAACCGGCAACAGGCAGTCACAACAATACCTGTCTAATGTGAGAGGTCGAGGCTTTTATAAGACAATTAAGGCTGAGTCAGGATTGATAGGATTAAGTAAATTGAATTAATACTTAATCAAATTGAACATGCTAAACTATACAGACTGATTGGGGGTTAGGTTTACATAACACTTAACCAACTTAGCATGTTGGCTAGAAATAGAAAACCTAGTAGCGGGGGACCCTTTTCAGCAGTAACCCTACAAGGTGTATCAGGATACCCTGAACTAGGCAGGGTGGGGCACGATTACTGGGCTGACCGTAAGAGGTCAAATCGACGGCGGTGGTGCAGCAGTGTAGGTTCTAACGGGGTGCGGGCGCGCACACACTCCAGCGCAGAAAAATTAGGCACTGGGCACTAGTATTATACCTGTGCATTCTAGAATTGTGTCGGGCCGCCACCATGGGACTTGATACACCCCATGGTGGTACCAGCATAGGTAGCTACAACATCGGGGGCCGTAAGACACATGTAACTATGTGAGTAGGAGCCGATCATTAGAGATGGATCACTTGACCCTGATTATGGGGTGCCTGTTGGGAACTAGTTTATAGGGATGCAGAGATTAATATGGGGTATGATAGCACATTCGACTCTAGACAACTTAACTTAGTTTATGGTGTTTCCCCATTTCCAGTTTGTACTTATCATGCTCATTTCTTTATTCATAGACTGAATAGTCCTAGACTTACTCAGGCTTTATGTCTGACTCTACTTTTCTTTCGTCTTCTTTTCTTTCGTTCCCCCCCCCCCCCTAGGTCCACAGGGAGGGAATACCGCAGCTTGACCAGTTTTCACATCCAGCTTGAAGAGAAAGAATGTATTGCTTGGATCTCTTTCGTTTTGGACTATGGCTTTGGATAGCAACTATGGGGACTTATGCAGTTTACTTATGTTTTTATGCTTCTTTAAGTTATGAAATCAAGACAGTTATGAAAATGTAATGTTTTTGGAAGTATTGTAAGATAATTATGGCATGGTTTGTGTAACACGTATTTTGATGAAATAAAAGTTGCTGTTGTTTTCCGCTGTTAAAAAAATATGTGTATTTATATCTGTCTTGTGTATCTGTGACTTATATTTATAAACCTCACCAAAATTAGGGCATTCCCTTTGAGAGTGACCCTAACGGAGGTGGGGTGTTTCAGGGCACTATGTCGTCTATGATTGATACATTTACATTTGAAGTTGTTTTCATACACTTTACACTATAATATTATATATTATTCTCATTTCATACATATATTATTCTCATATCATATATATAATTTTCATTTCATATATATATATTATTTTCATATCATATATATATTATTCTCATTTCATATATATATATTATTCTAATATCATATATATATGATATGAATATATACATATATATATATGAAATGCGAATAATATATATATGAAGTGTGAATGAAATTAATATTTGTTGGTTAAAAAAATTGTTTTTAACATATATATGAGATGCATAAAATTGTCATGTAAATGAATATTCAATTTTGATTAAAAATTGAAATGGAAGTTGGAATCGTTTTTTTAAAACGAATTTATAAACGATTTATAAAATACGTTTTTATTTGAAATCGACAAACTATATAATATATATTATAATGGCCTGAATAGAATGTGCAGCGCAGTGACCATTCGCGAATTTCGACCATTAATTTCGAATTGACATTACGGGAGATCCGACCGTCGGATTCTCCTAAAATCGGAACCGTTGGGTTCACATCGAAGAGAGCTTTCCAGAGAATATAAGATATTGAAATCTAATGTTTGCATTTGGACTTGTATCCGAATCAAATTTGGAAAGGGACGCTGTAAGTGCAGTTCGATGACCGTTTATGGAAATCGGCTGTACGGGCCTTGATAAAATTATTAAAAATATTAATAATTTGTGTAAAATCATAATAAATGATTTGGATGAAAAAATATACGTTTGTAAAGATAAAAATATATTTTTATCAAAATTAACTAGTATGAACTAGAATTATAATCCAATATTTTTAAATAAATAAATTGGATTTGGAATGGTTTTAAAAATAACCAGAATTTCCAATATATGATTTGGAATGGATTTAAACTGAAATTATCCTCGGAATATTTCGATATTGGATTCCGTGATTATATGGATATTGTGGAGAAATTTGGAAGATATATATATATATATATCGTTATTCCCAATACGATATTTGTTGATTTCAGAATTTGATATTGAATATAAGCCGATATAATTTCTATTCAGATCCTTGTATTTAATATAAAATTGGATTTTGGGTTTGTCGTGAATGATGACTTTATTAACTCTGTTCTTAAACCTAGTTGAGGAAAGAATAAATCTTTTAATTAAGATTTATTGAAGTTTTCCAATTAATTAAGATTTAATTGGAATCGAATAAAAGAATTGGATTGTTGGGTTTATCGTGAATGGTGTCTTAAATAACACCGTTCTTAAACCCCATGGGAAAAGGATAAATCTTTTAATTAAGATTATTAGAGTTTCAAATTATATTTAATAATTGGAATAAATTGGAATGCGAATTGGGTTTATTGTGAAATATGTGCTTAACAACATTCGTTCTTTAGCCAGATTAGTAGTGAAATGTGATTTGGAATTTATAAATCTTTTTATTAAGGTTTAAAGGAAATTTTCCAAAGAAAGGTTTTCCAATTTAATAAATTTGATTGGAATTGAATGGAATTCGATTTGATAATGATCGAGGTGAGCTTTTGTGGAGGAAAACTGTTAATATATATGGAACTTAAAAGGCTTTGTCGTTATTCCATTTATATTATTAGTTGGATACAGAAATTGACATCGATTATGTATTCATCTATTTTCCGTGAAGATTCCATAATTAATGGAATGGAATTTTGGGTTTATCGCGAACTGTGTTTTAAATGACATTAGTTCTTTAACCCAGTAAAGATAAGATTAATTTCTTAACTTTGAATAAACATTAAGTAATGATTTTTGAGATTAAAACTGAATTAGAGTTTTAATGAATCTTTAATTAGATTGGGATGTGAATGGGAAAATTAAATTTATCGAATTCATGAAATGATTGAGTATGGAGTATCACCAGTTTTGCTCCAAGCGATAGTTAAATCTTTAATTAGATTTGAATGTGAAATGGTAATTAATTTTATCGATAACACCGTGGGTGTTAGATATGGAGTACTACTAGTTTTGCTCCATGGGATGAATAGGTTGGGACTGGGAAATAAAATAAATGATTTCTTCGGTAAGGTTCGCTAATCCCTACTAGTTTGGGAAACCTTAATTTGGTTTAAATTGTGAAAAGAATATTTGAATAAAAATAATATTCTGGATTGGAATAAGGCATATGTTGTGTATTTTAATCAATTGATTATAATATACGCAGGTTATTCAGAAAGGCCGTGTTTATACCCATTCTGAATAACTGATTTGACGATATGTCGACGATGAAGACGGTGGTTAAAGACCGGAGGTCTTCACATCATTTGGATGATTACTGATGTCTTGATTGGGATGTACACCCAAGACAAGGTAATAAGTGGTGATCGTCGAGACGTACTTGGAGATCGACCGGATATGCAAGGGCCTCTCTCTTGTATTAGACATATGGGACGAGGAATAAGGTGCACCTGATTTTATTCAGACCTAGAACGAACTTGTAAATGGATGTGCGTCTGACATTGGATTTTATTCTGTGTTGATTGATTTCTATTAAATATATATCTGTTTGGTGGCGGAGAATTTATTGTCTTGCTTAACACCCTTCTCTAAGACGTACGAGCTCAGCTGTTATATATCGATTGACATCAGTCGCATGGCGTGGATTGCCTGTGTGGCATGTTGAGATGCAAGTGATCAAGGCACTATTGAAAAGCAGAGTCTTGTGGTTGATGATCAAAACACAACCTTAAATGGAATTGCTTTGTGTATAGCGTTAATTCGTGAGCTTCACACCCCGGTATGAACCAGAAACAGGATGAAGAACGGCATGGAGGACATGCGTTTCTTCCTGGCTAGAAGTGGTGTCAGAGCCGTTTGCTGGCTGTGAGCTGGGAACGCATGATAGGGGGTTCTGGCATCATGGTTTGGTGGCGAACGGGAGTCTCTTACCTCTACATGTCCCTCGAAAGTAGCGGAGGGTTGGTCAAGTCGAGAGGCTGGACGTAAAAGCAGTTTTGAGGTATCATTGTAAATCCACGGTGGCAGTGTAGGCCACTGGTTGATGGTTGAAAAGCCTAAACCCTTCACAAGTGGTATCAGAGCCAGGTTTACAATCAAATCCGCAATGTCGTATTGGAAGTTGGATTTTCCATCATGAACCAAGCATTATTTGGCTATTATGAGGTAAAACTCTATCCTCCGACTTGCATTGCATTGTGTGATAGGACCTACGTCTTATAATAGCTTCATTTTCTTTAATTAGCATTGCGCTGTTTGTTTTATGCACTGGTATTCTTGGAGGTAAACCCGTTCTGTGTTATACTACGTGATCCCTTGATTTACCTAACTTTAAAATCAAATTAATAACTATTTTAGTTCTCACACTAGTCACAAGACTGACCTACAGTTTATTGTTTTAACCTAAACTCTGGGTGCTGATCAACTACGAATATTCTATGAATTAGAACACCGTCGTGAAGTGTAATAAACCGCAAGCGCACAACGTACAATCGTAGTACGTGGCGAATATGGGTCGATCCGCATGAAAAGAATTTATTCTAATTTACTCAATCAAATTAAACTGAAAGAGAGTGAACTTGTTAACTATAAACTAAAAGAAAACTAATAATGTTAAAATGAATACAATTATGAGACTAGGGGACAATTTAGGAGTAGATTCACTATCAACATCAATCTAATTAACATAAAAATGGTTCTAACTCTCTTTAATAACTAGCACATTAAGTGTTGTATTCATACAAGCGTGATTTATATGCTAGAAAATTCAAGCTACATAAATCATCAATTTTCAGTACGAACTTAAAGAACTAATTATCACATAGAAAATAATAGTTTTAATATGAATTAGATTATGATAAAATATGATCCTATTAATGATATGAGTATAACACATTTGGGAATGATCAACCAGCATGTGCTATCAGTTTTTACCATATAAAATCTTTACTTTATCAATATCCAATTATAGATTAAGCTCAAATAAGAAAGTTAGAAACAAGAAATTCTTATGTTAATTATTCATGAATCATAAGAGCATAATTACCCCTAAGTTGAAGGGGTTTAGCTACTCATAATGGATTCAATGATAACATAAAAATAATTCATTATAAAAGAGAACGAAATAAAGAGCAAATAAAGATAAAAATCTATTCTACATGTAGAAGAGAAAATAACATGTAAATGAAAAAAAACAAATTAATATTGCATTAAAGTGACAGATTACAAAAAAGAAATGGCTTTGAAGCCATGGCAGAAAAAGAGAGGTCTTGATTTCAACCTCACTCTAAACTAAAAATCCAAGATGATCCTTTATATTATCATACATGGGTTATTTATACATGAGAGAAAACCGTAAATTAACTTTTTGCGTGCTACCAAGAATGCCCTTCTTTAAGCTTCATTTTGTATTTTCGCAATAATGATTCATGAAGCCCTAATTTTGTGTCTCCACTAAAGAAGGAAGGAGAGTGAATAGGGTCCACCATTAATTCTCTATTTTAATTGATCCCCTCTTTCATCTTTTTTGGCAAGGCATTGATTTCCTCCTTTTGAATTGATTCCCTTTCCATTTGTTGATTTCCTTTTTTTGTATGCATATATGTCTTTATGAAGTCCTCTTCTACATGCACCCAATTTCTGCATAAATATGAAAAATGTCCAAGTAAACATTCTCAAAATAATACAAGCACAAAAATGACCATTTTCATCCTATATGATGATAAATGCATGATGTTCTGAAATCAATTCAATTTTTGTTTAAGCATGATAAAATACCCATATATGACATTTATTAGCACTAAACAATAATAAATATGTGAATATAAATGTGCATTTTTACATGAACATTAAATATCCCCACACTTATCTTTTTATTCATCCTCAAATAAACCGAAAAACTAAGCTGAATCCGTTTTCATTGGGAACACGATTGCATTGAGCATATGCAACAAGCTGTTAAACCTCTGGGAGTCCCCAGTAGGACGAGTGTTGTCTCGTGAGTGTTTTCAATGGATACTACCCATAAAATCCAAAAGTTAAATGCAAAAAATATTTACAAAATGCAAGATGTGAAAATATTTACAATATGAATACAAGTTTTTGAAGAAATATTTACAAATGGATAATTTACTTTTAAATACTACACAAACGAGTTAACACAAATTTGGTTATCACTATGAAATTTAAGTCCGTTACTAATCAAAACTTCAAACAAAAGACACGTTATCGTCACAAACTCCTCCAGCTTGGCCAGTTGTTTTGGTAGAAACATAGTGAAAATCTGAAATGAATTCTGTAATCGATATCAACAGTCGTAAAACGACATCTCAACTTCCTTTTTGTTAACAAGTTAGGTCGAATAAGTGAAGAGTGTGCTTGGATTTCAAGTGCTTTAATCTCCCTTTATTACAAAATATTTACATTATTACTATTTACAATCACCTAACCAAAAAGACCAAGGTATACCACCCATGCACTGCCTCGTGGACTGACGTTAGAGTTTAGTACAAGGCTTGGCGGATTGTACAAACCAACGCTGACTTTGTCAACAAGATGTTGGTAATCCTTAGGTGTCCAACTCATAAAATGAGACCAGATATACCGACGCTGACTTTATCAACAAGGTGTCGGAAAGAGCTTGGTGGGTTTGCACACCAACGCCAGATGTACCAGCAATGTTGGATACCCTTGGATAATTATATATATATATACTTCTTCTTCTTTTTTTTACATAAGAGAGAGAATTAAGCAAGAATATCTTAGCACAACTTCACTTAAAAGATCTAAAATGTTATCACAAGTAGTCAAAATCAACTATTCATTTAATCGGATTACAATTCAGAAAACATTTCATACTTATCACCTACGAATTTCCCAATATACCAGTTACACCAAATTTTCTCATAATTCAAACTTTCCTTTCGTTATCCGCTAAGAGAAGTAAATTTCCAAATATTTAAATCGAACGACAAAAATTATATCTTATACTCTATCGTGTCTTATTTAAAAATAAATAGAAGTACGATTTTTTTTTAGAAAAGGAAAAAAGTGTAAGGGAAAAAAGAAAATGCAAACTTAAACTATGCAAAACAGAATAAAAATGAGCGCCCCCCCCCCCCCCACACACATGATTTCGACTGTGTCCTCACAGTCAATGCATGACACAATGCGTTGAACGGAAGAGAAATATTTACATATTTACAAAGAAGGTTTAAACTTAACTTTCTTACTTCACGTAGCATGGCTCATGAAGAATCATGAGCTTCTCCTCTTGACCAGTGGGCAATTCTAAGAACAGTTTTAGATGTTGACCATTGATTTTGAATATGGATCCATCCCTCGGGTTTTCTATTTCAATAGCACCATATGGAAAAACAGTTCGAACAACATATGGTCCGGTCCATCTCGATTTTAACTTCCCAGGGAATAAATGAAGTCGTGAGTCATACAGCAGAAGTTTTTGCTTTGGCAAGAATGTTTTTCTTAGGATTGACTTGTCATGAAAAACTTTGGTTTTTTCCTTGTAAATTTTGCGTTTTCGTATGCGTCATTCCTAATTTCTTCTAACTCACTGAGTTGCAATTTTCGGTTTTCCCCGGCAATGGCGCCAAAATCTTGTTCGCTAGACGAATATTCTATGAATTATAACACCGTCGTGAAGTGTAATAAACTGCAAGCGCATGGCGTACAATCGTAGTACGTGGTGAATACATGTCAATCCACAGGAAAAGAATTTATTGTAATCTTACTTAATCAAGTTAAACCGAAAGCGAGTGAACTTGTTAACTATAAACTAAAAGAAAACCAATAATGTTAAAATGAATACAATTATGAGAGTAGGAGACAATTTAGAAGTAGATTCACTATCGGCATCAATCTAATTAACATAAAAAATAGTTCTAACTCTCTTTAATAACTAGCAAATTAAGTATTGTATTCATACAAGCATGATTTATATGCTATAAAATTCAAGATACATAAATCATCAATTTTCAATACGAACTTAAAGCACTAATTATCACATAGAAAATAATAGTTCTAATATGAATTAGATTGTGATAAAGTATAATTCTATTAATAATCAACCAGCATGATCTATCAATTTTCACCATATAATATCTTTATTTTATCAATATCCAATTGTAAATTAAGCTCGAATAAGAGAGTTAGAAACATGAAATTCTTATGTTAATTATTCATGAATCATGAGATCTTAACTACCCCTAAATTGAAGGGATTAGCTACTCATAGTGGATTTAATGATAACATAAAGATATTTCATTATAAAAGAGAACATAACAAAGAGCAAATAAAGATAAAAATCTATTCTACATGTAGAAGAGAAATAACATGTAAATGAAAAACAACAAATTAATATTGCATTAAAGTGACAGATTACAAAAAAGAAATGGCTAAGAAGCCATGGCAGAAAAAGAGAGGTTTGGATTTCAGCCTCACTTCAAACTAAAAATCCAAGATGATACTTTACATTATCATACATGGGTTATTATACATGAGAGAAAACCCTAAATTAACTTTTTGCGTTCTACCATGAATGCCCCTTCTTTAAGCTTCATTTTGTCTTTTAGCAATAATGATTCATGAAGCCCTAATTTTGTGTCTCCACTAAAGAAGGAAGGAGAGTGAATAGGGTCCACCATTAATTCTCTATTTTAATTGATTCCCTCTTTCATCTTTTTTGGCAAGGCATTGATTTCCTCCTTTTGAATTAATTCCCTTTCCATTGATTGATTTATTTTTTTTTGTACGCATATATGTCTTTATGAAGTCCTCTTCTACATGCATCAATTTCTGCAAAAATATGAAAAATGTCCAAGTAAACATTCTCAAAATAATACAAGCACAAAAATGACCATTTTCCTCCTATATGATGATAAATGCATGATGATTTGAAATCAATTCAATTATTGTTTAAACATGACAAAATACCCATATATGACATTTATTAGCACTAAACAAGAATAAATATGTGAATATAAATGTGCATTTTTACATGCACATTAGGTGCCCCTATTTTCCATAGGGCAGCTAGTAGTTTTGGGTTTGCAGATATTATATTCACTGGATCCTAGATTTACAGCTGGAGTTATATTCGGAAAGCTCTATCTCCGTGAAATTCTTTCAGATGTGTTTTGTATTATTTTTCTGTTGCATTGTAATTTGTAAATCTATGATGTTTATCAAATGTATATTAGTTTTTCATACTCTGTTATATTCTTGTATTCTGATGTAATTATTGTAATAAGCAATGAAATATTCTTCTGTTTGCGTTCTGATTATCATGTTCTCAACTCAATCTGGGATTTACTTTACGGGGAAGTTTGGGTCGTTTCAAAAACTCTCATGTTTTAATGATTTCCAGATCTTGAATTCAAATTTGTAAATATATGCAATTTTTTTGAAATTTATTTTTTTTCCATAATTTCGAACAGTGTTGAAGCTTTCTTATCATATCTTGAACACTGTTAATTCGAATTCTAAATTTTTGAAGATCTGAAAAAAAATGATATTTCACACATCTTTGTTGTCTTGAGTTTCTTCTAATTCATTTTGGAAAGACTTAAATAATTATACTCATTACAACACACTACTATTTTTCAGTTGTGATAATTTCATTGGTTTTTTGGATTGGCTTAACTGTTTTGAAATGAAAATCTTCTGGCATAGATTCCTGTGTTGCATCTTGAAATTCATTTTTAATTCATGATCGTTTGGCATGAATATCAGATTTCTTGAAATCATTTGAAATTTTTGATATCTTGAACCTCGTACACTTCTTGGATTTGGATTTGATAATCTTATGTGATCGATTCATTTAATCTTGAATTTTAGACATCTCTTCAAGTGATTTCAAATTAACTGCTTTAATCATTGGATCATGATCTGTCTCGTATTTGCGAAAAAATCTCATGTAAATCTTGTTTTGAAATTGAATGGACGTAGCTCTGATAAAAAGGTCATAATTGTTATATTTGTCTGCATGGGTTTGGTGATTTAAACTGAAAATTCTATGCGTTGTCTTCATTGACCACTATGGATAATTAGGAGCTTCAAGTGGTATCAGTTTTGAGAAGTCTTGAAATTTCTTGTTATTCAGTGATCAGATTCTTTTTAACTTAATTTTCAACTTGTATAGATCTTTTTGAATCCCTCTTGTAATTGATATTTTCAATTTTAAAATCATTTATTGATTATTTATTCAGAAATTGAAATGAATAACCAAATTAAACTTTATTTAGAATTCATCAAAATTATTATCAGATTTTTGAAATTATGATGAGTTGCGACTACAATATATTTCATAACAAGAGGAAATTTTATTTAAATTCTCATGATGTTTGAACAATTTTCTTAATTTCTTTAAATTGGCACTTATTTCACGAACAACTTCTTTTACTATCATCCTTCTGTCCTTCACCACAGTTTTATATTAACGTGGAGACTTTACTTTTTAAGCATCTTAAATACACAGTTTCAAAATTTGTGATGGAAAATGTGACTATATTATTTTTTAGAAAAAAAGATAATCGAATTTTTTTCAAAGATCCCGATATAGTTGAGAATATTTCATAATATGATTAATTTTGAAATTTATTTCACAACCATCTCTTTACCTCCACATTTCTATCATCCATTTTGGTTTTATATACTGAGAAGATTTTTTATATAATAAGTGTTTCTCTAACCTCACTTAAAAATCCAAGATCTGGTCACGCATGGTTAAGAGATTACTTATAATTCAAGATGCAACTGACCTCATTTAAAAATCCATGATATGGTTATGTTTGGTTAGTGTGCTCTTAATAAAAAAGTAAAAGAAAAATAATTATAACGACCCGGATCTCGCCCGGACCTAATCGATCGTAAAATCGACCAAGACCGTTCAAAACCCGAATATGCTAACTTTGGGAATACAACACATCAGAAAAAATTATAGAAGACTTTTATAAACATTATAATAATATTACATCGAAGTACAGAATATCAGAATACATCAATAAATAATAATACATCGGAAGATTAAATTACAATAAATGTAATACAATGCAACGGAAGACTATCAATGCTCTGGACACAGCTTTAAGCTTCGTTCCAGAATCCTTCTCAAATAAGAAATATATACAAAAGAAGCTACTCGACTGCCCATGTGAAAGAGAGGGAACCTGAGTTTGCAAAGTGAAACAAACTACAAGTCAGTCACGGGACTGGTATGAGAAATCTTATTTAATTTATTTAATAATAAGGCTAATCATAGGACTACGCCGCTAACGCGGAACGGGCTAACTCCATTGGATTGCCAGTGCATATTAAAGTAAATCATTAAACAACGCAATGCTTTTTAAAAAATGAAACCATTATAAGACTCAAGTCCCATCACACAATGCAACGCAAACCATAGGATAGAGTTTTACCTTATAATGGTCGAAAATGCTTGATACTATAAAACGGATTTGATATTATTATTATTGCATATATGTTTCAAAAACATTTCAATCATAATGTATCAATCATAGGCGGCATAGCTACCATATACTGTGTCGCCATACTAGTAATACAATCAAAACCGCATGGGTCGTATTGGAAATTGGATTTCCATCACGAACCAAGGCAAAAGATAGTCCTTACCGAATTCGAGACAATCTAGTTCATGCCCTAGGCTCAGCCGCAACTGCACCTTGGATCTTCAGGGTCGGTCCACAAATAATGTAAGTGGATTAATAATGCATGAACAATACGTTTCCCGTCCTATGGGGAGTAAATAGAGACATTAGGGACTCAAATAACCAAGGCGCCTCATTCCATCATCCACATAAGTAAATATGCCCAAGCGTGTAAAACCCTGACACCACTTCTAGCTAGAAAGAAACGTATGTCCTCCCTGCAGTCCTTACTCCTGTTTTTGGTTCATACGGGGTGTGAGGCTCGCGAAGTATCGCTATACACAAGGCTATGCTATTTAAAGCTGTGCTTTGATCATCAACCACAAGGCTCTGCTTTTAAACAATAAGCCTTGATCATTTGCATCTTAGCATGCCACATTGTCAATCCATACCATACCATTGATTTCTGCCAATATATAACCGCTAAGCTCGTACGTCTCAGAGAACGGTGTTATGCGAGAGAATAAATTCTCCGCCACCAAACAAATATATATATTTAATAGAGATCAACGAATACAGCATAAAGGAATACAAAGTCAGACATAACATCCATTTACAAGTCCGTTCTGGGTCTAAACGAAATCGGAAATACCTTATTCCTCGACCCATATGTCCAATACAGAAGTGAGGTGCTCGAATATCCATCGATCTCCAAGTACGTCTGGACGATCACCACTTATTACCTTGTCTTGTAATGCCTTCCAATTAAACATCAGAAATCATCCAAATGATGTGAAGACCTCCGGTCTTCAACCACTGTCTTCATCTTCGACTTTTAATCGTCGTATAAATTATTCAGGATGGGTTAAAACCCGGTCTTTCCAGATAACTTGTGTATTTTATAATCAATAATAAAGTGTTATTAAAACACATCAAACGCCTCATCCGAATTTAGAATATTCTTTTAAATAAATATTCACATTATTATTGAAAGGTTCCCATTAATTTTATCAAAGATAAATTCTTTAGTTTAATCTTTAATCCTCTTTTTGAAGATTCATTAAAATACCAATTTGGGTTTTAATATCCAAAATCATTACTTTATGATTATTCAAATTTAAGTAATAAATCTTGTCCTTAACTGGGTTAAAGAACCAATGTCATTTAAAACACAGTTCACGATAAACCCAAAATCATCATCCATTAAATATGGAATTTTTCATAGAAATCAAATCAATATATAATCGATATAAATTTCCGTATCGGACTAATAACACAAATTTATTCTTCTCATAAGGGGTTCAAAAATAGTGTTATTTAAGACACCATTCACGACACAATGGAATATGTCTCGCAACCCAATTCGGCTGTTACGATATGTTTTTCTTAAATTTAAAATATAAGACATTTAGTTATGTAATTTGATCGTTCATTTGAATTTATCGGGGCCACATACTAACTATAAAAATTATAGAAAAATTATTTCTAGCATTGATTTGCCGATACGGTCCTAAAAAATTTAATTTCGTCAAATTTGGAGACCGTTTGAAAAATGGCCATTTTCTGGTCGATCGAATTTGACTGAAATTGACAAAACACATTTTCTTTTGCGACACTCTCATATTAATTCTAAAAATTATGAAAATAAAACCAGGCAATAATTTGACATTTCGATTCCAACAAAAGTGGTTTCGTCGAAAACGGAGGTCGATTGAAAATTTATTTAACTTCGAATTTTCAAACTACCGCGCTATTTCAAACTCCTTTTATAATTAAATAAAATTTATTCGTTCTAAATTCGATTTAAATAAATTTTTAGTCATTATTATTTAAAATAAATAATTTTAAATATTCAAAATCCATTAAAATTTCTAAAATAATTTTTTTTAATTGGTTCAGAATTTGCGGGTTGTTACAATCTCCCCCACTTAAAATCTTTTCGTCCTCGAAAAGGAACGAAGCAAAAAGTTGTTTAACTAACCGATTCAATTTTAATAATTTTTTTTTAGTTTCAATAATTTTATTAGTTAAACTAATAATCACACAACACAATCATCAACCATTTAGTTGATTTGTTTTTTTAAATATACATAACTTTTATATGTTAGAAATCATATTTCTAAGATTAGAATATATATAATCACAAATACGTTAATTATAGACCTGTTACTCTCAACTCTTTCTAGGGCATTTCTAACCCCATCTCCAATGAGTTTTCTCATTCTAGGATATTACTAATCCTATCTCTAATGAGTATTCTTTTATAGGATATTACTAATTCTACCTCTGATGAGTCTTTTGTTCAGTTCTAACAAGTTGTACCCCAAAGATTTGAGCTAACTAGAGCTCTGATACCAACTGTAACGACTCAGATCTCGCCCGGGCCTAATCGATTGTAAAATCGACTAAGACCGTTCAAAACCCGAATACGCTAACTTTGGTTATACATCAGAACAAATAACAGAAGACTTTTATAAACATTATAATAATGTTACATCAGAGTACATAATATCAGAGTACATCGATAAATAATAATACAGTGGAAGATTAAATTACAATAAATGTAATATAATGCAGCGGAAGACTATCAATGCTCTACATATAGCTTTAAGCTTCGATCCAGAATCCTGCTTAAATAAGAAATATCTGCAAAAGAAGCTACTCGACTGCCGTGTGGAAGAGAGGGCACCCGAGTTTGCAAAGTTGAACAAACTACGAGTCAGTCATGGGACTGGTATGAGAAATTTTATTTAACTTATTTAATAATAAGGCTAATCACAGGACCACGTAGCTAACGCGGAACGGGTTGACTCCATTGGATTGCCACTGCATAAATAAAGTAAATCCTTAAACAACGCAATGCTTTTTAGAAAAATGAAGCCATTATAAGATTCAAGCCCCATCACACAATGCTACGCAAACCAGAGGATAGAGTTTTACCTTATAATTGTCAAAAATGCTTGATACAATAAAATGGATTTGATATTATTATTAGTGCATATATGTTTCAAAAGCATTTCAATCATAATGTATCAATCATAGACGACATAGCTACCATATACTATGTCGCCATATTAGTAATACAATCAAAACCGCATGGGTCGTATTGGAAGTTGGATTTCCATCATGAACCAAGGAAAGGGATCATCCTTACCGGATTCGAGACAATCTAGCCCATGTCTCAGGTCAGAGCTCGAGTGACCTTTAGGAGCCATAGGGCCGGTCCACAACTAATGTTCGTGGATTATATATAATTCCTGAACAATACGTCTCTCCGCCCTATGGGGCATAAATAGAGCCACTAGGACTCAAATACCGAGGTGCCTCATTCCGTCATCCACATAAGTAAAAATGCTCGGGCGTGTAAAACCCTGACACTACTTCTAGCTATAAAGAAACGTATGTCCTCCCTGTAGTCCTTACTCCCGTTTCTGGTTCATACCGGGGTACGAGGCTCGCGAAGTATCGCTATACATAAAGCTATGCTATTTAAAGTTGTTCTTTGATCATCGACCATAAGGCTCTGCTTTTCAACAATAAGCCTTGATCATTTGCATCTTAGCATGCCACATTGTCAATCCATACCATACCATTGATTTCTGCCAATATATAACCTCTAAGCTCGTACGTCTCAGAGTAGGGTGTTATGAGAGAGAATAAATTCTCCGCCACCAAACAGATATATATTTAACAGAGATCAACGAATGCAACATAAAGGAATACAACGTCAGACATACCATCCATTTACAAGTCCGTTCTAGGTATGAACGAAACCGAAGACACCTTATTCCTCGTCCCATATGTCCAATACAGAAGTGAGGTGCTCGCATATCCATCAATCTCCAAGTACGTCTGGACGATCACCACTTATTACCTTGTCTTGGGATGCCTCCCAATCAAGACATCAGTAATCATCCAAATGATGTGAAGACCTACCGTCTTCAATCACTGTTTTCATCTTCGACTTTCAATCGTCGTAGAACTTATTCAGAATGGGTTAAAACCCGATCTTTCCGAATAACTCCCGTATTTTAAAATTAATAATAAATTACTATAAAAACACATCAAAAGCGTCATTCCAATTCAGAATATTCTTATAAATAAATATTCACATTATTAGGGAAAGGTTTGCATTAATTTTATCAAAGATAAATTCTCTAATTTAATCTTTAATCCTCTTTTTAAAGATTCATTAAAACACCAATTCGGGTTTTAATATCCAAAATCATTACCTTATGATTATTCAAATTTACAGAATAAATCATGTCCTTAACTGGGTTAAAGAACCAGTGTCATTTAAAACACAGTTCACGATAAACCCAAAGTAATCTTCCATCAAATACGAAATTTTTCACAGAATTCAAATCAATATATAATCGATATATATTTCCGTATCAGGCTAATAATATAAATTTATTCTTTTCATACGAGGTTCAAAACCAGTGTTATTTAAGACACCATTCATGACACAATGGAATATGTCTCGTAACCCAATTTGGCTGTTACGATATGCTTTTCTTAAATTTAAAATATAAAACATTTACTTATTTAATTTGATCGTTCATTTGAATTTACCGGGGCTACATACTGACTCTAAAAATTACATAAAAAATATTTCTAGCATTGTTTTGCCGATATGGTCCAAACAAAATTAATTTCTTCAAATTTGGAGACCATTTGAAAAATGGCCATTTTCTGGTTGATTGAATTTGAATGAAATTGACAAAACGCATTTTCTTTTGCCACGCTCTCATATTAACTCTAAAAATTATGAAAATTAAAACCTAGAAATAATTTGACATTCCGGTTCTAACAAAAGTGGTTTCGTCGAAAACGGGGGTCGTTTTGAAAAATGGCTATTTTTAATATTAATATATATATATATATATATATATTCTACAACAACTATTCTGAATTTTAAACTGGGCATAACGTTTGATTCCCGCCATGAAATTTCAATTTTTGGGAGTCGTTGGAAATATATTTTTAAATAGATTTAAATATTTTTGGTTTCACCTAAATCTGATTTATTTTGAATCCTGTACAGTCAGTTAAAGTTCAAATTTTCAAAATACCGCGCTATTTCTAACTCCTTTTATAAAGGTTGTTTGAAATAGGTTGTTACTGTAATAAAAATTGATATATATATATATATATATATATATATGAAATCTTCCTTGGTGTGTGGAAACCAGCCTATTAATCCATTTTCTAATTTGTGAAACGTGTTAATATTTTATTATATATTATGATTTGTTGATTGATAGTCATTAGGATTTTTGATTACTTGATTTTGTCACTTGATTTGAAATTACGCTAATAGTCCAAATCCATCGCTGTTTTATGCTCAATTTTAAAATTTTACTAGAAAATAATTGGAAATCATACGTTTTAATACTCTCTCCATTTTATAAAATTCATCTTAAATCCATCATTCTAAAATGTTAAATTTGCCAGTAGTTTGAGGATTATTATGATTTTTGTTTGATTGAATAAGATTTATGATGAACATTCTCTCTTTTGATCTGATCTCATATGCAACAACCCTGATTTTTGAAACCAGTTTAAAAATTTTAAATTTTATTTTTAATTGATTTTAATGGATTTTAAATATTTAAAATGATTTACTTTGAGAATAAAAAACTTAGAATTAATTTAAAAATGAAGTTTGAATGCATAAGTTTAAAGTTTAATTAAAACAAACTCGTAACGTTGCTGTTATTTGAAAATTTAGCTATGAATTTCAAATGAATGTAATAAATTTAAAATAAGTCAGGTTTCAAAAAAATAAGAAACATTAGGATATATTTAATAATATCTTTCTAACGAATGTGAAAAAAATGATATTTCCTATTATAAATTATACGTTATGTCCATTTCAAAATTTCAAATGGTCGCTATGAAATTTATTAATATTTTAACATTATATAAGCCCTTAAAAATGGATATTTTGCAAACAGCCCTCGTTTTCGACGAAATCGATTTTGCTATACCTGGAACGTCAAATTTTTGTCAGCTATAAAATTTAAAGTCAATTGGAATTCATATGTGAGCGTGGTAAATTTAAAATACATGTTTAATTTTAGTCGTAAATTCAATAAGCTAGAATTAAGACCATTTTTCAAATGCTCTTCAAATTTTACAAAACTAGGTCCATTGGAACCGCAATTGTAAAACATAGCTAGATTTATAATTTCATAATTTTTGGAGTCAATATGTAGTCATGGTAAATTAAAACGTATGTTCAAATTTATTATTTAACGTTATATCTTAATTTTAATAAAAACTGATCAAAACAATCTAATCCGCTTACGAAACATATCCCATTGTGTCCGGAATGGGGATATTTGGTTAAAGGTGATAGTCATTGGGATTCGTTTGGAGTTCGGACATGAAAACTTCAACGTTTGGGAAAAATAGAATAAAATATTAGTATAAATTTAATATATATATAACCCTAAATTGGGTCAAACCCTAAACTTCATTAATGCGTGGTCAACACAAGTTGGATATGTCTTCTCTAATTGTACAGCCATAAAGTTCTCCACTTTCCTCCCATTATATCTGACAATCCGTTCATTCATCATTGAAATCTCCAACTAAAACTTTGTCGAACTCAACGAGCTTTTCAACGTAGTCGGTCATGATCGATAATTAGCACCTGTACTGCCTAGAATATTCCTTGAAAGCGCCTATTTTCGTGGAGCTCGTGATGACGGCATGCGTGATTGAGCATCAACTTAATTGGTGCGCATGCTGAGTTGGTTACGGGGCTTCTTCTGGCAATGCTGGATCGACGTCAGAGCAACTATGGTGGAGTGCGAAAGCTACAATTTAAGGCGAAGCGTGGGTTCAGGTTTTAATTCGTGGTTCCTGAAGTATAACGGTGGAGAAGAAAATAATTTAGGATAATTAAACACTTAATTATTTTAATTAGCTTTGATAATGTAATTAACATTTATAATATCATATCTTTCCCATCTGATATTAGAATTCAGCAAATAGAACAATAGTTTATAATGACTAGGAGAAATTTGGAGCTAGCTGAGACTTTTGGTTAAATTAAACGCATTGTTTAATTTAACTAGAATAATAGTTTATTAATGATTTCTGAACTGATCAATGTGGGAACTCGCTCACTCAAATATTTTGTTATGTTATTATATCATATTTATATATATATATATATATTTATATATCTATTTCCTGTGTTAGCTTCTTATTTTAAATATCATATTTTTGTAGTTTAATTACCAAAACACTGTTAAATAATTAGTTGTTAAGTGATCAAGTTAATATGAATCTATGATATGATTAGAAAAGTGAAACTGAATGAATTAGTAAGTTAAAATACTACCAATATGTTAGTGGTAGCCTATGTGAGAAAACTGAATTTTATTTTGTTTAATTATCACAAATTTTTATACGGTA
Source organism: Allium sativum (assembly GCA_030737875.1). Taxonomy (NCBI): domain Eukaryota; kingdom Viridiplantae; phylum Streptophyta; class Magnoliopsida; order Asparagales; family Amaryllidaceae; genus Allium; species Allium sativum. The sequence goes on along the minus strand of CM060912.1, from coordinate 873,621,455 downwards.
TATGGTAGCTCACATCATAAATTATTTGCAAACCCGATGGATGAATGTATATTGATTGCATGTGATTGCAATGTATGCTTCGTGGTAGATGGATGATTTATTTTATAGTTTTGTTATTAATATTATTAAACCGTGAATATAAGCGTTATCAATAGAAACACTTATATTATAATTATTGGTTGATGGATGATAATTGATATGGATGTGTTTTCATTGTTAATACAAAATTTATACCACGAATATGGAAATTGGAAATTTATTGAATTTTAATCTTTTGGATTTTTAAATGAATTTTATATTCATTCAAGTGAAATTTGATATAAAATTGGAAATGAGAATTTTAAACCCAAACTAATTTGAAAATGAAGTGGTTATAATTTCAAACAACTATTAAAATTAAATTGAAATAAATTTGGATTAAAAATAACTTCTTTGAATTCAAATGAGATTTTGAATAGTAATTTCAAAATGTGAAATCAAGTTAAGTATAGAAACGACGTTTTAAACTTGAACGGATTTTCCCATTGTTCTTACTTATTTTTATAATGATTGTTAGAAAAATGTAGATTTTAAAATATTATATTTTGAAAAATATTATTATTTGAATTTTGTAATAATATGGATTATTCAATTTTGATTTAAAATTGAACGAGAGTGGGAAATTGTTTTTATATGAGATTTTAAATGTTTTATAAAATACGTTTAAACGGAAGGAGACAATGCTTTTTGCTAATTCGAATTGAAGGGTAATATCAAATCGGTCTATTTTCGGCTTCATCTACATAATTAGCACATTCGTCATTGTTAGCAGGTCCGTATGAAGGTCATCATCAATATCGTCACTATCATCAATATGGATATCGTCACTACCATCAATATCGATATCATCAATATGATACTCTTTAGGCTTTTCATCTAGGAACTTGCTCGGAAATACCGTAATGAAAGGAACATAGGAGTTTGACGCTAGGTTTTTTTACCAAACAGGATCGTCCAGTTCCTATAGAACCCATCACTAAAATATCTCTAGAAGGGGATAGGGCTAAGCGGAGCGAAAAGGGTTTTTGAAACGACCCAAACTTCCCCGGTAAGGAAAGCCCGGATTGAATTGAGAACAAGCCACATCGGGATGCAAACAGAAGAACATTTCATTGCTTATTACAACAATTCCATCAGATTACAAGAATATTACAGAGTATAAATAAATATTACACAGAAAATATCAGAGATTTAAGTTACATTTAAATACATCGCAGCGGAAAATAATACAAAACACAACTAGAAGTAATACACAGATACTGAGCTTTCCGAGTATCGTTCCAGCTGTAAATCAGGATCCTGTGAATATAAATCAGCTAAACCAAAACTACTAGCTGCCAGTGTCAAAATAAGGACACCTAGAGTTTAGGTTAAAACAATAAACTCCAGGTCAGTCATGTGACTTGTGTGAGAGATAAAACAGTTATTAATCTTAATTTTAAAATTAGGTAAATCAAGGGACCACGCCGAATAACACGGAACGGGTTTCCTCCCAAGAATACCAGTGCATAAAACAACAGCGCAATGATAAATAAAGAACAGTGAACCTATTATAAGTCCCAGGTCCCATCACACAATGCAACGCAAGTCGGAGGATAGGGTTTTTACCTTATAATAACCAAAAAATGCTTGATACGCTAAAAACAAATCATTCGATACTATTATAAGTGCATAGTTTATAAAACAATTTCAATCATAAGTATCAATCATAGATGCCATAAGTGCCCCCATACCACTATATCGCCATACTTGGCTCTACAAATAAAACCGCAAAGTCACGTATTGGAAATTGGATTTCCATCTATGAACCGAGGCCAGGGATCGTCCTCTACCAAATTCGAGACAATCTAGCCTACCATGTCTCAGGATCAGAGCTCGAGTGACCCTTGGATCGTCAGGGCGGGTCCACCGATGTGGATAAAAATGCCTGAACACCGCGTTCCCCCGCCCTTTGGGGGCGAAAATGAGTCCTATGACTCCATCGGCTCCACATAGTCACCGATATATCCGAGGCCCCTCGCAACAGCAACAACCACACAGTTGAAAATAATATAAATGTCAGGGCTGGTAGGTCACTGACACCATCCTAGCTAGAAGGAAACGCATGCCCTCCCTGAGGTCCTCTCCCGTTTTTGGTTCACAACCGGGGTGTGAGGCTCGTGAATTCATGTTACACAAAGCTATGCCACACAGGCGGTGCTTTGATCATCAACCACAAGACTTTGCTTTTCAAAAGAAGCCTCGATCAATTGCCACTTAGGCATGCCATACAGGCAATTCACTCCATGCGATTGATATCCATTAATGTATAACTCCTGAGCTCGCACGTCTCAGAGAAAGGCGTTAAGCAAGAGAATAAATTCTCCGCTGCCAAACATATATATATTTAATAGAAATCAATCACACAGAATAAAATCCAATGTCAGACACACATTCCATTTACCAGTTCGTTCTGGGACTGAACGAAACCGGAGGAACCTTGTACCTCACATATCCATCGATCTCCAAGTACGTCTGGACGATCACCAACTGATTCCCTCCTCTTGGGTGTACAACCCAATCAAGATCACCAGTAATCACCCAAACGATGTGAAGACCTCCGGTCTTCGACCACTGTCTTCATCCTCGACACCACGTTGAATCAGTTATTCTGAATGGGATAAACACGGTCTTTCTGAATAACTCGCGTATATAATAAACAAGTGTTACACGAACACAACATACGCATCATTCCAATTCATAATATTCTTTTATTCAAATATTCTTATACTTTGGGAAAGGTTCCCATTAATTTTATCAAAGATGAATTCTTTAAATTTATTCTTTAATCTTCTTTTGAATATCAATTCAAACTTATCGGGATTAGCGAACCACACCGAAGTAATGATTTATTTTATTTCCCAATCCCAACCTTTTCATCCCATGAAGTAAAACGGGTCATACTTCATATCAAACACCACGGTGTTATCGGTAAATTCAATTACCATTCCATGTTCAATCTAATTAAAGATTTAACTATCGTTTGGAGCAAAACTGGTGATACTTCATTCTCGATTATTTCAATCTAATTAAAGAATCATCAAAACTCCACTTTGTTTTAATCTTCCCAATAATCACTATCAATGATTATTTAACTCGGGAAATTACATCCTGTCTTTAACTGGGTTAAAGAACCAATGTCATTTAAAACGCGGTTCACGATTAACCCAAAATCACATTCTAATCCAATTCCAATTAAATCCCATTTAATTGGTACACTTCATTAAATCTAAATAAAAAGATTTAATCTTTTTCTCAACTGGGTTTAAGAACAGTGTTAATGAAGACACCATTCAGGACAAACCCAAATCCCATTTGATATTAAATACAAGGCTCTGGATAGAAAATATATCGGCTTATAATCAATATCAAATTCTACGACCAACAAATATCGTATTGGAAATAAAGATATAAATATATCTTTCAAATTTCCATAACAATATCTGCATAATCACGAAATCCAACATCGAAATATTCCAAAGACAATTTCAATTCAAATCCACTTCCACTTTATATATTGGAAATTCTGCTAATTTTCAAAACCAGTTCAAATCCACTTTATTTATTTTTAAAAATAAATGGGATTATAATTCTAGTTCAAAACTAGTTCATTTCGATAGAAAACCTATTTTTATCTTTTCAAATTTGGAATTTTTCATCCCAATTCTTCACAAATCATTTCTTATGATTTTACACAAACTATTACTATTTTTAATAATTTTATCAAGGCCCGTGCAGTCGATTTCCACCAACGGCCATCAAACTGCACTTACAGCGACCTTTTCCAAATTTGATTTGGACATAACTCCAAATCCTACCATTAGATTTCGAATCTCTAATATTTGTTAGAAAGCTCTTTTCGATACGAACCCGACGGTTCCGATTTTAGGAGAATCCGACAATCGGATCTCCTGTAATATCTACTTGAAGTCAATGGTCGAAATTCATGAACAATCGCGGCGCGTTCTATTCAGGCCTTTATATATATATATTATATATATATAATATATTATATATATTTCGTCGATTTTCTTTCAAAATGTATTTTATAAATCTTTTTAAATTCGTTTTCGAAACGATTTCAACTTCATATTCAATTTCGAATCAAAATTGAATATTCCACATCATCGATATACAAATGATAATATTTTCAAAACGTTATATTTTGAAGTCAATTTCTTTTCTATATTCACTATAAAAATGAATAAAATCGATATAAATATCGTTCACATCAAAATGGCGTCAATCTAATCAAAACAGCTTTTATTCAACACATGAATGTTTATTCTATTCAACACATGAATATTTATTCTATTCAACACATGAATATTTATTCTATTCAACTCATGAATTTATTTCTATTCAACACATGAATTTATTTTCTATTCAACGCATGAATTTTCTTTCTATTCAACACTTGAATTTATATTCTATTCAACACATGAAATTTATATTCTATTCAACACATGAAATTTATTTTCTATTCAACACATGAAATTTTATTCTATTCAACACATGAATTTATTTTCTATTCAACACATGAATTTATTTTTATAATATTCCTTATTTTCCAAATTGGAATGAGGCCCAATCAATTACCATATAATATTATTTATATGGATTCTACACAACACATGTATATAATAGCAACGATAAATCATCAACCATCATCCAGAGTGCACCACATAACTGCATAAGCATTAAATATAAATATCAAACCCTTACACAGTCTATCAACCCATCGATTGACATACAACAAAACAATCGGGATTAGTGTACGTCAAATATCATCCCAATACCCATGTGGGGTTTCAAACCAACAAACGCAGATTTTATTTGTGCAGTTGGGCGTTGTGTAAAATTTATCATCCCAATCAATATAAGTCAAATCAGTGTATGTAAACAAATCGTTCGATTTGTTTATTAGTATTTATTTTATATACACGTTGAAAATCATATTTTTAACTATAAAATATTTCCACTATAAAATATTTTATTTCATTCCACATCACACAATCAAATTTCACACCACAACAATCAAACAAATAAGCCATCCATGGTCTGTGGACGACTGGTGTTGGGTGCTACTAAGCACCATCTGCATCCTAGTATATATTTCAAACTAGAAATAAAAATAAAAGTGAGGAGTTCTCACCTTGGGGATCCACTCCATCAGTCTTCCTTTCCGAACGGTTTGAATTTGTTCGAAATTCCAACACATCCTTTTACCGGTGTTCATATATAAAAATCACATTTTTATTAACGCTACATGTACATAAAAATTATATTTTTATCTTCACTTCATATATATAAAAATCGAATTTTTATCTTCACTTCATATCTTTATCATGTTAAAAAATCTCGTCTTTACGATGTTAAAAATCTCGCCTTTACAATGTTAAAAATCTCGCCTTTACAATGTTAAAAATCTTGCCTTTACAATGTTAACAATCTCATCTTTTCAATGTTAAAAATCTCGTCTTCACAATGTTAAAAATCTTAACCTTTCATTTATAAAAATCTGAAAATTCTTTTATATAAAAAAAAACTAAAAATTCTTTTATATAAAAAAAATCTGAAAATTCTTTTATAAGTAAACTGAAAATTAAAATTAATGTAAGCAAATAAAATAATAAAAGAAAAGACTCACAATTTTTCCAGGGGATCAAGAGGAGCAGGCGGACGTCGGATGGGGCTAAGGTGGCTCGAAGTCGCGGTGGGGGGGGGGGGGGTCTGCTAAGGGGCTGTGGGCGGCGGTTGGTTTCAAATCAATTTGGGGGTTTGTGGGTTCTTGGGTTACAGCGGTTGATCTTCGAGATGGGTTTGGCGTTCGCCGGTCGTGGTGACGGAGGTAGGGGTGGTAGCGGTGGGGCGTCGGGCCTGGGAAGCGACGATGAAGATCGATTGTTTTTTTTTCTTTTTCCTTCTTCGTTTCGATTTGGGGATACTGACGTGAGTGGGGGGGGGGGGGGGGCGTTGACTAAGGGAGATGATGAGGGAATTTATATTTTATTATATTATTTTATCCAAAAAGTAAGTTTTCCATTCGATCTCTAAATCGAACCTACCGACTGTCGTCCCTAGCTATTTACCCCCATTCTGAACGCAATGGGATCTGTTTCGTAACTCAATTCGGCTGTTATGATCAGTTTTTGCTGAAATTAAATATAAATCAATATATATATATATATATAATTTTAAAGTACATTTCAATTTACCGGGGCCACATACGGACTCTAAAAATTCCCGAAAAATATTTCTAGCTTCGTATTGACGATACGGTTCTAAAAACTAATTTGGTCAAATTCTGAGGCCGTTTGAAAAATGACCATTTTCTGGTCGATCGAAATTGAATAAAACTATTAAAACACGTTTTCATGCGCCACGCTCATATATTGATTCAGAAAATTACGAATTTTGGAACCTAGCAATAACTTGACATCCCGGATCCAACAAAAGTGGTTTCGTCGAAAACTGAGGTCATTTGCAAAATTCCCATATTCAAGGGCCAGAATTCCATAGCGACTATTCTGAATTTTCAACTAGGCATAACTTTTTATCCCCGCTATGAAATTTCAATTTTTCGGATTCGTTGGAATGATATTCTCAAATAGATTCAAATATTTTTGGTTTCACTAAAATCTGGTTTATTTTGAATCCTATACATTCATTTGAACTTCCAAATCGAATTTTCGAACTACCACGCCATTTTCAATTCCTTTTATAATTAAAAATAAATATTTATATTCTAACGTCGATTCAAATAAATATATACGTTCTAATTCTATTCAAAATAAATTTCTTGCCGTTATTATTTAAAATAATTCATTTTAAATATTCAAAATTCACTAAAATTGCCAAAATAAAAAATTTATTTTGGCTCGGATTTCCGGGTTATTACAATCTCCCCCACGTTAAACTTTTCGTCCTCGAAAAGGAACGAAGCCAAAAGTTGTTTTACAAACCAACTCAACTTCCATTATTTCCTTTACGGCTTAAGTTCTTCAACTTTTCAGTTTCTAAGAACTTTTCAAATTTTTCAAAAATTTGGCTAACACCCTAAATTTCCGAAAAATTTCGCCATAACCTCCCCTGCACTGGGAGCTTCGGGATTTTTCAAATAGCCCCCCATGGCCCTCAACAATCCAAAAAGAAAAAGAAACAGCCAAGCGGCTAGCCAATTGGTTCATAAAATCACCAAAAACCCAAGAAATACAATAAACATGTACCTATTTGTCGAGCAAACAATTTTATTCCTCTTCTCTAGCCTCCTTGCTGTGACCTGTTCAATGTAAGTACATGTATATGCATGCAATTGCGACTAATTTTCAATACAATTCACTATTTGATTCAATTTGGGTAAATGGTTCTACATTCAATTAATCAAACAATAATCAGACAATACAACCAGCAATCAATTAGTTGATTATCATTTCAAACACATAACTTTAATACATAGTCAAAAATCACATTTTTGGTGCCAAATCACAACAATAAGCCCTATCTAGTTTTGGTTCTCACACCAGTCTATGGAAATATATAAAAATCACACTTTTGGCACTCGAATATAAATACTGATGATGCGGCCGCATCACCAGAATTATCCCCGGGCGACTAGAGTTTGACTCTATATCCATCCAGTATATCGTAGGCTTTCAATACAGGTGGATCAGACGTATATTAAAATCTCTATATACCTGATAGTACAAATCAATATAAAAATAATGTTCAAATACGAATAATTGATTTAAATTTTCAAAACAAAAGTTGTTTTCAATTTAAAAATATACTCTTCACACTCGTTCTAGGATACTACTGGTCCCATCTCTAACAAGTCATTCTCATTGGATATTACTAATCCAATATCTGATGAATCCTTTCGTTTGGTTCTAACGTGTTTTGTTCTCCGAGCTCTGTAAACCAAAGCTCTGATACCATGATGAAACGACCCGAACTTCCCCGGTATGGAAAGCTCGGATTGAATTGAGAACAAGCCACATCGGAATGCAAACAGAAGAACATTTCATTGCTTATTACAAGAATTCCATCAGATTACAAGAATAATATAGAGCATGAATAAATATTACACAGAAAATATCAGAGATTTAAATTAAATTTAAATACATCGCAGCGGAAAATAATACAAAACACAACTAGAAGTAATACACGAATACAGAGCTTTCCGAGTATCGTTCCAGCTGTAAATCAGGATCCTGTGAATATAAATCTGCAAACCAAAACTACTAGTTGCCCGTGTCAAAATAAGGGAACCCAGAGTTTATGTTAAAACAACAAACTCCAGGTTAGTCATGTGACTGGTGTGAGAACTAAAACAGTTATTAATCCTTATTTTAAAGTTAGGTAAATCAAGGGACCACGCCGTATAACATGGAACGGGTTTCCTCCCAAGAAAACCAGTGCATAAAACAACAACGCAATGCTAAATAAAGAACAATGAAGCTATTATAAGACCCGGGTCCCATCACACAATGCAACGCAAGTCGAAGGATAGGGTTTTTACCTTATAATAACCAAAGAATGCTTGATACACTAAAAACAAATCATTTGATACTATTATAAGTGCCTAGTGTATAAAACAGTTTTAATCATAAGTATCAATCATAGACGGAATAAGTGCCCCATACCACTATGTCGCCATACTAGGCTACACAAATAAAACTGCAAAGTTACGTATTGGAAACTAGATTTCCATCTATGAACCGAGGCCAGGGATCGTCCTCCACCGAATTATAGACAATCTAGCCTACCATGTCTCAGGATCAGAGCTCGAGTGACCCTTGAATCGTCAGGGCCGGTCCACCGATGTGGACTAAAATGCATGAAAACTGTGTTCCCCCGCCCGTTAGGGGGCGAAAATGAGTCCTATGACTCCATCGGCTCCACATAGTCACCGAAATATCCGAGGCGTCTCGCAACAACAACAACCACACATGTGAAAATAATATAAATGTCAGGGCTAGTAGGTCACTGACACCACCCTAGCTAGAAGGAAACGCATGCCCTCCCTTAGGTCCTCTCCCGTTTCTGGTTCACAACCAGGGTGTGAGGCTCGCAAATTCACGTTACACAAAGCTATGCCACACAGGCGGTGCTTTGATCATCAACCACAAGACTTTGCTTTTCAACAGAAGCCCCTATCAATTGCCACATAGGCATGCCACAAAGGAAATTCACTCTATGCGATTGATATCCATCAATATATAACCCCTGAGCTGGTACGTCCCAGAGAAGGGCGTTAAGCAAGAGAATAAATTCTCCGCCGCCAAACAGATATATATTTAATAGAAATAAATCACCCATAATAGAATCCAATGTCAGACACACAGTCCATTTACCGGTTCGTTCTGGGTCTGAACGAAACCGGAGGCACCTTGTACCTCGTATATCCATCGATCTCCAAGTACGTCTGGACGATCACCAACTGATTCCCTCCTATTGGGTGTACAGTCCAATCAAGATCACCAGTAATCACCCAAACGATGTGAAGACCTCTAGTCTTCGACTACCGTCTTCATCCTCGACACCACGTTGAATCAGTTATTCAGAATGGGATAAACCCGATCTTTCTGAATAACTCGCATATATAATAAACAAGTGTTACACAAACACAACATACGCCTCATTCCAATTTAGAATATTCTTTTATTCAAATATTCTTATACCTTGGGAAAGGTTCCCATTAATTTTATCAAAGATAAATTCTTTAAATTTATTCTTTAATCTTCTTTTGAATATCAATTCAAACTAGTCGGGATTAGCGAACCACACCGAAGTAATCATTTATTTTATTTCCCAATGCCAACATATTCATCCCATGAAGTAAAATTGGTCATACTTCATATCTAACACCACGGTGTTATCGGTAAATTCAATTACCATTCCACATTCAATATAATTAAAGATTTAATTATCGTTTGGAGCAAAACTGGTGATACTTCATTCTCGATTATTTCAATCTAATTAAAGATTCATTAAAACTCCACTTAGTTTTAATCTTCCCAATAATCACTATCAATGATTATTTAACTTAGGAAATTACATCCTGTCTTTAACTGGGTTAAAGAACCAATTTCATTTAAAACACGGTTCATGATAAACCCAAAATCACATTCTAATCCAATTCCAATTAAATCCAATTTAATTGGTACACTTCATTAAATCTAAATAAAAAGATTTAATATTTTTCTCAACTGGGTTTAAGAACGGTGTTAATGAAGACACCATTCACGACAAACCCAAATCCCATTTGATATTAAATACATGGCTCTGAATAGAAAATATATCCGCTTATATTAAATATCAAATTCTACGACCAACAAATATCGTATTGGAAATAACGATATAAATATATCTTTCAAATTTCCATAACAATATCTGCATAATCACGAAATCCAACATCGAAATATTCCCAAGACAATTTCAATTCAAATCCACTTCCACTTTATATATTGGAAATTCTGGTTATTTTCAAAACCATTTCAAATCCACTTTATTTATTTTTAAAAATAAATGGGATTATAATTCTAGTTCAAAACTAGTTCATTTCGATAAAAAAAACCTATTTTTATCTTTTCAAATTTGGAATTTTTCATCCCAATTCTTCACAAATCATTTCTTATGATTTTACACAAATTACTACTATTTTTAATAATTTTATCAAGGCCCGTGCAGTCGATTTCCACCAACGGCCATCGAACTGCACTTACAGCGACGTTTTCCAAATTTGATTTGGACATAATTCCAAATCCAGTCATTAGATTTCAAATCTCTAATATTCATTGGAAAGCTCTTTTCGATACGAACCCGACGGTTCCGGTTTTAGGAGAATTTGACGGTCTGATCTCCCGTAATATCCATTCGAAGTCAATGGTCGAAATTCAAGAACTATCGCGGTGCGGCGCGTTCTATTCAGGCCATTATATATACATAATATATATATTATATATATTTTGTCGATTTCCTTCCAAAACGTGTTTTATAAATCGTTTTAAATTCGTTTTCGAAACGATTTCAACTTCGTATTCAATTTTGAATCAAAATTGAATATTCCACATCATCGATATACAAATGAAAATATTTTCAAAACGTTATATTTTGAAATCACTTCCTTTTCTATATTCATTATAAAAATGAATAAAATCGATATAAATATCGTTCACGTCAAAAAGGCGTCAATCTAATCAACACGGCTTTTATTCAACACATGAATGTTTATTCTATTCAACACATGATTATTTATTATATTCAACACATGAATATTTATTCTATTCAACACATGAATTTATTTCTATTCAACACATGAATTTATTTTCTATTCAACGCATGAATTTTCTTTTTATTCAACACTTGAATTTATATTCTATTCAACACATGAAATTTATATTCTATTCAACACATGAAATTTATTTTCAGTTCAACACATGAATTTATTTTCAATTCAAAACATGAATTTATTTTTATAATATTCCTTATTTTCCAAATTGGAATGAGGCCCAATCAATTACCATATAATATTATTATACGGATTCTATATGTATATAATAGCAATGATAAATTATCAACCATCATCCAGATTGCACCGCACAACTGCATAAGCATTAAATATAAATAATTAATGCTTACACAATCTGTCAACCCATCGATTGGCATACAACTAAACACTCGAGATTAGTGTACGTCAAATATCATCCCAATACCCGTGTGGTGTTTCAAACCAACAAACACAGATTTTATTTGTGTAGTTGAGCGATGTGTAAAATTTACCATCCCAATCAATATCTGTCAAATCAGTGTATATAAACAAATCATCCGATTTGTTTATTACTATTTATTTTATATACTTGTTAAAAATCATATTTTCCACTATAAAATATTTTATTTCATTCCATATATCACAATCAAATTTCACAAAATAGCAATCAAACAAACAAGTCATCCATGGTCTGTGGATGACGGGTGTCGGGTGCTACTTAGCACCGTCTGTATCCTAGTATATATATTTCAAACTAGAAATAAAAATAAAAGTGAGGAGTTCTCACCTTGGGGATCCACTCCATCAGTCTTTCTTTCTGAACGGTTTGAATTTGTTTGAAATTCCAACACATCCTTTTCACGTTGTTCATATATAAAAATCACATTTTTATTAATGCTACATGTACATAAAAATTATATTTTTATCTTCACTTCATATATATAAAAATCGAATTTTTATCTTCACTTCATATCTTTTTTATGTTAAAAAATCTCGTCTTTACGATGTTAAAAATCTCGCCTTTACAATGTTAAAAATCTCGCCTTTACAATGTTAAAAATCTAGCCTTTACAATGTTAAAAATCTCATCTTTACAATGTTAAAAATCTTAACCTTTCATTTATAAAAATCTGAAATTTCTTTTATATAAAAAAAACTGAAAATTCTTTTATATAAAAAAAAACTGAAAATTCTTTTATAAGTAAACTGAAAATTAAAATTAATGTAAGCAAATAAAATAATAAAAGAAAGGACTCACAGTTTTTCTAGGGGATCGAGAGGAGCAGGCGGACGTCGGATGGGGCTGAGGTGGCTTGAAGTCGCGGTGGGGGGGGGGGGGAGGGGGGTCTGCGAGGGGGCTGTGGGCGGCGGTCGATTTCAAATCGATTTGGGGGTTTGTGGGTTCTTGGGGTATGGCGGTTGATCTTCGAAATGGGGGTTGGGGTTCGCCGATCGCAGTGACGGAGGTTGGGGTGGTAGCGGTGGGCCTTTGCGCCTGGGAAGCGACGATGGAGATCGATTCGTTTTTTTTCTTTTTCCTTCTTCGTTTCAATTTGGAGATACTGACGTGGAGTGGGGGGGCGGGGGCGTTGACTAAGGGAGATGATGAGGGAATTTATATTTATTATATTATTTTATCCAAAAAGTAAGTTTTCCATTCGATCTCTAAATCGAACCCACCGACTGTCGTCCCTAGCTATTTACCCCCATTCCAAACATAATGGGATAGGTTTCATAACTCAATTCGGCGGTTACGATCAGTTTTCGCTGAAATTAAATATAAATTAATATATATATATATATATATATATATATATAATTTTAAAGTGCATTTCAATTTACCCGGGCCCCAAACGGACTCTAAAAATTCCCAAAAAATATTTTCTAGCTTCGTATTGACGATACGGTTCTAACAAAACTAATTGCATCAAATTATGAGACCGTTAGAAAAATGACCATTTTCTGGTCGATCGAAATTGAATAAAACTATTAAAACACGTTTTCCTGCGCCACACTCATATATTGATTCAGAAAATTACGAATTTTGGAATCTAGCAATAACTTGACATCCTTGATCCAACAAAAGTGGTTTCGTCGAAAACCGAGGTCGTTTGCAAAATTCCCATTTTTAAGGGCCAGAATTCCATAGCGACTATTCTGAATTTTCAACTGGGCATAACTTTTTATCCCCGCTATGAAATTTCAATTTTCGGATTCGTTGGAAAGATATTCTCAAATAGATTCAAATATTTTTGGTTTCACTAAAATCCGGTTTATTTTGAATCCTATACATTCATTTGAACTTCCAAATCGAATTTTCGAACTACCACGCCATTTTCAATTCCTTTTATAATTAAAAATAAATATTTATATTCTAAATTCAATTCAAATAAATATATACTTTCCAATTCTATTCAAAATAAATTTCTCGCCGTTATTATTTAAAATAATTCATTTTAAATATTCAAAATTCGTTAAAATTGCCAAAATAAAATTTTAAATTGGCTCGGATTTCTGGGTTATTACAGTTTTCCACAAGATGAGAAATGAAAACTATTAGCCTAATGAAATTTATTATATATAATAAATTGGTTTGAATAGGACGAGTCGCGCAGCGGCCGTTCGCGAATTTCAACCATTAACTTCAAACAGATGCATTGGGAGATCCGACCGTCAGATTCTCTTAAAACCAAAACCGTTGGGTTCACATTGAAAAGATCTTTCAAATGATAACAAGATTTTCAAAATCTAATGTTTAAATTTTTAGGAATGTTGAATTCAAGTTTGAATAAAAATAGCGCTAATGTGGCTAAATGATCTGAAACATCATATAACTGAAAGGGTCTATTTTTAAATGATTAAAAATAGGGAAAAATTATGTTAAATCATAATAAATGATTTAGAAAGATTTTGGATGCAATATTCCATGTTTTGAAAGATAAATGATATTTTTATTTGAAAGAGTTGTTGAACAACAAGAATAAAGTATCCAATGTTTTTAAAATAACGAATTGAATTGAAAATTGTTTTGATATAACCAGAGCGTTCCAATACATAAATTGGATTGGATTTGAATGGAAATTATCTTCGGATATTTTGGTAATTGGATTCCATGATCATACAAATATTGTTGAGGAATTTGGAAGATATAGATATCATTATTCCCAATACGATTTCTGTTGGTTTCAGAATTTGATGTTGAATATAAGTCAATATGATTTCTATTTACAGCCTTGTATTTAATATCAGATTGGATTTTGATTTTGTCATGAATAGTGTCTTTATAAACACTGTTCTTAAACCCAAATGGAATAGAATAAATCTTTTCATTAAGATTTAGTGAAGTTTTCCCATTTAATAAATTTAATTGGAATTGAAGTTGATTTGGGTTTATTGTGAACAATTTTTTAAATAACATTTGTTCTTTAACCCAATTAACAGTAAAGTTATGGTTTGGAATTTATAAATCTTTCAACTAAGATTTAATGGAATCCAAAGTAAAGTTTTCCAATTTAATAAAATAAATTGGGATTGAGTGGAATTCGATTTAGTGATAATCGAAATGAACCTCCATGGATGAAGACCTGTACTATTTGAGGAATTTAAAAGGACTCTGTCGTTATTCCACTTATAGTATTTGTATTATATGGAAATTTGAATCGATTATATATTATTATGATTTCTGTGAAGATTCCATATTAAATTGAAGTTGATTTGGGTTTATTATGAACAATGTTTAAATGATAGTTTTTCTTTAACCTAGTTAAAGACATGATTAACTTCCTAAAGTTAAGTAATCATTAAGTAATGATTTTTGAGATTAAAACTAAGTTGGAGTTTTAATGAATCATTAATGAGATTGAATTTTGAAAGGGGTGATTAAATTTACTAAACATGAGAAGTGTTCGAGAATGGAGTACCACCAGTTTTACTCCATGCAATAGTTAAATTTTTAGTTAGATTTGAAACAATAAATGGTAATTAAATTTACCGATAACATGATGGGTGTTAATATGGACTACTACCAGTTTTGCTCCATGGTATGAATAGGTTAGGATTAGGATAATAAAATGAATGATTACTTCGATAAGGCTCGTTAATCCAGACTAGTTTGATAAACCTTAATTTGGTTTAAGATCGTGAAATGATAATATAAAATCTTTTGCAATGGTGTCTGAAAGAATGATTTAAACAAGAAGTTTAAACGAAGTAAATATTTGATGAGATTTATGGGAATAATTCCCAATGTAAAGAATATTCTAAATTGGAATGAAATGTATGATATGTTTATATAACACTTGATTTGAAAGATACGACACTTATTCGGAAAGACCAGGTTTAACCCATTCCGAATAACTGATGCGGCGATTAAAAGTCGAAGATATTGAAGACGGTTGTTGAAGACCAGAGATCTTCACATCGTTTGGATTATTGTTGATGTCTCGATTGGGTGTACGACCCAAGATGAGGTTATAAGTGGTGTTCGTACAAAAGTACTTGGAGATCGACCCGATATGCGAGGGCCTCTCTTCTGTATTGGATATATGGGATGAGGAATAAAGTGCCTTCGGTTTCGTTTAGACCCAAAACAAACTTGTAAATGGATGTGTGTCTGACATCGATTCTGTAACACCCCGAAATTTTCTATTAACTATAAATTAACAAATTAAAGTATAATTAATTCTAAATGAAAGAATTAAGGGAAAGGGTTACGCTGTTGCGTTCGTCTCGGAATTTTGCTTAAGACAGAGTCTGAGTTTGCGTAAATCGGACTTTGTATGAAGGAGTTATGACCTGCGGAAGTTTCAGAATTCAATTCAAAATTCAAACGGTCCAAATTCTGTTCGAAATTCGAAAAA
Organism: Allium sativum; assembly: GCA_030737875.1. Classification (NCBI taxonomy): domain Eukaryota; kingdom Viridiplantae; phylum Streptophyta; class Magnoliopsida; order Asparagales; family Amaryllidaceae; genus Allium; species Allium sativum. The sequence goes on along the minus strand of CM060912.1, from coordinate 873,605,246 downwards.
CAGACCCAAATTGGGCTGGGCGGGAAAATTCCCGCCCAGGCACCAGGTCGACCAGGGGGTCGACCTGGGTGACCAGGTCAACCATAGTGTCGACCTGCCCAGTCGACCTGGTTTGGCCCTGGCTGGTGTGAAGACCCAAACCCCCGTACTACGGTGGCAAGGGTAATATTTGGAATATAACACATAAACAGATAATAGTAGAACAGAATTAAATAAATACACCAGATAATGTACAATAGAATACAGTGGATAAACGTAATCATCAAAGTTACACAGTATACAGGATCATACTTAGTACAAATACAGTTCAGCTATACATAAATGTCTACAGAGGAAAACAAACATAATATTAAAATAGGAGCTGAACAGCATAAAAAGAGATAAATGATAGAATCCATCCTCAACTCCACCTATCCAGAAAGAGCCTGCTAACCTGAACACAAGGCCGCCCGTGTAGAAAAAGGGGCACCCGAGTTTGCAAGTGAAACAAACTACGAGTCAGTCATTGGACTGGGATGAGAAATCTACTTAACACATTTTAATAACATGGCTAATCACAGGACCACGCCACTTTCGTGGAACGGGTTTACTCCATCGGATTGCTAGTGCTTTAAAACAAGTAAATCTTTTAAACATCACAATACTTTTTATAAAAATGAAGCCATTATAAGACTCAGTTCCCATCACACAATGCAACGCAAACCGGAGGATAAAGTTTTTACCTTATAATGGCCAAAATATGCTTGATATGAATAAAACAAAAGCATTTGGTATTATTACTAGTGTTCATATATTTCAAAAACAATTTCAAATCGTCAGTATTAATCATAGACGGCATTAATGCCCTATACCACTATGTCGCCATATATAGGTATACACTCAAAACCGCACATATCGTATTTGGAAATTGGATTTCCGTCATGAACCAAGGCAAAAGATAGTCCTTACCAACTTCGAGACGCTCTAGCCCGCCCTTAGGCAAGTACTCAGTCAAGCCTTTGGATCGTCAGGACCGATCCACCGATGTGGAATAAAATTCATGAAAACTACGTTTCCCCGACCTTTGGCGCGTGAGTGAGCCAACGAATGACTCCATCGGTCCCGAATCGACCTATATATCCGAGGCGCCTCGCAACAGCAATAACCACATAGGTGAAAATAATATAAATGTCAGCCAGTTTAAGCACTGACACCACCTCTAGCTAGAAGGAAACGCATGCCCTCCCTGAGGTCCTCTCCCATTTCTGGTTCATACCGGGGTGTGAGGCTCGCGAATTCATGTTATACAAAAAGCTATGCCACATAGGTGGTGCTTTGATCATCTACCACAAGACTTTGCTTTTCAACAGAAGCCTTGATCACTACATCTTAGCATGCCACACAGGCAATTCACACCATGCAACTGATGGCTATCAATCACACAGGACAAATTCCAATGTCAAACACACAGTCAAGTCCATTCTGGGTCTAAACGAAACCAGAGGCACTATGTACCTCGCATACGCATCGATCTCCACGTACGTCTGGACGATCACCACTCATTATCCATACTTCGGGATGCCTCCTAATCAGGACACCAGTTATCATCCAACCGAGGTGAAGATCTCCGGTCTTCAATCCCCGTCTTCATCTTTGATTTCTTATCGCCGATTCAGTTATTCAGAATGGGATAAACCTGGTCTTTCTGAGCAACCCGCGTATATAATAAACAAGTGATACACAAACACAACATACGCCTTATTCCAATTCATTAGTCACTAACCGTAAATCAGTAAGAGAACGATTTCCCAAATACTAACCCCGAAGACCGAAACCAACATCAGATCAAAACCCAAGAAACCATTCGACTTAGCTAACCTTCAGTTAGTTTCTAAATTTCACATTCCATATCGTTTATAATATTTTATAACGATTTATCACTATTTTTATTTATTTAAAAATAGCCAATTTCATTCAAATGACGCTTCGGACCATAACGCGACCGTGGCGCTGTTTTTCTTCAGATTTGATTTACACATATCTTAAAATCTAACCGTTGGATCATCACAAATTTTATATCATTAGAAAGATCTTTTCAAAACGAATCCAACGGTTCCAGTTTTGGGAAAATCCGACGGTCGGATCTCCCGGTACACTCGTTTGAAGTTTCGATTTCAAAATACGAACTGCAGCTTCGTTATTCGATTTAATTTATTTATATTAATATACATATATATATATATATATATATATATATATATATATGTATGTATATATATATAATCGATTCTGGCGCTGTTTTTCTTCAATTTTGAATTAAACATTCCAGACAATCCAACCGTTGGATCTTTACAAAGTTTGTGTTGTTGGAAAGACATTTCCAAAGCGAAGCCAACGGTTTCGGTTTCGGGAAAATCCGATGGTCGGATCTCCCGCACTAATCGTTTGAAATCACGGTTTCAAAACACGAACTGAAGCTTCGTTATTCAATTTATTTAAATTACATTCATATATATATATATATATATAATCTATTCTTCGACTCGAAAACGATATTCTTTTCATACATTTGATAAAAACGATATTTTTATCCAAAAGACATTTATTTCGACACTTCACTAATTTTAACAATTCATGTATATAATAAAAATGTGATTTTTAATGTAAAACAATTCATTTTAAAACACGACTATTTTATATAGTTCATATAGATGATAAAAATATGATTTTTATTATAAAACAATTGATTTCTAACACGAATACCATTCAACACATGAATTTCTATTCAACGCATGAATGTTATCTATAGTTCGCATATATAAAATAAAAATGCGATTTTTATTGTTAAAGCAATTTATTAAAACACGAATACCATTCAACACATGAATTTCTATTCAACGAATGAATTTCTATTCAACACATGAAGGTTTTCTATAGTTTGTATATATAATAAAAATGTGATTTTTATTGTTAAAGCAATTTATTTAAAACATGAATACCATTCAACACATGAATTTCTATTCAACGAATTAATTTCTATTCAACACATGAAGGATTTCTATAGTTCGTATATATAATAAAAATGTGATTTTTTATTGTTTAAGCAATTTATTTAAAACACGAATACCATTCAACACATGAATTTCTATTCAACACATGAATGCAGTTTCAACACATGAAAATAATTCTAACACGTGAATATTATTCAAAATTTCGGCAGCGTAACGGCAGGGTAGTTAAAACCGGGGCCGTCCCTAGTACGGCTCCTCGCCCTATCTTAAAGCCTCGCAGCTTTTGACAATGGGGATTTCACGCATCTAGTTCGCACGCAGGCGGCATGTATATTTTTTTCTTCTCCACAAATTAATCCTATGTAGTTTTAACCAAATAATTCTCAACCACAAACGGGTGTTTTTCAACGACAATCAATCAATTTCAACCACAAACAATTCTAATCAACCATTCGCTATCAACTAATTTTCAATCCAATCCCAATCAATAAATACCGTCCATGGTTTGTGGATAAGGGGCGTGTATATATATATATATATATATATATATATATATATATATATATATATATATATATATATAAGTATATTTCACTTCTATTCAACACATATATAATTTTTACAACACATATATAACTTATATATTCGAACATACAACTTATACAACGCTTATACATGAGGTGTAGAACGCTTATATAACTCATACATCGACTATATAATTTATACATCGACGTTTTCCATATCGTTTATAACTTAGAAATCTCACATTGGGTTCCCCTCCACCAAAAATAGCAGAAGGCTCAGAAAAATATCGGGTCTCTTCTAAAATGTGGAAGACGTCCGCACGAGTCCACTGTCTCTTGTTTCACTGAATTTCGTCAGGAAACGAAAAAGATATAATTTTTACAGTGAAATCAAAAACCGTAGAAGTGCTATAATATAGTTTAGAATTAAATCATCCATACCTCAGCTGAAGGGTTCGAAACTAGGTTTCGATTTTTCTTCGAATCCGTGTAGCTATTCGTCGATCGGCCTTTGCAGCGTCGAAGGGGAAGGAGCGACGCACCTAGGCGCGGTGGTGGGCCCAGCTCGGTGGTCTGATGTGGCCACGGCGGCGGTTGAAAGCCACCAACTTCCTGAGCTCAATTCGAGCTCTACAGGTCATGAAAAAAATCAAACTTCATATGGATTTGAAGATCTCGAGGAGCTCTACAAAATCTTCAACTGGAGTGGGGACTAATTCTTCGTGGTTTGGTCGAAAAGTGGATGGGAAGTTTTGAAGTGTTTCCGTCATCTATCGGGGGGGGGGGGGGGGAGAAAGCGGGGAGAGAGAATTGTGATGTGGCCCAATAGGATTTTTTTAATATTTATAAATTTTAAAAATCCAAAAATACCCCTTATCTCATACGAACTCCAATCCAAACCCAACGACTGTCGTCCCTAGCTAAATTCCCCCATTCCGAACATAATGGGATATGTTTATTAGGCCCATTCGAATGTTTCAGTCAGTTTTCCTTCAAATTAAAATATAAAACATTCGATATTTAATTTGAACGTACATTTCAATTTGCCGGGGCCACATACTGATTCTAAAAATTCCCGAAAAATAAATCTAGCTATGTTTTGACGATACGATCCCAACAAAACTAGTTTTGCCAAATTCTGAGGTCGTTTGAAAAATGGCCCTTTTCTGGTCGATCCAATTTAATAGAAATCTACCAAACACATTTTTCTTTGCCACGCTCACATACTAGCTTCAAAAATTATGAAATTTGAAACCTAGCAATAATTTGACATCCCAGATCCAACAAAAGAGGTTTCGTCGAATTCTGAGGTCGTTTGCAAAATGGCCATTTTCACTGGCTATATAAACTCTATAGCGACCTTTCTGAAAATTCATTTAGCCATAACTTTTGCTTCCAGCTATGAAACTTCGATTTTTCAGATTCGTTAGAAAGATATTGACTAACAGATTTAAATATTTTTGGTTTCACTCAAATCCTTTTTTTTGCACCCGGTACAGTCAGTCAAAGTTTGAAATCAAATTTTGAAACTACCGCGCCATTTCAGGCCTTATTTATAATTATAATTAATTATATTTATTTTCAAACATTGGTTCAAACTTACTTTTCGTCATTATTATTTAAAATATTTATTTCAAATATTTAAAATCCACCAAAATAGCCAATTTAAAATTTTCAAACTGGTTCAGATTTTCCGGGTTGTTACAATCTCCCCCACTTAAAACTTTTCGTCCCCGAAAAGGAACAAAGTCGAAAGTGGTTTGATTAATCGACTCTACGTTCAATCTGACTTCCATTCCCCAACTTTTCAGTTTCTGAGAATTTTCAAATTCTTCGAAATTTTGGCTAACACCCTAAATTTTTGAAAAATTTCGCCATAATCTCCTTTGTACGGGGAGGGGTTTGGAAATTTATTGGGCCATATTAGGTACCCAATAAATCCTAATAAGCATGCACATATTTATAGTGATATATTCCAGTGTCCACAGGGGAGTGTGTATAGATCATAACTCCAGAGAATAAATTCTCGTCACCATATAAATGGTTTTTGTGCTTTAATGACCAGAGAGACGTGTTTATTGTCATCTCCAGACCCGTGTGGGGATTTTTATTAATCTAGAAATTTATCGTTACATTTTACATAGTCCATATCAGTCATCAGTTCAACCTATAGTATATATTCATCGCCATACAAGCCTCTCGCTCGTATGGTAAATCTTCAACCTCGTCACACAAGTTCCAAAAGCTTATGTGGTATATGATGAAGTATGCCTATCTTCAAGGATTATGCCATGTAGTGTAGTTCAAAATTAATTGTTACTATCCTATGGCGATATTTATTATTACACACACAACAACCAGCACTCCGCATCCAATGGCATTCACAGGAGTTGATGTAATAATATTTCGCATCCAACTCATTAATGTTTACCTATTTGTCAGGCACACAAATAAATTCTTTAATCAACAGCTAATCCATTTACCTGTTGAAACATATATAATGCACATGTATATATTTCTATCTATTTTTAAATCAGATCAATGTGTGATTTAATCGAATAAATTCTACCATTCATTCTCTTATTGATTAAATTAACTATCGTTCTAATAATTTAATTAATCAAATCTACTATCGCACAACACAAACAACAATAAATTTTATTTTTAACTTTTCAAAATCATACCAATTAATTCAAACACTCTTTTGAAAACATTCAGACTATTTAATTAAAAAATTTACATCAATGCAAAGAAAACAACAGCAAAGTAAAGAACAGAACGAAAATGCAAAGTATGGTAAATGTACCTTGCACCGGAGTCAATCAGAGATATCCACCCTGCACTTAGGATAGGCTTTCTTGATGCTTTCCTCTGTTTCCCAAGTACAATCTCGTGGATCTCCACTCCATTGCACTTTGACTAAGTGAACCTTCTTGTTCCTCAGTTCTTTGGTTTCTTTGCCGATAATCTTTAGCGGCACTCTCCTCATAGCTAATTCTGGAGTAATTTCAATATCCTATTGCGTTGCTTCTTCCACGATCAAGTCTGGATCATGAACGTGTTTTCGAAGTTGAGATATGTGAAATACATCATGCACTCCAGGCAACCAATCGGGTAACTGAATTTTATAAGCGAGAGTCCCAATCCGTTCAAGAATAGGGAATGGTCCAATAAATATGGATGCCAACTTCCCAGTTTTGCCAAATCGAATCACTCCCCTCATCGGAGAAACCCTTAGATACACATAGTCACCAACAGAAAAAGCCAAATCTCTTTTTCTCGAATCATCATAGCTCTTCTGTCGGCTTTGAGCGGCGAGTAATCATTTCTTAATGAAATAGACTTTGTCTGCAGCTTCGTGAATCATATCTGGTCCCAATACAAGCCTATTACCAGGTTCGACCCAACAAGTAGGGGATCGACACGGTCTACCATACAATGCTTCGAATGGTGACATTGTCAGGCTCGCTTGGTAGCTATTGTTATATGAGAACTCAGCTAAATGTAAATGGTCTTCCCATGATCCACCAAAATCAAGAACACAAGCCCGCAATAAATCTTCTAGAATTCGATTCACTCTCTCAGTTTGACCATCTTTCTGAGGATGATAGGCAGTGCTTAAGTTCAGCTTCGTTCCCAGTTCTACTTGAAATGCCTCCCAGAATTTGCCAGTAAATATTGGATCTCTATCACTAACTATACAGATCGGCACTCCATGTCGCCTAACAATTTCCTTGAAATAAATTTGGGCCAGACTCTGAGTAGTTCTGTTTGATCTGACATGTATGAAATGGGCGCTCTTCGTGAAGCGATCTACGATTACCCAAATATTGTCATTTCCTTTCTTGGTTCTAGGCAAACCATCAATGAAGTCCATGGAAATATGTTCCCACTTCCAACCTGGAATGTCCAGCAGTTGCAACAATCCAGCAAGTTTCTGTTGGTCGCTTTTGACTAGTTGGCAAGTAGAACACCTGCTAACATATATTGAAACGTCCCTTTTCATAGCTTTCCACCAGAATGTTCGCTTGAGATCGGTATACATTTTGGTCACACCTGGATGGATACTCAGCTTGGACTTGTGACACTTGTCTAACACTTCCCTTTTTAACTCGGGGATGTCAGGAACACAAATCCTTCCTCTCAATCTAAGAGTCCCATCGTTATCTATTTGAAAACACGAGGGTTTTCCTTTCTAATTCCTTCTGATCATATCCTTTATAAAATTATCATCCTTCTGAAGAATAGATATTTTGTCAATCAAGGAAGTCGTAATAACAAAGCTGGCGATTATTGCATTCTTTCGACTTAGCCCATCGGCCACGACATTGGCTTTCCCTGGAGGGTATAGAATCTCAAAATCGTATGCTGCAAGTAACTCTAGCCAACGTTGCTGCTTCAGATTCAAGTCTTTCCAAGTGAACATATACTTTAGTGATTGATGATCCGTATACAATTCGAACTTCTCACCTAAAAGGTAATGTCTCCAGATTTTCAAAGAAAATACGATAGCCAACAACTCAAGATCATGAGTGACGTAGTTCTTCTCATGTGGCTTCAGCTGACGGCTAGCATAAGCAATAACTTGACCTCTTTATATTAATACTGCACCAAGGCCTTCTCTAGAGGCATATGTCCAGACTTTCAAGTCCCGATTTCCGTCGATAATCGTTAACACTTGAGCCGTTGTTAATCTTAACTTTAGCTCCTAAAAAGCCTCCTCACATTCTGGAGTCCACTTGAATTTTGAGTGCTTCTTTGTAAGCTTTGTTAAGTGACTAGATATCTTCGAAAAAAATTTAACAAAATTCCGGTAATAACTATCCAATCCAAGAAAACTTCGAACTTCTGTGGGAGTACTAGGCTGTTTCCAATTTTGAATAGCGGTGATTTTACTTGGATCCACAGCAATTCCCTCTTTTGATACGACGTGGCCAAGAAACTTTACTTCATCTTGCCAGAATATACATTTGGGAAGTTTAGCTTTCAATACAATCCTTCTCAGAATTTCTAGAACTTGTTCCAAATGTTATTCATGTTCGGCCTTTGACTTAGAGAAGATTAGAATATCATCAATAAAGACCAGAACAAACTTATTCAAGACTCCTCTGAACACTATATTCATTAAATTAACGAAGTATGCAGAAGCGTTACATAAGTTGAACGGCATTACCAACCATTCGTAGAATAAGTCTGGACCCCTGATTGTTGTCATAGGAAAACACTCTTCGGCAATACGAAGCTGATGGAAGCCTGCAGCTAGGTCCATCCTTGAAAATACTTGTGCTCCATTCAGACGATTCAATAAATCATCGATTCGCGGAAATGGATATTTATTCTTTATTGTCTGCTTATTCAAGTCAGGATAATCCACACCTAGTCACAGAGTACCATCAGACTTTGGGACAAACACCACTGCTGCTCCCCAATCAGAGAAACTAGGCCTGACCAGACCCTTCCATACAAGCTGTCTTGTTTGATTGTTTAAATCCTCTTTCTCTTTTAAGGTCATTCTTCGAATAGCGTGAACTACTGGCCTTGCATTCGGGATTAAAGCAATTTTGAAATCAATTTCTCTCTGCGGTGGTAAGCTGACAACTTCTTCGAACACATCTGCATAATTCTTTACGATAGTAATATCTTTGATGAGGTCCGGAATATTCTCTGTGACTACTGGGATATTCTCTATTTGAGTAGGAGAAACATCCAAAGCTGCCCAGACGTCTTTTCTATTAGAATTCTGACCTTCACGGGGAATGGTTATACAATCACCTGATTTAATCTTCACCTTAACGACTCTATCGGCGCATTTAACCTCAACTTCATATTTGGTCAGCCAGTCTAACCCCAAGATAAGATCAAATTCTGTAAAATTCATGACGACCGTGATGGTAGGGAACCGATAATGAGAAAAAGAAACCGGCACCCCACAAACCCAACTAAGATCGAGGGAACCCCCAAATGGATTATGGACAGTCATTGGTTCTTTGAGCTTCTTCAAATTCAAATCCAGTTTCTTAACCGCATTCTTTGCAACAAAGCTTCGCGACGCACTGGTGTCAAATAGTACTTTAACTGGAATATCTTTGACAGTTAGCATGCCTTATAAAACATCGGTCCTTCCCTGACTAGCTGAGGGCTCAGAAGTTTCTGCTACTTCATTTATATTGACTGCTTCAGATTTCTTTGAGAGTTGGCATTCCCTTGCAATATGACCTTCTTGGTGACACTTATGGCATTTCCTTTCCCCATGTGAGTTCTTTTGATTCTTAGTAGGTTTAGACCCCTTCTTTCTTCGTTTGTTCCAAGATTTGCAATTTATCGCCAAATGTCCTTGCCTATAGAAGCTTGAGAATGTGGCAGTCATTACTGGTTCTTTCTCAGATCTGGCCCTTTTCCGATTGACTTTGGGCTTTTTACTCACCTCAGACATCGTACTGGCCTCAGGACGATCAGTTTCAGACTCACATTTCCTACTAGAACTGACTTCCTCTTCGTAACGCAACATACCTTTCTTGTCGAGATCCTCATACGGGTAAGCCATGTATATCATTTCAGAAAAAGGAAGCTTCACATTCCTCATCACACTATTCTGGTATTTTCTTTTCAGGCCATGAATAAACCTCAGGTTCTTCCTCTTTGGATCTTGAATCAGATGAGGGGCAAAATGAGAAAGTTCATTGAATCTCTTATGATATTCTGGGATGGTCATATCTCCTTGTATCAGATAAGAGAATTCATCACATAACCGCTCAGTTGCTTCAGGAGGAGTAAATCTTTCCAGGAAAATCACTTTGAATCTATCCCAGGTGATATCACCTTCTGGATTATCTTTAATAATCGAATCCAACCAAAAAAAAGCTTCTTCTTTGAGTGCCCAAGATGCCAGTAATCTTTTCTAATAATCTCTCAGCTTTAAACCTTCAAAGATTTTCTCAGCAGAACGAATCCAAGCTTTTGTTTCCATAATGGACTCTTTGCCTAAGAATGGTGATCCACCCAGATTTCGAAATCTCTTGAATAGAACTTCTATATCTGATTCTGGCTGTAGGAGCACAACTGGCTCATTAGCTTGTCGAGCCATACGATTATTTCTGTTTCTGTCACTCATTTTCTAGTACGTCTGCAAATGGCAGACAAAGTGTCAGGTCAAAGAAAAGATATTTCAAACATAGAGACATATACTTTAAATGTAAATAGATCTATCAAGGTGTTTTTCATTCTGCTATACTCATATTAGGATATTACTGATCCTATCTGTAATGAGTTATTCGCCCTAGAACAAAACTGGTTCTATTTCTGACGAGTTCGTTAATATGTTATATTCCAGAACTAAGCTTAACCAAAGATCTAATACCACGTTGTGAAGACCCGAACCCCCATAGTACGGTGGCAAGGGTAATCTTTGGAATATAACACATAAACCGATAATAGCAGAACAGAATTAAATAAATACACCAGATAATGTACAATAGAATACACAGGATAAACGTAATCATCAGAGCTACACAGTATACAGGATCATACTTAGTACAAATACAGTTCAGCTATACATAAATGTCTACAGCGGAAAACAAACATAATATGTACAATAGGAGCTGAACAACATAAAAAGAGATAAATGATAGAATCCATCTTCAGCTCCAGCTATCCAGAAAGATCCTGCTAACCTGACCACAAGGCTGCCCGAGTAGAAAAGGGGCACCCGAGTTTGCAAGTGAAACAAACTACGAGTCAGTCATGGGACTGGTTTGAGAAATATACCTAACACATTTTAATAATATGGCTAATCACAGGACCACGCCACTTTCGCGGAACGGGTTTACTCCATTGGATTGCCAGTGCTTTAAAACAAGTAAATCTTTTAAACGTCGCAATGCTTTTTATAAAAATGAAGCCATTATAAGACTCAGCTCCCATCACACAATGCAACGCAAACCGGAGGATAGAGTTTTTACCTTATAATGGCCAAAATATGCTTGATACGAATAAAATAAAAGCATTTGGTTTTATTATTAGTGTTTATATATTTCAAAAACAATTTCAAATCGTAAGTATCAATCATAGATGGCATTAATGCCCCATACCACTATGTCGCGATATATAGGTATACAATCAAAACTGCACATATCATATTTGGAAATTGGATTTCCGTCATGAACCAAGGCAAAAGATAGTCCTTACCGACTTCGAGACGCTCTAGCCCGCCCCTCAGGCAAGTACTCAGTCAAGTCTTTGGATCGTCAGGGTCGGTCCACCTATGTGGATTAAAATTCCTGAACACTGCGTTTCCCCGCCCTTTGGGGCATGAGTGAGCCAACGAATGACTCCATCGGTCCCGAATTGACCGATATATCCGAGGCGCCTCGCAAAATATACAACCACACAGGTGAAAATAATATAAATGTCAGCCAGTTTAAGCACTGACACCACGTTTAGCTAAAAGGAAACTCATGCCCTCCCTGAGGTCCTCTCCCGTTTTTGGTTCATACCGGGGTGTGAGGCTCGCGAATTCACGTTATACACAAAGCTACGCCACACAGGAGGTGCTTTGATCAACTACTACAAGACTTTTCTTTTCAACAGAAGCCTTGATCACTGCATCTTAGCATGCCACACAGGGAATTCACACCATGCAACTGATGGCTATCAATCACACAGGACGAATTCCAATGTCAGACACACAGTCCATTTGCAAGTCCGTTCTGGGTCTGAACGAAACCGGAGGCACTATATACCTCGCATACCCATCGTTCTCCATGTACGTCTGGACGATCTCCACTCATTATCCATATTTCGGGATGCCTCCCAATCAGGGACATCAGTTATCATCCAACCGAGGTAAAGATCTCCGGTCTTCAATCCTCGTGTTCATCTTCGATTATTATCGTTGATTTAGTTATTCAGAATGGGATAAACCCGGTCTTTCTGAGCAACCTGCGTATATAATAAACAAGTGCTACACAAACACAACATATGCCTTATTCCAATTCATTAGTCACTAACCGTAAATCAGTAAGAGGACAATTTCCCAAATATTAACCCCGAAGGCTGAAACCAACTTCAGATCAAAACCCAGGAAACCATTCGACTTAGCTAACCTTCAGTTAGTTTCTAATTTTCACATTCCACATCGTTTATAATATTTTATAACGATTTATCGCTATTTTTATTTATTTAAAAATATCCAATTTCATTCAAGCGACGCTTCGGGCCATAATGCGGCCGTGACGCTGTTTTTCTTCAGATTTGATTTACACATATATGAAAATCTAACCGTTGGATCTTCACAAATTTTATATCATTAGCAAGATCTTTTCAAAATGAATCCAACGGTTCCAGTTTTGGGAAAATCCGAGGGTTGGATCTCCCGGTACACTCGTTTGAAGTTTCGACTTCAAAATACGAACTGCAGCGTCGTTATTCGATTTAATTTAATTATATATATATAATCGATTCTGGCGCTGTTTTTTTTCAGATTTGAATTAAACATTCCAGATAATCCAACCATTGGATCTTTACAAAATTTTTGTCGTTGGAAAGATATTTCCAAAGCGAACCCAACGTTTTTGGTTTCGGGAAAATCCGATGGTCGGATCTCCCGCACTAATCATTTGAAATCACGGTTTCAAAACACGAACTCCAGCTTCGTTATTCGATTTATTTTAATTATATTTATATATATATAAATATAATCTATTCTTCGATTCAAAATGATATTCTTTTCATACATTTGATAAAAACGATATTTTTATCCAATAGACAGTTATTTCGACACTTCACTATTTTTAACAATTCATGTATATAATAAAATTGTGATTTTGAATGTAAAACAATTTATTTCAAAACACGACTATTTCGTATAGTTCATATAGATGATAAAAATATGATTTTTATTATAAAACAATTGATTTCTAACACGAATACCATTCAACACATGAATTTCTATTCAACGAAAGAATTTCTATTCAACACATGAATGTTTTCTATAGTTCGTATATATAAAATAAAAATGTGATTTTTATTGTTAGAGCAATTTATTTAAAACACGAATACCATTCAACACATGAATTTCTATTCAATGAATGAATTTCTATTCAATACATGAAGGTTTTCTATAGTTCGTATATATAATAAAAATGTGATTTTTATTATTAAAGCAATTTATTTAAAACACGAATACCATTCAACACATGAATTTCTATTCAACGAATGAATTTCTATTCAACACATGAAGGTTTTCTATAGTTCGTATATATAATAAAAACGTGATTTTTATTGTTAAAGCAATTTATTTAAAACACGAATACCATTCAACACATGAATTTCTATTCAACGAATGAATTTCTATTCAACACATGAATGCGGTTTCAACACATGAAAATAATTCTAACACATGAATATTATTCAAAATTTCGGCAGCATAACGGCAGGGTGTTAAAACCGGGGCCGTCCCTAGTACGGCTCATCGCTCTACCTTAAAGCCTCGGAGCTTTTGACAATGGGGATTTCATGCATCTAGTTCGCATGCAGGCGACATGTACATTTTTTACTTTTCCACAAACTAATCCTATGTGGTTTCAACCAAATAATTCTCAACCACAAACGGGTATTTCTCAACCACAATCAATCAATTTCAACCACAAACAATTCTAATCAACCATTCGCTATCAACCAATTTTCACCCCAATCACAATCAATAAATATCGTCCATGGTTTGTGGACAAGGGGCGTATATATATATATATAAGTATATTTCACTTCTATTCAACACATATATAATTTTTACAATGCATATATAACTTATACATCGAACATACAACTTATACAACACTTATATATAAGGTGTACAACGCTTATATAACTCACACATTGACTATATAATTTATACATCGTCGTTTTCCATATCGTTTATAATTCAGAAATCTCATATTAGGTTCCACTCCGCCAAAAGTAGCAGAAGGCTCAGAAAAATATCTGGTCTCTTCTAGAATGTAGAAGACGTCCGCACGAGTCCACTGTCTCTTGTTTCACTGAATTTCATCAAGAAATGAAAAAGATATGATTTTTACAGTGAAATCATAAACCATAGCGCTTTAAAGTGCTATAATATAGTTTAGAATTAAATCAGCCATACCTCAGCCGAAGGCTTCGAAACTAGGTTTCGATTTTTCTTCGAATCTGTGTAGTTATTCGTCGATCGGCCTTTTCAACGTCGGAGGGGGAGGAGCGGCGCCCCTGCGCACGGCGGTGGTCCCAGCTCAGTGGTCTGATGTGGCCACGGCGGCGGTTGAAAGCCACCAAATTCCCGAGCTCGATTCGAGCTCTACAGGTCACGAAAAAATCCAGACTTCATATGGATTTGAAGACCTCGAGGAGCTCTAGAAAATCTTCAACTGGAGGAGGGACTGATTCTTTGTGGTTTGGTCGGAAAATGGATGGGAAGTTTTGAAGTGTTTCCGTCGTCTATCCGAGGGGAGAGAGAGAAAGAGGGGAGAGAGAATTGTGATGTGGCCCAATAGGATTTTTTTTATATTTATTAATTTTAAAAATCCAAAAATACCCCTTATCTCATACGAACTCCAATCCAAACCCAACAACTATAGTCCCTAGCTAAATACCCCCATTCCGAACACAATAGGATATGTTTCATAGACCCATTCGACTGTTTTAGTTAGTTTTTCTTCATATTAAAATATAAAACATTCAAAATTTAATTTGAACGTACATTTCAATTTTCCAGGGCCACATACTAATTCTAAAAATTCCCAAAAAATAAATCTAGCTATGTTTTGACGATACGGTCCTAACAAAACTAGTTTCGCCGAATTCTGAGGTCATTTGAAAATTGGCCCTTTTCTGGTCGATCCAATTTAATAGAAATCGACCAAACACATTTTCCTTTGCGCTGCTCACATACAAGCTTCAAAAATTATGAAATTTGAAACCTATCAATAATTTGACATCCTGAATCCAACAAAGTGGTTTCATCGAATTCTGAGGTTGTTTGCAAAATGGCCATTTTCACGGGTTATATAAATTCTGTAGCGACCTTTCTGAAAATTCATTTAGCCATAACTTTTGCTTCCAACTATGAAACTTCGATTTTTCAGATTCGTTAGAAATATATTCACTAACATATTTAAATATTTTTGGTTTCACTCAAATCCGTTTTGTTTTGCACCCAGTACAGACAGTCAAAGTTTGAATTCAAATTTTGAAACTACCGTGCCATTTCAGGCCTTGTTTATAATTAGAATTAATTATATTTATTTTCAAACATCGATTCAAACTTACTTTTTGTCATTATTATTTAAAATATTTATTTTAAATATTTAAAACCCACCAAAATAGCCAATTTTAAAATTTCAAACTGGTTTAGATTTTCCGGGTTGTTACAGCTGGCTTGGTCGGTTTCTGGTCGAATTTCTGTGCTTGGCTGTGTCAGAAGGGCTGAGTTGTCACTTTATGATTGGCTTCTCTTAGTGTGCATGGTCTGGATTCACTCTATGATCATCTGACGGCTCAAATCAATCTGAAATTCTATAAATACAACTCAACACTCAACCTAAATTCACACAAATAATATATAACTAGAGTCGTCATGTTGCTGGAAGGAAACTAAGAGTAGCCGTCAGTTAGAGAAAGCTTAGAGACGAGCCAAAACTAAAGTAAAACAAGAATCAATCAACGTTTGTCTACCCAAAGGAAAGCGTTGCAAATTCAGAACTCAGAAATCAGAAAAAAAGACCGTCATTTTGTGACGACCCCATTCCCGATGTGACGGTGCAATGGTAATCTTTGGAATATAACACATAAACAAATAACAACAGAACAGAAATAATTAAATACACCAGATAATGTACAATAGAATACACTGGTTAAACATAATCATCAGAGTTACACAGTATATTGGATCGTACTTAGTACAAAATACAATTCAGCTATACATAAATGTCTATTGCGGAAAAGAAAACATAATATGTACAACAGGAGCTAAACATCATAAAAAGAAGTAAATGATAGAATCCATCTTCAGCTCCAGCTATCCAGAAAGATCCTGCTAAAACCTTAATACAAGGCTGCCCGTGTAGAAATAGGGGCACCCGAGTTTGCAAGTGAAACAAACTACGAGTCACTTATGGGACTAGTATGAGAAATCTACTTAACACACTTTCAAATATGGCCAATCACAGGACCACGCCACCTTCGCGGAACGGTTTCACTCCTTTGGATTGCCAGTGCTTTAAAACAAATAGTTCTTTTAAACATCTCAATGCTTTTTATAAAAATGAAGCCATTATAAGACTCAATTCCCATCACACAATGCAACACAAACCAGAGGATAGAGTTTTACCTTATAATGGCCAAAATATGCTTGATACGAGCAAAAAAAATCATTAGATATTATTGCTAGTGTATATATGTTTCAAAAACAATTTCAATCATAACTATCAATCATAGACGACATGGGTACCATATATTATGTCGCCATATATATACAATCAAAACCGCACGATCTTGTATTTGGAAATTGGATTTCCGTCATGAACCGAGGCCAGGGATCGTCCTCACCGTTTCGAGACTGTCTAGCCCGAGTCTCAGGCAAGCCTGGGAGCAACAGGGCCGGTCCACCCAATGTGGATTGTACTTAAATCCTGAACACTACGTTTCCCCGCCCTTTGGGGTGTAAGTGATCCAACGAATGAATCCATCGGCTTCACATAGTCACCGATATATCCGAGGCGCCTCGCAACAGCAACAACCACATAGTTGAAAATAATATATATGTCAGTCAGTTTAAGCACTGACACCACCTATATCTAGAAAGAAACACAGGTCTACCCTGAAGTCCTTTCCCGTTTCTGGTCCATACCGGGGTGTGAGGCTCGCGAAACAACGATATACACAAAGGTACGCCACACAGGCCGTGTTTTGATCATCAACCACAAGGCTTTCCTTTTCAACAGAAACCTTGATCATCTTCCGCTTAGGCATGCCACATAGGCAATTCCCTCAATGCGACTGGTTTCCATCGATATATAACGTTTGAGCTCGTACGTCTCAGAGACGGGCGTTAAGCAAGAGAATAAATTCTCCGCCGCCAAACAGATATATATTTAATAGAGATCAATCAGCACAGAACAAAATCCAATGTCAGACACACAGTCCATTTACAAGTTCATTCTGGATCTGAACGAAACCGGAGGCACTCAATACCTCGCATATCCGTACAATCAACATGTACGTCCGGGTGGCCTACTTCAACCCCATCAAGGTATCTACTCCTATCAAGAGCATCAGTAGCACACCTCCATTCGACGTGAAGATCATCGGTCTTGCACCGTCTTCATATCTTCGATTTTCACTCGTCGATCAATTATTTTGAAAATAGAATTAACTCGGCCTTTTCTAATAATTCACGTATATCTAGAATTTCAAATCAATTCATTTCAATGGTCAAATTATTCGACTTCACCAATTCTGTTCTTTAATGTAATTTTCACACCAAACACATTCAACCATCAAATATCGCATAAGCCGAGCAAATTCAGTTTATTTCCATTTCATATCATTTATAATATTTTATCACGATTTATCGCTATTTTTGTTTATTTAAAAATAGTCAATTCATTCAAACGACGCTTCAGGCCATAATGCGGCCGTGCCGCTGTTTTTCTCCAGATTTGATTTACACATATCTAAAAATCTGACCGTTGGATCTTTATAAATTTTATATCATTAGAAAGATCTTTTCAAAACGAATCCAACGGTTCCAGTTTCGGGAAATCCGACGGTCGGATCTCCCGCACCAATCGTTTGAAGTTGCGATTTCAAAATATGAACTGCAGCGTCGTTATTCGATTTAATTTAATTATATATATATATATATATATATATATATATATATGAATATAATCGATTATGGCCCTGTTTTTCTTCAGATTTGAATTAAACATTCCAGACAATCCAACCGTTGGATCTTTACAAAGTTGGTGCCGTTGGAAAGATATTCCCAAGGCGAACCCAACGGTTGTGGTTTCGGGAAAATCCGATGGTCGGAGCTCCCGCACTAATCGTTTGAAATCACGGTTTCAAAACACGAACTACAGCTTCGTTATTCATTATATTTTGATTATATTTATATAAATATATGTAAATATAATTCTTTCATCTATTTCAAAACCATATCCACTTTATAGATTTGATAAAAATGATATTTTTATCATCAAAAATATTTATTTCACACTTCACCATTTTTAACACTTCATATTCACAATAAAAATGTATATTTTATTGTTCAATCCATATACTCAACACATGAATGTTTCCGACTTCAGACACATGATAAAAATATGATTTTTATCGTTCTAGTCCTTTATTCAACACATGAATATTTTCTATAGTTTATATACATAATAAAAATGTGATTTTTATTGTAAAACAATTTATTTAAAATACTAATATTTTATATAGGCTATATATATAATAAAAATGTGATTCTTAACTTTCAAATAATTTATTCAACACATGAACTTCATTCAACACATGAATTTCTATTCAACACACGAATATAATTTCAACACCTAAAAATAATTCTAACACATGAATATTATTGAAAATTTCGGCAGCATAATGGAAGGGTAGTTAAAACCGGGACCGTCCCTAGTACGGCTCCTCGCTCTACCTTAAAACCTCGCGGTTTTTGACAATGGGGATTCATGCATCTAGTTCGCACGCAGGCGGCATGTTTTAGTTTCATTTCCACAATCCTATTCTAATTTGTTTCAACCACAAATGGGTATTTTTCAACCACAATCAATCATTCTCAACCACAAGCAATTCTATCAAACATTCGCATTATTCACCAAATTTCACATCAACCAAATTATCCGAACAATATCACAACCAATAAATATAGTCCATGGTCTGTGGACGAGGGGAGTATATATATATTCGTATATAAATATATTTCAATGCACTTCAATTCATTTCAACGCACATATAATTTTTACAACGCATATATAACTTATAAATCGAACATACAACTTATACAACGCTTATACATGAGGTGTACAACGTTTATATAACTCATACATCGACTATATAATTTATACATCATTGTTTTCCATATCATTTATAGTTTAGAAATCTCACATTGGGTTCCACTCCACCAAAAATAGCAGAAGGCTCAGAAAAATATCCGGTCTCTTCTAGAATGTAGAAGACGTCCACACGAGTCCATTGTCTCTTGTTTCACTGAATTTCGTCAACAAACGAAAAAGATATGATTTTGACAGTGAAATCAAAAATCGTAGCGCTTTAAACTGCTATTAAATAGTTAAAATAAAAATAGCTGTATACCTTTCTGAAATGTTCAAAACTAGGTTTGATCTTTTCTTTCAATCCGTGCAACTATACGTCGATCGAACTACGCAGCGGCGAAGAGCTTGGATAGGCGCACAAGGGGGTGGGGGGTTCATTGAACTGACGGCAGTTCCGAGGAGATCGACGGCGATGAACATCGCACCTTCCTTGCGTCGGATCTCGAGATTCACGCCACCAATCAGAGCGAAGCGGGTATGGATTTGAAGCTCGAGGGAAGCTCTTCAAAATCCTCAACAACAACTTCCGATATTGATGAGTGGATTTGAAGAAAAAGAGGAGGGAAGGATCGAATAGCTTTCCGCCGTCGCCTGGAGTAAAGTCGGGGAGAGAGAAAAGTTTAACTGGCCAATGAATTTTTTTATTTTTTTTATATATTTTCAAAATTCTAAAATACCCCTCTTCACACATGAACGCCAATCCAAACCAAACGACTGTCGTCCCTAGCTAAATACCCCCATTCCGAACACAATGGGATATGTTTCGTAGGCCCATTCGACTGTTTCAGTCAGTTTTTCCTTCGAACTAAAATATAAAACATTCAATATTCGATTTGAACGTACATTTCAATTTGCCGGGGCCACATAATGATTCAAAAAATTCCAGAAAAATAAATTTCGCTATGTTTTGACGATACGGTCCCAACAAAACTAGTTTCGTCGAATCCAGAGACCGTTTGAAAAATGGCCCATTTCTGGTCGATCCAATTTAACTGTAATTGACCAAAACACGTTTTACTTTGCCACGCTCTTATACTAGCTTCAAAAATTATGAAATTTGAAACCTAGCAATAATTTGACATCACGGATCCAACAAAATTGGTTTCGTCGAATTCCGAGATCGTTTGCAAAATGGACATTTTCCCGGGATATATAAACTCTACACTGACCTTTCTGAAAATTCATTTGGCCATAACTTTTTTCTTCCCGCTATGAAACTTCGATTTTTCAGATTCGTTAGAAAGATATTCACTAACAGATTTAAATATTTTTTGTTTCACTCAAATCCGTTTTGTTTTGCACCCGGTACAGTCAGTCAAAGTTTGAATTCAAATTTTGAAACTACCGCGCCATTTCAGGCCATGTTTAAAATTAGAATTAATTATATTTATTTTCAAACGTCGATTCAAACCTACTTTTCGTCGTTATTATTTAAAATATTTATTTTAAATATTTAAAATCCACAAAAATAGCCAAATTAAAAATTTTAAATTGGTTCAGATTTTCTGGGTCGTTACACATTTGTTGTAAGTATAGTGATTTTTCTGATGTGAATAAAAGTTAGGATTTGATTCGATGAAAATGGAAATGGACATGGAATTGTGTTATTGTATAACGACGATGTTAATTCATATCTATGTGTTGTAATGATTATGGTATGGTGATGTTTGTGGTATAATTTACTTGATGTTGAATCCGTTAGAATATTTGTGGATTAATCTAGTTGATGTTGGATCTATTCAAATTCACATACAAGTTATTTGGTTCATATTTACACCTCTATGCTTAGGTGATTATGACAAGTTATATGTTGTACAATGGAACCTCTATGCCTAAATGGTTATGTTAGTATACATGCTCCTATGTTTATACAAAAGTTGCAAGTTCATAATTGGATGCATGTCAAGATCCATTTTAATACAAGTTTCATGTTATAGTAGTAAATATGATTAGATCTAGTTCACACATGCGGTGAAATTATACATACTTTATGGACATGTTATATTCTTGTCATATGCTAGTGATGCTCGATGTTATGCCTAGATCTAAATATGTTTAGGCTTATGTTGTCTAAATCATATGCTAAATCATGTGACACCTGTTTAGATAGGTTCCCCTTTTTAATGCAAGTTCACATAACAAGTTGAAACCCATGATTCAGTCTATGTTGCAAATTCACATATATGTATGTTGACTATTTTGCAAGTTCACACTTGTGATGTTCATATTGACCATGTTGAAAAATATCAACTTTACACCTATGTCATGTTTATGTTAATGAATTTCTTATACCAATTTTGTGTACGCTAAATTAGGCTAATTTTTTAACCTAATATTATATGTTAAAAATTATGCGGACGAAAAATTAGGCTAAGATTGTTAGCCTAATATTTAGACGGGGTAACGTTGGGATAAATTGGTAATTATAGGAAACTTGACATAAATTGGTGAAAATATATGAAATTGGCATGTTTGTCACATGGCAAAATTGGTGGCACTTGAATGGTATAATTTCTTATACCAAAAAATGTTAAACTTGGAAAGTGGGCCATAACATTTAATTGTTGACGAATTTACATATAACAAATAATAAAGACAAATATGTAAATTTAGAAAATACGAGTATGCTTAACACGAGGTTGGATTAAGTTGTGTTGTAAACCTACCTGGACCTGCCCGGCTGTCCAGTGGTCACAACAACACCTATCGACTGTGGGTGGTTAAGCATTGAGCCCAATAAGGACCTAAGGTTAGACTGAGTTACGGTGTAAACCTGCCCGGAACCGACCGGCACATCCAGTAACCGTAACAATACATGTATAATGTGAGTGGTCGGTACTTTAAAAAGCTAAGGACATACAAGTCAGGATGGTAGGGTTAAGTTAACTAAAACACTTAACCAATTCAACATGTTAATTAAACTGATGGGTGGGGTTAGGAAAATACATACACTTAACCACTTAACATGTTTGACTAAAAAACACTTGTAACGGGGACCCATTTCAGCAGTAAACCAATTAGGTATCATGGTACACTGAAACTAGGCAGGGTGGGGCACGATTACTGGGATGATTGTAAGCGGTCAAAAGCGACGGCGGTCAGTGCAACAGTGTGGGTTCTAACGGAGTACGGGCGTGTACACACTTCGGAGCAGATAAACAGGGCACTTGGGGCACCAGTAGTATACCCTATGCATTCTAGGATTGTGTTCGGCCGCCACCATGGGATTTGATACACCCCATGGTGGGCCCAGCATAGGTATCTACAATCTTTGGGGATCGTATGGCACAAATGATTATGCTAGTAGGAGCCGATCTTTAGAAAGGGGATCATTTCACCCCGATCATGGGGTGCCAGTTGAGACAATGCAAATAGGTGCAGAGATTTAGTGTGGGGTGCGATAGTATATTTGATTGAAACTGCTTTATCTTAGTTTATGATACTTCTTATTTCCAGTTTGTACCTATCATGCCCTTTTTCTTATTCTCATACTGAAGAGTCACTAGACTTACCAGGCTTTATGTCTGACCCTATTTTCTTTTGTCTTCTTTTCTTCTGTTCCTCCTCCCTCCCCCGGTCCACAGAGAGGAAACAACCCAGCTTAGCCAGACTCTTTGCAAGCTTCAAGATAGTTGATGTGCGGTTTGGACTCTCTTTCCTTGGCTATGGCTGTTGAACACATTCCATGGGGATTTATGTAGTTTTAATTATGTTTTATGTTTTTTTGTTTAATAATCAAGGCAGAAATGATGATCTAATGTTTTGGAAGTTATTATGAGACAACTATTGAAATGTTTTGTATGAACACATATTTTATGAAATAAAAGTCCGTTTGTTTTCCGTTTCTTATATATATATGTGTGTGTGTGTGTGTGTGTGTGTGTGTGTGTGTGTGTGTGTTTATATATGTCTTGTATTTTATCTGTGACTTTTACTTACAAACCTCCACCAATGTTAAGGCATTCCCTTTGTGAGTGACCTTAATGGAGGTGGGGTGTTTCACTTGGTATCAGAGCACAGGTTTACCAGACTAGATAAAAGTTTTTGAAACTATTTTCAAAAAGAGAAGTTTAAAGAAGCATTATTTTCAAGAAAAAGCGTTGTTTTTTCAAAAGGCATAATTCCCCAAAAGCCATATGCACTATCTCTGTATCCTTTGTCTTGAATACTTTCCTTTTTATTCCAGCGTGTCTGGAGATCTTAACCTTCCGGAAGGAGTACCGATATCCAGCTGGTTCCGAAGGTACCTAGAAGCTAAGGCCAATGGTGCGGGCCCAGCAGACATTCCTCCCATAGTGGCAACGGTTCCTCCTCCTCCACCTCGTGGAAATACTTTCGCTAAGACGTGTAGAGACTTTAAGGCTATGGGTGGAA
This sequence comes from Allium sativum, assembly GCA_030737875.1. Taxonomy (NCBI): domain Eukaryota; kingdom Viridiplantae; phylum Streptophyta; class Magnoliopsida; order Asparagales; family Amaryllidaceae; genus Allium; species Allium sativum. Next base: position 873,581,252 of record CM060912.1, on the reverse strand, counting down.
AGGACTTTTATGGAACTGAATCATTTGTGGTTGCAAGGAACTGGCTGAAGGAGACTGAAGATTTGTTCGTCATCTTCGAAGTTGACGACAGGCAAAAGAAACAGCTAGCAGTGTGGTTTCTCAAAGATGAAGCTTCTTATTGGTGGGAAGTTACCCATGCTGAGAGGCCAGTGGAAACGTGGGAAGATTTCAGGATGAGGTTTGAGATAAAGTTCCTCTCCCAAGCTGAAAGAAGTCTGCAGATGGAGAAGTTCCTAACTCTTAAGCAAGGGAGTATGACGATCAGGGAGTACGTCAATCAGTTTAATTAGCTGGCCAGATTTGGGCTGGATTTAGTAAACACCCAACATAAGAAGGCCCTTCGCTTCGTCAAAGGTCTGAATGAGCCTCTACACAGCCTTGCTATGACGTATATACCCATGGGAGCGACCTATGAAAGCTTGGTGGACATGGCGCTGCTACACAAGGAAGATAAAGGCCAGAAAGAGGCAAAGGTGGAAGTGCCTCAAGAAAAGAAAGTGGGTTTACAGGCTAAGAAAACAGACTTCAAGAAAGGCAGGAAGAACAACAAATCCCGTGAAAACAGAAGGTGTAATTTATGTGGCATTGTTGGACATATAGCAAAAGACTGCAGGAAGAAGAAGGCAAAGATGAATGGTGGTTGTTTCCATTGTGGAGAGACTGGACACTTGGCTAAGGACTGCCCAAATAAGTGAGGGCAGGGACAGAGAACTGGATCCACCTTAGGGGGACAGGTTCACGCGGTGGTGGCACCTCCATAGGAACGAGGTAGAAATATTTTTGTAGAGCGCTTAGTTTATCACTATGATCATCCGGTTCGCACTCTCTTTGATTCGGGTGCACCACACTCCTTTATTTCATCTGCATTAGTAGAATCTCTGCACCTAGACACTAGTATGGTAGAAGATCCCTTGGTTGTTTCAAATCCAATTGGGGGTTCGGCTTATTTGTCGATGGTTTGCTTGGATTGGAAAATCTTTATTCTAAGTGTTGAATTTAGATGTAGTGCCTTTGTTTTGGGCTTTTCAGGACATGGACTGATCTTAGGCATGGACTGGTTATCAAGTAATGGTGCCATTCTTGTTTGTGAGAAAAGAGTGGTTAGTGTAACACCCTGTATGTTGAATAACTTGCTATAAAATAAAACAGGGCAGAATTAAATTTTAAAATCTGAATCAGGGGAAACGGGCTATGCCATTGCGTTCGTCTCGGAAAAATACGTGAAATAGAGTCCGAGTTTTCGAAAATCGGAGTCCGTATGACCCAGTTAAGGCCCGACGAAGTTTTCAGAAATTCAAAACAGATTTAAAAACAGAAATTTCACATTTCAGAAGAGGCGGGAAAAATTCCCGCCAGGCAGAGGGAGTCGACCCTAGGGTCGACATGGGTGTCGACCCCCTCCCTAGGGGTCGACCAAGGGGTCGACCTAGGGGTCGACACAGGGGTCGACCCCCCCTGTCGGTCTGTGTGACCTGGGTGCACCATTTTGGCTTTTGGGCTTTGCTGGTGGCTAGTGACGAAATCTGACGGCTCTAATCTGATTTAGGGTTAATATAAGGGCCTAAAACACTTAACTACTCTATAAATACACCCTAAGACTACCTTAATTCATACTAAAAATAGATACAACGTCGTTATGCCGTCAAAATGCAACTTGAAGGAGCCTCCATCAAATTAAAGAGGAAGATAGCTTCTCAAATCAACCGCTAATCAACTCTAGCAACTTAATCCTCTTTATTGAAGTGCTAATCAACAAGTTGTGAGTTTCTATAGCCTTAATGACCAATTGTTGAAATGATTATGATAGGATATAATGAGGTTATGGCTATGAATGTGGATCAATGCTAGTTATGTTATCATATGCTATGTGTTCATGATGTTGTGCAAGTTATATGCTATGTGTTCATGATGTTATGCAAGTTATGCAAGTCATATTCCATGTGATCATGATGTTATGCAAGTTATGCAAGTCATATGCTAGGTGATCATGATGTTATGCAAGTTATGCAAGTCATATGCCATGTGATCATGATGTTATGCAAGTCATATGTTATGTGATCATGATGTTATGCAAGTTATGCAAGTCATATGCTAGGTGATCATGATGTTATGCAAGTTATGCAAGTCATATGCTATGTGATCATGATGATATGCAAGTTATGCAAGTTTTAGGCTATGTGTTCATGATGCTAGTTAAGCAAATCGCTATGATAAACATTGATCCATTATGACACCATGATTAGCAAGTTTGGTGTTTGATTATATGCAAGTTCATATATGATATGTTATGCAAGTTTGGTGTTTGATTATATGCAAGTTCATATATGACATGTTATGCAAGTTTGGTGTTTGATTATATGCAAGTAACATGTGCAAGTTTACACCTTTGTATGATATGCATACATATGCAATTTAACCCCTTTGTATGTCATACATACATATGCAAGTTTACCCGTTTGTATGACATAAGTAACTTATGCAAGTTAACCTCTTTATGACATATGTGATTCATGCAAGTTTGGGTTGATTATTTATGCTATTTGGGTTTGATGCTATATGCATGTTGACACCTTTTAAACCCATGTTGATGCTAATGTTATGCAAGTTGAACCCATTGTATGTGTGATGAATCTTCCCTTTTATGTATGTCATGTTAGCGAATTACGTAGCGAACGATGGGGTTAATATTCATGTTAATGAAATGGTGTGAATTTGGTATGATTATGCATACCATAAATTGGATGGACATAATTGAGTCAATTATGTACATCGTTAAATTTGTAATTAATTAGGGATAATTAATACAAATTATGGGGGTGATTAATTAGGTGTAATTAATCGACTAAGACACGAGGTTGGACCCTTTTGTAGCATAAGACTGGCCGTAACCGACCGGCAAATCCAGCGGCTACAAATGATTGGCCCAATGTGAGAGGTCTTAGGCACAAACTAAACACGTGACAAGTGTAAAGACACGAGGTTAGACTCGGTTATGGCGTAAGGCTGCCCGGACCCAACCAGCAAAACCAGCTGCCATAAAAGATAGTCTAATGTGCGAGGTCTTTACAACGGTTACGTTCTTAATCAATTAAGAAACACTTAACCAGATAAGCATGTAGTGGGGCATGAGGGGTTAAGTGGGTGCCTTGGGTGGCATGTGGAGATTAAGTAAGTGCCTTGGGTGGCATGTGGAAATCTAGTGGGTTGCCTTGGGTGGCAATAGAAAATACGATTAGAATACTTAACCAAAGTGGAACATGTAATTAAACATGATTAACGGGTTATGTAAGTGCCTTGGGTGGCATGTGGAAATCAAGTAGGTGCCTTGGGTGGCACGGGAATTCTAGTGGGTGCCTTGAGTGGAAATTGAAATATGATTAGATGACTTAACCAAACTTTAAACATGTAAGTGGACATGATTATTCAAAAGGGTTAAGTGGGATACACTACAAAAGAGACAAGCTTAGGTGGGTAGCTTGTGGGGGCCCATTTCAACTAGTAACCCATATGTATCTTATTGGGCTCGACCCATGTCGAGGACGGGACACGCGTACTGGGCTTGACTATAAGAGGCCAAAACGGGTTAGCGGTGGCAACGCAAGTCCAACGGGTTTCATATGCGTGTGTGGACCCGGGCTGGTAGGTAAGACGTTGTTGCATCGTGTAGGTATAAGCCGTGCACCATTGGTTGTATCGGGTTTCCACTTTGGGAAGTGATACACCCCACTGTGGGGCCAGCACGGGTATCAACGGTAGGGAGCCGATCGCTTGGGGAGTAGTGGGTACACCTAGTGGAGATAGGGGCAGACGACACCTATGTAGTCAGCTAGGGGTACACGAAACTACTGGGTAGATTTTCTAAAGTCCTTGGGTGGGATCAACCTTTAAGTAGGAATTACCCTTGGGTGCGTAGATCTGGTGTGGTGCAGTGTAGTATTTATGCTTGGGTGGATAGGCGCGTCTTTACCGTTATCTTAGTTCATCCTAAGTCTAGTTGGCTGCTTAATGTAGTCATTTATCCCCAGTTGTACCGTACCAGGTTTATATCATACCCTAATTACTTTAATGATTGTATTGTTAAAGTTATAGGGCTCACTCAGACTTATGTCTGACCCCGTTGTTTTTATCTTTTTTCCCAACCCTCAGGTTATCAGAGTGGGCCTAGCACTAGTGGGCTTTGATCGGATTGCTTTATCTATCTTTTCGGGCTTGTACTCTTGGAGTAAAGCTCGGTTATCTTTTCTATTATGGCTATTAGTTATGAAGTGGGATTATGTACTTATGTTTTAACGAGGTGGATATTTTGTACTTGACTCTTGTTGGTTTTTGATATGTAACCAAACATGTTACCTTCTGCTGTAATGAAATGATGTTTCAAATTTCAAGTATTACTTATATCTGTCTTGTTGTAATTTTTCTGTTCTATATTCACTTAAAATACCCACCGAAGTTAAGGCATTCCCTTATGAGTGACCTTAGCGGGTGTGGGGTGTTACACGTGGTATCAGAGCTTAAGGTTACCAGAACAGATAAAATTTTTAGAAAACTATTTTTCTAAAAACATTTTTGGAAGAAGTATTTTCAAAAACATGTCTTTTAAGAGAAAAATTTTTGAAAGAAAAGAACATAATCCCCAAGAGCCATATATCCTTCTTTCGATTCTCCGTTTTGAATCTCTTCCTCTATCTCTTTTTGAATTTCCCCTCCGCGTATAGATGTCTTTTTAAGATAAATAAGGACTTCCGTATGAAGGACGGAAGAACTACTTCAAGGGACTAAGACGTTTGTCGGGCTAAGAAGTTAGTCCAAGGAGGTGGAGGGCTTGTGGGTACCTTTAATATGGACGAGGGAGGAAGGTTCAAATAGCTATTAGGTAAATAAAGGACGAAACCTCATCGTGGCGAGAAGGTCACGAAAGGAGAATGTAAAGGAGAAGGCTAGTTGTTTTGGAGAAATAGGACACCTTATTTGGATTGTCCAAAGAGGTAAGGACAAAGTACAGGATCTTCTGGAGGGTAGATGTATTCCCTCATGGATGGTATACCTGATGGGGGTTGGGCCGTTTAGGTTGAAAGTTGGTTCTCTCGATCATCCTGTTCGAACTTTATTCGACTCTGGCGCATCACATTTGTTTATCTCATCATCGTTAGTTGAGTCACTGCAATTAGACACCAGTCTAGTAGATGATCCCTTGGTTGCTTCAAACCCAATTGGGGGCTCCAATTATTTGTCCATGATATGTTTGGGTTTGAAGATTTCTATACTTAGCGTTGAGTTTAGATGTGATGCTTTTGTTTTGGGCTTCACGGGCTATGGGTTGATTTTAAGCATGGACTGGTTATCCAGTAATGGTGTCGTTCTTGATTGTGAAAGGAGAGTTGTTAGGCTCATGACCCGCTTGGGGAACACTCTCGAGATCTCTTGTAATCCCATAGATTCTGTTATGCTAAGTTATCTTGAATCGCTTGACGCTTCGGTCGAGAGTTTGCGATCTGTTAGAGTGGTCCGGGAATACTCGGATGTGTTTGGGGAGGTGAAGGGCTTACCTCCGAAGAGGGAGATAGACTTCCGAATATATCTAGTGGGCAATGCTAAACCAGTATCTTTGCCAGTGCGCCACATGGCTCCTAGTGAAAGGAGGGAACTCCATAAGCAAGTAGGGGAGTTGCTTGAGAAGGGGTTCATAGGACGAAGTATATCGGAGTGGGGTGCTCCATTAGTTTTTGCTACGAAGGCGGATGGGTCCCTCAGACTTTGTATAGACTATAGAGAACTCAACAAGCTCACAAAGAAGAATGGACACCCATTGCCGAGGATTGACGATCTCTTTGATCAGTTGGTTGGCGCCTCAGTGTTTTCGCAGTTGGACTTAGCCACGGGGTTTCATCAGTTGAGAGTGGCTGAGGATAGTATAGAGAAGACTGCCTTTAGGACTCCGGATGGTTTCTATGAGTGGCTGGTGATGCCATTTGGTTTGACGAACGCCTCTGCATACTTTATTGATTTTATGAGTAGGGTGTTCAGGGAGTACCTAAATAACTTCGTAGAGGTCTTTGTGGATGACATCTTGGTCTTTTCTAAGAGCGAAATAAGTTTTCGTATGTGCTTAATAGGTTAAGCAAAGCCAGTTATTTGATCAACGGTGGTTTTGGAGCGAGACTGGCAAGGACATCCAGAGTTGGACAAGTGCTTAATTATTTAGTCGTTTTTGCTAGTATCATCTCACGTAGGTCGTCTGAATTTGAAGGAGGTATCCCTTGGGTGTTTGTCTGATATTGGTTTAGGCCTTTGGGGCTTGCACTTGGGGGATGTCGAGTTCGACTAGGATGGTCTGCGTGAGAGATGGATAGTTGTGAGGATTTTTGCATGGGAGAATATCCTGGTTTTCTCTAGAGGTGGAGAAAAGCATGCCCTACATCTTAGGGAAGTGTTGGAGACTCTTCGAGCACATAGTCTTAAGACAACAAAGGTGGATGGAATTCTTAGCATCCTATGATTTCGAGATAGTGTATACCCCTGGCAAGGGTAACGTGGTGGCGGACGCCTTAAGCAGAAAAAGGTTGTCCTTGAGTCCATTGTTCGTGGAACGACGAACCTTGGAATTTATCTCGATGTTTGATTTTAGACCTTCCGTTAACTTTGTACCCGGTTTGCTAGCATCCTTAGAGGTCAGACCTACTCTTTTGGGACAGCTTGGCGAGGCACAGCGGGACGACCCACAGTTGGTTGAGTTGGTAGAGAGGCTCGTAAGGGGGGAGTCGTCCAGCCATTTGAGTAGGTACACCCTAGACGATAGGGGGTGGTTGCGTAGAGACGGTAGACTTTGTGTACCGCAAGACGAGGGTTTGAGGAAGGCTATTCTTGATGATGCGCGTCGTTCGAAGATGACCATTCATCCCGGTGGGGACAAGATGTACCAAAACATGAAGCGAGTTTTCTTTTGGGCCGGTATGAAGAAAGATGTGGCCGAGTATGTCGCTAGATGCTTGGTGTGCCAACAAGTGAAAGCGGAGCAAAAGAAACCTGGTGGGTTGCTTCACCCATGGGAAGTTCCGCAATGGAAGTGGGATAGCGTCTCGATGGATTTAATTGATGGGTTACCGAGATCGAGGAAGGGTAATACGGGAATTTGGGTTGTGGTAGACAAACTTACTAAGAGTGCCCATTTCATAACCGTGAAGAGTAAGAGGACTGCTCCATGGCTAGCTTCAGTTTACCTTCGAGGGATAGTTCGGTTGCATGGTGTACCTTCGAGCATAGTGAGCAATCGAGATCCTATCTTCACTAGCGAGTTTTGGAAGAGTTTGCAAGAGGCGGTAGGGACTCAGTTGTGTCTGAGCACCGCATATCATCCTCAGACGGACGGCCAGACCGAGAGAGTGAATCGTGTTCTAGAAGACCTTTTGAGGCTTTGTATCTTAGATTTTGGAGGTACATGGGAAGAGCATCTTCCATTGGTGGAGTTCGCGTATAATAACAGCTTTCAGTCCAGTATTGGTATGGCTCCTTTTGAAGCTCTTTATGGAAGGCCTTGTCGATCACCTACATGTTGGTGGGAATCTACGGATAAGATCTTGCTTGGGCCTGATATGGTTAGAGAAACTTCGGAAAAGATTGATTTGATTCGAAGAAGGATGAAAGTGGCGCAAGACAGACAGAAATCTTACGCGGATAAGAGGAGGACGGATCTGGAGTTTAATGTTGGGGACATGGTCTTTGTTAAAGTATCTCCATTACGAAATGTTGTTCGCTTTGGGTCCGTTGGGAAATTAGCACCAAGATTTGTAGGACCAATTCCTATTAAGGAAAGGATTGGATGGATGGCATATAGAGTGGATTTACTCGAGAGACTTAGTGGGGTACATGACGTATTCATGTGTCACATTTGAGGAAGTGCCTACATGAGACCGTAGAGGTGGTAGAGCCGAGCTTTCTTAGAGAAGTGGAGGTAGAGCGTGATGCGACTATTCGACGAGCTCCTACCCGCATCCTTGGGTCAGAGATTAGGAAGTTGAGAAACAGAGAGGTTCGATTAGTCGAAGTGCAATGGGGAGAGGATGAGAGCAATGCTACTTGGGAGACAGAAGCGAAGATGCATTCACTGTACCCATTCCTTTTTGAGGGTATGTCTTTTAACTTCTCCTTTATCGTTTGTCTAGTACTTATCTTATCTTTAGTATGTCCTCTCATTAGTATCTTCGACCTTTAGATAGGGTAAACCTACGGTTGAAACATGTGTTTGAGACATGTTATGTTTGATGGATGCGTGTGGATGCAAGTGTTTGCTAGTGGTTGCTCGTGGATGCATATACACACACTTTAGACACTAGATCGGCTCAGTCACTTCATATTGCATATTGCATATAATTGTGTGTAGGTAGCTATATTAATGGATGTATAATGGTTGTGCTATCATATGGGTGATGCATTTTGGTGAATGATTGTGCACTCATGTAGAAATAGTATATGTCGATAGGGTTCTTTCGCATACATATTGGATGCATGGCACTATCATGGTTTGTATTAAGGAGGTCAACTGAATCGGTAGACCGCCTAATTTTGCATTAGACAGGGAACATATACACACACTCTTTGCATATGTTCATACAGCATTAGAAATTTTAAGGACAATGGATGCCAGTGTTTGATGGTTTGAGTAGATGGTTGTTTGGATGGTAGGATACGTTCTTCTTGACTTAGAGATTTCGGGGACGAAATCCTTTAAGTAGGGGAGAATGTAACACCCCGTATGTTGAATAACTTGCTATAAAATAAAACAGGGCAGAATTAAATTTTAAATTCTGAATCAGGGGAAACGGACTATGCCATTGCGTTCGTCTCGAAAAAATACGCGAAATAGAGTCCGAGTTTTCGAAAATCGGAGTCCGTATGACCCAGTTAAGGCCCGAAGAAGTTTTCAGAAATTCAAAACAGATTTAAAAACAGAAATTTCACATTTCGGAAGAGGCGGGAAAAATTCCCGCCAGGCAGAGGGAGTCGACCCTAGGGTCGACATGGGTGTCGACCCCCTCCCTAGGGGTCGACCAAGGGGTCGACCTAGGGGTCGACACAGGGGTCGACCCCCCCTGTCGGTCTGTGTGACCTGGGTGCACCATTTTGGCTTTTGGGCTTTGCTGGTGGCTAGTGACGAAATCTGACGGCTCTAATCTGATTTAGGGTTAATCTAAGGGCCTAAAACACTTAACTACTCTATAAATACACCCTAAGACTACCTTAATTCATACTATAAATAGATACAACGTCGTTATGCCGTCAAAATGCAACTTGAAGGAGCCTCCATCAAATTAAAGAGGAATATAGCTTCTCAAATCAACCGCTGATCAACTCTAGCAACTTAATCCTCTTTATTGAAGTGCTAATCAACAAGTTGTGAGTTTCTATAGCCTTAATGACCAATTGTTGAAATGATTATGATAGGATATAATGAGGTTATGGCTATGAATGTGGATCAATGCAAGTTATGTTATCATATGCTATGTGTTCATGATGTTATGCAAGTTATATGCTATGTGTTCATGATGTTATGCAAGTTATGCAAGTCATATGCCATGTGATCATGATGTTATGCAAGTTATGCAAGTCATATGCTAGGTGATCATGATGTTATGCAAGTTATGCAAGTCATATGCCATGTGATCATGATGTTATGCAAGTTATGCAAGTCATATGCTATGTGATCATGATGTTATGCAAGTTATGCAAGTCATATGTTAGGTGATCATGATGTTATGAAAGTTATGCAAGTCATATGCTATGTGATCATGATGTTATGCAAGTTATGCAAGTTTTAGGCTATGTGTTCATGATGCTATTTAAGCAAATCACTATGATAAACATTGATCCATTATGACACCATGATTATGCAAGTTTGGTGTTTGATTATATGCAAGTTCATATATGATATGTTATGCAAGTTTGGTGTTTGATTATATGCAAGTTCATATATGAAATGTTATGCAAGTTTGGTGTTTGATTATATGCAAGTAACATGTGCAAGTTTACACCTTTGTATGATATGCATACATGTGCAAGTTAACCCCTTTGTATGTCATACATACATATGCAAGTTTACCCCTTTGTATGACATAAGTAACTTATGCAAGTTAACCTCTTTATGACATATGTGATTCATGCAAGTTTGGGTTGATTATTTATGCTAGTTGGGTTTGATGCTATATGCATGTTGACACCTTTTAAACCCATGTTGACGCTAATGTTATGCAAGTTGAACCCGTTGTATGTGTGATGAATCTTTCCTTTTAAGTATGTCATGTTAGCGAATTACGTGGGGAACGATGGGGTTAATATTCATGTTAATGAAATGGTGTGAAGTTGATATGATTATGCATACCATAAAGTGGATGGACATAATTGAGTCAGTTATGTACATTGTTAAATTTGTAATTAATTAGGGATAATTAATACAAATTATGGGGGTGATTAATTAGGTGTAATTAATCGACTAAGACACGAGGTTGGACCCTTTTGTAGCATAAGACTTCCCGGAACCGACCGGCAAATCCAGCGGCTACAAATGATTGGCCCAATGTGAGAGGTCTTAGGCACAAACTAAATACGTGACAAGTGTAAAGACACGAGGTTAGACTCGGTTATGGCGTAAGGCTGCCCGGACCCAACCGGCAAATCCAGCTGCCATAAAAGATAGTCTAATGTGAGAGGTCTTTACAACGGTTACGTTCATAATCAATTAAGAAACACTTAACTAGATAAGCATGTAGTGGGGCATGGGGGGTTAAGTGCGTGCCTTGGGTGGCATGTGGAGATTAAGTAAGTGCCTTGGGTGGCATGTGGAAATCTAGTGGGTTGCCTTGGGTGGCAATAGAAAATACGATTAGAATACTTAACCAAAGTTGAGCATGTAATTAAACATGATTAAAGGGTTAAGTAAGTGCCTTGAGTGGCATGTGGAAATCAAGTAGGTGCCTTGGGTGGCATGGGAAATCTAGTGGGTGCCTTGAGTGGCAATTGAAATATGATTAGATGACTTAACCAAACTTTAAACATGTAAGTGGACATGATTATTCAAAAGGGTTAAGTGGGATACACTAGAAAAGAGACAAGCTTAGGTGGGTAGCTTGTGGGGGCCCATTTCAACCAGTAACCCATATGTATCTTATTGGGCTCGACCCATGTCGAGGACGGGACACGCGTACTGGGCTTGACTATAAGAGGCCAAAACGGGTTAGCGGTGGCAACGCAAGTCCAACGGGTTTCATATGCGTGTGTGGACCCGGGCTGGTAGGTAAGACGTTGTTGCATCATGTAGGTATAAGCCGTGCACCATTGGTTGTATCGGGTTGCCACTTTGGGGAGTGATACACCCCACTGTGGCGCCAGCACGGGTATCTACGGTAGGGAGCCGATCGCTTGGGGAGTAGTGGGTACACCTAGTGGAGATAGGGGCAGACGGCACCTATGTAGTCAGCTAGGGGTACATGAAACTACTGGGTAAATTTTCTAAAGTCCTTGGGTGGGATCAACCTTTAAGTAGGAATTACCCTTGGGTGGGTAGATCTGGTGTGGTGTAGTGTAGAATTTATCCTTGGGTGGATAGGCGTCTTTATCGTTATCTTAGTTCATCCTAAGTCTAGTTGGCTGCTTAGTGTAGTCATTTATCCCCAGTTGTACCGTACCAGGTTTATATCATACCCTAATTACTTTAATGATTGTATTGTTAAAGTTATAGGGCTCACTCAGACTTATGTCTGACCCCGTTGTTTTTATCTTTTTTCCCAACCCTCAGGTTATCAGAGTGGGCCTAGCACTAATGGGCTTTGATCGGATTGCTTTATCTATCTTTTGGAGCTTGGACTCTTGGAGTAAAGCTCGGTTATCTTTTCTATTATGGCTATTAGTTATGAAGTGGGATTATGTACTTATGTTTTAACGAGGTGGATATTTTGTACTTGACTCTTGTTGGTTTTTGATATGTAACCAAACATGTTACCTTCTGCTGCAATGAAATGATGTTTTAAATTTCAAGTATTACTTATATCTGTCTTGTTGTAATTTTTCTGTTCTATATTCACTTAAAATACTCCACCGAAGTTAAGGCATTCCTTATGAGTGACCTTAGCGGGTGTGGGGTGTTACAGTTAGTCTCTTGATTCGGCTTGGTAACACTCTAGAAATTTATTGTAATCCCTTGAGTGCTGTTATGCTCAGTTATCTAGAGTCGCTTGACGCTTCTGTTGAGAATTTTCAGTTGGTTAGAGTGGTCCGGGAATATCCGGATGTCTTTGAAGAGGTGAAAGGCTTACCTCCGAAGCGGGAAATAGACTTCTGCATATATCTTGTTGATAATGCAAAGCCCGTAGCTCTGCCTATTAGACACATGGACCCAAAGGAGAGAAAGGAGCTCAGTAAGAAAGTTAAGGAGCTTCTCAAGAAGGGGTTTATAAGGAGGAGTATCTCGGAATGGGGCGCTCCAGTGGTGTTCTCCACCAAAGAAGATGGTTCACTACGTCTTTGTGTGGACTATAGGGAGTTAAACAATCTGACTAAGAACAATAGACACCCGCTTCCCAGAATAGATGTTTTATTTGATCGGCTTGTAGGTGCGTCGGTCTTCTCCCTACTTGATCTGGCTATTGGGATCCATCAGCTAAGGGTAGCTGAAGATAGCATTGATAAAACGGCGTTCAGAACCCCAGACGGTTTCTTCGAGTGGCTTGTCATGCCTTTCGACTAGACAAATGCACCCGCTTATTTCGTGGATCTAATGAGCAGGGTGTTCAAAGAATTCCTTAACAAGTTTGTAGTTGTCTTTGTAGATGATATTTTGATCTTCTCAAAGAATGAGGAAGAACATGTTCAGCATCTGAAGGAGATCATGGAAACTCTTCGAGTTCATCAGCTAAAAGCCAAATTCTTTAAGTGCCGCTTTTGAAGAGAAGAAGTATGAATTCTTGAACATATAGTGTCCAAAGATGGGTTAGCTGTAGATCGCGCGAAGGTGTTGGTAGTGCAGGATTGGAAGACACCAGGAAATGCAACCGAAGCCCGAAGCTTTCTTGGGCTAGCCGGTTTTTACCGAAAGTTCATTTGGGATTTTGGGAAAAATCTCAACTCCACTCACAAGGCTAACAAAGAAGAATCTAGCATTCGTGTGGGATTTGGACTGTGATATTGCTTTCCAATGCCTAAAAAGGGCTCTTACAACAGCCCTAGTTCTGACTTTGCCGGATGGAAGCAAGATGTTCACAGTATACACGGATGCTTGTGGTACATGGCTAGGCGCTGTTCTGATGCAAGAAGGGAGGGTAGTAGCTTATGGTGGAAGACAATTGAAAGTTCATGAAAAGAACTACTCAACCCACGATCTTGAGTTGGCCGCCATCGTTTTTGCGCTTAAGTCTTGGCGCCATTATCTCCTAGGTGAGAAGTTCGAATTATGTACTGACCATAAATCGTTGAAGTATCTTTTCTCGTAGAACGATCTTAACTTGTGGCAGCAAAGGTGGACGAAGTTCCTTGCCTCGTATGATTTTGAGATTTCCTATACTCCTGGCAAAGGCAACGTAGTAGCAGACGCGTTGAGCAGAAAGAAGCTGACCCTAAGCCCTCTCTTTGTAGAAAGGAAAAGCTTGGAGTATATAGCCAGTTTTGACTTTAGGCCCTCCTCTGATTTTGTACCGGATTTATTAGCACCGCTAGAAGTACGGCCTACTCTTTTCATCTCAATAGGGGTCGCACAACGTGAAGACCCTCAGCTTGTGGATGTGATTGATAAACTAATTAGGGGTGAAACTTCCGGTCACCTCGATAGGTGATCCATCGATGATAAGGGTTTGCTAAGGCAAGATGGAAGACTATGCATCCCACAAGCAAGGGATTTAGTAAAGAGGTTCTCGAGGAAGCACATCATTCCAAGATGACAATACACCCAGGTGGAGACAAGATGTACAAGGACATAAATAGAGTTTTCTTTTGGAACGGCATGAAGAAAGATGTGGCAGATTTCGTTTCTAAGTGCGTAACATGCCAACAGGTCAAGGCGGAACAAAAGAAGCCTGGAGGACTGCTTCATCCTCTAGAAGTATTGCAATGGAAGTGGGATAGCATTTAAATGGACTTCATTGACGGGTTGCCTAGGTCGAGAAAAGGCAATACTAGCATTTGGGTAATAGTGGACAGGCTTACTAAAAGCGCCCACTTTATACCTATCAAGAGTAGAAGAACTGCCTCGTCTCTAGCTTCTCTTTATCTCAAGAAAATTGTTCGACTCCATGGAATACCCTCCAGCATAGTGAGTGACAGAGATCCCATTTTACGAGCGAATTTTGGCGGAGGCTGCAAAAAGCTGTAGGCACACAGTTATGCTTGAGCACGGCCTATCACCCCCAAACTGATGGTCAGACAGAAAGGGTAAATAGAGTATTAGAAGATCTTTTGAGACTATGCGTTCTTGACTTCGAAGGGACTTTAGAGGATCATCTTCATTTAGTGGAATTCGCCTACAACAACAGCTATCAAGCCACCATCGGCATGGCGCCCTTCGAAGATCTATATGGAACACCGTGACGATCACTAACTTGTTGGTGGGAGTCTACTGATAAGCTTATACTTGGGCCAAACATGATTAGAGAGATTCAAAAAAAGTGGACTTGATACGAAGGAGAATGAAGACTGCCCAAGATGGACAAAAATCCTACGCAGACAAAAGAAGGACCGATCTTGAGTTTGTGGTTGGGGACAGTGTTTTTCTTAAGGTATCTCCTTTAAGGAACGTCGTTCGCTTTGGATCTGCAGGAAAGCTAGCACCAAGATTTGTAGGACCGTTCCCTATCATCGAGAAGATTGGGAAAACGGCTTATAGAGTAGAGCTGCCGGAAAGGTTGGCTGGAATTCACAATGTCTTTCACGTTTCTCATCTCCGAAAATGTCTACATGAATCTGCGGAAGTGGTGGAGCCAAGCATTCTAGAAGAAGATGAAGTGGAACGCGAAGCAACTGTGAGGAGAGTTCCAACTCAAATCATAGGAACTGAAATCAAAAAGCTACGCAACCGCGAAGTCAAGCTCGTTAAAGTTCAGTGGAGCGACGCCGAGGAAGATGCAACTTCAGAAAGTGAGGACAGAATACGCGCGGCCTATCCTTTTCTTTTTGAGGGTACAGCTTTGATCTCTCTTTTTCCTTAAGTTATGCTTGTATCTATCTTTTTTTAGGTATATCTCCTCGATATTATCCTTTATCCTTAGGTAGAACGATTTTGGATGTAAACATGTTATGGTTGATGGCTGCAAGTGGTTGCTAGTGGTTGCTCGTGGATGTAGATACACACACAACCTAGCTTTTAGATCGGCTCGGTCACTTCATACTGCATATGCATATATGTATTCATATTTGTATGTGGTTGAAACTTGATATGTTGTCATATGGATGTCGCATTTGTATGAATGGTTGCGCACTCATGTAGAATTATGAGTAGGGGAAAAATTTGCATACATAATGGATTCATGATACTTACATGATTCGCATTAAGGAGGTCAACTGAATCAGTAGGCCGCCTAATTTTTGCATTAGATAAGGACATGTACATACACTATGCATATGATCATGAAGCATTAGAAGTCTTTTAAGGACAATGGACGACTGTGTTTATTGGTTGAGTAGATGGACGATTGGATGTTAGGACTTACGTTCTTTCAGACTTGAAGATTTCGGGGACGAAATCCTTTAAGGAGTGGAGAATGTAACAACCCGAAATTTTCTATTAAATGTAAATTAACAAATTATAGTATAATTAATTCTAAATGAAAGAATTAAGGGAAACGGGTTAAACCATTGCATTCGTCTCAGAATTCTGCTTAAGATAGAGTCCGATTTTGCGTAAATCGGACTCCGTATGAAGGAGTTATGACCTCTGGAAGTTTCAGAATTCAATTCAAAATTCAAATGGTTCAAATTCTGTCCGAAATTTGAAAAACAGACCCCAACTGGGCTGGGCGGGAAACTTCCCTCCCAAGCACCAGGTCGACCAGGGGGTCGACCTGGGGGTCGACTAGGGGGTCGACCTGGGGGTCGACCTGGGTGACCAGGTCGACCATAGTGTCGACCTGGGGTAGACCTGGGGGTCGACCTGCCCAGTCGACCTGGTTAGGCACTGGCTAGCCTGGTCGGTTTCTGGTCGAATTTCTGAGCTTGGCTGTGTCACTAGGACTGAGTTGTCACTTTCTGATTGGCTTCTCTTAGTGTGTATGGTCTAGGTTCAGTCTATGATCATCTGACGGCTCAAATCAATCTGAAATTCTATAAATACAACTCAACACTCAACCTAAATTCACACAAATAATATAGAACTAGAGCCGTCATGCTGCTGGGAGGAAACTAAGAGTAGCCGTCAGTTAGAGAAAGCTTAGATACGAGCCAAAACTAAAGTAAAACAAGAATCAATCATCGTTTGTCTACCCAAAGGAAAGCATTGCAAATTCAGAACTCAGAAATCAGAAAACAAGACCATCGTTTGTTGTTAGTATAGTGATTTTTCCGATGTGAATAAAAGTTAGGATTTGATTCGATGTAAAATAGAAATGGAATTGTGTTATTGTATAACGACGATGTTAATTCATATCTATGCGTTGTAACGATATTGGTATTGTGATGTTTGTGGTATAGTTTACTTGATGTTGGATCCATTAGAATGTTTGTGGATTAATCTAGTTGATGTTGGATTTATTCAAATTCACATACAAGTTATTTGGTTCATATCTACACCTCTATGCTTAGGTGATTATGACAAGTTATATGTTGTACAATGGAACCTCTATGTCTAAATGATTAGGTTCATATACATGCTTCTACGTTTATACAAAAGTTGCAAGTTCAAAATTGGATCCATGTCAAGATCTATTTTAATACAAGTTTCATGTTATAGTAGTAAACATGATTGGATGTAGTTCACACATGCGATGAAATTATACATAATTTGTGGACATGTTATATTCTTATCATATGCTAGTGATGCTCGATGTTATGCCTAGATCTTAACATGTTTAGGCTTATGTTGTCTAAATCATATGCTAAATCATCTGACACCTATTTAGATAGATTCCCCTTTTTAATGCAAGTTCACATGACAAGTTGAAACCCATGACTCAGTCTATGTTGCAAATTCGCATATATGTATGTTGACTATTTTGCAAGTTCACACATATGATGTTCATATTGACCATGCTGAAAAATGTCAAGTTTACACCTATGTCATGTTTATGTTAATGAATTTTTTATACCAATTTTGTGTACGCTAAATTAGGCTAAGTTTTTAGCCTAATATTTTATGTTAAAAATTATGTGGATGAAAAATTGGGCTAAGATTGTTAGCATAATATTTAGACGGGGTAATGTTGGGGTAAATTGGTAATTGCAGGAAACTTGACATAAATTGGTGAAAATATATGAAATTGGCATGTTTGTCACATGCCAAAATTGGTGGCACTTGAATGGTATAATTTCTTATACCAAAAAAATGTTAAACTTGGAAAGTGGGTCATAACATTTAATTGTTGACGAATTTACATATAACAAGTAATAAAGACAAATATGTAAATTTAGAAAATACGAGTATGATTAACACGAGGTTGGATTGAGTTGTGATGTAAACCTGCTCGGACCCGCCCGGCTGTCCAGTAGTCACAACAATACCTATCCAATGTGGGTGGTTAAGCATTGAGCCCAATAAGCACCCGAGGTTAGACTAAGTTATGGTGTAAACCTACCCGGAACCGACCGACACATCCAGTAACCGTGACAATACCTATCTAATGTGAGTGGTCTGTGCTTTAAAAAGCTAAGGACAGACAAGTCAGGATGGTAGGGTTAAGTTAACTAAAACACTTAACCAATTCAACATGTTAATTAAACCGATGGGTGCGGTTAGATAAATACAGACACTTAACCACTTAACATGTTTGACTAGAAAACCCTAGTAACGGGGATCCATTTCAGCAGTAACCCAATTAGGTATCATGGTACCCTGAAACTAGGCAGGGTGGGGCACGATTACTGGGCTGATTGTAAGTGGTCAAAAGCGACGGCGATGGGTGCAACAATGTAGGTTCTAACGGAGTGCGGGCGTGCACACACTTCGGAGCAGACAAACAGGGCATTGGGGGCACTAGTAGTATACCCTTTGTGACACGACCCGAAATTCCCCGTGAAGGAAAGCGTGGATTGAATTGAGGACAAGCCACATCGGGACGTAAACGGAAGGACATTTCATTGCTTATTACAACAATTTCATAAGAATACAAGAATATACAGACAATAAACAAATATTACAAAGAAAATATTAGAGATTACAATACATTACATAGCAGTTGAAAAATAATAGAAAACACGACAAGAAGTAATACACGAATACAGAGCTTTCTGAATATCGTTCCAGCTGTAAATCAGGATCCTGCGAATATAAATCTGCAAAACCAAAACTAGTAGCTGCCCGTGTCGAAAATAAGGGCACCTAGAGTTTAGGTTAAAACAATAAACTCCAGGTCAGTCATGTGACTGGTGTGAGAACTGAAACAGTTATTAATCTTTATTTTAATGTTATGTAAATCAAGGGACCACGCCGTTTAACACGGAACGGGTTTCCTCCCAAGGATTCCAGTGCATAGGACAACAGCGCAATGCTAAATAAAGAACAATGAAGCTATTATAAGACCCATGTCCCATCACGCAACGCAACACAAGCCGGAGGGTAGGGTTTTTACCTTATAATAGCCAAATAATGCTTGATATGCTAAATTTCATCTTTTATTATTACTATAAATGCATAGTGTCAAAACAATTTCTATCATAAGTATCAATCATAGACAGCATAAGTGCCCCATCCCACTATGTCGCCATACTAGGCTCTACAATCAAAACCGCAAAGTCACGTATTGGAAGTTGGATTTCCATCTGTGAACCGAGGCAAGGGATCGTCCTTACCGAATTCAAGACTGTCTATCCCGAGTCTCAGGATCAGAACGCATCGACCCTTGGATCCTCTGGGCCGGTCCACCGATGTGGATTAAAATTCCTGAACACTGCGTTTCCCTGCCCTTTGGGGCGTAAGTGAGCCAACGAATGACTCGATCGGTTCGAGAACGACAGATATATCTGAGGCGCCTCGCAACAGCAACAACCACACAGGTGAAAAGTATATAAATGTCAGCCAGTTTAAGCACTGACACCACCCTAGCTAGATGGAAACGCTTGCCCTCCCTGACATCCTCTCCCGTTTTTGGTTCACACCGGGGTTTGAGGCTCGCGAATCAACGCTACACAAAGCTATGTCACACTGGCGGTGCTTTGTTCCTCAACCGGAAGACTTTGCTTTTCAACAGAAGCCTTGATCAATTGCAACTTAGGCATGCCACACAGGCAATTCACTCCATGCGATTAATATCCATCAATATATAACCCCTGAGCTCGTACATCTCAGAGAAGGGCATTAAGCAATAGAATAAATTCTCCGTCGCCAAATAGATACATATTTAATAGAAATCAATCAAACAGAATAAAATCCAATGTCAGACACACAGTCCATTTACAAGTTCGTTCTGGGTCTGAACGAAACCGGAGGCACCTCGTACCTTGCATATCCATCGATCTCCAAGTACGTCTGGACGATCACCAACTGATTCCCTCCTCTTGGGTGTACGACACAATCAAGATCATCAGTAATCACCAAATGATGTGAAGACCCCCGGTCTTTAACCACCGTCTTCCTCCTCGACACCACGTCGAATCAGTTATTCAGAATGGGTTAAACCCGGTCTTTCTGAATAACTTGCGTATAAAATAAACAAGTGTTATACAAACACAACATATGCATCGTTCCAATTCATCAGTCACTATCCGTAAATTAGCAGGAGAATAATTCCCCAAACATTAACCCGAAGGCCGAAACCAACATCAGATCAATACCCAGGAAACCATTCTTCTTAGCTAACCCACAGTTAGTTTCTAAATTTCACATTCTTAGGGAGAGGTTCCCATTAATTTTATCAAAGATGAATTCTTTTAAAATTATTCTTTAATCTTCCTTTGAATATCACTTCAAACTAGTCAGGATTAGCGAACCACACCGAAGTAATTATTTATTTTATTTCCCAATCCCAACCTATTCATCCCATGAAGTAAAGCTGGTAATACTTCATATCTAACACCACGGTGTTATCGGGAAAGTTAATTACCATTTCACGTTCAAATCTAGTTAAAGATTTAACTATCGCTTGGAGAAAAACTGGTGATACTCCATTCTCGATCATTTCAATCTAATTAAAGATTCATTAAAACTCAACTTAGTTTAAATCTTTAACTGGGTTAAAGAACCGATGTCATTTAAAACACGCTTCACGATAAACCCCAAATCACATCACATTTCAATCAGTCCCTAACCGTAAATTAGTAAGAGGACAGTTCCCTAAATATTAACCCCGAAGGCCGAAAACAACATCAGATCAATATCTAAGAAATCATCCAAATTAACTGATCCCTAGTTAGTTCTTAATTTTCTTAACTCCAATTGGGTTTAAGAATAGTATTATTAAAGATACCGTTCACGACAACCCAAAATCCCATTTGATATTAAACACAAGGCTCTGAATAGAAAATATATCTGCTTATATTCAATATCAAATTCTAAAACCAACAAATATCGTATTGGAAATAACGATATAAATATATCTTCCAAATTTCCATAACAACATCTGTATAATCATTAAAGCCAACATCGAACTATTCCGAAGATGATTTCGATTCAAATCCATTCCAATTCAATTATTGGAATTTCTGGTTATTTTCAAAACCATTTCAAATCCAATTTATTTATTTTAAAAATAAATAAATTATTATTCTAGTTCAAAACTAGTTCATTTCGATAAAAAATCTACTTTTATCTTTTCAAATATGGAGTTTTTCATCCCAATTCTTCCCAAATCATTTCTTAAGATTTTACACAAATTATTACTATTTTTAATAATTTTATCAAGGCCCATACAGTCGATTTCCATCAACGGCCATCGAACTGCACTTACAGCGACCTTTTCCAAATTTGATTTGGACATAATTCCAAATCCAACCGTTAGATTTCTAATATCTAATATTCATTAGAAAACCCTTTTCTATACGAACCCAAAGGTTCTGGTTTTAGGAGAATCTGATGGTCGGATCTCCCGCAATGTCCATTAGAAGTCAATGGTCGAAATTCGCGAACTGTCGCGGCGCGGCGCGTTCTTTTCAGGCCATTTAATATATATATATATATATATATATATATATATATATATATATATATATATTATATACTTCGTCGATTTCCTTTCAAAACGTATTTTATAAATTGTTTTAAATTCGTTTTTAAAAACGATTTCAACTTCATATTCAATTTCGAATCAAAATTGAATACTCCACATCATCGATATACAAATGATAATATTTTCAAAACGTTATATTTTAAAATCACTTTCTTTCCTATGTTCATTATAAAAATGAATAAAATCGATATAAATAACGTTCACGTCAAAATGGCGTCAATCTAATCAACACGGCTTTTATTCAACACATGAATGTTTTCAATTCAACACATGAATTTATTTTCAATTCAACACATGAATTTATTTTTCTATTCAACACATGAACAATTTTCTATTCAACACATGAATTAATATTTCTTATTTTACAAATTGGAATGAGGCCCAATCAATTACCATATAACGTTAATTATATGGATTCCCTACAAAACATGTATATAACAGCAATGATAAATCAACAACCATCATCCGAGTGCACCACATAACTGCATAAGCATTAAATATAAATAATTAACGTTTACACAGTCTGTCAATCCATCGATTGGCATACAACTAAACAATCGGGATTAGTGTACGTCAAATCTCATCCCAATACCCGTGTGGGGTTTCAAAACAACAAACACAAATTTAATTTGTGTAGTTGGGCGATGTGTAAAATTTATCGTCCCAATCAATATCAGTCAAATCAGTGTATATAAACAAATCTTCCGATTTGTTTATAAATATTTATTTTATATACGCGTTAAAAATCATATTTTTAACTACAAAATATTTTCCACTATAAAATATTTTATTTCATTCCACATCACACAATCAAATTTCACAACATAGAAACCAAACAAACTAGTCATCCATTGTCTATGGACGACGGGTGTCGGGTGCTACTAAGCACCGTCTGCATTCTAGTATATATTTTTAACTAGAAAACAAGATTTAAAGTGAGAAGTTCTCACCGATAGCTAAACCAATTCACCCTGATTCTTCATATGTAGAAAATCTTCGCCGTATTTCCAACGAGATCTGTTTCACGCGGTACATATTAAAAATCACATTTTAACCAACGATCTTTATAAACAAAAATCACGTTTTTATAACGATGTTTATATTATAAAAATCACATTTTTTACCAACAATCTTTATAATAAAAAATCATATTTTTATCTTTATGTAATATATATAAAGATCACTTCTTTATATCGTTGTCTTCATAGTAAAAATTATATTTAGCTAACTTCATAATAAAAATCATATTTTTATTTCGCTACAAGTATAAAAATCATATTTTTATTTCTCTACAAGTATAAAAATCATATTTTTAACTTGCTAAAAATATTTTCTTTCAACGATAAAAATCACATCTTTATCACCATGTTTTCTATATAAGAATCAATTTTTTTTATTCACATGAATATATATAAAAATCTAATCTTTACTCCACATGAATATAAATAAAATTCTAATCTTTATAGAGATGTTCATATCATAAAGATCGAATCTTTATAGCTAAAAAATCGTATTTTTATTCTAAATAAAAATTATATTTTTATATGTCTAAAGATTATATTTTTATATAACTAAAGACTATATTTTTATATAACTAAAGACTATATTTTTATATAACTAAGGACCCTTTTTTTATAAAACTAAAAACTATATTTTTGTCTAAATAAAAAATCAGATCTATGTAAAGATTATGTTTTTTTCTTTTTCTATAAATCACTCTATATAAGAGTCATGTTTTTAATTAACTTTAACTAATATAATTAATTTAAATTACCTTTCTTTTTCTCTGTTAACTCATGGTTTTCGATTGTTGGAGCTTTGAAATGGCGCGCGATGATGGTGCTGCCAGCGACGCGTTGAGGAGGGGAGAGGCGTCGGTTTTCTTTTCCTGGAGGTGCCGTGAACTTCGCGGTGTACTCTCGCAAGGGGTGGCACTCTCGAGATGGTGGTGGCTGGGTTCGATTGGAGGTGGCGTAGGAGGGTGTGAAGGTGGTGCGGTGGTTGGCGGGTTCGGAAGGGGGTCTGCGATCTCGAGTTGAGGAGGGAGCGGCGAAGCCTGGACTGGCGATGGGGAAAGAGGCGAAGAAAGGGTGTGGCGGTTCGGAGGTGGACGAGCGATGGCGATGGCCATCCATCGATCGCCATTTTTTTTTTCGAAGAGGAAATCAGATTTCTCCCTGAATGGGGAAACCTAATTCGGTCGTTGAAAATGGAATTGAGGGGGAGGGGGGTGTCAAGTGAAAAAGGATTTATTTTATTTTTATTTATTCCATAAAGCAACTTTTTATTTCAAACTCGAAATCAAACCAACCGACTGTCGTTCCTAGCTAATTACCCCCATTCCGTACTAAATGGGATATGTGTCGCAAGCTGATTTAATTGTTTCGATCTGTTTCCATCAAAATCAAAATATAACTCTATATATTGAATTTGAATGTGCATTTCTATTTACTGGAGCCACATACAAACTCTAAAAATTCCCGAAAAATGTTTTCTATCTTCATATTGATGATACGGTCCTAACAAAACTAGTTTCGTCAAATTCCGAGACCGTTTGAAAAATGGCCATTTTCCAGTCGATTAAAATCAACTGAAATTGGTCAAATGCGTTTTTCCTTTGCCACGCTCACATATTGATTCGGAAAATTGTGAATTTTGAAACCTAGCAATAACTTGACATCCCGGATCCAACAAAAGTGGTTTCGGCGAAAACCGAGGTCGTTTGCAAAATTTCCATCTTCAAGGGCTAGAATTCCATAGCGACTATTCTGAATTTTCAACTGGGCATAACTTTATATCCCCGCTATGAAATTTCAATTTTTTGGATTAGTTGGAAAGATATTCTCAAATAGATTCTAATATTTTTCGTTTCACCAAAATCCGGTTTATTTTGAATCCTGTACACTGATTTGAATTTTGAAATCGAATTTTCGAACTACCACGCCATTTTCAATTCCTTTTAAATTTATAAATAAATAATTATATTCTAACGACGATTCAAATAAAAATATACGTTCTAATTCTATTCAAAATAATTTTCTTGTCATTATTATTTAAAATAATTTATTTTAAATATTCAAAATTCACTAAAATCGCCAAAATAAAAATTTTAAATTGGCTCGGATTTCCGGGTTATTACACTGCATTCTAGGATTGTGTCGGGCAGCTACCATGGGACTTGATACACCCCATAGTGGGACCAGCATAGGTATCTACAATCTTTGGGGCCGTGTGACATAGATGATTATGCGAGTAGGAGCCGATCTTTAGAAAGGGGATCACTTCACCCCGATCATGGGGTGCCAATTGAGACAATGCTAGTAGGTGTAGAGATTTAGTGTGGGGTGCGATAGTATATTCAATTCAAACTGCTTTATCTTAGTTTATGATACTTCCTATTTCCTGTTTATACCTATCATGCCCTTTTACTTATTCTCATACCGAAGAGTCACTAGACTTACCAGGGTTTATGTCTGACCCTATTTTCTTTCGTCTTCTTTTCTTCTGTTCCCTTCCCCCGGGTCCACAGGGGGGAAACAACCCAGCTTAGTCAGACTCTTTGCAAGCTTCAAAATAGTTGATGTGCGGTTTGGACTCTCTTTCCTTGGCTATGGCTGTTGGACACATTCTATGGGGATTTATGCAGTTTTAATTATGTTTTATGCTTCTTTGTTTAATAATCAAGGAAGAAATGATGATGTAATGTTTTGGAAGTTATTATGAGACAACTATGGAAATGCTTTGTATGAACGCATATTTTATGAAATAAAAGTCCGTTTTTTTCCACTGCTTATATATATGTGTTTATATCTGTCTTGTGTTTTATCTGTGACTTTTACTTACAAACCTCCACCAAAGTTAAGGCATTCCCTTTGTGAGTGACCTTAATGGGGGTGGGGTGTTTCAGATTCTATGCCATATTGGTTGATCTCTGCTAAATATATATTTGTTTTGTGGTGGAGAATTTATTCTCCTTGCTTAACACCTTTCTCTGAGACGCATGAGCTTAGAGGTTATATATTAATAGACATCAGTCGTATGATATGGACTGATAGTGTGGCATGCTGATTGCTTCGAGCAGATATATCAAAGCTTCCTGTTGATAAGCAGAGCTTTGTGGATAATGATCAAAGCATGGCTAATGTAGCATAGCTTTGTGTGTCGAATAGTGACTTTGACGAGCCTCAAAGAATGTGAATGGATGATGCTGGATAATAAACGACATATTGAAATCGGTTTTGCTCCATACTAGCATAAGTCGTAGGCTTTGAAAGCCTACATGAACGCCCACATGACAATGGATGTTTCCTAGGGGATCCAGGTGTAACCATTGTGTTGCAGTGATTCTATGTCGAGAGTGGAAAAAGGGTATAGATGTTTTCTGAGGGATCTAGTGGTAACTATTGTGTATCTATGGTCCCGAGAGAGGATTCAGGAGCACCATGATAAAGGTGACTCCACGGATGAGGAATCTAGATTCTCTCTAATAAAGGTGACGGTTAAGGGTCAAACGTAATTAATCCTAGACATCCTGATGAGGTAATCCGAAGTAACATGACCATCTAAGTCCTGAGACACCCATTAGCTGTGTCAAGAAAGCCTCAATTATTGATGAACCCAATTTCCAATACGAACCTTCACGATTTTTAATTGTAACCTTTGTATGTAGTCATAGTATACTACGTATACTATCTTTGATATATTTATTTGTGAAAAAGATTTCTACACTATGCAGTAGTGATAATTAGAGACGATTTTGTGTATCAAGCATTCTTGGCTATTATAAGGTAGAACTATATTCTTCTGTTTGCGTTGGATTGTGTGATGGGACTGAGTCTTATAATAGCTTCATTGTTCTTTTTTTAGCGTTGCGAGTTTTGTTTTATGGTATTCATTAGAGGAAACTCGTTCCGTGTCATATGGCGTGGTCCTAGGATTTACTCAATTTTAAAATAAAGTTAATAATTGTTTTTAATTCTCACACTAGTCCCATGATTAACCTAGAGTTTTTTGTTTTTCACCTAAATTCTGGGCACCCATACTTTTCACATGGGCAGCTATTATTTTTGTTTTTGCATATATTTTTAAAATAGGATCCTGGATTATGGCTGGAGGTATACTCTGGATTATTCGGAGTCTTCCGCTGTATATATTTATAATTTCACTGCATTGTAATTTGTATTCTCCGGTATTATGTTTATCGATTATTGTACTCTGAAATATTTTGTGCTCTGGTGTAAAATTGTTGTAATAGCAATGAAATATTCTTCTGTGTTCTATTTAGTGTAGTATTCCTATAACTGTTCGAGGATTTTCGACTTTTGGATCGGACCCATGTGGTTTATAGTTAATTCAAAGGGCGACGATTTTCGGATAGCTACATTATATTTCTAGTCTATTTCTTCATCACTATTTTAATTTCTATATCCTTTTGATGATAACAAAAAGGGAAGAATGGTTATTATTTTGATTAATGGGTGAATAATTCATGAATATTTTTATATTGAAGTTTCAATTATTGTTTTACTTCACTCATATGCACATATTTAGGAGGAGTTCTATTGTAGGGGAGCATATATATGGGGGAGTTCCACAATTCACTATCAAACATATTTATTGTATTCAAAATCTTATTATATGTTTGTCATCATCAAAAGGGGGAGATTATTGTATATAACAATTATATGATTTTTGTTTGATGATAACAAACACACACACACACACACACACACACACACACACACATATATATATATATATATTGTAACAACCTGGAAAATCAGAACCAATTTAAATTTTTTATTTTGGCAATTTTAATGAATTTTAATATTTAAAATGATTTATTTCAAATCAGAATGACTAGAAATTTATTTTGAATAGAATTAGAATGTATATATTTATTTGAATCGAAGTTAGAATATAAATACTTGTTTTAATTATAAAACGAATTGGAAATGGCATGGTAGTTTAAAGGTTCGATTTCAAATTTTAAATGAATATACAGGATTCAAAATAAACCAGATTCTAGTGAAACCAGAAAAATTTGAATCTGTTTGAAATTATCTTTCCAATGAATCCGAAAAATTGAAATTTCATAGCGGGAATAAAAAGTTATGCCCAGTTGAAAATTCATAATAGTCGCTATGGAAATATACCCCTTAAAAGTGAAGATTTTGCAAATGACCTCCATTTTTGACAAAACCACTTTTGTTGGATTCGGGAGGTCAAGTTATTGCTTGATTCCAATTTTCATAATTTTTGGAATTGATATGTGAGCGTGGCGAATTTTAACGTGTTTTGATAGTTTTAGTCAATTTGGATCGACCAGAAAATGACCATTTTTCAAATTGTCTTCAAATTTGATGAAATTAGTTTTGTTAGGACTGTATCATCAATACGAAGCTAGAATAATTTTTTTTGAATTTTTAGAATTAGTATGTGGCCCCGGTAAATTGAAATGTGCGTTTAAATTGAATATATATTGATTTATATTTTAATTTAACTGAAAACTGATCGTAACAGCCGAAATGAGTTATGAAACATAACCCATTGCGTTCGGCATAGGGGCAATTAGCTAGGCGTGATAGTCATTGGATTTGAATTGGAGTTCGAAAGAAAAGGTCGCTTTATGGAATTAATTAATTAAATAATTAATATAATTATATATTTCCTTTCCCCCTCCCCCATCTCCTATTCAAGTAACCCTTCTATCTTCATACCCAGACGTTTAGATCTGAAACAATAAAAAAAAGAAAAAAAAGGGAAACCCCACGCCTTAGATCTCCTCCCATCGACGCCTTCACCATCACGCTCGCCATCGCCCTATCGCCAACACCGTGAGTCCCTCCTCCACTTCGCCTCTCTCGAAGACCCCGAAACAGCCACCATCGCAGATCCCTTGATAACCGCGAGCACCCAAAAACTGTAGTCGCCGAACCCTAGCTTGCGTGATGCCCACAGTTCCAGTCCTGGTGCCTCCGTTCGTCGCGCAGGGGTTGGATGATGATCGATGTTGGGTTCGACGGGGTTCTGTTTCTCACTCCAGACATAAAATGAAATCTTTATGTATTAAAGTATAGAATTTTATAGAAATAAAGGTTATATTTTTAAAGAAGTAAAGTTTATATTTTTAAAGAGAAAGAATATTTTCTTAAATAGAAAGAATAGATTTTTATAAATAGAAAGAATATATTTTTTAAATAGAAAGAATAGATTTTTATAAATAGAAGAAAGATTTGATTTTTAATAGAAGAAAGATTTGATTTTTATGTTTAAAGAAAGATTTGATTTTTATGTTTAGGAAAAAATATGATTTTTATATAACAAAGAATATAAAAATATTATTTCTATATATATAAAGTAGCAATGAAAATGTGATTTTTATATAATAGAGAATATAAAAATATTGGTTTTACGCCTTGCAAAAAAATATTAGTTTTATATAAGTAATGAATTAAAAACATGAATTTTAATTATTTAAAAGAACCGATAAAAATATGATTTTTAGTATACAGGAAGCGATAAAATTAATGGGATTTTAAAATATAAGCGTCGATGGAAAAATATGATTTTTTTAGTTAGATAAAAATATATAAACATCATATTGAGAATGTGATTTTCAATATGAACAGTGTAGAAAAGACTACGTTGAATTTCAGGCAAATCTGAATCGTACAGAAATAAAGGATGGAGGAGTGGATCCTAAAGTTGAGAATTCCTCACTAAAGTTGTCTTTATACAGTTATTTATTATATAACTGCATATATGAACTGTTCCCCATCGTCCATAGACCATGGATGACTTGTTTGTTGGGTTTTGTGGTTGATTGGATTATTTGTTTGAATTTGGTTGTTTGGGAGAAATGAATTGATTAGATTTGTTATGTGTATGGCGCGAGCCAATATCAGGAGAGGGGTAATGCTAGACATTATCGATTTCAATATCGTGCCGTTATAATGCCGAAATTTTCTGAAATAAAATGTTTTAGTTAAAAATAACATTTTTTTTGAATGTATGAACTGTTAAAAATAGCAAAGTGTTGAAATAAATATTTTAACATCAAAAATATAATTTTTAACGTATAAATGAATGGCATGAAATTCTCCTGAAAAGAATTGAATATTCATTTACAAAACGGACAATTTGTTTATGTACACACATTTATTTGACATTAATTTGGACGATATATTTTACACATCGCCCAACTGCACAAATAATGTTCAGGATTTGTTAGTTGAAACCCCACACAGGTATTGGGATGATATTTGACGTACACTAATCCCAATTGTTTAGTTGTATGTCAATCAATGGATTGATAGACTGTTATAAGCGTTAAATATTTAAATGTAATGCTTATCTAGTGTAGAATGAACTCTGAATGATGGTTGATTGTTTATCATTGTTGTTCGATACATGTGTTGTATGAAATCCATATAAATCACATTATATGGTAATTGGCTGTGTCTGATTCCAGTTCAGAAAGAACGAATATTTTAAAATAACGAATATTTTAAAATAATGAATATTTTAAAATAATATTCAGTAAAAGATCAAAATCTGATTTTGATGTCCGATTTGGGATGGTCACGAATATACTTAAATATATATAGTCGTGTTGATTAGATATGCGCCATTTTGATGCGAATGATATTTACATCGATTTTGTTCATTTTTATAATGAATATCGAAAAATGAAGCGATTTCAAAATCTGATGTTAGTAAATATTATCATCTACATGTTAATGATATGGAATACTCAATTTTGATCTAAAATCGAATATGAAGTTGAAACCATTTTTAAAACAAATTTAAAAAGATTTATAAAATACGTTTTGAATGGAAATCGATGAAATATGAGACGACCCCAAACCCCGTACTGACGGTGACAAGGGTAATCCGTGGAATATAACACATAAACAGATAATAGCATAACAGAGTTAAATAAATACACCAGATAATGCACAATAGAATATACTGGATAAACGTAATCACCAGAGTTAAACAGTAAACAGGATCATACTTAGTACAAATACAATTCAGCTATACATAAATGTCTACAGCGGAAACAAACATAATATGTACAATAGGAGCTGAATGTGAAAACCCGTAACTTCCTCGTAAAGGAAAGTGTCGGATAGTTCGAGAACAAGCCACAACAGAACACAAACAGAAGAACATTTCATTGTATATCACAACAATGCATCAGATTACAAGAATATACAGAGTATAAAAGAATATTACACAGAAATATCAGAGATTTAAATTACATTTAAATACATCGCAGCGGAAAATAGTACAATACACAACTAGAAGGAGATATACGGATACAAAGCTTTCCGGATATCGTTCCAGCTGTAGACCAGGATCCTGTGAATATAAATCTGCAAAACCAAAACTACTAGCTGCCCGTGTCAAAATAAGGGCACCCAGAGTTTAGGTCAAAACAATAAACTCCAGGTCAGTCATGGGACTGGTGTGAGAACTAAAACAGTTATTAATCTTTATTTTAAATTTAGGTAAATCAAGGGACCACGCCGTATAACACGGAACGGGTTTCCTCCCAAGAATACCAGTGCATAAAACAAACAGCGCAATGCTAAATAAAGAAAAATGAAGCTGTTATAAGACCCAAGTCCCATCACACAATGCAACGCAGCCGAGGATAGGGTTTTCCCTTATAACAGCGAAAGAATGCTTGATACGTTTAAAACAAATCGTTTGATACTATTATAAGTGCATAGTGTATAAAACAACTTTAAATCATAAGTATCAATCATAGGCGGCATGAATGCCCCATAACACTATGTCGCCATATATAAGTTTACAATCAAAAACCGCAAGACGTCGTATTGGAAGTTGGGTTATCATTTATGGTATGAACCGAGGCTAGGGGCAAGATCCTCACAGATTCGAGACAATCTAGCCTACCATGTCTCAGGATCAGAGCTCGAGTGATGTAACAACCCGTATTTCGATAACATGAGTAAGACGAGAATCAAGGCAGAATTTAATTTTAAATTCTGAATCAAGTTAAATGGGCTATGCCATTGTGTTCGTCTCGGAAAAATACGCGAAATAGAGTCCGAGTTTTCGAAAATCGGAGTCCGTATGACCCGATTAAGGCCCAACGAAGTTTTCAGAAAATTTCTAAGTAAAAACAGATTTCAAATTCAAACTTGAATTTGGAAGATTGGGCCAGCTGGGCCAGGCGGGAAAAATTCCCGCCACAGTACCCAAGTCGACAGCCCTGTCGACTTGGGAGTCGACTTGGTCTGACCAAGTCGACAGCCCTGTCGACTGGGCTGTCGACCTGGCTCAGACGAGCAGTCTTGCCTGGTGCACCTGTTTCTATCTTGGCTAGGTTTCTGGGCCTGGTTTGAAATCTGACGGTTCAGGTTGGTCCTAGGGTTAATCTAAGGGCCTAAAACTATCCTAATCCCTATAAAAAGACCCTAAACCTACCCCTAAACCCACATTATTCACTCATGTAACTAAACTATGGCCAAATTTCTACTCTCATGGCCTCCGCTCAACTATCCTAGCCTCCACTTCATTCCTATGAGAGGTTTCTTGATCATGAGAGTATTAGAGAGTCCCTATGTTAGTATGAGAGCTTCTCAAGTTGATTCCAAGGCAAAAGCTTTGATCTTTGTTCATAAAGATGGTGTTTTTGTTGATTTGGAGCATCCATCTTTGGGTTTTTAGGTGATGGCATGCATAGGCTTCATCACAAGCTTTAGTTTAATCGATTTAGGCCTTCATAGCAAGGTAAGCCCTTCCCTACTCTTAGATATTAACCATGAAGTTAAATGTTCATGTTGAAAGTTTGGGTTTGATTAATTAGAATGATGCATGCTATCATGTTATGCAAGTTTATGAAGTCATTATCTTTATCTTATGAGCTAAAAGCCACAACCTTTATGTTGAAATGTTGCATTATGCAACATGAGAATCTTCATAATCATTATGTCAACTTGCATATGAAGTCATAATCCTTATATGATGATATATGCGAGTTTCTAGCCATCATTCCATGTCTTTTGTCACCATGATTCGCTTATGTGCCAAGTTTGGGTTTATGCATGTTTTTGAGGCTTAAGAATGTAACATGCAAGCTAATGAACACATTTGTGCCTCATTTGCCACCATGATTAACTTGTGGCTTAATACCCATTTTTGTCATTCCTTTGCCAAGTCTCTTCTTTTAATCCATTACGTTGTTGCGAACGTATATGCGAGTTTAAAAGCGTTGGGTTATGTTATGGGTAATTTCTAATGACATGAAAATACAACTTGAAAACATGGCTTGAAATATAACATGGAAGATGACATGTAAGTATGCATAAAAACATAAGCTTGGGAATTTACCTATTAAGTTAGGTCTACCCTTTGGGAATTTACCTATTAAGTTAGGTCTACCCAAATGCTTGAAAAACTTGTAACATGTTTTGGAAACATGATGAACATGACACTTAGAAAATATAAGTGTGGCCAACTCGAGGTTGGGTTGAGTTTGCAACGTAAAACTACCCGGAACCGACCGGCCTAACTGGTAGTTGCAAATTATAGGACCCAATGTGAGAAGTTGGTCATCTTGTGCTTGAACCCGAGGTTAGACCAAGTTGTGGTGTAAAGCTACCCGGAACCGACCGGCTTAACTAGTAACCACAACAAAGTCTAATGTGAGAGGTTGGGGTGCATTAAGTAATTAATGTCACATGATAGGGTTAAGTTAATTTGATTAATGACTCTTAACCAAATATGACATGGATAAAGGGGTTAAGTAAATTGATTAGGCTAATGGTACTTAACAAAACATGACAGGGTTGGGTAGGTTAAGTGTTTTGATTTGCCTAATGACACTTAACCATTTTTATACGACTAGTGGATGGGGATTAAGTTAACCAATACTTAATCAATCCAACATGATAACTTGATAATGTTAAGTGGGATTGGGTTTGATTTCTTAATGGCACTTAACCATGCAAGATGATTAGGGGATGGGGTTAAGTAATTTACACTTAACTAATCCGACTTGGTAGTTAGATGGGGTTAAGTAATCCACACTTAACTAATCTGAACACGGTAATTAGATGGGGTTAAGTAATCCACACTTAACTAATCTAAACACGGTAATTCGATGGGGTTAAGTTAAACACTTAACCAATTTAAACTTGGGAATTCAATAAGGTTAAGTAACCAATACTTAACCAACTTAACGTGATAATTTAATGGGGTTAAGCAACTTATACTTAACCAATTATACATGATGACTTGATGGGGGTTAAGTAACCTACACTTAACCAATCTAATACGCGGACTTGATAAGGTTAAGTCACAAGACCTTTTTAGAATATACTTAACCATTGTAGTACGATTAGAGGATGGGGTTAAGCCAACCTATACTTAACCAATCCGACTCGATAATTTGATGGGATTAAGATAATCTATGCTTAATCGATCTAGCAAGATAATCCGATAGGATTAAGGTAAGCTAGTACTTGACCAATTTGACTTGATAGGGTTAAGTCATGAGCCTCTGGGTACACTTAACCAACTTGTAGGACTAAGTCTAGAACTTAAATACTTAGCCAATCTTTGACGTGATTCGTGGGCGGGTTAAGTCATGGACTTGAATGATAACACTTAACCCAATAAACAAACCCTAGCTAGAAGATCTACGTAGAAAACCGTGGTTAACCAAGGATAACGGGAAAGGAAGCTAAGTGGTAAACCTTAGTTAAGGGTAACTAAGTAATAATTCTTAGCTAAGGACATAGGACTAGTTCTCAAAGCGATGAGTAACCTGATACGGTAGGTCATCGCTTAGTATACGAGGAGGAGCAAGCTATCTGACTTGGATAAAAGCTCCAGCGCACTGGGTGCCGAAGTGGAAGCTTCGGGGGACGTGAGGATATTCTTGGGATCCCTCTGTGGGCTGCCAGGTAATTATACTAGGCCCATGAGAGGTTAAGGTCTGCGTTAGAAGGACCAAGAGTATGCCTTGGTTGCTATGCGAGCGACCTAAAGACTGGGATGGATTAGCGTGGAGTCGACGATTCTTGTTTTTGCCCTGGATAGCGCATCGCCGACTACCTACCATCTTTTGTCAATCGTGTACGTGCGGAAAGGCAGGGAACCCCCAACAGACCATGTGCTTGCTATCGAGTCATGGGTGAGGTTGGCCCGTAGGAAAGTGGGCTATAGTGGGGCCGTGGAGTGGTTCTTACACATGATTTTTCTTGGATTGCCTTTCAGTAGTTGAGGGAGGGGTCACGTGGGACCATAGCCACGGGTACAAAAACAGACCTTGATATCTGCATCGGCAGACGATTTAAAGCTCCCGACCGAGTTCCGTATTTCTTGATTTTCCCTGGCACGGAACTCGGATGGCACATTGGGGAACATGTGCATCTAGACATGGAAAACGATTCACGATACATACGTGGGATCAAGGGCGCGGTTGATGGGTGGCGTAATCCCTAGTGGTCCTAGGTGGCCAAAACCCAAACCGAGACACGGAAACGTTCATTAGGTAGCATAATCCCTAGCGGTCCTAGGTGGCATAAATCCTAAGTGGACGCGCGATAGTTCATGGTAAGGAAACACAACTAGATCAAGGGTTGCAGTCCAAAACAACTTCAAGGATAAACCGTTTACATTGGAAAGCCCGTACAGCCTACGGCAAAGGACTGAACTTATACATGGAAAGGAACATATGAGTTGAGTAACCTATATATGCAGCATATTAGGTTGACATGGACCATTACACGACTTTTGAGTAAGGGTCATTCACGGATAACACGTAATATAGTTGGGGTACTAGTACGGTAGGTGCAGAGCGGATATACAGGATAGATGCCATGGGACGTTATACGCGATAGATATCTTGGGATATTATACTTGATAGAAACCTGACAATGTGATACCTTGTTTTATCTTGGCATCGTAGTTTATCACGACACCCTAGTTTATCTGAGTTCAGTAGTTCATCCTGTTATTTTGATTTAGCGTATCTATCTTGTTATCATGCTTATGTTCATCTCAGTTTCTCATGTCAGTTAACTTTACTAGTTTTTATACTAATAGTAGATAGGGCTTACTCAGTCTTTTTGACTGACCCGTTTTGTTTCGCCTCTTTTCTTCCGTTCCCCCCCCCCCCAGGTTACAGGGAGGAAATACTGCTGTTTAGTTCGGACTTCTTCTGCTTGAAGGTCATCATGGATGGCTTGGACTTTTCCTGGCTATGGCTACTTTACTGTTTCTTTTTGGGGAATAATTTATGAAAAAGTCTTTATGCTTCTTTACTATTGCAAGACAGGTTTTGATGTACTCTGATGTAAAAGGCTTTAGACCTTATGTATTCACGTTTATGAAAGTTCGATTTTACTTCCGCTATTTTATATGTTCTGTCTTGTGATATTTCTGTGCATGTTTACCAATAATGCCCCTCTAAAGCTAGTGCATTCCTTTGCGAGTGACCCTAGCGGAGGCGGGGTGTTACATTTGGTATCAGAGCAGAAGGTTACCAGACTGGGCAAAAGTTTTTAAAGACCTTCTGAAAACTATTTGAAAATCGTTTATAAAGAAGCATTTTTCAAGAAAGTTTTCTTTTAAAAAGAAAAGGCTATTCCCCAAAGGCCATTAGCATTATCCTTGTTTCCTTGATTGAATCTCTTTTCCTTTCTTTCCTCCATCTGTAGTCATAGTGGTTTTAAATGCGACTAGTCTTTTCTATCTACGGAAGTGCTTTCCATGCGATGGAGGTGGTTCTCGAGAGACCAGTGGCCGCGTTATAAGAAAGGATAGTGAGAAAGAGGATAAAGGATGCGAGTTTAAGGATGAACAACTTGTTGGTACGGCTCAACCCAGAATGAGAGAGAAAGATGAACAATGAAACCCATGACGAGAGAGTACCTTTGGCATGGTGAAACGGGGTGGATAGTTAAGTATCATGGGACAAGGACAAGATCATTGGGAGGGCAGTAGTATGCTCTCATTTCTAGGGTACCTCGGAAGGAGGGTAACGCTCTTGTTAAAGGTTTAGCTTTTCTTCTCTATCATCCCGTTAGGACTTTGGTTTGATCATCGTATCATTTAAGTCTGCTTCGATAGTTGAGTCTCTGCACCTTAAGTACTAGCAAAATAGAGAATCCCATTTTTGTCTCAAGTCCTGTGGAGAATCGGTCCATTTATTCATGACTTGTTTTGGATTTGAGAATGACATGCCTCGGTTATGGATGGATTCTAGGGATGAAGTGGTTATCCAGTAAGGGGTGCCACCCTCGGTTTTTATAGAAGGATAGTTAGACTCTTGACTAGCCTTGGTAATACCCTCGAAGTCTCGTGGAACCTTTTGGGTTCGGTCATGATTAGTTACCTAGAATCCCTTGATACCTTTATTGGAAATTTGAAGCCCGATCGATTGGTGTTCGCCGATAAGACGGATGGTTTATTTCACTTATGCATAGGTTATGGAAATCACCCTAGTAAGTGCACTTGATAACCCGGTTGGCATCTGTTTACTTTCAAGAGAAAGTTCTACTACGTGGAATACCTTATGGTACGAGGTCCGAGATTCACTAGTGAATTTTGGAAAGCTTGCATGAAATCATGAGTACGCAGTCATGTTTGCGCTAAGTGTGCGAGTGGAACGAGAGGCGACGAAGAAATGAGTTCCAGCTCATGTTATGGAAACAGGAAATAAGAAGCTACGAAATCGCGAAGTTAAAGGACTGTCAAGGCACATTGGAATTAAGCTCAAGGAAGTACGACTTTGATGGTCAAAGACTAGATACGCGCATGATATCTCTTTTTGGGAGTGTATCCTTGATCCCTGTTTTCTGTAGAGCTTACTTGTAAGCTATCTTTTGGGGACATCCTCTCGGTCCTATTTTCTGTTACAAACCCCGTAAGGAGTTTGTCTTGTTTATCTTCTCGACCCTGTTTCAGGGAATCCTAGGTAGAACCCTATGGATGTAAACATGTATTTGAAACATGTTATGATTGATATGGTTGCAAGTGGTTGCTCGTGGATGCGCGAATATACATTAGACACTAGCTCGACTCGGTCACATTTCATATTGCATATGCACGAGTGTTTATACTTGTTTATGGATGAAATTGAATGTGTTATCATGCGGTTGTTGCATATGAATGAATGATTGTGCATGCATATAGTATCTATATGACTAGGACTATTTGCATACATGTTGGATTCATGGCACTATACATATTTTTGCATTAGAAAGATTATTCAGGCCTGATCATTAGCATTAGCTAAGGAACATGTACACACACGTTCTGCATATATTCATATAGCATTAGAAATCATCTAAGGACAATGATTGCTTGTGGATTATGTTTTGAGTAGATGGATGATGGATGGTAGGATAGGTTCTTCCTAACTTGGAGATTTCGGGGACGAAATCCTAAAAGGTGGGGAGAATGTAACAACCCGTATTTCGATAACATGAGTAAGACGAGAATGAAGGCAGAATTTAATTTTAAATTCTGAATCAAGTTAAACGGGCTATGCCATTGTGTTCGTCTCGGAAAAATACGCGAAATAGAGTCCGAGTTTTCGAAAATCGGAGTCCGTATGACCCGATTAAGGCCCAACGAAGTTTTCAGAAAATTTCTAAGTAAAAACAGATTTCAAATTCAAACTTGAATTTGGAAGATTGGGCCAGCTGGGCCAGGCGGGAAAAATTCCCTCCACAGTACCCAAGTCGACAGCCCTGTCGACTTGGGAGTCGACTTGGTCTGACCAAGTCGACAGCCCTGTCGACTGGGCTGTCGACCTGGCTCAGACGAGCAGTCTTGCCTGGTGCACCTGTTTCTATCTTGGCTAGGTTTCTGGGCCTGGTTTGAAATCTGACGGTTCAGGTTGGTCCTAGGGTTAATCTAAGGGCCTAAAACTATCCTAATCCCTATAAAAAGACCCTAAACCTACCCCTAAACCCTCATTATTCACTCATGTAACTAAACTATGGCCAAATTTCTACTCTCATGGCCTCCACTCAACTATCCTAGCCTCCACTTCATTCCTATGAGAGGTTTCTTGATCATGAGAGTATTAGAGAGTCCCTATGTTAGTATGAGAGCTTCTCAAGTTGATTCCAAGGCAAAAGCTTTGATCTTTGTTCATAAAGATGGTGTTTTTGTTGATTTGGAGCATCCATCTTTGGGTTTTTGGGTGATGGCATGCATAGGCTTCATCACAAGCTTTAGTTTAATCGATTTAGGCCTTCATAGCAAGGTAAGCCCTTCCCTACTCTTAGATATTAACCATGAAGTTAAATGTTCATGTTGAAAGTTTGGGTTTGATTAATTAGAATGATGCATGCTATCATGTTATGCAAGTTTATGAAGTCATTATCTTGATCTTATGAGCTAAAAGCCACAACCTTTATGTTGAAATGTTGCATTATGCAACATGAGAATCTTCATAATCATTATATCAACTTGCATATGAAGTCATAATCCTTATATGATGATATATTCGAGTTTCTAGCCATCATTCCATGTCTTTTGTCACCATGATTCGCTTATGTGCCAAGTTTGGGTTTATGCATGTTTTTGAGGCTTAAGAATGTAACATGCAAGCTAATGAACACATTTGTGCCTCATTTGCCACCATGATTAACTTGTGGCTTAATACCCATTTTTGTCATTCCTTTGCCAAGTCTCTTCTTTTAATCCATTACGTTGTTGCGAACGTATATGCGAGTTTAAAAGCGTTGGGTTATGTTATGGGTAATTTCTAATGACATGAAAATACAACTTGAAAACATGGCTTGAAATATAACATGGAAGATGACATGTAAGTATGCATAAAAACATAAGCTTGGGAATTTACCTATTAAGTTAGGTCTACCCTTTGGGAATTTACCTATTAAGTTAGGTCTACCCAAATGCTTGAAAAACTTGTAACATGTTTTGGAAACATGATGAACATGACACTTAGAAAATATAAGTGTGGCCAACTCGAGGTTGGGTTGAGTTTGCAACGTAAAAATACCCGGAACCGACCGGCCTAACTAGTAGTTGCAAACAATAGGACCCAATGTGAGAAGTTGGTCATCTTGTGCTTGAACCCGAGGTTAGACCAAGTTGTGGTGTAAAGCTACCCGGAACCGACCGGCTTAACTAGTAACCACAACAAAGTCTAATGTGAGAGGTTGGGGTGCATTAAGTAATTAATGTCACATGATAGGGTTAAGTTAATTTGATTAATGACTCTTAACCAAATATGACATGGATAAAGGGGTTAAGTAAATTGATTAGGCTAATGGTACTTAACAAAACATGACAGGGTTGGGTAGGTTAAGTGATTTGATTTGCCTAATGACACTTAACCATTTTTATACGACTAGTGGACGGGGATTAAGTTAACCAATACTTAATCAATCCAACATGATAACTTGATAAGGTTAAGTGGGATCGGGTTTGATTTCTTAATGACACTTAACCATGCAAGATGATTAGGGGATGGGGTTAAGTAATTTACACTTAACTAATCCGACTTGGTAGTTAGATGGGGTTAAGTAATCCACACTTAACTAATCTGAACACGGTAATTAGATGGGGTTAAGTAATCCACACTTAACTATTCTAAACACGGTAATTCGATGGGGTTAAGTTAAACACTTAACCAATTTAAACTTGGGAATTCAATAAGGTTAAGCAACCAATACTTAACCAACTTAACGTGATAATTTAATGGGGTTAAGCAACTTATACTTAACCAATTATACATGATGACTTGATGGGGGTTAAGTAACCTACACTTAACCAATCTAATACGCGGACTTGATAAGGTTAAGTCACAAGACCTTTTTAGAATATACTTAACCATTGTAGTACGATTAGAGGATGGGTTAAGCCAACCTATACTTAACCAATCCGACTCGATAATTTGATGGGATTAAGATAATCTATGCTTAATCGATCTAGCAAGATAATCCGATAGGATTAAGGTAAGCTAGTACTTGACCAATTTGACTTGATAGGGTTAAGTCATGAGCCTCTGGGTACACTTAACCAACTTGTAGGACTAAGTCTAGAACTTAAATACTTAGCCAATCTTTGACGTGATTCGTGGGCGGGTTAAGTCATGGACTTGAATGATAACACTTAACCCAATAAACAAACCCTAGCTAGAAGAACTAGGTAGAAAACCGTGGTTAACCAAGGATAACGGGAAAGGAAGCTAAGTGGTAAACCTTAGTTAAGGGTAACTAAGTAATAATTCTTAGCTAAGGACATAGGACTAATTCTCAAAGCGATGAGTAACCTGATATGGTAGGTCATCGATTAGTATACGAGGAGGAGCAAGCTATCTGACTTGGATAAAAGCTCCAGCGCACTGGGTGCCGAAGTGGAAGCTTCGGGGGACGTGAGGATATTCTTGGGATCCCTCTGTGGGCTGCCAGGTAATTATACTAGGCCCATGAGAGGTTAAGGTCTGCGTTAGAAGGACCAAGAGTATGCCTTGGTTGCTATGCGAGCGACCTAAAGACTGGGATGGATTAGCGTGGAGTCGACGATTCTTGTTTTTGCCCTGGATAGCGCATCGCCGACTACCTACCATCTTTAGTCAATCGTGTACGTGCGGAAAGGCAGGGAACCCCCAACAGACCATGTGCTTGCTATCGAGTCATGGGTGAGGTTGGCCCGTAGGAATGTGGGCTATAGTGGGGCCGTGGAGTGGTTCTTACACATGATTTTTCTTGGATTGCCTTTCAGTAGTTGAGGGAGGGGTCACGTGGGACCATAGCCACGGGTACAAAAACAGACCTTGATATCTGCATCGGCAGACGATTTAAAGTTCCGACCGAGTTCCGTATTTCTTGATTTGCCCTGGCACGGAACTCGGATGGCACATTGGGGAACATGTGCATCTAGACATGGAAAACGATTCACGATACATACGTGGGATCAAGGGCGCGGTTGACGGGTGGCTTAATCCCTAGTGGTCCTAGGTGGCCAAAACCCAAACCGAGACACGGAAACGTTCATTAGGTAGCATAATCCCTAGCGGTCCTAGGTGGCATAAATCCTAAGTGGACGCGCGATAGTTCATGGTAAGGAAACACAACTAGATCAAGGGTTGCAGTCCAAAACAACTTCAAGGATAAACCGTTTACATGGGAAAGCCCGTACAGCCTACGGCAAAGGACTGAACTTATACATGGAAAGGAACATATGAGTTGAGTAACCTATATATGCGGCATATTAGGTTGACATGGACCATTACACGACTTTTGAGTAAGGGTCATTCATGGATAACACGTAATACAGTTGGGGTACTAGTACGGTAGGTGCAGAGCGGATATACAGGATAGATGCCATGGGACGTTATACGCGATAGATATCTTGGGATATTATACTTGATAGAAACCTGACAATGTGATACCTTGTTTTATCTTGGCATCGTAGTTTATCACGACACCCTAGTTTATCTGATTTCAGTAGTTCATCCTGTTATTTTGATTTAGCGTATCTATCTTGTTATCATGCTTATGTTCATCTCAGTTTCTCATGTCAGTTAACTTTACTAGTTTTTATACTAATAGTAGATAGGGCTTACTCAGTCTTTTTGACTGACCCGTTTTGTTTCGCCTCTTTTCTTCCGTTCCCCCCCCCCCCCCAGGTTACAGGGAGGAAATACTGCTGTTTAGTTCGGACTTCTTCTGCTTGAAGGTCATCATGGATGGCTTGGACTTTTCCTGGCTATGGCTACTTTACTGTTTTTATTTGGGGAATAATTTATGAAAAAGTCTTTATGCTTCTTTACTATTGCAAGACAGGTTTTGATGTACTCTGATGTAAAAGGCTTTAGACCTTATGTATTCATGTTTATGAAAGTTCGATTTTACTTCCGCTATTTTATATGTTCTGTCTTGTGATATTTCTGTGCATGTTTACCAATAATGCCCCTCTAAAGCTAGTGCATTCCTTTGCGAGTGACCCTAGCGGAGGCGGGGTGTTACAAGTGACCCTTGGATCGTCAGGGCCGGTCCACCGATGTGGATTAAAATGCCTGAACACTACGTTTCCCCGCCCTTTGGGGCGCAAATGAGCCATCAAATGACTCCATCGGTTCGAGAACGACCGATCAATCCGAGGCGCCTCGCAACAGCAACAACCACATAAGTCAAACTCGTCAGGGCGTGTAAAACCACTGACGCCACTTTTAGCTAGAAAGAAACGCAAGTCCTCCCTGAGGTCCATCTCCCGTTTTTGGTTCATACCGGGTGTGAAACTCGCGAAGTAAACGTTACACAAAGCTACGCCACAAAGGCCGTGCTTTGATCATCACCACAAGACTTTGCTTTTCAACAGAAGCCTCGATCAATTGCCACTTAGGCATGCCACACAGGCAATTCACTCCATGCGATTGATATCCATGAATATATAACCCCTGAGCTCGTATGTCTGAGAGAAGGGCGTTAAGCAAGAGAATAAATTCTCCGCCGCCAAACAGATATATGTTTAATAGAGATCAATCACACGGACTAAAATCCAATGTCAGACACACAGTCCATTTACAAGTCCGTTCTGGGTCTGAACGAAACCGGAGGCACCTAGTACCCCACATATCCATCGATCTCCAAGTACGTCTGGACGATCACTAACTGTTTCCATCTTCTTGGGTGTACAACCCAATCAAGATCATCAGTAATTACCCAAACGACGTGAAGACTTCTGGTCTTCGACCACCGTCTTCATCTTCGACTTATCGTCGTATCAGTTATTCAGAATGGGATAAACCCGGTCTTTCCGAATAACTCGCGTATATTTTAAATAAGTGTTACACAAACACAACATACGCCTCATTCCAATTCATCAGTCACTAACCGTAAATTAATCAAGAGAATAATTCCCCAAATATTAACCCCGAAGGCCGAAACCAACATCAGATCAATATCCAGAAAACCATTCTGCTTAGCTAACCGACAGTTAGTTTCTGATTTCACATTCATAGGGAAAGGTTCCCATTAATTTTATCCAAGATAAATTTCTTGAATTTATTCTTTAATCTATTTTTAATATCAATTCAAAACTAGTCGGGATTAG
Source organism: Allium sativum (assembly GCA_030737875.1). NCBI lineage: Eukaryota > Viridiplantae > Streptophyta > Magnoliopsida > Asparagales > Amaryllidaceae > Allium > Allium sativum. Next base: position 873,537,804 of record CM060912.1, on the reverse strand, counting down.
CGAACCTTACCGAAGTAATCATTTGTTTTAATTTCCCAATCCCAACCTATTCATCCCATGAAGTAAAACTGGTAGTACTTCATATCTAACACCATGGTGTTATCGGTAAATTCAATTACCATTTCACGTTCGAATCTAATTAAAGATTTAACTATCGCCTAGAGCAAAACTGGTGATACTCCATTCTCGATCATTTCAATCTAATTAAAGATTCATTAAAACTCTACTTAGTTTTAATCTGCGACTGGGTTAAAGAATCAGTGTCATTTAAAACACGGTTCACGATAAACCCAAAATCACATCACATTAATTATCGGGTTAAAGAACGAGTGTTATTTAAAACACTTTCACGATAAACCCAAAAATCAATATCAATTCAATTCCAATTAAATATTATTTAATTGGTACACTTTATTAAATCTAAATAAAAAGATTTAATCTTTTCTCTACTGGGTTCAAGAACAGTGTTAGTGAAGACACCATTCACGACAAACCCAAATTACATTTGATATTCAATACAAGGCTCTGAATAGAAAATATATCGGCTTATATTCAATATCAAATTCTACGATTAACAAATGCCGTATTGGAAATAACGATATAAATATATATCTTTCAAATTTCCATAACAACACCTGTATAATCACGAGTTCCAACATCGAAATATTCCGAAGACAATTTCGATTCAAATCCACTCCAATGCAATCATTGGATATTCTGGTTATTTTTAAAACCCTTTTCAAATTAAATTATTTATTTAAAAATAAATAGAATTATATTTCTAGTTCAAAACTAGTTCATTTCGATAAATATCTATTTTTATCTTTTCAAATATGGAGTTTTTCATCCCAATTCTTTTTAAATCATTTCTTATGATTTTACACAAATTATTGCTATTTTTAATAATTTTATCAAGGCCCGTACAGTCGATTTCCATCAATGGCCATCGAACTGCACTTACAACGACCTTTTTCAAATTTGATTTGGACGTAACTCCAAATCCAACCGTTAGATTTCAAATTTCTAATATTCATTAGAAAGCTCTTTTCGATACGAACCCAACGGTTCCGGTTTTAGGAGAATCCGACGGTCGGATCTCCCGTAATGTCCGTTTGAAATAAATGGTCGAAATTTATGAACTGCCGCGGCGCGGCTCGTTCTATTCAGGCCATTATATTATATATATAATATATATAATATATATTTCGTCGATTTCTATTTAAAACGAATTATATAAATAGTTTTAAATTTATTTCAAAAGCAATTTCAACTTCCATTTCAATTCAAATCAAAATTGAATTCTTCTTTATAAATTCGTTTTAAAATTCATTTCTATTCAATTCAAATTTCAATTCAATTTGAATTCATTTCAATTCTCCTTCAATTCAATTTGAATTTGTTTTCAATTCCTTTCGAAATCGTTTTCAATTCAATTCATTTCGAAATCGTTTTCAATTTAATTCATTTCGAAATCGTTTTCAATTCAATTCATTTCGAAATCGTTTTCAATTCAATTCATTTCGAAATCGTTTTCAATTCAATCCATTTCGAAATCGTCTTCAATTCATTTCATTTCGAAATCGTTTTCAATTCAATTCATTTCGAAATCGTTTTCAATTCAATTCATTTCGAAATCGTTTTCAATTCAATTCATTTCGAAATTGTTATCAATTTAATTCATTTCGAAATCGTTTTCAATTCAATTCATTTCGAAATCGTTTTCAATTCAATTCGTTTCGAAATCGTTTTCAATTCAATTCATTTCGAAATCGTTTTCAATTCAATTCATTTCGAAATCGTTTTCAATTTAATTCATTTCGAAATCGTTTTCAATTTAATTCATTTCGAAATCGTTTTCAATTCAATTCCTTTCGAAATCGCTTTATATTCAATTCATTTCGAAATTGCTTTATATTCAATTCATTTCGAAATCGCTTTATATTCAATTCATTTCGAAATCGCTTTATATTCAATTCATTTCGAAATCGCTTTATATTCAATATTCGTTTCAAAATGAATAAATCGATATACATGTCGATCACGTCAAAATGGCGTCAATCTAATCAACATGGCTTCAAAAATTTCTATTTTCAAATATTTTATTTCAAATATTTCTTTTTCAAAATAGTTGTTATTATCAAAATATTTCGTTCAACACATGACCAATCTCAATGGATGAGTACTGTCAACACATGAACCTTTATTTTATATTGATAAAGATGTAAATTTTATTACTAAAATATTTCGTTCAACACATGACCAATCTCAATGGATGAGTACTGTCAACATATGAACCTTTATTTTATATTGATAAAGATGTAAATTTTATTACTAAAATATTTCGTTCAACACATGACCAATCTCAATGGATGAGTACTGTCAACACATGAACCTTTATTTTATAATATTCTTTATTTTTCAAATTGGAATGAGGCCCAATCAATTACCATATAAAGTTAATTATATGGATTTTCATACATTACACACATATAATAACATTACAAAATAATCAACCATCAACCAAAGTGCACTACACTGTATAAGCATCAAATATAGATATCTAACGCTTATAACAGCCTGTCAATCGATCGATCGACATATTTAATCAATCAGGATGAGTGAACTTCAAATTTCATCCTAACACCCGTGTGGGGTTTCAAACAATCAAACACAGATTTTAGTTGTGCAGTTGGGCGATGTGTAAAATTTATCGACCCAATCAATGTCCTTCAAATAGGTGTACATAAACAAACCGTTCGGTTTGTAAATGAATATTTTATTTTATTCACTTCACGTTAAAAATTATATTTTTAATGATAAAAACATTTTTATTTCAACATATGAATTTCTATTCAGTTCATTTATTCAATAAAATGATATTTTTATTTTTCTAACATATTTTAGAAAATTTCGGCGGCATAACGGCACGATACTAGAAACGGGACGAGGCCTAGCCATATCCCCGGTCTAGTGAAGGCCCACGCCATTCACACATCAATCAATCCATTCATTTCACCAAACAATTCAATTTCACCAAACAATTCAATTTCAAATCAAATCATCTAACTAATCTATGCAACCAAACAAACAAGTCCATGGTCTGTGGACGATTGTGTCGGGTGCTACTAAGCACCGTCTGCATCCTAGTATATGTATATATATATATATATATATATATATATATATATGACTAGAAAAGAAATTGAAGAGTGAGAAATTCTCACCGATAGCTATCCTAGCTCCACGGCACTTCTAATGCATGAAATCTTCACTGTTCTCGACTCTTATCACTTTCTTCGCCCGTAGCCACTACATATGTAAAAATCACATTTTAACTTCGCTACTCAGTATATAAAAATCGAATTTTTACTATGCTATTCAATATATAAAAATCGAATTTTTACTTCAATGTTCAATGTATAAAAATCATATTTTTACATCGATATTCAATATATAAAAATCATATTTTTACCTCGTTATTCAATATATAAAAATCCCACCTTTTCAAAAATAAAGATTTCGCCTTTTCAAAAAGAAAGATTTCACCCTTTCAAAAAGAAAGATTTCACCCTTTCAAATATGTCATTATAAAAATCATATTTTATTTCAACGTATATAAAATAAAAATCAGATTTTTATTTTGCTACATATACAAAGATGATATTTTTAATGTTACTATCATGTAAAAATTATGTTTTTAATTCTCTACATAAACAAAAAATCATATTTTTACGCCTTCTATATAGTAAAGATTATATTTTTAATACTTTAAAAATATAAAAATCATATTTTTAATTCTTTAAAAATATAAAAATTATTTATATTTTTTTTTTCTCGAAGTAAAAACCATATTTTTACTTCGATGTTCAATATATAAAAATCACATCTAAATACTATACTCTATAAATTAAAACTAAGTCTAAACACTAATTACCATTCTTCTTTCTCTCTACCGTTGATCATGTGAATCCTAAGGTCGCTGCATTCTCCTTGGTCTTCTTCCTGTTTCTGCTGATAGGAACCTGAACCTCCTTTGCGCCTTGTCCTCCTCGAACCGCACGCACCAGAAGCCGGCAGCCCTAGATCGCGGGACCCCACCTGAAACACCTTGGTGCTCGCTACCACCTCCGGCGGTGAGGGTAAACTCGGCGCTTCCTGCCAGAGGAGCCACCTTCGATGGTCAGGGCGAACAGGTCCGAGCTTTGACAGGCGGAGGGATCTGGCAGAACGAGGAGGGGCATCGGAGTTGTCGGGCTTGCTGCTGAGCGACCGACGGAGGCGAGGTCGACACGATATACGACGTCGGCGGAGGAGCTCGTGCTTCAGGAAGTCGGTTTTTTTGTGTTTTTTTTGGGGAAAACGACTGATAGGAGGAAAAGGATTTTGGTTTAAAAAGGGTTTGGAAAATATATATTTATATAATTTAATATTATTTTATTCTCTAAAAAGTAACTTTTTATTTCGACCTCGAAACAAGGCCCACCGCCTGTCACCCATAGCGTATTACCCCCATTTCGAACACAATGGGATATGTATCGTAAGCTGATTTGATTGTTTCGATCAGTTTCTGTTTAAATTTACATTTAAATCACTATATTGAATTTTAAACGTACATTTCAAATTACCGGGGTCACATACTAACTCTAAAAATTCTCGAAAAATATTTTCTAGCTTCGTATTGACGATACGGTCCTAACAAAACTAGTTTCGTCGAATTTTGAGACCGTTTGAAAAATGGCCAATTTCCAGTCGATTAAAATCAACTGAAACTGGTCAAACGCGTTTTCCTTTACCACACTCACATATTGATTCGAAAAATTATGAAATTTGGAATCTAGCAATAACTTTACATCACGAACCCAACAAAAGTGGTTTCGTCGAAATCCGAGGTCGTTTGCAAAATTCCCATTTTTAAGGGCCTGAATTCCATAGCGACTATTCAGAATTTTCAACTGGACATATCTTTTGATTCCCACTATGAAATTTTGATTTTCCGGATTCGCTGGAAAGATATTATCAAATAGATCCTAATGTTTTTGGTTTCACTAAAATCCGGATTGTTTTGCACCCGGTACATTCAATTGAAGTTTGAAATCGAATTATCGAACTACCGCGCCATTTTCAATTCCTTTTATAAATATAAATAATTATTTATATTCTAACGACGACATATATAATATATACGTTCGAATTATATTCAAAACAAATTTCTCGTCGATATTATTTAAAATTATCTATTTTAAATAATCAAAATTCGCTAAAATTGCCAAAATAAAAATTTTAAACTGGCCCAGATTTTCGGGTTGTTACAATCTCCCCCACTTAAAACTTTTCGTCCCCGAAAAGGAACAAAGTCGAAAGTGGTTTGATCAGTCAACTCTACGCTCGATCTGGCTTCCATTCTCCAACCTTTCAGTTTCTGAGAATTTTCAAAAATTTCAAAAATTTGGCTAACACCCTAAATTTTCGAAAAATTTCGCCATAACCTCCCCTGCACCGGGAGCATCGGAGAATTTCAAATAGCTTCCCCGGTCCTTCAGATCTCAAAAAAGAAAAAGAAAAAGCCAAGCGGCTAGCCAATAGGCTCATAAAATCATCATCACCCAAACAAAACAGTAAATTATGTAGTAAACATGTACCTATTTGTCGGGCAAACAAATTTTATTCTCTGCTCTAGCCTCCTTGCTATGACCTGTTCAATATAAGTATACGTATATGCAGGCAAATGCGACCAATTTTCAATACAATTCAATATTTGTTTCAATTAGGCTAAATGGTTCAAAATTATCAAACAAATAAACAAACAACACAAACATCAATTAGTGAATTTAACGTTTTAAATTGATAATTTTGATATATATAAAGAAAATCATGTTTTGATGCCAAATCACAACAATGTATTCTAGCTATATTAGTTTTGGTTCTCACACCAGTCTAATGGAAATATATAGAAAATCACACCTTCGAAACTCGAACATAAATGTTGATGATGTGATCGCTATCATCAATATCATCTTCGGGCGACTAGAGTGTGATGCTATATCTATCCAATATATTAAAACTTTGAATACACGCGGATCAGACGTATACGCAAAATCTATATATTCTAGATTGTCCACATCAATACAAATAAATAATCAAATACGAATAATTGATTTAAATTTTCAAAACAAAATTTGTTTTCATTTGAAAAATATACTCTTCACGCTCGTTCTAGGATACTACGGATCCCATCTCTAACGAGTCATTCTTGTTGGATATTACTAATCCTATATCTGATGAATTCTTTCATATGGTTCTAATGTGTCTTGTTCTCTAAGCTTTGTAAACCAAAGCTCTGATACCAACTGTGAAAACCCGTAACTTCCCCGTAAAGGAAAGTGTCGGATAGTTCGAGAACAAGCCACAACAGAACACAAACAGAAGAACATTTCATTGTATATTACAACAATGCATCAGATTACAAGAATATACAGAGTATAAAAGAATATTACACAGAAATATCAGAGATTTAAATTACATTTAAATACATCGCAGCGGAAAATAGTACAATACACAACTAGAAGGAGATATACGGATACAAAGCTTTCCGGATATCGTTCCAGCTGTAGATCAGGATCCTGCGAATATAAATCTGCAAAACCAAAACTACTAGCTGCCCGTGTCAAAATAAGGGCACCCAGAGTTTAGGTCATAACAATAAACTCTAGGTCAGTCATGGGACTGGTGTGAGAACTAAAACAGTTATTAATCTTTATTTTAAATTTAGGTAAATCAAGGGACCACGCCGTATAACACGGAACGGGTTTCCTCCCAAGAATACCAGTGCATAAAACAAACAGCGCAATGCTAAATAAAGAAAAATGAAGCTGTTATAAGACCCAGGTCCCATCGCACAATGCAACACAGCCGAGGATAGGGTTTTCCCTTATAACAGCCAAAGAATGCTTGATACGTTTAAAACAAATCGTTTGATACTATTATAAGTGCATAGTGTATAAAACAACTTTAAATCATAAGTATCAATCATAGGCGGCATGAATGCCCCATAACACTATGTCGCCATATATAAGTTTACAATCAAAAACCGCAAGACGTCGTATTGAAAGTTGGGTTATCATTTATGGTATGAACCGAGGCTAGGGGCTAGATCCTCACAGATTCGAGACAATCTAGCCTACCATGTCTCAAGATCAGAGCTCGAGTGACCCATGGATCGTCAGGGCCGGTCCACCGATGTGGATTAAAATGCCTGAACACTACGTTTCCCCGCCCTTTGGGGCGCAAATGAGCCATCAAATGACTCCATCGGTTCGAGAACGACCGATCAATCCGAGGCGCCTCGCAACAGCAACAACCACATAAGTCAAACTCGTCAGGGCGTGTAAAACCACTGACGCCACTTTTAGCTAGAAAGAAACGCAAGTCCTCCCTGAGGTCCATCTCCCGTTTTTGGTTCATACCGGGTGTGAAACTCGCGAAGTAAACGTTACACAAAGCTACGCCACAAAGGCCGTGCTTTGATCATCACCACAAGACTTTTCTTTTCAACAGAAGCCTCGATCAATTGCCACTTAGGCATGCCACACAGGCAATTCACTCCATGCGATTGATATCCATCAATATATAACCCCTGAGCTCGTACGTCTCAGAGAAGGGCGTTAAGCAAGAGAATAAATTCTCCGCCGCCAAACAGATATATGTTTAATAGAGATCAATCACACGGACTAAAATCCAATGTCAGACACACAGTCCATTTACAAGTCCGTTCTGGGTCTGAACGAAACCGGAGGCACCTAGTACCCCGCATATCCATCGATCACCAAGTACGTCTGGACGATCACTAACTGTTTCCATCTTCTTGGGTGTACAACCCAATCAAGATCATCGGTAATTATCCAAACGACGTGAAGACTTCTGGTCTTCGACCACCGTCTTCATCTTCGACTTATCGTCGTATCAGTTATTCAGAATGGGATAAACCCGGTCTTTCCGAATAACTCGCGTATATTTTAAATAAGTGTTACACAAACACAACATACGCCTCATTCCAATTCATCAGTCACTAACCGTAAATTAATCAAGAGAATAATTCCCCAAATATTAACCCCGAAGGCCGAAACCAACATCAGATCAATATCCAGAAAACCATTCTGCTTAGCTAACCGACAGTTAGTTTCTGATTTCACATTCATAGGGAAAGGTTCCCATTAATTTTATCCAAGATAAATTTCTTGAATTTATTCTTTAATCTATTTTTGAATATCAATTCAAAACTAGTCGGGATTAGCAAACCTTACCGAAGTAATCATTTGTTTTAATTTCCCAATCCCAACCTATTCATCCCATGAAGTAAAACTGGTAGTACTTCATATCTAACACCACGGTGTTATCGGTAAATTCAATTACCATTTCACGTTCAAATCTAATTAAAGATTTAACTATCGCCTGGAGCAAAACTGGTGATACTCCATTCTCGATCATTTCAATCTAATTAAAGATTCATTAAAACTCTACTTAGTTTTAATCTGCGACTGGGTTAAAGAATCAGTGTCATTTAAAACACGGTTCACGATAAACCCAAAATCACATCACATTAATTATCGGGTTAAAGAACGAGTGTTATTTAAAACACTGTCCACGATAAACCCAAAAATCAATATCAATTCAATTCCAATTAAATATTATTTAATTGGTACACTTTATTAAATCTAAATAAAAAGATTTAATCTTTTCTCTATTGGGTTCAAGAACAGTGTTAGTGAAGACACCATTCACGACAAACCCAAATTACATTTGATATTCAATACAAGGCTCTGAATAGAAAATATATCGGCTTATATTCAATATCAAATTCTACGATTAACAAATGCCGTATTGGAAATAACGATATAAATTTATATCTTTCAAATTTCCATAACAACACATGTATAATCACGAATTCCAACATCGAAATATTCCGAAGACAATTTCGATTCAAATCCACTCCAATGCAATCATTGGATATTCTGGTTATTTTTAAAACCCTTTTCAAATTCAATTTATTTATTTAAAAATAAATAGAATTATATTTCTAGTTCAAAACTAGTTCATTTCGATAAAAATCTATTTTTATCTTTTCAAATATGGAGTTTTTCATCCCAATTCTTTCTAAATCATTTCTTATGATTTCACACAAATTATTGCTATTTTTAATAATTTTATCAAGGCCCGTACAGTCGATTTCCATCAATGGCCATCGAACTGCACTTACAGCGACCTTTTTCAAATTTGATTTGGACGTAACTCCAAATCCAGCCGTTAGATTTCAAATTTCTAATATTCATTAGAAATCTCTTTTCGATACGAACCCAACGATTCCGGTTTTAGGAGAATCCGACGGTCGGATCTCCCGTAATGTCCGTTTGAAATAAATGGTCGAAATTTACGAACTGCCGCGGCGCGGCGCGTTCTATTCAGGCCATTATATTATATATATATAATATATATTTCGTTGATTTCTATTTAAAACGAATTATATGAATAGTTTTAAATTCGTTTCAAAAGCAATTTCAACTTCCATTTCAATTCAAATCAAAATTGAATTCTTCTTTATAAATTCGTTTTAAAATTCATTTCTATTCAATTCAAATTTCAATTCAATTTGAATTCATTTCAATTCGCCTTCAATTCAATTTGAATTCGTTTTCAATTCCTTTCGAAATCGTTTTCAATTCAATTCATTTCGAAATCGTTTTCAATTCAATTCATTTCGAAATCGTTTTCAATTCAATTCATTTCGAAATCGTTTTCAATTCAATTCATTTCGAAATCGTTTTCAATTCAATTCATTTCGAAATCGTTTTCAATTCAATTCATTTCGAAATCGTTTTCAATTCAATTCATTTCGAAATCGTTTTCAATTCAATTCATTTCGAAATCGTTTTCAATTCAATTCATTTCGAAATCGTTTTCAATTCAATTCATTTCGAAATCGTTTTCAATTTAATTCATTTCGAAATCGCTTTCAATTCAATTCCTTTCGAAAACGCTTTATATTCAATTCATTTCGAAATCGCTTTATATTCAATTCATTTCGAAATCGCTTTATATTCAATTCATTTCGAAATCGCTTTATATTCAATTCATTTCGAAATCGCTTTATATTCAATATTCGTTTCAAAATGAATAAATCGATATACATGTCGATCACGTCAAAATAGCGTCAATCTAATCAACACGGCTTCATAAATTTCTATTTTCAAATATTCTATTTCAAATATTTCTTTTTCAAAATAGTTGTTATTATCAAAATATTTCGTTCAACACATGACCAATCTCAATGGATGAGTACTGTCAACACATGAACCTTTATTTTATATTGATAAAGATGTAAATTTTATTACTAAAATATTTCGTTCAACACATGACCAATCTCAATGGATGAGTACTGTCAACACATGAACCTTTATTTTATATTGATAAAGATGTAAATTTTATTACTAAAATATTTCGTTCAACACATGACCAATCTCAATGGATGAGTACTGTCAACACATGAACCTTTATTTTATAATAATCTTTATTTTTCAAATTGGAATGAGGCCCAATCAATTACCATATAAAGTTAATTATATGGATTTTCATACGTTACACACATATAATAGCATTACAAAATAATCAACCATCAACCAAAGTGCACTACACTGTATAAGCATCAAATATATATATCTAACGCTTATAACAGCCTGTCACTCGATCGATCGACATATTTAATCAATCAGGATGAGTGAACTTCAAATTTCATCCTAACACCCGTGTGGGGCAATCAAACACAGATTTTAGTTGTGCAGTTGGGCGATGTGTAAAATTTATCGACCCAATCAATGTCCTTCAAATAGGTGTACATAAACAAACCGTTCGGTTTGTAAATGAATATTTTATTTTATTCACTTCACGTTAAAAATTATATTTTTAATGATAAAAACATTTTTATTTCAACATATGAATTTCTATTCAGTTCATTTATTCAATAAAATGATATTTTTATTTTTCTAACATATTTTAGAAAATTTCGGCGGCATAACGGCACGATACTAGAAACGGGACGAGGCCTAGCCTTATCCCCGGTCTAGTGAAGGCCCACGCCATTCACACATCAATCAATCCATTCATTTCACCAAACAATTCAATTTCACCAAACAATTCAATTTCAAATCAAATCATCTAACTAATCTATGCAACCAAACAAACAAGTCCATGGTCTGTGGACGATTGTGTCGGGTGCTACTAAGCACCGTCTGCATCCTAGTATATATATATATATGACTAGAAAAGAAATTGAAGAGTGAGAAATTCTCACCGATAGCTATCCTAGCTCCACGGCACTTCTAATGCAGGAAATCTTCACTGTTCTCATCTCTTATCACTTTCTTCGCCCGTAGCCACTACATATGTAAAAATCACATTTTTACTTCGCTACTCAGTATATAAAAATCGAATTTTTACTATGCTATTCAATATATAAAAATCGAATTTTAACTTCGATGTTCAATGTATGATATATAAAAATCATATTTTTACCTCGTTATTCAATATATAAAAATCCCACCTTTTCAAAAATAAAGATTTCGCCTTTTCAAAAAGATCACCCTTTCAAAAAGAAAGATTTCACCCTTTCAAATATGTCATTATAAAAATCATATTTTATTTCAACGTATATAAAATAAAAATCAGATTTTTATTTTGCTACATATACAAAGATGATATTTTTAATATTACTATCATGTAAAAATTATATTTTTAATTCTCTACATAAACAAAAAATCATATTTTTACGCCTTCTATATAGTAAAGATTATATTTTTAATACTTTAAAAATATAAAAATCATATTTTTAATTCTTTAAAAATATAAAAATTATTTATATTTTTTTTCTCGAAGTAAAAACCATATTTTTACTTCGATGTTCAATATATAAAAATCACATCTAAATACTATACTCTATATATTAAAACTGAGTCTAAACACTAATTACCATTCTTCTTTCTCTCTACCGTTGATCATGTGAATCCTAAGGTCGCTGCATTCTCCTTGGTCTTCTTCCTGTTTCTGCTGATAGGAACCTGAACCTCCTTTGCGCCTTGTCCTCCTCGAACCGCACGCACCAGAAGCCGGCAGCCCTAGATCGCGGGACCCCACCTGAAACGCCTTGGTGCTCGCTTCCACCTCCGGCGGTGAGGGTAAACTCGGCGCTTCCTGCCAGAGGAGCCACCTTCGATGGTCAGGGCGAACAGGTCCGAGCTTTGACAGGCGGAGGGATCTGGCAGAACGAGGAGGGGCATCGGAGTTGTCGGGCTTGCTGCTGAGCGGCCGACGGAGGCGAGGTCGACGCGATGTACGACGTCGGCGGAGGAGCTCGTGCTTCAGGAAGTCGGTTTTTTTGTATTTTTTTTTTGGGGGAAAACGACTGATAGGAGGAAAAGGATTTAGGTTTAAAAAGGGTTTGGAAAATATATATTTATATAATTTAATATTATTTTATTCTCTAAAAAGTAACTTTTTATTTCGACCTCGAAACAAGGCCCACCGCCTGTCACCCATAGCGTATTACCCCCATTCCGAACACAATGGGATATGTATCGTAAGCTGATTTGATCGTTTCGATCAGTTTCCGTTTAAATTTACATTTAAATCACTATATTGAATTTTAAACGTACATTTCAAATTACCGGGGTCACATACTAACTCTAAAAATTCTCGAAAAATATTTTCTAGCTTCGTATTGACGATACGGTCCTAACAAAACTAGTTTCGTCGAATTCTGAGACCGTTTGAAAAATGGCCAATTTCCAGTCGATTAAAATCAACTGAAACTGGTCAAACGCGTTTTCCTATACCACACTCACATATTGATTCAAAAAATTATGAAATTTGGAATCTAGCAATAACTTTACATCACGGACCCAACAAAAGTGGTTTCGTGGAAATCCGAGGTCGTTTGCAAAATTCCCATTTTTAAGGGCCTGAATTCCATAGCGACTATTCAGAATTTTCAACTGGACATATCTTTTGATTCCCACTATGAAATTTTGATTTTCCGGATTCGCTGGAAAGATATTATCAAATAGATACTAATATTTTTGGTTTCACTAAAATCTGGATTGTTTTGCACCTGGTACATTCAATTGAAGTTTGAAATCGAATTATCGAACTACCGCGCCATTTTCAATTCCTTTTATAAATATAAATAATTATTTATATTCTAACGACGACGTATATAATATATTCGTTCGAATTATATTCAAAACAAATTTCTTGTTGATATTATTTAAAATTATCTATTTTAAATAATGAAAATTCGCTAAAATTGCCAAAATAAAAATTTTAAACTGGCCCAGATTTTCGGGTTATTACACTGAACAGCATAAAAAGAGATAAATAATAGAATCCATCTTCAGCTCCAACTATCCAGAAAGAACCAGCTAAACCTGAATACAAGGCTGCCCATGTAGAAAAAGGGGCGAGTTTGAAAGTGAAACAAACTACGAGTCAGTCATGGGAATGGTATGAGAAATCTACTCAACACATTTCAAATATGGCTAATCACAGGACCACGCCACGTTCATGGAACAGGTTTACTCCATCGGATGGCCAGTGCTTTAAACACATCATACTTTTAAACATCGCAATGCTTTTTATAAAATGAAGCCATTATAAGGCTCAGTTCCCATCACACAATGCAACGCAAACCGGAGGATAGAGTTTTTACCTTATAATGGCCAAAATATGATTGATACAAATAAAACAAAAGCATTTGATATTGTTACTAGTGTTTATATGTTTCAAAAACAATTTGAATCATAACTATCAATCATAGGTGGCATTAATGCCCCATACCACTATGTCGCCATATATAGCTATACAATCAAAACCGCACAGTCACGTATTTGGAAATTGGATTTCCGTCATGAACCAAGGCAAAAGATAGTCCTTACCGACTTCGAAACAATCTAGCCTACCATGTCTCAGGAACAGCCGCAACTGCCCCCTGGATCGTCAGGGCCGGTCCACCGATGTGGATTATTATGCCTGAACAATACGTCTCCCCCCCCCCCCTATGGGGCGCAAATGAGCTAACGAATGACTCCATCGGACCCGGATCGTCCGATCTAATCGAGGCGCCTCGCAACAGTAACAACCACATAAGTAAAATGTCAGGCCGTGTAAAAACACCAACACAACTCCTAGCTAGAAAGAAACGCATGCCCTCCCTGAGGTCCTTCTCCCGTTTCTGGTTCATACCGGGGTGTGAGGCTCGCAAATTTACTTTATACACAAAGCTACGCCACACAGGCGGTGCTTTGATCATCACCACAAGACTTGGCTTTTCAACAGAAGCCCTGATCATTTGCCACTTAGGCATGCCACACTAGCAATTCATGCCATGTGACCGATGTCCATCGATATACAACCTCTGAGCTCGTGCGTTTCAGAGAAGGGCGTTAAGCAAAAGGATAAATTCTCCGCCGCCAAACAGATGTATATTTAATAGCGATCAATCAACACAGAATAAAATCCAATGTCAGACACACAGTATATTTACAAGTCCGTTCTAGATCTGAACAAAGCCGGAGGCACTATATACCTCGCAAACCCATCGATCACCACGTACGTCTGGACGATCACCACTCATTATCCATATTTCGGGATGCCTCCCAATCAGGACCTCGGTTACCATCCAAACGAGGTGAAGATCTCTGGTTTTCGACCACCGTCTTCATCTTCGATTTCTTATCGTCGATTCAGTTATTCAGAATGGGATAAACCCGGTCTTTCTGAACAACTCGCGTATATAATAACCAAGTGCTACACAAACACTACTGCGCATCATTTCAATTCATTAGTCACTAACCGTCAATCAGTAAGAAAACGATTTCCCAAATATTAACCCCGAAGGCCGAAACCAACATCAGATCAACACCCAGGAAACCATTCGACTTAGCTAACCTTCAGTTTATTTCTAAATCCCATCCATATTGTTTATAATTTTTTATAACGATTTATCACTATTTTTATTTATTTTAAAATAGCCAATTTATTCAAAACGACGCTTCGGGCCATAATATCTGAAAATCTAACCATTGGATCTTCACAAAATTTACATCATTAGAAAGATCTTTTCAAAACGAATCCAACGGTTCCAGTTTCTGGAAAATCCGACGGACGGATCTCCCGGTATAATCGTTTGAAGTTTCGATTTCAAAATACGAATTGCAGCGTCGTTATTCGATTAAATATAATTATATATATATAATCGATTCTGGCGCTATTTTTCTTCAGATTTGAATTAAACATTCCAGACAATCCAACCATTGGATTTTTACAAAGTTGGTGCCGTTGGAAAGATATTTCCAAAGCGAACCCAACAGTTGCGATTTCGGGAAAATCCGATGGTCGGATCCCCAGGTATAATCGTTTGAAATCACGGTTTCAAAATACGAACTGCAGCTTCGTTATTCGATATATTTTAATTCTATATATATATTTATATATATATATATATATCGTTTCTTCGATTTCAAAGCTATATTCTTTTCATACATTTGATAAAAATGATATTTTTATCTAACTGTCTTCTATTTCAACACTTCACTATATTTAACAATTCATTTATATAATAAAAATGTGATTTTTATTGTAAAACAATTCATTTCAAAACACTATTATTTTATATAGTTCATATAGGTAATAAAAATAGGATTTTTATTATAAAACAATTTCTTTCAAAACAAGATTATTTTATTTAGTTCATATAGGTAATAAAAATATGATTTATATTATAAAACAATTTATTTTAAAATGCTATTATTTTATATAGTTCGTATAGATGATAAAAATAGGATTTTGATTATAAAACAATTTATTTCAAAATATGAATACCATTCAACACATGAACTTCAATTCAACGAATGAATATCGATTCAACACATGAAGGTTTTCTATAGTTTATATATAGATAAAAATGTGATTTTTATATTTAAAACACGAATACCATTCAACACATGAATTTCTATCCAACGAATGAATATCGACTCAACACATGAAGGCTTTCTATTCAACGAATAAATATAGTTTCAACAAATGAAAATAATTCAAACACATGAATATTATTCAAAATTTCGACAGCATAACGGCAGGGTAGTTAAAACCAGGACCGTCCCTAGTATGGCTACTCGCTCTACCTTAAAACCTCGCGGTTTTTGACAATGGGGAATCATGCATCTAGTTCGCACGCAGGCGACATGTATATTTATTTCATTTCCACAAACTAATCCTATGTGGTTTCAACCAAATATTTCTCAACCACAAACAGGTATTTTTCAACCACAATCAATCAATATCAACCACAAACAATTCCAATCAACCATTCGCTATCAATCAATTTTCACACCAATCACAACCAATAAATATCGTCCATGGTTTGTGGACGAGGGGCGTGTGTGTGTGTGTATATATATATATAGCAATTCACTTCTATTTTAACACATATATAATTTTTGCAACGCATATACGACTTATACATTGAACGTACAACTTATACAACGCTTATAAAAGAGGTGTACAACGCTTATATAACTCAAACATCGACTATATAATTTATACATCGTCGTTTTCATATCGTTTATAAATTAGAAATCTCACATTGGGTTCCACTCCACCAAAAATAGCAGAAGGGTCAGAAAAATACGCGGTCTCTTCTAGAAGGTAGAAGACGTCCACACGAGTCCACTGTCTCTTGTTTCACTGAATTTCAACCACATATCAAAAAGATATGATTTTTCAAAGTTTGCTACGGTTTAAAGGTGTTAAAACAGTTGAAAATAAAACAAGCCGTACCTCAGCTGTTTCGTTCAAAACTAGGTTTGGACTTATCTCAAAATCCGTGTCGCTATTCGTCGATCAGCCTTCGCAGCGTCGAAGGGGGAGGAGAGGCGCGCTGGCGCGACGTGGTGGGGTCCAACTCGGTGGTCGGATGGCGCGGTGGCGGCGGTTTGAACGGAGGATGTTCAGAGGCTCGATTCTCCCAAACCACTCAATGAAAAAATCCAAACTTTATATGGATTTGAAAATCTCGAGAAGATCTTCAAAAAGTTCAACTGTGGCACGAGCTAATTCGGCGTGGATTGATCGGAAAATGATGGGGAAGGTTTGAAGGGTTTTCCGCCTTCAATCAACTGTCTGGGAGAGAGAAAATCCTTTTTTTTATTAAATTCTGATTGGCCGGGAGGTTTTATAAGGGGTTTTCTGACACGACCTCCAATCCAAACCCAACGACTGTCGTCCCTAGAGTTTTACCCCCATCCCGAACATAATGGGATATGTTTCATAGGCCCATTCGACTGTTTCATCAGTTTCCATTCAATTTAAAATATATAACATTCAATATTCGATTTGAACGTACATTTCAATTTGCCAGGGCCACAAACTGATTCGAAAAATTCCAGAAAAATAAATCTGGCTATGTTTTGACGATACGATCCCAACAAAACTAATTTCATCGCATTCTGAGACCGTTTGCAAAAAGGTCCATTTCTGGTCGATCCAATTTAACTATAACTGACCAAAACACATTTTCCTTTGCCACACTCACATACTAGCTTAAAAAATTATGAAATTTGAAACCTAGCAATAACTTCTCATCCCGGATCCAACAAAAGTGGTTTCGTCGAATTCCGAGGTCGTTTGCAAAATGGCCAATTTCACGGGCTATATAAATTCCATAGCGACCTTTCTAAAAATTCATTTGGCCATAACTTTTGCTTTCCGCTATGAAACTTCGATTTTTCAGATTCGTTAGAAAGGTATTCACTAACAGATTTAAATATTTTTGGTTTCACTCAAATCCATTTTGGTTTGCACCTGGTACAGTCCGACAAAGTTTGAATTCAAATTTTGAAACTGCAGCCCCATTTCAGGCCTTGTTTATAATTATAATTAAATATATTCGTTTTCAAACGTCGATTCAAGCTCACTTTTCATTGCTATTATTTAAAATATTTATTTTAAATATTTAAAATCCACTATTTTAGCCAATTTAAAATTTTTAAATTGGTTCAGATTTTCTGGGTCGTTACAATCTCCCCCACTTAAAACTTTTCCTCCCCGAAAAGGAATAAAGTCGGAAGTGGTTTGATTAATCAACTCTACGATCAATCTGGCTTCAATTCTCCAACTTTTCAGTTTCTGGGAATTTTCAAATTCTTTAAAAATTTGGCTAACACCCGGAATTTTCGAAAAATTTCGCCATAACCTCCTTTGTATAGGGAGAGGTTTGGAAATTTATTGGGCCGTATTAGGTACCCAATAAATCCTAATAAGCATACACATATTTATAGTGATATATTTTGGTGTTTACAGGGGAGCGTGTATTGATAATAACTCCAGAGAATAAATTCTCGTCACCCTGTCAAAGCCTGAGGGAGTGTGTATTTTAAATGCTCCAGAGGATAAATCCTCGTCACCTCGTCCCGTGTGCAAAATAAATAGTCCATGTGCCGTATATAATAACTAGAGAGACGTGATTATTGTCAACTACAGACCCGTGTGGGGTTTTTATTAATCTGGCAATTTTATCTTTACAATTTAAATAGTCCATATCAGTCATCGGTTCAACCTGTAAAATATAGTCATCGCCATACAAGCCTCTCGCTCGTATGGTAAATCTTCCACCTCGTCACACAAGCTCCAAATGCTTATGTGGTATATGATGAAGTATGCCTATCTTCCAAAGTATTCCATGTAATGTAGTTCAAAATTAATTGTTACTATCCTATGGCGACGTTCATTATTACACACAGAATAACCAGCACTCCGCATCCAATGTCATTCACAGGAGTTGATATAATAATATTTCGCATCCAACTAATTAAGGTTTACCTATTTGTCGAGCACGCAAATAAAATCTTTACTCAACAGCTATCCATTTACCTGTTCAAACATATATATGCACATGTATATATTTCTATCTATTTTTAAATCAGTTCAATGTGTGATTCAATCGAATAAATTTTATCATTCATTCTATTATTGATTACACTAACTATCGTTTCAATAATTTAATTATTCTAATTTACTATCACACAACACAAACAACAATCAAATTGTTTTTAACTTTTCAAAATCATACAAATAAATTTCTATATTCTTTTAAAATCATTCAAACAATAGAATTAAAATTGCACATCCATGGAAAGAAAATAACAACAGAGTAGAGAATTAAATGGTAATGTAAAGTATGGTAAATGTACCATGCACCGGAGTCAATCAGAGATATCCACTCGGCATCTAGGATAGGCTTTCTGAATGCTCTCCTCAGTTTCCCAAGTACAATCTCGCGGATCTCCACTCCATTGCTATTTGACTAAGTGAACCTTCTAGTTCCTCAGTTCTTTGGTTTCTTTGCCGATAATCTTTAGCGGCTCTCTTCTCACAGCTAATTCAGGGGTAATTTCAATATCCTGTTGAGCTGCTTCTTCCACGATCAAGTCTGGGTCATGAACGTGCTTTCGAAGTTGAGATATGTGAAATACATCATGAACTCCAGGCAACCAATCAGGCTGTTTAACCCTATAAGCGAGAGTTTCGATCCGTTCCAGAATAGGAAACGGACCAATGAATTTGGGCGCCAAATTCCCAGTTTTACCGAACCGGATAACTCCTCTCATCGGTGATACTTTCAAATATACATAGCCGCCAATAGCAAATGATATATCTCTCCTTCTCCGATTGGCATAACTCTTTTGTCGGCTTTGAGCGGCAAGTAATCGATTCTTAATAAAATCGACCTTGTCGGCAGCTTCTCGGATCATATCGGGCCCTGACACAAGTCTATTTCCAGGTTCGACCCAACAAGCGGGAGATCGGCACGGTCTACCATATAATGCTTCGAATGGCGACATTGTCAGGCTCGCCTGGTAGCTGTTATTATATGAGAATTCATCCAAATGCAGATGGTCTTCCCATGATCCACCGAAATCTAGGACACAAGCCCACAATAGATCTTCTAAAATACGATTCACCCTCTCAGTCTGACCATCTGTCTGAGGATGATAAGCGGTGCTCAAGTTCATTTTTGTTCCCAGCTCTACTTGAAATGCCTCCCAGAATTTACTAGTAAATATTGTATCTCTATCACTAACTATACTGAGCGGTACTCCATGTAGCTTTACAATTTCCCTGAAGTATATCTGCGCCAGACTCTGAGCAGTTCTGTTTGATCTGACAGGTATGAAATGGGCGGTCTTCGTGAAGCGATCTACGATCACCCAAATACTATCATTCCCTTTTCTGGTTTTGGGCAGACCATCTATAAAGTCCATGGAAATATGTTCCCACTTCCAACCAGGAACGTCTAGCGGTTGCAATAACCCAGCCAGTTTCTGTTGGTCGCTTTTGACCAGCTGGCAAGTAGGGCATGGACTAACATATAAAGAAATGTCCCTCTTCATCGACTTCCACCAGAAAGTGCGTTTGATGTCATTATACATTTTGCTTACTCCCAGATGGATACTAAGTTTTGACCTGTGGCATTCATCCAGTACTTCCTTTCGAAGCCTAGGAATGTTAGGGACACAGATTCGACCTTTGAGCCTTAGCATTCCCTCATTATCAACCTGAAAACTTGAGGGTTCGCCCTTCTGAATTATCTCTCTGATCTTCTGAATGAAGTGATCATCCTTCTGAAGAGCAAATATTTTATCTATCAATGTAGTCGTGATAATAAAACTGGCGATCATTTCATTCTTTCGGCTTAACGCATCGGCCACAACATTGGCTTTCCCTGGAGTGTATATAATCTCAAAGTCGTATGCTGCGAGAAACTCCAGCCAACGTTGCTGCCTCAGATTCAAGTCCTTCTGGGTGAATAGATACTTTAATGACTGGTGATCTGTAAACAGTTCAAATCTCTCACCCAGAAGATAATGCCTCCAGATTTTCAAGGCGAATACTATAGCCAACAACTCAAGATCGTGAGTGACGTAGTTTTTCTCGTGCGGCTTCAGCTGACGACTAGCATAAGCAATCACTTGTCCCCTTTGCATTAACACTGCGCCAAGGCCTTCTCTAGAAGCACCTGTCCAGACTTTCAAATCCTGATTGCCATCGATGATGGTTAACACTGGAGCAGTTGTTAATCTTAACTTTTTCTCTTTAAAAGCCTCTTCACTCTCTGGAGTCCATTTTAATTTAGAGTGCTTCTTTGTAAGCTTCGTTAAGTGACCAGATATCTTCGAAAAGTTTTTAACGAACTTCCGGTAATAACTAGCCAATCCGAGAAAACTGCGGACTTCTGTAGGGGTACTGGGCTGTTTCCAATTCTGAATAGCTGTGATTTTACTTGGATCCACAGCAATTCCTTCTTTCGATACGACGTGGTCCAGAAATTTTACTTCATCTTGGCAGAATATACATTTGGATAGTTTGGCTTTTAGAACGTTCCTTCTCAGAATTTCTAGAACCTATTCCAGATGCTTTTCATGTTCGTCCTCTGATTTAGAGAAGATTAGAATATCGTCAATAAAAACCAGAACAAATTTATTCAGGACTCCTCTGAACACTCTATTCATCAGATCGACGAAGTAAGCTGGAGCGTTACATAAGCCGAACGACATTACTAACCACTCGTAGAATAAGTCGGGACCTCTGAATGCTGTCATTGGAACACACTCTTCGGCAATTCGAAGTTAATGGAAACCTGTAGCTAGGTCCATTCGTGAAAATACTTGTGCGCCATTTAATCGATCCAACAAATCATCAATCCGCGGCAATGGATATTTATTATTTATTTTCTGTTTGTTCAGATCATGATAATCCACACATAGCCGTAGAGTACCATCAGATTTTGGGACAAACACCACTGCTGCACCCCAATCAGAGAAACAAGGCCTGATCAGACCCTTCCATACTAGATGCCTTGTTTGATTGTCTAATTCCTCTTTCTCTTTCAAGGACATTCTTCGAATAGCGTAAACTACGGGCCTTGCATTCGGAATCAAAGTAATCTTGAAATCTATTTCTCTCTGCGGAGGCAAGCGAACAACTTCTTCAAACACATCCGCATAGTTCTGGATGACAGGAATATCTTTGATGAGTTTAGGAATATTCTCTGTGACTTCAGGGTTATTTTCTATTTGAGTTGGAAAAATATCCAAAGCTGCCCAGAAGTCTTTTCTATTAGCATTCTGACCTTCACAGGGGATGGTTATATAATCACCTGATTTAATCTTCACCTTTACGACTCTGTCGGCGCATTTAACTTCAGCTTCATATTTGGCCAACCAGTCTAACCCCAAGATAAGATCAAACTCTTTAAAATTCATGACGACCGCGATGGTAGGAAACCGATAACGAGAAAAAGAAACCCGCACTCCACAAACCCAACTGAGATCAATGGAACCCCCAATCAGATTCTGGACAATCATTGGTTCCTTGAGCATCTTCAAATTCAAATCCAGCTTCTTAGCTGCATTCTTTACAACAAAGCTTCGTGACGCGCCGGTGTCAAACAGTACTTTAACTGGGATATCTTTGACCATGAGCGTGCCTTCTGAAACATCTGGCCTTTCCGGAGTAGACGAAGATGCAGGCACTTCTGCCACTTCATTTACCTGAGCCTCTTTGGTCTTTTTCAATAGCCAGCAATCCTGCTTTACATGACCAGCCTATTGGCATTGACTGCACTTTCTATTCTCTTGAAAATTTATCCCGGATTTAGACCCATCACCCTTTCGTCTGTTCGAAGATCTACAGTTTCTCATCGAATGCCCTTGCTGATCGCACTTTAGACATATGACTGTCTTTACCTTTTTCTGATTGATCTTTGGCCTCTTTTAGACTTCAGCCTTCGTACTGGCCTCAGGCTAGACACTTGTCTCTGGACTATCAGCTTCAAATTTTCTTTTGCTGCTAGAACTGATTTCTTCTTCGTCTCGCAACATTCCTTTCATATGTAGATCTTCATACTGATAAGCCATATAAATCATTTCTGAAAAAGGAAGCTTCACATGCCCCATTACTTTATTCTGGTATTTCCTTTGAAGCCCGTAAATAAATCTCAGATTCTTTCTCTTTGTATTCTGAATTTGATGGGGAGCAAAGTGAGAAAGTTCATTGATTTTCTTATGATATTCTGGGATGGTCATATCTCCTTGTATCAAATAAGAAAATTCATCACATAATCGCTCAGTCGCTTCTGGAGGAGTAAATCTTTCCAGGAAAATCACTTTGAATCTGTCCCAGGTGATATCACCTTCTGGATTATTCTCAATAACCGAATCCCACCAGAACAAAGCTTCATCTTTGAGTGCCCAGGATGCCAGTAATCTTTTCTGGTCATCCTTCAGCTTTAAACCATCAAAGATCTTTTCAGTAGAACGAATCCAAGCCTGTGTCTTCATAATAGATTCTTCACCAGAGAACAATGTTCCACCCATATTTCGATATTTGATTAATAGGGCCTCAATATCCGGTTCTGCATTCCTTCTGTTTCTGACACTCATTTTCTAGTACTTCTGCAAACAGCAGATCAAGTGTCAGGTCACAGAAAAGATATTTTAAAACATAGAAACAAATACTTCAAATGTAAATGTGTCTATCGAGGTGTAATTTCATTCTGCTTTGCTCATACTAGGATATTACTGATCCTATCTGTATAGAGTTACCCATCCTAGAACACTACTGGTTCTATTTCTGACGAGTTCGTTAATATGTTATATTCCAGAACTAAGCTTAACCAAAGCTCTGATACCAAATTGAGATGACCCCAAACCCCGTATTGACGGTGGCAAGGGTAATCTGTGGAATATAACACATAAACAGATAATAGCAGAGCAGAGTTAAATAAATACACCAGATAATGCATAATAAAATATACTGGATAAACGTAATCATCAGAGTTACGCAGTAAAAAGGATCATACTTAGTACAAATACAATTCTGCTATACATAAATGTCTACAGTGGAAACAAACATAATATGTACAATAGGAGCTGAACAGCATAAAAAGAGATAAATAATAGAATCCATCTTCAGCTCGAGCTATCCAGAAAGAACCAGCTAAACCTGAATACAAGGTTGTCCGTGTAGAAAAAGGAGCACCCAAGTTTGAAAGTGAAACAAACTACGAGTCAGTCATGGGACTGGTATGAGAAATCTACTCAACACATTTCAAATATGGCTAATCACAGGACCACGCCACTTTCGTGGAACGGGTTTACTCCATCGGATTGCCAGTGCTTTAAAACAAATCATACTTTTAAACATCACAATGCTTTTTATAAAAATGAAGCCATTATAAGACTCAGTTCCCATCACACAATGCAACGCAAACCAGAGGGTAGAGTTTTTACCTTATAATGGCCAAAATATGATTGATACGAATAAAAAAAAAGCATTTGATATTATTACTAGTGTTTATATGTTTCAAAAATAATTTGAATCATAACTATCAATCATAGGTGGCATTAATGCCCCATACCACTATGTCGCCATATATAGGTATACAATCAAAACCGCACAGTCACGTATTTGGAAATTGGATTTCCGTCATGAACTAAGGCAAAAGATAGTCCTTACCGACTTCGAGACAATCTAGCCTACCATGTCTCAGGAACAGCCGCAACTGCCCCCTGGATCGACAGGGCTGGTCCACCGATGTGGATTATTATGCCTGAACAATACGTCTCCCTGCCCTATGGGGCGCAAATGAGCCAACGAATGACTCCATCGGACCCGGATCGTCCGATCTAATCGAGGCGCCTCGCAACAGTAACAACCACATAAGTAAAATGTCAGGCCGTGTAAAAACACCGACATAACTCCTAGCTAGAAAGAAACGCATGCCCTCCCTGAGGTCCTTCTCCCGTTTCTGGTTCATACCGGGGTGTGAGGCTCGCGAATTTACTTTATACACAATGCTACGCCACACAGGCGGTGCTTTGATCATCACCACAAGACTTTGCTTTTCAACAGAAGCCCTGATCATTTGCCACTTAGGCATGCCACACTAGCAATTCATGCCACGCGACTGATGTCCATCGATATACAACCTCTGAGCTCGTGCGTTTCAGAGAAGGGCGTTAAGCAAAAGGAATAAATTCTCCGCCACTAAACAGATGTATTGTAACACCCCACCTCCGTTAAGGTCACTCACAAAGGGAATGCCTTAACTTTGGTGGAGCATTTTAGTAAACAGAACAGAAACTTACAAGACAGATAAAACAGTACTTGAAAAATTTTAACTTTATTACAGCGGAAACAGAAATTAATATGGTTACATCCTTTCAATTTCAGAATTCAAGTACAAAATATCAGTCTTGTACAAAAGCCTTCAAAATGCATGGTTTAAAATCATAATCCCCATGGAACGGAAGCTATACAGAGCCAAGCCATACTTTAAGCACTTCAAGCAAAGAGAAATCCGGGTCAAGCTAAAGTATTTCCCTCCTTGGATAACCTGGGGGGGGGAAACGGAAGAAAGGAGGCGAAACAACAAGGGTCAGACAAAAAGTCTGGCAAGTCCAGTGACTTTCAGCATATGAACAGATAATAATAATATGATATGAACATAAAACTGGATGTGAGATAACTGTAACAGGTGTAGCAGATATAACAGAAAAACAGAATGATATAAACTATTGTTTTACACTTCTCTGCACTAATACTAGTATAGCAGAATTAGGTGCCACCCTAATGTCTAAATTGAAGCAGGAACGGGTACAGAATACTTTAACAGAAACAGAATGCCAATAATGGGCCTTTACTACCCGATCAGAAACAGACAGAAGCAGAAACAGATTTATCCCTACGGAAACAGAATGTAGAATTAGGTGTACACTAGTAATGGGCCTTTACCACCCGAACAGACGGTACCACACAGAAACAGACAGGTGTTACCACCCAACAGAAACAGATGGTACCAACAGAAACAGACAGAACTAAGCGTACCCTAAAACCCAAGCGATCGGCACCCTAATACATAAATATCCTGTGTCGGCCCCACAGTAGGGTGTATCACTCCCTAAAGTGACAACCAATTGGCACAGACCTATTTACAGATGTCACGGCGTCTTACATCCTCAAAGGCAGACCCGGATCCATGCACGCACATGACCCGGTTGGAACGCACCATCAACACCCCTCGCCATTATCAGAATGAACCACTTATAATTAGTTCAGTAAGCGTGCCCGGACCCTACCTACTGTTGGGTCAAAGTTTTGATACCAGAAAGGGTTACTGACTAATATGGGTCCCAAACAACAGATGACACAAGTAATTCCCCTCCTAACCTTGTGTCCCCAGACTAACAGATTTCAGATTTATTTGTTTACAAGTTCAGACATACAGAATTCAGATTTACTAGTTCACAAATTTAGTTAACAAGTTTTCAGACTAACGGATTAGATGTACAGATTTTTCAGATTTGTCTAACTTTGTATTGGACGGGTTTACTACACATATTAATCCCGTTGGTTTATCCCTATTTTCCCCAATACGTTTTAGACGTCATTCTTATCTTAGATTTGCATTAATTAATTATTAATGCCCAGACCTCTCACATTAGGTCGCTAGCTTGTGGCCGCTGGATGGGCCGGGCGGTTCCGGGCAGACTTCTGCCACAAGCCAGACCTAACCTCGTGTCTTAAGCAGGTTATGACTAACTTCTCACATTAGAACCTATTGTTTGCGGCCACTGGATGTGCCGGGCGGTTCCGGGCAGAATTACGCCGCAAACTCATTCTAACCTCGAGTTAGCCATGTTTATCTTTGCGGCCAATTAATTAATAATTTACCGTTTATGCGCACGCCCAATATATATATGTGCCAATTCAGATTATATCAACACAGCAGATAACAGATTTTAGCAGATAGCAGATTTTTCCAGATTATATGACTTAACGGATTTAATAGATTTAGCAACTTAGCAGATTTTGGCATATAACAGGTTAGGCATCTCAACAGACATATTTAACAGATTTGGCATTTCAATCTAATTAGCAGTCTATGCAATATAACAGAACTAGCAGTTTTAGGTAACTTAGCAAAATAGGCATTTTCAACGGATTCAGTAAATGACAGATTTAGCAGGTTTAATGTTTCTAAAGGTTCTATTTATATGCCTTGCCTAAACATAAATTAGGCCTAAATTCATATGCCTAAATAATTGTCGTGATTCACAATAAGATCATATACTTCCATGTTTGCATACATTTACATAGCGCAGAATATGGACATAATTTACCCTATAACATATGTTCCAATTTTTGTTAAACTAACCTTATACAGCAGATTCACATATAAATTATACCAAATATGATCATTAATTACAATGCATGCCATCTATGCAAAATTCCCTATTTAGGTGTAATCACAATAGTAGAGATCCTAATTAATGTAAATCTTTTACACCTACGTTTCCATATCCTTCTTCTTATTAAGTCATGAATCATTATGCAAAATATACCCAACAATCAAAATCTTTAAATCATATCTTCTAAAAAAAAATCAGATCTTGACTTTTATATGCATTTTGTCCAAAGTCTCAAATCATATGTAATCATATAATGGTTCCTCTTTTCTTCTATCATAGAATATGCATAGATCCAAATCTAGTTTACAACATATGCTCATTTTTTTTCTAATTAATTACAGATCTAAATTACAACATACACTATGCATACAACATATATAAATTATATGTTCATAGTCAAATTTATGCATCCAATCCCAAGTCACATGTCCAATATATTTTATGCCTCCGACCTAAAGTCATACATTCAATTCAGTCTTGTCAAATTTCGCATCATTCATCACAAAATTTGCGTTCATACGTTCATCTCTTATGAGATTAGGCACAGGCTCGTGGTAGTCTGGCTATAGAAACAGAAAAGAAGAAAAAGGGATACAGAACAGTCACAGAAAAACAGATCTGACCGAAGAGAATATATATACAATCTCAGATTCAGAATTAAAAACATATCAAAATTATAATTAACGTTTATAGCGGAAAATAACTGTACTTGCCTTGATTGGATTAAAGAAAGAACTTTAGTTGTTACAGAATTGTTGCAGAAGCTTTTATCTCAAATTTGAATTTAGGATGATGTTGATTGACTTCTAGTTTTGATTCTAGCAGAGTAGCGACGCCATTTTTATTTTTAATTATAAGAAGAGAGCAATGGAGGCTAGAGAATTGTGTTAGAGACTTAGGTTAGGTAGAGTCTAGGGTCATTTTTATAGAGTTTATGAACTGATTAGGACCATCGATGTTGCATGGATTGATCGTAGCCATTCATTCGAAAGAGAGACCAATTAGAGCCTGCCACCTAGCTCTAATGACAAAGCATGCTTCTGAAAATCGACCAACATAGACTAGGCCAGCTAGGGTGGACTGGGTTCGACCTGGGTCTGGACCAGGTCGACAGCCCTGTCGACAGCCCTGTCGACCTGGCTAGACCAGGTCGACAGCCCAGTCGACCTGGGTGCATTAGGCGGGAATTTTCCCGCCCTGGCCAATTGGGCCCGATTTTTAATTTTAAACTTAATTCAGAAACTTCCGGAGGCTATATCTTCTTCATACGGACTCCGTTTTTCGAAAACTCGGACTCTATTTCGCCTATTTTTCCGAGACGAACGCAATGGCGTATCCCGTTTCCCTTAGTTCTTTGATTTCAAATTAATTATACTTTAATTTATGACTTTCACGGTTATAGAATACACGGGGTGTTACATTCTCCCCCACTTAAAAGGATTTCGTCCCCGAAATCTTCAAGTTAAGAAGAATGTGTCCTACCATCCAATCACCCATCTACTCAACCATCATCCACAAGCATCCATTGTCCTTAGAAAACTTCTAATGTTGTATGAACATATGCAAAAGTGTGTGTATATGTTCCTTATCTAATGCAAAGATCAGGCGGTCTACTGATTCAGTTGACCTCCTTAATGCGAATTATGTCAGTGCCATGAGTCCAACATGTATGCAATAGAATTCTGATGATATATATTATTTCTATATGAGTGCACAATCATTCACTCAAATGCAACATCCATGTGCTGAATCAACCATTTTGCATCCACAAGAATTGAAAAATGCTCACCCATCCATATGCAGTATGAGAGTGTTTTCGAGCCGATCTAGTGCCTAGTGTGTGTATATGCATCCACGGGCAACCACTAGCAACCACTTGCATCCACTTGCAACCATCAAACATAACATGTCTCAAACACATGTTTACACCCATTAGTTTCTACCTAAAGTTCAAATATTTGATCGATAGGATACAGTCGAATGAAGGAAGCGAGTACAGATAGAACGAAAATTTGGTTCCCATTAGACATGGGTCCTAAGTATCGGCCCCAAAGACCGAAACCAACATCAAATTGACACCCAGAGGATTACCTTCTTTAGACAATGTCAAAACTGGAAATACTATAAAAAGTATTTAGATATTTACAGACTACAGGTACAGATCAGGTTCCCTAATGATTCTTAGGAAGCTAAGCATGATAAAATCATACCCCACGAAAACTCAGAATGTATGCGTCATACTTGACGCCTAACACAGATATCCCTCAAACCCCAATCTCAAACAGATGATCCATAACCCTTATGGGTCTGAGTCTATAGCGGAATTCAGAAATAATACTAGTATTAAAGTGCAGAGTATCGATTACAAAATCAAAATACCAGAATCAGAAAAAGTCTTAACTCCATAATCAGATAAAGAAATTAAACCTACTATAGAAATTTTCCTATTTCTATCCTAGCCACTAGCCTCAAGAGTGTTCGCCTACCCTCCTTGTCCTCGTCTCTTCGGGCAGTCCCTAGTGAAGTGTCCCATCTCCCCACAGTTGAAGCAAGCGCCCTTCCTTTTTCTGCAATCCTTGTTCAGATGAGTTGAGCTCCCACAAGTAAAGCACTTTTTCCCCTTCTTATCTTCAGACTTCTCATCCTTCTTTTGTGTTTCCTTTTTGGGCCCCGCTTTCTTATTCTGTGGTTCTTCCTTCTTTGTCTCTTTCGGGCCCTTACCTTCCTCGTGCAGTAGTGCCATATCCACCAATTTCTCGTAAGTTGCTCCCATGGGTACATGGGTCATGGCTAGGCTGTGCAGTGGCTCATTCAATCCTTTAACAAAGCGGAGAGCCTTTTTATGCTGAGTGTTGACTAAATCCAATCCGAATCTTGCTAGTTGGTTGAACTGGTTGACGTATTCCTTGACCGTCATACTTCCTTGCTTAAGAGACAAGAACTTTTCTAATTATAAACTTCGTTCAGCTTGCGAGAGGAATTTTGTCTCAAACCTTGTTCTGAAATCCATCCTTGTCTTAACCGGCCTCTCGGCGTTAGTGACTTCCCACCAGTAGGAAGCTTCGTCTTTGAGCAGCCATACTGCCAACTGTACCTTCTGCCTATCGTCCACCTCGAAGATAACGAATAGATCCTCAGTTTCTTTGAGCCAATCCCTTGCTTCTACGAATGATTCAGTTCCTTTGAAATCCTTCCCACCCATGGCCCTAAAATCTCTATAGATCTTTGAGAAAGCAATTGCACGAGGAGGGGGTGGAAGAGGGGGATCATTTGCTGGACCTGCAGCGGCGGTCCTAGCCTCAAGATATTGACGAAACCAACCGGGTACATGAACACCCTCTGGTATCTCAGATGCTTCAGACATGCTGAAATGAAAAAGGAAGGGTTCAATACAAAAAGGACTGAAAGAAAGATATATGGCTCTTGGGGATTATGTTTTTCAAAATAAGCTTTATATTTTTGAAAATACTTCCTTTCAAAACCTTTTTTTTTGAAAATAATTTTCAAAACTTTTTATAAAATCTGGTAACCTTCAGCTCTGATACCAAGTGTAACACCCCACCTCCGTTAAGGTCACTCACAAAGGGAATGCCTTAACTTTGGTGGAGCATTTTAGTAAACAGAACAGAAACTTACAAGACAGATAAAACAGTACTTGAAAAATTTTAACTTTATTACAGCGGAAACAGAAATTAATATGGTTACATCCTTTTAATTTCAGAATTCAAGTACAAAATATCAGTCTTGTACAAAAGCCTTCAAAATGCATGGTTTAAAATCATAATCCCCATGGAACGGAAGCTATACAGAGCCAAGCCATACTTTAAGCACTTCAAGCAAAGAGAAATCCGGGTCAAGCTAAAGTATTTCCCTCCTTGGATAACCTTGCGGGGGGGGGGGGGGGGGGAACGGAAGAAAGGAGGCGAAACAACAAGGGTCAGACAAAAAGTCTGGCAAGTCCAGTGACTTTCAGCATATGAACAGATAATAATAATATGATATGAACATAAAACTGGATGTGAGATAACTGTAACAGGTGTAGCAGATATAACAGAAAAACAGAATGATATAAACTATTGTTTTACACTTCTCTGCACTAATACTAGTATAGCAGAATTAGGTGCCACCCTAATGTCTAAATTGAAGCAGGAACGGGTACAGAATACTTTAACAGAAACAGAATGCCAATAATGGGCCTTTACTACCCGATCAGAAACAGACAGAAGCAGAAACAGATTTATCCCTACGGAAACAGAATGTAGAATTAGTTGTACACTAGTAATGGGCCTTTACCACCCGAACAGACGGTACCACACAGAAACAGACAGGTGTTACCACCCAACAGAAACAGATGGTACCAACAGAAACAGACAGAACTAAGCGTACCCTAAAACCCAAGAGATCGGCTCCCTAATACATAAATATCCTGTGTCGGCCCCACAGTAGGGTGTATCACTCCCTAAAGTGACAACCAATTGGCACAGACCTATTTACAGATGTCACGGCGTCTTACATCCTCAAAGGCAGACCGAGATCCATGCACGCACATGACCCGGTTGGAACACACCATCAACACCCCTCGCCATTATCAGAATGAACCACTTATAATTAGTTCAGTAAGCGTGCCCGGACCCTACCTACTGTTGGGTCAAAGTTTTGATACTAGAAAGGGTTACTGACTAATATGGGTCCCAAACAACAGATGACACAAGTAATTCCCCTCCTAACCTTGTGTCCCCAGACTAACAGATTTCAGATTTATTTGTTTACAAGTTCAGACATACAGAATTCAGATTTACTAGTTCACAAATTTAGTTAACAAGTTTTCAGACTAACGGATTAGATGTACAGATTTTTCAGATTTGTCTAACTTTGTATTGGACGGGTTTACTACACCTATTAATCCCGTTGGTTTATCCCTATTTTCCCCAATATGTTTTAGACGTCATTCTTATCTTAGATTTGCATTAATTAATTATTAATGCCCAGACCTCTCACATTAGGTCGCTAGCTTGTGGCCGCTGGATGGGCCGGGCGGTTCCGGGCAGACTTCTGCCACAAGCCAGACCTAACCTCGTGTCTTAAGCAGGTTATGACTAACTTCTCACATTAGAACCTATTGTTTGCGGCCACTGGATGTGCCGGGCGGTTCCGGGCAGAATTACGCCGCAAACTCATTCTAACCTCGAGTTAGCCATGTTTATCTTTGCGGCCAATTAATTAATAATTTACCGTTTATGCGCACGCCCAATATATATATATATATGCCAATTCAGATTATATCAATAACAGGATGATTATATCAACACAGCAGATAACAGATTTTAGCAGATAGCAGATTTTTCCAGATTATATGACTTAACGGATTTAATAGATTTAGCAACTTAGCAGATTTTGGCATATAACAGGTTAGGCATCTCAACAGACAGATTTAACAGATTTGGCATTTCAATCTAATTAGCAGTCTATGCAATATAACAGAACTAGCAGTTTTAGGCAACTTAGCAAAATAGGCATTTTCAACGGATTCAGTAAATGACAGATTTAGCAGGTTTAATATTTCTAAAGGTTCTATTTATATGCCTTGCCTAAACATAAATTAGGCCTAAATTCATATGCCTAAATAATTGTCGTGATTCACAATAAGATCATATACTTCCATGTTTGCATACATTTACATAGCGCAGAATATGGACATAATTTACCCTATAACATATGTTCCAATTTTTGTTAAACTAACCTTATACAGCAGATTCACATATAAATTATACCAAATATGATCAGTAATTAAAATGCATGCCATCTATGCAAAATTCCCTATTTAGGTGTAATCACAATAGTAGAGATCCTAATTAATGTAAATCTTTTACACCTACGTTTCCATATCCTTCTTCTTATTAAGTCATGAATCATTATGCAAAATATACCCAACAATCTAAATCTTTAAATCATATCTTCTATAAAAAAAATCAGATCTTGACTTTTATATACATTTTGTCCAAAGTCTCAAATCATATGTAATCATATAATGGTTCCTCTTTTCTTCTATCATAGAATATGCATAGATCCAAATCTAGTTTACAACATATGCTCATTTTTTTTCTAATTAATTACAGATCTAAATTACAACATACACTATGCATACAACATATATAAATTATATGTTCATAGTCAAATTTATGCATCCAATCCCAAGTCACATGTCCAATATATTTTATGCCTCCGACCTAAAGTCATACATTCAATTCAGTCTTGTCAAATTTCGCATCATTCATCACAAAATTTGCGTTCATACGTTCATCTCTTATGAGATTAGGCACAGGCTCGTGGTAGTCTGGCTATAGAAACAGAAAAGAAGAAAAAGGGATACAGAACAGTCACAGAAAAACAGATCTGACCGAAGAGAATATATATACAATCTCAGATTCAGAATTAAAAACATATCAAAATTATAATTAACGTTTATAGCGGAAAATAACTGTACTTGCCTTGATTGGATTAAAGAAAGAACTTTAGTTGTTACAGAATTGTTGCAGAAGCTTTTATCTCAAATTTGAATTTAGGATGATGTTGATTGACTTCTAGTTTTGATTCTAGCAGAGTAGCGACGCCATTTTTATTTTTAATTAGAAGAAGAGAGCAATGGAGGCTAGAGAATTGTGTTAGAGACTTAGGTTAGGTAGAGTCTAGGGTCATTTTTATAGAGTTTATGAACTGATTAGGACCATCGATGTTGCATGGATTGATCGTAGCCATTCATTCGAAAGAGAGACCAATTAGAGCCTGCCACCTAGCCCTAATGACAAAGCATGCTTCTGAAAATCGACCAACATAGACTAGGCCAGCCAGGGTGGACTGGGTTCGACCTGGGTCTGGACCAGGTCGACAGCCCTGTCGACAGCCCTGTCGACCTGGCTAGACCAGGTCGACAGCCCAGTCGACCTGGGTGCATTAGGCGGGAATTTTCCCGCCCTGGCCAATTGGGCCCGATTTTTAATTTTAAACTTAATTCAGAAACTTCCGGAGGCTATATCTTCTTCATACGGACTCCGTTTTTCGAAAACTCGGACTCTATTTCGCGTATTTTTCCGAGACGAACGCAATGGCGTATCCCGTTTCCCTTAGTTCTTTGATTTCAAATTAATTATACTTTAATTTATGACTTTCACGGTTATAGAATACACGGTGTGTTACATGTATATTTAATAGAGATCAATCAACACAGAATAAAATCCAATGTCAAACACACAGTCCATTTACAAGTCCGTTCTGGGTCTGAACGAAGCCGGAGGCACTATATACCTAGCAAACCCATCGATCACCACGTACGTCTGGACGATCACCACTCATTATCCATATTTCGGGATGCCTCCCAATGAGGACCTCGGTTGCCATCCAAACGAGGTGAAGATCTCCGGTCTTCGACCACCGTCTTCATCTTCGATTTCTTATCGTGGATTCAGTTATTCAGAATGGGATAAACCTGGTCTTTCTGAGCAACTCACGTATATAATAAACAAGTGCTACAGAAACACTACTACGCATCATTTCACTTCATTAGTCACTAACCGTCAATCAGTAAGAGAACGATTTCCCAAATATTAACCCCGAAGGCCGAAACCAACATCAGATCAACACCCAGGAAACCATTCGACTTAGCTAACCTTTAGTTAATTTCTAAATCACATCCATTTATAATATTTTATAACGATTTATCGCTATTTTTATTTATTTTAAAATAGCCAATTTATTTAAAACGACGCTTCGGGCCATAACGCGGTCGTGGCGCTGTTTTTCTTTAGATTTGATTTACACATATCTGAATATCTAACCGTTGGATCTTCACAAAATTTACATCATTAGAAAGATCTTTTCAAAACGAATCCAATGGTTCCAGTTTCGGGAAAATCCGACGGTCGGATCTCCCTATAATCGATTGAAGTTTCGATTTCAAAATACGAACTACAGCGTCGTTATTCGATTAAATATAATTATATATATATATATAAATATAATCGATCCTGGTGCTGTTTTTCTTCAGATTTGAATTAAACATTCCAAACAATCCAACCGTTGGATGTTTACAAAGTTGGTGCCGTTGGAAAGATATTTCCAAAGCGAACCCAACGGTTGCGATTTCGGGAAAATCCGATGGTCGGATCCCCCGGTATAATCGTTTGAAATCACGGTTTCAAAATACGAACTGCAGCTTCGTCATTCGATATATTTTAATTCTATTTATATATATATATCGATTCTTCGATTTCAAAGCTATATTCTTTTCATACATTTGATAAAAATGATATTTTTATCTAACTGTCTTATATTTCAACACTTCACTATATTTAACAATTCATGTATATAATAAAAATGTGATTTTTATTGTAAAACAATTCATTTCAAAACACTATTATTTTATATAGTTCATATAGGTAATAAAAATAGGATTTTTATTATAAAACAATTTCTTTCAAAACAAGATTATTTTATATAGTTCATATAGGTAATAAAAATATGATTTTTATTATAAAACAATTTATTTCAAAATACTATTATTTTATATTGTTCGTATAGATGACAAAAATAGGATTTTTATTGTAAAACAATTTATTTCAAAATATGAATACCCTTCAACACATGAACTTCAATTCAACGAATGAATATCGATTCAACACATGAAGGTTTTCTATAGTTTATATATAGATAAAAATGTGATTTTTATATTTAAAACACGAATACCATTCAAAACATGAATTTCTATCCAACGAATGAATATCGACTCAACACATGAAGGCTTTCTATTCAACGAATAAATATAGTTTCAACAAATGAAAATAATTCAAACACATGAATATTATTCAAAATTTCGACAGCATAATGACAAGGTAGTTAAAACCGGGACCGTCCCTAGTACGGCTCCTCGCTCTACCTTAAAACCTCGTGGTTTTTGACAATGGGGAATCATGCATCTAGTTCGCACGCAGGCGGTATGTATATTTATTTCATTTCCACAAACTAATCCTATGTGGTTTCAACCAAATATTTCTCAACCACAAACGGGTATTTTTCAACCACAATCAATCAATATCAACCACAAACAATTCCAATCAACCATTCGCTATCAATCCATTTTCACACCAATCACAACCAATAAATATCGTCCATGGTTTGTGGATGAGGGGCGTGTGTGTATATATATATAGTAATTCACTTCTATTTCAACACATATATAATTTTTACAACGCATATACAACTTATACATCGAACGTACAACTTATACAATGCTTATACAAGAGGTGTACAATGCTTATATAACTCGTACATCGACTATATAATTTCTACATCGTCGTTTTCCATATCGTTTATAAATTAGAAATCTTACATTGGGTTCCACTCCACCAAAAAAAGCAGAAGGGTCAGAAAAATACGCGGTCTCTTCTAGAAGGTAGAAGACGTCCACACGAGTCCACTGTCTCTTGTTTCACTGAATTTCGATCACATAGCAAAAATATATGATTTTTCAAAGTTTGAAACGGTTTACAGATGTTAAAACAGTTGAGAATAAAAAAAGCCGTACCTCAGCTGTTTCGTTCAAAACTAGGTTTGGATTTATCTCAAAATCTGTGTAGCTATTCGTCGATCGGCCTTCGTAGCGTCGAAGGGGGAGGAGAGGCGCGCTGGCGCGACGTGGTGGGGTCCAGCTTGGTGGTCGGATGGCGCGGCGGCAGAGGTTTGAACGACGGATGTTCAGAGGCTCGATTCTCCCAAACCACTTAATGAAAAAATCCAAACTTTATATGGATTTGAAGATCTCGAGAAGATCTTCAAAAAGTTCAACTGTGGCACGAGCTAATTGGGTGTGGATTGATCGGAAAATGAGGTGGAAGGTTTGAAGGGTTTTCCGCCTTTGATCGACTGTCGGGGAGAGAGAAAATTCTTTTTTTTAATTAAATTATGATTGGCTGGGAGGTTTTATAAGTGGTTTTCTGACACGACCTCCAATCCAAACCCAACGACTGTCGTCCCTAGCGTTTTACCTCCATCCCGAACACAATGGGATATGTTTTTTAGGCCCATTCTACTGTTTCAGTCAGTTTCCATTTAATTTAAAATATATAACATTCAATATTCGATTTGAACGTAAATTTCAATTTGCCAGGGCCACAAACTGATTCGAAAAATTCCAAAAAAATAAATCTGGCTATGTTTTGACGATACGGTCCCAACAAAACTAGTTCCGTCGAATTCTTAGACCATTTGAAAAAGGCCCATTTCTGGTCGATCCAATTTAACTATAATTGACCAAAACACATTTTCCTTTGCCACGCTCACATACTAGCTTCAAAAATTATGAAATTTGAAACCTAGCAATAACATCTCATCCCGGATCCAACAAAAGTGGTTTCGTCGAATTCCGAGGTCGTTTGCAAAATGGCCAATTTCACGGGCTATATAAATTCCATAGCGACCTTTCTGAAAATTCATTTGGCCATAACTTTTGCTTTCCGCCATGAAACTTCGATTTTTCAGATTCGTTAGAAAGGCATTCACTAATAGATTTAAATATTTTTGGTTTCACTCAAATCCGTTTTGTTTTGCACCCGGTACAGTCCAACAAAGTTTGAATTCAATTTTTGAAACTGCAGCCCCATTTCAGGCCTTGTTTATAATTATAATTAATTATATTCGCTTTTAAACGTCGATTCAAGCTCACTTTCATTGCTATTATTTAAAATATTTATTTTAAATATTTAAAATCCATTATTTTAGCCAATTTAAAAATTTTAAATTGGTTCAGATTTTCTGGGTCGTTACAAAATATATATAATATATATATTATATATATTAATGGCCTGAATAGAATGCGTCGCAAAGCGGCAGTTCGCGAATTTCGACCATTGACTTCTAACGGACATTACGGAAGATCTGACCGTCGAGTTCTCCTAAAACTGGAACCATTGGTTTCGTATCGAAAAGAACTTTCCAAGGAATACAAGAGATTTGAAATCTACTGGTCGGATTTGGAATAATGTACAAATCAAATTTGGAAAAGGTCGCTGTAAGTGCAGTTCGATGACCGTTTATGGAAATCGACTATACGGGCCTTGATAAAATTATTAAAAATATCAATAATTTGTGTAAAATAATAATAAATGATTTGGAAAGAATTAGGATGAAAAATTCCATATTTGAAAAGATAAAAATATATTTTGTTGAAACGAACTAGTTATGAACTAGAATTTTAATCCACTATTTTTAAATAATTAAATTGGATTTGAAATAGTTTTAAAAATAACCGGAATTTCCAATATATGAATTGGAATGGATTTGAATCGAAATTATCTTCGGAATATTTCGATATTGGATTCCGTGATTATACGGACATAGTGGAGGAGTTTGGAAGATATATTTATCATTATTCCAATATGATATTTGTTGATTTCAGAATTTGATATTGAATATAAGCCAATATATTTTTTATTCAGAGCTTTGTATTTAATATCAAATGGGATTTGGGGTTTGTCGTGAACGGTGTCTTCACTAACACTGTTCTTAAACCCAGCGGAGAAAAGATGAAATCTTTTTGTTAATATTTAATGAAGTTTACCAATTAATTAATATTTAATTGGAGTTGAATTAAATTGAACTTTGGGTTTATAGTGAATGGTATCTTTAAAAATGCTATTCTTAAACCCAATGGAGTTAAGAAAATTAGAAACTAACTAGAGATTAGATAAGTTGAATGGTTTCCTGGGTATTGATCTAATGTTGGTTTGGACCTTCGGGATTAATACTTAGGGAATTGATCTCTTACTAATTTATGGTTAGAGACTAATGGAATGTGAATCGGGTTTATCGTGAACTATGTTTTAACAACATTCGTTCTTTAACCCGATTTACAATGAAATGTGATTTGGAATTTATAAATCTTTTGTTAAGATTTAAAGGAGATTTTCCAAAGTAAAGGTTTCCAGTTTAATAAAATAAATTAGAACGGAATGGAATTCGATTCGGTAACCATCGAAGTGAACTTCTATGGAGGAAGACTGTTACTATATATGGAATTTAAGAGGCTTTGCCGTTATTCCATTTATATTATTGGTTGGATATTGAAGTTCATATCGATTATATATATGGATCTATATTCTGTGAAGATTCCATTGTTAATAGAATGTGATTTTGGGTTTATCTTGAGCTATGTTTTAAATGACATTTGTTCTTTAACCCAGTTAAAGATAAGATTAATTTCTTAACATGGAATAACTATTAAGTATTGATTTTCGAGATTAAAACTGAATTGGAGTTTTAGTGAATCTTTAATTAGATTGAAATAGGAATGTGATAATTTAAATTATCAAATTCGGGAAATGATCGAGAATGGAGTACCACCAGTTTTACTCCAGGCGTAGTTAAATCTTTAATTAGATTTGAACGTGAAATGGTAATTAAATTTACCGATGACACAGTGGTGTTAGAAATGAAGTATTACCGGTTTTACTTCATGGGATGAACAGGTTGGGATTGCGAAATAAAATAAATGATTACTTTGTTAAGGTTCGCTAATCCCAACTAGTTTGGATAAACCATAATTTGATATGGATTGATTTCCAAAGGAAGATTAAAGAATAAATTTAAAGAATTTATCTTTGATAAAATTAATGGGAACCTTTCCCAAAGGATATGAATATTTAAATAAAGGAATATTCAAAATTGGAATGAGGCGTATGTTGTGTTTTTGTAGCACTTGTTTATAATATATGCGAGTTATTCAGAAAGACCGGATTTATCCCATTCTGAATAACTAAATCGGCGATGAGTCGACGATGAAGACGGTGGTTGAAGACCAGAGGTCTTCACATCGTTTCGATGATTACCGATGTCTTGATTGGGCTGTACAACCAAGACGAGGTAATAAGTGGTGATCGTCTAGACGTACTTGGAGATCGACCAGATATGCAAGGACCTCTCTCCTGTATTGGACATACGGGATGTGTAAGAACCCGTAATTTCCCTGGTAAGGAAAGGGCGGATACTTTGAGAACAACACACAAAAGAAAGCAGACAGAAGAACATTTCATTGTATACTACAACATTTCCATTAGAATACAAGAATATACAAAGTACACAAAAAATATCATAGATTTAAATTACATTTAAATACATCGCAGCGGAAAATAATATAAAATACAACTAGAAGTAATACACGGATACTGAGCTTTCCGAGTATCATTCCAGCTGTAAATCAGGATCCTATGAATATAAATCTGCAAAACCAAAACTACTAGCTGCTCGTGTCAAAGTAAGGGCACCCAGAGTTTAGGTTAAAACAATAAACTCTAGGTCAGTCATGTGACAGGTGTGAGAAATAAAACAGTTATTAATCTTTATTTTAAATTTAGGTAAATCAAGGGACCATGCCGTATAACACGGAACGGGTTTCCTCCCAAGAATACCAGTGCATAAAACAAACAGCGCAATGCAAAATAAAGAAAAATGAAGCTATTATAAGACCCAGGTCCCATCACACAATGCAACGCAAGCCGGAGGACAGGGTTTTTACCTTATAATAAACAAAGATTGCTTGATACGCTAAATACAAAACATTTGATACTATAATAATTGCATAGCGTATAAAACAACTTCAAATCATAAGTATCAATCATAGACGGCATAAGCGCCCCATACCACTATGTCGCCATATATAGGTTATACAATCAAAACCGCAAAGTTACGTATTAGAAGTTGGATTTCCATCTATGAACCAAGGCAAAATGTAACACCCCGTGTATTCTATAACCGTGAAATTCACAAATTAAAGTATAACTAGTTTCAAATCAGAGAATTAAGGGAAACGGGATACGCCATTGCGTTCGTCTCGGAATTCTGCTTGAGATAGAGTCTGAGTTTGCATAAAACGGATATCGTATGAAGAAGATATGGACAAACGAAGTTGGGCGAAAAACCAGAAAACGGGTCAGAATGCACTGGCGCACTTGGGAAGTGCGCCAGAACAAAAATGAACTGGCGCACTTGGGAAGTGCGCCAGTACATTTTTGACCTGGCGCACCTGCCAAGTGCGCCCAGGTCAAAAATGACCTGCTAGTCAGGTCTGGTCAAGTCCTGGCTGGCCAGGTCTGTGTTTGGTCGATTTTCTGAGCCTTGCCTTGTCACTAGGGCTAGGTGTCTGCTCCTGGTTGGTCTCTCCTTCAAACGAACGGCTATTATTGAACCAAGCTTCATCGACGGTCTAAATCAACTTACAAATTCTATAAAAAGGACCTAAGACTAACCCTAATTCACATAAACTAAAATGGAGATGAAACCGTCATGCTGTTGAGGAGAGACTGAGGATAGCCGTCAGAAATAGAGAGATAACTAGGAGATAATTCAAAGCTTAAAGCAACGTTAATCAAATCAAAGCAACGCCTACAACAAAGGATAGCATCTCCAAATTCAGAATTCAGATTCCTGAATTGAAGATTCGTCATACGTTGTAAGTAGAGTGCTATTCCGATATGAATTAAATAATTGTGTTGATTTGTGTAAAGAAAGAAATGGAATTGTGGCAAAAATAATCTATATTTGTATGTTGCTTTGATGCTAAACGATTTGGGAATATTGTGGTATACGATTGGATATTTGCAAGTACGTGATTTGCGAAATGGAATTGTGGCGATAATAATCTATATTTGTATGTTATTTTGATTCTAAACGATTTGGCAATACTATGGTGTACGATTGGATTCATACAAGTATATGATTTATGTTGACAACCACATGTTGTGGAATTTTAATTGGGATTCATGCAAGCATATGATTCATATTGAAAACTACATGTTTGTGGTAGTTATTTACAACACTCATTGGATAATTGCAATTATATAATTCATGTTAAAAGTAAAAACTATATGTTGTAATTGTTTATTTGAGATTCATGCAAGTATATGATTTATTGTTATGCCAACATGATGTATAATTCTATGGTCATCTTTAGTGTAATTTGATCCACTTAAGTATTATGATTCATATGAAGGTTATGTTGGAATTGGCATCATAGTTCAAGTTTAAAAATCATGATTTTGTGATAGTGACAAAAACAAGCGTCTTTGTAAGTTTGTATTAATTTTATGAACATGACTAAACTATGTTCGTTATTATGCCCAATTGAAAAACATGTTTTTAGGCTTATGTTGTTATCATAATCATATGATAATATATTTGACACATAAGTTACATTAGAATTACACTAGAATTACATTCCACTTACAAGTTACATAGATAGGATAAAAACCATGATAATATGAATAGTAGAATTCATGTTCAATTATGTTTATGCCATGACTATATGAATAGAAGGACTCATGTTCAATTATGATTATGCCATAATTATATGATTAGAATGGTTCATGTTTAAGTATTATTTATGCCATGACTACATGAATAGAATGATTCATGTTTTGTTTATACCATGATTATGTGAATAGAATGATTTATGTTTAAGTATTGCTTATATTATATGTTGTTACAATTGCAAGTTCATATGTGCCTACCTTATGTTAATTGAATCGTTATGTTGCAAGTTCATGCGTTCACACTCCCCTTTCTATGTTACCTTATAAACACCATGTTATAAGCCCCCCTTTTCATATGGCTAAATTGGGTTTAAGTGTTAAACCCAACACACCTTACATTGGAGCGAACGTATAAAACGGGGGTAATGGCGTTTTGGCTAAAATATAGAACATATGTGTTGGCATGTTCGACGCATGCCAACAACCTTGAAAAACAATTAAGTGGCATAAATAAATCTTAATCAATAAAGATGAATTTGAATAATGGGCCGCAAATATTTACATATAAAAAGAAAAGAGACAAAATATGTAAATGTAGAAAAATACGATGTGTTTAACCCGAGGTTGGATTGAGTTGTGATGTAAACCTGCCCGGAACCGCCCGACTGTCCAGTAGTCACAACAATACCTATCAAATGTGGGTGGTTAAACACGGAGCCCAATAAGGACCCGAGGTAAGACTGAGTTGTGGCGTAAGACTGCCCGGCCCCAACCGGCAACAGGCAGCCACAACAATACATGTCTAATGTGAGAGGTCAAGGCTTTAATAAGACAATTAAGGCTGAGTCAGGATTGATAGGATTAAGTAAATTACATTAATACTTAATCAAAATGGAACATGCTAAACTAAACAGACTGATTGGGGGTTAGGTTTATAAAACACTTAACCAACTTAGCATGTTGGCTAGAAATAGAAAACATAGTAGCGGGGGACCCTTTTCAGCAGTAACCCTATAAGGTGTATCATGATACCCTGAAACTAGGCAGGGTGGGGCAAGATTACTGGGCTGACTGTAAGAGGTCAAATCGACGGCGGTGGTGCAGCAGTGTAGGTTCTAATGGGGTGCGGGCGTGCACACACTCCGGCGCAGAAAAATAAGGCACTGGGCACCAGTAGCATACCTGTGCATTCTAGGATTGTGTCGGGCCGCCACCATGGGACTTGATACACCCCATGGTGGGACCAGCATAGGTAACTACAACATCGGGGGCCGTAAGACACATGTAACTATGCGAGTAGGAGCCGATCATCATAAAATGGATCACTTCACCCTGATTATGGGGTGCCCGTTGGGAACTAGTTTATATGGGTATAGAGATTAATATGGGGTACGATAGTATATTCGACCCTAGACAAGTTAACTAAGTTTATGGTGCTTTCCCATTTCTAGTTTATACTTATCATACCCATTTCTTTATTCATAGACTGAATAGTCCTAGACTTACTCAGGCTTTATGTCTGACTCTACTTTTCTTTCGTCTTCTTTTCTTCCGTTCCCCCCCCCCCCCCGGTCCACAGGGAGGGAATACCGCAGCTTGACCAGCCTTCATATCCAGCTTGAAGAGAAAGAATGTATTGCTTGGATCTTTTCGTTTTGGACTATGGCTTTGGACAACAATTATGGGACTTTTGCAGTTTATTTACGTTTTCTTTATGCTTCTTTATATAATGTAATCAAGACAGTTATGAAGATGTTATGTTTTTGGAAGTATT
The DNA here is from genome assembly GCA_030737875.1 of Allium sativum. NCBI lineage: Eukaryota > Viridiplantae > Streptophyta > Magnoliopsida > Asparagales > Amaryllidaceae > Allium > Allium sativum. The sequence continues at coordinate 873,493,387 of CM060912.1, read as the reverse complement.
GTAAGACAATTATGGTATGGTTGGTTTAACACGTATTTTAATGAAATAAAAGTTGTTGTTTTCCGCTGTTCAAAAATATGTGTTCTTATATCTGTCTTGTATATCTGTGACTTATACTTATAAACCTCCACCAAAATTAGGGCATTCCCTTTGAGAGTGACCCTAACAGAGGTGGGGTTTTTCACTTGGTATCAGAGCATAGGTTTACCAGATAAGATAAAAAGTTTCGAAAAATTTATTCAAAAAGAAATTTAAAGAAGAATTTTTAAATGAAAAATATTATTTTATTTTAAAAAGTCAAAGTCCCCCCAAAGCCATAGGTACTATCTATTATCCTTCGTTTTGAATCTATCCTTTTTGTTTTAGCATGTCCGAAGAACTTAACTTGCCAGAGGGTATACCTATACCTGGTTGGTTTAGACGGTTCTTAGAAGCAAGGGCCACTCAGCCAGGTCCTACCATTCCTCCTCCCCCAGCTGCAGGAAATCATCCAGCTGCAGCAGCACCTCTTCCTCCACCTCCTCCGCGGGGAAACACGTTTGCTAAGATATGTAGAGATTTTAAAGCTATGGGAGGAAAGGATTTTCATGGAACTGAGTCCTTCGTGGCAGCTAGAAATTGGCTGAAAGAAACCGAGGACTTGTTCATCATCTTTGAGGTAGAAGATAGACAGAAAGTACAACTGGCAATATGGCTACTAAAGGGCGAGGCTTCCTACTGGTGGGAAGTCACTAATGCAGAAAGACCAGTGGAGACATGGGAGGACTTTAGGGCATGGTTTGAGGCTAAATTTCTCTCAGATGCGGAAAGGAGTTTGCAGTTGGAAAAATTCTTATTTCTTAAGCAAGGGAACAAGACAGTCAAAGAGTATGTTAATCAGTTCGATGAGCTGGCTAGGTTCGGACTGGACCTAGTCAACACCCCGCACAAGAAGGCTCTCTGTTTTGTGAAAGGGTTGAATGAGCCATTACACAGTTTGGCCATGACCCATATACCCATGGGAGCTACATATGAAAGATTGGTACAGATGGCGTTGCTGAACGAAGAGGATAAGGGCAAGAAGGAGACAAAGGCAGAAAACTCTCAAGGGAAGAAAGAGGCTTTGCAGCCTAAGAAGACAGACTTTAAGAAGGGCGGGAAAGGCAACAAAGAGAAGAGGAAGTGTAATTTATGTGGCAAAGTGGGGCACTTAGTGAAAGATTGCCGGAAAAAGAAGGCCAAGATGAATGGTGGGTGCTTTTCTTGCGGTGAGACAGGCCACATGGCTAAGGACTGCCCAAAGAAACGAGGACAGGGGCAGAGGGCTGGATCCACCTCAGCGGCACAAGTTCATGTGCTAGAAGCGCCACCTCTACAACATCGAGGTATAAATACTTCTGTAGAAAGTGTAGTTTATCTTTATGATCACCCCGTTCGCACTTTATTTGATTCTGGCGCATCACACTCCTTTATCTCGTCTGCTTTAGTAGAATCTCTGCACCTAAAAACTAGTATGGTAGAGGACCCCTTAATTGTTTCAAACCCAATTGGGGGCCCAGCTCATTTGTCTATGATCTGTTTGGGATTGAAAATTTCTATTCTAAGCGTAGAATTTAAGTGTAGTGCCTTTGTTTTGGGCTTTTCGGGATATGGTTTGATTTTGGGCATGGATTGGCTATCCAGTAATGGGGCCATCCTTGATTGTGAGAAAAGGGTTGTTAGGCTCCTAACCCAGCTCGGTAATACTTTGGAAATTTCTTGTAATCCCTTGTATGCGGTTATGCTTAGTTACCTTGAATCGATAGATGCCTCCATTGAAAATTTGCAATCGGTTAGAGTGGTCCGGGAATATCCGGATGTCTTCGAAGAGGTGAAGGGCTTGCCTCCGAGGCGGGAGATAGACTTCCGCATATACCTTGTAGATAATGCAAAGCCCGTTGTGTTGCCCGTTAGACACATGGCTCCACGGGAAAGGAAAGAGCTCAGTAAATAGATTAAAGAGCTTCTAGAAAAGGGGTTCATTAGGAGGAGCATTTCAGAATGGGGCGCTCCAGTGGTGTTCGCTACAAAGGCGGATGGTTCACTCCGTCTATGTGTTGACTATAGGGAGCTCAACAAGCTAACGAAAAAGAATAGACACCCTCTCCCCAGAATTGACGATCTGTTTGATCAGCTTGTAGGAGCGTCTGTTTTCTCCCAACTCGATTTAGCGACCGGTTTTAATCAGCTAAGGGTGGCTGAAGATAGTATCGATAAAACGGCATTCAGAACCCCAGACGGCTTCTTTGAATGGCTTGTCATGCCTTTCGGCTTGACAAATGCACCTGCTTACTTCGTGGACCTGATGAGTAGGGTATTCAGAGATTTCCTCAATAAGTTCGTAGTGGTCTTCGTAGACGATATCCTTATCTTCTCAAAGAGTGAAGAGGAACATGCTCAACACTTTAGGGCAATCATGGAAACTCTACGAGTCCATCAGCTAAAAGCCAAATTCTCCAAATGCCACTTTTGGAGAGAAGAAGTGAGGTTCCTTGGGCACATAGTATCCAAACAAGGGTTAGTAGTGGACCCTGTTAAGGTAGTGGCGGTACAGGATTGGAAGACACCAAGGAATGCAACTGAGGTCCGAAGTTTTCTAGGACTAGCAGGTTTCTATCGAAAGTTCATAAGGGATTTTGCGAAAATCTCAGCTCCGCTCACAAAGTTGACCAAGAAGAATCTAGTGTTCAATTGGGACTTGGATTGCGAGTTTGCTTTCCAGCGACTGAAAAGGGCTCTTACAACAGCCCCAGTTTTGACGTTGCCAGATGGAAGCAAGATGTTCACCGTTTATACATATGCATATGGGACAGGGTTAGGCGCCGTCTTAATGCAAGAAGGAAGGGTAGTAGCTTATGGCGGGAGACAATTGAAAGTGCACGAAAAGAACTACCCGACCCATGATCTTGAGTTAGCTGCCATCGTCTTTGCACTCAAGTCTTGGCGACACTATCTCCTAGGTGAGAAGTTCGAACTTTACACTGACCATAAATCGTTTAAATATCTTTTCTTGCAGAAAGATCTTAACTTGAGGCAACAGAGATGGATGGAGTTTCTTGCCTCGTACGATTTCGAGATCTCCTACACTCCGGGCAAAGGCAACGTAGTGGCAGACGCGTTGAGCCGAAAGAAACTGACCCTAAGCCCGCTGTTTGTTGAAAGACAAAGCCTAGAGTTTATAGCCAGCTTCGACTTTAGGCCTTCCTCCGATTTTGTACCAGGCTTGCTAGCATCTCTCGAAGTGCGCCCGACTTTAGTGGACTCAATAGGGATAGCACAACGCGAAGACCCTCAGCTTGTGGAAACGATTGATAGGCTAACTAGGGGTGAGACTGCGAGTCACCTCAACAGATACTCCATCGATGATAAGGGTTGGCTAAGGCGAGACGGAAGACTATGCGTCCCACAAACAAGGGATTTAGTAAAGAAGGTTCTCGAGGAAGCATATCACTCCAAGATGACGATACACCCAGGCGGAGATAAAATGTACAAAGATATAAAAAGAACTTTCTTTTGGAAAGGCATGAAGAAGGACGTGGCAGATTTCGCTTCTAAGTGTATGGTGTGCCAACAGGTTAAGGCGGAACAGAAAAAGCCTGGAGGTCTGCTACATCCTCTAGGGGTCCCACAGTGGAAGTGGGATAGCATCTCAATGGACTTCGTTGATGGGCTGCCTAGGTCTAGGAGAGGCAACACTAGCATATGGGTAATAGTGGATAGGCTTACTAAAAGCGCCCACTTTTTACCTGTTAAAAGTAAAAGAACTGCCTCATCCCTAGCATCTCTTTACCTCAAGGAAATCGTTCGACTTCATGGAATACCATCCAGCATCGTTAGTGACCGAGACCCTATCTTCACCAATGAGTTTTGGCGGAGTCTGCAAGAAGCAGTAGGAACACACTTATGCTTGAGCACAGCCTATCATCACCAAACCGACGGCCAAACAGAAAGAGTGAACAAAGTTTTGGAGGACCTTTTAAGACTGTGCATCCTTGACTTCGGAGGGGCGTGGGAGGACCATCTTCCTTTGGTGGAATTTGCCTACAACAACAGCTATCAAGCAACCATCGGAATGGCGCCCTTCGAAGCTTTATATGGAAGACCGTGTCGATCGCCCACTTGTTGGTGGGAGTCTACTGATAAGCTCATACTTGGACCAGATATGATCCGAGAGACTTCAGAGAAAGTAGACTTAATACGAAGAAGGATGAAGACGGCCCAAGACTGACAAAAGTCCTACGCCGACAAGAGGAGGACCGACCTTGAATTTGAGGTTGGGGACAGGGTTTTTCTTAAGGTGTCTCCGCTGAGGAACGTTGTTCGTTTTCGAACCACAGGAAAGCTAGCACCAAGGTTCATAGGGCCATTCCCTATCATCGAGAAAATTAGGAAAATGGCCTATAGATTAGAGCTACCCGAAAAGCTGGCCGGAGTTCACAACGTTTTTCATGTTTCACATCTCCGAAAATGTCTACATGAGTCTGCTGAAGTGGTAGAGCCAAATATCCTAGAAGAAGCTAAAGTGGAACGCGAAGCAACCGTGAGGAAAGTCCCAACCCGCATATTAGGATTGGAAGTGAAGAAGCTACGCAACCGCGAAGTCAAGCTCGTCAAAGTTCAGTGGAGCGACGCCGAGGGGGACGCAACTTGGGAAACTGAAGCTAGAATACGCGCTGCCTACCCTTTTCTTTTCGAGGGTACATCCTTGATCTTTCTTTTTCCTTAAGTTGCGCTTTTATCTATCTTTTTAGGTATATCTCCTCGACCTTATCTTTTAGGTAGAAACCCTTTGGATGAAAACATGTAATTGAAACATGTTATGGATGATGATTGCAAGTGGTTGCAAGTGATTGCTAGTGGTTGCTCGTGGTTGCATATACACACACAATCTATGTTTTAGATCGGCTCAATCACTTCATATTGCATATGCATATATGTTTGCATTCGTATATGGTTGAAGTTTAATATGTTGTCATATGGATGTTGCATTTGTATGAATGATTGTGCACTCATGTAGAATCATGAATAGGAGGATTTGCATACATAATGGATTCATAGCACTTACATAATTCGCATTAAAGAGGTCAACTGAATCAGTAGACCACCTGATTTTGCATTAGATAAGTACATGTACACACACTTCACGTATGATCATGAAGCATTAGAAGTCTTTTAAGGACAATGGATGCTCGTGTTTGATGGATGAGTAGATGGATGTTTGATGTTAGGATGTACATTCTTCCTGAACTTGAAGATTTCGGGGACGAAATCCTTTTTAAGTGGGGGAGAATGTAACACCCCGTGTATTCTATAACCGTGAAATTCACAAATTAAAGTATAACTAATTTCAAATCATAGAATTAAGGGAAACGGGATACGCCATTGCGTTCGTCTCGGAATTCTACTTGAGATAGAGTCTGAGTTTGCGTAAAACAGATATCGTATGAAGAAGATATGGACGAACGAAGTTGGGCGAAAAACCAGAAAACGGGTCAGGATGCACCGGCGCACTTGGGAAGTGCGCCAGAACAAAAATGAACTGGCGCACTTGGGAAGTGCGCCAGTACATTTTTGACCTGGCGCACCTGCCAAGTGCGCCCAGGTCAAAAATGACCTGCTGGTCAGGTCTGGTCAAGTCCTGGCTGGCCAGGTCTGTGTTTGGTCGATTTTCTTAGCCTAGCCTTGTCACTAGGGCTAGGTGTCAGCTCCTGGTTGGTCTCTCCTTCAAACGAACGGCTATTATTGAACCAAGCTTCATCGACGGTCTAAATCAACTCACAAACTCTATAAAAAGGACCTAAGACTAACCCTAATTCACATAAACTAAAATGGAGATGAAACCGTCATGCTGCTGAGGAGAGACTGAGGATAGCCGTCAGAAATAGAGAGTCAACTAGGAGATAATTCAAAGCTTAAAGCAACATTAATCAAATCAAAGCAACGCCTACAACAAAGGATAGCATCTCCAAATTCAGAATTCAGATTCCTGAATTGAAGATTCGTCGTACGTTGTAAGTAGAGTGCTATTCCGATATGAATTAAATAATTGTGTTGATTTGTGTAAAGAAAGAAATGGAATTGTGGCGAAAATAAACTATATTTGTATGTTGCTTTGATGCTAAACGATTTGGTAATATTGTGGTATACGATTGGATATTTGCAAGTACGTGATTTGTGAAATGGAATTGTGGCGATAATAATCTATATTTGTATGTTATTTTGATTCTAAACGATTTGGCAATACTATGGTGTACGATTGGATTCATACAAGTATATGATTTATGTTGACAACCACATGTTGTGGAATGTTAATTGGGATTCATGCAAGCATATGATTCATATTGAAAACTACATGTTTGTGGTAGTTATTTACAACACTCATTGGATAATTGCAAGTATATGATTCATGTTAAAAGTAACAACTATATGTTGTAATATTTTATTTGAGATTCATGCAAGTATATGATTTATTGTTATGCCAACATGATGTATAATTCTATGGTCATCTTTAGTGTAATTTGATCCACTTAAGTATTATGATTCATATGAAGGTTATGTTGAAATTGGCATCATAGTTAAAGTATAAAAATCATGATTTTGTGATAGTGACAAAAGCAAGTGTCTTTGTAAATTATTAATTTTATGAACATGACTAAACTATGTTCGTTATTATGCCCAATTGAAAAACATGTTTTTAGGCTTATGTTGTTATCATAATCATATGATAATATATTTGACACATAAGTTACATTAGAATTACACTAGAATTACATTTTTCATACAAGTTACATAGATAGGATAAAAACCATGATAATATGAATAGTAGAATTCATGTTCAATTATGTTTATGCCATGACTATATGAATAGAAGGACTCATGTTCAATTCTGATTATGCCATAATTATATAATTAGAATGGTTCATGTTTAAGTATTATTTATGCCCTGACTACATGAATAGAATGATTCATGTTTTGTTTATACCATGATTATGTGAATAGAATGATTCATGTTTAAGTATTGCTTATATTATATGTTGTTACAATTGCAAGTTCACATGTGCCTACCTTATGTTAATTGAATCGTTATGTTGCAAGTTCATGCGTTCACACTCCCCTTTCTATGTTACCTTATAAACACCATGTTATAAGCCCCCCCTTTTCATATGGCTAAATTGGGTTTAAGTGTTAAACCCAACACACCTTACATTGGAGCGAACGTATAAAACGGGGGTAATGGCGTTTGGGCTAAAATATAGAACATATGTGTTGGCATGTTCGACGCATGCCAACAACCTTGAAAATCAATTAAGTGGAATAAATAAATCTTAATCAATAAAGATGAATTTGAATAATGGGCCGCAAATATTTACATATAAAAAGAAAAGAGACACAATATGTAAATGTAGAAAAATACGATGTGTTTAACCCGAGGTTGGATTGAGTTGTGATGTAAACCTGCCCGGAACCGCCCGGCTGTCCAGTAGTCACAACAATACCTATCCAATGTGGGTGGTTAAACACGGAGTCCAATAAGGACCCGAGGTTAGACTGAGTTGTGGCGTAAGACTGCCCGGACCCAACCGGCAACAAGCAGCCACAACAATACCTGTCTAATGTGAGAGGTCAAGGCTTTAATAAGACAATTAAGGCTGAGTCAGGATTGATAGGATTAAGTAAATTATATTAATACTTAATCAAAATGGAACATGCTAAACTAAACAGACTGATTGGGGGTTAGGTTTATAAAACACTTAACCAACTTAGCATGTTGGCTAGAAATAGAAAACCTAGTAGCGGGGGACCCTTTTCAGTAGTAACCCTATAAGTTGTATAATGATACCCTGAAACTAGGCAGGGTGGGGCACGATTACTGGGCTGACTGTAAGAGGTCAAATCAACGGCGGTGGTGCAGCAGTGTAGGTTCTAATGGGGTGCGGGCGTGCACACACTCCGGCGCAGAAAAATAAGGCACTGGGCACCAGTAGCATACCTGTGCATTCTAGGATTGTGTCGGGCCGCCACCATGGGACTTGATACACCCCATGGTGGGACCAGCATAGGTAACTACAACATCGGGGTCGTAAGACACATGTAACTATGCGAGCAGGAGCCGATCATCATAAAATGGATCACTTCACCCTGATTATGGGGTGCCCGTTGGGAACTAGTTTATATGGGTACAGAGATTAATATGGGGTACGATAGTATATTCGACCCTAGACAACTTAACTAAGTTTATGGTGCTTTCCCATTTCTAGTTTATACTTATCATACCCAGTTCTTTATTCATAGACTGAATAGTCCTAGACTTACTCAGGCTTTATGTCTGACTCTACTTTTCTTTCGTCTTCTTTTCTTCCATTCCCCCCCCCCCCCAAGGTCCACAGGGAGGGAATACCGCAGCTTGACCAGTGTTCATATCCAGCTTGAAGAGAAAGAATGTATTGCTTGGATCTTTTCGTTTTGGACTATGGCTTTGGACAGTAATTATGGGACTTTTGCAGTTTATTTATGTTTTCTTTATGCTTCTTTAAATAATGTAATCAAGACAGTTATGAAGATGTTATGTTTTTGGAAGTATTGTAAGACAATTATGGTATGGTTGGTGTAACACGTATTTTAATGAAATAAAAGTTGTTGTTTTCCGCTGTTCAAAAATATGTGTTCTTATATCTGTCTTGTATATCTGTGACTTATACTTATAAACCTCCACCAAAATTAGGGCATTCCCTTTGAGAGTGACCCTAACGGAGGTGGGGTGTTTCACAAAAGATAGTCCTCACTTATTCGAGAAGCTCTAGCCCATGTCTCAGGACTCAAACTCAGGTGGGCCCTTGGATCGTCAGGGCCGGTCCACCGATGTGGATTAAAATGCCTGAACATTGCGTTTTCCCACCCTTTGGGGTGTCAATGAGCCAACAAATGACTCCATCAGCTCCACATAGTCACCGATATATCCGAGGCGCCTCACAACAGCAACAACCACATAAGTCAAACTCGTCAGGGCATGTCAAACCACTAACGCCACTTCTAACTAAAAGAAAACGCATGCCCTCCCTGATGTCCTCTCCCGTTTCTGGTTCACAACCGGTTTGTGAGGCTTGCGAATCAACGTTACACAAAGCTATGCCACACAGGTCGTGCTTTGAGCATCAACCACAAGACTCTGCTTTTCAACAGAAGCCTTGATCATTTGCATCTTAGCATGCCACACAGGAAAACCACTCCACGCAACCGATATCCATCAATCACACAGAATGATATCCAATGTCAGACACACAGTCCATTTACAAGTCCTATCTGGGTCTGAACGAAACCGGAGGCATCTTGTACCTCGCATATCCATCGATCTCCAAGTACGTTTGGACGACACTAACTGATTCCCTCCTCTTGGGTGTATGGCCCAATCAAGATCATCAGTAATCACCCAAACGACGTGAAGACCTCCGGTCTTCAACCACCGTCTTCCTCTTTGACACCACGTCGAATCAGTTATTCATAATGGGATAAACCCGGTCTTTCTGAATAACTCGCGGATATAATAAACAAGTGTAACACAAGCACAACAAACGTCCCATTCCAATTCATCAGTCACTAACCGTAAATTAGTATGGAACAATTCCCCAAATATTAACCCCAAAGGCTGAAACCAACATCAGATCAATACCCAAGAAACCATTCATCTTAACTAATCTTCAGTTAGTTGCTAAATTTCACATTCTTAGGGATAGGTTCCCACAAATTTTATCAAAGATGAATTCCTTAAATTTATTCTTTAATCTTCTTTTGAATATCAATTCAACTAGTCGGGATTAGCGAACCGCACTGAAGTAATCATTTATTTTATTTCCCAATCCCAACCTATTCATCCCAAGAAGTAAAACTGGTCATACTTCATATCTAACACCACGGTGTTATCGGTAAATTCAATTACCATTTCACGTTCAAGTCTGACTAAAGATTTAACTATCGCCTGGAGCAGAACTGGTGATACTCCATTCTCGATCTTTTCAATCTAATTAAAGATTCATTAAAACTCCACTTAGTTTTAATCTTTAGCTGGGTTAAAGAATCAATGTCATTTAAAACACGGTTCACGATAAACCCAAAATCACATTCAAATTCAATTCCAATTAAATACCATTTAATTGGTGCACTTCATTAAATCTAAAATAAAAAGATTTAATATTTTTCTCAACTGGGTTTAAGAACAGTGTTAATGAAGACACCATTCACGACAAACCCAAATCACATTTGATATTAACTGAATATAAAATATATCGGCTTATATTCAATATCAAATTCTACGACCAACAAATATCGTATTGGAAATAATGATATAAATATATCTTTCAATCCCCTAAAAATATCTGTATCATCGCGAAATCCAACATCGAAATATTCCAAAGACAATTTCGATTCAAATCCATTCCAATTCAATTATTGGAAATTCTGGTTACTTTTAAAACCATTTCAAGTCCACTTTATTTATTTTAAAAATAAATAGGATTATAATTCTAGTTCAAAACTAGTTCATTTCGATAAAAATCTATTTTTATCTTCTCAAGTATGGAGTTTTTCATCCCAATTCTTCCTAAATCATTTCTTATGATTTTACACAAATTATTACTATTTTTAATAATTTTATCAAGGCCCATACAGTCGATTTCCATCAACGGCCATCGAACTGCACTTACAACGACCTTTTCCAAATTTGATTTGGACATAATTCCAAATCCAACCGTTAGATTTCAAATCTCTAATATTCATTAGAAAGCTCTTTTCGATACTGTGACGAGATGGAATTTCGCTCGGTCCGAACCAGTCACTAAACCGACTCAGACCGTTCGAAACGCCCTATCGTTTGAGAACACGACAAAGTAGAACGTATATAGAAGAACATTTCATTGCTTATTACAACAATGCATCAGATTACAAGAATATACAGAGTATAAATGAATAAATATTACACAGAAATATCAGAGATTCAAATTACATTTAAATACATAGCAGTGGAAAATAATACAATACACAACTAGAAGGAGATATACGGATACAAAGCTTTCCGGATATCGTTCCAGCTGTAAACCAGGATCCTGTGAATATAAATCTGCAAAACCAAAACTACTAGCTGCCCGTGTCAAAATAGGGGCACCCAGAGTTTAGGTTAAAACAATAAACTCCAGGTCAGTCATGTGACTGGTGTGAGAACTAAAACGGTTATTAGTCTTTGTTTTTAAAGTTAGGTAAATCAAGGGACCACGCCGTATAACACGGAACGGGTTTCCTCCCAAGAATACCAGTGCATAAAACCAACAGCGCAATGCTAAATAAAGAAAAATGAAGCTGTTATAAGACCCAGGTCCTATCACACAATGCAACGCAAGCCGGGGGATAGGGTTTTCCCTTATAACAGCCAAAGAATGCTTGATACGTTTAAAACAAATCATTTGATACTATTATAAGTGCATAGTGTATAAAACAACTTCAAATCATAAGTATCAATCATAGACGGCATAAGTGCCCCATCCCACTATGTCGCCATACTAGGCTCTACAAATAAAACCGCAGAATCACGTATTTGGAAATTGGATTTCCATCTATGAACCGAGGCAAAAGATAGTCCTCAACCGATTCGAGATGCTCTAGCCCGCCCCTCAGGACCCAGACTCAGGTGGGCCCTTGGATCCTCAGGGCCAGTCCACCGATGTGGATTAAACTTAAACCCTGGACATGCATTTCCCCGCCCTATGGGGCGTAAACGAGCCAACTAAATGACTCCATCGGTTCGAGAACGACCGATCAATCCGAGGCGCCTCGCAACAGCAACAACCACATAAGTCAAACTCGTCAGGGCATGTAAAACCACTGACGCCACTTCTAGCTAGAAAGAAACGCATGCCCTCCCCGACGTCCTCTCCCGTTTTTGGTTCATACCGGGTGTGAAACTCGCGAAGCAAACGTTACACAAAGTTACGCCACAAAGGCCTTGCTTTGATCATCACCACAAGACTTTGCTTTTCAACAGAAGCCTCGATCAATTGCCACTTAGGCATGCCACACAGGCAATTCACTCCATGTGTTTGATATCCATCAATATATAACCCCTGAGCTCGTACGTCTCAGAGAAGGGCGTTAAGCAAGAGAATAAATTCTCGGCCGCCAAACAGATATATATTTAATAGAGATCAATCACACGGACTAAAATCCAATGTCAGACACACAGTCCATTTACAAGTCCGTTCTGGGGCTGAACGAAACCGGAGGCACCTAGTACCCCGCATATCCATCGATCTCCAAGTACGTCTGGACGATCACTAACTGTTTCCATCTTCTTGGGTGTACAGCCCAATCAAGATCATCAGTAATCACCCAAACGACGTGAAGACTTCTAGTCTTCGACCACCGTCTTCATCTTCGACACCACGTCGAATCAGTTATTCAGAATGGGATAAACCCGGTCTTTCTGAATAACTCGCGTATATATTATAAAAGTGTTACACAAACACAACACACGCCTCATTCCAATTCAGAATATTCTTTTATTCAAATATTCCTATACTTTGGGAAAAGTTCCCATTAATTTTATCCAAGATAAATTCTTTAAATTTATTCTTTAATCTCCTTTGAATATCAATTCAAACTAGTCGGGATTAGCGAACCACACCGAAGTAATCATTTATTTTATTTCCCAATCCCAACCTATTCATCCCATGAAGTAAAACTGGTAATACTTCATATCTAACACTACAGTGTTATCGGTAAATTCAATTACCATTTCACGTTCAAATCTAATTAAAGATTTAACCATCGCCTGGAGCAAAACTGGTGGTACTCCATTTTCGATCATTTCAATCTAATTAAAGATTCATTAGAACTCCACTTAGTTTTAATCTTTAACTGGGTTAAAGAATCAGTGTCATTTAAAACACGGTTCACGATAAACCCAAAATCACATTCCATTAATTATCGGGTTAAAGAACAAGTGTTATTTAAAACACTGTTCATGATAAACCCAAAAATCAATATCAATTCAATTCCAATTAAATATCGTTTAATTGGTACACTTCATTAAATCTAAATAAAAAAGATTTAATTTTTTTCTCAACTGGGTTCAAGAACAGTGTTAGTGAAGACACCATTCACGACAAACCCAAATCACATTTGATATTCAATACAAGGCTCTGAATAGAAAATATACCGGCTTATATTCAATATCAAATTCCACGACTAACAAATATCGTATTGGAAATAACGATATATATATATCTTTCAAATTTCCATAACAACACCTGTATAATCACGAATTCCAACATCGAAATATTCCGAAGACAATTTCGATTCAAATCCACTCCAATGCAATCATTGGAAATTATGGTTATCTTTAAAACCCTTTTCAAATTCAATTTATTTATTTAAAAATAAATAGAATTATAATTCTATTTCAAAACTAGTTCATTTCGATAAAAATCTATTTTTATCTTTTCAAATATGGAGTTTTTCATCCCAATTTTTCCCAAATCATTTCTTATGATTTTACACAAATTATTATTATTTTTAATAATTTTACCGAGGCCTGTACAGTCGATTTCCATCTACGGCCATCGAACTGCACTTACAGCGACCTTTTTCAAATTTGATTTGGACATAATTCCAAATCCAACCGTTAGATTTCAAATTTCTAACATTCGTTAGAAAGCTCTTTTCAATACGAACCCAACAGTTCCGGTTTTAGGAGAATCCGACGGTCGGATCTCCCGTAATGTCCGTTTGAAATAAATGGTCGAAATTCACGAACTGCCGCGGCGCGGCGCGTTCTATTCAGGCCATTATATTATATATATAATATATATAATATATACTTCATCGATTTCTATTTAAAACGAATTATATAAATAGTTTTAATGTCGTTTCAAAAGCAATTTCAACTTTCTTTTCAATTCAAATCAAAATTGAATTCTTCTTTATAAATTCGTTTTAAAATTCCTTTCTATTCCATTCAAATTTCAATTAAATTTGAATTCATTTCAATTCACTTTCAATTCAATTCGAATTCGTTTTCAATTCAATTCATTTCGAAATCGTTTTCAATTCAATTCATTTCGAAATCGTTTTCAATTCAATTCATTTCGAAATCGTTTTCAATTCAATTCATTTCGAAATCGTTTTCAATTCAATTCATTTCGAAATCGTTTTCAATTCAATTCATTTCGAAATCGTTTTCAATTCAATTCATTTCGAAATCGTTTTCAATTCATTTCATTTCGAAATCGTTTTCAATTCATTTCATTTCGAAATCGTTTTCAATTCATTTCATTTCGAAATCGTTTTCAATTCATTTCATTTCGAAATCGTTTTCAATTCATTTCATTTCGAAATCGTTCAAAATCGATATGAATATCGTTCACGTCAAAATGGCGTCAATCTAATCATCACGGCTTCACATATTTCTATTTTCAAATATTCTATTTCAAATATTTCCTATTATCAAAATATTTGTTATTATCAAAATATTCTTTATTTTCACGATTGGAATGAGGCCCAATCAATTACCATATAAAGTTAATTATATGGATTTTCATACAACACATGTATATAATAGCAACGATAAATAATCAACCATCAACCAAAGTGCACTACACCGTATAAGCATCAAATATAGATATCTAACGCTTATAACAGCATGTCAATCAATCGATCGACATATTTAATCAATCAGGATGAGTGAACTTCAAATTTCATCCTAACACCCGTGTGGGGTTTCAAACAATCAAACACAGAGTTTAGTTGTGCAGTTGGGCAATGTGTAAAATTTATCGACCCAATCAATGTCCTTCAAATATGTGTACATAAACAAACCGTCAGGTTTGTAAATGAATATTCATTTATTCACATTCACGTTAAAAATTATATTTTTAACGATAAAACATTTTATTTTAACTTATGAATTTCTATTCAGTTCATTCTATAGATAAAATGATATTTTTATTTTTCTAACTTATTTTAGAAAATTTCGGCGGCATAACGGCACGATACTAGAAACGGGACAAGGCCTAGCCTTATCCCCGGTCTAGTGAAGGCCCACGCCATTCACACATCATCAAATCAATTCATTTCACCACACAATTCAATTTCAATCAAATAATCTAACTAATTTTTGCAATCAAACAAACAAGTCCATGGTCTGTGGACGATTGTGTCGGGTGCTACTAAACACCGTGTGCATCCTAGTATATATATATATAACTAGAAAAAGAAATTGAAAGGTGAGAAATTCTCACCAATAGCTATCCTAGCTCCACGGCACTTCATTGATAGAAATCTTCATCGCTATCGCATCTTCGTCATCTTCGTTGACCGTAGCCACTACATACATAAAAATCGAATTTTTACTTCACTGTTCAATATATAAAAATCATATTTTTACTTTGCTATTCAATATATAAAAATCGAATTTTTACTTCACTGTTCAATATATAAAAATCGAATTTTTACTTCACTGTTCAATATATAAAAATCGAATTTTTACTTCACTGTTCAATATATAAAAATCGAATTTTTACTTCACTGTTCAATATATAAAAATCGAATTTTTACATCGATGTTCATATCGTAAAGATTATATTTTTATCACGCCATTCTTCATATAAAGATTTCGCCTTTTCAATTTCATCACTATAAAAATCACATTTTTATTTTGCTACCTATATAAAGATGATATTTTTACATTCTATATCTCATAAAGATTATATTTTTATCTCTCTACAATATAAAAGATTATATTTTTACTACTTTAAAAATATAAAAATCATATTTTTATAATCGCTATATAGTAAAGACTATATTTTTAATACTTTAAAAATATAAAAACTATATTCTTATTACTTTAAAAATATAAAAATCATATTTTTATAATGCTAATTCATTTTAAAAACAACGCTAATTTCATTTGAAAAATCTATGCCATTCATAATTGAAAAATCAATGCCATTTATATATATATATATATATATATATATATATATATATATTTTTAAATCAATTTTAATTTCAGTTTTATAAACAATCCTATTTAGTTAAATTAAAATTAATTAAACCTAATTAAAAACTCACCTTTGCCTTTTTTTTCGGGTTTGCAGCGTAGGGGGGGGGGGGGTTGGGTTATCGGGTCTTGGGGTTGGGCGCTTTTCAGAGGAGGGGGACGGTGCCGAGGTCGAGGGGAGGGCGGAGGCTTGGCGTTGAAGGAGGCCGGAAAGAATCGATGTCGAGGGTGGGGCGCGTTGGTGGTTCGTCGACGCGTTGAGGGCTTGCGAATTGAATCGAAGAAGGTGGAGAAGATAGAGGCGAGGCGGAGTGAGGTTGGTCGGTGGAGGGTTTGGGCGGTTGGGCGGCGCCGTCGACGAACGGGAAGGGGGGGCGCGATTTGGTTTTAATAATTTTTTTTTCTCTTTTCTTTTTTTTTCCTGTTGAAATAATTTAGAACGGGGGGGGGGGGGGGGCAGAGGGTAATAAAGGGTAGAAAAATATTTTTTTTTATTATTATTTAATTATTAAAAAGTTGACTTTCACATACGACCTCTAAACGAGGTCCACCGCCTGTCGGCCATAGCGTTTCACCCCCATTCCGAACACAATGGGATATGTACAGCAAGCTGAATCGACCGTTTCGATTAGTTTCCGTTGCATTTACATTTAAATCATTATATTGAATTTTAAACGTACATTTCAAATTACCGGGGTCACATACTAACCAGAAAAATTCCAGAAAAATATTCTCTAGCTTCGTATTGACGATACGGTCCTAACAAAACTAGTTTCGTCGAATTCTGAGACTGTTTGAAAAATAGCCAATTTCCAGTCGATTAAAATCAACTGAAACTGGCCAAACGCGTTTTCCTTTGCCACGCTCACATATTGATTCGAAAAATTATGAAATTTGGAACCTAGCAATAACTTGACATCACGGACCCAACAAAACTGGTTTCGTCGAAATCCGAGGTCGTTTGCAAAACGTCCATTTTTAAGGGCCTGAATTCCATAACGACTATTCAGAATTTTCCACTGGACATATCTTTTGATTCCCGCTATGAAAATTTGATTATTCGGATTCATTGGAAAGATATTATCAATTAGATCCCATTATTTTTGGTTTCACTAAAATCTGGATTGTTTTGCACCCGGTACATTCAATTGAAGTTTGAAATCGAATTATCGAACTACCGCGCCATTTTCAATTCGATTTATAATTATATATAAATATTTATATTATAACGACGGCGTATATAATATATACGTTCTAATTATATTCAAAATAGATTTCTCGTCGATATTATTTAAAATAATTCATTTTAAATAATCAAAATTCGCTAAAATTGCCAAAATAAAATTTTTAAACTGGCCCAGATTTTCCGGGTTATTACAATCTCCCCCACTTAAATCTTTTCGTCCCCGAAAAGGAACAAAGTCGAAAGTGGTTTGATCAATCAACTCTATGTTCGATTTGGCTTCCATTCTCCAACTTTTCAGTTTCTGAGAATTTTCTAAAATCTCAAAATTTTGGCTAACACCCTAAATTTTTGAAAAATTTCGCCATAACCTCCCCTGCACCGGGAGCATCGGGGAATTTCAAATAGCTTCCCCGGTCCTTCAGATCTCAAAAAGAAAAAAAAAAAGCCAAGCGGCTAGCCAATAGGCTCATAAAATCATCATCACCCAAACAAAACAGTAAATTATGTAGTAAACATGTACCTATTTGTCGGGCAAACAAATTTTATTCTCTGGCTCTAGCCTCCTTGCTATGACCTGTTCAATGATATATATGTATATGTAAGCAAATGCGACCAATTTTCAATACTATTCAATATTTGATTCAATTAGGCCAAATGGCTAAAAATTAGCAAACAAATAAACAAACAACACAAACATCAATCAATTACTGAATTTAACGTTTCAAATTCATACTTTTGATATATAGTCAAAAATCAGATTTTTGATGCCAAATCACAACAATAGGCCCTATCTAATTTTGGTTCTCACACCAGTCAATTGGAAATATATAAATATCACACCTTCGACTCTCGAACACTAATTTTGATGATGTAGCTACAATCATCAGAATCACCTTCGGACGACTAGAGTGTGAATCTATATCTATCCAGTATATTAAAACTTTGAATATACGTTTGCAAGGCGTATATGCAAATTCTTTATATACTGGACTGTCCAAAACAATATAAATAAATAATCAAATACGAATAATTGATTTTAAATTTTCAAAACAAAATTGGCTTTCATTTTAAAAATATACTCTTCACACTCGTTCTAGGACACTACTGATCCTATCTCTAACGAGCCATTCTCGTTGGATACTACTAATCCAATATCTGATGAATTCTTTCGTACGGTTCTAATGTGCCTTGTTCTCTAAACTTTGTAAACCAAAGCTCTGATACCAACTGTGACGAGATGGAATTTCACTCGGTCCGAACCAGTCGCTACACCGACTCAGACCGTTCGAAACGCCCTATCGTTTGAGAACACGACAAAGTAGAATGCATATAGAAGAACATTTCATTGCTTATTACAACAATGCATCAGATTACAAGAATATACAGAGTATAAATGAATAAATATTACACAGAAATATCAGAGATTCAAATTACATTTAAATACATAGCAGCGGAAAATAATACAATACACAACTAGAAGGAGATATACGGATACAAAGCTTTCTGGATATCGTTCCAGCTGTAAACTAGGATCCTGTGAATATAAATCTGCAAAACCAAAACTACTAGCTGCCCGTGTCAAAATAGGGGCACCCAGAGTTTAGGTTAAAACAATAAACTCCAGGTCAGTCATGTGACTTGTGTGAGAACTAAAACGGTTATTAGTCTTTGTTTTTAAAGTTAGGTAAATCAAGGGACCACGCCATATAACACGGAACGGGTTTCCTCCCAAGAATACCAGTGCATAAAACCAACAGCGCAATGCTAAATAAAGAAAAATGAAGCTGTTATAAGACCCAAGTCCTATCACACAATGCAACGCAAGCCGGGGAATAGGGTTTTCCCTTATAACAGCCAAAGAAAACTTGATACGTTTAAAACAAATCATTTGATACTATTATAAGTGCATAGTGTATAAAACAACTTCAAATCATAAGTATCAATCATAGACGGCATAAGTGCCCCATCCCACTATGTTGCCATAATAGGCTCTACAAATAAAACCGCAGAATCACGTATTTGGAAATTGGATTTCCATCTATGAACCGAGGCAAAAGATAGTCCTCAACCGATTCGAGACGCTCTAGCCCGCCCCTCAGGACCCAGACTCAGGTGGGCCCTTGGATCCTCAGGGCCAGTCCACCGATGTGGATTAAACTTAAACCCTGGACATGCATTTCCCCGCCCTATGGGGCGTAAACGAGCCAACTAAATGACTCCATCGGTTCGAGAACGACCGATCAATCCGAGGCGCCTCGCCACAGCAACAACCACATAAGTCAAACTCGTCAGGGCGTGTAAAACCACTGACGCCACTTCTAGCTAGAAAGAAACGCATGCCCTCCCTGACGTCCTCTCCCGTTTTTGGTTCATACCGGGTGTGAAACTCGCGAAGCAAACGTTACACAAAGCTACGCCACAAAGGCCTTGCTTTGATCATCACCACAAGACTTTGCTTTTCAACAGAAGCCTCGATCAATTGCCACTTAGGCATGCCACACAGGCAATTCACTCCATGTGTTTGATATCCATCAATATATAACCCCTCAGCTCGTACGTCTCAGAGAAGGGCGTTAAGCAAGAGAATAAATTCTCGGCCGCCAAACAGATATATATTTAATAGAGATCAATCACACGGACTAAAATCCAATGTCAGACACACAGTCCATTTACAAGTCCGTTCTGGGGCTGAACGAAACCGGAGGCACCTAGTACCCCACATATCCATCGATCTCCAAATACGTCTGGACGATCACTAACTGTTTCCATCTTCTTGGGTGTACAGCCCAATCAAGATCATCAGTAATCACCCAAACGACGTGAACACTTCTGGTCTTCGTCCACCGTCTTCATCTTCGACACCACGTCGAATCAGTTATTCAGAATGGGATAAACCCGGTCTTTCTGAATAACTCGCGTATATATTATAAAAGTGTTACACAAACACAACACACGCCTCATTCCAATTCAGAATATTCTTTTATTCAAATATTCCTATACTTTGGGAAAAGTTCCCATTAATTTTATCCAAAATAAATTCTTTAAATTTATTCTTTAATCTCCTTTGAATATCAATTCAAACTAGTCGGGATTAGCGAACCACACCGAAGTAATCATTTATTTTATTTCCCAATCCCAACCTATTCATCCCATGAAGTAAAACTGGTAATACTTCATATCTAACACCACAGTGTTATCGGTAAATTCAATTACCATTTCACGTTCAAATCTAATTAAAGATTTAACCATCGCCTAGAGCAAAACTGGTGATACTCCATTTTCGATCATTTCAATCTAATTAAAGATTCATTAGAACTCCACTTAGTTTTAATCTTTAACTGGGTTAAAGAATCAGTGTCATTTAAAACACGGTTCACGATAAACCCAAAATCACATTCCATTAATTATCGGGTTAAAGAACAAGTGTTATTTAAAACACAGTTCACGATAAACCCAAAAATCAATATCAATTCAATTCCAATTAAATATCGTTTAATTGGTACACTTCATTAAATCTAAATAAAAAGATTTAACTTTTTTCTCAACTGGGTTCAAGAACAGTGTTAGTGAAGACACCATTCACGACAAACCCAAATCACATTTGATATTCAATACAAGGCTCTGAATAGAAAATATACCGGCTTATATTCAATATCAAATTCCACGACTAACAAATATCGTATTGGAAATAACGATATATATATATATCTTTCAAATTTCCATAACAACACCTGTATAATCACGAATTCCAACATCGAAATATTCCGAAGACAATTTCGATTCAAATCCACTCCAATGCAATCATTGGAAATTATGGTTATTTTTAAAACCCTTTTCAAATTCAATTTATTTATTTAAAAATAAATATAATTATAATTCTATTTCAAAACTAGTTCATTTCGATAAAAATCTATTTTTATCTTTTCAAATATGGAGTTTTTCATCCCAATTTTTCCCAAATCATTTCTTATGATTTTACACAAATTATTACTATTTTTAATAATTTTACCGAGGCCTGTACAGTCGATTTCCATTTACGGCCATCGAACTGCACTTACAGCGACCTTTTTCAAATTTGATTTGGACATAATTCCAAATCCAACCGTTAGATTTCAAATTTCTAACATTCGTTAGAAAGCTCTTTTCGATACGAACCCAACGGTTCCGGTTTTAGGAGAATCCGACGGTCGGATCTCCCGTAATGTCCGTTTGAAATAAATGGTCGAAATTCACGAACTGCCGCTGCGCGGCGCGTTCTATTCAGGCCATTATATTATATATATAATATATACTTCGTCGATTTCTATTTAAAACGAATTATATAAATAGTTTTAAAGTCGTTTCAAAAGCAATTTCAACTTTCTTTTCAATTCAAATCAAAATTGAATTCTTCTTTATAAATTCGTTTTAAAATTCCTTTCTATTCCATTCAAATTTCAATTCAATTTGAATTCATTTCAATTCACTTTCAATTCAATTCGAATTCGTTTTCAATTCAATTCATTTCGAAATCGTTTTCAATTCAATTCATTTCGAATTCAATTCATTTCGAAATCGTTTTCAATTCAATTCATTTCGAAATCGTTTTCAATTCAATTCATTTCGAAATCATTTTCAATTCAATTCATTTCGAAATCGTTTTCAATTCAATTCATTTCGAAATCGTTTTCAATTCAATTCATTTCGAAATCGTTTTCAATTCAATTCGTTTCGAAATCGTTTTCAATTCAATTCGTTTCGAAATCGTTTTCAATTCATTTCATTTCGAAATCGTTTTCAATTCATTTCATTTCGAAATCGTTTTCAATTCATTTCATTTCGAAATCGTTTTCAATTCATTTCATTTCGAAATCGTTCAAAATCGATATGAATATCGTTCACGTCAAAATGGCGTCAATCTAATCATCACGGCTTCACATATTTCTATTTTCAAATATTCTATTTCAAATATTTCCTATTATCAAAATATTTGTTATTATCAAAATATTCTTTATTTTCACGATTGGAATGAGGCCCAATCAATTACCATATAAAGTTAATTATATGGATTTTCATACAACACATGTATATAATAGCAACGATAAATAATCAACCATCAACCAAAGTGCACTACACCGTATAAGCATCAAATATAGATATCTAACGCTTATAACAGCATGTCAATCAATCGATCGACATATTTAATCAATCAGGATGAGTGAACTTCAAATTTCATCCTAACACCCGTGTGGGGTTTCAAACAATCAAACACAGATTTTAGTTGTGCAGTTGTGCAATGTGTAAAATTTATCGACCCAATCAATGTCCTTCAAATAGGTGTACATAAACAAACCGTCAGGTTTGTAAATGAATATTCATTTATTCACATTCACGTTAAAAATTATATTTTTAACGATAAAACATTTTATTTTAACTTATGAATTTCTATTCAGTTCATTCTATAGATAAAATGATATTTTTATTTTTCTAACTTATTTTAGAAAATTTCGGCGGCATAACGGCACGATACTAGAAACGGGACAAGGCCTAGCCTTATCCCCGGTCTAGTGAAGGCCCACGCCATTCACACATCATCAAATCAATTCATTTCACCACACAATTCAATTTCAATCAAATAATCTAACTAATTTTTGCAATCAAACAAACAAGTCCATGGTCTGTGGACGATTGTGTCGGGTGCTACTAAACACCGTCTGCATCCTAGTATATATATATATAACTAGAAAAAGAAATTGAAAGGTGAGAAATTCTCACCAATAGCTATCCTAGCTCCACGGCACTTCATTGATAGAAATCTTCATCGCTATCGCATCTTCGTCATCTTCGTTGACCGTAGCCACTACATACATAAAAATCGAATTTTTACTTCACTGTTCAATATATAAAAATCATATTTTTACTTTGCTATTCAATATATAAAAATCGAATTTTTACTTCACTGTTCAATATATAAAAATCGAATTTTTACTTCACTGTTCAATATATAAAAATCGAATTTTTACTTCACTGTTCAATATATAAAAATCGAATTTTTACTTCACTGTTCAATATATAAAAATCGAATTTTTACTTCACTGTTCAATATATAAAAATCGAATTTTTACATCGATGTTCATATCGTAAAGATTATATTTTTATCACGCCATTCTTCATATAAAGATTTCGCCTTTTCAATTTCATCACTATAAAAATCACATTTTTATTTTGCTACCTACATAAAGATGATATTTTTACATTCTATATCTCATAAAGATTATATTTTTATCTCTCTACAATATAAAAGATTATATTTTTACTACTTTAAAAATATAAAAATCATATTTTTATAATCGCTATATAGTAAAGACTATATTTTTAATACTTTAAAAATATAAAAACTATATTCTTATTACTTTAAAAATATAAAAATCATATTTTTATAATGCTAATTCATTTTAAAAACAACGCTAATTTCATTTGAAAAATCTATGCCATTCATAATTGAAAAATCAATGCCATTTATATATATATATATATATATATATTTTAAATCAATTTTAATTTCAGTTTTATAAACAATCCTATTTAGTTAAATTAAAATTAATTAAACCTAATTAAAAACTCACCTTTGCCTTTTTTTTCGGGTTTGCAGCGTAGGGGGGGGGTTTGGGTTATCGGGTCTTGGGGTTGGGCGCTTTTCAGAGGAGGGGGAGGTGCCGAGGTCGAGGGGAGGGCGGAGGCTTGGCGTTGAAGGAGGCCGGAAAGAATCGATGTCGAGGGTGGGGCGCGTTGGTGGTTCGTCGACGCGCTGAGGGCTTGCGAATTGAATCGAAGAAGGTGGAGAAGATAGAGGCGAGGCGGAGTGAGGTTGGTCGGTGGAGGGTTTGGGCGGTTGGGCGGCGCCGTCGACGAACGGGAAGGGGGGGCGCGATTTGGTTTTAATAATTTTTTTTTCTCTTTTTTTTTTTTTTTTCCTGTTGAAATAATTTAGAACGGGGGGGGGGGGGGGGGCAGAGGGTAATAAAGGGTAGAAATTTTTTTTTTTTATTATTATTTAATTATTAAAAAGTTGACTTTCACATACGACCTCTAAACGAGGTCCACCGCCTGTCGCCCATAGCGTTTCACCCCCATTCCGAACACAATGGGATATGTACCGCAAGCTGAATCGACCGTTTCGATTAGTTTCCGTTGCATTTACATTTAAATCATTATATTGAATTTTAAACGTACATTTCAAATTACCGGGGTCACATACTAACCAGAAAAATTCCAGAAAAATATTCTCTAGCTTCGTATTGACGATACGGTCCTAACAAAACTAGTTTCGTCGAATTCTGAGACTGTTTGAAAAATGGCCAATTTCCAGTCGATTAAAATCAACTGAAACTGGCCAAACGCGTTTTCCTTTGCCACGCTCACATATTGATTCGAAAAATTATGAAATTTGGAACCTAGCAATAACTTGACATCACGGACCCAACAAAACTGGTTTCGTCGAAATCCGAGGTCGCTTGCAAATCGTCCATTTTTAAGGGCCTGAATTCCATAGCGACTATTCAGAATTTTCCACTGGACATATCTTTTGATTCCCGCTATGAAAATTTGATTATTCGGATTCGTTGGAAAGATATTATCAATTAGATCCCATTATTTTTGGTTTCTCTAAAATCCGGATTGTTTTGCACCCGGTACATTCAATTGAAGTTTGAAATCGAATTATCGAACTACCGCGCCATTTTCAATTCGATTTATAATTATATATAAATATTTATATTATAACGACGGCGTATATAATATATACGTTCTAATTATATTCAAAATAGATTTCTCGTCGATATTATTTAAAATAATTGATTTTAAATAATCAAAATTCGCTAAAATTGCCAAAATAAAAATTTTAAACTGACCCATATTTTCCGGGTTATTACAATCTCCCCCACTTAAAACTTTTCGTCCCCGAAAAGGAACAAAGTCGAAAGTGGTTTGATCAATCAACTCTATGTTCGATTTGGCTTCCATTCTCCAACTTTTCAGTTTCTGAGAATTTTCTAAAATCTCAAAAATTTGGCTAACACCCTAAATTTTTGAAAAATTTCGCCATAACCTCCCCTGCACCGGGAGCATCGGGGAATTTCAAATAGCTTCCCCGGTCCTTCAGATCTCAAAAAGAAAAAGAAAAAGCCAAGCGGCTAGCCAATAGGCTCATAAAATCATCATCACCCAAACAAAACAGTAAATTATGTAGTAAACATGTACCTATTTGTCGGGCAAACAAATTTTATTCTCTGGCTCTAGCCTCCTTGCTATGACCTGTTCAATGATATATATGTATATGTAAGCAAATGCGACCAATTTTCAATACTATTCAATATTTGATTCAATTAGGCCAAATGGCTAAAAATTAGCAAACAAATAAACAAACAACACAAACATCAATCAATTACTGAATTTAACGTTTCAAATTCATACTTTTGATATATAGTCAAAAATCAGATTTTTGATGCCAAATCACAACAATAGACCCTATCTAATTTTGGTTCTCACACCAGTCAATTGGAAATATATAAATATCACACCTTCGACTCTCGAACACTAATTTTGATGATGTAGCTACAATCATCAGAATCACCTTTGGGCGACTAGAGTGTGAATCTATATCTATCCAGTATATTAAAACTTTGAATATACGTTTGCAAGGCGTATATGCAAATTCTTTATATACTGGACTGTCCAAAACAATATAAATAAATAATCAAATACGAATAATTGATTTTAAATTTTCAAAACAAAATTGGCTTTCATTTTAAAAATATACTCTTCACACTCGTTCTAGGACACTACTGATCCTATCTCTAACGAGCCATTCTCGTTGGATACTACTAATCCAATATCTGATGAATTCTTTCGTACGGTTCTAATGTGCCTTGTTCTCTAAACTTTGTAAACCAAAGCTCTGATACCAACTGTGACGAGATGGAATTTCGCTCGGTCCGAACCAGTCGCTAAACCGACTCAGACCGTTCGAAACGCCCTATCGTTTGAGAACACGACAAAGTAGAACGCATATAGAAGAACATTTCATTGCTTATTACAACAATGCATCAGATTACAAGAATATACAGAGTATAAGTGAATAAATATTACACAGAAATATCAGAGATTCAAATTACATTTAAATACATAGCAGCGGAAAATAATACAATACACAACTAGAAGGAGATATACGGATACAAAGCTTTCTGGATATCGTTCCAACTGTAAACCAGGATCCTGTGAATATAAATCTGCAAAACCAAAACTACTAGCTGCCCGTGTCAAAATAGGGGCACCCAGAGTTTAGGTTAAAACAATAAACTCCAGGTCAGTCATGTGACTGGTGTGAGAACTAAAACGGTTATTAGTCTTTGTTTTTAAAGTTAGGTAAATCAAGGGACCACGCCATATAACACGGAATGGGTTTCCTCCCAAGAATACCAGTGCATAAAACCAACAGCGCAATGCTAAATAAAGAAAAATGAAGCTGTTATAAGACCCAAGTCCTATCACACAATGCAACGCAAGCCGGGGGATAGGGTTTCCCCTTATAACAGCCAAAGAATGATTGATACGTTTAAAACAAATCATTTGATACTATTATAAGTGCATAGTGTATAAAACAACTTCAAATCATAAGTATCAATCATAGACGGCATAAGTGCCCCATCCCACTATGTTGCCATAATAGGCTCTACAAATAAAACCGCAGAATCACGTATTTGGAAATTGGATTTCCATCTATGAACCGAGGCAAAAGATAGTCCTCAACCGATTCGAGACGCTCTAGCCCGCCCCTCAGGACCCAGACTCAGGTGGGCCCTTGGATCCTCAGGGCCAGTCCACCGATGTGGATTAAACTTAAACCCTGGACATGCATTTCCCCGCCCTATGGGGCGTAAACGAGCCAACTAAATGACTCCATCGGTTCGAGAACGACCGATCAATCCGAGGCGCCTCGCAACAGCAACAACCACATAAGTCAAACTCGTCAGGGCGTGTAAAACCACTGACGCCACTTCTAGCTAGAAAGAAACGCATGCCCTCCCTGATGTCCTCTCCCGTTTTTGGTTCATACCGGGTGTGAAACTCGTGAAGCAAACGTTACACAAAGCTACGCCACAAAGGCCTTGCTTTGATCATCACCACAAGACTTTGCTTTTCAACAGAAGCCTCGATGAATTGCCACTTAGGCATGCCACACAGGCAATTCACTCCATGTGTTTGATATCCATCAATATATAACCCCTCAGCTCGTACGTCTCAGAGAAGGGCGTTAAGCAAGAGAATAAATTCTCGGCCGCCAAACAGATATATATTTAATAGAGATCAATCACACGGACTAAAATCCAATGTCAGACACACAGTCCATTTACAAGTCCGTTCTGGGGCTGAACGAAACCAGAGGCACCTAGTACCCCGCATATCCATCGATCTCCAAATACGTCTGGACGATCACTAACTGTTTCCATCTTCTTGGGTGTACAGCCCAATCAAGATCATCAGTAATCACCCAAACGACGTGAAGACTTCTGGTCTTCGACCACCGTCTTCATCTTCGACACCACGTCGAATCAGTTATTCAGAATGGGATAAACCCGGTCTTTCTGAATAACTCGCGTATATATTATAAAAGTGTTACACAAACACAACACACGCCTCATTCCAATTCAGAATATTCTTTTATTCAAATATTCCTATACTTTGGGAAAAGTTCCCATTAATTTTATCCAAGATAAATTCTTTAAATTTATTCTTTAATCTCCTTTGAATATCAATTCAAACTAGTCGGGATTAGCGAACCACACCGAAGTAATCATTTATTTTATTTCCCAATCCCAACCTATTCATCCCATGAAGTAAAACTGGTAATACTTCATATCTAACACCACAGTGTTATCGGTAAATTCAATTACCATTTCACGTTCAAATCTAATTAAAGATTTAACCATCGCCTGGAGCAAAACTGGTGATACTCCATTTTCGATCATTTCAATCTAATTAAAGATTCATTAGAACTCCACTTAGTTTTAATCTTTAACTGGGTTAAAGAATCAGTGTCATTTAAAACACGGTTCACGATAAACCCAAAATCACATTCCATTAATTATCGGGTTCAAGAACAAGTGTTATTTAAAACACAGTTCACGATAAACCCAAAAATCAATATCAATTCAATTCCAATTAAATATCGTTTAATTGGTACACTTCATTAAATCTAAATAAAAAGATTTAATTTTTTTCTCAACTGGGTTCAAGAACAGTGTTAGTGAAGACACCATTCACGACAAACCCAAATCACATTTGATATTCAATACAAGGCTCTGAATAGAAAATATACCGGCTTATATTCAATATCAAATTCCACGACTAACAAATATCGTATTGGAAATAACGATATATATATATCTTTCAAATTTCCATAACAACACCTGTATAATCACGAATTCCAACATCGAAATATTCCGAAGACAATTTCGATTCAAATCCACTCCAATGCAATCATTGGAAATTATGGTTATTTTTAAAACCCTTTTCAAATTCAATTTATTTATTTAAAAATAAATATAATTATAATTCTATTTCAAAACTAGTTCATTTCGATAAAAATCTATTTTTATCTTTTCAAATATGGAGTTTTTCATCCCAATTTTTCCCAAATCATTTCTTATGATTTTACACAAATTATTACTATTTTTAATAATTTTACCGAGGCCTGTACAGTCGATTTCCATCTACGGCCATCGAACTGCACTAACAGCGACCTTTTTCAAATTTGATTTGGACATAATTCCAAATCCAACCGTTAGATTTCAAATTTCTAACATTCGTTAGAAAGCTCTTTTCGATACGAACCCAACGGTTCCGGTTTTAGGAGAATCCGACGGTCGGATCTCCCGTAATGTCCGTTTGAAATAAATGGTCGAAATTCACGAACTGCCGCTGCGCGGCGCGTTCTATTCAGGCCATTATATTATATATATAATATATATAATATATACATCGTCGATTTCTATTTAAAACGAATTATATAAATATTTTTAAAGTCGTTTCAAAAGCAATTTCAACTTTCTTTTCAATTCAAATCAAAATTGAATTCTTCTTTATAAATTCGTTTTAAAATTCCTTTCTATTCCATTCAAATTTCAATTCAATTTGAATTCATTTCAATTCACTTTCAATTCAATTCGAATTCGTTTTCAATTCAATTCATTTCGAAATCGTTTTCAATTCAATTCATTTTGAATTCAATTCATTTCGAAATCGTTTTCAATTCAATTCATTTCGAAATCGTTTTCAATTCAATTCATTTCGAAATCGTTTTCAATTCAATTCATTTCGAAATCTTTTTCAATTCATTTCGAAATCGTTTTCAATTCAATTCATTTCGAAATCGTTTTCAATTCAATTCGTTTCGAAATCGTTTTCAATTCAATTCCTTTCGAAATCGTTTTCAATTCATTTCATTTCGAAATCGTTTTCAATTCATTTCTTTCGAAATCGTTTTCAATTCATTTCATTTCGAAATCGTTTTCAATTCATTTCATTTCGAAATCGTTTTCAATTCATTTCATTTCGAAATCGTTTAAAATCGATATAAATATCGTTCACGTCAAAATGGCGTCAATCTAATCATCACGGCTTCACATATTTCTATTTTCAAATATTCTATTTCAAATATTTCCTATTATCAAAATATTTGTTATTATCAAAATATTCTTTATTTTCACGATTGGAATGAGGCCCAATCAATTACCATATAAAGTTAATTATATGGATTTTCATACAACACATGTATATAATAGCAACGATAAATAATCAACCATCAACCAAAGTGCACTACACCGTATAAGCATCAAGTATAGATATCTAACGCTTATAACAGCATGTCAATCAATCGATCGACATATTTAATCAATCAGGATGAGTGAACTTCAAATTTCATCCTAACACCCGTGTGGGGTTTCAAACAATCAAACACAGATTTTAGTTGTGCAGTTGGGCAATGTGTAAAATTTATCGACCCAATCAATGTCCTTCAAATAGGTGTACATAAACAAACCGTCAGGTTTGTAAATGAATATTCATTTATTCACATTCACGTTAAAAATTATATTTTTAACGATAAAACATTTTATTTTAACTTATGAATTTCTATTCAGTTCATTCTATAGATAAAATGATATTTTTATTTTTCTAACTTATTTTAGAAAATTTCGGCGGCATAACGGCACGATACTAGAAACGGGACAAGGCCTAGCCTTATCCCTGGTTTAGTGAAGGCCCACGCCATTCACACATCATCAAATCAATTCATTTCACCACACAATTCAATTTCAATCAAATAACCAAACTAATTTTTGCAATCAAACAAACAAGTCCATGGTCTGTGGACGATTGTGTCGGGTGCTACTAAACACCGTCTGCATCCTAGTATATATATATAACTAGAAAAAGAAATTGAAAGGTGAGAAATTCTCACCAATAGCTATCCTAGCTCCACGGCACTTCATTGATAGAAATCTTCATCGCTATCGCATCTTCGTCATCTTCGTTGACCGTAGCCACTACATACATAAAAATCGAATTTTTACTTCACTGTTCAATATATAAAAATCATATTTTTACTTTGCTATTCAATATATAAAAATCGAATTTTTACTTCACTGTTCAATATATAAAAATCGAATTTTTACTTCACTGTTCAATATATAAAAATCGAATTTTTACTTCACTGTTCAATATATAAAAATCGAATTTTTACTTCACTGTTCAATATATAAAAATCGAATTTTTACATCGATGTTCATATCGTAAAGATTATATTTTTATCACGCCATTCTTCATATAAAGATTTCGCCTTTTCAATTTCATCACTATAAAAATCACATTTCTATTTTGCTACCTATATAAAGATGATATTTTTACATTCTATATCTCATAAAGATTATATTTTTATCTCTCTACAATATAAAAGATTATATTTTTACTACTTTAAAAATATAAAAATCATATTTTTATAATCGCTATATAGTAAAGACTATATTTTTAATAATTTAAAAATATGAAAACTATATTCTTATTACTTTAAAAATATAAAAATCATATTTTTATAATGCTAATTCATTTTAAAAACAACGCTAATTTCATTTGAAAAATCTATGCCATTCATAATTGAAAAATCAATGCCAAATATATATATATATATATATATATATATATTTAAATCAATTTTAATTTCAGTTTTATAAACAATCCTATTTAGTTAAATTAAAATTAATTAAACCTAATTAAAAACTCACCTTTGCCTTCTTTTTTTTGGGTTTGCAGCGTAGGGGGGTTTGGGTTATCGGGTCTTGGGGTTGGGCGCTTTTCAGTGGAGGGGGACGGTGCCGAGGTCGAGGAGAGGGCGGAGGCTTGGCGTTGAAGGAGGCCGGAAATAATCGATGTCGAGGGTGGGGCGCGTTGGTGGTTCGTCGACGCGCTGAGGGCTTGCGAATTGAATCGAAGAAGGTGGAGAAGATAGAGGCGAGGCGGAGTGAGGTTGGTCGGTGGAGGGTTTGGGCGGCGCCGTCGACGAACGGGAAGGGGGGCGCGATTTGGTTTTAATTATTTTTTTTTCTGTTGAAATAATTTAGAACGGGGGGGGGGGGGGGCAGAGGGTAATAAAGGGTAGAAAAATATTTTTTTTATTATTATTTAATTATTAAAAAGTTGACTTTCACATACGACCTCTAAACGAGGTCCACCGCCTGTCGCCCATAGCGTTTCACCCCCATTCCGAACACAATGGGATATGTACCGCAAGCTGAATCGACCGTTTCGATCAGTTTCTGTTGCATTTACATTTAAATCATTATATTGAATTTTAAACGTACATTTCAATTTACCGGGGTCACATACTAACCAGAAAAATTCCAGAAAAATATTCTCTAGCTTCGTATTGACGATACGGTCCTAACAAAACTAGTTTCGTCGTATTCTGAGACTGTTTGAAAAATGGCCAATTTCCAGTCGATTAAAATCAACTGAAACTGGCCAAACGCGTTTTCCTTTGCCACGCTCACATATTGATTCGAAAAATTATGAAATTTGGAACCTAGCAATAACTTGACATCACGGACCCAACAAAACTGGTTTCGTCGAAATCCGAGGTCGTTTGCAAAACGTCCATTTTTAAGGGCCTGAATTCCATAGCGACTATTCAGAATTTTCCACTGGACATATCTTTTGATTCCTGCTATGAAAATTTGATTATTCGGATTCGTTGGAAAGATATTATCAATTAGATCCCATTATTTTTGGTTCCACTAAAATCCGGATTGTTTTGCACCCGGTACATTCAATTGAAGTTTGAAATCGAATTATCGAACTACCGCGCCATTTTCAATTCGATTTATAATTATATATAAATATTTATATTATAAGGACGGCGTATATAATATATACGTTCTAATTATATTCAAAATAGATTTCTCGTCGATATTATTTAAAATAATTCATTTTAAATAATCAAAATTCGCTAAAATTGCCAAAATAAAAATTTTAAACTGGCCCAGATTTTCCGGGTTATTACAGATACAAACCCAACGGTTCCGGTTTTAGGAGAATCCGACGGTCGGATCTCCCGCAATGTCCATTCGAAGTCAATGGTCGAAATTCGTGAACTACCGCAGCGCGGCGCGTTCTATTCAGGTCATTATATATATATATAATATATATTATATATATTTCGTCGATTTCCTTTTAAAACGTATTTCATAAATCGTTTTAAATTCGTTTTCAAAACGCTTTCAACTTCATATTCAATTTCTAATCAAAATTGAATATTCCACATCATCGATATACAAATGATAATATTTTCAAAACATTATATTTTGAAATCACTTTCTTTTCTATATTCATTATAAAAATGAATAAAATCGATATAAATATCGTTCACGTCAAAATGGCGTCAATCTAATCAACACGGCTTTTATTCAACATATGAATGTTTTCAATTCAACACATGAATTTATTTTCTATTCAACACATGAATTTATTTTCAATTCAACACATAAATCTATTTTTCTGTTCAACATATGAATTTATTTTCAATTCAACACATGAATTTATTTTTTATTATCCAAATTGGAATGAGGCCCAATCAATTACCCTTTATTGTTAATTATATGGATTCCCTACAACACATGTATATAACAGCAACGATAAATCACTAACCATCATCCAGAGTGCACCACACAACTACATAAGCATTAAATATAAATAATTAATGCTTAAACATTCTGTCAACCCATCGATTGACATACCACTAAACAATCGGGATTAGTGTACATCAAATCTCATCCCAATACCTATGTGGGGTTTCAAAACAACAAATACAGATTTTATTTGTGTAGTTGGGCGATGTGTAAAATTTATCGTCCCAATCAATATCAGTCAAATCAGTGTATATAAACTAATCTCCGATTTGTTTATAAATATTTATTTTATATACACGTTAAAAATAATATTTTTAACTTGGAAAATATTTTATTTCATTCCACATCACACATTCAAATTTCACAACACAGCAATCTAATAAACAAGTCATCCATGGTCTGTGGATGACTGGTGTCGGGTGCTTCTAAGCGTCGTCTACATCCTAGTATATATTTCAACTAGAAATTAAAATAAAAGTGAGGAGTTCTCACCTTTGGTTTCCACTCCGCCATTTTATTTCTGAAATTCAGAACAATCTGGATTCGCCCGTACTTCCAGCGCAGTCTTCCCCACGCTGTTCATATCAAAATCACATTTTTAATATGATGTTCTATGTATATATAAAAATCATATTTTTATTCTTTCTATAATATAAAAATCATATTTTAATTTTTTCTATAATATAAAAATCATATTTTTATTCTTTCTATAATATAAAAATCATATTTTAATTCTTCCTATAATATAAAAATCATATTTTAATTCATTCTATAATATAAAAAATCATATTTTAATCCTTTACATTATATAAAAATTTTATTTTTATTATCTACATTATATAAAAATCGAATCTTTATCCTCACTACTTCATGATAAAAATAAAGTTCATATTTTTATTTCACTTCATATATTGTAAAGATTATATTTTTGCATGCTAAAAATCATATTTTTATATTCTCTATTATATAAAAAATCCTATTTTCAATTCGCTTCTTATATAAAAATGATATTTTTTTATCGCTAGTTCTTTATAAAAATCAAATCTTTCTATACTTAAAAATCCTCTCTTTCTCTATTTAAAAATCATGTCTTTTCGTTGATGTTTATACTATGAAAATTATACTTTTATATAAACGATATTCACTATTAAAAAAATCTAACCTTTTCTCTTATAGAAAATCAAATCTTTTCTCCGCTACTTCATATATAAAAACTGAATCTTTATTTCACTCTTCATGTAATAAAAATCATAGCTTTGTATACAATAAAAAATATATTTTTGTTTCATATTATATCATAGAAAAATCATATTTTTAAATAACAAAAATTATATTTTTACATTCATAAAGATCATATCTTTATATAAATAAAAAAAATCAAATCTTTTTAGTGTTATTCATATATATTTAGAACTAAATTTAAACACTTTATTTATAAATTAAAACTAATTAAAATAAAAAAGAGAAACTCATTGTTTCCTTTAGAACTGCTCGCGCAAAAAGCTCAGCCCTTAGGGATCCGATTTGCACGAGCATCGAGAAGCCAGAGGGGGATCGGAGAACGTCGCGTGAAGGGGGGATGCGCCGCCTTCCTACTTCCTTGACCCCATCGAACTCACCCACCCCAGGCGGTGGGAAATCAGCCACGAACGGCTCGAGATGGAGCTCTAAATCCTCCCATTATGCACCACGAAATCGAATGAGTTGGGTATGGATTGAAAGCTCATGAATTCTACTTTAAAATTGCTTTGGAGTTGGAGTGAGAAACGATTTGGATTGGGGAATTTTCATGGAGAAACGGGGGAGGAAGTCTGTCGTCGCTTTCATGAAAAGGGCGCAGGCAGTTTTATGAACGGGGTTGACCCGTTTGACTTAGGGCTTAAGAAGATAGAAATTTATATATATATAATATAATTTAATTCAAATTTATCTCCATATAATTCCGAACTCCAAATCAATCCTAACGACTATCGCCCCTAGCCAATTACCCCTATTCCGAACACAATGGGACATGTTGCGTAACCCAATTCGGCTGTGATGATCAGTTTCTGTTTAAATTAAAATATAAATATGTGTATATTCATTTTGAATGCACATTTTAATTTACAGGGGCCACATATTGACTCTAAAAATTCCAGAAAAATTATTTCAAGCTTCGTATTAACGATACGGTCTTAACAAAACAAATTTCGTCAAATTCTGAGACCGTTTGAAAAATGGTCATTTTCTGGTCGATCGAAATTGATTGAAACTGTTAAAACACGTTTTCCTTTGCGATGCTCACATATTGATTCAGAAAATTACGAATTTCGAAACCTAGCAATAACTTGACATCGAGGATCCGACAAAAGTGGTTTCGTCGAAAACCGAGGTCATTTGCAAAATTTCCATTTTTAAAGGCCATAATTCCACAGCAACTATTCTGAATTTTCAACTGTGCGTAACTTTTGATTCCCGCTATGAAATTTTAATTTTTCGGATTCGTTGGGAAGATATTCTCAAATAGATTCTAATATTTTTGGTTTCGCTAAAATCTGGTTTATTTTGAATCCTGTACATCCATTTGAACTTTGAAATCGAATTTTCAAACTATCGCGCCATTTTTAATTCCTTTTATAATTAATGTAAAATATTTATATTCTAACGACGATCTATATAAATATATACGTTCTAATTCTATTCAAAATAAATTTCGTCGTTATTATTTAAAATAATTCATTTTAAATATTCAAAATTCAATAAAATTGCCAAAATAAAAATTTTAAGCTGGCACGGATTTCTGGGTTATTACAATCTCCCCCCCTTAAAACTTTTCGTACCCGAAAAGGAATGAAGTCGAAAGTTGTTTTACAAATCAACTCACCTTCCATTATTTTAATTATGGCTTAAGTTCTTCACCTTTTCAGTTTCTAAGAACTTTTCAAATTCTTCAAAAACTTGGCTAACACCCTAAATTTTCGAAAAATTTGGCCAATACCTCCCCTGCACCGGGGACTTCGGGATATTTCATATAGCCTCCCATGGCCTTCTTCAATCCAAAAGAAAAAGAAAAAGCCAAGCGGCTCACAAAATCATCCAAAACCCAATAAATTAGTAAACATGTACCTATTTGTCGGGCAAACAATTTTATTCCTCTTCTTTAGCCTTCTTGCTATGACCTGTTCAGTGTAAGCACATGTACATATATGCAAATGCAACCAATTTTCAATACAACTCACTATTTGGTTCAAATGGACATAATAGTTCAACATTTAATTATTCAACCAATAATCAAACAACACAATCAGCAATTAATTAGTTGATTAGCTTTTCAAATTCATAGCTTTGATATATAGTCAAAAATCACATTTTGGTTGCCAAATCAC
This sequence comes from Allium sativum, assembly GCA_030737875.1. Classification (NCBI taxonomy): domain Eukaryota; kingdom Viridiplantae; phylum Streptophyta; class Magnoliopsida; order Asparagales; family Amaryllidaceae; genus Allium; species Allium sativum. Next base: position 873,456,559 of record CM060912.1, on the reverse strand, counting down.
AACAATATATTCTAACTATATTTTGGTTCTCACACCAATCTAATGGAAATATATAGAAATCTCACTTTCGAAACTCGAAAATAAATACTGACGATGTGGCTACATCATCAGAATCATCCCCGTGTGTCTAGAGTGTGATTCTATATCTATCCAGTATATTGAAACTTCAAATACACGTGGATCAGACGTATATCAAAATCTCTATATACTTGACCGTCAAAGTCAATATAAATAAATATTCAAATACGAATAATTGAATTAAATTTTCAAATCAAAACTTGTTTTTATTTTAAGAATATACTCTTCACACTCATTCTAGGGTACTACTGATCCCATCTCTAACGAGTCATTCTCATTGGATATTACTAGTCCAATCTCTGATGAGTTCTTTCGTATGGTTCTAATGTGTCTTGTTCTCGAGCTTTGTATACCAAAGCTCTAATACCACTGTAAGAACCCGTAACTTCCCTGGTAAGGAAAGGGCGGATACTTTGAGAACAACACACAAAAGAACGCAGATAGAAGAACATTTCATTGTATATTACAACAATTCCATCAGAATACAAGAATATACAAAGTATGAATAAATATTACACAGAAAATATCAGAGATTTAAATTACATTTAAATACATCGCAGCGGAAAATAATACAAAACACAATACATAGATACAGAGCTTTCCGAGTATCGTTCCAGGTGTAAATCAGGATACTGTGAATATAAATCTGCAAAACCAAAACTACTAGCTGCCCGTGTCAAAGTAAGGGCACCCAGAGTTTAGGTTAAAACAATAAACTCCAGGTCAGTCATGTGACTGGTGTGAGAACTAAAACATTTATTAATCTTTATTTTAAAGTTAGGTAAATCAAGGGACCATACCGTATAATACGGAACGAGTTTCCTCCCAAGAATACCAATGCATAAAACAAACAGCGCAATGCTAAATAAAGAAATATGAAGGTACTACAAGACCTAGGTCCCATCACACAATGCAACGCAAGCTGAAGGATAGGGTTTTTACCTTATAATAGACAAAGAATGCTTGATACGCTAAAAACAAATCATTTGATACTATAATAATTGCATAGTGTATAAAACAACTTCAAATCATAAGTATCAACCATAGACGGCATAAGCGCCCCATACCACTATGTCGCCATATATAGGTTATACAATCAAAACCGCAAAGTCACGTATTGGAAGTTGGATTTCCATCTGTGAACTGAGGCAAAAGATAGTTCTCACCAATTCGAGACGCTCTAGCCCGTGTCTCAAGACCCAGACTCAGGTGGGTCCTTGGATCGTCAAGGCCGGTCCACCGATGTGGATTAAAACGCCTGAACACTGCTTTTCCCCACCCTTTGGGGTGTCAATGAGCCAATAAATGACTCCATCGGCTCCACATAGTCACTGATATATCTGAGGCGCCTCGCAATAATAGCAACCATATAAGTCAAACTCGTCAGGGCGTGTCAAACCACTGACGCCACATCTAACTAGAAGGAAACGCATGCCCTCCATGATGTCCTCTCCCCTTTCTGGTTCACAACCGGGGTGTGAGGCTCGTGAATCAACGTTACGCAAAGCTATGCCACACAGGTCTTGCTTTGATCATCAACCCCAAGACTCTGCTTTTCAACAGAAGCCTTGATCATTTGCATCTTAGTATGCCACACAGGCAAACTACTCCGTGTAACCGATATCCATCAATCACACAGAATGATATCCAATGTCAGACCCACAGTCCATTTACAAGTCCGTTCTGGGTCTCAACGAAACCGGAGGCACCTTGTACCTCGCATATCCATCGATCTCCAAGTACGTCTGGACGACCACTAATTGATTCCCTCCTCTTGGGTGTACGGCCCAATCAAGATCATTAGTAATCACCCAAACGACGTGAAGACCTCCGGTCTTCAACTACCGTCTTCCTCTTCGACACCACGTCGAATTAGTTATTCATAATGGGATAAACCCGGTCTTTTTGAATAACTCACATATATAATAAACAAGTGTTACACAAACACAACATACGCCTCATTCCAATTCATCAGCCACTTACCGTAAATTACTAAGGGAACAATTCCCCAAATATTAACCCCGAAGGACGAAATCAACATTAGATCAATACCCAGGAAACCATTCATCTTAACTAATCTTCAGCTAGTTGCTAAATTTCACATTCTAAGGGATAGGTTCCCATAAATTTTATCAAAGATAAATTCCTTAAATTTATTCTTTAATCTTCTTTTGAATGTCAATTAAACTAGTCGGGATTAGCGAACCGCACGTAAGTAATCATTTATTTTATTTACCGATCCCAACCTATTCATCTCATGAAGTAAAACGGTCATACTTCATATCTAACACCACGATGTTATCGGTAAATTCGATTACCATTTCACGTTCAAGTCTAATTAAAGATTTAACTGTCGCTTGGAGCAAAACTAGCGATACTCCATTCTCGATCTTTTCAATCTAATTAAAGATTCATTAAAACTCCACTTAGTTTTAATCTTCAACTGGGTTAAAGAATCAACGTCACTTAAAACACGGTACACGATAAACCCAAAATCACATTCAAATTCAATTCCAATTAAATACCATTTCACTTCATTAAGTCTAAAATAAAAAGATTTAATCTTTTTCTCAACTGGGTTTAAGAACAGTGTTAACGAAGACACCATTCATGATAAACCCAAATCACATTTGATATTAAATACAAGGCTCAGAATATAAAATATATCGGCTTATATTCAATATCAAATTCTACGACCAACAAATATCGTATTGGAAATAACGATATAAATATATCTTTCAAATTCCCCTAAAAATATCTATGTCATCGCGAAATCCAACATCGAAATATTCCAAAGACAATTTCGATTCAAATCCATTCCAATTCAATTATTGGAAATTCTGGTTACTTTTAAAACCATTTCAAATCCACTTTATTTATTTTAAAAATAAATAGAATTATAATTCTAGTTCAAAACTAGTTCATTTCGGTAAAAAACTATTTTTATCTTTTCAAATATGGAGTTTTTCATCATAATTCTTCCCAAATCATTTCTTATGATTTACACAAATTATTACTATTTTCAATAATTTTATCAAGGCCCGTACAGTCGATTTCCATCAACGGCCATCAAACTGCACTTACAACGACCTTTTCCAAATTTGATTTGAACACAATTCCAAATCCAACCATTAGATTTCAAATCTCTAATATTTATTAGAAAGCGCTTTTCGATACAACACAACGGTTCCGGTTTTAGGAGAATCTGACGGTCGGATCTCCCGCAATGTCCATTCGAAGTCAATGGTCGAAATTCGCGAACTGCCGCAGCGCCGCGCGTTCTATTTAGGCCATTATATATATATATATATATATATATATATATATATTGTCAATTTCCTTTTAAAACGTATTTTCGTTTTCAAAACGATTTCAACTTCATATTCAATTTCTAATCAAAATTGAATATTCCACATCATCGATATACAAATGATAATATTTTCAAAATGTGATATTCTGAACTCACTTTCTTTTCTATATTCATTATAAAAATGAACAAAATCGATATAAATATCATTCACGTCAAAATGGCATCAATCTAATCAACACGGCTTTTATTCAATACATGAATGTTTTCAATTCAACGCATTAATTCATTTTCTATTCGACACATGAATTTATTTTAAATTCAACACATGAATCTATTTTTCTATTCAACATATGAATTTATTTTCAATTCAACACATGAATTTATTTTTCTATTTTCCAAATTGGAATAAGGCCCAATCAATTACCATTTAACGTTAATTATATGGATTCCCTACAACACATGTATATAACAGCAACGATAAATCATCAACCATCATCCAGAGTGCACCACACAACTGCATAAGCATTAAATATAAATAATTAACGCTTACACAGTCTGTCAACACATCGATTGACATACCACTAAACAATCGGGATTAGTGTACATCAAATCTTAACCCAATACCCGTGTTGGGTTTCAAAACAACAAACACAGATTTTATTTGTGTAGTTGGGTGATGTGTAAAATTTATCGTCCCAATCAATATCAGTCAAATCAATGTATATAAACAAATCCCCAATTTGTTTATAAATATTTATTTTATATACACATTAAAAATCATATTTTTGACTATAAAATATTTTCCACTATAAAATATTTTATTTCATTCCACGTCAAACAATCAAATTTCACAACACAACAATCAAACAAACAAGCCATCCATGGTCTGTGGACGACGGGTGTCGGGTGCTACTAAGCACCGTCTACATCCTAGTATATATTTCAACTAGAAATTAAAATAAAAGTGAGGAGTTCTCACCTTTGGTTTCCACTCCGCCATTTTATTTCTGAAATTCAGAACAATCTGGATCCGCCCGTACTTCCAATGCAGTCTTCCTGTAACACCCCACCTCCCCTAGGGTCACTCACAAAGGGAATGCACTAGGTTTGGTGAAGCACTATCGAGGTACACATGCACAGAAATATTACAAGACAGAACATATATAAAACAGCGGAATTAAAACAAATTTCATTACCTTATAGAATAAGGTCTAAAGCCTTTTACATTAGAATACATCGAAACTGGTCTTGCAATAGTAAAGAAGCATAAAACCTGTTCATAAATTATTCCCCAAAATAAAGCGGTGAAGCAGCCATAGCCAAGAGAAGAACGAGCTATACATGATCACCTTCAAGCATAAGAGGTCCGAACTAAACAACATCATTCCCTCCCTGGAAACCTGGGGAGGGGGGGGGGGGAACGGAAGGCAAAGAGGCGAAACAAAACGGGGTCAGTCATAAAGACTGGTAAGTCCTATCTACTTCCAGTATAAAAACAGGTAAAGGTAACATGACATGCATAAACTGAAAGTAAACATAAGGATGACGACAAGATAGATAAGCTAAACCAAGATAACTGGATGAACTACTGTAGCAAGATAAACTAAGGTATCATGATAAACTACGGTGTCAAGATAAATCAAGGCATCACATTGTCAGGTTTCTATCAAGTATACAATCCCAAGGTATCTATCATGTATAACATCCCAAGGTATTTATCATGTATATTTGCTCTGCACCTCTCGTACTAGTATCCCAACTCGCGTCATGTGTTAACTATGCATGTCCCTTGCCCAATGTCATGTAATGGTCCATGTCAACCTAATATATAACATATGCAGGTTTTTCCCAACTTGTATGTTTCTTCCCATGTATAAGTTCAGTCCCTTGCCGTAGGCCGTACGGACTTTCCCATGTAAATCTATACCACCTCAACGTAGTACCATTTTATCCTTGAAGTTGTTTTGGAATACTACCCTTGATCTGGTTATGTTTTCTTACCATGAACTATCGCGTGTTCACTTAGGATTTACGCCACCTGGGACCACTAGGGATTACGCTACCTAATGAATGTTTATGTGTCTCGGTTTGGGTTCAAGCCACCTAGGACCACTAGGGATTAAGCCACCCGTCAACCACGCCCTTTATCCCACGTATGTATCGTGAATCGTTTTCCATGTCTAGACGCACATGTATCTCAATGTGTTATCCGAGTTCCGTGCCAGGGCAAACCAAGAAATACGGAACTCGGTCGGGAGCTTTAAGTCATCTGCCGATGCAGATGTCAAGGTCCGTTTTTGTATCCATGGCTATGGTCCCACATGACCCCTCCCTCAACTACTGAAAGGCAATCCAAGAAAAATCATGTATGAGAACTACATCCCGGCCCCACTATAGCCCCACTTTCCTATGGGCCAACCTCACCCATGACTCGATAGCAAGAACACGGTCTGTTGGGAGTTCCCTGCCTTTTCGTTCGTACACGATTGACTAAAGATGTTAGGTAGTCGACGACGCGCTATCCAGGGCAAAAACAAGAATCGACGACTCCACGCTAATCCATCCCAGTCTTTAGGTCGCTCGCATAGCAACCAAGGCATACCCTTGGCTCTTCTACCGCATACCTTAACCTCTGTGAGGCCGGGTTTCATGGACCATCTGCCACCTCACAGAGGGATACCAAGAGTACCCTCACGTGCCCCGAAGCTACCGCTTCGTCACCCAGTTCGCTGGAGCTTTTAATCCAAGTCAGATAAGTTGCTCCACCTCGTATACTAACCGATGGCCTACCGTATCAGATTACTCATCTATTTATGAACTAGTCCCATGTCCTTGGCTAAGAATTACTACTTAGTTATTCTTAACTAAGGTTTACCACTTAGCTTCTTTTCCCGTTATCCTTGATTAACTACGATTTTCTACCTAGTTCCTCTAACTAGGGTTTGGTCTATTGGGTTAAGTGTTGTTATTCAAGCCCATGACTTAACCGCATACCAACCATGTCATAATCGACTAAGTGTTCAAGTTCATGGCTTAGCCCTACAACCCGTATGTCAAATTGGCTAAGTATATCAAACGGTTTACGACTTAACCTTATCCACTTGTTATTTTAGACCGGTTAAGTGTAGGTCACTTAACCTCACCTAAGTATTGTGTTTAGATTAGTTAAATGTGAATTACTTAACCCCATCTCCTAATCGTCTTATATGGTTAAGTGTCATTAGGAAACCCAGTCCGGTTCCACTTAACCTACCCATTCGTGTCATATCGGTAAAGTGTCATTAGTCAAATTTACTTAACCTTTTCATGTGGCATTAATTAGATTAATGCACCCCAACCTCTCACATTAGACTTTGGCGTGGTTACTAGTTAAGCCGGGCGGGTCCGGGTAGCTTTACACCACAACCTAGTCTAACCTCGGGTTTTGAGTGCTGTATGACCAACTACTCACATTGGGTCCTATTGTTTGAAGCCACTAGTTAAGCCGGGCGTGTCCGGGTAGATTTATGCTACAAACTCAACTCAACCTCGAGTTGGCCACTTTCATGTTTTCTACGTATCATGTTCATGTCAAATTTAGACCCCTTTCTAAGTCCATGTTTCCATGTAGCCCCATGTCATGTTTTCGTGTCATATTCACGTTATTTATCATTTCATGTTACATGTAATTCCACGTCAAGATCATAGCCGATTTTCAAGTTTGCCAAAGCTACCCAAAGCGTGTCCCCAACGCACATGAAAGCGAAACATATTTGGGATAATATGACAAAGATGGGTACAAGATGGCAAAAATGAATCACAAGTTAAACATGGTGAAAATTGAGGCAAAGGTGTTCATATAACTAGCATATTGCATATTGGCCACTAAGCATGTACGATGTCATAAAGGGATTGGCCACAAACGTGAATAATATCATAAAGGATTTGGCCTCAAGCATGCGAAGTATCATAAGGGGGTTTTGGTCCCAAACATGCATATTATCATGAGGGGTTTGGGTTCATTTATATGCATAAGCCCCAAGTCATGTTCATGCACATATTTCACAAGTCTAAGTGGTTCCAAGTGTTCATCCTAACTTTCCACAAGTAAAGGGTCAATCTTGCATGGAAAACTAAGTCCAATGCAACATGAGTAACTTGATTTAGTCACTAAACATAGCCTAAAGTCATAGGTTCAAGCTAAAGAGACATGACAAGGTTCATGTAGGCTAGCATACTTAGTTTAATCTCGTTTTATTCCATGCCATCATTAAGACTACCGTTTAGATCTAGAAGTAGCTAGAACTTACATAACAAGGCTAAGGGAAGGATCATGCATCGTCTTGACGAAGAAAGGTGGCTCCTTTGTTGAAGAATCGTCATGAAACTTGCATAGCAACGTTGATCCACTCCCTTGATTTATTGTAGCAGGCTAGCACCTTTGATTCGGATCCAATTTGAATGCATAGTCTCTAGGAATTGGAGATGGAGGCCATGATCACTTGGTATTTGGGCAGCACTTGGTGGCATGAGTGATTTGTGAGGGTTTAGGGTAGGCTTAGGGGTCTTTTTATAGGGATTAGGAGTAGTTTAGGCCCTTAGATTAACCCTAGGATAGATCAGAACCGTCAGAATTCGTCACAAGCCCCCAAAATCAGTTCAAACAGCAAGCAGGTGCACCCAGGTTGCCTGGGCTCGACCAGCCAGGTCGACACCGTGTCGACTGGGCAGTCGACACGGGGGTGGCTGTGTCGACTGCACAGTCGACACGCCTGTCGACTCGACCTGGGCGGGAATTCTCCCGCCCTTCCCCCTGTGTGTTTGAATTTTGAGTTCTGCCCTAGTTTTAAACTGTTTTGGACTTGAAATTTTCTGAAAACTTCGACGGACCATAACTTGGTCATACGGACTCCGATTTTCGAAAACTCGGACTCTATTTCGCGTATTTTTCCGAGACAAACGGAATGGTGAAATCCGTTTAACTTAATTCTTAGAATATAAAAAGAATATCTCTTATTACCTTAGTTCTTTAATTATCCCGCTCACGTATCCCTATTTATAAATATATATAAATCTCTTATTTTCAAAGCTAAAAGAATGCAGGGCGTTACATTCTCCCACCCTTAAAGAATTTCGTCCCCGAAATTCAATAAGAGTAGGATTTATGTCCCCTCATTACCACCCAACAGTGTTCAACCAATTATTGCAACCATGTGCACATGTGCAAAGTGAATTACATTGTAGTAAAATATGTATGCCTAACTTGTGGTACCACCTATATGGATGCAATTTCCTTGAAAATTTCTTTTTCAAAACATGATGCTCTCACCCTAAACATACTTGCAGTTCTAAATGAATGCAAAAATTTACGAAAACATTTTCATCCAAATTTTCCCACACCCTTATAAAATAAGAGTGAAGTTCATCCAATTGGCGCATCCAAGATCCTACCATCCATTTTTAATTTTAGAAAAATCTAATTTTCTAAATCTTAAACAACGGAAAAATTTACCCTTTTCCCGTTTATTTACTTTCCCGTTTTTCCTCGTCTATATATATTACCGTGCAATATTTTCAGGGTTATCTCAAGCACAACAGTTTTCATTAAGCAAACAACGTGCGGATTACATTAAGATAATTTCAGTACATGGTTACAACTAGATAAAAATAAAATACTACCCTACGGATACACCTATAGAGGTCAAGCCTAACGGAAGTAGCTACGAATGAGCTCCTCTATGCTATCAAGCCTCTCTCCCTCTCGTTTATTCCCCTGTCTAACTTCTAACTGTAAGTCCTGAAGTCCGGCTCCTAACTTATCGTAGGAGGTACCCATATCGTGTAGCATCTGTTGCTGAGTCTGAGCTAGGTCTACCTGTGCCTGTAGCATCTCCTGCTGTGTCCTCAGTATGTCATGGTGGCCCCTAACTATACGAGCCTGCTGCTCCGAAACATACCTCAACTCAGACCTCCAATCTGGATCCCTACAAACCCATGGGTCCCACCCGGACGTATCTGCAGCCCCCTGTGCCGGGGTCTGGGAAGTCCAAGCTCCTTCCCAAGCCTGCTCTGCATGTGCTTGCCCAAACCCCTCTGATGTCGTCTGCTGGGGTTCCTCGAAATATCCGAGCTGACTATCATGCGGCTCGTCCTCTTGTTCTTCCTCCTCGTCACCCTCATCCTCTCCATCATGTTCCATAGGCTGTGGCTCTTGCAGCTGTTGCAATTGTATACCCTTCCTTGTCAGTGCAGCCACGCTAAAAATACTGGAGGGATGAGAAGAAAGTACTACAAAATCCTCGTCGTGTAGATCAACGCCACTCCGCATAAAAACCGTAGTCCATAAATTTCCAAAGCAAATATTGGAAATCCTTACTTCCCAAGTGGTATGGTACTGCTGTAAGATAGTTCGGGCCCAGTTCATCTGTATACCCCCAAATATAGCATAGGTAGCAATCTTAATGACGTGTGGAATTCTATCGAACCTAGCATTCTGCCCCGCAAGATTATACTGCAATATCCTGATAACAAATCTAGCTAGTGGGCGTAGATGATCATAATCCCACTGCCTTTCAAGCTCATTAAAGAAAATCCTACGCCATATAGTATTATCATTCATCTCAAGATCTGCTGTATCCATTCCCGTACCGCGGATATTTAACATTCCACCAAACTGGACCTCATTAATATAAACATGAGTACCCTTAACCTCTGAACTATAGGTTACTAAACCCTCATCATCCTCACCAATTTCTAAAAATGCGTCAAAAAGCCTTACCAAACGCTTGACGCCCCTTCTCTCGGCGGTGCGTGAGTCCAAGATAGAAATCAAATCCGCTTCCTCAAACAAGCTTTCCACGGGGGTCCCCGCAAAATCAGCAAATCTCACCGGACGACCTAATAGTAACTTCATGTTTGCGCTCTTCGCGTATTGCTCAACTATCTCCTGTCGCTCATCGCACCATTCTATCTCTTGTGGTGTTAATTGAGGGTAAAGCTCAAGAAGGTTCTCCATGGCGATTTGAGCACAAATTGAGAGAGGAAAATTGTAGACTGGATAGAGGATGGCTCTAGCTTCGATTTGCGACTGGTTTTTCAGAAAATAGCGGAGAAACGAGGCAGTGGGAGGTGGAGGAAATGAAGGGGTTTTTAGGTTCCTTGGTGGCTGGAAGGGAGACGCACGAAATGTGCTTTGGAGCTGAAGGCTGTCGGCCTTCGTTCCTTTTTATTTTTTTCTACTACAGGGGGTCGTGTCGACAGGGCAGTCGACACAGGGGGGGGGGGAGGGGGGGTTGTGTCGACTGCACAGTCGACACCCCTGTCAACTTGCCCCCTTCAAATTTTTTTTTCCTCCTGCACAGAGATCCTCTTTCTTACCCTCCTTTCTTATAATACGGCCACAAGCCTCTTGGGAACTACCTCCATCTTACAGAGAACACTTTCGTAGCTAGAAAAGGCTAGTCGTACTTAAAACCACGGTGACTACAGATGGAGGAGAGGAAGGAGAAGAGATTCGACAAGGAAACAAACGATAGTGCTAATGGCTTTTGGGGAATAGCCTTTAAAAACTTTTCTTGAAAAATGCTTCTTTAAAAACGGTTTCTCAAATAGTTTTCAGAAGGTTTTTAAAAGCATTTGCCCAGTCTGGTAACCTTCTGCTCTGATACCAAATGTAACACCCCACCTCCCCTAGGGTCACTCACAAAGGGAATGCACTAGGTTTGGTGAAGCACTATCGAGGTAAACATGCACAGAAATATTACAAGACAGAAAATATATAAAACATCAGAAGTAAAACAAATTTCATTACCTTATAAAATAAGGTCTAAAGCCTTTTACATCAGAATACATCAAAACTGGTCTTGCAATAGTAAAGAAGCATAAAACCTTTTCATAAATTATTCCCCAAAATAAAGTGGTGAAGCGGCCATAGCCAAGAGAAGACCGAGCTATACATGATGACCTTCAAGCATAAGAGGTCCGAACTAAACAACATCATTCCCTCCCTGGAAACCTTGGGGGGGGGGGGAACGGAATGCAATGAGGCGAAACAAAACGGGGTCAGTCATAAAGACTGGTAAGTCCTATCTACTTCCAGTATAAAAACAGGTAAAGGTAACATGACATGCATAAACTGAAAGTAAACATAAGGATGACGACAAGATAGATAAGCTAAACCAAGATAACTGGATGAACTACTGTAGCAAGATAAACTAAGGTATCATGATAAACTACGGTGTCAAGATAAATCAAGGCATCACATTGTCAGGTTTCTATCAAGTATACAATCCCAAGGTATCTATCATGTATAACATCCCAAGGTATTTATCATTTATATTTGCTCTGCACCTCTCGTACTAGTATCCCAACCCGCGTCATGTGTTAACTATGCATGTCCCTTGCCCAATGTCATGTAATGGTCCATGTCAACCTAATATATAACATATGTAGGTTCTTCCCAACTTGTATGTTTCTTCCCATGTATAAGTTCAGTCCCTTGCCGTAGGTCGTACGGGCTTTCCCATGTAAATCTATACCACCTCAACGTAGTACCATTTTATCCTTGAAGTTGTTTTGGACTGCTACCCTTGATCTGGTTATGTTTTCTTACCACGAACTATCGCGTGTTCACTTAGGATTTACGCCACCTGAGACCACTAGGGATTACGCTACCTAATGAACATTTCTGTGTCTCGGTTTGGGTTCAAGCCACCTAGGACCACTATGGATTATGCCACCCGTCAACCACACCCTTTATCCCACGTATGTATCGTGAATCGTTTTCCATGTCTAGACGCACATGTATCTCAATGTGTTATCCGAGTTCCGTGCTAGGGCAAACCAAGAAATACGGAACTCGGTCGGGAGCTTTAAGTCATCTGTCGATGCAGATGTCAAGGTCTGTTTTTGTATCCGTGGCTATGGTCCCACGTGACCCCTCCCTCAACTACTGAAAGGCAATCCAAGAAAAATCATGTATGAGAACTACATCCCGGCCCCACTATAGCCCCACTTTCCTATGGGCCAACCTCACCCATGACTCGATAGCAAGAACATGGTCTGTTTGGAGTTCTCTGCCTTTCCGTTCGTACACGATTGACTAAAGATGGTAGGTAGTCGACGACGCGCTATCCAGGGCAAAAACAAGAATCGACGACTCCACGCTAATCCATCCCAGTCTTTAGGTCGCCCGCATAGCAACCAAGGCATACCCTTGGCTCTTCTACCGCATACCTTAACCTCTGTGAGGGCAGGTTTCATGGACCATCTGCCACCTCACAGAGGGATACCAAGAGTACCCTCACATGCCCCGAAGCTACCGCTTCGTCACCCAGTTCGCTGGAGCTTTTAATCCAAGTCAGATAAGTTGCTCCACCTCGTATACTAAGCGATGACCTACCGTATCAGATTACTCATCTATTTATGAACTAGTCCCATGTCCTTGGCTAAGAATTACTACTTAGTTATTCTTAACTAAGGTTTACCACTTAGCTTCTTTTCCCGTTATCCTTGATTAACTACGATTTTCTACCTAGTTCCTCTAACTAGGGTTTGGTCTATTGGGTTAAGTGTTGTTATTCAAGCCCATGACTTAACCGCATACCAACCATGTCATAATCGACTAAGTGTTCAAGTTCAAGGCTTAGCCCTACAACCCGTATGTCAAATTGGCTAAGTATATCAAATGGTTTACGACTTAACCTTATCCACTTGTTATTTTAGACCGGTTAAGTGTAGGTCACTTAACCTCACCTAAGTACCGTGTTTAGATTAGTTAAATGTGAATTACTTAACCCCATCTCCTAATCGTCTTATATGGTTAAGTGTCATTAGGAAACTCAGTCCGGTTCCACATAACCTACCCATTCGTGTCATATCGGTCAAGTGTCATTAGTCAAATTTACTTAACCTTTTCATGTGGCGTTAATTAGATTAATGCACCCCAACCTCTCACATTAGACTTTGGTGTGGTTACTAGTTAAGCCGGGCGGGTCCGGGTAGCTTTACACCACAACCTAGTCTAACCTCGGGTTTTAAGTGTTATATGACCAACTACTCACATTGGGTCCTATTGTTTGTAGCCACTAGTTAAGCCGGGCGGGTCCAGGTAGATTTATGCTACAAACTCAACTCAACCTCGAGTTGGCCACTTTCATGTTTTCTACGTATCATGTTCATGTCAAATTTAGACCCCTTTCTAAGTCCATGTTTCCATGTAGCCCCATGTCAAGTTTTCGTGTCATATTCACGTTATTTATCATTTCATGTTACATGTAATTCCACGTCAAGATCATAGCCGATTTTCAAGTTTGCCAAAGCTACCCAAAGAGTGTCCCCAACGCACATGAAAGCGAAACATATTTGGGATAATATGACAAAGATGGGTACAAGATGGCAAAGATGAATCACAAGTTAAACATGGTGAAAATTGAGGCAAAGGAGTTCATATAACTAGCATATTACATATTGGCCACTAAGCATGTACGATGTCATAAAGGGATTGGCCACAAACGTGAATAATATCATAAAGGATTTGGCCTCAAGCATGCGAAGTATCATAAGGGGGTTTTGGTCCCAAACATGCATATTATCATAAGGGTTTTGGGTTCATTTATATGCATAAGCCCCAAGTCATGTTCATGCACATATTTCACAAGTCAAAGTGGTTCCAAGTGTTCATCCCAACTTTCCACAAGTAAAGGGTCAATCTTGCATGGCAAACTAAGTCCAATGCAACATGAGTAACTTGATTTAGTCACTAAACATAGCCTAAAGTCATAGGTTCAAGCTAAAGAGACATGACAAGGTTCATGTAGGCTAGCATACTTAGTTTAATCTCGTTTTATTCCATGCCATTATTAAGACTACCGTTTAGATCTAGAAGCAGCTAGAACTTACATAGCGAGGCTTAGGGAAGGATCATGCATCGTCTTGACGAAGATAGGTGGCTCCTTTGTTAAAGAATCGTCATGAAACTTGCATAGCAACGTTGATCCACTCCCTTGATTTGATGTAGCAAGCTAGCACCTTTGATTCAGATCCAATTTGAATGCATAGTCTCTAGGAATTGGAGATGGAGGCCATGATCACTTGGTATTTGGGCAGCACTTCGTGGCATGAGTGATTTGTGAGGGTTTAGGGTAGGCTTAGGGGTCCTTTTCTAGGGATTATGAGTAGTTTAGGCCCTTAGATTAACCCTAGGATAGATCAGAACCGTCAGAATTCGTCACAAGCCCCCAAAATCCATTCAAACAGCAAGCAGGTGCACCCAGGTTGCCTGGGCTCGACCAGGCAGGTCGACACCGTGTCGACTGGGCAGTCGACACGGGGGTGGCTGTGTCGACTGCACAGTCGACACGCCTGTCGACTCGACCTGGGCCGGAATTCTCCCGCCCTTCCCCCTGTGTGTTTGAATTTTGAATTCTGCCCTAGTTTTAAACTGTTTTGAACTTGAAATTTTCTGAAAACTTCGACGGGCCATAACTTGGTCAAACGGACTCCGATTTTCGAAAACTCGGACTCTATTTCGCGTATTTTTCCGAGACGAACGGAATGGTGAAATCCGTTTAACATAATTCTTAGAATATAAATAGAATATCTCTTATTACCATAGTTCTTTAATTATCCCGCTCACGTATCCCTATTTATAAATATATATAAATCTCTTATTTTCAAAGCTAAAAGAATGCGGGGCGTTACACTTCCCCACGCTGTTCATATTAAAATCACATTTTTAATATGATGTTCAATATATATATAAATCATATTTTTATTCTTTCTATAATATAAAAATCATATTTTAATTCTTTCTATAATATAAAAATCATATTTTTGTTCTTTCTATAATATAAAAATCATATTTTAATTCTTCCTATAATATAAAAATCATATTTTAATTCTTTCTATAATATAAAAATCATATTTTAATCCTTTACATTATATAAAAAATTTATTTTTATTTACATTATATAAAAAATTTATTTTTATTATCTACATTATATAAAAATCGAATCTTTATCCTCACTACTTCATGATAAAAATAAAGTTCATATTTTTATTTCACTTCATATATTATAAAGATTATATTTTTACATGCTAAAAATCATATTTTTATATTCTTTATTATATAAAAATCTTATTTTCAATTCGCTTCTTATATAAAAATGATATTTTTTTATCGCTAGTTCTTTATAAAAATCAAATCTTTCTATGCTTAAAAATCCTCTCTTTCTCTATTTAAAAATCATATCTTTTCATTGATGTTTATATTATGAAAATTATACTTTTATACAAACGATATTCACTACTAAATAATCTAACCTTTTCTCTTATAGAAAATCAAATATTTTCTCCGCTACTTCATATATAAAAACCGAATCTTCATTTCACTCTTCATGTAATAAAAGTCATAGCTTTGTATACAATAAAAATCATATTTTTGTTTCATATTATATCATAGAAAAAATATATTTTTAAATAACTAAAAATTATATTTTTACATTCATAAAGATCATATCTTTATATAGATTAAAAAATCAAATCTTTTTAGTGCTATTCATATATATTTAGAACTGAATTCAAAAACTGTATTTATAAATTAAAACTAATTAAAATAAAAAAGAGAAACTCATTGTTTCCTTCAGAACTGCTCACGCAAAAAGCTCTGCTCTTAGGGCTCCGATTTGCACGAGCGTCAAGAAGCCAGAGGGGGATTGGAGAACGTCGCGTGAAGGGGGGAGGCGCCACCTTCCTACTTCCTTGACCCTATCGAACTCGTCCGTCCCAGGCGGTGGGAAATCAGCCACGTACGGCTCGAGATGGAGCTCGAAATCCTCCCATTATACACCACAAAATCGAATGAGTTGGGTATGGATAGGAAGCTCATGAATTCTACTTTAAAATTGCTTTGGAATTGGAGTGAGAAACGATTTGGATTGGGGAATTTTCATGGAGAAAGGGGGAAGAAAGTCCGCCGTCGCTTTCGTGAAAAGGGCGCAGGCAGTTTTATGGATGGGGTTGACCCGTTTGACCTAGGGCTTAAGAATATAGAAATTTTTAAATATATAATAAATTTAATTCAAATTTATCTCCATATAATTCCGAACTCCAAATCAATCCCAACGACTGTCACCCCTAGCCAAATACCCCCATTCTGAAAACAATGGGACATGTTGCATAACCCAATTTGGCTGTTATGATCAGTTTCTGTTTAAATTAAAATATAAATCTGTGTATATTCATTTTGAACGCACATTTTAATTTACCGAGGCCACATACTGACTCTAAAAATTCCAGAAAATTTATTTCAAGCTTTGTATTAACGATACGGTCTTAACAAAACAAATTTCGTCAAATTCTGAGACCGTTTGAAAAATGGTCATTTTCTGGTCGATCGAAATTGACTGAAACTGTTAAAACACGTTTTCCTTTGCCACGCTCACATATTGATTCAGAAAATTACGAATTTTGAAACCTAGCAATAACTTGACATCACAGATCCAACAAAAGTGGTTTCATAAAAAACCGAGGCCATTTGCAAAATTTCCATTTTTAAGGGCTAGAATTCCACAGCGACTATTCTGAATTTTTAAGTGGGCATAACTTTTGATTCCCGCTAGGAAATTTTAATTTTTCGAACTCGTTGGGAAGATATTCTCAAATATATTCTAACATTTTTTGTTTTGCTAAAATCTGGTTTATTTTGAATCCTGTACATCCATTTGAACTTTGAAATCAAATTTTTAAACTACCGCGCCATTTTCAATTCCTTTTATAATTAAAATAAAATATTTATATTCTAATGACGATCTATATAAATATATACGTTCTAATTCTACTCAAAATAAATTTCTCGTCGTTATTATTTAAAATAATTCATTTTAAATATTCAAAATTCATTAAAATTGCCAAAATAAAAAATTTAAACTGGCTCGAATTTCCGGTTTATTACAGGATGAGGAATAAGGTGCCTCTGATTTCGTTCAGATCCAAAACGAACTGGTAAATGGATGTGTGTCTGACATCAGATTTCATTCTGTGTGATTTATAGACATCAGTTACATAGCGTGAATTTCCTGTGTGGCATGTTGAGATGCAAATGATCAAGGCTTTTGTTGAAAAGCAGAGTCTTATGGTTTATGATCAAAGCACGGCTTTAATATAGCATAGCTTTGTGTGACGTTGACTCGCGAGCCTCACACCCCGGTATGAATCAGAAACGGGAGAGGACATCAGGGAGGACATGCGTTTCCTTCTAGCTAGGAGCGGTGTCTGGGTTTTGCATTCCCAGATGTTTTACTTATGTGGATGATGGAGAGGCGCCTCGGTTATATCGGCACTACGGGGCCGATGGATGATATGGTCTTTATACAGACCAGATTTACGCCCCTTAGGCCGGGGAAACGTAGTGTTCAGGCATTTTAATCCACATCAAGTGGACCGGCCTTGACGATCTAAAGGCTTGACTGAGTACTTGCCTGAGGCTCGGGCTTAAGAGTCTCAAGCGGGAAGGACGATGCCTTGCCTTGGTTCACAGATGGAAATCCAACTTCCAATACGTGACTTTGCGCTTTTGATTGTAGAACCTAGTATTGGCGACATGATATATGGTCCCCATGCCGTCTAGGATTGATACATTTATATTTGAAGTTGTTTTATACACTTTACACTATAATAGTATCCAAATGATTTGTTTTAAATGTACCAAGCATGTTTGGCTATTATAAGGGAAAACCCTATCCTCCGGCTTGCATTGCATTATGTAATGGGACCTGGGTCTTATAATAGCTTCATTTTTCCAAAAAGCATTGCGTTGTTTTGTTATATGTACTGGTATTCTTGGAAGGAAACCCGTTCCGTGTTATACGGCGTGGTCGCTTGGTATATCTGATTTTAAAGTAAAGTTTTAAATAACTGTTTTAGTTCTCACACCAGTCACATGACTGACCTGGAGTTTATTGTTTTAACCTAAACTTTGGGTGCCCCTATTTTCCACACGGGAAGTTGGTAGTTTTAGTTTTGCAGATCTATATTCACAGGAGCTTGGATTACAGCTGGAACGATATTTGGAAAGCTATATATCCGTTTGTCTCTTTTAGTTGTGTTTTTGTATTATTTTCCGCTGCATTGTAATTAGTAAATCTATGTTATTTATCAAATGTATATTTTTGTTCATACTCTGTATATTCTTGCACTCTGATGTGAGTTGTTGTAATAAGCAATGAAATGTTCTTCTATTTGCATTATGATTTGTCGTGTTCTCAGCTCAATCCGGGCTTTCTCTTCTCTTTGGAGATCGGGGAAGTTCGGGTCGTCTCATTTTGGCATCAGAGCTTTGGTTTACAGAGCTCAGAGAACAAGACACATTAGAACCGAACAAAAGAATTCATCATGGATAGGATTAGTAATATCCAATAAGAATGACTCGTTAGAGATAGGATCAGTAGTATCCTAGAATGAGTCTGAAGAGTGTTATTTTTAAAATAAAAATGAAAATCAAATTTTGTTTTGAAAATTTAATCTAATTATATGTATTTGAGTATATTATTTGATTTTATTTTATTTTGGACAATCGAGTATGTGAAGACCCGTAACTTCCCCGGTAAGGAAAGCCCGGATACTTTGAGGACAAGACGAATCAGAACGCAAACAGAAGAACATTTCATTGTTAATTACAACAATTTCATCAGATTACAAGAATATACAGAGTATGAATAAATATTACACAGAAAATATTAGAGATTTAAATTACATAGCAGCGGAAAATAATATAAAACACAACTGAAAGTAATACACGGATACAGAGCTTTCCGAGTATCGATCCAGCAATAAACCAGGATCTTGTGAATATAAATCTACAAAACCAAAACTACTCGCTGCCCATGTCAAAATAAGGGCTCCCAGAGTTTAGGTTAAAACAATAAACTCCAGGTCAGTCATGTGACTGGTTTAAGAACTAAAACAATTATTTAAAACTTTACTTTAAATCAGATATATCAAGGGACCACGCCATATAACACGGAACGGGTTTCCTCCTAAGAATACTAGTGCATATAATAAAACAGGTCAATGCTTTTTGGAAAAATAAAGCTATTATAAGACCCAGTCCCATCACACAATGCAACACAAGCTGGAGGATAGGGTTTTCCCTTATAATATCCAAACATGCTTGGTACGTTTAAAACAAATCATTTGATACTATATTAGTGCATAGTGTATAAAACAACTTCAAATATAAATGTATCAATCCTAGACGGCATGGTTACCATATATCATGTCGCCATACTAGGCTCCACAATCAAAACTGCAAAGTCACGTATTTGGAAATTGGATTTCCAACTGTGAACCGAGGCAAAAGATAGTCCTCACTGATTCGAGACTCTTTAGCCCGAGCCTTAGGATCAGAGCTCGAGTGACCCTTGGAACGTCAGGGTCGGTCCACCGATGCGTATTAAAATGCCTGAACACTGCGTTTCCCCACACTTTGGGGCGTAAATGAGCCAAATGACTCCATCGGCTCCACACAGTCATCGATATATCCGAGGCGCCTCGCAACAGCAACAACCACACAGGTGAAAATAATATAAATTTCAGGGTTGGTAGGTCATTAACACCACCCTAGCTAGAACGAAACGCATGCCCTCCCTGAGGTCCTCTCCCATTTCTAGTTCACAATCTGGGTGTGAGGCTCGTGAATCAACGTTACGCAAAGCTATGCTACACAGGCCGTGCTTTGATCATCAACCACAAGACTCTGCTTTTCAACAAAAGCCTTTATCATTTGCCACTTAGGCATGCCACACAGGCAATTCACTCCATGCGATTGATATCCATAAATATATAACCCCTGAGCTCGTACGTCTCAGAGAATGGCGTTAAGCAAGAGAATAAGTTCTCCGCCGCTAAACAGATATATATTTAATAGAAATCAGTCACACAGAATAAAATCCAATGTTAGACACACAGTCCATTTACAAGTCCGTTCTGGGTCAGAACGAAACCGGAGGCACCTTATAACTCTCATATCCATCGATCTCCAAGTACGTCTGGACGATCACCAACTGATTCCCTCCTCTTGGGTGTATAACCCAATCAAGATCATCAGTAATCACCCAAACGATGTGAAGACCTCCGGTCTTCAACCACCGTCTTCATACTCGACACTACGTCGAATCAGTTATTCAGAATGGGTTAAACCCGGTCTTTCTAAATAACTCGCGTATATAACAAACAAGTGTTACACAAACACAACATATGCCTCATTCCAATTTAGAATATTCTTTTATTCAAATATTCTTATACTTTGGGAAGGGTTCCCATTAATTTTATCAAAGATAAATTCTTTAAATTTATTCTTTAATCTTCCTTTGAATATCAATTCAAATTAGTCGGGATTAGCGAACAACACCGCAGTAATCATTTATTTTATTTCCGAATCCCAACCTATTCATCCCATGAAGTAAACTGGTCATACTTCATATCTAACACCACGGTGCTATCGATAAATTCAATTACCATTTCACGTTCAAATCTAATTAAAGATTTAACTATCACCTCGAGCAAAACTGGTGATACTCCATTCTCGATCATTTCAATCTAATTAAAGATTTATTAAAACATAACTTGGTCTTAATCTTCCCAAAAATCAATATCAATGATTGTTTAACTTGGGAAATCATGTCCTGTCTTTAACTGGGTTAAAGAACCAATGTCCTTTAAAACACGGTTCACTATAAACCAAAAATCACATTCCATTCTAATTCAATTATTTAAACTTCTGGTTACTTTTAAAACCCTTTCAAATCCAATTTATTTATTTAAAAATAAATAAATTATTATTCTAGTTCAAAACTAGTTAATTTCTATAAAAATCTATTTTTATCTTTTCAAATATGGAGTTTTTCATCCCAATTCTTTCAAAATCATTTCTTATGATTTTACACAAATTATTACTATTTTTAGTAATTTTATCAAGGCCCGTACAGTCCATTTCCATCAACGGCCATCGAACTGCACTTACAGCGACCTTTTCCAAATTTGATTTGGACATAATTCCAAATTCAACCATTAGATTTCAAAACTCTAACATTCGTTAGAAAGCTCTTTTCGATACGAACCCAACGGTTCTGGGTTTAGGAGAATCCGACGGTTGGATCTCCCGTAATATCCATTGGAAGTCAATGGTCGAAATTCCCGAACTGCCGTGGCGCGGCGCGTTCTATTCAGGCCATTTAATATATATAATATACATATTATATATATTTTGACGATTCCCTTTTAAAACGTATTTTATAAATCGTTATAATTCGTTTTCGAAACGATTTCAACTTCATATTCAATTTCAAATCAAAATTGAATATTCCACATCATCGATATACAAATGATAATATTTTCAAAACGTTATATTTTGAAATCACTTTCTTTTCTATATTCATTAAAAAGTGAATAAAATCGATATAAATATTGTTCATGTCAAAATGGTGTCAATCTAATCGACACGGCTTTTATTCAACACATGAATGTTTATTCTATTCAACACATGAATATTTATTCTATTCTACACATGAATTTTTATTTTGTTCAACACATGAATTTATATTTCTATTCAACACATGAATTTTTATTTCTATTCAACACATGAATTTATATTTCTATTCAACACATGAATTTATATTTCTATTCAATACATGAATTTATATTTCTATTTTCCAAATTGGAAAGAGGCCCAATCAATTAACATATAATGTTAATTATATGGATTCCCTACAACACATGTATATAATAGCAATGACAAAACATCAACCATCATTCAGAGTGCATCACACAACTGCATAAGCATTATATATCAATAATTAACGCTTACACAGTCTGTCAACCCATCGATTGACATACCACTAAACAATCATGATTAGTGTACGTCAAATACCATCCCAATACCCGTCGGGGGTTTCAAATCAAGAAACACAGATTTTTTTTATTTGTGCAGTTGGGCGATGTGTTAAATTTATCGTCCCAATCAATATCAGTATAATCGGTGTACATAAACAAATCGTTCGATTTGTAAATGAGTATTTATTTTACTTCAACACATGAATATATATTTTATTTCAACACATGAAAATATATTTTATTTCAACACATGAATATATATTTTATTTCAACACATTAATATATATTTTATTTCAACTCATGAATATATATTTTATTTCAACACACGAATATATTTTTTTTTTCAACACATGACACTATCAAATTTCACTACATAGAAATCAAACAAACAAGTCATCCATGGTCTGTGGACGACGGGTGTCGGGTGCTACTAAGCACCGTCTACATCCTAGTATATATTTCAACTAGAAATCAAAATAAAAGTGAGGAGTTCTCACCAAGGGTTCCACTCCTCCAGTTTATTTTTGAAATTTAGAACATCTGGATCTGGCCGTACTTTCAACGTAGTCTTCTCCATGCTGTTCATATTAAAATCAAATTTTTAATATGATGTTCTATACATTAAAAATCATATTTTTATTCTTCCTATAATATGAAAATCATATTTTTATTCTTTCTATAATATAAAAATCATATTTTTATTCTTTCTATAATATAAAAATCATATTTCTGTTCTTTCTATAATATAAAAATCATATTTCTGTTCTTTCTATAATAAAAAATTCATATTTCTGTTCTTTCTATAATATAAAAATCAAATTTTTATTCTTTCTATAATATAAAAATCATATTTTTATTCTTTCTATAGTATAAAAATCAAATCATTATTCAAATAAAAATCTATGCTTTCATACGCATTTCAAATAAATAAAAATCGTTCCTTTATCTTGTTAAAAATCTTATCTTTTCTTGTGTAAAATCCTAACCTACTCTCCTTTCTTCTAATGTAATTCATAGAAAAAAATCACCTCTTTATGCTATTTAATATGATAAAATCAGATCTATATAGTAGTAACTTTATATAAATTAATTATAATGAAAATGAAAACAACAATAAAAACTCACCAAAATCATCTCTGGTCGGTGGAATTGGAAGTGGGGGCTGCAGTGGCGAATGGCCGGCGGCGTAGGCGGTGAGGAGTTGGCAGCTAGGCGGAGGGTTACTGGGCGAGTGCCGCGGATCTGCGGTGGAGTGGAGGGCTGCGCGATGGGTTTCAGGGGGTTGGGTCTTCGTGTTCGCGGGGGCCAAGGCGAGGCGGAGGGCTGAGCATCGATGGGCGGACGGAGAGGCCGTGGCGGCATCGTCATGGGGGAGGGGGCGATGGGTTTTGTTTCTTTTTTTTTCCTTTTTTTTTCTGATCAAAATGAAGAGAGAGAGGAGGGAGGAGAATAGAAAGGGAAGGGGTATTATATAACTATTTTATTATTTTTATATTCTAAAAAGCAACTTTTTATTTCGACCTCTAAACGAGAACCACCGCCTGTCGTCCATAGCCAATTACCCCCATTCCGAACATAATGGGATATGTATCGTAAGCTGATTTGGCGGTTACGGTCAGTTTCCGTCAAAATCAAAATATAATTCTATATATTGATTTTTAACGCACATTTCAATTTACTGGGGTCACATACGGACTCTAAAAATCCCAGAAAAATTATTTCTAGCTTCGTATTGACAATACGGTCCTCACAAAACTATTTTCATCGAATTCTAAGACCGTTTGAAAAATGGCCAATTTCCAGTCGATTAAAATCAACTAAAACTGGTAGAACGCATTTTCCTTTGCCATGCTCAAATATTGATTCAGAAAATTACAAATTTTGAAACCTACCAATAATTCGACTTCATAGATCCAACAAAAGTGGTTTCGTCAAAAACCGAGGTCATTTGAAAAATTTACATTTTTAAGGGCCAGAATTCCATAGCGACTATTTTGAATTTTCAACTGGGCATAACTTTTGATTTCCGCTATGAAATTTTGATTTGTTGGATTCGTTGGAAAGATACTTTTAAATAGATTCTAATATTTTTGGTTTCGCTAAAATCTGGTTCGTTTTGAATCCTACACATTCATTTGAACTTTGAAATCAAATTTTCGAACTACTGCGCCATTTTCAATTCCTTTTATAACTTAAAGTAAATATTTATATTCTAACATCGATCTATATAAATATATATGTTCTAATTCTATTCAAAATAAATTTCTCGTCGGTATTATTTAAAATAATTCATTTTAAATATTCAAAATTCATCAAAATTGCCAAAATAAAAAATTTAAATTAGCTTGGATTTTCGGTTTATTACAATCTCCCTCACTTAAAACTTTTCGTCCCCGAAAAGGAATGAAGCCGAAAGTTGTTTCACAAATCAACTCAACTTCCATTATTTTCATCACGGCTTAAGTTCTTCAACTTTTCAGTTTCTAAGAACTTTTCAAATTTTTCAAAAATTTGGCTAACACCCTAATTTTTCGAAAAATTTCTCCATTACCTCCCTTGCACCGGGAGCTTCGGGATATTTCAAATAGCGTCCCATGGCTCTCATCATTCCAAAAAGAAAATGAAACAGCCAAGTGGCTAGCTAATCGGCTCATAAAATCATCAAAAACCCAATTAATTTGTAAACATATACCTATTTGTCGGGCAAACAATTTTATTCCTCTTCTCTAGCCTCCTTGCTATGACCGTTCAATGTAAGTACATGTATATGTATGCAAATTCCACTAATTTTCGATAAAATTCACTATTTAATACAATTTGGCTAAATGGTTCAAATTTTAATTAATCAGCCAATAATCAAACAACACAACCAGCAATCAATTAGTGGATTATCATTTCAAATTCATAACCTGGATACATAGTCAAAAATCACATTTTTGGTGCCAATTCACAAAATAAGCCCTATCTAGTTTTGGTTCTCACACCAGTCTAATGGAATTATATAAACATCCCACTTTCAAAACTCGAACATAAATACGGATGATGCACGTGCTATCATCAATGCCATCTCTGGGCGACTAGAGTGTGATTCTATATCTATCCAGTATATTAAAACTTCGAATACACGTGGATCAGACGTATAGGAAAAATCTTTATATATTGGATTGTCTAAATTCAATACAAATAAATATTCAAATATGGATATTTGAATTAAATTTTCAAAACAAAAATTGTTTTCATTTTAAAAATATACTCTTCACACCCATTCTGGGATACTACTGATCCCATCTCTAACAAGTCATTCTCATTGGATATTACTAATCCAATCTCTGATGAATTCTTTCGTTTGGTTCTAATGTGTCTTGTTCTCTAGCTTTGTAAACCAAAGCTCTGATACCAACTATGAAGACCCGTAACTTCCCCGGTAAGGATAGCCCGGATACATTGAGGACAAGACGAATTAGAACGCAAATGGATATTACAGTGAAAATATCAGAGATTTAAATTACATAGCAGCGGAAAATCATATAAAATACAACTGAAAGTAATACACGGATATAGAGCTTTCCGAGTATCGTTCCAGCTATAAACCAGGATCCTGTGAATATAAATCTGCAAAACATAAACTACTAG
The DNA here is from genome assembly GCA_030737875.1 of Allium sativum. Classification (NCBI taxonomy): domain Eukaryota; kingdom Viridiplantae; phylum Streptophyta; class Magnoliopsida; order Asparagales; family Amaryllidaceae; genus Allium; species Allium sativum. The sequence goes on along the minus strand of CM060912.1, from coordinate 873,430,671 downwards.
CTACCCGTGTCAAAATAAGGGCACCCAGAGTTTAGGTCAAAACAATAAAATCCAGGTCAGTCATGTGACTGATGTGAGAACTAAAACAATTATTTAAAACTTTACTTTAAATCAGATATATCAAGGGACCACGCCGTATAACACGGAACGGGTTACCTCCCAAGAATACCAGTGCATATAACAAAACAGCGCAATGCTTTTTGGAAAAATGAAGCTATTATAAGAGCCAGGTCGCATCACACAATGCAACGCAAGCTGGAGGATACGGTTTTCCCTTATAATAGCCAAACATGCTTGGTACATTTAAAACAAATCATTTGATACTATATAAGTGCATAGTGTATAAAACAACTTCAAAGATAAATGTATCAATCCTACACGACATGGGTACCATATATCATGTCGCCATACTAGGCTCTACAATCAAAACCGCAAAGTAATGTATTTGGAAATTGGATTTCCATCTGTGAACCGAGGCAAAAGATAGTCCTCACCGATTCGAGACTCTTCAGCCCGAGCCTCAGGATCAGAGCTCGAGTGACCCTTGGATCGTCAGGGCCGGTCCACCGATGTGGATTAAAATGCATGAACACTGCGTTTCCCCACCCTTTGGGGCGTAAATTAGCCAAATGACTCCATCGACTCCACACAGTCACCGATATATCCGAGGCGCCTCGCAACAGCAACAACCACACAGGTGGAAATAATATAAATGTCAGGGCTGGTAGGTCACCGACACCACCCTAGCTAGAAGGAAACGCATGCCCACCCTGAGTTCCTCTCCCGTTTCTAGTTCACAATCGGGGTGTGAGGCTCGCGAATCAACGTTACACAAAGCTATGCTACACAGGCCGTGCTTTGATCATCAACCACAAGACTCTGCTTTTCAACAAAAGCCTTGATCATTTTCTACTTAGGATGCCACACAGGCAATTCACTCCATGCGATTGATATCCATCAATATATAACCCCTGAGCCCGTACGTCTCAGAGATGGGCGTTATGCAAGAGAATAAATTCTCCGCCGCCAAACAGATATATATTTACTAGAAACCCGTCACACAGAATAAAATCCAATGTCAGACACACACTCCATTTACAAGTCCGTTCTGGGTCTGAATGAAACCGGAGGCACCTTGTACCTCGCATATCCATCGATCTCCAAGTACGTCTAGACGATCACCAACTGATTCCCTCCACTCGGGTGTACAGCCCAATCAAGATCATCAGTAATCACCCAAACGATGTGAAGACCTACGGTCTTCGACCACCGTCTTCATCCTCGACACCACGTTGAATCAGTTATTCAGAATGGGTTAAACCCTGTCTTTCTGAATAACTCGCGTATATAACAAACAAGTGTTACACAAACACAAAATGTGCCTCATTCCAAATCAGAATATTCTTTTATTCAAATATTCTTATACATTGGGAAGGGTTCCCATTAATTTTATCAAAGATAAATTCTTTAAATTTATTCTTTAATCTTCCTTTGAATATCAATTCAAATTAGTCGGGATTAGCGAACCACACCGCAGTAATCATTTATTTTATTTCCCAATCCCAACCTATTCATCCTATGAAGTAAACTGGTCATACTTCATATCTAAAACTACGGTGTTATCAGTAAATTCAATTACCATTTCACGTTCAAATCTAGCAAAACTGGTGATACTCCATTCTCGATCATTTCAATCTAATTAAAGATTCATTAAAACTCCACTTGGTCTTAATCTTCCCTAAAATCAATATCAATGATTGTTTAACTTGGGAAATCATATCCTGTCTTTAACTAGGTTAAAGAATCAATGTCATTTAAAACACGGTTCACTATAAACCCAAAATCACATTCCATTCCCATTCAATTATTGAAACTTCTGGTTACTTTTAAAAACCTTTCAAATCCAATTTATTTATTTAAAAATAAATAATTTATTATTCTATTTCAAAACTAGTTAATTTCGATAAAAATCTATTTTTATCTTTTCAAATATGGAGTTTTTCATCCCAATTCTTTCCAAATCATTTCTTATGATATTACACAAATTAATACTATTTTTAATAATTTTATCAAGGCCCGTACAGTCGATTTCCATCAACGGCCATCGAACTGCACTTACAGCGACCTTTTCCAAATTTTATTTGGACATAATTCCAAATCCAACCGTTATATTTCAAATCTCTAATATATATTAGAAAGCTCTTTTCGATATGAACCCAATGGTTCTGGTTTTAGGAGAATCCGACGGTCGGATCTCCCGTAATATCCATTCGAAGTCAATAGTCGAAATTCGCGAACTGCCGCGGCGCGGCGCATTCTATTCAGGCCATTTAATATATATATTACATATATTTCGTCGATTCCCTTTTAAAACTTATTTTATAAATTGTTTTACATTCGTTTTCGAAACGATTTCGACTTCATATTCAATTTCAAATCAAAATTGGATATTCCACATCATCGATATACAAATGATAATATTTTCAAAAAGTTATATTTTGAAATCACTTTCTTTTTTATATTCATTATAAAAATGAATAAAATCGATATAAATATCGTTCACGTCAAAATGGCATCAATCTAATCAACATGGCTTTTATTCAACACATGAATGTTTATTCTATTCAACACGTGAATATTTATTCTATTCAACACATGAATTTTTATTCTATTCACACATGAATTTATGTTTCTATTCAACACATGAATTTATATTTCTATTCAACATATGAATTTATATTTCTGTTCAACACATGAATTTATATTTCTCTTCAACAAATGAATTTATATTTCTATTTTCCAAATTGGAGTGAGGCCCAATCAATTACCATATAATGTTAATTATATGGATTCTCTAAAACACATGTATATAATAGCAATGACAAAACATCAACCATCATCCGGAGTGCACCACACAATTACATAAGCATTAAATATCAATAATTAATGCTTACACAGTCTGTCAACCCATCGATTGACATACCACTAAACAATCGGGATTAGTGTACGTCAAATATCATCCCAATACCCATGTGGGGTTTCAAATCAACAAACATAGATTTTTTTATTTGTACAGTTGGGCGATGTGTAAAATTTATCGTCCTAATCAATATCAGTCAAATCGGTGTACATAAACAAATTGTTCGATTTGTAAATGAGTATTTATTTTACTTCAACACATGAATATATATTTTATTTCAACACATGAATATATATTTTATTTCAACACATGAATATATATTTTATTTCAACACATGAATATATATTTTATTTTACAACATGAATATATATTTCATTTCAATACATGACACTATCAAATTTCACTACACAGAAATCAAACAAACAAGTCATCCGTATGTGGACGACGGGTGTCAGGTGCTACTAAGCACCGAGTATATATTTCTACTAGAAATCAAAATAAAAGTGAGGAGTTCTCACCAATGGTTCCACTCCTCCAGTTTATTTCTGAAATTCAGAACATCGGGATCTGGCCGTACTTTCAACGCAGTCTTCTCCACGCTATTAAAATCACCTTTTTAATATGATGTTCTATACATTAAAAATCATATTTTTATTCGTTCTATAATATAAAAATCATATTTTTATTCTTTCTATAATATAAAAATCATACTTTTATTCTTTCTATAATATAAAAATCATATTTTTATTCAAATAAAAATCTAAGCTTTCATACGCATTTCATATAAATAAAAATCGTTCCTTTATCTTGTTAAAAATCTTATCTTTTCTTGTGTAAAACCCTAATCTACTCTTCTTTCTTATAATGTAATTCATTGAAAAAATCACCTCTTTATGCTATGTAATATGATAAAATCAGATCTATATAGTAGTAACTTTATATAAATTAATTATAATGAAAATTAAAACAACAATAAACACTCACCAAAATCATCTGTGGTCGGTGGAATTGGAAGTGGGGGCTGCAGTGGCGAATGGCCGGCGGCGCAGGCGGTGAGGAGGTGGTGGCTAGGTGGTGGAGGGTGGCTGGGCGAGTACGGCAGATCTGTGGTGGAGTGGAGGGCTGCGCAATGGGTTTCAAGGGGTTGGGTCTTCGTGTTCGCGGTGGCCAAGGTGAGGCGGAGGGCTGAGCGTCGATGGGCGGAGGGAGAGGCCGTGGGTAGCGGTGGCAGCATTGTCGTGGGGGGTGGGGTGATGGGTTTTGTTTCTTTTTTTTCCTTTTTTCTGATTGAAATGAAGAGAGAGAGGAGGGAGGAGAATAGAAAGGGAAGGGGGTATTATATAAATATTTTATTATTTTTATATTCTAAAAAGCAACTTTTTATTTCGACCTATAAACGAGACCCACCGCCTGTCGTCCATAGCTAATTACCCCCATTCCAAACACAATGGAATATGTATCGTAAGCTGATTCGACAGTTACGATCAGTTTCCGTCAAAATCAAAATATAATTCTATATATTGATTTTGAACGCACATTTCAATATACTGGGGTCACATACGGACTCTAAAAATCCTAGAAAAAATATTTCTAGCTTCATATTGACGATACGGTCCTAACAAAACTATTTTCATCGAATTCTGAGACTGTTTGAAAGATGGCCATTTTCCAGTCGATTAAAATCAACTGAAACTGGTCAAACGCGTTTTCCATTGCCACGCTCACATATTGATTCAGTAAATTACAAATTTTGAAACCTAGCAATGATTCGACATCATGGATCCCAAAAAAGTGGTTTCGTCAAAAACCGAGGTCGTTCGCAAAATTTCCATTTTTAAGGGCCAGAATTCCATAGCGACTATTCTGAATTTTCAACTGGGCATAACTTTTGATTTCCGCTATGAAATTTTGATTTCTCGGATTCGTTGGAAAGATATTTTTAAATAGATTCTAGTATTTTTGGTTTCCCTAAAATCCTGTTTGTTTTGAATCCTACACATTCATTTGAACTTTGAAATCAAATTTTCGAACTACCGCGCCATTTTCAATTCCTTTTATAATTTAAAATAAATATTTATATTCTAATAACGATCTATATAAATATATACGTTCTAATTCTATTCAAAATAAATTTCTCGTTGATATTGTTTAAAATAATTCATTTTAAATATTCGAAATTCATCAAAATTGCCAAAATAAAAATTTTAAATTGGCTTGGATTTCCGGGTTATTACAGAGTATATGAGATTTTGCATATACGCATCATGAATGTATATTCGAAGTTTTAATATACTAGATAGATATAGAATAACACCCGGAGATGAAATTATTGGTGACTATAAAGCATCAGTCGTTTGTGTTCGAGTTTCAAAGGTAGGATATCTATATATTTCCAATTGGCTGGTGTGAGAACCAAACTTAGATACGGTCTATTATTGTAAATTAGCTTCAAAAACATGATTTTCTGTATTTATGTCAAACTTATGAATTTGAAACATTAATTCACTAATTGATTGATGGTTGTGTTGTATGATTATTTTTTATCTAATAAAACCATTATGTGAAAGAACAGTACATATAACCCAATTGTATCAGATATTGAACTGAATTGGAACTTGTTAGAAAATGCGTACATATACATGTATATGCATCGAACAGGTCATAGTAGGAGGCTAGAGCAGAGGAATAAAATTGTATGCCCGACAAATAGGTACGTGTTTACTAATTTATTGGGTTTAGATGATTTTATGAGCCGATTGGCTAGCCGCTTGACTTTTTCTTTTTCTTTTTGAGATGAGAGGGCCTATGTTGCAGTTTGGGGATTTTCCCGATGCTCCCCGTACAAAGGAGGTTATGGCGAATTTTTTTGAAAATTTAGGGTGTTAGCCAAATTTTTGAAAAATTAAAAATTCTTAGAAATTGAAAAGTTGAAGAATGAAAACCATAATGGAAGTTGAGTTGATTAGTAAAACAACATTCAGCTCTGTTCCTTTTCGAGGACAAAAAGATTTTAAGTGGGGGAGATTGTAACAACCCGGAAAATCAGAACCAATTTAAAAATTTTATTTTGGCAATTTTAATGAATTTTGAATATTTAGAATGGTTTATTTTAAATAAATATCTAGAAATTTAATAGAATTAGAATGTATATATTTATTTGAATCGAAGTTAGAATATAAATATTTGTTTTAATTGTAAAAGGAACTGGAAATGGCGCGGTAGTGTGAAAATTCGATTTCAAATTTCAAATGAATATACAGGATTCAAAATAAATCGGATTTTAGTGAAACCAGAAATACTTGAATCTGTTTGAAAATATCTTTCCAACGAATCCGAAAAATTGAAATTTCATAGCGGGAATAAAAAGTTATGCCAAGTTGAAAATTCAGAATAGTCATTATGGAAATATAGCCCTTAAAAGTGAAGATATTGCAAATGACCTCCGTTTTTGACGATACCACTTTTGTTGGATCCGGATGTCAAGTTATTCCTAGATTCCAATTTTCATAATTTTTGGAATCAATATGTGAGCGTTGCGAATTTAAACGTGTTTTGATGGTTTCAGTCAATTTGGATCGACCAGAAAATGGCCATTTTTCAAACGGTCTTCAAATTAGATGAAATTAGTTTTGTTAGGACCGTATCGTCAATACGAAGCTAGAAATAATTTTTCTGGAATTTTTAGAATCAGTATGTGCCCCCGGTAAATTGAAATATGCATTTAAATTGAATAAATATTGATTTATATTTTAATTTAAATGAAAACTGATCGTAATAGCCGAAATGGGTTATGAAACATATCCCATTGCGTTCGTATTGGGGGCAATTAGCTAGGGGCGATAGTCGTTGGATTTGAATTGGAGTTCGAAATAAAAGGTCACTTTGTGAAATTAATTAAATAAATAATATAATTATATATTTCCTTCCCCCCTCCCCCCAATCTCCTATTCAAGTCAACCCTTCTATCTTCATACCCAGATGTTCAGATATGAAACAATAAATTAAAGAAAAAAGGGAAATCTCGCGCCTCAGATCTCCTCCCATCGACGCCTTCACCATCGCGCTCGCCATCGCCATATCGCCAACACCACGAGTCCCTCCTCCACTTCGCCTCTCTCGAAGACCACGACCCCGAAACCGCCCCCATCGCAGAACCCTCAACAACCGTGAGCACTTAAAAACTGTAGTCGCCGAACCCTAGCTTGAGTGATGCCCTCTGGTCCAGTCCTGGTGCCTCCGTTCGTCGCGCGCATAGGAGGGGTGATGGTCGATGTTGGGTTCGATGGGGTTCTGTTTCTCGTTCCAAACATAGAAGGAAGGAGATTAAGGTATTTAATTTAATTAATTATATAGTAAATGGCTGTAAAGTGTGTATAAATTTGTAAAACGAAATCTTTATGTATTAAAGTATTGATTTTTAAAGAAATAAAGTTTATATTTTTGAAGAAGTAAAGTATTGATTTTTAAAGAAGTAAAGTTCATATTTTTAAAGAGAAAGAATATATTTTTTTAATAGAAAGAATAGATTTTTATAAATAGAAGGAAGATTTGATTTTTAATAGAAGAAAGATTTGATTTTTATATTTAGGAAAAAATAGGATTTTTATGTAACAAAGAATATAAAAATATTATTTTTATATATAAAAAGTAGCGATAAAAATGTGGTTTTTATATAATAGAGAATATAGAAGTATTATTTTTACATAAGTAACGAATTAAAAACATGTTTTTATTTATTTGAATGAAGCGATAAAAATATGATTTTTAGTATATAGGAAGCGATATAATTAATGGGATTTTAAAATATATGCATCGATGGAAAAATATGATTTTTAGTTAGATAAAAATATATAAGCATCATATTGAGAATGCGATTTTCAATATGAACAGCGTGGAAAATTACGTTGAATTTCAGGCAAATCCGAACCATACAGAAATAAAGGATGGAGGAGTGGATCCCAAAGGTGAGAACTCCTCACTGTAATTTTCTTTTTACAGTTATTTATTTTATAACTGCATATATGAAATGTTCCCCGTCATCCGTAGACCATGGACGACTTGTTTGTTGGGTTGTGTGGTTGACTAGATTATTTGTTTGAATTTGGTTGTTTGGGTGAAATGAATTGATTAGAATTGTTATGTGTATGGCACGAGCCAATATCATGAGAGGGGTAATGCTAGACATTACCTGATTTCAATATCACGCCGTTATAATACCGAAATTTTCTAAAATAAAATGTGTTAGTTAAAAATAACATTATTTTTGAATGTATGAACTGTTAAAAATAGCAAAGTGTTGAAATAAATATTTTAACGTTAAAAATATAATTTTTAACGTTTAAATGAATGGCATGAAATTCTCCTGAAAAGAAGTGAATATTCATTTACAAATCGGACTATTTGTTTATGTACACACATTTATTTGACATTGATTGGGACGATATATTTTACACATCGCCCAACTGCACAAATAATATTCGTGATTTGTTGGTTGAAACCCCACATGGGTATTGGAATGATATTTGACATACACTAATCCCAATTGTTTAGTTGTATGTCAATCGATGAGTTGACAGACTATTATAAGCGTTAAATATTTATATTTAATGCTTATGTAGTGTAGAATGCACTCTGGATGATGTGTAACAACCCGTATTTTTATAACATGTTAAAACAAGAAATCTAGGCAGGATTAAATTTTAAAGTCAGAATCGGGGTAAACGGGTTACTCCATTGCGTTCGTCTCGAAATTTTACATGAAATAGAGTCCGAGTTTTTGAAAATCGGAGTCCGTATGAGGGAGATATGACCCTCCGAAGTTTCAGTAATTTTCAGAATCAAAGACAGCTCGAATTTTGAATTCGAAATTCGAATTCAAACCCCGCAGCAGCCTGGGCGGGAAATTTCCCGCCCATAGACCAGGTCGACCTGGGGGTTGACCATAGTGTCGACCTCCCAGGGGCCTGGTCGACCATAGTGTCGACCTGGGGGGACCAGGTCGACCATAGTGTCGACCTGGGGGTCGACCTGCCTCCCGAACCACTTTTCTGAACCAGATGCATCCTGACGTATTTAGACTCGTTTTCTGACCAGATTCGTCTGCCCAACCCTATATAAACAGCCCCCCTAGTCTCATTTTCTCCACACCATTTCTTTCTACCCTTATGCTGCTTTTAAGATAATCAAAATAAAAAGATAAGAAGGAAGAAAAAGGGCTGCCCCTTCTCCATCAAGACTACGCTTAGGGATTTGCAAATTGGGGGGATTTCAATTAGAACACGATCGATCAAATAGAGATTCAACAGTCAAATTCTGCTTTCTAATTCTTGATCCACGCACTGTAAGTTCAAGTTACTTTTAGATAATAGTTATAAACCTAATATCCATGTTGTAAATTGGAATTGGATCTATGTATGGTGATTGATTCTTATCTATTCTTGTTCGTCTTGGATCTTGACTTTCGGACCTATTCATGTTGTAAATCAAACTCTCTCGTGTCTATAACCTTAACATGCCTATGACGTTGAATGTATTGTTAATGGACAAGGACAATGACTGAGAACATAAGACTTCCTATGACTAATATGACTATGCCTGTGACTATGACGGTGAACATAAGACCGCCTATGACTAATAAGACTATACCTATGACGCTGAACGTAAGACTGTTGCCTATGACAAGGACAATTGTGGTTAATCACCTATGAGGATTATTACCTATGATTATGAACATAAGACCATTATCTATGACCATGACTTTGAAACTACTACTATTAATTATCCACGACTATTTGCCTAGAAATATTTTTGATAATTATCCATGATCATTGTGATGAATCGCTTATGATTCATAGCTATGAGATTTGTACCTATGACTATTGGAGTTAATTGCCTAAGACTATTATAGCTGATTGCTCATGCCCATGACACCATAGTTGAAAACCATGTCGTGCACCGAATTGACATTTTGTTGAATCATATACCTAGGGTGTGACTTGCTTAGTTTATTCGCAATTATGTACACCAAAACCACTGAATCCATTATTCTTGTATTTGGCTTGCTTTTGCATGCCTATTCTTTTATGTCAGTGTTTATCATGACCATTGCCTTATCTTGCTAGATTTGGAATCCTATGTGCCAGTGATGTGGTAACCAATTATCTTAAGTTATGTCATGCTAGTCTTGTAACCCCCTTTTTATCGCCTTATGCTCTTCTCTTTTGCCTATCATAGTTTTGACGCTATTCCCTCTATTTCAAGATTTGGATTTGTTTGTAGTATAGAACGATTCACGTTCACGTGCGATGGGAATACGATTTAGGTAGAATAGGCAAAAACATGAATTGGTTATGAACATGAATTATGAACTCGATAATAGGCAAAACTTGAAACATGAACGCTGTTATAACTTGAACCTGGATATGGACACGAACCTGACATCGACTTGATATGAAACTTGCCTTGAAAACTTGACATGAAAACTCGACATGAATTTTGACATGAAAACTTGAATGTGGGCATGACAATTAGAAAAACTTGAAAATGGCCAACTCGAGGTTAGGTTGAGTTTGCAGTGTAAATCTGCCCGGAACCGGCCGACAAATCCAGTGGCTGCAAACAATAGGATCCAATGTGGGTAGTTGGTCATATCGCACGTAAAACCCGAGGTTAGACTATGTTGTGGTGTAAATCTGCCCGAAACCGCCCGGCAAATCCAATAACCACAACAGTTAGTCTAATGTGAGAGGTTGAAGTGCATTAATGAATTAATGCCACATGATAGGGTTATGTCATGAACCACTTGAATATACTTAACCAATTTGACACGATGACCTGATAGGGTTAAGTCCTGAACCGCTTGAATATACTTAACCAATTTAACACGATGACTTGATAGGGTTATGTCCTGAACCGCTTGAATATACTTAACCAATTTAACACGATGATTTGACAGGGTTAAGTCATGAACCGCTTGAATATACTTTACCAATTTCACACGATGACTTGATAGGGTTAAGTCCTGAACCGCTTGAATATACTTAACCAATTTAACACGATGATTTGATAGGGTTAAGTCGTGAACCGCTTGAATATACTTAACCAACTTGACACATGATTCGTAGGGCTAAGTCATGAACTTAAACGACAACACTTAGCCAGTTTGACATGACACGTAGACGGGTTAAGTCACGAACTTGAATGACAACACTTAACCAACTTGACATGCTAGACCGATGGGGTTAAGTCTCGAATTTAAATGACAACACTTAACCTACTAGACGGAAACCCTAGTTACGCGGTCCGTTTCAGCAGTAACCCACTAGATGTATCATGGTACCCTGGAACTAGGCAGGGTGGGGCACGATTACTGGGCTGATTGTAAGCGACCAGAAAAACGACTGAGTAGGTGTGCCATTGTAGGTTCAGGCGGGCTATGGTCGTGCACGTAGTACGGAGTTGAAAAAGCAGTCATTGGGCACCCGTAGATTTACACTGTGCGCGCTTGATTCGTGTCGGTGGTTGGCACCATAGGACTTGATACACCCTATGGTGGACCTAGCACATGTAACTACATTTCTGGATAGGGCCGTATGACACAGACACATGAACGAGCTAGGACTTGTAGGGAGCCGATCGATTAATAGATCGTTATGTGGAATTCTTTAGGTAGCATAATCCCTAGTGGTCCTAGGTGGCATAAATCCTAATCGAATCTAGAAAACGTTCAATAGGTAGCATAATCCCTAGTGGCCCTAGGTCGCATAAATCCTAGTTGAACACGAGATAGTTCATGATAAGAAAACCTAGACAGAACAAGGGTGGCTATCCAAACGATTTCAAGAATGGTGGCACTACGTTGAAGTAGTATAGAAATACGTGGTGAAACCCATACGATACGCGGTAAGGGACTGTACATATACATGGAAAGGATGATACGGGTTAGGATACTAGTACAGTTGGTGCAGAGAATTTAGGAAATCAGAGTCATAGATATCATTTTAATGGTGAAGCAGAGAAATCTTGTGATGCTTGATAGAAATCTTGCGGAACTATACTTAGTTCATCCTGAATGGGAACCTTGCAATGTTGTCCTATGATGTTATTCTTAGTTATCGTGCCTGTAGCTTATCTTGTCATCATGCTTATGTTTACTTTCAATTTATTCATGCCATATTATCTTTACCTGTTTTTATGCTGAAAGTCACTAGGACTTACTCAGTCTTTATGACTGACCCAGTTTGTTTCGCCTCTTTTTCTTCCGTTTCCCCCCCAGGTTCACAAGGTGGGAACACAGCTTAGTTCGGATCTTACCAAGCTCCAAGGCTATTTCATGAAGGCTTGGATTGCTCTTGGCTATGGCTTGCTTTGCTTCTCTATTGGGGAATGATTTATGACTATGGTTTCATGCTTCTTTACTATTGCAAGACAGATTTTGATGTAATGGGTTTAATGGCATTTTGATGTAAAAGGTTTCAGACCTTTCTAGATTTTTAAAGAAATAAAATTTGGTTCTTCTTCCGCTGTTTTATATGTTCTGTCTTACAATATTTCTGTGTATTTTTACCTAGATAATGCTCAACCAAAGCTAGTGCATTCCCTTTGCGAGTGATCCTAGCGGAGGTGGGGTGTTACATGATGGTTGATTGTTTATCATTGTTTTTCGATACATGTGTTGTATGAAATCCATATAAATCACATTATATGGTAATTGGATGTGTTTGATTCTAGTTCAGAAAGAATGAATATTTTAAAATAACGAATATTTTAAAATAATATTTAGTAAAAGATCAAAATCTGATTTTGATGTCCGATTTGGGATGAACACGAATATATTTAAATATATATAGCCTTGTTGATTAGATATGCGCCATTTTGACGTGAACGATATTTATATCGATTTTGTTCATTTTTATAATGAATATTGAAAAATGAAGTGATTTCAAAATCCTATGTTTGAAAATATTATCATCTATATGTTAACGATACAGAATATTCAATTTTGATTTAAAATCGAATATGAAGTTGAAACCATTTTTAAAATGAATTTAAAACGATTTATAAAATACGTTTTGAATGGAAATCAATGAAATATATAATATATATAATATATATTAATGGCCTGAATAGAATGCGCCACACAGCGGCAGTTAACGAATTTCGACCATTGACTTCTAACAGACATTACGGAAGATCCGACCATCGAATTCTCCTAAAACCGGAATCGTTAGGTTCGTATCGAAAAGAGCTTTCCAAGGAATACAAGAGATTTGAAATCTAACAATTGGATTTGGAATCGTGTCCAAATCAAATTTGGAAAAGGTCGCTGTAAGTGCAGTTCGATGACCGTTTATGGAAATCGACGGGCCTTGATAAATTATTAAAAATATCAACAATTTATGTAAAATCATAATAAATGATTTGGAAAGAATTAGGATGAAAAATTCCATATTTGAAAAGATAAAAATATATTTTGTTGAAATGAACTAGTTATGAACTAGAATTATAATTCAATATTTTTAAATAATTAAATTGGATTTGAAATAGTTTTAAAAATAACCGGAATTTCCAATATATGAATTGGAATGGATTTGAATCGAAATTATCTTCGGAATATTTCGATATTAAATTCCATGATTATACGGACATTGTGGAGGAATTTGGAAGATATATATATATGTTGTTCCAGTACGATATTTGTTGATTTCAGAATTTGATATTGAATATAAGCCGATATATTTTCTATTCAGTACCTTGTATTTAATATCAAATGGGATTTTGGGTTTGTGTGAACTGTGTCTTCACTAACACTGTTCTTAAACCCAGCGGAGAAAAGATGAAATCCTTTTATTAAGATTTAATGAAGTTTACTAATTAATTAATATTTAATTGGAGTTGAATTAAATTGAACTTCGGGTTTATCGTGAATGGTATCTTTAAAAATGCTATTCTTAAACCCAATGGAGTTAAGAAAATTAGAAACTAACTAGAGATTAGCTAAGTTGAATGGTTTCCTGGGTATTGATTTGTAAAAACCCGGTATTTTGGAGCCAATTTAAATTTTTTATTTTAGAAATTTTAATGGATTTTGAATATTTAAAATTATTTATTTTAAATAATAATGATGGAAAATTTATTTTAATCGAAGTTAAAACGAATAAATTTAATTTAATTATAAAAGGAGTTAAAAAAAGTGCTGTAGTTTGAAATTTGATTTTAAACTTTAACTGAACGTGCGAGATTCAAAATAAATCAGAATTAAGCAAAACCAAAAATATTTGAATCAGTTTAACAATATCTTTCTAACGAATGTGAGAAACTAAAATTTAACTTTATAAATTGGAAATTATGGCCAGTTTAAAATTTAGGAAGGTCGCTATAGAATTTATATATATTTTAATATAATATATGAACTTAAAAATAGCCATTTTACAAACGACCTCCATTATCGACGAAACCACTATTATTAGAACCGGAATGTCAAATTACTACTAGGTTTCAATTTTCATAATTTTTCGAACTAATATGTGAGCGTGGCAAAAGAAAATGTGTTGTTCATTTCAGTCAAATTTAATCGACTGGAAAATAGCCATTTTTCAAACAGTCTCAGAATTCATTAGTTTTGTTAGGACCGTATCATTGTTAGGACAGTATCATTAAAAAAAACCAAAAATAATTTTTTTGGACCTTTCTGAGTTCGTGTGTGGCCCCGGTGAATTTAAATATATCATTGAACTAATTTTATAAAGGATTTAAATATTAAATTAAAGATTTAAGGAAATAAACAGTCATTTGGGCTGACGAGGCCTAGCCCATTCGATCCTGAACGGGGGCTGTTGGGTAGGGTTAACTCTGGTTGGACTGAAATCGGAGATGTTATGAGTGTATGGATTTAGTTGTAAAATTTACATTTGAATATTATAAATAATAGGAAATTTCAAGCAAAACCCAAATGACCATTTCTGTAGCCGCCGCCTCTCATGTATTCGATGGTCATGCTGGTTCGATCCTTCTCCCTCTAATTCCTCCTTCTCCTCTAACCTTCATGAAACGACCCAAACTTCCCCGTAAAGGAAAGGCTGGATTGCTTTGAGAACAACACACATTAGAACACAAACTGAAGAACATTTTATTGCTGATTACAACAATTACATCAGAGTACAAAAATATAACAGAGTATGAATACTTATTACAGAAATAGAAATACAGTAATATCAGAGTTTAAATTACATTTAAATAGCAGCGGAAAAATAATACAAATATACAACTGGAAGAAATACACGGATACATAGCTTTCCGAATACCGCTTCAGCTGTAAACCAGGATCCTGTAAATATATCTGCAAAATGCTACTCAACTGCCCGTGTGGAAAATAAGGGCACTCGAGTTTGCCAGTGAAACAAACTACAGGTCAGTCATGGGACTGGTATGAGAAATCTTAACTTAACTTATCTAATAATAAGGCTAATCACAAGACCACGCCGCTAACGCGGAACGGGTTTACTCCATTGGATTGCCAGTGCATAAAATAAAGTAAAAACGTTAAACAACGCAATGCTTTTTAGAAAAAATGAAACCATTATAAGACCCAAGTCCCATCACACAATGCAACGCAAACCGGAGGATAGGGTTTTACCTTATAATGATAAAAAAATGCTAGATACGATAAAATGGATTTAATATTAGTGTGTATATCTATGGGTATATATATTTCAAAAACAATTTCAATCATAATGTATTAATCATAGACGACATAGTACCCCATCCTACTATGTCGCCATACTAGTTCTAAAATCAAAACCGCGATGTTGTATTGGAAATTGGATTTCCATCATGAGTCGAGGCTAGGGGCAAGCTCCTCTCCGATTTCGAGACACTCTAGCAAATGCCTCAGGATCCCCCGCAGTGAACCCTTGGATCTTCAGGGTCGGTCCCTACCTAAGGGTAGTGGATTAATTATGCATGAACACACGCTTCCCGGTCCCTTTGGACCTATAGTATGACCACTAACGGCCTATAAAAATCCGAGGCGCCTCAAAATCCATCATCCACATAAGTAAATGCAAGCCAGTTTAAGCACCAACACCACTCCTAGCTAGAAAGAAAACGTGTGCACTCCCTGCAGTCCGTATCCCGTTTTTGACTCATACCGTGGTGTGAGGCTCGCGAAGTCACGATATACACAAAGCTATGCCGTAATAGGCTATGCTTTGATCATCCCACAAGGCCCTGCTTTTCAACAAAAGCCTTGATCATTTACATCTTGTTGGCGTGCCACATTGACAATTCACGCCATGCGATCAATCACTATTAATATATACCAGGGTGTTAAGTAGAGAATAAATCCTCCACCACCAAACTGACATACATTAACAGAAATTGATTTAATTCACATGGAACAAAATCCAATGTCAGACATGCATCCATTTACTAGCTTATGCTCTGGGTCTGAGCGAAAACCAAATCCGAACAATCAACAATAGTCCGGACGGCCACCACTGAAGCCCGTTCAAGGTAGCTACTCCCATCAAGGGTCTCTGTAGCAACACATCCATTCGATGTGAAGATCGTCGGTCTTCAAAAACCGTCTTCATCTTTGACTCTTCATCGTCGTAGTAATTATTCGGAATGGGTTAAAACCCGGTCTTTCCGAATAACTCTCGTATTTTTATAATTAAAATCAAGTATTATTAAAAACACATCCAACGCCTCATTCCAATTCAGAATATTCTTTTAAATAATATATTCACATTATCTTATCAAAGATAAATTCTTTACATTATTCTTAAATCTTTTCTTTAAAGATTTATTAAAACCCCAATTTGGTTTTAAACATCAAAAATCATTATTCAATGATTATTTAAATTTAAGAAATTATTCTTATATTTAACTGGGTTAAAGAACTAATGTCATTTAAAACATAGTTCACGATAAAGTCAAATTCATCTCCCATTAAATAGGGGATTTTCATAGAAATCAGACCAATGTATAATCGATATGAATTTCTGTATCGGGCTATTAATATAAATGGAATAACGGCAAAGCCTTTTAAATTCCATATATATTAACGACCTTCTTTTACAGAAGCTCATCTCGAATATTATTAAATCAAATTCCATTCAATCCCAATTTAATATATTAAATTGGAAAACTTTACTCTTGGAAAATATTCCATTTTAAATCTAAATAAAAGATTCATAAATCCCAAATTATATTTCACTGCAAAGTGGGTTAAAGAACAAGTGCCGTTTAAAAACACTGTTCACGATAAATCCAATTTACATTTCATTTTATTCCAATTATCAAATATGATTGAAACTCTAAAAATCTTAATTAAAAGATTTATTCTTTTATCAACTGGGGTTAAGAATAGTGTTATTTAAGACACTATTCACGACAACCCAAAAATCCAATTTATTCTATTTAATTCCAAGTAAATATTAACTTATTGGAAAACTTTATTAAATCTTAATTATAAGATTTGTTCTAGTTAATAACTAGTTCATATCGATAAAATATATTTTTTTCTCTACACTATTGGAAATTTTCATCTAAATTCCTTTTAAATCATTTATTATGATTTTTCATAATATTTCTATATTTTTAATAATTTTATTTTTGCTCGTACAGTCGGTTTCTAATAACGGCCACCGAACTACATCCATAGCGACCTTTTCTAAATTTGATTTAGACATAATTCCAAATCCAACCGCTAGATTTTAAATCTCTTATATTCATTGAAAATTTCTTTTCGATACGAACCCAACGGTTCCGGTTTTAGGAAAATCCGACGGTCGGATCTCCCGTTACGTCCATTTAAAGTTAATGGTCGAAATTCGCGAACGGTCGCTGCGCGGCGCGTTCTATTAGGGCCATTAAATAAATAAATATATATATATATTTAATATATATTATATCATCAATTTCTATTTCAAACGTACTTTATAAAATATTTATAAATTCGCCTTAAAACAGTTTTAACTTTATTTCAATTTAAAGTCTAATTTGAATGTTTTATTTTCTTATCATATTAAAAATATTAATATTTCTAAAATATTAAGTTGACAAATCACATCTTTTTAATATTCATTTTAAAATGAATACATTAAATCGGTAAACACGTTTGGTTTAAAACGGCGTTTCTATTTAAAACAGATTAAATGGGCCAATTCAATTTCTTATTCATTTGTATTTTATACTGGGCCAAACCTCCCACATTAAGCCTGTGACTTATGGATGCTGGATATGCCGGTTGGTTCCGGGCAGACTAATCCCATAGGTTGGGCTTAACCTCGTGTCATGACCCGTTTCGTATTTTTAACTCAACCCTTTCCATTGTGACTTTTTAACCCATATAATAAAATCTTTTGAACTTTAAAAGATCAAAACCATTATTTGATTTCTTTTAACTGAATATTATATTAAAATATTCTTTTAGTTCAAAATTGGAATGGGACCCAACAATTACCATACAATTTAATTATATGGATTTCAAACACCACAATATATTCTACACTAATGATAAAAATCATTAATAACATCCAAACATCCAAAGTGAATATTAATACTGTATAAGCGTCAAATTAATAACGCTTAAAACCAATCACAAGGGAGATGTGTGAATATCATCTCAAGACCCGTGTGGGGTTTTCAACCAACACATAACATCTAACAAATAATTAAATAAATTATTTGTGCACTTGGGCGATGTGTAAAAATTATCGTCCCAATCAACATAAACAAGTCAGGAAACTTGTTAATGGCAGTGTAGCATATTTTTGAATTCCAACATAAATGTTTATTTCAAACATAAATGTTCTTTTAATTCAAATGTAAATGTCATTCTTTGAATGATAACATAAATGATATTTTTATTCTAATTAACTATTCTTAACATAATGACATATTAATACAACATTTTAAAACTTAAAAGGCATTTTTAATCAAATGCAACATTTTAAAATAAAAATGTGACTTTTCGATGTACTCTAACATTACATTTAAAATGTGAAATTTTAAATGTAAACTTGTTTTATTTAAAACATGACTTTTTCTATATTCGGTTCATGACATTTAAAATATGAGTTTTAAATGAAAACATGTTTTTTACATAATAAGTTTTTATTTAAATGACATGTTAATTCTAACCTTAAACAAATGACTAGTTTATTTCTAGATAAACACTTTTAACGAAAGCGATGTTTTAATTCTAACTAAGCATTCTGACAAAAGTGTTCTTTTATTTTAATACTAAAGTTTATGACAAAAAAAATGTTCTTTTCATATATTGCATTAAACTAGAGTTTTAAATGTTACCATGTTTTACATTTTAAAACATGAACAAATTTTGTTAAACCATTCATTATATTAAAATATACGTTTTAATGTAAACATGTTTCATAAGTTTAAAACATGGACAATTTATATTACGCCATTCATTACATTAAAATATACTTTTTAATGTAAACATGTTTTATAAGTTTAAAACATGGAGACTTTATATTATTCTACCCTTTTTGTTAAATGACATAATGAAACCTAGTCTCTTTATTTCATTCTTTATATTGTAAAACAAGTGACGATAAAAAGACATTCTTTTTGTTTTAATCCATTTTATGGTAACAAATGACAATAAAAATACATGTTTTATAATGATCCTTTTATGTTGAAATATGAATTCCAATGTGAAAATAATTTAACATGACAATGATTCTTTTTAATGTCTTATTAACATTAAAAATGTAAAGTTAATGTGTGCACATTTTTATTTAGAAATGATCATCTTGTTAAAAATAAAGTTTAGTGTAAAAGCATGTTTCATCTCATAACATGTACAATTTTGTAAATCTATTCATTACACTGAAAATAAAGTTTTTGTAATGATGTTTCCTATGACAAAATTTGTTTACCTTCATAACATTAAAATGTGAATTTAATGTGAAACGTGTTTTCCTAATATGAACAAATTCTTATGTACATTCTTAACATTAAAATATAATTTAATGTGAAACTTGTTTTCTAAATGCAAACAAATATTTATGTACATTCAATACATTAAAATATAATTTTAATGTAAAACTTATTTTCTAAACACGAACAAATGTTTATATATATTCAATACACTAAAATATAATTTTTAATGTAAAACAAGTTTTCTAACACGAACTATTTTATTAACATACTTCACATTTAAATGTGGTTTCCAATGTGTTCATGTTTTACTATTTAAAACATAAAAAGATTTATTCATAACACTAAAATATATTTCCACCACAATCACAATTCATTTTCATTATTATAACCAAAATCGAACATACCAAAATTTCAATTCAAGCCACACCACAACACAACCAACATTTCAATAAAGATATACAACATCACGTGAACTTTATGAAATAAATATAAATTTCACATTTCAGTAAATATTTATTTTGAATCATAAAATAGAAATCTCACCTTGCTATTTTTCTGGATTCCCAACAGTCTCAGTTTCAGATTTGGTCTATTCTAGGTTGTAGAGTTGGATCCCACGATTCTAACGTTTCGAACGACACTCAGTTCTGAGGATATATGAATAAGTTACTCATTTTATAACCTTACACAATTAAATTAAATTAATTTTTTATTTAAACCTTAATTCATTGATTAGCACAAAACAAGGCCGCTAACTTCTTCTTCCTCTTCTACGTGAATTGCATGTCACCGTGAACCCAATTGCTCCCCGTTTCCACGAAATTTGATGCGAACGCTGCCACTTTGAAGCTCGATTTCCCATAAATTAGCGCAAAAGAATTGATCTCAACTGTTGGTTGTGACGAGCTCCCCTAGCTCTACACCTTTCCCTTTAGAAATTTTGGAAACCATCTACTAGATTGAAAGAAAAATGAGGAAGAATGAGAGAGCATTTCAGCCATTGAAAAGAGAAGGGGCGGCGGCTATGTTTGTTTTCTGAAATTAGGGTTATGGATTAATTTTAGGGTACTTATAAATTTATTTAATTCTCTTTTTAACCCTTTATGTTTTATTCTATTTAATTATTTTTCATTCAAATTTCAAACGTAAATAACAAAGAGAAGAAAGGAGAAATAAGTGGCATAGTTTTGTTTCTAAATGAATTTAAACCATTTCATGCGTCTTTAATTATTCATTTAATTAACTTAACCCTTTTATATAAATAAATAAATATGTGACGTGTGTTTCCAGATTTAAAAGGGTAAAAGTTTTCACATAAATTGAAAAATATAAACCGTGGCTTGCCTTCATTTAGGACATGGACCGCATGCATTAAATTGTTAAGAAAGGAATGAATATATTGCGTTTAATAAATTAAAAAAAACGTGCTTGAAAATGAAAGACTAATGGAATAAAGTAGCGTATAAATATATTATATTACATAATTTCCATTTATAAATTAATATAAGCATACCAAATACTAATTGCAACGTGTGCTTGACTTTGTAGCATTATATCAAGTTCTTGCAGCATTGGCATAAAAGGATGTTTTGCCAAGTGTGATCGATAGAGAATTAAGAATGTGTCTAAATATAATGAATAAGTTAGTGAAGAAAATATACTTCTTTTAGAATAGTAAAGCAGACACGGATGGAAAAAGGTGTTGCATAATATGTGATTAGTTTGTTATATTAGGAAAACTTTTGACATGGCGAAAAACTCATAACTCTACATGTACTTTTAATAGTGGAGTGATTGATTAGTATTAATGTTTTATGGCTAATATGTTTTTCTTTTCCTTTCATATTGATAATCTAGAAAAAGATTATTCTAATTGACATGAGTTCATCCTATAATTATTTCTTTTTGTTTTTAGATGCAATAATTTTTACTTGGAAAGATGTTTCTAACAAAAGTCAATTCATGCCATTTCAGCGCCATTAATTTTGATTTTATAGTGCAACATAGGCAACTTACCATTTTCAGATATTTTTATAGTATCATGGATTAAATGGATTTAAGAAAGGGAGATGTTTTTGAAATCTACATTAAAGGGAGAGGGCAAAGTGACTATATATAAGATTTAATTAATTATCCTTTCTAATCAATTTGTTTATTTATGAAAAAAAAAAATGATGTTAGGATCAGTATGATAGTCTTTACCATATTACACTGGGTTTTAAGGATTAAATTACCCCACCAAGAATTTATTGTGGCAAAATTAGATGCTTACATTGAGAATTTAAATTCACATTAAGAATTTATCATGGACACAATTTCTATGTTTCACGTATACAAATAAAAAGGAATTTTATTGTATACACTTTTTTTTTCTTTTTTCTTTAATAGTTTAATAATGAAAATTTTAAATTCTGACGCATTTTTTTTAACAAAATTTCCTTAAAATAAAATTTTAAATTGGCTCCAAATTCCGGGTCGTTACAATCGCCCCACTTAAAATCTTTTCTTCCTCAAAAAGGAACGAAGCTAAAAGTTATTTAATTAACCTACTTAATTAAATTTTTATTTATTGGTTTCAATAATTTTGTTAGTTAAATTAATTATCATTTCTATACTTTTATTAGTTAAACTAATAATCAAACATCACATCCAGCAATCAATTAGGTGATTAACCTTTCAAATATACATAACTTTTATATATAGTCAAAAATCATATTCTTAGTGCAAATCACAGCAATGTGTCCTAACTAAGTGTTGATTCTCATACCAGTCAATGGAAATATATAGGAATCCCACTTTCGAGACTCGAACATAAATACTGATGATGTACGAACATCACTAGAATTATCCCCGGGCGTCTAGAGTGTGGTTATATATCTATCCAGTATATTAAAACTTCGAATATTCGTTAATTACTCGTATATTCGAAATCTTTATATACTCGATTGTCCACATTAAAATATAATATACTCAAATATGTATTTTTAGATAAAATTTCAAAACTAAATTTGTTTTTTTATTTTAAAGAAAATAATACTCTTCACACTCGTTCTAGGATACTACTGATCATATCTCTAACGAGTTATTCTCATTGGATATTACTAATCCAATCTCTGATGAATTCTTTCGTTCTGTTCTAATGTGTTTTGTTCTCAAGCTCTGTAAACCTGGCGCTGATACCAAATGAAATGACCCAAACTTCCCCGTAAAGGAAAGGCTGGATTGCTTTGAGAACAACACACATTAGAACACAAACTGAAGAACATTTTATTGCTGATTATAACAATTACATCAGAGTACAAGAATATAACAGAGTATGAACACTTATTACAGAAATAGAAATACAATAATATCAGAGTTTAAATTACATTTAAATAGCAGCGGAAAAATAATACAAATATACAACTGGAATAAATACACGGATACAGAGCTTTCCGAATACCGCTTCAGCTGTAAACTAGGATCCTGTAAATATATCTGCAAAATGTGCCCGTATGGAAAATTAGGGCACCCGAGTTTACCAGTGAAACAAACTACAGGTCAGCCACGGGACTGGTTTGAGAAATCTTAACTTAACTTATCTAATAATAAGGCTAATCACAGGACCACGCCGTTAACGCAGAACGGGTTTACTCCATTGGATTGCCAGTGCATAAAATAAAGTAAAAACGTTAAACAATGCAATGCTTTTTAGAAAAAATGAAACCATTATAAGACCCAAGTCCCATCACACAACGCAACGCAAACCGGAGGATAGGGTTTTACCTTATAATGATCAAAAAATGCTAGATATGATAAAACGGATTTAATATTAGTGTGTATATCTATGGGTATATATATTTCAAAAACAATTTCAATCATAATGTATTAATCATAGATGGCATAGTACCCCATCCTACTATGTCGCCATACTAGTTCTAAAATCAAAACCGCGATGTTGTATTGGAAATTGGATTTCCATCATGAGTCGAGGCTAGGGGCAAGCTCCTCTCCGATTTCGAGACACTCTAGCAAATACCTCAGGATCCCCCGCAGTGAACCCTTGGATGTAAGGACCCGTAACTTCCCCGTGAAGGAAAGCACGAATACTTTGAGAACAACACACAAAAGGATGCAAACGGAAGAACATTTCATTGATATTGCAACAATTCCATCAGATACAAGAATATACATAGTATAAATGAATAAATTACATTCGATAAATATCAGAGATTACAATAGATTACATAACAGCGGAAAAATATACAAAACACAACTAAAAGTGATACACGGATACAGAGGTTTCCGAGCATCATTCCAGCTGTCATTCAGGATCCTGTGAATATAAATCTGCAAAACCAAAACTACTAGCTGCCCGTGTCGAAAATAGGGGCACCCAGAGTTTAGGTTAAAATAATAAACTCCAGGTTAGTCATGTGACTGGTGTGAGAACTAAAACAGTTATTTAAAACTTTACTTTAAAAGAGAGTAATTCAAGGGACCACGCCGTTTAACACGGAACGGGTTTCCTCCCAAGAATACTAGTGCATATAACAAAATAGCGCAATGCTCTTTGGAAAAATGAAGCTATTATAAGACCCAGGTCCCATCACACAATGCAACGCAAGCCGGAGGATAGGGTTTTCCCTTATAATAGCCAAATAATGTTTGATACGTTTAAAAACAAATCATTTGATACTGTTATAGGTGTATAGTGACAAAACAATTTCAAATCATAAATATCAATCATAGGCGACATGGGTACCATCTATCAAGTCGCCGTACTAGTTCTACAATTAAAACTACAATATCACGTATTGGAAATTGGATTTCCGTCATGAGCCGAGGCAAGGGGCAAGCTCCTCTCCGATTCGAGACACTCTAGCAAATGCCTCAGGACCCCACTATGATCCTTTGGAACCTCCAAGGCCGGTCCTCTCTTACTTTTGAGGATTGGCAATTCATGAACACACGTTTCCCGGTCCTTACAGACCTATATCCGAGGCGCCTCGTATCGAACAACCACACAGGTGAAAAGTATATAAATGTTAGGGCTGGTAGGTCACTGACACCACCATAGCTAGAAAGAAACGTCGTGCACTCCTTGGGTCCGTATCCCGTTTTTGACTCATACGGAGGTGTGAGGCTCGCGAATTCACGTTATACACAAAGCTACGCCACACAGGCCGTGCTTTGATCATCAACCACAAGACTTTGCTTTTCAACAGAAGCCTTGATCAATTGCCACTTACGCGTGCCACATAGGCAATTCACTCCATGCGACTGATGTCCATCGATATACAACCTCTGAACACGTACGTCTCAGAGAAGGGCGTTAAGCGAGAGAATAAATTCTCCGCCGCCAAACAGATGTATATT
Source organism: Allium sativum (assembly GCA_030737875.1). NCBI lineage: Eukaryota > Viridiplantae > Streptophyta > Magnoliopsida > Asparagales > Amaryllidaceae > Allium > Allium sativum. The sequence continues at coordinate 873,405,482 of CM060912.1, read as the reverse complement.
TAATAGAGATCAATGAACACAGAATAAAATCCAATGTCAGACACACAATCCATTTACAAGTTCGTTCTGGGTCTGAACGAAACCGGAGGCACTTTCCTCGCATATCCATCGATCTCCAAGTACGTCTGGACGATCACCAACTGTTTCCCTCATCTTGGGTGTACAGCCCAATCGAGACCATTAGTAATCACCCAAACGATGTGAAGACTTCCGGTCTTCAACCACCGTCTTCATCTTCGACATCTCGTCGAATCGGTTATTCAGAATGGGTCGGCCTTTCTGAATAACCCACGTATGTAATAAACAAATGTTACACAAACACAACGAACGCCTCATTCCAATTCAGAATATTCTTTTATTCACAAAATCACATTCTTTGGGAAAGGTTCCCATTAATTTTATCCAAGATAAATTCTTTTAAATTTATTCTTTAATCTTCCTTTGGATATCATTTCAAACTAGTCGGGATTAGCGAACCATACGAAGTAATTATTTATTTTATTTCCCAATCCCAACCTATTCATCCCATGGAGCAAAACTGGTAATACTCCATATCTAACACCACAGTATTATCGGTAAAATTAATTACCATTTCCCGCTCAAATCTAATTAAAGATTTAACTATCGCTTTGGAGCAAAACTGGTGGTACTCCATTCTCGATCACCTATCAGATTTGATAATTTAAATTATCAATTCACATTTCAATATAATTAAAGATTCATTAAAACCGCACTTAGTTTTAATCTTTTCAAAAATCAATATCCTGCCTTTAACTGGGTTAAAGAACCAATGTCATTTAAAACACGATAAACCCAAATCACATTTGATATTAAATACAAGGCTCTGAATAGAAAATATACCGGCTTATATTCAATATCAAATTCTGAAACCAACAAATATCGTATTGGAAATCATGATATAAAATATATCTTTCAAATTCGCATAACAATATCTGTATAGTCACGAAATCCAATATCGAAATATTCCAAAGACAATTTCGATTCAGATCCACTTCCACTTTATATATATTGGAAATTCTGGTTATTTCCAAAACCGATTCAAATTCAATTTGTTCATTTCAAAAATAAATTGGTTTTAGTTCTAGTTCAAAACCAGTTCATTTCGATAAAAATCTATTTTTATCCTTTCAAATATGGATTTTTTCATCCTAGTTCTTTCCAATTCACATATTATGATTTTACACAAATTATTAATATTTTCAATAATTTTATCAAGGCCCGTACAGTCGATTTCCATCAACGGCCATCGAACTGCACTTACAGCGACCTTTTTCAAATTTGATTTGGACATAATTCCAAATCCAACTGTTGGATTTCAAATTTCTATTATTCATTGCAAAGCTCTTTTCGATACGAACCCAACGGTTCTGGTTTTAGGAGAATCCGATGGTCGGATCTCCCGCAACGTCAATTCGTAGTCAATAGTCGAAATTCACGAACTGCCGCGGCGCGGCGCGTTCTATTCAGGCCATTATACATATAATATATATATTATATATATTTCGTCGATTTCCTTTTTAAAACGAATTTTATAAATAGTTCTAAATTCGTTTCAAAAACAATTTCAATTTCATCTTCAATTTCAAATCGATTTGATTTCAATTAAATTCGAATTCATTTCAATTTTATTTAATTCGAATTCCAATTCGTTTCAACTCAATTCAAATTATAATTCGTTTCAATTCAATTCAATTTGAATTTACCTTCTATTTAATTCAATTCGAATTCATTTCAAATTGATTTCAATTCAATTTCAGTTCATTTTAAATTTCATTCAAAAACGATTTCAATTCGTTTTTAATTCAATTTCAATTTGAATTCATTTCTATTCAATTCCAAACGAATTCATTTTCTATTCGATTCGAATTCATTTCAAATTGATTCAATAAAATTTCAATTTGAATTTTTATCTAATTTAATTTGAATTTCATTTCAAAATATTAAATTTCGAAATCACTTTTCAATATTCATTACAAAACGAATAAAATCGATATAAATATCGTTCGCGTCAAAATAACGCACTTCTAATCAACACGGCTTTATATTTTTCAAAAACTTCTTTATTCTATTCAACAAATGAATATTTATTCTATTCAACACATGAAGCTATATTTCTTTCAACACTTGACTAATCTCAACAAATGAGTACTGTCAACACATGAATCCTATTTTATAATATTCATTATTTTCCCGATTGGAATGAGGCCCAATCAATCACCATATAATGTTAATTATATGGATTCCATACAACATATGTATATAATAGCAACGATAACCAATCAACCATCATCCAAAGTGCACCACACAACTGCATAAGCATCAAATATAAATAATCAACACTTACACAGCCTGTCGACCAATCGATCGACATACAATTAAATAATTGGGATTAGTGTACTCAAATATCATCCCAACACCCGTGTGGGGTTTCAAATCAACCAACACAGATTTTTATTTGTGCAGTTGGGCGATGTGTAAAATTTATCAACCCAATCAATATCAGTCAAATCAGTGTATATAAACAAATCGGCCGATTTGTTTATAAATATTTATTTATTCACTTTCACGTTAAAAATTATATTTTTAACGATAATTAATTTATTTCAACCATCTACATTTTATTATCGATTTCACATCAACAACACAAACTAATTTCACAACACATCAATCAAACAAACAAGCCATCCATGGTCTGTGGATGACGGGTGTCGGGTGCTGCTAAGCGCCGTCTGCATCCTAATATATATATATATAACTAGAAAAAGAAATTTAGAGTGAGGAGTTCTCGCCAAAGCTATCCCAACTTCACGACACTTCAAAAGTAGAAGTCTTCGCCATTCTCGCCTTACGTCACTTTCGTTACCCGTAGCCACTACATATATAAAAATCACAATTTTATATTGTTGCTGTGTATATTAAAATCCTATTTTTATAATCACGCTATATGGATAAAAATTCTATTTTCACACCGCTACTATATAGATAAAAATTCTATTTTTACATCGCTACTATATAGATAAAAATTCTATTTTTACATCGGTACTATATAGATAAAAATTCTATTTTTACATCGCTACTATATAGATAAAAATTCTATTTTTACATCGCTACTATATAGATAAAAATTCTATTTTTACATCGCTACTATATAGATAAAAATTTCTCCTTTTCAATTATAAAGATTTCGCCTTTTCAAAAATAAATATTTCGCCTTTTCCTACTTTAAAAATGTCGTCTTTCACTACATAAAAATATCGTCTTTTTATATCCTACCATATAAAGATCACATTTTTATTATCTATATAATATGAAAATTATATTTTCAACCTTTACATGCGATAAAAATTATATTTTTAACTTCTACATATAATAAAAATTATATTTTGAACTCTCTGTAATATAAAAATCAAATCTTTATATTCGCCACTATATAAAAATCATTTCATTGTTCAAATTAAAAATCATACCTTTGTTAATTCAAAAATCATTAGCTAATTTCAGTTAAAAAAACATGGAACAATAAATAAAATAAAAGAAAGAAAGGGGGAAGCTCACCGATTTGGTCGAAGGAGGTGTTGGACGTCGGTAGGAGGGGGTGCTGGTGGTAGCAGGGGGCGGCGTAGGGTTTCAGGAGGGAGGGGGTGCGGCGGCTTAGGGTTTAGGGGGCCGGCGGTTTTATGCAGAAGAAGGAGGAGATGAAGGCGAGAGAGGAGGAGCTAGGGGGGAGAAGAGGAGAGGGAGGCGACGGTTGCTGAGGGGGGAGGCGCGCCTCGCACGGCGGCGCGATGGAGGCTTCATCGCCCTCCCTTTTTCTCTTTTTTTATTATTATTTTTGGTTTGACTGATTCAACGGGAGAGAGAACGTGAGGGGTGAGGTTATAATATATATTTTATATTTTTAATTATTTTTATTTCCAAAAAGCAACTTTTATTTTCGACCTCGAAACGAGACCCACCGCCTATCGTACATAGCTAATTACCTCTATTTCGAACACAATGGGATATGTCACGTAGGCTGATTCGACCGTTTCGATCAGTTTTCGTCAAAATCAAAATATTACTCTATATATTGAATTTGAACGCACATTTCAATTTACCAGGACAACATACTAACTCGAAAAAATCCAGAAAAATATTTTCTAGCTTCGTATTGATGAAACGGTCCTAACAAACTAGTTTCGTCGAATTATGAGACCGTTGGAAAAATGGCCATTTTCCAGTCGATTAAAATCAACTGAAACTGGTCAAACGCGTTTTCCTTTGCCACGCTCACATACTGATTCGAAAAATTATGAAATTTGAAACCTAGCAATAATTTGACATCACGGACCCAACAAAAGTGGTTTTGTCGAAATCCGAGGTCGTTTGCAAAATTCCAATTTTTAAGGGCCTGAATTCCATAGCAACTATTCAGAATTTTCAACTGGGCATATCTTTTGATTCCCGCTATGAAATTTCGATTTTTCGGATTCGTTGGAAAGATATTCTCAATTACATCCTATTATTTTTGGTTTCACTAAAATCCGGATTGTTTTGCACCCGGTACATTTAATTGAAGTTTGAAATCGAATTATCGAACTACCGCGCCATTTTCAATTCTATTTATAATTTAAAATAAATATTTATATTCTAACGACGACGTATATAATATATGCGTCGAATTCTATTCAAAATAAATTTCTCATTGATATTATTTAAAATAATTCATTTTGAATGTTCAAAATTCACTAAAATTGCCAAAATAAAAATTTTAAACTGGCCCAGATTTTTGGGTTGTTACAATATCCCCCACTTTAAACTTTTCGTCCCCGAAAAGGAACAAAGTCGAAAGTGGTTTGATTAATCAACTCTACGTTGGATCTGGCTTCCACTCTCCAACTTTTCAGTTTCTGAGAATTTTCAAATTCTTCAAAAATTTGGCTAACACTCGGAATTTTCGAAAAATTTCGCCATAACCTCCTTTGTACGAGGAGAGGTTTGGAAATTTATTGAGCCGTATTAGGTACCCAATAAATCCTAATAAGCATACACATATTTATAGTGATATATTCTGGTGTTTACAGGGGAGCGTGTATTGATAATAACTCCAGAGAATAAATTCTCGTCACCCTGTCAAAGCCTAAGGGAGTGTGTATTTTAAATGCTCCAGAGGATAAATCCTCGTCACCTCGTCCCATGTTGGAAATAAATAGTCCATGTGCCGTATCTAATAACTAGAGAGACGTGATTATTGTCAACTCTAGACCCGTGTGGGGATTTTATTAATCTGGCAATTTTATCGTTACAATTTTATATTGTCCATATCAGTCATCAGTTCAACCTGTAAAATATAGTCATCGCCATACAAGCCTCTCGCTCGTATGGTAAATCTTCCACCTCGTCACACAAACTCCAAATGCTTATGTGGTATATGATGAAGTATGCCTATCTTCTAGAAGTATGCCATGTAATGTAGTTCAAAATTAATTGTTGCTATCCTATGGCGTTGTTTATTATTTCACATAGAATAACCAGCACTCCGCATCCAATGGCATTCACAGGAGTTGATAAAATAATATTTTGCATCCAACTCATTAAGGTTTACCTATTTGTCGGGCACGCAAATAAAATCTTTACTCAACAGCTATCCAATTTCCTGTTCAAACATATATAATGCACAAGTATATATTTCTAACTATTTTCTAATCAGTTCAATGTGTGATTTAATTGAATAAATTCGTTCTGGTTTTTATTGATGATATTCTGATCTTCTCTAAATCAAAGGCCGAAAAGGAACATAACAATGGAAGTCGAAAAGGAACGAAGCCGAAAGTTGTTTAACAAATTAACTCAACTTCCATTATTTTGACTACGGCTTAAGTTCTTCAACTTTTCAGTTTCTAAGAACTTTTCAATTTTTTCAAAAATTTGGCTAACACCCTAAATTTCCGAAAAAATTCGCCATAACCTCCCCTGCACCGGGAGCAACGGGAAAATCCCGAAATTGCCATATAGGCCTTCTGATCTCAAAAAGAAAAAGAAAAAGCCAAGCGGCTAGCCAATCGGCTCATAAAATCATCATCACCCAAACAAAACAGTAAATTGTAGTAAACATGTACCTATTTGTCGGGCAAACAAATTTTATTCTCTGTTCTAGCCTCCTTGCTATGACCTGTTCAATGTAAGTACACGTATATGCAAGCAAATGCGACCAATTTCAATACAATTCAATATTTGATTCTATTAGGCTAAATAGTTCAAAATTGTCAAACAAATAAACAAACAACTCAAACATCAATCAATTAGTGAATTAGAGTTTCAAATTCATAATTTTGATACATATACAAAAAATCATGTTTTGATGCCAATTCACAACATTGTATTCTAACTATATTAGTTTTGGTTCTCACACCAGCCTAATGGAAATATATAGAAATCTCACTTTCGAAACTCGAACACAAATACTGATGATGTTGCAATCATCATCAGAATTGTCCCCGAGCGACTAGAGTGTGATTCTATATCTATCCAGTATATTAAAACTTCGAATATACGTTCATGATGCGTATATGCAAAATTTATATATACTGAATTGTCCAAATCAATTATAAATAAAATAGTCAAATACGTATAATAAAGTTTGAATTTTCAAAATAAATTTGGTTTTCATTTTGATTTTAGAATTTTCACTCTTTCGGCCCATTCTAGGATACTACTGATCCCATCTCTAACGAGCATTCTTATTGGATATTAATAATCCAATCTCTGATGAATTCTTTCGTTTGGTTCTAATGTGTCTTGTTCTCGAGCTCTGTAAACCAAAGCTCTGATACCACTGTAAGGACCCGTAACTTCCCCGTGAAGGAAAGCACGAATACTTTGAAAACAACACACAAAAGGACGCAAACGGAAGAACATTTCATTGATATTGCAACAATTCCATCAGATACAAGAATATACAGAGTATAAATGAATAAATTACATTCGATAAATATCAGAGATTGCAATAGATTACATAGCAGCGTAAAAATATACAAAACACAACTGAAAGTGATACACGGATACCGAGCTTTCCGAGCATCGTTCCAGCTGTCATTCAGGATGCAAAACCAAAACTACTAGCTGCCCGTGTCGAAAATAGGGGCACCCAGAGTTTAGGTTAAAACAATAACCTCCAGGTCAATCATGTGACTGGTGTGAGAACTAAAACAGTTATTTAAAACTTTGCTTTAAAAGAGAGTAATTCAAGGGACCATGCCGTATAACACGGAACGGGTTTCCTCCTAAGAATACTAGTGCATATAACAAAACAGCGCAATGCTCTTTGGAAAAAATAAGCTATTATAAGACCCAGGTCCCATCACACAATGCAACGCAAGCCGGAGGATAGGGTATTCCCTTATATTAGCCAAATAATGCTTGATACGTTTAAAAACAAATCATTTGATACTATTATAGGTGTATAGTGTCAAAACAATTTCAAATCATAAATATCAATCATAGGCGGCATGGGTACCATCTTTCATGTTGCCGTACTAGTTCTACAATTAAAACTGCGATATCACGTATTGGAAATTGGATTTCCGTCATGAGTCGAGGCAAGGGGCAAGCTCCTCTCCGATTCGAGACACTCTAGCAAATGGCTCAGGACCCCAGTATGATCCTTTGGAACCACCAAGGCCGGTCCTCTCTTACTTTTGAGGATTGGCAATTCCTGAACACACGTTTCCCGATCCTTACAGACCTATATCCGGGGCGCCTCGTATCCAACAACCACACAGGTGAAAAGTATATAAATGTCAGGGCTGGTAGGTCACTGACACCACCATAACTAGAAAGAAACGTCGTGCGCTCCTTGGGTCTGTATCCCGTTTTTGACTCATACCGAGGTGTGAGGCTCGCGAATTCACGTTATACACAAAGCTACGCCACACAGGCCGTGCTTTGATCATCAACCACAAGACTTTGCTTTTCAACAGAAGCCTTGATCAATTGCCACTTACGTGTGCCACACAGGAAATTCACTCCGTGCGACTGATATCCATCGATATACCACCTCTGAGCTCGTACATCTCAGAGAAGGGCGTTAAGCAAGAGAATAAATTCTCCGCCGCCAAACAGATGTATATTTAATAGAGATCAATCAACATAGAATAAAATCCAATGTCAGACACACAATCCATTTACAAGTTCGTTCTGGGTCTGAACGAAACCGGAGGCACTTTCCTCGCATATCCATCGATCTCCAAGTACGTCTGGACGATCACCAACTATTTCCCACATCTTAGGTGTACAGCCCAATCGAGATCATCAGTAATCACCCAAACGATGTGAAGACTTCCGGTCTTCAACCACCGTCTTCATCTTCGACATCTCGTCGAATCGGTTATTCAGAATGGGTATAACCCGGCCTTTCTGAATAACCCACGTATATAATAAACAAATGTTACACAAACACAACAAACGCCTCATTCCAATTCAGAATATTCTTTTATTCACAAAATCACATTCTTTGGGAAAGGTTCCCATTAATTTTATCCAAGATAAATTCTTTTAAATTTATTCTTTAATCTTCCTTTGGATATCATTTCAAACTAGTCGGGATTAGCGAACCACACCGAAGTAATTATTTATTTTATTTCCCAATCCTAGCCTATTCATCCCATGGAGCAAAACTGGTAATACTCCATATCTAACACTACAGTATTATCGGTAAAATTAATTACCATTTCCCGTTCAAATCTAATTAAAGATTTAACTATCGCTTTGGAGCAAAACTGGTGGTACTCCATTCTCGATCACCTTTCAGATTTGATAATTTAAATTATCAATTCACATTTCAATCTAATTAAAGATTCATTAAAACCCCACTTAGTTTTTATAACGACCCATCTTTTTGCCTGGTTCTCACCGGTAATTAAACCAATTTAGACCGTTCAGAAAGACGAATTGTTATGGGTACATACATACATTGAACAAAATAACAGAACCTTTCATTGCAAAAAACAATATTACATCAGAGTTACAGGGAATATCAGAGTTACACATATATACACCACGGAAGAAAACATATAACTATACTCTCAGCGGAAGAACAAAACACAGCGGAAGCTTCAGCTCTATCGTGGACTCCAACTCAGAAAGCGCTCCGAACTTTGCTCCAACGAATCATAGCTTCAAAAACTAAACTACTATCTGCCCGTGTGAAAATTTATGGGCACCCAGAGTTTAGGAAGGAACAATAAACTCCAGGTCTGTCATGGGACTGGTGTGAGAACATAAAAACAGTTATTTTAGGATTTATTTTAAAGTTGGGAAATTCACCGCACGACGCCGCTAACGCGGAACGAGTTTACTCCATGTGAATGCCCGTGCATATAAATACGCAATGACCTTTGAAAATGAAGCTATCATAAGCTCATCCCACATCACACAATGCAAGCGCACACCAGATGGGTGAGTTTTATTTTATGATACCAAAAATGCCTTCATACATGAAAATCCTCTTTAAAATTTATTATATAGTGTGGAAAACAATTTCGCAAATAAATGTATTAATACTAGACGGCATAATACCCATAATATTATGTTGCCATATATATATATATACAATCAAAATCGTATGGTTCGTATTGGAGATTTGGATTTCCAACTTGATGATTCCTGGCACGAAAGATCAATCGGAACACAAACGAAATGTAATCAAGGGTTTTTCATCCAGACGCGGACACCAATACAAATCGCGAGGTAGATCAACGGTTTTCGACCAGACACGGCCCCTCGAACATACCCTATTCCATAAGTCATAAGTGGTTTCCCACTGCTGCAGCGGTCATCATCAATTCATATATATATACACAACCTAACCGCCTGTTTCTCATCATTCGGGGTGTGAGGTTTGTCGATGTCACGTCATACACAAAGCACGCCTAGAAAAGCAAAGCCTTGATCGTACAAGCTCATTTTATATCTTAAGTATGTCACATTGTCCATTCACAACATGACCACTGATTTCCATCCATACATAACCACTTCGAGCTCATATGTCACAAACCATATACATATCAACGGAAATCAGAGTTATGCCGTCAACTACCATGTCAGACACACAATCCATACATGTCCGTCCTGGGTCTGAACGGAACAAAATCTGAAAGTTCTCCCCATACGTTCGGACTTTCTGCCACTTCGGTAATAGGGGCATCTCTCTACCGTACCTATTCTGTAAAGAAACCAATCGGCAGGCAGTCAGTTCGATGTGAAGAACCACGGCCTTCAATCGTCGTCTTCATATCTTTTCTACTACGTTTTATGGTTATTTCGAATGGTTTTCGGAAAATAAGTTCCGATCCCGATCTTTCCAAATAACCAACGCTTCATAAAACAAGTGCTTCCACTCATATATGTATACACACGTACATCTCTTAAATTTTTTTTAAATCTAGAAATGATTGTTTAAGAGATGACCGTTTATAGATAGTCTTTTCTTAATGCCTTACTTCCCAACAATCAATATAAACTAAGGATCACGGTTTAACTCTTTCTTAAATCTGAATTCGTTGTAATCATTCAAAACGGATTCATTATATTCAAATCAAAGGATTCAGGACCGAAAACAATTCCAATTTAATTTAATAAAATATTTGAAAATAATACCTTTGTTATAAACTAATAATATATAAACTAACTTTAAAAATAGAAATGTTTAAAATAATTACTTAACACATATTTAACTTTGAAGAAGTATGCAAATATAATACTTTAAACATATACATATCTTTCAAACAAATAAGTTTTTATTTAAATATTTTTGAAATTAACATATCATGTTTAAATAGTTGAAACCTATATAAATATATAAATAATTTAAATTAGAATTGTTTCCCTTCCATGCCGATGACTTGCATTCACGTTCGTACTCGAAGAGTATACTAGTTCCGGAAAATCTTGAGTTAATCTAATGGGTTCAAAGACATTCACCTTCTCTTTCGTTCACTTAGACCCATATTAACTTCCAAAATTAACTCAAACCTTGCTCGGTTAAAACGATGTTATTAACATATCATTCAACTTATATTGATAACTAAATATACAATACTAATATTTCCCAGCTTGTTCAATCGTTTCCAAGTTTACAACTAGTCGCTGTACCAATATTAGAACCACCTATCTTAACATAAACCAAATTTTTATTCATAACTCAAATCATTTTCTTTGATCTTAAATTCAGAAATCGCTTTAACCATAATTGGCTTGAAATATTTCCAAGTTCCATTTCAATGTGATCGAACCTTAATAATATATTTTCCCAACTTGTTTAATCACTTCAAAGCTTACAGATTGTTACAAATGTTTGCATAAACCCCATGTAACTCAAAACCACTTCCTTGATTAAATTTCAAAACATGTCTCAACTTCGTGAGTCCAAAATTAATTAAAATTTTCCCGAAATCATTCCATCTTCCACGAAGGCCATTTATCATTTGTTAATTAACTTAGATTACTAAATCATTTGAATCAAAATCCGAAACCAACTTTCCGATTATTTAATTAAATCTTTAAATAATAAAACTATCATAAAAGGAGATTTAAACCGATTAACCGTATATCTTCAAAATTACGGTGTGTGTGTGTCAACCGTAAAAAAATCGATAAATCACCCATATCAACATTAATCCATCCACTGCAAACATGATAGTTAAATCAACCAATTTCCTTTGTGTGCAAAGCGTTACGTTCAATAACGCTCCATGTTCAGTGTACTCTAACAATGAAATATCCCTCCAATCATCACATGCAACAATTAACATACACAAACCATGATTAACATTATCTAATTTTGGTATCAACTAATTATACTTAACTATTGAAAATTAAATTTAAATTAAATGTTCTCACCCATTCCCTGTGTAACGCATGCAAGCCGAATTTCCAAACTCAGTCCAATGTGCATGCAAGCCTTGGTGCCATGTTGAGATGCCTTCATTCATGTATGCTTATTTGCATCATTCTCTGTCCATGCTCCAAATCTCCATTCCTTCTTGCCCATATAAATTCCTTCTTTTCGGTCCTTTCCTTTCACCACTGCACACATGCTCCGTTGTTCCATTCACACCCCAACAAATCGAACCTCTTGACTTTGTACGAACTGCTGCATGCATTTATACCGGTACTGAAAACAAAACGCATGCGGTACCACTTGTTGCTCACGCATGCATGCTTGCATTCCCTTCCCTCCCCACACGCAACTCTCATATTTTCCTGAAACTTCCATTTTCTTATTGTGAGCTTTTTTTTTTACAAGTGGAGCTGTGGTTGCCTGCATGGAAGAGAGAGGCCGAGAGTAACATGAGGGGAGCTGTACTGGTTTTAGAGGAGGAGAAAAAGAGGGTCAGTAGAGGAAGGAGGCGGGGTCTGAAGTAGGGTACTTGGCTGGCGGTGCCTGGTTCAAGTGGAGGCCGAGGTTGATTCTGCAGTTGGAGTGCGGTGGGAGGTTTTCTCGTTAGGTGGAGATGAAGGCTGTTGCATGCAGGCTTGACTGTTGCTTGGAGGGAGTGCGACCAGTTGTGGTGCATGCAAGGCGGAGGAGACAGAAGTATGTAAGAGGGGAGAGACGTGAATTCTAAATAGAAGAAAGAGGGAATGGACTAAAGGGTGATGGAAGGAGAACATTAAAAGTGAGAGAGGAGAACAAGTTTAAAGGCTTAACATTTCTCTATAGGTATAAAATGTGAAGGAGCAATGCGTGGCACCAAGGAGGACACGTGGAGGCAGAGTTCGGATAAAAGTTTACAAGTATCTAGATTTTCAATATAGTTACCATTTAAATTATACTTCTTAATAAAAAATTCCGCATGCGTAAAGTTGGGCTATTAAGTCTACCCCTTTGTTTGCATTTCATATTGTATGTTTTATCCAATACGCGTGCCATAGACTAGTTTCCCTTTTGTTTGAAATTATACACCTAAATTTCTTTCCGTATTCTTTTATTTAAAATTATCGATAACAAACAACACCAAACTAATAATATAATCGTATATAATAATGTGCTACGATCTCTGAACAGTAACAAAACAGACAGGTTGATCAGTTCTGTAAAGTGTCAAAGGGACCATAGTTACCTTTAAATACGCCAGAAAAATATCTGCTTAATTTTTTTGAAATAAAATTTACTGTAAATTTCCACAAAGTATTCTAAGACTACGCGAACCGAAACTGAGCAAAAATTTTGAAACGAATATTTAATTATAATTAAATTTCAAATTCTGATCGTTTTTATTCACTGAATTACAATTTGTTCAATATTTCGACTAACGACAAAACGCGTTACCAGAACAAACATTGTTGTAACAAATCCCACAGTAAAATTTAATTTTCCATCATTTAAATATTATTGTCGCCTAAAAATTTGATTCAACAATTATTTAAACCTTCCAAATTTTATTTATTGAATTCAAATTCGATTTCAAAAATCTTAGATTGTTACATTCTCCCCCAATTAAGGCTTTTCGTCCTCGAAAAGGAGAGCTCATGAAATTATACATAAGTAAAATAATCTTTCAAATAAATTTGTTAAAATTACAGATCCTTATATTAAGTCTAAAGCATATCAAGCCACTTATAGGAAAACTTACTTATGATTAAATTTGCCAAACACTTTTATATCCAAGCTTGATTGTACTAAACTTAAATCGTCATGTTAGAAAGATAAAATTTCGGGAAAATTAATTAAAGAATTTTGAGTTTATATTCTGATTACAAGTCATAGTTCGCAACGCATTTAAAAATCTCAAAATGATTTTTCTGACTTAGAATCCCATTTTCATCACAAACCATGACATACAATATTTCTTTCATATAGAAAATCATACTGCACTTCGGGGTTTACAAAATTACGTTTGCTTCCAAAATTCATGCATTCTATACTGTAATCCATATGTTATTAGTTCGAGTAGTTCATCAACATGACAGGGCAACTGAGTATCACCCATCGTACACAATCCAATCACTCTTCACAACCCAGTTTTAGTCACGGTTACTCGAACAAATCAATCAATTCATATCCCGAAGTTGTAAATCATTTATCAACCATAATTTACAAATACTTGTCGTTTTCAAAACATTTCAAAATACCGAGATTTCAGTTGTCGAAATCTCTTTTATATTCATCATATCCAAACTAGTTGGAAACCATATTCGTCCAATTGAAAATAAAATTTTCAACTTTTAAGAATGCAAATTATGTTTCATATTTCAGAATCCATGATCGTATTTAAACCATTCGAACCTTTCAAATCTAATTTCATACGAATTCAAACCTTTCTATTTTTCGAAGTTTTCGAAAAATCGTTTAAACTTCCTTCATTTATAATATCTTCGTATATCACAAGATAGAATATTTCAAGAGCCATAAGTCGAATTCTCAGAAATCTCTTTACGATTCAAATAGTTGCACCCTTTTTTTCTTTTTCAAACATAACTCATTTTAACCATACTATAGGGCTTTATTCATTCTTATTCTAATATACCATCACGCTTTCGCTGCGCACTCTAATTTGATACGTCCATATTTCAAACCATCATTATTCAAAACATTAGAAATAAGTTTCAAAAATTTTAGAACCAATTGTTAAAATTCATCTTTAAAAATCCATTTTCCTTGCATAAATTGAATTCTATATTTCAACACTTCCAATTCCTATGCAAATCTTATTTGTTTAAGTTCCATTAACCTGATGTCTTAGATAAATCAAGGTTGTCTTGGTTGAGCTAAATTTTGGTTTTATTCGACAAACGACACAAAGATATACATGCATGGATCAAATAAAATTCCATACGTTCAAAACAAAAGCTCGATATCAAAATGAACACTAAAAGGTATAATGGCCTAAATCAAAACACGCCTAAATCCAAAAGATGAACTACTTAAGATCAATAAGTTTGGTTTAAATTCTCAACCAGTATCTAGACAAGAAAATCAAGGACACCAAGGATACGAGTATAGGCGATTCAAAAGTACGATGATTCAATTCAAGATATTCAACCAAGCTTGAATAAAAGGGGATGAATGACGCTACTCAACGGTTCGAATTTAAACGATGGAACTAGCCTAAGCCAAAATAGCAAAGTCAAGCGCTCCTAAGGATACAATCCTAAGTAGTTTATTATTGGGACACTCTTTTTCTCATTAACTTCCTGAGTAAATCTTACTTCAAATTTTATTTTTCTTTGTATCGTAAGTGTTTACTCTTTAAGTACTTTTTATTTGGATTGCTCGTACAGTTTCAACTGGAGAAGAGTGGTTTTCTCCCCCACTTGTATATTTGTTACAATTTAAATCGTCTTTTTAAACAATTTCTTAACCTAGGTCATACCCATTTTCAGATTCCCTTAAGGGGAGCTTGATTTTGACTAAAATATATTTCAAGCTAAATCATTTACAATTCATATAGATTTCAAATCTATTGGTTATATTAACCCTTTTAACGTTCCTCGAGAAGTATAATATCTCTAGATTACATTTACTATATCAAAATTCATCTTTAAACAACTATTATAACTTGATTATCTTGAAATATGGGTGGTATTAATATAATCCGTTAATGAATTTTCACAGTTACGTGTTCTCTCTAATTCTTAAGTATGGTTTACTTCTAAATATTCCTTTTGGTTATTATCCAAATAGTTGGTATGGCATTTATAACCTATTGTCCTTGCATTGAATTTCCTTTTTAATATTTCTAACGTATCGAAATAATTCAAGTATCCCTTGACGTATTAACTGGATTCATATAGTCATCCCACTTTCGAAACCCGAAAATAACTACTGATGGTGCCATGGTCATCAGTAGAATCATCCTCGAGCGACTAGAGTGTGACTCTATATCCATCTAGTAAATACATAAGACTTCGTACATGCACTGGCCAGGCGTATATTCAAAATCTTCTCATACTGATAGTCCAGTCGTGACGTCGAATACAATACTCAAGAACCCTCATCTTCAATTATATTTCAAAAATAATTATCATTTTCCAAGTGATTTACCTAGTTTCAAAATAGTTTATATAGATTTCAAAATACGCTCTCTCAACGGGATATTCCAAAATCCCATTCTAAGGCGTTTCTAATCCTATCTCTAATGAGATGTTATAGCTCTGATGAGTCCTATCTTTTGTTCAAAATATGTCGTACCCAAAATGTAACGTCCCGCCTTTTTGACCGCTTCAAACCGGTAATTAAACTAACTCGAACGTTCAAAAAGACGGATCGTTATTTAGCTTACAGAGTTTAAAGACAGAATCAACATAGAAATTACAAAATAATAAATAACACAGTATTGAACAGAGAAATAAAATCTCATATATTACCCAAAATCTTTGATATAAGAAATTCTTTTATACAGCGGAACACAATTTGAATATAGAAAATATTTACAGTTTAAAATCTTCAGAGTGCGTCGTCTTTGGAATCCCCAGCTTCGCCAATCTTCAAACTCTAAGCAGTGGTCTTTATATCTGAAATGCTCGGGTCTGACTCGAGCATCCCATGCAAAAACATAAAATACTCGAGTCAGGATTAATCATAGTTCAAGTAGATTAACTTCAATAGAAACTGAAATATACAGTCAATCCTATAATCGATGTCATAAAAAAAATAAACAGTTGTGGTATCTGTTCATATCTGTTCTATCTATTTCCAGGGATGAACGGTCTCGGGAGCTTGCGGAAATACACGTATATATTATACACTTGTACACCGCCTCCACATCCCAGACTGAATACAAGAATAGTATAAATGACCTTGGGAGCTTGCATATACACGTGCGTACGTATCCACACAAAATACAAAAGATAATAGCATATGAGTGCATACAGTGTACAAGTCAATACACAAATGGTCATAGTTGTTTGTGCCGAAGTGGACAATCTCAAAACATCCCAATATATGCAACATATATATGTGCGTCAAAGGGTGTGTAGATGGCAGCGCACATATAAAAGAGCATGGACTATTTAAATCTCAAGGTCAACTTATAGAAGGTAGTTCATGTGGTATACACAGATGCAACATTTTTTTTAAGTGTGTGGCTTCCAGTTTACAAACAAAGGGGTACTCTGCATACACACATGTTGCCCAAATAAATGTGGTCAGCAATAGCATTTAACACACACAAAGTCACACTACTTATATTTTTATTTCCATTTAAACAGCCTGTTCACGGCTGAAGCATGCATGTGTGAGGCATGGCATGACACAGTCCATCAATTTAAGGTACTACATGCCATTAATACAAAATGAGAAAGAGCACATATATAATTCTATGTATCGGAGTAATGCAAATAGGTTATGGAAATATTTCAGATGATATTAACCACACAAATGCAGATGCATACCATTAAATTAGTGATAATTCAAATAAGAACAAAGCCCACTCACTATGCATTCACAATTCAGTTCTAGCTTTTTATTCAGTTTTTAAATGAAGCTTTGGATTTATTAAGTACATATTTAAGATCATACATACACACGTATATCACCACTTAACAGTAATTAAGTGGAATAATTTATTCTCCTATCTTAGTACAGGGTTTCATACATTTTCAGGCTTAAGTTCATCCTCCGAGACTAAACATGCATATGCCAGTTTTCGTACACAGTAAAACATCTTCCTCACATATGAGGTATGGTTCATAGTACAATTGACTAATAATAAGGATAATATTAATAACACCAGGTTTCAAGTTCAACTATATACACCAAAGGTACCTGTTGAGTTCAGATATATACAAAGAATGGGAAGAAAAAAATAATGTGGTGACAGGGTAAAATGTGCGGTTTTAGGCTTGCAACCCAGTTAAACAATTTCAGCTACAGGACAAAACAGTTTAAGTAGGAAAACATGGTGACATTAGGACCCAAGCCTATGTTTCAAGTTTTAAAACAGGGCACCTGTCAAAATATGGACATGTTCAGGAATAAACAAGGGTCTGTTCGGATTCTCAACAAAACAGGATGTCTCTTTTTTTTTCTCTATCTTTTTCCTTTTTCCTACAAGTCATGTAAATGCCAAAACCGCATACAATGTATAGACCAGCCTCGGATGACATGAACAAACTCAGGTGACCAAGTATAAGGAAATAAATTCAATTCTAAACGTCCCAACACTATATATGAACACACAATATATATATATATATATGTATACATCCATAATTTAAGTGTTCACCAAGTCAACACGCACCGATAAGTATCTCAGTTTACAGTCACATTAACCACCATTTGATACTTCACAATAATGTTTACAAACGTGTTTATTTCAAAAACAGTTTCATGATTTGCAGAAAATAATTTTCTTTTCATAAATCTTTTTTTTTTCAAACCATAATATATATAGGTAAGTGACCCGGTATAAATATGCAAGCAAGCGTACCAGAAACAATCAAGTTGTATGATGTTCTTATCATAAATGTACAGACCCAGAATAAAAGCATCCAACCACGGACATAAATCAACAACCAGAATTCGGTTTAAATTAAAAGTAAAAGTAAATCACGAATATAACTTCCACACAAGCATATCACAACCAAGATCCATCCCGAAGCCATAAAATTTAGTATTTTTAAGTCCTGCAAATTTATTACCAAGAAAATCGCACCCATAACTGTCGTATTCAGTTTAAATCTAAGTTAAAAATATTTGAACTAAAATTAATCAATCGTGAGCGAATGCTCACCTGCAGCGGTGAAGAAGGTTCAGGCAGCGACGCCGACCGGTTTTCTGGTGTAATGTCATGATTCTAACAGCGTTGGCTCTGCCATGACATGCCGGAGGCAGAGCTGACCTCTTATTCTTCCCAAGCTCGCCCTTTCTCGCTTGACAAATGGGTGAACCGTGACTTGAGAAGGTGATGCAACAGCGCTAGGTCTTGTGGTGGTAGACACGATGGTTGCTGGCGGTTTAAGGTGAGCGATTTCTTGCGGTGACAGGGTAGAGTGGCACGGTGGTTTGGTTTCTAATCTAGGTCCGAGGAGAGTGGACCGATGAAGGTGGCCTTTCGGTGGATGTGCAATTCGATTTAGGGTTGAAGCGATTTGAAAAGGGGAAAGT
Organism: Allium sativum; assembly: GCA_030737875.1. Classification (NCBI taxonomy): domain Eukaryota; kingdom Viridiplantae; phylum Streptophyta; class Magnoliopsida; order Asparagales; family Amaryllidaceae; genus Allium; species Allium sativum. The sequence continues at coordinate 873,386,374 of CM060912.1, read as the reverse complement.
TTGATTTGGGGAATCGGCCATTACAAATTGAATTGGGGAAACGGGAGAATTTTTCATGGCTGAAGGAAATGGGTATGAGCGAGATTTTATAGAAGGAAAACATTGAAGATAAGAACGACGTAACTTCAATAGGTAATAGGGTAGTCGCGAAATCCAACAGGTAGGTCTGCGTAATGGTTTAATGAGGTAGGTTTTATTTGCGTGTAAGTAAATATTTAATTGCACTGTGAACTGATGGTGAACGCTCAATACTCGTACCGTACACAGTCTTTAAATACGACAAAAACTATATATATTTCATTCGTTTCAGCGTTTTGAATTCAATAAAATTAATTGCAATCTGACACCGTTTGTATAAACCTTGTTTTAATTTCCTAATTATTTATCGCTTCACCTATTTTATTTCGTTTGTTCACACAACAATTCGGTTTGTTCCCAAATTTGAAATGTAAATTTTCAATTTCTTTATACAAACAAATACACACATATCCAGACCAATTTCCATATATTTTCAACAAACAACATCTCTAATTTATTTATTTTATAAATTCAACCATTGAATATTTTTCAAATCGAATTTCAAATTCAATTCAAAATATTCAACCAAATTCAATTCACATATTTAACAATAAATATTCGATTTTAAATTTCTAACTCCAATATCAAATGAAATTGATCATTAAAAGTTAAACTTCTAATTAATCACATGTTTCGGTTGTCAAAATTCCTGGGACGTTACATTCTTCCCCCCTTTAAAACTTTTCGTCCTCGAAAAGAAGAGAACGTTAGAGTTGTCTAATGTATACATCCAAGTTTCCATATTCGTCCGATATTAGTCCACAGCTAATTTAAATATCGATACTTAAGCTATTGATCCTCCTTATTTACCATCATATTCAATTAATTCGGAAAATCTCATTTCCTTTCAAAATTAATCTCTTTTTAAATTTCAAATCTTGCAAATTATTCCAAATTTCTTTATAATCTCTTCTGCCAACATTTACTTATCCATCGCTTCACAAGTTCAACCATACCACCATATATTCAATCCATTTTCTTTTGCACACTCATTGAATAGTGTAATTATCATTTTCCTTTCAAATCACAAATTTGTCGACTTGAAAACCTCCAAAATATGAAGTATTTGTATTACTCCGAAATTCTCTCTCTTTTTTATAACATATTAAGTCTGCTATATTTTAATTTAAAAATATTTATTTGAAAATATTTGATAACTATCAGTTTGACAAGTCTATTGTCCTTCTCACAGATGTTAGACATACGCTGGCCAGGCGCACGACTAAAATCTACAAGTACTAAATATCCTTGCTTCAACTCCCAGTGAAAAATATTTCAAAATCCCTTTAAATACAGATACGGAAAGTACCAATGTGATCTTGATATGTTGATTGTTCATGAATCGCAGATACACAATGGTTTCGTTTGGATCCCCCAGAAAACATCAGTATCCGTAGGATTTCACTTCCCTGCGAATTTCGTCATGGACAAATCAATTGAAGATATTTAAGAATCAAAGGAAAATCTGAGGTCACTGAGCGTTGGTCGCTCTATCTCAGAATCACAAAAACAAATCATGAAGATACTTCAATCACGACGACAAATCAAGACATAAAGATAAATCAGGTCATGAAGACCAATCATGTCACGAAGACAAACTCAGTCACGAAGACACAGTGCTGCATCAAACAGGTGGCCCCACATCACTAAGATATATCAACAACGCATGGCTCCATTCTACCTTTAGTAACTCTAATGGTTGCATCTCTTTCACTTGTAGATATTCCATGGGGACCGCAGGTACACAATGGTTACGCCTGATTCCCTCATGTAACATCCATACCCGTAAGCTTTCACAGCTCTGTGGATTACGCCCTTATGATTCGACTGTAGATCGCAGCAGTCACAATGGTTATGCTTGGTTCCCCCAAGAAACATCCGTCCGTCATAGGCTATCTACAGCCCTACGAGTTTCGCTACACGGTCGAATTTCCAACGACCCTAGATCACAGCGATCACAATGGTTATGCCTGATTCCCTCAGGAAACATCCGACGGCCATAGGCTATCTGCAGCCCTGCGAATTACGCTAGCAGTCGTGCTTAATGGGAACTCATGAGTTTTATGTCCGGACAACCTACTACCACCAGCAACATATTTCAACTAAGCTCGAAATTCAAACAAAAAGGAAGGTACTTTCCTTATCTTTATTTGAAAACATATAATACTATATACATATAGTGCTTTATTTCAAAATCTTCCTAAATCATGCTTATGTCAACTTACATAAGATCTACTTTTCAAATCATATTTCAAACATCTCACCTCATTCTTATATAAATTCTACGATATAAGATTTCATTTCAAATCGATTATCTTCCCATCTAGCAGCTCTTGACCTCGCCATATTCTTATACATTTCTCATATGAGTTCCGAAAATTTCCATATCCACTTATCTTACGCTCTACCGTCTTTTGTTCTAGACGTGCGACTCTTTCTTATTTAGTTCTTTCCATTCTAATTTATCATACCCCGTTAGCCACTCACGATCTTTTGCAAAACATTTCATATCTTCATATTCATTTTCTATAATTCAATAAAATCTCTTGGGAAAACATTTCCATATATTCACAAATCTTCATTTTCTATAGAAAATATACCTTATTCTCAGGGGGAAATATTTCTAATTTCGTTATTTAGATTTAAACAGATGTTAAATAAAACATCATTGTTCTCATTTAACTATTGACGCTCATCAACTTTCTTTGCTTAATTTCTTACTATCGAACCTTAACCATTTCTTAGCCAATAATGAAATCCATCAAGTTGGGGTATAATTACCTCTCAGACCTTAACTAACATCATTATTAACTTCGAGATGGTTTAAAATTCGCAACTTCGAACACCAACCAAACATTAATTAAATTTTTGTAACTTCCGAACTCGAGTTAAGAATTTACTCCTTCTACGAACATTGCTGATTATAACAATAATTTACGCCTTCGAAAATATGTAACTTTAAATTATACCTTATTCATTAACCTAAACAATTAATCTAATAATATATTTTCAGTCTACTTTTTATTTTAGAATTGTAGTCGATACAAGAAAATAAAATTATGTCAACCTTTATTATTCGAGTAAATAATTCAATATAAACTTTTTGCATAGTCCTAAAATATGTCAACATTTATTTATAAACATTTAAAACACTTTATTTATTTATTTATTTTTATATTTTACTGTCGTTTCACTTTCTCAGTGCACATATATGCACCGCGCATGCACACCGTATTCATTTCCGGCGAATTCGACTCCGCAACCGTTGCTCTTCCCTTCTCTTCATCAACATGCAGCAACGCCATCAGTTCACCGTTGAGTCCTTCTATTTATTTATATTATTACTATTATTATTTATTTTCTTTTTTCTTTGGTCTTATACCAGCTCATACTCCATCGCATGGTTTCCGGGTGAATCCGTACTGTGCCTGTATGGGTTTTTGAAGAACCTGGCACAATAAGGAATGGATTAGCATCTCTCTTTTTTTTTAAGACCAAACCAAACCCATTTCTCATACAACCATTCCCAGACTAGTCTGTTACTTCATTTACTCCTTGCATTCCCGTCTTTTAAGACTTACATGGTTCTCTTCAACTAACTGTGCATACAATTACTCCTTACCATGTATTCAATTGATGCATGCAACACGTCTTTAATTCTTAATTTTTTTTATTGCTGTTTCATTTTCAGTGCACGCTTGTGCGCCGTGCACATGCACCGCCGCATCACTGGCGATCTCACCCTTCCGACAGTCGCCGAAAACGTCTTCAACTCCGCTGACACTCTTCCCTTTCCAGAACCCGCATCTCCACTACAAATCAAAAATCAGGGCTCCCACCCGAAAGTTACCAAAAACTGACTTCACAAAATCGCCCCGCACCGTCACATCATAGGTTCAGTCATCTCCCAACTTCGGTTAGTCGTAGCTGACACCTTCCTCCTTCAATCCCACCTGGTGTGATCAGTCCACAGTCGTCATCGGCGGTACAGTTCAATGCCGTTCCAAGCTTAAAAATCGAACCCATTCATATTATTTTTATTTTTTCTTCTTGAAATCTTGTACATCAGAACTTACGTGACATTTTTCCTAGATTCTAGGGTGTCTTGTACTCGTTCAGACCAACGCCAAGTCCATCCATTGACGAAGTTGCCGGAATTTGGTCAAAGACTCTTTTTCCGATCGTCTCAAAAATATTATAGCCTAGGTTATTAAAAATCACAATTTTGTTATCAAAATTCATGGTTTTACAGTATAATTCCAACTATATACCTGAATCGCAGAAACATGAGAATTTAAAATTTGAGTTTTTCTTGTCTCTTTACAGTAATTTATTGATTTCTAGTGATATGTGTTACTATATGATCTAAAACAATTTTTATAGGATACACTAAACAAAAATAAACGACTTTCATGTTGCACTTAATCCTTATAATCAACTAGTAAAAACCATGCTATTGAATTTTCACAGTCCTGGGAATGAGTATATTACCATATTCTTACTGTTAACATACATAGTCCATAGTAGTTAAGGCGCAAAAAGGCGCAAGGCTTGAGCCCTAGGCTTTTTTGAGCCTTGGGCTTTTTTGTATGACTTTTATACAAGTGTGTTTTTTGCTAGAAAGAAACTGTACTATAAAATTCTACTAAAAATGATAAATTTAGTGATACAAAAACTTTGATTAGTAGGTACGAAGTCACAAATGCAATTTCGGAACTAAAACAATCACAAATTCAACAAATTTAATTATTTAAAACATAACTCTTTTAACTTTAAAATTAAAACATAACTTAATAAATTTCAAAACATGTCTAAATTTTAATTTAAAAGTTAAAACATAACTCAGTAAATTAACTAACAAGTTTAGATTAACAATTAAACCTTTGAACTAATTAATTTAAATGAAAACAATTAAAAAAACTGATGTTGATATTTGAAACACACACACATGACTGTAGCAACAACAGCGGAGACGACAACAATTTCTTTTAGTGTCAAATGCGTTAAAAAGAAAGGGAAAACCCTCAAAGTTGACCAAACCTGTTCGAATTTGAAGGTTGAGAGTCGGATCGGGTCCAAACAAAAGTGGGCGCACTTTTTGAGCCTCAGCGCCTCGAGAAAAAGCGCCAAAGGCGTGCTTTATTTGCGCCTCAGTTAGCCGATGCGCCTCAAAGGTCAGCGAGGCGCAAAGCCTGCGCCTGAGCCTTAGGCGCGCCTAGGCGCGCTTAAGCGCGCGCCTTAACAACTATGACATAGTTATCAAAACAGTTTTTGTAACACCCCGTAAATTCTATAACGGTGAAATTCACAAATTAAAGTATAATTAATTTCAAATCAAAGAAATAAGGGAAACGGGATACGCCATTGCGTTCTTCTCGGAAAAATACGCGAAATAGAGTCCGAGTTTTCGAAAAACGGAGTCAGTATGAAGAAGATATGGCCTTCGGAAGTTTGAGAATTAATTTTAAAATTCAAACAGAATAAAATCAAGTTTAAATTCGAAAGTGGGGCCCAATGGGCCAGGGCGGAAAAACATCCGCCTGACGCACCAAGTCGACTGGGCTGTCGACCTGGTCTAACCAGGTCGACAGGGCTGTCGACAGGCATGTCGACCTGGTCCAGAGCCAGGTCGAGCCCAGTCTAACCCGGCTGGCCTATGCTATGTTGGTCGATTTTCTGTGGTCTGCTTTGTCATTAGGGCTAGGTGGCAGGCTCTAATTGGTCTCTCTATCGAATGAATGGCTACGATCAATCCAAGCAACATCAATGGTCCTAATCAGTTCCTAACCTCTATAAAAACAACCCTAGACTAAACCCTAATCTATTCATTCAAAAATAAGAACAAAGCCGCCATGTTGCTGAGGAACGACTAGGAGTAGCCACCAAATTGGAGAGAGGATTAGGAGGAAAATTCTAAAGCTTAAAGCAACCTAAACAAATCAATTCAACAAAGGAATTTGCGTCTTCAAATCCATAAATTAGAGAATTCGCCACACCATTGTAAGTAGAGTATTACTTTGGTATGAACAAATAATTGTGTTGGTTTGTATGCTTGAATTGTGGCAATAAAGTAATTCATATTTGTGCGTTCTTATCAATTTATATACGTTTGGATATTCTTGAATTATGTTATTCAATTATAAAGAACTACATGCGGTAGTTCTATGCAAGTATACGTTTGGAATATTTCACTAATTATGTAATCCATGTTGAAGCTACATGTATGTAGTTGATTTAAATTCATGCAAGTTTGGGGCTTTGCTACTATGCCATCATGATGTATATTTTTGTGCATAAATCATTTTGTAAGTAATTGGAACAAGTTTGGTTGTTATAGTTCATATGAAACTATGTTGGAATTTTGACACCATAATCTATGTATTAAGTCATGCTTTTGTACTAGAAACCTATTTGCAAACTTATGAATATGGCTAGGCTATGAATGATATTTGGCATAATTGAAATCCATGATTAAGTCTATCTTGTTTACAAGAATTTTATGATGACATATGTGGTACATAGCTAGGTTAGATTCAAAACCCCTTTTTGCAAGTTTACATGACTAAAGTAAAAATCATGATTCCATGTTAGAAACATTTATGCCATGGTTATGTGAACAAATTTAATTATACTTTTGTACTAGTCACAAAAGTAGACACCTTTGTAAACATGTAGTAGTCTTATGAACATGATTTGCTTATGTTTGACATTATGCCTAAATAAAAATATAGGTTCATGTTGTAGTTATGACTATGTGATTTTACATGCTTTGATTCATGTCACCTATGCTTTATGATAAAGTATATGTTACCACCATGCAAGTACACCAGTTTCTATTTTGTATTCCCAACGTCATATTGCAAGTTCATACGCTCACCTTCCCCTTTTTGTGTATGTAATCACGCTTTAAGCCTCCCCTTTTCGCATGGCTAAATTGGGCTTTAAAAGGCTAAGCCCAATATATATAAACGGACGTGTAAAACGGGGGAAAATAACGTTGGGTTAAAATTACTAATGAATGAAAATATAAAATAGAAGGGCCCAAGTTCAAGTATGGGTTGGGCCCATGATTGGTGTAACCTTTACACCATTAACTTAATAATGGGCCGCAAATATTTACATATAAGAAATAAAGAAGAATGACAAAATATGTAAATGTAGAACATACGATGTGTTTAACCCGAGGTTGGATTGAGTTGTGATGTAAACCTGCCCGGAACCGCCCGGCTGTCCAGTAGTCACAACAATACCTATCCAATGTGGGAGGTTAAACATGGAGCCCAATAAGGACCCGAGGTTAGACTGAGTTGTGGCGTAAGACTGCCCGGAACCAACCGGCAACAGGCAGCCACAACAATACCTGTCTAATGTGAGAGGTCAGGGCCTTAATAAGACAATTAAGGCTGAGTCAGGATTGTTAGGATTAAGTGAACTAAAGACTTAATCAAAATGGAACATGCTAAACTAAACGGACTGGTGGGGGTTAGGTTAGAAAACACTTAACCAACTTAGCATGTTGGCTAGAGATAGAAAACCTAGTAACGGGGGACCCTTTTCAGCAGTAACCCTAGAAGGTGTATCAGGATACCCTGAAACTAGGCAGGGTGGGGCACGATTACTGGGCTGATTGTAAGAGGTCAAAGCGACGGCGGTGGTGTAGCAGTGTAGGTTCTAACGGAGTGCGGGCGTGCACACACTCCGGTGCAGAAAAATAAGGCACTGGACACCAGTAGCATACCTGTGCACTCTAAGGTTGTGTCGGGCCGCCACCATGGGACTTGATACACCCCATGGTGGGACCAGCATAGGTAACTACAACATCGGGGGCCGTAAGACACATGTAACTATGCGAGTAGGAGCCGATCATCATAGAATGGATCACATCACCCTGATTATGGGGTGCCAGTTGGAAACTAGTTTATATGGGTTCAGAGATTAACATGGGGTACGATAGTATATTCGACCCTAGACAACTTAACCAAGTTTATAGTGCTTGCCCACTTCTTGTTTATACTTATCACACCCAGTTCTTTATTCATAGACAAAATAGTACTAGACTTACTCAGGCTTTATGTCTGACTCTACTTTTCTTTCGTCTTCTTTTCTTCCGTCCCCCCCCCCCCCCCCCCCCAGGTCCACAGGGAGGGAACACAGCAGCTTGACCAACCTTAACATCCAGCTTGAAGAAGAGAAATGTATTGCTTGGACTTTCCTGTTTTGAACTATGGCTTTGGACAATCCACTATGGGGCTTTTGCAGTTTATCTATGTTTTATTTATGCTTCTTTGAATAATGTACTCAAGACAGATTATGAAAATGTTATGTTATGTTTTTGGAAAGGATGTAAGACAATCATGGTGATGTTTTGTAACACGTATTTGCTTTTATGAAATAAAAGTTTGTTGTTCTTCCGCTGTTTACAAATATGTGTTCTTATATCTGTCTTGTATATCTGTGACTTGTACTTATAAACCTCCACCAAAATTAGGGCATTCCCTTTGAGAGTGACCCTAACGGAGGTGGGGTGTTTCAGTTTTCCCAAAAATTCAAACCAACATGCAACATGTGTATATGAGGTTACATAATCAATGGCTACTACCTGAGGTCATATATTTGGATCAAATGTGCATTCAACTCTGGGGTAGAATTTTAAAACTAGGAAGTATGTATTCTTTTTATCAAGATGTTCATTTTCAGGAATGTTCAAACATTTGGACACATCAAATTTATTTATACTTATTGTATGCAACCACATCAGATTTTAATAACATCATTACGGATTAGACATAGGCACACCTCTAGTTGAATTAATCAAGGATTCAAGTATATATAAAACAGTAGGAGCTTTAGTGTTTACTCACATTCCTCTTTATTCATATTCTCGTCTACACATCACTTCTTGTTAATCAATTAACAAGTTCATAACTCACTATCGAATTTATATATTCGATTATACGTTATTGGCTTAGAACCAATTATAATTAAATCTTGCCAAATTCTAAATAATCTAAATAGAACTCGACACAATCGACTTCCAATTATAACTTTCTTGGTTTATTTTCATTAGTTTACATTCCGAATATCGAAATAAAATTCATCATTTCATCTTTGAAATGATTTCCAAATTTCTCCTCTTCATTCGAATTTCATCTGAATTCTTATTTTCAACATATTTCAGTTATCTTTGATTTGCTAATATACACGATTAGGGATATTGATTCATCGATTTTCTTATACTTATCCTCTTTTTATATTATTCGATGATGGATTCAAGACACAAATTTAAGTGAACTTATCGAAGAAAAGCTCTCACAGACCTGGATTCGAAGACTTCTGAAGACTGGGGATTCCGAACAAAATTTTAAATCTCAAAATACTTTTTTCGCCATACTAGTTTCAAAATAATAGTCTCAAAAATAATTTCTCCAAAATATACTTTCTCTTCAAAATCTATTTTAAAATTATTTTCATTTCCAAATTCATATTTTGAAACCATTTATTTTCAAAATTTTCTTTTCTAGTGTCGATCCTACTCATTTAAACTCGATAAGCTAAGCTTTGAATAAACCAAAGCTCTGATACCAACTATAATGTCCCGCCTTTTTGACCGCTTCAAACCAGTAATTAAACTAACTCGAACGTTCAAAAAGACGGATCGTTATTTAGCTTACAGAGTTTAAAGACAGAATCAACATAGAAATTACAAAATAATAAATAACACAGTATTGAACAGAGAAATAAAATCTCATATATTACCCAAAATCTTTGATATAAGAAATTCTTTTATACAGCGGAACACAATTTGAATATAGAAAATATTTACAGTTTAAAATCTTCAGAGTGTGCCGTCTTTGGAATCCCCAGCTTCGCCAATCTTCAAACTCTAAGAAGTGGTCTTTATATCTGAAATGCTCGGGTCTGACTCGAGCATCCCATGCAAAAACATAAAATACTCGAGTCAGGATTAATCATAGTTCAAGTAGATTAACTTCAATAGAAACTGAAATATACAGTCAATCCTATAATCGATGTCATAAAAAAAATAAACAGTTGTGGTATCTGTTCATATCTGTTCTATCTATTTCCAGGGATGAACGGTCTCGGGAGCTTGCGGAAATACATGTATATATATTATACACGTGTACACCGCCTCCACATCCCAGACCGAATACAAGAATAGTATAAATGACCTTGGGAGCTTGCATATACATGTGCGTACGTATCCACAAAAAATACAAAAGATAATAGCACATGAGTGCATACGGTGTACAAGTCAGTACACAAATGGTCATAGTTGTTTGTGCCGAAGTGGACAATCTCAAAACATCCCAATATATGCGGCATATATATGTGCATAAAAGGGTGTGTAGATGGCAGCGCACATATAAAAGAGCATGGACTATTTAAATCTCAAGGTCAACTTATAGAAGGTAGTTCATGTGGTATACACAGATGCAACATTTTTTTTAAGTGTGTGGCTTCCAGTTTACAAACAAAGGGGTACTCTGCATACACACATGTTGCCCAAATAAATGTGGTCAGCAATAGCATTTAACACACACAAAGTCACACTACTTATATTTTTATTTCCATTTAAACAGCCTGTTCACGGCTGAAGCATGCATGTGTGAGGCATGGCATGACATAGTCCATCAATTTAAGGTACTACATGCCATTAATACAAAATGAGAAAAAGCACATATATAATTCTATGTATCGGAGTAATGCAAATAGGTTATGGAAATATTTCAGATGATATTAACCACACAAATGCAGATGCATACCATTAAATTAGTGATAATTCAAATAAGAACAGAGCCAACTCACTATGCATTCACAATTCAGTTCTAGCTTTTTATTTAGTTTTTAAATGAAGCTTTGGATTTATTAAGTACATATTTAAGATCATACATACACACGTATATCACCACTTAACAGTAATTAAGTGGAATAATTTATTCTCCTATCTTAGTACAGGGTTTCATACATTTTCAGGCTTAAGTTCCTCCTCCGAGACTAAACATGCATATACCAGTTTTCGTACACAGTAAAACATCTTCCTCACATATGAGGTATGGTTCATAGTACGATTGACTAATAATAAGGATAATACTAATAACACCAGGTTTCAAGTTCAACTATATACACCAAAGGTACCTGTTGAGTTCAGATATATACAAAGAATGGGAAGAAAAACATAATGTGGTGACAGGGTAAAATGTGCGGTTTTAGGCTTGCAACCCAGTTAAACAATTTCAGCTACAGGACAAAACAGTTTAAGTAGGAAAACATGGTGACATTAGGACCCAAGACTATGTTCCAAGTTTTAAAACAGGGCACCTGTCAAAATATGGACATGTTCAGGAACAAACAAGGGTCTGTTCGGATTCTCAACAAAACAGGATGCCTCTTTTTCTCCTCTTTCTTTTTCCATTTTCCTACAAGTCATGTAAATGCCAAAACCGCATACAATGTATAGACCAGCCTCGGATGACATGAACAAACTCAAGTGACCAAGTATAAGGAAATAAATTCAATTCTAAACGTCCCAACACTATATATGAACACACAATATATATATATATATATATATATATATATATATATATATATGTATACATCCATAATTTAAGTGTTCACCAAGTCAACACGCACCGATAAGTATCTCAGTTTACAGTCACATTAACCACCATTTGATACTTCACATTAATGTTTACAAACGTGTTTATTTCAAAAACAGTTTGATGATTTGCAGAAAATAATTTTCTTTTCATAAATCTTTTTTTTTCAAACCATAATATATATAGGTAAGTGACCCGGTATAAATATGCAAGCAAGCGTACCAGAAACAATCAAGTTGTATGATGTTCTTATCATAAATGTACAGACCCAGAATAAAAGCATCCAACCACGGACATAAATCAACAACCAGAATTCGGTTTAAATTAAAAGTAAAAGTAAATCACGAATATAACTTCCACACAAGCATATCACAACCAAGATCCATCCCGAAGCCATAAAATTTAGTATTTTTAAGTCCCGCAATTTTATTACCAAGCAAATCGCATCCATAACTGTTGTATTCAGTTTAAATCTAAGTTAAAAATACTTGAACTAAAATTAATCAATTGTAATGACCCGGATATTTGACGGTGTAATAATTAACTTATTTAATTATTTAAATAACGAATATATTATTTAATCGTCGACGTTAGAACGTATAATTATATTATAATTAAAATCGAGCTTGAAATGGCGCTGAAGTTCGTTATTCGGCGATTCGAACTTCAACGGAATGTACAGAGTTCGTTTTAAATCGGATTTCTATGAAACAAGAAACGCGTGGAGCTGGTGGAGTATATCTTCCTAGTGGAAGAGAAAAATCAGGATTTCGTCGTGTAGATTTTGAGATAAGTCCAAATCAAATTTTAAAATAGTCGCTATAGAATCGTTTATCGACCGTAACGGATTATTCGATATAACTAGAGACCGGGTTTGAATTTAGACAAGGTTCTTTTGAGAGATAACGATAATTTAATTTTTAGAATTTTATTGTAATTTTTAATTAATTAAATAAGCAACTTTTTATTTGAAGTGTTTCGCACCCTGAAATCAACATTTTGAAGTTTCTAAATATGAGTCCGTCTACTGATATTATTATATTTCTGGAGTCGGGACACCTCGCTCGTCACGATGGTATTGTTATTTGTGTCGTTAGCATCTCGGACGTAAACATAATTTTATGAAATAGGGTGTTCGAAGCTTTATAATTTAAAATATATGTTGTTAATCTTCCTCAGCCACTGGTTACTTTGTCTAACGTGGCCTTCATCAAACCCATATGTTCTACCTACCACTTAACCGTGAAGTAACCCCTCCTCTATAAATAACACTTAAAACAACTCCTTAAAACCTAATTCATTCTCCAGTCAACCGATCATTTTTAAGCCGCCACAATTTTCCTTTCTTCCACAACCAATTCGTGAGTTTTAAAAATCAAAACAAATAAAATCAAATGCTACAAATATTCAAACATGCCTCTTTGGAATCCTGCTTTACTTCTCTTCAACCTGATACCATTTTCTTTTAGTTCGACGCTTTTTGGTTTCGGCCCAAAGTAGAACATCGACTTCTAGGGTTTCGGATTCTGGGATTTTATGGGAGTCGATCTGTTTGAATGAGGTGAAGTTTGGTGAAATTGAAATGATGGAGCATGGCGATGTTGTGGCACGTGAATTGACAGCTCCTGGTGCGATTCTGATCAAGTATGGGGTGACCGACGGTGTGGTTTGTTTTCTGCGAAGTGAAGTCGAATAAGAGAGCAACCAGTGACGAGTGTTATGTAATTGGAAGTGGAAGAAGGTAAGGAGCTTATGGTTTTGGGTTTAGTGAAAGTTAGAGTCTCTTTTGGGGTAGAAGTCGATCTGTATAGGAGGAGCTTGGTGCAAATTTTTGGGAATTGGTACTGTCGATGTTTACTGCTGTGGGTTTCAGTGAAGTTTCTAATCAATACTTTACCTGTTGCCGCGTTGCAAAATGATGTCGAGTAAAGCTGAGAACAGGGATTCGACGCAAGGAAGGAAGGGTCGATTTGGTGGAGTTCCTGTGTGGTTTTCATGAAGAAGTGAGAGTGTGAAGAGGGACCAGAAATAGACATTTGCAAATAAAGGAAGATGGAGTTCAAAATGTGTCCAAAGGTTGTTGAAAACTGGAGTGCGGTCTGTCTTGGTAATGAAGTAGGGGAAGAGTTATGTTTTCAAAGCTTGGAGATAGTGAAAGGAGGGTGCTTGACATATGCAGTTTGGTGTGCGCATACATGGAGGATTTCAGTGATGTTGGTTGATCTTTTTGTGAACTGATGGAGGCTGGTTATACTCAAATGGGAAGGGGAATTTGTAGTGATATTAGACATTTGTTTTGTGGAATGTGTGCGAAGCTGAAGTGGAGGATTTGAAGTCATTGTTGTTGTAATGGTGAGTCGAGTGTTGAGTGGGGGAAATGGGTGTTAATGGGAATCCGACAAATTTAGATCCGATAGGATCATATGGACAAGACCAACAACATGGAACTAGATAGGAATGATTTGGAGCTGGTCTGGATTTATGACAGAATAGAACTTCGAATCTGAAATCAAACTGGCGACTGTTATTCGTTATTTAGCGATAACGGACAAAGTGAGTAAAACTCACTAACTCCCCTCAATTTATATTTTAATATAAATTGTACTTTATTTATTGACTGCTGTATATTGATTGTTAAACTGGACTGTTAAATAGATTTGATTGAAAACGTAGTTATAGTTAATCTATGTACTGTTAATCAAATATGGTTCTGTACAGCAGGATATTTCATTTAAAAATGAAATATGATATATATTATACTGTGTAACATCTGTGGATGCAGGGAGACAGGTTGGAGGAATCCGACTGGATTCCTCAACAATTATTTTACTGTTTTCATATATTGTGTTGTATGATGTGTTATATAATCTGTTCTGGATTATGTGTGTTAGAATGATATTAGTCATTATTACTCGATATTTTACATATCATAAGAAACCCTGAGTTGTGAAATGGAATATTTCAATGTATATTGAAATAAAGGAATTTTATAAAATCACAGGATTTTATAAAAGGAAATTATTTAGAAAACGAACCCGGTTTTATAAAAGGAAGTAATTATAAAACAAACAGAGTTTTATAAAAGGGATATTTATTTAGAAAATAAATAGAATTGAAAAGGGGAATATTTATTTAGAAAATAAATAGAATAAAGGAATATTTATTTAGAAGATAAATAAAACGGTATAAATAGGAAATATTTGTAACGGTAAGTAAACTTTATAAAAAGGAGTTAATCAAACGTAGTTTATCAAAAGGAGTTAATCAAACGTAGTTTATCAAAAGGAGTTAATCAAATGTAGTTATCAAAAGGGGTTAATCGAATATAGAAATCAAGAAGTGAAGTTAAAAAAAAATTAGAAACTGACTAGAGATTAGTAAGTTGAATAGTTTTCTGAGTATCGATCTGATGTTGGTTTCGGCCTTCGGGATTTATACTTAGAGAATTGTTCTCTTACTAGTTTACAGTTGGGGACTAATAGTTGTGGAATGGTAGCAATACGTGAATGAGGATTGGAAATGTTTTCCAATGTAAATAACGTATATTTTCTAATCATAGAAAATAAGGAAATATGAATATATATGTATATATATATGATGATGGTTGATCGATCAAATTTCTATCTAGAAATAAGATCGTTGTTTATACACCGACATGTTTTCATTGATAGTTAAATCATAGACTATCAAGTTTTGACCATTTTACATTGTAAATATGGAGAGACCGGTTGGATCATTATCCGAAGAACCACTCCATATTGACATAAGCGTTGTGATTAAATACGATGAAGCTAATTGAAGACTGTGTTAGGCAAGGGCTGTCCTGTTTACAGAATAGTGCCTTCGGTTTCGTTCAATCCCAGAACGAACGTAAATGGATGAATGTCTGACAAAGTATTTCCAATGATCGAATGGGTTGGACTGTACAAATATATATGGTGGCCAACGGATTTATTCCCTTCGCATAATATCCAGAATCTATTTGTGCAGATCCAACTAATGATTAACAGATCTGATAATGTGGCATTCAAATTAATTGTGCTATCAAGGAAAGATATATAATCGTAACCTCTGGCCTTAACATCCGGTAAATGACAGAAATCGGGCAGGCAGCATGACTAAGTCGGTCGCACCGAAGTAGGGTCTATAATCACCTATCTAGAGAATATTCATTTGCTTCTTTAATCTATCAATGCTGTCCCATATATATATATATATATATATATATATATATATATATATATATATATATACGGGAACGGTTGCTGATCCCAACTGTTGGTGATGTACATTCGATACACTCAAGCGAAATGAGTGGTCGGTCATGTGTGGCTGAGTTACAAGATGTTCTTGTTGAACTCCAGTGTATCGTTCCTAGAGTACATTGATCGGAAGGTGGTTCCATACCTTGTCATAGTTGGAAATCCATTACCCAATACGTGCTTGCGGTTTTGATTGTATACTATATATGTAGAACGTGAGATGAAAGCGTTTCTGCTAGATGATTATTATATTGCGGTTGATAGACATTATTATAATATCAAAAGTTTTTTTGATATAAAGATATTTTGGATTCTCATAAGGGGAAAACCCGTTCCGTTATACGGCGTGGTCTTACGAGATATCGTTTACTTGTTCAAACTGTTTTAAACTGTTTTACTCACACCAGTCCTATGACTGACCCGGAGTTTACTTTGTTTTGTTCTACCTAAACTCTTGGGTGCCTAAATTTGTATGGGCAGTCAAGTAGTTCAGGATTTTGCAGATACACTTGGAGAGCTTGGAGCAAGAGACTTCAAGATTCTATAGCTAGTATTATTTCCGTTGTTGTTGTAAGTGTTGTACTCTGAAATGTTATTGTATACATATACTGTTTGTATTTCAAAAGTTATGTTATATTTTATTCGTTCCGCTGTGAGATTCGTGGTTACTCTGATGATGATGTTCTTCTTCTTCTATTCTACTAGTTCTATCTTATCTTTCCTCACCCTCTATCTTCTTTCTATTAATTTCTTGAATTTTTAGTGCAATTTGGGGTTGGACTTGTGTTATTTAGTCAGCTCAAATTGGACCGGATTTTCGGGTCATTACATCAATCCCGAGCGAATGCTCACCTGCAGCGGTGAAGAAGGTTCAGGCAGCGACGCCGACCGGTTTTCTGGTGTAATGTCATGATTCTAACAGCGTTGGCTCTGCCATGACATGCCGGAGGCAGAGCTGACCCCTTATTCTTCCCAAGCTCGCTCTTTCTCGCTTGACAAATGGGTGAACCGTGACTTGAGAAGGTGATGCAACAGCGCTAGGTCTTGTGGTGGTAGACACGATGGTTGCTGGCAGTTTAAGGTGAGCGATTTCTTGTGGTGACAGGGTAGAGTGGCACGGTGGTTTGGTTTCTAATCTAGGTCCGAGGAGAGTGGACCGATGAAGGTGGCCTTTCGGTGGAGGTGCAATTCGATTTAGGGTTGAAGCGATTTGAAAAGGGCAAAGTTTGATTTGGGGAATCGGCCATTACAAATTGAATTGGGGAAAAGGGAGAATTTTTCACGGCTGAAGGAAATGGGTATGAGCGAGATTTTATAGAAGGAAAACATTGAAGATAAGAACGACGTAAATTCAATAGGTAATAGGGTAGTCGCGAAATCCAACAGGTAGGTCTGCGTAATGGTTTACTGAGGTAGGTTTTATTTACGTGTAAGTAAATATTTAATTGCACTGTGAACTGATGGTGAACGCTCAATACTCGTACTGTACACAGTCTTTAAATACGACAAAAACTATATATATTTCATTCGTTTCAGCGTTTTGAATTCAATAAAATTAATTGCAATCCGACTTCGTTTGTATAAACCTTGTTTTAGTTTCCAAATTATTTATTGCTTCACCTATTTTATTTCGTTTGTTCACACAACAATTCGGTTTGTTCCCAAATTTGAAACGTAAATTTTCAATTTCTTTATACAAACGAATACACGCATATCCAGACCAATTTCCATATATTTTCAACAAACAACATCTCTAATTTATTTATTTTATAAATTCAACCGTTGAATATTTTTCAAATCGAATTTCAAATTCAATTCAAAATATTCAACCAAATTCAATTCTCATATTTAACAATAAATATTCGATTTTAAATTTCTAACTCCAATATCAAATGAAATTGATCATTAAAAGTTAAACTTCTAATTAATCACATGTTTCGGTTGTCAAAATTTCTGGGATGTTACACAAAACTTTGTATAAACCAAAGCTCTGATACCAACTATAACGACCCATCTTTTTGCCCGGTTCTCGCCGGTAATCAAACCAACTTAGACCGTTCAGAAAGACGAATTGTTATGGGTATATACATACATTGAACAAAATAACAGAACTTTTCATTGCATAAAAACAATATTACATCAGAGTTACAGGGAATATCAGAGTTACACATATATACACAGCGGAAGAAAACATATAACTATACTCTCAGCGGAAGAACAAAACACAGCGGAAGCTTCAGCTCTATCGTGGACTCCAACTCAGAAAGCGCTCCGAACTTCGCTCCAACGAATCATAGCTACAAAAACTAAACTACTAGCTGCCCGTGTGAAAATTTATGGGCACCCAGAGTTTAGGAAGGAACAATAAACTCCAGGTCAGTCATGGGACTGGTGTGAGAACATAAAAACAGTTATTTTAGGATTTATTTTAAAGTTGGGGAATTCACCGGACCACGCCGCTAACGCGGAACGGGTTTACTCCATGTGAATGCCCGTGCATTTAAATACGCAATGACCTTTGAAAATGAAGCTATCATAAGCTCGTCCCGCATCACACAATGCAAGCGCACACCAGATGGGCGAGTTTTATCTTATGATACCAAAAATGCCTTCATACGTGAAAATCCTCTTCAAAATTTATTATATAGTGTGGAAAACAATTTTGCAAATAAATGTATTAATCCTAGACGGCATAATACCCATAATATTATGTCGCCATATATATATATATATATATACAATCAAAATCATATGGTTCGTATTAGAGATTTGGATTTCCAACTTGATGATTCCTGGCACGATAGATCAATCGGAACACAAACGAAATGTAATCAAAGGTTTTTCATCCAGACGCGGACACCAATACAAATCGCGAGGTAGATCAACGGTTTTCGACCAGACACGGCCCCTCGAACATACCCTATTCCATAAGTCATAAGTGGTTTCCCACTGCTGCAGCGGTCATCATCAATTCATATATATACACAACCTAACCGCCAGTTTCTCATCATCCAGGGTGTGAGGTTTGTCGATGTCACGTCATACACAAAGCACGCCTAGAAAAGCAATGCCTTAATCGTACAAGCTCATTTTATATCTTAAGTATGTCACATTGTCCATTCACAACATGACCACTGATTTCCATCCATACATAACCACTTCGAGCTCATACGTCACAAACCAGATACATATCAACGGAAATCAGTGTTATGCCTTCAACTACCATGTCAGACACACAATCCATACATGTCCGTCCTGGGTCTGAACGGAACAAAATCCGAAAGTTCTCCCCATATGTTCGTACTTTCTGCCACTCCGGTAATAGGGGCATCTCTTTGCCGTAGCTATTCAGTAAAGAAACCAATTAGTAGGCAGTCAGTTCGATGTGAAGAACCACGGCCTTCAATCGTCATCTTCATATCTTTATCTACTACGTTGTATGGTTATTTCGAATGGGTTTCGGAAAATAAGTTCCGATCCCGGTCTTTCCAAATAACCAGCGCTTCATAAAACAAATGTTTCCACTCATATATGTATACACACGTACATCTCTTAATTTTTTTCTAAATCTAGAAATGATTGTTTAAGAGATGACTGTTTATAGATAGTCTTTTCTTAATGCCTTACTTCCCAACAATCAATATAAACCAAGGATCACGGTTTCACTATTTCTTAAATCTGAATTCGTTGTAATCATTCAAAACGGATTCATTATATTCAAATCAAAGGATTCAGGACCGAAAACAATTCCAATTTAATTAAATAAAATATTTGAAAATAATACCTTTGTTATAAACTAATTATATATATACTAACTTTAAAAATAGAAATGTTTAAAATAATTACTTAACACATATTTAACTTTGAAGAAGTATGCAAATATAATTCTTTAAACATATACATATCTTTAAAACAAATAAGTTTTTATTTAAATATTTTTGAAATTAACATATCATGTTTAAATAGTTGAAACCTATATAAATATATAAATACTTTAAATTAGAATTGTTTCCCTTCCATGCCGATGACTTGCATTCACGTTCATACTCGAAGAGTATACTAGTTCCGGAAAATCTTGAGTTAATCTAATGGGTTCAAATACATTAACATTCTCTTTCGTTCAGTTAGACCCATATCAACTTCCAAAATTAACTCAAACCTTACTCGGTTATAATGATGTTATTACCATATCATTCAACTTATATTGATAACTAAATATACAATACTAATATTTCCCAGCTTGTTCAATCGTTTCCAAGTTTACAACTAGTCGCTATACCAATATTAGAACCACCTATCTTAACAAAAACCAAATTTTTATTCATAACTCAAATCATTTTCTTTGATCTTAAATTTAGAACTCGCTTTAACCATAATTGGCTTGAAATATTTCCAAGTTCCATTTCAATGTGATCGAACCTTAATAATATATTTTCCCAACTTGTTTAATCACTTCAAAGCTTACAGATTGTTACAAATGTTTGCATAAACCCCGTGTAACTCAAAACCACTTCCTTGATCAAATTTCAAAACTTGTCTCAACTTCGTGAGTCCAAAATTAATTAAAACTTTCCCGAAATCATTCCATCTTCCATGAAGGTCATTTATCATTTGTTAATTAACTTAGATTACTAAATCATTTGAATCAAAATCCGAAACCAACTTTCCGATTATTTAATTAAATCTTTAAATACTAAAACTATCATAAAAGGAGATTTAAACCAATTAACTGTATATCTTCACAATTACGGGGTGTGTGTGTCAACCGTAAACAAATCGATAAATCACCCATATCAACATTAATCCATCCACTGCAAACACGATAGTTAAATCAACCAATTTCCTTTGTGTGCAAAGCGTTACGTTCAATAACGCTCCGTGTTCAGTGTACTCTATCAACGAAATATCCCTCCAATCATCACATGCAACAATTAACATACACAAACCATGATTAACATTAACTAATTTTGGTTATCAACTAATTATACTTAACTATTGAAAATTAAATTTAAATTAAATTAAATGTTCTCACCCATTCCCTGTGTAACGCATGCAAGCCGAATTTCCAAACTCAGTCCAATGTGCATGCAAGCCTTGGTGCCATGTTGAGATGCCTTCATGCATGTACGCTTATTTGCATCATTCTCTGTCCATGCTCCAAATCTCCATTCCTTCCTGCCCATATTTATTCCTTCTTTTCGGTCTTTTTCTTTCACCACAGCACACATGCTCCGTTGTTCCATTCACACCCCAACAAATCGAACCTCTTGACTTTGCACGAACTCCTGCACGCATTTATACCGGTACTAAAAACACAACGCATGCGGTACCACTTGTTGCTCACGCATGCATGCTTGCATTCCCTTCCCTCCCCACACGCAACTCTCTTATTTTCCTGAAACTTCCATTTTCTTATTGCGCGTTTTTTTTTTTTATTTTTTTTTTTATTTTACAAGTGGAGTTGTGGTTGCCTGCATGGAAGAGAGAGGCCGAGAGTAACATGAGGGGAGCTGTACTGGTTTTAGAGGAGGAGAAAAAGAGGGTCAGTAGAGGAAGGAGGCGTGGTCTGAAGTAGGGTACTTGGCTGGTGGTGGCCGGTTCAAGAGGAGGCCGAGGTTGATTCTGCAGTTGGAGTGCGGTGGGATGTTTTCTCGTTAGGTGGAGATGAAGGCTGTTGCATGCAGGCTTGACTGTTGCTTGGAGGGAGTGCGGCCAGTTGTGGTGCATGCAAGGCGGAGGAGACAGAAGTATGTAAGAGGGGAGAGACGTGAATTCCGAATAGAAGAAAGAGGGAATGGACTAAAGGGCGATGGAAGGAGAAGATTAAAAGTGAGAGAGGAGAACAAGTTTAAAGGCTTAACATTTCTCTACAGGTATAAAATGTGATGGAGCAACGCGTGGCACCCAGGAGGACACATGGAGGCAAAGTTCGGATAAAAGTTTACAAGTGTCTAGATTTTCAATATAGTTACCATTTAAATTATACTTCTTAATAAAAAATTCCGCATGCGTAAAGTTGGGCTATTAAGTCTACCCCTTTGTTTGCATTTCATATTGTATGTTTTATCCAATACGCGTGCCATAGACTAGTTTCCCTTTTGTTTGAAATTATACACCTAAATTTCTTTCCGATTTCTTTTATTTAAAATTATCGATAACCAACAACACCAAACTAATAATATAATCATATATAATAATGTGCTATGATCTCTGAACAGTAACAAAATAGACAGGTTGATCAGTTCTGTAAAGTGTCAAAGGGACCATAGTTACCTTTAAATATGCCAGAAAAATATCTGCTTATTTTTTTCGAAATAAAATTTACAGTAAATTTCGACAAAGTATTCTAAGACTACGCAAACCGAAACTGAGCAAAAATTTTGAAACGAATATTTAATTATAATTAAATTTCAAATTCGGATCGTTTTTATTCACTGAATTACAATTTGTTCAATATTTTGACTAACGACAAAACGTGTTACTAGAACAAACATTGTTGTAACAAATCCCACAGTAAAATTTAATTTTCCATCATTTAAATTTTATTATTGCCTAAAAATCTGATTCAACAATTATTTAAACCTTCCAAATTTTATTTATTAAATTCAAATTTGATTTCAAAAATATTAGATCGTTACAGTTTTAATCTTTTCAAAAATCAATATCCTGCCTTTAACTGGGTTAAAGAACCAATGTCATTTAAAACACAATTCACGATAAACCCAAATTACATTTGATATTAAATACAAGGCTCTAAATAGAAAATATACCGGCTTATATTCAATATCAAATTCTGAAACCAACAAATATCGTATTGGAAATAACGATATAAAATATATCTTTCAAATTCCCATAACAATATCTGTATAGTCACGAAATCCAATATCGAAATATTCCAAAGACAATTTCGATTCAGATCCACTTCCACTTTATATATATTGGAAATTCTGGTTATTTCCAAAACCGATTCAAATTCAATTTGTTCATTTCAAAAATAAATTGGTTTTAGTTCTAGTTCAAAACTAGTTCATTTCGATAAAAATCTACTTTTATCCTTTCAAATATGGAATTTTTCATGCCAGTTCTTTCCAATTCACATATTATGATTTTACACAAATTATTAATATTTTTAATAATTTTATCAAGGCCCGTACAGTCGATTTCCATGAACGGCCATCGAACTGCACTTACAGCGACCTTTTTCAAATTTGATTTGGACATAATTCCAAATCCAACCGTTGGATTTCAAATTTCTAATATTCATTGCAAAGCTCTTTTCGATACGAACCCAACGGTTCTGGTTTTAGGAGAATCCGACGGTCGGATCTCATGCAACGTCAATTCGTAGTCAATGGTCGAAATTCACGAACTGCCGCGGCGCGGCGTGTTCTATTCAGGCCATTATATATATATATATATATATATATATATATATATATATATATATATATATATATATTTCTTCGATTACCTTATTGAAATGAATTTTATAAATAGTTCTAAATTCGTTTCAAAAACAATTTCAACTTCATCTTCAATTTCAAATCAATTTGATTTCAATTCAATTCGAATTCATTTCAATTTTATTTAATTCGAATTCCAATTCGTTTCAATTCAAATTCTAATTCGTTTCAATTCAATTCAATTTGATTTAACCTTCTATTTAATTCAATTCGAATTCATTTCAAATTGATTTTAATTCAATTTCAGTTCGTTTTAAATTTCATTCAAAAACGATTTCAATTCGTTTTTAATTCAATTTCAATTTAATTCAATTTGAATTCATTTCTATTCAATTCAAATCGAATTCATTTTCTATTCGATTCGAATTCATTTCAAACTGATTCAATAAAATTTCAATTTGAATTTTTATCTAATTTAATTTGAATTTCATTTCAAAATATTAAATTTTGAAATCACTTTCAATATTCATTATAAAACGAATAAAATTGATATAATATCGTTCGCGTCAAAATAACGCACCTCTAATCAACACGGCTTTATATTTTTAAAAAACTTCTTTATTCTATTCAACAAATGAATATTTATTCTATTCAACACATGAATCTATATTTCTTTCAACACTTGACTAATCTCAACAAATGAGTACTGTCAACACATGAATCCTATTTTATAATATTCATTATTTTCCCAATTGGAATGAGGCCCAATCAATCACCATATAATGTTAATTATATGGATTCCATGCAACACATGTATATAATAGCAACGATAACCAATCAACCATCATCCAAAGTGCACCACACAACTGCATAAGCATCAAATATAAATAATCAACGCTTACACAGCCTGTCGACCAATCGATCGGCATACAATTGAATAATTGGGAATAGTGTACTCAAATATCATCCCAACACCCGTGTGGGGTTTCAAATCAACCAACGCAGATTTTTATTTGTGCAGTTGGGCGATGTGTAAAATTTATCATCCCAATCAATATCAGTCAAATCAATGTATATAAACAAATCGGCCGATTTGTTTATAAATATTTATTTATTCACTTTCACGTTAAAAATTATATTTTTAACGATAATTAATTTATTACAACCCTCTACATTTTATTATCGATTTCACATCAACAACACAAACTAATTTCACAACACATCAATCAAACAAACAAGCCGCCCATGGTCTGTGGATGACGGGTGTCGGGTGCTGCTAAGCACCGTCTACATCCTAGTATATATATATAACTAGAAAAAGAAATTTAGAGTGAGGAGTTCTCACCAAAGCTATCACATCTTCACGACACTTCAAAAGTAGAAGTCTTCGCCGTTCTTGCCTTTCGTCACTTTCGTTACCCGTAGCCACTGCATACATAAAAATCACATTTTTATATTGTTGCTGTGTATGTAAAAATCCTATTTTTATAATCACGCTATATGGATAAAAATTCTTTTTTCACACCGCTACTATATAGATAAAAATTCTATTTTTACATCGCTACTATATAGATAAAAAATTCTATTTTTACATCGCTACTATATAGATAAAAATTCTATTTTTACATCGCTACTATATAGATAAAAATTCTATTTTTACATCGCTACTATATAGATAAAAATTTCGCCTTTTCAATTATAAAGATTTCGCCTTTTCAAAAATAAATATTTCGCCTTTTCCTACTTTAAAAATGTCGTCTTTCACTACATAAAAATATCGTCTTTTTATATCCTACCATATAAAGATCACATTTTTATTATCTATATAATATGAAAATTATATTTTCAACCTTTACATGCGATAAAAGTTATATTTTTAACTTCTACATATAATAAAAATTATATTTTGAACTCTCTATAATATAAAAATCAAATCTTTATATTCGCCACTATATAAAAATCATTTCTTTGTTCAAATTAAAAATCATACCTTTGTTAATTCAAAAATCATTAGCTAATTTCAGTTAAAAAAACATGGAACAATAAATAAAATAAAAGAAAGGGGGAAGCTCACCGATTTGGTCGAAGGAGGTGCTGGACGTCGGCAGGAGGGGGTGCTGGTGGTAGCAGGGGCGGCGCAGGGTTTTAGGAGGGAGGGGGTGCGGCGGCTTAGGGTTTAGGGGGGGCGGCGGTTTTATGCAGAAGAAGAAGGAGGAGATGAAGGCGAGAGAGGAGGAGCTAGGGGGAAGAAGAGGAGAGGGAGGTGGCGGTTGCTGTGGGGGGAGGCGCGCCTCGCGCGGCAGCGCGATGGAGGCTCCGTCGCCCTCCCTATTTCTCTTTTTTATTATTATTATTTTTGGTTTGACCGATTCAACGGGAGAGAGAACGTGAGAGGTGAGGTTATAATATATATTTTATATTTTTAATTATTTTTATTTCCAAAAAGCAACTTTTATTTTTGACCTTGAAACGAGACCCACCGCCTGTCGTCCATAGCTAATTACCTCCATTCCGAACACAATGGGATATGTCACGTAGGCTGATTCGACCATTTCGATCAGTTTTCGTCAAAATCAAAATATAACTCTATATATTGAATTTGATCACACATTTCAATTTACCAGGGCCACATACTAGCTCGAAAAAATCCAGGAAAAAATTTTCTAGCTTCGTATTGACGATACGGTCCTAACAAAACTACTTTCGTCGAATTCGGAGACCGTTGGAAAAATGGTCATTTTCCAGTCGATTAAAATCAACTAAAACTGGTCAAACACGTTTTCCTTTAACACGCTCACATACTGATTCGAAAAATTATGAAATTTGAAACCTAGCAATAATTTGACATCACAGACCCAACAAAATTGGTTTCGTCGAAATCCGAGGTCGTTTGCAAAATTCCCAATTTTAAGGGCCTGAATTCCATAACGACTATTCAGAATTTTCAACTGGACATATCTTTTGATTCCTGCTATGAAATTTTGATTTTTCGGATTCGTTGGAAAGATATTCTCAATTAGATCCTATTATTTTTGGTTTCACTAAAATCCGGATTGTTTTGCACCCGGTACATTCAATTGAAGTTTGAAATCGAATTATCGAACTACAGCGCCATTTTCAATTCTATTTATAATTTAAAATAAATATTTATATTCTAATGATGATGTATATAATATATGCGTCGGATTCTATTGAAAATAAATTTCTCGTCGATATTATATAAAATAATTCATTTTAAATGTTCAAAATTCACTAAAATTGCCAAAATAAAAATTTTAAACTGGCCCAGATTTTCGGGTTGTTACATTGGATCTTCAGGGCCGTTCCCTACCTTAGGGTAGTGGATTAATTATGCCTGAACACACGCTTGCCGGTCCCTTTGGACCTATAGTATGACCACTAACGGCCTATAAAAATCCGAGGCGCCTCAAAATCCATCATCCACATAAGTAAATGCCAGCCAGTTTAAGCACCGACACCACTCCTAGCTAGAAAGAAACGTGTGCACTCCCTGCAGTTCGTATCCCGTTTTTGACTCATACCGGGGTGTGAGGCTCGCGAAGTCACGATATACACAAAGCTATGCCGTAATAGGCTATGCTTTGATCATCCCACAAGGCCCTGCTTTTCAACAAAAGCCTTGATCATTTACATCTTGTTGGCATGCCACATTGACAATTCACGCCATGCGATCAATCACTATTAATATATACCAGGGTGTTAAGTAGAGAATAAATCCTCCACCACCAAACAGACATACATTAACAGAAATTGATTTAATTCACATGGAACAAAATCCAATGTCAGACATGCATCCATTTACTAGCTTATGCTCTGGGTCTGAGCGAAAACCAAATCCGAACAATCAACAATAGTCCGGACGGCCACCACTGAAGCCCGTTCAAGGTAGCTACTCCCATCAAGGGTCTCTGTAGCAACACATCCATTCGATGTGAAGATCGTCGGTCTTCAAACACCGTCTTCATCTTTGACTCTTCATCGTCGTAGTAATTATTCGGAATGGGTTAAAACCCGGTCTTTCCGAATAACTCTCGTATTTTTATAATTAAAATCAAGTATTATTACAAAACACATCCAACGCCTCATTCCAATTCAGAATAATCTTTTAAATAAAATATTCACATTATCTTATCAAAGATAAATTCTTTACATTATTCTTAAATCTTTTCTTTAAAGATTTATTAAAACCCCAATTTGGTTTTAAACATCAAAAATCATTATTCAATGATTATTTAAATTTAAGAAATTAATCTTATCTTTCACTGGGTTAAAGAACTAATGTCATTTAAAGCATAGTTCACGATAAACTCAAATTCATCTCCCATTAAATAGGGGATTTTCGTAGAAATCAGACCAATGTATAATTGATATGAATTTCTGTATCGGGCTATTAATATAAATGGAATAACGACAAAGCCTTTTAAATTCCATATATATTAACGGCCTTCTTTTACAGAAGCTCATCTCGAATATTATTAAATCAAATTCCATTCAATCCCAATTTAATATATTAAATTGGAAAACTTTACTCTTGGAAAATATTCCATTTTAAATCTAAATAAAAGATTCATAAATCCCAAATTATATTTCACTGCAAACTGGGTTAAAGAACAAGTGTCGTTTAAAAACACTATTCACGATAAATCCAATTTACATTTCATTTTATTCCAATTATCAAATATGATTGAAACTCTAAAAATCTTAATTAAAAGATTTATTCTTTTCCCAACTGGGTTTACGAAGAGTGTTATTTAAGACACCATTCACGACAACCCAAAAATCCAATTTATTCTATTTAATTCCAAGTAAATATTAACTTATTGGAAAACTTTATTAAATCTTAATTACAAGATTTGTTCTAGTTAATAACTAGTTCATATCGATAAAATATATTTTTATCTCTACACTATAGGAAATTTTCATCTAAATTCCTTTTAAATCATTTATTATGATTTTTCATAATATTTCTATATTTTTAATAATTTTATTTTCGCTCCTACAGTCGGTTTCCAATAACGGCCACCGAACTGCATCCATAGCGACCTTTTCTAAATTTGATTTGGACATAATTCCAAATCCATTCGTTAGATTTTAAATCTCTTATATTCATTGAAAAGCTCTTTTCGATACGAACCCAACGGTTCCGGTTTTAGGAGAATCCGATGGTCGGATCTCCCGTTACGTCCATTTAAAGTTAATGGTCGAAATTCGTGAACGGTCGCTGCGCGGCGCGTTCTATTCAGGCCATTATATATATATATATATTTATTTATTTAATATATATTATATCGTCGATTTCTATTTAAAACGTACTTTATAAAATATTTATAAATTCGCCTTAAAATAGTTTTAACTTTATTTCAATTTAAAGTCTAATTTGAATGTTTTATTTTCTTATCATATTAAAAATACTAATATTTCTAAAATATTAAGTTGACAAATCACTTCTTTTTAATATTCATTTTAAAATGAATACATTAAATCGGTAAACACGTTTGGTTTAAAATGATGTTTCTATTTAAAACAGATTAAATGGGCCAATTCAATTTCTTATTCATTTGTATTTTATACTGGGCCAGACCTCCCACATTAAGCCTGTGACTTATGAATGCTGGATATGCCGGTTGGTTCCGGGCAGACTTATCCCATAAGTTGGGCTTAACCTCGTGTCATGACCCGTTTCGTATTTTTAACTCAACCCTTTCCATTGTGACTTTTTAACCCATATAATAAAATCTTTTGAACTTTAAAAGATCAAAACCATTATTTGATTTCTTTTAACTGAATATTATATTAAAATATTCTTTTAGTTCAAAATTGGAATGGGACCCAACAATTACCATACAATTTAATTATATGGATTTCAAACATCACAATGTATTCTACACTAATGATAAAAATCATTAATAACATCCAAAGTGAATATTAATACTGTATAAGCGTCAAATAAAAAACGCTTAAAACTAATCACAAGGGAGATGTGTGAATATCATCCCAAGACCCGTGTGGGGTTTTCAACCAACACATAACATATAACAAATAATTAAATAAATTATTTATGCACTTGGGCGATGTGTAAAAATTATCGTCCCAATCAACATAAGCAAGTCAGGAAACTTGTTAATGGCAGTGTAGCATATTTTTGAATTCCAACATAAATATTTATTTCTAACATAAATGTTCTTTTAATTCTAACGTAAATGTCGTTCTTTGAATGCTAACATAAATGATATTTTTATTCTAATTAACTATTCTTAACATAATGACATATTAATACAACATTTTATAACTCAAAAGGCATTTTTAGTCAAATGCAACAATTTAAAATAAAAATGTGACTTTTCTATGTACTCTAACATTACATTTAAAATGTGGAATTTTAAATGTAAACTTGTTTTATTTAAAACATGACTTTTTCTATATTCTGTTCATGACATTTGAAATATGAGATTTAAATGAAAACATGTTTTTTACATAACATGTTTTTATTTAAATGACATGTTAATTCTAACCTTAAACAAATGACTAGTTTATTTCTAGATAAACACTTTTAACGAAAGTGATGTTTTAATTCTAACTAAGCATTTTGACAAAAGTATTCTTTTATTCTAATACTAACGTTTATGACCAAAAAAAATGCTCTTTTCATATATTGCATTAAACTAGAGTTTTAAATGTTACCATGTTTTACATTTTAAAACATGAACAAATTTTGTTAAACCATTCATTATATTAAAATATAAGTTTTAATGTAAACATGTTTCATAAGTTTAAAACATGGACAATTTATATTACGCCATTCATTACATTAAAATATTCTTTTTAATGTAAACATGTTTTATAAGTTTAAAACATGGAGAATTTATATTATTCTACCCTTTTTGTTAAATGACATAATGAAACCTAGTCTCTTTATTTCATTCTTTATATTGTAAAACAAGTGACGATAAAAAGACATTCTTTTTATTTTAATCCATTTTATGGTAACAAATGACAATAACAATACATGTTTTATAATGATCCTTTTACGTTGAAATATGAATTCCAATGTGAAAATAATTTAACATGACAATGATTCTTTTTAATGTCTTATTAACATTAAAAATGTAAAGTTAATGTGTGCACATTTTTATTTAGAAATGATCATCTTGTTAAAAATAAAGTTTAGTGTAAAAGCATGTTTCATCTCATAACATGTACAATTTTGTAAATCTATTCATTACACTGAAAATAAAGTTTTTGTAATGATGTTTCCTATGACAAAATTTGTTTACCTTCATAACATTAAAATGTGAATTTAATGTGAAACGTGTTTTCCTAATATGAACAAATTCTTATGTACATTCTTAACATTAAAATGTAATATAATGTGAAACTTGTTTTCTAAATGCGAACAAATATTTATGTACATTCAATACAATAAAATATAATTTTAATGTAAAACTTATTTTCTAAACACGAACAAATGTTTATGTATATTCAATACACTAAAATATAATTTTTAATGTAAAACAAGTTTTCTAACACGAACTATTTTTTTAACATACTTCACATTTAAATGTGGTTTCCAATGTATTCATGTTTTACTATTTAAAACATAAACAAATTTATTCATAACACTAAAATATATTTCCACCACAATCACAATTCATTTTCATTATTATAACCAAAATCGAACATACCAAAATTTCAATTCAAGCCACACCACAACACAACCAACATTTCAATAAAGATATACAACATCACGTGAACTTTATGAAATAAATATAAATTTCACATTTCAGTAAATAATTAATTTGAATCATAAAATAGAAATATCACCTTGCTATTTTCTGGATTCCCAACAGTCTCAGTTTCAGATCTGGTCTGTTCTGGGTTGTAGAGTTGGATCCCACGATTCTAACGTTTCGAACGACACTCAGTTCTGAGGATATATGAATAAGTTATTCATTTTATAACCTTACACAATTAAATTAAATTAATTTTTTATTTAAACCTTATTACATTGATTAGCACAAAACAAGGCCGCTAACTTCTTCTTCCTCTTCTACGTGAATTGCATGTCACCGTGAACCCAATTGCTCCCCGTCTCCACGAAAATTGATGCGAATGCTGCCACTTTGAAGCTCGATTTCCCATAAATTAGCGCATAAGAATTGATCTCAACCGTTGGTTGTGACGAGCTCCCCTAGCTCTACAAATTTCCCTTTAGAAATTTTGGAAACCATCGACTAGATTGAAAGAAAAATGAGGAAGAATGAGAGAGCATTTCCGCCATTGAAAAGAGAAGGGGCGACGGCTATATTTGTTTTCTGAAATTAGGGTTATGGATTAATTTTAGGGTATTTATAAATTTATTTAATTCACTTTTTAACCCTTTATATTTTATTCTATTTAATTATTTTTCATTCAAATTTCAAACGTAAATAACAAAGAGAAGAAAGGAGAAATAAGTCGCATAGTTTTGTTTCTAAATGAATTTAAACCATTTCATGCGTCTTTAATTATTCATTTAATTAACTTGACCCTTTTATATAAATAAATAAATATGTGACGTGTGTTTCCAGATTTAAAAGAGTAAAAGTTTTCACATAAATTGAAAAATATAAACCGTGGCTTGCCTTCATTTAGGACATGGACCGCATGCATTAAATTGTTAATAAAGGAATGAATGTATTGCGTTTAATAAATTAAAAAAAACGTGCTTGAAAATGAAAGACTAATAGAATAAAGTAGCGTATAAATATATTATATTACATAATTTCCATTTATAAATTAATATAAGCATACCAAATACTAATTACAACGTGTGCTTGACTTTGTAGCATTATATCAAGTTCTTGCAGCGTTGGCATAAAAGGATGTTTTGCCAAGTGTGATCGATAGAGAATTAAGAATGTGTCTAAATATAATGAATAAGTTAGTGAAGAAAATATACTTCTTTTAGAATAGTAAAGCAGGCACGGATGGAAAAAGGTGTTGCATAATATGTGATTAGTTTGTTATTTTAGGAAAACTTTTGACATGGCGACAAACTCATAACTCTACATGTACTTTTAATAGTGGAGTGATTGATTAGTATTAATGTTTTATGGCTAATATTTTCTTCTTTTCCTTTCATATTGATAATCTAGAAAAAGATTATTCTAATTGACATGAGTTCATCCTATAATTATTTCTTTTTGTTTTTAGGTGCGATAATTTTTACTTGGAAAGATGTTTCTAACATAAGTCAATTCATGCCATTTCAGCGCCATTAATTTTGATTTTATAGTGCAACATAGGCAACTTACCATTTTCAGATATTTTTATAGTATCATGGATTAAATGGATTTAAGAAAGTGAGATGTTTTTAAAATCTACATTAAAGGGAGAGGGCAAAGTGACTATATATAAGATTTAATTAATTATCCTTTCCAATCAATTTTTTTATTTATGAAAAAAAATGATGTTAGGATCAGTATGATAGTCTTTACCATATTACACTGGGTTTTAAGGATTAAATTACCCCACCAAGAATTTATTGTGGCAAAATTAGATGCTTACATTGAGAATTTAAATTCACATTAAGAATTTATCATGGACACAATTTCTATGTTTCACGTATACAAATAAAAAGGAATTTTATTTTATACACTTTTTTTATCATTTTTCTTTAATAGTTTAATAATGAAAATTTTAAATTCTGACGCATTTTTTTCAACAAAATTTCCTTAAAATAAAATTTTAAATTGGCTCCAAATTCCGGGTCGTTACACTTCAGCCCTACCTCCAATTCAACTTTTTAATGACCTTCGAACCCTCTCCGCATCCATACTAGTTCCATCTCAAACCATTGCCTAAATCGACCGCTCCAGGCCCATGAACCCGCCTTGCTTCGAGCTCCGCCCCGCCTCATCCACGCCGCCGAGTTGGTCGGCGTTCCTCCCGCCGGTGTGCCGCTGCAGCCTCTCCAACATGTCGCCACCTAATCCTCCTATCGTGCAGCAGAATTAGAGAAACTTTGATTCAAAGATTTGAATCAAAAACTGAAACTGACGGTGAACTTAATAAATGAACCGGTTACACTTTTAATCCATTGCAAACCGTTAATTAAATTGTAAAATTCAAATCTATTGCATACAATTACAGAATTGAACGATTTCTGATATGTTGCTATCGTAAAAGCAAATGCTACATTCTTCTGAACCTTTCTGAATTTCAGATTTGATTGAAATCAAGGTGAGATTTTTATTTTAAAATAAAATTAATTATTTATTTCACTGTGCAATTTATATTCATTTTGTATAAAATTGATGTTGATGTTCTGTATATATTTATTTCAGTATTGATTGATTTATGATTGCGATGAATCATTGAATTGATCTGTGTGTCTCATCTTTGTTAAAATAAGATTGTTTTAAATAATTATATCGTGTTTGTTAAATTTAGATTAACGATAAAATTTCACTTTTATCGTTAACATGAAGTATGTTTGTTAAATTTAGATTAATGATAAAATTTCTCTTTTATCGTTAACATGAAGTATTATTTGTTAAATTTAGATTAACGATAAAAATTCACTTTTATTGTTAACATAAATCAATGTTTTGTAAAATTTAGATTAACAAATAAATATTCATTTATTTGTCATTAATACACATAGAAAATTGTTAACAAATAAATATTCATTTATTTGTCATTAATACACATAGAAATTTGTTAACAAATAAATATTCATTTATTTGTCTTTAATATACATAGAAATTTTTTTACAAATGAAACATCCATTTATTTGTCATTGGAATACATAGGAAAATTTATATGTCATTTATGTAGAAATATATGTTTATATAAAAATGTCATTTGATTTAGAAATGTCACGTTAAATAAGAATATCCATTATTTGAAAAATGTATTTACATTGAAATTTACTTTTTAATGTAAGTGAAGCATTAAGTAAGATTCATTGTTTGAGAATGTTTTTACATTTAAATTTACATTTTTTTATATATAAATGGATCATTAAAAATGATCATTATTTGAAAATGAATATATGTTAACATAGAAATTCATGTTTTTGTTGTATAATAAAAATGATCATTGTTTAAAATGAAATATCACTTTTGGTCATTCTGTTGAACTAGAGTTTTCAACATAAATGAAATAAACATTTTTGGTCATTTTTTTGAATCAAAATATTCAACATAAATGAAATACACACTTTTGTCGTTTTTGTTGAACTAGAGTTTTCAACAAAATGAAATATACATTTTTGTCATTTCGTTGAGTATTTCAACAAAAATTAAAGGAACCATTTTGATCTCTTTGTCGAATTAAAATAGAAAAATAGAGAATTAGTTAAACAAAAATCCTTATTTTTGTTTATTGAACTTATGACACCAAAAATGGACATTTGGGTTTAACAGAAAACTAGTTAAACAAAAAACCTCATTTTTGTTTATTGAACTTGTGGCACCAAGAATGAAATTTGTGTTAATAAAAAAATGGTTAAATAGAGAGAAATGTTCATGTTTTCAATCAAAACATGAATTCAGTAAAATATACAATTTTAATGTCAAGAGAGTAAATAGCAAAAATTGTTCATGTTTTAATCAAAACTTGTAACAACCCGGAAAATCTAATCCAATTTAATTTTTTTAATTTGGCTATTTTAGTGAATTTTAGATATTTAAATAAAATATTTTAAATAATAACAACGAAAAGTATGTTCAAATCGATGTTTGAAAATAAATATAATTATTCTGAATTATAAACAAGGCCTGGAATGGCGCGGCAGTTTCAAAATTTCAATTCAAAATTTGACTAACTGTACCGGGTGCAAAGTAAAACGGATTTTAGTGGAACCAAAAATATATAAATCTATTAGTGAATATCTTTCTAACGAATCTGAAAAATTGAAGTTTCATAGCGGGAAGCAAAAGTTATGGCCAAATGAATTTTCAGAAAGGTCGCTATAGAGAATATATAGCCCTTGAAAATAGACATTTTGCAAACGACCTCAGAATTCGACGAAACCACTTTTGTTGGATCCGGGATGTCAAATTATTGCTAGGTTTCAAATTCCATAATTCTTGAAGTTAGTATGTGAGTGTGGCAAAGGAAAATGTGTTTGGTTGATTTTTGTTAAATTGGATCGACCAGAAAAGGGCCAATTTTCAAGCGGTACTAGAATTCGACGAAACGAGATTTGTTAGGACCGTATCATCAAAACATAGGTAGATTTATTTTTCTGGAATTTTTAGAATCAGTATGTGGCCCCGGCAAATTGAAATGTACGTTCAAAACAAATATTGAATGTTTTATATTTTAATTTGAAGAGAAACTGACTCAAACAGTTGAACGGGCCTACGAAACATATCCCTTTGTGTTTGGAATGGGGGTATTTAACTAGGGACGACAGTCGTTGGGTTTGGATTGGAGTTCGTATGAGATAAGGGGTATTTTCGAATTTTTAAAAGTATATAAATAAAAGGAAAAATATGATTGGCCACCAAAAATTTCTCTCTCCCCGACTCCTTCAGGACTGACGACGGAAACGTCCTCTTTCCTTCCTAGCCCGATTGCGCCTCCTACACGCAAAATCAGACCCCCCTCCAGTGGAAATTTTTGTAGATCAAGACTCCACCTTCAAATCCATCTGGTAGCGCCCTCCCTCGTTGCTCCTCCTTCGAGATCCGTCGATCGAAAGTTCCCGACTTTGAAGAGCCGCCGCCCCTTCCTCCGTGCATCGAACGGAGTCCCTCCTCCAGCGGTGGTGCGCGACTCCGAGCTTGACAATATGGCAGGACCGGATTCGCCACTCGAGCAACGGATTTGAAAACAAATCGAAACCTAGTTTTGAATTTGAAAGCTGAAGGTACGGGATTAAATTAATTAAATTGTTTTCAACTTCTAAAAACCGTTGTAAAGGTGAGTAATTTTGTAAAAATCATATCTTTCTCATTTCTGACGAAATCCAGTGAAACAAGACATAATGGACTCGTGTTGACGTCTTCTACCTTATAGAACAGACCACATATTTTTCTGAGCCTTCTGCTATTTTTGGTGGAGTGGAACCCAATGTGAAATTTCTGAATTATAAACGATATGGAAAACAACGATGTATAAATTATATAGTCGAAGTATGAGTTATATAAGCGTTGTATAAGTTGTATGTTCAATGTATAAGTTATATACACGTTGTAAAAATTATATGTGTTTTGAAATAAATTGAAATGATATTGAAATGAAATCGAATTATAGTTATATATGTATATCTACACACACACACACACACATATATATATATATATATATATATATATATATATACACACTCCCCTCGTCGACAGACCATGGACGATATATATTGGTTGTGATATTGTATGGATTATTGGTTGATGTGAAAATTTGGTGAATATCATGAATGGTTGGTTTGAAATGATTGATTGTGATTGAAATCCCAATAGGATTAGTATATGGGAAAATTCGTCGGCGTACGAACTAGATATTGAAAATCCCCATTGTCAAGAGCTGTGAGGCTTTAAGGTAGAGCGAGGAGCCGTACTAGGGACTGTCCCAGTTTTAACTACCCTGCCGTTATGCTGCCGAAATTTCCTGAAATACTTCTCTGTTTGATTTAAATTCATGTGTTGAATGTTGATTTAAATTCATGTGTTGAATGTTGAAACAAAATTCATGTGTTGAATGTTGAAATTAAATTCATGTGTTGAAGTAAATTCAGGTGTGGAATGGAGTTGGTGTATTGAATAAATTCTTTGAAAGATAAAAATAACATTTTTATCATATATATAGACTATATAAAATATTAGTGGTTTAAATAAATTGTTTTAACACCAAAAATAACATTTTTACCTTATATATAAAATATATAAAATAATCGTGCTTTGAAATAAATTGTTTTGCAATAAAATCACATTTTTATTATGCATATATAAACTATAGAAAATATTCATGTGTTGAACGTTGAAATAAAATTCATGTGTTGAATAGAAATTCCTATGTGGAAATAAAATAAATAAATTCACGTGGTTAATAGAAATTCATTTGCTGAATAGAAATTCTTGTGTGGAAATAAAATAAACAAAATTCATGTGTTGAAATAAATATCTGTTGGATAAAAATATCGTTTTTATCAAATATGTGAAGTGAAAATGGTTTGGAAGTCGAAGAATCGATTATATTTATATATATATATATATATATATAAATATAATTAAAATATATCGAATAACGAAGCTGCAGTTCATGTTTTGAAACCGTGATTTCAAACGATTAGTGTAGGAGATCCGACCATCGGATTTTCCCGAAACCGAAACCGTTGGGTTCGCCTTGGAAATATATTTCCAACGACACCCACTTTGTGAAGATCCAACGGTTGGATTGTATGGAATGTTTAATTCAAATCTCAAGAAAAACAGTGCCAGAGTCGATTATATATATATAATTAAATCGAATAACGAAGCTACAGTTCGTATTTTGAAATCGAAACATCAAACGAGTGTACCGGGAGATCCGACTGTCGGATTTTCCCAAAACTGAAACCGTTGGATTCGTTTTGAAAAGATCTTTCTAATGATATAAAATTTGTGAAGATCCAACGGTTATATTTTCAGATATGTGTAAATCAAATGTGAAGAAAAACAGCACCACGGCCACGTTATGGCCTGAAGCGTCGTTTGAATGAAAAGGCTATTTTTAAATAAATAAAAATAGCGAAAAATCGTTATAAAAGATTATAAACGATATGGAATGGAAATAAACCGAATTTACCTGGTTTAGTGGATACTTAATGGTTAAATGTGTTTGGCGTGAGAATTGCATTTACGAGCAGAATTATTGAAGGCGAATAATTTAACCATTGAAATGAATTGATTTAAATTCTAAATATACGTGAATTATTTGAAAAGGCAGAGTTAAATCTCATTTCAAATAATTGATCGGCGATAAGTAGTCGATGAAGAAGACGGTGGTTGAAGACCGTTGATCTTCACCTCGGTTGGATGATAACTGACGTCTTGATTGGGAGGCATCCCGAAATATAGATAATAAGTGGTGATCGTCCAGACGTACGTGGAGATCGATGGATATGCGAGGTACGTGGTGCCTCCAGTTTCGTTCAGACCCAGAACGAACTTGTAAATGGACCGTGTGTCTGACATGGGATTTTGTTCTGTGCTGATTGATCTCTATTAAATATATATCTGTTTGGCGGCGGAGAATTTATTCTCTTGCTTAACGCCCTTCTCTGAGACGTACGAGATCAGAGGTTATATATCCATAGAAATCAGTCGCATGGAGAGAACTGCCTGTGTGGCACGCCTAAGTGGCAGATGAGGCTTTTGTTGAAAAGCAAAGTCTTGTGGTTGATGATCAAAGCACGGCCTGCGTGTCATAGCTTTGTGTATGACGTGAATTCACGAGCCTTACACCCCGGTATGAACCAGAAACTGGAGAGGAACTCAGGGAGAACGTGCGTTTCTTTCTATCTAGAGTTGGTGTCAGTTCTTAAACTGGCTGACATTTATATTATTTTCACCTGTGTGGTTGTTGCTATTGCGAGGCGCCTCAGATATATCAGTGACTATGTGGAGCCGATGGATTCATTGGACTCATTTACGCCCCAAAGGGCGGGGAAATGCAGTGTTCAGGCATTTTAATCAACATCGGTGGACCGGCCTTGTCGCTCCAAGGGCTTGATTGAGTACATGCCCTGAGACTCGGGCTAAAAAGTCTCAAATTCGGTAAGGACTATCTTTTGCCTTGGTTCATGACGGAAATCCAATTTCCAAATACGTGACTTTGCGGTTTTGATTATATACCTATATATGGCGACATAGTGGTATGGGGCATTAATGCCGTCTATGATTGATACTTATGATTTGAAATTGTTTTTGAAACATATAAACACTAGTAATAATATCAAATACTTTTGTTTTATTCGTATCAAACATATTTTGGCCATTATAAGGTAAAAACTCTATCCTTCGGTTTGCGTTGCATTGTGTGATGGGAACTGAGTCTTATAATGGCTTCATTTTTATAAAAAACATTGTGATGTTTAAAAGATTTACTTATTTTGAAGCACTGGCAATCCAATGGAGTAAACCCGTTCCCCGAAAGTGGCGTGGTCCTACGATTAGCCATATTATAAAATGTGTTAAGTAGTTTCTCATACCAGTCCCATGACTAAGTCATAGTTTATTTCACTTGCAAACTCGGGTGCCGCTTTTTCTACACGGGCAGCCTTGTATTTAGGTTTTAGCAGGCTCTTTCTGGATAGCTGGAGCTGAAGATGGATTATATCATTTATCTTTTTATGTTGTTTAGCTCCTATTGTACATATTATGTTTTTCCCCGCTGTAGGCATTTATGTATAGCCGAACTGTATTTGTACTAAGTATGATCCTGTATACTGTGTAACTCTGATGAATATATTTATCCAGTATATTATTCGTACATTATCTGGTGTATTTATTTAATTTTGTTCTGCTATTATCTGTTTTTGTGTTATATTCTAAAGATTACCCTTAACACCATCATACGGGGTTTTGGGGTTGTCACAAAACATGAATTCATTAAAATATACAAATTTTAATGCTAAGAATGTGAATAGAAACAAAAGTTGCATTTTTTTTAGTCATGTTAGAGAAAAATAAAAGAATAGATTGAAAAGCTATATTTTTATTTTCATTTTAGATGTAAATAAAAAGATTAGATTTAAAGTTATATTTTTATTACATTTTAGGTGTAAATAAAAACATAGATCAAAAGTTATATTTTTATTTACATTTTAGATGTAAATAAAAACATGGATCAAAAGTTATATTATTATTTACATTTTAAATGTAAATAAAAACATAGATTAAAAGTTACATTTTATTTACATTTTAGATGTACATAAAAAGATTTGATTAAAAGTGTCATTTTGATTTACATTTTAGAAGTAAAAAAAAAAATAGAGTCAAAAGTTATATTTTATTGTCATTCTAGGGACAATAAAAAGAGTAAAATTAAAAGTGACATTTTTATCGTTACTTTAGATGAGATAAAAAGAATAAAATAAATGTTATATTTTTATCGTCATTTTAGATGCGATAAAAGAAGAGATTTTAATGTTACACTTTTATCGTCATTTTAGATGCGATAAAAAGAATAGAATAAATGTAATATTTTTATCGTCATTTTAGATGTGATAAAAAGAAGAGATTTTAATGTTACATTTTTATCGTCATTTTAGATGCAATAAAAAGAATAGAATAAATGCTACATTTTTATCGTCATTTTAGTGTAATAAAAAATTGAATAAAGGATTACATTTTTCAATGTAATAAAAGAATAAAAAAAGGTTTACATTTTAATGTAATATAAAAGTTCACATTTTTATGTAATATAAACTCATTATTAATGTAATGAATGAAATATAAAAATGTCATGTTTTAAATTATTAAAACATATTTACATTAAAAATCACATTTTTAATGTAAAGAAAGAGAATATAAAAATATTCATTGTTTGGAATGGAAAGGATAAACAATAAAAATTTACATTTTTGTTGTAATATAAGAAATGGAGAAAAATATTCATCGTTTGAAATAGAAAGGATAAATAATAAAAATTCATATTTTTATTGTCATATAAGGAATGAAAAAAATGTACATGTTTTGAAATAGACTTTTGTTCATTAAAAATAACTTGAATACGAAGGGTAGAAAATTATTTAAAGAATAAATAATTTGAAATCGTCGAATGAATGAATTATATATATATATATATATAAATAAATTTAAATAAAACGAATAGCGCGCGGCCGTTCGCGTTTCGGCAATCGTAACTTCAAACGATTATACCGAAAGATCCAACTGTCGAATTTTCCAAAAACTGGAACCGTTCGGACCGCTTTGGGATGATCTTTCCAATGGTATAAACTTTGTTAAAATCCAACGGTTAGGTTTCGAGATAAGTGTAAATCAAATTTGGATAAAAACAACGCTAGGGCCGCCGATCGACCCGAAGGGTCGTTAAATTAGACTTAGCTATTTTTATATAAATAAAATAGCGATAATCGTTATTAAATACTAATAACGATATGAAATGATTTTAAGATATATATATATATATATATATATATATATGCGAGAATGAATTGAAAAGTCCGAGTTCAATCTCATTTCAAATGATTGTACGACGATCTAAGTCAAAGATTTGAAGATGGTGATTGAAGACCGACGATCTTCACATCGAAGGGATGAGTTGCTATTGACGCCCATGATTGGAGTATCTACCTTGAAGGGGCTACAGTGATGGCCGTCCAGACGTACTTGTTGTTTGTCCGGATTAGCGAGCACCACTCTTCTGTATTGGACATACGGACGAGGAATAAGGTGACTCCAGTTTTTTTAACGACCCGGAAAATCTGAACCAATTTAAAAATTTTAAATTGACTAAAATAATGGATTTTAAATACTTAAAATAAATATTTTAAATAATAGCAATGAAAAGTTAGTTTGAATCGACGTTTGAAAACGAATATAATTAATTCTAATTATAAACAAGGCCTGAAATGGCGCGGTAGTTTCAAAATTTGAATTGAAACTTTGACTGACTGTACCGGGTGCAAAACAAAACGGATTTGAGTGAAACCAAAAATATTTAAATCTGTTAGTGAATACCTTTCTAAGGAAACTGAAAAATTGAAGTTTCATAGCGGGATGCAAAAGATATGGCCAAATGAATTTTCAGAAAGGTCGCTATGGAAATTATATAGCCCGTGAAATTGGCCATTTTGCAAACGACCTCGGAATTCGACGAAACCACTTTTGTTGGATCCGGGATGTGAAGTTATTGCTAGGTTTCAAATTTCATAATTTTTGAAGCTAGTATGTGAGCGTGGCAAAGGAAAACGTGTTTTGGTCAATTATAGTTAAATTGGATTGACCAGAAATGGGCCTTTTTGCAAACGGTCTCAGAATTCAACGAAACGAGTTTTGTTGGGACCGTATCATCAAAACATAGCCAGATTTATTTTTCCGGAATTTTTCGAATCAGTTTGTGGCCCTGGCAAATTGAAATGTACGTTCAAATCGAATATTGAATGTTTTATATTTTAATTTGAAGAAAAACTGACTGAAACATTTGAATGGGCCTTCGAAACATATCCCATTGGTTTCGGAATGGGGGTAAAACGCTAGGGATGATAGTCGTTGGGTTTGGATTGGTGTTAGCACGTAAAGGGGGGTATTTTAGGATTTTAAAAATGTATAAATATAAAAAAATATTTCATTGGCCAGAAATCTTTTCTCTCTCCCCGAAGTATCGCGATCGAAGGCGGAAAACCATTCAATCGTTCCCGTTCGATTTCCGATCAATCCACGCAAAATTAGCCCCTCCTCCAGTTGAAGATTTTGTAGAGCTCCTCGAGATCATCAAATCCATATATAGTTTGGAATATTTCGTGGCCTGTGGAGTGAGAATCGACGCCTGGAAGTCGACGACTTCAAGACACCGCCGCCATCACCTGGAGCCGCCGAGTTCAACACCCTCCCTGGCGCACGTGTGCCTCTCCAAGCCCTTCCATGTGGTAGTGGTCGATCATCGTATCGAGCAACGGATTTCACGAAAAATCAAAACCTAGTTTTGAACCTCCTCTGAAAGGTACGGCTGATTTTGTTTGAACTGATTTTAACACCTTTAAACCTTTGCAAACTTTGAAAAATCATATCTTTTTCGTTTCTTGACGAAATTCGATGAAACAGGAAACATCGTGACCGTGTGGACGTCTTCTACATTCTAGAAGAGACCGCATATTTTTCTGAGCCTTCTGCTATTTTTGGTGGAGTGGAACCCAATGTGAGA
This sequence comes from Allium sativum, assembly GCA_030737875.1. Lineage (NCBI taxonomy): Eukaryota > Viridiplantae > Streptophyta > Magnoliopsida > Asparagales > Amaryllidaceae > Allium > Allium sativum. The sequence continues at coordinate 873,343,132 of CM060912.1, read as the reverse complement.
TTTCTAATTTATAAACGATATGGAAAACGATGAAGTATAAATTATATAGTCGATGTATGAGTTATATAAGCATTGTACACCTCTTGTATAAGCATTGTATAAGTTGTACGTTCGATGTATAAGTTATATATGCGTTGTAAAAATTATATATGTGTTGAAATAGAAGTGAAATGCTATATATATACATATATATACGTCCCTCGTCCACAAACCATCGACGATATTTACTGGTTGTGATTGGTGTGAAAATTGATTGATAGCGAATTGTTGATTGGAATTGTTTGTGGTTGAAATTGATTGATTGTGGTTGAAAAATACCCGTTTGTGGTTGAGAAATATTTGGTTGAAACCACATAGGATTAGTTTGTAGAAATGAAAAAAATATACATGCCGCCTGCGTGCGAACTAGATGCATGATTCCCCATTGTCAAAAACCGCGAGGTTTTAAGGTAGAGCGAGGAGCCGTACTAGGGACGGTCCCGATTTTAACTACCCTACCGTTATGCTGCCGAAATTTTGAATAATATTCATGTGTTAGAATTATTTTCATGCGTCGAAACTATATTCGTGTGTTGAATAGAAACTCCTTTGTTGAATGACATTCATGTTTTGAAATAAATTGTTTTGCAATAAAAATCTCCTTTTTATCTATATATATAAACTATAGAAAACCTTCATGTGTTGAATCGATATTCATTCGTTGAATTGAAATTCATGTGTTGAATGGTATTCGTGTTTTAAATATAAAAATCACATTTTTATTCTATATATATAAACTATAGAAAACCTTCATGTGTTGAATCGATATTCATTCGTTGAATTGAAATTCATGTGTTGAATGGTATTCGTGTTTTAAATATAAAAATCACCTTTTTATCTATATATAAACTATAGAAAACCTTCATGTGTTGAATCAAAATTCATTCGTTGAATTGAAATTCATGTGTTGAATGGTATTCATATTTAGAAAGAAATTGTTTTATAATAAAAATCCAATTTTTATCATTAATATGAACTATATAAAATAATCTTGTTTTGAAAGAAATTGTTTTATAACAAAAATCCAATTTTTATCACCTATATTAACTATATAAAATAGTCGAGTTTTGAAATAAATCGATTTACAATAAAAATCATATTTTTACTATATACATGAATTGTTAAAATTAGTGAAGTGTCGAAATAGAAGACAGTTAGATAAAAATATCATTTTTATCAAATGTATGAAAAGAATATAGCTTTGAAATCGAAGAATTGATATATATATATATATATATAGAATTAAAATATATCGAATAATGAAGATGCAGTTCGTATTTTGAAACCGTGATTTCAAACGATTAGTGCGGGAGATCCAACCATCGGATTTTCCCGAAACCGCAACCGTTGGGTCCGCTTTGGAAATATCTTTCCAACGGCACCAGCTTTGTAAAGATCCAACGGTTGGATTGTCTGGAATGTTTAATTCAAATCTGAAGAAAAACAACGCTAGAATCGATTATATTTATATATATATAAATATAATTATATTAAATCGAATAACGACGCTGCAGTTCGTATTTTGAAATCGAAACTTCAAACGATTATACCGGGAGATCCGACCGTCGGATTTTCCCAAAACTGGAACCTTTGGATTCGTTTTGAAAAGATCTTTCTAATGATGTAAATTTTGTGAAGATCCAATGGTTAGATTTTCAGATATGTGTAAATCAAATCTGAAGAAAAACAGCACCACGGCCGCGTTATGGCCCGAAGCGTCGTTTTGAATAAACTGTCTATTTTAAAATATTATAAACGATATGGATGTGAAATTTAGAAACTAACTGAAGGTTGGATAGGTCGAATGGTTTCTTGGGTATTGATCTGATGTTGGTTTCGGCCTTTGGGGTTAATATTTGGGAAATCGTTCTCTTACTGATTGACGGTTAGTGACTAATGAATTGAAATGATGCGTAGTAGTGTTTGTGTAGCACGTGTTAATTATATATGCGAGTTTCTTAGAAAGACCGGGTTTATCCCATTATGAATAACTGAATCGACGATAAGAAATCGAAGATGAAGACGATGGTCGAAGACCGGAGATCTTCACCTCGTTTGGATGGTAATCGAGGTCCTGATTGGGAGGCATCCCGAAATATGGATAATGAGTGGTGATCGTCCAGATGTACGTGGTGATCATTGGGTTTGCGAGGTATATAGTGCCTCCGGTTTCATTCAGACCCAGAACGGACTTGCAAATGGACAGTTTGTCTGACATTGGAATTTATGCTGTGTGATTGATAGCCATCAGTTGCACGCTGTGAATTGCCTATGTGGCATGCTAAGATGCAGTGATCAGGGCTTCTGTTGAAAAGCAAAGTCTTGTGGTGATGATCAAAGCACTGCCTAGTGGAGTAGCTTTGTGTATAACGTGAAATCGCGAGCCTTATACCCCGGTATGAACCAGAAACGGGAGAGGACATCAGGGTGGGCATGCATTTCTTTCTAGCTAGAAGTGGCGTCAGCTGTTTTACATGCCCTGACGAGTTTGACTTAGGTGGTTGTTACTGTTGCGAGGCGCCGTGGTTTGATCAGACGATCCGGGTCCGATCGAGTCATTCGTTGGCTCATTGACGCCCCATAGGGCGGAGAAACGCACTGTTCAGGCATTATAATCCACTTCATGTGGACCGGCCCTGACGATCCAAGGTAAGGTTGCGGCTGTGCCTGAGACACGGGCTAGAGCGTCTTGAATTCGGTAAGGGCTATCTTTTGCCTTGGTTCAGGAAGGAAATCCAATTTCCAAATACGTGACTGTGCGGTTTCGATTGTTTACCTATATATGGCGACATAGTGGTATGGGGCATTAATGTCGTCTATGATAGATACTTATGATTTGAAATTGGTTTTGAAACATATAAACACTAGTAATAATATCAAATGCTTTTGTTTTATTCGTATCAAGCATATTTTGGCCATTATAAGGTAAAAACTCTATCCTCCGGTTTGCGTTGCATTGTGTGATGGGAACTGAGTCTTTTAATGGCTTCATTTTTATAAAAAGCATTGCGATGTTTAAAAGAATGATTTGTTTTAAAGAACTGGCAATCCAATGGAGTAAACCTGTTCCACGAAAGTGGCGTGGTCCTGTGATTAGCCATATTTTGAATGTGTTGAGTAGATTTCTCATACCAGTCCCATGACTGACTCGTAGTTTGTTTCACTTTCAAACTCGGGTGCCCCTTTTTCTACACGGGCAGCCTTGTATTCAGGTTTTAGAAGGCTCTTACTGGATAGCTGGAGCTGAGGATGGATTCTATTATTTATCTCTTTTTATGCTGTTCAGCTCCTATTGTACATTATGTTTGTTTCCGCTGTAGACATTTATGTATAGCTAAACTGTATTTGTACTAAGTATGATCCTGTATACTGTGTAACTCTGATGTTTATGTTTATCCAGTATATTATTTTTTCATTATCTGGTGTATTTATTTAATTCTGCTCTGCTGTTATCTGTTTCTGTGTTATATTCCAAAGATTACCCTTGCCACCGTCATTACGGGGTTTGGGGTCGTCACAACGTGGTATCAGAGCTTTGGTTAAGCTTAGTTCTAGAATATAACATATTAACAAACTCGTCAGAAATAGAGCCAGTAGTGTTCTAGGATGGGTAACTCATTACAGACAGGATCAGTAATATCCTAGTATGAGTAAAGCAGAATGAAATTGCACCTCGATAAACACATTTACATTGAAGTATGTTTTCTATATTTTAAATTATCTTTTCTATGACCTGACACTTGATCTGCTATTTGCAGAAGTACTTGAAAATGAGTGTCAGAAACAGAAGGAATGCAGAACCCGATCTAGAGGCTCTATTAAAGAGATATCAAAAACTGAACGGAGCACAGTTCTCGGGCAATGAATCTCTAATTCAGACTCAATCTTGGAAGAGTTCTGTCGAAAGAATATTTGAACGTATCCAGTTGAGAAATGATGAGAAAAGATTAGTAATCTTGGGCGCTCAAAGAAGAAGCTTTAATCTGGTGGGAAACAATCATCAAAGATAATCCAGAAGGTGATATCACCTAGGATAGATTCAAAGAGATTTTCCTAGCAAGATTTACACCTCCTGAGGTGACGGAGCTATTATGTGCTGAATTTTCTTATCTGATACAAGGTGATATGACCATCCCAGAATATCATAAGAAATTCAATGAACTTTAACACTTTTCTCCTCATCTGAATAAAGATCCAAAGAGGAGGAATTTGTGATTTATTCATGGCCTGCAAAGGAGATATCAGAATAGTGTAATGAGGAATGTGAAGCTTCCTTTTTCAGAAATGATATACATGGCCTATCAGTATGAAGACCTCCATAAGAAAGGCATGTTGCACGACGAAGAGGAGGTCAATTCTAGTAATAGAGTTGAATCAGAAACTGGTCGTCTTGAGGCCAGTACGATGTCTGAGATCAGTAAGAAGCCCAGTGCTAAGAGAAAAAGGGCTAAATCTGAGAAGGAACTAGAAACGACCGCCGTATGCAATAACTGCCATCAGAAAGGGCATTTGTCGATAAAATGCGGACCCTTGAAGAAGCGATTAAAAGGTGGGCTTCAATCCAAGAAGGGATTTCAGGAGAATAGAAAGTGCAATCAATGCCATCGGTTGGGTCATGTAAAGCAAGATTGCCAGCTGTTAAAAACAACAAAAGAAGCTCAGGTAAATGAATTGGCAGAGACTTCCGAGCCCTCAGCTAGTCAAGAAAGGGTTGATGTTTTGGAAGGCATGCTTAATGTAAAAAATATTCCGATTAAAGTGCTGTTTGATACAGGCGCCTCACGAAGCTTCATTGCCAAGAATGCAGTTAAGAAGTTGGATTTGAATTTGAAGAAGCTCAAGGAACCAATGACCGTCCAAAATCCAGTCGGGGGTTCCATCGATCTCAGTTGGGTTTATGAGGTGCCTGTCTCTTTTTCCTGTTATAAATTCCCTACCATCTCTATCGTCATGAATTTTACTGAATTCGATCTTATTCTGGGATTGGATTGGCTAACCAAATATGAAGCAGAGGTTAGATGCGCCGAGGGAGTTGTTAGGGCTAAGATTAAATCAGGGAATTATATAACCATACCGTGTGAAGGTCAGAAATTTAATAGAAAAGACTTCTGGGACGCTTTGGATGTTTCTCCTGTTCAAATACAAAATATCCCTGAAGTCACAGAGAATAATCCTGACCTCGTCAAAGATATTTCTGTCGTCAAGAACTATGCGGATGTGTTCGAATAAGTTGTTCGCTTACCTCCGTAGAGAGAAATTGATTTCAAAATTGCTTTAATTCTGAATGCAAGGCCGGTAGTTCACGCTATTCGAAGAATGTCCTTGAAAGAGAAAGAGGAATTAGACAATCAAACACGACAGCTCGTATGGAAGGGTCTGATCAGGCCTAGTTTCTCTGATTAGGGTGCAGCAGTGGTGTTGTCCCAAAATCTGACGGTACTCTATGGCTATGTGTGGATTATCGTGATTTAAATAAGTAAACAAAAAAGAATAAATGTCCATTGCCGCGAATCAATGATTTATTGGATCGTCTGAATGGAGCACAAGTGTTTTCAAGGATGGACCTAGCTACAGGCTTCCATCAGCTTCGAATTGCCGAAGAATGTGTTCCTATGACAGCATTCAGAGGTCCAGACCTATTCTATGAGTGGTTAGTAATGCCATTCGGCTTATGTAACGCTCCGGCTTACTTTGTTGATTTAATGAACAGAGTATTCATAGGAGTATTGAATAAATTTGTTCTGGTTTTCATTGATGATATCCTTATCTTCTCTAAGTCAGAAAGCGAGCACGAAAAACAGTTGGAACAAGTGTTAGAAATTCTCATAAAGAATGTGTTGAAAGCAAAGTTTTCCAAATGTATATTCTGGCAAGAAGAAGTCAAATTTCTTGGCCACGTAGTGTCAAAGCAAGGAATTTCAGTAGATCCCAGTAAAATCACTGCTATTCAGAATTGGAAACAGCCTCGTACGCCAACAGAAGTTAAAAGTTTTCTCGGGTTAGCCAGTTATTATCGGAAATTCATTAAGGATTTCGCGAAGACATCTAGTTCTTTAACGAAACTGACGAAAAAACATTCGAGATTCAATTGGACTCCGGTATGTGAGGAAGCTTTCCAAGAGCTGAAGCTGAAACTGACAACTGCTCCAGTGTTAACAATAATAGATGGCAATGAAGATTTGAAAGTCTGGACTGACGCTTCTAGAGAGGGCCTTGGTGCAGTATTAATGCAAAGAGGTCAAGTGATTGCATATGCTAGCCGTCAGCTGAAACCACATGAGAAGAATTATGTGACTCATGATCTTGAGCTGTTAGCCATCGTATTCACTTTGAAAATCTGGAGGCACTACCTTTTGGGTGAGAAATTCGAACTGTTTACAAATCACCAGTCGTTGAAGTATCTGTTCACCCAGAAGGACTTGAATCTGAGGCAGCAATGTTGGCTAGAGTTCCTTGCAGCATATGATTTTGAGATTCTATACACTCCAGGGAAAGCCAATGTCGTGGCTGATGCACTGAGCCGAAAGAATGTAATGATCGCCAGCTTTATTATTACGACTTCCTTGATTGACAAAATATCTGTTCTTCAGAAGGAGGATAACTTTATCAAGGATATGATCAAAAGGATTCAGAAAGGCGAACCCTCATGTTTTCAAATAGATAACGACGGAATCCTGAGACTGAAAGGAAGGATTTGTATTCCTGGCATCCCCGAGCTAAAAAGGGAAGTGTTAGACGAGTGTCAAAAGTCCAAGCTGAGTATCCATCCTGGTGTGCCCAAAATGTATAACGATCTCAAACGAACATTCTGGTGGAAGGCTATGAAAAGAGACGTTTCAATATATGTTAGCCGATGCCCTACTTGCCAGCTAGTCAAAAGCGACCAACAGAAACTGGCTGGATTATTACAACCGCTAGACGTTCCAAGCTGGAAGTGGGAACATATTTCCATGGACTTCATTGATGGTTTGCCCAGAACCAGAAAAGGAAATGATAGTATTTGGGTGATCGTAGATCGCTTCACGAAGACCGCCCATTTCATACCTGTCAGATCAAACAGAACCACTCAGAGTCTGGTGCAGATATATTTCAAGGAAACAGTTAGACTACATGGAGTGCCGCTCAGTATAGTCAGTGATAGAGATACAATATTTACTAGTAAATTCTGGGAGGCATTTCAAGTAGAGCTGGGAACAAAGCTGAACCTAAGCACCGCCTATCATCCTCAGACAGATGGTCAAACTAAGCGTGTGAATCGTATAATAGAAGATCTATTGCGGGCCTGTGTTCTAGATTTCGGTGGATCATGGGAAGACTATCTGCATTTGGCTGAATTCTCATATAATAACAGCTACCAGGCGAGCCTGACAATGTCGCCATTCGAAGCACTATATGGTAGACCGTGCCGATCTCCTGCTTGTTGGGTCGAACCCGGTAATAGACTCGTGTTAGAGCCTGATATGATCCAAGAAGCTGCCGACAAAGTCGATTTTACCAAGAAACGATTACTCGCTGCTCAAAGCCGACAAAAGAGCTATGCCGATAGGAGAAGAAGAGATATATCATTTGCGGTTGGCGACTATGTATATTTGAAAGTATCGCCGATGAGAGGAGTTATCCGATTCGGTAAAACTGGGAAGTTGGCGCCAAATTCATTGGTCTGTTTCCTATTCTGGAACGGATCAGAACTCTCGCTTATAGGGTTAAATTGCCAGATTGGTTGTCGGGGTTGCATGATGTATTTCATATATCTCAACTTCGAAAGCACGTTCATGATCCAGACTTGATCGTGTAAGAAGTAGCTCAACAGGATATTGAAATCACTCCAGAATTAGCTGTGAGAAGAGAGCCGCTCAAGGTTGTCGGCAAAGAAACCGAAGAACTGAGGAACAAGAAGGTTCACTTAGTCAAAGTGCAATGGAGTGGAGATCCGCGAGATTGTACTTGGGAAACTGAGGAGAGCATTCAGAAAGCCTATCCTAAATGCCGAGTGGATATCTCTGATTGACTCCGGTGCAAGGTACATTTACCATACTTTGCATTACCAATTAGTTCTCTACTTTGTTGTTATTTTCTTTCCATGGATGTGCACTTTTAATTCTATAGTCTGAATGATTTTAAATGATTATAGAAATTGATTAGTATATTTTTGAAAAGTTAAAAACAATTTGATTGTTGTTTGTGTTGTGTGATAGTAGATTTGATTAATTAAATTATTAAAACGATAGTTTATTTAATTAATAATAGAATGAATGGTAGAATTTATTCGATTATATCACGCATTGAACTGATTAGAAAATAAATAGAAATATATACATGTGCATTATATATGTTTGAACAGGTAATTGGATAGCTGTTGAGTAAAGAAATTATTTGCGTGCCCGACAAATAGGTAAACCTTAATGAGTTGGATGTGAAATATTATTATATCAACTCCTGTGAATGTCATTGGATGTGGAGTTCTGGTTATTCTATGTGTAAAAATAAATGTCGCCATAGGATGGTAACAATTAATTTTGAACTACATTACATGGCATACTTCTTAAATATAGGCATACTACATCATATACCACATAAGCATTTGGAGCTTGTGTGACGAGGTGGAAATTCACCATACGAGCGAGAGGCTTGTATGGCGATGACTATATTTTAAGGTTGAACTGATGACTGATATGGACTATTTAAATTGTAATGATAAAATTGCCAGATTAATATAAACCCCACACGGGTCTGGAGTTGACAATAATCACGTCTCTCTAGTTATTAGATACGGCACATGGACTATTTATTTACCACACGGGACGAGGTGACGAGGATTTATCCTCTGGAGCAATAAAAAATACACACTCCCTCAGGCTTTGACAGGGTGACGAGAATTTATTCTCTGGAGTTATTATCAATACACGCTCCCCTGTAAACACCAGAATATATCACTATAAATATGTGTATGCTTATTAGGATTTATTGGGTACCTAATATGGCCCAATAAATTTCCAAACCTCTCCCCGTACAAAGGAGGTTATGGTGAAATTTTTCGAAAATTCCAGGTGTTAGCCAAATTTTTGAAGAATTTGAAAATTCTCAGAAACTGAAAAGTTGGAGAATGGAAGCTAGATTGAACGTAGAGTTGATTAATCAAACCACTTTCGACTTTGTTCCTTTTCGGGGACGAAAATTTTTAAATGGGGGAGATTGTAACGGTCCGGAAAATCTGAACCAATTAATTTTTTTTAAATTGGCTAAAATAATGGATTTTAAATATTTAAAATAATAGCAATGAAAAGTGAGTTTGAATCAATGTTTGAAAACGAATATAATTAATTCTAATTATAAACAAGGCCTGAAATGGCGCGGTAGTTTCAAAATTTGAATACAAACTTCGACTGACTCTACCGGGTGCAAAACAAAAGGTATTTGAGTGAAACCAGAAATATTTAAATTTGTTAGTGAATACCTTTCTAACAAATCTGAAAAATCGAAGTTTCATAGCGGGATGCAAAAGATATGGCCAAATGAATTTTCAGAAAGGTCGCTATGGAAATTATATAGCCCGTGAAATTGGCCATTTTGCAAACGACCTCGGAATTCGACGAAACCACTTTTGTTGGATCCGGGATGTGAAGTTATTGCTAGGTTTCAAATTTCATAATTTTTGAAGCTAGTATGTGAGCGTGGCAAAGAAAAACGTGTTTTGGTCAATTACAGTTAAATTGGATCGACCAGAAATGGGCCTTTTTGCAAACGGTCTCAGAATTCGACAAAACTAGTTTTTCTGGGACCGTAACGTCAAAATATAGCCAGATTTATTTTTCTGGAATTTTTCGAATCAATTTGTGGCCCTGGCAAATTGAAATGTACGTTCAAATCGAATATTGAATGTTTTATATTTTAATTTGAAGAAAAACTGACTAAAACATTCGAATGGGCCTTCGAAACATATCCCATTGGTTTCGGAATGGTGGTAAAACGCTAGGGACGACAGTCGTTGGGTTTGGATTGGTGTTAGTACGTGAAGGGGGTATTTTTGGATTTTAAAAATTTATAAATATAAAAAAAAAATTCATTGGCTAGCAATCTTTTCTCTCTCTCCCCGAAGTATCGCGATCGAAGGCGGAAAACCATTCAATCGTTCCCGTCGGATTTCCGATCAATCCACACAAAATTAGCCCCTCCTCCAGTTGAGGATTTTGTAGAGCTCCTCGAGATCTTCAAATCCATATATAGTTTGGAATTTTTTGTGGCCTGTGGAGTGAGAATCGACGCCTGGAAGTCGACGTCTTCAAGCCGCCGCCGCCATCACCTGGAGCCGCCGAGTCCAACCCCCTCTCTGGCGCACGTGCGCCTCTCCAAGCCCTTCCACGTGGCAGTGGCCGATCGTCGTATCGAGCAACTGATTTCACGAAAAATCAAAATCTAGTTTTGAACCTCCTCTGAAAGGTACGGCTGATTTTCTTTGAACTGATTTTAACACCTTTAAACCATTGCAAACTTTGAAAAATCGTATTTTTTTCGTTTCTTGACGAAATTCGATGAAACAGGAAACATCGTGACCTTGTGGACATCTTCTACATTCTAGAAGAGACCGCATATTTTTCTGAGCCTTCTGCTATTTTTGGTGGAGTGGAACCCAATATGAGATTTCTAATTTATAAACGATATGGAAAACGACGATGTATAAATTATATAGTCGATGTATGAGTTATATAAGCGTTGTACACCTCTTGTATAAGCGTTGTACACCTCTTGTACAAGCGTTGTATAAGTTATATATGCGTTGTAAAAATTATATATGTGTTGAAAAAGAAGTGAAATGCTATATATATATATATATATATATATATATATATATATATATATATATATATATATACGCCCCTCGTCCACAAACCATGGACGATATTTATTGGTTGTGATTGGTGTGAAAATTGATTGATAGCGAATGGTTGATTGGAATTGTTTGTGGTTGAAATTGATTGATTATGGTTGGAAAATACCCATTTGTGGTTGAGAAATATTTGGTTAAAACCACATAGGATTAGTTTGTGGAAATGAAAAAAATATACATGCCGCCTGCATGCGAACTAGATGCATGATTCCCCATTGTCAAAAACCGCGAGGTTTTAAGGTAGAGCGAGGAGCCATACTAGGGACGGTCCCGGTTTTAACTACCCTGCCATTATGCTGCCGAAATTTTGAATAATATTCATGTGTTAGAATTATTTTCATGTGTTGAAACTATATTCGTATGTTGAATAGAAACTCCTTTGTTGAATGACATTCGTGTTTTGAAATAAATTGTTTTGCAATAAAAATAACCTTTTTATCTATATATATAAACTATAGAAAACCTTCATGTGCTGTATCGATATTCATTCGTTGAATTGAAATTCATGTGTTGAATGGTATTCGTGTTTTAAATATAAAAATCATATTTTTATTCTATATATATATAAACTATAGAAATCCTTCATGTGTTGAATCGATATTCATTCGATGAATTGAAATTCATGTGTTGAATGGTGTTTTAAATATAAAAATCACCTTTTTATCTATATATATAAACTATAGAAAACCTTCATGTGTTGAATCGAAATTCATTCGTTGAATTGAAATTCATGTGTTGAATGGTATTCATATTTTGAAAGAAATTGTTTTATAATAAAAATCCAATTTTTATCATCGATATGAACTATATAAAATATTCTTGTTTTGAAAGAAATTGTTTTATAATAAAAATCCAATTTTTATCACCTATATTAACTATATAAAATAGTCGAGTTTTGAAATAAATCGATTTACACTAAAAATCATATTTTTACTATATACATTAATTGTTAAAAATAGTGAAGTGTCAAAATAGAAGACAGTTAGATAAAAATAACATTTTTATCAAATGTGTGAAAAGAATATAGCTTTGAAATCGAAGAATCGATATATATATATATATATATATATATATATATATAGAATCAAAATATATCGAATAACGAAGCTGCAGTTCGTATTTTGAAACTGTGATTTCAAATGATTAGTGCGGGAGATCCGACCATCGGATTTTCCCGAAACCGCAACCGTTGGGTCCGCTTTGGAAATATCTTTCCAACGGCACCAACTTTGTAAAGATCCAATTGTTGGATTGTCTGGAATGTTTAATTCAAATCTGAAGAAAAACAGTGCTAGAATCGATTATATTTATATATATATATATATATATATATATATATATATATATATAATTATTTTAAATCGAATAACGACGCTGCAGTTCGTATTTTGAAATCGAAACTTCAAACGATTATACCGGGAGATCCAACCGTCGAATTTTCCCGAAACTGGAACCGTTGGATTCGTTTTGAAAAGATCTTTCTAATGATGTAAATTTTGTGAAGATCCGATGGTTAGATTTTCAGATATGTATAAATCAAATCTGAAGAAAAACAGCGCCACGACCGCGTTATGGCCCGTAGCGTCGTTTTGAATAAACTGGCTATTTTAAAATAAATTAAAATAGCGATAAATCATTATAAAATATTATAAACGATATGGATGTGAAATTTAGAAACTAACTGAAGGTTGGCTAGGTCGAATGGTTTCTTGGGTATTGATCTGATGTTGATTTCGGCCTTCGGGGTTAATATTTGGGAAATCGTTCTCTTACTGATTGGCGGTTAGTGACTCATGAATTGAAATGATGCGTAGTAGTGTTTGTGTAGCACGTGTTTATTATATATGTGAGTTGCTCAGAAAGACCGGGTTTATCCCATTCTGAATAACCGAATCGACGATAAGAAATCGAAGATGAAGACGGTGGTCGAAGACCGGAGATCTTCACCTCGTTTGGATGGTAACCGAGGTCCTGATTGGGAGGCATCCCGAAATATGGATAATGAGTGGTGATCATCCAGACATACGTGGTGATTGATGGGTTTGTGAGGTATATAGTGCCTCCAGTTTCGTTCAGACCCAGAACGGACTTGCAAATGGACAGTGTGTTGGACATTGGAATTTATGCTGTGTGATTGATAGCCATCAGTTGCACGGTGTGAATTGCCTGTGTGGCATGCTAAGATGCAGTGATCAGGGCTTCTATTGAAAAGCAAGGACTTGTGGTGATGATCAAAGCACCGCCTAGTGGCGTAGCTTTGTGTATAACGTGAAATCGCGAGCCTCACACCCCGGTATGAACCAGAAACGGGAGAGGACATCAGGGAGGGCATGCGTTTCTTTCTAGCTAGAAGTGGCGTCAGCGGTTTTACACGCCCTGACGAGTTTGACTTATGTGGTTGTTACTGTTGCGAGGCGCCTCGGTTTGATCGGACGATCCGGGTCCGATGGAGTCATTCGTTGGCTCATTGACGCCCCATAGGGTGGAGAAACGCACTTTTCAGGCATTATTATCCACTTCGTGTGGACCGGCCCTGACGATCCAAGGTACGGTTGTGGCTGTGCCTAAGACACGGGCTAGAGCATCTCGAATTCGGTAAGGACTACCTTTTTCCTTGGTTCAGGAAGAAAATCCAATTTCCAAATACGTGACTGTGCGGTTTTGATTGTATACCTATATATGGCGACATAGTGGTATGGGGCATTAATGCCGTCTATGATTGATACTTATGATTTGAAATTGCTTTTGAAACATATAAACACTAGTAATAATATCAAATGCTTTTGTTTTATTCGTATCAAGCATATTTTGGCCATTATTAGGTAAAAACTCTATCCTTCGGTTTGCGTTGCATTGTGTGATGGGAACTGAGTCTTATAATAGCTTCATTTTTATAAAAAGCATTGCGATGTTTAAAAGAATGATTTGTTTTAAAGCACTGGCAATCCAATGGAGTAAAACCGTTCCATGAAAGTGGCGTGGTCCTGTGATTAGCCATATTTTGAATGTGTTGAGTAGATTTCTCATACCAGTCCCATGACTGACTCGTAGTTTGTTTCACTTTCAAACTCGGGTGCCCCTTTTTCTACACGGGCAGCCTTGTATTCAGGTTTTAGCAGGCTCTTACTGGATAGCTAGAGCTGAGGATGGATTCTATTATTTATCTCTTTTTATGCTGCTCATCTCCTATTGTACATTATGTTTGTTTCCGCTGTAGACATTTATGTATAGCTGAACTGTATTTGTACTAAGTATGATCCTGTATACTATGTAACTCTGATGTTTATGTTTATCCAGTACATTATTTGTTCATTATCTGGTGTATTTATTTAATTCTGCTCTGCTGTTATCTGTTTCTGTGTTATATTCCAAAGATTACCATTACCACCGTCATTACGGGGTTTGGGGTCGTCCCAGTTTTGTTCAGACGCAGAACGGAATTGTAAATGGATGCGTGTTTGACGTTGGAGTTCATTCCATGTAAATTAAACCAATTTCTATCTAATGTATATCCGTTTGGTGGCGGAGAACTTATTCTCTTGCTTAACACCCTCAGAGGGTAGATATGGATAGTTATTAATCGCATGGCATGAATCGTCAATGTTGCACGCCAAGATGCAAATGATCAAGCCTTTTGTTGAAAAGAAGGCCTTGTGGTTGATGATCAAAGCATAGCATGTTTAGGTGTAGCTTTGTGAATAGCATGACTTCGCGGGCCTCACACCCCGGTATGAGTCAAAAACGGGATTAGGGCTGTAGGGAGTGCACACGTTTCTTTCTAGCTAGAAGTGGTGTCAGTGACCTACCAACTCTGACATTTTTACTTATGTGGATGTTGGATTATGAGGTACCTCGGTTTTATAGGTTGTTAGTGGTCGCATTAGAGGTTCAATAAAACCAGGAAGTGTGTGTTCATGCATAATTAATCCACTAGCGTTATGTGTGGACCGGCCCAGAAGATCCAAGGGTTCACTGCGGGGAATCCTGAGGCATTTGCTAGAGTGTCTCAAATCGGGGAGGACGATCCCTAGCCTCGACTCATGATGGGAACCAAATCTCCAATATGACATTACGGTTTTGATTGTAAACCTATATAGGGTGACATAGTATATAGTAGCTATGCCGTCTAGGATTGATATATTTACCTTGAAATATTTGAAAAACTGATTAGACGCTAATAATAATATTGAAATATTATTTCATACGTATCAAGTCATGGTTGATCATTATAAGGTAAAACTCCATCCTCTGGTTTGCGTTGCATTATGTTACGGGACTTGAGTTTTATAATGATTTCATTTTTTCCAAAAAGCATTACGTTGTTTTGTATAGAATTTTATTTGAATTATGCACTGGCAATCCAATGGAGTAAACCCGTTCCGCTTTAACGGCGTGGTCCTGTGATTAGCCACACTGTTAGATTATATAAGAAAGATTTCTCATACCAGTCCCTTGACTGACTCATAGTTTGTTTCACTTTGCAAAATCGGGATCCCTCTTTCCCACACGGGCAGTCGAGTATCTTTTTGCAGATATTTATTTCTTGAGCAGGATTTTGGATTGAAGTCTAAAGCTGTGTCCAGGGCATAGAAAGTCTTCCGCTGTAATTTACTTATCGATATACTCTAATATTCTGTACTCTGATGTAACATTATTATAATGTTTATAAAAGTATGTTGTTATTGTTCTATTGTCTTGTATGCCTAGAGTTAATGCATTTGAGAATTTCCAACTTTTGGGTCACACCTGTGTGGTTTATGGTCGATTCAAAAGGGCGTGAATTTTTTGGTCATTATGTAACGTCCCGGAATTTTCGGCCATTTAAATTCGAATATTTAAATTTGGTTATATATTTTATTTAAAATATAATGGATTTTTATCGAATTTATTTAATTTAGATTAGAGTTCGAATATATATATTTATATATTTAGAATAGAGTTGGAATATTATTTAAAAACCTAGAGTTTTAATGTCAAGTTGAATACTAAATGTAATTGAGGTTGTTGTAAATACAATGAACTTTATGTATTTATTCTCGTTGAATTTAGTTTGTTTGAATTTAGTATATATGTATATATTCATTAACATTCCCATTTGTTCGGGCAAAATGAATAAAACCCAAACATAGATTATACTCGTACAAGAAGACAAAGCAAACCAAACCCAAAGTTTAGGTAAAACGTGGTTGAACATGTGGACTGATATGTATAATGTAAAACTGAAAAGAAAAAAAAAAGAAAAAAAAACTAAACTAATAACAAATAAAAAGGGAAACAGTAGAGAACCGCTAACGAGATAAAACAAATATATGTACATAATTATGTGCGGCGAATCTAGATACATATTAATACATCAAGTCTTTGCATACAAAATTGTATTTGTGACAGCCAAGAATAATGTACATAAACTCCCGATTTACAACAACAACAGAAAAGTACAAAAGAATATACAAAACCTAAAAGGAAGAAAGAAACATTGGCAAACAAATTTCTGCCTTGTCTCGTCCTTTCCAGTACTAAGCCTCGATCTGCGAGAAAGAAGGAAACCCATTAAAAAGGGAAACTTCATGACATCATTTGAGCAGGAAAGTAAATAAAAAGATCAGTGTTAAAAAGAATATAAAATATAGGAACTAGTATCATAGGTTCAACAGGAAATTGAGATCAGCAAATCCAAGATCATGAACAGTAAAAAGAAACAAGACAATACATAAGTTAAGAAATCTAGGTAGGAAAACAACTATAAATTATATAGCTGAGCACATTTCATGAACAGCTAAAGAATATAAAAAAATATAAGGGGATAATCGAACCACATGTATGTACACATCTATAAACAGCTAGCAATGTACAACGCAAGATAGATGTACATTTTGGGCTGATTGAATAATTCAATGAACATGAAAACTCGACTGACAACTCCCATCACAAAGTAAACACAGTACAGATAATAAATTGTACATAGAAATCCGAATGGATGCACAACTATAGAAGAAAGAATAGAGTACCACAGCTAAATGGTATAGACAATACACAGTTGAGTAAACAGTAAAAAGATTCATACATCAAATTTATAGGCTGAACTAACAAGACAAAGAACTAATATATATATATATATATATATATAGATGCAGAGTGGGAAAACAGCTAAAATGAAGTAGTTGCATAGTTCAGTCCCATGTGAAAATTCAGACAAGGACGGTTGCCTTGTGCTTGAAAATAAAAAAATACAATACAAAATCTATCACAATGTCGAACAGCTGATATGGATATCTACCTACAGATTCAATGTCTGTATTGACTAAACCATACATAGCTGTAAGCTATATTTGCAGTATGAACACCCCTAGGCAAATTGATGAACAAAACATGTGTATCTTCATATGCATACGGACCGATTGAACAAGACAGCAAAGTGAACAACTGTAAAATGTACAAGAACAACTTATGCACAACTAAGAAGGACTGATATAGATATTCTATATCAAATCTTTATCAAGCAGTAAAGGCACATGGATTAATAGCGTTCCTTATATATATTTAAATCCGAACACAAAATCCAAGAACATATTCAAATCTTGGTTAAAATAACAATACATGACCTCACTATCACGATCAAAATCCATTTCGAACAGGGCAACAGATCTGAAAATCCTATATCTAAAATCCGAACCAAAAATCCAACTACAGGTTCGAATCTGAGTGAAATAACAACTCATGACAGTGTACTCATCTAAAGCAAAGCGCAACTATAAATATAGCAGTATTTCATTCATCCTGGACCATTCGAACGACACAAAATCAACCAGAAAATCAAATAAAAATATATGCGGTATAGGAAAATCAAAAATAAAGACTTAGCTTTTGATGGTGAACTGATTCGCGATGGAGGCCTCGTCTTGAATCCGAGATGGATCTAGGGGTTTGGGGGTTCGTCGTGGTCTCGGTAGGGAATCGAAGGATGGGTTGATGGTGACTGACCGACCGATGGACGTGGAGGAGCGCGAAGGGAGGGTCGCAACGCCATCTAGCAATTTGGGGGATTAGGGTTTTTCTTCGGGGTTGAGAACAAAATTTCGTGGCGGCTGATTGAATGAGGGAAGGATCGAAGGGGGAGGGTTTTTATGAAAGCGGGTCGGGTTCTTTTTGTGGGCCGGTGGATCAAAAAGGGTAAAGCCCATTTTAATTTAAATAGAAAATCCATGTTTATTTAAATTAGTTTACAAATTTGTTTATGCGATAATTTACACATACGTTATCAGATTTACGCACGGTCAGATACGTTGGGACCGTGGAGTCGAGCACTTCGAGATGGAGCAGGCGCAGTCCGGATCTGGAGTATCTAGAATTTTATTCAAATTAAAACGTCAAGTTAAATTGATCAGAACAGACCG
Organism: Allium sativum; assembly: GCA_030737875.1. NCBI lineage: Eukaryota > Viridiplantae > Streptophyta > Magnoliopsida > Asparagales > Amaryllidaceae > Allium > Allium sativum. The sequence continues at coordinate 873,324,814 of CM060912.1, read as the reverse complement.
TTTATCAACAGATTCCAACCGAGGTGAGTTAAACTCACTCAGCCTCCTCGTTTATATTTATATAAACTGGGTAATTTATTTTGCATGTTCTGATTGTTAATGGTTGACTGTTAGGTATATATATTGTTGATCATCGAATTGTTTAAATTTAGAAATACCTACTGTTGGGGATGACCCATAACAAAGTAACTCCTTGGATTGATCACGTTTATAAACGTGTTTGGAAATTATTGGAATTGTTTGAATTGGATGTTAGTTGATTTGATAATTGGCAGTAAAAGGCCAAATGTGAGATTTTAACGTCATTTGACCCGTCAGGTGAATCGATGTATTTTTAAAAGTTATAAATTCATTTATAACTGAATTAAAGTTTCAATTTATTTTGTATGGGATTTTAAATTGAGGATTTCACAAATAAATGTTTTTAATCGAGTTAGTAAGAGAACTAAATTAAATAATTTAGATCAGTTGGGAAGCAGAAATCAAGAATTTTCCATGGGTTAGTAAAAAGGAAAATAATTGTTTTCAAACAATTAAAAGTGACTTTAATTAATTAAGTTAATTAATTTATTTAAGAAAGGGGAAATGACAATTGGAATTCAGTTAATAGTTAACTGATGTGTATGATTGGTAAAATTCACCATTTCAAGTAAAATGGACGAAGGAAATAAATATCGGTTTAGATATTCGTTAAAGTTTAACGAATAGTGTTGGATATTAGTTAATCTTTGATTAACTATAATCTAGAGGAATAAGTGAATTGGTCATTGTAAATAACCTGGATTATTATTGAGTAATCGTGTAAACATGATAATAATGCTATTTTTGGTTAAGGAAAATTAACTATATTTTAATGTAGTAGATGTCAAAGCAAATTTATTCTTTAATTTAAAATGAATTGAAGTAGTGAGGTCAATTTAATGCCAAGTAAGAATTTTAATAAGGAGATTTGTAAAATCCAAGTTTCAAACGGGATTTGATAAATGGGAATCAAATTAACAAGTGATTAACTGAAGATGAGTTTTAAGCCAAAGAGGCGATAAGGGTTTATTATAGAATGTCCAAGTAGATGGAATAAAATCATTTGGCGAGGGTTTGACATGATAAGTCAAGGGTTTATAAATGAAAGAATATCCGAAGATTAAGCGATGTTTTAAAAGGATGTTTACTTAAATGAAGAATTCAGTAAAAGATCTTGAACAAAGTTTCAAATATAAGGGATGGGTTTAAAAACCAAATTGAAACCCAAAGGGAAAAGGGGCTTTTTGAGGTTAGTGGACGAACTAATGTTATTATGAGGTAAGAACGGGTCAATCGAGGTCTGAGAGGTAACTAAAATACCCCAACTTGATGGGCTTCATTATTATCAAGGTATAGTATTGGTTTAGATCGAGTGAAGTATTGAGATTGGTCTTATCCTATACGAGAATATCAAACTCTGATGCAGGGTTTTGGAAATTTAATAATATTACGATATGAGTTCAGAAGAGATGAAAATGTTGTTTTCAAACCATGGCAACCATTGGTTAGTCAATTAGAATTGATTGAAATTGTTAGAGATAGACAAATCAAGTTATCTAGGGAAGTTTCATTGCGTACGACTGCTAGCGTAATTCGCAAGGCTGTAGATAGCCTACAGCGGTCGGATGTTTCCTGAGGGAATCAGGTGTAACCATTGTGATCGCTGCGATCTAGAGTAGAGAAAATGGAGTTAAGTCTAATATAAATGAATCGATTAAGGGTAATCATGTCAAGTTAATCGAGTTAAATAAGTCGAGTGAGTTAAGTAAAGTTAACCAATCAAAGTAATTCAAGCAGAGTTAATCAGAGAAAAATTGTTTTATATCGTTAAGTATAATTTAAAAGTGGTCGAGTTGTGCCAAGTGTTGTGTTCACACTATTGTTATTCGATAGTTAAATCACCGACTATCGAAGTTTGACCAATACGATTGTTGGTATGGAAAGACCGGGATCGAATTAATATTCGAAAACCATTCCGGCCAACAAATACGTGAAGAAATCGGAAGATGATCGAGATGGAGCATTGAAGACCATAGATCTTCATTAAGCGGAAGGACCACTTACAATCTCTGATTCGCACCAGAGATATACTGGGGTTCTGTCGTGGTTGGGATTTGTGGATTGCAAGGGCTATCGCTACTGATCCATGGGGTGATTCCTATTTTGGATGCGGTAGGAGAGTACCTTCGGTTCATCCTGTTCCTGGATGACTTCTATGGACGGATGTCTGACAAAGTATTTCCAAAAGGGTTGACATGCGTTGATTTCTCCAAACGTACCATAGTTGATGGCGGAGAAATGGTTATTCTCTAGCCAGATAGCTAGAGTATGTTTGTGGACGTCAATCAAGTGTGATCTGGCGGATCTGACGATGTGGCATTCAAAGTATATGATGACCAGATGTGTTCTGACCTCAAGCCTCATCAACCAGGAAATGACAAAAATCGGGCAGGCAGCATGGCTATGTGGGTCGCTCCCATTAGGATGTATGATCACCTATCTAGAGAAATTCCTATTGCTTCTTAATCTATGTTCGATGCTGTCCCTTATCGGGAGACGGTGGTTTGAGTCCAACCGTCGGTGATATACATTCGATACACTCAAGCGAAATGAGTGGTCGGTCATGTGTGGGCCGGGTTGCAAGATGTTCTTGTTGAACCCAGTGTATTTGCCTCTAGAGATACACGTTCGGAAGGTGGTCCCATACCTTGTCAAGTTGGAATCCAATCTCCAATAAGTGCCTGCGAGTTTGATTGTATATTATATATGTACAGCGTGAGATGCAAGCGTTCTACTAGATTTTAATTACTTGTGATTAGACATTATTATAATATCAGATAATATATGATTTCCAAAGTGTTTTGGGTTATCGTAAGGTAAAAACCGTCCGTTTTTATGTGTGGATTCGGTCTTACGATTATCCTTTTCTTTTGAAAAGATTTCGAACTTTAAAATCATGATTGGATGATTTATCCTTAATGCTGTGCGAGTTTATCTCACTCTGGTTCACCAGACTGACCCGGTGTTTTGTAAATGCTCGGGTTAGCCCGGAATGTACAGGTTCAGGTTCGGAAGCTGTGAAGAGACGGGCCAGAAAAGTTCAGAAGTATGATATTATTCCGCTGTGCTGTATATAAGGACAGATTATCAAAACTGTCCAGATGTGTGTTGTACTCTGATATTGTAAATATTTTCGAAAGCCCTCAATAAAGATTATTTCCTGTATTATATTTTGTCCCGCTGCGATGTGAGACTCTGTGTTGTGTTGATACTTCTTCTTCTTCTATCCTAATATTTCTTTCTTTCTTTTCTCACCCTCAAACTTCTTTCTAGACGCACCAGTGTTTCGGTGTTTGGAGGATCGGTATAAGATACGGTAAAGGTATTTATATCGATTTTCGAGGCCGAAAACCGCTGGGTCGTTACAGTGGTATCAGAGCTATTGGTTGAGTAGTAACCTTGGCTCTGTGGTGTGACTCAATAGAGATGGGGTTAGCAATACCCTAGATTGAGTGTGAGTATATATATACGAGTGAACGTATTTGTAGATTTTTTAAAAAAAAATTGTTTTATATTGTGGAGATTTATTGGTTGGGTTGTTTATGAGTTCTGGTCGATCAGTTGGATCCACTGTATCGATAGGGGTTTCTAAACGCTCAAGTACGATAAACCGACGCAGTACGGTTTGAAAAAAAGAAAGATAAATAGAATAATTTTACCCAAATATATTTTGGTATATGAAAAGAAATAGTTTTTTCTCAATTTTTGAAATATTGGTTGAGGATTTATTTGAATTTAATTCAAATTGGATTTAAAATAAAAAGGGTCTATGTAACCAGTGGGATTTGTAAATAAGAATTTAAGATAAGAAATCAAATAAATCAGAAGTTAATATATAAGTTAATATGGAATGATTGGATTGTGTTGATTATTGATTGTTTGTATAATCAAATTCATCGACAATTGGATGAATTAAAATTAGAAAATAAATTTAAAATATTATTAATCTGAATAAAATCGAATATGGAAGAAAAACGTAACTTGGTTAAGTAAAACCAATTTAAGAATGAATTCAAATTGAATGAATTCAAATGAGTATTTGAAAGGATGTAATGGATAAATAAATTTGGGATTCAAATAAAGTGGATTGCCGATTGGATTTGGAAGTTTCAAAGAGGGTGGGGCCCAGAATAGCAGTTGCCTATGTCGATCGAGCCTTGGAGAGAAGGTGTTGGGAAAGGAAAAAAAAATTATAGAAAATTTTTAGAGTTCGGAATTTATTTTGAGTTTAATGCGAGTGTAATAATTTGGTTCGGGATATTCTTCCTACTTTGCAATTTCGAGGACGAAATTATTTTAAGGGGGGAAGAATGTAACGTCCCAGAATTTTCGGCTATTTAAATTCGAATATTTAAATTTGGTTATATATTTTATTTAAAATATAATGGATTTTTATCGAATTTATTTAATTTAGATTAGAGTTCGAATATATATATTTATATATTTAGAATAGAGTTGGAATATTATTTAAAAACCTAGAGTTTTAATGTCAAGTTGAATACTAAATGTAATTGAAGTTGTTGTAAATACAATGACCTTTATGTATTTATTCTCGTTGAATTTAGTTTGTTTGAATTTAGTATATATGTATATATTCATTAACATTCCCATTTGTTCGGGCAAAATGAATAAAACCCAAACATAGATTATACTCGTACAAGAAGACAAAGCAAACCAAACCCGAAGTTTAGGTAAAACGTGGTTGAACATGTGGACTGATATGTATAATGTAAAACTGAAAAGAAAAAAAAAGAAAAAAAAAACTAAACTAATAACAAATAAAAAGGGAAACAGTAGAGAACCGCTAACGAGATAAAACAAATATATGTACATAATTATATGCGGCGAATCTAGATACATATTAATACATCAAGTCTTTGCATACAAAATTGTATTTGTGACAGCCAAGAATAATGTACATAAACTCCCGATTTACAACAACAACAGAAAAGTACAAAAGAATATACAAAACCTAAAAGGAAGAAAGAAACATTGGCAAACAAATTTCTGCCTTGTCTCGTCCTTTCCAGTACTAAGCCTCGATCTGCGAGAAAGAAGGAAACCCATTAAAAAGGGAAACTTCATGACATCATTTGAGCAGGAAAGTAAATAAAAAGAACAGTGTTAAAAAGAATATAAAATATAGGAACTAGTATCATAGGTTCAACAGGAAATTGAGATCAGCAAATCCAAGATCATGAACAGTAAAAAGAAACAAGACAATACATAAGTTAAGAAATCTAGGTAGGAAAACAACTATAAATTATATAGCTGAGCACATTTCATGAACAGCTAAAGAATATAAAAAAATATAAGGGGATAATCGAACCACATGTATGTACACAGTTATAAACAGCTAGCAATGTACAACGCAAGATAGATGTACATTTTGGGCCGATTGAACAATTCAGTGAACATGAAAACTCGACTGACAACTCCCATCACAAAGTAAACACAGTACAGATAATAAATTGTACATAGAAATCCGAATGGATGCACAACTATAGAAGAAAGAATAGAGTACCACAGCTAAATGGTATAGACAATACACAGTTGAGTAAACAGTAAAAAGATTCATACATCAAATTTATAGGCTGAACTAACAAGACAAAGAACTAATATATATATATATATAGATGCAGAGTGGGAAAACAGCTAAAATGAAGTAGTTGCATAGTTCAGTCCCATGTGAAAATTCAGACAAGGACGGTTGCCTTGTGCTTGAAAATAAAAAAATACAATACAAAATCTATCACAATGTCGAACAGCTGATATGGATATCTACCTACAGATTCAATGTCTGTATTGACTAAACCATACATAGCTGTAAGCTATATTTGCAGTATGAACACCCCTAGGCAAATTGATGAACAAAACATGTGTATCTTCATATGCATACAGACTGATTGAACAAGACAGCAAAGTGAACAACTGTAAAATGTACAAGAACAACTTATGCACAACTAAGAAGGACTGATATAGATATTCTATATCAAATCTTTATCAAGCAGTAAAGGCACATGGATTAATAGCGTTCCTTATATATATTTAAATCCGAACACAAAATCCAAGAACATATTCAAATCTTGGTTAAAATAACAATACATGACCTCACTATCACGATCAAAATCCATTTCGAACAGGGCAACAGATCTGAAAATCCTATATCTAAAATCCGAACCAAAAATCCAACTACAGGTTCGAATCTGAGTGAAATAACAACTCATGACAGTGTACTCATCTAAAGCAAAGCGCAACTATAAATATAGCAGTATTTCATTCATCCTGGACCATTCGAACGACACAAAATCAACCAGAAAATCAAATAAAAATATATGCGGTATAGGAAAATCAAAAATAAAGACTTAGCTTTTGATGGTGAACTGATTCGCGATGGAGGCCTCGTCTTGAATCCGAGATGGATCTAGGGGTTTGGGGGTTCGTCGTGGTCTCGGTAGGGAATCGAAGGATGGGTTGATGGTGACCGACCGACCGATGGACGTGGAGGAGCGCGAAGGGAGGGTCGCGACGCCATCTAGCAATTTGGGGGATTAGGGTTTTTCTTCGGGGTTGAGAACAAAATTTCGTGGCGGCTGATTGAATGAGGGAAGGATCGAAGGGGGAGGGTTTTTATGAAAGCGGGTCGGGTTCTTTTTGTGGGCCGGTGGATCAAAAAGGGTAAAGCCCATTTTAATTTAAATAGAAAATCCATGTTTATTTAAATTAGTTTACAAATTTGTTTATGCGATAATTTACACATACGTTATCAGATTTACGCACGGTCAGATACATTGGGACCGTGGAGTCGAGCACTTCGAGATGGAGCAGGCGCAGTCCGGATCTGGAGTATCTAGAATTTTATTCAAATTAAAACGTCAAGTTAAATTGATCAGAACAGACCGTTTATCAACAGATTCCAACCGAGGTGAGTTAAACTCACTCAGCCTCCTCGTTTATATTTATATAAACTGGGTAATTTATTTTGCATGTTCTGATTGTTAATGGTTGACTGTTAGGTATATATATTGTTGATCATCGAATTGTTTAAATTTAGAAATACCTACTGTTGGGGATGACCCATAACAAAGTAACTCCTTGGATTGATCACGTTTATAAACGTGTTTGGAAATTATTGGAATTGTTTGAATTGGATGTTAGTTGATTTGATAATTGGCAGTAAAAGGCCAAATGTGAGATTTTAACGTCATTTGACCCGTCAGGTGAATCGATGTATTTTTAAAAGTTATAAATTCATTTATAACTGAATTAAAGTTTCAATTTATTTTGTATGGGATTTTAAATTGAGGATTTCACAAATAAATGTTTTTAATCGAGTTAGTAAGAGAACTAAATTAAATAATTTAGATCAGTTGGGAAGCAGAAATCAAGAATTTTCCATGGGTTAGTAAAAAGGAAAATAATTGTTTTCAAACAATTAAAAGTGACTTTAATTAATTAAGTTAATTAATTTATATAAGAAAGGGGAAATGACAATTGGAATTCAGTTAATAGTTAACTGATGTGTATGATTGGTAAAATTCACCATTTCGAGTAAAATGGACGAAGGAAATAAATATCGGTTTAGATATTCGTTAAAGTTTAACGAATAGTGTTGGATATTAGTTAATCTTTGATTAACTATAATCTAGAGGAATAAGTGAATTGGTCATTGTAAATAACCTGGATTATTATTGAGTAATCGTGTAAACATGGTAATAATGCTATTTTTGGTTAAGGAAAATTAACTATATTTTAATGTAGTAGATGTCAAAGCAAATTTATTCTTTAATTTTAAATGAATTGAAGTAGTGAGGTCAATTTAATGCCAAGTAAGAATTTTAATAAGGAGATTTGTAAAATCCAAGTTTCAAACGAGATTTGATAAATGGGAATCAAATTAACAAGTGATTAACTGAAGATGAGTTTTTAGCCAAAGAGGCGATAAGGGTTTATTATAGAATGTCCAAGTAGATGGAATAAAATCATTTGGCGAGGGTTTGACATGATAAGTCAAGGGTTTATAAATGAAAGAATATCCGAAGATTAAGCGATGTTTTAAAAGGATGTTTACTTAAATGAAGAATTAAGTAAAAGATCTTGAACAAAGTTTCAAATATAAGGGATGGGTTTAAAAACCAAATTGAAACCCAAAGGGCAAAGGGGCTTTTTGAGGTTAGTGGACGAACTAATGTTATTATGAGGTAAGAACGGGTCAATCGAGGTCTGAGAGGTAACTAAAATACCCCAACTTGATGGGCTTCATTATTATCAAGGTATAGTATTGGTTTAGATCGAGTGAAGTATTGAGATTGGTCTTATCCTATACGAGAATATCAAACTCTGATGCAGGATTTTGGAAATTTAATAATATTACGATATGAGTTCAGAAGAGATGAAAATGTTGTTTTCAAACCATGGCAACCATTGGTTAGTCAATTAGAATTGATCGAAATTGTTAGAGATAGACAAATCAAGTTATCTAGGGAAGTTTCATTGCGTACGACTGCTAGCGTAATTCGCAAGGCTGTAGATAGCCTACAGCGGTCGGATGTTTCCTGAGGGAATCAGGCGTAACCATTGTGATCGCTGCGATCTAGAGTCGAGCAAATGGAGTTAAGTCTAATATAACTGAATCGATTAAGGGTAATTAAGGGTAATCATGTCAAGTTAATCGAGTTAAATAAGTCGAGTGAGTTAAGTAAAGTTAACCAATCAAAGTAATTCAAGCAGAGTTAATCAGAGAAAAATTGTTTTATATCGTTAAGTATAATTTAAAAGTGGTCGAGTTGTGCCAAGTGTTGTGTTCACACTATTGTTATTCGATAGTTAAATCACCGACTATCGAAGTTTGACCAATACGATTGTTGGTATGGAAAGACCGGGATCGAATTAATATTCGAAAACCATTCCGGCCAACAAATACGTGAAGAAATCGGAAGTTGATCGAGATGGAGCATTGAAGACCATAGATCTTCATTAAGCGGAAGGACCACTTACAATCTCTGATTCGCACCAGAGATATACTGGGGTTCTGTCGTGGTTGGGATCTGTGGATTGCAAGGGCTATCGCTACTGATCCATGGGGTGATTCCTATTTTGGATGCGGTAGGAGAGTACCTTCGGTTCATCCTGTTCCTGGATGACTTGTATGGACGGATGTCTGACAAAGTATTTCCAAAAGGGTTGACATGCGTTGATTTCTCCAAACGTACCATAGTTGATGGCGGAGAAATGGTTATTCTCTAGCCAGATAGCTAGAGTATGTTTGTGGACGTCAATCAAGTGTGATCTGGCGGATCTGACGATGTGGCATTCAAAGTATATGATGACCAGATGTGTTCTGACCTCAAGCCTCATCAACCGGGAAATGACAAAAATCGGGCAGGCAGCATGGCTATGTGGGTCGCTCCCATTAGGATGTATGATCACCTATCTAGAGAAATTCCTATTGCTTCTTAATCTATGTTCGATGCTGTCCCTTATCGGGAGACGGTGGTTTGAGTCCAACCGTCGGTGATATACATTCGATACACTCAAGCGAAATGAGTGGTCGGTTATGTGTGGGCCGGGTTGCAAGATGTTCTTGTTGAGCCCAGTGTATTTGCCTCTAGAGATACACGTTCGGAAGGTGGTCCCATACCTTGTCAAGTTGGAATCCAATCTCCAATAAGTGCCTGCGAGTTTGATTGTATATTATATATGTAGAGCATGAGATGCAAGCGTTCTACTAGATTTTAATTACTTGTGATTAGACATTATTATAATATCAGATAATATATGATTTCCAAAGTGTTTTGGGTTATCGTAAGGTAAAAACCGTCCGTGTTTATGTGTGGATTCGGTCTTACGATTATCCTTTTCTTTTGAAAAGATTTCGAACTTTAAAATCATGATTGGATGATTTATCCTTAATGCTGTGCGAGTTTATCTCACGATGGTTCACCAGACTGACCCGGTGTTTTGTAAATGCTCGGGTTAGCCCGGAATGTACAGGTTCAGGTTCGGAAGCTGTGAAGAGACGGGCCAGAAAAGTTCAGACGTATGATATTATTCCGCTGTGTTGTATATAAGGACAGATTATCAAAACTGTCCAGATGTGTGTTGTACTCTGATATTGTAAGTATTTTCGAAAGCCCTCAATAAAGATTATTTCCTGTATTATATTTTGTCCCGCTGCGATGTGAGACTCTGTGTTGTGTTGATACTTCTTCTTCTTCTATCCTAATATTTCTTTCTTTCTTTTCTCACCCTCTAACTTCTTTCTAGACGCTCCAATGTTTCGGTGTTTGGAGGATCGGTATAAGATACGGTAAAGGTATTTATATCGATTTTCGAGGCCGAAAACCGCTGGGTCGTTACACATTACATATGGTATCAGAGCTCTGGTTAGCTCAAATCTTTGGGTACAACTTGTTAGAACTGAACAAAAGACTCATCAATGATTGGATTATTAGTATCCAATAAAAATACTCATTAGAGGTAGGATCAACAGTGTCCTAGAATGAGAAAACTCGTTAGAGATGGGGTTAGTAATGCCCTAGAATGAGTTGATAGTAGCGAATTTACAAATAACGTATTTGTGATTATATATAATATGATTTTTAAATATATAAAAGTTATATATATTTGATAAGTTAATCAACTAATAAAATTATTGAAACTAATAAAAATAGCAATGAAAATAGAATTTGCAATTAAACAACTTTTAGCTTCGATCCTTTTCAAGGACGAAAAGATTTTTAAATGGGGGAGATTGTAACAACCCGGAATTTTGGAAACAATTTAAAATTCTCATTTTAGAAATTTTAATGGATTTTGAATATTTAAAATTATTTATTTTAAATAATAATGATGGAAAATTTATTTTAATTGAAGTTAAAACGAATAAAATTAATTTAATTATAAAAAGAGTTAGAAAAAGCGTTATAGTTTGAAATTTGATTTTAAAACTTTAACAGAATGTACAGGATTCAAAATAAATCAGAATTAAGCAAAACCAAAAATATTTGAATCCGTTTAACAATATCTTTCTAAGAATGTGAGAAACTAAAATTTCACTTTATAAATTGAAAGTTACGACCAGTTTAAAATTTAGAAAGGTCGCCATAAAATATATATATATATATATAATTTAATATAATATATATCCTTTAAAATAGCCATTTTACAAATGACCTCCGTTTTCGATGAAACCACTTTTGTTGGAACCAGAATGTCAAATTATTGCTAGGTTTCAATTTTCATAATTTTTCGAACTAATATGTGAGCGTGGCAAAATAAAATGTGTTTTGTTCATTTAGTCAAATTTAATCGACCGGAAAATATCCATTTTTCAAACAGTCTCAGAATTCGTCTAAATTAGTTTTGTTAAGACCGTATCAATTAATCAAAGCCAAAAATAAATTTTCTGGATTTTTCTGAGTTCATATGTGGCCCCAGTGAATTTAAATATACAATCGAATTAATTTAATAAAGGAGTTAAATATTAAATTAAAGATTTCAGGCCATAGACAGTTGTTTGGGCGGACGAGGCCTAGCCCATTGGATCCGGAACGGGGGCTATTAGAGTTGGTCAACTCTTGTTGGACTGATATCGGAGTTGTTAAGAGTGTTTGGATTTAATCGTAAAATTTACATTTAAATATTATAAATAATAGAAAATTTCAAGCAAAACCGTAATGACCATTTCTATAGCCCCCGCCTCTAACGTATTTGATGGCCATGGTGGTTCAATCCTTCTCCCTCTAATTCCTCCTTCTCCTCTAACCTTCAGCCCTCCCTCCAGTTCAATTTTTTCAAGACCTTCAAACCCTCTCCGCATCCATACCAGTTTCACTTCGAACCATTGCCTGAGTTGACCACTCCAGTCCCACGAACCTGCCCCGATTCGAGCTCCACTCCGCCTCATCCACGCCGCCGAGTTGGTTGGCGTTTCTCCTGCCGGTGCGCCGCTGCAGGCTCTCCAATGTATCTCCACCTGATCATCCTATCGTGAAGCAGAATTGGAGAAAGTTTGATTCAAAGATTTGAATCAAAAACTGAAACTAACAGTGAACTTAATAAGTGAATTGGTTACACTTTTAATCCATTGCAAATCGTTAATTAAATTGTAAACTTCATATCTATTACATACGATTACAGAATTGAGCGATTTCTGATATGTTGCTATCGTGAAAGCAAATGTAGAACTGATTGGGACTGATTCTGAACCTTTCTGAATTTCAGATTTGATTGAAAGCAAGGTGAGATTTCTATTTTAAAATAAGACTAATTATTTATTTCACTGTGTAATTTATATTCATTTTATATAAAATTCATTTTGATGTTGTGTGTATATTTATTTCAGTATTGATTGTTTTATGATTGCGATGAATCATTGAATTGATCTCTGTGTCTCATCTTTGTTAAAATAAGATTGTTGTAAATAATTATATCGTGTTTATTAAATTTAGATTAACGATCAAATTTCACTTTTATCGTTAACATGAAGTATTGTTTATTAAATTTAGATTAACGATAAAATTTCACTTTTATTGTTAACATAAATAGATGTTTTGTCAAATTTAGATTAACAAATAAATATTCATTTATTTGTCATTAATACACATAGAAAATTGTTAACAAATAAATATTCATTTATTTGTCATTAATATACATAGAAAATTGTTAAAAATTAAACATTCATTTATCTGTCATTGGAATACATAAAAAAAAAATTATGTCATTTATGTAGAAACGTATGTTAATATAAAAATGTCATTTGATTTAGAAATGTCATGTTAAATAAGAATATCCATTATTTGAAAAATGTATTTACATTAAAATTTACTTTTAATGTAAATGAATCATTAAATAAGATTCATTGTTTGAAAATGTTTTTACATTTAGATTTACATTTTTTTATTTATAAATGGATCATTAAAAATGATCATTATTTGAAAATGAAAATATGTTAACATAAAAATTCACATTTTTGTTGTATAATAAAAATGTTCATTGTTTAAAATGAAATATCACTTTTGGTCATTCTGTTGAACAAGAGTTTTCAACATAAATGAAATAAACATTTTTGGTCATTTGTTTGAATCAAAATATTCAACATAAATGAAATACACACTTTTTTCATTTTTTTTGAACTAGAGTTTTCAACAAAATGAAATATACATTTTTGTCCTTTTGTTGAGTATTTCAACAAAAATGAAAGGAACAATTTTGATCTCTTTGTCGAATTAAAATGGAAAAATAGAAAATTAGTTAAACAAAAATCCTTATTTTTGTTTACTGAGCTTATGACACTAAAAATGGACATTTGGGTTTAATAGAAAACTAGTTAAACAAAAATCCTCATTTTTGTTTATTGAACTTGTGGCACCAAGAATGGAATTTGTGTTAATAGGAAAATGGTTAAATAGAGAGAAATGTTCATGTTTTTAATCAAAACATGAATTCATTAAATTATACAATTTTAATGTCAAGAGAGTAAGTAGAGAAAAGTGTTCACGTTTTAATCTAAACATGAATTCATTGAAATATACAAGTTTTAATGCTAAGAATGTGAATAGAAACAAAAATTGCATTTTTTTAGTCATGTTAGAGACAAATAAAAGAATAGATTGAAAAGTTATATTTTTATTTACATTTTAGATGTAAATAATAATATTAGATTAATAGTTATATTTTTATTACATTTTAGATGTAAATAAAAACATAGATCAAAAGTTATATTTTTATTTACATATTAAATGTAAATAAAAACATAGATTAAAAGTTACATTTTATTTACATTTTAGATGTAAATAAAAAGATTTGATTAAAAGTGACTTTTTGGTTTACATTTTAGAGGTAAAAAAAAAAGAATAGAATCAAAAGTTATATTTTTATTGTCATTATATGGACAATAAAAAGAGTTGAATTAAAAGTGACATTTTTATCATCATTTTAGATGCGAAAAAAAAGAATAGAATAAATGTTATATTTTTATCGTCATTTTAGATGCGATAAAAAGAATATATTTTTATGTTACACTTTTATCATCATTTTCGACGCGACAAAATGAATAGAATAAATGTTATATTTTTATCGTTATTTTAGATGCGATAAAAAAAAGAGATTTTAATGTTACACTTTTATCGTCATTTTAGATGCGACAAAAAGAATAGAATAAATGTTACATTTTTATCGTCATTTTAGTGTAATAAAAGATTGAATAAAGGATTATATTTTTCAATGTTATAAAAGAATAGAAAAAGGTTTACATTCTGATGTAATATAAAAGTTCACATTTTTATGTAATATAAACCTCATTATTAATGTAATGAATGAAATATAAAAATGTCATGTTTTAAATTATTAAAACATGTTACATTAAAAATCACATTTTTAATGTAAAGAAAGAGAATATAAAAATATTCATAGTTTGGAATAGAAGGGATAAACAATAAAAATTTACATTTTTATTGTAATATAATAAATGAAGAAAAATATTCATCGTTTGAAATAGAAGTGATAAACAATAAAAATTCATATTTTTATTGTCATATAAAGAATGAAGAAAATGTATATGTTTTGAAATAGACTTCTCTTCATTAAAAATAACTTGAATACAAAGGGTAGAAAATTATTTAAAGAATAAATAATTTGAAATCGTCGAACGAATGAAATATATATATATATATATTTAAGTAAAATGAATAGCGTGTGGCAGTTCACGTTTCGCTAATCGTAACTTCAAAAGATTATACCGAAAGATCCAACCGTCGAATTTTCCCAAAACTGAAACTGTTAGGACCGCTTTGGGAAGATCTCTCCAACGATGTAAACTTTGTTAAAATCCAACGTTTAGGTTTCGAGATAAGTGTAAATCAAATTTGGATAAAAACAACGCTAGGGCCGCTGATCGACCCGAAGCGTCGTTAAATTAGATTTAGCTATTTTTGTATAAATAAAATAGCGATAAATCGTAATTAAATACTAATAACGATATGAAATGATTTTAAGATAAATATATATGCGAGAATCATTTGAAAAGTCCGAGTTCAATCTCATTTCAAATGATTATACGATGATCCAATTCGAAGATTTGAAGACGGTGATTGAAGACCGGCGATCTTCACATCGAAGGGACGAGTTGCTATTGATGCCCATGATTGGAGTAGCTACCTTGAAGAGGCTAAGTGGTGGCCGTCCGAACATACTTTTTGGTTATTCGGATTAGCGAGCATCTCTCTTCCTTATTGGACATACGGATGAGGAATAAGGTGACTCCGATTTCGTTCAGACCCAGAACGGACTTGTAAATGGATGCGTGTATGACGTTGGAGTTCATTCCATGTAAACTAAATCGATTTCTATCTAATGTATATCCGTTTGGTAGAGGAGAATAAATTCTCTTGCTTAACACCCTCAGAGGGTATATATGGATAGATATTGATCGCATGGCATGAATTGTCAATGTGGCACGCCAAGATGCAAATGATCAAGGCTTTTGTTGAAAAGCAGGCCTTGTGGTTGATGATCAAAGCATAGCCTGTTTAGATGTAGCTTTGTGTATAGCATGACTTCGCGAGCCTCACACCCCGATATGAGTCAAAAAAGCGATTAGGACTGCAGGGAGTGCATACGTTTCTTTCTAGCTAGAAGTGGTGTCAATGACCTACCAGCCCTGACATTTTTACTTATGTGGATGTTGGATTATGAGGTACCTCAGTTTTATAGGTTGCTAGTGGCCATATTAAAGGTTCAAAAGAACCGAGAAGCATGTGTTCAGGCATAATTATTCCCCTAGCGTTATGTGTGGACCGGATCTGAAGATCCATGGGATCACTGCGGGGAATCCTGAGGCATTTACTAGAGTGTCTCGAATCGGGGAGGACGATCCCTAGTCTCGACTCATGATGGAAACCAAATCTCCAATATGACCTTACAATTTTGGTTGTAAACTTATATAGGTCGGCATAGTATATGGTAGCTATGTCGTCTAGGATTGACACATTTACCTTAAAATATTTTAAAAATTGATTAGACACTAATAATAATATTAAAATATTATTTCATACATAACAAGTCATGTGTTATCATTATAAGGTAAAACTCTATCCTCCGGTTTGCGTTGCACTGTGTGATGGGACTTGAGTCTTATAATGATTTCATTTTTCCCAAAAAGCATTACGTTGTTTTGTAGAATTTTGTTGGTATTATGCAATGGCGATCCAATGAAGTAAACCCATTCCGCGTTAGTGGCGTGGTCCTGTGATTAGCCACACTGTTAGATTATATAAGAAAGATTTCTCATACCAGTCCCATGACTGACTCGTAGTTTGTTTCACTTTGCAAACTCGGGTGCCCTCTTTCCTACATAGGCAGTCGAGTAGCTTTTTGTAGATATTTATCTCTTCAGAAGGATTCTAGATTGAAGTCTAAAGCTGTGTCCGGAGCATAGAAAGTCTTCCGCTATATTTTACTTATCAATGTAGTCTGATATTTTGTACTCTGGTGTAACATTATTATGATGTTTATAAAAGTCTGCTATTATTTTTCTATTGTGTTGTATGCCCAGTGTTAATACATTTGATAATTTCCAACTTTTGGGTTAGACCTGTGTGGTTTATGGTCGATTCAAAAGGGTAGGGATTTTCAGGTCATTACATGATCTGATGTTGGTTTTTGCCTTCGGGATTAATACTTAGGGAATTGTTCTCTTACTAATTTACGGTTAGAGACTGATGGAATGTGAAATGGGTTTATCGTGAACTGTGTTTTAACGACATTCGTTCTTTAATCCGATTTGTAGTGAAATGTGATTTGGAATTTATAAATCTTTTGTTAAGATTTAAAGGAGATTTTCCAAAGTAAAGTTTTCCAGTTTAATAAGATAAATTGGAATGGAATGGAATCCGATTCGGTAACCATCGAAGTGAACTTCTGTGGAGGAAGACTGTTACTATATATGGAATTTAAGAGGCTTTATCGTTATTTCATTTATATTATCGTGTGGATATGGAAGTTCATATCTATTATATATTGATCTGTATTCCATGAAGATTCCATTGTTAATGGAATGTGATTTTGGGTTTATCATGAGCTGTGTTTTAAATGACATTAGTTCTTTAACCCAGTTAAAATAAGATTAATTTCTTTATTTGGAATAATCATTAAGTAATGATTTTTGAGATTAAAACTGAATTGGAGTTTTAATGAATCTTTAATTAGATTGAAATGGGAATGTGATAATTTAAATTATCAAATTCGGGAAATGATCGAGAATGGAGTACCACCAGTTTTACTCCAGGCGATAGTTAAATCTTTAATTACATTTGAACGTGAAATGGTAATTAAATTTACCAATGACACCGTGGTGTTAGATATGAAGTATTACCAGTTTTAGTTCATGGGATGAATAGGTTGGGATTGGGAAACAAAATAAATGATTACTTTGGTAAGGTTCACTAATCCCGACTAGTTTGGATAAACCATAATTTGGTATGGATTGATTTCCAAAGGAAGATTAAAGAATAAATTTAAGAATTTATCTTTGATAAAATTAATGGGAACCTTTCCCAAAGGATATGAATATTTAAATAAAGGAATATTCAAAATTGGAATGAGGCGTATGTTGTGTTTTTATAGCACTTGTTTATTGTATACGCGAGTTATTCAGATTGACTGGATTTATCCCATTCTGAATGACTAAATAGGCGATGAGTCGACGATGAAGACGATGGTTGAAGACCAGAGGTCTTCACATCGTTTCGATGATTACTAATGTTTTGATTGAGCTGTACACCCAAGACGAGGTAATAAGTGGTGATCGTCTAGACGTACTTGGAGATCGACCGGATATGCGAGGAGCTCTCTCCTGTATTAGACATACGGGGTGAGGAATAAGGTGCCTCCGATTTCGTTCAGACCCAGAACGAACTTGTAAATGGATGTGTGTCTGACATCAGATTCCATTCTGTGTGATTTATAGACATCAGTTACGTAGCGTGAATTGCCTGTGTGGTATGCTGAGATGCAAATGATCAAGGCTTCTGTTGAAAAGCAGAGTCTTATGGTTGATGATCAAACCACGGCTTTAACGTAGCATAGCTTTGTGTGGCGTTAATTCGCAAGCCTCACACCCCAGTATGAACCAGAAACGGGAGAGGACATCAGGGAGGACTTGTGTTTCCTTCTAGCTAGGAGTGGTGTCTGGGTTTTGCACGCCCAGATGTTTACTTCTAGCTAGGAGTGACATAAGATTTCATTCTGTGTGATTGGACCTTATTCTTATAATAGCTTCATTTTTTCAAAAAGCATTGCGCTGTTTTGTTATATGCACTAGTATTCTTGGGAGGAAACATGTTTCGTGTTATACGGCGTGGTCCCTTGTTATATCTGATTTTAAAGTAAAGTTTTAAATAACTGTTTTAGTTCTCACACCAGTCACATGACTGACCTAGAGTTTATCGTTTTAACCTAAACTACGGGTGCCCCTATTTTCCATACGGGCAACTAGTAGTTTTGGTTTTGCAGATCTATATTCACAGGATCCTGAATTACAACTGGAATGATATTCTAAAAGCTCTGTATCCATTTATCTCTTTCAGTTGTGTTTTATATTATTTTTCGGTGCATTGTAATTAGTAAATCTCTATTATTTATCAAATGTATATTATTTGTTTATACTCTGTATATTCTTGTACTGTGATGTGAATTATTGTAATAAGCAATGAAATGTTCTTCCGTATGAGTTCTGATTTGTCGTATTCTCAACTCAATCCGGGCTTTCTCTTCTCTTCGGAGAAAGGGGAAGTTCGGGTCATCTCATATATATATATACATATATATAATAAACATGTTCGCAACTGTACTGTTCTACTACATCAGATACAGAAATAAATATTTATATTTAAATAAAATACTACTGCACATGAATTTAAATATTCAAATAGTATTTTATTTAAATATAAAATTTTATTTTAACATTTCAATAGTACAAATTTCACAACTCCACCATTGTACATCTTTGTATTACAGTTCATTTAGTTTCATATACATTGGCTCCTCACTAAATTTCTCTCAGTTCAACCTGTTACAAAACTCAGTCAATCTATTACAGCACTCAGTTTTTATATACACATTTAGTTGTACAAACTCATATACATTCACGTTTCACTCTACTCACTCATACACTGACACATCACTCTTTCTTCAGTCTGTCTTCACAGTCAGTCCAGTCACCTGCATACCTGTCATAGAAACACACGCAGTAAACTTGAACAAAAATAATTTTAAATTCTAGCAGAAATAATTTTATTTTAAAATTTATATGCCTCGCAATTTTGGTGGTTCGATATGCATATTCATCCATTTGTGTTTGGATAGCTGATTCAATGTAAATACCACAAGGTAGACAATGTCTCTAGTGCTCACATATATATATATATATATATATATATATATATATATACACACACACATACATTTTGAACATACACAATACAAGTATACACATACATGTGCATGTATATACACATATATTTTATACATGAGCACTTTGGTCAATCTTTGAAATAGCAAGAGACAAATATATCGAGAATGATGCGTTTACGTGAAACTTGAAAACACATGCATGACGCAAGTATCCATGAAAAACACAAGTCCAACATGGCAGTACAAATATACGCAAACCAGATATACAAATGACAATGTATACATATAGCAAAGCCACACACACATATACATGTATATAAGTTTGCATACATATATATACATACATATATACACACACATGATTCAGCATGTTCATGACACGAACTGGACAAGAGCTCAAGGAAGTACAAACACAAACAAATGGAACAGTGCAAATGGAACAAGAATCTGCTTCATGGCCATGCAAATCAACAAATTCAAGTAATCCATTCGATTTCACAAGTGAAAGAAACTCGAGCCCAAGTCTGTATGGGATGGAGAAACAATTTTGGAACAACAAGTTTCAATGTACATGAGTGTTGAAATGGTGCAACATGTAAACAAGTTTTAACATGCCAAGTGGAAGTGAAACAAGCTAGGGGGCATACATGCATATACATTGACATCAAGCGGAGTCAGTGGGATGATAACCAAGCTACACAATCATGAAAGAATATAAACATAGTGGCAACTGGAAAATTCATGAATTATGGTTGTCAGACATATGCAAGCAGTGGTGCAAGCAACATGAACTTGTTTCATGCGAGACAATGGCATATATGACACAAGATAGCATTGATACGCATGAATATTCATATATGTAAATACAAAAAGGTCAAGCTAAGAAATTGTACCCATGGGCATGGTAGCAGCTTGCACTAAGGCAACAACAGGTTCAAACAAAGGGCATAGTAGTATGAATAATCAAAGCAACAAGGCAGAGTGGCTTACGCGCACGCAAACACATACATACATACACATACACACAAACACACACACACACATATATATATATATATATGTATGTATGTATACATACAAGGCAAATGTACATTTCAGGTATAAGGAAGTTTGATCAAGCATGGGCATGCACAAGACAGAGTGGTGCAAGCATCAATAAGAACTCAAGCTCAGGAGAATACATGTCTGAAGCAACAAATATGATGTATGACAAGCAATGAACTACAAAAGTGGAAAATGTACAAGGTAGGTACACCTCAGGATGACAACAGGAGTGGTGATGCATGCAAAGATCGACATGGCATGATTGGAAACACGGCATGGTACAAAAGACTAGAAATATAATACACAGGCAAAGTCACAGGTTATAATAAAAGTAAGGAAAAGCAGTGCACATGCTTTAAGTAACAAAAGCCAATATAATTCATGCACAAATAAACAAAACAGTGAACATAACTAATTGGTTTCTAAATGAAGAATGAATTTAAAACTGCTTTGATGGCATGTATTATGTGTGGCAAATTGAATCTTGCAAATCATTTCACAAATTCAAAGTGGGACAATGTAACACCCCGCGAATTCTATAACTGTGAAATTAACAAATTAAAGTATAATTAATTTCAAATCAAAGAACTAAGGGAAACGGCATACGCCATTGCGTTCGTCTCGGAAAAATACGCGAAATAGAGTCCGAGTTTTCGAAAAACGGAGTCCGTATGAAGAATATATGGCCTTCGGAAGTTTCTAAATCAAGTTTAAATTCGAATATGTGGCCCAATGGGCCAGGGCGGAAAAACACCCGCCTGACGCACCCAGGTCGACTGGGTTGTCGACCTGGTCTAACCAGGTCGACAGGGATGTCGACAGGGCTGTCGACAGGCATGTCGACCTGGTCCAGACCCAGGTCGAGCCCAGTCCAACCTGGCTGGCCTATTCTATGTTGGTCGATTTTCTGTGGTCTGCTTTGTCATTAGGGCTAGGTGGCAGGCTCTAATTGGTCTCTCCATAGGATGAATGGCTACGATCAATCCAAGCAACATCAATGGTCCTAATCAGTTCATTACCCCTATAAAAACAACCCTAGACTAACCCTAATCTATTCATTCAAAAAAATAAGAACAAAGCCGCCATGTTGCTGAGGAACGACTAGGGGTAGCCACCAATTGGAGAGAGGATTAGGAGGCAAATTCTAAAGCATAAAGCAAACTTAATCAAATCAAATCAACGAGGAATCACATCTCCAAATCCCTAAATTGGAGAATTCGCCATACCATTGTAAGTAGAGTATTACTTTGGTATGAACAAATAACTGTGTTGATTTGTATACTTGGTTGTGGTGATAAATAATTCATAACTTATGCGTTACTATGATTCTTATCGATTTGGAATATTGTATACGTTTGGATATTCACGAATTATGTTATTCATTATAAAGAACTACATGCGGTAGTTCTATGCAAGTATACGTTTGGAATATTCGCAAATTATGTAATCCATGTTGAAGCTACACGTATGTAGTTGATTGAAAATTCATGCAAGTTTGGGGCTTTGCTACTATGCCATCATAATGTGTATTTTTTATACAAACATCATTTTTGTGAAGTAATTGGAATAAGTTTGGATTATCATAATCCATATGAAATTATGTTGAAAATTTGGCATCATGTATTAAGCCATGCTTTTGTACTAGAAAACCTATTTGCAAACTTATGAATATGGCTAGGCTATGATTGATAATTTGCATAATTGAAATCCATATTGTTAACAAGAATTATATGATGACATATGTGGTACATAGCTAGGTTAGGTTCAAAAATCCCTTTTTTGCAAGTTTGCATGACTAAAGTAAAAAATCATGATTTCATGTTAGAAATATTTATGCCATGGTTATGTGAACAAATTTAACTATACTTATGCCATGCTTATGTTTGACATTATGCCATGCTTATGTTTGACATTATGCCATGCTTATGTTAGAAATATTTATGCCATGCTTATGTTTGACATTATGCCTAAATAAAAATATGAGTTCATGCGTCAATAATGATACCCAATTTAGATTCTTATCTCAATTACAAGTTCACATGCTTTGATTCATGTCACCTATGCTTTATGACCAAAGTATATGTTACCACTATGCAAGTACACCAGTTTCTATTTTGTATTTCCAACGTCATATTGCAAGTTCATGCGCTCACATTCCCCTCTTTGTGTATGTAATCACGCTTTAAGCCTTCCCTTTTTCTCATGGCTAAGTTGGGCTTAAAAGCCTAAGCCCAACATATATAATAAACGAGCGTATTAAACGGGGGTAAATAACGTTGGGTTAAATTAATTACTAATGAATGAAAATATAAAATAGAAGGGCCCAAATTCAAGTATGGGTTGGGCCCATGATTGGTGTAACCTTTACACCATTAACTTAATAATTGGCCGCAAATATTTACATATAAGAAAATAAAGAAGAAAGACAAAATATGTAAATGTAGAACATACGATGTGTTTAACCCGAGGTTGGATTGAGTTGTGATGTAAACCTGCCCGGAACCGCCCGGCTGTCCAGTAGTCACAACAATACCTATCCAATGTGGGAGGTTAAACATGGAGCCCAATAAGGACCCGAGGTTAGACTGAGTTGTGGCGTAAGACTGCCCGGAACCAACCGGCAACAGGCAGCCACAACAATACCTGTCTAATGTGAGAGGTCAGGGCCTTAATAAGACAATTAAGGCTGAGTCAGGATTGTTAGGATTAAGTGAACTAAAGACTTAATCGAAATGGAACATGCTAAACTAAACGGACTGGTGGGGGTTAGGTTAGAAAACACTTAACCAACTTAGCATGTTGGCTAGAGATAGAAAACCTAGTAACGGGGGACCCTTTTCAGCAGTAACCCTAGAAGGTGTATCAGGATACCCTGAAACTAGGCAGGGTGGGGCACGATTACTGGGCTGATTGTAAGAGGTCAAATCGACGGCGGTGGTGTAGCAGTGTAGGTTCTAACGGGGTGCGGGCGTGCACACACTCCGGCGCAGAAAAATAAGGCACTGGATACCAGTAGCATACCTGTGCATTCTAGGATTGTGTCGGGCCGCCACCACGGGACTTGATACACCCCACGGTGGGACCAGCATAGGTAACTACAACATCGGGGGCCGTAAGACACATGTAACTATGCGAGTAGGAGCCGATCATCATAGAACGGATCACATCACCCTGATTATGGGGTGCCAGTTGGGAACTAGTTTATATGGGTTCAGAGATTAACATGGGGTACGATAGTATATTCGACCCTAGACAACTTAACCAAGTTTGTAGTGCTTGCCCACTTCTTGTTTATACTTATCATACCCAGTTCTTTATTCATAGACAGAATAGTACTAGACTTACTCAGGCTTTATGTCTGACTCTACTTTTCTTTCGTCTTCTTTTCTTCCGTTTCCCCCCCCCCCCCCCAGGTCCAAAGGGAGGGAACACAGCAGCTTGACCAACCTTAACATCCAGCTTGAAGAAGAGAAATGTATTGCTTGGACTTTCCTGTTTTGAACTATGGCTTTGGACGATCCACTATGGGGCTTTTGCAGTTTATCTATGTTTTATTTATGCTTCTTTAAATAATGTACTCAAGACAGATTTTGAAAATGTTATGTTTTTGGAAAGGATGTAAGACAATCATGGTGATGTTTTGTAACACGTATTTGCTTTTATGAAATAAAAGTTTGTTGTTCTTCCGCTGTTTACAAATATGTGTTCCTATATCTGTCTTGTATATCTGTGACTTATACTTAAAAACCTCCACCAAAATTAGGGTATTCCCTTTGAGAGTGACCCTAACGGAGGTGGGGTGTTTCACTTGGTATCAGAGCTTAGGTTTACCGGATAAGATAAAAAGTTTTGAAAAATTATTTTCAAAAAGGAAATTTAAAGAAGCATTTTTAAAAAGAAAGATATTATTTTATTTTAAAAAGGCAAAGTCCACTCCCCAAAGCCATAGGTACTATCTCTTACCCTTCGTTCTGAATCTATCCTTTTTGTTTCAGCATGTACGAAGATCTTAACTTGCCAGAAGGGGTGCCAATACCTGGTTGGTTTAGACGGTTCTTAGAAGCAAGAGCCACTCAGCCAGGTCCTACCGTTCCTCCTCCCCCAGCTGCCGGAAATCATCCAGCTGCAGCAGCACCTTTTCCTCCACCTCCTCCTCGGGGAAACACTTTTGCTAAGATATGTAAAGATTTTAAAGCTATGGGAGGAAAGGATTTCCATGGAACTGAGTCCTTCGTAGCAGCTAGAAATTGGCTGAAAGAAACTGAGGACCTATTCATCATCTTTGAGGTAGAAGATAGACAAAAAGTACAATTGGCAGTGTGGCTATTGAAGGGTGAGGCTTCCTACTGGTGGGAAGTCACTAATGCTGAAAGACCAGTGGAGACATGGGAGTACTTTAGGGCAAGGTTTGAGACTAAATTTCTCTCAGATGCAGAAAGAAGTTTGCAGTTGGAAAAATTCTTATTTCTTAAGCAAGGGGACAAGACAGTCAGAGAGTATGTGAATCAGTTCGATGAGCTGGCTAGGTTTGGGCTTGACCTAGTCAACACCCCGCACAAGAAGGCTCTCCGTTTCGTCAAAGGGTTGAATGAGCCATTACACAGTTTGGCCATGACCCATATATCCATGGGAGCCACGAATGAAAGATTGGTTCAAATGGCATTGCTGAATGAAGAGGATAAGGGCAAGAAGGAGACAAAGGCAGAAAGCTCTCAAGGGAAGAAAGAGGGTTTGCAGCCTAAGAAGACAGACGTTAAGAAGGGCGGGAAAGGCAACAAAGAGAAGAGGAAGTGTAATTTCTGTGGCAAAGTGGGGCACTTAGTAAAGGACTGCCGGAAAAAGAAGGCCAAGGAGAATGGTGGGTGCTTTTCTTGCGGTGAGACAGGCCATAGGGCTAAGGACTGCCCAAAGAAACGAGGACAGGGGCAGAGGGCTGGATCCACCCCAGGGGCACAGGTTCATGTGCTGGAAGTGCCACCTTTGCAATAGCGAGGTATAAATACTTCTGTAGAAAATGTAGTTTATCTTTATGATCACCCCGTTCGCACTTTATTTGATTCTGGCGCATCACACTCCTTTATCTCGTCTGCTTTAGTAGAATCTCTGCACCTAAAAACTAGTATGGTAGAGGACCCCTTAATTGTTTCAAACCCAATTGGGGGCCCAGCTCATTTGTCTATGATCTGTTTGGGATTGAAAATTTCTATTCTAAGTGTAGAATTTCAATGTAGTGCCTTTGTTTTGGGCTTTTCGGGTTATGGTTTGTTTTTGGGTATGGATTGGCTATCCAGTAATGGGGCCATCCTTGATTGTGAGAAAAGGGTTGTTAGGCTCCTAACCCAGCTCGGTAATACTTTGGAAATTTCTTGTAATCCCTCATACGCGGTTATGCTTAGTTATCTTGAATCGCTAGATGCCTCTGTTGAAAATTTGCAATCAGTTAGAGTGGTCCGGGAATATCTGGATGTCTTTGAAGAGGTGAAGGGCTTGCCTCCGAAGCGGGAAATAAACTTCCGCATATATCTTGTAGATAATGCAAAGCCCGTTGCGTTGCCCGTTAGACATATGGCTCCGCGAGAAAGGAAAGAGCTCAGTAAACATATTAAAGAGCTTCTAGAAAAGGGGTTCATTAGGAGAAGCATTTCAGAATGGGGCGCTCCAGTGGTGTTCGCTACAAAGGCGGATGGTTCACTCCGTCTATGTGTTTACTATAGGGAGCTCAACAAGCTAACGAAAAAGAATAGGCACCCTCTCCCTAGAATTGACGATTTATTTGACCAGCTTGTAGGAGCGTCTGTTTTCTCCCAACTCGATTTAGCAACCGGTTTTCATCAGCTAAGGGTGGGAGTCCACGGATAAGCTCATACTTGGACTAGATATGATCCGAGAGACTTCAGAGAAAGTAGACTTAATACGAAGAAGGATGAAGACGGCCCAAGACAGACAAAAGTCCTATGCCGACAAGAGGAGGACCGACCATGAATTTGGAGTTGGAGACAGAGTTTTTCTCAAGGTATCACCGCTAAGAAACGTTGTTCGTTTTGGAACCACAGGAAAACTGGCACCAAGGTTCGTAGGGCCATTCCCTATTATCGAGAAAATTGGGAAAATGGCCTATAGATTAGAGCTACCCGAGAAGTTGGCTGGAGTCCACAACGTTTTTCACGTTTCACATCTTCGAAAATGTCTGCATGAGTCTGCTGAAGTGGTAGAGCCAAATATCCTCGAAGAGGCCGAAGTGGAACGCGAAGCAACCATAAGAAAAGTTCCAACCCGCATCTTAGGAACGGAAGTGAAGAAGCTACGCAACCGTGAAGTCAAGCTCGTTAAAGTTCAGTGGAGCGACGCCGAGGGAGCCGCGACTTGGGAAACTGAAGCTAGAATACGTACTGCCTACCCTTTTCTGTTCGAGGGTACATCCTTGATCTTTCTTTTTCCTTAAGTTGCGCTTTTATCTATCTTTTTAGGTATATTTCCTCGACCTTATCTTTTAGGTAGAAACCCTTTGGATGGAAACATGTAGTTGAAACATGTTATGGATGATGGTTGCAAGTGGTTGCAAGTGATTGCTAGTGGTTGCTCGTGGTTGCATATACACACACAATCTAGGTTTTAGATCGGCTCAGTCACTTCATATTGCATATGCATATATGTTTGCATTCGTATGTGATTGAACATTAATGTGTTGTCATATGGATGTTGCATTTGTATTGAATGATTGTGCACTCATGTAGAATCAAGAATAGGAAAAATTTGCATACATAATGGATTCATGGCACTTACATATTTCGCATTAAGGGGGTCAACTGAATCAGTAGACCGCTTGATTTTGCATTAGATAAGTTCATGTACACACACACTTCGCATATGATCATGAAGCATTAGAAATCTTTTAAGGACAATGGATGCTCGTGTCTGATGGATGAGTAGATGGATGATTGGATGTTAGGATATACATTCCTCCTAGCTTGAAGATTTCGGGGACGAAATCCTTTTAAGTGGGGGAGAATGTAACACCCCGCGAATTCTATAACTGTGAAATTAACAAATTAAAGTATAATTAATTTCAAATCAAAGAACTAAGGGAAACGGGATACGCCATTGCGTTCGTCTCGGAAAAATACGCGAAATAGAGTCCGAGTTTTCGAAAAACGGAGTCCGTATGAAGAAGATATGGCCTTCGGAAGTTTCTAAATCAAGTTTAAATTCGAATATGGGGCCCAATGGGCCAGGGCGGAAAAACACCCGCCTGACGCACCCAGGTCGACAGGGCTGTCGACCTGGTCTAACCAGGTCGACAGGGCTGTCGACAGGGCTGTCGACAGGCATGTCGACCTGGTCCAGACCCAGGTCGAGCCCAGTCCAACCTGGCTGGCCTATTCTATGTTGGTCGATTTTCTGTGGTCTGCTTTGTCATTAGGGCTAGGTGGCAGGCTCTAATTGGTCTCTCCTTAGGATGAATGGCTACGATCAATCCAAGCAACATCAATGGTCCTAATCAGTTCATTACCCCTATAAAAACAACCCTATACTAACCCTAATCTATTCATTCAAAAAAATAAGAACAAAGCCGCCATGTTGCTGAGGAACGACTAGGGGTAGCCACCAATTGGAGAGAGGATTAGGAGGCAAATTCTAAAGCACAAAGCAAACTTAATCAAATCAAATCAACGAGGAATCACATCTCCAAATCCCTAAATTGGAGAATTCGCCATACCATTGTAAGTAGAGTATTACTTTGGTATGAACAAATAACTGTGTTGATTTGTATACTTAGTTGTGGTGATAAATAATTCATAACTTATGCGTTACTATGATTCTTATCGATTTGGAATATTGTATACGTTTGGATATTCACGAATTATGTTATTCATTATAAAGAACTACATGCGGTAGTTCTATGCAAGTATACGTTTGGAATATTCGCAAATTATGTAATCCATGTTGAAGCTACACGTATGTAGTTGATTGAAAATTCATGCACGTTTGGGGCTTTGCTACTATGCCATCATAATGTGTATTTTTATACAAACATCATTTTTGTGAAGTAATTGGAATAAGTTTGGATTATCATAATCCATATGAAATTATGTTGAAAATTTGGCATCATGTATTAAGCCATGCTTTTGTACTAGAAAACCTATTTGCAAACTTATGAATATGGCTAGGCTATGATTGATAATTTGCATAATTGAAATCCATATTGTTAACAAGAATTATATGATGACATATGTGGTACATAGCTAGGTTAGGTTCAAAAATCCCTTTTTGCAAGTTTTCATGACTAAAGTAAAAATCATGATTTCATGTTAGAAATATTTACGCCATGGTTATGTTAACAAATTTAACTATACTTATGCCATGCTTATGTTTGACATTATGCCATGCTTATGTTTGACATTATGCCATGCTTATGTTAGAAATATTTATGCCATGCTTATGTTTGACATTATGCCTAAATAAAAATATGGGTTTATGCGTCAATAATGATACCCAATTTAGATTCTTATCTCAATTACAAGTTCACATGCTTTGATTCATGTCACCTATGCTTTATGACCAAAGTATATGTTACCACTATGCAAGTACACCAGTTTCTATTTTGTATTTCCAACGTCATATTGCAAGTTCATGCGCTCACATTCCCCTCTTTGTGTATGTAATCACGCTTTAAGCCTTCCCTTTTTCTCATGGCTAAGTTGGGCTTAAAATCCTAAGCCCAACATATATAATAAACGAGCGTATTAAACGGGGGTAAATAACGTTGGGTTAAATTAATTACTAATGAATGAAAATATAAAATAGAAGGGCCCAAATTCAAGTATGGGTTGGGCCCATGATTGGTGTAACCTTTACACCATTAACTTAATAATTGGCCGCAAATATTTACATATAAGAAAATAAAGAAGAAAGACAAAATATGTAAATGTAGAACATACGATGTGTTTGACCCGAGGTTGGATTGAGTTGTGATGTAAACCTGCCCGGAACCGCCCGGCTGTCCAGTAGTCACAACAATACCTATCCAATGTGGGAGGTTAAACATGGAGCCCAATAAGGACCCGAGGTTAGACTGAGTTGTGGCGTAAGACTTCCCGGAACCAACCGGCAACAGGCAGCCACAACAATACCTGTCTAATGTGAGAGGTCAGGGCCTTAATAAGACAATTAAGGCTGAGTCAGGATTGTTAGGATTAAGTGAACTAAAGACTTAATCAAAATGGAACATGCTAAACTAAACGGACTGGTGGGGGTTAGGTTAGAAAACACTTAACCAACTTAGCATGTTGGCTAGAGATAGAAAACCTAGTAACGGGGGACCCTTTTCAGCAGTAACCCTAGAAGGTGTATCAGGATACCCTGAAACTAGGCAGGGTGGGGCACGATTACTGGGCTGATTGTAAGAGGTCAAATCGACGGCGGTGGTGTAGCAGTGTAGGTTCTAACGGGGTGCAGGCGTGCACACACTCCGGCGCAGAAAAATAAGGCACTGGACACCAGTAGCATACCTGTGCATTCTAGGATTGTGTCGGGCCGCCACCACGGGACTTGATACACCCCACGGTGGGACCGGCATAGGTAACTACAACATCGGGGGCCGTAAGACACATGTAACTATGCGAGTAGGAGCCGATCATCATAGAACGGATCACATCACCCTGATTATGGGGTGCCAGTTGGGAACTAGTTTATATGGGTTCAAAGATTAACATGGGGTACGATAGTATATTCGACCCTAGACAACTTAACCAAGTTTGTAGTGCTTGCCCACTTCTTGTTTATACTTATCATACCCAGTTCTTTATTCATAGACAGAATAGTACTAGACTTACTCAGGCTTTATGTCTGACTCTACTTTTCTTTCGTCTTCTTTTCTTCCGTTTCCCCCCCCCCCCCCCCCAGGTCCACAGGGAGGGAACACAGCAGCATGACCAACCTTAACATCCAGCTTGAAGAAGAGAAATGTATTGCTTGGACTTTCCTGTTTTGAACTATGGCTTTGGACGATCCACTATGGGGCTTTTGCAGTTTATCTATGTTTTATTTATGCTTCTTTAAATAATGTACTCAAGACAGATTTTGAAAATGTTATGTTTTTGGAAAGGATGTAAGACAATCATGGTGATGTTTTGTAACACGTATTTGCTTTTATGAAATAAAAGTTTGTTGTTCTTCCACTGTTTACAAATATGTGTTCCTATATCTGTCTTGTATATCTGTGACTTATACTTAAAAACATCCACCAAAATTAGGGCATTCCCTTTGAGAGTGACCCTAACGGAGGTGGGGTGTTTCAGACAAATTACTTGGCAAGTGAATAATCTACTATGCAGATTACCAGATTTCGAATGAATGTGTGGCAAAAATAAATTGTGTTTTCCAGAAATGAACAATCATCAAATCTGGAAGGAATTAAACAGAGCATTTCTAGGATTTGCGTATGGTAAAATTGGCAATAGAAAACATGTATGGATACACAAAAATTCATTCAAGCAAAACACCCATGGAATCATTTATTTGTTACCAAGAATTCAAAGGAAATATTCACGGCTATAAAGTGATTCGAGAATATCAAGCAAACTTTTTTGAGGTAAGCAATAAATTGATTTTTTTTCCCATAAAATCCCAATACTATTTTAGGCAAGCAAACTTTTTTTTATTGATTTTAGAGTTTCTTGAAATCAACAATTTGTTCACAACCGATTTAAATCAAAAAATAAATTCATGCAAACTACACAACAATCAAGACCAGTCACAAATGGAATCAGAGAAGTGATTTGGTTTTCAGAATCCTATTTAAACACCAATTCATCATCGGCAGAAATGTATTGAAAATCAAGCAACACAAATTCGAGAGCTAAAAGAAAAATCAAATCAAAACACTCACGTATTTTTGATCGCAAGTCCAAATCAAATAGCCAGAGTAGATAAATCATTCGAAGCAATCAGAAGAATCAAATTGTATCAAGCTATAGGCATCGCGAATTGATCTGGGGAGGGAAAAACGCTAATTTTGGATCGATCGACATTTTTGAAGCCAAAACATTTCAAAAGAAATAAAGAAGGGTCGGCTTTGTTTTATCTTATTTTAAATGGGTTTTGTTTTATTTATTGTTTTTTAAATTTCTTTTGCAACTGATCCATTTGTATTTCTAATTTTCCTATTAAAATTGGGTTTACTAGTTATAGGATTTATTTTAGGGTTTAGAATTACGCGTTTGTAATTTGGGGGAAAATCTGATCTTGGGGATAAAGATTAGTCTAGCGTTTTGAGCGTAGGATTAGAGCTGTAGCAGGGTTTGCGAGTTTACAGGGTTTTGTGAGTGGGAGTATTTTTTAATACCTATTAGAAATCTTGGGAATGCAGCAGTAGGCTTGGTTTGCAGAAGCTAGGTAAAATCTTTGTCATTTTATTTCTGCGTTTATTTTCTCTGCTACAATCTGTGCTGTGATAATTTTAGTATCACGTAAAAAACCAATAAACCTTATTTACCCCCCTCTAGGGTTAATCTAGATCCAATATGAATTGCTTTCGAACTTGTCCCAAATCATTATTCGGACATTTTCCTTTGTGCATGCAAAATTTTATAGCATTCTAATGTTATTTGCATACCAAAGTCAGGTGTAGAAATTGAATATGAGCACATAAATTCACCTTTAGCTGAGTTTGAAGACCCCTATGCAAGTTAACCTTAGAGGGGTCAACCCTTAAGCATGAGCGGTCTACCTAGAGGTTAATTGCCTACTTGAGAGTGTCGACCCTAGGGTCGACACCTCTATGGTGTTTGGGTGTGGCATTCACTTGATGAATGTAGTTTGTTTTGGGCCTTGTTTTTTAGTTCTTCAAATAGTTTATTGATGTTTGGTGAAGTATTTAGACCAGTTTCGTTGATAATGTTGGATGTTTTGAGAATGGAGTTAAACTTTAGGATGGAAAGCTAGTATTTGCTATGATTTACATATGGAATAGATATAGTTTTGGGTGAGAATTTGTTGTTTGTAAACTTATTGACTCAGGTTGTTTAAGTGTACGTTTTAAAAGTTGTTTTCAATTAAATATTTCCAAATGATTTTTAAACTTAATAATAATTTACTATATACATTTTCAGGTATTTTATAATTATATAAATTATAGTATCAATGCCATAGGGAATAATGTTAAAGATAATAATTTCAAATTTTTTTGGAAAACCGATTTCAAACTCGTTTCTCTCTAAAACTATTTCCAATATAAAATCACATGATTTCATCACTCTTTGAGAAGGCATATTTATGATTAAATGGTTTAGTAAACCTCATGGTATAGGATATACGTTTTATCACTTAATTGCAGAATTTTATAAATAAAGCAACTAATTTGATGTCTACGAAGATTTAGTGTTTTTGAGGTTCTGGTGCTTAGCTGATTTCTGTTGTTAATTATAGCTTCTAGTATGGAATTGACCAGTGGTCTGTAAACATTAAGTGAGAACATGTGGTATGGGATGCACGATTGCCACTTTTTTGGTTACTACCTGTGGGTCTATGAAACATTTTATTGCTAAGCCAATACTAGACCTTTGGGTCAATCTAGTAGATCCAAATCATGTTGTAAATCTAGGTAGATCCAAATATTATTGTCTAGGTAGATCCAAATTCTGTTGTTTAGTGGACCCTTACATTACTATAAGTACTGGCTACGGGCCCGAGCCATCATGTTGTTGCACATGCAAAATTCTGGGTAGGTCCGCTATGAAATCACTACGCCATAGATGGCCTTCGGCAACCCCAGAGAAATGACGCGGTAGGTGCCAAAAAGTGTTGTTATTGGTCTGTGGCAACAATTTTTTGGAGTTGCCTTTCGTCGCGTTGCTTTAGAGTCAAAGGCAACCCATTTATGATCTTAAGGCAACATTGGTACAAGTGTTACTATAGGTACCACTACAACAAAAAAATATCCTTTCACAACTGCTAAAAGAAGTTGTAATATGTCTAGTATAGCTGACAACCGTAATAAAGTCAACCATTTTTTACAACTGTTTCTAGCAGTTGTTAAAATTTGTTTTAAAACTCCAAAAAGTAATTAAAACTCAACTGCTATTAATAAAAGATTTCATAATATTACAATAAATATTATTATAACATAGTATTTTATTTCAACATTTCAAATGCTACAAATTTTTTGACTCGGCTATTGTACATTCACTCGTATATTACACAATCATTCATATTTACATACATTCCTCACTACATTGTCACTCGATTCACTCATATGAAGACTCACATATACAACCATAAGCAAGAAAAAATACATGAAAATGATTATATAAATTACTACCTTTATTTTTTTTCCTTTTGATAATTTGCTTGCAAACACAACTTCTCTAGTTCAATAATGAATGTATTGTGTGGCCTGCAAAAGCAAATGTGATACATCAAATGTCATGGAGTCAGAAAACAACTTAGCAAGACTAATAGCTTACTAATGATAAAATGTGAAGTCTAGAAAACAAGAAGAATAGTGAAATGAAAAAAAACATAACAAGATTACAAAATGTGCATGTTCACTTATGGATTACCTTTCACCGCAACCTAGTGTGTCTACAACATCCAAACAAAATCCATCAGCAACCAAAATAAAAATGAGATTTTGGTTCATAATATTTGGGTTAGTTTCATCATCACAAATCTTGCTCCATATGATGGAATAATAATTTCAATAACATACAGTCATGGAGATAGCTGATAGCTCATTTTGGAAAATGATGCTACATAAACAAATTCATAAAATAAAATTGGAAGTTGAACAGAGTTCAAAGGCAATACAGAACAAGGGGATGAGAATGATCAAGTTAAGTAGATAGTTATATAAGTTCCATATGTTATTGACAAAAAAACCGTACCTAACACCGACAAAAAGAATCCCATCCTGGATCAGGAGATAAGGTTGACCCGCCTAATGATAAACCGAGCAAGAACACTGAATTTATACAACAACAGCACCTAGTAATCCTACCAGCAGATATATGGGACAAATTACAAAAATAATGCGAGTAGATAAATCTAGTTTCAGTTTAAAGCAAACCAAATTGCTGCTGTTATCAATGATCATACAAAGGTATATAGTTGCACAAATTAAATTTAAAGGTAGAAAAAATAGAAAGAATAAAACAATCGACTACCATACTAGCTCGATGTCGGTGAGTAAGGCAAATTCTACTTGCAATATTCAGTGATGTCCACAGTCCGAGACGTCAAGGTTTTTAATTAATTCCCTTACAAGAAGCTATGATGTCGTTGCACAAGTTAGTAAATATAAGTAAGCCAGTATAGTATTACTGAGAATAAGCTGAATTCAAGTAATATGAAGAAACTATGAAGTCATTAAACAGATTTGGAATATATTTCTGTTACAAATCATGACGCAATTAGAAGTAGGACATTACATCCTTTCCATTGCTTGAAATAAAACAGGCTTTGATCCAAGCTTCATAAACTTCATTGAAACTAATTTCCTTCCAAATGCAGATACTATAATTTTGATAAAATAAATTAGGGGCTAATGGATAATGGAAAACAAATCCTTGGTATTTTTATCAACCGAAAATTTAGCGTCCACTATTTTAAGAACTGATGCATCAATGAGAACAAATTCAATAATAAAAGTAAGCTGGGTTTCATTTCAAATAAAAGAAAGTCACCTAAACATTCTGGAGATGATCCAATCTGAAACATAAGTCATGGTTTTCCTCTCAAATCTGTTAGCGGACATTCTTCATGATATTTTGGTCACATAGTGCCTAATGGAACATTATCTGTAGAACTTTTGTGCTCACAAGCATTGTCACATTCTACCTCCATTCCCCGGATAATGTTCCACCAGGCATTATGGTGGACAACAAAATCTACCACCCAAAGAATTACGATTTCTACTTATGCTCACAAGCTGGAATGATAGGCACAACCCAAAGAAGTACTTTAGTGAAACAACATATTTAATGATGTAGGTTTGAGGGGAAAAAACTTAAAGGGCTAGGGAATACCTTCATGTTAAGCCTAAAACAGATTAGCCTGAGAAATGAATGTACGACTGATGAAGTACAACACTAAGGATCATCGGAAAAAGGTAAGTTGAGATTCAAAAATTCGTTTATAGTACCTTAGGGTAATGAAAGCAGATCAGCAGCGAAACAATTTCATGCAAAATAGGATCTTTATTTGGTGTTGGAAGAAGGTAGTCCCAATCATCGAAAATCAGATAGAAACCAATCATTATTTTAGCGGACAATAGGAATTGGGATTCCATGCGATAAGAATTTGGATATTTTTTCAAGAATTGGTTTTCCCTGCGGTAGTGGAAGAGGGTTTTTTTAGAGGAAGGAGAATTTAGGGAAGAAAAAGGGCAACAAGAATTGGGATTCCTAGCGATAAGAATTGGGATTTTAGTTTAGGGTTCGAACGTTTTAGGGTTAAAAGTGGAAAACTGAAAACAACGAGAATTATTTTATTATTTTTCAGCAGGAAATTGAAAATTTGGGGAAAAGAAGTTGCGCTGTTGAAGGAAAATCGGATTGACGCGGATAAGTAACCTGGACCGTTGGATCGTGTTGACGTAGATTGATAATTTTATTCACGCGGCTACTGCAACACATGTTGATATCTATGCTAACACATTGAAGCATGCATTTCAATAGACAAAAAACAACATACCAATGACAACATTGTAGCTAGGAACACCATGGGTTTTCATTGCGATAGGCCATCTATGGCGTAGTGAATTCCAGGTAGATCAAATATGTGTTTTGTTGATAGATCCAAGTGTTGTGATTTTGGGTAAACCCAAACGTTGTAATTTAGGGTTGGATCCAAATTTTGTTGTTTCAATATTAGTGGCTTGTTGATTTGAAGCATGTCGCTATTTGAGTCTAATTATGTTGTCATTGTGATTCTTACCCGTTGAGCTATTAGATAATATTCCTTATAGTTTTCACTTTTAGTGAAATAAAATCATACACGAGTTTATAAGGTGTCACTTAATGGTGATTCGAGTTTCCCCTTTTTGTTGTTATTTCACGTGTTTGTCTTGAAGTCTGAGACACCTAAGACTATAAAAGGCCTTTGAATTGAGTAATTCATTAGTCTAAGCAACGTAGAGTGTTTCACATCGTAGTAACCTTAGAGAATATCACCTTCGGTGCTTGTTATTTTATTATCATTTATTATGATATTTCAACTAGACTAACCTATGTGTGTTAATGCTCGGGTCAGATCGAGATCTTGCAGGTAACGCTTGAGGTAGTTTTTTGTAGCTTAGCTTCACTCTTGAATAATCTACTCATTTTGGTGGTTTAGCATATTTAATTAGTACTTTATAATCGTGTCAAACACTTTCTGTTCTATATTCTTTTATAGGGATGTATGTATATTGTTTTGTAATGTGCCTAATGTATGTAAATAGTTGTATCTAAGGCCGTGTTACTGTTCTATAAACTATGAAATATCATAGTGTATATGTCTTGTTTTGAATTGATCTTGTAGCTATCGTACTATTATATTGCATAAGTATTAAGTAAGTCGATTCACAATGAAAAAATAGAGAGAACTAGATCGACGTAGTTAGGGATTGTTTAATATAAGATTACAAATGGTCTCTCCTAACTAGCCCCGTTCTCTACTGTATAACTCTGTAATTCTCTTTATTAGAGTGGTTCTCACGGTGGGGTGTCATATTTGGACTTAAGAAAAAGGTTACAGTTTGGTAATAGAGCACAAGGTTATGAAAAAGCCTAAAGAGTTTTGAATTTTAAAAGGTTTTAAAAGTATAAGCTTAATAAATTGAGAAAAAAATAGAATATGAGATAATATTATACTGACATACTCGTATTCGTTATATATAAGTATATAATTTATATCTCTATTCGTCTTGTTTTTTTATTCTTAAACTTTTCTGTAATATCTTACAATGGTTTGAATGCAAGTTTAAGTACATATGATATAGAGACAAGGAAGAAAAAGGTTTACCTCAGAGGATGAAACACTACAACCAAAGTAGTGTCAAGCCCAATACTCGAAAAAACCATGGTCGAAAACCGAATGTTAATATCAGTGTGGCTGTTGGATCCCCCAAGATATATATTTATATATCTGCTTTGTATCTATTATTTGTTAACTTCATTAAACCATAAGCTATTGCTGTATGGCTAGAGGAAATGAGGAGAAAATCCCGAAGACGCTACAGAAGTGGAGAATTAGGTATTTCATTTGAAAAAAAATCATTGTAGATCAAGGGTTAAAAGATGAGCAAAAGAGGAGAATAGTATCCAGGCGACTATAAGGAACAACATTGTACTAGTATAACAACACAGTTGGATATATGATATCATGATTGGGACAATGCTCTGTAGAAGGTTTGAAGAGAGTTCATATCAAAGATTTCAAAGAAAATTTTGATTAGTAAATTTACAAAGTTGAAGCAAGGAGATATGAAAATGCTTGAGTGTGCAACAAGGTTTGCGGATCTATCAGGTTATGTGTATGCAACTATGGATATGATATTTCAGAGGAAGGAGAAGTTTATTCATGAACTTAAACCAGAGCTTGCTAAAGTAATATTTCTATGTATAAGAGATCCATGTGATGTAGTAGTAGAGATGGCACTAAGGAATCGAGAGAAGCTCAATTTCTTTAGTAACAAATCCGGTGAAGCTTAGAGAGGGTAGAATAAGAAAAGGAAATATTATCTTAAGGAGAGAGCTTGGAAGGTTGAAACCTCGAAGAAAGAAAAGGTGAGCATCGAGTGTTACAAATACGACAGGAAGGGTTACTGTGTGAATTAATGTTGTTGGGGAGATGGAAAAGCGGTTGTTGGGAAGAAGAACATTAACTTCTTTAGTTTCGATCAAATTGGACATTATACGTGCAAATGTTTGGAACCAGAAAAGGGAATTTTGTCTTGGATCCCCCTACTTCAAAGTTGGCAGTGGAAAACGAAAAGTTTGAGATGCCAGTTGCGTTTTTGATTCATTGCATACACGTTAGAGTATTGTATGACACTAGTGGATCACATTCTTTTTTCTCTTAGTTTTGATACTGGTGCATCACATTCTTTATCTCTCGGTGTTTGGTAGATAATTTATCTTTATAACCATCATACCTTTTGTTAACCTTCCTTTTTAAAAGGTTGTTACGCTTTGGACCTGGATGCATGGATCACTTAAACATTGAGGTGTATAGCCCAGAAATATGGTCAGATGGCTCAAAAGTTAAACATGGAGAGTAATATAAAGCTATTTATAATTGGATCTACTTAGATGGAATATCAGAAAAGGATAAATATGGAAGTACTTAACCTAAGATATCGAATTGATCTAACTCTATTAACCCTGATTAGATCGGCATAAAACTTTGGCAAGGGGTCGGTATGACTCCCCAATGTACTCTAGATTGTCATAACATATGGATCTATAGGACTCTTTAGAAGACTATAGGATAGTCTAATATACAACATGTTAATCGACTTAGTAATGGAGCATTGGATTGACAAAAAAACAAAAACTGGAAATGGATTAGGATCAGATAGGATTCGATCAATCCATATCACATGGATTGTATTGGTCCCTATCTGAACCCCGTAACCAGTATTGATCTGAAGCAAAGATGTGGGTAAACCAAACAATGCTTTATAGACCTTGGTTTCCCTCTGAAATTTCGAATCGATTTGACATAAGCTGTAATTATAAATTGAGTACCAAGGAATTCAAAAAAAGGAATCTTTTACCCTTTATGTAGAAGCTCTGACCAACTTAGTTTCTACTTTCTACTTTCATTTAAATAAGTACTGGATTGAAATCTAATAGTACAAATAAAAGATTACCTCATAGTGATGTAGACATATTTATGATCCATTATAAATTCTTGTGTTCCATACTGTTTTTTTGGTTATTTAAACGGATTATTATATGATTTTTGTATTCTAGATTGTTTGGGGTGTTATTGACTAAATTCATTATTAAAAATTTTGGAGCACCAAGAAAGAGGCGATTGATTTTGATTTTGGAAAATCTAATGACCATACATGGTTAAGAAGAAAAAAGATGGATCTAGTATTGAACGAGATGGAATATAAGGGAGTTAAGAGGCTTCCTTAGGAGGAAACCCCTCTTTTTATCTCACTAAGGAGGGGCTTGGAACTATGCTTAATGAAGTTCAAGAGAGGATAATGAAAAGGTAAAAGGAAATGATGCAAGGCTTTTTCTCAAGGAATGAACAAAAAGGACGATCAGGGGAATAGGTAAGAGATACAAGAATCAAGCCCCCGATATGATAATAGCATTAGAATTCTACTTGGTGGCCAACCTAAAGTCAACACTTCATTTTGATACCATTCCTAATCCTCAGGTTGGCACTGACCTGATTCAAATACAAAGCAGGCCCCCGGACAATTGGGAGTCGATCTGGATATTGGTGGAACTCAAGACTTAAGGGATAATTTTGGAAATCAGATGAGGGAAACTTGGGAAGTTGGTTTGGCATAGACAAGGATAAATTATGAACATGGTTTGGCACTGACCCCAACCTTTGGGGTTTGTACCGATCCAAACTTGATGACTAGGACCAAAC
The DNA here is from genome assembly GCA_030737875.1 of Allium sativum. Classification (NCBI taxonomy): domain Eukaryota; kingdom Viridiplantae; phylum Streptophyta; class Magnoliopsida; order Asparagales; family Amaryllidaceae; genus Allium; species Allium sativum. Next base: position 873,284,677 of record CM060912.1, on the reverse strand, counting down.
ACTTTAATTTGGATGGAGTTGATACTTGGGTCATGGGTGCTTATGCTTATAATTAGGGAGAGTGTATGGGCAATGATAATAAGATTGTAGATATTCTATTGGTTTCAAGAGGAGGATTACCTAAGAAGGATCTAGATATTGTGAATTAGAGTCCATTTACTTTGAATATCAAGAATTCAGGGAATCCATCATATTTTAGACTCTCGTTATTATGAGGGATGGAAGGATCTCACTATTCATCTTACGAGGTATATGAGACATATGGTAGTGATGGGAACATTGGAGGTGCGACGGCAAAATACGTCCTACTTTTCTTATCAGATATAGTTGTTATTTAGTCCAGGCATTAGTAAAATAGACCTATTGGAAGTTGGAGGAAGCTTACTCGAAGGTTTTTGGAGTAGTTTCAGGTACATGTTAAATGATTCAAGAATGTCGTGACATTGACTGCGGTAAAGCAGAGTACATGAGAGAATCCAAGGAAATTTCTAGAAACATTTAATGTGGTCTTAGCTTTGGTGGGTTGATCCTAGGAATTCTCTGCTACTGGGATAAACCATTAGTTTTCTATTCGGAAATAATGTTAATTTTTTTGAACTTTATTAAAATGACTTTACGAGCATGGATTATGCTTGTAAATGTAGAATTAAAAATCAAAATTTAAATTTAGTAAATCAATGTTTGTAAGGTACAGATTGTGCCCGGCCCTTCACTAGGACTTAGAAAAGCTGCTTAATTGGTTGTTACATATATACTATGCTTGACAAGGATTGAGTTTTTTTAGTGACAGGATCGCTCGATCGGATTTGCAAGTATGGATTATACGATGACAGGATTTGCCCAGAGAGGTTAAGAATTCAGATATCAACTTAGAACAGTTTAGGATGTGGATTTAATTATGGAAATTTTGGATTTAATATCAATTTTTAAGTTTAGAATGGATTAGGATTATATAAACAATATGATGTGACCAAGGATTTTGGACATTGGCTTTGGATATTGGTTTTTGGACAGAGCATGGACTATGGAGCTTGGATTTCAGACTTACTGCTATACAAAACACATATTCCATAGCAAGATACATTTTTAGGCAAGTGTTAATCCGTCTTTCCACAAGGCTGTTAAGTTTTGAACTTGGACACAACATCACTCAAAAATTGAGGCGAATATCCTGAAAGATGGTCGAATGGCTTGAGAATCGAGTATGGACGATAATACGAAGTTGTGGTTAGTTAGGTTTACTTGGATGAAATATCGAAATGCCATTAATATGAAAGTACTCAACATAAGACTTTGGATCGGTCAAACACTATTAAACAGGATTGAGTCAGTATATAACATGTACAAGGGGTCAATATGACTCCTATATAACTATTAGGCCATCCTTGTTTACAGCATGTCGGATTGACTTAGCAATGGATCGTTGGATTGATAAAAAGACAGATTTTTGGAAATGGATATGCATTGAATGGGGTTAGATCGCTCCACATTTCATCGACCCAAGTTGGTACCGATTGGTATCGATACGAAGAATGTGGGCGACCAGACCCATGCTTTTTGAAGTCAACAAATCAACTACTTTGGTTTCGCTAAGGAATTTCAGACCGATCCGATATGAAGTGCAACTATAAATAAGGAACCAAAACATTCAGAAAAGGGATCATTTTTTCCTTCTATGTGGAAGCTTTGCCCAACTAAATTTCTAGCTACACTTTCATTCAAATCAGTGTTGTATTTCTAATAATATAAATAAAAGATTACCATATAGTGGACGTAGACACATTGCCGAACCACTATAAATTCTTATGTTCTTTACTGTTTTTTGGCTATTTCTATGGATTATTCCACGATTATAGTGAGCTGGATTTTTGGGGTGTTGTTGCTAAATTAATTGTAACACCTTGTTACATCCATTGGGGTATCTTATCCTATAAGTGGTTTTGCAACTCTAGGAATGAGATGTTGATTATCTATAGTTTGAGTTGATAGGTTAAGTTTTTTCTGTAGTTTCTATTTGTTTGATTTTGCAAGCTATTTAATCATTTTGTGTATGGACTGGTTAAATCAGTATAATGCTAGGATATACTACCAAGGAAAAAATATAATTGAGACACACTAGTAGTAGCTATCGAACTTTACACTCAATAGAGAATGCAAGTTCGGAGGTTTATCATAATTGAGCATAAGAGAATTGGATGTTGGGATAAGCCAAGTTCCAAGTTGGATAGGAGCTTGTAGATGTTTTTGAACCAGTTATAGGATTACCACCGAAGAGGGCCTTAGTGTTCAGAATTGGTCATGTATCTAGAGTTGAATCATGAGTAGGCCACGTAGTAGTATGATGTTAACCCAGACGAAGGAGTTAAAGGTGTAGTGAATGAACTTGGAAGGAAATACTTTGGTAGACCGCGTACTTCACCTTAGAGAGCTACCTTGGTGTTCATGAAAACTCGATGGATCTTTAAAGTTATGTATCGACTATTGAAAGTTGAATGAGAAGACAACGAAGAATAGATATCCCTTACTGACAATTGACAACTCGTTCGATAAGTTAAGTAAAGCTGAATTGTTTTCTCAATCATATTTGGGTATAAGTTTCAATTAACTGAAATTGGTTAAAGACATTATCGCATTGAAAACATTTAGAACTAGGTATGGTCATATGATTGGTTAGTTATGCCACTCCGGCTAACTAATGCATTCGCTTTCTGTATAGACTTGTTGAATTGAATCTTTCTAGGGCATTTGGATAGTTTCTATTAGTATTTATGGATAATATTTTACTTTATTTGAAGAATGAATGAGATCATTAAGTTCATCTTTGGATAGCGCTCGAGACCTTAAGGAAACATTGGTAGAAGGAGAAATCCTCAAAGCTTCATCTTTAAGTGAGGTTTCCCAATCATATAGTTTCATAGAAAGGATTTGCAATAGATCAGTGAAGATCGAAGCAATAAATAAGTGGAAACTACCATTACCGAGATCAAGATTTTTTTTGGGTTGGCTATTATGGAGATTCATCAAAGATTTCTCTCTTATAGTAGCACTGATGAACTAAGTTAACTGAAAACGATGAGAAAGTTACTTGGACCGATAAATGTGAAGAAGCATACCAGAAATTAAAGTATTTATTGACCTATGCACCTATGTTAGTTGTAACGACCCGGGTTTTTGCAATCCTGGTTATCGACATAAACTCAATATTGACTATCCAAGCATTAGAAATACAGGATAGTCCATGAAAGAAATTAGAGGGTGAGAGTAGATAAGATAGAAACTTAGAATAGAAGAAGAAGAAGAACATACAACATCAGTGTAAACACGAATCTCACAGCGGAACGAATAAAATATAGTATACAACATAACTTTGAAATACAAATTTGTATTTGTATATTAGAGTACAGTACTTACATCACTGCAGAAATAAATACTAGCAATATAATCCTGAAGCCTCCTGCTCCCTCTTTTCTCATATATCTGTAAAAAATCCTGACTACTTGACTTCCCGTACAAAATTGCGCACCCAAGAGTTTAGGGAAAACAAAACAAAATAAACTCCGGGTCAGTCATGGGATTGGTGTGAGTAAACAATTTAAAATAGTTCGAGAAAAATAAACGATATCTCATAAGACCACGCCTTATAATGGAACGGGTTTTTCCCTTATGAGAATCCAAAACACTTGATTTATCATTTAAAAATCGATTTGAAAGAAACGATAATCTTTATCTCAAAACTCTTTTGATATTATAATAGTGTCCATCAACCACAATATAATAATCATCTAGCAGAATGCTTTCATCTCACGTTCTACATACATAATATATAATCAAAAACCACGGGTGCTTATTGGTTAATGAATTCCAACTGGAAAGGTATGGGACCACCATCCGACAGTGTATCTCTAGAGAGGAATACACCGGGTTCGACAAGAACATCTTGCAACCCAAGCTAAACATGACCGGTCACTCATTTTGCTTGAGTGTACCGAATGTATTATCACCAACGGTTGGGATCAGCAATCATTTCCCGAAAGGGACAACATTGAAATAGATTATAGAAGTAAATGGAATTTCTCTAGATTAGGTGACAATAAACCCTGATTGGCAGCTAACCATTTAGCCATTTGACCTACCCGATCTTATACCATTCTCGGTTGTGAGGCTAGAGGCCATAACGTATCCTTTTATAAATCACATGTTCATTCACTTTGAATGTCACATTGTCATACCCGTCAAATCACAAATTGATTTCTCCAAACATACCATGGGTAAACAGCTAAGAGAAACGAATTTCTCCACCACCAAATGTAAATATGTTTGAAGAGATCAAGTTACACGATCTATTAAATATACTCTGTCAGACATTCTGCCATACAGGTCGTCCTGGGACTAGACAGACCGAAGGTACTATTCAGTAAATCCATCTTAGGCAATTTCTACCTAGGATTTACTGAACAGCCCTTACATAACTGCATCTTCAATTATCTTCATCATATTTGATTTGCAACGCTAATGCCATACAAAGTGGTTTTTAGATAATATATCTGATCCCAGTCTCTCCGTATTGACAACGGAAATTGTCAAAATCTTTGATAGTCTATGATTTAACTATCAAAGGAAAACATGTGTACAAAAAACGGCTGTATTTCCAAATGGAAATCTTACCGATCAATCATCATTTCATTTCCCATTTTATCATTTCCCTAAATTCATAATTTCCTTATTTTCTAAACTTAGAAAATATACGTTATTAACTTTGGAAAATGTTTCCATTTCTGATTCACACATCAATATCTTTCCACCTCTATCAGTCTCTAACTGCAACTAGTAAGGGAACAACCCCTATGTATTAACCCCGAAGGCCGAAACCAACATTAGATCAACACACAGAAAGCTATTGGACTCGACTAATTTCCAGTCAGTTTCTAATTCCTTTAAGTCAATTTTAAATCCACATTTCCAAACCCAATTTCCTTTATAAAAGTTTTAATTTCAAATATTTACTTTAATCCATTATTCACACTGAATGTGAAAAATGTTTCTTTATATACTCCAAACAATCTAATTCCATATTTGAAAATATTATCCAAATTCCAAATTCTATTTAATCTATATTTATAGAATTATTTATACAAAATTCCGTTTTAACTTCTAACACTTAAATCTCATTTATAATTCCCTTTATATAATTCTATTCATTCTATATAAATCCTTTTATATAATTCTATTTATTTTATATAAATCCTTTTATATAATCCTACTCATTTTATATAAAAATATTTCATTTTCAATATTCACTTTGAAAATTTCCTTTTATACATTCCAGTAATTCATACGGTATTTAAAATACCAAATAACATGACCAGTGTCATCATAATCAATCATAGATTATATATCACATCATATATCACAATATATGAAAACAAACAGTATTATAAATATTGAGGAATTCAGCTGGATCCCTCCAACCTATTTCCCTTCATCAACAAATGTTAAACAATACAAATAACGTCGATTTCATTTCAATATGAAATATACTGATAAACAGAATCAATATTTGATTAACGATTCATATATATATTGTTATCTATAATTTCAAACAATATGTTAGACCAAAAAAGGCACTAACACCCAAATGCAGATCACAGATCACAAAAATGCCAAAAATAGTAAATAATAGGAGATACACGAAGTTTTTATAGTGGTTTGGCTCAAACCAAGCCTACATCCAATTTATCTCTTCTTAAATCCTAAGAATTTACAAGTATAATTACCTCGGTTTATACACGAAATCCTCATGTTTACAAAGAAAAAGAAGTGAGAAAAATGAATATTATACACGAAATCCTTATGTTGTAGTATGGAATTTGGCTCCTTTGCTACTGAAAATGTTTTGCAAAGAGCAATGGTGGAAGACGTAAGGAGTTAGAGCCAAAAGATCCTTGAAAATGCCCTCAAATGGTGTATTTATAGCTGTAGGAGAGCTTGTGGGAAGACCGGTTCGTGATGGGGTACATGGCACCTTATTCGGGAAAGTAGGAGCGGGAGTAGCCTTGAGGACAGGTCAAGATCTATGCGTGTATTAGCAGGTTCGGTGGTCGGATCGCTGGTCGCGAATGGGGTCGGGTCGTGGTGAGGCCTTTACAAACCAATGTATGGTCGCGAGCTGGAGTGGTGAAGCAAGTGTCCACGATCGGGTCGTGGAAGTGGGTCGTGGTCCACCTGAGCTCCACGAGCTAGAGGGGTCTTCACGAGTGGAAAGAGAAGGCGAGCCCTAGTCCACGAGCCGGGGAGGAGGGAGATCCAGGTTCCTGCTCACGAGTCGAGGTGGATCCCACGAGCCAAGGTGGGTCCCACGAGCCGATCCATATTCTGAGCTTTCAGACATTTCGTCACTTCATCCAAGTGATTGCCAGATTACACCAGTTTACGGAATCGGGCATAACTTTCAAACCGTAAGTCCGATTGAGCCAATCGAAAGCTCAACCTGAAGCTTATTCAGAGAGCTACAGGTTTAACAGTGCAAAGCCCCGTAGTTGCTGTTTTCAAGCCCAAAATAGGACGTCTAATAGGAGTTTGGGGCCGTTCTTTGTTTGTGATGCGATTTCTGTCAAACTGCTTCATGTCTGCTGACGATGTTTTCAGTGCCTGCGCATGCTATACAGATAATCCATGTGTGACAGCTTTTACCAAAAAGTGTGTCAACATGTTTGACCCTAGAACATATCTTGCTGAGTGAAGGAAGATGTGTTCTGGATAATTTGAGGAGTCCACAATCCATGGAAATTCAAGAGTTTCGGGACCTCGCCAGTTACTTAATCCACTGCAAGTATAATCCATACCTGTAAAAAGAACGATGTAAAGCAGATGTGTTAAATCCTGACAGCATTATTCGACCTTTCCTAGCATAAACCATGCTTTGACGCCTGATGAGCATAAACCATACTAAAGAGGCGTTTGGGTTATCCTGCCAAGTTCTGGCGAGAGTTATGACCTTCTAGGCATCAACCGTACCCAGAGGTTCAAGCCAATTATAATCCATACACGATTTCTTTTGTCACATCCTGACAAGACCGTTTGTAGTTCCTAAGTATAATCCATACTTAAGATTCCAAAGCTAGTATAAACCATACTCGAGTTATCAATCTGAGTATCATCCATACTCATACCCAGAGAAAACTATAATTGCCACAGCCTGACAAGATAGTCCGACCCTAAGCATAATCCACACCTAGTGTTTCAAAATAAGTATAAGCCATACTTTAACCGAGGTTGAGGATCTTGCCACCCTGAAAAGACACTTAAATTCACCAAACATAATCCATGCTTGGAAAATCTTTCCTTATTTAATTCAAAATGCAAAACCAAATCAAATCCTGATTGGTTTGACACCGAGTCCAGAGCATGCTTTGGGGCTACATCCTAACCCCGTACGTGTGTACTTTGATTCAACCAACCGGAATACCTAATGAAAGCAAAAACGAATTTTAAAGCATAAGAAATGCAGAAAATGAAAGTTGATCTCATCCAGATCAGTTTATGATGAGCCCACGAGAGCTCGATCCAGAGTCATTCCCTCTCCGGGGAGCAGGAGGTGGCAGCCCAGATGCAGGCGCTGTTGGTAGTTTCACATACTCGGGCAGCTCTCCACGTCTAACCCGTTCCTCAATCAAATCGCGAAGATATCTATAGTCATTGGTGTGATGACCGACCATGTCATGGAATATGAAGTGCTTTCCAGAATCACGTTCTCTTTGCGATGGCTCCTTCCTGGGAGGCTATGGGTAGGAGATAGCACCGTTCGTGTCCAGTTAGATGTCTGAGAGTGGGGCATTAAGTTCAGTGTACTTTTCATATCTGGGCCCTCTCTGGAGCTGAGTGTCACGGTCATTCTTGACGGCGGCTTTTCCTTTGCCATTTCCAGAACCGGACGGTTCTTCGTCTTTAACCATGTTGGTTGAGAATGCATTTCTCAGAAGTTGCATCTTCTTCCCGCAGAAATCTGTCTGCTTCGAGGTCGAATTCGCCGAGATTGCACGGTGGATCTCGGTACAAAGACTTCTTGAACTCCGAGTTATCCAAGACACCGGATACCAAGCCATCAGTACCATTGATGGTTCAGGGCAATCAACTGATGCTGCTGCAACATTGAATCTTTCCAGAAATGAGCGCAGAGTTTCTCTGGGTCTCGGCTTGATTGTACTGAGAGAAATTACGTTCTTAGGTCGTGCGATGTGGATCCGAAACTGTTTGAGGATGCTAGCGACCAACATATTCCAGCTGTTGATCGATTCCGCCTCTAACTGCCGAATTAACATGGCTGCTACATCCGTTAGAAAGAGGGGAAAACATTTAGCCACGATGTTTTCCGATGCCGATTGAACTTCCATATGTCATTTGTAGCATCAGATGCACAGTAGGATCGGTCCTCCCGTTGTAGGGCTCTAGTTGTGAAAGTTTGAAATTTAGGGGATTGCGAAAATTCCTAATTTCCTGAGTGAACGGGTTGTGATTGACGTCATCCACGTTGCTCTAATAAGTGCGACCTCTCGAGAGGCATTGAATGAGTGGCGAGTCGATCACCTTCAAAAAGTTGTTGCTAGTTGCTAAGATCAGAGCTAGTGCCCCCAGTATTTAATGCAAGAAAGGGAGAAAGTTGCTGGTGAATCGCTGCCTGGGGTCGCGGTTCATGGCTCACGGTTCGAGGGTAGCTATCTGACGCGGCGGGGGTTCGTGGAGACCGGATTGTGGTTCGTGGGGAGCGAACCGAGGAGGGGGCGAGCAGGTGCTGGTGCCCTATCACGAGCTGATCCCTGCTGCAGTTAAGTGGGAGTTTGCACTCCGGTATCCATTTGATATGGAGCCGAAGTCGGACGCTGTATATTTCCAAGAGTGAGGGGGCTGCCCCCGAGCCCATGTGACACACGAGCTGCTTCTGTGGTTTGATTTCCAGCGAGTTGTTCATTGCTCGGCCTTCTATCTATCCGAGCGAAGAATCCGTCGATCATCTCCTGTTGCTTTACCATCTGGGTTCTCAATTCAGTGAGAACGCCGCCCATCTCTTCTCTGGTCAGGTTTGCTGACGGATCTCCATGAGAGGAAGCCCTCTGGCATTTCTCATTTCTAGTGCCTTCAGCATCAGCATCCTCAGCATGAGAGGAAGTTCCAGGTTTCTTCCTTTTGATTGCCATTGATCCAATAGCTAAATAATCCAAGCAAGAAGTTGAGGTTTTCGTGTGCCCCTTACCTGGCGCGCCAAAATGTTAGACCAAAAAATGGCACTAACACCCAAATGCAGATGGCAGATCACAAAAATGCAGAAAATAGTAAATAACAGGAGACACACGAAGTTTTTATAGTGGTTCGGCTCAAACCAAGCCTATGTCCACTTTATCTCTTCTTAAATCCTAAGAAGTTACAAGCACTATTATCTCGGTTTATACACGAAATCCTCGTGTTTACAATGAAAAATAAGTGAGAAAAATGAAGATTATACACGAAATCCTCGTGTTATAGTGTGGAATTTTGCTCCTTTGTTGTTGAAAATGTTTAAGAGCAATGATGGAAGAGGTAAGGAGTTAGAGCCAATAGATACTTGAAAATGCCTTCAAATGGTGTATTTATAGCTATAGGAGAGCTTCTGGGAAGACTGGTTCGTGATGGGGTACGTGGCACCCGATTCGGGAAAGTAGGAGCAGGAGTAGCCTTGAGAACAAGTCAAGATCTACGCGCGTATTAGCAGGTTCGGTGGTTGGATTGTGGGTTGCGAATGGGGTCGGGTCGTGGTGAGGCCTTTACGAACCGATGTCTGGTCGTGAGCTGGAGTAGTGAAGCTAGTGTCCACGATCGGGTCATGGAAGAAGGTCGTGGCCCACCTGAGCCCCACGAGCTAGTAAGGTCTTCACGAGTGGAAGGAGAAGTTGAGCCCTAGTCCACGAGCCGAGGGAGGCGATCCAGGTTCCTACTCACGAGTCGAGGTGGATCCCACGGCCAAGGTGGGTTCCATGAGCCGATCCATATTCTGAACTTTCTGACGTTTTGTCACTTCATCAAAGCGACTACCAGATTATACTAGTTATGGAAATGATCATAACTTCCAAACCCTAAGTCCGATTGAGCAAAACGAAAGCTCAACCTAAAACTTATTCAGAGAGCTATAGGTTTTATAGTGCAAAGCACTGTATTTGCTATTTTCGGGCCCAAAATAATTTGTCTGATAGGAGTTTCGGGCCATTCTTTATTTGTGATGCGATTTCGGTCAAACTGCTTTATGTCTGCTGACGATGTTTTCAGTGCCTGCGCATGTTGTCTAGATATTCCATGTGTGACAGCTTCTACCAAAAAGTGTGTCAACACAATACATCAACAATTCAACCAACCCATCAACACACAACTATAAATCATCATTTAACAATATTAGATTATATTTATAAAATATAAACTTTACAGAGTTATTGAGATTTACTCACATTGAGCGATCATCGTTAAATAATGATAATTGTTGGTTGATTCAGACAGACAATTTATTTCACTATAAATTGTAACGAGCTCCAATTCACTCTCAGTCAGTTCCATTGAGTAGCCTCCAACCATACGATCCCAAGGATCTTGTTTTGCTGAATTCCGATAACGTACGAATAAGATATTAACAATAGAAGTTATACATATTATTTAAATTGAATAAAACTTCAAATTTTAAATTTCCGACTGGGCTCACAATTAAAACAAGGCCCATACCCAATTTCGAATACCAGACCCGCTGTGACTTCATCTTCCCCAATTGAAATCTCATGCTCCAGGCAACCACCGAACCTCCAAATCCTTCCTCTCCCTTTCACGGCACCTCTCCTCCACCATTTAAAATCTCAGAAAAATATCCAAAATTATCTACTTCGAAATCTGATCATCCTTATACCAACCACACCAAGTTCGATCACAATCATCAGATCGCAACAACCAGACTTCGTGAGCCCCTCCAGAACTCGAGCGACACCCTTTTCCATCGAACACCCCAAAACTCTTCGTACTTATTCCATTTCTCCTCAAGATTCCAAAAATAACAACAACATAACCTACCGATGCTTGTATCGATCCATACTAGGAACCCTAACTCGCGCTACTTAGGTTTCTAGCAAACCAATACATAACCGAACTCATAAAAAACTATAGGAGATTGAACAGAAAACTAAGGGGATTACAAATATTTGAGTTTGGGAATTTCTAGATTTTTATTTTTATTGATTTCATTTTTCAAAGTGAGGAAATGTTTTTCGTGGAAGAGAACACCGGCGGCTACGAGTTTGTTGACCAGGAAAAATGATTTTAAGGGTTTAGAGAAGTTAGCAGTGTATTTATAGGATGGTTTAAATAATTTTTTATTGGTTATTATATTCAATTTTAATCAATCGCTATATGTATTTATCATTTAAAAATCCGTGTAATCACATACAACTTTTAAAAATCACGAAAACGGGCATGCAACTACAATTCGACATTACAGACCTAACGAAACTGGTTTCGTCAAATTCCGACTACGTTTGCTCACACAACGTATTTTTAACCATCAAAATATCAACTGTTTTTCACATTAAAATTTGGCAGGGCCACATACTGACTCCAAAAATCACGAATATTGAAATCTAACAATAATATAATATTCCGGATCTACCAAAATTAGTTTCATCGAAAATGGAGCTCGTTTGCAAAACTGGCTATTTTTAAAGCTCTAAATAAACACACTAAAATATAAATATATTTAAAAATAATTAAATTAAATATTTATAAATAAATTTTATCATATATATTTACAATATATACCATATAGCTCAAAAATATTCCTATATGAATTTCTAACTCGACATTTCAAATCCACATTAAATACGTATTCAATTATATTGAAAATTCATTTATAATATAAATAAATCATTATAAATTATAAAGGAATTCCATAGCGATATTTGAAACTTTGATTTGGACATAAATCAAAATCTACACAATGAAATCCCGATTTTTCTCTTCCATTAGAAAAATATACTTCACCAGCTCCGAACGTTTCTTGTTTCACTGAAATCCAGCTTAAAACGGATTCTGTTTATTCGTTTAAAGTTCGAATCGCCAAATTACGAACTGCCACGCCATTTCGAGCTCGATTATATAATATAATTATACGTTCAAGCTTTCGTTGTTTAAATATATTCATTAATATAATTAAATTCTAAACTGAATTATATAGTTTAAATAATCCAATTCACACAATATTGTCAATTCCACTATTTCCGACTATTTCAAAAATAAATATACTATTCTATTATTTATATTAATTAAATATTCAATATTATTTAATCAAACCATTTAAATTACCAAACCATAAATTTAAATAATTAAATAAATTATTTGATCGTAAAAGTACGGGTCGTTCCATTCCTCCCCCCTCAAAATAATTTCGTCCTCGAAATTGCTAAGGTAGAAAACAAACCCTATTAATTGGGTTAAAAATTATTTGTTCACTTATTAACTTCAGTTTCAACCGAACCAATAAATTTTAATTAAATAATTTATTTATTCTTATTTATGAAAAATTTCAAAAATCATGAAGATTTTCTAACACCCTTAATTTTCGAATTTTTTTGCCAGCACCTCCTTTGTACGGCTCAATCAGTACAACTACAACTCGCCAATCTAGGCCTTCTCCAACCCAAAAGAAATTCAAACAGCCAAGCGGCTTTCCAAACAGGCTCATCAAAATATCAAACCCATATATAATATAAACTGGTGCCTTTTTGTCGGGTATATCATTATATCATTTCCATCTGTTACCAATTCAGCATATACTAATATCATCGTAATCAATCTCCAATTAATATATCCTCAAAACCAAACCATTTGCTTATTCAAGCTAAATTCCATTTCCGATTTCAATTTTAACTTACCAGTCCGATTCCATTCCGGATTATCTCTAATCCAAACCAATCCAATATTTTCTATCTCAATTCATTTTCCAATCAACTGGTTTTAATTCAATTCATTTTTATTTCTAAAATTCACATTTATTTATTTTTAATTCAAACAATCTTTCCCAGGGAATTTTAAACATTTTAGCTTTTCTAAAACCAGATATCCCTTTTAAGGATTCAAAACAACTTGCTTTCCACAAAACAATTTAAAAACAAAATCTTTGGTAGTAATCCGTCACTTAGCAACTCGAAAATGACTCTGATGATGTGGCCATCATCATCAGGGTTATTTTACAGCTATCGAAGTGAGTTCAATACTATAATAAATTTCAAAACCATTTTTAAACACCTTCATTTTGAAATCGCTTTCAAAATATCCTTCACAATGCTTGTAAACAATTTAAAATCTCCCAAGAATTTAAAACTCTCGTATATTCAATCCAAATACATTTATAAACATTTTTCCAATTTTTCGGAATTTTAATTCCCCTTCTGATTTTAATTTCAGATTTAATTCATTTGATTTCATATATTACACTTATATGAATCCTGATTGGCTGTTTACAAAACCATTTTACTTTTATAATCTCATTTGATTGTAATAACAACCAACAAATCCTATATATGATAATAATTCCAAGAATACATTTCTTTATATCAAAATATAATTTTGGGTGAAATTATTTTATTTACCTCTTTTCAAAACATACAGTGCCAGTTCATCGTATTCGAGTGTTTATAAACCTCTACCGATACAGTGGATCAAACTGATCGATCAAAACTCATAAACAACTCAAACAATAAATCTCCACAATATAAAACAAATTTTATGAAATCTACAAATACGTTCACTCGTATATATACACTCAAACTTAATCTAGGATATTACTAACCCCATCTCTACTGAGTTACGCCAAAGAGCCAATGTAACGACCCAGATTTTTTAGCTACTAAATTTTGAATATTTAAATTGGTTTTAAATGTTGTATTGATATTTTAAAACGATTATATATGGATTTATATTTAATAAAATAATTGGATTTTAAAATATATTGAATATCGTTTTAACTTAAAAATAGAAATATCGAGTTTATAATCCAAATATGATTATTTTAAAGCTATAGGTATATTATGTTTGAATACATATGATAATAACATTTTATTTTTAATAAATTTGTTTATTTCGGATTTGATTTATATTATATTGATTTAATTTCCAAACAACCTCTGATTTTAACGAATTTAATTTTTATAAAAATCCAAAATAGTTAACCACGTTAAGATTTTTGAGACATAATTACAATTTAATTTATAGAACTTTTCTTTAATTTTTATTTTGAAAGATAAGCAACTTTTTATTTGAAGTACTTTATACCCTATATCAGCGTTTTGGGAACTTCACAGAATAAGTTAACTTGTCTATTTTATCGTATTTCCGGAATCGTAATGCGTTGCTTAGCATAGTGATATTTTTATTTTTGTCAATAACAGTCCGTAAGTAAAAGGAATTGCGTGTAACGGAGTACGCTAAACCTTTCAAACTATAATTCACACGGTGAACTAAACTATTAATCTATGTTGTGAGGCTATTAATTATGTGTGTCATTGGTGTGATAAAGCATTTATACCAACATGTAATATTTTTATCGTACAAGAAATCAGTGTACAATCGCTCAAAGAATATAATAAAAAAGTTACAGTTGTTTCCTATTCGAAAGATGATTTTTATGGAAGCATTCCAGTGAAGAATACACTACAAAAAAATAACCATATTACAACGGTGGAACACTGTTGTAATATACATTTTACAATAGTGGGCAAACCGTCGTGTATTAAGAGGTTGTAATAGACTAAGATCTTTTACAACTTTTTTGCACTGTTGCAACACCGTTGTAATATGTATATTTTACAACTTTTTTCCACCGTTGTAATAAACTTTATTACAACAGTTATGCATCGTTGTAATAAAATCTACTACAACTGTTATGTACCGTTATGATTGACATTTGGGTTTTAAAAAAATAAACTTCTTTTGCAACCGAAAAGAACAATACACTAAATATTGTAATACTCCATAAGCAAATCAGATATTACAGTTATTTGCAAACAAATTTATTAAAATACTCAAATATTAAGTACTACAAACAATAAGCTTTAAACAACATTTCGTACATTGTTACATACTTGACCGTTACAAATCAACTTCGTACAAGCATAAGTTATCCACCAAAAATTGCATATCCTACAGGAGTACACTGGTCGAAGACAACGAAATCTTTACGCCACATTGCTGCTGGACTCATTACTGTACGCCATTCGACAATCTGCAAACATCAAATGTCCAATTATAGTTAATCAGTTTAAACAACGAAACACTATCCAATAATGTCTCAATAAAGATGATTTACTAAATTATCCAAAAGGATGAAGCATGGATCCTTTTCTTGATATGTGTATTAGCAGTATTATATTATCCAAAACTTGAGAGGCAAATGCAAATCATATTCGCATCAACCGTTTGTTTATACATATATAAGCACTTCTAATTTCTTAAGGTTCAACAGCTAGTCTACATATGAAAATAAACGCAAAAGTTCCGAATATACATATATAATAGTGTTTAATCAGGAATTCAATAATCATATTAGTTCAGTATTCTGATATACACATAACCATTATATTGTAACGACCCGCAGTTTTGGCCGTCAAATATTTAATTTAATTTATTTATTTTAAATATTATATTTGGAAATATAAAGGATTTTAATATTTAATTCGTTATTTAAAAACGAAGTTTGACCGTTATATATTTATATAATATAAAACGAGCTCGAAATGGCGCGGTAGTTCGTAATATTTGGTTTTGAACTCCAACGGAGAATACAGGAGATATAAGTCGGATTTCTGTGAAACAAGAAACGTTGGTAGCATATTGATGATAATTTTCCTATGAAAGAGAAAAATTCAGATTTCGTTTTATAGTTTGTTAGTCATGGCCAAATCAAATTTTGAAATAATCGTTGTGGAACGTTATTTAAATATCGGCCTTTAAAATGGCCATTTTGCAAACAAACTCAGATTTCGACGAAATTAGGTTCATCGGAACCGTATCATCAAATTATTGTCAGAAAATCAAATTGCATGGCAAACCGATGTCGTATGTGACCACAGCAGCCATAGACGCCCAATCAAATTCTATAGCGCGTAATTAAATTAATCGAGAGATATTTGAGTGTAACTTGAGCAGATGGTCGAAATAGGCCATGAAACCAGTCCCGTTGAGTTCGTATCGTCGATTAGAGTCGGGATAGGTATATAGTTTGTTATTTTTAGAGATAGGGTAATTTGGTGTTCAAAAGGGCATTGCGGTGCGTGGTAAAAATAGCCTATCGGCAAAACAGTCTCAGAATGCAACGAAACTGGTGCCGTTGGGTTCGTATCAACAAATTATTATAGGATTTAAAAGTTTCAAGTTGATTTGATTTATTTAGTGACCGTGGAAAAATTAAACGTGTGTTTATTTCTGGTTTTATAAAGGAATTTTTTTCAAACGATGTTAGAATTCGACGAAACCTGTCCCATTAGGTCCAGAATATTTTTTTTTGCACTAAGATTAGCTTTATTATCAGAAGAAAGAGATCGTTTGTAAAGGTTTTAATCAACTACTTGACGGCAAAGTCTCGTTGAAAATAAACTAATATAAAATCAACCCACCTTCACCATATAAATACACTGCCATAACCCTTATTTCGCGTCAACACTTGCGCCGCCACTAACTGAAATTAACGGACCACATTTCATCATTTTCCTCTCTAAAAATCACTCCATTCTTTTATCAAATCGAAATGCCTTCTAAGAAATGTTCTAGAGTTCTATGGGATCCGTTGATCTACCGGTGAGATCCCCTCTAATGATCCATAGCGGCTGGAATCTCAGCTCGAAGCTGTTGCGATTCGGGGCCGTTTACTGGCAATTGGCGATGTTTGGGGAGGAGGCACATGGGGCGCAGGCGGAGTTGGGAGTGGTGCTGAATTCGGCACGGTCGGATGGGAGACCGGTGATCAGAATTTGGAGCGGTGGCTTGCTGAAGTAGTTGAAGTGGTTCCTGCCTGAAACTAAGGAGAACTGGGAAGAACAGATATAGGATTGACCAGTTTTCTCGGTTAAGCATGATTAGTTAACTTAAGTTATCAATTTACATAGTTTTATTACATATAAATACACTAATAAAGATGCTAAATCCCAGGTAAACGAGAATATGCGGATCGAAACTGGGAACAAAGAGGATTGGCAGACTCTTCTACAACCACTGGTGTAATTAAAATTATATTGTTAATTACCTACTTAAAATTTATCACTTAAATTTTTTATAATTAATTAAGTGTTAACTTAAGCCTGATTTATATGCAGGAATGCTTATTTGGTATTGATGAACGATTGATCAAAAGGAATATGAACAGAAGTTAACAGAAATATTATAATGTAATTAGTCAACGTCAAAAAGTCTGATTAAGAAGTGATTAAAATATATTTAATCATATACCTTATAAATATTTTAACTTATTCATATATCATCATAATTGAACGAAACAAAGGGCGTCGGGAACACAACGCAGAACTCTACATGTTTGAGACCAATCTGGAAGGAGTAGAAACTGTTGGAATTTATAGTTAAATTAAACAACTGTTTAATTTAACTCTAACCGAACCGCTCAACGAACGAAATCAAGGTGAGTTAAACTGACTCAGTTTTTCCATTTATATTTTATATAAATTGGGTTATTTTGTGCTCTGCTTGTTGATGGTTGCCTGTTTGCTAGTTATACATTTGTTTGTTGATTTAACTGATGAAATTAAACTGTGTTTAATTTCAGTGAAATACAAAATTGTTATTTTTAACTGTTTGTTCCAATAAAATTAACTTACCTTATTGGTCACGTTTATTTATAAACGTGTTCAAATTGTTGAATTGTTTGCATTCTTGTGGTTGATGTTAAATGGTCGTTATGTATCATTATCAGTTAAATCAAACTGAATGATCTGTTTTGAGATAACCATTTGAATACAGGGTAGAATAGGTTGGAGGAATCCAACCGGATTCCTCAAATATATTATTTATTTTCATATTATCATATATGAACTGTCATGATCGTTGATTTATTTGGGTTATGATCATTTACTGAAAAGTCAACCTGCGTTTTGTTTAAACCAATGGGTGGTATTGGTTTAGTATTTGGCATCGTATGGCCTATAAAATCAATCGTTTGATAAATATTGATTCACCGTCAGGTGAGTCAATAGAGATGAAGTTATAAAATTTATTTTATAACTAGAGATAGATTTTTGAATATATTATTTTGAATAAAGGTTGTTAAAAAGAAATTATTAAATATTTTTTTATTTAAGACTTTGATTTATTAATAATTTATTTTATAAAGAAAATTCTGATGGTAATCAGATTTATAAGTACGAGGATAAGAAATAAATCGAATGGATAAATCTTGATAATTGTTTTGTAAAGAAAACAATTAATGGAATTATTTAAATTAATTATATTTTTAAAGTAAGAACTACTTGGAATCGATTAACGAGATAATCGAGTTTTGAATTGACAAAATCGAATGTTTTAACTGGAATCGACTAGTAAATTAGTTTGTTTCGAATTTGCGAAATGAAATAGTTGAGGAATATAGTTTTAACTTTAAATAAGATTTTTATAAAGGATTTACTATTTATTTTAGTAAATAAAGAAATTAACTACTGAAGTAGTTAATGATTGAAGAAAATTATTGTTTCAATTAATAAGAATTTAGAGGATTACTTTTCAAAAGAAATCAAGGTTGAAATGGAATCCAGTGAAATGGTGAGAGGAGTTTATGAACGGGTTTTATATTTAAAACCCAAATCTTTATAACGAAGTTAAAAAGGGGAATTTCACGCGAATACAGTAGCTTGAAATAAATGTTACTAAATTATTTGGATTAAGTTAGAGGAAATTAAGATAAAGAGTTTATAATTAACCAGGGTTATGTAAATGAGGTTTAAAAGGTCAAAGCGTAAATTTTACATTTACGATACTTGAAAATGAGATCAAGTAAAAAGGGAAAATTTGAAATAAGATTTCCAAAGTGGGAGACAGTTGAATATGGTTTGAAAGAAGATTGGAAATAAGTGAATCTGGTTAAGGAAGTGGGATATAGGGTTGCATAACCAAATCCAAGTTATGACGGAAATTGTTTTGAGTCTAAAATGAAATATTGGGTTTTGATTATGACTTCTATTTATCTTAGGATAAGAACGTTGTTGATCAAGGTCTGAGAGGTAATTAAAATACCCAACTTGAACGACATCAGGATTATCTGAAGATGATTTTAGTTGGTAATCGTAAAAGAGGTTAGTGATAGTTCATTATTTCCCTTAGTGAAATAATGCAACATTGGTGAGAATTGGAAAATATACATAATGAGAGATCCGAAGTAAAGAAAATGCGAAGTTAGTTTTATTCTATACCGATCAATGGTAGTTGTGGTTTCCAGAATGGAATACAAGACATTACGTAACACTATTTAAAGAGAAATGAGTTGAATGGATTTTCCATGTTTTAAATAATAAGGAATGATGTTGAAATGTTTTTGAAAGGAGAATTAAGTGGTAATTGAATATGGTTATTTTACCAAGTATTATAAAGAAACGTTGTTGAGAACATTGGTATATTAATTAAAAATTCAATTATCGTATTTCTAAATATTAAAGAGTTATAAGTTTTAATTAAGCAGAAGTGAATGAATTTGTTTAGCTAAAGGGCCAAGTGATGCTGAGTACTAAACCAGTGAACTCATGGGAGTGTCTTGATTGAAACACTTCTTATTTCGATAGATAAATCACCAACTATCGAACCTTTCCAAATACGATTGTTGGTATGGAAAGACTGGGATCGAATTTATATTCAAAACCCATTCTGACCAACAAATACGTGAAGATCTCAGAAGATGATCGAGATGGAGCATTGAAGACCGTGGACTTTCATAAACAGAAGAACCACTAATATTCTCTGCCCGGCAAGCAGAGATACGTTGTGATCCTATCGTGGTTGAAATCTACGGGTTGCAAGGATTTCTCGCTACTGATCCATGGGTGATTCCTATATTGGATGCAGTAGGAGAGTGCCTTCGGTTCATCCTGTTCCTGGATGACTTGTATGGACGGATGTCTGACAGAGTATTTCCAAAGGGTCACATACGTTGATTTCTCCAAACGCGCTAGAGTTATTGGCGGAGAATTGCCGTTCTCTTAGCCTCTAACTAGAGTATTTTTGTGGACGTCAATTAGTGATATCTGGCGGATCTGACGATGTGGCATTCAAAGTGAATAGTGACCAGTTGTTTCAAAAGTTAATCTAAACCTCAAGCCTCATCAACCAGGAAATGACAAAAATCGGGCAGGCAGCATGACTATGTGGGTCGCTCCCATTAGGGTGTATAATCACCTATATAGAGAAAATCCTATTTGCTTCTTAAATCTATGTTCGATGCTGTCCCTTTTCGGGAGACGGTTGCTAATCCCAACCGTCGGTGATATACATTCGATACACTCAGGCGAAATGAGTGGTCGGTCATGTGTGGGACGGGTTGCAAGACGTTCTTGTTGAACCCAGTGTATTCGTCTCTAGAGATACACTATCGGCAGCTGGTCCCATACCTTGTCATAGTCGGAATTCAATCTCCATTAAGCGCCTGCGGTTTTGATTGTATACTATATATATGTGGAGTCTGAGATGCAAGCGTTCCATTAGATTGTTATTTACTTGTATTTAGACATTATTATAATATCAGAAAAGATATTAGTTTCAAAAATGTTTTGGGTTATCGTAAGGTAAAAACCGTCCATATTTATGTATGGATTTGGTCTTACGATTATCATTTTCTTTTGAATAGAATTTTGAACTTTAAAAATCATGATTGGATGATTTACACTTAATACTGTACAAGTTAATCTCACTCTGGTTCACCAGATTGACCTAGTGTTTTGAAAATGCTTAGGTCAGCCCGAGGTGTACAAGTTTAGGTTATCAAATGCTGTGAAGTCCAGAGACGAGTTGGAGATGTTCAGACGTATGATATGATATAGCTATTATTCCGCTGTGTGTTGTATATGGGAACATGTTATTATAACTGTCCCATTGTGTGATGTACTCTGATACTGTAAGTATTTTTAAAGCTCTCAATAAAGATTTATTTCTTTATTATATTTTGTTCCGCTGCGATGTGAGATTCTGTGTTGTGGTGTTTCTTCTTCTTCTTCTTCTATTCTTATCTTTCTTTCTTATCTCACCCTCTAATTTCTTTCAAATAACTATCCAGTGTTTACGGTGCTTGGAGGGTCGACATGAGTTACAGTAAAGATATTTATGTCGATTTTCGGGGTCGAAATTCTTGGGTCGTTACAGTGGTATTGGAGCTGAAGGTTAAGTGATTACCTTGGCTCTGTGGCGTGACTCAGTAGAGATGGGGTTAGTAATACCCTAGATTGAGTTTGAGTGTATATATACGAGTGAATGTATTTGTAGATTTTATAAAAAATTGTGTTATATTGTGGAGATTTATTGGATGAGTTGTTTATGAGTTCTGGTCGATCAGTTTGATCCACTATATCGATAGGAGTTTCTAAACACTCAGGTACGACTAACCAACGCAGTTTGATTTGAAAAAGGGTAAATGAAATAATTTTACCCAAATTATATTTTAATATAAAAGAATGATTAATATTTGAAATATTATAGTATATTGGATGTGTTGGTTGATTATAATTGAAATGGTTATATAAATAACCAATTAGAATTCATACAATGTATAAGCAAATTTATTAAATCTGAAATTAAGAATAGGATTGGAATTAAAATTCCCAAAAGTGGGAAAGGAATTTGCAAATGAACTTGAATTGAATATATGAGAATTATAAAATCCTGGGAGATTTTAAATTGTTTACAAGCATCGTGAATTTTATTGTAGAATGAGAGTGTTTAAAATTGGAGTTTTGAAATGATATAGTATTGAACTCACTTCGATAGCTGGGGAATAACTCTGAGGATGCTGGCCACATCATTAGTGTTCGTTTCTTTAATAACATGGAAATCTGAGCCAATTTAAAAATTTTATTTTGGCAATTTTGATGAATTTGAATATTTAAAATGAATTATTTTAAATAATGACAACGAGAAATTTATTTTGAAAAGAATTAGAACGGAAATATTTATTTGAATCATCATTAGAATATAAATAATTATTTATAATTATAAAAGGAATTTAAAATGGCGCGGTAGTTCGGAAATTCGATTTCAAAGTTCAAATGAATGTACATGATTCAAAATAAACCGGATTTTAGTGAAACCAAAAATAATATAATCTATTTGAGAATATCTTTCCAATGAATCCGAAAAATTGAAATTTCCTAGCGGGAATCAAAAGTTACATCCAGTTGAAAATTCAGAATAGTCGCTATAGAATTCTGGCCCTTAAAAATGGAAATTTTGCAAACGACCTTGGTTTTCGATGAAACCACTTTTGTAGGATCCGTGTGTCAAGTTATTGCTAGGTTTCAAAATTTGTAATTTTTCAAATCAATATGTGAGCGTGGCGGAGGAAAACGCATTTGACCAGTTTCAGTTCATTTTAATCGACTGGGAAATGACCATTTTTCAAATTGTCTCAGAATTCAATGAAATTAGCTTTGTTAGGACTGTATCGTCAATACGAAGCTAGAAAATATTTTTTGGGAATTTTTAGAGTCCGTATGTGGCCCCGGTAAATTGAATTGCGCGTTCAAATTCAATATATAGAGTTATATGTCGATTTTGATGAAAACTGATCGAAACGATCGAGCCAGCCTACGATACATATCCCATTGTGTTCGGAATGAGGGGAATTAGCTATGGACGACAGTCGATGGGCTCAAATTTGAGTACGAATTTTAAAGTGACCTTTTAGAGAATAAAATAAAATAATATATATATTATTATTTAACCAAACCCTCACATCTCTCCCTCTCTCTCTCTCTTTTCGATTTCAGAAAAAAAAGAAAAAAAACCCGCCCAATCGATTCTTAAGCGCGCCCCCCTACGTCGTGGCCATCGCCTCAGGCGAGCTCCACAGCCAAACCACCCCTCTCGATAACACCCCCCCACCCCCCGATCGAACCGCAGCCAAACTCCCCCAAAACGGAAGTCGCCACCACCTGGGGAAGAACCGCCGCCCTGCCACTGCCTGGACCGCCGGCAACACCCCCCTCCTCTCTCGAAAATCCAACTGTAAGTCTTCTAGTTTATTTTTATTTTTATTTTAATTTTCTTTTAATTAATTTCGATTAATATAACATAGAAAAATTAGATTCTTAATCCAAGAGAGATTAAATTTTTATATGTATAACTTTGCAGTAAAATTTTGATTTTTATTATAAGTACATCGATAAAAAGATGTGATTTTTACATGAGTAGAGAAATAAAAATGTGATTTTATTTTTAGATAAAGCGATAAAAATATTATTTTTACTATGAACAGGGTGAAAAGGAGTGCAATGGAACGGACTGAAATCAAAACAGCATCCAAACCATTCAGAAATAAGGAATGGAGGAGTTGTAACGACCCGGACTTTTTACACAGATATGAACTGATCGTAAGTATCGTATTTACAAATATGAGTTGAAATTCATATTTTTAATATTTCAAAACATATCAAAAGTTGTAATTGCATTTATTTTACCTGTATAATAGCATTTATTTATGCATAGATCACAGCATTTAATAAAAATCCTCTTTTCACATTTCATATATGATAGCATGTATTTAATCGTGTTTGTTTAAATTATTTTACACATGTATGTATATAGCAAAAGTTTAAATGCCATTTTTATTTTCTTTGTTTATTTTTAAAGAGGTTAAATCCTTATCTTTATTTTAGCAAAAATTTTGTTTTAAAAACATATAGTACTTGAAAATGAAAACATGCCAAACACAAGTTTGTCAAAGCAAGTTCAAATGGAAAAAAAATATGTTCATTCCTTTGCAAAAATGTTTCATGTATGCATGTATTTGAATGCACACTCACTAGTTCTAGGCTAGCCAAGAGAAAATCTAGAAAGATAGAGTCTCACATGACAAAATCATTTTTGATTTTATATTTCCAGTTTTAAAATCTTTCTTGTTTCTTACATAGATTTTCTGAATTTTTCTTTCTTTTCATTTTTCCAAAAACCTATTCTTTTCTCAAAAAAGGCATGTGCTATAGATTTGAAAATCTTGTGTATTTAAACCCTTGAAACACCTACACTAGTTGATCACTAAAACTAAGATTTTCTAAAGATTTTCCTTGCAAAAACCCACATGGCCGAGAGTAAAAGTAAGCAGGAAATTTCAGATTTTTGTTAAACTTTGAAGGCAAGTAAATGTATTAAATATGTTGTGTTAAATCAAAATCTTCATGGGATGAATTTGATTTTTAAATCCAATGCAAACTGACATGTATGGTACAAAGGGGAAGATACCATATGCATTTAAACCAAGAAACTGATTTGGAGATCATGGTTGTGTAGTGTAGCATTTAAAAGATATTTGATGGTTCATAGATAGGCCAATAGGGGGGGAAGAGGGTAGCATGTGTAGGTGACTTCAAAGTGGGTATGGGGCTGATGCGAGCCATGTGAACTCAGATTTTTGTGCTTTGATATTGAGAGAGAGAAATGAGTTTTTATGTTGCCATGCATTTGTCATATCAAAAACTGAAAACAGATTTTTACTCTTTCAAAATCTAGTTATTTAATGCACTCTTATTTTAAAATTTTTATACACCTATAAATAAACCTGGCATACACTTCATTTCGACACAACTACAAGCTTTCAAACAAATTCAGTAAAGAAGAGAAAACTGTGAGCTTCTTGACAGGTGAGTAAATCTTTTACTCTTCTTTCTAGTTTGAAACTGAAAATAGATCTTGTTTGTGTTGAACTTGTGTGAATGGTATGCTGGTTACATGTTTGGTTCTGATCAAATAATGGTTGTTTACCACTCAAACCTTAAGTGCTAATTGTTAGAAAAACTGTCTCATGTTTTGTGTTATCATACTTGATCTTCCTGTTTGAAATTAGATACCATTCCAAAGGTCGATCTGTTAATACATGTTAGTGGTAGGACTTAGATGTTATACTGATTTCAAAGACCTTTCCTGTAGCCTAGAAACAAAATAAAAGGAATAATCACTTCAAACATACCCTGTACACTAAACTAGAAAACACAGTAGTTTCCCTTTCAACTCTCTGTTTGTTGAAATTTCAAAACTAATATTAAATCAAAATGAATACATAGATGAAATCTTAGTGACAAATGATGATTTTTAATAGCAATTTCATGATTTTTAATGCCCTATAATGGTCGGGGGACTGTGATGATCAAAATCTGGATTTTGGGCAATTTCCGATCATCCGGTATATCGGAGATGTTGCGGTTGAAGGTGAAGCTTCATTGAGGTGTAAGTATACTAGGAAAAATAAAACCAAATTTTTCTAATGGGTAGGATTGGGGCATTTGATCGAATTAGGGTAGGTTGGGTTCCTTTTTTGTGTCTACTGTCTCGCCGGAACTGCACCGTGACGCCAACGCTATGGAGTTGCGCACCAGGGGGAATCAATGCGGGAGAGTGTCGACATCGCTTAGCTTGAAGGGTACGAAGTCCAGTGGAGGGAAGTGGAAGCGGTTGGAGGTTTCTTGGATGACCCAATTTCAGTCAATAACGGTGACACCGTGAAAAATCACCAGTGATGGGGAAGAGGCGATCTGAGCATGGCAATGATGTCACGGAGGATGACTTGACATGTGTGGGTGGTCGGGATGGACGAACGTCTGCCGGTGAGATGTGCACACAGCGCATGCGTGCAAGTTTAAGAAGAAAGCAGTAACAGGTGACAATGAAAGAAAGAGAGGTAAAGGTTAAGCATCATTTTTACCTCCATGGCTTTGAGTTGATTCACTTGAGGAATTGAATTGAGTGTGTATAGGTATGCCTGTAGGAGAAATGAAGGAAACGAGGGGAAAGCAATAGAAAAGGGAGGATGCTGTGGATAAATGAAGTAAATAACAGAGGAAAGACAGTAAAACTGTAACACCCCACCTCCGTTAAGGTCACTCACGAAGGGAATGCCTTAACTTTGGTGGAGCATTTTAGTAAACAGAACAGAAACTTACAAGACAGATAAAACAGTACTGAATTTTTTTTAACTTTATTACAGCGGAAACATAAATTAATATGGTTACATCCTTTCAAATTTCAGAATTCAAGTACAAAATATCAGTCTTGTACAAAAGCCTTCAAAATGCATGGTTTTAAAATCATAATCCCCATAGAACGGGAGCTATACAGAGCCAAGCCATACTTTAAGCACTTCAAGCAAAGTGAAATCCGGATCAAACTAGAGTATTCCCTCCTTGGATAACCTGGGGGGGAAACGGAAGAAAGGAGGCGAAACAACAAGGGTTAGACAAAAAGTCTGGCAAGTCCAGTGACTTTCAGCATATGAACAGATAATAATAATATGATATGAACATAAAACTGGATGTGAGATAACTGTAACAGGTGTAGCAGATATAACAGAAAAACAGAATGATATAAACTATTGTTTTACACTTCTCTGCACTAAATACTAGTATAACAGAATTAGGTGTCACCCTAATGTCTAAATTGAAGCAGGAACGGGTACAGAATTCTTTAACAGAAACAGAATGCTAATAATGGGCCTTTACTACCCGATCAGAAACAGACAGAAGCAGAAACAGATTTATCCCTACGGAAACAGAATGTAGAATGAGGTGTACACTAGTAATGGGCCTTTACCACCCGAACAGACGGTACCACACAGAAACAGACAGGTGTTACCACCCAACAGAAACAGACGGTACCAACAGAAACAGACAGAACTAAGCGTACCCTAAAACCCTACCCCAAGCGATCGGCTCCCTAATACATAAATATCCTGTGTCGGCCCCACAGTAGGGTGTATCACTCCCTAAAGTGACAACCAATTGGCACAGACCTATTTACAGATGTCACGGCGTCTTACATCCTCAGAGGCAGACCGGGATCCATGCACGCACATGACCCGGTTGGAACGCACCATCAACACCCCTCGCCATTATCAGAATGAACCTCTTATAATTAGTTCAGTAAGCGTGCCCGGACCCTACTTACTGTTGGGTCAAAGTTTTGATACCAGAAAGGGTTACTGACTAATATGGGTCCCAAACAACAGACGACACAAGTAATTCCCCTCCTAACCTTGTGTCCCCAGACTAACAGATTTCAGATTAACTTGCTTACAAGTTCAGACATACAGAATTCAGATTTACTAATTCACAAATTAAGTTAACAAGTTTTCAGACTAATGGGTCAGATGTACAGATTTTTCAGATTTGTCTAACTTTGTATTGGGCTTACAGATTCATGGACGAATTTTACTACATCTATTAATCCCATTGGTTTAACCCTATTTTCCCCAATACGTTTTAGACGTCATTCTTATCTTAGATTTGCATTAATTAATTATTAATGCACAGACCTCTCACATTAGGTCGGTAGCTTGTGGCCGCTGGATATGCCGGGCGGTTCCGGGCAGACTTCTGCCACAAGCTAGACCTAACCTCCTGTCTTACGCATGTTATCACTAACTTCTCACATTAGAACCTATTGTTTGCGGCCACTGGATGTGCCGGGCGGTTCCGGGCAGATTTACGCCGCCAACTCATTCTAACCTCGAGTTAGCCATGTTTATCTTTGCGGCCAATTAATTAATAATTTACCGTTTATGCGCACGCCCAATATATATGCCAATTCAGATTATATCAATAACAGGATGATTATATCAACATAGCAGATAACAGATTTTATATGACTTAACGGATTTAACAGATTTAGCAACTTAGCAGATTTTGGCATATAACAGGTTAGGCATTTCAACCGACAAATTTAACAGATTAGGCATTTCAATCTAATTAGCAGTCTAGGCAATATAACAAAACTAGTAGTTTAGGCAACTTGACAAATTAGCAGATTTAGCAAATTTAATATTTCTAAAAGTTCTATTTACATGCCTTGCCCAATCATAAATTGGCCTAAATTCATATGCTTACATAATTGTCATGATTCACAACATATACTCCATGTTTGCATAAGCGCAGAATATGGACATAATTTGCCATATAACATATGTTCCAATTTTTGTTAAACTAGCATTTTACAGCAAATTCACATATAAATTATACCAAATATAACCATTAATTTCAATGCATGCCATATATCCAAAAATCCCTATTTAGGTGTAATCACAATAATAGATATCCTAATTAATGTACATCTTTACACCTAAGTTTCCATATCTTCTTATTTTTAAGTCATGAATCATTATGCAAACTATACCCAACAATCTTTAAATCATATCTTCTAAAAATCCGATCTTGACTTTTATATGCATTTTGTCTAAAGTCTCAAATCATATGTAATCATACAATGGTTCCTTTTTTCTACTATCATAGAATATGCATAGATCCAAATCTAGTTTACAACATATGCTCATTAATTACAGATCTAAATTACAACATAACTATGCATACAACATGCATAAATTATATGTTCATAGTCAAATTTATGCATATGTCCAATATATTTTATGCCTCAGACCTAAAGTCATACATTCAATTTAGTCTTGTCAAATTTCGCATCATTCATCCCAAAATTTGCGTTCATACGTTCATCTCTTATGAGATTAGGCACAGGCTCGTGGTAGCCTGGCTATAGAAACAGAAAAGAAGAAAAGGGATACAGAACAGTCACAGAAAAACAGATCTGACAGAAGAGAATATATATACAATCTCAGATTCAGAAATAAAAACATATCAAAATTATAATTAACGTTTATAGCGGAAAATAACTGTACTTGCCTTGATTGGATTAAAGAAAGAACTTGTTGTAGAATCTTTGCAGAAACTTTAATCTCTAGTTTGAATTGAGTTGCTTAGGCTGATGTTGATTACCTTCTAGTTTTAATTCTAGCAGAGCAGCGACGCCATTTTTATTTTTTATTAGAAGAAGAGAGCAATGGAGGCTAGAGAATTGTGTAAGAAACCTAGGCAGAGTCTAGGGTCCTTTTTATAGAGTTTTTGAACTGATTAGGACCATCGATGTTGCTTGGATTGATCGTAGCCATTCATTCGAAAGAGAGACCAATTAGAGCCTGCTACCTAGCCCTAATGACAAAGCATGCTTCTGAAAATCGACCAACATAGACTAGGCCAGCCAGGGTGGACTGGGTTCGACCTGGGTCTGGACCAGGTCGACAGCCCTGTCGACAGCCCTGTCGACCTGGCTAGACCAGGTCGACAGCCCAGTCGACCTGGGTGCCTTAGGCGGGAATTTTCCCGCCCTGGCCAATTGGGCCCGATTTTTAATTTTAAACTTAATTCAGAAACTTCCGGAGGCTATATCTTCTTCATACGGACTCCGTTTTTCGAAAACTCGGACTCTATTTCGCGTATTTTTCCGAGACGAACGCAATGGCGTATCTCGTTTCCCTTAGTTCTTTGATTTCAAATTAATTATACTTCAATTTGTTAATTTCACAGCTATAGAATACACGGGGTGTTACATTCTCCCCCACTTAAAAGGATTTCGTCCCCGAAATCTTCAAGTTAAGAAGAATGCGTCCTACCATCCAATCACCCATCTACTCAACCATCATCCACAAGCATCCATTGTCCTTAGAAAACTTCTAATGTTGTATGAACATATGCAAAAGTGTGTGTATATGTTCCTTATCTAATGCAAAGATCAGGCGGTCTGCTGATTCAGTTGACCTCGTTAATGTGAATTATGTCAGTGCCATGAGTCCAACATGTATGCAATAGAATTCTAATGATATATATTATTTCTATATGAGTGCACAACCATTCACTCAAATGCAACATCCATGTGCTGAATCAACCATTTTGCATCCACAAGAATTGAAAAATGCTCACCCATCCATATGCAGTATGAGAGTGTTTTCGAGCCGATCTAGTGCCTAGTGTGTCTATATGCATCAACGGGCAACCACTAGCAACCACTTGCAACCACTTGCAACCATCAAACATAACATGTCTCAAACACATGTTTACACCCATTAGTTTCTACCTAAAGTTCAAATATTCGATCGATAGGATACAGTCGAATGATGGAAGCGAGTACAGATAGAACGAAAATTTGGTTCCCATTAGACATGGGTCCTAAGTATCGGCCCCAAAGACCGAAGCCAACATCAAATTGACACCCAGAGGATTACCTTCTTTAGACAATGTCAAAACTGGAAATCCTATAAAAAGTATTTAGATATTTACAGACTACTGGTACAGATCAGGTTCCCTAATGATTCTTAGGAAGCTAAGCATGATAAAATCATACCCCACGAAAACTCAGAATGTATGCGTCATACTTGACGCCTAACACAAATATCCCTCAAACCCCAATCTCAAACAGATGATCCATAACCCTTATGGGTCTGAGTCTATAGCGTAATTCAGAAATAATACTAGTATTAAAGTGCAGATTATCGATTACAAAATCAAAATACCAGAATCAGAAAAAGTCTTAACTCCATAATCAGATAAAGAAATTAAACCTACTATAGAAATTTTCCTATTTCTATCCTAGCCACTAGCCTCAAGAGTGTTCGCCTGCCCTCCTTGTCCTCGTCTCTTCGGGCAGTCCCTAGTGAAGTGTCCCATCTCCCTACAGTTGAAGCAAGCGCCCTTCCTTTTTCTGCAATCCTTGTTCAGATGAGTTGAGCTCCCACAAGTAAAGCACTTTTTCCCTTCTTATCTTCAGACTTCTCATCCTTCTTTTGTGTTTCCTTTTTGGGCCCCGCTTTCTTATTCTGTGGTTCTTCCTTCTTTGTCTCTTTCGGGCCCTTGTCTTCCTCGTGCAGTAGTGCCATATCCACCAATTTCTCGTAAGTTGCTCCCATGGGTACATGGGTCATGGCTAGGCTGTGCAGTGGCTCATTCAATCCTTTAACAAAGCGGAGAGCCTTTTTATGCTGAGTGTTGACTAAATCCAATCCGAATCTTGCTAGTTGGTTGAACTGGTTGACGTATTCCTTGACCGTCATACTTCCTTACTTAAGAGATAAGAACTTTTCCAATTGTAAACTTCATTCAGCTTGCGAAAGGAATTTTGTCTCAAACCTTGTTCTGAAATCCATCCAAGTCTCAACTGGTCTCTCGGCGTTAGTGACTTCCCACCAGTTGGAAGCTTCGTCTTTGAGCAGCCATACTGCCAACTGTACCTTCTGCCTATCGTCCACCTCGAAGATAACGAATAGATCCTCAGTTTCTTTGATCCAATTCCTTGCTTCAACGAATGATTCAGTTCCTTTGAAATCCTTCCCACCCATGGCCCTACAATCTCTACAGATCTTTGAGAAAGCAATTGCACGAGGAGGGGGTGGAGGAGGGGGATCATTTGCTAGACCTGCAGCGGTGGTCCTAGCCTCAAGATATTGACGAAACCAACCGGGTACATGAACACCCTCTGGTATCTCAGATGCTTCAGACATGCTGGAACGAAAAAGGAAAGGTTCAACAAAAAGGACTGAAAGAAAGATATATGGCTCTTGGGGATCATGTTTTTCAAAATAAGCTTTATTTTTGAAAATACTTCCTTCCAAAACCTTTTTTGAAAATAGTTTTCAAAAACTTTACCCAATCTGGTAACCTTCAGCTCTGATACCAAGTGTAACACCCCACCTCCGTTAAGGTCACTCACGAAGGGAATGCCTTAACTTTGGTGGAGCATTTCAGTAAACAGAACAGAAACTTACAAGACAGATAAAACAGCACTGAAAACAATTTTAACTTTATTACAGCGGAAACATAAATTAATATGGTTACATCCTTTCAAATTTCAGAATTCAAGTACAAAATATCAGTCTTGTACAAAAGCCTTCAAAATGCATGGTTTTAAAATCATAATCCCCATGGAACGGGAGCTATACAGAGCCAAGCCATACTTTAAGCACTTCAAGCAAAGAGAAATCCGGATCAAACTAGATTATTCCCTCCTTGGATAACCTGGGGGGGAACGGAAGAAAGGAGGCGAAACAACAAGAGTCAGACAAAAAGTCTGGCAAGTCCAGTGACTTTCAGCATATGAACAGATAATAATAATATGATATGAACATAAAACTGGATGTGAGATAACTGTAACAGGTGTAGCAGATATAACAGAAAAACAGAATGATATAAACTATTGTTTTACACTTCTCTGCACTAAATACTAGTATAACAGAATTAGGTGTCACCCTAATGTCTAAATTGAAGCAGGAACGGGTACAGAATTCTTTAACAGAAACAGAATGCTAATAATGGGCCTTTACTACCCGATCAGAAACAGACAGAAGCAGAAACAGATTTATCCCTACGGAAACAGAATGTAGAATGAGGTGTACACTAGTAATGGGCCTTTACCACCCGAACAGACGGTACCACACAGAAACAGACAGGTGTTACCACCCAACAGAAACAGACGGTACGAACAGAAACAGACAGAACTAAGCGTACCCTAAAACCCTACCCCAAGTGATCGGCTCCCTAATACATAAATATCCTGTGTCGGCCCCACAGTAGGGTGTATCACTCCCTAAAGTGACAACCAATTGGCACAGACCTATTTACAGATGTCACGGCGTCTTACATCCTCAGAGGCAGACCGGGATCCATGCACGCACATGACCCGGTTGGAACGCACCATCAACACCCCTCGCCATTATCAGAATGAACCTCTTATAATTAGTTCAGTAAGCGTGCCCGGACCCTACTTACTGTTGGGTCAAAGTTTTGATACCAGAAAGGGTTACTGACTAATATGGGTCCCAAACAACAGACGACACAAGTAATTCCCCTCCTAACCTTGTGTCCCCAGACTAACAGATTTCAGATTAACTTGTTTACAAGTTCAGACATACAGAATTCAGATTTACTAATTCACAAATTAAGTTAACAAGTTTTCAGACTAACGGGTCAGATGTACAGATTTTTCAGATTTGTCTAACTTTGTATTGGGCCTACAGATTCATGGACGGATTTTACTACATCTATTAATCCCATTGGTTTAACCCTATTTTCCCCAATACGTTTTAGACGTCATTCTTATCTTAGATTTGCATTAATTAATTGTTAATGCACAGACCTCTCACATTAGGTCGGTAGCTTGTGGCCGCTGGATATGCCGGGCGGTTCCGGGCAGACTTCTGCCACAAGCCAGACCTAACCTCGTGTCTTACGCATGTTATGACTAACTTCTCACATTAGAACCTATTGTTTGCGGCCACTGGATGTGCCGGGCGGTTCCGGGCAGATTTACGCCGCAAACTCATTCTAACCTCGAGTTAGCCATGTTTATCTTTGCGGCCAATTAATTAATAATTTACCGTTTATGCGCACGCCCAATATATATGCCAATTCAGATTATATCAATAACAGGATGATTATATCAACATAGCAGATAACAGATTTTATATGACTTAACGGATTTAACAGATTTAGCAACTTAGCAGATTTTGGCATATAACAGGTTAGGCATTTCAACCGACAAATTTAACAGATTAGGCATTTCAATCTAATTAGCAGTCTAGGCAATATAACAAAACTAGTAGTTTAGGCAACTTGACAAATTAGCAGATTTAGCAAATTTAATATTTCTAAAAGTTCTATTTACATGCCTCGCCCAATCATAAATTGGCCTAAATTCATATGCTTACATAATTGTCATGATTCACAACATATACTCCATGTTTGCATAAGCGCAGAATATGGACATAATTTGCCATATAACATATGTTCCAATTTTTGTTAAACTAGCATTTTACAGCAGATTCACATATAAATTATACCAAATATAACCATTAATTTCAATGCATGCCATATATCCAAAAATCCCTATTTAGGTGTAATCACAATAATAGATATCCTAATTAATGTAAATCTTTACACCTAAGTTTCCATATCTTCTTATTTTTAAGTCATGAATCATTATGCAAACTATACCCAACAATCTTTAAATCATATCTTCTAAAAATCCGATCTTGACTTTTATATGCATTTTGTCCGAAGTCTCAAATCATATGTAATCATACAATGGTTCCTTTTTTCTTCTATCATAGAATATGCATAGATCCAAATCTAGTTTACAACATATGCTCATTAATTACAGATCTAAATTACAACATAACTATGCATACAACATGCATAAATTATATGTTCATAGTCAAATTTATGCATATGTCCAATATATTTTATGCCTCAGACCTAAAGTCATACATTCAATTTAGTCTTGTCAAATTTCGCATCATTCATCCCAAAATTTGCGTTCATACATTCATCTCTTATGAGATTAGGCACAGGCTCGTGGTAGCCTGGCTGTAGAAACAGAAAAGAAGAAAAGGGATACAGAACAGTCACAGAAAAACAGATCTGACAGAAGAGAATATATATACAATCTCAGATTCAGAATTAAAAACATATCAAAATTATAATTAACGTTTATAGCGGAAAATAACTGTACTTGCCTTGATTGGATTAAAGAAAGAACTTGTTGTAGAATCTTTGCAGAAACTTTAATCTCTAGTTTGAATTGAGTTGCTTAGGCTGATGTTGATTACCTTCTAGTTTTAATTCTAGCAGAGCAGCGACGCCATTTTTATTTTTTATTAGAAGAAGAGAGCAATGGAGGCTAGAGAATTGTGTAAGAAACCTAGGCAGAGTCTAGGGTCCTTTTTATAGAGTTTTTGAACTGATTAGGACCATCGATGTTGCTTGGATTGATCGTAGCCATTCATTCGAAAGAGAGACCAATTAGAGCCTGCCACCTAGCCCTAATGACAAAGCATGCTTCTGAAAATCGACCAACATAGACTAGGCCAGCCAGGGTGGACTGGGTTCGACCTGGGTCTGGACCAGGTCGACAGCCCTGTCGACAGCCCTGTCGACCTGGCTAGACCAGGTCGACAGCCCAGTCGACCTGGGTGCCTTAGGCGGGAATTTTCCCGCCCTGGCCAATTGGGCCCGATTTTTAATTTTAAACTTAATTCAGAAACTTCCGGAGGCTATATCTTCTTCATACGGACTCCGTTTTTCGAAAACTCGGACTCTATTTCACGTATTTTTCCGAGGCGAACGCAATGGCGTATCTCGTTTCCCTTAGTTCTTTGATTTCAAATTAATTATACTTTAATTTGTTAATTTCACAGCTATAGAATACACGGGGTGTTACAAAAACCAAGAACATAAAACTAAAATTAAGTGCACACGTGACACCATATAATTTACGAGAACACAGACAAATGAAAAGTAACCCAAGACAGAAAACAAGAGGAAAGGAAAAGAGGGATACTAACAACAAATAAAATATAGTAGTGGGAGGGTGAACGATGGGGAAGATGGCCAGGTTGTGTTGGATTAAGCATGAAAAGATAATGCACTGTCTATAAGCTGGGAACGAAAAAGTGATTCAGGGTATCGGCTACAGGAAAGTAGGGATCGGACTTTAGTTTCACTATTTTCGAACATTTTCACTTCTCTAACCACTACTAAATTTAATTTCCATGGAATGACCGGTAACAATATGAATGTTCACTTTGAAGTCCCCTTTGTATGTTATTTAATCCTATTGCCTGATTGTTAGTGTTGAACATTCCGATCAACCTGAACATTTACGGACAGAAATATATTTGGGATATACAAAGGTTCGACAACACTAAAGATTGGTGGAATTAACATTGAAATATATATTTATACACTGATTGTTAGTGTTGAACATTCCGATCAACACTAAGCTTAGTGTTGCTCCACCGATGGTTTAGTTCCCAAATATATATTCTAAGTGAACATTCATATACGAATTCTTAATAAATTAAATTTAGTTACTTCCCACGGCAATAGAATGAAGATGTTTCCAAATATTTATATATATATATATATTTGGTTTAAAGGAATAAAATAGGAATATTTGATTTACTCTAAAAACTGCTAGTTTCAAACTGAGGGCCTAAATTTCCTATCACAATATAACTGGTTACATATATGTCGTTCTGTATTGTGTAAAATAAGAACGGTGTTTGAATTCCTGGTTAGATAAATTTTAAAAAAGAACTTTATTTAAATTTCTATATAGAAGAAGTGAATCACGATTTACTCTGTTTTGTCGAGATCTGAAATCAAAATACAGAAGCTAAGATTTAAATTAAATTTTAATTTAATTTATAATTAGAATTTGAAGGGTCTTTCAAATAAAAGATGCAAGCTTTAAAGTCAACGAAGAGGAAGCTGATCAAGTATAGAAGACCAGATATGATTTTGACAGGATTCGAGGAGTTAGAAACGTAATTTCTGTTAAATTATAAATTTGGTTTATAATTTAGACTAGAATTTATCTTCGAATGAAAATCTTTAAAACTGTAAAGTCAAAGAAGGGAAATACCATATTCGTACACTAGAAGTGTTTGCTAACGGGATTTTCTGATACAAGAAAATGGATATATATTATTCTGTATTAAATAAGGACTGTATTTTTCTTATTCATGTTAGATGAATGTAGAAAGAAGATTTATTATTGTTGGTATAAGAAATAGATCAAAAATAACGGATCAAGGGAAAGTTGACGAGAGGGATTCAAAGTGTAAGAGCTGTAAAGAAATTTATAAATGATAAATTTAATTCAGTTATGGATATTCAGATAAAGAAGAGATTATGAGATAATGATTTTCTCAAGAATAATGTACTTATTCATTTTTAGAGTTGACGAACAAAATAGGAAGAAAAGACGTGTTCGACGCACGTAGTAAAATAGGCTGTTTTGAAAAGATGATCAAAATGCCAGTTATAGGCAAGATGATCATATATTGTTTGATTTGACTGTAATTATCTATGTAGATTAGATTATAGTCATGATAGATTAATATTTTAAAGAGAAATATGTTCGTTAATCATTTCAAAGAGTCCGAAATTTATATTTCACTTTGATTTGATTATACGATGCGCGTCAGAGATTATCGAAGACGACGATATACAAGGGCTATTTTTGAATAGTGTCTTCGATTTGTCCAATCCCAGGACAACTTGTACGGACGAATGTCTGACAAAGTAATTCTAACTAGTCACGTACGTTGATTGCTCCAAACGTATTTATATGGTGGCAGAGAAATTCGTTTCTTTATGCTTTATACCTATAATTTATTTTTGGGGAAGTCAATTAGTGATCGGGAAGTTTTGACGATGCGACATTCAAAGGAAATAAAGAGATGATGATCAAGCATATGTCTAGCCTCAAGCCTCACACCAAGGAAATGACAAAAATCGGACAGGCAGCATGGCTATGTGGGTCGCTCCCATTAGGGTGTATTGTCACCATCTAGAGAATATTTGTATTTGTTATTTCTTTCATTTCTGTATCTCCCGGGAAATTATGGTGGTCGCGACAAAAAGCCATAAGGTGACAATATATTTGATACACTCAAGAGAAATGAGTGGTCGGTCATGTGTGGGCCGGGTTGCAAGACATTCTTGCTGAACTCAGTGTATTCGTCTCTAGAGGTCCACAGTCGGCAGCTGGTCCCATACCTTGTCATAGTTGGAAATCCGATTTCCATAAGCGCCAAACGATTTGTATTTTGTATACTATATAGGAGAATGTGAGATGCAAGCATTCTTCTAGATTCAAAATTATTTGTGAAAGACTTATATGATAATATCTGATTTCAAGTATACAAAGTATTTGATCTCATAGGGTAAAAACCCTTTCCGTACTTACGGCATGGTCTTATGAGATATTTTTATTTGGTTTTAAAACTGTTTACTCATACCAGTCCCCTGACTGACCCAGAGTTTATTTTTCTGTGTTTTCCCTTAAACTCTTGGTTATTCATAACGCTTGTTATGAATAGACAAGTGAATCAGGATTTGGCTAAACCTGTGAAGCTGGAATGAAGATTATCTGTGTGCTGGTCCATCTATCTACTGTATAATTAAGTCTGTCAGTTTATCATCTATGATATGTGTAATTACTGATGTATCATAAATGGGTTGTATCACTAGATTCTGTATGCTCTGATGTAATATATCCCGCTGTGTAATATTAAAGTATTATTTTTGTAAAAATTCCGCTGTGAGATTCTGATATTTTCTATGATTTTATCTTCTATCTATTCTTATTCTTTTTAATGGCACGACTTCTGATGTGTTCGAAAGTGGGGTCGTTACAGTTGGTATCAAAGCTTAGGTTACTGATAACCTAGGCTTTGGGTGAGTGAGAGAGAGCGTATTTTTATATAAATTTAAAATAAATTTAAAATAAATCAACTAGGATGATATACCTAGGATAGTTATATCCAATCAAGTCGGGATTGAAAACCTGTTATATTCAGATGGTTAAGATGAGTAACCATGGACGAAGAGGCTGAGCTAGAGGGTCGCCCACTACTACTGGTCGTAATACCAGATCCCAAGATCAGGGAAAGACTGTGGGGAGAGATTGTACCAGTCCGGCAGGACCAAAGTTTTGAAAAGAAGTTAATTAACCAGGGTCACCCTCGAGATAAAATTAATATGTTTGGATTAAATATGGATAATATTCAATCATATTGATACAGGTAATCGAGTTAGAATTTTAAATGAAATTAAAAGTTGGATTTCCTAAAATTAAGTCTGGACTCAGGTATTAGTGATATGAACTCAGGAAAAAGTGTGAACCGGTCGTTTTGTGGAAATATTTTAAGTCCCGAGATGGAGGAAGATAATGGGGACTGTGGATAATACTTAACGAAGTTAAGTAATTTGACAGATGAGTGAAAAGGGTGAATTTGGACAGATACCTGTACTAGAGCAAGATTGATTTAAATCAATGGAGTGGATAAGACTTGAAATATATTACAAGTATATTTGGGAGTTGATGAGAATTCAAGAAGAATACCACAAGGATGGAATGTTTTTGTTCAACCATAGTAACAATAACTGTTATAAATAAAATATTTATTTATGGGTGTCGACAACTCTAAAACTACTGCTTACAAATTTCGGGGACGAAATTTTTATAAGGGGGGTAGAATGTAACGACCCGGACTTTTTACACAAATATGAACTGATCATAAGTATCGTATTTACAAATATGAGTTGAAATTCATATTTTTAATATTTCAAAACATATCAAAAGTTGTAATTGCATTTCTTTTACCTGTATAATAACATTTATTTATGCATAGATCACATCATTTAATAAAAATCCTCATTTCACATTTCATATATGATAGCATGTATTTAATCGCGTTTGTTTAAATTATTTTACACATGTATGTATATAGCAAAAGTTTAAATGCCATTTTTATTTTCTTTGTTTATTTTTAAAGAGGTTAAATCCTTATCTTTATTTGAGCAAAATTTTTGTTTTAAAAACATATAGTACTTGAAAATGAAAACATGCCAAACACAAGTTTGTCAAAGCAAGTTCAAATGGAAAAGAATTATGTTCATTCCTTTGCAAAAATGTTTCATGTATGTATGTATTTGAATGCACACTCACTAGTTCTAGGCTAGCCAAGAGAAAATCTAGAAAGATAGAGTCTCACATGACAAAATCATTTTTGATTTTATATTTTTAGTTTTAAAATCTTTCTTGTTTCTTACATAGATTTTCTGAATTTTTCTTTCTTTTCATATTTCCAAAAACCTATTCTTTTGTCAAAAAAGGACATGTGCTATATATTTGAAAATCTTGTGTATTTAGACCCTTGAAACACCTACACTAGTTGATCACTAAAACTAAGATTTTCTAAAGATTTTTCCTTGCAAAAATCCACATGGCCGAGTGTAAAAGTAAGCAGGAAATTTCAGATTTTTGTTAAACTTTGAAGGCAAGTAAATGTATTAAATATGTTGTGTTAAATCAAAATCTTCATGGGAGGAATGTGATTTTTAAATCCAATGCAAACTGAACATGTATGGTACAAAGGGGAAGATACCATATGCATTTAAACCAAGAAACTGATTTGGAGATCATGGTTGTGTAGTGTAGCATTTAAAATGATATTTGATGGTTCATAGATAGGCCAATGGGGGGCAAAGAGGGTAGCATGTGTAGTTGACTTCAAAGTGGGTATGGGGCTGATGCGAGCCATGTGAACTCAAATTTTTGTGCTTTGATATTGAGAGAGAGAAATGAGTTTTTATGTTTCCATGCATTTGTCATATCAAAAACTGAAAACAGATTTTTACTCTTTCAAAATCTAGTTATTTAATGCATTCGTATTTTAATATTTTTATACACCTATAAATAAACCTGGCATACACTTCATTTCGACACAACTACAAGCTTTCAAACAAATTCAGTAAAGAAGAGAAAACTGTGAGCTTCTTGACAGGTGAGTAAATCTTTTACTGTTCTTTCTAGTTTGAAACTGAAAATAGATCTTGTTTGTGTTGAACTTGTGTGAATGGTTTGCTGGTTACATGTTTTGTTCTGATCAAACAATGGTTGTTTACCACTCAAACCTTAAGTGCTAATTGTTAGAAAAACTGTCTCATGTTTTGTGTTATCATACTTGATATTCCAGTTTGAAATTAGATACAATTCCAAAGGTCGATCTGTTAATACATGTTAGTGGTAGGACTTAGATGTCATACTGATTTCAAAGACCTTTCCTGTAGCCTAGAAACAAAATAAAAGGACTAATTCACTTCAAACATACCTTGTACACTAAACAAGAAAACACAGTAGTTTCCCTTTCAACTCTCTGTTTGTTGAAAATTTCAAAACTAATATTAAATCAAAATGAATACATAGATGAAATCTTAGTGACAAATGATGATTTTTAAAAGCAATTTCGTGATTTTTAATGCCCTATATTGGTCGGGGGACTGTGATGATCAAAATATTGATTTTGGGCAATTTTCGATCATCCGGTATATCGGAGATGTTGCAGATGAATGTGAAGCTTCATCGAGGTGTAAGTATACTAGGAAAAATACAACCAAAATTTTCTAATGGGTAGGATTGGGGCATTTGATCGAATTAGGGTAGGTTGGGTTCCTTTTTTATGTCTACTGTCTCGCCGGAACTGCACCGTGACGCCAACGCTATGGAGTTGCGCACCAGGGGGAATCAATGCGGGAGAGTGTCGACATCGCGTAGCTTGAAGGGTACGAAGTCCGGTGGAGGGAAGTGGAAGCGGTTGGAGGTTTCTTGGATGACCCAATTTCAGTCAATAACGGTGACACCGTGAAAAATCACCAGTGATGGGGAAGAGGCGATCTGAGCATGGCAATGATGTCACGGAGGATGACTTGACATGTGTGGGTGGTCGGGATGGACGAACGTCTGCCGGTGAGATGTGCACGTGCACACAGCGCATGCGTGCAAGTTTAAGAAGAAAGCAGTAACAGGTGACAATGAAAGAAAGAGAGGTAAAGGTTAAGCATCATTTTTACCTGCATGGCTTTGAGTTGATTCACTTGAGGAATTGAATTGAGTGTGTATAGGTATGACTATAGGAGAAATGAAGGAAACAAGGGGAAAGCAATAGAAAAGGTAGCATGCTGTGGATAAATGAGGTAAATAACAGAGGAAAGACAGTAAAACCAAGAACATAAAACTAAAATGAAGTGCACACGTGACACCATATAATTTACGAGAACACAGACAAATGAAAAGTAACCCAAGACAGAAAACAAAAGGAAAGGAAAAAAGGGATATTAGCAACAAACAAAATATAGTAGTGGGAGGGTGAACGATGGGGAAGATGGCCAGGTTGTGTTGGATTAAGCATGAAATGATCATGCACTGTCTATAAGCTGGGACAGAAGTAGTGATTCAGGGTATCGGCTACAGGAAAGTAGGGATCGGACTTTAGTTTCACTATTTTCGAACATTTTCACTTCTCTAACCACTACTAAATTTAATTTCCATGGAAAGACCGGTAACAATATGAATGTTCACTTTGAAGTCCCCTTTGTATGTTATTTAATCCTATTGCCTGATTGTTAGTGTTGAACATTCCGATCAACCTGGCCATTTACGGACATAAATATATTTGGGATATACAAAGATTCGACAACCCTAAAGATTGGTGGAATTAACATGGAAATATATATTTATACACTGATTGTTAGTGTTGAACATTCCGATCAACACTAAGCTTAGTGTTGCTCCACCGATGGTTTAGTTCCCAAATATATATTCAAAGTGAACATTCATATACGAATTCTTAATAAATTAAATTTAGTTACTTCCCATGGCAATAGAATGAAGATGTTTCCAAATATATATATAAATATATATATATATATATATTTGGTTTAATGGAATAAAATAGGAATATTTTATTTACTCTACAAACTGCTAGTTTCAAACTGATGGCCTAAATTTCCTATCACAATATAGCTGGTTACATATATGCCGTTCTGTATTGTGTACAATAAGAACGGTGTTTGAATTCATGGTTAGATAAATTTTTAAAAAGAACTTTATTTAAATTTCTATATAGAAGAAGTGAATCAGGATTAACTCTGTTTTGTCGAGATCTGAAATCAAAATACAGAAGCTAAGATTTAAATTAAATTTTAATTTAATTTATAATTAGAATTTGAAGGGTCTTTCAAATAAAAGATGCAGAGGCTTTAAAGTCAACGAAGAGGAAGCTGATCAAGTATAGAAGATCAGATATGATTTTGACAGGATTCGAGGAGTTAGAAACGTAATTTCTGTTAAATTATAAATTTGGTTTATAATTTAGACTAGAATTTATCTTCGAATGAAAATCTTTAAAACTGTAAAGTCAAAGAAGGGAAAAACCATATTCGTACACTAGAAGTGTTTTCTAATGGGATTTTCTGATACAAGAAAATGGATATATATTGTTTTGTATTAAATAAGAACTGTATTTTTCTTATTCATGTTAGATGAATGTAGAAAGAAGATTTATTTCTGTTGGTATAAGAAATAGATCAAAAATAATGGATCAAGGGAAAGTTGACAAGAGGGATTCAAAGTGTAAGAGCTGTAAAGAAATTTATAAATCATAAATTTAATTCAGTTATGGATATTCAGATAAAGAAGAGATTATGAGATAATGATTTTCTCAAGAATAATGTACTTATTCATTTTTAGAGCTGACGAACAAAATAGAAAGAAAAGCCGTGTGCGACGCACG
The DNA here is from genome assembly GCA_030737875.1 of Allium sativum. Lineage (NCBI taxonomy): Eukaryota > Viridiplantae > Streptophyta > Magnoliopsida > Asparagales > Amaryllidaceae > Allium > Allium sativum. The sequence continues at coordinate 873,241,464 of CM060912.1, read as the reverse complement.
TAGTAAAATTGGTTGTTTTGAAAAGATGATCAAAATGCCAGTTATAGGCAAGATGATCGTATATTGTTTGATTTGACTGTAATTATCTATGTAGATTAGATTATACTCATGATAGATTAATATTTTAAAGAGAAATATGTTCGTTAATCATTTCAAAGAGTCCGAAATTTATATTTCACTTTGATTTGATTATACGATGCGCGTCAGAGATTATCGAAGACGACGATATACAAGGGCTATTTTTGAATAGTGCCTTCTGTTTGTCCAATCCCAGGACAACTTGTATGGACGAATGTCTGACAAAGTAATTCTAACTGGTCACGTACGTTGATCGCTCCAAACGTATTTATATGGTGGCAGAGAAATTCGTTTCTTTATGCTTTATACCTATAATTTATTTTTGGGGAAGTCAATTAGTGATCGGGAAGTTTTGACGATGTGGCATTCAAAGGAAATAAAGAGATGATGATCAAGCGTATGTCTAGCCTCAAGTCTCACACCTTGGAAATGACAAAAATCGGGTAGTCAACATGGCTATGTGGGTCGCTCCCATTAGGGTGCATTGTCACCATCTAGAGAATATTCGTATTTGTTATTTCTTTCATTTCTGTATCTCCCGGGAAATTATGGTGGTCACGAGAAAAAGCCATAAGGTGACAATATATTCGATACACTCAAGAGAAATGAGTGGTCGGTCATGTGTGGGCCGGGTTGCAAGACATTCTTGTTGAACCCAGTGTATTCGTCTCTAGAGGTACACAGTCGGCAGGTGGTCCCATACCTTGTCATAGTTGGAAATCCGATTTCCATAAGCGCCAAGCGATTTGTATTTTGTATACCGTATAGGAGAATGTGAGATGCAAGCATTCTTCTAGATTCAAAATTATTTGTGAAAGACTTATATGATAATATCCGATTTCAAGCATACAAAGTATTTGATCTCATAGGGTAAAAACCCTTTTCGTACATACGGCGTGGTCTTATGAGATATTATTATTTGGTTTTAAAACTGTTTACTCATACCACTCCCCTGATTGACCCGGAGTTTATTTTTCTGTGTTTTCCCTTAAACTCTTGGGTATTCATAACGCTTGTTATGAATAGACAAGTGAATCAGGATTTGGCTAAACATGTGAAGTTGGAATGAAGATTATCTTTGTGTTGGTCCATCTATCTACTGTATAATTAAGTCTGTCTGTTGATCATCTATGATATGTGTAATTATTGATGTATCATAAATGGATTGTATCACTAGATTCCGTATGCTCTGATGTAATATATCCCACTGTGTAATATTAAAGTATTATTTTTGTAAAAATTCCGCTGTGAGATTCTGATGTTTTCTGTGATTTTATCTTCTATCTATTCTTATTCTTTTTAATGGCACGACTTCCGATGTGTTTGAAAGTGGGGTCGTTACTGGAGTGGAACCCTCGGTGAGAACTCCTCACTTTTATTTTAATTTCTAGCTGAAATATATAATTGGATGCAGACGGTGCTTAGCAGCACCCGACACCGGTTGTCCACAGACCATGGATGACTTTTTTGTTTAATTGTTGTGTTGTGAAATTTGATTGTGTGATGTGAAAAGAAATAAAATGTTTTATAGTGGAAAATATTTTATAGTTAAAAATATAATTTTTAACGTGTATATAAAATAAATAGTAATAAACAAATCGGATGATTTGTTTATATACACTAATTTGACTGATATTGATTGGGACGATAAATTTTACACATCGCTCAACTGCACAAATAAAAATATGTATTTGTTTATTTGAAACCCCACATGGGTATTGGGAGGATATTTGACGTACACTAATCCTGATTGTTTTGTTGTATGTCAGTCGATGGATTGACAGACTGTGTAAGCGTTAATTATTGATATTTAATGCTTATGCAGTTGTGTGATGGTTGATGATTTATCATTGTTGTTACCTACATGTGTTGCAGAAAATCCATATAATTAACATTATATGGTATTGATTAGGCCTCATTCTAATTTGGAAAATAAAGAATGAAAATTCATGTGTTGAAGAAAATAATATTCATGTGTTGAATAGAAAATAATATTCATGTGTTGAATAGAATAAACATTCATGTGTTGAATAGAATAAACATTCATGTGTTGAATAAAAGCCATGTTGATTAGATTGACGCCATTTTGACGTGAATGATATTTATATCGATTTTATTCATTTTTACAATGAATATAGAAAAGAAAGTGATTTCAAAATATAACGTTTTGAAAATATTATCATTTGTATATCGATGATGTGGAATATTCAATTTTGATTAGAAATTGAATATGAAGTTGAAATCATTTTGAAAACGAATTTAAAATGATTTATAAAATACGTTTTGAAAGGAAATCGATGAAATATATATATAATATATATATATATATATAATGGCTTGAAAAGAACACGCCGCGCCACGGTAGTTCACGAATTTCGACCATTAACTTCGAATGGACATTACGGGAGATCCGACCATCGAATTCGCCTAAAACCGGAACCGTTGGGTTCGTATCGAAAAGAGCTTTCTAAAGAATATTAAATATTTGAAATCTAATGGTTGGATTTGGAATTATGTCCAAATCAAATTTGGAAAAGGTCGTTGTAAGTGTAGTTCGATGGCCGTTGATCGAAATCGACTATACGGCCCTTGATAAAATTATTAAAAATAGTAATAATTTGTGTAAAATCATAAGAAATAATTTCTGAAGAATTGGGGTGAAAAATTCAAAATTTGAAAATATGAAAATAGATTTTTATCGAAATGAATTAGTTTTGAACTAGAATTAAAATCCATTTCTTTTTAAATAAATAAATTGGATTTGAAATGGGTTTGAAAATAAACAGAATTTCCAATAATTGAATTGGAATGGATTTGAATCGAAATTGTCTTTGGAATATTTCGATGTTGGATTTCGTGATTATACAGATATTGTTATGGAAATTTGAAAGATATATTTATATCGTTGTTTCTAATACGATATTTGTTGGTCATAGAATTTTGATATTGAATATAAGACGATATATTTTCTATTCAGAGCCTTGTATATAATATCAAATGTGATTTGGGTTGTCGTGAATGGTGTCTTCATTTAACAATGTTCTAAAACCCAGTTGAGAAAAAGATTAAATCTTTTTATTTAGATTTAGTGAGGTGTACCAATTAAATAATATTTAATTGGAATTGAATTTGAATGTGATTTTGGGTTTATCGTGAATCGTGTTTTAAATGACACTGGTTCTTTAACCCAGTTAATCATTGATATTGATTTTTGGGAAGATTAAAACCAAGTGGAGTTTTGATGAATATTTAATTAGATTGAAATGGTCGAGAATGGAGTATAACCAGTTTTTCTCCAGGCGATAGTTAATCTTTAATTAGATTTGAAGTTAAATGGTAATTGAATTTACCGATAACACCGTGGTGTTAGATATGAAGTATGACCAGTTTTAGTTCATGGGATGAATAGGTTAGGATTGGGAAACAAAATAAATGATTACTTCGGTGTGGTTCGCTAATCCCGACTAGTTTGAATTGAGATTCAAATGAAGATTAAAGAATAAATTTAAAGAATTTATCTTTGATAAAATTAATGGGAACCTTTCCCAAAGTATAAGAATATTTGAATAAAAGAATATTTTGAATTGGAATGAGGCGTATGTTGTGTTTGTGTAACACTTGTTTATTATATACGCGAGTTATTCAGAAAGACCGGGTTTATCCCATTCTGAATAACTGATTCGACGTGGTGTCGAGTATGAAAACGGTGGTCGAAGACAGGAGGTCTTCACATCGTTTGGGTGATTACTGATAATCTTGATTGGTTTGTACACCCAGGAGGAGGGAATCAGTTGGTGATCGTCCAGAAGTACTTGGAGATCGATGTATATGCGAGGTACAAGGTGCCTCCGGTTTCGTTTACCCAGAACGGACTTGTAAATGGACTGTGCGTCTGACATTGGATTTTATTCTGTATGATTCATTTCTATTAAATATATATCTGTTTGGCGGCGGAGAATTTATTCTCTTGCTTAACGCCCTTCTCTGAGACGTACGAGCTCAGGGGTTATATATCGATGGATACCAATCACATGGAGTGAATTGCCTGTGTGGTATGCCTAAGTGGCAATTGATCAAGGCTTCTATTGAAAAGCAAAGTCTTGTGGTTGATGATCAAAGCACGGCCTGTGTGGCATAGCTTTGTGTAATGTTGATTCGCGAGCCTCACACCCCGGTTGTGAACCAAAAATGGGAGAGGACCTCAGGGAGGACATGCGTTTTATTCTAGCTAGGGTGGTGTTAGTGACCTACCAGCCCAGACATTTATATTATTTTCACCTGTGTGGTTGTTGCTGTTGCGAGGCGCCTCAGATATATCGGTGACTGTGTGGAGCCGATGGAGTCATATGGCTCATTTACGCCCCAAATGGCGGGGAAACTTAGTGTTCAGGTATAATAATCCACATCGGTGGACCGGCCCTGACGATCCAAGGGGCAGTTGCGGTTGTTCCTGAGGGGCGGGCTAGAGCGTCTCGAATTGGTAGAGGACTATATTTTGCCTCGGTTCACAGATAGAAATCCAACTTCCAATACATAATTTGCGGTTTTATTTGTAGAGCCTAGTATGGCAACATAGTGGTATGGGGCACTTATGCCGTCTGTGGTTGATACTTATGATTGAAATTGTTTTATACACTATGCACTTATAATAGTATCAAATGAAATTAGCGTATCAAGCATTCTTAGGCTATTATAAGGTAAAACCCTATCCTCCGGCTTGCGTTGCATTGTGTGATGGGACCTGGGTCTTATAATAGCTTCATTTTTCTTTATTTAGCACTGCGTATGCACTGGTATTCTTGGGAGGAATCCCGTTCCATGTTATATGGCGTGGTCCCTTGATTTATCTAACTTTAAAATAAAGATTAAAGACTGTTTTAGTTCTCACACCTGTCATATGACTGACTTGGAATTTATTGTTTTAACCTAAACTCTAGTTGCCCTTATTTTGGCAAGGGCAGCTAGTAGTCTTTGTTTTGCCGATTTATGTTCATAGGGTCCTGATTTACAACTGGAATGATATCCGAAAAGCTTTGTATCCATATATCTTCTTCTAGTTGTGTATTGTATTATTTTCCGCTGCAATGTAATGTATTGTAATCTCTGATATTTATTTTCCGTGTAATATTTATTCATACTCTGTATATTCATTTATTCGGATGGAATTGTTTTAATAAGAAATGAAATGTTCTTCTATTTGTGTTCCAATTTGTCGTGTTCTCAAAACAATCAGGGGTTTCGAACGGTCTTGGTCGGTTTAGCGATCGATTCGGATCAAACAAAATTCTTTTTCGTTACATTTGGTATCAGAGCTTTGGTTTTCAGAGCTCGGAGAATAAGTCACGTTATAACCAAACGAAAGAATTCATCAGAGATTGGATTAGTAATATCCAATGAGAATGACTCGTTAGAGATGGGAACAACAGTATCCTAGAACGAGTGTGAAGAGTATATTTTTAAAAATGAAAACAAGTTTTGTTTTGAAATTTAAATCGTTTTATACGTATTTGACTATTTATATTAAATTAATTTGGACAATCCAATATATAAAGGTTTTGCATATACTCCTTGCAAACGTGTATTCGAAGTTTTAATGTACTGGATAGTTACAGAATCACACTCTAGTTGCCCGGGGATAATTCTGGTGATGGGGCACCATCGCCAGTATTTATGTTCGAGTTTCGAAAGTGAGATTTCTATATATTTCCAATTGACTGGTGTGAGAACCGAAACTAGATAAGGTTTATTGTTGTGATTTCACATCAAAAATCTGATTTTTTTGACTATGTATCAAAATTATGAATTTGAAACGTTAATCAACTAATTGATTGTTGGTTGTGTTATTTGATTTTTATTTGAATTAATTAACTGTTGAACCTTTAGCCAAATTGGACCAAATAGCGAATTGTATTGAAAATTAGTCGCATTTGCATTCATATACATGTACTTACATTGAACAAGTCATAGCAAGGAGGCTAGAGAAGAAGAATAAAATTGTTTGCCCGACAAATAGGTACATGTTTACTAATTTCTTGGGTTTGGATGATTTTATGAGCCGATTGGCTAGCCGCTTGGCTAGCCGCTTGGCTGTTTCTTTTTCTTTTTGGAATGATGAGGGCCATGGGAGGCTATTTGAAATATCCCGAAGTCCCCAGTGTAGGGGAGGTTATGGTGAAATTTTTCGAAATTTTAGGGTGTTAGCCAAATTTTTGAAAAATTTGAAAAGTTCTTAAAAACTGAAAAGTTGAAGAACTTAAGCCGTAAAGAAAATAATGGAAGTTGAGTTGATTTGTCAAACAACTTTCGGCTTCGTTCCTTTTCGGAGACGAAAAGTTTTAAATGGAGGAGATTGTAATAACCCGGAAATCTGAGCCAATTAAAAATTTTTATTTTGGCAATTTTGATGAATTTTGAATATTTAAAATGAATTATTTTAAATAATGACGACGAGAAATTTATTTTGAAAAGAATTAGAATCGAAATATTTATTTGAATCGTCGTTAGAATATAAATAATTATTTATAATTATAAAAGGAACTGAAAATGGCACGGTAGTTCGGAAATTCAATTTCAAAGTTCAAGTGAATGTACAGGATTCAAAATAAATCGGATTTTAGTGAAACCGAAAATAATAGAATCTACTTGAGAATATATTTCCAATGAATCCGAAAAATTGAAATTTCATAGCGGGAATCAAAAGTTGCGTCTAGTGGAAAATTCAGAATAGTCGCTATGGAATTCTGGCCCTTAAAAATGGAAATTTTGCAAACGACCATGATTTTCGACGAAACCACTTTTGTTGGATCCATGATGTCAAGTTATTGCTAGGTTTCAAAATTCGTAATTTTTCGAATCAATATGTGAGCGTGGTGGAGGAAAACGTGTTTAACCCGTTTAAGTTGATTTTAATCGACTCGGAAATGGCCATTTTTCAAACGGTCTCAGAATTCGACGAAATTAGTTTTGTTATGACCGTATCGTCAATACGAAGCTAGAAAATATTTTTTGGGAATTTTTAGAGTCCGTATGTGGCCCCGGTAAATTGAATTGCGCATTCAAATTCAATATATAGAGTTATATGTCGATTTTGACAAAAACTGATCGAAACGATCGAATCAGCCTATGATATATATCCCATTCTGTTCGGAATGGGGGTAATTAGCTATGGATGACAGTAGATGGGCTCAATTTTGAGTTCGAATTTTAAAGTAACCTTTTGGAGAGTAAAATAAAATAATATATATATTATTATATAATCAAACACTCACATCTCTCCCTCTCTCTCTCTCTTCTCGATTTCATAAAAAGAAAAAAAAACTTGCCCGATCGATTCTTCAGCGCGCCCCCTACGCCGCCGCCATCGCCTCAGGCGAGGTCCGCCTCAACCGCAGCCAAACCCCCCCTCTCGATTGAACCGCAGCCAAACACCCCCCTCTCGATCGAACCACAGCCAAACTCCCCCAACATGGAAGCCACCGCCACCTGGGGAAGAATTGCTGCCTTGCCATCGCCTGGACTGCCGGCAACGCCCCCCTCCTCTCTCGAAAATCCAACTGTAAGCCTTCTAGTTTATTTTTATTTTTATTTTAATTTTCTTTTAAGTAATTTCGACTTATATAACATAAAAAAATTAGATTCTTAATCCAAGAGAGATTAAATTTTTATATGTATAACTTTGCAGTAAAAATTTGATTTTTATAATAAGAACAACGATAAAAAGATGTGATTTTTACATGAGTAGAGAAATAAAAATGTGATTTTTATTTTTAGATAAAGCGATAAAAATATGATTTTTTACTATGAACAGCGTGAAAAGGAGTGCAATCGAATGGACTGAAATCAAAACAGAATCCAGACCCTTCAGAAATAAGGAATGGAGGAGTGGAACCATCGGTGAGAACTCCTCACTTTTATTTTAATTTCTAGTTGAAATATATAATAGGATGCAGACGATGCTTAGCAGCACCCGACACCCGTTGTCCACAGACCATGGATGACTTGTTTGTTTAATTGCTGTGTTGTGAAATTTGATTATGTGATGTGAAAAGAAATAAAATGTTTTATAGTGGAAAATATTTTATAGTTAAAAATATAATTTTTAACGTGTATATAAAATAAGTAGTAATAAACAAATCGGATAATTTATTTATATACACTAATTTGACTGATATTGATTGGGACGATAAATTTTGCATGTCGCCCAGCTGCACAAATAAAAATCTGTATTTGTTGATTTGAAACCCCACATGGGTATTGCGAGGATATTTGACGTACACTAATCCAGATTTTTTTGTTGTATGTCAATCGATGGATTGACAGACTGTGTAAGCGTTAATTATTGATATTTAATGCTTATGCAGTTGTGTGGTGCACTCTGGATGATGGTTGATGATTTATCACTGTTGTTACCTACATGTGTTGTAGAAAATCCATATAATTAACATTATATGGTATTGATTTGGCCTCATTCTAATTTGGAAAATAAAGAATGAAAATTCATGTGTTGAAGAAAATAATATTCATGTGTTGAATAGAAAATAATATTCATGTGTTGAATAGAATAAATACACATGTGTTGAATAGAATAAACATTCATGTGTTGAATAAAAGCCGTGTTGATTAGATTGACGCCATTTTGAAGTGAATGATATTTATATCGATTTTATTCATTTTTATAATGAATATAGAAAAGAAAGTGATTTCAAAATATAACGTTTTGAAAATATTATCATTTGTATATCGATGATGTGGAATATTCAATTTTGATTAGAAATTGAATGTGAAGTTCAAATCATTTTGAAAACGAATTTAAAACGATTTATAAAATACGTTTTTAAAGGATATCTACGAAATATATTATATATATATATATATTATATATATAACGACCTGAATAGAACGCGCCCCGACGCGGCAGTTCGTGAATTTCGACCATTGACTTCGAATGGCCATTACGGGAGATCCGACCGTCGGATTCTCCTAAAACTGGAACCTTTGAGTTCGTATCGAAAAGAGCTTTCTAATGAATATTATAGATTTTAAATCTAATGGTTGGATTTGGAATTATGTCCAAATCAAATTTGGAAAAAGGTCGTTGTAAGTGCAGTTCGATGGCCGTTGATGGTAATCGACTGTACGGCCCTTGATAAAATTATTAAAAATAGTAATAATTTGTGTAAAATCATAAGAAATGATTTGTGAAGAATTGGGGTGAAAAATTCCAAATTTGAAAAGATGAAAATAAATTTTTATCGAAATTAACTAGTTTTGAACTAGAATTAAAATCCATTTATTTTTAAATTAATAAATTGGATTTGAAATGGTTTTGAAAATAAACAGAATTTCCAATAATTGAATTGGAATGGATTTGAATTGAAATTGTCTTTGGAATATTTCGATGTTGGATTTCGTGATTATACAGATATTGTTATGCAAATTCGAAATATATATTTATATCGTTATTTCTAATACAATATTTGTTGGTCGTAGAATTTGATATTGAATATAAGCCGATATATTTTCTATTCAGAGCCTTGTATATAATATCAAATGTGATTTGGGTTGTCGTGAATGGTGTCTTCATTTAACACTGTTCTTAAACCCAGTTGAGAAAAAGATTATATCTTTTTATTTTGATTTAATTAAGTGTGCCAATTAAATTATATTTATTTAGCATTGAATTTGAATGTGATTTAGGGTTTATAGTGAATCGTATTTTAAATGACATTGGTTCTTTAACCCAGTTAAAGACAGGATGTGATTTCCCAAGTTAAATAATCATTGATATTGATTTTTGGGAAGATTAAAACCAAGTGGAGTTTAAATGAATCTTTAATTAGATTGAAATGGTCGAGAATGGAGTATCACCAGTTTTGCTCCAGGCGATAGTTAAATCTTTAATTCGATTTGAACATGAAATGGTAATTGAATTTACCGATAACACCGTGGTGTTAGATATGAAGTATGACCAGTTTTAGTTCATGGGATGAATAGTTTGGGATTGGGAAATAAAATAAATGTGTAATGACCCGGATATTTGACGGTGTAATAATTAACTTATTTAATTATTTAAATAACGAATATATTATTTAATCGTCGACGTTAGAACGTATAATTATATTATTATTAAAATCGAGCTTGAAATGGCACGGCAGTTCGCTGTTTGGCGATTCGAACTTCAACTGAATGTACATGATTTATTTTAAATCGGATTTCCGTGAAACAAGAAACGTGTGGAGCTGGTGGATTATATCTTTCTAGTGGGAGAGAAAAATCAGGATTTCGTCGCATAGATTTTGAGATATGTCCAAATCAAATTTTAAAATAGTCGCTATAGAATCGTTTATCGACCGTAACGGATTATTCGATATAACCAGAGATTGGTTGTGAATTTAGAAAGGTTCTTTTGAGACATAGTGATATTATAATTTTTAGAATTTTATAGTAATTTTTAATTAATTAAATAAGCAACTTTTTATTTGAAGTGTTTTGCACCCCGTAATCTATATTTTTGGGTTTCACAATATGAGTTGAACTACCGGTATTATTATATTTTTGGAATCACGACACAGTACTAGACTCAATGATATTTTTATATCAGTCCGTAGACAAACGGGGTTTGACGGAAAAGGGTGATTAGCGCATGAAAATAGTCGTGATAGTTTGAGTGACAAATCGCTTTGTGTTATAAATTGTAGAGGTGTGTAGTCATCCACGTATAGTCTTCTAAGCCTTACCAGAATCATGGCGACGAACGCAACAGTCTGGAACTGACTGGGACTGAATTGGTGCTGGATACAATTTATAGCGAAATAGATTATCTAATCCGAATCAACTATCGATTATCGTTATATAATGATAACCGACCAATGTGAGTAGAACTCACTAACTCTCCTCAATTTATATTTTAATATAAATTGTAATTTATTTATTGACTGCTGTATATTGATTGTTAAACTGGACTGTTAAATAGATTTGATTGAAACCGTAGTTATAGTTAATCTATGTACTGTTAATCAAATATGGTTATGTACAGCAGGATATTTCATTTCAAAATGAAATAAGATATATATTATACTGTGTAACATCTGTGGATGCAGGGAAACAGGTTGGAGGAATCCGACTGGATTCCTCAACAATTATTTTACTGTTTCCATATATTCTGATATATGTTGTGTTTTATAATCTGTTATTGATTTTGGATGTTAGAACGATATTGATCATCGTTGTTTGATATTTTAAATATCATAAGGAACCCTAGGATGTTATAAAAAGGTATATTTCAATGTATATTGAAATAAAGGAATTTTATAAAATCAACCGATTTTATAAAAGGAAAGTATTTATAAAACGAATAGAGTTTTATAAAAGGGGAAAAAATGTTGATAAAACAAATAGAGTTTTATAAAAGGGATATTTATTTAGAAAATAAATAGAATTGAAGGGAAGAATATTTATTTAGAAAATAAATATAAATAAGAAATATTTATTTAGAAGATAAATAAACCGTTATAAATAAGGAATATTTGTAACGGTAAATAGAAGTTGTAAATAAGGAATATTTGTAACGGTAAATAGAAGTTGTAAATAAGGAATATTTGTAACAGTAAATAGAAGTTGTAAATGAGGAATATTTGTAACAGTAAATAGAAGTTGTAAATAAGGAATATTTGTAACGGTAAATAGAAGTTGTAAATAAGGAATATTTGTAACGGTAAATAGAAGTTGTAAATAGGAAATATTTGTAACGGTAGGTAAACGTTATAAAAAGGAAATTGATGAGATATAAAAGAGATAATCTAAATAGAGTAATTGAATATTAGTCATTCAATTAGAAATAACCTGATTTGAGTTAGTCTAATATTAGTTAATCGAATAAGAATAGTCTAATATTAGCTAATCGAATTTAGTAACTGAATACAAGTTAATCAAAAGGAGTTTATCGAATTTAGTTATTCGATAGAGTTAATCAAAAGGAGTTTGTCGAATTTAGTTATTCGATAGAGTTAAATCAATAGAGTTAGTCGACTTATAGTATTCGAATAAGAGTAAATCAAATAGAGTTAAACAATATTAGAAACTGACTAGAGATTGGTAAGTTGAATATTTTTCTGAGTGTTGATCTGATGTTGGTTTCGGCCTTCGGGGTTTATACTTAGAGAATTGTTCTCTTACTAGTTTACAGTTAGGGACTAATAGTTGTGGAATGGTAGTAATGCGTGAATGAGGATTGGAGATGTTTTTCCAATGTTGAAAACGTATATTTTCTAATTTTAGAAAATAAGGAAATATGAATATATATATATATGATTGATGATTGGATCGATAATTCCATTTTGAATTTAGATCGTTGTTTGTACACCGACATGTTTTCATTTGATAGTTAAATCACAGACTATCAAGTTTTGACCATTTTACATTGTTAATATGGAGAGACCGGTTGGATTATTATCCAAAGAACCACTCCATATTGATATAAGCGTTGTGATCAAATACGATGAAGATAATTGAAGACGGTGTTATGCAAGGGCTGTCCTATTTACAGAATAGTGCCTTCGGTTTCGTTCAGTCCCAGAACGAACGTATATGGACGAATGTCTAACAGAATAGTTCCAATGATCGAAAGAGTTGGACTGTACAAATATATATGGTGGCCAACGGATTTATTCCCTTCGCATAATATCCAGAATCTATTTGTGCAGATCCAACTAATGATTAACGGATCTGATAATGTGGCATTCAAAGTGATCGTGTTAGCAATGAATGGAAAGTAAGCATAGCTTCTAGCCTCACATCCGGTAAATGACAAAAATCGGGCAGGCAGCATGGCTAAGTCGGTCGCACCGAAGTAGGGTGTATAATCACCTATCTAGAGAATATTCATTTGCTTCCTTTAATCTATCAATGTTGTCCCATATATATACGGGAAACGGTTGCTGATCCCAACCGTTGGTGATGTACATTCGATACACTCAAGCGAAATGAGTGGTCAGTCATGTGTGGCTGAGTTACAAGATGTTCTTGTTGAACTCCAGTGTATCGTTCCTAGAGTACACTGATCGGAAGGTGGTTCCATACCTTGTCATAGTTGGAAACCCAATCATCCAATACGCACCTGCGGTTTTGATTGTATACTATATATGTAGAACGTGAGATGCAAGCGTTTCTACTAGACTGATATCTAATTGTATTTAGACATTATCATAATATCAGAATGATATTGCTTTTCAAAGATGTTTGGATTCTCATAAGGGAAAAACCCATTCCGTATTCACGGCGTGGTCTTATGAGATATCATATACCTGTTTAAATGATTTGAGTTTACTCACACCAGTCACATGACTGACCCGGAGTTTATTTGTTTTGTCATCCCTAAACTCTTGGGTGCCTAAATTTGTACGGGTAGTCAAGTAGTCGGGATTTACAGATGCACTTAGAGAGCTTGGAGCAGGAGGCTTCAGCAGTCGATAGCTATTATTTATTCCGCTGTGATGATATATGTTGTACTCTGAAAATGGTATGTATAAACAGTTATAACTTTGTATTTCAAAAGTTATGTTATATTTTATTCGTTCCGCTGTGAGATTCGTGTTACTCTGATGTTGTTGTTGTTGTCTTCTTCTTCTATTCTAAGTTTCTATCTTATCTATCCTCACCCTCTATCTTCTTTCTATTAGTTTCTTGAATTTCTAGTTTAAATTGGGGTTGGACTTGTGTTTTTAGTCAGCTCAAATTGGACCGGATTTTCGGGTCACTACAGTTGGTATCAGAGCTTAAGGTTAAGTTATACCTTGGCTCTGTGGCGTAACTCAGTAGAGATGGGATTAGTAATATCCCAGATTGAGTTGAGTGTATATATACGAGTGAACGTATTTGTTAATTGATATAAAAATTTGTTTTATATTGTGGAGCTTTATTGGTTGAGTGACTTATGAATTCTGGTCGATGGTGGGGCACCACAATATCGATAGGGGTTTCTAAACACTCGAATACGATGAACCAACATGATATGTTTTGACATTAACATAGTATAATTGGTTGTGTTGGTTGTTATTATAATCAGATGAGATTATAAAAAGGCGAAATGGTTATAGATAACTAATCAGAATTCATATAAGTAAAGTATATGAAATAAGATGAATTAAATCTGAAATTAAATCAGGATTAGGAATTAAAATAAGGAAATTTTAAGTTCCTGGGAGATTTTGAAAATGTTTTCAAATTGGAAGTGTTATAATATTGAACTCACTTCGATAAACTGGGAAATAACCCTGATGAGTGTGGCCACATCATCAGTGTTCATTTTCGAGTTCTAAGTGACGGATTACTACCAAAAGTTGTGTTTTTGAATTGTTTAAGGAAAACAAGTGTTTAGAAATTCAAAGGTTTTGAATTGGTATTATGGTTTCAAATTGATTTGAAATAAACCCAGGAATATAAATTCTGGAATTAAGATTTAACTTATGAAGTTAAATAGATTAAAATATTGAAAGTGAATAAATTAATTTGAATTAAACTTGGACAAGGTTATATATAATATGGAATTATATTGGGATGATATCGAGTAAGTTGATTGATTTTATAAGGATTTGGAATCAAGAATTGTACTCAAGTTTGAAATGGAATTTGACTTGAGTATAAGCAATTGCTTGAGTTTGAGGATAAAAACTGACAGGAGATGGATTGGAATGACATTGGTATATGTTAAGTTGATAACCAATGGGAATGGTATAATGATATGGTCAGCAAAAAGGTACAAGTTTATATTTCATATGAGTTGGAATTTATGAGCCGATTTGGCAAGCCGCTTGGCGTTTTGATTTTCTTTTGGGTTGGAGAAGGCCTAGAGAGGCGAGTTGTGGTTTTACCGATAGGGCTGTACAAAGGAGGTTATGGCGAAATTTTCCGAAAAATTTAAGCGTTAGAAAATTTTCAGAATTTTTGAAAATTTAGGTCAGTCGGAAGGAATTAATATTTTAGTCAATATTAATTGGTTCAGTTGAAATTAGAAATACGGGGTAAACAAATCTTAGGAATTCCAGTAGATAGGGTCGTCCAATACCTTAGCAATTTCGAGGACGAAATTATTTTAAGTGGGGAAGAATGTAATGACCCGGATATTTGACGGTGTAATAATTAACTTATTTAATTATTTAAATAACGAATATATTATTTAATCGTCGACGTTAGAACGTATAATTATATTATAATTAAAATCGAGCTTGAAATGGCGCGGCAGTTCGCTGTTTGGCGATTCGAACTTCAACTGAATGTACATGATTCATTTTAAATCGGATTTCCATGAAACAAGAAACGTGTGGAGCTGGTGGATTATATCTTTCTAGTGGGAGAGAAAAATCAGGATTTCGTCGCATAGATTTTGAGATATGTCCAAATCAAATTTTAAAATAGTCGTTATAGAATCGTTTATCGACCGTAACGGATTATTCGATATAACCAGAGATCGGTTGTGAATTTAGACAAGGTTCTTTTCAGACATAGTGATATTATAATTTTTAGAATTTTATAGTAATTTTTAATTAATTAAATAAGCAACTTTTTATTTGAAGTGTTTTGCACCCCGTAATCAATATTTTTGGGTTTCACAATATGAGTTGAACTACCGGTATTATTATATTTTTGGAATCACGACACAGTACTAGACTCAATGATATTTTTATATCAGTCCGTAGACAAACGGGGTTTGACGGAAAAGGTTGATTAGCGCATGAAAATAGTCGTGATAGTTTGAGTGACAAATCGCTTTGTGTTATAAATTGTAGAGGTGTGTAGTCATCTACTTATAGTCTTCTAAGCCTTACCAGAATCATGGCGACGGACGCAACAGTCTGGAACTGACTGGGACTGAATTGGTGCTGGATACAATTTATAGCGAAATAAATTATCTAATCCGAATCAACTATCGATTATCGTTATATAATGATAACCGACCAATGTGAGTAGAACTCACTAACTCTCCTCAATTTATATTTTAATATAAATTGTAATTTATTTATTGACTGCTGTATATTGATTGTTAAACTGGACGGTTAAATAGATTTGATTGAAACCGTAGTTATAGTTAATCTATGTACTGTTAATCAAATATGGTTCTGTACAGCAGGATATTTCATTTCAAAATGAAATAAGATATATATTATATTGTGTAACATCTGTGGATGCAGGGAAACAGGTTGGAGGAATCCGACTGGATTCCTCAACAATTATTTTACTGTTTCCATATATTCTGATATATGTTGTGTTTTATAATCTGTTATTGATTTTGGATGTTAGAACGATATTGATCATCGTTGTTTGATATTTTAAATATCATAAGGAACCCTAGGATGTTATAAAAAGGTATATTTCAATGTATATTGAAATAAAGGAATTTTATAAAATCAACCGATTTTATAAAAGGAAAGTATTTATAAAACGAATAGAGTTTTATAAAAGGGAAAAAAATGTTGATAAAACAAATAGAGTTTTATAAAAGGGATATTTATTTAGAAAATAAATAGAATTGAAGGGGAGAATATTTATTTTTAAAAAATAAATATAAATAAGAAATATTTATTTAGAAGATAAATAAACCGTTATAAATAAGGAATATTTGTAACGGTAAATAGAAGTTGTAAATAAGGAATATTTGTAACAGTAAATAGAAGTTGTAAATAAGGAATATTTGTAACAGTAAATAGAAGTTGTAAATAAGGAATATTTGTAACGGTAAATAGAAGTTGTAAATAAGGAATATTTGTAACGGTAAATAGAAGTTGTAAATAGGAAATATTTGTAACGGTAGGTAAACGTTATAAAAAGGAAATTGATGAGATATAAAAGAGATAATCTAAATAGAGTAATTGAATATTAGTCATTCAATTAGAAATAACCTGATTTGAGTTAGTCTAATATTAGTTAATCTAATAAGAATAGTCTAATATTAGCTAATCGAATTTAGTAACTGAATACAAGTTAATCAAAAGGAATTTATCGAATTTAGTTATTCGATAGAGTTAATCAAAAGGAGTTTATCGAATTTAGTTATTCGATAGAGTTAAATCAATAGAGTTAGTCGACTTATAGTATTCGAATAAGAGTAAATCAAATAGAGTTAAACAATATTAGAAACTGACTAGAGATTGGTAAGTTGAATATTTTTCTCAGTGTTGATCTGATGTTGGTTTCGGCCTTCGGGGTTTATACTTAGAGAATTGTTCTCTTACTAGTTTACAGTTAGGGACTAATAGTTGTGGAATGGTAGTAATGCGTGAATGAGGATTGGAGATGTTTTTCCAATGTTGAAAACGTATATTTTCTAATTTTAGAAAATAAGGAAATATGAATATATATATATATATGATTGATGATTGGATCGATAATTCCATTTGGAATTTAGATCGTTGTTTGTACACCGACATGTTTTCATTTGATAGTTAAATCACAGACTATCAAGTTTTGACCATTGTACGTTGTTAATATGGAGAGACCGGTTGGATTATTATCCAAAGAACCACTCCGTATTGATATAAGCGTTGTGATCAAATACGATGAAGATAATTGAAGACGGTGTTATGCAAGGGCTGTCCTATTTACAGAATAGTGCCTTCGGTTTCGTTCAGTCCCAGAACGAACGTATATGGACGAATGTCTAACAGAATAGTTCCAATGATCGAAAGAGTTGGGCTGTACAAATATATATGGTGGCCAACGGATTTATTCCCTTCGCATAATATCCAGAATCTATTTGGGCAGATCCAACTAATGATTAACGTATCTGATAATGTGGCATTCAAAGTGATCGTGTTAGCAATGAATGGAAAGTAAGCATAGCTTCTAGCCTCACATCCGGTAAATGACAAAAATCGGGCAGGCAGCATGGCTAAGTCGGTCGCACCGAAGTAGGGTGTATAATCACCTATCTAGAGAATATTCCTTTGCTTCCTTTAATCTATCAATGCTGTCCCATATATATACGGGAAACGGTTGCTGATCCCAACCGTTGGTGATGTACATTCGATACACTCAAGCGAAATGAGTGGTCGGTCATGTGTGGCTGAGTTACAAGATGTTCTTGTTGAACTCCAGTGTATCGTTCCTAGAGTACACTGATCGGAAGGTGGTTCCATACCTTGTCATAGTTGGAAACCCAATCATCCAATACGCACCTGCGGTTTTGATTGTATACTATATATGTAGAACGTGAGATGCAAGCGTTTCTACTAGACTGATATCTAATTGTATTTAGACATTATCATAATATCAGAATGATATTGCTTTTCAAAGATGTTTGGATTCTCATAAGGGAAAAACCCATTCCGTATTCACGGCGTGGTCTTATGAGATATCATATAACTGTTTAAATGATTTGAGTTTACTCACACCAGTCACATGACTGACCCAGAGTTTATTTGTTTTGTCTTCCCTAAACTCTTGGGTGCCTAAATTTGTACGGGTAGTCAAGTAGTCGGGATTTACAGATGCACTTGGAGAGCTTGGAGCAGGAGGCTTCAGCAGTCGATAGCTATTATTTATTCCGCTGTGATGTTATATGTTGTACTCTGAAAATGTTATGTATAAACAGTTATAACTTTGTATTTCAAAAGTTATGTTATATTTTATTCGTTCCGCTGTGAGATTCGTGTAACTCTGATGTTGTTGTTGTTGTCTTCTTCTTCTATTCTAAGTTTCTATCTTATCTATCCTCACCCTCTATCTTCTTTCTATTAGTTTCTTGAATTTCTAGTTTAAATTGGGGTTGGACTTGTGTTTTTAGTCAGCTCAAATTGGACCGGATTTTCGGGTCACTACAAAATGATAACTTCAGTGTGGTTCGCTAATCCCGACTAGTTTGAATTGATATTCAAAAGAAGATTAAAGAATAAATTTAAAGAAATTATCTTTGATAAAATTAATGGGAACCTTTCCCAAAGTATTAGAATATTTGAATAAAAGAATATTTTGAATTGGAATGAGGCGTACATTGTGTTTGTGTAACACTTGTTTATTATTTACGCGAGTTATTCGGAAAGTCCAGGTTTATCCCAATCTGAATAACTGATTCGGCGTGGTGTCAAGGATGAAGACGGTGGTCGAAGACCGGAGGTCCTCACATCGTTTGGGTGATTACTGATGATATTGATTAGGCTGTACACCCAGGAGGAGGGAATCAGTTGGTGATCGTCCAGACTTACTTGGAGATCGATGGATATGCGAGGTACTAGGTGCCCATGGTTTCGTTCAAATCCAGAATGGACTTGTAAATAGATTGTGTATCTGACATTGGATTTTATTCTGTGTGATTGAATTTCATTAAATATATATCTGTTTGGCGGCGGAGAATTTATTCTCTTGCTTAACGCCCTTCTCTGAGACATACAAGCTCATGGGTTATTTATTGATGGTTATCAATCACATGGAGTGTATTGCCTATGTGGCATGCCTAAGTGGCAATTGATCAAGGCTTCTGTTGAAAAGCAAAGTCTTGTGGTTGATGATCAAAGCATGGCCTGTGTGGCATAGCTTTGTGTAGCGTTGATTCGCGAGCCTCACACTCCAGTTGTGAACCAAAAACGGTAGAGGACCTCAGGGAGGACATGCGTTTTCTTCTACCTAGGGTGGTCTTAGTGACCTACCAGCCCCTGACATTTATATTATTTTCAACTGTGTGGTTGTGGCTGTTGCAAGGCGACTCGGATTTATCGGTGACTGTGTGGATCCGATGGAGTCATATGGCTCATTTACGCCCTAAAGGGCGGGGAAACGAAGTGTTCAGGCATAATAATCCACATCGATGGACCGACCCTAACGATCCAAGGGCCAGTTGCGGCTGTTCCTGAGGGGCGGGCTAGAGCATCTCGAATCGCTAGAGGACTATCTTTTGCCTCGGTTCACAGATGGAAATCCAACTTCCAATACGTAACTTTTCGGTTTTATTTGTAGAGCCTAGTATGGCGACATAGTGGTATGGGGCACTTATGCCGTCTGTGATTGATACTTATGATTGAAATTGTTTTATACACTATGCACTTATAATAGTATCAAATGAAATTTAGCGTATCAAGCATTCTTTGGCTATTATAAGGCAAAACCCAATCCTCCAGCTTGCGTTGCATTGTGTGATAGGACCTGGGTCTTATAATAGCTTCATTTTTCTTTATTTAGCATTGCGCTGTTGTTTTATGCACTGGTATTCTTGGGAGGAAACCCGTTCCGTGTTATACGGCGTGGTCCCTTGATTTACCTAACTTTAAAATAAAGATTAAAGACTGTTTTAGTTCTCATACCAGTCACATGACTGACTTGGAGTTTATTGTTTTAACCTAAACTCTGGGTGCCTTTATTTTGGCACATTCAGCTAGTAGTTTTGGTTTTGCAGATTTATATTCACAGGGTCCTGATTTACAGCTGGAATGATATCCGGAAAGCTTTGTATCCGTATATCTTCTTCTAGTTGTGTATTGTATTATTTTCCGCTGCTATGTAATGTATTATAATCTTTGATATTTATTTTGCTGTGTAATATTTATTCATACTCTGTATAATCTTGTATTCTAATGGAATTGTTGTAATAAGCAATGAAATGTTCTTCTGTCCGCGTTCTAATTTGTTGTGTTCTCAAAACAATCAGGGGTTTCGAACGGTCTTGGTCGGTTTAGCGATCGATTCGGATCAAACGAAATTCCTTTTCGTTACAATTTCCGAGTTCTAAGTGACAGATTACTACCAATAATCTTGTTTTGAATTGCTTTGAGAAAAATGAGTTGTTTTGAATCCGGAAAAGGTATATTTGATTTTTGAAAGAGCAGAACTGTTTAAAAACTCCTAGGGAAATTGTTTGAACAAAGGCAAAATTAAATAGAAATTTGTGAAAGCAAATATGAATTGAATTGAAACCAATTAATTGGAAATTGAATCGGGATACAATATATCAAGTAGAATCAGATTTTGAATTATGAGACAGGAATCTGAAAGGGTATTGGACTCGTAAGTTAAGAGTTGGAATTGATAGTGGATGGAAATTGAGTTAAGAATGGGATTTGGCTTGGATGCGTGAAGAATTTTGTTTTGGGGATGAAAATTAGAATTTTGTTGGGAATGCATTTGTATATGCTGACAGGGTAGCAGATGGAAAGGATATAATGATATGCCCGACAAAAAGGTACACGTTCGTTTTTATATGGGTTGGTGATTTATGAGCCTATTTGGCAAGCCGCTTGGCTGTCTTATTTTCTTTTGAATTGGAGGAGGCCTAGAAAGGCGAGTTGTAGTTGTACCGATTGAGCGGTACAGAGGAGATGCTGGCGAAATTTTTCGAAAATTTAAGGTGTTAGAAATTTTTTGATAATTTTGAAAATATTTATTTTTGATATTGAATTGATTTTCAATTTATAATAAAATTGGATTTGGAAATTAATGGGTTTATAACGTTCTTTATCACCTTAGAAATTTCGAGGACAAAATTATTTTAAGGGGGGAAGAATGTAACGACTCGCAGTTTTGGCCATCAAATATTTAATTTAATTTATTTATTTTAAATATTATATTTGGAAATATAAAGGATTTTAATATTTAATTCGTTATTTAAAAATTAAGTTTGAACATTATATATTTATATAGTATAAAACGAGCTCAAAATGGCGCAGTAGTTCATAATATTTGGTTTTGAACTTCAGCGGAGAATACAGGATTAGATATAAGTCGAATGTCTGCAAAACAAGAAATGTTGGGAGCGTATTGACGATAATTTTCCTTGAAAGAGAAAAATTCAGATTTCGTTTTATTGTTTGTTAGTTATGGCCAAATTAAATTTTGAAATAATCGCTGTGGAAATTGTTATTTAAATATCGGCCTTTAAAATGGTCATTTTGTAAACGGACTCAGATTCCGACAAAATCAGTTTCACTGGAACCGTATCGTCAAATTATTGTCAGAAAATCAAATTGCGTGGCAAACCGATGTAGTATGTGATCACGGTATCCGTAAATGCCCAATCAAATTCTATAGCACGTAATTATATTAATCGAGAGATATTTGAGTGTAACTTGAGCAGACGGTCGAATTAGGCCACGAAACAAGTCCTGTTGAGTTCTTATCGTCGATTAGAGTCAGGATAGGTATATAGTTTGTTATTTTTAGAGACCGGGTAATTTGGTGTTCAGAAGGGCATTGTGGTGCGCGGTAAAAATAGCGTACCGGCAAAACAGTCTCAGAATGCAACGAAACTGGTGTCGTTGGGCTCGTATCAACAAATTATTATAGGATTTCAAAGTATCAAGTTGATTTGATTTATTTAGCGACCGTGGATAAATTAAACGCGTGTTTGTTTCTGGTTTTATAAAGGAATTTTTTTCAAATGATTTCAGAATTCGACGAAACCTGTCCCATTGGGTCTGGAATATTTTTTTACACTAAGATCAGCTTTTTTATCAGAAGAAAGAGATCGTTTGTAGTGGTTTTAATCAACTACTTTACGGCGAAGTTTTGTTGACAATAAACTAATATAAAATCAACCATCTTCACCATATAAATACACTGCCGTAACCCTTATTTCGCGTCAACCCTTGCGCCGCCACTAACCGAAATTAACGGACCGCATTTCATCATTTTCCTCTCTAAAAATCACTCCATTCTTTTATCAAATCGAAATGCCTTCTAAGAAATGTTCTAGAGTTCTATGGGATCCGTTGATCTACCGGTGGGATCCCCTCTAATGATCCACAGCGGTCGGAATCTCAGCTCGAAGCTATTGCGGTTCAGGGTCATTTACTGGAAATTGCGACGTTTGGGGAGGAGGCACATGGGGGCGCAGGCGGAGTTGAGAGTGGCGCTGACTTCTGCACGGTCAGATGGGAGACCGGTGATCGGAATTTGGAGCGGTGGCTTGCTGAAGTAGTCGAAGTGGTTCCTGCCTGAAATGAACGAGAACTTGGAAGAACAGATACGGGATTGACCAGTTTTCTCGGTTAAGCAGGATTAGTTAACTTAAGTTATCAATTTACTTAGTTTTGTTACATATATATACACTAATAAAGCTGCTAAATCCCACATAAACGAGAATATGCGGATCAAAACTGGGAATGAAGAGGATTGGCAGACTCTTCTATAACCACTGGTGTAATTAAAATTATATAGTTAATTACCTACTTAAAATTAATCACTTAAAATTTTTATAATTAATTAAGTGTTAACTTAAGCATGACTTATATGCAGGAATGCTTATTTGGTATTGATGAATGATCGATCAGGAGGATTATGTACAGAAGTTGACAGAAATATTTATAATGTAATTAGTCAACGTTAAAAAGTCTAATTAAGAAGTGATTAAAATATATATAATCATATACCTTATAAATATTTTAACTTATTCATATATCATCAGAATTGAACGAAACAAAGGGCGTCGGGAACACAACGCAGAACTCTACATGTTTGAGACCAATCTGGACAGGAGTAGAGACTATTGGAATTTATAGTTAAATTAAACAACTATTTAATTTAACTGTAACTGAACCGTTCAACGAACGAAATCAAGGGTAGTTAAACTCACTCAGTTTTCCCATTTATATTTTATATAAATTGGGTTTTTTTTTGCGTGCTCTGCTTGCTGATGGTTGCCTATCTGCTAGTTATACATTTGTTTGTTGATTTAATTGATGAATTTAAACTATGTTTAATTTCAGTGAAATACCAAATCTTTATTTTTAACGGTTGGTTCCAATAAATGTAAATTACCTTATTGGTCATGTTTATTTATAAACGTGTTCAAATTATTGAATTGTTTGCATTCTTGTGGTTGATGTTAAATGGTTGTTATTTATCGTTATCAGTTAAATCAAACTGAATGAACTGGTTTGAGATAACCATTTGAATACAGGGCAGAACAGATTGGAGTGATCCAACCGGATACCTCAAATATATTATTTATTTTCATATTATCATATATGAACTGTCTTGATCGTTGATTGATTTGGGTTATGATCATTTACTGAAAAGTCAACCTGTGTTTTGTTTAAACCAATGGGCGGTATTGGTTTAATATTTGGCAGCGTATGGCTTATAAAATCAATCGTTTTATAAATATTGATTCACCGTCAGGTGGGTCAATAGAGATGAAGTTATAAAATTTATTTTATAACTGGAGATAGATTTTTGAATATATTGTTTTGAATAAAGGTTATTAAAGAGAAATAAATAAATATTTTATTTATTTAAGACTTTGATTTATTACTAATTTATTTTATAAAGAAAATTCTGATGGTAATCAGATTTATAAGTACGAGGATAAGAAATAAATCGAATGGTTAAATCTTGATAATTGTTTTGTAAAGAAAACAATTAATGGAATTATTTAAATTAATTATATTTTTAAAGTAAGAACTAATTGGAATCGATTAACGAGATAATTGAGTTTTGAGTTGACAAAATCGACCGTTTTAACTGGAATCGACTAGTAAATTAGTTTGTTTCGAATTTGCGAAATGAAATAGTTGAAGAATATTGTTTTAACTTTAAATAAGATTTTTATAAAGGATTTACTATTTATTTAGTAAATAAAGAAGTTAACTACTGAAGTAGTTAATGATTGAAGAAAATTATTGTTTCAATTAATAACAATGTAGAGAATTACTTTTCAAAAGAAATCAAGGTTGAAATGGAATCTAGTGAAATGGTGAGAGGAGTTTATGAACGGGATTTATATTTAAAACCCAAATCTTTATAACGAAGATAAAAAGGGGAATTTCAAGCGAATACAATAGCTTGAAATAAATGTTACTAAATCATTTGGATTAAGTTAGAGGAAATTAAGATAAAGAGTTTATAATGAACCAGGGTTATGTAAATAAGGTTTAAAAGGTTAAAGCGTAAATTTTACATTTACGATCCTTGAAAATGAGATCAAGTAAAAAGAGAAAATTTGAAATAAGATTTCCAAAGTGGGAAACAGTTGAATATGGTTTGAAAAAAGATTGGAAATAAGTGAATCTGGTTAAGGAAGTGGGATATAGGGTTGCATAACCAAATCCAAGTTATGACGGAAATTGTTTTGAGTCTGAAATGAAATATTGGGTTTTGATTATTACTTCTATTTATCTTAGGATAAGAACGTTGTTGATTAAGGTCTGAGAGGTAATTAAAATACCCCAACTTGAATGACATCAGGATTATCTGAAGATGATTTTAGTTGGTAATCGTAAAAGTGGTTTGTGATAGTTCATTATTTCCCTTAGTGAAATAATGCAACATTGGTGAGAATTGGAAAATATACATAATGAGAGATCCGAAGTAAAGAAAATGTGAAGTTAGTTTTATTCTATACTAATCAATGGTAGTTGTGGTTTCGAGAATGGAATACAAGACATTACGTAACACTATTTAAAGAGAAATGAGTTGAATGGATTTTCCATGTTTTAAATAATAAGGAATGATGTCGAAAAGTTTTTGAAAGGAGAATTAAGTGGGAATTGAATATGGTTATTTTACCAAGTATTATAAAGAAATGGTGTTTAGAACATTGGTATATAAATTAAGAATTCAATTATAGTATTTCTAAATATTAAAGAGTTAGAAGTTTTAATTAAGCAGAAGTGAATGAATTTGTTTAGCTAAAAGGCCAAGTGATGCTGAGTACTGAACCAGTGAACTCATTGGAGTGTCATGATTGAAACACTGTTTATTTCGATAGTTAAATCACCAACTATCAAACCTGTCCAAATACGATTGTTGGTATGGAAAGACCGGGATTGAATTTATATTTGAAACCCATTCCGACCAACAAATGTGTGAAGATCTCAGAAGATGATCGAGATGGAGCATTGAAGACCGTGGACTTTCATAAATGGAAGAACCAATAATATTCTCTGCCTGGAAAGCAGAGATAAGCTGTGATTCTGTCGTGGTTGAAATCTATGGGTTTCAAGGACTTCTCGCTACTGATCCATGGGTGATTCCTATATTGGATGTGGTAGGAGAGTGCCTTCGGTTCACCCTGTTCCTGGATGACTTGTATGGACGGATGTATGACAGAGTATTTTCAAAGGGTCACGTACATTGATTTCTAAAAACGTGCTAGAGTTATTGGCAGAGAATTTTCGTTCTCTTAGCCTCTAACTAGATTATTTTTGTGGACGTCAATTTGTGATATCTGGCGGATCTGACGATGTGGCATTCAAAGTGAATGGTGACCAGTTGTTTCATAAGTTAATCTAAACCTCAAGCCTCATTAACTGGGAAACAACAAAAATCGGGCAGGCACCATGACTATGTGGGTCGCTCCTATTAGGGTGTATAATCACCTATCTATAGAAAATCCTATTTCCTTCTTAAATTTATGTTCGACGCGGTCCCTTTCCGGGAGACGGTTGCTGAACCCAACCGTCGGTGATATACATTCGATACACTATGGAGAAATGAGTGGTCGGTCATGTGTGGGACGGGTTGCAAGGCGTTCTTGTTGAACATAGTGTATTCGTCTCTAGAGATACACTATCGGTAGGTGGTCCCATACCTTGTCATAGTCGGAATCCAAACTCTAATAAGCGTCTGCGGTTTTGATTGTATACTATATATATGTGGAGCGTGAGATGCAAGCGTTCCGCTAGATTGTTATTTACTTGTATTTAGACATTATTATAATATCAGAAAAGATATTGGTTTCAAAAAAAATTGGGTTATCGTAAGGTAAAAACCGTCCGTGTTTATGTGCGGATTTGGTCTTACGATTATCCTTCTCTTTTGAAAAGATTTTTGAAATTTAAAAATCATGATTGGATGATTTACCCTTAATACTATGTGAGTTTATCTCACTCTGGTTCACCAGACTGACCCGGTGTTTTGAAAATGCTCGGGTTAGCCCGGGGTGTACAGGTTCAGGTTATCGAATGCTGTGAAGTCCAGAGACGAGATGGAGATGTTCAGACGTATGATATGATATAGCTACTATTACGCTGTGTATTGTATATGGGAACAGGTTATTATAACTGTCCCATTGTGTGATGTACTCTGATACTGTAAGTATTTTTAAAGCTCTCAATTAAGATTTATTTCTGTATTATATTTTGTTCCGCTGCGATGTGAGATTCTGTGTTGTGGTGTTTCTTCTTCCTCTTCTATTCTTATATTTCTTTCTTATCTCGCCCTCTAATTTCTTTCAAATAACTATCCAGTGTTTTCGGTGCTTGGAGGATTGGCATGAGTTACAGTAAAGATATTTATGTCGATTTTCGGGGCCGAAATTCTTGGGTCGTTACAATATCCAGTAAATTTTTATACCAGATTGTTCATCATTGTTATAAGGTAAAATGCATGCTACTATATATCCAACTAGTGGACAATAATAAACAGTATCAAATATTTTTTAGTATGCACTTCCATGTATCAAAATACAATCCAGTTGTATCAAAAATAAATTTTCTATCCATACAGAAGATTTACATGAAAATAGAAAAATAACATATATGCTTGTTTAATATGTCAAGACATATTGCATCACAGATTTAAAATGTCAAACAAAACTAGGGTATATGATCTCAGAGTATACGCTATTTTAGAATTTAACAGTTTCTGATAGTTTTCTTATACACAATATATATATATATATACACACACATATGTATACATATATATGCTCGCAACATCCCATAATATCACATATTAGATAACCAATCCACCATAATAACCTATAAACGCCAAAAAAAAATTGTACAGATATAGCAAATTCATCTTAACACTTATGATACCCAGTTCATAAATATAAACACAGGCCCTTTAAACTTAGTTACATATATAACTTGGGATGAATACACTTTTAAACATAGATTATATGATGATGGGTCAACTTGTGTGTTATGGATTTAATCACACTGTCAAAAACTTAATGAAACAAGATTATTTATATTGTCAGATCCATAGTTCACTAACAAGGATTTTCAATTGATAAATAAAAATTTTCAAAATAAAACAACTTAAAATAGGGTGATTACAAAATATTAGGAATTGACCAAATTGTATAAATCCAAACACACATAATAACCTGTAATAACCCGGAAATATGTGCCAATTTAAAATTTTTATTTTGGCAATTTTAATGAATTTAGAATATTTAAAATGAATTATTTTAAATAATGACGACGAGAAATTTATTTTGAATAGAATTAGAATGAATATATTTATTTGAATCGTCGCTAGAATATAATTATTTATTTTAATTTATAAAGGAATTGAAAATGGCGCGGTAGCATGAAAATTCGATTTCCAAGTTCAAATGGATGTATTTGAGAATATCTTTCCAACGAATGCGAAAAACTGAAATTTCATAGCGGGGATGAAAAGTTAGACCGAGTTGAAAATTCAGAATAGTGGTAGTGAAATTCTGGCCCTTAAAAATGGAAATTTTGCAAACGACCTCAGTTTTCGACGAGACCACTTTTGTTGGAACCGGGATGTCAAGTTATTGCTAGGTTTCAAAATTCATAATTTTCTGAAGTAATATGTGAGCGTGGCGAAAGAAAACGTGTTTTGACCATTTCTATCAATTTCGATCGACCAGAAATGGTCATTTTTCAAACGGTCTCATAATTTGACGAAATTAGTTTTGTTAGGACCATATCTCAATACAAAGCTAGAAATGATTTTTATGGAATTTTTAGGGTTCGTATGTGGCCCCGGTAAATTGAAAGGTGCGCTCAAATTCAATATATAGATTTATAATTTGATTTTGATGGAAACTTATCGAAACAGTCGTATCAGCTTACGATACATATCCCATTGTGTTCGGAATGAGGGTAATTAGCTAGGGACAACAGTCGTTAGGCCTCATTTGGAGGTCGAATAAAAAAGCCAACTTTTGGGGGGAAATTAAATATAATATAAATTAATTTATAAAATCCTATTTCCTACTTTATCTCCATTACCTGGTCAACTCTTCCCCTAAACCGTCGTACATGTCGAGAATTCAAAAAAAGAAAAAAGAAAAAAGAACGAACACGGAAAACCTCACGCCATCGTCGCTCCAGGCTGCGTCGATGCCTCAGCCACAGGCGCCCCCCTCTCTCTCCGATCCACCTCCACCCTAGCTCCTCTCTCATCTCCCCAATTCAAAGACCCAATGCCTAAAACCCCCTGAAATCGCAAAACCCTATCCGCCACGACCACCAACCGGCCTCCGCCGGTTAGCCCTACCCCCAAGCCACTCCAACAACCCTCCTCCGATCGAAAGAAGTGAGTTGTTAATTTAATTTAATTTTATGCTACCATTTTTAAAAAAAATTAGTTTTTTTTATATGAGAATCTTTGTTTTAAAAATCTGATTTTTATGTATATAATGTTGTTTAAAAAACATATTTTTTCTTTAGATGAATAGCATATAAAAATTGAATTTTTCCTTAAAGGAATAGCAAATAAAAATTGAATTTTTCTTTAGATGAATAACATAGAAAAATTGAATTTTTCCTTAGATGAATAGCATACAAAAATTGAATTTTTCCTTAGATGAATAACATTTAAAATTTGAATTTTTCCTTAGATGAATAGCATATAAAAATTGAATTTTTCCTTAGATGAATAGCATATAAAAATTGAATTTTTCTTTAGATGAATAGCATACAAAAATATGATCTTTATCATGTATGTAATGGTGTAAAAATGTGATTTTTAACATATAGGTAGCGGTGAAAAGATATGATTTTACATTTGGAAAGATATGACTTTACAATTGTAAAGATATGATTTTTATTATGTGAGTAGCGTTATAAAAATGTGAT
Source organism: Allium sativum (assembly GCA_030737875.1). Taxonomy (NCBI): domain Eukaryota; kingdom Viridiplantae; phylum Streptophyta; class Magnoliopsida; order Asparagales; family Amaryllidaceae; genus Allium; species Allium sativum. Next base: position 873,211,627 of record CM060912.1, on the reverse strand, counting down.
TTTTATACGTATAGTGATATTATAACCATATGATCTTTATAATATAAACATCAGTATAAAAATATAATTTTTATATAGAAAGCAGCGTTGTAAAAATATAATTTTCATATAAAAAGCAGCATTGTAAAAATATGATTTTTATATGTGTAGCGAATTAAAAATGTTATTTTTAATATGAACAGCGTAGAAAAGACTGCGTTGGAATTTCTGAAAAATCCAAACCATTCAGAAGGAAAGAATGGCGGAGTGGAACCCAAAGGTGAGAACTTCTCGCTTTTAATTCATTTTGTAGTTGAAATACATGCTAGAATGCAGACGGTGCTTATTAGCACCTGACACCCGTCGTCCACGGACCATGGATGGCTTGTTTGTTTGATCGATGTGTTGTGAAATCGATTGTGTGTAGTGGAATGAATAAATATTTTATAGTTAAAAATATAATTTTTAAAGTGTATATAAAATAAAGATTTATAAACCAATCGAACAATTTATTTATGTACACACATTTGACTGATATGGATTAGGACGGTAAATTTTACACATCGCCCAACTGCACAAATAAAACGTATGTTTGATTGTTTGAAAACCCCACACGGGTGTTGGGATGATATTGACGTACGCCAATCCCAATTGTTTAGTAGTATTTCGACCGATTGGTTGACAGGCTGTGTAAGCGTTAATTATTTATATGTAATGCTTATGCAGTTGTGTGGTGCACTTTGGATGATGGTTGATTATTTATCATTGCTATTATATACATGTGTTGTATAGAATCCATATAAATAACATTATATGGTAATTGAGTGGGTCACATTCCAAGTTGGAAAATAGAATAATATTCATGTGTTGAATAAAACGAATATTCTGCTGAATAGAATAGATATTCATGTGTTGCATAAAATGAATATTCATGTGTTGAATAAAATATATATTCATGTGTTGAATAGAATAAATATTCATGTGTTGAATAAAATAGATATTCATGTGTTGAATAGAACAAAATATTCATGTGTTGAATAAAATAAATATTCATTTGTTGAATGGAATAAACATTCATGGGTGGAATAAAAGCCGTGTTGATTAGATTAACGCCATTTTGACGTGAATGATTTTTATATCGATTTTATTCATTTTTATAATGAATATCGAAAAGCAATTGATTTCAAAATATAATGTTTTGAAAATATTATCATTTATATATTGATGATATGGAATATTCAATTTTGATTAGAAATTGAATATGAAGTTGAAATCGTTTCAAAAACGAATTTAAAACGATTTATAAAATACGTTTTTAAAAGGAAATCGATGAAATATATAATATATATATTATATATATTAAATGGCCTGAATAGAACGTGACGCGCTGCGGCAGTTCGCGAATTTCGACCATTGACTTCGAATGGATATTACGGGAGATCCGACCATCGGATTCTCCTAAAATCGGAACGTTGTGTATCGAAAAGAGATTTCTAACGAATATTAGAGATTTGAAATCTAATGGTAGGATTTGGAATTATGTCCAAATCAAATTTGGAAAAGGTCGCTGTAAGTGCAGTTCGATGGCCATTAATGGAAATCGACTGTACGGGCCTTGATAAAATTATTAAAAATAGTAATAATTTGTGTAAAAACATAAGATATGATTTGGAAAGAATTGGGATGAAAATTTCCATATTTGAAAAGATAAAAATAGATTTTTATCGAAATGAACTAGTTTTGAACTAGAAATATAATGCCTTTTATTTTTGAAATAAATAAAGTGGATTTGATATGGTTTTGAAAATAACCAGAATTTCCAACATATAAAGTGGAAATGGATTTGAATAGAAATTGTCTTTGGAATATTTCGATGTTGGATTTTGTGACTATACAGGTATTGTTATGGAAATTTGAAAGATATATTTATATCGTTATTTCCAATACGATATTTGTTGGTCGTAGAATTTGATATGGAATATAAGCCAATATATTTTCTATTCGAAGCCTTGTATTTAATATCAAATGGGATTTGGGTTTGTCTTGAATGGTGTCCTCATTGACAACGTTCTTAAACCTAGTTGAGAAAAAGATTAAATCTTTTTATTTAGATTTAATGAAGTATACCAATTAAATGGAATTTAATTGGAATTGAATAGAATGTGATTTTGGGTTTATCGTGAACCGTATTTTAAATGACATTGGTTCTTTAACCCAGTTAAAAACAGGATATGATTTCCCAAGTTAAATAATCATTGATAGTGATTATTGGGAAGATTAAAACCAAGTGGAGTTTTAATGAATCTTTAATTAGATTGAAATGATCGAGAATGGAGTATCAACGGTTTTACTCCAGGCGATAGTTAAATCTGTAATTAGATTTGAACGTGAAATGATAATTGAATTTTACCAATAACACCGTGGTATTAGATATGAAGTAGTACCAGTTTTACTACATGGGATGAATAGGTTGGAGTTGGGAAATTTAACAATTGATTACTTTGGTAAGGTTCTTTAATCATGACTAGTTTGGATAAACCATAATTTGGTTTGAATTGATATTCCAAAGAAGATTAAAGAATAACTTTTAAAGAATTTATCTTTGATAAAATTAATGGGAACCTTTCCCTAATAATGTGAATATTTGAATAAAAGAATATTCTTAATTGGAATGAGGCGTTTGTTGTGTTTGTGTAACACTTGTTTATAAAATACGTGAGTTATTCGGAAAGACCGGGTTTATCCCATTTTGAATAACTGATATGATGATTAGTCGAAGATGAAGACGGCGGTTGAAGACCGGAGGTCCTCACGTCGTTTCATAATTACTGATGATCTTGATTAGGCCGTACACCCAAGAGGAGGGAATCGGTTGGTGATCATCCCGGCGTACTTGGAGATCAAGGGATATGCGATGTACAAGGTGCCTCCGGTTTCGTTCAGACCCAGAGCGAACTTATAAATAGACTGTGTGTCTGACATTGGATTTTATTCTGTGTGATTGATTTCTATTAAATATATATCTATTTGGTGGCAGAGAATTTATTTTCTTGCTTAACGCCCTTCTCTAAGACGTACGAGCTCAGGGGTTATATATTGATGGATATCAATCTCATGGAGTGAATAGCCTGTGTGACATGCCTAAATGACAAATGATCAAGGATTCTGTTGAAAAGCAAGGCCTTGTGGTTGACGATCAAAGCATGTCCTGTGTGGCATAGCTTTGTGTAGCGTTGATTCGCGAGCCTCACACCCCGGTTGTGAACCAGAAACGGGAGAAAGACCTCATGGAGGAAATGCGTTTCTTTCTAGCTAGTAGTGGCGTTAGTGGTTTTACACGCCCTGACGAGGTTGACTTATGTGGTTGTTGGATTGCGAGGCGCCTCGGATATATCAGTGACTATGTGGAGTCGATGGAGTCATTGGACTCATTTACGCCCCAAAGGGCGGGGAAACGCAGTGTTCAGGCATTTTAATCCACATCGGTGGACCGGCCCTGACGATCCAAAGGCTTGACTGATTACTTGCCTGAGGGGCAGGCTAGAGGCTCTCGAATTCGGTGAGGACGATCCCTTGCCTCGGTTCACAGATGGAAATCCAATTTCCAAATACGTGACTATGCGGTTTTTATTATAGAGCCTAGTATGGCGACATGATATATGGTATCCATGCCGTCTAGGATTGATACATTTATATTTGAAGTTGTTTTATACATTATGCGCTTATAATAGTATCAAATGATTTGTTTTTAATGTACCAAGAATGTTTGGCTATTATAAGGGAAAACCCTATCCTTCGGCTTGTGTTGCATCGTGTGATGGGACCTGGGTCTTATAATAGCATCATTTTTCCAAAAATCATTGCCCTGTTTTGTTATATGCACTGGTATTCTTGGTAGGAAACCCGTTCTGTGTTATATGGCGTGGTCTCTTGATATACCTGACTCAAAGTTTTAAATAACTATTTTAGTTCTCACACCAGTCACATGAATGACCTGGAGTTTATTATTTTAACCTAAACTCTGTGTGCCCTTATTTTGGCACGGGCAGCTAGTAGTTTTGGTTTTGCAGATTTATATTCCCAGGATCCTGATTTACAGCTGGAATGATATTCGGAAGCTCTTTATCTGTATATCTCCTTCAATTGTGTTTTGTATTATTTTCCACTGCTATGTAAGGTATTGTAATCTCTGATATTTTATGATGTGTAATATTGATTCATACACTGTATATTCTTGTAATCTGATGAAATTGTTGTAATATACAATGAAATGTTCTTCTGATTGCATTCCGATTTGTCTTGTCCTCAAAGCAATCTGTGCTTTCTTTCACGAGGGATGTTCGGGTCATTTCATTATGGTATCAGAGCTTTGGTTTACAAAGCTCATAGAACAAGACAAGTTAGAACCAAAAGAAAGAATTCATCAGAGATTGGATTAGTAATATCCAATGAGAATGACTCGTTAGAGATGGGATCAGTAGTATCCTAGAACGAGTGTGAAGAGTATATTTTCAAAATGAAAATGAATTTTGTTTTGAAAATTTATTTCAACTATTCGTATTTGAATATTTATTTGTATTGATTTGGAAAATAAAATATATAGAGATTTTAGTATACATCTGATCCGCATGTATTGAAGCCTCAAATATATTCAATAGATATAGAATCACGCTCTAGTCGCCCGGGTCTGATTATGATGATGGCGCACCATCATCAGTGTTTATATTCGAGTGCCGAAAGTGGGATATCTATATATTTCCAATTGACTGGTTTGAGAACCGAAATATAATGAGAACATATTGTTGTGATTTGGCATCAAAAACATGATTTTCTGTATATATATATATATATATATATATCAAAATTATGAATTTGAAACGTTAATCAATTAATTGATTGCTGATTATGTTGTTGGATTATTGGTTGATTAATTAAAATTTGGAACCTTTAGCCAAATTGAACCAAATAGAGAATTGTATTGAAAATTTGTAGCATTTGCATACATATACATGTACTTACATTGAACAGGTCATAGCAAGGAGGCTAGAGCAGAAGAATTAAATTGTTTTCCCGACAAATAGCTACATGTTTATTGTATTTCTTGGGTTTTGATGATTTTATGAGCCGATTGGCTAGCCGCTTGGCTGTTTCTTTTTCTTTTTGGATTGGTGAGGGCCATGCGAGGCTACTTGAAATACCCTGAAGCTCCCGGTGCAGGGGAGGTTATGGCGAAATTTTTCGAAAATTTAGGGTGCTAGCCATATTTTTGAAAAATTTGAAAAGTTCTTAGAAACTGAAAAGTTGAAGAACTTAAGCCGTAATGAAAACAATGGAAGTTGAGTTGGTTTGTAAAACAACTTTCGGCTTCGTTCCTTTTCGAGGACGAAAAGTTTTAAGTTGGAGAGATTGTAATAACCCGGAAATCTGAGCCAATTAAAATTTTTTATTTTGGCAATTTTGATGTAACAACCCGTATTTTTATGGTATAATAATTAATTTATTTAATTATATAAATAGGGATTGAGAGATTGAAATGGTCGTTGAATTAAATTATAGTGAATATTTAATTAAAATAAATAATATAATAATATATTTAATTTTTGAAATAGTCAGAAATAGTGGAATTCACAAAATAGTGTGAATTGGATCATCCGTGATATTTAATTCAGTTTAGAATTGAATTAGAATAACGAATATATTATTTGAATGGTAGTTTGAACGTATAATTATAATATAATTAAAATCAAGCTCGAAATGGTGCTGCAGTTCGTAATTTGGCGATTTGAACTTCAAATGAATGTACAAGATTCATTTTAAATCGGATTTCTGTGAAACAATAAACGTTCGGAGCTGGTGAAGTATATTTTTCTAGAGAAAGAGAAAAATCGGGATTTCATTGTGTAGATTTTGATTTATGTCCAAATCAAATTTTAGAAAAGTCACTATGGAATTCCTTTGAAATTTATAAATATATATTTATATTATAAAAGGATTTTTCAATATAAATTAAATATCGATTCAACTGGAAATCTTGAAATATCGAATTGTTAATCCCATTGGAGTTGTATGGTATTCTATTGTGAATATATACGATAATATTTATTTTTAAATATTAAATTTAATTATTTTTAAATATATTTATATATTTAAATGGTCTATTTAGGGCTTTAAAAATAGCCAGTTTTGCAAATGACCCCAGAATTCAACTAAACAATTTTTTTGGATCCACAATATTAAATTATTGTTAGATTTCAATTTTCGTGATTTTTGAAGTCAGTATGTGGCCATACAAGATTTTAATGTGAAATACAGTCGATATTTTGAGGGTTAAAATACAATATGTGAGCAAACGGAGTTGGAATTCGACAAAACCAGTTTCGTTGGGACCGTAATGTCGAACTGAAGGTGTACGTCCAGTTTCATGATTTTTGGATACCATGTGTGATTATAGGAATTTTTAACAATAAATACAAATAGCGGTTGCTTAAAAAGAAATATAATACTTGAATAAAAAAATATTAAAAATATTCTATAAATACACCACTCACATTTTCTAACCCTAGATAAAATTTTCTCTGGTCAAAAAAGGGTAGCCGTCATTTTTCTTCTTCTAGGAAAGGATTTTGACCTTTATAAAAATCAAAAGAAAATCAGATTAAAATGTATAAATCCTGATACTTATGTATATGGTATCCTTATCAGTTGCCATCCAATTCTATCCCTGTTTTGAACGTGCGATGCACTTTCAGTCGAGCTCGAAAATAGACGGTGATGCTAGGGTTTAAGTTTTGGGGAAATTGGAGGAGTTTTGAATCATTTGGAGTTCGAATTTGGGTATATAAGAGGAAAAGGGACTCGAGCGCACAAATTAGTGGAAATTGATGTATATTACTGTCGGAAGTACTGTGCGTGCTTGAGTGAACGACTGTGGTCGCGATTTCATCCTGGGGAGTTCGAGTTGAGATGTTTGGGTATGGGTGCGTTGAGTGGAAGATGAGAAGTTTATTGGGGTGATTGGTTTGGAGAATCATGAAGAGAAGTGGATGTTTGGGGAGGAAGAATCGGTGGAATTGGCTAGCGTTGGTATAGGAGATCGCGTGGTATGGTTCTGGAGGAAGAAGGGATTTAAGTGGGTGTGGGTATAGGAAAATGGGCCAAGTCAAAAGGGTAAAGCCCAATGGAAATTTAATTTAGTTTTATTTAAATCTAAAATATGTGTTAACTTGTTAATGAAATATCTTCGTCATACGATATTAGAATTGGACAAAACAAGATCTGTTAGGATCGTATGGACGAGAGCAACACCGTGGAACTGACCGGGAATGAATTGGAGCTCATCTCAATTTATGGTGAAAATAAACGCCTGAATCAAATCAATGATCAATTGTCGTTATTTAACAATCACCGTCCAATGTGAGTAAATCTCACTAACTCTACTCAATTTATATTTTTATAATATATTTTTAGAATTTATAAATGATGGTTGTTTGCTATGTGTTGGCTGTTTGGTTGAACTGCTGGTCAGTTGATTGAAAATATAGATAACGATATAAATATAAATCGTTAATCAAATATTGATTCTGTTTAGCAGAAAATTTCATAATGAAATGAAATTGATGTTAATTTTATTGTTTAACATCTGTGGATGCAGGGAAACAGGTCGGAGGGACCCAACTGGGTTCCTCAACAATTATTTTACTGTTTTTATATATTGTGTTATATGAAATCTTTTGTTGATTTTTTATGTTTGAATGATACCGATCGTTGTTATACGGTACGTTAAATACCATAAGGAATACTGAAATGTTAAAAAGGAAATATTCAAATGTTGAATTGAAAAAGAAATAGTTATAAAATTAAAAGATTTTGTAAAAAGAAAACTATTTTCTAGAAAATAAATAGATTAAAAAGGAATATTTATTTGCTAATCAAATAGATAGAATTGAAGGGAAATATTTGTAAAACATTTACAAATAGAATAGAAAAACAAATATTTGTGAACAATTTACAAATAGAATTAAAAAGGAATATTTATTCGAAAAATAAATAGAATAGAAAGAGGAAATATGTGTAAAATAAATAGAAAGTGAATAGTTAGATTATCAAAGGAATTACTTATAAAATCAATGGATTTTATATAAAAAGAAAATATTTTATTGAATAAATAGAATTATCAAAAAGGGATTTATTTCGTAAATAAATAGATTATAAAAGGGAATACTTGAAAAGTGACTAGAATTGTCTAAAAGGAGAATTTTACATTTGAAAGGTTTAGACCCGTGTTTCGCACACGGGTATAACATGATATGGATTTAAAGAAAAGATTTTAAATAGAATCTATTCTAACTGATAGATTGAGAAGATAAATTTATAGATAATAATTTATAAATTAAATAAAATGTTTATCATTGTATAAATAGAATATATAAGTCAAGACTTATATAGAGAAGTAAGAACCGCTTTCAACATCGATATTTGAAACTGAATAAACGTAGAGTTAGTTAAATGAGTTAATCAGTTAGAGTTAACCAGTTAGAGTCAATTAGATAGAGTTAATCGAATTAGAATTTATTGAATATTAATTATTCAATTAGAATTGATCGAATATAGTTATTTGAGATAGAGTTAGTCAAACATAGTTATTTAGGATGTGTTGCCATTTCGTACGACTGCTAGCGTAATTCGCAGGGCTGCAGATAGCCTACGGCGGTCGGATGTTTCCTAAGAGAATCAGGCGTAACCATTGTGATCGCTGCGATCTAGAGTCAGGCGAATGGAGTTAAATTGAATATTAGCCATTTGAAATAAAGTCATAATAGATATAGTTATTCGAATATAAATTAATCGAATATTAGTTATTAGTCAGGAGTTAAATAAGTTGAGTTAATCAAGTAAGTTAAATAAGTTGAGTTAATCAAGTATGTTAAATATTTTGAGTTAATCAAGTAACTTAATCAATTTGAGTTAATCGAGTTGAGTTAGTCAAGATGAGTTAATCAAACCGAGTTAATCCAAAGGAGTTAATTGAAATAGTTTATTCAAATGGCATTAAGGAAATTAATCGAATATAGATTATTCAAAGAAGAGATTAATCGAATGTAAATCATTCGAAGAGAATTAATCGAATATAATTCATTTGAAGGGAGATTATCGAACATAGTTATTTAAAGAAAGAGTTATCGAATATAGTTTATTCGAACACGAGTTATCGAATAGAGATTTTTCGAAAGAGAGCTATATGCCAGAATCAATTATATCGAATTAAGGAAAGTAATATTTACTTCCCATTCCAAATCAAGTTTTACTAACTTAATAATAAACTAGTTGTTTGTTTGTTTATTCAAATTAAGGAAGAAAAGATATATTTAAGTTATTAAATTTCGAAAAGTATGAGATTATATCACTATGGTTATACTCAAATAATTTTGGTAAAAGAAGTGGATTCGTAAATAGAATCTGAGAGTTTCGTAAGGAATTTATTAAAGGTTTAAAGGTGGACCTTGTCTGTTTCGAAGTTAGAAATGTTGTTCAGTTAAGGTCTGAGAGGTAATTATACCCTAACTTGATTGACTTCGTTTTTAACTAAGGAATGGTTAAGGTTCGATAGTGAAGGTTGGTCAAGTGAATCTAGTTAATGAGTGGAATGGTTTGAGTTCGCATAGTGACGTTATATTTAAACGTCTGTTTAAATCTAATGAAGGAGTTTTGGAAACGTTTTCCAAATAAAAATCGGAAATGTTTTGTAATATAGAAAATGTATAGAAAGGGAAAATGAATAAATTAATAATAAATTAATTTAAAAAGGGAAAATGTTGAATGTTGATTGATCGGTATAATTCCCATCTGGAAATAATATTGTTGGTTGTACACCTATTTTTCTTTGATAGTTAAATAACCGACTATCGAAGTTTTTGACCATTTTTACAACGTCAATACGGAGAGCCCGGGATCAGGTCCATTACCTGAAAACTACTCTTTATGGACGTTAGCGTTGCGATCAAATATTGAAGATTGAGTTATGCAAGGGCTATCCTATTTACAAAATAGTGCCTTCGGTTTGTCCAGTCCCAGGACAACGTGAATGGATGAATGTCTGACAAAGTATATCTAATGGATCGCATAACTTGACCTCTTCAAACGTACTTACGTTTGGTGGCAGAGGAATTCGTTTCTCTTAGGTTTATACCTGTGACGGCAAAGAATTTCGCTCGGTCCGAACCAGTCGCTAAACCGATCCAGGCCGTTCGAAACGCCCTATCGTTTGAGAACACGACAAATCAGAACGCATATAAAAGAACCTTCCATTGTATATTACAACAATGCATCAGATTACAAGAATATACAGAGTATAAATGAATATTACACAGAAATATCAGAGATACAAATTACATTTAAATACATAGCAGCGAAAAAATAATACAATACACAACTAGAATGAGATATACGGATACAAAGCTTTCCGGATATCGTTCCAGCTGTAAACCAGGATCCTGTGAATATAAATCTGCAAAACCAAAACTACTAGCTGCCCGTGTCAAAATAAGGGCACCCAGAGTTTAGGTTAAAACAATAAACTCTAGGTCAGTCATGTGACTGGTGTGAGAACTAAAACAGTTATTAATCTTTATTTTAAATCATTAGGTAAATCAAGGGACCACGCCGTATAACACGGAACGGGTTTCCTCCCAAAAATACCAGTGCATAAAACAAACAGCGCAATGCTAAATAAAGAAAAATGAAGTTGTTATAAGACCCAGGTCCCATCACACAATGCAACGCAGCCGAGGATAGGGTTTTCCCTTATAACAGCCAAAGAATGCTTGATACGGTTAAAACAAATCGTTTGATACTATTATAAGTGCATAGTGTATAAAACAACTTCAAATCATAAGTATCAATCATAGGCGGCATGGGTACCATATATCATGTCGCCATACTAGGCTCTACAAATAAAACCGCAAATGTCACGTATTTGGAAATTCGATTTCCGTCTATGAACCGAGGCAAAAGATAGTCCTCAACCGATTCGAGACGCTCTAGCTCGCCCCTCAGGAACAGCCGCAACTGCCCCCTGGATCCTCAGGGCCGGTCCACCGATGTGGATTATTATGCCTGAACACTACGTCTCCCCACTCTATGGGGTGTAAGTGAGCCAACTAAATGACTCCATCGGTTCGAGAACGACCGTTCAATCCGAGGCGCCTCGCAACAGCAACAACCACATAAGTCAAACTCGTCAGGGCGTGTAAAACCACTGACGCCACTTTTTAGCTAGAAAGAAACGCATGCCCTCCCTGACGTCCTCTCCCGTTTTTGGTTCATACCGGGTGTGAAACACGCGAAGTAAACGTTACACAAAGCTACGCCACAAAGGCCTTGCTTTGATCATCACCACAAGGCTTTGCTTTTCAACAGAAGCCTCGATCAATTGCCACTTAGGCATGCCACACAGGCAATTCACTCCATGCGTTTGATATCCATCAATATATAACCCCTGAGCTCGTACGTCTCAGAGAAGGGCGTTAAGCAAGAGAATAAATTCTCCGCCGCCAAACAGATATATATTTAATAGAAATCAAACACACAGACTAAAATCCAATGTCAGACACACAGTCCATTTACAAGTCCGTTCTGGGTCTGAACGAAACCGGAGGCACCTAGTACCTCGCATATCCATCGATCTCCAAGTACGTCTGGACGATCACCAACTGTTTCCATCTTCTTGGGTGTACAGCCCAATCAAGATCATCAGTAATCACCCAAACGACGTGAAGACATCCGGTCTTCGACCACCGTCTTCATCTTCGACTTATCGTCGTATCAGTTATTCAGAATGGGATAAACCCGGTCTTTCCGAATAACTCGCGTATACTTTAAATAAGTGTTACACAAACACAACATACGCTTCATTCCAATTCATCAGTCACTAACCGTAAATTAATCAAGAGAATAATTCCCCAAATATTAACCCCGAAGGCCGAAACCAACATCAGATCAATATCCAGAAAACCACTCTGCTTAGCTAATCGACGGTTAGTTTCTGATTTCACATTCACAGGGAAAGGTTCCCATTAATTTTATCCAAGATAAATTCCTTGAATTTATTCTTTATTCTATTTTTGAATCTCAATTCAAACTAGTCGGGATTAGCGAACCTTACCGAAGTAATTATTTATTTTAATTTCCCCATCCCAACCTATTCATTCCATGAAGTAAAACTGGTAATACTTCATATCTAACACCACAGTGTTATCGGTAAATTCAATTACCATTTCACGTTCAAATCTAATTAAAGATTTAACTATCGCCTGGAGCAAAACTGGTGATACTCCAGTTTCGATCATTTCAATCTAATTAAAGATTCATTAAAACTCCACTTAGTTTTAATCTTCGACTGGGTTAAAGAATCAGTGTCATTTAAAACACAGTTCACGATAAACCCAAAATCACATTCATTAATTATCGGGTTAAAGAACGAGTGTTATTTAAAACACTGTTCACGATAAACCTAAAAATCAATACCAATTCAATTCCATTTAAATATCCTTTAATTGGTACACTTCATTAAATCTAAATAAAAAGATTTAATCTTTTCTCAACTGGGTTCAAGAACAGTGTTAGTGAAGACACCATTCACGACAAACCCAAATCACATTTGATATTCAATACGAGGCTCTGAATAGAAAATATATCAGCTTATATTCAATATCAAATTCTACAACTAACAAATGTCGTATTGGAAATAACGATATAAATATATATCTTTCAAATTTCCATAACAACATCTGTATAATCACGAATTCCAACATCGAAATATTCCGAAGACAATTTCGATTCAAATCCACTCTAAGGCAATCATTGGAAATTCTGGTTATTTTTAAAAACCTTTTCCAATTCAATTTATTTATTTAAAAATAAACAGAATTATAGTTCTAGTTCAAAACTAGTTCATTTCGATAAAAATCTATTTTTATCTTTTCAAATATGGAGTTTTTCACCCTAATTTTTCCCAAATCATTTCTTATGATTTTACACAAATTATTACTATTTTTAATAATTTTATCAAGGCCCGCACAGTCGATTTCCATCAATGGCCATCGAACTGCACTTACAGCGACCTTTTTCAAATTTGACTTGGACATAATTCCAAATCCAACCATTAGATTTCTAATATTCGTTAGAAAGCTCTTTTCGATACGAACCCAACGGTTCCAGTTTTAGGAGAATCCGACGGTCGGATCTCCCGTAATGTCCGTTTGAAAGAAATGGTCGAAATTCGCGAACTGCCGCGGCGCGGCGCGTTCTATTCAGGCCATTATATTATATATATAATATATATAATATATATTTCGTCGATTTCTATTTAAAACGAATTATATAAATAGTTTTAAATTCGTTTCAAAAGCAATTTCAACTTCCATTTCAATTCAAATCAAAATTTAATTCTTCTTTATAAATTCGTTTTAAAATTCATTTCTATTCAATTCAAATTTCAATTCAATTTGAATTCATTTCAATTTGCTTTCAATTCAATTTGAATTCGTTTTATATTCAATTCATTTCGAAATCGTTTTCAATTCAATTCATTTCGAAATCGTTTTCAATTCAATTCATTTCGAAATCGTTTTCAATTCAATTCATTTCGAAATTGTTTTCAATTCAATTCATTTCGAAATTGTTTTCAATTCAATTCATTTCGAAATTGTTTTCAATTCAATTCATTTCGAAATCGTTTTCAATTCAATTCATTTCGAAATCGTTAAAATCGATATAAATATCGTTCACGTCAAAATGGCGTCAATCTGATCAACACGGCTTCATAAATTTCTATTTTCAAATATTCTATTTCAAATATTTCTTTTTCAAAATAGTTGTTATTATCAAAATATTTCGTTCAACACATGACCAATCTCAATGGATGAGTACTGTCAACACATGAACCTTTATTTTATATTGATAAAGATGTAAATTTTATTACTAAAATATTTCGTTCAACACATGACCAATCTCAATGGATGAGTACTGTCAACACAAGAACCTTTATTTTATATTGTTCTTTATTTTCTAAATTGGAATGAGGCCCAATCAATCACCATATAAAATTAATTATATGGATTTTCATACAACACATGTATATAACAGCATTGAAAAATAATCAACCATCAACCAAAGTGCACTACACTGTATAAGCATCAAATATAGATATCTAACGCTTATAACAGTCTGTCAATCAATCGATCGACATATTTAATCAATCAGGATGAGTGAACTTCATATTTCATCCCAACACCCGTGTGGGGTTTCAAACAATCAAACAAATATTTTATTCGTGCAGTTGGGCGATGTGTAAAATTTATCGACCCAATCAATGTCCTTCAAATAGGTGTACATAAACAAACCGTCTGGTTTGTAAATGAATATTTATTTATTCACAATCACGTTAAAAATTATATTTTTAACGAGAAAACATTTTATTCCAACATATGAATTTCTATTCAGTTCATTCTTTAAATAAAATGATATTTTTATTTTTCTAACATATTTTAGAAAATTTCGGCGGCATAACGGCACGATACTAGAAACGGGACAAGGCCTAGCCTTATCCCCGGTCTAGTGAAGGCCCACGCCATTCACACATCAATAAAATCAATTCATTTCACCAAACAATTCAATTCAAACCAAATCATCTAACTAATTTATGCAACCAAACAAACAAGTCCATGGTCTGTGGACGATTGTGTCGGGTGCTACTAAGCACCGTCTGCATCCTAGTATATATATATAAATAGAAAAAGAAATTGAAAGGTGAGAAATTCTCACATATAGCTATCCAATCATCCAGACTCTTCTTTGATATAAATCTTCTTCGTTCTCGCCTTTTTGTTACCTTCGTTGCCCGCTTTCACTACCTATGTAAAAATCACATTTTTACTTCGTTATTCAATATATAAAAATCGAATTTTTACTTTGCTATTCAATATATAAAAATCGAATTTTTACTTTGCTATTCCATATATAAAAATCATATTTTTACTTCGAAGTTCTATATATAAAAATCATATTTTTATTTCGAAGTTCTATATATAAAAATCATATTTTTATTTCGAAGTTCTATATATAAAAATCATATTTTTATTTCGAAGTTCTATATATAAAAATCATATTTTTATTTCGAAGTTCTATATATAAAAATCATATTTTTATTTTGCTATTTCTATGCTTATATATATATATATATATATATATTCTAATCGTTCAAAAACCAAATCATTTCATGTTTATAAAATCGATCCTTTATCTATATAAAAATCTGACCTTTTATAAATTAAAGATCTAAAAGAAAAAAATACTTAGATAAATTTCCTATTTTAAAACATATATAAAAATTTCAGTTTTCTCTCTTAAAACATATATAAAAATTTCAGTTTTCTCTTTTAAAAATATATATAAAAATTTCAGTTTTCTATACATATATAAAAATTAGATAAACAAATAAGTAAATAAATAAAATACTCACTGTAGAAATCGAGGGGGGGATGCCTGCTGCTCGCGGTGGCTCGCAAGGGGGGCTCGACCTCTGGCGGCGGTGGCTAAGGCTGGAGGTGCGGCGGATTTTGGGTTCTAGGGTTTGGGTGGCTCGGTGTAGAAAAGGAGGAAGGGAAGAGGGCGTCGGGGCTAGAAAGGGGGCAGTCGGAGTCGGGCGCGGTGGGTGGAGGAGCGGTGGTGGCTGGTAGGAGCGCCGGGCGGTATCGACGTTCGTTTTTTTTTTTTTCCATTTTCTGCTGAACGGATCGAATGAAATAGGGGGGGAGCCAGAACAGAAAAAAGGGGGAGAAAGAGAGAGGATTTAATTTTTAATTTATTTTAATTATAAAAAGTTGACTTTTACATACGACCTCTAAACGAGGTCCACCGCCTGTCGTCCTTAGCATTTTACCCCCATTCCGAACACAATGGGATATGTATCGTAGGCTGATTCGACTGTTTGAATCAGTTTCCGTTAAATTTACATTTAAATCGTTATATTGAATTTTAAACGTACATTTCAAATTACCGGGGTCACATAACAACTCTATAAATTCCATAAAAATATTTTCTAGCTTCGTATTGATGATACGGTCCTAACAAAACTAGTTTCGTCGAATTCTGAGACCGTTTGAAAAATGACCATTTTCCAGTCGATTAAAATCAACTGAAACTGGTCAAACGCATTTTCCTTTGCCACGTTCACATATTGATTCGAAAAATTATGAAATTTGGAATCTAGCAATAACTTTACATCACGGACCCAACAAAAGTGGTTTCGTCGAAATCCGAGGTCATTTGCAAAATGTCCATTTTTAAGGGCCTGAATTCCATAGCGACTATTCAGAATTTTCAACTGGACATATCTTTTGATTCCCGCTATGAAATTTCGATTATTCGAATTCGTTGGAAAGATATTATCAAATAGATCCTAATGTTTTTGGTTTCACTAAAATACGGATTGTTTTGCACCCGGTACATTCAATTGAAGTTTGAAATCGAATTATCGAACTACCGCGCCATTTTCAATTCTATTTATAATTATATATAAATATTTATATTCTAACGACGACGCGTATAATATATACGTTCGAATTCTATTCAAAATAAATTCCTCGACAATATTATTTAAAATAATCTATTTTAAATATTCAAAATTCGCTAAAACTATCAAAATAAAAATTTTAAACTGGCCCAGATTTTCGGGTTATTACAATCTCCCCCACTTAAAACTTTTCGTCCCCGAAAAGGAACAAAGTCGAAAGTGGTTTGATTAATCAATTCTACGTTCGATCTGGCTTCCATTCTCCAACTGTTCAGTTTCTGAGAATTTTCAAAAATTTCAAAAATTTGGCTAACACCCTAAATTTTCGAAAAATTTCGCTATAACCTCCCCTGCACCGGGAGCATCGGGGAATTTCAAATAGCTTCCCCGGTCCTTTAGATCTCAAAAAGAAAAAGAAAAAGCCAAGCGGCTAGCTAATAGGCTCATAAAATCATCATCACCCAAACAAAACAGTAAATTGTAGTAAACATGTACCTATTTGTCGGGCAAACAAATTTTATTTTTCGGCTCTAGCCTCCTTGCTATGACCTGTTCAATGTAAGTATATGTATATGCAAGCAAATGCGACTAAATTTCAATAATATTCACTATTTGATCAAATTGGCTATATGGTTAAAATTATCAAACAAATAAACAAACAACACAATCATCAATCAATTAGTGAATTAGAGTTTCAAATTCATAAATTTGATACATATACAGAAAATCATGTTTTTGATGCCAATTCACAACAATGTGTTCTAGCTATATAAATATAAGTTTTGGTTCTCACACCAGTCTAATGGAAATATATAGATATCACACCTTCGTCACACGAATATAAATTCTGACGACGAGTACTCAACCATCAGAATCATCTTCGGGCCACTAGAGTATGATTCTATATCTATCCAGTATATTAAAACTTTAAATACACGTTTGCAAGGCGTATATGCAAAATCTTTATATACTGGACTGTCCAAATCTATATAAAATAAATAATCAAATACGAATAATTGATTTTAAATTTTCAAAACAAAATTGGTTTCATTTGAAAAATATACTCTTCACACTCGTTCTAGGATACTACTGATCCCATCTCTAACGAGTCATTCTCATTGGATATTGCTAATCCAATATCTGATGAATTCTTTCGTATGGTTCTAATGTGCCTTGTTCTCTGCTTTGTAAACCAAAGCTCTGATACCAAATGTGACGACAAAGAATTTCGCTCGGTCCGAACCAGTCGCTAAACCGATCCAGGCCGTTCGAAACGCCCTATCGTTTGAGAACACGACAAATCAGAACGCATATAAAAGAACCTTTCATTGTATATTACAACAATGCATCAGATTACAAGAATATACAGAGTATAAATGAATATTACACAGAAATATCAGAGATACAAATTACATTTAAATACATAGCAGCGGAAAAATAATACAATACACAACTAGAATGAGATATACGGATACAAAGCTTTCCGGATATTGTTCCAGCTGTAAACCAGGATCCTGTGAATATAAATCTGCAAAACCAAAACTACTAGCTGCCCGTGTCAAAATAAGGGCACCCAGAGTTTAGGTTAAAACAATAAACTCCAGGTCAGTCATGTGACTGGTGTGAGAACTAAAACAGTTATTAATCTTTATTTTAAATCATTAGGTAAATCAAGGGACCACGCCGTATAACACGGAACGGGTTTCCTCCCAAAAATACCAGTGCATAAAACAAACAGCGCAATGCTAAATAAAGAAAAATGAAGCTGTTATAAGACCCAGGTCCCATCACACAATGCAACGCAGCCGAGGATAGGGTTTTCCCTTATAACAGCCAAAGAATGCTTGATACGGTTAAAACAAATCGTTTGATACTATTATAAGTGCATAGTGTATAAAACAACTTCAAATCATAAGTATCAATCATAGGCGGCATGGGTACCATATATTATGTCGCCATACTAGGCTCTACAAATAAAACCGCAAATGTCACGTATTTGGAAATTGGATTTCCGTCTATGAACCGAGGCAAAAGATAGTCCTCAACCGATTCGAGACGCTCTAGCCCGCCCCTCAGGAACAGCCGCAACTGCCCCCTGGATCCTCAGGGCCGGTCCACCGATGTGGATTATTATGCCTGAACACTACGTCTCCCCACCCTATGGGGTGTAAATGAGCCAACTAAATGACTCCATCGGTTCGAGAACGACCGATCAATCCGAGGCGCCTCGCAACAGCAACAACCACATAAGTCAAACTCGTCAGGGCATGTAAAACCACTGACGCCACTTTTTAGCTAGAAAGAAACGCATGCCCTCCCTGACGTCCTCTCCCGTTTTTGGTTCATACCGGGTGTGAAACACGCGAAGTAAACGTTACACAAAGCTACGCCACAAAGGCCTTGCTTTGATCATCACCACAAGGCTTTGCTTTTCAACAGAAGCCTCGATCAATTGCCACTTAGGCATGCCACACAGGCAATTCACTCCATGCGTTTGATATCCATCAATATATAACCCCTGAGCTCGTACGTCTCAGGCGTTAAGCAAGAGAATAAATTCTCCGCCGCCAAACAGATATATATTTAATAGAAATCAAACACACAGACTAAAATCCAATGTCAGACACACAGTCCATTTACAAGTCCGTTCTGGGTCTGAACGAAACCGGAGGCACCTAGTACCTCGCATATCCATCGATCTCCAAGTACGTCTGGACGATCACCAACTGTTTCCATCTTCTTGGGTGTACAGCCCAATCAAGATCATCAGTAATCACCCAAATGACGTGAAGACATCCGGTCTTCGACCACCGTCTTCATCTTCAACTTATCGTCGTATCAGTTATTCAGAATGGGATAAACCCGGTCTTTCCGAATAACTCGCGTATACTTTAAATAAGTGTTACACAAACACAACATACGCCTCATTCCAATTCATCAGTCACTAACCGTAAATTAATCAAGAGAATAATTCCCCAAATATTAACCCCGAAGGCCGAAACCAACATCAGATCAATATCCAGAAAACCACTCTGCTTAGCTAATCGACGGTTAGTTTCTGATTTCACATTCACAGGGAAAGGTTCCCATTAATTTTATCCAAGATAAATTCCTTGAATTTATTCTTTATTCTATTTTTGAATCTCAATTCAAACTAGTCGGGATTAGCGAACCTTACCGAAGTAATTATTTATTTTAATTTCCCCATCCCAACCTATTCATCCCACGAAGTAAAACTGGTAATACTTCATATCTAACACCACAGTGTTATCAGTAAATTCAATTACCATTTCACGATCAAATCTAATTAAAGATTTAACTATCGCCTGGAGCAAAACTGGTGATACTCCATTTTCGATCATTTCAATCTAATTAAAGATTCATTAAAACTCCACTTAGTTTTAATCTTCGACTGGGTTAAAGAATCAGTGTCATTTAAAACACGGTTCACGATAAACCCAAAATCACATTCATTAATTATCGGGTTAAAGAACGAGTGTTATTTAAAACACTGTTCACGATAAACCCAAAAATCATTCCATTAATTATCGGGTTAAAGAACAAGTGTTATTTAAAACACTGTTCACGATAAACCCAAAAATCAATACCAATTCAATTCCATTTAAATATCATTTAATTGGTACACTTCATTAAATCTAAATAAAAAGATTTAATCTTTTCTCAACTGGGTTCAAGAACAGTGTTAGTGAAGACACCATTCACGACAAACCCAAATCACATTTGATATTCAATACGAGGCTCTGAATAGAAAATATATCGGCTTATATTCAATATCAAATTCTACGACTAACAAATGTCGTATTGGAAATAACGATATAAATATATATCTTTCAAATTTCCATAACAACATCTGTATAATCACGAATTCCAACATCGAAATATTCCGAAGACAATTTCGATTCAAATCCACTCTAAGGCAATCATTGGAAATTCTGGTTATTTTTAAAACCCTTTTCCAATTCAATTTATTTATTTAAAAATAAACAGAATTATAGTTCTAGTTCAAAACTAGTTCATTTCGATAAAAATCTATTTTTATCTTTTCAAATATGGAGTTTTTCACCCTAATTTTTCCCAAATCATTTCTTATGATTTTACACAAATTATTACTATTTTTAATAATTTTATCAAGGCCCGTACTGTCGATTTCCATCAATGGCCATCGAACTGCACATACAGCGACCTTTTTCAAATTTGATTTGGACATAATTCCAAATCCAACCGTTAGATTTCTAATTTCTAATATTCGTTAGAAAGCTCTTTTCGATACGAACCCAACGGTTCCGGTTTTAGGAGAATCCGACGGTCGGATCTCCCGTAATGCCCGTTTGAAAGAAATGGTCGAAATTCGCGAACTGCCGCGGCGCGGCGCGTTCTATTCAGGCCATTATATTATATATATAATATATATAATATATATTTTGTCGATTTCTATTTAAAACGAATTATATAAATAGTTTTAAATTCGTTTCAAAAGCAATTTCAACTTCCATTTCAATTCAAATCAAAATTTAATTCTTCTTTATAAATTCGTTTTAAAATTCATTTCTATTCAATTCAAATTTCAATTCAATTTGAATTCATTTCAATTTGCTTTCAATTCAATTTGAATTCGTTTTATATTCAATTCATTTCGAAATCATTTTCAATTCAATTCATTTCGAAATCGTTTTCAATTCAATTCATTTCGAAATCGTTTTCAATTCAATTCATTTCGAAATCGTTTTCAATTCAATTCATTTCGAAATCATTTTCAATTCAATTCATTTCGAAATCGTTTTCAATTCATTTCGAAATCATTAAAATCGATATAAATATCGTTCACGTCAAAATGGCGTCAATCTAATCAACACGGCTTCATAAATTTCTATTTTCAAATATTCTATTTCAAATATTTCTTTTTCAAAATAGTTGTTATTATCAAAATATTTCGTTCAACACATGACCAATCTCAATGGATGAGTACTGTCAACACATGAACCTTTATTTTATATTGATAAAGATGTAAATTTTATTACTAAAATATTTCGTTCAACACATGACCAATCTCAATGGATGAGTACTGTCAACACATGAACCTTTATTTTATATTGTTCTTTATTTTCTAAATTGGAATGAGGCCCAATCAATCACCATATAAAATTAATTATATGGATTTTCATACAACACATGTATATAATAGCATTGAAAAATAATCAACCATCAACCAAAGTGCACTACACTGTATAAGCATCAAATATAAATATCTAACGCTTATAACAGCCTATCAATCAATCGATCGACATATTTAATCAATCAGGATGAGTGAACTTCATATTTCATCCCAACACCCGTGTGGGGTTTCAAACAATCAAACAAATATTTTATTCGTGCAGTTGGGCGATGTGTAAAATTTATCGACCCAATCAATGTCCTTCGAATAGGTGTACATAAACAAACCGTCTGGTTTGTAAATGAATATTTATTTATTCACAATCACGTTAAAAATTATATTTTTAACGATAAAACATTTTATTCCAACATATGAATTTCTCTTCAGTTCATTCTTTAAATAAAATGATATTTTTATTTTTCTAACATATTTTAGAAAATTTCGGCGGCATAACGGCAGGATACTAGAAACGGGACAAGGCCTAGCCTTATCCCCGGTCTAGTGAAGGCCCACGCCATTCACACATCAATCAAATCAATTCATTTCACCAAACAATTCAATTCAAACCAAATCATCTAACTAATTTATGCAACCAAGCAAACAAGTCCATGGTCTGTGGACGATTGTGTCGGGTGCTACTAAGCACCGTCTGCATCCTAGTATATATATATAAATAGAAAAAGAAATTGAAAGGTGAGAAATTCTCACATATAGCTATCCAATCATCCTGACTCTTCTTTGATATAAATCTTCTTCGTTCTCGCCTTTTTGTTACCTTCGTTGCCCGCTTTCACTACCTATGTAAAAATCACATTTTTACTTCGTTATTCAATATATAAAAATCGAATTTTTACTTTGCTATTCAATATATAAAAATCGAATTTTTACTTTGCTATTCCATATATAAAAATCATATTTTTACTTCGAAATTCTATATATAAAAATCATATTTTTATTTCGAAGTTCTATATATAAAAATCATATTTTTATTTCGAAGTTCTATATATAAAAATCATATTTTTATTTCGAAGTTCTATATATAAAAATCATATTTTTATTTTGCTATTTCTATGCTTATATATATATATATATATATTCTAATCGTTCAAAAACCAAATCATTTCATGTTTATAAAATCGATCCTTTATCTATATAAAAATCTGACCTTTTATAAATCAAAGATCTAAAAGAAAACAATACTTAGATAAATTTCCTATTTTAAAACATATATAAAAATTTCAGTTTTCTCTTTTAAAACATATATAAAAATTTCAGTTTTCTCTTTTAAAAATATATATAAAAATTTCAGTTTTCTATACATATATAAAAATTAGATAAACAAATAAGTAAATAAATAAAATACTCACTGTAGAAATCGAGGGGGGGGATGCCTGCTGCTCGCGGTGGCTCGCAAGGGGGGCTCGACCTCTGGCGGCGGTGGCTAAGGCTGGAGGTGCGGCGGATTTTGGGTTCTAGGGTTTGGGTGGCTCGGTGGTAGAAAAGGAGGAAGGGAAGAGGGCGTCGGGGCTAGAAAAGGGGCGGTCGGAGTCGGGCGTGGTGGGTGGAGGAGCGGTGGTGGCTGGTAGGGGCGCCGGGCGGTATCGACGTTCGTTTTTTTTTTTTTTTTCATTTTCTGCTGAACGGATCGAATGAAATAGGGGGGGCCAGAACAGAAAAAAGGGGGAGAAAGAGAGAGGATTTAATTTTTAATTTATTTTAATTATAAAAAGTTGACTTTTACATATGACCTCTAAACGAGGTCCACCGCCTGTCGTCCTTAGCATTTTACCCCCATTCCGAACACAATGGGATATGTATCGTAGGCTGATTCGACTGTTTGAATCAGTTTCCGTTAAATTTACATTTAAATCATTATAAGTAATTTTAAACGTACATTTCAAATTACCGGGATCACATAACAACTCTATAAATTCCATAAAAATATTTTCTAGCTTCGTATTGACGATACGGTCCTAACAAAACTAGTTTCGTTGAATTCTGAGAACGTTTGAAAAATGACCATTTTCCAGTCGATTAAAATCAACTGAAACTGGTCAAACGCATTTTCCTTTGCCACGTTCACATATTGATTCGAAAAATTATGAAATTTGGAATCTAGCAATAACTTTACATCACGGACCCAACAAAAGTGGTTTCGTCGAAATCCGAGGTCATTTGCAAAATGTCCATTTTTAAGGGCCTGAATTCCATAGTGACTATTTAGAATTTTCAACTGGACATATCTTTTGATTCTCGCTATGAAATTTCGATTATTCGAATTCGTTGGAAAGATATTATCAAATAGATCCTAATGTTTTTGGTTTCACTAAAATCCGGATTGTTTTGCACCCGGTACATTCAATTGAAGTTTGAAATCGAATTATCGAACTACCGCGCCATTTTCAATTCTATTTATAATTATATATAAATATTTATATTCTAACAACGACGCGTATAATATATACGTTCGAATTCTATTCAAAATAAATTCCTCGACAATATTATTTAAAATAATCTATTTTAAATATTCAAAATTCGCTAAAATTGTGAAAATAAAAATTTTAAACTGGCCCAGATTTTCGGGTTATTACAATCTCCCCCACTTAAAACTTTTCATCCCCGAAAAGTAACAAAGTCAAAAGTGGTTTGATTAATCAATTCTACGTTCGATCTGGCTTCCATTCTCCAACTGTTCAGTTTCTGAGAATTTTCAAAAATTTCAAAAATTTGGCAAACACCCTAAATTTTCGAAAAATTTCGCCATAACCTCCCCTGCACCGGGAGCATCGGGGAATTTCAAATAGCTTCCCCGGTCCTTCAGATCTCAAAAAGAAAAAGAAAAAGCCAAGCGGCTAGCCAATAGGCTCATAAAATCATCATCACCCAAACAAAACAGTAAATTGTAGTAAACATGTACCTATTTGTCGGGCAAACAAATTTTATTTTTCGGCTCTAGCCTCCTTGCTATGACCTGTTCAATGTAAGTATATGTATATGCAAGCAAATGCGACTAAATTTCAATAATATTCACTATTTGATCAAATTGGCTATATGGTTAAAATTATCAAACAAATAAACAAACAACACAAACATCAATCAATTAGTGAATTAGAGTTTCAAATTCATAAATTTGATACATATACAGAAAATCATGTTTTTGATGCCAATTCACAACAATGTGTTCTAGCTATATATATAAGTTTTGGTTCTCACACCAGTCTTGTAACGACCCTGAATTTTGGGGCCAAGTTAAAATTTATTTTAAGTGATTTTAAATGAGTTTTGATATTTAAAATAATCTATTTTAAATAATAAGGATCACAAATTTGGTTCAAATCGAAGTTAGAATGAATAAATTAATTTGAAATATAAAAAGAGCTAGAAATGGCGCGGTAGTTTGAAAAGTCAAACTTGAAATTTGACTAACCATACAGGATGCAAAATTTAACGGATTTTAGTAAAACCAAAAATATTAGAATCTATTTAAAAATATCTTTCCAACGAATCCGAAGAATCGAAATTTCATAACGGGAATCAAAAGTTATGGCCAATTCAATATTTAGAAAGGTCGCTATGAAATTTATAAGGGCCAAAATGCTACATTTTGCAGAATAAGGAATTAGGACCCGAAACCATCTCCATTGGTTTTAGAATGCTGTTTACATATAAAAATGACTATAAGAACTTATATTTTTGAGTTTCGGAAAAATTCCACTATTTTTGGTATTTTTAAATATTAAAATATACACCTGAAAAATAGAATTTTTGCAAACGAACTCCGAATTCGACGAAACCAGTTTCTATGGATTCGTAATATTAAATTAAGGTTAAATTATAAAATTTATAATTTTTGGAATTATTTTGTGGCCTGTATAATTTTTACAGTGGAAATACAGCCTATTTTCAGACTTCGGTAATTTATAATAAATTCATACGGAATCGGAAAATTTCGAAATCAGGTTCGTTGGGTTCGTAATGACCTGAAATAATTATGTTTAAAAATTTATTAATTTTGAAATTCGCATGTATTTATAAGATTTTCTGAATTGAAGAAAACAGTTGAAAATTGAGTAATTGGGCACGTAATGATATTTGGGCCCAAACCAAAATTAAACCCATGGTATATATTATCTTTTTTCTGAGATTTAGGGCTGAAATTCGAAATGTTCAGCAGCCACTTCTATTTTCCATCATTTTTCTCAATTTCCATGGCGGCTTTCTCTTTCTCTAAAATTTGTCGAAAATAAAATCTCTTCAAACCATAGCAAATTATATGTCCTCTCGAAGGTCTCGACGATACGAAGCTAATGGTGTAGTCGGTTTTGTCAAACAGCGCTCGGATTCGCCGGAATCTCGTCTTAAAGCTCGCTGTTTTCGAAATTCAGAAGCTCAAAACGTAAATCAAGAAATTCCCGTGAATCGTGGAAGAATTAGACGAAGTCACGAACACGTAAGTTCTTCGTTTACGTGAGGTGGAGGTGCTCGCCAAATTTCAGGCAGTTTGGAGGTGTGAGGCGGCCTGTGGGACCCGCGAGGCGAAATCTTTTCTAGGCGATTTCCCGATGATCGGAGAAGCTTTAGGGGCGGCTCTTTCTGGTGGTGGTGCGTCTCGCCAAGACGAAGACATTGGCGGTGGTCCCGTGGCGTCAGGTGGCCCGAGGCAGCGGCAAAGTGCGGTCAAAGTTCGGCGGTGAACAGTGTTTTTCGGTCAATGGGCTGAGGGTATTTTCTATTTTATTTTTAAATTATTTAATTAATTTCCAGAACTTTAAAATTGCATAACTCACTCATACGAAGTCGAAATTCGACGATTTCAGGTGCGTTGGGATCGTGGCGACGAGATGGACGCGTGGACACTAATTTTGTTCAATTCTGAGACAGTGAAATTTTTAGGTATTTTCACGAATATTAATTAATTATTTAATTACCCGATCTTTAAAAATTCATAACTCTTTCATACGAGGTCCGTTTGACGAACCATAAATTGCGTTGAAATCACAAAATTAAGAGCTTCGCGATGGCGCAGACCGCAGCTGAAAAGGAGACAGTAAAATTTTGGCCAAAAAATTCAAGGTGAGAATCCTTTATTTAAAAATTTTACATTAAAATAAACTATTCAGTATATGATGCGATTATAATATGATTCTGATCTGTTGTTGGTTATGATTTGGTGATGCCTTGGTATGATTAAATGGCTAATATTAGATCCCTTGATTTCATGTTCATAGGTAAATAGAATTGACTATGTTAATGAACAAATTTGTTCAATATTTAATAGAAGATTATTCATGGTATGTTCATTGGAATTTTTGCCAATGTTTTAAAATAGTAAATTATTCATGGTATGTTCATTGGCATTTTTGTCAATATTTAAAAATAGAAAATTATTCATTGTATGTTCAATGACATTTGGTATGTATAAAATTGAATATGTCACCGTATGAAATGAACTATTTTTGTCATTATAAAATAGAATGTTTCACTATATGTTTATGGACAAATTTGTGTCATTATAAAATGGGATTATACACCGTATGTTGATGGGCACTATTTTTGTTCATTAATAAAATAGAAATTGCCATAGTATGTTAATTGACAAATTTTGTCAATATTAAAATAGAAATTATTCACCGTATGTTAATGAGCAATTTTTGTTAATATAATGTTCACCGTATGAAATTAACATTTTTATTTAATGTTAATATAAAGAACGGTCACCTTATGATAATGACATTTGTGGAAAATGTTGAAAATGTTCATTGTATGATAATTAACATTTTAATATACTAAAATAGAAAATGTTGAATTTGTTCATTGTATGTTGGAGTGACGTTTTGTACATATTAATATAGAAAATGACTTCGTATGATAATATAACCTTTTGTTATGTTAAAATATGAAAATATGCATCGTATGAAATGAATGACATTTTTATTATGTTAAAATATGAAAATATGCATCGTATGAAATGAATGACATTTTTATTATGTTAAAATATGAAAATATACATCGTATGAAATAAATGACATTTTTGTTATGTTAAAAATATGAAAATCTACACCGTATGATTCAATAACATTTTTGTTAATGTTACATTGAAAATACACTGTATGTTAAATCAGCATTTTTGTCATGTTATTAATATAAAATAATGCACTGTATGTTAAACCAGCGTTTTGTCATGTTAAAAATATATAAATTTGCATTTTATGTAAACTAGCATTTTGGTTATGTTAAAAAAATAGAAAATGCATTGTAAGTAAAATAACATTTTTGTTTAAGTGTTAAGAAATAAAAGAATTTTCATTTCATGAAAAATTAACATTTATTTTTAATGTTAATAAATATGAAATGTAAGGCATGTAAAATTAACATTTATTGTTAATGTTAATAAAAAGGAAAATGTATTGTCGGTTAAATTAACATTTATTTTTTTTATGTTAATTAAAAATGAAATGTATGCATATTAAATTAACATTCATTTTTGTTATATAAAAAGAAAGGATGATTTAGCATTATTTTAATGTCAAGATAAAGGTATTTTTGTC
Organism: Allium sativum; assembly: GCA_030737875.1. NCBI lineage: Eukaryota > Viridiplantae > Streptophyta > Magnoliopsida > Asparagales > Amaryllidaceae > Allium > Allium sativum. The sequence goes on along the minus strand of CM060912.1, from coordinate 873,183,357 downwards.
GTTTTTATTTAATGTTTAACATATAGGAATGCATTGTATGTGAATGGTATTTTTGTCATTTTTATTTAATGTTATAAAAATATAAGTTTGCATTGTATGCAAATAACATTTTTGGTCATGTTATAAAAATATAAGTTTGCATTGTATGCAAGTAACATTTTTGGTCATGTTATAAAAATTTAAATTTGCATCGTATGATAAAATAGCATTTTGTAAAAAATGAAAATATTTACCGTATGATTGATTGATACTTACTTGTTAAATATGAAAATGTCACCGTATGATTCATTAACATTATTTTTAATGTTATGTACTAAGAAAATGAACCGTATGAGATTAACATTCATTTGTGCTAATATTAGAATTATAGAAAATTTTCACCGTATGTTGAATGAACAAATTTGTGCTAAAATAGAAATTTGCTTTGCATAAAATAGTATTTTGTCATGATAGAAAAATAGAAATTTGCTTTGCATAAAATAGTATTCTGTCATGATAGAAAAATAGAAATTTGCTTTGCATAAAATAGTATTTTGTCATGTTAGAATAAGTAAATAATGCATTGCATGTAAAATATGAAAATAATGCATTGTATGTTAAAATATGAAAATAATGCATTGTATGTAAAATATGAAAATAATGCATTGTATGTAAAATATAAATAGAAAAGGCACCGCATGTAATATTAACATTATTTTCAACATTAATAAATAAAAGAAAAGAAACTGTATGTAAGGTTTAACATTATTTATAATGTTAAATAAAAGAAATGAAACTGTATGTAAGGTTTAACATTATTTATAATGTTAAATAAAAGAAATGAAACGTATGTAAGAATAACATTATTTATAATGTTAAATGAAAGGTAAGGAACTGTATTGAAATATTAACATTATTTATAATGTAGGTAAAAGGGAACTTACACCATAGGAAAGTGTTCATTATTCATAATGAAATTGGAAAAGAAATATATAAAGAAATGAATGGGATGGTACATTATAATTTACATTCTTAAATGAAAATTATAAAGTATAAAATAAATAATAATGAATTATAAAGGGAAGAATTATCGTCTAATCCTAAGCTACATTGTCATGTAAGTAGAAAGGTGAAAGTTAAGAGAAATGTAAGCTGCACGTAGGGACGATAAACTAAACAAATTATTTATATATATAGAATTATAATTAAACGAATTGAGCGCGGTAGTTCGCGTTTTGAAATCGAACTTTTAAACGAATATACCGGAAGATCCGACCATCGGATTTTCCCAAAACTGAAACCGTTAGGACCGTCTTGGAAAAATCTTTCCAACGATATAAGCTACGCTAAAATCCAACGGTTAGATTTTGAGGAAAGTGAAAAACAAAATTGATTGGAAACAGCGCCAAGGTCGCCCTTGACCTGAAGCGTCGTTAAATAAGGAAATTAATTATATTAAATAATTAAGGCAAGAATTAATCGTTATAAAATAAAATAACGATATGAAATATGTTTTTCTCAAAATATATGAATGCGAGATTATTTGGAAAGACCGGGTTAATCCCATTCCAAATGATCGTACGATTTCAAGAATTCAAGTATGAAGACGGCGTATGAAGACCGTAAATCTCCCCTCGAATGGACAACGATCAAGACTCTGAATTGGTTTGATCCCAATTCAAGGGTCGGGATAATTGCCCAAACGTACGTGTTGATTTCACGGGTTTGACCCTAGTTCAGACCTAGAGCATGGGTATAAATGGATAGTGTGTCTGACATCGTACCCCACAAAATATTATGTTTTTGATATTCAGTTAATATATAAACGATTGGTGGTAGAGAATTTATTCTCTACTTAACACCCGTTTATATAGTGACGGAAGATCAATAGTACGGTATGGAGTGACGGTGTGGCATACTAAGATGCAATGATCAGGGTTTCTTGTTGAAAAGCAGAACCTTGTGGTATGAAGAACATGACTTCACGAGCCTCACAAACCGGTAGAGTCTAAAAAGGGGGAAGGGAACGCAGGGAAAGTAGCACGTTTCTTTCTAGTTAGTAGTCATTTTACTTTTGGAGGATGATGAAATGAGGCGCCTCGGATAGGTCCTATAGGACCGGGGAACGTGTGCTTAGGAATTGCCAATCCTCTAAGCTGTATGTGAGGATCGGCCCTGCAGGATCCAAGGGTTAACTGCGGGTAATCCTGAGACGTTAACTAGAGCGTCTCGAATCGGTAAGGAGTCCTCCCTAGCCTGGACTCATGATGGAAACCCAAATTTCCAATACGACCCCGACGGATTTGATTGTATTACTAGTATTAGAGGCATAATATATGGTACCTATGCTTCCTAGGATTGATACTTATAATTTGAATTGTTTTGAAACCATATACACTAATAATAGTATTAGTTTCGTATTTGGCGTATTTAGCATGTTTAACCACCATAAGGTAAAACTCTATCCTCTTGGTGTGCGTTGCATTGTGTGATGGGACCTGATTCTTATGGTGGTTCCACTTTTCAAAAGACATTGCGTTTTGTTACGTTTTACTTATCTGTATTGACACTATAGTTATGCACGGCAATCCATTGGTACAACCCGTTCCGCGTTAGCGGCGTGGTCTTTGGATTTGCCTTATTAGTATAAGTTATTTAAGATTTCTCACACCAGTCCTTGTTGCTGGCCAAAGGGGCTGGGTACGCATGATAGGGGGTTCTCGCTTCGCGGTTTGGTGGCGAACGGGAGACTCTTACCCCTACATGTCCCTGTTGAGGGTTGGTAAGGCAATGGCCAGGAGGCTCGAGAGGGTCGCCGTAAAACAAGGTGTACTGGGGGACCACTGTGAGCCACGGTGGGTTTTACCTGCTGCTTTGGGGGGATGAAGGGATGGTTGCAAAGCCTACCGGATTTCGTCCGAGCTATCATAGTTGGTATCAGAGCTTTGGTTTACAAAGCGGAGTACAACATATCTATAATAATTCGTTTACATAGAATCACTATATTCTATGGCGAACAGTTCATGAGATACATAATAGCCAGTCACTTTATCGTCATCTTTTCATTTATCCTTCGATCTTTTAGAATCACCATTTCAGTTGTTTTGACTCTTCCCTTGATCGTGCATTCGAAGAAGACTAAGAGAAGTGGCGATGCTCAAGTGGCCCATGTGTATAAAGGAGCGAAAGGACCAACTTCTTCAGTAGCAGCTCTTACTGAAGGAGGAGGAAAGCCTGATGTTATAGACGGTACCATCTCTGTTAAAAACATTCTCTGTGTTTATTCTTCCTCTTTTCCTCTTCTATTTTTCTTTTCCCTTTTCGGGGACGAAAAGTTTTTAAGTGGGGGAGACTATAACGACCCTGAATTTTGGGGCCAAGTTAAAATTTATCTTAAGTGATTTTAAATGAGTTTTGATATTTAAAATAATCTATTTTAAATAATAAGGATCACAAATTTGGTTCAAATCGAAGTTAGAATGAATAAATTAATTTTAAATATAAAAAGAGCTAGAAATGGCGCGGTAGTTTGAAAAGTCAAACTTGAACTTTGACTAACCATACAGGATGCAAAATTTAACGGATTTTAGTAAAACCAAAAATATTAGAATCTATATAAAAATATCTTTCCAACGAATCCGAAGAATCGAAATTTCATAACGGGAATCAAAAGTTATGGCCAATTCAATATTTAGAAAGGTCGCTATGAAATTTATAAGGGCCAAAATGCTACATTTTGCAGAATAAGGAATTAGGACCCGAAACCATCTCCATTGGTTTTAGAATGTTGTTTACATATAAAAATGACTATAAGAACTTATATTTTTGAGTTTCGGAAAAATTCCACTATTTTTGGTATTTTTAAATATTAAAATATACACCTGAAAAATAGAATTTTTGCAACCGAACTCCGAATTCGACGAAACCAGTTTCTATGGATTCGGAATATTAAATTAAGGTTAAATTATAAAATTTATAATTTTTGGAATTATTTTGTGGCCTGTATAATTTTTACAGTGGAAATACACCCTATTTTCAGACTTCGGTAATTTATAATAAATTCATACGGAATCGGAAAATTTCGAAATCAGGTTCGTTGGGTTCGTAATGACCTGAAATAATTATATTTAAAAATTTATTAATTTTGAAATTCGCATGTATTTATAAGATTTTCTGAATTGAAGAAAACAGTTGAAAATTGAGTAATTGGGCACGTAATGATATTTGGGCCCAAACCAAAATTAAACCCATGGTATATATTATCTTTTTTCTGAGATTTAGGGCTGAAATTCGAAATGTTCAGCAGCCACTTCTATTTTCCAATATTTTTCTCAATTTCCATGGCGGCTCTCTCTTCCTCTAAAATTTGTCGAAAATAAAATCTCTTCAAACCATAGCAAATTATATGTCCTCTCGAAGGTCTCGACGATACGAAGCTAATGGTGTAGTCGGTTTTGTCAAACAGCGCTCGGATTCGCCGGAATCTCGTCTTAAAGCTCGCTGTTTTCGAAATTCAGAAGCTCAAAACGTAAATCAAGAAATTCCCGTGAATCGAGGAAGAATTAGACGAAGTCACGAACACGTAAGTTCTTCATCTACGTGAGGTGGAGGTGCTCGCCAAATTTCAGGCAGTTTGGAGGTGTGAGGCGGCCTGTGGGACCCGCGAGGCGAAATCCTTTCTAGGCGATTTCCCGATGATCGGAGAAGCTTTAGGGGCGGCTCTTTCTGGTGGTGGTGCGTCTCGCCAAGACGAAGACATTGGCGGTGGTCCCGTGGCGTCAGGTGGCCCGAGGCAGCGGCAAAGTGCGGTCAAAGTTCGGCGGTGAACAGTGTTTTTCGGTCAATGGGCTGAGGGTATTTTCTATTTTATTTTTAAATTATTTAATTAATTTCCAGAACTTTAAAATTGCATAACTCACTCATACGAAGTCGAAATTCGACGATTTCAGGTGCGTTGGGATCGTGGCGACGAGATGGATGCGTGGACACTAATTTTGTCCAATTCTGAGACAGTGAAATTTTTAGGTATTTTCACGAATATTAATTAATTATTTAATTACCCGATCTTTAAAAATTCATAACTCTTTCATACGAGGTCCGTTTGACGAACCATAAATTGCGTTGGAATCACAAAATTAAGAGCTTCGCGATGGCGCAGACCGCAGCTGAAAAGGAGACAGTAAAATTTTGGCCAAAAAATTCAAGGTGAGAATCCTTTATTTAGAAATTTTACATTAAAATAAACTATTCAGTATATGATGCGATTATAATATGATTCTGATCTGTTGTTGGTTATGATTTGGTGATGCCTTGGTATGATTGAATGGCTAATATTAGATCCCTTGATTTCATGTTCATAGGTAAATAGAATTGACTATGTTAATGAACAAATTTGTTCAATATTTAATAGAAGATTATTCATGGTATGTTCATTGGCATTTTTGCCAATGTTTTAAAATAGTAAATTATTCATGGTATGTTCATTGGCATTTTTGTCAATATTTAAAAATAGAAAATTATTCATTGTATGTTCAATGACATTTGGTATGTATAAAATTGAATATGTCACCGTATGAAATGAACTATTTTTGTCATTATAAAATAGAATATGTCACTATATGTTTATGGACAAATTTGTGTCATTATAAAATGGGATTATACACCGTATGTTGATGGGCACTATTTTTGTTCATTAATAAAATAGAAATTGCCATAGTATGTTAATTGACAAATTTTGTCAATATTAAAATAGAAATTATTCACCGTATGTTAATGAGCAATTTTTGTTAATATAATGTTCACCGTATGAAATTAACATTTTTATTTAATGTTAATATAAAGAACGGTCACCTTATGATAATGACATTTGTGGAAAATGTTGAAAATGTTCATTGTATGATAATTAGCATTTTAATATACTAAAATAGAAAATGTTGAATTTGTTCATTGTATGTTGGAGTGACGTTTTGTACATATTAATATAGAAAATGACTTCGTATGATAATATAACCTTTTGTTATGTTAAAATATGAAAATATGCATCGTATGAAATGAATGACATTTTTATTATGTTAAAATATGAAAATATGCATCGTATGAAATGAATGACATTTTTATTATGTTAAAATATGAAAATATACATCGTATGAAATAAATGACATTTTTGTTATGTTAAAAATATGAAAATCAACACCGTATGATTCAATAACATTTTTGTTAATGTTACATTGAAAATACACTGTATGTTAAATCAGCATTTTTGTCATGTTATTAATATAAAATAATGCACTGTATGTTAAACCAGCGTTTTGTCATGTTAAAAATATATAAATTTGCATTTTATGTAAACTAGCATTTTGGTTATGTTAAAAAAATAGAAAATGCATTGTAAGTAAAATAACATTTTTGTTTAAGTGTTAAGAAATAAAAGAATTTTCATTTCATGAAAAATTAACATTTATTTTTAATGTTAATAAATATGAAATGTAAGGCATGTAAAATTAACATTTATTGTCAATGTTAATAAAAAGGAAAATGTATTGTAGGTTAAATTAACATTTATTTTTTTTATGTTAATTAAAAATGAAATGTATGCATATTAAATTAACATTCATTTTTGTTATATAAAAAGAAAGGATGATTTAGCATTATTTTAATGTCAAGATAAAGGTATTTTTGTCGTTTTTATTTAATGTTTAACATATAGGAATGCATTGTATGTGAATGGTATTTTTGTCATTTTTATTTAATGTTATAAAAATATAAGTTTGCATTGTATGCAAATAACATTTTTGGTCATGTTATAAAAATATAAGTTTGCATTGTATGCAAGTAACATTTTTGGTCATGTTATAAAAATTTAAATTTGCATCGTATGATAAAATAGCATTTTGTAAAAAATGAAAATATTTACCGTATGATTGATTGATACTTACTTGTTAAATATGAAAATGTCACCGTATGATTCATTAACATTATTTTTAATGTTATGTACTAAGAAAATGAACCGTATGAGATTAACATTCATTTGTGCTAATATTAGAATTATAGAAAATTTTCACCGTATGTTGAATGAACAAATTTGTGTTATTTTAAAATAAAAAAGCACCGTATGTTGAATGAACAAATTTGTGCTAAAATAGAAATTTGCTTTGCATAAAATAGTATTTTGTCATGATAGAAAAATAGAAATTTGCTTTGCATAAAATAGTATTCTGTCATGATAGAAAAATAGAAATTTGCTTTGCATAAAATAGTATTTTGTCATGTTAGAATAAGTAAATAATGCATTGCATGTAAAATATGAAAATAATGCATTGTATGTTAAAATATGAAAATAATGCATTGTATGTAAAATATGAAAATAATGCATTGTATGTAAAATATAAATAGAAAAGGCACCGCATGTAATATTAACATTATTTTCAACATTAATAAATAAAAGAAAAGAAACTGTATGTAAGGTTTAACATTATTTATAATGTTAAATAAAAGAAATGAAACTGTATGTAAGGTTTAACATTATTTATAATGTTAAATAAAAGAAATGAAACGTATGTAAGAATAACATTATTTATAATGTTAAATGAAAGGTAAGGAACTGTATTGAAACATTAACATTATTTATAATGTAGGTAAAAGGGAACTTACACCATAGGAAAGTGTTCATTATTCATAATGAAATTGGAAAAGAAATATATAAAGAAATGAATGGGATGGTACATTATAATTTACATTCTTAAATGAAAATTATAAAGTATAAAATAAATAATAATGAATTAAAAAGGGAAGAATTATCGTCTAATCCTAAACTACATTGTCATGTAAGTAGAAAGGTGAAAGTTAAGAGAAATGTAAGCTGCACGTAGGGACGATAAACTAAACAAATTATTTATATATATATAATTATAATTAAACGAATTGAGCGCGGTAGTTCGCGTTTTGAAATCAAACTTTTAAACGAATATACCGGAAGATCCGACCGTCGGATTTTCCCAAAACTGAAACCGTTAGGACCGTCTTGGAAAAATCTTTCCAACGATATAAGCTACGCTAAAATCCAACGGTTAGATTTTGAGGAAAGTGAAAAACAAAATTGATTGGAAACAGCGCCAAGGTCGCCCTTGACCTGAAGCGTCGTTAAATAAGGAAATTAATTATATTAAATAATTAAGGCAAGAATTAATCGTTATAAAATAAAATAACGATATGAAATATGTTTTTCTCAAAATATATGAATGCGAGATTATTTGGAAAGACCGGGTTAATCCCATTCCAAATGATCGTACGATTTCAAGAATTCAAGTATGAAGACGGCGTATGAAGACCGTAAATCTCCCCTCGAATGGACAACGATCAAGACTCTGAATTGGTTTGATCCCAATTCAAGGGTCGGGATAATTGCCCAAATGTACGTGTTGATTTCACGGGTTTGACCCTAGTTCAGACCTAGAGCATGGGTATAAATGGATAGTGTGTCTGACATCGTACCCCACAAAATATTATGTTGTTGATATTCAGTTAATATATAAACGATTGGTGGTAGAGAATTTATTCTCTACTTAACACCCGTTTATATAGTGACGGAAGATCAATAGTACGGTATGGAGTGACGGTGTGGCATACTAAGATGCAATGATCAGGGTTTCTTGTTGAAAAGCAGAACCTTGTGGTATGAAGAACATGACTTCACGAGCCTCACAAACCGGTAGAGTCTAAAAAGGGGGAAGGGAACGCAGGGAAAGTAGCACGTTTCTTTCTAGTTAGTAGTCATTTTACTTTTGGAGGATGATGAAATGAGGCGCCTCGGATAGGTCCTATAGGACCGGGGAACGTGTGCTTAGGAATTGCCAATCCTCTAAGCTGTATGTGAGGATCGGCCCTGCAGGATCCAAGGGTTAACTGCGGGTAATCCTGAGACGTTAACTAGAGCGTCTCGAATCGGTAAGGAGTCCTCCCTAGCCTGGACTCATGATGGAAACCCAAATTTCCAATACGACCCCGACGGATTTGATTGTATTACTAGTATTGGAGGCATAATATATGGTACCTATGCTTCCTAGGATTGATACTTATAATTTGAATTGTTTTGAAACCATATACACTAATAATAGTATTAGTTTCGTATTTGGCGTATTTAGCATGTTTAACCACCATAAGGTAAAACTCTATCCTCTTGGTGTGCGTTGCATTGTGTGATGGGACCTGATTCTTATGGTGGTTCCATTTTTCAAAAGACATTGCGTTTTGTTACGTTTTACTTATCTGTATTGACACTATAGTTATGCACGGCAATCCATTGGTACAACCCGTTCCGCGTTAGCGGCGTGGTCTTTGGATTTGCCTTATTAGTATAAGTTATTTAAGTATTCTCACACCAGTCCCACGACTGACCCATAGTTTGTTTCACCTTTTTGCAAACTTAGGTGCCCTCTCTTCTACACGGGCAGCCAAGTAGACAGGTTCATTCTTTGCTTGGAGCTTTTCTTTGAAGCTGCTTATTTTCTCTCTCTTGGATTCTGCTTGGGAGAAGAGGTGATGACTTGGAGCTTGAAGACTTTTTGTTTCTATTGGCATCTTTTCTTTTCTTTTTAGACATCAAACTTATTTCTTTTCTGCAAACTTGTTGTAATAATCTTAGTTTTCTGTGACTGTGGAATTTCTGTGATTGATGACATTATATTTTTCCGCTGCTATAATGTTATTACTCTATGAATCTCCTTTGCTATATTGTATATGTGTTCTGTTTTATTGTATTTATGTTGTATTCCAAAAATGATTTCTCCTGCTTTCACTTGTGGAAGTTTGGGGTTATCACAAGTCTAATGGAAATATATAGATATCACACCTTCGTCACACGAATATAAATTCTGACGACGAGTACTCAACCATCAGAATCATCTTCGGGCCACTAGAGTATGATTCTATATCTATCCAGTATATTAAAACTTTAAATACACGTTTGCAAGGCGTATATGCAAAATCTTTATATACTGGACTGTCCAAATCTATATAAAATAAATAATCAAATACGAATAATTGATTTTAAATTTTCAAAACAAAATTGGTTTCATTTGAAAAATATACTCTTCACACTCGTTCTAGGATACTACTGATCCCATCTCTAACGAGTCATTCTCATTGGATATTGCTAATCCAATATCTGATGAATTCTTTCGTATGGTTCTAATGTGCCTTGTTCTCTGCTTTGTAAACCAAAGCTCTGATACCAAATGTGACGGCAAAGAATTTCGCTCGGTCCGAACCAGTCGCTAAACCGATCCAGGCCGTTCGAAACGCCCTATCGTTTGAGAACACGACAAATCAGAACGCATATAAAAGAACCTTTCATTGTATATTACAAGAATGCATCAGATTACAAGAATATACAGAGTATAAATGAATATTACACAGAAATATCAGAGATACAAATTACATTTAAATACATAGCAGCGGAAAAATAATACAATACACAACTAGAATGAGATATACGGATACAAAGCTTTCCGGATATCGTTCCAGCTGTAAACCAGGATCTTGTGAATATAAATCTGCAAAACCAAAACTACTAGCTGCCCGTGTCAAAATAAGGGCACTCAGAGTTTAGGTTAAAACAATAAACTCCAGGTCAGTCATGTGACTGGTGTGAGAACTAAAACAGTTATTAAACTTTATTTTAAATCATTAGGTAAATCAAGGGACCACGCCGTATAACACGGAACGGGTTTCCTCCAAAAAATACCAGTGCATAAAACAAACAGCGCAATGCTAAATAAAGAAAAATGAAGCTGTTATAAGACCCAGGTCCCATCACACAATGCAACGCAGCCGAGGATAGGGTTTTCCCTTATAACAGCCAAAGAATGCTTGATATGGTTAAAACAAATCGTTTGATACTATTATAAGTGCATAGTGTATAAAACAACTTCAAATCATAAGTATCAATCATAGGCGGCATGGATACCATATATCATGTCGCCATACTAGGCTCTACAAATAAAACCGCAAATGTCATGTATTTGGAAATTGGATTTCCGTCTATGAACCGAGGCAAAAGATAGTCCTCAACCGATTCGAGATGCTCTAGCCCGCCCTTCAGGAACAACCGCAACTGCCCCCTGGATCCTCAGGGCCGGTCCACCGATGTGGATTATTATGCCTGAACACTACGTCTCCCCACCCTATGGGGTGTAAGTGAGCCAACTAAATGATTCCATCGGTTCGAGAACGACCGATCAATCCGAGGCGCCTCGCAACAGCAACAACCACATAAGTCAAACTCGTCAGGGCGTGTAAAACCACTGACGCCACTTTTTAGCTAGAAAGAAACGCATGCCCTCCCTGACGTCCTCTCCCGTTTTTGGTTCATACCGGGTGTGAAACACGCGAAGTAAACGTTACACAAAGCTACGCCACAAAGGCCTTGCTTTGATCATCACCACAAGGCTTTGCTTTTCAACAGAAGCCTCGATCAATTGCCACTTAGGCATGCCACACAGGCAATTCACTCCATGCGTTTGATATCCATCAATATATAACCCCTGAGCTCGTACGTCTCAGAGAAGGGCGTTAAGCAAGAGAATAAATTCTCCGCCGCCAAACAGATATATATTTAATAGAAATCAAACACACAGACTAAAATCCAATGTCAGACACACAGTCCATTTACAAGTCCGTTCTGGGTCTGAACGAAACCGGAGGCACCTAGTACCTCGCATATCCATCGATCTCCAAGTACGTCTGGACGATCACCAACTGTTTCCATCTTCTTGGGTGTACAGCCCAATCAAGATCATCAGTAATCACCCAAACGACGTGAAGACATCCGGTCTTCGACCACCGTCTTCATCTTCGACTTATCGTCGTATCAGTTATTCAGAATGGGATAAACCCGGTCTTTCCGAATAACTCGCGTATACTTTAAATAAGTGTTACACAAACACAACATACGCCTCATTCCAATTCATCAGTCACTAACCGTAAATTAATCAAGAGAATAATTCCCCAAATATTAACCCCGAAGGCCGAAATCAACATCAGATCAATATCCAGAAAACCACTCTGCTTAGCTAATCGACGGTTAGTTTCTGATTTCACATTCACAGGGAAAGGTTCCCATTAATTTTATCCAAGATAAATTCCTTGAATTTATTCTTTATTCTATTTTTGAATCTCAATTCAAACTAGTCGGGATTAACGAACCTTACCGAAGTAATTATTTATTTTAATTTCCCCATCCCAACCTATTCATCCCATGAAGTAAAACTGGTAATACTTCATATCTAACCCCACAGTGTTATCGGTAAATTCAATTACCATTTCACATTCAAATCTAATTAAAGATTTAACTATCGCCTGGAGCAAAACTGGTGATACTCCATTTTCGATCATTTCAATCTAATTAAAGATTCATTAAAACTCCACTTAGTTTTAATCTTCGACTGGGTTAAAGAATCAGTGTCATTTAAAACACGGTTCACGATAAACCCAAAATCACATTCATTAATTATCGGGTTAAAGAACGAGTGTTATTTAAAACACTGTTCACGATAAACCCAAAAATCATTCCATTAATTATTGGGGTAAAGAACAAGTGTTATTTAAAACACTGTTCACGATAAACCCAAAAATCAATACCAATTCAATTCCATTTAAATATCATTTAATTGGTACACTTCATTAAATCTAAATAAAAAGATTTAATCTTTTCTCAACTGGGTTCAAGAACAGTGTTAGTGAAGACACCATTCACGACAAACCCAAATCACATTTGATATTCAATACGAGGCTCTGAATAGAAAATATATCGGCTTATATTCAATATCAAATTCTACGACTAACAAATGTCGTATTGGAAATAACGATATAAATATATATCTTTCAAATTTCCATAACAACATTTGTATAATCACGAATTCCAACATCGAAATATTCCGAAGACAATTTCGATTCAAATCCACTCTAAGGCAATCATTGGAAATTCTGGTTATTTTTAAAACCCTTTTCCAATTCAATTTATTTATTTAAAAATAAACAGAATTATAGTTCTAGTTCAAAACTAGTTCATTTCGATAAAAATCTATTTTTATCTTTTCAAATATGGAGTTTTTCATCCTAATTTTTCCCAAATCATTTCTTATGATTTTACACAAATTATTACTATTTTTAATAATTTTATCAAGGCCCGTACAGTCGATTTCCATCAATGGCCATCGAACTGCACTTACAGCGACCTTTTTCAAATTGATTTGGACATAATTCCAAATCCAACCGTTAGATTTCTAATTTCTAATATTCGTTAGAAAGCTCTTTTCGATACGAACCCAACGGTTCCAGTTTTAGGAGAATCCGACGGTCGGATCTCCCGTAATGTCCGTTTGAAAGAAATGGTCGAAATTCGCGAACTGCCGTGGCGCGGCGCGTTCTATTCAGGCCATTATATTATATATATAATATATATAATATATATTTCGTCGATTTCTATTTAAAACGAATTATATAAATAGTTTTAAATTCGTTTCAAAAGCAATTTCAACTTCCATTTCAATTCAAATAAAAATTTAATTCTTCTTTAAAAATTCGTTTTAAAATTCATTTCTATTCAATTCAAATTTCAATTCAATTTGAATTCATTTCAATTTGCTTTCAATTCAATTTGAATTCGTTTTATATTCAATTCATTTCGAAATCGTTTTCAATTCAATTCATTTCGAAATCGTTTTCAATTCAATTCATTTCGAAATCGTTTCCAATTCAATTCATTTCGAAATCGTTTTCAATTCAATTCATTTCGAAATCGTTTTCAATTCAATTCATTTCGAAATCGTTTTCAATTCAATTCATTTCGAAATCATTTTCAATTCAATTCATTTCGAAATCGTTTTCAATTCAATTCATTTCGAAATCGTTAAAATCGATATAAATATCGTTCACGTCAAAATGGCGTCAATCTAATCAACACGGCTTCATAAATTTCTATTTTCAAATATTCTATTTCAAATATTTCTTTTTCAAAATAGTTGTTATTATCAAAATATTTCGTTCAACACATGACCAATCTCAATGGATGAGTACTGTCAACACATGAACCTTTATTTTATATTGATAAAGATGTAAATTTTATTACTAAAATATTTCGTTCAACACATGACCAATCTCAATGGATGAGTACTGTCAACACATGAACCTTTATTTTATATTGTTCTTTATTTTCTAAATTGGAATGAGGCCCAATCAATCACCATATAAAATTAATTATATGGATTTTCATACAACACATGTATATAATAGCAACGATAAATAATCAACCATCAACCAAAGTGCACTACAACGTATAAGCATCAAATATAGATGTCTAACGCTTATAACAGCATGTCAATCAATCGGTCGACATATTTAATCAATCAGGATGAGTGAACTTCATATTTCATCCCAACACCCGTGTGGGGTTTCAAACAATCAAACAAATATTTTATTCGTGCAGTTGGGCGATGTGTAAAATTTATCGACCCAATCAATGTCCTTCAAATAGGTGTACATAAACAAACCGTCTGGTTTGTAAATGAATATTTATTTATTCACAATCACGTTAAAAATTATATTTTTAACGATAAAACATTTTATTCCAACATATGAATTTCTATTCAGTTCATTCTTTAAATAAAATGATATTTTTATTTTTCTAACATATTTTAGAAAATTTCGGCGGCATAACGGCACGATACTAGAAACGGGACAAGGCCTAGCCTTATCCCCGGTCTAGTGAAGGCCCACGCCATTCACACATCAATCAAATCAATTCATTTCACCAAACAATTCAATTCAAACCAAATCATCTAACTAATTTATGCAACCAAACAAACAAGTCCATGGTCTGTGGACGATTGTGTCGGGTGCTATTAAGCACCGTCTGCATCCTAGTATATATATATATAAATAGAAAAAGAAATTGAAAGGTGAGAAATTCTCACATATAGCTATCCAATCATCCTGACCCTTCTTTGATATAAATCTTCTTCGTTCTTGCCTTTTTGTTACCTTCGTTGCCCGCTTTCACTACCTATGTAAAAATCACATTTTTACTTCGTTATTCAATATATAAAAATCGAATTTTTACTTTGCTATTCAATATATAAAAATCGAATTTTTACTTTGCTATTCCATATATAAAAATCATATTTTTACTTTGAAGTTCTATATATAAAAATCATATTTTTATTTCGAAGTTCTACATATAAAAATCATATTTTTATTTCGAAGTTCTATATATAAAAATCATATTTTTATTTCGAAGTTCTATATATAAAAATCATATTCTTATTTCGAAGTTCTATATATAAAAATCATATTTTTATTTCGAAGTTCTATATTGTTAGACCAAAAAATGGTCCTAACACCCAAATCGTCGTATTTTGAGCATAGGATATGAAGAAATAACTGAAAAATAGAGAAAAAAGTAAGACAACGAGATTTTTATAGTGGTTCGGCGTTAACGAGCCTACGTCCACTTCATATTTTCTCATTTCACTCATAGATTACAATTACAATGAATATTGTCTTTCAATCACTTGAATTCAATGAATAATTCTCTCCGAATCCATTGAATTTATTGAGGAAGATAGTGGTTATTCAGGGAGAAGTGTTGGCCATGGCAGCCATGGCAGCCATGGATGAGGAGATGCCAAAAATCCCTTGAAAATGCCCTCTGAAGGCGTATTTATAGCTGTAGGAAAGCTCCTGGGAGGACTGGTTCGTGATGGGGTACGTGGCAGGCGATCCAGAAAAATAGGAGAGCCAGTAGCCTTGAGAATAGGTCAAAACAAGTTGCGTTTGAACAGGTCCGAATGTCGGATCGCGGTCATGGGTCGGATCACGGTCATGGATCGGATCGCGGTCATAAGTCGGATCGCGTAGACAAGGTCGGATCGGATCGCGTAGACAAGGTCGGATCGGATCGCGTAGGCAAGGGCGGATCGGATCGCGCAGGCAAGGTCGGATCGGATCGCGTAGGCAAGGGCGGATCGGATCGCGGTCATATGCCAGCTTACACTCGTTCACGGAAATGGGCGTAACTTTCAAACCGTAAGTCCGATTGAGCCAAACCAAAGCTCAAACTGAAGCTAATTCAAAGTTCTACGAGGATATGAGGTGAATAGATCCAAATGAGGTAATTTGTTAGGGGTTTCGGGCCAGTTTATACTGATGTTGTGATTTTAACCAAACTGCCTTGTGTCTTCTGACGATGCTTCCAATGCCAGAGAGCGATGCTATCCAGAGACTCCATTTCAGACAGCATTTACCGAGAGGTGTGTCAACATGATCTTTGCTTTGGGTAGCCTGGTCACAAAGCAGGCTAACATATATATAAAAATCATATTTTTATTTTGCTATTTCTATGCTTATATATATATATATTCTAATCGTTCAAAAACCAAATCATTTCATGTTTATAAAATCGATCCTTTATCTATATAAAAATCTGACCTTTTATAAATTAAAGATCTAAAAGAAAACAATACTTAGATAAATTTCCTATTTTAAAACATATATAAAAATTTCAGTTTTCTCTTTTAAAACATATATAAAAATTTCAGTTTTCTCTTTTAAAAATATATATAAAAATTTCAGTTTTCTATACATATATAAAAATTAGATAAACAAATAAGTAAATAAATAAAATACTCACTGTAGAAATCGAGGGGGGGGGGGGGATGCCTGCTGCTCGCGGTGGCTCGCAAGGGGGGGCTCGACCTCTGGCGGCGGTGGCTAAGGCTGGAGGTGCGGCGGATTTTGGGTTCTAGGGTTTGGGTGGCTCGGTGGTAGAAAAGGAGGAAGGGAAGAGGGCGTCGGGGCTAGAAAGGGGGCGGTCGGAGTCGGGCGCGGTGGGTGGAGGAGCGGTGGTGGCTGGTAGGGGCGCCGGGCGGTATCGACGTTCGTTTTCTTTTTTTCTTTTTTTCCATTTTCTGCTGAACGGATCGAATGAAATAGGGGGGGCCAGAACGGAAAAAGGGGGAGAAAGAGAGAGGATTTAATTTTTAATTTATTTTAATTATAAAAAGTTGACTTTTACATACGACCTCTAAACGAGGTCCACCGCCTGTCGTCCTTAGCATTTTACCCCCATTCCGAACACAATGGGATATGTATCGTAGGCTGATTCGACTGTTTGAATCAGTTTCCGTTAAATTTACATTTAAATCATTATATTGAATTTTAAACGTACATTTCAAATTACAGGGGTCACATAACAACTCTATAAATTCCATAAAAATATTTTCTAGCTTCGTATTGACGATACGGTCCTAACAAAACTAGTTTCGTCGAATTCTGAGACCGTTTGAAAAATGACCATTTTCCAGTCGATTAAAATCAACTGAAACTGGTCAAACGCATTTTCCTTTGCCACGTTCACATATTGATTCGAAAAATTATGAAATTTGGAATCTAGCAATAACTTTACATCACGGACCCAACAAAAGTGGTTTCGTCGAAATCCGAGGTCATTTGCAAAATGTCCATTTTTAAGGGCCTGAATTCCATAGCGACTATTCAGAATTTTCAACTGGACATATCTTTTGATTCCCGCTATGAAATTTCGATTATTCGAATTCGTTGGAAAGATATTATCAAATAGATCCTAATGTTTTTGGTTTCACTAAAATCCGGATTGTTTTGCACCCGGTACATTCAATTGAAGTTTGAAATCGAATTATCGAACTACCACGCCATTTTCAATTCTATTTATAATTATATATAAATATTTATATTCTAACGACGACGCGTATAATATATACGTTCGAATTCTATTCAAAATAAATTCCTCGACAATATTATTTAAAATAATCTATTTTAAATATTCAAAATTCGCTAAAATTGTCAAAATAAAAATTTTAAACTGGCCCAGATTTTCGGGTTATTACAATACCCATGGTATTTTTGGGGAAATCAATTTGTGCTTTGGCGGGTATGACGATGTGGCATTCAAAGTGAACTGTGGTCAGGTGTTCTAAAAGATACGTAATGACCTCAAGCCTCTTCAACCGGGAAATGACAGAAATCGGGCAGGTAGTATGGCTAAGTGGGTCGCTCCCATTAGGATGTATATCACCTATCTAGTGAAAAATCCATTTCATTCTTTTATCTATTATCGATGTTGTCCCTTTTTGGGAAACGGTGGGTAGCTCCCAACCGTTGGTGGTATACATTCGATACACTGAAGCGAAATGAGTGGTCGGTCATGTGTGGGCCGGGTTGCAAGACGTTCTTGTTGAACCCAGTGTATTTGTCTCCAAAGATACACTATCGGCAGGTGGTCCCATACCTTGTCATAGTCGAAATCCAATCTCCAATAAGCGCCCGCGATTTTGATTTTGTATACTATATATGTGGAACGTGAGATGCAAGCGTTCTGCTAGATTGTTAATTACTTGTGATTAGACATTATTATAATATTTGAGAAGCATTAATTTCCAAAACTGTTTTGGGTTATCGTAAGGTAAAAACCGTCTGTGTTTATGTGTGGATCGGTCTTACGATTATCTTTTATTTTGGAACGGAGTTTGAAAGGTTAAACCAAATGATTTGAGTTTACTCACACCAGTCCCATGACTGACCCAGAGTTTATTTTGTTTTGTTTTCCCTAAACTCTTGGGTGCCCAAATTTGTACGGGCAGTCAAGTGATTAGGATTTTACAGATATACCTTGGAGGAGCTTGAAGCAGGAGGCTTCAGGATTATATAGCTATTGTTATTTCCGCTGTATGTAAGTGTAGTATTCTGATAATGTTATAGTGTAGATATACCGTTTTATTTCAAAGTTATGATATATATATTATATTTTATTCGTTCCGCTGTGAGATTCGTATTACTCTGATTCTGTTTCTATGGTGATCTTCTTCTTCTTCTATTCTAATTTTCTATCTTATCTATTCTCACCCTCTAACTTCTTTCTATTAATGATCAGGTATTTCCGATGTCTGAATAATCAACATGGTAGTTTTGTGTTGATTTTCGGAGTCAAAAATCCCAGTTCGTTAAAGTGGTAACAGAGCTGAAGGTTAAGTGATTACCTAGGCTCTGTGGCGTGACCCAGTAGAGATGGGGCTAGTAATGCCCTAGGTTGAGTTTGAGTGTATATATACGAGTGAACGTATTTGTAGATTTTATAAAAATTGTTTTATATTGTGGAGATTTATTGGTTGAGTTGTTTATGGGTTCTGATCGATCAGTTTGATCCACTGTATTGGTAGGTGTTTCTAAACACTCAAGTACGATAAACAAACAGTATGTTTTGAAAGAGGGTAACCCAAATTATATTTTGATATAAAAGAAGGATATATCTTGGAATTATTATCATATATTGGATGTGTTGGTGGATTATAATTGAAATGGTTATATAAATAACCAAGAGTTCGTATAATTTAAAAGCAGATTAATTAAATCTGAATTAAATTAGAATTGGAATCAAAATTCTGAAAATTGGGAGAAGTGTTTGAAAGTGGATTTGTGTTAAGTGTAAGAAAATTTTAAGATCCTGGAAAATTTTAAAATTTGTTTTACAAATTTTGGAAGGTTATTTGAAATATATTTCAAAATGGAGGTGTTTAGATATGGTTTTGAAAGTTATATAGTATTGAACTCACTTCGATAGTTGGGAAATAACTCTGATGATGCTGGCCACATCATCAGTGTTCATTTTCGAGTTGTAAGTGATGGATTACTACCAAAGAGATTGTTTTTGAATTGTTTTGAGAGAAAAAGGGAATATTTGGTTTTGGAAAAGCAAAGCTGTTTAAAACTCCCAGGAAGAGACTGCTTGAATTAAAAACAAATTTAAATAGAAATTTGTGAAATCAAACTGGAACTCAATTGAAACCAATTGACACGAAATTGAATTCGATGCGATATATCAAGTAGAATCAGATTTTGAATTATGAGATAGAATCTGAAATGGTATAGGATTGAAGAGTTAAGAATTCGAAAATCGGGAATAGAACTTTGATTTGAAATTGAATTTGGCTTGGATAAGCGAATGGTTGGGTTGAGGATAAATTGATCAGAGTTTGATTGGATTGATATTGGTATATGCTGAATCGGCAGCAGATGGAAATGATATAACGATTTGCCCGACAAAAAGGTACAGGTTTAAATTTCCATATGAGGTTTTATGTGCTGAATCGACAAGCCGCTTGGCTTTCTGATTTTCTTTTTGAAAGGAAAGGTCCTAGAGAGGCGAGCTGGGGTTTGAACTATTGACCGGTATAAAGGAGGTGCTGGCGAAATTTTTCGGAAATTTCGGTTGTTAGAAAATTTTCAGGATTTTAGAAAACTATCGTTGATAAGAATTAATTAATATTTTAATTGAAATTAAATTGGTTCAGTTGAAATTAAAGTTGGTAAGTAAACTAATAAATTTGCACTAGTCAATAGGGTTTGTTCTCTACCATAGCAATTTCGAGGACGAAATTATTTTAAGGGGGAAGAATGTAACGATCCGTATTTTTACCATATAATAATTAATTAATTTAATTATATAAATAGGGATTGAGATATTGAAATGGTCATTGAATTAAATTATAGTGAATATTTAATTAAAATTAGTAATATAATAATATATTTA
Source organism: Allium sativum (assembly GCA_030737875.1). Lineage (NCBI taxonomy): Eukaryota > Viridiplantae > Streptophyta > Magnoliopsida > Asparagales > Amaryllidaceae > Allium > Allium sativum. The sequence continues at coordinate 873,162,761 of CM060912.1, read as the reverse complement.
ATTTCTGAAATAGTCAGAAATAGTGGAATTCACAAAATAGTGTGAATTGGATCATCTGTGATATTTAATTCAGTTTATGATTGAATTAGAATAACGAATATATTATTTGAATGGTAGTTGGAACGTATAATTATAATATAATTAAAATCGAGCTCGAAATGGTGCTGCAGTTTGTAATTTGGTGATTTGAACTTCAACCGAATGTACATGATTCGTTTCAAATCGAATTTCCGTGAAACAATAAACGTTTGGAGCTGGTGAAGTATATTTTTCTAGTGAAAGAGAAAAATCAGGATTTCATTGTGTAGATTTTGATTTATGTCCAAATCAAATTTTAGAAAAGTCCCTATGGAATTCCTTTGAAATTTATAAATATATGTTTATATTATAAAAGGATTTTTCAATATAAATTGAATATCGATTCAACTGGAAATCTTGAAATATCGAATTGTAAATCCCATTGGAGCTGTATGGTATTCTATTGTGAATATATACGATAATATTTATTTTTAAATATTAAATTTAATTATTTTTAAATATATTTATATACTTAAACGGTCTATATAGGGCTTTAAAAATAGCCATTTTTGCAAACGACCTCAGAATTCGACGAAACTAATTTGGTTGGATCCGCAATATTAAATATTGTTAGATTTCAATTTTCGTGATTTTTGAAGTCAGTATGTGGCCATACGGGATTTTAATGTGAAATACATTCAATGTTTTGAGGGTTAAAAATACGCTGTGTGAGCAAACGGAGTCGGAATTTGACGAAACCAGTTTCGTTGGGACCGTAATGTCGAACTAAAGGTGTATGTTCAGTTTCGTGGTTTTTGGATACCATGTGTGATTATAGAAATTTTTAACAATAAATACAAATAGCGGTTGCTTAAAAAGAGATATAATAATCGAATAATAAAATAATAAAACTATTCTATAAATACACCACTCACATTTTCTAACCCTAGATAAAATTTTCTCTTGTCAAAAAAGGGTACCCGTCATTTTTCTTCTTCCAGGAAAGGATTTCGACCTGTATAAAAATCAAACAAAATCAAATTAGAATGTATAAATCCCGGTACTTATGTATATGGAATCCTTCTCATTTGCTGTCCAATTCTATCCCTGTTTTGCTACGTGCGATGCACTTTCAGTCGAGCTCAAAAACAGACGACGAAGCTATGGTTTAAGGTTCGGGGAAATTGGAGGAGTTTCAAATCATTTTGAGTTCGAATTTGGGTTTATGAGAGGAAAAGGGACTCGAGCGCACAAATTGGTGGAAATCAATGTATATTACTGTCGGAAGTACTGTGCGTGCTTGAGTGAACGACTGTGGTTGCGATTTCATCCAAGGGAGTTCGAGTTGAGATGTTTAGGTATAGGTGCGTTGGGTGGAAGATAAAAAGTTTAATGGGGTGATTGGTTTGGAGAATCATGAAGAAAAGTGGATGTTTAGGGAGGAAGAATCATCGAAAATGACTAGCATTGGTATAGGAGATCGCGTGGTATGGTGCTGGAGGAAGAAGGGATTCAAGTGCGTGTGGGTATGGGAAAATGGGCCAATTCAAAAGGGTAAAGCCCAATGGAAATTTAATTTAGTTTTATTTAAATCTAAAATATGTATTAACTTGTTAGTGAAATATCTTCGTCATACGATATCAGAATTGGACAAAACAGGATCTGTTAGGATCATATGGACAAGGGCTACACCATGGAACTGACCGGGAATGAATTGGAGCTCGTCTCAATTTATGATGAAAATAAACGCCTGAATCAAATCAGTGATCAATTGTCGTCATTCAACGTCACCGTTCAATGTGAGTAAATTTCACTAATTCTACTCAATTTATATTTTTATAATATATTTTTAGAATTTATAAATGATGGTTGTTTGCTATGTGTTGGCTGTTTGGTTGAACTTCTAGTCAGTTGATTGAAAATGTAGATAACGATATAAATATAAATCGTTAAAAAAATATTGATTCTGTTTAGCAGAATATTTCATAGTGAAATGAAATTGATGTTATTTTATTGTTTAACATCTGTGGATGCAGGGAAACAGGTCGGAGGGACCCCACTGGGTTCGCCAACAATTATTTTACTCTTTTTCATATATTATGTTATATGATGTGATATGAAATCTGTTGTTGATTTTGTATGCTTGAATGATACCGATCTTTGTTATATGGTACGTTAAATACCATAAGGAATACTAGAATGTTATAAAGGAAACTTTCAGATGTTGAATTGAAAAGAAATAGTAATAAAATCAAAAGATTTTATAAAAAGAAAACTATTTATTTAGAAAATAATTAGATTAAAAAGGAATATTTATTTGTTAATCAAATAGATATAATTGAGGGGAAATATTTGTAAAACATTTACAAATAGAATTGAAAAAGAAATATTTGTAAACAATTTACAAATAGAACTAAAAAGGAATATTTATTTGAAAAATAAATAGAATAGAAAGAGGAAATATGTGTAAAATAAATAAAAAGGGAATAGTTAGATTATCAAAGGAATTACTTATAAAATCAATGGATTTTATATAAAAAGAAAATATTTTGTATAATAAAGAGAATTATCAAAAAGGGATTTATTTTGTAAATAAATAGATTATAAAATGAAATACTTGAAAAGTGACAAGAATTGTATAAAAGTAGAATTTTACATTTGAAAGGTTTAGACCCGTGCTTCGCACACGGGTATAACATGATATGGATTTAAAGCAAAGATTTTAAATAGAATCTATTCTAACCGATAGATTGAGAAGATAAATTTATAGATAATATTTTATAAATTGAATAAAATGTTTATCATTGTATAAATAGAATATATAAGTCAGGACTTGTAGAGAGAAGTAAGAATCACTTTCAACATCGGTATTTGAAACTGAATAAACGTAGAGTTAGTTAAAGGAGTTAATCAGTTAGTGTTAACTAGTAAGAGTCAATTAGATAGAGTTAATCGAATTAGAATTTATTGAATATTAATTATTCAATTAGAATTGATCGAATATAGTTATTTGAGATAGAGTGAGTCAAACATAGTTATTTAGGATGTGTTGCCATTTCGTACGACTACTAGCGTAATTCGCAGGGCTGCAGATAGCATACGGCTCTCGGATGTTTCCTGAGGGAATCAGGCGTAACAATTGTGACCGCTGCGATCTAGAGTTAGGCGAATGGAGTTAAATCGAATATTAGCCATTCGAAATAAAGTTAAAATAGATATAGTTATTCGAATATAAATTAATCGAATATTAGTTATTATATAGGAGTTAAATAAGTTGAGTTAATAAGTTGAGTTAAATAAGTTGAGTTAATCAAGTAAGTTAAATAAGTTTAGTTAATCAAGTAAGCTAACCAAGTTGAGTTAATCGAGTTGAGTTAATCAAGATGAGTTAATCAAACAAGTAAATCCAAAGGAGTTATTCGAAATAGTTTATTCAAATGGAATTAAGGGAGTCAATCGAATATAGTTTATTCGAAAAGAGATTAATCGAATGTAAATCATTCGAAGATAACTAATCGAATGTAAATCATTCGAAGAGAGATTATCGAACATAGTTATTCGAAGAAAGAGTTATCGAATAAAGTTTATTCGAAAAGGAGTTATCGAATAGAGATTTTTCGAAAGAGAACTATACGCCAGAATCGATTATATCGAATTAAGGAAAGTAATATTTACTTCCCATTCCAAATCAAGTTTTACTAATTTAATAATAAATTAGTTGTTTGTTTATTTATTCAAATTAAGGAAGAAAAGTTATATTTAAGTTATTATATTTCGAAAAGTATGAGATTATATCACTATGGTTACAATCAAATAATTTGGGTAAAAGATGTGGATTCACAAATAGAATCCGAGAGTTTCGTAAGGAAGTTGTTAAAGGTTTAAAGGTGGACCTTGTCTGTTTCGAAGTTAGAAATGTTGTTCAGTTAAGGTCTGAGAGGTAATTATACCCCAACTTGATTGACTTCGTTTTTAAATAAGGAATGGTCAAGGTTCGATAGTGAAGGTTGGTTAAGTGAATCTAGTTAATGAGTGTAATGGTTCGAGTTTGCATAGTGACGTTATATTTAAATGTATGTTTAAATCTAATGAAGGAGTTTTGGAAACGTTTTCCAAATAAAGATCGGAAATGTATAATCTAGAAAATGTATAGAAAGGGAAAATGAATAAATTAATAATAAATTAATTTAAAAAGGGAATATGTTGAATGATGATTGATCGGTATAATTCCCATTTGGAAATAATATCGTTGGTTGTACACCTATTTTTCTTTGATAGTTAAATCACCGACTATCGAAGTTTTTGACCATTTTTACGTCGTCAATACGGAGAGACCGGGATCAGGGTCATTACATAAAAACCACTCTGTATGAATGTTAGCGTTGCGATCAAATATTGAAGATGGAGTTATGCAAGGGCTATCCTGTTTACAGAATAGTGCCTTCAGTTTGTCCAGTCCTAGGACAACGTGAATGGACGAATGTCTGACGAAGTATAACTAACGGATTGCGTAACTTGATCTCTTCAAACGTACTTACGTTTGGTGGCGGAGGAATTCGTTTCTCTTAGCTTTATATCCATGGTATTTTTGGGGAAATCAATTTGTGATTTGGCGGATATGACGATGTGGCATTCAAAGTGAACTGTGGTCAGGTCTTCTAAAAGACACGTAATGACCTCAAGCCTCATCAATTGGAAAATTGTAACACCCCACGTCCATTAATGTCACTCACAAAGGGAATGCATTAACTTCTATGGGGGTTTTAGGTGAATATAGAACAGTAAAATTTCAACAAGACAGATATAAAATAGTACTTGGAAATTTAAAAACTTTATTTCAATTGCAGCAGAAGTCAAAACATGTTTGATTACATCATAACACCATAATCAAAGTCAAGCACAATATCTATCTTGATAAAACAAGTACATAATCCCATTACATAAATAGCCATTAAAAAGAAAGATAACAAGCTGGACTTTACTTCAGCAGTCCAAGCTTTCCAAGAGATAAGCAATCCAATCAGACTCCACTGGAACTTGGCCCAACCCGAGGACCTGAAGGGAGAAAAGGATGAAAAAGAGACGGGGGGTCAGACATAAAGTCTGGCGAGTGTGATAATTCTACAATACTATTATCAAAATAACTAGACTAAGGCATAAGCTGGAAAACAAGGAAATGTCTATGAAAGAGCAGATTAGGGACATAGACAATCGCTAAAGGAAACATTATAGGCGCTCCTAAATACTAAAGGATAAACACTATACTGCACCACACCAGTCACCCTAAAGATTGATTCCACTTAGCTTCACATAGAAGCTTTCTTAATGGCTTTACGTACTCCTAGCTGACTACATAGGTGCCGCCTGCCCCTATCTCCACTAGGTGTACCCCACTTTCCATTTTTCGATCGGCTCCCTACTCGTAGATACCCGTGCTGGCCCCACAGTGGGGTGTATCATTCCCCTAAAGTGGCAACCCGGTATAACGGAGATGCACGGCTTATACCTACACGATGCAACAACGTCTTACCTACCAGCCCGGGTCCACACACGCATATGAAACCCGTTGGACTTGCGTTGCCACCGCTCCCTATTTTGGCCTCTTATAGTCAAACCCAGTATGCGTGTCCCGTCCTCGACTTGGGTCGAGCCCACAAAGATACGTTTTGGGATACTGGTTGAAATGGGCCCCCATTATTTCCCACAAGCATTCCACCTAAGCTTGTCCCATTAGTCCATCCACTTAACCCACTTAGTCATGTTCATTTACATGTGTATTTGGTTAAGTCTAATCGTATTTCAAATGCCTCTAAAGGAAACCACTAGATTCCTCATGCCACCCAAGGCACCTACTTAACCCCCATGTCCCACCTTACATGATTATCTGGCTAAGTATTTCTTAATTCATTAAGGCCATAACCTCATAAAGACCTCTCACATTAGACTGGCATTTATGGCAGCTGGATTTGTCGGGCGGGTCCGGGCAGTCTTACACCACAAAAGAGTCTAACCTCGTGTCTTTACAACTGTTATGCTTTAGTTTGGGCCTAGGACCTCTCACATTGGGCCGACATTTGTGACTACTGGATTTGCCGGGCGGGTCCGGGTAGGTTTACGTCACAAACGGGTCCAACCTCGTGTCCTAAGCATTGATTATTATTAATAATCCACTTTCCCCAATTTTAATAATTCCCTACTTGAATTATTAATTAATTCCAAATTTAACAATGTCCATAATTGACTCAATTATGGACATCCATTTAAGGCATGCAAAATCATATCAATTGCACCCCAATTTATTAATTTCCTAATATTACCCCTACCCCACGTTTGAACGTTTATTCGCAAAATGTATGCTAGACCCTGTTAGTCTAACTCATAGCATAAAAGAAAATATTCACAACAACAACATATATATGTGACTAAATAAATCATAACATGAGGTAAAACTTGCATACATTACAACTTGCATAAGGTTATACATGTCATGGATCTAAGGGTGTCAACTTATTCATAATTCACATAATATGATTTTGATCAAATTTCATAAACTTGTATAGGACATGTGTGAATCAACATCATTAACAATATGGTTTTATATGGGTACACCTAACTCAATAGGCAAATTCCCAAAAATCAAAATTCATTTAATCATAGATTCATGTATATGGGTACACCTAACTTAATAGGAAAATTCCTATATTCAAGATCCAATTAATTTGTAGATTCATGTATATGGGTACACCTAACCCAATAGGCAAATTCCCATAATCAAGATCTATTATAAAAAAAACATAAACTTTAAACATGATCCAATTCGCATAAATACTAACATCATGATTTTACAACTTGTATGATTCAACACAACTTAACATGACATCATTATCATATAACATAAGTATTTCAACATATGTGATAATATGAGATCTACAACATATATAAGATTTACAACATAGCATATCATAATTTGCAACATAGCATGATATGATTTACAACATAGCATAGCATGATTAATCACATATGACATAGCATAGGATTATTTACAACATAATCACTACAACATAACAACATATATATGATAACATAATAGCATAACAAGAGATCCACAACATAATTTACAAATACATAACAATTCATTTCACTTTTTGTGATCAATTCATAACTTAATCAAATTATTTTATAATAATATTGTGAGATTCATCATACTCACAATTTTAAAGAAGAGAAATAGAAAGAGAGAGAGCTTTTGATTTGATTTGAGTAGATTTAGTTTGTAGATTAGGCCTTCTTCTTCTTTAGTTTGTGACGGCTATGCTGAACTCCATGGCAACGGCATGTCGGTAGCTCTCCAATTTTTCAAGTGATTTAGGGTTAGAGTCTACCCACTTATTTATAGATGTTAGGATTCATTTAGGCCATTAGATTTAACCTAGAAATAACCGCAGCCATTCAGACCAGATGGGGTTTATCTTATTGACTCAGTAATGAGTCAGAAGTGACTCAGCAAACACTCAGCAAATTAATAAACTTCTATTCATGTTTACATTAACTGCCCATATATATATATATATATATATATATATATATACACACACACACACACACACGCACCTATTCATGAATTCAAATTAATCCATAATTAACTTATGACCATTTCTACACATTAATTTTCCAATTAATGTCTTAATTCCATTTTTCTCCTTTTAAGGCAATTCACATATCTCAAATTTGTTATATGCCTTTTTAAGGCTATTTCGTGCAAATTCTCAATATTAATTCTCTTTAATTTGTGAATATTATTATTAACAGAAATACGGGGTGTTACATTCTCCCCTCCTTAAGGGATTTCGACCCCGAAATCTTCAAGTTTATATCCTATCATCAACCATCTACTCAATCAACAAAAACTGGCATCCATTGTCCTTATAGACTTCTAATGCTTTCATGTTTAAATGCACAGTATGTGTCTATGTCCGTATCTAATGCAAAATCAGGCGGTCCATTGATTCAGTTGACCTCCTTGATGCAATTCATGATAGTGCCATGCATCCATTATGTATGCAAAAGATCCTAATTGCTTACAAACTACTTCTATATGCGTGCACATCCATTCAACCGAATGCAGCATCTATATGATGGTACAACCATTATACATCAATTATACTAAATACATTCATTTATGCAATATGCAATATGTAGTGACTGAGCCGATCTAGTGCCTGAAGTGTGTGTATATATGCATCCACGAGCAGCCACTAGCAACCACTTGCATCCATTTTGCATCCATCATACATAACATGTCTCAAACACATGTTTCAACCATAGGATTATCCTAACTAAAGGTCAAAGATACTAATGAGAGGACATACTAAAGATAAGATAAGATAAGCTAAGCGATAAAGGAGAAATTAAAAGACATACCCTCAAAAAGAAAAGGGTATAGCGAACGCATCTTCCCTTCTGTCTCCCAAGTAGCGTTGCTCTCATCATCTCCCCATTGCACTTTAACTAGTCTGACCTCTCGATTTCTCAACTTTTTGATCTCCGACCCAAGAATGCATGTAGGAGCTCGTCTAATTGTTGCATCATGCTCTATTTCCACCTCTTTAAGCAAGCTCGGCTCTACCACCTCCGCGGTCTTGTGCAAACACTTCCTCAAATGTGATACATGGAATACGTCGTGTACTCCACTAAGTTTCTCAGGCAACTCCACCCTATACGCCATCTTCCCAATCCTGTCTTTTATAGGAAACGACCCTACAAACCTTGGCGCTAATTTCCCAACGGACCCAAAGCGAACAACATTCCGTAACGGAGACACTTTGATAAAAACCGTGTCCCCAATGTCAAACTCAAGATTTGTCCTCCTCTTATCAGCATACGATTTCTGCCTATCTTGTGCTGCTTTCATCCTCCTTCGAATCAAATCAATCTTCTCCAAGGTTTCCCTAACCATATCGGGCCCAAGTAGGATTTTATCGGTAGATTCCCACCAACATGTAGGCGAACGACAAGGCCTTCCATAAAGAGCTTCGAAAGGTGCCATGCCAATACTTGACTGAAAGCTATTATTATATGCGAATTCTACCAATGGAAGGTGCTCTTCCCATGTACCCCCAAAGTCCAGGATACAAAGCCTTAAAAGATCCTCTAGAATACGATTCACCCTCTCGGTCTGGCCGTCCGTCTGAGGATGATATGCGGTGCTCAAACATAGCTGAGTCCCTACCGCCTCTTGTAAACTCTTCCAAAATTCGCTAGTGAAGATGGGATCACGGTCGCTTACTATGCTAGAAGGAATACCGTGCAAACGAACTATCTCTTTAATGTATACAGAAGCCAACCACGGAGCAGTCCTCTTACTTTTCACGGGAATAAAATGGGCGCTCTTAGTAAGTCTATCTACTATAACCCAAATCCCCGTATTACCCTTCCTTGATCTTGGTAATCCATCCACAAAATCCATTGAGACGCTTTCCCATTTCCATAGTGGAACTTCCAATGGGTGAAGCAACCCACTGGGTTTCTTTTGTTCCGCTTTTACTCGTTGGCACACCAAGCATCTAGCGACGTACTCGGCCACATCCTTTTTCATACCGGCCCAAAAGAAAACCCGCTTCATATCTTTGTACATCTTGTTTCCGCCGGGATGAATGGTCATCTTTGAGCGATGAGCATCATCAAGAATGGCCTTCCTTAAGTCTTCGTCTTGTGGTACACAAAGTCTATTATCCCTTCGTAACCAACCCTTATCGTCTAGGGTATACCTACGAAGATGGCTAGATGACTCCCCTCCTTTGAGCTTTTCTACTATCTCAACCAACTGGGGGTCGTCTTGCTGTGCCTCACCAACTCGTCCTAGAAGTGTAGGTCTAACCTCCAAGGATGCTAACAAACCAGGTACTAGGTCAACGGAGGGTCTAAAGTCAAACATGAAGATGAATTCTAAGCTTCGTCGTTCAACAAACAACGGACTCAAGGACAACCTTTTCCTACTTAAGGCATCTGCTACCACGTTACCCTTGCCCGAGGTATATGCTATTTCAAAATCGTAGGAGGCTAGGAATTCCATCCACCGTTGCTGCCTTAAATTCAAATCCTTCTGAGAGAATAAGTATTTTAATGATTTGTGGTCAATGAACAGTTCGAATTTCTCACCAAGAAGATAGTGACGCCAAGACTTAAGCGCGAAAACAAATGCGGCTAACTCAAGGTCATGCGTAGGTAATTCTTTTCATGAACCCTCAACTGCCTTCCACCATAGGCTATTACTCTTCCCTCTTGCATGAGGACCGCGCCAAGTCCCGTCCCACAAGCATCAGTATAGACGGTAAACGGTTTATTCCCGTCTGGCAGCACTAAGACTGGGGCTGAAGTTAAGGCTCTCTTTAAACGTTGGAACGCATCATCACAATCTTCGTCCCACGTAAAAACCAGGTTCTTCTTCGTTAACCGTGTTAATGGAGCTGATATTTTTGCGAAGTCTTTGATAAACTTCCTATAATAGCCAGCCAACCCCAAGAAACTCTTACTTCGGTTACATTTTTAGGGACCTTCCAATCTTGGATGGCCACCACCTTTGCGGGATCCACTGCTATCCCTTCCTTGGAAACCACGTGCCCTAAGAACCGTACTTCTTTCCTCCAGAAGTGACACTTAGAAAATTTTGCCTTAAGGTTATGTGCTCGAAGGGTTTCCAACACTTCCCTAAGATGTAGGGCATGCTCTTCTTCATTCTTAGAAAAGACTAAGATGTCATCCACAAAGACTACCACGAATTTGTTAAGGTACTCCCTAAACACCCTACTCATCAAATCAACAAAATATGTGGGGGCGTTTGTCAAACCAAAGGGCATCACTAGCCATTCATAGAATCCGTCAGGAGTCCTAAAAGCAGTCTTATCTATACTATCCTCAGCCACTCTCGGTTGATGAAAACCAGTGGCTAAGTCCAACTGCGAAAACACTAAGGCGCCAACTTACTGATCAAAGAGATCGTCAATCCTCGGCAGTGGGTGTCGGTTCTTTTTAGTAAGCATGTTTAGTTCTCTATAGTCCACACAAAGTCTAAGGGACCCATCCGCCTTTGTAGCAAATACTACTAGAGCACCCAACTCTGATATACTACGTCTTATGAACCCCTTCTCAAGCAACTCCTTCACTTGCTTATTGAGTTCCCTCCTTTCACGAGGAGCCATGTGGCGCACTGGCAAAGATACGGGTTTAGCATTATCCACAAGATAAATTCGAAAGTCTATCTCCGGCTTTGGAGGTAAGCCCTTCACCTCCTCAAACACATCCGGATATTCCCGGACCACCTCTACCGTTCGCAGATTCTCTACAGACGCGTCAAGCAATTCAAGATAACTTAGCATAACGGAATTTATGGGACTACAAAAGATGTCGAGAGCATTACCAAGGCGAGTCTAAAGCCTAACTACTCTCCTTTCACAATCAAGAATGGCCCCATTTCTAGATAACCAATCCATTCCTAAAATTAGCCCATAGCCCGTGAAGCCCAATACATAAGCATCACATCTAAATTCAACGCTAAGTGTAGAGATTTTCAAATCCAAACATATCATGGTCAAATGAGCCGAACCCCCAATTGGATTTGAAACAACCAAGGGATCCTCTACTAAACTGGTGTTCAAGTGCAGTAATTCAACTAATGATGCAGAGATAAACGAAGGAGATGCGCCAGAATCGAATAAGGTACGGACAGGATGATCAAACAGAAAAACTATGCTTTCAACAGAAATTGTTCTACCTCTTTCTTGCAGCGGTGGGGCCGCAATAGCCTGAACTTGCCCCCTTGCCTGCCCTGGTGCCATAAGAGCCTGCACCTGTCCTCCCAAGGTAGACCCTGCCCTCTGCCCCTTCTTTGGGCAGTCCTTCATCAAATGTCCCGCATCTCCACAATGAAAACAACCAGTCTTCTTTTTCTTTCTACAATCTTTGCTGAGATGGCCAGGCGTCCCAAAATTGAAGCATCTCTTCTTCCCTTTGCCATTATTGTTTTTACCACCCTTCTTATTTTGCTGTTGGGGTTTCTTCTGATCCCCTTTCTTTTCAACTGCCTTATCCTCATGCATAAGTGCCATTTCTACTAGCCTTTCAAAGGTGGCTCCCATAGGGATGTGGGTCATAGCCAACCCTTGCAACGGTTCATTCAAGCCTCTAACGAACCTCAAAGCATTCTTCTCTGGCGTGTTCACCAACTCCAAGCCAAACCTTGCTAACTGATTAAATTTATTGACATACTCCTTCACTGATAAGCTCCCTTGCTTTAATGTCAGGAATTTTTCCATATTTAAATTCTCCTCTGCCCTTGAAACTTTGCCTCAAACCTTCGTCTGAAATCCGCCCATGAATCAACTGGACGTTCCCCGTTAGTGACCTCCCACCAAAACGAGGCCTCTCCCTTCATTAACCAAGCAGCTAAACGGACTTTCCTCCCATCTTCCACTTCAAAGATATCCAATAATTCCTCAGTCTCCTTAAGCCAGTCTCTGGCCTCCACAAACGTCTCAGTCCCTTGAAAAGTTTTTCCTCCCATAGCCTTAAATTCCTTGCACGTCTTTGCAAAAGTGTCAACACGAGGAGGAGGAGGAGGAATGGGTGAAACTGGGGGTGGAGGAACATCTGTTGGGCCTGCAGTGGTGGCCCTAGCCTCCAAATATCTCCTAAACCACCCTGGAATCATCACACCTTCTGGGAGATTAAGATCTTCAGCCATGCTGAAACGAAAAAGGAAAGATTCAAAATGGAGAATTCGAAAGATAAAGATAAGGATATGGCTATTTGGGATTATGTTTTTCATAAAAACTTTCTCTAAATAACATGTTTTTGAAAGCACTTCTTCCAAAAATACTTTAGAAAAATATTTTTCTAAAAATTTTATCTGTTCTGGTAACCTTACGCTCTGATACCACGTGTAACACCCCACGTCCATTAATGTCACTCACAAAGGGAATGCATTAACTTCTATGGGGGTTTTAGGTGAACATAGAACAGTAAAATTTCAACAAGACAGATATAAAATAGTACTTGGAAATTTAAAAACTTTATTGCAATTGCAGCAGAAGTCAAAACATGTTTGATTACATCATAACACCATAATCAAAGTCAAGTACAATATCTATCTTGATAAAACAAGTACATAATCCCATTACATAAATAGCCATTAAAAAGAAAGATAACAAGCTGGACTTTACTTCAGCAGTCCAAGCTTTCCAAGAGATAAGCAATCCAATCAGACTCCACTAGAACTTGGCCCAACCTGGGGACCTGAAGGGAGAAAAGGATGAAAAGAGGGGGGGGGGGTCAGACATAAAGTCTGGCGAGTATGATAATTCTACAATACTATTATAAAAATAACTGGACTAAGGCATAAGCTGGAAAACAAGGAAATGTCTATGAAAGAGCAGATTAAGGACATAGACAATCGCTAAAAGAAACGTTATAGGCGCTCCTAAATACTAAAGGATAAACACTATACTGCACCACACCAGTCACCCTAAAGATTGATTCCACTTAGCTTCACATAGAAACTTTCTTAATGGCTTTACGTACTCCTAGCTGACTTCATAGGTGCCGCCTGCCCCTATCTCCACTAGGTGTACCCCACTTTCCATCTTTCGATCGGCTCCCTACTCGTAATTACCCGTGCTAGCCCCACAGTGGGGTGTACCATTCCCCTAAAGTGGCAACCCGATATAACGGAGATGCACGGCTTATACCTACACGATGCAACAACATCTTACCTACCAGCCCGGGTCCACACACGCATTTGAAACCTGTTGGACTTGCATTGCCACCGCTCCCTGTTTTGGCCTCTTATAGTCAAACCCAGTATGCGTGTCCCATCCTCGACTTGGGTCGAGCCCACAAAGATACGTTTTGGGATACTGGTTGAAATGGGCCCCCATTATTTCCCATAAGCATTCCACCTAAGCTTGTCCCATTAGTCCATCCACTTAATCCACTTAGTCATTTTCATTTACAAGTGTATTTGGTTAAGTCTAATCGTATTTCAAATGCCTCTAAAGGAAACCACTAGATTCCTCATGCCACCCAAGGCACCTACTTAACCCCCATGTCCCACCTTACATGATTATCTGGCTAAGTATTTCTTAATTCATTAAGGCCATAACCTCATAAAGACCTCTCACATTAGACTGGCATTTATGGCAGCTGGATTTGCCGGGCGGGTCCGGGCAGTCTTACACCACAAAAGAGTCTAACCTCGTGTCTTTACAACTGTTATGCTTTAGTTTGGGCCTAGGACCTCTCACATTGGGCCGACATTTGTGACTACTGGATTTGCCGGGTGGGTCCGGGCAGGTTTACGTCACAAACGGGTCCAACCTCGTGTCCTAAGCATTGATTATTATTAATAATCAACTTTCCCCAATTTTAATAATTCCCTACTTGAATTATTAATTAATTCCAAATTTAACAATGTCCATAATTGACTCAATTATGGACATCCATTTAAGGCATGCAAAATCATATCAATTGCACCCCAATTTATTAATTTCCTAATATTACCTCTACTCCACGTTTGATCGTTTATTCGCAAAATGTATGCTAGACCCTGTTAGTCTAACTCATAGCATAAAAGAAAATATTCACAATAACAACATATATATGTGACTAAATAAATCATAACAAGGGGTAAAACTTGCATACAATACAACTTGCATAAGGTTATACATGTCATGGATCTAAGGGTGTCAACTTATTCATAATTCACATAATATGATTTTGATCAAATTTCATAAACTTGTATAGGACATGTGCGAATCAACATCATTAACAATATGGTTTCATATGGGTACACCTAACTCAATAGGCAAATTCCCAAAAATCAAAATTCATTTAATCATAGATTCATGTATATGGGTACACCTAGCTTAATAGGCAAATTCCCATATTCAAGATCCAATTAATTTGTAGATTCATGTATATGGGTACACCTAACCCAATAGGCAAATTCCCATAATCAAGATCTATTATAAAAAAAAACATAAACTTTAAACATGATCCAATTCGCATAAATACTAACATCATGATTTTACAACTTGTATGATTCAACACAACTTAACATGACATCATTATCATATAACATAAGTATTTCAACATATGTGATAATATGAGATCT
This sequence comes from Allium sativum, assembly GCA_030737875.1. NCBI lineage: Eukaryota > Viridiplantae > Streptophyta > Magnoliopsida > Asparagales > Amaryllidaceae > Allium > Allium sativum. The sequence continues at coordinate 873,147,577 of CM060912.1, read as the reverse complement.
ACAACATATATAAGATTTACAACATAGCATATCATAATTTGCAACATAGCATGATATGATTTACAACATAGCATAGCATGATTAATCACATATGACATAGCATAGGATTATTTACAACATAATCACTACAACATAACAACATATATATGATAACATAATAGCATAACAGGAGATCCACAACATAATTTACAAATACATAACAATTCATATCACTTTCTTGTGATCCATTCATAACTTAATCAAATTATTTTATAATAATATTGTGAGATTCATCATACTCACAATTTTAAAGAAGAGAAATAGAAAGAGAGAGAGCTTTTGATTTGATTTGAGTAGATTTAGTTTGTAGATTAGGCCTTCTTCTTCTTTAGTTTGTGACGGCTATGCTGAACTCCATGGCAATGGCATGTCGGTAGCTCTCCAATTTTTCAAGTGATTTAGGGTTAGAGTCTACCAACTTATTTATAGATGTTAGGATTCATTTAGGCCATTAGATTTAACCTAGAAATAACCACAGCCATTCAGACCAGATGGGGTTTATCTTATTGACTCAGCAATGAGTCAGAAGTGACTCAGCAAACACTCAGCAAATTAATAAACTTCTATTCATGTTTACATTAACTGCCCATATATATATATATATATACACACGCACCTATTCATGAATTCAAATTAATCCATAGTTAACTTATGACCATTTCTACACATTAATTTTCCAATTAATGTCTAAATTCCATTTTTCGCCTTTTAAGGCAATTCACATATCTCAAATTTGTTATATGCCTTTTTAAGGCTATTTCGTGCAAATTCTCAATATTAATTCTTTTAATTTGTGAATATTAGTATTAACAGAAATACGGGGTGTTACAAAAATGACAGAAATCGGGCAGGCAGCATGGCTAAGTGGGTCGCTCCCATTAGGGCATATATCACATATCTAGAGAAAAATCCATTTCATTCTTTTATCTATTATCGATGCTGTCCCTTTTCAGGAAACGGTGGGTAGCTCCCAACTGTTGGTGGTATACATCCGATACACTCAAGCGAAATGAGTGGTCGGTCATGTGTGGGTCGGGCTGAAAGAGGTTTTTGTTGAACCCAGTGTATTTCTCTCCAGAGATACACTATCGGCAGGTGGTTCCATACCTTGTTATAGTCGGAATCCAATCTCCAATAAGCGCCCACGATTTTGATTGTATACGATATATGTGGAACGTGAGATGTAAGCGTTCTGCTAGATTGTTAATTACTTGTGATTAGACATTATTATAATATCCGAGAACTATTGATTTCCAAAACTGTTTTGGGTTATCGTAAGGTAAAAACCGTCTGTGTTTATGGGTGGATCGGTCTTACGATTATCTTTTCTTTTGGAAAGCATTTTGAAAGGTTAAACCAAATGATTTGAGTTTACTCACTCTAGTCCCATGACTGACCCAGAGTTTATTTTGTTTTGTTTTCCCTAAACTCTTTGGTGCCCAAATTTGTACGGGCAGTCAAGTGATTAGGATTTTACAGATATAACTTGGAGGAGCTTGAAGCAGGAGGCTTCAGGATTATATAGCTATTGTTATTTCCGTTCTATGTAAGTGTTGCATTCTGATAATGTTATAGTGTAGATATACCGTTTTATTTAAAAGTTATGATATATATTATATTTTATTCGTTCCATTGTGAGATTCGTATTACTCTGATTCTGTTTCTGTGGCGATCTTCTTCTTCTTCTTCTTTTCTAATTTTCTATCTTATCTATTCTCACCCTCTAACTTCTTTCTATTAATTACCAGGTATTTCCGATGTTTGAATAATCAACATGGTAGTTTTGTGTTGATTTTCGAAGTCGAAAATCCTAGTTCGTTACAGTGGTATCAGAGCTGAAGGTTAAGTGATTACCTTGGCTCTGTGGCGTGACTCTGTAGAGATGGGGTTAGTAATGCCTTAGATTGAGTTTGAGTGTATATATACGAGTGAACGTATTTGTAGATTTTATAAAAATTGTTTCATATTGTGGAGATTTATTGGTTGAGTTGTTCATGGGTTCTGATCGATCAGTTTGATCCACTGTATCGGTAGGAGTTTCTAAACACTCAAGTACGATAAACCGACACAGTATGTTTTGAAAGAAGGTAAATGAAATAATTTTACCCAAATTATATTTTAATATAAAAGAAGGATGTATCTTGGAATTATTATCATATATTAGATGCGTTGGTTGATTATAATTGAAATGGTTATATAAATAACCAATTTGAGTTCGTATAATTTAAAAGAAGATTAATTAAATCTGAATTAAATTAGAATTGGAATCAAAATTCTGAAAACTGGGAGAAGTGTTTGTAAGTGGATTTGTGTTAAGCATAAGAAAATTTTAAGATCCTGGGAAATTTTAAATTTTGTTTTACAAATTTTGGAAGGTTATTTGAAATATATTTCAAATGGAGGTGTTTAGATATGGTTTTGAAAGTTATATAGTATTTAACTCACTTCGATAGCTGGGAAATAACACTGATGATGGTGGCCACATCATCGGTGTTCATTTTCGAGTTGTAAGTGACGGATTACGACCAAAGAGATTGTTTTTGAATTGTTTTGAAAGAAAAAAGGAATATTTGGTTTTGGAAAAGCAAAGCTGTTTAAAACTCCTAGGAAGAGACTATTTGAATTAAAAACATATTTAAATAGAAATTTGTGAAACCAAGCTGGAACTGAATTGAAACCAATTAACTAGAAATTGAATTAGATGCGATATATCAAGTAGAATCAGATTTTGAATTGTGAGATAGAATCTGAAATGGTATAGGATTGATGAGTTAAGAATTCGAAAATCAGGAATAGAACTTTGATTTGAAATTGAATTTGGCTTGGATAAGCAAGTGGTTGGGTTGAGGATAAATCGATCATAGTTTGATTGGATTGATATTGGTATATGTTGAATCGGCAGCAGATGGAAATGATATAACGATATGCCCGACAAAAAGGTACATGTTTAAATTGCCATATGAGGTTTTATGTGCCGAATCAGCAAGCCGCTTGGCTTTTTGATTTTCTTTTTGAAAGGAAAGGGCCTAGAGAAGCGAGTTGGGGTTTGAACTATTGACCGGTACAAAGGAGGTGCTGGCGAATTTTTTTGGAAATTTCGGGTGTTATAAAATTTTCAGGATTTTAGAAAATTATCGTTGATAAGAATTAATTAATATTTTAATTGAAATTAAATTGGTTCAGTTGAAATTAAAGTTGGCAAGTAAACAAACAAATTTGTACTAGTCAACAAGGTTTGTTCTCTACCTTAGCAATTTCGAGGACGAAATTATTTTAAGGGGGAAGAATTTAACGACCCGTATTTTTACTGTATAATAAGGAAATTATTTAATTATATAAATAGGGATTGAGAGATTGAAATGGTCGTTGAATTAAATTATAGTGAATCTTTAATTAAAATAAATAATATAAAAATATATTTAATTTCTGAAATAGTCAGAAATAGGGGAATTCACAAAATAGTGTCAATTCGATCATCTGTGATATTTAATTCAGTTTAGAATTGAATTAGAATAACGAATATATTATTTGAATGGTAGTTTGAATGTATAATTATAATATAATTAAAATCGAGCTCGAAATGGCGCTGCAGTTCGTAATTTGGCGATTTGAATTTCAACTGAATGTACAAGATTCGTTTTAAATCGGATTTCTGTGAAACAAGAAACGTTCGGAGCTGGTGAAGTATATTTTTGTAGTGAAAAAGAAAAATCGTGATTTCATTTTGTAGATTTTGGTTTATGTACAAATCAAATTTTAGAAAAGTCGCTATGGAATTCCTTTGAAATTTATAAATATATATTTATATTATAAAAGAATTTTTCAATATAAATTGAATATCGATTCAAATGGAAATCTTGAAATATCGAATTGTAAATCCCATTTGAGCTGTATGGTATTCTATTGTGAATATATTCGATAATATTTATTTTTAAATATTAAATTTAATTATTTTTAAATATATTTATATATTTAAATGGTCTATTTCGGGCTTTAAAAATAGCCAGTTTTGTAAACGATCTCAGAATTCGATGAAACTAATTTTTTTGGATCCGCAATATTAAATTATTGTAATATTTCAATTTTTATGATTCTTGAAGTCAGTATGTGGCCGTATGGGATTTTAATGTGAAATACAGTCGATATTTTTAGGGTTAAAATTACGCTTTGTGAGCAAACAGAGTCGGTATTCGACGAAACCAGTTTCATTGGGACCATAATGATGAACTGAAGATTTATATCCAGTATCTTGATTTTTTGATACCATGTGTGATTATTGGAATTTTTAACAATAAATACAAATAGCGGTTGCTTAAAAAGAAATATAATAATCGAATAAAAAAACTATTCTATAAATACACCACTCACATTTTCTAACCCTAGATAAAATTTTCTTTGGTCAAAAAAGGGTAGCCGTCATTTTTCTTCTTCCAGGAAAGGATTTCGACCTTTATAAAAATCAAAAGAAAATCAAATTAAAATGTATAAATCCTGATACATATGTATATGGAATCCTTCTCAGTTGTCGTCCAATTCTATCCCTGTTTTGCTACGTGCGATGCACTTTTAGTCGAGCTCAAAAATAGACGGTGACGCTAGGGTTTAAGGTTCGGGGAAATTGGAGGAGTTTCGAATCATTTTGAGTTCGAATTTGGGTTTATGAGAGGAAAAGGGACTCGAGCGCAGAAATTGGTGGAAATCGATGTATATTACTGTCGGAAGTACTGTGCGTGCTTGAGTGAACGACTGTGTTCGTGATTTCATCCAGTGTAACGACCTAGAAAATCTGAACCAATTTAAAAATTTTAAATTAGCTAAAATAATGGATTTTAAATATTTAAAATAAATATTTAAAATAATAGCAATGAAAACCAAGATTGAATTGACAATTGAGAAAGAATATAATTAATTCTAATTGTAAACAAGGCCTGAAATGGCGCTGTAGTTTCAAAAATTGAATTCAAACTTTGTCGGACTGTACCGGGTGCAAAACAAAATGGATTTGAGTGAAACCAAAAATATTTAAATCTGTTAGTGAATACCTTTCTAACGAATCTGAAAAATCGAATTTTCATAGCGGAAAGCAAAAGTTATGGCCAAATGAATTTTCAGAAAGGTCGCTATGGAATTTATATAGCCCGTGAAATTGGCCATTTTGCATACGACCTCGGAATTCGACGAAATCACTTTTGTTGGATCCGGGATGTGAAGTTATTGCTAGGTTTCAAATTTCATAATTTTTGAAGCTAGTATGTGAGCATGGCAAATGAAAACGTGTTTTGGTCAATTATAGTTAAATTGGATCGACTAGAAATGGGCCTTTTTACAAACGGTCCAGAATTCGACGAAACTAGTTTTGTTGGGACCGTATCGTCAAAACATAGCTAGATTTATTTTTTCTGGAATTTTTCGAATTAATTTGTGGCTCTGGCAAATTGAAATGTACGTTCAAATCAAATATTGAATGTTATATATTTTAAATTGAATAAAAACTGATTGAAACAGTTGAATGGGTCTACAGAACATATCCCATTGTGTTCGGAATGGGGGTAAAATGCTAGGGACGATAGTCGTTGGGCTTGGATTGGTGTTCGTGTGTGACAAGGGGTATTTTCGGATTTTTAAAAATATATAAATAAATAAAAAATCCTGGCCAATCAAATCATTTCTCTTTCCCCGACCTTCTTCCCGAAACCCTCCCAGTGAATGACGGAAATAGCTCGAGACTTCCCGGGCTGATTACTTTCAATCCGCTCCACTAAACACCTCGACCCAGTTGAGAATTCTGTAGAGATTATTGAGGGCTTCAAATCCATACCAGGAGCACCCCGTATTGTTGCGTGTGGATCGAGAATCACCCTCACGAAGTTGCGCCGCCTCGCGCTAGTTTCTGCCACCACCGCCGCCGCGAGCTGGACCCCACCACCAGCGCCCAGAAGCTCTCTCCTCCCCCTTCGACGCTGCGAAGGCCGATCGACAAATAACTATACGGATTTCGAGATAAATCCAAAACCTAGTTTTGAACCTTTCAGCTGAGGTACGGCTCGTTTTATTTTCAACTGTTTTAACACCTTTAAACAGTTGCAAATTTGAAAAATCATATCTTTTTCGTTTCTTGACGAAATTCGATAAAACAGGAAACATCGTGACCGTGTGGACGTCTTCTGCATTTTAGAAGAGACCGCATATTTTTTTGAGCCTTCTGCAATTTTTGGTGGAGTGGAACCCAATGTGAGATTTCTAATTTATAAACGATATGGAAAAACGACGATGTATAAATTATATAGTCGATGTATGAGTTATATAAGCGTTGTACACCTCATGTATAAGCGTTGTATAAGTTGTACGTTCGATGTTTAAGTTGTATATGCATTGTAAAAATTATATATGTGTTGAAATAGAAGTGAATTGCTATATATATATATACATGCCCCTCGTCCACAAACCATGGACGATATTTATTGGTTGTGATTATTGTGAAAATTGATTGATAGCGAATGGTTGATTGGTATTGTTTGTGGTTGATATTGATTGATTGTGGTTGAAAAATACCCATTTGTGGTTGAGAAATATTTGGTTGAAACCACATAGGATTAGTTTGTGGAAATGAAATAAATATATACATGCCGCCTGCGTGTGAACTAGATGCATGATCCCCATTGTCAAAAACCGCGAGGTTCTAAGGTAGAGCGAGGAGCCGTACTAGGGACGGTCCCGGTTTTAACTACCCTGCCGTTATGCTGCCGAAATTTTGAATAATATTCATGTGTTTGAATTATTTTCATTTGCTAAAACTATATTTATTCGTTGTATAGAAACCCTTATGTGTTGAATCAATATCCATTCGTTGAATTGAAATTCATGTGTTGAATGGTATTCGTGTTTTAAATATAAAAATCACCTTTTTATCTACTTATATAAACTATAGAAAACCTTCATGTGTTGAATCGATATTCATTCGTTGAATTGAAATTCATGTGTTGAATGGTATTCATGTTTTGAAATAAATTGTTTTATAATAAAAATCACATTTTTATCATCTATATGAACTATATAAAATAATCTCGTTTTGAAAGAAATTGTTTTATAAAAAAAAATCCTATTTTTATTACCTATATGAGCTATATAAAATAATAGAGTTTTGAAATGAATTGTTTTACAATAAAAATCACATTTTTATTATATACATGAATTGTCAAAAATAGTGAAATGATGAAATAGAAGATAGTTAGATAAAAATATCGTTTTTATCAAATGTATGAAAAGAATATAGTTTTGAAATCAAAGAATCGATATATATATATATATATATATATATATATATATAAATAGAATTAAGATATATCAAATAACGATGCTGCAGTTCGTATTTTGAAACCGTGATTTCAAACAATTATACTGGGAGATCTGACCATCGGATTTTCCTGAAATCGCAACCGTTGGGTTCGCTTTGGAAAAATCTCTCCAACGGCACCAACTTTGTAAAAATCCAACGGTTGGATTGTCTGGAATGTTTAATTCAAATCTGAAGAAAAACAGTGCCAGAATCGATTATATATATATATATATATATATAATTTTATATTATCGAATAACGACGTTGCAGTTCGTATTTTGAAATCGAAACTTCAAACGATTATACCCCGAGATCCGATCGTCGAATTTTCCCGAAACTGGAACCGTTGGATTCGTTTTGAAAGGATCTTTCTAATGATGTAAATTTTGTGAAGATCCAACGATTAGAATTTCAGATATGTGTAAATCAAATCTGAAGAAAAACAGCGCCACGGTCGCGTTATGGCCCGAAGCGCCGTTTTAAATAAATTGGCTACGTTAAAATAAATAAAAATAGCGATAAATCGTTATAAAATATTATAAACGATATGGATGTGATTTAGAAATTAACTGAAGGTTAGTTAAGTCGAATGGTTTCCTGGGTGTTGATCTGATGTTGGTTTCGGCCTTCGGGGTTAATATTTGGGAAATCGTTCTCTTACTGATTGACGGTTAGTGACTAATGAATTGAAATGATGCGTGTATATGTTAGTGTTGCACTTGTTTATTATATACGCGAGTTGCTCAGAAAGACCGTGTTTATCCCATTCTGAATAACTGAATCGTCGATAAGAAATCGAAGATGAAGATGGTGGTCAAAGACCAGAGATCTTCACCTCGTTTGGATGGTAACCGAGGTCCTGATTGGGAGGCATCCCGAAATATGGATAATGAGTGGTGATCGTCCAGACGTACGTGGTGATCGATGGGTTTGCGAGGTATATAGTGCCTCCGGTTTCGTTCAGACCCAGAACGGACTTGCAAATGGACAGTTTGTCTGACATTGGAATTTATTCTGTGTGATTGATAACCATTAGCTGCACAGTATGAATTGCTTGTGTGGCATACTAAGATGCAGTGATTAGGGCTTCTGTTGAAAATCAAAGTCTTGTGGTGATGATCAAAGCACCGCCGGTGTGGCGTAGCTTTGTGTATAACGTGAAATCGCGAGCCTCACACCCCGGTATGAACCAGAAACGGGAGAGGACATCAGGGAGGACCTGCGTTTCTTTCTAGCTAGAAGTGGCGTCAGTGGTTTTACACGCCCTAACGAGTTTGACTTATGTGGTTGTTACTGTTGCGAGGCGCCTCGGTTTGATCGGATGATCCGGGTCCGATGGAGTCATTCGTTGGCTCATTTACACCCCAAAGTGTGGGGAAACGCAGTGTTCAGGAATTTTAATCCACATCGGTGGACCAGACCTGACGATCCAAGGGCCTACCTAAGTCTAGGTCCTGAGGCTCGGTTAGACAGTCTCGAAGTCGGTAAGGACTATCTTTTGCCTTGGTTCATGACGGAAATCCAATTTCCAAATACGTGACTGTACAGTTTTGATTGTATACCTATATATGGCGACATAGTGGTATGGGGCATTAATGCCGTCTATGATTGATAGTTATGTTTTGAAGTTGTTTTTAAAACATATAAACACTAGCAATAATATCAAATGCTTTTGTTTTATTCGTATCAAGCATATTTTGGCCGTCATAAGGTAAAAACTCTATCCTCCGGTTTGCGTTGCATTGTGTGATGGGAACTGAGTCTTATAATGGCTTCATTTTTATAAAAAGCATAGCGATGTTTAAAAGAGTGATTTGTTTTAAAGCACTGGCAATCCAATGGAGTAAACCCATTCCACGAAAGTGGCGTTGTCCTGTGTTTGTCCATATATTAAATGTGTTGAGTAGATTTCTCATACCAGTCCCATGACTGACTTGTTGTTTGTTTCACTTTCAAACTCGGGTGCCCCTTTTTCTACATGGGCAGCCTTGTATTCAGGTTTAACTAGCTTTCTCTGGATAGCTGGAGCTGAAGATGGATTCTATCATTTATCTCTTTTTATGCTGTTCAGCTCCTATTGTACATTATGTTTGTTTTTCCGCTGTAGACATTTATGTATAGTGGAACTGTATTTGTACTAAGTATGATCCTGTATACTGTGTAACTCTGATGATTACTTTTATCCAGTATATTCTATTGTTCATTATCTGGTGTATTTATTCAATTCTTTTCTGCTATTATCTGTTTCTGTGTTATATTCCAAAGATTACCCTTGTCTCCGTTTGTACGGGAAATGGGGTCGTCACATCCAGGGGAGTTCGAGTTGAGATGTTTGGGTATGGGTGCGTTGACTGGAAGATGAGAAGTTTAATGGGGTGATTGGTTTGGAGAATCATGAAGAGAAGTGGATGTTTGGGGAGAAAGAATCGGCGAAAATGGCTAGCATTGGTATAGGAGATCGCATGGTATAGTGCTGGAGGAAGAAGGGATTCAAGCGGGTGTGGGTATGGGCAAATGGGCCAAGTCAAAATGGTAAAGCCCAATGGAAAATTTATTTAGTTTTATTTAAATCTAAAATATGTATTAACTTGTTAATGCAATATCTTCATCATACGATATCAGAATTGGACAAAACAAGATCCGTTAGGATCGTATGGACGAGGGAAACACCATGGAACTGACCGGGAATGAATTGGAGCTCGTCTCAATTTATGGTGAAAATAAATGCCTAAATCAAATCAATGATCAATTGTCGTTATTTAACGATCACCGCCCAATGTGAGTAAATCTCACTAACTCTACTCAATTTATATTTTTATAATATATTTTTAGAATTTATAAATGATGGTTGTTTGCTATGTGTTGGCTGTTTGGTTGAACTGCTAGTCAGTTGATTGAAAATATAGATAATGATATAAATATAAATTGTTAATCAAATATTGATTCTGTTTAGCAGAATATTTCATAGTGAAATGAAATTGATGTTAATTTTATTGTTTAACATCTGTGGATGCAGGGAAACAGGTCGGAGGGACCCAACTGGGTTTCTCAACAATTATTTTACTGTTTTTCATATATTGTGTTATATGATGTGATATGAAATCAGTTGTTGATTTTATATGTTTGAATGATGCCGATCGTTGTTATATGGTACGTTAAATACCATAAGGAATACTGGAATGTTAAAAAGGAAATTTTCAAATGTTGAATTGGAAAAGAAATAGTTATAAAATCAAAAGATTTTATAAAAAGAAAACTATTTATTTAGAAAATAAATGGATTAAAAAGGAATATTTATTTGTTAATCAATTAGATAGAATTGAAGGGAAATATTTGTAAAACATTTACAAATAAAATTGAAAAATAAATATTTGTAAAAAATTTACAAATAGAACTAAAAAGGAATATTTTTTTGAAAAATAAATAGAATAGAAAGAGGAAATATGTGCAAAATAAATAGAAAGGGAATAGTTAGATTATCAAAGGAATTACTTATAAAATCAATGGATTTTATATAAAAAGAATATATTTTATAGAATAAATAGAATTATCAAAAAAGGATTAATTTTGTAAATAAATAGATTATAAAAGGAAATACTTGAAAAGTGAATAGAATTGTATAAAAGGAGAATTTTACATTTGAAAGGCTTAGACCCGTGCTTCGCACACGGGTATAACATGATATGGATTTAAAGAAAAGATTTTAAATATAATCTATTCTAACCGATAGATTGAGAAGATAAATTTTTAGATAATATTTTGTAAATTAAATAAAATGTTTATCATTGTATAAATAGAATATATAAGTATGGACTTATATAGACAAGTGAGAATCGCTTTCAACATCGATATTTGAAACTGAATAGACGTAGAGTTAGCTAAAGGAGTTAATCAGTTAGAGTTAACCAGTTAGAGTCAATTAAATAGAGTTAATCGAATTATAATTTATTGAATATTAATTATTCAATTAGAATTGATCGAATATAGTTATTTGAGATAGAGTTAGTCAAACATAATTATTTAGGATGTGTTTCCATTTTGTACGACTGCTAGCGTAATTCGCAGGGCTGCAGATAGCCTACGGTGGTCAGATGTTTCCTGAGGGAATCAGGAGTAACCATTGTGATCGCTGCGATCTAGAGTCAGGCGAATGGAGTTAAATCGAATATTAGCCATTCGAAATAAAGTTAAAACAGATATAGTTATTCAAATATAAATTAATCGAATATTAGTTATTAGATAGGAGTTAAATAAGTTGAGTTAATAAGTTGAGTTAAATAAGTTGAGTTAATCAAGTTAGTTAAATAAGTTGAGTTAATCAAGTTGAGTTACTCAAGTTGAGTTAGTCAAGATGATTTAATCAAACCGAGTTAATCCAAAGGAGTTAATCCAAAGAAGTTATTCGAAATAGTTTATTCAAATAGAATTAAGGGAGTTAATCGAATATAGTTTATTCAAAAAGAGATTAATCGAATGTAAATCATTCGAAGAGAATTAGTCGAATGTAAATCATTCGAAGAGAGATTATCGAACATAGTTATTCGAAGAAAGAGTTATCGAATATAGTTTATTCGAAAAGGAGTTATCGAATAGAGATTTTTTGAAAGAGAGCTATACGCCAGAATCGATTATATCGAATTAAGTAAAGTAATATTTACTTCCCGTTCCAAATCAAGTTTTACTAATTCAATAATAAATTAGTTGTTTGTTTATTTATTCAAATTAAGGAAGAAAAGTTATATTTAAGTTATTATATTTCGAAAAGTATGAGATTATATCACTATGGTTATAATTAAATAATTTTGGTAAAAGAAGTTGATTCGTAAATAGAATCCGATAGTTTCGTAAGGAAGCTGTTAAAGGTTTAAAGGTGGACCTTGTCTGTTTCGAAGGTAGAAATGTTGTTCAATTAAGGTCTGAGAGGTAATTATACCCCAACTTGATTGACTTCGTTTTTAACTAAGGAATGGTTAAGGTTCGATAGTGAAGGTTGGTTAAGTGAATCTAGTTAAAGAGTGTAATGGTCTGAGTTCGCATAGTGACGTTATATTTAAATGTCTGTTTAAATCTAATGAAGGAGTTTTGGAAACGTTTCCAAATAAAGATCGGAAATGTTTTATAATATAGAAAATGTATAGAAAGGGAAAATGAATAAATTAATCATAAATTAATTTAAAAAGGAAAAATGTTGAATGATGATTGATCGGTAAAATTCCCATCTGGAAATAATATCATTGGTTGTACACCTATTTTTCTTTTATAGTTAAATCACCGACTATCGAAGTTTTTGACCATTTTTATGTCGTCAATATGAAGAGACCGGGATCAGGTTCATTACCTGAAAACCACTCTGTATGGATGTTAGCATTGCGATCAAATATTGAAGATGGAGTTATGCAAGGGCTATCCTGTTTACAGAATAGTGCCTTCGGTTTGTCCAGTCCCAGGACAACGAATGGATGAATGTCTAACAAAGTATATCTAACGGATCGCCTAAGTTGATCTCTTCAAACGTACTTACGTTTGGTGGCGGAGGAATTTGTTTCTCTTAGCTTTATACCCGTGGTATTTTTGGGGAAATCAATTTGTGATTTGGCGGGTATGACGATACGGCATTCAAAGTGAATTGTGGTCAGGTGTTCTAAAAGATACGTAATGACCTCAAGCCTCATCAACCGGGAAATGACAGAAATCGGGCAGGCAGCATGGCTAAGTGGGTCGCTCCCATTAGGGGGTATATCACCTATCTAGAGAAAAATCCATTTCATTCTTTTTTCTATTATCTATTATCGATGCTGTCCCTTTTCAGGAAACGGTAGGCAGCTCCCAACCGTTGGTGGTATACATTCGATACACTTAAGCGAAATGAGTGGTCGGTCATGCGTGGGCCGGGTTGCAAGACGTTCTTGTTGAACCCAATGTATTTGTCTCTAGAGATACACTATCGGCAGGTGGTCCCATACCTTGTCATAGTCGGAATCCAATCTCCAATAAGCGCTCGCAATTTTGATTTTGTATACTATATATGTGGAACATGAGATGCAAGCGTTCTGCTAGATTGTTAATTACTTGTGATTAGACATTATTATAATATCGGAGAAGTATTGATTTCCAAAACATTTTGGTTTATCGTAAGGTAAAAACCGTTCATGTTTATGTGTGGATCGGTCTTACGATTATCTTTCCTTTTGGAAAGGATTTTGAAAGGTTAAACCAAATGATTTGAGTTTACTCACACCAGTCCCATGACTGACCCATAGTTTATTTTGTTTTGTTTTCCCTAAACTCTTGGGTGCCCAAATTTGTACGGGCAGTCAAGTGATTAGGATTTTACATATATACCTTGGAGGAGCTTGAAGCAGGAGGCTTCAGGACTATATAGCTATTGTTATTTCCGCTGTATGTAAGTGTTGTATTCTGATAATGTTATAGTGTAGATATACCGTTTTATTTCAAAGTTATGATATATATTATATTTTATTCGTTCCGCTGTGAGATTCATATTACTCTGATTCTGTTTCTGTGGTGATCTTCTTCTTCCTCTATTCTAATTTTCTATCTTATCTATTCTCTCCCTCTAACTTCTTTCTATTAATGATTAGGTATTTCCGATGTCTGAATAATCAACATGGTAGTTTTGTGTTGTCTTTTGGAGCCGAAAATCCCAGTTCGTTACATTTGAATATTTAAAATGAATTATTTTAAATAATGACGACGAGAAATTTATTTTAAATAGAATTAGAATGAATATATTTATTTGAATCATCGTTAGAATATAATTATTTATTTTAATTTATAAAAGGAATTGAAAATGGCGCTGTAGTTCGAAAATTCGATTTCAATGTTCAAATGAATGTACAGGATCCAAAATAAACATGATTTGAGCAAAACAAAAAATATTTGAATGTATTTGAGAATATCTTTCCAATGAATGTGAAAAACTGAAATTTCATAGCGGGGATAAAAAAGTTAGGCCCAGATGAAAATTCAGAATAGCCGCTGTGAAATTCTGGCCCTTAAAAATGGAAATTTTGCAAACGACCTCGGTTTTCGATGAGACCACTTTTGTTGGATCCAGGATGTCAAGTTAATACTAGGTTTCAAAATTCATAATTTTCTGAAGCAATATGTGAGCGTGGCCAAAAGAAAACGTGTTTTGACCATTTCTGTCAATTTGGATCGACCAGAAAATGGCCATTTGTCAAACCGTCTCAGAATTTGACGAAATTAGTTTTGTTAGGACCGTATCGTCAATACAAAGATATAAATAATTTTTACGGAATTTTTGGGGTCCGTATGAGGCCCCGTTAAATTGAAAGGTGCGTTCAAATTCAATATATAGATTTATGTTTTGATTTTGACGGAAACTGATCGAAATTGTTGAATCAGCTTATGATACATATCACATTGTGTTTGGAATGGGGGTAATTAGCTAGGGACGACAGTCGTTAGGCCAGCTTATGATACATATCACATTGTGTTTGGAATGGGGGTAATTAGCTAGGGACGACAGTCGTTAGGCCTCATTTGGAGGTCGAATAAAAAAGTCAACTTTTGGTGGGAAATTAAATATAATATAATATAAATTAATTTATAAAATCCTATTTCCTACTTTATCTCCATTACCCGGTCAGCTCTTCCCCCAAACCATCATACATATCGACAATTCAAACAAAAAAAGAACGAATGCGGAAAAACTCAAGCCATCGTCGCTCCAAGCTGCGTCGCCGCCTCAGCCACAGGCGCCCCCTTCTCTGTAATAACCTGGAAATCTGAGCCAATTTAATTTTTTTTTATTTTGGCAATTTTAGCAAATTATGAATATTTAAAATGATTTATTTTAAATAATAATGATGAGAAATTTATTTTGAATAGAATTAGAATGTATATATTTATATAGATCATCGTTAGAATATAAATATTTATTTTAAATTATAAAAGGAGTTGAAAATGGCGCGGTAGTTTGAAATTTTGATTTCAAATTTCAAATGAATGTACATGATTCAAAATAAATCGGATTTTAGCGAAACCAAAAATATTAGAATCTAGTTGTGAATATCTTTCTTCCAAATCAGAGAAATTGAATTTTCATAGCCGGAATAAAAAGTTATGTCCAGGTGAAAATTCAGAATAGTCGTTATGGAATTCTGGCCCTTAAAAATGGAAATTTTGCAAATGACCTCGGTTTTCGACGAAACCACTTTTGTTGGATCCGTGATGTCAAGTTATTGTTAGGTTTCAAAATTCGTAATTTTCTGAATCAATATGTGAGCGTGGCAAAGGAAAACACGTTTGACCAGTTTTAGATGATATTAATCAACTAGAAAATGGCCATTTTTCAAATAGTATCAGGATGAAACTAGTTTTGTTAGGACCGTATCGTCAATACGAAGCTAGAAAATATTTTTCGGGAATTTTTAGAGTCCGTATGTGGCCCCAGTAAATTGAAATGTGCGTTCAAAATCAATACATAGAGTTATATTTTGGTTTTGACGGAAACTGATCGAAACGATCGAATCAACTTACGATACATATCCCATTGTGTTCAGAATGAGGGTATTATGCTAGGGACAACAGTCGGTGGACTCGATTCAGGGCTTGAATGAAAAATCAATGTTATAAAGAAAAATAAGAATATTAAATTATTAAATATATTTAATATAACCCCCTTTGTTTTCTCTCTCCCCGATTTATAACTGAAAAAGAAAGAGAAAGAAAGAAGAGAAGGGCAACGGATGCCCTAGCCGCCACCCTCGTCGTCGCTCCGACGCCCCCTCCTCCTGGCCAACCATCACAGCTCCCCTCTCCTCAGTTCTCCTCCTTCTTCCCCCTTCCACCAAAATCGAACCCGCCCCTTTGAATCCGCGAGACCCACAGACCCCGCACCCAAATCCAAGGCAGCCACCACTCCAACGCCTGGCCGCCCCCGTCCAACCCCGCGCCACCACCTCGCCGGTGACGAACTCAACAGACCCCCCTTTTCTCAGTTTAACATGGATTGTAAGTTTTTAATTTTATTTTATTTAGTTTATTTATTTCGTGTACTCAGTTTTATATATGTTACATATAAAAAAATCAGTTTTCATTATCTAAATACAGTTTTATATATAATATAAAAAAAGATTTGATTTTTATAAAATAAAAAGTTTTGATTTTTATAGAAGAAAGATATCGTATTTTTATGTGATAAAAGACCATATTTTTGTGCGATAAAAGATCCTATTTTGTGTGATAATAGATCATATTTCTGTGTGATAAAAGATCCTATTTTGTGTGATAAGAGATCATATTTTTGTGTGATAAAAGACCATATTTTTTTGTGATAAAAGATCCTATTTTGTGTGATAAAAGATCCTATTTTTGTGTGACGAAAGATTACATTTTCGTGTTATAAAGTTAAGATTTTTTTAAACACCTTAAAGATATGATTTTTAATTAGATAAAAATACGATCTTTAATTGCAAGGAATTTAGATTTTTATCGTATGAAGGAAAAATATTTCTACTTTTATAAAACTATAATTTTTAGCGAAATGAAAAATATTTTTTTATATAGTAGAGAAGATAAAAATTTGATTTTTATATACTAGAGAATATAAAAATGTGATTTTATATATGTAGCGAACACGGACGACGAAAGTGATAAAAGGCGAGCACGGCGAAGATTTTCTACATATGAAGAGTCACGATGTTTCGTTTAGCTTATCGGTGAGAACTCCTCAATTTTAATATGTTTTCTAGTTAAAATATATACTAGGATGCGGACGGTGCTTAGCAGCACCCGACACCCATCGTCCACAGACCATGGACGACTTGTTTGATTTTGTGTGTTGTGAAAATTGATTGTGATGTGTGTTGAAATAAAATATATATTCATGTGTTGAATTAAAATATATATTCATGTGTTGAAGTAAAATATATATTCATGTGTTGAAGAAAAATATATATTCATGTGTTGAAGTAAAATATATATTCCTGTGTTGAAGAAAAATATATATTCATGTGTCGAAGTAAAATATATATTCATGTGTTGAAGTAAAATATATATTCATGTGTTGAAATAAAATATATATTCATGTGTTATAGTAAAATATATATTCATGTGTTAAAGTAAAATAAATATTCATTTACAAATCGAACGATTTGTTTATGTACACTGATTTGACTGATATTGATTGGGACGATAAATTTTACACATCGCCCAACTTCACAAATAAAAACCTGTGTTTGTTGATGTGAAACCCCACACGGGTGTTGGGATGATATTGACGTACACTAATCCCAATTGTTTAGTAGTATGTCGACCGATGGGTTGACATACTGTGTAAGCGTTACTTATCTATATTTAATGCTTATGCAGTGGCGTGGTGCACTCTGGATGATGGTTGATGATTTATCATGGTCAATATATACATGTGTTGTAGGGAATCCATATAATTAACAGTATATGGTAATTGTTTGGGCCACATTCTAATTTGGAAAATAAAGAATAGAATGAAAATTCATGTATTGAATAATATAAATTCATGTGTTGAATAGAATGAAAATTCATGTGTTGAATAGAATGAAAATTCATGTGTTGAATAATATAAATTCATGTGTTGAATAGAATAAATATTCATGTGTTGAAATAAAATATATATTCATGTGTTGTATAGAAGAAAACAATCATGTGTTGAATAAAAGCCGTGTTGATTAGATTGACGCCATTTTGACGTGAATGATATTTATATCGATTTTATTCAATTTTATAATGAATATAGAAAAGAAAGTGATTTCAAAATATAATGTTTTGAAAATTATCATTTGTATATCGATGAAGTGGAATAATCAATTTTGATTCGAAATTGAATATGAAGTTGAAATCGTTTCGAAAACGAATTTAAAACAATTTATAAAATATGTTTTAAAAGGAAATCGATGAAATATATATAATATATATATTATATATAGAATGGCCTGAATAGAACGCAACGCGCCGCAGCAGTTCACGAATTTCGACCATTGACTTCGAATGGATATTACGGGAGATCCAACCATCGGATTCTCATAAAACCGGAACCATTGGGTTCGTATCGAAAAGAGCTTTCTAACAAATATTAGAAATTTGAAATCTAACAGTTGGATTTGGAATTATGCCCAAATCAAATTTGGAAAAGGTCGATTTAAGTGCAGTTCGATGGCTGTTGGTGGAAATCGACTGTACGGGCCTTGATAAATTTATTAAAAATAGTAATAATTTGTCTAAAATCATAAGAAATGATTTGTGAAGAATTGAGATGAAAAATTCCGTATTTGAAAAGATAAAAATAGATTTTTATCGAGATAAACTAGTTTTAAACTAGAATAATAATTTATTTATTTTTAAATAAATAAATTGGATTTGAAAGGGTTTTAAAAGTAACCAGAAGTTTCAATAATTGAACTGGAATGGAATGTGATTTGGGGTTTATAGTGAACCGTGTTTTAAATGACATTGGTTCTTTAACCCAGTTAATGACATGATATGATTTCCCAAGTTAAATAATCATTGATAGTGATTTTTAGGAAGATTAAAACCAAGTGGACTTTTAATGAATCTTTAATTAGATTGAAATGATCGAGAATTGAGTATCACCAATTTTGCTCCAGGCGATAGTTAAATCTTTCATTAGATTTGAATGTGAAATGGTAGTTGAATTTACCGATAACACCGTGGTGTTAGATATGAAGTATGACTCGTTTTACTTCATGGGATGAATAGGTTGGGATTGGGAAATAAAATAAATGATTACTTCGGTGTGGTTTGCTAATCCCGACTAGTTTGAATTGATATTCAAAAGAAGATTAAAGAATAAATTTAAAGAATTTATTTTTTGATCAAATTAATGGGAACCTTTCCCAAAGTATAAGAATATTTGAATGAAAGAATATTCTGAATTGGAATGAGGCGTATGTTGTGTTTGTGTAACACTTATTCATTATATACGCGAGTTATTCAGAAAGACCGGGTTTATCCCATTCTGAAAAACTGATTCGACGTGGTGTCGAGGATGAAGACAGTGGTCGAAGACTGGAGGTCCTCACATCGTTTGGGTGATTACTGATGATCTTGATTGGGCGGTACACCCAAGAGGAGGGAATCAGTTGGTGATCGTCCAGATGTACTTGGAGTTCGATGGATATGCAAGGTACAAGGTGCCTCCGGTTTTGTTCAGACCCAGAACGAACTTGTAATTGGACTGTGTGTCTGACATTGGATTTTACTTTGTGTGATTGATTTCTGTTAAATATATATCGGTTTGGCGGTGGAGAATTTATTCTCTTGCTTAACGCCCTTCTCTGAGACATACGAACTCAGGGGTTATATATTGATGGATATCAATCGCATGGAGTGAATTGCCTGGGTGGCATGCTTAAGTTGCAAATGATCAGGGCTTTTGTTGAAAAGAAAAGTCATGTGGTTGATGTTCAAAGCACGGTCTGTGTGGCATAGCTTTGTGTAGCTTTGATTCGCGAGCCTCACACCCCGGTTGTGAACCAGAAATGGGAGAGAACCTCAGGGAGGGCATGCTTTTCCTTCTAGCTAGGGTGGTGTCAGTGACCTACCAGCCCTGACATTTATATTATTTTCACAATTGTGGTTGTTGCTGTTGCGAGGTGCCTCGGATGTATCGGTGACTGTGTGGAGCCAATGGATTCATTTGGCTCATTTACGCCCCAAAGGGCGGGGAAACGTAGTGTTCAGGCATAATAATCCACATCGGTGGTGTAACAACCCGTATTTATAATAACATGTTATAATGTAAATCAAGGCAGAATTAAATTGTAAAATCTCAATCAAGGGAAACGGGCTGCACCATTGCGTTCGTCTCGGAAAAATACGCAAAATAGAGTCCGAGTTTTCGAAAAACGGAGTCCGTATGACCAAGTTATGGCCCAATGAAGTTTTCAGAAAATTATAAGCCCGAAAATAGTTCAAATTCAAATTCAGATTCGAACTTCAGCCAAAACAGGATAGGCGGGAATTCTCCCGCCATAGGCAGGGTTGACACAGGGGTTGACACCCCTGTCGACCCCACCCCCCCATGGGTCGACACCCATGTCGACCCATGGGTCGACACCCATGTCGACCCAGGGGTCGACCCCCCCGGTCGGACCAGTTTTTTTGGTGCACCATTTTGACAGGTTAGGTCTTGCTCTGGAAGTTTCTGACGGGAGTTGATGGCTCAAATTCGATTTAGGGTTAATCCTATGGTCTAAATTAACCTAATCACCTATAAAAAGACCCCTAGACCTAGCCTAAACCCTCATTAATTATTCCTACAACTAAATGCTGACCAAATATTCACCAATCATGGCCTCCATCTTCTTCATGAAAGCATGAGTGTCTCAAATCAATCTATGTCAAAAAAGAGCCATCTTTCTTAAGTAAAAGAGCCTTCTTTCTTTGTCATTGGAGTTATTACTTCTTGTTTCAAGGCGTTTAAGTGGAGCTTATTATTTTCTTTGCGGATTTTGCTTGTGGCTTCGTCTCAATCTTTATAAATATTGATCTAGATCGCATAACCGCTCATTGTAAGCCCTATACTACTCTTAGATTCTAACTATGAAGTTAATATGACATGTTGCAAGTTGAGTTTGGGCCTAAGTATGATATGTGCTTTGATCTTATCATGTTATGCATGAATATATTCTATGCTTGTTTGTAAACCTATCACCTTGACCTTGTGGGCTAAAAGCTATAAGCTTTATGTTGAAATGTTGCATTATACAACATGAGAACTCTTATAACCTTCATGATAACTTGCATATAATGTTATATGCGAACTTCTAGCCATCATCCTATGTCATTCATAATCATGTTTCACCTATTTGCTTAAGTTGATATTATGCATGTTTTGTGGCCTATGATGTAATATGCAAGCTTATAAACATGTTTATGCCTCATGTGCCACCATGTTTAACTTGTGGCCAACCTTATTATCTTATGCCCTTTTTGTCATGTTTTGCCAAGTTCCCTCTTTTGATCTATAATATGTTATGCGAAACGTACATGCGATGGGAATACGTTGGGTTTGGGTAATATTAATGACATGAAAAACATGGTTTTAAAATATGACATGAACATTGACTTGTGATTATGTTTGTAAACATAATGATGGACATGACACTTAGAAAACATGAGTGGCCAACTTGAGGTTCGGTTGAGTTTGTAGCATAAATCTACCCGGAACAGACCGGCTTAACTAGTGGCTACAAACAATAGGACCCAATGTGAGTAGTTGGTCATGTTGTGCTTAAACCCGAGGTTAGACTAGGTTGTGGTGTAAAGCTACCCGGACCCGCCCGGCTTAACTAGTAACCACAACAAAGTCTAATGTGAGAGGTTGGGTGTATTAAAATAATTAATGCCACATGATAGGGTTAAGTCATGGACCACTTGAATATACTTAACCACATGAACATGATGGGTTGATAGGGTTAAGTCAACATGGACACACTTAACCAACCCAATGCTTAGTTGGACATGGTTAAGTCGTGAACCTTTTTAGGAACACTTAACCAACTTGATACATGGTTTGGATGGGGTTAACCACGCTTAACCCACTAGAAAACCCTAGTTACGCGGTCCTTCTCAGCAGTAACCCACTAGGGAGTATCGGATACCCTAGGGACTAGGCTATGGTGGGGCACGATTACTGGGCTGGAGTGTAAGCGACCAAAAAGACGGCAAGAGTTGGTGCGCCATAGTAGACTCCGACGGACCATGGTCGTGCACATTGTCCGGGGATGAAAGACTGACTTGGGCACCAGTAGGTTTTGACTATGCGTGCTTGTTTCGTGTCAGTGGTTGACACCCTAGGGCCGGATACACCCTAGGGTGGACCTAGCACAGCCGACTACATATCATGTTTGGACCGTATGACACCGATACACGACGAGTTAGGCTTATAGGGAGCCGATCGACTAGACCGAGTAGTTGGGCCTTGATTTAGGTCATCTCATGGGTTTGGGCCAGTTTTGGGCCAAGGGATGATTTCTTGTTTATACTTGACATGGATTGGAATACTAGTACACACTTGGTGCAACTTAACCTTGTATATGCGATGCCACACTTGACCTATCTTGTTAACTTTTCACCATGCCAGTTTTCACCGTATATCTCATCCCTATTTACATGTTCAGTTAACTTTACTAGTTGTTATACTAATAGTAGATAGGACTTACCAGTCTTTTTGACTGACCCGTTTTCTTTCACCTCTTTTCTTCCGTTTCCCCCCCCCCCCTCAGGTTTACAGGGTGGAAACACTGGTACTTAGCCTGGATCTTTAGCTGCTTTTCTGGATAGCTCATGTACGGTTTGGACTTGAGCACGCTATGGCTTTATTCTACCTTGGGGATAGTTACTTTATGTTTCTTTTTCAGTTTTCAGTTTATGTTCTAGACTTTGTTTTATGGGAAAATAATGACCAAGTACTTTGATGTAACTTGACTATGGTTTTGAAATGCTAGTTTATTCCGCTGCTTTACTACTCTGTTTTTACTTATATGTTCTGTCTTGTGATATCTGCATGCATGTTTACCTCGTTTAACGCCCCTCCAAAGCTAGTGTCCTTGCAAGAGTGGCACTGGCGGAGGTGGGGTGTTACATTTGGTATCAGAGCATAAGGTTTACAAGATTTGAGCAAAAGGTTTTTAAAACTTACCTTTTGAAAAACTATTTCAAAAACAATTAAGTATTTTCCAAGAAAAGTCTAGTTATTTTAAAAGGCTACTCCCCAAAAGCCATTAGCACTATCCTTCGTTTCCTTGTTCTAAATCTATCTTTTCCTTTTTCTGTATGGCCGATCTTAACCTTCCTGAGGGAGTGACCATTCCCGGATGGTTCCGGAGGTACTTGGAAGCTAGGGCCAACAATGTGGGCCCAGCAACCACCCCCACCGTAACTGAGATCCCTCCTCCTCCTCCTCAGAATCCACAAGCAGATTTCGCTAAGATTTGAAAAGACTTTAAGGCGATGGGTGGCAAGAATTTCATTGGGACGGAGACTTTTGTGGAGGCACGAAATTGGTTGAAAGAAACTGAGGATCTCTTCGCTATCTTTGATGTGGAAGACCATAGAAAGGTTTTATTGGCAGCATGGCTATTAAAAGAAGAAGCTGCTTATTGGTGGGAGGTCACCAATGCTACTAGACCTATAGAGACTTGGGCCGACTTTAGGACGAGGTTTGGGCTTAAGTTTCTATCATCAGCTGAGGCGAATCTGCAATTGGAGAAGTTTATATCTTTGAAGCAAGTGGACATGACAGTGAGGGAGTATGTGAATAAGTTTAACCAGCTCGCTCGATTCGTTTGGACATGGTTAATACTCCCCAGAAGAAGGCTTTACGCTTTGCACGAGGATTGAATGAGCCATTACAAGGTTTAGCCCTATCTCATATACCCATGGGGGCCACTTTCGAAGGTCTAGTAGACATGGCATTGCTTCAAGGAGACGATAAGAATGGCAAGAAGGAAGTCAAGCCTAATGAGACTCAAGCCAAGAAGACTGACTCCAAGTGGGGAGGAAATCAGAGCAATCAGAACAACAAGAACAAGGGCAATAAGGCCAAGGAAAAGGACCCAAGAAAATGCAACTTCTGTGGGATTGTTGGGCACATAGCCAAGGATTGCAGAAAGAAGAAGAGGAAGCGGGGCGAATGCTTTCATTGTGGAGAGACTGGACACTTTAGCAAGGATTGCCCCAAGAAGCAAGGACAAGGGCAAGGGCAGAATCAGCGTGCAGGACCTTCTGGAGGCCAAGTGCATGCCCTCAACACTGCTCTAGTTCAGGACCGAGGTAGTATTTCTGCAGAAAGTCTTGTTTATATTTCTGATTATCTTGTTCGCAACTTATTTGATTCTGGCGCATCGCATAGTTTTATTTCTTCTGACATTGTTGAAAGTTTGCACCCAAGTACTAGTCTAGTTGAGGATCCCGTTAGTGTTTCAAATCCAATTGGGGGTTCCGCCCATCTATCTATGATTTGTGTGGATTTGAAGATTTCTATCTTGATCGTAGAATTCACATGTAATGCGTATGTTCTCGGGTTCACGGGATACGGGTTGATCTTGGGCATGGATTGGTTGTCCAGTTATGGAGCCATTCTCGATTGTGAACATAGGGTGGTGAGGCTCATGACTCACCTCGGTAATACCCTAGAAATTTCTTGTAACCCTTGAGGTCCCGTCATGTTATGTTATCTTGAATCTCTTGACTCGTCCATAGATGATCTGCAATCTGTAAGGGTTGTCCGAGACTATCCTGATGTCTTTGAAGAAGTTAAGAGGTTACCCCCTAAACGATAGATAGATTTCCGCATTTATCTAGTCGATAATGCCAAGCCAGTATCATTGCCCGTTAGGCACATGGCCCCACGAGAAAGAAGAGAGCTCACTAAGCAAATCAAGGAGTTGCTTGAGAAGAATTTTATTAGGCGAAGCATTTCTGAATGGGGTGCTCCTGTGGTATTCGCTACTAAGGCGGATGGTTCGCTTCGTCTATGTCTTGATTATCGAGAATTGAACAAGCTGACAAAGAAGAATAGGCACCCGTTACCGAGGATTGATGATCTCTTCGACCAGCTTGTAGGTGCTTCTGTTTTCTCTCAGCTTGATCTAGCCACCGGATTCCATCAACTTAGAGTGGCTGAGGATAGCATTGATAAGACTGCGTTTAGGACTCCAGATGGATTCTTTGAATGGCTTGTCATGCCATTCGGTTTGACTAATGCACCCGCCTACTTCGTAGATTTGATGAGTTGGGTGTTCAAGGAGTTCCTTAACAAGTTCGTGGTTGTCTTCGTGGATGATATTCTGATCTTCTCAAAGGATGAGGAAGAACATGTCAGACATCTCAAGGAAGTGATGGATACGCTTAGAGCTCATCAGTTGAAAGCCAAGTTCTCCAAATGCCATTTTTGGAGAAGGGAAGTTCGGTTTCTTGGACATATAGTTTCTAAGCAAGGCATAGCGGTGGATCCCGCGAAAGTGGTTGTGGTTCAAGACTGGAAGACTCCTAGGAATGCAACCGAAGTAAGAAGCTTTCTCAGTCTGGCGGGCTATTATAGGAAGTTCATCAGGGACTTCGCTAAGATTTCGGCCCCTCTTACTAAGTTGACAAAGAAGAACTTAGTCTTTGCATGGGACTTGGAGTGTGAGCTTGCTTTTCAAAGGCTCAAGAGAGCCCTTACCACAGCTCCAGTTTTGGCATTACCCGATGGCGGTAAGATGTTTACCGTGTACACCGATGCATGTGGTACGGGGTTAGGTGCTGTTCTAATGCAAGAGGGAAGAGTGATATGTTATGGGGGTAGGCAACTTAAAGTTCATGAGAAGAACTATCCCACTCATGATTTGGAGTTGGCGGCGATCATCTTTGCACTCAAATCCTGGCGCCACTATCTTCTAGGCGAAAGGTTTGAGTTGTATACTGATCACAAGTCACTCAAGTACCTCTTCTCGCAGAAAGATCTGAATTTAAGGCAGCAAAGGTGGATGGAATTCTTGGCATCATATGAATTCGAGATAGCTTATACCCCTGGCAAGGGTAATCTTGTGGCAGACGCACTAAGCAGAAGGAGGTTGACTTTGAGTCCCTTGTTTATTGAGATGAAAAACTTAGAGTCCTTGGCAACCTTTGATTTCACGACGGCTGTTGAGTCGATGACGGGTTCATTAGCATCCCTTGAGCTTAGACCCACACTTCTTGATCAAGTTGGGGCTTCACAGAAGGAAGATCCACAGATAGTCGAGGTCATGGACAAGTTGATTCGTAGTGAGACGTCTAGTCACCTTGCTAGATATACTATTGATGATAAAGGTTGGCTAAGGCGTGATGGAAGGCTATGCGTTCCACAAGTAGGAGACTTGGTGCATAATGTTCTCGAAGAAGCAAGTCACTCGAAGATGACTATACATCCTGGAGGAGATAAGATGTATAGAGATATGAAGCGCATTTTCTTTTGGGCCGGAATGAAGAAAGAATTGGCAGAGTATGTTTCAAAGTGCATGGTGTGCCAACAAGTGAAAGCCGAGTCAAAGAAACCAGGTGGGCTATTACATCCGTTGGAGGTCCCGCAATGGAAGTGGGAGAGTATTTCTATGGATTTTGTGGATGGATTGCCTAGGTCATGGAAAGGGAATACAAGCATATGGGTCATTGTTGATAGACTTACGAAGAGTGCTCATTTCATTCCTGTAAAGAGCAAGAGGACCGCATCATGGCTAGCATCTATTTATCTTCGGGAGATAGTGTGGTTGCATGGAGTTCCTTCTAGCATAGTTAGCGATCGTGACCCAATTTCCACTAGCCAGTTCTGGAGTAGTTTGCAAGAAGCGATGGGTACGCGATTGAATCTGAGTACAGCCTATCACCCCCAGACGGATGGCCAAACCGAAAGGGTGAATAGAGTCCTAGAAGATCTTTTGAGGCTTTGTGTTCTTGACTTTGGTGGTACTTGGGAAGACCACCTTCCTCTTGTAGAGTTTGCTTATGATAATAGCTATCAAGCCAGCATAGGGATGGCACCATTTGAAGCTTTGTATGGGAGGCTGTGTAGGTCACCATCTTGTTGGTGGGAGACAACAGATAGGCTTATACTTGGGCCCGATATGATACGGGACACATCCGAGAAAGTTGAATTGGTGAGAAGACGGATGAAAGAGGTCCAAGATAGACAGAAATCCTATGCTGACAAGCGAAGGGCAGATTTGGAATTCGAAGTGGGAGACATGGTTTTCGTGAAGGTTTCTCCTTTGCGTAATGTGGTACGTTTTGGAGCAATTGGGAAGCTGGCACCAAGGTTCGTAGGACCCTTCCCTATCATAGAGAGAATTGGAAAGATGGCCTATAAGGTGGAATTGCCCGAGAAGCTAGCCGGAATACATAATATCTTTCATGTCTCGCATCTCCGAAAGTGCTTACATGAGTCCGCTGAGGTGGTTTAACCAAGCATCCTTGAAGACGTGGAGGTAGAGAAAGAGGCTACCTTGAGGAGAGCTCCGATTCGTATTTTGGGAACATAGATCAAGAAGTTAAGGAATCGAGAAGTAAAATTGGTGAAAGTTTAGTGGAGTGAAGCCGATGAAGATGCAACTTGGGAAACCGAGGAGAAGATGCGTGGGCTTTATCCATTCCTTTTTGAGGGTACATTCTCAATCTCCTTTCCTAAGTAGCATATCTTCCTTTTTGATATCCATGTTTATCCTACTTATCTTTTTATCTCGTTAACCTTGTCATGAGAACCTTAGGTAGAAACCCTTTGGATGAAACATGTATTTGAAACATGTTATGCTTGATGTTTGCAAGTAGTTGCAAGTGTTTGCAAGTGGATACTCGTGGATGCATGATACACATTAGGCACTAAGATCGGCTCACACACTTTCATGTTGCATATGCATGAGTGTTTATGCTTATTCATGGATGAAACTTGTTGTGATATCATGTGGATGTTGCATATGAATGAATGCTATGTGCACTCATGTAGAGATCATAAATTATGTTAGGAATTTGCATACATATGGACTCATTTCACTAACATACTTTGCATTAAGGAGGTTTACTGAATCAGTAACCGCTTGATTTTTGCATTAGATAAGTACATATACACACACCTTTTGCATATGATCATACAACATTTAGAATCCTTTAAGGACAATGACTGCATGTGGATGATGTTTTGAGTAGATGGATGATGGATGGTAGGATACGTTCTTCATAACTTGAAGATTTCGGGGACGAAATCCTTTAAGGAGGGGAGAATGTAACAACCCGTATTTTCAATAACATGTTATAATGTAAATCAAGGCAGAATTAAATTGTAAAATCTGAATCAAGGGAAACGGGATGTGCCATTGCGTTCGTCTCGGAAAAATACGCGAAATAGAGTCCGAGTTTTCGAAAAACGGAGTCCGTATGACCAAGTTATGGCCCAATGAAGTTTTCAGAAAATTCTAAGCCCAAAAACAGTTCAAATTCAAATTCAAATTCGAACTTCATCCAAAACAGGATAGGTGGGAATTCTCCCGCCACAGGCAGGGTCGACACAGGGGTCGACACCCCTGTCGACCCCCCCTATGGGTCGACACCCATGTCGACCCATGGGTCGACACCCATGTCGACTCAAGGGTCGACACCCCCCCCCCGGTCGGATCAGTTTTTTTGGTGCATCATTTTGACAGGTTAGGTCTTGCTCTGGAAGTTTCTGACGGGAGTTGATGGCTCAGATTCGATTTAGGGTTAATGCTATGGTCTAAATTAACCTAATCACCTATAAAAAGACCCCTAGACCTAGCCTAAACCCTCATTAATCATTCCTACAACTAAATGCTGTCCAAATATTCACCAATCATGGCCTCCATCTTCTTCATGAAAGCATGAGTGTCTCAAATCAATCTATGTCATAAAAGAGCCATCTTTCTTAAGTAAAAGAGCCTTCTTTCTTTGTCATTAGAGTTATAACTTCTTGTTTCAAGGCGTTTAAGTGGAGCTTATTATTTTCTTTGCGGATTTTGCTTGTGGCATCGTCTCAATCTTTATATATATTGATCTAGATCGCATAACCGCTCATTGTAAGACCTATACTACTCTTAGATTCTAACTATGAAGTTAATATGACATGTTGCAAGTTGAGTTTGGGCCTAAGTATGATATGTGATTTGATCTTATCATGTTATGCATGAATATATTCTATGCATGTTTGTAAACCTATCACCTTGACCTTGTGGGCTAAAAGCTATAAGCTTTATGTTGAAATGTTGCATTATACAACATGAGAACTCTTATAACCTTCATGATAACTTGCATATAATGTTATATGCGAACTTCTAACCATCATCCTATGTCATTCATGATCATGTTTCACCTATTTGCTTAAGTTGATATTATGCATGTTTTGAGGCCTATGATGTAATATGCAATCTTATGAACATGTTTATGCCTCATATGCCATCATGTTTAACTTGTGGCCAACCTTATTACCTTATGCCCTTTTTGTCATGTTTTGCCAAGTTCCCTCTTTTGATCTATGATATGTTATGCGAAACGTACATGCGATGGGAATACGTTGGGTTTGGGTAATATTAATGACATGAAAAACATGGTTTTAAAATATGACATGAACATTGACTTGTGATTATGTTTGTAAACATAATGATGGACATGACACATAGAAAACATGAGTGGCCAACTCGAGGTTGGGTTGAGTTTGTAGCATAAATCTACCCGGAACCGACCGGCTTAACTAGTGGCTACAAACAATAGGACCCAATGTGAGTAGTTGGTCATGTTGTGCTTAAACCCGAGGTTAGACTAGGTTGTGGTGTAAAGCTACCCGGACCCGCCCGGCTTAACTAGTAACCACAACAAAGTCTAATGTGAGAGGTTGGGTGCATTAAAATAATTAATGCCACATGATAGGGTTAAGTCATGGACCACTTGAATATACTTAACCACATGAACATGATGGGTTGATAGGGTTAAGTCAACATGGACACACTTAACCAACCCAATGCTTAGTTGGATAGGGTTAAGTCGTGAACCTTTTTAGGAACACTTAACCAACTTGATACATGGTTTGGATGGGGTTAACCACGCTTAACCCACTAGAAAACCCTAGTTACGCGGTCCTTCTCAGCAGTAACCCACTACGGAGTATCGGATACCCTAGGGACTAGGCTAGGGTGGGGCACGATTACTGGGCTGGAGTGTAAGCGACCAAAAAGACGGCAAGAGTAGGTGCGCCATAGTAGACTCCGACGGACCATGGTCGTGCACATTGTCCGGGGATGAAAGACAGACTTGGGCACCAGTAGGTTTTGACTGTGCGTGATTGTTTCGTGTCAGTGGTTGACACCCTAGGGCCGGATACACCCCAGGGTGGACCTAGCACAGTCGACTACATATCATGTTTGGACCGTATGACACCGATACACGACGAGTTAGGCTTATAGGGAGCCGATCGACTAGACCGAGTAGTTGGGCCTTGATTTAGGTCATCTCATGGGTTTGGGCCAGCTTTGGGCCAAGGGATGATTTCTTGTTTATACTTGACATGGATTGGAATACTAGTACACACTTGGTGCAACTTAACCTTGTATATGCGATGCCACACTTGACCTATTTTGTTAACTTTTCACCATGCCAGTTATCACCCTATATCTCATCCCTGTTTACATGTTCAGTTAACTTTACTAGTTGTTATACTAATAGTAGATAGGACTTACCAGTCTTTTTGACTGACCCGTTTTCTTTCGCCTCTTTTCTTCCGTTCCCCCCCCCTCAGGTTTACAGGGTGGAAACACTGGTACTTAGCATGGATCTTTAGCTGCTTTTCTGGATAGCACATGTACGGTTTGGACTTAAGCACGCTATGGCTTTATTCTACCTTGGGGATAGTTACTTTATGTTTCTTTCTAAGTTTTCAGTTTATGTTCTAGACTTTGTTTTATGGGAAAATAATGACCAAGTACTTTGATGTAACTTGACTATGGTTTTGAAATGCTAGTTTATTCCGCTGCTTTACTACTCTGTTTTTACTTATATGTTCTGTCTTGTGATATCTGCATGCATGTTTACCTCGTTTAACGCCCCTCCAAAGCTAGTGTCCTTGCAAGAGTGGCACTGGCGGAGGTGGGGTGTTACAGGTGGACCGGCCTTAATGATCCAAGGCTTGCCTGCGCGCTTGCCTGATTGGCGGGCTAGAGCATCTCAAATTCGGTAGAGGACGATCCCTTGCCTCGATTCATAGATGGAAATCCAATTTCCAAATACGTGACTTTGCGGTTTTGATTGTAGAGCCTAGTATTGGCGACATGATATATGGTACCCATGCCGTCTATGATTGATACTTATGATTTGAAATTGTTTTGACACTATGTACTTATTATAGTATCTAATGATTTGTTTTTAACGTACCAAGCATGATTGGCTATTATAAGGGAAAACCCTATCCCCCGGCTTGCGTTGAATTGTGTGATAGGACCTGGGTCTTATAATAGCTTCATTTTTCCAAAAAGCATTGCACTGTTTTGTTATATGCACTGGTATTCTTGGGAGGAAACTCGTTCAGTGTTATATGGCGTGGTCCCTTGATATATCTGATTTAAAGTAAAGCTTTAAATAACTGTTTTAGTTCTCACACTAGTCACATGACTGACTTGGAGTTTATTGTTTTAACCTAAACTTTGCATGTACGTCTGATCCGCGTTTATTGTTTATTTGTAGTGATTTGGACAATCCAGTATATAAAGATTTTGCATATACGTCTGATCCGCGTGTGTTTGATGTTTTAATATACTAGATAGATATAGAATCACACTCCAGTCACCCGGGTATAATCCTGATGATGGTGCATCAGCGTCAGCATTTATATTCAAGTATCGAAGGTGGGATATCTATATGGTTCCAATTGACTGGTGTGAGAACCAAAAGTAGATTGGGCTTATTGTTGTGATTTGGCATCAAAAATCTGATTTTTTAGACTATATATTAAAGTTATGAATTTGAAATGATAATCGACTAATTGATTGATGGTTGTGTTGTTTGATTATTGTTTGATTAATTAAATGTTGAACCTTTAGCCAAATTGAACCAAATAGTGAATCGTATTGAAAATTTGTCGCATTTGCATACATATACATATACATGTACTTACATTGAACAGGTCATAGCAAGGAGGCTAGAGCAGAAGAATAAAATTGTTTGCCCGACAAATAGGTACATGTTCACAAATTTATTGGGTTTGGATGATTTTATGAGCCGATTGGCTAACCGCTTGGCTGTTTCATTTTCTTTTTGGATTGGTGAGGGCCGTGGGAGGCTATTTGAAATATCTCGAAGTCCCCGGTGCAGTGGAGGTTATGGCGAAATTTTTCGAAAATTTAGGGTGTTAGCCAAATTTTTGAAAAATTAGAAAAGTTCTTAGAAACTGAGAAGTTGAAGAACTTAAGCCATAATGAAAATACTGGGAGTTGAGTTGATTCGTAAAACAACTTTCAACTTCGTTCCTTTTCGGTGACGAAAAGTTTTAAGTGGGGGAGATTGTAATAACCCGGATATCCGAGCCAATTTAAAATTTTTATTTTGGCAATTTTAACAAATTTGAATATTTAAAATGATTTATTTTAAATAATAATGACGATAAATTTATTTTGAATAGAATTAGAACGTATATATTTATATAGATCGTTGTTAGAATATAAATATTTATTTTAAATTCTAAAAGGAATTGAAAATGGCGGGTAGTTCGAAAATTCGATTTCAAATTTCAAATGAATGTATAGGATTCAAAATAAATCGGATTTTTAGCGAAACCAAAAATATTAGAATCTAGTTGTGAATATCTTTCCAACGAATCGGAGAAATTGAAACTTCATAGCGGGAATAAAAAGTTATGTCCAGTTGAAAATTCAGAATAGTCGTTATGGAATTCTGGCCCTTAAAAATGGAAATTTTGGAAACGACCTCGGGTTTCGATGAAACCACTTTTATTGGATCCATGATGTCAAGTTATTGCTAGGTTTCAAAACTCGTAATTTTCTGAATCAATATGTGAGTGTGGCAATGTAACAACCCGTATTTTCAATAACCTGTTATAACATAAATCGAGGCAGAATTTAATTTATAAATCTGAATCAAGGGAAACGGGCTATGCCATTGTGTTCGTCTCGGAAAAATACGCGAAATAGAGTCCGAGTTTTCGAAAATCGGAGTCCGTATGACCCGATTAAGGCCCAACGAAGTTTTCATAAAATTTCAAAGTAAAAACAGATTTCAAATTCAAGTTTGAATTTGGAAATTAGGGTCAGATTGGGCCAGGCGGGAAAATTCCAGCCAGAGCACCCAAGTCGACAGCCCTGTCGACTTGGGAGTCGACTTGGTTGGACCCAAGTCGACAGCCCTATCGACTTGGCTGTCGACTTGGCTCAGCCGGGCAGTTTTGCCTGGTGCACCATCTTGGAGTTGTGTTGAGTTTGGGGGCCAGATTCGGTTTTGAGGGCAGAGATTGGAACTAGGGTTTAATCCTAAGGCTAGAACTAATCCTAATCTCCATAAATAAGACCCTAATCTAATCCTAAATCATCATTATTCATTCATACAACTAAACTATGGCAAAATCATTCCTCTCATGGCCTCCACTCTCTTCATAAAATTCCTAAGTTATTTCTATGAGAGATTTTCCATGCATACAAGTGTTTTCAAGCTTGTATGAGTGTCATTAGCTTGCATTCAAGTCAAGTTTCTATATTTGCATCATAAAGCAAGGGTTTTGACCATTTTGGCTCAAGGGATTTTCTATTGGAGCTTGCATTTTGTGTAACAACCCGTATTTTCAATAACCTATTATAACATAAATCGAGGCAGAATTTAATTCAAAAATCTGAATCAAGGGAAACGGGCTATTCCATTGCGTTCGTCTCGAAAAAATACGCGAAATAGAGTCTGAGTTTTCGAAAATCGGAGTCTGTATGACCCGATTAAGGCCCAACAAAGTTTTCAGAAAATTCCTAAGTAAAAACAGATTTCAAATTCAAACTTGAATTTGAAAAATTGGGCCAGTTTGGGCCAGGCGGGAGAATTCCCGCCAGAGCACCCAAGTCGATAGCCCTGTCGACTTGGGAGTCGACCTGGTTGGACCCAAGTCGACAGCCCAGTCGACTCGGCTGTCGACTTGGCTGTCGACTTGGTCCAGCCGGGCTGTTTAGCCTGGTGCACCATTTTGAGATTGTGTTGAGCTTGGGGGCCAGATTCGGTTTTAAGGACTAAGATTGCAACTAGGGTTTAATCCTATGGCCTAAAACACTTGCCTAATCTATAAATAAGACCCTAACCTACCCTAAATCATCATTATTCATTCTAGCAACTAAACTATGGCAAAATCATCCCTCTCATGGCCTCCACTCTCTTCATAAAATTCCTAAATAAATTCCTAAGTGATTTTCCATGCATACAAGTGTTTTCAAACTTGTATGAGCATTATTAGCTTGCATTAAAGTCAAGTTCTTATATTAGCATCATAAAGGAAGAGTTTTTGATCATTTTGTCTTGCATTTTGGGTTTAATTGATTTCATAAGGGCTTTGTCATATTTTTGTGACTTCATAATCATTGTAAGCCCTATTCTACTTTCATACTTAAACTCCAAAGTTAAATGTATGATATGCAAGTTTTCTATGATGTAATATGCAAGTTTATCATGTTATGCAAGTTTTCTATGATGTAATATGCAAGTTTATCATGTTATGCAAGTTTTCTATGATGTAATATGCAAGTTTATCATGTTATGAAAGTATGTTATGATGTGATATGCAAGTTCATCATGTTATGTTATGCAAGTTTGATATGCAAGTTGTCATATGATATGCAAGTTGTGTCATGCAAGTTTGGGTTGAACATTTTGTTCATGCTATCATGTTATTCAAGCTTATCTTGGGTTTATGAACATAAAGCTTCAAGCTTTATGCCAAAGGTTGCATTTTGGCAACATGTAAGTTATCATATCTCTTATGATAACTTGCATGTGAGGCTAAATGCGAACTTATGGCCATTTCTACATGTCATTTATCACCATGTATCACCAATATGCTAAGTTTGGTTTTATGCATGCTTTTGAGGCCAAAATATGTAATATGCAAGTATATGAACACATGAACATTTCATATGCCACCATGTTGAACTTGTGGCTTCAATACCTTTATGTCATGATTATGCCAAGCTCCCTCTTTCTATCCTTTATGCGCTATTGCGATATGTAAGCGATGGTATTGCGTTTGGGGTTGGGTAAACTTAAAAGACATAAAACATAAGCTTGGGAATTTACCTATTAAGTTAGGTCTACCCATTGGGAATTTACCTATTAAATTAGGTCTACCCAATTGCTTGAAAAACTTGTAACATGTTTTGGAAACATGATGGACATGACACTTAGAAAAGATAAGTGTGGCCAACTCGAGGTTGGGTTGAGTTTGTAGCGTAAACCTACCCGGAACCGACCGACTTAACTAGTTGCTACAAACAATAGGACCCAATGTGAGAAGTTGGTCATGTTGTACCCTGGACCCGAGGTTAGACCAAGTTGTGGTGTAAAGCTACCCGGACCCGCCCGTCTTAACTAGTAACCGCAACAAAGTCTAATGTGAGAGGTTAAGGCGCATTAAATTAATTAATGCCTCATGATTAGGGTTAAGTCATGGTCCACTTAGTACTTTACCAATTTGGGCTCGGTAGATTAATCGGGGTTAAGTCGTGAACTCATCGTTACACTTAACCAAGTTAATCCATGATTAGCAAGGGGGTTAAACCGTACTTAACCCACTAGAAAAATCCTGGCAATGGGGGTCCACTCCAGTAGTAATCCTAAGTTAGTATCATCATGACCCTAGGGACTAGGCTAGGGAGGGGGCACGATTACTGGACTGGAGATAAGTGACCAAAAGCGACGGCAGAGGGTACGCTGGTGTAGTTCCAGGCGGACTCTGGTCGTGCACATAGTCCGTAGCCAGAGAAAACATGCACGGGTACCAGTAGATCGGGACTGTGCACTCATGTTCATGGTGTCCAGGGGTTGACACCCTAGGGCTTGATACACCCGAAGGGTGGACCCGGCACAGTTCGACTACAATTATGATTGGGCCGTATTGACACCAACACGTGACGAGTTAGGCTTAGGGAGCCGATCGACTAGACCATTTGGTTGGACCTCGTATTAGGGTCATTTCATGTTTTTGGGCCAAAGCATGGGCCAAGGGATCAATACTTGTTTATTCAAGTCATGTTAGTTTGCTAGTACACCTGTGGTGCAAAACCTTAATCCTGATTATGCGATGACACCTTTATCTACCTTGTTAGTAAATCATCATGCTAGTATCCTTATGATTATACCTGCTTCACATGTCAGTTAACTTTACCAGTTTACATTGATTGTAGTAGGGCTTACTCAGTCTTTTTGACTGACCTGTTTTCTTTCGCCTCTTTTCTTCCGTTCCCCCCCAGGTTCTCAGGGAGGGAATACTGGAGCTTAGCTTGGATTCCAGATTGCTTGCTTGTGGGATTTAGCTCATGTACGGTTTGACATGGAGCTAGCTATGGCTATCACTTCTTTTGGGGATTAGTACTTATGTATTTCAGTTTTTCAGTTGATGTTGTTTTATCTAGACTTGTTATTTTGGAAAGTTTACATTATGTTGTACCAGACTGGTTTTGAAATGGTTTGAAATCTTCCGCTGTTTTATCTATGATATCTACTCTGTTTACATTTATACATATGTTCTTGTTCTGCCTTGATATATCATTATGCATGTTTACCTGATTCAAACGCCCCTCCAAAGTCAGAGTGCTTGCAAGAGTCACCCTGGCGGAGGTGGGGTGTTACAATTTGGTATTAGAGCATATGGTTTACGAGAAGGAACAAAAAGGTTTTTAAAACTTTTGGAAAACTATTTTCAAAACCAAGTATAAAGTATTTTCCAAAGTAAAGTCTAGTTTATTTTAAAGGCTATTCCCCAAAAAGCCATTAGCAAAATTCCTTCGTTTTTCTCCATTCTGAATCTGTCTTTTTCTTCGTTTCAGTATGGCCGATAACTTTGCAATTCCGGAGGGAGTGCACGTACCTGTTTGGTATAGGAGACTTTTGGAGGCTAGGGCGACCGAAGCCGGCCCCGCAGATGTCCCTCCTCCTCCTCCTCCAGTAGTTAATATTCCTCCTCCTATCGCTAATGTTCCTCCTCCTCCTGTCGCTGAGGTTCCTCTTCCTCCTCCCCCTCTGCATCCTCAAGCTGACTTCGCAAAAACTTGCAAAGATTTCAAAGCAATGGGTGGCAAGAACTTTCAAGGCACTGAGAATTTTGTAGAGGCCAGAAATTGGTTGAAAGAGACCGAGGATTTATTTGCTATCTTTGGGATAGACGATCAGAGGAAGCTCTTGTTGGCGATTTGGCTTATGAAGGATGAAGCCGCTTATTGGTGGGAAGTCACCAATGGTACTAGGCCTGTTGAGACTTGGGCCGATTTTAGGGCAAGGTTCATGCTTAAGTTTCTATCTTCTACTGAGGAGAATCTACAAATGGAGAGGTTTATAACTCTGAGACAAGGAGATATGTCTGTCAAAGAATATGTGAACAAGTTCAATTAGTTAGCTCGTTTTGGCTTGGATATGGTGAATACTCCTCAGAAGAAGGCTCTTTGTTTTGCTATAGGATTAAATGAGCCGTTGCAGGGATTGGCTATGTCGCATATTCCCCATGGGGCCACGTTTGAGAGTTTGGTTGATATGGCATTACTTCAGGGAGATGTCAAGAAGGAGATCAAGGTGAATGATACTCAAGCCAAGAAGACTGATTCCCAGGGGAAAGGAAATCAGGGTAATCCAAGTGGTCAGAGCAGTCATGGCAATCAGAACAAGAACAAGAACAAGAACAAGAGTCAAGGCAACAAGGGCAATAACAACAAGGGCAAGAACAGCAAGGGGAAGTGCCATTATTGCGGTTCAGTTGGGCATCTTATTAAGGACTGTAAGAAGAGGAAAAGGAAGAATGGCGAATGCTTTCTCTGCGGTGAGACTGGACATTTCAGTAAGGATTGCCCGAGGAAGCAAGGGCAAGGCCAGGGCCAGACTCAGCGTGCTGGACCTTCAGGAGGGCAAGTTCATGTTCTCAATGTTGCTCCAGTTCCCGATCGAGGTAGTATTTCTGTTGAGAGCCTTGTATATATTTCTGATTTTCCAGTTCGTACCTTGTTTGATTCTGGTGCATCGCATAGCTTTATCTCAACTGATCTTGTTGATAGTTTGCACCTTAGTACTAGCTTGGTAGATGATCTTATATGTGTCTCAAATCCTATTGGGGGTTCCGCCCATCTGTCTATGATATGTGGGGATTTGAGGATCTCTATACTGAGTATAGAGTTCTTGTGCAGTGCTTATGTTCTTGGTTTTAGGGGATACGGATTGATATTGGGCATGGATTGGTTGTCCAGATATGGAGCCATCCTTGATTGTGAGCATAGGGTTGTAAGGCTCGTGACTCGCCTCGGAAACACCCTAGAGATTTCTTGTAATCCGAGAGGTCCCGTCATGTTGTGCTATCTTGAATCACTCGACTCGTCAATGGAAACTCTTCAGTCTGTGAGAGTGGTTCGAGAGTATCCGGATGTTTTCGATGAAGTTAAGGGGTTGCCCCCTAAGCGAGAGATTGATTTCCGCATTTATCTGCTGGATAATGCAAAGCCGGTTTCTTTGCCCGTTCGGCACATGGCTCCGCGTGAAAGGCGGGAGCTAAGTAAGCAAGTGAAAGAGTTGCTTGAGAAGAACTTCATTAGACGAAGTATATCTGAATGGGGAGCGCCTGTGGTATTTGCTACCAAGGCAGATGGTTCTCTCCGACTTTGTGTTGATTAT
Organism: Allium sativum; assembly: GCA_030737875.1. Taxonomy (NCBI): domain Eukaryota; kingdom Viridiplantae; phylum Streptophyta; class Magnoliopsida; order Asparagales; family Amaryllidaceae; genus Allium; species Allium sativum. The sequence continues at coordinate 873,108,789 of CM060912.1, read as the reverse complement.
CGAGAGTTGAATAAGCTGACTAAGAAGAACAAACACCCGTTACCGAGGATTGATGATCTCTTTGACCAACTTGTCGGTGCTTCTGTTTTCTCTTAGCTTGATCTTGCTATGGGTTTCCATCAGCTCAGGGTAGCTGAAGATAGTATAGACAAGACTGCGTTCAGGACTCCAGATGGATTCTTCGAATGGCTTGTCATGCCGTTCGGCTTGACTAATGTACCCGCATATTTCGTGGATTTGATGAGTAGGGTGTTCAGGGAGTTCTTGAACAAGTTTGTCGTGGTCTTCGTAGATGATATTCTGATCTTCTCTAAGGATGAGGAAGAGCACGCAAGGCATCTCATGGAGGTGATGGATACGCTTAGAGCGCATCAGTTAAAGGCCAGGTTCTCCAAGTGTCACTTTTGGAGAAGGGAAGTTAGATTCCTTGGGCATATATTATCTAAGCAAGGCTTAGTGGTGGATCCTGCTAAGGTAGTTGCAGTTCAGGATTGGAAGACTCCAAGGAATGCAACCGAAGTGAGAAGTTTTCTAGGTCTTGCGGGTTTTTACCGGAAGTTCATCAAGGACTTCGCAAAGATATCCGCTCCTCTCATTAAATTGACGAAGTAGAATTTAGTTTTTGCTTGGAGCATAGAGTGCGAGCTTGCTTTTTAGAAGCTCAAGAGAGCCCTCACATCAGCACCTGTTCTAGCTTTGCCCGATGGAGGGAAGTTATTTACAGTATACACCGATGCATGTGGCACGGGGTTAGGAGCTGTTCTTATGCAAGAAGGAAGGGTGATATGCTTTGGCGGTAGACAACTCAAAGTGCATGATAAAAATTATCCCACTCATGACTTAGAGTTGGCAGCAATAGTATATGCACTCAAGGCTTGGCTCCATTATCTTCTGGGAGAAAGATTTGAGCTTTATACCGATCACAAGTCATTGAAGTATCTCTTTTCTCAGAAGGGTCTGAATCTGAGGCAACAAAGATGGATGGAATTCTTGGCATCCTATGATTTTGAGATAGCCTATACCCCTGGCAAGGGGAATGTGGTAGCAGATGCATTGAGTAGAAGAAGGTTGACCCTAAGTCCTCTATTCGTTGAGATGAAGAATTTAGAGTATGTGGCAACCTTTGATTTCTCTTTGGCGATTAAGTCGATTGCCGGTTCTTTAGCATCTCTGGAACTCAGACCTACCCTTCTTGATCAAGTTGGGGCTTCGCAGAGAGAAGACCCTCAGATAGTTGAGATTATGGATAAGCTGATTCGAGGAGAGACGTCTAGTCATCTCGCTCGATATTCTATTGATGACAAGGGTTGGTTAAGGAGAGACGGAAGGTTATGTGTTCCAATGGTAGAAGATTTAGTAAGAAAAGTTCTGGAGGAAGCGCATCGCTCTAAATTGACTATACATCCGGGCGGAGATAAGATGTATAAAGATATGAAGCGTATTTTCTTCTGGCCTGGGATGAAGAAGGATGTGGCAGAGTTTGTCTCTAGATGTATCATTTGCCAGCAAGTTAAGGCCGAGTCGAAGAAGCCCGGTGGGCTATTGCATCCTCTAGACGTTCCACTATGGAAGTGGGAGAGTATTTCCATGGATTTTATCGATGGGCTACCAAGGTCAAGGAAAGGGAATACGAGCATTTGGGTTATTGTGGATAGACTTACGAAGAGTGCCCATTTCATTCCGGTGAAGAGCAAGAGGACCGCATCTTGGCTAGCATCGGTATATCTTCGTGAGATTGTGAGACTACATGGAGTCCCTTCTAGTATAGTCAGTGACCGTGACCCAATCTTTACAAGTCAATTCTGGAATAGCTTGCAAGAAGCCATGGGCACGAGGTTGAATCTAAGTACTGCTTATCACCCACAGACGGACGGTCAAACCGAAAGGGTGAATAGGGTACTCAAGGATATGTTGAGGCTTTGTATTCTGGATTTTTGTGGTACTTGGGAAGACCATCTTCCTCTTGTTGAGTTTGCATATAATAACAGCTATCAGGCAAGCATAGGGATGGCACCATTCGAAGCTTTATATGGGAGGCCTTGCAAGTCGCCTACATGTTGGTGGGAGACTACAGATAAGCTTATACTTGGGCCTGATATGATCAGAGATACATCCGAGAAGTTCGAGTTGATTCGGAGACGGATGAAAGCGGCCCAAGACCGACAGAAATCCTATGCTGATAAGCGAAGAACTGATTTGGAATTTGATGTTGGGGATATGGTTTTCGTGAAGGTTTCTACTTTGCGGAATGTGGTACGATTTGGAGCCGTTGGGAAGTTGGCACCGAGGTTTGTTGGACCATTCCCTATTATAGAGAGGATCGGGCAGGTGGCTTATAGAGTGAAGTTGCCCGAGAAGCTTGCTGGAGTACACGACGTTTTTCATGTCTCGCATCTCCGGAAGTGTTTACATGAATCAGCAGAGGTTGTTGAGCCAAGTGTTCTGAAAGATGTGGAAGTGGAGAAAGAGGCTACCTTGAGGAGAGCTCCGATTCGTATCTTGGGGACGGAGACCAAGGAGCTAAGGAATCGAGAGGTCAAATTGGTGAAGGTTCAGTGGGGTGAAGCCGAAGAAAACGCAACTTGGGAAACCGAGGAGAAGATGCGTGGGCTTTATCCATTCCTTTTTGAGGGTACACTCTCAATCTCTTTTCTTTGATTAGCATATCTTTCTCTGTTTATCTAGTTTATCGTGTTAATCTTGTCATGAGAACCTTAGGTAGAAACCCTTTGGACGAAACATGTGTTTGAAACATGTTATGCTTGATGGTTGCAAGTGGTTGCAAGTGTTTGCAAGTGGTTACTCGTGGATGCATTATACACGCTAGGCACTAGATCGGCTCACACACTCCTCATATTGCATATGCATGAGTGTTTATGCTTATTCATGGATGAAAATTTTTGTGTTATCACATGGATGTTGCATATGGATGTATGTGATGTGCACACATATAGATGTTATACATTATGTTAGTAATTGCATACATATGGATTCATTTCACTAGCATAATTTGCATTGATGATATTTGCATTAGATAGGTACATATACACACACCTTTGCATATGTTCATACAACATTTAGAATCTTGTAAGGACAATGATTGCTCGTGGATGATGTTTTGAGTAGATGGATGTTGGATGGTAGGAGACGTTCTTCCTAACTTGAAGATTTCGGGGACGAAATCCTTTAAGGAGGGGAGAATGTAACAACCCGTATTTTCAATAACCTGTTATAACATAAATCAAGGCAGAATTTAATTCAAAAATCTGAATCAAGGGAAACGGGCTATGCCATTGCGTTTGTCTCGGAAAAATACGTGAAATTGAGTCCAAGTTTTCGAAAATCGAAGTCCGTATGACCCGATTAAGGCCCAACAAAGTTTTCAGAAAATTCCTAAGTAAAAACAGATTTCAAATTCAAACTTGAATTTGAAAAATTGGGCCAGTTTGGGCCAGGCGGGAGAATTCCCGCCAGAGCACCCAAGTCGACAGCCCTGTCGACTTGGGAGTCGACTTGGTTGGACCCAAGTCGACAGCCCTGTCGACTTGGCTGTCGACTTGGTCCAGCCGGGCTGTTTAGCCTGGTGCACCATTTTGAGATTGTGTTGAGCTTGGGGGCCAGATTCGGTTTTAAGGGCTAAGATTGCAACTAGGGTTTAATCCTATGGCCTAAAACACTTGCCTAATCTATAAATAAGACCCTAACCTACCCTAAATCATCATTATTCATTCTAGCAACTAAACTATGGCAAAATCATCCCTCTCATGGCCTCCACTCTCTTCATAAAATTCCTAAATAAATTCCTAAGTGATTTTCCATGCATACAAGTGTTTTCAAACTTGTATGAGCATTATTAGCTTGCATTAAAGTCAAGTTCTTATATTAGCATCATAAAGGAAGAGTTTTTGATCATTTTGGCTTGCATTTTGGGTTTAATTGATTTCATAAGGGCTTTGTCATATTTTTGTGACTTCATAATCATTGTAAGCCCTATTCTACTTTCATACTTAAACTCTAAAGTTAAATGTATGATATGCAAGTTTTCTATGATGTAATATGCAAGTTTATCATGTTATGCAAGTTTTCTATGATGTAATATGCAAGTTTATCATGTTATGCAAGTTTTCTATGATGTAATATGCAAGTTTATCATGTTATGCAAGTATGCTATGATGTGATATGCAAGTTCATCATGTTATGTTATGCAAGTTTGATATGCAAGTTGTCATATGATATGCAAGTTGTGTCATGCAAGTTTGGGTCGAACATTTTGTTCATGTTATCATGTTATGCAAGCTTATCTTGGGTTTATGAACATAAAGCTTCAAGCTTTATGCCAAAGGTTGCATTTTGACAACATGTAAGTTATCATATCTCTTATGATAACTTGCATGTGAGGCTAAATGCGAACTTATGGCCATTTCTACATGTCATTTATCACCATGTATCACCAATATGCTAAGTTTGGTTTTATGCATGCTTTTGAGGCCAAAATATGTAATATGCAAGTATATGAACACATGAACATTTCATATGCCACCATGTTGAACTTGTGGCTTCAATACCATTATGTCATGATTATGCCAAGCTCCCTCTTTCTATCCTTTATGCGCTATTGCGATATGAAAGCGATGGGATTGCGTTTGGGGTTGGGTAAACTTAAAAGACATAAAACATAAGCTTGGGAATTTACCTATTAAGTTAGGTCTACCCATTGGGAATTTACCTATTAAGTTAGGTCTACCCAATTGCTTGAAAAACTTGTAACATGTTTTGGAAACATGATGGACATGACACTTAGAAAAGATAAGTGTGGCCAACTCGAGGTTGGGTTGAGTTTGTAGCGTAAACCTACCCGGAACCGACCGGCTTAACTAGTTGCTACAAACAATAGGACCCAATGTGAGAAGTTGGTCATGTTGTACCTTGGACCCGAGGTTAGACCAAGTTGTGGTGTAAAGCTACCCGGACCCGCCCGGCTTAACTAGTAACTGCAACAAAGTCTAATGTGAGAGGTTAAGGCGCATTAAATTAATTAATGCCTCATGATTAGGGTTAAGTCATGGTCCACTTAGTACTTAACCAATTTGGGCTCGGTAGATTAATCGGGGTTAAGTCGTGAACTCATCGTTACACTTAACCAAGTTAATCCATGATTAGCAAGGGGGTTAAACTGTACTTAACCCACTAGAAAAATCCTAGCAATGGGGGTCCACTCCAGCAGTAATCCCAAGTTAGTATCATCATGACCCTAGGGACTAGGCTAGGGAGGGGGCACGATTACTGGACTGGAGATAAGTGACCAAAAGCGACGACAGAGGGTACGCCGGTGTAGTTCCGGGCGGACTCTGGTCGTGCACATAGTCCGTAGCCGGAGAAAACATGCACGGGTACCAGTAGATCGGGACTGTGCACTCATGTTCATGGTGTCCAGGGGTTGACACCCTAGGGCTTGATACACCCGAAGGGTGGACCCGACACAGTTCGACTACAATTATGATTGGGCCGTATTGACACCAACACGTGACGAGTTAGGCTTAGGGAGCCGATCGACTAGACCGTTTGGTTAGACCTCGTATTTGGGTCATTTCATGTTTTTGGGCCAAAGCATGGGCCAAGGGATCAATACTTGTTTATTCAAGTCATGTTAGTTTGCTAGTACACCTGTGGTGCAAAATCTTAATCCTAATTATGCGATGACACCTTTATCTACCTTGTTAGTAAATCATCATGCTAGTATCCTTATGATTATACCTGCTTCTCATGTCAGTTAACTTTACCAGTTTACATTGATTGTAGTAGGGCTTACTCAGTCTTTTTGACTGACCTATTTTCTTTCGCCTCTTTTCTTCCGTTCCCCCCTAGGTTCTCAGGGAGGGAATACTGGAGCTTAGCTTGGATTCCAGTTTGCTTGCTTGTGGGATTTTGCTCATGTACGGTTTGACATGGAGCTAGCTATGGCTATCACTTCTTTTGGGGATTAGTACTTATGTATTTCAGTTTTTCAGTTGATGTTGTTTTATCTAGACTTGTTATTTTGGAAAGTTTACATTATGTTGTACCAGACTGGTTTTGAAATGGTTTGAATTCTTCCGCTGTTTTATCTATGATATCTACTCTGTTTACATTTATACATATGTTCTTGTTCTGCCTTGATATATCATTATGCATGTTTACCTGATTCAAACGCCCCTCCAAAGTCAGAGTGCTTGCAAGAGTCACCCTGGCGGAGGTGGGGTGTTACATTTTGGGTTTATTTGATTGCATAAGGGCTTTGTCTCCCATGTTATGATATGCAAGTTTATCATGTTATGTTATGCAAGTTTGCCATGTTATGATATGCAAGTTTATCATGTTATGTTATGCAAGTTTGTTATGTTATGATATGCAAGTTTGCCATATGATATGCAAGTTATGTTATGCAAGTTTGGGTTGATCATTTTGCTCATGTTATCATGTTATTCAAGCTTATCTTGGGTTTATGAGCTTAAAGCTTCAAGCTTTATGCTAAAGGTTGCATTTTGGCAACATGTAAGTTATCATATCCCTTATGATAACTTGCATGTGAGGCTAAATGCGAACTTATGGCAACTTCTACATGTCATTTATCACCATGTATCACTTATATGCTAAGTTTGGTTTTATGCATGCTTTTGAGGCCTAAAAATGTAATATGCAAGTATATGAACATATGTACATTTCATATGCCACCATATTAAACTTGTGGCTTCAACACCTTTATGTCATGATTATGCCAAGTTCCCTCTTTCTATCCTTTATGCGCTATTGCGATATGTAAGCGATGGGATTGCGTTTGGGGTTGGGTAAACTTAAAAGACATAAAAACATAAGATTGGGAATTTACCTATTAAGTTAGGTCTACCCATTGGGAATTTACCTATTAAGTTAGGTCTACCCAAATGCTTGAAAACTTGTAACATGTTTTGGAAACATGATGGACATGACACTTAGAAAATATAAGTGTGATCAACTCGAGGTTGGGTTTAGTTTGTAGCGTAAACCTACCCGGAACCGACCGGCTTAACTTGTTGCTACAAACAATAGGACCCAATGTGAGAAGTTGGTCATGTTGTACCTTGAACCCGAGGTTAGACCAAGTTGTGGTGTAAAGCTACCTGGACCCGCCCGACTTAACTAGTAACTGCAACGAAGTCTAATGTGAGAGGTTAAGGCACAATAATTAATTAATGCCTCATGATTAGGGTTTAAGTCATGGTCCACTTAATACTTAATCAAGGCGGGCTTGGTAGATTAATCAGGGTTAAGTCGTGAACTCATCGTTACACTTAACCAAGTTAATCCATGATTAGCAAGATGGTTAAACCGTAGTTAACCCACTAGAAAATCCTAGCAATGGGGGTCCACTCCAGCAGTAATCCCAAGTTTGTATCATTATGGCCTTAGGGACTAGGCTAGGGTGGGGGCACGATTACTGGACTTGAGGTAAGTGACCAAAAACGACGGCAGAGTGGTACGCCGGTGTAGTTCCGGGCGGACTATGGTCGTGCACATAGTCCGAAGCCGGGGGAAAACATGCACGGGTACCAGTAGATCGAGACTGTGCACTTATGTTTACGGTGTCCAGGGGTTGACACCCTAGGGCTTGATACACCGGACGGGAGACCCGGCACTAGTCTGACTACAATTATGTTTGGGCCGCATTGACACCGACAAGTGACGAGTTAGGCTTATAGGGACCCGATCGACTAGACCGTTTGGTTGGACCGCGTATTAGGGTCACTTCATGTTATTGGGCCAAAGCTTGGGCCAAGGGATCAATACTTGTTTATTCAAGTCATGTTAGTTTACTAGTACACCTGTGGTGCAAAACCTTAAACCTGATTATGCGTTGACACCTTTATCTACCTTGTTAGTTAATCATCATGCTAGTATGTTGTTATCCTTATGTTCATCCCTGCTTCTCATGCCAGTTAACTTTATCAGTTTACATTGATTGTAGTAGGGCTTACTCCGTCTTTTTGACTGACCTGTTTTCCTTTCGCCTCTTTTCTTCCGTTCCCCCCCCCCCCCCAGGTTCTCAGGGTGGGAATATTGGAGCTTAGCTTGGATTTCTGATTGCTTGCTTGTGGGATTTTAGCTCTTGTACGGTCTTGACATGAAGCTAGCTATGGTTATCACTTATTTTGGGGATAGTACTTATGTATTTCAGTTTTTCAGTGATGTTGTTTTTATCTAGACTTGTGTATTTGGAAAGTTGACATTATGTTGTATCAGACTTGTTTTGAAATAGTTTGAAATCTTCCGCTGTTTTACTTATCTTCTTTACTCTGTTTACATATATACATATGTTCTTGTTCTGCCTTGATATATCATTATGCATGTTTACCCGGTACAAACGCCCCTCCAAAGTCAGAGTGCTTGCAAGAGCCACCCTGGCGGAGGTGGGGTGTTACAGGCAAAGGAAAACGCGTTTGACCAGTTTCAGTTGATTTTAATCGACTGGAAAATGGCCATTTTTCAAATGGTCTCAAAATTCGATGAAACTAGTTTTATTAGGGTCGTATCATCAATACGAAGCTAGAAAATATTTTTTGCGAATTTTTAGAGTCCGTATGTGGCCCCAGTAAATTGAAGTGTGAATTCAAAATTAATATATAGAGTTATATTTTGATTTTAACGGAAACTGATCGAAACGATCGAATCAGCTTACGATACATATCCCATTGTGTTCAGAATGAGGGTATTACGCTAGGGACGACAGTCGGTGGACTCGATTCAGGGCTTGAATGAAAAGTCAATGTTATAAAGAAAAATAAGAATATTAAATTAGTAAATATATTTAATATAACCCCCCTTTGTTTTCTCTCTCCTCGATTTATAACTGAACAAAAAAAAAGAGAAAGAAGAGAAGAGCGGCGGAAGCCCTAGCCTCCACCCTCGTCGTCGCTCCGACGCCCCCTTCGCCTGACCGACCATCACAGCCCCCCTCTCCACCGCTCTCCTCCTTCTTCCCCCTTCCACCTAAATTAAACCCGCCCCTTTGATTCCGCCAGACCCACAGACCCCGTGCCCAAATCCAAGGCAGCCACCCCTCCAACGCCTGGCCGCCCCCGTCCGACCACGCACCACCCCCCTCGTCGGCGACGAACTCAACAAACCCCCCATTTTCTCAGTTTAATTGGACTGTAAGTTTTTAATTTTATTTTATTTAGTTTATTTATTTCATGTACGCAGTTTTATATATGTTACATATAAAAAAATTCAGTTTTTATTTTCTAAATGCAGTTTTTATATATAATATGAATAAAAGTTTTGATTTTTATAAGACAAAAAGTTTTGATTTTTATAGAAGAAAGTGATCGTATTTTTGTGTGATAAAAGACCATATTTTTGTGTGATAAAAGATCCTATTTTGTGTGAGAAGAGATCATATTTTTGTGTGATAAAAGATCCTATTTTGTGTGATAAGAGATTGTATTTTTGTGCGATAAAAGACCATATTTTTGTGTGATAAAAGATCCTATTTTGTGTGATAAAAGATCTTACTCTTGTGTGATGAAAGATCATACTTTCGTGTTATAAATTTAAGATTTTTTAACACATTTTTAAATAGAAAAAAATACGACCTTTAATTGTAAGAAGTTTAGATTTTTATTGTATGAAGGAAAAATATTTCTTGTTTTACAAAAATATAATTTTTAGCGAAATGAAAATATAATTTTCATAGAGTAGAGAAGATAAAAATTCGATTTTTATATACTAGAGAATATAAAAATGTGATTTTATATATGCAGCGAACAAGGAAGACGAAAGTGACAAAAGGCGAGCACGGCGAAGATTTTCTACATATGAAGAATCGCGGTTTTTGGTTTAGTTTATCGGTGAAAACTCCTCACTTTTAATATTTTTTCTACTTAAAATATATTCTAGGATGCAGACGGTGCTTAGCAGCACCCGACACCCGTCGTCCAAACACCATGGACGACTTGTTTGATTTTGTGTGTTGTGAAAATTGATTGTCATGTGTGTTGAAATAAAATATATATTCATGTGTTGAAGTAAAATATATATATTCATGTGTTGAAGTAAAATATATATTCATGTTTTGAAGTAAATTATATATTCATATGTTGAAGAAAAATATATATTCATGTGTTGAAGTAAAATATATATTCATGTGTTGCAGTAAAATATATATTCATGTATTGAAGTAAAATATATATTCATGTGTTGAAGTAAAATATATATTCATGTGTTGAAATAAAATATATATTCATGTGTTGATGTAAAATATATATTCATGTGTTGAAGTGAAATAAATATTCATTTACAAATCGAGCGATTTGTTTATGTACACTGATTTGACTAATATTGATTGGGACGATAAATTTTACACATCGCCCAACTTCACAAATAAAAACCTGTGTTTGTTGATGTGAAACCCCACACGGGTGTTGGGATGATATTGACGTAAACTAATCCCAATTGTTTAGTAGTAAGTCGACCGATGGGTTGACAGAGTGTGTAAGCGTTACTTATCTATATTTAATGCTTATGCAGTGGTGTGGTACACTCTGGATGATGGTTGATGATTTATCGTGGTCATTATATACATGTGTTGTATGGAATCCATATAATTAACATTATATGGTAATTGATTGGGCCTCATTCTAATTTGGAAAATAAAGAATAGAATGAAAATTCATGTGTTGAATAATATAAATTCATGTGTTGAATAGAATGAAAATTCATGTGTTGAATAATATAAATTCATGCGTTGAATAGAATGAAAATTCATGTGTTGAATAATATAAATTCATGTGTTGAATAGAATAAATATTCATGTGTTGAAATAAAATATATATTCATGTAGTGAATAGAAGAAAACATTCATGTGTTGAATAAAAGCCGTGTTGATTAGATTGACGCCATTTTGAAGAGAACGATATTTATATCGATTTTATTCATTTTTATAATGAATATAGAAAAGAAAGTGATTTCAAAATATAACGTTTTGAAATATTATCATTTGTATATCGATGATGTGGAATATTCAATTTTGATTCGAAATTGAATATGAAGTTGAAATCGTTTCGAAAACGAATTTAAAACGATTTACAAAATACGTTTTAAAAGGAAATCGATGAAATATATATAATATATATTGTTGTATATGACGTAGTCGTATACACTATTATATGAATTTTGTTTGATGATAATAAACAAATAAATATATATTTTAAATGTGTTTGAAATCGTACTATTAATATACATCACAAACAGGAATATAATATTTATATTTAAATGGAATACGACTGCATTAGAATTCGACATTCAAACTCTATTCTATTTGAATATAATATTCTATTTTAACTTTCAAACAGTACAGCTATATACAACTCCACTATTTAATCACATCACAGTTTATTGTACTCTGTAAATAAACAGAATATAATAGACAATTTTGTTTGACGACAATAAAATGATATTTTACTTCAAACGAAGTTGTTTATAACAAATATCAGTACAAATTTCTTTTTCTATACATCAGCCCTTCACTATAACATTGTCACTCAGTTATACATTTCTATATATACATTCACATTGACTCATATACAGACACTCATACATTTCACTGTCTATACTTGTCTTCTGTCTTCACAGCATTCTTCAGTCAGTCCAATCTTCATACCTGTCATATACAGAAACACACACACAGAGTATATGGAACAGAAATGATTTTCAAACTACATGTGAATATAATTTTTATTTTTAAAATTTTTATTTGCCTCAGTTTTCTGGTGTGTTTCTCATCATTTTTCATGACTTGATCTGATTTATATAACCATAAATCTATGTCTAGACAGCTTGTGATATTCACAGTGATACACTGTAAATACCACAAGGCAGACAGTATGTATATACAGTGCAGGGACAGGAAAATTAGTCTGATGGCTGCACATACACACATGTATAAAAATACATGTGTGCACTGCCTCACCAATCAGTGAGCAACTGAGGAGTAGCCACGATGACCATCTCAACTCAGTGCATCACTCAAATGTCAATGCAAACAGGAGTTTAATGGACGAGCACAATGGCACAAAAAATATATGTAGTAGCCCATGTGTCGAGCAAAGAAATTCAAAGTGAAAAACCATGTACAAAGTGTAAATGTCAAAAATTCAAAATGGTCAAGGTAAAAGCCAAGCTCATATTTTTAAAAGTAGGGAAAACATGATTCATACCAAGCAAGGAGGCAAAGTCACAAATGAAGCAGCAGCTACAAGATTTAGCATGTCAACATGTATAAGTCTACTTCAGATTTTAAAGCATGTAATGATGATGGAGTGATGTTGGGAAACCAACATAGAAGCCAACACAAAGGTGGTGCAGCAAACATAAGTACAAGTGCAACAAGTTCAAGTACACAGTGATGATGCAAAGTTCAAGTTGTACACAGCAAGGTGGTGCAGAAATGAGATAAATGTAAATGCATACATGGCTCAAACATGTGTCGAGGCAATTCAAGTCAGTGATCAAGTGGACAAGTCATAATGAAACAGGAGTATACACAGCAAAGACAAATAGTTCAGCAAAGTGCACAAGCCAATAGTCGAGACAGTCAAGACTAACAAGACAACAATGGTGAAGCTTGGTTAAACATAAGTGCAAATTTTCGTAGCCATGATCAAAGCAGTTAGTACAACAGTGCTTTACAAATGCATGTGCTAAAATTCATTTCAGCATGTATAGATATGATGTAGCAAAATTTCTGGTGTACATGAATTTTAGTTCAAGTCAAGTATCACATATGGTGGTGACAGAATACATGTGCACAAGGATACAAAAGCAAACAAGTGTGCATTGCAAGTGGACTGGACATAGCATGCTAAAGTCATCACAACATTTCAAATGCAGTGTGCCAGGAATGGCGATGAATACAAATGGTTCAAACTACATGTTCTTTCCAGAAACCATATATGACATAAATGGTCGAGTTCATGGCAGAAATGAAATTGCAAAGTGAACATAGTCGAGGCTAATGCACAAGCATGTGAACATGTCACAAACTATCATGATAATATATGAACATTTTCAAAGCAGGAAAGAGTGAAACTGGTCAAAGTGTTCACACGAGAAATCAAAGGCATTCAGCAAAAGAAGCACGCAAAAATCAAGCAAATATATATTTGTTTTCAGAAATAAATAAGCCAGGATTCACGGCTTTAAAGCTTTCCAAGAAATAGTTCATACAAATGTGCAAGATTTTGCAGCATCTCACAGAACAAATGGAAACAAATATTTTGGGGGATCACTGCAACATTTCAAAATCAATTCAGGGTCGTTTTCTTTCAAGGCAAAATAGACAATTCCAGAAACAATTCAGGTTTCAGATTGGGCAAGTACAAATTGCAATCTAAATCTCTTTGGCAATATATGATGATAAACATGGAAACAACATCACACGCATGATTTCAGGAATAAACCAATTCAGAGTTTTCAAGATTTAAACCATGCAAAGGAAATACGAGGGACAAAGTTTTTTTTTTGTTTCCAGATATGGAATGATTAATGGCCAGCAAATCATTTTAATAATTTCCAATTACAAGAAATCAAATTTAAATCGAGCCAGTTAAAAGGGGAAACTCGAAAATCAGCCAAGTCATATCGAGTGAAATCAGAGAGCAATTAAAGGAATCTATAATCCTATTTTAACACCAAATCATCACAGGCAACAAGCATCGAAAACACAAACTACTAATTCAAGCAAAGAACTGAAAATCAGAAAAACTCACTTTTTTTTTCTGGTTTCGATCAAAGACAAATTCCAAATTTGATCGACAAGCATCAAGAGCCATCGAAGAATCAAGGAGCATCGGAGAACTCAATTTTATCAAGCATCGATTCGAATTTGTGGATAAACAATGAAACCCTAAAATCATTTCTCAAGCCGCCGCCATTATCTTTCCAGAGAAGCAAAAGAGATCGGGTTAAACAATAAAGACAATGGGCCGGCCTATTTCTTTGAAGTGTGGAAAGGGGATGACCCTTTATTACTAAACTCCTTTATTTTCTTTTAGGGTTTTATTTGTTTAATTCATGTTGTACTTTATTTTTGATTTTTGTAAACCGTCTCATACAGTTTCTAGAATTCTGTAAAAATCTAGGGGACACCAGTTAGGTGTTTAACTGGCAGTTGACAGAGTCTGTAAAATCTGGATTACGGATTACAGGGTTGTAATTCGGGGAATCTGATCGAGGGGACATCGTTCAGTCTAGGGTTTTGAGCGTAGGGTTAGGACAGGAGCAGGCGCTGCGAGTGTACATGGTCTTATATGCGAGATCTGTTTATAATACCTAGTAGAAACCTTAGGAATGCAGCAGTAGGCAGGGTTTTACCGAAGCTGGGTATATCTGTGTGTGATTTATTTTCTGCACTTTTATTGCTCCTGCATTCTGTGATCTGTTTATTATTTTAATATCCTGTCAGTTATTCAATTCAGGTTAAAAACTGTGATAAACCCTATTCACCCCCCCCCCCCCTTCTAGGGTTAATCTAGATCCAACAAGTGGTATCAGAGCTGGTTTAAGGTAACATCATGATAGGGGGTTCTCACTGTATGATCATGTGGCGAAGTATTGACTCTTGCCCCTACATGCCCGTGGGTGGTTGTCCGTGTCGAGAGGCAGGACGTGAAACCAGTGTCTGCGGTATCTTTGGTGGCCACCGGGGTGATTTAAAATTCCTCGTAAATAGAGACACCAAGTGGTATCAGAGCAGGTATTTCTGTTAACTCTAGAGTCATGGGTAATCCTAGTTGTCAGTCTATAGAGAGTCGTTGCAGTCATATCCCAGCTATTTTTAATGGTACAGATTTTTTGAATTGGAAATCAAAAATGGAATCTTATTTAAAATCTATTGATATTAAGTGTTGGGATACTATTTTAAATGGGTATGATATTGTAAGTAGGGTTGATATTAGATTTAATTCACGAGCTACTCATATTTTATATTCTCATATTGATGATGTTCATTATAGCCTTATCTCCCAATGCTTAACTGCGCAGGAAATCTGTAACACTCTGGATGCAAAGTATGGACGGAAACTGGACAACTGCTTAAAACCCTCAACAGCCAACTCAGATTCAGATCTGTGTTTAACTGGAGCTATTCATGACAATTCAAATGATGGGAACTTATGTTATGAAGATTTGGTATCTCTTTGTAATAATTTAACAAGAACTGTTGATCGTCTCAAATGGAAAAACAAATCTTTGAAATCTGAAAATTCTGAGTTGACCCGTAAAAACAATATGCTGAATTTAAAATTTGAAAACTCTAAGTGCAAGGATTGTTTTAATTTGAAGAACAATTTAGCTAGTCTCAATATGAATCTTCAGAAATTTGAAAAAGATATTATTATTTTAAAACTAAATGAAGATGAGTTAACTCGTAAAAATGATTCTTTGCGAAAGGAGTTGGATTCTAAACATAAATTTTTTGAAAAAGAGAACTTGTTGAAAACTGAATCAATTCTGAATGAACTTGAAAATGAAATTAAGAATTTCAAGATCCTTGAGGTTGAAAAACAAAAACAATTTGATTTTGAGATTTCTGAGAGTAAAGCCAAAACTGAGAAACTTCTAAATGAGAATAATTTTCTAAAATCTAAAATCGACAATCTTGAGTTGAGTCTGAAACGTTTTTCAACCAGTGAAAAATCTTTGAATATGCTTTTGAAAAATCAGTTTTCTCATGGTAATAAACATGGACTCGGTTTTGGGAAAAACAATGATTTTGAAAAATGGAATTCTTTTGATTTTAAAAATCCTTCAAATCGCTTTGGAAATGATTGCTTTGAAAATTTAAACTCTAACAATTTCAAAGGATTTTTAAATCAAAAACGAGATGTGAATTTGTTTAATAACAATCCTTTCAAACATTCTTGGACCCCTAAAGAAAAGAAAACGATTTTCACTAAATTCAAACAAGTTTGGGTTCCTAAAGGTACAAAAATAGTTTCAAACGGATTGCTATACAAACAGGTTTGGGTACCTAAGGTTGCGAACAAAACTGTGAGTGGTTTTACTAAGTTTGTTAGACCACTCGATCCTCTAAACTGCTAGGTACCTGTGACGGCTGAGGAGCAACTGTGCAGAAAGAGAAAGTGAATTCGAACTACTTCATATCATGGAATCTTTTACTGTTCCTTTGCCAAGTCTGAGGAGTTAGAGATTCTGATTTACACTGGATTCTGGTATGATCTCTAAACTAACCTCTGTAAATATTTTTCTTTTTTGATTCTTTTTCTTTTTGTTTATTTCTTCTTCTTCTCCATTCTATCTCTTTCTTCTGTCTATTCTGATTTGATTTATCACTGCCATATTTTTTTCTTTGTGCCTCTTGAATTGCAGCATTCATGATATTCTGGAAATTTGTTTTGCGAGTATAGAACTCCGATGTTTTTTTTAATTATTTCGAGATCTTGTACTTAATCTTGTAAATATCTGCAATTGTTTTTGAAGTATATTCTTATTTCTAAATTCCTAACGGTGTTGACGTATTCTTGTCATATCTTGAACACTGTTAATATGAATTCTAAATTTTTTTGAAGATCTGAAAAATGATTGAAATCTCACACATCTCTGCTGTTCTGAAGTTCTTCTAATTCATTTTAGAAAGCTTGAAAATTTATACTCATTACAACACATTATCATTTCACAGTTGTGATAATTTCATTGGTTTTTTAGATTGGCTTGGATATATTTTTTGACCTGTCTTGAATCAGTAATACATCTTGAAATTTCATCATTACTCATAATTATTATGATTGAAATTAGTTTTTGTTTGAAATCATTTGAGATTCTAGATATTATGAATATCACACACCACTTTAAAATTGAAATTACCAATCTTGTGTGAATAATTCTTTATATCTCAAACTTGACATTGTTTCAAGTGATTTCAAATAAATGTTTTTGGATCATGAATTATCTTTCAAACTTGATGTAAATATGCTGAAAAATTCTTTGGGCTTGTCAGAAATTCTTGTGAAAAATTCCTTTGAAAATCTGGTCTTGAAATTTACCCTTATTTCTTGACTATTTGACTTAAATATTTGTTTGTTTAAAATCATTTGAAATTATTGATTTATTGAATCCCACACATAACTCGAATAAAAAAAAATTATAATCTGGTGTGATTTATTCATTAAATTCTGATATTCTCGTATTCCTCAAATGATTTCAAGTAAACAGTATTTTAATCATTAGATCATGAATCATCATATGTGGCCGTCATCGTGACAAATATGATTTGAAACTATTTCTGCTGTGATGCTCTGATACTGTTTTCAAATAACTGCCTGCTTTAATCTGACTGTTGCTCTGATAATTGTGCCAAATGTGTAATTTTGTCTGGGCTTTGTGTTTAAATTTCTTTAGCCTGAGGTATCCATGATAGTCCATCAGGGTGTAATTAAATTCCTCGATAAGCGAGAACCTTTGGTATCAGCCTTTTTTTTCACTCATCTTTTTTTTAATTATCACCCTGTATAGATTCAATTTTTTTTATAAATCTGTTTAATTTCTTCTTGTAATTGTTTTTCAATTTTAAAATTATCTATTTTTTATTCATTCAGAAATTGAAATCAATATCCAATTTGTGTTGTGTTTATAATTCATCAAAATTATTATCAGTTTTTTTGAAATTGTGATGAATTGTGACTGCAGTGTATTTCACAACAAGAGGAGATTTTATTTGGATTTTCATGATGGTTGAATATTAATTATAATATCTTTGAACTGGCAAATATTTCACGACCATCTCCTTTATCTATCACCCGTCTGCCATCCATGATAATTTTATATTAATGTGGAGAGTTTATTTTTATTAAAAAAAAATCATCGTGAATAAACAGTAAAAATATTTGTGATAGAAATGGGACTATGTTACTATTCAAAATTAGTGATAATTGAAAATTTTCAATGATCTCTGTACAGTTGATTATATTTCATAATATGATTAATTTAGAAATTTATTTCACAAACCATTTCAGTACCTTCCACATTTCTATCATCCATATTGGTTTCATATACCGAGGAGTTTTTTTTTCTTTATAAAGCTGAAAATGATAAAAATAAAATTAATATATAAGAGTGTCTCTAACCTCATTTAAAAATCCAAGCTCTGGTTATGCATGGTTATGAGACATCTTATAATTTAAGCTGCGACTGATCCAATTTAAAAATCCAAGCTCTGGTTATGTGTGGTCAGTGTGCTCTTAAATAAAAAAAAGGAAATAAAGTGCTGAAAATAGAAATAAATTTGAAATTCTCCTTAGTATGTAAAAATAATCCTATCAATCCAAGTTCTTATCTGTGAAATATATTAATATCTTATGACGTATTATGATTTGTTGATTGATAGCTATTGGGATTTGAGATTATACGATGTTTTCACTTAAATTGAATTATTAACTTTAGTCCAAAATCCATCACTGTTTTTGAATCTCATTTTTTTATCTCTCCTCATTTATATAAATTTCATCGTAAATCTGTCATTATCTACAATGTGAAATATGCCACTAGTTCTCAGTATATTATGATTTTTGTTTGACTGATTGAGATTTATGATGACTGTTCTTTCTCTTAAGGTGAAATTATACTTTTATTCAGTATTCATCTATTTTTTAAATTCTATATTCTTTTGATGATAACAAAAGGGGGAGAATGTATTAGATTTTGATTTATGAGTGAATATTTTATAAATATTTTTAACTTTTGAAAGTTCATTATTCAATACATATTCACTCATGCACAGTTATAGGGGGAGTTATCTGTTGTAGGGGGAGTTAATAAATAGGGGGAGTTCAATATTCACTGTCAAACACATTTATTGCAATCAAAATCTTTTATTTGTTTGTCATCATCAAAAGGGGGAGATTGTTGTATATGACGTAGTCGTATACACTATTATATGATTTTTGTTTGATGATAACAAACAAATAAATATATATTTTAAATGTGTTTGAAATCGTACTGTTAATATACATCACAAACAGGAATATAATATTTATATTTAAATGGAATACGACTGCATTAGAATTGAACATTCAAACTGTATTCTATTTGAATATAATATTCTATTTTAACTTTCAAACAGTACAGCTATATACAACTCCACTATTTAATCACATCACAGTTTATTGTACTCTGTAAATAAACAGAATATAATAGACATTTTTGTTTGACGACAATAAAATGATATTTAATTTCAAACGAAGTTGTTTATTACAAATATCAGTACAAATTTCATTTTCTATACATCAGCCCTTTACTATAACACTGTCACTCAGTTATACATTTCTATATATACATTCACATTGACTCATATACAGACACTCATACATTTCACTGTCTATACTTGTCTTCTGTCTTCACAGCATTCTTCAGTCAGTCCAATCTTCATACCTGTCATATACAGAAACACACACACAGAGTATATGGAACAGAAATGATTTTCAAACTACATGTGAATATAATTTTTATTTTTAAAATTTTTATTTGCCTCAGTTTTCTGGTGTGTTTCTCATCATTTTTCATGACTTGATCTGATTTATATAACCATAAATCTGTGTCTAGACAGCTTGTGATATTCACAGTGATACATTGTAAATACCACAAGGCAGACAATATGTATATACAGTGCAGGGACAGGAAAATTAGTCTGATGGCTGCACATACACACATGTATAAATATACATGTGTGCACTGCCTCACCAATCAGTGAGCAACTGAGGAGTAGCCACGAGGACCATCTCAACTCAGTGCATCACTCAAATGTCAATGCAAACAGGAGTTTAATGGACGAGCACAATGGCACAACAAATATATGTAGTAGCCCATGTGTCGAGGAATGAAATTCAAAGTGAAAAACCATGTACAAAGTGTAAATGTCAAAAATTCAAAATGGTCAAGGTAAAAGCCAAGCTCATATTTTTAAAAGTAGGCAAAACATGATTCATACCCAAGCAAGGAGGCAAAGTCAAAAATGAAGCAGCAGCTACAAGATTTAGCATGTCAACATGTATAAGTCTACTTCAGATTTTAAAGCATGTAATGATGATGGAGTGATGTTGGGAAACCAACATAGAAGCCAACACAAAGGTGGTGCAGCAAACATAAGTACAAGTGCAACAAGTTCAAGTACACAGTGATGATGCAAAGTTCAAGTTGTACACAGCAAGGTGGTGCAGAAATGAGATAAATGTAAATGCATACATGGCTCAAACATGTGTCGAGGCAATTCAAGTCAGTGTTCAAGTGGACAAGTCATAATGAAACAGGAGTATACACAGAAAAGACAAATAGTTCAGCAAAGTGCACAAGCCAATAGTCGAGACAGTCAAGACTAACAAGACAGCAATGGTGAAGCATGGTTTAACGTAAGTGCAAATTTTCATAGCCATGATCAAAGCAGTTAGTACAACAGTGCTTTACAAATGCATGTGCTAAAATTCATTTCAGCATGTATAGATATGATGTAGCAAAATTTCTGGTGTACATGAATTTTAGTTCAAGTCAAGTATCACATATGGTGGTGACAGAATACATGTGCACAATGATACAAAAGCAAACAAGTGTGCATTGCAAGTGGACTGGACATAGCATGCTAAAGTCATCACAACATTTCAAATGCAGTGTGCCAGGAATGGCGATGAATACAAATGGTTCAAACTACATGTTCTTTCCAGAAACCATATATGACATAAATGGTCGAGTTCATGGCAGAAATGAAATTGCAAAGTGAACATAGTCGAGGCTAATGCACAAGCATGTGAACATGTCACAAACTATCATGATAATATATGAACATTTTCAAAGCAGGAAAGAGTGAAACAGGTCAAAGTGTTCACACGAGAAATCAAAGGCATTCAGCAAAAGAAGCACGCAAAAATCAAGCAAACATATATTTGTTTTCAGAAATAAATAAGCCAGGATTCACGGCTTTAAAGCTTTCCAAGAAATAGTTCATACAAATGTGCAAGATTTTGCAGCATCTCACAGAACAAATGGAAACAAATATTTTGGGGGATCACTGCAACATTTCAAAATCAATTCAGGGTCGTTTTCTCTCAAGGCAAAATAGACAATTCCAGAAACAATTCAGGTTTCAGATTGGGCAAGTACAAATTGCAATCTAAATCTCTTTGGCAATATATGATGATAAACATGGAAACAACATCACACGCATGATTTCAGGAATAAACCAATTCAGAGTTTTCAAGATTTAAACCGTGCAAAGGAAATACGAGGGACAAAGTTTTTTGTTTTGTTTCCAGATATGGAATGATTAATGGCCAGCAAATCATTTTAATAATTTCCAATTACAAGAAATCAAATTTAAATCGAGCCAGTTAAAAGGGGAAACTCGAAAATCAGCCAAGTCATATCGAGTGAAATCAGAGAGCAATTAAAGGATTCTATAATCCTATTTTAACACGAAATCATCACAGGCAACAAGCATCGAAAACACAATCTACTAATTCAAGCAAAGAACTGAAAATCAGAAAAACTCACTTTTTTTTTCTGGTTTCGATCAAAGACAAATTCCAAATTTGATCGACAAGCATCAGGAGCCATCGAAGAATCAAGGAGCATCAGAGAACTCAATTTTATCAAGCATCGATTCGAATTTGGGGATAAACAATGAAACCCTAAAATCATTTCTCAAGCCGCCGCCATTATCTTTCCAGAGAAGCAAAAGAGATCGGGTTAAACAATAAAGAGAATGGGCCGGCCTATTTCTTTGAAGTGTGGAAAGGGGATGACCCTTTATTACTAAACTCCTTAATTTTCTTTTAGGGTTTTATTTGTTTAATTCATGTTGTACTTTATTTTTGATTTTTGTAAACCGTCTCATACAGTTTCTAGAATTCTGTAAAAATCTAGGGGACACCAGTTAGGTGTTTAACTGGCAGTTGACAGAGTCTGTAAAATCTGGATTACGGATTACAGGGTTGTAATTCGGGGAATCTGATCGAGGGGACATCGTTCAGTCTAGGGTTTTGAGCGTAGGGTTAGGACAGGAGCAGGCGCTGCGAGTGTACATGGTCTTATATGCGAGATATGTTTATAATACCTAGTAGAAACCTTAGGAATGAAGCAGTAGGCAGGGTTTTGCCGAAGCTGGGTATATCTGTGTGTGATTTATTTTCTGCACTTTTATTGCTCCTGCATTCTGTGATCTGTTTATTATTTTAATATCTTGTCAGTTATTCAATTCAGGTTAAAAACCGTGATAAACCCTATTCACCCCCCCCCCCCCTCTAGGGTTAATCTAGATCCAACAAGTGGTATCAGAGCTGGTTTAAGGTAACATCATGATAGGGGGTTCTCACTGTATGATCATGTGGCGAAGTATTGACTCTTGCCCCTACATGCCCGTGGGTGGTTGTCCGTGTCGAGAGGCAGGACGTGAAACCAGTGTCTGCGGTATCTTTGGTGGCCACCGGGGTAATTTAAAATTCCTCGTAAATAGAGACACCAAGTGGTATCAGAGCAGGTATTTCTGTTAACTCTAGAGTCATGGGTAATCCTAGTTGTCAGTCTATAGAGAGTCGTTGCAGTCATATCCCAGCTATTTTTAATGGTACAGATTTTTTGAATTGGAAATCAGAAATGGAATCTTATTTAAAATCTGTTGATATTAAGTGTTGGGATACTATTTTAAATGGGTATGATATTGTAAGTAGGGTTAATATTAGATTTAATTCACGAGCTACTCATATTTTATATTCTCATATTGATGATGTTCATTATAGCCTTATCTCCCAATGCTTAACTGCGCAGGAAATCTGTAACACTCTGGATGCAAAGTATGGACGGAAACTGGACAACTGCTTAAAACCCTCAACAGCCAACTCAGATTCAGATCTGTGTTTAACTAGAGCTATTCATGACAATTCAAATGATGGGAACTTATGTTATGAAGATTTGGTATCTCTTTGTAATAATTTAACAAGAACTGTTGATCGTCTCAAATGGAAAAACAAATCTTTGAAATCTGAAAATTCTGAGTTGACCCGTAAAAACAATATGCTGAATTTAAAATTTGAAAACTCTAAGTGCAAGGATTGTTTTAATTTGAAGAACAATTTAGCTAGTCTCAATATGAATCTTCAGAAATTTGAAAAAGATATTATTATTTTAAAACAAAATGAAGATGAGTTAACTTGTAAAAATGATTCTTTGCGAAAGGAGTTGGATTCTAAACATAAATTTTTTGAAAAAGAGAACTTGTTGAAAACTGAATCAATTCTGAATGAACTTGAAAATGAAATTAAGAATTTCAAGATCCTTGAGGTTGAAAAACAAAAACAATTTGATTTTTAGATTTCTGAGGGTAAAGCCAAAACTGAGAAACTTCTAAATGAGAATAATTTTCTAAAATCTAAAATCGACAATCTTGAGTTGAGTCTGAAACGTTTTTCAACCAGTGAAAAATCTTTGAATATGCTTTTGAAAAATCAGTTTTCTCATGGTAATAAACATGGACTCGGTTTTGGGAAAAACAATGATTTTGAAAAATGGAATTCTTTTGATTTTAAAAATCCTTCAAATCGCTTTGGAAATGATTGCTTTGAAAATTTAAACTCTAACAATTTCAAAGGATTTTTAAATCAAAAACGAGATGTGAATTTGTTTAATAACAATCCTTTCAAACATTCATGGACCCCTAAAGAAAAGAAAACGATTTTCACTAAATTCAAACAAGTTTGGGTTCCTAAAGGTACAAAAATAGTTTCAAACGGATTGCTATACAAACAGGTTTGGGTACCTAAGGTTGCGAACAAAACTGTGAGTGGTTTTACTAAGTTTGTTAGACCACTCGATCCTCTAAACTGCTAGGTACCTGTGACGGCTGAGGAGCAACTGTGCAGAAAGAGAAAGTGAATTCGAACTACTTCATATCATGGAATCTTTTACTGTTCCTTTGCCAAGTCTGAGGAGTTAGAGATTCTGATTTACACTGGATTCTGGTATGATCTCTAAACTAACCTCTGTAAATATTTTTCTTTTTTGATTCTTTTTCTTTTTGTTTATTTCTTCTTCTTCTCCATTCTATCTCTTTCTTCTGTCTATTCTGATTTGATTTATCACTGCCATATTTTTTTCTTTGTGCCTCTTGAATTGCAGCATTCATGATATTCTGGAAATTTGTTTTGCGAGTATAGAACTCCGATTTTTTTTTAATTATTTCCAGATCTTGTACTTAATCTTGTAAATATCTGCAATTGTTTTTGAAGTATATTCTTATTTCTGAATTCCTAACGGTGTTGACGTATTCTTGTCATATCTTGAACACTGTTAATATGAATTCTTAATTTTTTTGAAGATCTGAAAAACGATTGAAATCTCACACATCTCTGCTGTTCTGAAGTTCTTCTAATTCATTTTAGAAAGGCTTGAAAATTTATACTCATTACAGCACATTATCATTTCACAGTTGTGATAATTTCATTGATTTTTTAGATTGGCTTGGATATATTTTTTGACCTGTCTTGAATCAGTAATACATCTTGAAATTTCATCATTATTCATAATTATTATGATTGAAATTAGTTTTTGTTTGAAATCATTTGATATTCTAGATATTATGAATATCACACACCACTTTAAAATTGAAATTACCAATCTTGAGTGAATAATTCTTTATATCTCAAACTTGACATTGTTTCAAGTGATTTCAAATAAATGTTTTTGGATCATGAATTATCTTTCAAACTTGATGTAAATATGCTGAAAAATTCTTTGGGCTTGTCAGAAATTCTTGTGAAAAATTCCTTTGAAAATCTGGTCTTGAAATTTACCCTTATTTCTTGACTATTTGACTTAAATATTTGTTTGTTTAAAATCATTTGAAATTATTGATTTATTGAATCCCACACATTACTCGAATAAAAAAAATTTATAATCTGGTGTGATTTATTCATTAAATTCTGATATTCTCGTATTCCTCAAATGATTTCAAGTAAACAGTATTTTAATCATTAGATCATGAATCATCATATGTGGTCGTCATCGTGACAAATATGATTTGAAACTGTTTCTGCTGTGATGCTCTGATACTGTTTTCAAATAACTGCCTGCTTTAATCTGACTGCTGCTCTGATAATTGTGCCAAATGTGTAATTTTGTCTGGGCATTGTGTTTAAATTTCTTTAGCCTGAGATGTCCATGATAGTCCATCAGGGTGTAATTAAATTCCTCGATAAGCGAGAACATTTGGTATCAGCCTTTTTTTTTCACTCATCTTTTTTTTAATTATCACCCTGTATAGATTCAATTTTTTTTATAAATCTGTTTAATTTCTTCTTGTAATTGTTTTTCAATTTTAAAATTATCTATTTTTTATTCATTCAGAAATTGAAATCAATATCCAATTTGTGTTGTGTTTATAATTCATCAAAATTATTATCAGTTTTTTTGAAATTTTGATGAATTGTGACTGCAGTGTATTTCACAACAAAAGGAGATTTTATTTGGATTTTCATGATGGTTGAATATTAATTATAATATCTTTGAACTGGCAAATATTTCACGACCGTCTCCTTTATCTATCACCCGTCTGCCATCCATGATAATTTTATATTAATGTGGAGAGTTTATTTTTATTAAAAAAAATCATCGTGAATAAACAGTGAAAATATTTGTGATAGAAATGGGACTATGTTACTATTCAAAATTAGTGATAATTGAAAATTTTCAATGATCTCAGTACAGTTGATTATATTTCATAATATGATTAATTTAGAAATTTATTTCACAAACCATTTCAGTACCTTCCACATTTCTCTCATCCATATTGGTTTCATATACCGAGGAGTTTTTTTTTCTTTATAAAGCTGAAAATGATAAAAATAAAATTAATATATAAGAGTGTCTCTAACCTCATTTAAAAATCCAAGCTCTGGTTATGCATGGTTATGAGACATCTTATAATTTAAGCTGCGACTGATCCAATTTAAAAATCCAAGCTCTGGTTATGAGTGGTCAGTGTGCTCTTAAATAAAAAAAAGGAAATAAAGTGCTGAAAATAGAAATAAATTTGAAATTCTCCTTAGTATGTAAAAATAATCCTATCAATCCAAGTTCTTATCTGTGAAATATATTAATATCTTATGACGTATTATGATTTGTTGATTGATAGCTATTGGGATTTGAGATTATACGATGTTTTCACTTAAATTGAATTATTAACTTTAGTCCAAAATCCATCACTGTTTTTGAATCTCATTTTTTTAACTCTCCTCATTTATATAAATTTCATCGTAAATCTGTCATTATCTACAATGTGAAATATGCCACTAGTTCTCAGTATATTATGATTTTTGTTTGACTAATTGAGATTTATGATGACTGTTCTTTCTCTTAAGGTGAAATTATACTTTTATTCAGTATTCATCTATTTTTTAAATTCTATATTCTTTTGATGATAACAAAAGGGGGAGAATGTATTAGATTTTGATTTATGAGTGAATATTTTATAAATATTTTTAACTTTTGAAAGTTCATTATTCAATGCATATTCACTCATGCACAGTTATAGGGGGAGTTATCTGTTGTAGGGGGAGTTAATAAATAGGGGGAGTTCAATATTCACTGTCAAACACATTTATTGCAATCAAAATCTTTTATTTGTTTGTCATCATCAAAAGGGGGAGATTGTTGTATATGACGTAGTTGTATACACTATTATATGATTTTTGTTTGATGATAACAAACAAATAAATATATATTTTAAATGTGTTTGAAATCGTACTGTTAATATACATCACAAACAGGAATATAATATTTATATTTAAATGGAATACGACTGCATTAGAATTGAACATTCAAACTGTATTCTATTTGAATATAATATTCTATTTTAACTTTCAAACAGTACAGCTATATACAACTCCACTATTTAATCACATCACAGTTTATTGTACTCTGTAAATAAACAGAATATAATAGACAATTTTGTTTGACGACAATAAAATGAAATTTAATTTCAAACGAAGTTGTTTATTACAAATATCAGTACAAATTTCTTTTTCTATACATCAGCCCTTCACTATAACACTGTCACTCAGTTATACATTTCTATATATACATTCACATTGACTCATATACAGACACTCATACATTTCACTGTCTATACTTGTCTTCTGTCTTCACAGCATTCTTCAGTCAGTCCAATCTTCATACCTGTCATATACAGAAACACACACACAGAGTATATGGAACAGAAATGATTTTCAAACTACATGTGAATATAATTTTTATTTTTAAAATTTTTATTTGCCTCAGTTTTCTGGTGTGTTTCTCATCATTTTTCATGACTTGATCTGATTTATATAACCATAAATCTGTGTCTAGACAGCTTGTGATATTCACAGTGATACATTGTAAATACCACAAGGCAGACAGTATGTATATACAGTGCAGGGACAGGAAAATTAGTCTGATGGCTGCACATACACACATGTATAAAAATACATGTGTGCACTGCCTCACCAATCAGTGAGCAACTGAGGAGTAGCCATGAGGACCATCTCAACTCAGTGCATCACTCAAATGTCAATGCAAACAGAAGTTTAATGGACGAGCACAATGGCACAACAAATATATGTAGTAGCCCATGTGTCGAGGAAAGAAATTCAAAGTGAAAAACCATGTACAAAGTGTAAATGTCAAAAATTCAAAATGGTCAAGGTAAAAGCCAAGCTCATATTTTTAAAAGTAGGCAAAACATGATTCATACCCAAGCAAGGAGGCAAAGTCACAAATGAAGCAGCAGCTACAAGATTTAGCATGTCAACATGTATAAGTCTACTTCAGATTTTAAAGCATGTAATGATGATGGAGTGATGTTGGGAAACCAACATAGAAGCCAACACAAAGGTGGTGCAGCAAACATAAGTACAAGTGCAACAAGTTGAAGTACACAGTGATGATGCAAAGTTCAAGTTATACACAGCAAGGTGGTGCAGAAATGAGATAAATGTAAATGCATACATGGCTCAAACATGTGTCGAGGCAATTCAAGTCAGTGTTCAAGTGGACAAGTCATAATGAAACAGGAGTATACACAGAAAAGACAAATAGTTCAGCAAAGTGCACAAGCCAATAGTCGAGACAGTCAAGACTAACAAGACAGCAATGGTGAAGCATGGTTTAACATAAGTGCAAATTTTCATAGCCATGATCAAAGCAGTTAGTACAACAATGCTTTACAAATGCATGTGCTAAAATTCATTTCAGCATGTATAGATATGATGTAGCAAAATTTCTGGTGTACATGAATTTTAGTTCAAGTCAAGTATCACATATGGTGGTGACAGAATACATGTGCACAAGGATACAAAAGCAAACAAGTGTGCATTGCAAGTGGACTGGACATAGCATGCTAAAGTCATCACAACATTTCAAATGCATTGTGCCAGGAATGGCGATGAATACAAATGGTTCAAACTACATGTTCTTTCCAGAAACCATATATGACATAAATGGTCGAGTTCATGGCAGAAATGAAATTGCAAAGTGAACATAGTCGAAGCTAATGCACAAGCATGTGAACATGTCACAAACTATCATGATAATATATGAACATTTTCAAAGCAGGAAAGAGTGAAACAGGTCAAAGTGTTCACACGAGAAATCAAAGGCATTCAGCAAAAGAAGCACGCAAAAATCAAGCAAACATATATTTGTTTTCAGAAATAAATAAGCCAGGATTCATGGCTTTAAAGCTTTCCAAGAAATAGTTCATACAAATGTGCAAGATTTTGCAGCATCTCACAGAACAAATGGAAACAAATATTTTGGGGGATCACTGCAACATTTCAAAATCAATTCAGGGTCGTTTTCGTTCAAGGCAAAATAGACAATTCCAGAAACAATTCAGGTTTCAGATTGGGCAAGTACAAATTGCAATCTAAATCTCTTTGGCAATATATGATGATAAACATGGAAACAACATCACACGCATGATTTCAGGAATAAACCAATTCAGAGTTTTCGAGATTTAAACCGTGCAAAGGAAATACGAGGGACAAAGTTTTTTGTTTTGTGTCCAGATATGGAATGATTAATGGCCAGCAAATCATTTTAATAATTTCCAATTACAAGAAATCAAATTTAAATCGAGCCAGTTAAAAGGGGAAACTCGAAAATCAGCCAAGTCATATTGAGTGAAATCAGAGAGCAATTAAAGGATTCTATAATCCTATTTTAACACCAAATCATCACAGGCAACAAGCATCGAAACCACAAACTACTAATTCAAGCAAAGAACTGAAAATTAGAAAAACTCACTTTTTTTTCTGGTTTCGATCAAAGACAAATTCCAAATTTGATCGACAAGCATCAGGAGCCATCGAAGAATCAAGGAGCATCAGAGAACTCAATTTTATCAAGCATCGATTCGAATTTGGGGATAAACAATGAAACCCTAAAATCATTTCTCAAGCCGCCGCCATTATCTTTCCAGAGAAGCAAAAGAGATCGGGTTAAACAATAAAGAGAATGGGTCGGCCTATTTCTTTGAAGTGTCGAAAGGGGATGACCCTTTATTACTAAACTCCTTTATTTTCTTTTAGGGTTTTATTTGTTTAATTCATGTTGTACTTTATTTTTGATTTTTGTAAACCGTCTCATACAGTTTCTAGAATTCTGTAAAAATCTAGGGGACACCAGTTAGGTGTTTAACTGGCAGTTGACAGAGTCTGTAAAATCTGGGTTACGGATTACAGGGTTGTAATTCGGGGAATCTGATCGAGGGGACATCGTTCAGTCTAGGGTTTTGAGCGTAGGGTTAGGACAGGAGCAGGCGCTGCGAGTGTACATGGTCTTGTATGCGAGATCTGTTTATAATACCTAGTAGAAACCTTAGGAATGCAGCAGTAGGCAGGGTTTTGCCGAAGCTGGGTATATCTGTGTGTGATTTATTTTCTGCACTTTTATTTCTCCTGCATTCCGTGATCTGTTTATTATTTTAATATCTTGTCAGTTATTCAATTCAGGTTAAAAACTGTGATAAACCCTATTCACCCCCCCTCTAGGGTTAATCTAGATCCAACATATATATTATATATATAGAATGGCCTGGATAGAACGCGCCGTGCCGCGGCAGTTCGCGAATTTCGACCATTGACTTCGAATGGATATTACGGGAGATCCGACCGTCGGATTCTCCTAAAACCAAAACCGTTGGGTTCATATCGAAAAGAGATTTCTAAAGAATATTAGAGAATTGAAATCTAACAGTTGGATTTGGAATTATGTCCAAATCAAATTTGGAAAAGGTCGCTATAAGGGCAGTTCGATGGCCGTTGAAGGAAATCGACTGTACGGGCCTTGATAAAATTATTAAAAATATTAATAATTTGTGTAAAATCATAAGAAATGATTTGTGAAGAATTGAGATGAAAATTTCCGATTTTGAAAAGATAAAAATAGATTTTTATCGAAATGAACTAGTTTTGAAAAAGAATAATAATTTATTTATTTTTAAATAAATAAATTGGTTTTGAAAGGGTTTTAAAAGTAACCGGAAGTTTCACTAATTGAAATGGAATGTGATTTTGGGTTTATAGTGTACTGTGTTTTAAATGACATTGGTTCTTTAACCTAGTTAAAGACAGGATACGATTTCCCAAGTCAAGTAATCATTGATAGTGATTTTTGGGAAGATTGAAACCAAGTGGAGTTTTAATGAATCTTTAATTAGATTGAAATGATCGAGAATGGAGTATCACTAGTTTTGCTCCAGGCGATAGTTAAATCTTTAATGAGATTTGAACGTGAAATGGTAATTGAATTTACCGATAACACCGTGGTGTTAGATATGAAGTATGACCCGTTTTACTTAATGGGATGAATAAGTTGGGATTGGAAAATAAAATAAATGATTACTTCGGTATGGTTCGCTAATCCCGACTAGTTTGAATTGATATTCAAAAGAAGATTAAAGAATAAATTTAAAGAATTTATCTTTGATAAAATTAAAGGGAACCTTTCCCAAAGTATAAGAATATTTGAATAAAAGAATATTCTGAATTGGAATGAGGCGTTTGTTGTGTTTGTGTAATACTTGTTTATTATATATGCGAGTTATTCAGAAAGACCGGGTTTATCCCATTCTGAATAACTGATTCGACGTGGTGTTGAAGATGAAGATGGTGGTCGAAGACCGGAGGTCTTCACATCGTTTGGGTGATTACTGATGATCTTGATTGGTCTGTACACCCAAAAGGAGGGAATCAGTTGGTGATCGTCCAGACGTACTTGGAGATCGATGGATGTGCGAGGTACAAGGTGCCACCGGTTTCGTTCTGACCCAGAACGAACTTGTAAATGGGCTGTGTGTCTGACATTGGATTTTATTCTATGTGATTGATTTCTGTTAAATATATATCTTTATGGCGGCGGAGAATTTAATCTCTTGCTTAATGCCCTTCTCTGAGACGTACGAGCTCAGGGTTTATATATTGATGGATATCAATCGCATGGAGTGAATTTCCTGTTTGGCATGCCTAAGTGGAAAATGATCAATGCTTTTGTTGAAAAGAAAAGTCTTGTGTTTGATTGTAATGACCCGAAAATCCGGTAGAATTTGAGCTGACCAAAAACACAAGTCCAACCCCAAATAACACAGAAATTCGAACCATTAATAGAAAGAAGTTAGAGGGTGAGGAAAGATAAGATAGAAACTTAGAATAGAAGAAGAAGAACACAACATCAGAGTAACACGAATCTCACAGCGGAACGAATAACATATAATATACATAACATAACTTGAAATATACATCTGTACTTGAATATACATCAATATCAACGTACATCACTTACAACATAACGGAACAACTATAACTGGATAACGCTGAAGCCTCCTGCTCCAAGCTCCTTTAGATAGATCTGTAAAATCCTGAACTACTTGACTGCCCGTACAAATTTAGGCACCCAAGAGTTTAGGTAGAACAAAACAAATAAACTCCGGGTCAGTCATGGGACTGGTATGAGTAAACAGTTTAAAACAGTTTCAGAAACTAAATGATATCTCATAAGACCACGCCGTATAACACGGAATGGGTTTTTCCCTTATGAGAATCCAAACACTTGACTTATCTTTATATCAAAACTCTTTCGATATTATAATAATGTCTAAATCAAGTAGATAACAATCTAGTGGAACGTTTGCATCTCACGTTCCACATATATATACAATCAAAAACCGCAAGCACGTATTGGGTAATGGATTTCCAACTATGACAAGGTATGGAATCACCTTCCGCTGGTATATCTCTAGAGGAGAATACACCGAGTTCAACAAGAACATCTTGCAACTCAGCCACACATGACCGACCACTCATTTCGCTTGAGTGTATCGAATGTATATCACCAACGATTGGGATCAGCAACCGTTTCCCGAATGGGACAGCATCGACAATAGATTTTTAGAAGTAAATGAAACTCTAGATCAGGTGATTATACAGCCTAATAGGTGCGACCTACATAGCCATGCTGCTTGCCCGATTTCTGTCATTTACCGGATGATGAGGCTAGAAGCTACGCTTTATCATCACACCAGATTCACTTCGAATGCCACATCGTCAAATCCATCAAATCACCGATTGACGTCCTCAACAGTACATTACGTGTTAGCTAAAAGAAGTTTCCTTCTCCGCTTCCACTCTTGGTACGGTTGAAGAAATCAATGTACGTGACATTTCTGGAAATACTCTGTCAGACATTCATCCATACAAGTCACCCAGGAACAGGATGAACTGAAGGTACTATTTCTATTAATAGAAAAAGTCCTTGCACTCTACTCCGTCTTCGATTATCTTTATATAATCTGATTCGCACGCTACTGCCGATATGGAGTGGTTCTTCGGATAATAATCCAACCGGTCTCTCCATATTGACAACGATGGTCAAAACTTCGATAGTCTGTGATTTAACTATCGAATAAAAACAAGTGTTTCGATAGTCGATGATTTAACTATCGAATAAAACAAGTGTTCATCCAAACATCCAACAATCACTGAACCTTTAATTAATATTCCATTAATTAAATCTCTTCTCTATTTCTTATCAATATTTGTTAACCAACTATTTTCAATAACCATATTGGCCTTTTACGTTCTTTGGAAAACATTTCCGAATATCACCTTCCTTTATTTTCTAAACTTTAGAAAATATTCATTATTCTATTTCCAAGCTTGGCACATATTTGGGTTAAAACAGATGTTGTGTAAAACATCGTTACGACAACCCAAATACAGTATTTAACTAATTCTTATTCCACATTGATCGTCGAGCTTGAATCTTGCTACTTATCGGTATATCATGAAATCAATCAAGTTGGGGTATAATTACCTCTCAGACCTTGACTGAATAACATTTAACGTCAAAACAGACAGGACTACTTACTCGAATAATCAATACCATACAACTGATTATTCACCTTCAAACACATATACATTTTCTCGTTCTGTTCTTACTAGATTTTATTCTTATACTTCCTTTTTCATTATACTACTCTATTTCTAAGTTCGTTTTCTTATCGACTTCTATATATTTTGATACGTTGATTTCTAACTATCAAATTATCTTAAAAATATTCTATCTCCTTAAATTTCCGGAAAAATTCGCCATAACCTCCTTTGTACCGGGAGCATCGGGAAATTTCAAATAGCTTTCCCTTTCCTTCTTATCTCAAAAAGAAAAAGAAAAAGCCAAGCGGCTTGCCGATACGGCACATAAAATCTCATATGGAAATTAAATACGTACCTTTTTGCCGGGCATTCTATTTATTTCACTTCTATACTTTATTCCATACCTGTCTCCTGTATGTCTATACCTGTCCAATCTATTTTAACTATACAAATCGTTTTAACTCAATTTGTTAATTAAATCTGTTAATTAACTTTTCAGTCTACTTCTCCTTCATATTTGAACATGACATGTTCAAATATATTTTAACTGCATATTAACAAATTCTAATTGTACTCATACTCTCGTTCCCTTTTCGACTTCTTA
The DNA here is from genome assembly GCA_030737875.1 of Allium sativum. Classification (NCBI taxonomy): domain Eukaryota; kingdom Viridiplantae; phylum Streptophyta; class Magnoliopsida; order Asparagales; family Amaryllidaceae; genus Allium; species Allium sativum. Next base: position 873,074,709 of record CM060912.1, on the reverse strand, counting down.
TTCAAATTCCAAATCAATTCTATTTGAATTCTTTTTATTTAAACTTCATTTGAATTCTATTTGCATCCCTATATTTAAACTTCATTTGAATTCTATATTCAGATTCTATAGTTAAACTCCATTTGAATTCTATTATTCAAATCTATTCAAATTCTATTGTTTAAATTCCATTTAAATCCTATATTCAAATCGTTTAAAGTCCCTTTGAATTTCTATATTCAAATCTATAGTTTAAAGTCCATTTGAATTTTTATATTCAAATCTATAGTTTAAAGTCCATTTGAATTTCTTTATTCAAATCTATAGTTTAAAGTCCATTTGAATTTCTTTATTCAAATCTATAGTTTAAAGTCCATTTGAATTTCTATATTCAAATCCTATTTCAATTCCTTATATTCAAAGTCCATTTGAATTCTCTGCATTATTTATAAACAACGTTTATAACTTCAATTCAAATCCCACCTTTCCATTTATAAACTACGTTTATAAATTCAATTCAAACCCCATATTTTCATTTATAAACAACTTTATAAATTCAATTCAAATTCCACATTTCCATTTATAAACAAAGTTTATAAATTCAATTACTTGTTTATATATATATATTCAAAACAAGTTAATGTTTCTATATTTCATTTAAAATTCAAATTCTATTTATAAAAATAGAATTCCCCTTTTAAATTTCAAATACCCTTTTTGATATTTTTATAAATCAATATCCCAAGCCCCAGTGATATTTTAGACAATCAAATCAACCAATTTTCAATCATTTGATTTTTAACACATCATATGTGAATATATATGAAATCAAACAAACAACAACAGATAATATATTTTTGAGGAATCCAGTTGGATTCCTCCAACCTGTTTTCCTGCATCCACAGACGTTAGTTAACATAGTAATACCCATCCTGCTTCGAGGCAGAATATCGCGGTATAGAAGGTCATCCACTAATCATAGCGTGGGGCGTATAGGGTAATCATACGCTATGAAACCGCGGGCATCCGCTAATGAGACTGCGGGAATCCAACCAATCATCAACCCAATATATATATATATATATATATATAATAGTCAACCTAAATAACTATATATATTTAAAACAATCAGATAGCATTCAAACAAGCAACAACAATTATTTTTAACTATATAAAAATAATTCTAATTAAATGGTGAGTGAGATTTACTCACCGGACTTTATTTGCGATCCATTCTGATTTCAAATTCTTAAATGTTGAATTATGAATCTCAGAGCTACGCCTTTCTCGACTGATTCCACTCGATAATATCTTGTATATATTCAGTGCCATTTTCCATTATACCTGGCCTTTACAAAACAATCGAACACATGCCCTGCTGCTCCTGTACTCCATCACATAGTCGATGCTTCCATTGCGGCATTCACACAAACACTTGGTGCCATTCTCTCATCACTCGACCTCCCTGTACTCTCCACATTCAACTTGCCTGAATACCAAATCCACACAGTCCAACTCCCTGGAAACCCCAAAATCACTGTGCCTCACCATCCAGTATCGCACCATCTTCCAAATGACAGTCACGAAATATCCAAACTCAACATCTCCTGAAGCCATTCGCTCACTTCCTCCCATTGCCAGAATCGCACCCTCTATCGCAGTTCCAGTTGAGTTCATAGTCAAGGTTTGAACACCTGTAACGACCCAAGGATTTCGGCCCTGAAAATCAACGTAAATACCTATACTGTATCTCATGTCGATCCTCCAAGCACCATAAACACTGGATAGTTATTAGAAAGAAATTAGAGGGTGAGATAAGAAAGAAAGAAATATTATAATAGAAGAAGAAGAAACAACACATCAGAGTCTCACATCGTAGCGGAATAAAATATAATACTGAAATAAATCTTTACAGAGAGATTTAAAATACTTACAATATCAGAGTGCATCACACCGTTGGACAGAGATAATAACCTGTCCTCAGATACAACACACAGCGGAATAGTAGCTATAATATATCATACTACTGAACATCTCCAGCTCGTCTCTTCACAGCTTTTGGTAACCTGTTCCTGTTAACCCGGGCTAACCCGAGCATTTACAAAACACCGGGTCAGTCTGGTGAACCAGAGTGAGATAAACTCGCACAGTATTAAGGGTGATCATCCAACTTGATTTTAAAGTTCAAAATCCTTCTAAAGGAAAGGGATAATCGTAAGACCAAATCCACACATAAACACGGACGGTTTTTACCTTACGATAACCCAAAACATCTTTGAAACCAATACCTTTTCTGATATTATAATAATGTCTAAATACAAGTAATTACCAATCTAGTGGAACGCTTGCATCTCACGCTCCACATATATAGTATATAATCAAAAACCACGGGCACTTATTGGAGTTTGGATTTCCGACTATGACAAGGTATGGGACCACCTGCCGATAGTGTATCTCTAGAGACGAATACACTGGGTTCAACAAGAACATCTTGCAACCCGGCCCACACATGACCGACCACTCATTTCACTTGAGTGTATCGAGTGTATATCACCGACGGTTGGGATCAGCAACCGTCTCCCTACAAGGGACAACATCAAAATAGATTAAAGAATGAAATGAATCTCTAGATAGGTGATTACACACCCTAATGGGAGCGACCCACATAGCCATGTTGCCTGCCCGATTTCTGTCATTTCCCGGTTGATGAGGCTTGAGGCCAGAATTAACTTTTGAACATCTGGTCGTCATTCACTTTGAATGCAACATCGTCAGATCCGTCAGATATCACTAATTGATATCCACAAAAATACTCTAGCTGGAAGCTAAGAGAGCGGCAATTCTCCGCCAACAACTATAGCACGTTTGAAGAAATCAACTTACGTGATTCTTTGGAAATACTCTGTCAGACATCCGTCCATACAAGTCATCCAGGAACAGGATGAACCGAAGGCACTCTCCTATTGCATCCAATATAGGAATCACCCCATGGATCAGTAGCGAGAAGTCCTTGCAACCCGTAGATTCCAACTACGACAGAATCACAACTTATCTCTGCTTGCCAGGTAGAGAATATTAGTGGTCCTTCCGCTTGTGAAAATCCACGGTCTTCACAGCACCAACTCGATCATCTTCTGATATCTCCACGTATTTGTTGGTTGGAATGGTTTTCGAATATAAACTCGATCCCGGTCTTTCCATACCAACAATCGTATTGAACAGGTTTGATAGTCGGTGATTTAACTATCAAAATAAACAGTGTTTCAATCATGACACTCCAATGAGTTCACTAGTACAGTATTCACCATCACCTGGCCTTTAACTTTAAAACAAACTAATTCACCTTTTGTTTAATTAAACTTTTAACTCTTTTAATATTTCAAAAATACGCTATTTGAATAACACTAACTCGATTAACTCAAATCGATTAACTCTAATTGACTAACTCTAATTGGTTTATTCTAACTGACTAACTTGTCTTATTTAACTCTTATCGATTAACTAATATTCGACTTAACTCCATTCGCTTGACTCTAGATCGCAGCGATCACAATGGTTACGCCTGATTCCCTAAGGAAACATTCGACCGCCGTAGGCTATCTGCAGCTCTGCGAATTACGCTAGCAGTCGTACGAAATGGCAACTTATCTTGAATACTGTGTTTGACTAATTTTATCTTGACTAACTATATTCTTATATAGTAATGTCCTCAGAACCAATACGTTATAATACTTATTAAAACTTATAATCATACTAAAACACCCACTAAATTCTTCCTCCCAACATATTTGTTACACCATTCTTGGTTATTTAAATCGGGGAATCCATTAGTTTTAACAAGGAAATTTATAGCACATATGTTATAACAATAGCGTTATAATTACTATTAAGATTTACAAAACTACAACGCTATAATCGCTGTTTAGGTTAACAAAATATTTATCATAGCAATAGCGCTAAAATCGCTATTAGATCCACAAAACATATATTATAACAATAGCGCTTAAATCGCTGTTTAGATTTTCGAACATATTCACTAACGTCTCTTACGATTACCAACTAATGCTATCTTCAGATAATCCCGATGTTGTTCAAGTTGGGGTATTTTAATTACCTCTCAAACCTTGATCAACAACGTTCTTATCCTCAGATAAAAATCAGCTTTAATTAACCCATATTCCATTCCAGTCTCAACAAATTCCATTTCTCTGATTTGGTTATACCACTTTATGACCCATTTCTTACCCAAATTCACCTTCGATCACTTTTGCCAATTTCCTTTCCAATCTATTCGAATATTTCTACTTTGGAAATCTTATTTCAACTTCTCATTTTTACTTGATCTTATCACCATGTAACGTTAATTTAAAATTAACGCTTTTAACACTTTAAATCCCATTTATAAACTCTGGTTTATAATAAACTCCTTTATCTCTAAAACCCTTTTTACTTCAAATAATTAAGTAATGTTCATTTCAAGTTATCTTTCCGGCTTGAAATTCCTTTTTCACTTTGTTTTAATAAATTGGGTTTAAATATAAAACCCACACATAACCCCTTCCACCATTTAGTTGGATTATGTATCATTCTCGATTACTTTTTAAATGCATACTCATTTACAAAGTACTTTCCTAAATTTGAATAATAACTTCGTCAATTACTAACTACTACAAAAGTAGTTAATTCCTTTATTAACCAAAATAAATAGTAAATCTCTTTAAACCCTTATTTTTAGTTTTAAACCATATTCACTAACTAATTTATCAAAATCTATCAATTTGATAATCCACTTTAATTCAAACTAGTCGATTTAATTAATCCAAACTCGATTATTCTCATTTACCGATTCTAAGATCCTTACTTTAAATTAATTAAAAACATAATTAATTTAAATAAATCCCTTAATTGTTTTCTTAACAAAAAAATTATCCAAAATTATCATTCGATTCATTTCTTATCCTCGTACTCACCAATCTGATTTACATCAGAATTTATTACATAAAAAAAATTTATAACAAATTAAAATCTTAAATAAATAAAATATTTATTTATTTCCTTTTATAGCCTTTATTCGAAATAATATTTTATAAAATTCAACTCCAGTTATAAAGTAAATTCTTTATAACTTCATCTCTATCGATTCACCTGACGGTGAATCGATATTTCCAAAATGGTTTATTTTATAGGCCACACTCTGCCAAACACTTAACCAGTACCGCTCGTTGGTTTTTACCCAACACAGATGTTGAATATTCAGTCCAAAAATCAACAATCAAACAATCACATTTAACTGATGATAAATAACAACCATTTAACACCAACCAAATAACAGCACAATCCAAACAATTTAAACACGTTATAAATAAACTTGACCAACAGGTTGAGTTACCTCCGATGGATCCAATCGTTAAAATAACGATTCGGTATTTTGCTGAAATTAAACACGGTTTAATTTCATCAGTTAAATCAACAGATAAATAGATAATTAGCAAAGAGTCAACCATTGGCAAGCAGAGCACACAAAATAACTCAATTTATATAAAATATAAAAAGGGTAACTGAGTGAGTTTAACTCACCTTGAGTAGATACCATTGTTTGAACGGTTGGTTTTAATTAAATTAAACAGGAGTTTAATTTAATTAAAATTTCCGGTTGATTCCAGTTCTGCCCAGTACTGTTCCAGTCAACTCAAAAATGTAGATCACCTTATCATGATCCCAATGCAGCTTGTTTGGTTAAATTCTGTCAACAATATAAGAGTTACCAATGATTTAGTAAATACCATTTTTCGTTTAATAAATTAATTCTTAATTTAGACCTTAGTTTAAACTAATTACTTGTTTTAATTTTGGAGAACCAAGCAACAATTTCTTCCATCTGCTTCACGTTCAACTCATCTTTTTTTCTGTTTCCATACCTATAACAGAAGGCGACAATCAATTTAGTTCATGAATTAAATTAGAACTAGTTAAATCCTTAATTATATTAGATTAAATAATTTACTCTTGTTATACGGTTTAACAGGCAGATGTTACTATGAGTATTCGTCCAAGGACACTGCTCCTCATCTTTGAATCCACGCACATCCCCTGTATTGATCCAACCATGATATAATTAACAACTCATCCCTTAAAGATTTTATAATTTATTTAAAGTAATCATTTCACTTAATTACCCGGTTAGCTTAATTATATGATATGATAATACAAGGCGAATCCTTCTATCCCTCTTCGCGTGTGTTCAGGCTCTAGACAATCCAACTGACCTGTAAAACTTCATAGTTTAGTTATAGTTAATATAGTTTAACTAGCCCTTAAATTCCTAATTATAAAGTAATCCTAACCATTTAATTAATCATCAAATTACGAATGTTAATTACGGAAAAAGGATCAGCCGATTACTGTTAAATTATGATTCTCGTCCAAGCTAGGGCCCGGCTTCCTTCGTTGTTCAACACACTACGTTCTCCACCTGTTTCGCCTTTTGCTTTATTTCTTTTCAGCTTTTTGAGTCCCCTATTCTGCTCCTTCATTTGCATTGAAACCAACGGAAGCTGCTGCTCTTCACTACTTCTTCTTTCAACTCACGGGGTTCTTCGATTTCGGTTAAACAAAAAGGCCGATCCTATTCCACTCCGTCGCAACTCAGAGGGCCCACCGGACAACCATCCATCACCGGCGAACAGTGCACCAGAGTCCCCTCCAACTTCGCCAACATCCGCGTCCCACCTCGCGGCTTCCATCGACGGCAACCATCTCCGAATCATGCCACCCTTCGAACGAGATTCCGGCCGCATCGTTCATTTAGAAGTGATCATCACCGTTAGCATTAAAGACCTTTTCATCCTCTTCGTTTTGGTAGTTGAAAATTGGGTTGGTTTGTGCGTGAATCAAAGGAATAAAGGGGATGAAAGTTGAAGCTTTTGGTCCGTTCATCAAAGGAAAGTGGCGGCGGACCATACAGAGGGTTTAGAATGTAAAGTGTTGGTATATATATAGGATAGATTTATATATTTAATTATTATTGAAACTTAACGGCAAAGTAGTTGATAAAACCCACCACAGACGATCTCTGTCTACTGATAAAAAAACTATTCTCGATGTAAAACGGTATTCCGGACCCAACGGGACAAGTTTCGTCAAATTCCGACATCGTTTGAAGAAAATTCCTTTATAAAACCAGAAATAAACACGCTTTTTAATTTACCACGGTCACCAGATAAACCCAATCAACTTGAAACCTTGATATCGTATAATAACTTTTCGATACGAACCCAACGACACTAGTTTCGTCGTATTCTGAGACCGTTTGCCTAATAGGCTGTTTTTACCCTGAACCGCCCTACCCTTTTTACGCCAAATTTTCCGGTCTCTAAAAACAACAAACTATATACCTATCCTGACTCTAATCGATGATACAAACTCAACGGAACTGGTTTCGTGGCCTAATTCGATCGTCTGCTCAAGTTATGCCCAAATACCCTTTTGTTTATTTAACTACGCGTTAGAGAAAATAACTGGGCGTTTACGACTACCATGGTCACATACGACATCGGTTTTCCACGCCGTTTGATTTTCTGACAAAAATTTGACGATACGGTTCCAATGAAACTAATTTCGTCGAAAACAGAGTTCGTTTGCAAAATGGCCATTTAACGGCCGATAGCGAATTCCACAGCGTTTTTCCTAAAATTTGATTTAGCCATAACTCACAACCAATAACACGGAAATCTGGGTTTTTCTCTTTCATGTGAAAACTATCGTCAACACGCTCCCAGCGTTTCTTGTTTCACAGAAATCTGACTTATATCGGACTCTGTATATCCAGTTGACGTTCAAACTCGAATTTACGAACTGTAGCGTTTTTTCCAAGCTCGATTTATATTATATATAAATATATATCGTTCAACTTCGTTTTAAACAACGATTTAAATATTAATTCCCATCTATATTCCAAATATACTACTTAAATTAAATTAATTAAATTAAATATTCGACTGCCAAAAGTGCGGGTCGTTACATTCTTCCCCCCTTAAAATAATTTCGTCCTCGAAATTGCTAAGGTAAGAAAGGACGTTATAACCCATTAATTTCAAATCCAATTTAAATCAAACCCGATTTATTTTCAAATCTTATTTATTTTAAATTAGAAACCAATTTCCATACCATATATAAATATCTTCAAAAATGTTGAAAATTTACTTTTTGTTCAAATAATTCCCTGGGAGTTTTCAAACAGTTCAGCTCTTTCCAAAAATCAAATATTTCTTTTCAGAATTTCAAACAACTTGTTTTTCTCAAAGCAATTCAAAACAAATTCTTTGGTAGTAATCCGTCACTTAGAACTCGAAATTGAACACTGATGATGTGGCCAGTATCACCAGAGTTAATTCCCAGCTACTCAAGTGAGTTCAATACTATATCACTTATCAAAACCATATTCAAACACCTCTATCTTGAAATCTATTTCAAAATACCAAACACACTGCTTGTAAGCCAATTTAAAATCTCCCAGGATCTTAAATTTCTCATATATTCAACCCAATTTCAGTTGCAAATCACCTTTCCCACTTTTGGTAAATTTAATTCAAATTCTGATTTTAATTTCAGATTTAATAAATCTGCTCCATATATTATACGAATTCCAATTGGTTATTTATATAACCATTTCAATTATAACCAACCAACACATCCAATACACTAAAATACTTCCAATATATATACCAAAATATAATTTGGGTAAAGTATTTCATTTACCCTCTTTTAAAACATACTGTGTCGGTTTATCGTACTTGAGTGTTTAGAAACTCCTATCGATACAGTGGATCAAACTGATCGACCAGAATTCACAAACAACTCAACCCAATAAATCTCCACAATATAAAACAATTTTTATAAAATCTACAAATACGTCCACTCGTATATATACACTCAAACTCAATCTAGGGTATTACTAACCCCATCTCTACTGAGTTACGCCACAGAGCCAAGGTAATCACATAACCAATAGCTCCGATACCACTGTAACGACCCAAGGATTTCGGCCCTGAAAATCAACGTAAATACCTATACTGTATCTCATGTCGATCCTCCAAGCACCAAAAACACTGGATAGTTATTAGAAAGAAATTAGAGGGTGAGATAAGAAAGAAAGAAATATTATAATAGAAGAAGAAGAAACAACACATCAGAGTCTCACATCGTAGCGGAATAAAATATAATACTGAAATAAATCTTTACAGAGAGATTTAAAATACTTACAATATCAGAGTGCATCACACCGTTGGACTGAGATAATAACCTGTCCTCAGATACAACAAACAGCGGAATAATAGCTATAATATATCATACGACTAAATATCTCCAGTTCGTCTCTTCACAGCTTTTGGTAACCTGATCCTGTTAACCCGGGCTAACCCGAGCATTTACAAAACACCGGGTCAGTCTGGTGAACCAGAGTGAGATAAACTCGCACAGTATTAAGGGTGATCATCCAACTTGATTTTAAAGTTCAAAATCCTTCTAAAGGAAAAGGATAATCGTAAGACCAAATCCACACATAAACACAGACGGTTTTTACCTTACGATAACCCAAAACATCTTTGAAACCAATACCTTTTCTGATATTATAATAATGTCTAAATACAAGTAATTACCAATCTAGTGGAACGCTTGCATCTCACGCTCCACATATATAGTATATAATCAAAAACCGCGGGCACTTATTGGAGTTTGGATTTCCGACTATGACAAGGTATGGGACCACCTGCCGATAGTGTATCTCTAGAGACGAATACACTGGGTTCAACAAGAACATCTTGCAACCCGGCCCACACATGACTGACCACTCATTTCACTTGAGTGTATCGAGTGTATATCACCGACGGTTGGGATCAGCAACCGTCTCCCGACAAGGGACAACATCAAAATAGATTAAAGAATGAAATGAATCTCTAGATAGGTGATTAGACACCCTAATGGGAGCGACCCACATAGCCATGCTGCCTGCCCGATTTCTGTCATTTCCCGGTTGATGAGGCTTGAGGCCCGAATTAACATTTGAACATCTGGTCGTCATTCACTTTGAATGCAACATCGTCAGATCCGTCAGATATCACTAATTGATATCCACAAAAATACTCTAGCTGGAAGCTAAGAGAGCGGCAATTCTCCGCCAACAACTATAGCACGTTTGAAGAAATCAACTTACGTGATTCTTTGGAAATACTCTGTCAGACATCCGTCCATACAAGTCATCCAGGAACAGGATGAACCGAAGGCACTCTCCTATTGCATCCAATATAGGAATCACCCCATGGATCAGTAGCGAGAAGTCCTTGCAACCCGTAGATTCCAACTACGACAGAATCACAACTTATCTCTGCTTGCCAGGCAGAGAATATTAGTGGTCCTTCCGCTTGTGAAAATCCACGGTCTTCACAGCACCAACTCGATCATCTTCTGATATCTCCACGTATTTGTTGGTTGGAATGGTTTTCGAATATAAACTCGATCCCAGTCTTTCCATACCAACAATCGTATTGAACAGGTTTGATAGTCGGTGATTTAACTATCAAAATAAACAGTGTTTCAATCATGACAATCCAATTAGTTCACTAGTACAGTATTCACCATCACCTGGCCTTCAACTTTAAAACAAACTAATTCACCTTTTGTTTAATTAAACTTTTAACTCTTTTAATATTTCAAAAATACGCTATTTGAATAACACTAACTCGATTAACTCAAATCGATTAACTCTAATTGACTAACTCTAATTGGTTTATTCTAACTGACTAACTTGTCTTATTTAACTCTTATCGATTAACTAATATTCGACTTAACTCCATTCACTTGACTCTAGATCGCAGCGATCAAATGGTTACGCCTGATTCCCTCAGGAAACATTCGACCGCCGTAGGCTATCTGCAGCTCTGCGAATTACGCTAGCAGTCGTACGAAATGGCAACTTATCTTGAATACTGTGTTTGACTCATTTTATCTTGACTAACTATATTCTTATATAGTAATGTCCTCAGAACCAGTACGTTATAATACTTAGTAAAACTTATAATCATACTCAAACTCCCACTAAATTCTTCCTCCCAACATATTTGTTACACCATTCTTGGTTATTTAAATCGGGGAATCCATTAGTTTTAACAAGGAAATTTATAGCACATATGTTATAACAATAGCGTTATAATTACTATTAAGATTTACAAAACAACAGCGCTATAATCGCTGTTTAGGTTAACAAAATATTTATCATAGCAATAGCGCTAAAATCGCTATTAGATCCACAAAACATATATTATAACAACAGCGCTAAAATCGCTGTTTAGATTTTCGAACATATTCACTAACGTCTCTTACGATTACCAACTAATGCTATCTTCAGATAATCCCGATGTTGTTCAAGTTGGGGTATTTTAATTACCTCTCAAACCTTGATCAACAACGTTCTTATCCTCAGATAAAAACCAGCTGTAATCAACCCATATTCCATTCCAGTCTCAACAAATTCCATTTCTCTGATTTGGTTATACCACTTTATGACCCATTTCTTACCCAAATTCACCTTCGATCACTTTCGCCAATTTCCTTTCCAATCTATTCGAATATTTCTACTTTGGAAATCTTATTTCAACTTCTCATTTTTACTTGATCTTATCACCATGTAACGTTAATTTAAAATTAACGCTTTTAACACTTTAAATCCCATTTATAAACTCTGGTTTATAATAAACTCCTTTATCTCTAAAACCCTTTTTACTTCAAATAATTAAGTAATGTTCATTTCAAGTTATCTTTCCGGCTTGAAATTCCTTTTTCACTTTGTTTTAATAAATTGGGTTTAAATATAAAACCCACACATAACCCCTTCCACCATTTAGTTGGATTATGTATCATTCTCGATTACTTTTTAAATGCATACTCATTTACAAAGTACTTTCCTAAATTTGAATAATAACTTCGTCAATTACTAACTACTACAAAAGTAGTTAATTCCTTTATTAACCAAAATAAATAGTAAATCTCTTTAAACCCTTATTTTTTGTTTTAAACCATTTTCACTAACTATTTTTATCAAAATCTATCAATTTGATAATCCACTTTAATTCAAACTAGTCGATTTAATTAATCCAAACTCGATTATTCTCATTTACCGATTCTAAGATCCTTACTTTAAATTAATTAAAAACATAATTAATTTAAATAAATCCCTTAATTGTTTTCTTGACAAAAAAATTATCCAAAATTATCATTCGATTCATTTCTTATCCTCGTACTCACCAATCTGATTTACATCAGAATTTATTTCATAAAAAAAATTTATAACAAATTAAAATCTTAAATAAATAAAATATTTATTTATTTCCTTTTATAGCCTTTATTCGAAATAATATTTTATAAAATTCAACTCCAGTTATAAAGTAAATTCTTTATAACTTCATCTCTATCGATTCACCTGACGGTGAATCGATATTTCCAAAATGGTTTATTTTATAGGCCACACTCTGCCAAACACTTAACCAGTACCGCTCGTTGGTTTTTACCCAACACAGATGTTGAATATTCAGTCCAAAAATCAACAATCAAACAATCACATTTAACTGATGATAAATAACAACCATTTAACACCAACCAAATAACAGCACAATCCAAACAATTTAAACACGTTATAAATAAACTTGACCAACAGGGTGAGTTACCTCCGTTGGATCCAATCGTTAAAATAACGATTCGGTATTTTGCTGAAATTAAACACGGTTTAATTTCATCAGTTAAATCAACAGATAAATAGATAATTAGCAAAGAGTCAACCATTGGCAAGCAGAGCACACAAAATAACTCAATTTATATAAAATATAAAAAGGGTAACTGAGTGAGTTTAACTCACCTTGAGTAGATACTGTTGTTTGAACGGTTGGTTTTAATTAAATTAAACATGAGTTTAATTTAATTAAAATTTCCGGTTGATTCCAGTTCTGCCCAGTACTGTTCCAGTCAACTCAAAAATGTAGATCACCTTATCATGATCCCAATGCAGCTTGTTTGGTTAAATTCTGTCAACAATATAAGAGTTACCAATGATTTAGTAAATACCATTTTTCGTTTAATAAATTAATTCTTAATTTAGATCTTAGATTAAACTAATTACTTGTTTTAATTTTGGAGAACCAAGCAACAATTTCTTCCATCTGCTTCACGTTCAACTCATCTTTTTTTCTGTTTCCATACCTATAACAGAAGGCGACAATCAATTTAGTTCATGAATTAAATTAGAACTAGTTAAATCCTTAATTATATTAGATTAAATAATTTACTCTTGTTATACGGTTTAACAGGCAGATGTTACTTTGAGTATTCGTCCAAGGACACTGCTCCTCATCTTTGAATCCACGCACATCCCTTGTATTGATCCAACCATGATATAATTAACAACTCATCCCTTAAAGATTTTATAATTTATTTAAAGTAATCATTTCACTTAATTACCCGGTTAGCTTAATTATATGATATGATAAAACAAGGCGAATCCTTCTATCCCTCTTCGCGTGTGTTCAGGCTCTAGACAATCCAACTGACCTGTAAAACTTCATAGTTTAGTTATAGTTAATATAGTTTAACTAGCCCTTAAATTCCTAATTATAAAGTAATCCTAACCATTTAATTAATCATCAAATTACGAATGTTAATTACGGAAAAAAGATCAGCCGATTACTGTTAAATTATGATTCTCGTCCAAGCTAGGGCCCGGCTTCCTTCGTTGTTCAACACACTACGTTCTCCACCTGTTTCCCCTTTTGCTTTATTTCTTTTCAGCTTTTTGAGTCCCCCATTCTGCTCCTTCATTTGCATTGAAACCAACGGAAGCTGCTGCTCTTCACTACTTCTTCTTTCAACTCACGGGGTTCTTCGATTTCGGTTAAACAAAAAGGCCGATCCTATTCCACTCCGTCGCAACTCAGAGGGCCCACCGGACAACCATCCATCACCGGCGAACAGTGCACCAGAGTCCCCTCCAACTTCGCCAGCATCCGCGTCCCACCTCGCGGCTTCCATCGACGGCAACCATCTCCGAATCATGCCACCCTTCGAACGAGATTCCGGCTGCATCGTTCATTTAGAAGTGATCATCACTGTTAACATTAAAGACCTTTTCATCCTCTTCGTTTTGGTAGTTGAAAATTGGGTTGGTTTGTGCGTGAATCAAAGGAATAAAGGGGATGAAAGTTGAAGCTTTTGGTCCGTTCATCAAAGGAAAGTGGCGGCGGACCATACAGAGGGTTTAGAATGTAAAGTATTGGTATATATATAGGATAGATTTATATATTTAATTATTATTGAAACTTAACGGCAAAGTAGTTGATAAAACCCACCACAGACGATCTCTGTCTACTGATAAAAAAACTATTCTCGATGTAAAACGGTATTCCGGACCCAACGGGACAAGTTTCGTCAAATTCCGACATCGTTTGAAGAAAATTCCTTTATAAAACAAGAAATAAACACGCTTTTTAATTTACCACGGTCACCAGATAAACCCAATCAACTTGAAACCTTGATATCTTATAATAACTTTTCGATACGAACCCAACGGCACTAGTTTCGTCGTATTCTGAGACCGTTTGCCTGATAGGCTGTTTTTACCCTGAACCGCCCTACCCTTTTTACGCCAAATTTTCTGGTCTCTAAAAACAACAAACTATATACCTATCCTGACTCTAATCGATGATACAAACTCAACGGAACTGGTTTCGTGGCCTAATTCGATCGTCTGCTCAAGTTATGCCCAAATACCCTTTTGTTTATTTAACTACGCGTTAGAGAAAATAACTGGGCGTTTACGACTACCATGGTCACATACGACATCGGTTTTCCACGCCGTTTGATTTTCTGACAAAAATTTGACGATATGGTTCCAATGAAACTAATTTCGTCGAAAACAGAGTTCGTTTGCAAAATGGCCATTTAACGGCCGATAGCGAATTCCACAGCGTTTTTCCTAAAATTTGATTTAGCCATAACTCACAAACAATAACACGGAAATTTGGGTTTTTCTCTTTCATGTGAAAACTATCGTCAACACGCTCCCAGCGTTTCTTGTTTCATAGAAATCTGACTTATATCGGACTCTGTATATCCAGTTGACGTTCAAACTCGAATTTACGAACTGTAGCGCTTTTTTCAAGCTCGATTTATATTATATAAAAATATATATAGTTCAACTTCGTTTTAAACAACGATTTAAATATTAATTCCCATCGATATTCCAAATATACTATTTAAATTAAATAAATTAAATTAAATATTCGACTGCCAAAAGTGCGGGTCGTTACAACCTCCCTCATCACGCGTACCAAAAAAAAGACCGGAACCCTTCTGACAACCATACTATGACAACGACACCCTCTTCCTTCCAGGTTCGCAGCGTCTTCGTCTTGTTCGAGCTCCAGGAAAATCCTTCGATCTCGATTATAAATGAAGGTCGACCTCCCTTTCACTTCCATATCGATTTTCGAGAAGGATCCCATTTTTCCCGCTTTAGGTTGAACGAGATTTGATCAACAATTTGGTATCGTGATTTTTGAGGTAGCGGTTTCAAAATGGTGAGTCTTCGATTTTGGTTTCTGAGATTGAGGATGGGAGGAGCGGTTTTATAATAGAAGAGGTAGGCAGAGGGTGCGGGTATTAGAATGAACACGAGGCCTCTTTATTTCCTCTTACATGTTTTGTTTCTATCCACAAAATAAAGGAAATTTATTTTAATTCAATTAGTTTTTGATATGTATCCTTAAATTTAAATAATCCTTAACTCTGAACTCCTTTCTGAACCCAACAACTATCAATTCTATGGTTTAACCACCATTCCGGACACACTGGGATTGGTCACGAAGTCCAATTCGATCATATGGTGAAGATATTAATTTAGTTCGATATAAATTAATTTCAGACCGATTTATTCTTTCGAAAATAAATAAATATTATTACCGTTATAAATTCAAATAAAATTTCCTATAAATTATTTGAACTGAATTCAATTCAAATTTAAACTTTGAATTTAACTAAATCCATTATCGTATTCCAATAATTTAATATATCCAATATTAAATCGAAATTGATTATTTAATCGATAACTTAATATAAATATTCATTTAATTTATCAAATTAATATTTAAATCCGTATTAAATATTCAAACTCTACCGACGGAATATCCGGGTCATTACATTCTTCCCCACTTAAAAATAATTTCGTCCTCGAAATTGCTAAGGTAGGAAAAGTGCTACAAACCCATTTATCTTTTCAAACTTATTTATGTTGATACTCAACATTTCAAAATTCCTTACGTACTCTCTTTCGAATAAATCCCTATTCGATAACTCCTCCCTTCAAATAACTATATTCGATAATCTCTCTTTCGAATAACTAGATTCGAAAATCTTTCTTCGAATAAACTATATTCGATTTACTCTATTCAATTTACTCTTATCAATTAACTCTATTGGATTTAACTCTTTTCGATTAATTCCATCAAATAACTAAATTCGATAACTCCTTTGAATAACCAATATTCTATAACTCACTTCGATTAAACTAATCGATAACTCTTTTCGATTAAACTATAATCAATAACTCATTTCGATTAACAAATAATCGATAACTCCTTCGATTCACTAATAATCGATAACTCCTTCGATTCACTAATAATCGATAACTCCTTCGATTCACTAATAATCGATAACTCCTTTAACTCCATTCGCTTTACTCTAGATCGTAGCGATCACAATGGTTAAGCCTGATTCTCCCAGGAAACATCCGACCGCCCTAGGCTATCTGCAGCCCTGCGAATTACGCTAACAGTCGTACAAAATGGCAACTTATCCTGAGTAACTATGGTTGACTAACTCTATCTCAATAACTATATTCGATCATCTTTAATTGAATAACTAAAATTCAATTAAATCCTAATTCGATTTACCATGTTCAATTTACTCTATCTTGTTAACTCTTTCTTTGAATAACACATATTCGATAAATTATAATTGAATAACTAATATTCAATTAACTCTACGGATTAACCCTAACTGATTAACTCTAACTGGTTAATTCTTACTCTAATCGATTTATTCTAACACTAATCGACTTCTCCTCTTCGAATACTCCTATTGGATAACGTTTATTCATTTATAAAGATTTACTTTTAGTAACGGTTCTTCACTTTATAAATGTTCTCTTTAATAACGTTACTTCACTTATACAAGTGTTGTATACCCCTTCTATTTCAAACTATCGGTGTTAAAAACCAATATCTCTTCTCTAGATAAGTTCAGACTTATATATTCCATTTATCGAATGATAAATATTTAATTTAATTTATAAACTGCTATTTATAAATTAATCTTTTCTATTTATCTGCTAAAACAGATTTCCATTTTCTATTCTTCTTTTAAATATTCCTTTGATTAAATTCTATTTATTTACCCAATAAATATCTCATTTATAACATTCTATTTATTTTCTATAAATAAATATTTCCATTGAATCTATTTGTAAATGTTTTACAAATATTCCCTGTTCAAATTCTATTTGCAAATGTTTTTACAAATATTTCTCCTTCTATTTGTTTGCACATAACTTCCTTTGTATTTGTGTTACAAATATATTTCCTTTATTCACACCCAATTCATATTTCATTCACATGATTTTACTCAATTTATTTGTTTCAATCCATTTAACTTACTTAAGTTAATTTAATTTCAAATCATTCACATTCCCATTAACTAGTTGCTAATTAACCGTTTTGCCTATTTCACCTTTGTATTTGAATATAACTTGTGCAAATATATGTCAACTTAATTATAAACTAATCTAATTATATTTTCAACTCGAGTTATATATTCGATTTCGAATATAAATTCTCAATCTCTTTCACTTATCAAAAACCCAATTTCGATTCAAATTTCCTTTAATTAATTATTCTCCAATTTAGTTAATTCAATTTAACCATTTAAAATATGATTATTGTCTTAAAAATCATTTCACTTACTTCACTGAAGTTCATATTCATTTTATATCTCCAGTCTATATTTTCCTCATGGCCATTCGGATTTTATTTCCTAAAAATCCTTTTATTTATTTAATTAAACCGTTATGGTTTTATAATGGTTCTGGCGCTGCTTTTCTAAAAATTTGATTTTGACATAACTCAAAATCTATACGACGAAATCCAGATTTTTCTCTTTCATTAGAAAACTATTGTTCAACCGGTCCCGACGATTCTTGTTTCAAAGAATTCCGACTTCAACTGAGTTCTGTATACTAAATTGAAGTTCGAATCGCCAATTTACGAACTGCCGCGCTATGACGAGCTCGTTTTAATTATATTTATAATTATAAACATTTTAACTTCATTTATACTAAATTCAACTCCATTCTGATATATTTTTAATATGTATCAAATCCATTTTTTCCCATTTCAACATAATATTCCCGATCTATTTCACTTCTAATATTCAAATCCTATATATTTACAATATTCAAATTCCATTGAATTTCTTTATTCAAACTCTATATTATTTCCATTGAATTTAAATTCTTATTTTAACTCCTTTTGTTCAAATTCTATTTAATTTCACTTTGAATTCAAATTCTATTTAAACTCCTTTTATTCTAAAATTCTATTTCAAACTTTATATTTTCTTTGAATTCTAATATTCAACCTCCACTTTATATTCTCTTTGAAATCCTATTTAACCAAATTCCATTTGAATTCTAATATTCAAATCTCTATTTGATTTTTCTTTATTCAAATCCATTTGAATTCCTTTGAATTCAAATTCCAATTAAATTTTTTCTTATACAATTTCAATTTGAATTATATATATATTCAAATTCCTTTATTTTACTTCTATTTGAAATCTATATTCCAATTCCCACTTCACTTCTATTTGAAATCTCTATTCCAATTCCCATTTCAAAATTCCTTTTGAAGTTATATAAATATATACATATATTTATATCTATCTCAAATTCAAAACATTTGAATTTTAAAACAACTTGTTTCTTTTCAAACAAATTTCCATCAAAACTTTTCTAAGGCAGCAATTCGTCACTTAGAAACTCGAAAATGAACATTGATGATGTTGCGACCATCATCAGAATTATTTCCCAGCCACTGAAAGAGTTCAGTGCTTTATTTCTTTCAAACTCCATTTAGAAAAAATATTTTCCAAACTCCCAGGATTTTAAATTCTGAATACTGGTTGGAATTCAATTTCAATTTATCACATTTGTATATTTGATTTCATATACAAATTCCATTGGTTATATATAACTATTTCATTTTTAAAATCTAATTTGATTATAATCCTAACAATCAACTTAACTATTTGAAAACAATATCGTGTCCAATCTTCTGTTCAAATGTTTACAAACTCCTATCGACATCGTGGCGTCCCACGATTCGACCAAAATTCATAATCCACTCAACAGACTAGTCAACACAATATAAACAGTTTTTATATCAAATAACAAATACGCTCTCTCGTATATATATATATATACACTCAACTCATTCTAGGATACTATTGATCCTATCTCTAATGAGCACAATTCCACAAAGCCTAGGTATTCGCTCAACCTAAGCTCTGATACCAACTGTAATGACCCGAAAATCCGGTAGAATTTGAGCTGACCAAAAACACAAGTCCAACCCCAAATAACACAGAAATTCGAACCATTAATAGAAAGAAGTTAGAGGGTGAGGAAAGATAAGATAGAAACTTAGAATAGAAGAAGAAGAAGAACACAACATCAGAGTAACACGAATCTCACAGCAGAACGAATAACATATAATATACATAACATAACTTGAAATATACATCTGTACTTGAATATACATCAATATCAACGTACATCACTTACAACATAACGGAATAACTATAACTGGATAACGCTGAAGCCTCCTGCTCCAAGCTCCTTTAGATAGATCTGCAAAATCCTGAACTACTTGACTGCCCGTACAAATTTAGGCACCCAAGAGTTTAGGTAGAACAAAACAAATAAACTCCGGGTCAGTCATGGGACTGGTATGAGTAAACAGTTTAAAACAGTTTCAGAAACTAAATGATATCTCATAAGACCACGCCGTATAACACGGAACGGGTTTTTCCCTTATGAGAATCCAAACACTTGACTTATCTTTATATCAAAACTCTTTCGATATTATAATAATGTCTAAATCAAGTAGATAACAATCTTGTGGAACGTTTGCATCACACGTTCAACATGTATATACAATCAAAAACGGCAAGCACGTATTGGGTAATGGATTTCCAACTATGACAAGGTATGGAATCACCTTCCGCTGGTATATCTCTAGAGGAGAATACACCGAGTTCAACAAGAACATCTTGCAACTCAGCCACACATGACCGACCACTCATTTCGCTTGAGTGTATCGAATGTATATCACCAACGATTGGGATCAGCAACCGTTTCCCGAATGGGACAGCATCGACAATAGATTTTTAGAAGTAAATGAAACTCTAGATCAGGTGATTATACAGCCTAATAGGTGCGACCTACATAGCCATGCTGCTTGCCCGATTTCTGTCATTTACCGGATGATGAGGTTAGAAGCTACGCTTTATCATCACACCAGATTCACTTCGAATGCCACATCGTCAAATCCATCAAATCACCGATTGACGTCCTCAACAGTACATTACGTGTTAGCTAAAAGAAGTTTCCTTCTCCGCTTCCACTCTTGGTACGGTTGAAGAAATCAATGTACGTGACATTTCTGGAAATACTCTGTCAGACATTCATCCATACAAGTCACCCAGGAACAGGATGAACTGAAGGTACTATTTCTATTAATAGAAAAAGTCCTTGCACTCTACTCCGTCTTCGATTATCTTTATATAATTTGATTCGCACGCTACTGCCGATATGGAGTGGTTCTTCGGATAATAATCCAACCGGTCTCTCCATATTGACAACGATGGTCAAAACTTCGATAGTCTGTGATTTAACTATCGAATAAAAACAAGTGTTTCGATAGTCGATGATTTAACTATCGAATAAAACAAGTGTTCATCCAAACATCCAACAATCACTGAACCTTTAATTAATATTCCATTAATTAAATCTCTTCTCTATTTCTTATCAATATTTGTTAACCAACTATTTTCAATAACCATATTGGCCTTTTACGTTCTTTGGAAAACATTTCCGAATATCACCTTCCTTTATTTTCTAAACTTTAGAAAATGTTCATTATTCTATTTCCAAGCTTTGCACATATTTGGGTTAAAACAGATGTTGTGTAAAACATCGTTACGACAACCCAAATACAGTATTTAACTAATTCTTATTCCACATTGATCTTCGAGCTTGAATCTTGCTACTTATCGGTATATCATGAAATCAATCAAGTTGGGGTATAATTACCTCTCAGACCTTGACTGAATAACATTTAACGTCAAAACAGACAGGACTACTTACTCGAATAATCAATACCATACAACTGATTATTCACCTTCAAACACATATACATTTTCTCGTTCTGTTCTTACTAGATTTTATTCTTATACTTCCTTTTCATTATACTACTCTATTTCTAAGTTCGTTTTCTGATCGACTTCTATATATTTTAATACGTTGATTTCTAACTATCAAATTATGTTAAAAATATTCTATCTCCTTAAATTTCCGGGAAAATTCGCCATAACCTCCTTTGTACCGGGAGCATCGGGAAATTTCAAATAGCTTTCCCGGTCCTTCTTATCTCAAAAAGGAAAAGAAAAGACCAAGCGGCTTGCCGATACGGCGCATAAAATCTCATATGGAAATTAAATACGTACCTTTTTGTCGGGCATTCTATTTATTTCACTTCTATACTTTATTCCATACCTGTCTCCTGTATGTCTATACCTGTCCAATCTATTTTAACTATACAAATCGTTTTAACTCAATTTGTTAATTAAATCTGTTAATTAACTTTTCAGTCTACTTCTCCTTCATATTTGAACATGACATGTTCAAATATATTTTAACTGCATATTAACAAATTCTAATTATACTCATACTCTCGTTCCCTTATCGACTTCTTATTCAAATTCCAAATCAATTCTATTTGAATTCTTTTTATTTAAACTTCATTTGAATTCTATTTGCATCCCTATATTTAAACTTCATTTGAATTCTATATTCAAATTCTATAGTTAAACTCCATTTGAATTCTATTATTCAAATCTATTAAAATTCTATTGTTTAAATTCCATTTAAATCCTATATTCAAATCGTTTAAAGTCCCTTTGAATTTCTATATTCAAATCTATAGTTTAAAGTCCATTTGAATTTTTATATTCAAATCTATAGTTTAAAGTCCATTTGAATTTCTTTATTCAAATCTATAGTTTAAAGTCCATTTGAATTTCTTTATTCAAATCTATAGTTTAAAGTCCATTTGAATTTCTATATTCAAATCCTATTTCAATTCCTTATATTCAAAGTCCATTTGAATTCTCTGCATTATTTATAAACAACATTTATAACTTAAATTCAAATCCTACCTTTCCATTTATAAACAACGTTTATAAATTCAATTCAAACCCCATATTTTCATTTATAAACAACTTTATAAATTCAATTCAAATTCCACATTTCCATTTATAAACAAAGTTTATAAATTCAATTACTTGTTTATATATATATTCAAAACAAGTTAATGTTTCTATATTTCATTTAAAATTCAAATTCTATTTATAAAAATAGAATTCCCCTTTTAAATTTCAAATACCCTTTTTGATATTTTTATAAATCAATATCCCAAGCCCCAGTGATATTTTAAACAATCAAATCAACCAATTTTCAATCATTTGATTTTTAACACATCATATGTGAATATATATGAAATCAAACAAACAACAACAGATAATATATTTTTGAGGAATCCAGTTGGATTCCTCCAACCTGTTTTCCTGCATCCACAGACGTTAGTCAACATAGTAATACCCATCCTGCTTCGAGGCAGAATATCGCGGTATAGAAGGTCATCCACTAATCATAGCGTGGGGCGTATAGGGTAATCATCCGCTATGAAACCGCGGGCATCCGCTAATGAGACTGCGGGAATCCAACCAATCATCAACCCAATATATATATAATAGTCAACCTAAATAACTATATATATGTAAAACAATCAGACAACATTCAAACAAGCAACAACAATTATTTTTAACTATATAAAAATAATTCTAATTAAATGGTGAGTGAGATTTACTCACCGGACTTTATTTGCGATCCATTCTGATTTCAAATTCTTAAATGTTGAATTATGAATCTCAGAGCTACGCCTTTCTCGACTGATTCCACTCGATAATATCTTGTATATATTCAGTGCCATTTTCCTTTATATCTGGCCTTTACAAAACAATCGAACACATGCCCTGCTGCTCCTGTACTCCATCACATAGTCGATGCTTCCATTGCGGCATTCACACAAACACTTGGTGCCATTCTCTCATCACTCGACCTCCCTGTACTCTCCACATTCAACTTGCCTGAATACCAAATCCACACAGTCCAACTCCCTGGAAACCCCAAAATCAGTGTGCCTCAACATCCAGTATCGCACCATCTTCCAAATGACAGTCACGAAATATCCAAACTCAACATCTCCTGAAGCCATTCGCTCACTTCCTCCCGTTGCCAGAATCGCACCTTCTATCGCAGTTCCAGTTGAGTTCATAGTCAAGGTTTGAACACCTCCCTCATCGCGCGTACCAAAAAAAAGACCGGAACCCTTCTGACAACCATACTATGACAACGACACCCTCTTCCTTCCAGGTTCGCAGCGTCTTCATCTTGTTCGAGCTCCAGGAAAATCCTTCGATCTCAATTTTAAATGAAGGTCGGCCTCCCTTTCACTTCGATATCGATTTTCGAGAAGGATCCCATTTTTCCCGCTTTAGGTTGAACGAGATTTGATCAACAATTTAGTATCGTGATTTTTGAGGTAGCGGTTTCAAAATGGTGAGTCTTCGATTTTGGTTTCTGAGATTGAGGATGGGAGGAGTGGTTTTATAATAGAAGAGGTAGGCAGAGGGTGCGGGTATTAAAATGAACACGAGGCCTCTTTATTTCCTCTTACATGTTTTGTTTCTATCCACAAAATAAAGGAAATTTATTTTAATTCAATTAGTTTTTGATATGTATCCTTAAATTTAAATAATCCTTAACTCTGAACTCCTTTCTGAACCCAACAACTATCAATTCTATGGTTTAACCACCATTCCGGACACACTGGGATTGGTCACGAAGTCCAATTCGATCATATGGTGAAGATATTAATTTAGTTCGATATAAATTAATTTCAGACCGATTTATTCTTTCGAAAATAAATAAATATTATTACCGTTATAAATTCAAACAAAATTTCCTATAAATTATTTGAACTGAATTCAATTCAAATTTAAACTTTGAATTTAACTAAATCCATTATCGTATTCCAATAATTTAATATATCCAATATTAAATCGAAATTGATTATTTAATCGATAACTTAATATAAATATTCATTTAATTTATCAAATTAATATTTAAAACCGTATTAAATATTCAAACTCTATCGACGGAATATCCGGGTCATTACATTGATGATCAAAGCACGGCCTGTGTGGCATAACTTTGTGTAGCGTTGATTCGCGAGCCTCACACCCGGTTATGAACTAGAAACGGGAGAGGACCTCAGGGAAGGCATGCATTTCCTTCTAGCTAGGGTGGTGTCAGTGACCTTCCAGCCCTGACATTTATATTATTTTCACCTGTGTGGTTGTTGCTGTTGCGAGGTGCCTCGGATATATCGGTGACTGTGTGGAGCCGATGGAGTCGTTTGGCTCATTTACGCCCCAAAGGGCGGGGAAACATGGTGTTCAGGCATAATAATCCACATCAGTCGACCGGCCCTGATGATCCAAGGCTTACCTGAGCGCTTGCCAAAGGGGCGGGCTAGAGCATCTCGAATTCGATAGAGGACGATCCCTTGTCTCGGTTCATAGATGGAAATCCAATTTCCAAATACTTGACTTTGCGGTTTTGATTGTAGAGCCTAGTATTGGCGACATGATATATGGTACCCATGCCGTCTATGATTGACACTTATGATTTGAAATTATTTTGACACTATGCACTTATTATAGTATCAAATGATTTGTTTTTAACGTACCAAGCATGTTTGGCTATTATAATGGAAAACCCTATCCATCGGCTTGTGTATCGTTGTGTGATAGGACCTGGGTCTTATAATAGCTTCATTTTTTCAAAAAGCATTGCGTTGTTTTGTTATATGCACTGGTATTCTTGGGAGGAAACCAGTTCCGTGTTATACGCCATGGTCCCTTGATATATTTGATTTAAAGTAAAGCTTTAAATAACTGTTTTAGTTCTCACACCAGTCACATGACTAACTTGGATTTTATTGTTTTAACCTGAACTCTGGGAGCCCTTATTTTGACACGGGCAGTTAGTAGTTTTGGTTTTGCAGATTTATATTCACAGGACCCTGATTTACAGCTGAAGCGATATTCGGAAAGCTCTGTATCCGTGTATTACTTCCAGTTGTGTTTTGTATTATTTTCCGCTGCATTATTGTATTTAAATCGCTGATGTATAATATTTATTCATACTCTGTATATTCTTGTATTCTGATGCAATTGTTGTAATAAACAATGAAATGTTCTTCTGTTTGCGTTACGATGTGGCTTGTTCTCAACTCAATCCGAGCTTTCCTTACCAGGGAAGTTTTGGTAGTTAACATTCTCTCTCCGATCTACCTCTACCCTAGCTCCTCTCCCCTCTCCCCAATTCAAAGACCCAATGCCTAAAACCCCCTGAAATCGCAAAACCCTAACCACCACGACCACCAACCCGACTCCGCCGGTCAGCCCTAGCCCCACGCCGCTCCAACAACCGTCCTCCGATCGAAAGAAGTGAGTTTGTTAATTTAATTTAATTTTATGCTACTATTTTAAAAAATTAGTTCTTTTTATATGCGAATATTTGTTTTAAAAATCTGATTTTTATGTGTATAATGTTGTTTGAAAAACATAATTTTTCTTTAGATGAATAGCATATAAAAATTGAATTTTTCCTTAGATGAATAGCATATAAAAATTGAATTTTTCTTTAAATGAATAACATATAAAAATTGAATTTTTCCTTAGATGAATAGCATATAAAAATTGAATTTTTCCTTAGATGAATAGCATATAAAAATTGAAATTTTCCTAGATGAATAGCATATAAAAATTGAATTTTTTCTTAGATGAATAGCATATAAAAATTGAATTTTTCCTTAGATGAATAGCATATAAAAATTGAATTTTTTCTTAGATGAATAGCATATAAAAATTGAATTTTTCTTTCGATGAATAGCATATAAAAATATGGTCTTTATCATATATGTAGCGATGTAAAAATGGGATTTTTAACATATATGTAGCGGTGAAAAGATGTGATTTTACATTTGAAAAGATATGATTTTACATTTGAAAAGATATGATTTTACAATTTTAAAGATATGATTTTTATCATGTGAGCTGCGTTACAAAAATGTGATTTTTATACGTATAGTGATATTATAAACATATGATCTTTATAATATAAACATCAGTATAAAAATATAATTTTTATATAGAAAGCAGCATTGTAAAAATATAATTTTTGTATAGAAAGCAGCGTTGTAAAAATATGATTTTTATATGTGTAGCGAATTAAAAATGTGATTTTTAATATGAACAATGTAGAAAAGACTACGTTGGAATTTCTAAAAAATCCAAACCTTTCAGAAGGAAAGAATGGCGGAGTGGAACCCAAAGGTGAGAACTTCTCACTTTTAATTTGTTTTCTAGTTGAAATATATAATAGGATGCAGACGGTGCTTAGTAGCACCTGACACCCGTCATCCACAGACCATGGATGACTTGTTTATTTGTTCGATGTGTTGTGAAATTGATTGTGTGTAGTAGAATGAATAAATATTTTATAGTTAAAAATATAATTTTTAACTTGTATATAAAATAAAGATTTATAAACAAATCGGACGATCTGTTTATGTACACACATTTGACTGATATGGATTGGGATGATAAATTTTACACATCGCCCAACTGCACAAATAAAACCTATGTTTGATTGTTTGAAAACCCCACATAGGTGTTGGGATGATATTGACGTACACTAATCCCAATTGTTTAGTAGTATGTCGACCAATTGGTTGACAAGCTGTGTAAGCGTTAATTATTTATATTTAATGCTTATGCAGTTGTGTGGTGCACTTTGGATGATGGTTGATTATTTATCATTGCTATTATATACATGTGTTGTATAGTATCCATATAAATAACATTATATGGTAATTGAGTGGGTCTCATTCCAAGTTTGAAAATAGAATAAATATTCATGTGCTGAATAAAATGAATATTCATGTGCTGAATATAATAGATATTCATGTGTTGAATAAAATGAATAATTGTGTGTTGAATAAAATAGATATTCATGTGTTGAATAGAACAAATATTCTTTTGTTGAATAAAATAAATATTCATGTGTTTAATAGAATAAAATATTCATGTGTTGAATAAAATAAATATTCATGTGTTGAATAGAATAAAAATTCATGGGTTGAATAAAAGCCGTGTTGATTAGATTGACGCCATTTTGACATGAGCGGTATTTATATCAATTTTATTCATTCTTATAATGAATATCGAAAAGTAGTTGATTTCAAAATATAATGTTTTGAAAATATTATCATTTATATATTGATGATATGGAATATTCAATTTTGATTAGAAATTGAATATAAAGTTGAATCGTTTCGAAAACGAATTTAAAACGATTTACAAAATCTGTTTTTAAAAGGAAATCAACGAAATATATATAATATATATTATATATATTAAATGGCCTGAATAGAATACGCCGTGCTACGGCAGTTCGCGAATTTCAACCATTGACTTCGAATGGATATTACGGGAGATCCGACCTTCAGATTCCCCTAAAACCGGAACCATTGGGTTCGTATCGAAAAGATCTTTCTAACGAATATTAGAGATCTGAAATCTAACGGTTGGATTTGGAATTATGTCCAAATCAAATTTGGAAAAGGTCGCTATAAGTGCAGTTCGATGGCCGTTAATGGAAATCGACTGTACGGGCCTTGATAAAATTATTAAAAATAGTAATAATTTGTGTAAAATCATATTAAATGATTTGGAATGAATTTGGATGAAAAATTCCATATTTGAGAAGATAAAAATAGATTTTTATCGAAATGAACTAGTTTTGAACTAGAATTATAATCCATTTTATTTTAGAAATAAATAAAGTGGATTTTAAATGGTTTTGAAAATAACCAGAATTTCCAATATATAAAGTGGAAATGGATTTGAATCAAAATTTTCTTTGGAATATATCGATGATGGATTTTGTGATTATACAGATACTGTTATGGAAATTTGAAAGATATATTTATATCGTTATTTCCGATACGATATTTGTTGGTCGTAGAATTTGATATTGAATATAAGCCAATATATTTTCTATTCAGAGCCTTGTATTTAATATCAAATGGGATTTGGGTTTGTCGTGAATGGTGTCTTCATTAACACTATTCTTAAGCCTAGTTGAGAAAAAGATTAAATCTTTTTATTTAGATTTAATGAATTATACCAATTAAATGGGATTTAATTGGAGTTGAATAGAATGTGATTTTGGGTGTATCGTGAACCATGTTTTAAACGACATTGGTTCTTTAACCCAGTTAAGACAGGATATGTTTCCCAAGCTAAATAATCATTGATAGTGATTATTGGGAAGATTAAAACCAAGTGGAGTTTTAAAGAATCTTTAATTAGATTGAAATGATCGGGATTGGAGTATCACCAGTTTTACTCCAGACGATAGTTAAATCTTTAATTATATTTGAACGTGAAATGGTAACTGAATTTATCAATAACCCCGTCGTCTTAGATATGAAGTATTACCAGTTTTACTTCATGGGATGAATAGTTGGGGTTGGGAAATTTAACAATTGATTACTTCCGTAAGGTTCGTTAATCCCTACTAGTTTGGATAAACCATAATTTGGTTTGAATTGATATTCAAAAGAAGATTAAAGAATAGATTTTAAAGAATTTATCTTTGATAAAATTAATGGGAGCCTTTCCCTAATAATGCGTATATTTGAATAGAATAATATTATGAATTGGAATGAGGCGTATGTTGTGTTTGTGTAACACTTGTTTATAAAATACGCGGGTTATTCGGAAAGACCGGGTTTATTCCATTTTGAATAACTGATACGGCGATTAGTCGAAGATGAAAACGGTGGCTGAAGACTGGAGGCCTTCACGTTGTTTGGATAATTACTGATGATCTTGATTGTGCCGTACACCCAAGAGGAGGGAATCAGTTGGTGATCGTCCAGACGTACTTGGAGATCGGTGGATTTGCGAGGTACAAGGTGCCTCCTGTTTCGTTCAGACCCGGAACGAACTTGTAAAAGGACTGTTTGTCTGACATTGGATTTTATTCTGTGTGATTGATTTCTATTAAATATATATCTATTTGGCAGCGGAGAATTTATTCTCTTGCTCAAAGCCGTTCTCTAAGACGTACGAGCTCAGGGTTATATATTGATGGATATCAAACGCATGGAGTGAATAGCCTGTGTGGCATGCCTAAGTGGAAAATGATCAAGGCTTCTATTGAAAAGCAAAATCTTGTGGTTCGTGATCAAAGCACGGCCCGTGTGGCATAGTTTTGTGTAGCATTGATTCGCGAGCTCCACACCCCGGTTGTGAACCAGAAACGAGAGAAGGACCTTAGGGAGGACATGCATTTCTTTCTAGCTAGAAGTGGCACCAGTGGTTTTACACACCCTGACGAGTTTGACTTATGTGGTTGTTGGATTGCGAGGCGCCTCGGATATATCAGTGACTATGTGGAGCCGATGGAGTCATTAGACTCATTTATGCCCCAAAGAGTGGGGAAACGCAATGTTCAGGCATTTTAATCCACATCGGTGGACCGGCCCTAATGATCCAAGGCTTGCCTGCGCGCTTGCCTGAGGGGCGGGCTAGAGGCTCTCGAATTCGGTGAGGACAATCCCTTGCCTTTGTTCACCGATAAAAATCGAATATCCAAATACTTGACTTTGCGGTTTTCATTGTAGAGCCTAGTATGGCGACATAATATATGGTACCCATGCCGTCTAGGATTGATACATTTATATTTGAAGTTGTTTTATACACTATGCACTTATAATAGTATCAAATGATTTGTTTTTAACGTACCAAGCATGTTTGGCTATTATAAGGGGAAACCCTATCCTTCGGCTTGTGTTGCATTGTGTGATGGGACCTGGGTCTTATAATAGCTTCAATTTTCCAAAAAGCATTGCGTTGTTCTGTTATATGCACTGGTATTCTTGGGAGGAAACCGGTTCCGTGTTAAATGGCATGGTCTCTTGATATACCTGACTTAAAGTAAAGTTTTAAATAATTGTTTTAGTTCTCACACCAGTCACATGACTGTCCTGGAGTTTATTGTTTTAACCTAAACTCTGGGTATCCTTATTTTGACACTGGCAGCTAGTAGTTTTGGTTTTGCAGATTTATATTCACAGGATCCTGATTTACAGCTAGAATGATATCCGGAAAGCTCTGTATCCGTATATCTCCTTCAGTTGTGTTTTGTATTATTTTCCGCTGCTATGTAATATATTGTAATCTCTGATATTTTATGATGTGTAATATTGATTCATACACTGTATATTCTTGTAATCTGATGAAATTGTTGTAATATACAATGTAATGTTCTTCTGTTTGCATTCCGATTCGTTTTGTCCTCAAAGCAATCTGTGCTTTCCTTCATGGGGAAGTTCGGGTTGTTTCATAACCTGTATACCGTATACAAAGGGAATCAAATTAAATTCAACTCTGACAAGGCTGCCCAGTTGGTTAGTGGCTCAAGTGTAAGTTTCAGATGTGTGGTCGGTTTAGGTGAGGGGAAGCTAGGGAGCGAAGGCGGCTTGCTTTCTGGTGCAGATCTGTTGTGAGGTGAAACAAGGCAGCAGGAGGAGCAATGGCAGAAGCAACGGAGGGTTGGGAGGAGGGTGTTCGATGGCGGAGGGAGAAGCCAGTCGGAGGCTTAATCCGAAGGTGGAGCTCCGATTTTCAGGTGATGGGGTTGGCTTGATCGAGAATTTTTGATGAGGAAGAAGAAGGAATACGAAGAAACGTAAATTTGGGGAAAGTTAATTTTGACTAAGGAGATAAGCTGTAATCATATGTTAATGTTTGGGTTTAGCGCTGAAAATTTACGTTTGCCACTAAAAAAAATTGTTTTGGAGCCAGAAACGAGATTTTGTTTTGGAATCAAAAGCATCTTTTACCACTAACAAAAAAAAGTTGTAACATTTCATTGTTTTCTAACCTACGTAATATTTCATCGTTTTCTGATCGGTTAAACACTCTCGACATTCGAAGCCAAAATGTATATTAAAAAAAATTGGGTACGATCTAAATTTTAAAAAAAATGCCTTTTTTTTCGGGGGCGATGCCCCCAAACCCGTGTCGCAACGCAGTGGCCAACAATGATCATCAATGCTTGATAGTCAAGATTCGACGGTTAGTCCAAAAATTCCAACAACTAAATGACGACGAGTGGGATTATTTGAAAAGGGGCATGACCTATTTACAGACTTTATCCAATGCACGAATTCTAATTATTCGTTAATTGTTATGTACATATTACCAATTATCAATCATTAAATATTTAATAGTAATAATTAAAAGCTAATTACTATTCATTAATAAATATATATATAATTAATTATTCAATATTTCAAATTAATTATTATTATTTAGTAGCCAAAATTGTTATTAGTTGCCAAAATTATATTTATTAAAATTTATGAAATAGTTACTACCAGATCAAATATTACTTATTAATAATAGTCATTATTTAACTTTTACTTATTTCTACTTAGATATAATAGATTAATAATTATTAAAATCTTATAATGTCTGTTATACATTGTTGATTAATAAGCGGTTAACATACATTAATTATTAAAAATAAATTACTACTTATTAAATATTAATTATTTAATAATAATTAATAAATATTATTGATTCCTAAGTTTATTATTAATTATTAATATAATTAGTTATTAAATATAGATATTATAAACAAGAAGTTTGTAATAGACATCTATTTCAACTAACAAAATAAAAAGTTGTTAAAAATACGTTTATTACTACTTTAGGGAATTGACCGTTGTAAAAAAACATTTATTAAAACGGTGGTTTTACCACTGTTGTAAAATTAAAGTTGTAATATGGTGTTTTCGTTGTAGTGATAACAACTACAATTGTTTTGACCATATTGATAGGAAATGAATTTTATTAAGGTATGGTTGCCTAAGTAACAAGCTGGTCAAGCTAAAGCTAGTGCGAAAATAGGGATCACATGCAAGTCGATGCAGTTATTAACGTGGTAGCTGACAATGCTACGTCTTTTCGTATTTAATATTGCACATGGCCATCCATTAGCTAACGCAGACCTATTTTTAAATATATGCACCTATTAGGTACGAACTGAAAATGACGTTGTTATTATCCCTTCCTCTCTGTTTATATAAACACGCTACTTCATTCCTTCGACTTTTGTAAATCAATATTCGAGCTTTGTAATGGCCACTGTAAAAATCGAAGGAAATGCAAATCTTTCTACTGCAAAACTAATTCCCCAATTCTTTTCCATATTTTCCCGTTGCAACTGAAAGCAACTTCATCCAGAATTAAATTAGAATCAGCCTCTTCTTAAAATCAAATAAAATTCAAACCTTTACAAAATCATTCGTTCTTGGATTCAATTATCTCCACTTTCAGAGAGATTCACGCTGATATTGAGTATATACTGTGCGACTTAATTTCCTGTTGCTCAAATTCCTGAGTAGTGGACTATTTTCCATGCAAGGGAAGTTTGAGGTGGAAATGGATGGACCAAAGGGTGGCGCGATGTTCACCTATGCAAGGCGCAGGGTTAGGCAGACTTTGGTGAAATTCTGTGGTAGGTGGTTGATGCGTTTTTCGGTAAGGGGTTGGGTTCGAGATTTGCAAGGTGGTGATGCACGGGTTTTCGTGGCGCTTGAGAGGAGAAACTATCAGCGTGGATCTGCTCTGATGGAGGAAGATAGGGAGGAGGTTGGACTAGTTCCTGGGGGATTCACGGCGGTGATGTGATTGTTGCATGGTTTCGTAAACTGATGAAGAGGAAGTCGGTTTGGTTAAAGTGGGGAAATAAGCGATGTTGGTTTATGAATAATTGGATGGTGGTAAGTGAAAGTTTTGTATTTTGAACGGATGGAGGCTGAGTGGAGAATTATGGTTTGGATAGGATGAAGTATTGAACATATTTGTTACTGAGGGAGAAGGAGCTTTAAACGGTGAAGAAGAAGTGGTTTTATAACATGGAGGAAAGAAGGCAGTCTGGAGTTGAAATTGCAAGAAATAAAAATGAACGAGGAGCAGGTTTGGTATTTTGGTATTTGTTTTGGTGGTAGAAGTTTGATGTCGAGTGCGATGGATTGGGTGTTGAACTTGAAGCTGCAGGAGGGATGAGTTTACTCTCTTTAACCCGGAAAGAATGAAAAAAAATATAAAATAAGAAGAAGGTGTCGAATTTTCCTGGAAACCAACGATGGGTTAGCGGGGCAAATTACAAACATTATCTTAACTAAATGATGGCAATTAAAAAGAAAGAAGGGGTTAAGAAATAATCACGGTATCGTGGTAATGGGGATTTAATTAATTAATTAATTAATTGTCAATGATATTTAATTTAATCAAATGTTGAAATAGCGATATCTAATTTGTCCATGAATAGAATTAGACCAAACCGGTCACTTTAGAATCATAACGATGAGGTCTACGTTGTGGAGCTAGTATGGCAGAGAATGAAGCAACCGGAATTTCACAGAAAAATTAAACGTTTGTTTCATTTTAAATGAAACAAAAGAAGAATCGTCACCTGCAAAACACTGTGAGTAAATTCACTAACTCTGGCTCGTTTATATTTTTATATAAACGAGTTTTAAATTTATTTATAGTAATTTTATACTATGTGATGGTTGTTTGGATGAATGGCTGATAAAATTGGCTGAATTAGTTATATCATCGATCGTTTAATAATTCTGTTCACCATGATATTTCATATTGATGTGAAAATAATATTATTGATGTTGATTAACATATGTGGATGCAGGGAAATAGGTTGGAGGAATCCAACTGGATTCCTCAACAATTATATTGTTGTTTTTCATATATCGTGTTATATGATGTGGTATATTATGTGATGGATTTTGTTGTGTTTGGATACCAGTGGCCCTAGAATTGTGGTACACCGTAAAATATTTTAGAAAATAAAAAATGAATTTTGAGTTTTAAATAGGAAATTTATTAAAAAAATAGATATAAATGTAATTTCGAATAGAATTGAAATTAAAAACATGTTAACGGAAAAAAATAGGTTGTTAATCGAGGATATAAATTAAGTGAATTATTTATCTTTGGATAAACTGAAATGTAAATTCAAATTTGAATGCTACATTGAAAAAGGGAATCGGTTTTGAGATTAATATTTGAAATGAGATTTTAAACATAACAATGATAAAGACATTTTAAATAAGATTATAAATGTTGGAATAAAATTGAGATATTCTATGATAATTCTAAATAGACATTATAAATGAAAACTGAATTTGAAATGTTATTTACAAGAAAAAAAATCAAACGGACTTGATTGGTATGTAAAAGAAATATATTCATAATTAAAGTAAATAATGGTTTAAAGCCATTATTTTGTAAACGAAATATCTATAAAGGTAATTTAGATTTGAAATATGAATCCATATTGGAATTAGAATAAGGAAGGGAAATGGGTAGCCGTTTTAAAGAAAATGATGAGTTTTATTCCAAAATTCAGAATATGAAATAAACGGTGATAACGTATCGTAGTTTGGAATGGTTATAAAGAAATTTGATGAGGATTTCGAAAGGAGGAATTCAAGAGTAAAATTGGAATTTGAATTAACTTGAAATGGTAGATAAATTCCGAAATTTGGAATATAAATCGAATATAGATTATTCAAGAGAGAGTATTTATTGGAATTCGATTATATCGAATTTAGCGAAGTAGACATTTTTACTCTTCGTTTTAAATAAAAATTTAATTATTTATTTATTAATTAATTTATTGAAATTAATAAGTGCAAGTTAAATGTTTTGTAAGTCTAAACAGCGATTATAACAATGCTGTATAATAAATGTTTTGTAAGTCTAAGCAGCGATTATAACAATGCTGTATAATAAAAGTTTTGTAAGTCTAAACAGCGATTATAACACTACTGTAAAATGAATGTTTTGTAAGTCTAAACAGCAACTATAACGCCGCTGTATTATAAACTGTTTGTAAATCTAAACAGCGATTTTAATGCTACCATTAGAATTAATGTTTATAAATCAAATACCGCGATTATAACGCTATTGTTATAATCAATATTTTTCCGTAAAAGAAGTAGATTAATAGAGTGAATCTGATAGTTGCATAAGCAATGTTTTTATTAGAAGTTGTGAGCTTTGACTATTTCAAAACTAAGAATGTCGTTCAGTTAAGGCCTGAGAGGTAATTATACCCCAATCTGACTGACTGCATGATTTACAGAGGAATGGTCAAGGTTCAGTAGCAAGGATTGGTTAGTGATATCGTTAATTAACGAATCATTTATGGTTTGAGTTATAATAATGATGGTTTATAACATCAGTTTAATTTAAAAGATTTTGAAATGTTTTACCAAATAAAATGAGAAATATTTTCTATGCATAGAAAATGAAATAATTTGGTCTATGAGGAATTAAGAAATGGAAGATGGAAATATTTTGCAATATCAATAAGGTATATTCTATGAATATAGAAAATAAGGATTCGTGAATATTCAGAAAGTTTTCTAACTGGAATACGAGATATTTTTCTCCAATAAGGAAATTTGAGATGTTTTCCAATAATCAAGAAAGACAATTGAATTTTGAAAGAATCTAGAAGAGGGGAAAATGGAAATTTGAAATGATAATATAATAAGGAATTAATTTAAAAAGGGGCTTGTGTTGTTTGATGGTTGATCGGTAGAAATTTCCAATTGGGAAATAGGACCGTTGATTGTATGGATGTTTCTTTGATAGTTAAATCACCAACTATCAAAGTTTTGATTTATTTTATACCTTCGTTGTCGATATGGAGAGACCGGGGTCAGATTCATTATCTGAAAACCACTCCGTATTGGCATAAGCATTACGAATAGCCTTATGATAAAGATGATTGAAGACGAAGTAAAATGCAAGGGTTGTTCTTTTAATCGTAGGTAGAAATTGCCCAAGATGGATTGATGGAACGGTGCCTTCGATTTGTCCAGTCCCAGGACAACGTATATGGAAGGATCTGATGATGTGGCATTCAAAGTAAATGATGGAAAGATGTGCTGAAAGATAATCTTGACCTCAAGCCTCATCACCCGGGAAATGACAGAAATCAGGTAGGCAGCATGGCCATGTGGGTCATTCCCATTACGGGTATTATCAGTTGATCTATAGAAAATTCATTTTCTTCTTATTCTATTCGCTGCTGTATGCTTTTGGTAACGGTTGTTGATCACAACCGTTGGTGATAATATGCTCGATACAATCAAGTTAAATGAGTGGTCAGCCATGTGTGGGCCGGGTTGCAAGACGTTCTTATTGAACCCAGTGTATTCCTCTCTAGAGATACAGTTTCGGAAGGTGGTTCAATACCTTGTCATGTTGGAAATCAAATCTCCAATAAGAGCCCTACGGTTTTCGATTTTGTATTATATATGGAGCATGAGATGCAAGCATTCCGCTAGAGTCTATTTATTTGATGTAGACACTATTATAATATCACTGGATTTGATATCAAAAATATTTTTTGTTATCATAAGGTAAAAACCATCCGTGTTTATGTGTGGATCGGTCTTACGATTATCATTTCTTTCGAAAGGATTTTAAAAGTTAAACCAATGTTTGAAGTTTACTCACACTAGTCCCATGATGACCCAGAGTTTATTTTGATTGTTTTCCCTAAAATCTTGGGTGCCCAAATTTGTACGGGCATTCAAGTAGTCGGGATATTATAGATTTACTTGGAGGAGTTTAAGCAGGAGGCTTCACCAGTTAGCTATAGACTATTATATTTTTCTGTTGTGTATTATGTTCATATTTGGAAAAAGGTGTTTATAACTGTTCCAGAAATAACTGTTGTGCTCTGATGATGGTATGTATATAAACTCACTGAATTGTATTTCCAAATTTATGTTATCTAATGTATTTTATTCGTTCCGCTGTGAGTTTGTGATCTTTGTTTTCTGCTATTCTAATATTTCTTTCTTTCTATTTCTCATCCTCTAACTTCTTCCTAATAATGATTCGTATTTCTGTACAATTTGGGAAGGACGTGTGGTGTTAATAGTCAACTCAAAGAACACGGAAATTCATGACGTTACAGTTGGTATCAGAGCTGAAGGTTGAGTAGTAACCTTCGCTCTGTGGCGTAACTCGATAGAGATGGGGTTAGTAATACCTCAGATTAAGTTTGAGTGTGAATTTATGAGCGCATATTTTTAGATTTGGTATAAAAGTGTTTTATATTGTGTTTACTGGTTTATGAATTCTGGTCGATACAGAACGTACAACTGCATCGATAGGTGTTTCTAAACTCTCGAACAAAGCAATTTGATACAATATTGTTTTAAAATGGGTAAATGAAATAATTTTTCCCAAAAAAATTATTTTGATATAAAAGGAATAATTTCTGAGTTATTATATATGAATGTGTTGATTGTTATTACAACAAAATGGAATCATGAAATATTTAGATGGTTATATAATTTGTATACTAAATAATGAACACAAATGATATAAACCAAGATTAAGTTCAAACTAGAACTGGAATTTAAATTCTGGGTGTTTAGAAAATATGTCATGAAATATTATAAGGTAATATAACATTACTTTAAAGTATTTTTGAATAAGGATGGTTTAAATTGGTTTTAAAAAGGGATTAAGCACTGAAATCACTTCAGTGGAGAGAAAATAATTCTGATAATGGATCGCGGCATTATCGGTATACATTTTCCAAGTTTCTGAGTGATGGAATGCTACCAATTAGGAATGAAAAAATTGAAAAGGACAAGTTGTTTTAGAAATTCAAATGTTTTGAATTGTGTTGATTATAAATACATGTATACAAATTTATATGATTTCAAAATAATTTGAAATAAAACCCGGAAATTTGAATTCTGAAATTAAAATTTAACTTGTATAAGTTGAATAGATTGAAATGGTACGAATGTATCAAATGAAATGAAACTTTAACTTAAGTTAAACAAAATTGGATTGGGTTAGAAATAACTCCAAATGAAATTAAATATAGAGAAATTTTGGGATTCAAATCATTAATATGAATTCGACGAATGTATAAACAAGTTGAATATGTATTGGATATTGTTAATCCGTATTAAGTTGTGAAGAATTTGAATCCTAGCAGAATATATGGATTGATTATTGAAATAGAAATCAAGTTTGAATGGAAGTTTGGAAATTGAATGGTGGATAAAAACTAAAGTTGGATTGATTGGAAATCAGTTGGAATGGATATGTTGAACGGGTATTGAATGGAAGCAGATGCAGGAGATAGAATTATGCCGACAAAAGGTACATGTTTGCAATATTACTTGGGTTTGATGGGTGAATGAGCCTATTGGACAATCCGCTTGGCTTTTTGATTTTCTTTTCGATTCGAGAAGGCCTAAAGAGGCGAATCTTGGTTGTATCGATTGAGCCGCGCAACGGAGACACTAGTGAATTTTTTCGAAAATTTATGGAGTTAGAAAATTTTAAGAAAAATAAGTAACTAGGGATCGAATTATCAATTTT
This sequence comes from Allium sativum, assembly GCA_030737875.1. NCBI lineage: Eukaryota > Viridiplantae > Streptophyta > Magnoliopsida > Asparagales > Amaryllidaceae > Allium > Allium sativum. The sequence continues at coordinate 873,035,643 of CM060912.1, read as the reverse complement.
ATTTTGAATTAGGAAACCAGATTGGTTAAAGAAAGTTGATAAATGGTTTTAAAATCAATATTGAATAAACATAAATATGGAGATATGCAGAAGATCATATGGATCGAATATAAGGACGTAATGATGGATTGTCCAAATATGGTGGATAGATCATTAGGATTAAATAATAAATTATTTGGTATCTATACGAGGATAAAGAATTTTGTATAGAATTGAGTTATGGAAATATGAAGTATAAGACTTCGGCCAAGTATGTTATGAGGAGTTAGAGTTATAACGTCTACACTACTCAGCAATTTCGAGGACGGAATTATTTTAAGGGGGAATGAATGTAATGACCCAGATTTTGTAGCTATTAAATTTTGAATATTTAAATTGATTTTAAATGTTGTATTGATAATTTAAAACGATTATACTTGGATTTATATTTAATAAAAAAAATTGATTTTAAAATATATTGAATATCGTTTTAATTTAAAAAAAGAAATATCGAGTTTATAATCCAAATATGATTATTTTAAAGCTATAGGTATATTCTGTTTGAATACATATGATAATAATATTTTATTTTTAATATATATTTTTATTTCGGAATCGATTTATATTACATTGATTTAATTTCCAAACAATCTCTTATTTTAACAAATTTAATTTTTATAAAAATCCAAAATTCATTATGGCAAGATTTTTGAGTCATAATTATAATTTAATTTATAGAATTTTTCTGTAATTTTTAGTTTGAAAGATAAGCAACTTTTTATTTGAAGTACTTTATACCCTGTATCAGCGTTTTGACGACTTCATAGAATAAGTTAAATTGTCTTTTTTATCGTATTTCTGGAATCGTAGTGCATTGCTCAGCATAGCGATATTTTTATTTTTGTCAATAACAGTCCATAAGTAAACGGAATTGCGTGTAACAGAGCACACTAAACCTTTCAAACTCCAATTCACATGGTGCAGTAAACTATTAATCTTTGTTGTGAGGCCATTCATTATGTGTGTCATTAGTGTGATAAAGCAACTATACCAACATGTAATATTTGTATCATATAAGAAATCAGTGTACAATCGCTCAAAGAATTTAATACAAAAGTTATAGTTGTTTCCAATTTGAAAGATGTTTTATATGAAAGCATTCCAGTAAAGAATAACAACTATAATTGTTTTGACCATATTAATAGGAAATGAATTTTATTAAGGTATGGTTGCCAAAGTAACAAGCTGGTCAAGCTAAAGCTAGTTTGAAAATAGGGATCATATGCAAGTCAATGCAGTTGTTAACGTGGTAGCTGACAATGCTATGTCTTTTTGTATTTAATATTGCACATGGCCAACCATTAGTCAATGCAGACCTATTTTGAAATATATGCACCTATTGGGTACGAATTGAAAATGACGTTGTTATTATCCCTTCCTCTCTGCCTATATTAAATCAATATTCCAGCTTTGTAATGGCCATTGTAAAAATCGAAGGAAATGCAAATCTTTCTGCTACAAAACCAATTCCCCAATTCTTTTCCGTATTGTCCCGTTGCAACCGAAAGCAACTTCTTCCAGAATTAAATAAGAATTAGCCTCTTCTTAAAATCAAATAAAATTCAAACCTTTACAAAATCATTCATTCTCGGATTCAATAATCTCCACTTTCAGAGAGATTCATGCTGATATTGGGTATAATCGGTGCAACTCAATTTCCTGTTACTCAAATTTTTGAGCAGCGGACTAGGATTCGACGCAAGGGGAGTTTGAGGTGGAAATGGATGGACCAAAGGGTGGTGCTATGTTCACATGTGCCAGGCGCAGGGTCATGCAGACTTTGGTGGAATTCTGTGGCAGGTGGTTGACGCGTTTTTCGGTAAGGGGTTGAGTTCGAGATTTGCAAGGTGGTGACGCACTGGTTTTCGTGGCGATTGAGAGGAGAAATTGTCGGCGTGGATCTACTCCGATGGAGGAAGATGGGGAGGGGGTTGTGCTGGTTCCTGGGGGATTCACGGTGGTGATGTGATTGTAGCTTGGTTTCGTGAAATGATGAAGAGGAAGTCGGTTTGGTAAAAGTTAGGAAATAAGCGATGTTGGTTTATGAATCAGTGGATGTTGGTAAGTGAAGGTTCTGTATTTTGAACGGATGGAGGCTGAGTGGAGAATTATTGTTTGGATAGGATGAAGTATTGACCTTATTTGTTATTGAGGGAGAAGGAGCTTTAAATGGTGAAGAAGAAGTGGTTGTATAATGTGGAGGAAATAAGGCTATCTGAAGTTGAAATTTGCAAGAAATGAAAATGAACGAAGAGCAGGTTTGGTATTTTGGTATTTGTTTTGGTGGTAGAATTTTGATGCCAAGCGCGATGGATTGGGTGTGGAACTTGAAATTACAGGAGAGATGAGTTTACTTTCTTTAACCCGGAAAGAATGAAAGAAAAATATAAAATTAGAAGAAGGTGTCGAATTTTCCTGGAAACCAACGATGGGTTAGCGGGGCTAATGACAAAGATTAGCTTAACTAAACGATGGCAATTAAAAAGAAAGAAGGGGTTAAGTAATAATCACGGTATAAAGGTAATGAGAATTTAATTAATTGATTTATTAATTAATAGTCAATGATATTGAATTTAATCAAATGTTGTAATAGAGATATCTAATTCGTCCGTGAACAGAATTAGACCTAACCGGTCACTTTTGAATCATAACGATGAGGTCTACGTTGTGGAGTTAGTATGGCAGAGAATGAAGCTACTATAATTTCAAAGAAAAATTAAACATTTGTTCCATTTTAAATGAAACAAAAGCAGAATCGTCACCTGCAAAACACTATGAGTAAATTCACTAACTCTGGCTCGTTTATATTTTTATATAAATGAGTTTTAAATTTATTCATAGTAATTTTATACTGTGTGATAGTTGTTGTGACAAACCGCCCCGCACCAACCGACATTTACTCCAAGGGTGCGCTGTACACATGTCCAGTTAGCACGGGACGGATCGTCAGAAGGAAAGGAAGAAAGAAGATGAAGAATCGACAAGGAACCTGTAGAATGTCTCATAGTGCATGGAACAAAATATAATAACAACATACTTGACATAAAACAGGTGAGACAGTGCATAAGCTGAAAAAACTATAATAGCAGCAGAAAATCCGAAGTACAGCTTATGATCCAAAGCCAACATTTTTACAACTTTTAAAAACTGTCTCAAAAAACTAAGCAAGAAAGGTACACTACAAATGCCCAAAGTAGTGGCCAGCAACGACACAGGGAGAATATCTATGTATCATACATGGAAGCCTCCTTCTCGCCTCCAAATCAGCTACTCGCGCATCACCAGCTAACCTGTCTCTAGTTTGCTCGTGTGAGCACCCAGAGTAATAAGAAGAGACATAAAACTCTGGGTCAGACAAAAAGTCTGGTATGAGCGATAAGCAGCCAAACAGAACAATGACAGGTATACTAAACCATACCTGAACCTGGACCTGGAACCAAAGAGTTAGCACTACATACTGTACAATACTCCAAGGTGCCACTACATACAGTGTAAAGAATGCGGGGGTGGGTGTGTGCATGTCATAATGATGGCAAACAATCTAGCATAGCAGCCATCCTCACATCTCTCACTCAGTGCGTAAAGTATACGATATCCACCACTTCGATCACCTCAATACCTTGTTATGATCACCTTGGCCCATGAAGTCATAAATGGCTTCACTGCACTAATACATAGCCACTAATCCTTCGCTATGTCCACTTTGCCCCATGGAGTTGTTCAACCCATCTGCGCTGGCTCGTAGCCTTACTAATCCTTTACTATGTCCACTTTGCCCCATGGAGTTGTACACCCCATCTGCGCTGGCTCATAGTCCTACAACGATCACTTTGCCCCTCGAGTCATAGTGACTCTATTGCACTGATAACGTAGTCCTATCATTCATGGTGAATCGAAGTTATGAACGTCGACAACTCCTTAGCACACGTCCCGCATCAAAGCCGAACCATGAAGTGAACTCATTGGTTCCCAACAGGATCCTGAGCTCTAACTTCCATTTCGACTACCTTTGCATCTCGGGTTATTGGTCTATACTGGATCGGTTCGACTCGGTCATGTATATGCATCTCAGTTCGGTCCGGGTCCTTCACGTCGCATTGGTTCGTGGTTCAGTCTCCATCGGTTCAGTTCGGTGTACCTTCGTCGCATCGGTTCGGCTCGGCCTCCATAGTCACGGTCCGATCCGCTCCCCTTTCTCTACCGTTCCGATCCCCCTTCTCTTCCTCTCGATCCGATCTGATCCCCCTTGCTTAACCCGATCTGATCCCAGTTCAACCATGGTGGCCTTAATTATTGACATACTTCTTCTCGTGCTAAGCTACGGTTCGGTTCGGTGATACTTTGCCCGATCCGAGCCCATCCATCCGATCCGAAAGCCTGCACCGTTTTCCTGCAACTTTTCCAGCAAGTATTTTACGCCATTCGACGACGTTTTCATCCATTCTAAGTATTCTAATCAATCACAAAGCATACCACAAAGTCATAGCAACAAGTAGAAGTGATCTCAAACACCAAAACATCAATATGATAGGTTAGAATGGATCAAACATAGCCAAAACCCCATATTTTCCCTTAAGCATGTTTAGGTGAAACTAATGATATGATTAGCAAAACTTAACCAAATTAACTCAAGTTCATATCAGAGGTCTAAAACATCATTTAAGGATTTATAAATATTTTTCCAAAATTTTATCTTGTCTAAATTCGCTAATTAACACTAATTACCCCTAATTGACCATAATTAGTGAGGAACTATGCAAATCACTCACCTTAGCTACAAATAAACTTAGAGCTGAAATAAATCTCTATTTGGGCACGAATAGCAATGCAATTTATCAGCTCTAATCTTGATTTGGTGAAGATCTCTCTTGATTTGATGTTGCTAAGCTTAATCCTTGATTAGAAAGTGATTTGGAGGTGATTTAGAGGTTGGAGGCCATTTTTAGGGTTTCTAAGAGGTAAGTGGAGGCTAGAAAACTGAAATAGAATGAAACCCTATCTCATTTCAGCCCCCTATAACCCTATTCCCGAAATGGGTTATGGGCCCTTTCACTAGTCACCCTATTTGGCCCGGTTAAGCAGTTTTTCACCTTTCAAACCTTATTTCAGCCATATCTCCCAAACATTAAGTCCGTTTTTCGCATGTGACCACTCTACGGAAAGGTAAACCATCAAACGAATCTAATGGAAGTGGTTTCAGGTCAAAATTCCTTTCCCATCAAAAGTTATGGCCAAAACAGTATCAGCTAGGGGCAAAATGGTCATTTAAAAATTGGCAAAAATCATGAACATGGGAAATGACTCTAATGGTTGTTTCCCAAAGTCACATGACCATACGACTTCCTATGAGAAAGAAATAAATATTCTACGATCCTTCGATGCGTAGAATGCGGGTTGTTACATTCTTCCCCCCTTAAGAAATTTCGCCCCCGAAATTCCCTAATCAAAACACACAAAGGGTCCTACATGCCTATCAACCATAAAACAACAATCAAACATGCAAAACAAGCAAAACAAGTCTATCCTAGCATGCGGAATAATTAAATTGCAAAGTAAATCTTACCATGCAAAGAGTTCTGGATACGTCTTCCTAATGCTCTCCTCTGTTTCCCAAGTACAGTCATTCTCGTTCTCGCCCCACTGAACCCTGTCTAGCTTCACCGCCTTCCTTCGAAGTCGCTTCATATCGTGCTCGACAATACGAATCGGCTTGCGGTTCCCAACCGCTTTGGGTTCCACTTTGAAGTCCTCTAACTGATCAGGTGAAATAGCCATATCTGGGTCGTGTACGAACTTCCTTAACTGGGAAACATGAAATACATTGTGGACTCCCACCATATTGTCTGTTAAGTCAACTCTATATGCCAAATTCCCGACTTGTTCAAGAACTGGGAATGGGCCAACAAATCTTGGTGCCAACTTGCCTCTCCTGCCAAATCGTATCACGCTCTTCAACTGAGAAACCTTGACAAACACCAAGCCACCAATGGAGAATTTTAAGTATGTTCTCCTCTTATCAGCATAACTCTTCTGCCAATCCTGGGCAGCCTTCATCCATTTCTGAATGATCTTAATCTTATCTTAAGTTTCCCTCACCACATCTGGTCCAAGCATAAACTTCTCGCCAGTCTCTGTCCAACACGATGGTGAGTTGCATGGTCTTCCGTACAAAGCTTCATATGGAGCCATACCGATGCTGGATTGGTAGCTATTATTATATGCAAATTCTACTAGATGCAAATGGTCATCCCATGATCCACCAAAATACAATATGCAAGCTCTCAAGAGATCTTCCAATATATGATTCACCATCTCTGTCTGACCATCAGTTTGAGGATGATACGCGGTATTTAGATGTACTTCCGACCCTAGAGCCTCTTGTAAGCTTTTCCAAAACCCACTAGTGAACAACGGGTCTCGGTCACTCACAATGCTTTTAGGTACTCCATGAAATCTCACTACCCACTTCATATACAATTCTGCTAATTTAGCTGCCGTTCTGGTCGATTTGACTGGTATAAATTTTGCACTTTTAGTCAATCGATCCACAATTACCCAAATGCTATCATGTCTCAACCTAGTCCTTGGTAAACCATCAATAAAATCCATCGAGACTTGTTCCCATTTCCATTCGGGAATTTCTAATGGTTGCAACAAACCACTAGGCTTCTTTTGCTCGGCTTTAACTAGCTGGCAATTCATGCACTTGGATATAAACTTCCCAACGTCTCTTTTCATCCCTTCCCAGTAGTAAGTCCGTTTCATGTCTCGATACATCTTATCACCACTGGGGTGTATAGTCAGTTTTGAGTGATGACATTCCCTAAGCACTTCATCTCCCAAACCATTCATGTTGGGTACAACAAGTCTTCCATTCTTTCGAAGCCATCCTTCTCGATCAAGCCCATACAAATTCATCTCCTCACCGTCGATGTTCATCTCCAACTTGGAGATGATTTCAAATAGATTAGGATCGTCCCTCTGACTGGAACCAATCCGCTCAATCAAGGTGGGTCTGATCGTCAAACTAGCTAATATCTCTGGATCTAATTCGCACTTTGGTCTGAAATCAAACCCTGCGATATACTCCAATTGCTTCCATTCAAGAAACATAGCCCCTAAACTTGCATGTCTCCTACTCAAGGCATCGGCTACCACATTGCCTTTCCCAGGTGTATAAGCGATATCAAAATCATACGAAGCCAAGAACTCTAGCCATCTTTGCTATCGGAGATTTAGATCCTTCTGGGAGAAGAGATACTTTAACGATTTATGATTGGTAAACAACTCAAATCTTTCTCCCAAGAGATAATGTCTCCACATCTTCAACACGAACACGATCGCTGCCAGTTCCAAATCATGGGTAGGATACTTTTTCTCATGCGGCTTTAGTTGCCGACTAGCATAACCTACAACCTTACCTCCTTGCATCAATGCAGCACCTAGTCCGGTACCACAAGCATCCATGTATACCGTCATCTCTTCATTCCCTTTAGGAATGACTAATACTGGCGCACGCGTCAACTTTCCTTTTAGACTCTTGAATGCATTCTAACACACTCCGTCCCAGACAAAGTCTTGGTTCTTCTTAGTCAACTGAGTCAACGGTGCTGCTATCTTGGAGAAGTCCTGGATAAACTTACGATATTACCCAGCTAACCCCAAGAAGCTTCTCACATCTGTTGCATTGTTGGGAGTAGGCAAATCCTGTACCGTAGCCACCTTCGCAGGGTCCACGACAATACCATTCTCTGAAACAACATGACCCAATAATCTCACTTCCCTCCTCCAGAAGTGACACTTAGAAAACTTCGCTTTCAATTGGTGTTTTCTCAACACCTCCATCACTATCCTCAAATGTCCCTTGTGTTCTTCCTCTGTCCTCGAGTAAACAAGGATGTCGTCTACGAACACAAGAACAAACTTATTCAGCTGATCTCTGAATACTCGATTCATAAGATCCATGAAGTATGCTGGTGCATTGGTCGAACCAAATGGCATGACCAACCACTCATAAAATCCAGACGGCGTCCTAAATGTCGTTTTCAGGACACTCTCAGCCGCTACTCGAAGCTGATGAAATCCTATCGCGAGGTCCAACTGGGAGAACACTCTTGCTCCTTCCAGTTGATCAAACAAATCATCTATCCGCTGTAGAGGATACTTATTCTTCCTCGTCAACTTATTCAACAAGCGATATTCCACACACAAACGAAGGGAACCATCTGCCTTAGTGGCATACATAGCTGGTGCTCCCCACTCGGAGACACTTCTTCTAATAAATCCCTTCTTCAAAAGATCTCTTACTTGCACCCCGAGCTCTCGCTGCTCCCTTGGTGCCATACGACGAAGTGGCATCACTATAGGTCTGGCATCTTTCACTAAATCAATACGTAACTCAATCTCTCGGTGTGGTGGAAGCTCGGTCACCTCCTCGAAGACGTCCGGATACTGGCCAACCACGGGCACGTCTGACAACTCATCCTTGGGGATGTCGAGGGAATTTATAAAACTAGCCATTACCCCATCACTATGTAGACTACCAAACACTACCCTCCGCCCATCATCCGCCCAAACTGTCACCAAAAAGCCCTCATAGTCTACCACCACCCTGTATCTTTGGAGCCAATCGAGCCCCAATATAGTGCCATACCCAGTAAAGCCCAAAACAAAGCAATCACAAACAAACATACATCCATGACTCGATAAGACCAAATTTCGGCAAATCATACTAAGGTTAGTCGAACCACCAATCGGGTTCATCACAACCAACTGTTTATCGACTATCTCGGGTTCCAGTCCCAACCTATCCACCAGGTCACTAGATATGAAGGAACGGGAAGCCCTAGTATCAAACAAAACTCGAACAGGTACGTCATGAATAGAAAGCATACCGTGAATGACGACATTCTTTCCTTTCTCCGCTGCAGTTGGGGCATTAGACGAAGAAGGAGTAGCGTTGATAGCATATGCTTTCACAATCTGCTTCTCTTTAAGAGGTTGTGGACACTTATCCTTGAAATGTCCCACTTGGCCATAGTTGAAGCACTTTTTATTCGCTGACTTGGCCCGACAATCCTTAGCATAATGGCCCTTCTTACCACAACTGAAGCACTCCACATCCTTCTTACTCTTTTTCTGGCCATCCTTGGTCTGATTCTACCTCCTCTTGTTCTGAGAGTTATTCTTGCCTCCACCACTTGCTTGCGGTTTTGGCTCCTCTGCAGATGCAACCTCAGTCTTTGACTTAGGGTAAAGACTCTCTGATCTCAAAGCTTTTCCAACAATCGATTCAAAAGTCTCATCGATGTGGTTAATAAGCCTTTCCCCCAAGTATCGATCCAAACTAGTAATGAACTTCTCATTCTTCTTCTCAGGAGTATCGATAAGGGATAACCCATATTTCGACAAAGTGTCGAATTCAGCAATATAGTCCGAGACTGCCCTACCATTCTGCTTAAGCTCCAAGAACTTCCTAAACAATTCTGACTTCTGAGCAGCCGGGATAAACTTGTCGCTAAAGCAATCCTTAAACTGATCCCAAGTAACCTGATCCTCTGGAGTGGTTGTTCTAATAGCATTCCACCAATTCATTGCTCGCCCTTGCAGCTGACGAGACGCTAGCCTTCTCTTCATTGCATCCTCGATACCCAAGTTGCCGAAGATACGATCACAGCTATCCAACCAATCCTGAACATCCGTAGCCGACTCCGTTCTGTGAAACGGCTTCCCACCAAGGTGAGTGTAATCCTTGCACAACTTGGCAAAATCGGACCTACGCGCCTGCACTACTGGACCACCACCATTACCAGGATTGGGAACTTCCCCTTGAACATCCCTAAGCATCTCCCTCATGAAGTTAATGAACATCGTCCTCATGTCAGAAGCATCCCCATTATTGGTCCCTCTGCCAGCACCTCTTGCGTATCGGCTCATCGTTCAGTCTGTAAAGAGGAAACGATTAACCATCTTCATAGTGGTGCTAGTGCAGTGCGACTTTATTCTCAACTATACTAATAGTATATATATATCTTTTGAAAACCAAAGTAATCACAAATACGCTCTCTCATATATGTACTATCGCTCCCTAGTGTCTTACCCTAGGTTAACTACGCAACCTAGAGCTCTGATACCAAATGTGACAACCTGTCCCGCACCAATCGACATTTACTCCAAGGGTGCGCTGTACAGATGTCCAGTTAGCACGGGACGGATCGTCAGAAGGAAAGAAAGAAAGAAGACGAAGAATCGACAAGGAACCTGTAGAATGTCTCACAGCGCATGGAACAAAATATAATAACAACATACTTGACATAAAACAGGTGAGACAGTGCATAAGCTGAAAACAAGCTATCATAGCAGCGGAAAATCTAAAGTACAGCTTATGATCCAAAGCCAACATTATTTCAACTTTTAAAAACTGTCTCAAAAAAACTAAACAAGAAAGGTACACTACTAATGCCCAAAGTAGTGGCCAGCAACGACACAAGGAGAATATCTATATATCATACGTGGAAGCCTCCTGCTCGCCTCCGAATCAGCTACTCGCGCATCACCAGCTAACCTGTCTCTAGTCTGCTCATGTGAGCACCCAGAGTAATAAGAAGAGACATAATACTATGGGACAGACAAAAAGTCTGATATGAACGATAAGCAGCCAAACAGAACAATGATAGGTATACTAAACCGTACCTGAACCTGGACCTGCAACCAAAGAGTTAGCACAACATACTGTACAATACTCCAAGGTGCCACTACATACGGTGTAAAGAATGCGGGAGTAGGGGTGTGCATGTCATAATGATGGCAAACAATCAAGCATAGCAACCATCCTCACATCTCTCACTCCGTGCGTAAAGTATACGATATCCACCACTTCGATCACCTCAATACGTTGCTATGATCACCTTGCCCCAAGAAGTCATAATTGGCTTCTCTGCACTGATACGTAGCCACTAATCCTTCGCTGTGTCCACTTTGCCCATGGATTTGTTCACCCCATCTGCGCTGGCTCATAGCCTTACTAATCCTTTACTATGTCCATTTTGCCCCATGGAGTTGTACACCCCATCTGCGTTGGCTCATAGTCCTACTACGATCACTTTGCCCCTCGAGTCATAGTGTAACACCCCACACCCGCTACGGTCACTCACTAAGGGAATGCCATAACATCGGTGGAGTATTTTAAGTGAATATAGAACAGAAAAATTTCAACAAGACAGATATAAGTAATACTTGAGAATTTAAAACATCATTTCATTTCAGCGGAAAGTAAAACATGTTTGGTTACACCAAAACCATAAATAAGAGTCAAGTACATAATATCCATCCTAATAAAAATGAAAGTACATAATCCCACTACATAACCTAATAGCCATAATAGAAAAGATAAACTGAGCTTTACATCCACGGTCCAAGCTCCAAAAGATAGATAAAGCAGTCTGATCAAAGCCCACTAGTGCTAGGCCCACTCTGAAAACCTGAGGGTTGGGAAAAAAGATAAAAACAACGGGGTCAGACATAAGTCTGAGTGAGTCCTATAACCCTAACAATACAATCATTAAAGTAATTAGGGTATGATATAAACAAGGTACGGTACCTCTGGGGATAATGACTACACTAAGTAGCCAACTAAACACAGGATGTACTAAGATAACCGAAAAGTCGCATTTATCCTCCCAAAGATAATTACTGGATTACACCACCCCAGATCTACCCACCCAAGGGTAATTCCTACACTGCACCACACCAGTCATTCCTAACTTAAAGGTTGATCCCATCCATGGACTTATAAAATTAACTTAATAGTTCTCGCGTACCCCTAGGTGACTAAGTAGACGCCACGGGGCCCTACAATCCACTAGATGTACACACTACTCCCCATTCGATCGGCTCCCTAACGTAGATGCCCGTGCTGGCCCCACCGTGGGGTGTACCATTCCCCAACGTGGCAACCTGATAAAACTAACGGTGCACGGCTTATATCTACACGATGCAACAACGTCTTATTTACCAGCCCGGGTCCACACACGCATATGAAACCCGTTGGTCATGAGTTGCCACCGCTAACCCATTTTGGCCTCTTATAGTCAAGCCCAATATGCGTGTCCCGTCACTCGACTAGAGTCGAGCCCACTAAGATACGTTGGGATATTGGTTGAAATGGGCCCCCACAAGCTACCACCTAAGCTTGTTATTTTATCTAGTGTATCCCACTTAACCCCTTTTATAATCATGCCCACCTACATGTTAAGGTTTGGTTAAGTCATCTAATCATATATCAATTGCCACTTAAGGCACCCACTAGATTTCCACATGCCACCCAAAGCACTTACTTAACCCTTTACCCATGTTTAATTACATGTTCCTCTTTGGTTAAGTATTCTAATCGTATTTTCTATTGCCACCCAAGGCAACCCACTAGATTTCCACATGCCACCCAAGGCACCCACTTAACCCCTCATGTCCCTCTACATGCTAATATGGTTAAGTGTTTCTTAATTAATTAATTAAGACCATGACCTCATAAAGACCTCTCACATTAGACCGTCTTTTATGACTGCTGGATATGCCGGTTGGGTCCGGGCAGCCTTACGTCATAAAAAGGGTCTAACCTCGTGTCTTTACTTTAATCACGTATTTAATTTGTGCCTAAGACCTCTCACATTGGGCTAACATTTGTAGCAACTGGTTAAGCCGGTTGGGTCCGGGCAGTTTTACGCTACAACTGAGTCCAACCTCGTGTCTTAGTCGATTAATTACACCTAATTAATCACCCTCCTAATTTATATTAATTATCCCTAATTAATTAATCATGTTTTCCAGAATATGGGTAGACCTAACTCAATAGGTAAATTCCCAACTCCGTAGTATGGGTAGACCTAACTCAATAGGTAAATTCCCAATTATGTCCATTTAATTTATGTTACTCTTTAGCATACCCATTCCACATCATTTTATTAACATGCATATTAACCCCATCGTTCCCCACGTAATTCGTTCTCGTAACGTGACATAATAAAGGGAAGATTCATCACAAAGGTCATGGGTTTAGCCAACATAGCATGTAACTTTATCATGGGTTCAAAAGGTGTCAACTTGCATATATGAACATACATTAAACCCAACTAGTATTTAACCCAAACTTGCATTATGCATATCATAAAAGAGACAACTTGCATATGAACTTGCACATAAACTTGCATATGAACTTGCATCATAACTTGCATATGAACTTGCATCATAACTTGCATATGAACTTGCATCATAACTTGCATATGAACTTGCATCATAACTTGCATATGAACTTGCATAACATGCCATACTTAGAGACAAACTTGCATATATTATGCATATCATAAAAAGAGACAAACTTGCATAAAACCAAACACTTAGCATGCATAAAACCAAATACTTAGCATGCACAAACCACATACTTAGCATGCACAAAACCAAATATTTAGCATGCATAAAACCAAACACTTAGCATGCATAAAACCACATGCATAACTTGCATATCATGTTACATATAACTTGCATATACTCTTACATATAGTTTGCATAACATGTTACATATGCATAAATGTTCAACATAGTGTTTTGCATCATAAAACATGGCATTAAACTTGCACATAGCATAAAATTTCAAAACACATATCATACAAACTTGCATAAACACATTTATCCACAAACATAGCCATGTCTTATCACATCCTACCATAATCAATTTAACAATTGATTATTAAAGCTATAGGAACTCACCAAAACCAAGATTAGCAAACTTATGTAGTAGAACTAGTTGCTATACAAGAAGAAGATGATGATTAGAGGTTGATTAGCTTGCAACTTTCTTCATAGACTAGTGGAGGTTCCTCTCAAGTTTGATTTTGGCGGCATGGTGGCATCATTTCTATTTTTAGTATGAATTAGGGTAGTATTAGGGTGTATTTATAGATTAGGGGAGTGTTTTAGGCCCTTAGATTAACCCTAAATTAGATTAGGACCCTTAGATTTCGGAACCTTCCAGAAACCAGCCCTAAGACCAAGCCCAAACCCCAAACTGGTGCACCCAACCACAGAACTCTCTAGAAACTGTGCAGGTTTCCTGGCTCGGCACGGGCGCACTTCCCAAGTGCGCCGTTTAAAAATGTGTTGGCGCACTTCACAAGTGCGCCAGTGCATTTTTGTGTTGGCGCACTTCACAAGTGCGCCAGTGCATTCTAGCTAGTTTTTCGGTTTTTCTGCCTAACTTCGTTCGTCCATATCTTCTTCATACGGACTCCGATTTTCGAAAACTCAGACTCTATTTCGCGTATTTTTCCGAGACGAACGCAATGGTGCAACCCGTTTCCTCTAATTCCCACATCTGGGATTAGTTATTCTTTAATTTGTGAATTTTAGCATTAACTGAAATTCGGGGTGTTACATTCTCCCCTCCTTAAAGGATTTCGTCCCCGAAATCTCTAAGCTAAGGAGAATGCATATCCTACCATCCAAACAACCATCTACTCAATCCATCAAACACGGGCATCCATTGTCCTTAAAACAGTTTCTAATGATGTATGAGCATATGCAAAAAGTGTGTGTATATGTTCCCTATCTAATGTATGAACATATGCAAACCATGATAGTGCCATGCATCCATTATGTATGCGAGAGAACCCTATCGACACATACAATATCTATATGAGTGCACAATCATTCACCAAAATGCATCATCCATATGATAACACAATCATTATACATCCATAAATATAGCTTCCTACACACAATTTTATGCAATATGCAATATGAAGTGATTGAGCCGATCTAGTGCCTTGAGTGTGTATACATGCATCCACGAGCAACCACTTGCATCCACATGCATCCATCAAACATAACATGTCTCAAACACATGTTTCATCCATAGGTTTACCCTATCTAAAGGTCAAAGGTAATAATGAGAGGACATACTAAAGATAAGATAAGTACTAGACAAGCGATAAAGGAGAAGTTAAAAGACATACTCTCCAAAAAGAAATGGGTACAAAGAACGCATCTTCGCTTCCGTCTCCCAAGTAGCATTGCCCTCGTCTTCTCCCCATTGCACTTTAACTAGCTGAACTTCTCTGTTCCTCAACTTCCTAGTTTCTGACCCAAGGATGCGAGTAGGAGCTCGTCGAATCGTCGCATCACGCTCTACCTCTACATCTCTAAGCAAGCTCGGCTGTACGACCTCTGCGGTCTCATGTAAGCACTTCCTCAAATGTGATACATGGAATACATCATGAATACCACTAAGTCTGTCGGTAACTCCACCCTATATGCCATCCGTCCAATCCTTTCCTTAATAGGAAACGGCCCAACAAACCTCGGTGCTAACTTCCCAACGGACCCAAAGCGAACAACATTTCTCAACGGAGATACTTTGACAAAAACCATGTTCCCAACCTCAAACTCAAGATCCGTCCTTCTCCGATCCGCATAAGATTTCTGTCTATCTTGCGCTGCCTTCATCTTCTTCGAATCAAATCAATCTTGTCTGAAGTCTCTCTAACCATATCTGGCCCAAACAAGATCTTATCCGTAGATTCCCACCAACATGTAGGAGATCGACAAGGCCTTCCATAAAGAGCTTCGAAAGGTGCCATGCCAATACTAGACTGAAAGCTGTTATTGTATGCGAACTCCACCAAAGGAAGATGTTCTTCCCATGTACCTCCAAAATCCAAGATACAAAGCCTTAAGAGATCTTCTAAGATACGGTTCACCCTCTCGGTCTGACCGTCCGTCTGAGGATGATATGCGGTGCTCAAACACAACTGAGTCCCTACCGCCTCTTGCAAACTTCTCCAAAACTCACTAGTGAAGATAGGATCTTGATCGCTCACAATGCTGGATGGTACGCCATGCAATCTAACAATCTCTCTGACATAGACTGAAGCAAGCCATGGAGCGGTCCTCTTACTCTTCACGGGTATAAAATGGGCACTCTTGGTAAGTCTGTCTACCACAACCCAAATTCCCGTATTACCCTTCCTCGATCTCGGTAACCCATCGATGAAATCCATCGAGACACTATCCCACTTCCATTGCGGAACTTCCAATGGGTGTAGCAACCCGCCGGGTTTCCTTTGCTCCGCTTTCCTTTGCTAGCACACCAAGCATCTAGCCACATACTCGGCCACATCTTTCTTCATACCGGCCCAAAAAGAAAACTCGCTTCATGTCTTGGTACATCTTGTCCCTACCAGGATGAATGGTCATCTTCGACCAATGTGCATCATCAAGTATAGCCTTCCTCAGACCCTCGTCTTGCGGTACACAAAGTCTACCGTCTCTACGCAACCACCCCTTACCATCTAGGGTGTACCTACTCAAATGGCTGGACGACTCCCCCCCTTATGAGCTTCTCTACTAACTCAACCAACTGTGGGTCGTCTCGCTGTGCCTCGCCAATCCGCCCCAAAAGAGTAGGCCTAACCTCCAAGGAGGCTAGCAAACTAGGTACAAAGTCAACGGAAGGTCTAAAGTCTAACATAGAATTAAACTCCAAGCTTCGCCATTCCACGAACAATGGACTCAAAGACAGCCTTTTTCTGCTTAAGGCGTCTGCCACCACGTTACCCTTGCCAGGGGTATACGCTATCTCAAACTCATAGGATGCTAAGAATTCCATCCACCTTTGTTGTCTTAAGACAATGCGCTCAAAGAGTCTCCAACACTTCCCTAAGATGTAGGGCATGCTTTTCTCCACTTCTAGAGAAAATCAGGATATTCTCCCATGCAAAATCGTCACAACTATCCATCTCTCACGCAGACCACCCTAGTCGAACTCGACATCCCCCAAATGCAAGCCCCAAAGGCCTAAACCAATATCAGACAAACACCCAAGGGATACCTCCTTCGAATTCAGACGACCTATGTGAGATGATACTAGTAAAAACGGCTAAATAATTAAGCCCTTGTCTAACTCTGGATGTCCTTGCCAGTCTCGCTCCAAAACCACCGTTTATCCCATAACGGGCTTTGCTCAACCTATTGAGCACATACGAAAACTTATTTCGCCCCTAGAAAAGACCAAGATGTCATCCACCAAGATCATCACGAACTTATTTAGGTACTCCCTGAACACCCTTCTCATCAAATCAACAAAGTATGCGGAGGCGTTCGTCTAACCAAATGGCATAACCAGCTACTCATAAAACCATCCGGAGTCCTAAAGGCAATCTTCTCTATAATATCCTCAGCCACTCTCAACTGACGAAACCCCGTGGCTGAGTCCAACTGCGAAAATACTGAGGCGCCAACCAACTGATCAAAGAGATCATCAATCCTCGGCAATGGGTGTCTATTCTTCTTTGTGAGTTTATTTAGTTCTCTTTAGCCTACACAAAGTCTGAGGGACCCATCCGCCCTCGTAGCAAAAACTACTGGAGCACCCCACTCCGATATACTTTGTCTTATGGACCCCTTCTCAAGCAACTCCCCTACTTGTTTATGGAGTTCCCTCCTCTCGCGAGGAGCCATGTGGCGCACTGGTAAAGATACAGGTTTAGCATTGTCTACCAGATATATTCGGAAGTCAATCTCCCGCTCCGGAGGTAAGCCCTTCACCTCCTCAAACACATCCGAGTATTCCCGGACCACTCTAACAGATCGCAAACTCTCGACCGACGTGTCAAGCGATTCTAGATAACTTAGCATAACAGATTCCATGGGATTACAAGAGATCTCGAGAGTGTTACCCAAACGGGTCATAAGCCTAACAACTCTCCCTTCAAAATCAAGAACGGAACCCCTACTGGATAACCAGTCCATGCCCAAACTAACCCATAGCCCGTGAAGCCCAAAAAGTATCACATCTAAACTCAACGCTAAGTATAGAAACTTTCAAACCCAAACACATCATGGAGCCCCAATTGGGTTTGAAACAACTAAGGGATCATCTACCAAACTGGTGTCTAAGTGCAGTGACTCAACTAATAATGATGAGATAAACGAACTCGATGCGTCAGAATCAAATAAAGTTCGAACCGTATAATAAAGAAATCCTAATTCCAACCTAGACGGTCCTATCCCCATCTGGTACACTAGCCGCGAGGGAATACAACTACCCTCCAGGAGATTCCATGCCTTGCCCATGCCCCTTTGGACAATCCTAATACGGTGTCCTATTCCTCTCAAAAGGATAACTACTCGCCTTCTTCATCCCATTCTCCACTCGTAACCTCCCACTAATGAGGTTTCATCCTTTATTAACCAAACAACTATTTGAGCCTTCCTCCCTTCGTCTATCCAATAGATACCTACCAGTCCTCCTCCTTCTTGAACCAACTTCTAATCTGACTAACGTCTAAGTCCCTTAAAGTGTTTTCCATTCTTATCTATCTTAGAAAGGTCATCTATACGCGGAGGGGAAACTCAAAACGAGAGAGGAAGAGATTCAAAACGGAGAATTCGAAAGATATAGATATGGCTATTGGGGATTATGCTTTTCTTTCAAAAACTTTTTTCTTAAAAGACATGTTTTTGAAAATACTCCTTTCAAAAATATTCTTAGAAAATAGTTTTTCTAAAAATTTTATCTGTTCTGGTAACCTTAAGCTCTGATACCACGTGTAACACCCCACAACCGCTACGGTCACTCACTAAGGGAATGCCATAACATCGGTGGAGTATTTTAAGTGAATATAGAACAGAAAAATTTCAACCAGACAGATATAAGTAATACTTGAGAATTTAAAACATCATTTCATTTCAGCGGAAAGTAAAACATGTTTGGTTACACCAAAACCATAAATAAGAGTCAAGTACATAATATCCATCCTGATAAAAATGAAAGTACATAATCCCACTACATAACCTAATAGCCATAATAGAAAAAATAAACTGAGCTTTACATCCACGGTCCAAGCTCCAAAAGATAGATAAAGCGGTCTGATCAAAGCCCACTAGTGCTAGGCCCACTCTGAAAACCTGAGGGTTGGGAAAAAAGATAAAAACAACGGGGTCAGACATAAGT
The DNA here is from genome assembly GCA_030737875.1 of Allium sativum. Classification (NCBI taxonomy): domain Eukaryota; kingdom Viridiplantae; phylum Streptophyta; class Magnoliopsida; order Asparagales; family Amaryllidaceae; genus Allium; species Allium sativum. Next base: position 873,016,601 of record CM060912.1, on the reverse strand, counting down.
CTGAGTGAGTCCTATAACCCTAACAATACAATCATTAAAGTAATTAGGGTATGATATAAACAAGGTACGGTACCTCTGGGGATAATGACTACACTAAGTAGCCAACTAAACACAGGATGTACTAAGATAACCGAAAAGACGCATTTATCCTCCCAAAGATAATTACTGGATTACACCACCCCAGATCTACCCACCCAAGGGTAATTCCTACACTGCACCACACCAGTCATTCCTAACTTAAAGGTTGATCCCACCCATGGACTTATAAAATTAACTTAACAGTTCTCGCGTACCCCTAGGTGACTAAGTAGACGCCACGGGGCCCTACAATCCACTAGGTGTACACACTACTCCCCATTCGATCGGCTCCCTAACGTAGATACCCGTGCTGGCCCCACCGTGGGGTGTACCATTCCCCAACGTGGCAACCTGATAAAACTAACGGTGCACGGCTTATATCTACACGATGCAACAACGTCTTATTTACCAGCCCGGGTCCACACACGCATATGAAACCCGTTGGTCATGCGTTGCCACCGCTAACCCATTTTGGCCTCTTATAGTCAAGCCCAATATGCGTGTCCCGTCACTCGACTAGAGTCGAGCCCACTAAGATACGTTGGGATATTGGTTGAAATGGGCCCCCACAAGCTACCACCTAAGCTTGTTATTTTATCTAGTGTATCCCACTTAACCCCTTTTATAATCATGCCCACCTACATGTTAAGGTTTGGTTAAGTCATCTAATCATATATCAATTGCCACTTAAGGCACCCACTAGATTTCCACATGCCACCCAAAGCACTTACTTAACCCTTTACCCATGTTTAATTACATGTTCCTCTTTGGTTAAGTATTCTAATCGTATTTTCTATTGCCACCCAATGCAACCCACTAGATTTCCACATGCCACCCAAGGCACCCACTTAACCCCTCATGTCCCTCAACATGCTAATATGGTTAAGTGTTTCTTAATTAATTAATTAAGATCATGACCTCATAAAGACCTCTCACATTAGACCGTCTTTTATGACTGCTGGATATGCCGGTTGGGTCCGGGCAGCCTTACGTCATAAAAAGGGTCTAACCTCGTGTCTTTACTTTAATCACGTATTTAATTTGTGCCTAAGACCTCTCACATTGGGCTAAAATTTGTAGCAACTGGTTAAGCCGGTTGGGTCCGGGCAGTTTTACACTACAACTGAGTCCAACCTCGTGTCTTAGTCGATTAATTACACCTAATTAATCACCCTCCTAATTTATATTAATTATCCCTAATTAATTAATCATGTTTTCCAGAATATGGGTAGACCTAACTCAATAGGTAAATTCCCAACTCCGTAGTATGGGTAGACCTAACTCAATAGGTAAATTCCCAACTCCATAATATGGGTAGACCTAACTCAATAGGTAAATTCCCAATTATGTCCATTTAATTTATGTTTCTCTTAAGCATACCCATTCCACATCATTTTATTAACATGCATATTAACCCCATCGTTCCCCACGTAATTCGTTCTCGTAACGTGACATAATAAAGGGAAGATTCATCACAAAGGTCATGGGTTTAGCCAACATAGCATGTAACTTTATCATGGGTTCAAAAGGTGTCAACTTGCATATATGAACATACATTAAACCCAACTAGTATTTAACCCAAACTTGCATTATGCATATCATAAAAGAGACAACTTGCATATGAACTTGCACATAAACTTGCATATGAACTTGCATCATAACTTGCATATGAACTTGCATCATAACTTGCATATGAACTTGCATCATAACTTGCATATGAACTTGCATAACATGCCATACTTAGAGACAAACTTGCATATATTATGCATATCATAAAAAGAGACAAACTTGCATAAAACCAAACACTTAGCATGCATAAAAAAAAATACTTAGCATGCACAAACCACATACTTAGCATGCACAAAACCAAATATTTAGCATGCATAAAACCAAACACTCAGCATGCATAAAACCACATGCATAACTTGCATATCATGTTACATATAACTTGCATATACTCTCACATATAGTTTGCATAACATGTTACATATGCATAAATGTTCAACATAGTGTTTTGCATCATAAAACATGGCATTAAACTTGCACATAGCATAAAACTTGCAAAACACATATCATACAAACTTGCATAAACACATTTATCCACAAACATAGCCATGTCTTATCACATCCTACCATAATCAATTTAACAATTGATTATTAAAGCTATAGGAACTCACCAAAACCAAGATTAGCAAACTTATGTAGTAGAACTAGTTGCTATACAAGAAGAAGATGATGATTAGAGGTTGATTAGCTTGCAACTTTCTTCATAGACTAGTGGAGGTTCCTCTCAAGTTTGATTTTGGCGGCATGGTGGCATCATTTCTATTTTTAGTATGAATTAGGGTAGTATTAGGGTGTATTTATAGATTAGGGGAGTGTTTTAGGCCCTTAGATTAACCCTGAATTAGATTAGGACCCTTAGATTTCAGAACCTTCCAGAAACCAGCCCTAAGACCAAGCCCAAACTGGTGCACCCAACCACAGAACTCTCTAGAAACTGTGCAGGTTTCCTGGCTCGGCATGGGCGCACTTCCCAAGTGCGCCAATGTAAAAATGTGTTGGCGCACTTCACAAGTGCGCCAGTGCATTTTTGTGTTGGCGCACTTCACAAGTGCGCCAGTGCATTCTAGCTAGTTTTTCGGTTTTTCTGCCTAACTTCGTTCATCCATATCTTCTTCATACGGACTCCGATTTTCGAAAACTCAGACTCTATTTCGCGTATTTTTCCGAGACGAACGCAATGGTGCAACCTGTTTCCCCTAATTTCCACATCTGGGATTAGTTATTCTTTAATTTGTGAATTTTAGCATTAACCGAAATTCGGGGTGTTACACATAGTGACACTACTGCACTGATAACGTAGTCCTATCATTCATTGTGAATCGAAGTTATGAACGTCGACAACTCCTTAGCACACGTCCTGCAGTAAAGCCCAATCGTGAAGTGAACTCATTGGTTCCCAACTGGATCCTGAGCTCTAACTTCCATTTGGACTACATTTGCATCTCGGGTTATTGGTCTATACTGGATCGGTTCGGTTCGGTCATGTATATGCATCTCGATTCGGTTCGGGTCCTTCACGTTGCATTGGTTCATGGTTCAGTCTCCATCGGTTCTGTTCGGTGTACCTTTGTCGCATCGGTTCGGCTCGGCCTCCCTAGACATGGTCTGATCCGCTCCCCTTTCTCTACCGTTCCGATCCCCTCTTCTCTTCATCTCGATCCAATCCGGTCCCCCTTGCTTAACCCGATCCGATCCCAGTTCAACCATGGTGTCCTTCCTTATTGCCATACTTCTTCTTGTGCTAAGCTACGGTTCGGTTCGGTGATACTTTGCCCGATCCGAGCCCATCCATCTGATCCGATCCGAAAGCCTTCACCATTTTCCTGCAACTTTTCCAGCAAGTATTTTACGCCATTTGACGACGTTTTCGGCCATTCTAAGTATTCTAATCAATCACCAAGCATACCACAAAGTCATAGCAACAAGTAGAAGTGACCTCAAACACCAAAACATCAGTATTATAGGTTAGAATGGATCAAACATAGCCAAAACCCCATATTTTCCCTTAAGCATGTTTAGGTGAAACTAATGATATGATTAGCAAAACTTAACCAAATTAACCCAAGTTCATACCAGAGGTCTAAAACATCATTTAATTATTTATAAATATTTTTCCAAAACTTTATCATGTTTAAATTCGCTAATTAACACTAATTACCCATAATTGACCATAATCAATGAGGAACTATGCAAATCACTCACCTTAGCGACAAATAAACCCTAGATCTGAAATAAATCTCTGTTTGGCGCAAATAGCAATGCAATTTAGCAGCTCTAATCTTGATTTGGTGAAGATCTCTCTTGATTTGATGTTGCTATGCTTAATCCTTGATTAGAAAGTGATTTGGAGGTGATTTGGAGGTTGGAGGCCATTTTTCGGGTTTCTAATAGGTAAGTGGAGGCTAGAAAACTGAAATAGAATGAAACCCTATCTCATTTCATCCACCCATAACCCTATTCCCGAAACGGGTTATGGGCCCTTTCACTAATCACCCTATTTGGCCCGGTTAAGCAGTTTTTCACCTTCCAAACCTTATTTCAGCCATATCTCCCAAACGGTAAGTCCGTTTTTTGCTTGTGACCACTCTACGGAAAGATAAACCATCAAACGAATCTAATGGAAGTTGTTTCAGGTCAAAATTCCTTTCCCATCAAAAGTTATGGCCAAAACAGTATCAGCTAGGGGCAAAACGGTCATTTAAAAATTGGTAAAAATCATGAACATGGGAAATGACTCTACTGGTTGTTTCCCAAAGTTACACGACCATACGACTTCATATGAGAAAGAAATATATATTCTACGATCCTCCGATGCGTAGAATGTGGGTTGTTACAGTTGTTTGGATGAATGGCTGATAAAATTGGTTGGATTAGTTATATCATTGATCGTTTAATAATCCTGTTTACCATGATATTTCATATTGATGTGAAAATAATATTATTGATGTTGATTAACATCTGTGGATGCATGGAAACAGGTTGGAGGAATCCAACTGGATTCCTCAACAATTCTATTGTTGTTTTTCATATATCGTATTATATGATGTGGTATATTATGTAATGGATTTTGTTGTGTTTGGATACAGTGGCCCGAGAACTATGATATACCGTAAAATATTTTCGAAAATAGAAAATGAAATTTGAGATTTAAAAATGAAATTTATTAAAAAAATAGATGTAAATGTAATTTCGAATAGAATTGAAATTAAGAACATGTTAATGGAAAAAATAAGAAGTTGTTTATAATGGAGGATATAAATTAAGTGAATTATTTATCATTGGATAAATTGAAATGTAAATTCAAATTTGAATGCTACATTGAAAAAGGGAATCGGTTTTGAGACTAATATTTGAAATGAGATTTTAAACTTAACAATTATAAAGACATTTTAAATAAGATTATAAATGTTGGAATAAAATTGATATATTCTATGATAATTCTAAATAGACATTATAAATGAAAACTGGATTTGAAATGTTACTTACAGGAAAAAAATCAAACGGACTTCATTTGTATGTAAAAGAAATATATTCATGATTAAAGTAAATAATGGTTTAGAGCCAATATTTTTTAAATGAAATATCTAGAAAGGAAATTTAGATTTGAAATATGAACCCAAATTGGAATTCGAATAAGAAAGGGAAATGGGTAGCCATTTCAAACAAAATGATGAGTTTTATTCCAAAATTCAGAATATGAAATAAATTGTGATAACGTATCGTAGTTTGGAACGGTTATACAGAAATTTGGTGAGGATTTCGAAAGGAGGAATTCAAGAGTAAAATTGGAATTTGAATTAACCTGAAATGGTAGATAAATTCCGAAATTTGGGATATAAATCAAATATAGATTATTCGAGAGAGAGAATTTATTGGACTTCGTTATATCGAATTTAGGGAAGGTGATATTTTTACTCTCCGTTTTAAATAAAAATTTAATTATTTAATTATTAATTTATTTATTGAAATTAATAAGTGCAAGTTAAATGTTTTGTAAGTCTAAACAACGATTATAACACTGCTGTATAATAAATGTTTTGTAAGTCTAAACAGCGATTATAACACTTGCAAGAACCCAGAACTTCCCTGATCTCCGAGGAGAAGAGAAAGAACAGATTACCTTGAGGACAAGACGAATCGGAACACAAACAGAAGAACATTTCATTGCTTATCACAACAATTTCATCAGAATTCAAGAATATACAGAGTATGAATTACGTATTACACATTTACTAAATATCAGAGATTTACAAGTTATAATGTAGTGGAAAATAATACAAATCACAACTAAAAGAGATAAACGGATACAGAACCTTCCGAATATCATTCCAGCTGTAAACCAGGATCCAGTGAATATACATCTACAAAACCAAAACTACTAGCTGCCCGTGGAAAATAGGGCACCCAGAGTTTAGGTTAAAATAATAAACTCCAGGTCACTCATGTGACTGTTGTGAGAACTAAAACAGTTGTTAATCTTTATTTTAAAGTTAGGTAAGTCAAGGGTCCACGCCGTATAACACGGAACTGGTTTCCTCCCAAGAATACCTATGCATAAAGCAAACAGCGCAATGCTAAATAAAGAACAATGAAGCTAATTATAAGACCCAGGTCCCATCACACAATGCAACACAAGCTGGAGGATAGTTTTTTTTACTTATAATAGCCTAAAAATGCTCGATACGCTAAATTTCATCTTTTATTATTAATATAAGTGAAGAAAACAACTTCAAATATAAATGAATCAATCATAGACGGCATGGATACCATATATCATGTCGCCATAATAGTTCTACAATTAAAACTGCATGATGTCGTATTAGAAGTTGGATTTCCATCGTGAACCAAGGCAAGGGATCATCCTTACCATTTCGAGACGCTCTAGCCCACCCCCAGAACCCAGACTCAGGTGGGCCCTTGGATCGTAAGGGACTGTAACAACCCAAAAATCTAGGCTAGTTTAAAATTTTTATTTTGGCAATTTTAGCGAAGTATGAACATTTAAATTGAATTATTTTAAATAATATCGACGAGAAATTTATTTTGAATATATTTAGAACGTATATATTATATACGCCATCGTTATAATATAAATATTTATATATAATTATAAATAGAATTGAAAATGGCGTGGTAGTTCGATAATTCGATTTCAAACTTCAATTGAATATACCGGGTGCAAAATAAACCGTATTTTAATGAAACCAAAAATAATAGGATCTAATTGGGAATATCTTTCCAACGAATCCGAAAAATCAAAATTTCATAGCGGGGATCAAAAGATATGCCCAGTTGAAAATTCTGAATAGTCGCTATGGAATTTAGGCCATTAAAAATGGGAATTTTGCAAACGACCTCGGATTTCGACGAAACCAGTTTTGTTGGATCCGTGATGTAAAGTTATTGCTAGATTCCAATTTTCATAATTTTTCGAATCAATATGTGAGCGTGGAAAAGGAAAACGTGTTTGACCAATTTTAGTTAATTTTAATCGACTGGGAAATGGCCATTTTTCAAACGGTCTCAGAATTCGACGAAACTAGTTTTGTTAGGACCGTATCGTCAATACGAAGCTAGAAAATATTTTTCTGAGATTTTTAGAGTTTGTATGTGAACCCAGTAAAATGAAATGCGCGTTCAAATTCAATATATAGAGTTATATGTTGATTTTAACGGAAACTGATCGAAATAGTCGAATCAGCCTACGATACATATCCCATTGTGTTCGGAATGGGGGTAATTAGCTATGGACGACAGGCGGTGGGTCTCGTTTCGAGGTCGAAAATAAAAGTTGCTTTTTGAAATTAAATAATTAAATAAATTAAAATTTAAAACCCCCTCTTCCCTTATCTCTCCTCAGACCCTCCCCCTCCCCGGTTCATTTTAATTAAAAAAAGAGAAATCAAGTCGCACCGCCCTTAGACCGCGCCACCGCCGCGTCCAGTAGATCGTCGCTCGCCTCCGATCGCTCCTCCCCAGTCGCTCCACTCTCGCTCCCTTCTCCGTTCGATTCTCCTCAAACCGAACCCCCCCCCCCCCCAAACCACCGCCAGAAACCCTAGCGCGCCTCCACCCCTTGACCGCTGACCCCCTACCGCCACTCTCCAGCTCCGACGAACCCCCAACGAAACCCAGCGCCCCCTTTGCTCGCCTTTGACACCAAAACCCACTGTAAGTTTAAGTGTTTATAATTTTTTTTATATGAAGACTAATTTCTTTAGTGGATAAAAACTGATTTTATTTTAAAAAAAAAACTGATTTTACCTAGTTATAAAAGCATAGAAAGTTTTGTATTTTTTAAAGTATAAAGCTTAGATTTGTGAAAAATGTGGGTTTTAATTATGAAGAAAGAATAATAAAATTTTGATTTTTATAGAGATGAAATAAAAATGTGATTTTTATTCGAATAACATTGAAATAAAAAGGGTGATTTTTAGTTGAACGGCTTCGAAATAAAAATGGAATTTTTACTATGAAGTTAGATTTATAAAATTGGAATTTTTATCTATATAGTAGCGATGTAAAAATGGTATTTTTATCTATATAGTAGCGATGTAAAAATGGAATTTTTATCTATATAGTAGCGATGTAAAAAGTAGCGATGTAAAAAAAGAATTTTTATCTATATAGTAGCGGTGTAAAAATAGAATTTTTATCCATATGGAATGATTTTTCATCACTAAAAGAAAAGATTTTTATAGTCGAAAAGAAAAGATTTTTCTTTAGAAACGAATTGATTTTTGAAATGTTAAAGAGTGGATTTTTAATAGAGAAAAGGTCGGGTCTTTCTAAGTGGAAAAGATCGGATTTTTAATATAGGAGATAGCGAATAAAAATTTGATTTTTATATATTGAATAGCGAAGTAAAAATTTGATTTTTATATGTTGAATAGAGAAGTAAAAATTCGATTTTTTATATATTGAATAGCGAAGTAAAAATTCGATTTTTATATATGTAGTGGTTACGGGCAACGAAAGAGACGAAAGGCGAGAACGATGAAGATTTCTCTAAATGAAGTGTCGTGGAGTTGGGATAGCTGTCGGTGAGAACTTCTCACCTTTTAAAATTTCTTTTTCTAGTTATATATATATACTAGGATGCAGACGGTGCTTAGCAGCACCCGACACCTGTCATCCACAGACCATGGATGGCTTGTTTGTTTAATTAATGTGTTGTGAAAATTGTTTGTGATGTTGATGTGAAATCGATAATAAATTGTAGATGGTGGAAATAAATTAATTATAGTTAAAAATATGATTTTTAACGTGAATGTGAATAAATAAATAATTATAAACAAATCGGTCGATTTGTTTATATACACTGATTTGACTGATATTGATTGGGACAATAAATTTTACACATCGCTCAACTGCACAAATAAAATCTGTGTTTGATTCTTTGAAACCCCACACGGGTATTGTGATAAAATATGGCATACACCAATCCCAATAATTAGTTGTATGTCGATCGATTGATTGATAGGCTGTTATAAGTGTTAGATATCTATATTTGATGCTTATACAGTGTAGTGCACTTTGGATGATGGTTGATTGTTTATCATTGCTATTATATACATGTGTTGTATGGAATCCATATAATTAACTTTGTATGGTAATTGATTGGGCCTCATTCCAATTTAGAAAATAAAGAACATTATAAAATAAAGGTTCATGTGTTGACAGTAATCATCCGTTGAGATTAGTCATGTGTTGAACGAAATATTTTAACAATAAAATTTACATCTTTATCATTATAAAATAAAGGTTCATGTGTTGACAGTACTCATCCGTTGAGATTAGTCATGTGTTGAACGAAATATTTTAACAATAAAATTTACATCTTTATCATTATAAAATAAAGGTTCATGTGTTGATAGTACTCATCCGTTGAGATTAGTCATGTGTTGAACGAAATATTTTAACAACAAAATTTACATCTTTATCATATATGAAATTAGAAATTAACTGGAAAATAGATAAGATGAGTGGTCTCCTGGATATTGATCTGATGTTGGTTTCGGCCTTCGGGGTTAATATTTAGGGAATCGTTCTCTTACTAATTTATGGTTGGAGTCTGATTTGAAATCAAACGAAAGATACCATAATTTTTTTTATAAAATATATTAAATAATAAAAATAGTCACACGTGGACAGTACTCATTCGTTGAGATTAGTCATGTGTTGACAAGAATAAATATTCATTTGTTGAATAGAATAACGGAATTATTGAAATATATAAAGCCGTGTTGATTAGAGATGCGCTATTTTGACGTGAACGATATTTATATCGATTATATTCGTTTTTATAGAATTGAATTGAATATATAACGAATTCGAATTGAATTGAATATAAAACGATTTCGAATTGAATTGAAAACGAGAACGAATTTGAATTGAATTGAAAACGAATTCGAGTTGAATTGAATATATAACGAATTCGAATTGAATTGAATATAAAACGATTTCGAACTGAAATGAAAACGAGAACGAATTTGAATTGAAAACGAATTCGAGTTGAATTGAATATAAAATGAATTTGAATTGAATTGAAAATGAATTGAAATAAAATAAAAATCGATTTGAAATGAATTCAAATTGAATCGAAATTTGAATTAAATTGAAATGAATTTAAAACGAATTTATAAGAAAAAAAATTCAATTTTGATTTGAATTGGAAATGGAAGTTGAAATGTTTTCGAAACGAATTTCAAACTATTTATAAAATTCGTTTTAAATAGTAATTGATGAAATATATATATTATATATAATATATATAATATAATGGCCTGAATAGAACGCGCCGCGCCGCGGCAGTTCGTGAATTTCGACCATTGATTTCGAAAGGACATTACGGGAGATCCAACCGTCGGATTCCCCTAAAACCGGAGCCATTGGGTTCGTATCGAAAAGAGTTTTCTAAAGAATATTAGAAATTTGAAATCTAACGGTTGGATTTGGAGATACGTCCAAATCAAATTTGGAAAAGATCGCTGTAAGTGCAGTTCGATGACCGTTGATGGAAATCGACTGTACGGGCCTTGATAAAATTATTAAAAATAGTAATAATTGGTGTAAAATCATAAGAAATGATTTGGGAAAAATTAGGATGAAAAACTCCATATTTGAAAAGATAAAAATTGATTTTTATCGAAATGAACTAGTTTTGAACTAAAATTAAAACCCATTTATTTTTAAATAAATAAATTGGATTTGAAATGGGTTGTAAAAAGAATTGATTTGTGGGTTTATCGTGAAGGGTGTTTTAAATGACACTTGTTCTTTAACCCGATAATAAGTAGAATGTGATTTGAGTTTGTCGTGAAATGTGTTTTAAATGACATTAGTTCTTTTACCCAGTAAAAGGAGTTTTAATGAATCCGTAATTAGATTGAAATGTGAATTGATAATCTAAATTATCAAATTTAGAAAGTGAGCGAGAATGGAGTATCACCAGTTTTGCTCCAAAGCGATAGTTAAATCTTTAATTAGATTTGAATGTGGAATGGTAATTAATTTTACCGACAACACTGTGGTGTTAAATATGGAGTATTACCAGTTTTGCTTCATGGGATGAATAGGTTGGGATTGAGAAATAAAATAAATAATTACTTCGGTGCGGTTCGCTAATCCCGACTAGTTTGGAAAACCATAATTTTCTTTGAAATGTCATCCAAAGGAAGATTAGAGAATAAATTTAAAGAATTTATCTTAGATAAAATTAATGGGAACTTTCCCCAAAGAATATGAAATTTAGAAACTAGCTGTAGGTTAGTTAAGAAGAATGGTTTCCTGAATATTGATCTGATGTTGGTTTCGGCCATCGGGGTTAATATTTGGGAAATTGTTCTCTTGCTAATTTGCGGTTAGTGACTGTTAAATTGGAATGAGGCGTATGTTGTGTTTGTGTAACATTTGTTTTTAATATGCGCGGGTTGTTCGGAAAGGCCGGGTTTATACCCATTCTGAATAACCGATTCGACGATATGTCGAAGATGAAGATGGTGGTTGAAGACCGGAAGTCTGCACATTGCTTGGGTGATTACTGATGATCTTGATTGGGCTGTACACCCAAGATGAGGGAATCAGTTGGTGGTCGTCCAGACGTACTTGGAGATCGATGGATATGCGAGGAAAGTGCTTCCGGTTTCGTTGAGAAGCAGAACGAACTTGTAAATGGATTGTGTGTCCGACATTGAATTTTATTCTGTGTTGATTGATTTCTGTTAAATATATATCTGTTTGGCGGCGGAGAATTTATTCACTTGCTTAATGCCCTTCTCTGAGACGTACGAGCTTAGAGGTTATATATCGATAGATATCAATCGCATGGCATGAATTGCCTGTGTGGCACGCTGAGTTGCATGGATCAAGGCTTCTTTTGAAAAGCAAAGTCTTGTGGTTGATGATCAAAGCACGGCCTTTGTGGCGTAGCTTTGTGTATAACATGAATTCGCGAGCCTCACACCTCGGTATGAGTCAAAAACGGGATAAGGACTGCAGGGAGAGCACGACGTTTCTTTCTAGCTTTGGTGGTGTCAGTGACTTACCAGCCCTGACATTTATATTCTTTTCACGTATGTGGTTGTTGGATGAGGCGCCTCGATTTTAGGTCTGTAAGGACCGGGAAACGTGTGTTCAGGAATACTAATCCTCAAACGTAAGAGAGGACCGGCCCTGAAGCATCCAAGGGTTGCCCAGAGTGCGTACCCCTGGGACATTTGCTAGAGTGTCTCGAAGCGGAGAAGAGCTTGCCCCTTTCCTCGACTCATGACGGAAATCCAATTTCCAATACGTGATATTGCGGTTTTAATTGTAGAACTAGTATGGCGACATGATATATGGTACCCATGCCGTCTGTGATTTATATTTATGATTGAAATTGTTTTGACACTATACACTTATTATAGTATCAAATGATTTATTTTAAACGTACCAAGCATGTTCGGCTATTATAAGGGAAAACCCTATCCTCCGGCTTTCGTTGCATTGTGTGATGGGACCTGGGTCTTATAATAGCTTCATTTTTCGAAAAAGCATTGCGTTGTTTATTCTATGCACTGGTGTTCTTGGGAGGAAACCCGTTCCGTGTTATACGGCGTGGTCCCTTGGATTACTCTCTTTTAAAGTAAAGTTTTAAATAACTGTTTTAGTTCTCACACCAGTCACATGACTGACCTGGAGTTTATTGTTTCAACCTAAACTCTGGGTGCCCCTATTTTCGATACGGGCAGCTAGTAGTTTTGGTTTTGTAGATTTATATTCACAGGATCCTGGTTTACAGCTGGAATGATATCCGGAAAGCTCTGTATCCGTATATCACCTTCAGTTGTACTTTGTATTATTTTCCGCTGCTATGTAATTTATTGTAATCTCTGATATTTATCAAATGTATATTTATTCATACTCTGTATATTCTTGTATTCTGATGGAATTGTTGTAATAGCAATGAATTGTTCTTCCGTCTACGTTCTGATTTGTCCTGTTCTCAAAACGATCAGGGGTTTCGAAAGGTCTAGATCGGTTTAACGACTGATTCGGATCGAGCGAAATTCCCGGCCGTCACATTTGGTATTAGAGCTTTGGTTTACAGAGCTCGAGAACAAGGCACATTAGAACCATACGAAAGAATTCATCAGATATTGGATTAGTAATATCCAATTAGAATGACTCGTTAGAGATAGGATCAGTAGTATCCTAAAACGAGTGTGAAGAGTATATTTTTCAAATGAAAACAATTTTGTTTTGAAAATTTAAATCGTTTTATACGTATTTGAATATTTTATTTGTATTGATTTGGACAATCTAGTATATAAAGGTTTTGCATATACGCGTCATGAACGTATATTCGAAGTTTTAATATACTGGATAGATATAGAATCGCACTCTAGTAGCCCGGGGATGATTCCACTGATGACGTACGGCATCAGTAGTTTATTTTCGTGTTTCGAAGGTGTGATATCTATATATTTCCATTAGACTGGTGTGAGAACCAAAACTAATATAGATAGGTTTATTGTTGTGAATTGGCATCAAAAACAAGATTTTCAGTAAGTATATCAAAATTATGAATTTAAAGCGTTAAATTCACTAATTGATTGATGTTTGTGTTGTTTGTTTATTTGTTTGATAATTTTGAACCATTATGCGTAATAGAATCAAATATTGAATATTATTGAAAATTGGTCGCATTTGCTTGCATATACATGTACTTACATTGAACATGTCATAGCAAGGAGGCTAGAGAAGAGAATAAAATTTGTTTGCCCGACAAATAGGTACATGTTTACTATAATTTACTGTTTTGTTTGGAAGATGATGATTTTATGAGCCTATTGTCTAGCCGCTTGGCTTTTTCTTTTTCTTTTTGAGATCAGAAGGCCTGTATGGCAATTTCGGGATTTTCCCGTGGGTCCCGGTGCAGGGGAGGTTATGGAGAAATTTTTCGAAAATTTAGGGTGTTAGCCAAATTTTTGAAGAATTTGAAAATTCTTAGAAACTGAAAAGTTGGAGAAGGGAAGCCAGATCGAACGTAGTGTTGACTAATCAAACCGCTTTCGACTTTTTCCTTTTCGGGGACGAAAAGTTTTAAGTGAGGGAGATTGTAACAACCCGAAAATCTGGGCCATTTTAAATTTTTTATTTTGGCAATTTTAGCAAAGTATGAACATTTAAAATGAATTATTTTAAATAATATCGACGAGAAATTTATTTTGAATATATTTAGAACGTATATATTATATACGTCGCCGTTAGAATATAAATAATTATATATAATTATAAATAGAATTGAAAATGGCGCGGTAGTTCAATAATTCGATTTCAAACTTCAATTGTATATACCGGGTGCAAAATAAACCGGATTTTAATGAAACAAAAAATAATAGGATCTAATTGGGAATATCTTTCCAACGAATCCGAAAAATCAAAATTTCATAGCGGGGATCAAAAGATATGCCCAGTTGAAAATTCTGAATAATCGCTATGGAATTCAGGCACTTTAAAATGGGAATTTTGCAAACGACCTCGGATTTCGACGAAACCACTTTTTTTTATCCGTGATGTCAAGTTATTGCTAGATTCCAATTTTCATAATTTTTCGAATCAATATGTGAGCGTGGCAAAGGAAAACGTGTTTGACCAGTTTTAGTTGATTTTAATCGACTGGAAAATTGCCATTTTTCCAACGGTCTCAGAATTTGATGAAACTAGTTTTGTTAGGATCGTATCGTCAATACGAAGTTAGAAAATATTTTTATGAGATTTTTAGAGTTTGTATGTGACCCCAGTAAAATGAAATGCGCGTTCAAATTCAATATATAGAGTTATATGTTGATTTTAACGGAAACTGATCGAAACAGTCGAATCAGCCTACGATACATATCCCATTGTGTTCGGAATGGGGGTAATTAGCTATGGACGACAGGCGGTGGGTCTCGTTTCGAGGTCGAAAATAAAAGTTGCTTTTTGAAATTAAATAATTAAATAAATTAAAAATTAAAATCCCCTCCTCCCTTATCTCTCATCAGACCCCCCCCCCTCTGGTTCATTTTAATTAAAAAAAAAGAGAGAAATCAAGTCGCGCCGCCCTCAGACCGTGCCACCGCCGCATCCAGTAGATCACCGCTCGCCTCCAATGGGACGACCCCAAACCCCGTACTGACGGTGGCAAGGGTAATCCGTGGAATATAACACAGAAACAGATAATAGCAGAACAGAATAATTAAATACACCAGATAATGAACAATAGAATATACTGGATAAACGTAATCATCAGAGTTACACAGTATACAGGATCTTACTTAGTACAAAAACAGTTCAGCTATACATAAATGTCTACAGCGGAAATAAACAAAATATGTACAATAGGAGCTGAACAACATAAAAAGAGATAAATAATAGAATCCATCTTCAGCTCCAGCTAAACCTGAATACAAGGCTGCCCATGTAGAAAAAGGGGCACCCGAATTTGAAAGTGAAACAAACTACGAGTCAGTCATGGGACTGGTATGAGAAATCTACTCAACACATTTATAATATGGCTAATCACAGGACCACGCCACTTTCGTGGAACGATTTTACTCCGTTGGATTGCCAATGCTTTAAAACAAATCTTCCTTTTAAACAACGCAATGTACTTTATAAAAATGAAGCCATTATAAGACTCAGTTCCCATCACACAATGCAACGCAAACCGGAGGATAGAGTTTTTACCTTTTAATGGCCAAATTATGCTTGATACGAATAAAACAAAGGCATTTGATATTACTGCTAGTTTTTATATGTTTTGAAAACAATTGAATCATAACTATCAATCATAGACGGCATTAATGACCCATACCACTATGTCGGCATATATAGGTATACAATCAAAATCGCACGATGACGTATTTGGAAATTGGATTTCCGTCCTGAACCAAGGAAAAAGATAGTCCTTACCGACTTAGAGACTCTCTAGCCCGAGCCTCCAGAACAGCCGCAACTGCCCCTTGGAGCGACAGGGCCGGTCCACACGGAGTGGATTATAGTGCCTGAACAATACGTTTCCCCGCCCTTTAGGGCGTAAATGAGCCAACGAATTACTCCATCGGACCCGGATCGTCCGATCAAACCGAGGCGCCTCGCAACAGCAACAACCACACAGGTGAAAAGTATATAAATGTCAGGGCTGGTAGGTCACTGACACCACCCTAGCTAGAAAGAAACGCATGCCCTCCCTGAGGTCCTTCTCCAGTTTCTGGTCCATACCGGGGTGTAAGGCTCGCGATTCCACATTATACACAAAGTTACGCCACACAGGCGGTGCTTTGATCATCACCACAAGACTTTGCTTTTCAACAGAAGCCCTGATCATTTGCCACTTAGGCATGCCACACTAGCAATTCACGCCATGCGACTGATGTCCATCGATATACAACCTCTGAGGTCGTGCGTTTCAGAGAAGGGCGTTAAGCAAAAGAATAAATTCTCCGCCGCCAAACAGATGTATATTTAATAGAGATCAATCAACATAGAATAAAATCCAATGTCAGACACACAGTCCATTTACAAGTCCCTTCTGGGTCTGAACGAAACCGAAGGCACTAAATACCTCGCAAACCCATAGATCATCACGTACGTCTGGACGATCACCACTCATTATCCATATTTCGGGATGCCTCCCAATCAGGACCTCGGTTACCATCCAAACGAGGTAAAGATCTCCGGTCTTCGACCACCGTCTTCATCTTCGACTTTCAATCGTCGGTCAGTTATTTGAAATGAGAATTAACTCGGCCTTTTCAAATAATTCACGTATATTTAGAATTTCAAATCAATTTATTTCAATGGTTAAATCATTCGACAACACCAATTTTGTTCTTTAATGTAATTTCCACACTAAACACATCCAACCATCAAATACCACATAAATCGAGAAATTCAGTTTATTTCCATTCCATATCGTTTATGATATTTTATAACAATTTATCGCTATTTTTATTTATTTTAAAATAGCCAATTTAGTCAAAACGACGCTTCGGGCCATAACCCGGCCGTGGCGCTGTTTTTCTTCAGATTTGATTTACACATATCTGAAAATCTAACCGTTGGATCTTCACAAAATTTACATCATTAGAAAGATCTTTTCAAAACGAATCCAACGGTTCCAATTTTGGGAAAATCCGACGGTCGGATCTCCCGGTACAATCGTTTGAAGTTTCGATTTCAAAATACGAATTGCAGCGTCGTTATTCGATTAAATATAATTATATTTATATATTTATATATATATATATATATAAATATAATCGTTTCTGGAGCTGTTTTTCTTCAGATTTGAATTAAACATTTCAGACAATCCAACCATTGGATTTTTACAAAGTTGGTGCCGTTGGAAAGATATTTCCAAGGCGAACCCAACGGTTGCTGTTTCGGGAAAATCCAATGCTCGGATTTCCCGCACTAGTTGTTTGAAATCACGGTTTCAAAACATGAACTGCACGGCCACGTTTCGTTTTAATTTTATTTATATTTATATATTTTTATAAATATAGTTCATTCAACAATTTCACTAACGCCTTTAAATTTTGGAAAATTTCGCCACAACCTCCTTCGTACGGGAGGGGCTGGGAAAATTCTTAAATAGCCACACAGGCGTCCCATGTCAAAAATAAAAATAAAAAGCCAAGCGGCTAGCCAACAGGCTCATAAAATCATCACCCAAAGAAAACAGTAAATGTGTACCAATTTGTCGGGCACAAAATTTTATTCCTCTTCTCTAGCCCCTTTTGCTATAACCTGTTCAATAAATATGCATGTACATATATACAGTTCTTATCACTTATCATTTTCCATTCAACTTCATATTTGATTCCATTTGGTTTAAAAATACCATTCATTCTAATGTTGCATGCATAGGCAAAAATCATATCATTAGCTAATTAATGAATAGTTCGACTCATGCATATTTTTTGAATGAGTTGCTATTTTTAACACTTCACATTTCAACGATTAATGTATATAATAAAAACGTGATTTTTATTGTAAAACAATTCATTTCAAAACACTATTATTTTATACAGTCTACATAGATGATAAAAAGGTGATTTTGATTATAAAACAATTTATTTTAAAACAAGGTCATTTTACATAGTTCATATAGATGATAAAAAGGTGATTTTTATAATTAAAACATGAAGACCATTCAACACATGAATTTCTAATCAACGAATGAATATCGATTCAACACATGAAGGTTTTCTATAGTTTATATACATAGATAAAAATGTTATTTTTATATTTGAAACACGAAGACCATTCAACACATGAATTTCTAATCAACGAATGAATATCGATTCAACACATGAAGGTTTTCTATTCAACGAATAAATATAGTTTCAGCAAATGAAAATAATTCAAACACATGAATATTATTCAAAATTTTGGCAGCATAACGGCTGGGTAGTTAAAGCCGGGACCGTCCCTAGTACGGCTCCTCGCTCTACCTTAAAACCTCGCGGTTTTTGACAATGGGGATCATGCATCTAGTTCGCACGCAGGCGGCATGTATATATTTATTTCATTTCCACAAACTAATCCTATGTGGTTTCAACCAAATATTTCGCAACCATAAATGGGTATTTTTAACCACAATCAATCAATATCAACCACAAGCAATCCCAAACAACCATTCGCTATCAATCAATTTTCACACCAATCACAACCAATAAATATCGTCCATGGTTTGTGGACGAGGGGCGTATATATATATATATATATATATATATATATATATATATATATATAGCAATTCACTTCCGTTTCAACACATATATAATTTTTACAACGCATATATAACTTATACATCGAACGTACAACTTATACAACGCTTATACAAGAGGTGTACAATGCTTATATAACTCATACATCGACTATATAATTTATACATCATCGTTTTCCCTATCGTTTATAATTTAGAAATCTCACATTGGGTTCCACTCCACCAAAAATATAAGAAGGCTCAGAAAAATATGCGGTCTCTTCTAAAATGTAGAAGGCGTCCACACGGTCACGATGTTTCCTGTTTCATCGAATTTCGTTAAAGAACGAAAAAGATATGATTTTTCAAAGTTTGCAACGGTTTAAAGGTGTTAAAATTAAATTAAATAAAATCAGCCGATACCTGCTTGATTTCTTCAAAACTAGGTTTTAATTTTTCTTTCGATCCGTGCAACTTGGAGACGATCAGAGTACACCACCTTGTCGTGCTCGGAACGACGCTCAGGCGGAGGTAGGTGGGGCCCACTTCGACGCAGGGAGGAGGATGCGGCGGCGGTTCGAAGTGCTGAACTTCGTGACGTCGGTTCTTCCAATCCACACAATGAAAAAATCCAAACTATATATGGATTTGAAGATCTTCTCATGCTCTTCAAATTCTTCAACTGGAGCTTTTGATATTAAGGAGTGGATGAGGAGAAATTGAAGAGAGAATGTCTCGAGCAGCTTCCGCCGTGCGTCGCGATATACGGGGAGAGAGAAAATTAGAATTTTTTTTATTAAATTCTGATTGGCCGGGAGATTTTATAAGGGGTTTTCTGACGCGACCACCAATCTAAACCCAATGACTATTGTCCCTAGCTTTTTACCCCCATTCCGAACACAATGGAATATGTTTCGTAGGCCCATTCGACTGTTTCAGCCAGTTTTCCTTCAAATTAAAATATATAACATTCAATATTTAATTTGAACGTACATTTCAATTTGCCAGGGCCACAAACTAATTCGAAAAATTCCAGAAAAATAAATCTAGCTATGTTTTGTCAATACAGACCCAACAAAAGTAGTTTCGTCGAATTCTGAGACCGTTTGCAAAAAGGCCCATTTTTGGTCGATCCAATTTAACTGTAATTGACCAAAACACATTTTCCTTTGCCACGCTCACATATTAGCTTCAAAAATTATGAAATTTGAAACCTAGCAATAACTTCACATCCCGGACCCAACAAAATTGGTTTCGTCGAATTCCGAGGTCGTATGCAGAATGGCCAATTTCACGAGCTATATAAATTCCATAGCGACCTTTCTGATAATTCATTCGGCCATAACTTTTGCTTTCCGTTACGAAAATTCGATTTTTCAGATTCGTTAGAAAGGTATTCACTAACAGATTTAAATATTTTTGGTCTCACTAAAATCCGTTTATTTTTGCACCCGGTACAGTCCGACAAAGTTTGAATTCAATTTTTGAAACTGTAGCGCCTTTTCAGGCCTTGTTTATAATTATAATTAATTATATTCGTTTTCAATTGTCAATTCAACCTCACTTTTCATTGCTATTATTTAAAATATTTATTTTAAATATTTAAAATCCATTATTTTGGCCAATTTAAAAAAATTAAATTGGTTCAGATTTTCTGGGTCGTTACAATCTCCCCCACTTAAAACTTTTCGTCCCCGAAAAGGAACAAAGTCAAAGGTGGTTTGATTAATCAACTCTACGTTCGATCTGGCTTCCATTCTCCAACTTTTGAGTTTCTTAGAATTTTCAAATTCTTCAAAAATTTGGCTAACACCTGGAATTTTCGAAAAATTTCGCCATAACCTCCTTTGTACGGGGAGGGCTTTGGAAATTTATTGGGCCGTATTAGGTACCCAATAAATCCTAATAAGCATACACATATTTATAGTGATATATTCTGGTGTTTACAGGGGAGCATATATTGATAATAACTCCAGAGAATAAATTCTCGTCACCCTGCCCCATGTGGGAAATAAATAGTCCATGTGCCGTATCTGATAACTAGAGAGACGTGATTATTGTCAACTCCAAACCCGTGTGTGGTTTTTTTATTAATCTGGCAATTTAATCGTTACAATTTAAATAGTCCATATCAGTCATCAGTTCAACCTGTAAAATATAGTCATCGCCATACAAGCCTCTCGCTCGTATGGTAAATCTTCCACCTCGTCACACAAGCTCCAAATGCTTATGTGGTATATGATGAAGTATGCCTATCTTCTGAAGTATGCCATGTAATGTAGTTCAAAATTAATTGTTACTAACCTATGACGACGTTTATTATTTCACACAGAAAAACCAGCACTCCGCATCCAAGGGCATTCACAGGAGTTGATATAATAATATTTCGCATCCAACTCATTAAGGTTTACCTATTTGTCGGGCATGCAAATAAAATCTTTACTCAACAGATGATCAATTTACCTGTTCAAATATATAAAATGTGCATGTATATATTTCTTTCTATTTTCTAATCAGTTCAATGTGTGATTTAAATGAATAAATTCTACCATTATTCTATTGTTGATTAAATTAACTATCGTTTCAATAATTTAATTAATCAAATCTACAAGCACACAACACAACAACCAAGCAATTGTTCTTAACTTTTCAAAACCATACAAATTAATTCCTATAATCTTTTAAAATCATTCAGACTATAGAATTTAAAAATGCACATCCATATTTCGATATTGGATTAATAGGGCCTCAATATCCGGTTCTGTATTCCTTCTGTTTCTGAGACTCATTTTCTAGTACTTCTGCAAATAGCAGATCAAGTGTCAGGTCACAGAAAAGATAATTTAAAATATAGAACCATATAATTCAATGTAAATGTGTCTATCGAGGTGTTATTTCATTCTTCTTTACTCATACTAGGATATTTCTGATCCTATCTGTATTGAGTTGACCGTCCTAGAACACTACTGGTTCTATTTCTGACGAGTTCGTTAATATGTTATATCCCAGAACTAAGCTTAACCAAAGCTCTGATACCAAAATGGGACGACCCCAAACCACGTACTGACGGTGGCAAGGGTAATCCATGGAATATAACACAGAAACAGATAATAGCAGAACAGAATAATTAAATACACCAGATAATGAACAATAGAATATACTGGATAAACGTAATCATCAGAGTTACAAAGTATACAGGATCTTACTTAGTACAAAAACAGTTCAGCTATACATAAATGTCTACAGCGGAAATAAACAAAATATGTACAATAGGAGCTGAACAGCATAAAAAGAGATAAATAATAGAATCCATCTTCAGCTCCAGCTATCCAGAAAGAACCAGCTAAACCTGAATACAAGGCTGCCCGTGTAGAAAAAGGGGCACCCGAGTTTGAAAGTGAAACAAACTACGAGTCAGTCATGGGACTGGTATGAGAAATCTACTCAACACATTTATAATATGGCTAATCACAGGACCACGCCACTTTCGTGGAACGGGTTTACTCCATTGGATTGCCAGTGCTTTAAAACAAATCTTCCTTTTAAACAACGCAATGTACTTTATAAAAATGAAGCCATTATAAGACTCAGTTCCCATCACACAATGCAACGCAAACCGGAGGATAGATTTTTTACCTTATAATGGCCAAATTATGCTTGATACGAATAAAACAAAGGCATTTGATATTATTGCTAGTGTTTATATGTTTTGAAAACAATTGAATCATAACTATCAATCATAGACGACATTAATGACCCATACCACTATGTCACCATATATAGGTATACAATCAAAATCGCACGATGACGTATTTGGAAATTGGATTTCCGTCCTGAACCAAGGCAAAAGATAGTCCTTACCGACTTCGAGACTCTCTAGCCTGAGCCTTCAGAACAGCCGCAACTGCCCCTTGGAGCGACAGGGCCGGTCCACACGGAGTGGATTATAGTGCCTGAACAATACGTTTCCCCGCCCTTTGGGGCGTAAATGAGCCAACGAATGACTCCATCGGACCCGGATCGTCCGATCAAACCGAGGCGCCTCGCAACAGCAACAACCACATAGGTGAAAAGTATATAAATGTCAGGGCTAGTAGGTCACTGACACCACCGTAGCTAGAAAGAAACGCATGCCCTCCCTGAGGTCCTTCTCCCGTTTCTGGTCTATACCGGGGTGTAAGGCTCGCAATTCCACGTTATACACAAAGCTACGCCACACAGGCGGTGCTTTGATCATCACCACAAGACTTTGCTTTTCAACAGAAGCCCTGATCATTTGCCACTTAGGCATGCCACACTAGCAATTCACGCCATGCGACTGATGTCCATCGATATACAACCTCTGAGGTCGTGCGTTTCAGAGAAGGGCGTTAAGCAAAAGAATAAATTCTCCGCCGCCAAACAGATGTATATTTAATAGAGATCAATCAACATAGAATAAAATCCAATGTCAGACACACAGTCCATTTACAAGTCCGTTCTGGGTCTGAACGAAACCGAAGGCACTAAATACCTCGCAAACCCATAGATCATCACGTACGTTTGGACGATCACCACTCATTATCCATATTTCGGGATGCCTCCCAATCAGGACCTCGGTTACCATCCAAACGAGGTGAAGATCTCCAGTCTTCAACCACCATCTTCATCTTCGACTTTCAATCGTCGGTCAATTATTTGAAATGAGAATTAACTCGGCCTTTTCAAATAATTCACATATATTTAGAATTTCAAATTAATTTATTTCAATGGTTAAATCATTCAACAACACCAATTTTGTTCTTTAATGTAATTTCCACACTAAACACATTCAACCATCAAATACCACATAAATTGAACAAATTCAGTTTATTTCCATTCCATATCGTTTATGATATTTTATAACAAATTATCGCTATTTTTATTTATTTTAAAATAGCCAATTTAGTCAAAACGACGCTTCGGGCCATAACGCGGCCGTGGCGCTGTTTTTCTTCAGATTTGATTTACACATATCTGAAAATCTAACCGTTGGATCTTCACAAAATTTACATCATTAGAAATTTCTTTTCAAAACGAATCCAACGGTTCCAGTTTCGAGAAAATCCAACGGTCGGATCTCCCGGTACAATCGTTTGAAGTTTCGATTTCAAAATACGAACTGCAGCGTCGTTATTCGATTAAATATATTTATATTTATATATATATAAATATAATCGTTTCTGGCGCTGTTTTTCTTCAGATTTGAATTAAAATTTTTAGACAATCCAACCGTCGGATTTTTACAAAGTTGGTGCCGTTGGAAAGATATTTCCAAGGCGAACCCAACGGTTGCGGTTTCGGGAAAATCCAATGCTCGGATTTCCCGCACTAGTTGTTTGAAATCACGGTTTCAAAACATGAACTGCACGACCACGTTTCGTTTTAATTTTATTTATATTTATATATTTATATAAATATAGTTCACTCAACAATTTCAATATCGTTTCACTTCAAATATTTCACTAACGCCTTTAAATTTTGGAAAATTTCGCCATAACCTCCTTTGTACGGGAGGGGCTGGGAAAATTCCCAAATAGCCACACGGGCGTTTCATGTCAAAAAGAAAAAGAAAAAGCCAAGCGGCTAGCCAACAGGCTCATAAAATCATCACCCAAACAAAACAGTAAATGTGTACCTAGTTGTCGGGCACAAAATTTTATTCCTCTTCTCTAGCCCCTTTTGCTATAACCTGTTCAATAAATATGCATGTACATATATACAGTTCTTATCACTTATCATTTTCCATTCAACTTCATATTTGATTCCATTTGGTTTAAAAATACCATTCATTCTAATGTTGCATGCATAGGCAAAAATCATATCATTAGCTAATTAATGAATAGTTCGACTCATGCATATTTATTTGAACGAGTTGCTATTTTTAACACTTCACATTTCAACGATTAATGTATATAATAAAAATGTGATTTTTATTGTAAAACAATTCATTTCAAAACACTATTATTTTATACAGACTAAATAGATGATAAAAAGGTGATTTTCATTATAAAACAATTTATTTTAAAACAAGGTCATTTACATAGTTCATATAGATGATAAAAAGGTGATTTTTATATTTAAAACACGAAGACCATTCAACACATGAATTTCTAATCAATGAATGAATATCGATTCAACACATGAAGGTTTTCTATAGTTTATATACATAGATAAAAATGTGATTTTTATATTTGAAACACGAAGACCATTCAACACATGAATTTCTAATCAACGAATGAATATCGATTCAACACATGAAGGTTTTATATTCAACGAATAAATATAGTTTCAGCAAATGAAAATAATTCAAACACATGAATATTATTCAAAATTTCGGCAGCATAACGGCAGGGTAGTTAAAACCGGGACCGTCCCTAGTACGGCTCCTCGCTCTACCTTAAAACCTCGCGGTTTTTGACATTGGGTTTCATGCATCTAGTTCGCACGCAGGCGGCATGTATATATTTATTTCATTTCCACAAACTAATCCTATGTGGTTTCAACCAAATATTTCTTAACCACAAATGGGTATTTTTAACCACAATCAATCAATATCAACCACAAACAATCCCAAACAACCATTCGCTATCAATCAATTTTCACACCAATCACAACCAATAAATATCGTCCATGGTTTGTGGACGAGGGGCGTATATATATATATATATATATATATATATATATATATAGCAATTCACTTCCATTTCAACACATATATAATTTTTACAATGCATATATAACTTATACATCGAACGTACAACTTATACAACGCTTATACAAGAGGTGTACAACGCTTATATAACTCATACATCGACTATATAATTTATACATCGTCGTTTTCCCTATCGTTTATAAATTAGAAATCTCACATTGGGTTCCACTCCACCAAAAATAGCAGAAGGCTCAGAAAAATATGCGGTCTCTTCTAAAATGTAGAAGGCGTCCACACGGTCACGATGTTTCCTGTTTCATCGAATTTCGTTAACGAATGAAAAAGATATGATTTTTCAAAGTTTGCAACGGTTTAAAGGTGTTAAAATTAAATTAAATAAAATCAGCCGATACCTGCTTGATTTCTTCAAAACTAGGTTTTAATTTTTCTTTCGATCCGTGCAACTTGGAGACGATTGGAGTACACCACCTTGTAGTGCTTGGAACGGCGCTCAGGCGGAGGTAGGTGGGGCCCACTTCGACGCAGGGAGGAGGATGCGGTGGCGGTTCGAAGTGCTGAACTTCGTGACGTCGGTTCTTCCAATCCACACAATGAAAAAATCCAAACTATATATGGATTTGAAGATCTTCTCGTGCTCTTATAAATCTTCAACTGGAGCTTTTGATATTTATGAGTGGATGAGGAGAAATCGAAGAGAGAAGGTCTCGAGCAGCTTCCGCCGTGCGTCGCGATATACGGGGAGAGAGAAAATTAGAATTTTTTTTTATTAAATTCTGATTGGCCGGGAGATTTTATAAGGGGTTTTATGACGCGACCACCAATCTAAACCCAACGACTAACGTCCCTAGCATTTTACCCCCATTCCGAACACAATGGAATATGTTTCGTAGGCCCATTCGACTGTTTCAGCCAGTTTTCCTTCAAATTAAAATATATAACATTCAATATTTAATTTGAACGTACATTTCAATTTGCCAGGGCCACAAACTGATTTGAAAATTTCCAGAAAAATAAATCTAGCTATGTTTTGTCAATACAGACCCAACAAAACTAGTTTCGTCGAATTCTGAGACCGTTTGCAAAAAGGCCCATTTTTGGTCGATCCAATTTAACTTTAATTGACCAAAACACATTTTCCTTTGCCACGTCACATACTAGCTTCAAAAATTATGAAATTTGAAACCTTGCAATAAATTCACATCCCGGACCCAACAAAAGTGGTTTCGTCGAATTCCGAGGTCGTATGCAGAATGACCAATTTCACGGGCTATATAAATTCCATAGCGACCTTTCTAAAAATTCATTCGTCCATAACTTTTGCTTTCTGTTATGAAAATTCGATTTTTCAGATTCGTTAGAAAGGTATTCACTAACAGATTTAAATATTTTTGGTCTCACTAAAATCCATTTTGTTTTGCACCCGGTACAGTCCGACAAAGTTTGAATTCAATTTTTGAAACTGCAGCGCCTTTTCAGGCCTTGTTTATAATTATAATTAATTATATTCGTTTTCAATTGTCAATTCAACCTCACTTTTCATTGCTATTATTTAAAATATTTATTTAAAATATTTAAAATCCATTATTTTGGCCAATTTAAAATTTTTAAATTGGTTCAGATTTTCTAGGTCGTTACATCCGACCGCTCCTCCCTAGTCGCTCCCCTCTCGCTCCCTTCTCCGTTCGATTCTCCTCAAATCGAACCCCTCCAAAAACCGCCGCCAGAAACCCTAACGCGCCTCCACCCCTTGACCGCTGACCCCCTACTGCCACTCTCCAGCTCCGACGAACCCCCAACGAAACCCAACGCCCCCTATCTCGCCTTTGACACCAAAACCCACTATAAGTTTAAGTGTTTATAATTTTTTTATATGAAGATTGATTTCTTTAGTGGATAAAAACTGATTTTATTTTAAAAAAAAAACTGATTTTACCTAGTTATAAAAGCATAGAAAGTTTTGTTTTTTTAATTATAAAGCTTAGATTTATAAAAAATGTGGGTTTTAATTATATAAAGATGAAATTTTTAATTATGAAGAAAGAATAATAAAAATTTGATTTTTATAGAGATGAAATAAAAATGTGATTTTTATTCGAATAGCATTGAAATAAAAAGGGTGATTTTTAGTTGAACGGCTTCGGAATAAAAATGGAATTTTTATTGTGAAGTTAGATTTATAAAAATGGAATTTTTATCTATATAGTAGCGATGTAAAAATGGAATTTTTATAAATGGAATTTTTATAAATGGAATTTTTATCTATATAGTAGCGATGTAAAAATGGAATTTTTATGTATATAGTAGCGGTGTAAAAATAGAATTTTTGTCCATATGGAATGATTTTTCATCACTAAAAGAAAAGATTTTTATAGTCGAAAAGAAAAGAATTTTCTTTAGAAACGAATTGATTTTTGAAATGTTAAAGAGTGGATTTTTAATAGAGAAAAGGTCGGATCTTTCTAAGAGGAAAAGATCGGATTTTTAATATAGGGGAGAGCGAATAAAAATTCGATTTTTCTATATTGAATAGCGAAGTAAAAATTCGATTTTTATATATTGAATAGCGAAGTAAAAATTTGATTTTTTATATATTGAATAGCGAAGTAAAAATTCGATTTTTATATATGTAGTGGCTACGGGCAACGAAAGTGACGAAAGGCGAGAACGATGAAGATTTCTCAAAATGAAGTGTCGTGGAGTTGGGATAGCTATCAGTGAGAACTTCTCACCTTTTAAAATTTCTTTTTCTAGTTATATATATACTTGGATGCAGACGGTGCTTAGCAGTACCCGACACCCGTCATCCACAGACCATGGATGGCTTGTTTGTTTAATTGATGTGTTGTAAAAATTGTTTGTGATGTTGATGTGAAATCGATAATAAATTGTAGATGATGGAAATAAATTAATTATAGTTAAAAATATGATTTTTAACGTGAATGTGAATAAATAAATAATTATAAACAAGTCGGCCGATTTGTTTATATACACTGATTTGACTGATATTGATTGGGACGATAAATTTTACACATCGCTCAACTGCACAAATAAAATCTATGTTTGATTGTTTGAAACCCCACACGGGTATTGGGATAAAATACGGCATACACCAATCCCAATAATTAGTTGTATGTCGATCGATTGATTGATAGGCTGTTATAAGCGTTAGATATCTATATTTGATGCTTATACAGTGTAGTGCACTTTGGATGATGGTTGATTGTTTATCGTTGCTATTATATACATGTGTTGTATGGAATCCATATAATTAACTTTGTATGGTAATTGATTGGGCCTCATTCCAATTTAGAAAATAAAAAACATTACAAAATAAAGGTTCATGTGTTGACAGTACTCATCCGTTGAGATTAGTCATGTGTTTAACGAAATATTTTAACAATAAAATTTACATCTTTATCATTATAAAATAAAGGTTCATGTGTTGACAGTACTCATCCGTTGAGATTAGTCATGTGTTGAACGAAATATTTTAACAATAAAATTTACATCTTTATCATTATAAAATAAAGGTTCATGTGTTGACAGTACTCGTCCGTCGAGATTAGTCATGTGTTGAACGAAATATTTTAACAATAAAATTTACAACTTTATCATATATGAAATTAGAAATTAACTGGAAAATAGATAAGATGAGTGGTCTCCTGGATATTGATCTGATGTTGGTTTCAGCCTTCGGGGTTAATATTTAGGGAATCGTTCTCTTACTAATTACGGTTGGAGTCTTATTTGAAATCGAACGAAAGATAACATAATTTTTTTAATAAAATATATTAAATAATAAAAATAGTCACACGTAGACAATACTCATTCGTTGAGATTAGTCATGTGTTGACAAGAATAAATATTCATTTGTTGAATAGAATAACGGAATTATTGAAATATATAAAGCTGTGTTGATTAGAGATGCGCTATTTTGACGTGAACGATATTTATATCGATTATATTCGTTTTTATAGAATTGAATTGAATATGTAACAATTTCGAATTGAATTGAATATAAAACGATTTCGAATTGAATTGAAAACGAGAACAAATTTGAATTGAATTGAAAACAAATTCGAGTTGAATTGAATATATAACGAATTCAAATTGAATTGAATATAAAACGATTTCGAATTGAATTGAAAACGAGAACGAATTTGAATTGAATTGAAAACGAATTCGAGTTGAATTGAATATAAAACGAATTTGAATTGAATTGAAAACGAATTGAAATAGAATAAAAATCGAATTGAAATGAATTCAAATTGAATCGAAATTTGAATTAAATTGAAATGAATTTAAAACGAATTTATAAGAAAAAAATTCAATTTTGATTTGAATTGGAAATGGAAGTTGAAATGTTTTTGAAACGAATTTCAAACTATTTATAAAATTCGTTTTAAATAGTAATTGACGAAATATATATTATACATATTATATATATAATATAATGGCCTGAATAGAACGCGCTGCGCCGCGGCAGTTCGTGAATTTCGACCATTGATTTCGAACGGACATTACGGGAGATCCAACCGTAGGATTCTCCTAAAACCGGAGCTGTTGGGTTCGTATCGAAAAGAGTTTTCTAACAAATATTAGAAATTTGAAATCTAACGGTTTGATTTGGAGCTACGTCCAAATCAAATTTGGAAAAGGTCGCTGTAAGTGTAGTTCAATGACCGTTGATGGAAATCGACTGTACGGACCTTGATAAAATTATTAAAAATAGTAATAATTGGTGTAAAATCATAAGAAATGATTTGGGAAAAATTGGGATGAAAAACTCCATATTTGAAAAGATAAAAATATATTTTTATCGAAATGAACTAGTTTTGAACTAAAATTAAAACCCATTTATTTGTAAATAAATAAATTGGATTTGAAATGGGTTGTATATAGAATTAATTTGTGGGTTTATCGTGAAGAGTGTTTTAAATGACACTTGTTCTTTAACCCGATAATAAGTAGAATGTGATTTGAGTTTGTCGTGAACTGTGTTTTAAATGACATTAGTTCTTTAACCCAGTAAAAGGAGTTTTAATGAATCTATAATTAGATTGAAATGTGAATTGATAATCTAAATTATCAAATTTAGAAAGTGAGCGAGAATGGAGTATCACCAGTTTTGCTCCAAAGCAATAGTTAAATCTTTAATTAGATTTGAACGTGGAATGGTAATTAATTTTACCAACAACACTGTGGTGTTAAATATGGAGTATTACCAATTTTGCTTCATGGGATGAATAGGTTGGGATTGGGAAATAAAATAAATAATTACTTCGGTGCGGTTCGCTAATCCCGACTAGTTTGGAAAACCATAATTTGGTTTGAAATGTCATCCAAAGGAAGATTAGAGAATAAATTGAAAGAATTTATCTTGGATAAAATTAATGGGAACTTTCCCCTAAGAATATGAAATTTAGAAACTAGCTGTAGGTTAGTTAA
The DNA here is from genome assembly GCA_030737875.1 of Allium sativum. Classification (NCBI taxonomy): domain Eukaryota; kingdom Viridiplantae; phylum Streptophyta; class Magnoliopsida; order Asparagales; family Amaryllidaceae; genus Allium; species Allium sativum. Next base: position 872,985,579 of record CM060912.1, on the reverse strand, counting down.
GAAGAATGGTTTCCTCGATATTGATCAGATGTTGGTTTCGGCCTTCGGATTTAATATTTGGGAAATTGTTCTCTTGCTAATTTGCGGTTAGTGACTGTTGAATCGGAATGAGGCGTATGTTGTGTTTGTGTAACATTTGTTTTTAATATACGCGGGTTGTTCGGAAATGCTGGGTTTATACCCATTCTGAATAACCGATTCGACGATATGTCGAAGATGAAGATTGTGGTTGAAGACCGGAAGTCTGCACATCGCTTGGGTGATTACTGATAATCTTGATTGGGCTGTACACCCAAGATGAGGGAATCAGTTGGTGGTCATACAGACGTACTGTAACACCCCACCTCCGCTAGGGTCACTCACAAAGAGAATGCACTAGGTTTGGTGAAGCATTATCGAGGTAAACATGCACATAAATATTACAAGACAGAACATATAAAACAGCGGAAGTAAAACAAATTTCATTACCTTATAAAATAAGGTCTAAAGCCTTTTACATCAGAGTTCATCAAAACCTGTCTTGCAATAGTAAAGAAGCATAAAACCTTTTCATAAATTATTTCCCAAAATAAAGCGGTGAAGCAGCCATAGCCAAGAGAAGACCAAGCTATACATGATGACCTTCAAGCATAAGAGGTCCGAACTAAACAACATCATTTCCTCCCTGAAAACCTGGGGGGGGGGGGGAACGGAAGACAAAGAGGCGAAACAAAACGGGTCAGTCATAAAGACTGGTAAGTCCTATCTACTTCCAGTATAAAAACAGGTAAAGGTAACATGACATGCATAAACTGAAAGTAAACATAAGGATGACGACAGGATAGATAAGCTAAACCAAGATAACTGGATGAACTACTGTAGCAAGATAAACTAAGGTATCATGATAAACTACGTGTCAAGATAAATCAAGGTATCACATCGTCAGGTTTCTATCAAGTATACTATACCAAGATATCTATCATGTATAACATCCCAGGGTATTTATCATGTATATTTGCTCTGCACCTCTCGTACTAGTATCCCAACCCGTGTCATGTGTTAACTATGAATGTCCCTTGCCCAATGTCATGTAATGGTCCATGTCAACCTAATATATAGCATATGTAGGTTTTCCCAACTCGTATGTTTCTTTCCATGTATAAGTTCAGTCCTTTGCCGTAGGCCGTACGGGCTTTCCCATGTAAATCTATACCACCTCAACGTAGTACCATTTTATCCTTGAAGTTGTTTTGGACTGCTACCCTTGATCTAGTTATGTTTTCTTACCATGAACTATCGCGTGTTCACTTAGGATTTATGCCACCTAGGACCACTAGGGATTATGCTACCTAATGAGCGTTTCCGTGTCTCGGTTTGGGTTTTGGCCACCTAGGACCACTAGGGATTATGCCACCCGTCAACCACGCCCTTTGTCCCACGTATATTTCGTGAATCGTTTTCCATGTGTAGGCGCACATGTATCTCAATGTGCCATCCGAGTTCCGTACCAGAGCAAATCAAGAAATACGGAACTCGGTCGGGAGCTTTAAGTCGTCTGCTGATGCAGATATCAAGGTCTGTTTTTGTACCCGTGGCTATGGTCCCACGTGACCCCTCCCTCAACTACTGAAAGGCAATCCAAGAAAAATCATGTATGAGAACTACATCGCGGCCCCACTATAGCCCCACTTTCCTATGGGCCAACCTCACCCATGGCTCGATAGCAAGAACATGGTCTGTTGGGAGTTCTCTGCCTTTCCGTTCGTACACGATTGACTAAATATGGTAGGTAGTCGGCGACGTGCTTTCCAGGGCAAAAACAAGTATCGTCGACTCCACGCTAATCCATCCCAGTCTTTAGGTCGCTCGCATAGCAACCAAGGCATACTCTTGGCTCTTCTACCGCAGACCTTAACCTCTGTGAGGCCGGGTTTCATGGACCATCTGCCACCTCACAAAGGGATACCAAGAGTACCCTCATGTCCCCCGAAGCTACCGCTTTGCCACCCAGTTCGTTGGAGCCTTTATCTAAGTCAGATAATTTGCTCCTCCTCGTGTTTTAAGCGATGACCTACCGTATCGGGTTACTCATCTATCTGTGAACTGGTCCAAATTCCTCGACTAAGGATTACTACTTAGTTTCCCAAACTAAGGTTTACCACTTAGTCTCCTTTCCCGATATCCTTGTTAATCCCGGTTTTCCACCTAGTCCCCTGAACTAGGGTTTTGTCTAATGGGTTAAGTATTGTCATTAAAGTTCATGACTTACCTGCCTACGAATCATGTCAAGATTTGGCTAAGTATTCAAGTCCAAGACCTAGCCCTACAAGTTGGTTAAGTATACCAAGAAGCTCATGACTTAACCCTATTCAATCATCAAGTCAAATTGGTTAAGTATTTGTTTATCTTAACCCTATCAAATTATCGTGTTAGATTGGTTAAGCATAGATTATCTTAACCTCGTCGGATTATCGAGTCGGATTGGTTAAGTATAGGTTAACTTAACCCCATCCACTAATCGTATTAGAATGGTTAAGTATATTTAAACGGTCTTGTGACTTAGCCCTATCAAGTTCTCATATTAGATTGGTTAAGTATGGTTGCTTAACCTCATCAAATCATCATGTATAATTGATTAAGTATAAGTTACTTAACCCCATTAAATTATCATGTTAAGTTGGTTAAGTATTGGTTACTTAGCCACATTGAATTAGCAAGTTTAGATTGGTTAAGTGTTTAACGTAACCCCATCGAATTACCGTGTTTAGATTAGTTAAGTGTAGGTCACTTAACCCCATCTAATTATCGTGTTTAGATTAGTTAAGTGTAGGTTACTTAACCCCATCTAATTACCGTGTTTAGATTAGTTAAGTGTAGGTTACTTAACCCCATCTAATTACCGTGTTTAGATTAGTTAATTGTAGGTTACTTAACCCCATCTAATTACCAAGTCGGATTAGTTAAGTGTAAATTACTTAACCCCATCCCCTAATCGTCTTATATGGTTAAGTGTCATTAAGAAATCAACTCCGGTTCCACTTAACCTACCCATTCGTGTCATATCGATTAAGTGTCATTAGTCAAAATTACTTAACCTTTTCATGTGGCATTAATTAGATTAATGCACCCCAACCTCTCACATTAGACTTGTTGTGGTTACTAGTTAAGCCGGGCGGGTCCGGGTAGATTTACACCACAACCTAGTCTAACCTCGGGTTTTAAGTGCTATATGACCAACTACTCACATTGGGTGCTAATGTTTGTAGCCACTATTTAAGCAGGGCGGGTCCGGGTAGATTTATGCTACAAACTCAACCCAACCTCGAGTTAGCCACTTTCATGTTTGGTCTAGTGTCATATTACACTTACAACCCATACGTGTCTAGTTTCAAGTCCCATGTTTACCCCACACGTCATGTCCCCATTTAGGTGTATCACGAGTGTCATATTTTCATGAAATCCCATGTCAAATTATCATGTCATAATCACGCACGTCTAACCTACCCCAAATCGTGTTTCCAACTCAAGTAAAAGCGAGTCAACATAGTAAGGATACTATGCTACATATTTGCCTCAAAACATGCACGATGTCAAAAAGGGATTGGCCACCAACATGCATGGTATCATAAGGGGATTTTGGCCACAAACATGCATAGTATCATAAGGGAGTTTGGCCACAAACATGCATATTATCATAAGGGAATTTGGCCACAAACAAGCATATTATCATAAGGGAATTTGGCCACGAACATGCATGATAACATAAGGGGTTTGGGTTCATTTACATGCATAAGCCCCAAAGTCAAATCTTTGCCAATGTTTCACAAGTCAAATGGTTCCCAAAGGTTCATGCTAACATTCCATAGATAAAGATTCAAACTTGCAAAATATACTAGGTTAAACATAACATGAGTGGCATGATTAAGTCGCTAAAACTTAGCCCAAGGTCATAGATCATAGAAAAGGGGCAAAATTAGGTTCACATAGGCTAGCACACTTATGTTTCATCGCATTTTATTCCATGTCACATTAGAACCACCGTTAGAATATACAAGTAGCCAGAACTTACCTAGCGAGGCTTAGGGAAAGCTCATGAATCGTCTTGCCAAGAAAGGTGGCTCCTTTGTTGAAGAATCATCATGAAACTTGCATAGCAACGTTGATTCACTCCCTTGATTTGATGTAGCAAGCTAGCACCTTTGATTCGGATCCGATTTGAATGCATGAGCTCTTGGAGTTGGAGATGGAGGCCATGAGCAAGATAGATTTTGGCAGCACTTCGTGGCATGAGTGATTTGTGAGGGTTTAGGGTAGGCTTAGGGGTCTTTTATTAGAGATTAGGAGTAGTTTAGGCCCTTAGATTAACCCTAGGATAGATCTGAGCCTTTAAAATCTGTCACAAGCCACCAACCATGTTTTGAGGAACAAGTCAGGTGCACCCAGGCCAAACTGGCCGACCACCCAAGTCGACAGGGGTGTCGACTGGGCAGTCGACACCACTTGGGGTGTGTCGACTCCCAAGTCGACTCCCCAGTCGACTTGGGGGTGGAGGGAATTTTTCCCGCCTCTTCTGCTTGGATGAATTTGAAATTTGAATTCAAATTTGAATTCAAATTTGAATTCAAATTTGAATTGTTTTTTAACTTGAAATTTTCTGAAAACTTTGACGGGCCATAACTTGGTCATACGGACTCCGATTTTCGAAAACTCGGACTCTATTTCGCTTATTTTTCAGAGACGAACGCAATGGCACAACCCGTTTCTCCTGATTCAGATTTTATAATTAAATTCTGCCTTGATTCTTATCTTTACACGTTGTTAAAAATTCGGGTTGTTACATCCTCCCCAACTTAAAGGATTTCGTCCCCGAAATCTCCAAGTTAGGAAGAACGTATCCTACCATCCATCATCCATCTACTCAAAACATCATCCACAGGCAACCATGGTCCATAAAAGACTCCTAATGCTTTATGAACACATGCAGAAAGTGTGTGTATATGTTCCCTAGCTAATGCTAATGATCAGGCCTGAATGATCTTTCTAAAGCAAGATATGTTTAGTGCCATGAGTCCAACATGTATGCAAATAGTCCTAGTCATATAAACACTATACGTGTGCACAACCATTCATCCACATGCAACATCCACATGATAACATATTCTATTCCATCCATAAACAGGTATAAATACTCGTGCATATGCAATGCAAAATGTGAGTGCGTCAATCTAGTATCTAACGTGTATTCGCGCATCCACGAGCAACCACTTGCAATCATTTTCAACCATATCAATCATAACATGTTTCAAATACATGTTTACATCCATAGAGTTCTACCTAAGGTTCCCAAGATAAGATCGAGGAGATAAACCAGACAAACTCCTTACGGGGTTTGTAACAGAAACAGGACCGAGAGGATATCCACCAAGAGATAGCATGCAAGCAAGCTCTACAGGAGAACCAAGGATCAATGATATACTCTTAAAAAGAGACATGATGCGCGCGTCTAAGCCGCATTTCCTTGAGCTTAATTCCATCGTGCCTTGACCGCCTTTGACTTCATAATTTTCGTAGCTCCTTGATTCCTATTTCCGAGGTATGAGTCGGAACTTATTTCACTGTCGCCTATCGTTTCACTTTCACTTATTCTTTCCCTAGTATGCTCGTCCCAACCATATCTGCATACTCATGCAAGCTTAGCAAAATTCACTAGTGAATTCTGGATCTCGTTTACCGATGTCAATCCATGTTACCAAGCGTTCCTACTAGGGTGATTCCTATAACCCATGCTTAAGCGGAATGAACCATCCGCCTTATTGGCGAACGTTACTTGATCGGATCAGAGATTTCCGATAAATACATCAAGTGATTCTAGGTAACTAACCATGAAAAAGCCCAAAAGGTTACAAAAGGCTTCGAGAGTATTACCAAAGCAAGCCAAGAGTCTGACTACCCTCTTTTCAAAACCGAGAATGGTATCCCTTACTGGATAACTACTTTACCCCTAGAATCCATCCATAGCCCAACAATAGAAGCATTGCTTCTAATCTCAACACTTGGCATAGACGTTCTCAAATCCAAACAAGTCATGAATAAATGGACCAACTCTCCAACCAGATTTTGGGACAAAAGTGGGATCTTCTACCATGCTAGTACTAAGGTGCAAAGACTTAACTATCGAAGCAGACTTAAATGATGCGATGATCAAAACAAAGTCTAGATGGGACGATAGAAAAGAAAGGCTAAGCCTTTAACAGAAACGGTACCATTCCTCTTAGGTACGCTAGAAATGAGAGCATACAATTGCCCTCTCGCTGATCTTGTCCTTATCTTCCTTTGTGGATCAAGCCATGCCAACAAGTTGCTTATTCTTAAGCTCGTGTCCTTTATCCTTTCTCTTATTATCCCTTCTTAAAAATTCGGTAACAGGTCTCTCGAGAACTTCCTCCATCGTACGGGAAAACACTTACGTAGCTAGACAAGGATTAGTCGCAGTTAAAACTACTGTGACTACAGATGGAGGAAAGAAAGGAAAAGGGATTCGATCAAGGAAACAAAGGATAGTGCTAATGGCTTTTGGGCAATAGCCTTTAAAAACTTTTCTTGAAAAATGCTTCTTTGTAAACGGTTTCTCAATTAGTTTTCAGAAGGTTTTAAAAACTTTTGCCCAATCTGGTAACCTTCTGCTCTGATACCAAATGTAACACCCCACCTCAGCTAGGGTCACTCACAAAGGGAATGCACTAGGTTTGGTGAAGCATTATCGAGGTAAACATGCACAGAAATATTACAAGACAGAACATATATAAAACAGCGGAAGTAAAACAAATTTCATTACCTTATAAAATAAGGTCTAAAGCCTTTTACATCAGAGTACATCAAAACCTGTCTTGCAATAGTAAAGAAGCATAAAACCTTTTCATAAATTATTCCCCAAAATAAAGCGGTGAAGCAGCCATAGCCAAGAGAATACCAAGCTATACATGATGACCTTGAAGCATAAGAGGTCCGAACTAAACAACATCATTTCCTCCCTGAAAACCTGGCGGGGGAAACGGAAGACAAAGAGGCGAAACAAAACGGGGTCAGTCATAAAGACTGGTAAGTCCTATCTACTTTCAGTATAAAAATAGGTAGAGGTAACATGACATGCATAAACTGAAAGTAAACATAAGGATGACGACAGGATAGATAAGCTAAACCAAGATAACTAGATGAACTACTGTAGCAAGATAAACTAAGGTATCATGATAAACTACGTGTCAAGATAAATCAAGGTATCACATCGTCAGGATTCTATCAAGTATACTATCCCAAGATATCTATCATGTATAACATCCCAGGGTATTTATCATGTATATTTGCTCTGCACCTCTCGTACTAGTATCCCAACCCGCGTCATGTGTTAACTATGAATGTCCCTTGCCCAATGTCATGTAATGGTCCATGTCAACCTAATATATAGCATATGTAGGTTTTCCAAACTCGTATGTTTCTTTCCATGTATAAGTTCAGTCCTTTGCCGTAGGCCGTACGGGCTTTCCCATGTAAATCTATACCACCTCAACGTAGTACCATTTTATCCTTGAAGTTGTTTTGGACTACTACCCTAGATCTAGTTATGTTTTCTTACCATGAACTATCGCGTGTTCACTTAGGATTTATGCCACCTAGGACCACTAGGGATTATGCTACCTAATGAATGTTTCCGTGTCTCGGTTTGGGTTTTGGGCACCTAGGACCACTAGGGATTATGCCACCCGTCAACCACGCCCTTTGTCCCACGTATATTTCGTGAATCGTTTTCCATGTATAGGCGCACATGTATCTCAATGTGCCATCCGAGTTCCGTGCCAGAGCAAATCAAGAAATACGGAACTCGGTCGGGAGCTTTAAGTCGTCTGCTGATGCAGATATCAAGGTCTGTTTTGTACCCGTGGCTATGGTCCCACGTGACCCCTCCCTCAACTACTGAAAGGCAATCCAAGAAAAATCATGTATGAGAACTACATCCCGGCCCCACTGTAGCCCCACTTTCCTATGGGCCAACCTCAACAATGACTCGATAGCAAGAACATGGTCTGTTGGGAGTTCTCTGCCTTTCCGTTCGTACACGATTGACTAAAGATGGTAGGTAGTCGGCGACGTGCTATCCAGGGCAAAAACAAGTATCGTCGACTCCACGCTAATCCACCCCAGTCTTTAGGTCGCTCGCATAGCAACCAAGGCATACTCTTGGCTCTTCTACCGTAGACCTTAACCTCTGTGAGGCCGGGTTTCATGGACCATCTGCCACCTCACAGAGGGATACCAAGAGTACCCTCACGTCCCCCGAAGCTACCGCTTCGCCACCCAGTTCGTTGGAGCCTTTATCTAAGTCAGATAATTTGCTCCTCCTCGTGTTTTAAGCGATGACCTACCGTATCGCGTTACTCATCTATCTGTGAACTGGTCCAAATTCCTCGACTAAGGATTACTACTTAGTTTCCCAAACTAAGGTTTACCACTTAGTCTCCTTTCCCGTTATCCTTGTTAATCCCGGTTTTCCACCTAGTCCCCTGAACTAGGGTTTTGTCTAATGGGTTAAGTATTGTCATTTAAGTTCATGACTTAACCTGCCTACGAATCATGTCAAGATTTGGCTAAGTATTCAAGTCCAAGACCTAGCCCTACAAGTTGGTTAAGTATACCAAGAAGCTCATGACTTAACCCTATTCAATCATCAAGTCAAATTGGTTAAGTATTTGTTTATCTTAACCCTATCAGATTATCGTGTTAGATTGGTTAAGGATAGATTATCTTAACCTCATCGGATTATCGAGTCGGATTGGTTAAGTATAGGTTAACTTAACCCCATCCACTAATCGTATTAGAATGGTTAAGTATATTTAAACGGCCTTGTGACTTAGCCCTATCAAGTTCTCGTATTAGATTGGTTAAGTATGGTTGCTTAACCTCATCAAATCATCGTGTATAATTGATTAAGTATAAGTTACTTAACTCCATTAAATTATCATGTTAAGTTGGTTAAGTATTGGTTACTTAGCCACATTGAATTACCAAGTTTAGATTGGTTAAGTGTTTGACTTAACCACATCGAATTACCGTGTTTAGATTAGTTAAGTGTAGGTCACTTAACCCCATCTAATTATCGTGTTTAGATTAGTTAAGTGTAGGTTACTTAACCCCATCTAATTACCGTGTTTAGATTAGTTAAGTGTAGGTTACTTAACCCCATCTAATTACCGTGTTTAGATTAGTTAAGTGTAGGTTACTTAACCCCATCTAATTACCAAGTCGGATTAGTTAAGTGTAAATTACTTAACCCCATCCCCTAATCGTCTTATATGGTTAAGTGTCATTAAGAAATCAAGTCTGGTTCCACTTAACCTACCCATTCGTGTCATATCGGTTAAGTGTCATTAGTCAAAATTACTTAACCTTTTCATGTGGCATTAATTAGATTAATGCACCCCAACCTCTCACATTAGACTTTGTTGTGGTTACTAGTTAAGCCGGGCGGGTCCGGGTAGATTTACACCACAACCTAGTCTAACCTCGGGTTTTAAGTGCTATATGACCAACTACTCACATTGGGTCCTATTGTTTGTAGCCACTAGTTAAGCCGGGCGGGTCCGGGTAGATTTATGCTACAAACTCAACCCAACCTCGAGTTGGCCACTTTCATGTTTGGTCTAGTGTCATATTACACTTACAACCCATACGTGTCTAGTTTCAAGTCCCATGTTTACCCCACACGTCATGTCCCCATTTAGGTGTATCATGAGTGTCATATTTTCATGAAATCCCATGTCAAATTATAATGTCATAATCACGCACGTCTAACCTACCCCAAATCGTGTTTCCAACTCAAGTAAAAGCGAGTCAACATAGTAAGGATACTATGCTACATATTTGCCTCAAAACATGCACGATGTCAAAAAGGGATTGGCCACCAACATGCATGGTATCATAAGGGGATTTTGGCCACAAACATGCATAGTATCATAAGGGAGTTTGGCCAGAAACATGCATATTATCATAAGGGAATTTGGCCACAAACATGCATATTATCATAAGGGAATTTGGCTACGAACATGCATGATAACATAAGGGGTTTGGGTTCATTTACATGCATAAGCCCCAAAGTCAAATCTTTGCCAATGTTTCACAAGGCAAATGGTTCCCAAAGGTTCATGCTAACATTCCATAGATAAAGATTCAAACATGTAAGATATACTAGGTTAAACATAACATGAGTGGCATGATTAAGTCGCTAAAACATAGCCCAAGGTCATAGATCATAGAAAAGGGGCAAAATTAGGTTCACATAGGCTAGCACACTTATGTTTCATCGCATTTTATTCCATGTCACATTAGAACCATCGTTAGAATCTACAAGTAGCTAGAACTTACCTAGCGAGGCTTAGGGAAAGATCATGAATCGTCTTGACCAAGAACGGTGGCTCCTTTGTTGAAGAATCGTCATGAAACTTGCATAGCAACGTTGATTCACTCCCTTGATTTGATGTTGCAAGCTAGCACCTTTGATTCGGATCCGATTTGAATGCATGAGCTCTTGGAGTTGGAGATGGAGGCCATGATCAAGATAGATTTTGGCGGTACTTCGTGGCATGAGTGATTTGTGAGGGTTTAGGGTAGGCTTAGGGGTCTTTTTATAGAGATTAGGAGTAGTTTAGGCCCTTAGATTAACCCTAGGATAGATCTGAGCCTTTAAAATCCATCACAAGCCACCAACCATGTCTTGAGGAACAAGTCAGGTGCACCCAGGCCAAACTGGCCGACCACCCAAGTCGACAGGGGTGTCGACTGGGCAGTCGACACCACCTGGGGTGTGTCGACTCCCCAGTCGACTTGGGGGTGGCGGAAATTTTTCCCGCCTCTTCTGCTTGGTTGAATTTGAAATCTGAATTCAAATTTGAACTGTTTTTGAACTTGAAATTTTCTGAAAACTTTGACGGGCCATAACTTGGTCATACGGACTCCGATTTTCGAAAACTCGGACTCTATTTCGCGTATTTTTCCGAGACAAACGCAATGGCGCAACCCATTTCTCCTGATTCAGATTTTATAATTAAATTCTGCCTTGATTCTTATCTTTACACGTTGTTAAAAATTTGGGTTGTTACACGTACTTGGAGACTGATGGATATGCGAGGAAAGAGCCTCCGGTTTCGTTCAGACGCAGAACGAACTTGTAAATGGATTGTGTGTCTGACATTGGATTTTATTCTGTATTGATTGATTTTTTTAAATATATATCTGTTTGGCGGCGGAGAATTTTTTCTCTTGCTTAACGCCCTTCTCTAAGACATACGAGCTTAGAGGTTATATATCGATAGATATCAATCGCATGGCATGAATTTCCTGTGTGGCACGCTGAGTTGCATGGATCAAGGCTTCTTTTGAAAAGAAAAGTCTTGTGGTTGATGATCAAAGCATGGCCTTTGTGGCGTAGCTTTGTGTATAACGTGAATTCGCGAGCCTCACACCTCGGTATGAGTCAAAAACGGGATAAGAACTGCAGGCAGAGCACGATGTTTATTTCTAGCTTTGGTGGTGTCAGTGACTTACCAGCCCTGACATTTATATACTTTTCACCTATGTGGTTATTGGATGAGGCGCCTCGATTTTAGGTCTGTAAGGACCGAGAAACGTGTGTTCAGGAATACTAATCCTCAAATGTAAGAGAGGACTGGCCCTGAAGCATCCAAGGGTTGCGCATAGTGCGTAGCCCTGGGACATTTGCTAGAGTGTCTCGAAGCGGAGAGGAGCTTGCCCCTTGCCTCGACTCATGACGGAAATCCAATTTCCGATACGTGATATTTGCGGTTTTAATTGTAGAACTAGTATGGCGACATGATATATGGTACCCATGTCGTCTATGATTTATATTTATGATTGAAATTGTTTTGACACTATACACTTATTATAGTATCAAATGATTTGTTTTAAACGTAACAAGCATGTTTGGCTATTATAAGGGAAAACCCTATCCTCCGGCTTGCGTTGCATTGTGTGATGGGACCTGGGTCTTATAATAGCTTCATTTTTCGAAAAAGCATTGCATTGTTTATTCTATGCACTGGTGTTCTTGGGAGGAAACCCGTTCCGTGTTATACGGCGTGGTCCCTTGAATTACTCTCTTTTAAAGTAAAGTTTTAAATAACTGTTTTAGTTCTCACACCAGTCACATGACTGACCTGGAGTTTATTGTATCAACCTAAACTCTGGGTGCCCCTATTTTCGACACGGGCAGTTAGTAGTTTTGGTTTTGCAGATTTATATTCATAGGATCCTGATTTACAGCTGGAATGATATCCGGAAAGCTCTGTATCTGTATATCACCTTCAGTTGTGCTTTGTATTATTTTTCGCTGCTATATAATTTATTGTAATCTCTGATATTTATCGAATGTATATTTATTCATACTCTGTATATTCTTGTATTTTGATGGAATTGTTGTAATAGCAATAAAAAGTTCTTCCGTCTGCGTTCTGATTTGTCCTGTTCTCACAACGATCAGGGGTTTCAAACGGTCTAGATCGGTTTAACGACTGATTCGGATCGAGCGAAATTCCCGGCCGTCACAGGGACGGTCCACACGGAGTGGATTAAAATGCCTAAACATGCGTTTCCCCACCCTATGGGGCGTCAATGAGCCAAATAAATCCATCGGTCCCATACTGACAGATATAACCGAGGCGCCTCACTATCCATCATCCACATAAGTAAAATGCCAGGGCATGCAAAATACTGACACCACTCCTAGCTAGAAGGAAACGCAAGCCCTCCCTGAGGTCCTCTCATGTTTCTGGTTCACACCAGTGTGTGAGGATCGCGAATTAATGCTACACAAAGCTACGCTATATTAAAGTCGTGCTTTGATCATCAACCACAAGACTCTACTTTTCAACAGAAGCCTTGATCATTTGCATCTCAGCGTGCCACATAGGCAATTCACGCTATGCAACTGATGTCTATCAATCACACAGAATGAAATTCGATGTCAGACACGCATCCATTTACAAGTTCGTTTCGGGTCTAAACGAAACCGGAGGCACCTTATTCCTCCCCCATATGTCCAATACAGGGGAGAGGCCCTCGCATATCCATCGATCTCCAAGTATGTCTGGACGATCACCACTTATTACCTCGCTTTGGGTGTACAGCCCAATCAAGACATCATTAATCATCCAAACGATGTAAAGACCTCTTGTCTTCAACCACCGTCTTCATCCTCGACATATCGTCGAATCAGTTATTCAGAATGGGATAAACCTGGTCTTTCTGAATAACTCGCGTATATAATAAACAAGTGCTATAAAAACACAACATATGCCTCATTCCAATCCAGAATATATCTCTATTCAAATATTCTTACGCTTTGGGGAAAGTTCCCATTAATTTTATCAAAGATAAATTCTTTAAATTTATTCTTTAATCTTCCTTTGTATATCATTTCAATCTAATTAAAGATGCATTAAAACTCCACTTGGTTTTAATCTTCCCAAAAATCAATATTAACGACTGTTTAACTTGGGAAATCATATCCTGTCTTTAACTGGGTTAAAGAACCAATGTCATTTAAAACACGGTTCACGATAAACCCAAAATCACATCCCATTCCATCAGCCTTTAACCGTAAATTAGCAAGTGAACAATTCCCTAAGTATTAACCCCGAAGGACGAAACCAACATCAGATCAATACCCAGAAAACCATTCAACTTAACTAATCCCCAGTTAATTTCTGATTTTCTTAACTCCATTGGGTCTAAGAATGGTATTATTAAAGATACCACTCACGACAACCCAAAATCTTATTCCATTGTTTATCAGGTTAAAGAACAAGTGTTATTTAAAACACCGTTCACGATAAACCCAAAGACCAATTACAATTCCATTCCAAATATTATTTAATTGGTATACTTCATTAAATCCAAATAAAAAGATTTAATCTTTTCTCAACTGGGTTCAAGAACAGTGTTAATGAAGACACCATTCACGATAAACCCAAATCACATTCCATTAATTATGGAATCTTCATAGAAAAACAAATCAATATATAATCGATATCAATTTCCATATCCGACTAATAATATAAATGGAATAACGGCAAAGCCTTTTAAATTCCATATGTATTAACAATCATCCTCCATAGAATTTCGCTTCAATTATTATCAATCGAATTCCATTCAATTCCAATTTAATATATTAAATGGGAAAACGTTATTTTGGAAAATTCCTGTTAAATCTTAATAAAAAGATTTATAAATTCCAAATCACATTTCACTGTAAATCAAGTTGAAGAACGAATGTCGTTAAAACACAGTTCACAATAAATCCAATTCACATTCCATCAGTTTCTAATTGTAAATTAGTAAGAGAACAATTCCCTAAGTATTAACCCCGAAGGCTGAAACCAACATCAGATTAATACCCAGGGAACCATTCAACTTAACTAATCTCCAGTTAGTATCTAATTTTCTTAACTCCATTGGGTTTAAGAACAGTATTATTAAAGATACCCTTCACGCCAATCCCAAAATCCAATTTGATATTAAATACAAGGCTCTGAATAGAAAATATATCGGCTTATATTCAATATCAATTTCTGAAATCAACAAATATCGAATTGGAATAACGATATATCTATATCTTCCAAATTCCTCCACAATATCCATATAATCACGGAACTCAATATCGAAATATTCCAAAGACAATTTCGATTCAAATCCATTCCAATTCATATATTGGAAATTCTGGTTATTTTTAAAACCATTTCAAATCTAATTTAATATGTTAAATATTGGATTTTTAATTCTAGTTTAAAACTAGTTCATTTGGACAAAAATATATTTTTATCTTTTCAAATATGGTATTTTTCATCCCAATTCTTTCCAAATCATTTATTATGATTTTACACAAATTATTGATATTTTTAATAATTTTATCAAGGCATGTATAGTCGATTTCCATAAACGACCATCGAACTGCACTTACAGCGACCTTTTCCAAATTTGATTTGGATACAATTCCAAATCCAACCGTTAGATTTCTAAACTCTAATATTCTTAGAAACCTGTTTTCGATACGAAACCAATGGTTCCAGTTTTAGGAAAATCCGACAGTCGGATCTCCAGTAATATCCATTCGAAGTCAATGGTCGAAATTCACGAACTATCGCAGCGCGGCGCATTCTATTCAGGCCATTATATATATATATATATATATGTATGTATATGTATATGTATATGTATATATATATTTCATCGGTTTCCTTTTAAAACATATTTTATAAATCGTTTTAAATTCATTTCCAAAATGATTTCAACTTCATATTCAATTTAAAATCAAAATTGAATATTCCATATCATCGATATATAAATGATAATATTTTCAAAAAATTATATTTTGAAATCAATTCCTATTTGATATTCATTATAAAAATGAATAAAATCGATATAAATATCGTTCACGTCAAAATGGCGTTAATCTAATCAACACGGCTTTATATATTTAAATATTTTCGTGTCATCCCAAATCAGACATCAAAACCAAATTTTGATCTATTACTAAATATTAATTTAAAATATTCATTATTTTTAAAATGTTCGTTATTTTAAAATATTTATTTTTAAAATGTTCGTTATTTTAAAATATTTATTTTTAAAATGTTCGTTATTTTAAAATATTTATCCTTCCTGAACTGGAATCAAACACAGTCAATTACCATATAATTTGATTTATATGGATTTCATACAAAACATGCACACAAGTACAGTGATAAATAATCATGCATCATCCAGAGTGCAATCTACACTGTATAAGCATTAAATATAAATATTTAACGCTTATAACAGTCTGTCAACCTATCGATTGAAATACAACTAAACAGTTGGGATTAGTGTACGTCAAATATTATCCCAATACCCGTGTTGGGTTTCAATCAGCAAATAATGAATTTTATTTTTGCAGTTGACAGACTGTTATAAGTGTTTCCCACCTCTATCAGTCTCTAACTGTAACTAGTAAGAGAACGACCCCCACATATTAACCCCGAAGACTGAAACCAACATCAGATCAAACACAGAAAACTATTCAACTTGACTAATTTCTAGTCAGTTTCTAATTTCCTTATGTACATTTTAAATCCATATTTCAAAACCCAATTTCCTTTATAAAATTTTTAGTTTCAAATATTTACTTTAATCCATTATTCACATTGAGTGTGAACAATATTTCTTTATATACTCCAAACAATATAATTCCATATTTGAAAATAATATCCAAATTCCAAATTCTATTTAATCTATATTTATAGAATTATTTATACAAAATCCTGTCTTTAACTTCTAACACTTAAATCTCTTTTATAGTTCCCTTTATACAATTATATTCATTCTATATAAATCCTTTTATATAATTCTATTCATTTTATGTAAATACTTTTACATAATCCTATTCATTTTATATAAAAATATTTCATTTCCAATATACACTTTGAAAAATTCCTTTTATACATTCCAGTAATTCATATGGTATTTAAAATACCAAATAACATGACCAGTGTCATCATAATCAATCACATATTATATACCACATCATATATCACAATATATGAAAACAAACAGTATTATAAGTATTGAGCAATCCAGTTGGATCCCTCCAACCTGTTTCCCTGCATCCACAGATGTTAAACAATATAAATAACATCGATTTCATTTCAATATGAAATATTCTGATAAACAGAATCAATATTTGATTAACGATTTGTGTATATATATCATTATCTATAATTTCAACCAATACATCAGCAATCCAACCAATCCAAAAATGCACAGTAATCAATCATCATTTATCAATACTACATTATATTTATAAAATATAAACTGTACAGAGTTAATGAGATTTACTCACATTGGATGATCATCGTTAGATAACGTCAATTGTCGGTTAATTCAGATAGACAATTTAGTTTGCTATAAATTGTAACGAGTTCCAATTCACTCCTAGTCAGTTCCATTGAGTAGCCTCCATCCATACAATCCCAATGGATCTTGTTTTGCTGAGTTATGATAACGTACAAATAAGATATTAACATTAGAAGTTATACATATTATTTAAATTGAATAAAACTTCAAATTTTAAATTTCCAACTGGGCTCACAATAAAAACAAGGCCCATACCCAATTTCGAATACCAGACCCGCTATGACTTCTTCCCCAATTGAAATCTCACACTCCAGGCAACCACCGAACCTCCAAACCGTGCCTCTCCCTTTCACTGCTCCTCTCCTCTGCCATTTAAAATCTCAGAATAATATCCAAAATTATCTACTTCGAAATGTGAACATCCTTATACCAACCAAGCCAAGTTCGATCACAATCATCAGATCGCGACAACCAGACTTCGCGATCCCCTCCAGAACTCAAGCGATACCCTTTTCCCACAAACACCCTAAAACTCTTCGTACTTTTTCCATTTCTCCTCACGATTCCAAAAATAACAACAGTAGAACCAACCTATGCTTGTATCGATCCATACTAGGAACCCTTGCTCGTGCTACTTAAGTTTCCAGCGAACCAACACATAACCGAACTCATCAAAAGCTACAGGAAATTGAATAGGAAAATAAGGGGATTACAAATATTTGAGTTTGGGAATTTCTATATTTTTGTTTGTATTGATTTCATTTTTAAAAGTGAAGAAATGTTTTTCCTGGAAGAGAACACCGGCGGCTATGAGTTTGTTGACCAGGAAAAATGATTTTGAGGGTTTGGAGAAGTTAGCAGTGTATTTATAGGATGGTTTAAATAATTTTGTATTGGTTATTATATTCAATTTTAATCAATTGCTATATGTATTTATCATTTAAAAATATGTGTAATCACATATAACTTTTAAAAATCATGAAAACGGGCATATACCTACAGTTCGACATTACAAACCCAATGAAATTGGTTTCGTTGAATTCGGACTCCGTTTTCTCACACAGCGTATTTTTAATCATCAAAATATCGACTGTTTTTCACATTAAAATTCGGCACGGCAACATACTGACTCCAAAAATCACGAAAATTGAAATCTAACAGTAATATAATATTCCGGATCTAACAAAATTAGTTTCGTCAAAAATGGAGCTCGTTTGCAAAACTGACTATTTTTAAAGCTCTAAATAAACCCGTTTAAATATAAATATATTTAAAAATAATTAAATTAAATATTTATTGTAACACCCCACCTCCGCTAGGGTCATTCACATAGGGAATGCACTAGGTTTGGTGAAGCATTATCGAGGTAAACATGCACAGAAATATTACAAGACAGAACATATAAAACAGCGGAAGTAAAGCAAATTTCATTACCTTATAAAATAGTAAGGTCAAAAGCCTTTTACATCAGAAAACATCAAAACCTGTCTTGCAATAGTAAAGAAGCATAAACCATTTCATAAATTATTCCCCAAGTAAAACAGTAAGGTAGCCATAGCCAAGAAAAGTCCAAGCCATGCATGATGACCTTCAAGCAGAGGAAGTCCGAACTAAATAACAGTGTTTCCTCCCTGAAAACCTGGGGGGGGGGGGAACGGAAGACAAATAGGCGAAACAAAACGGGGTCAGTCATAAAGACTGGTAAGTCCTATCTACTTCCAGTATAAAAACAGGTAAAGGTAACATGACATGCATAAACTGAAAGTAAACATAAGGATGACGACAAGATAGATAAGCTAAACCAAGATAACCGGATGAACTACTGTAGCAAGATAAACTAAGGTATCATGATAAACTACGGTATCAAGATAAATCAAGGTATCACATCGTCAGGTTTCTATCAAGTATACTATCCCAAGGTATCTATCATGTATAACATCCCATGGTATCTATCATGTATAACATCCCAAGGTATTTATCATGTATATTTGCTCTGCACCTCTCGTACTAGTATCCCAACCCGCGTCATGTGTTAACTATGAATGTCCCTTGCCCAATGTCATGTAATGGTCCATGTCAACCTAATATATAGCATATGTAGGTTTTCGCTACTCGTATTTTTCTTTCCATGTATAAGTTCAGTCCTTTGCCGTAGGCCGTACGGGCTTTCCCATGTAAATTTATACCACCTCAACGTAGTACCATTTTATCCTTGATGTTGTTTTGGACTGCTACCCTTGATCTGGTTATGTTTTCTTACCATGAATTATCGCGTGTTCACTTAGGATTTATGCCACCTAGGACCGCTAGGGATTATGCTACCTAATGAACGTTTCCGTAACTTGGTTTGGGTTTTAGCCACCTAGGACCACTAGGGATTATGCCACCCGTCAACCACGCCCCTTATCCCACGTATGTATCGTGAATCGTTTTCCATGTCTAGACGCACATGTATCTCAATGTGCCATCCGATTTCCGTGCCAGGGCAAATCAAGAAATACAGAACTCGGTCGGGAGCTTTAAGTCATCTGCCGATGCAGATATCAAGGTCTGTTTTTGTATCCGTGGCTGTGGTCCCACGTGACCCCTCCCTCAACTACTGAAAGGAAATACAAGAAAAATCATGTATGAGAACTACATCCCGGCCCCACTATAGCCCCACTTTCCTATTGGCCAACCTCACCCATAACTCGATAGCAAGTATATGGTCTGTTGGGAGTTCTCTGCCTTTCCGTACGTACACGATTGACTAAAGATGGTAGGTAGTCAACGACGCGCTATCCAGGGCAAAAATCAAATATCGTCGACTCCACGCTAATCCATCCCCGTCTTTAGGTTGCTCGCACAACAACCAAGGCATACTCTTGGTTCTTCTACCGTAGACCTTAACCTCTGTGAGCCCAGGCGGATCATCTGCAACCTCATAGAGGGATACCAAGAGTATCCTCACGTCCCCCGAAGCTACCGCTTCGTCACCCAGTTCGTTGGAGCCTTTATCTAAGTCAGATAATTCGCTCCTCCACGTGTGTTCAAGCGATGACCTACCGTATCGGGTTACTCATCTATCTGTGAACTGGTCCAATTTCCTTGACTAAGAATTATTACATAGTTATCCTTAACTAAGGTTTACCACTTAGCTTCTCTTCCCGCTATCCTTGTTAACTACGATTTTCAACCTAGTCCCCAGAGCTAGGGTTTTGTCTAATGGGTTAAGTGTTGTCATTCAAGTTCATGACTTAACCCACCTACGAATCATGTCAAGATTGGCTAAGTATTTAAGTTCAAGGCTTAGCCCTACAAGTTGGTTAAGTATACCAAGAAGCTCATGACTTAACCCTATCAAGTCAAATTGGTTAAGTATTTGTTTGTCTTAACCCTATCAGATTATCGTGTTAGTTTGATTAAGCATATATTATCTTAATCCCATCAGATTATCGAGTCGGATTGGTTAAGTATGGGTTAGCTTAACCCCATCCACTAATCGTATTACAATGGTTAAGTATATTTAAAAGGTCTTGTGACTTAACCCTATCAGGTCCGCATATTAGATTGTTTAAGTATAGGTTACTTAACCTCATCAAATCATCATGTATAATTGGTTAAGTATAAGTTACTTAACCCCATTAAATTATCATGTTAAGTTGGTTAAGTATTGGTTACTTAACCTCATTGAATTACCAAGTTTAGATTGGTTAAGTGTTTAACTTAACCCCATCGAATTACCGTGTTTAGATTAGTTAAGTGTAGGTTACTTAACCCCATCTAATTACCGTGTTTAGATTAGTTAAGTCTAAGTTACTTAACCCCATCTAATTACCAAGTCAGATTAGTTAAGTGTAAATTACTTAACCACATCCCCTAATTGTCTTATTTGGTTAAGTGTCATTAAGAAATCAAGTCCGTTTTAACTTAACCTACCCATTCATGTCATATCGGTTAAGTGTCATTAGTCAAAATTACTAAAACTTTTCATATGGCATTAATTAGATTAATGCACCCCAACCTCTCACATTAGACTTTGTTGTGGTTACTAGTTAAGCCGGGCGGGTCCGGGTAGCTTTATACCACAACCTAAACTAACCTCGGGTTTTAAGTGCTATATGACCAACTACTCACATTGGGTCCTATTGTTTGTAGCCACTAGTTAAGTCGGGCGGGTCCGGGTAGATTTATGCTACAAACTCAACCCAACCTCGAGTTGGCCACTTTCATGTTTGGTCTACTGTCATATTACACTTACAACCCACACGTGTCTAGTTTCAAGTCCCATGTTTACCCCACATGTCATGTCCACATTTAGGTGTATCATGAGTGTCATATTTTCATGAAATCACATGTCAAATTATCATGTCATAATCACGCCCATCTAACCTACCCCAAATCGTGTTTCCAACCCAAGTAAAAGCGAGTCGACATAGTAAGGATATTATGCTACAAATTGGCCTCAAAACATGCACGATGCCAAAAAGAGATTGGCCACAAACATGCATGGTATCATAACGGGTTTGGCCTCAAAATATGCATAGCATCATAAGGGGTTTTTGGCCTCAAACATGCATAATGTCACAACGGGATTAGCCACAAACATGGATGATATCATAAGGGGGTTTTGGGTTCATTTACATGCATAAGCCCCAAGTCATATTCATGTACATATTTCACAAGTCAAAGTGGTTTCAAGTATTCATGCCAACATTCCGCAAGTAAAGGTTCAATCTTTCATGATGGACTAAGTTAAACATAACATAAGTGGCATGATTTAGTCACTAAGCATAGCCAAAAGTCATAGGTTCAAGCAAAAGAGGCATGACAAGGTTCATATAGGCTAGCATACTTAGTTTAATCTCGTTTTATTCAATGCCATCATTAAAACTACCATTTAGATCTAGAAGTAGCTAGAACTTACATAGCGTGGCAAGAGGGCTAGGAGCATGAATCGTCTTGACGAAGAAAGGTGGCTCCTTTGTTGAAGAATCGTCATGAAATTTGCGTAGCAACGTTGATCTATCCTCGATTTGACATAGGAAGCTTGCACCTTTTGATTCGGATCTAGTTTGAATGCATAGTCTCTAGGAATTAGAGATGGAGGCCATGATCAATCGACATTTGGGCAGCACTTCGTGGCATGAGTGATTTGTGAGGGTTTAGGGTAGGCTTAGGGGTGTTTTTATAGAGATTAGGACTAGTTTAGGCCCTTAGATTAAACCTATGATAGATCTGAACCATCAAAATCCGTCATAGGCCCTAAAACATGACCCAAAACACTCAGCAGGTGCACCAGGCCAAAGTGGCCGGACCACCCAGGTCGACACCCATGCCGACTAGGCAGTCGACCTGCCCCCTTGGCGTGTCGACTCCCCAGTCGACCTGGGGCTTGGGCGGGAATTTTCCCGCCCAGTTCGTTTGGCTCCAGATTTGAATTTCGAACTGTTTTTGAATTTGAATTTTTCTGAAAATTTTGACGGGCCATAACTGGGTCATACGGACTCCGATTTTCGAAAACTCAGACTCTATTTCGCGTATTTTTCCGAGACGAACGCAATGGCACAGCCCGTTTCCCTTGATTCAAATCTTAAAATTAAATTCTGCCTTGATTCTTATCTTTACACGTTGTTAAAAATTCGGGTTGTTACATTCTCCCCTCCTTTAAGGATTTCGTCCCTGAAATCTCCAAGTTAGGAAGAACATATCCTACCATCCATCATCCATCTACTCAAAACATCATTCACAGGCAACCATTGTCCTTAGACGATTTCTAATGCCATATGAACATATGCAGAACGTGTGTGTATATGCTCCTTAGCTAATGCTAATGATCAGGCCTGAATCATCTTTCTAATGCAAAAATATGTTTAGTGCCATGAATCCAACATATATGCAAATAGTCCTAATCATATAAGTACTATATGCGTGCACAAACATTCATCCATATGCAACATCTGCATGACAACACATTCAATTTCATCCATAAACAAGTATAAATACTCGTGCATATGCAACACGAAACGTGATCGCGTTTATCTAGTTTCTAATGTGCATTCGCGCATCCATGAGCAACCACTTGCAACCATTTGCAACCATATCAATCATAACATGTTTCAAATACATGTTTACATCCATAGAGTTCTATCTAAGGTTCCCAAGATAAGATCGAGGAGATAAACAAGACAAACTCCTTATGGGGTTTGTAACAGAAACAGGACCGAGAGGATATCCACCAAGCGATAGCATGCAAGTAAGCTCTACAGGTGAACCAAGGATCAAAGATATACTCTAAAAAAGAGACATGATGCGCGTATCTAAGCCGCATTTCCCTGAGCTTAATTCCATTGTGCCTTTACCGCCTTTGACTTCATGATTTCGTAGCTCCTTGATTCCTATTTCCAAGGTATGAGTTGGAACTCATTTCACTATCTCCTCTCGTTTCACTTATCCTTTCCCTAGTATACTTGGCTCAACCATATCTGCGTACTCATGCAAGCTCTCCAAAATTCACTAGTGACTTCTGGATCTCGCTTTCTGATGTCAATCCATGTTACAAAGCGTATCTACTAGGGTGATTCCTATAACCCATGCTTAAGCGGAATGAATCATCCATCCTATTGGCGAACGTTGCTCGATGGGATCAGAGATTTCCGATAAATGCATCAAGAGATTCTAGGTAACTAACCATGACAAAACCCAAAAGGTTACACGAGACTTCGAGGGTATTACCATGGCAAGTTAAGAGTTTGACTACCCTCTTTTCAAAACCGAGGATGGTATCCCTTACTGGATAACCACTTTACCCCTAGAATCCATCCATAGCCCAACAAGTCTTGAATAAATGGATCGATCTTCCAACAAGATTTGGGACAAAAATGGGATCCTCTACCATGCTAGTACTAAGGTGCAGAGGCTCAACTATCGAACCATGCTTAAATGATATGATCAAAACAAAGTCTGGATAGGATGATAGAAAAGAAAGGCTAAACCTTTAACAGAAACGGTACCATTCCTCTTTGGTACGCTAGAAATGAGAGCATACAATTGCCCTCTCGCTGATCTTGTCCTTATCTTCCTTAGTGGATCAAGCCATGCCAACAAGTTGCTTATTCTTAAGCTCGTGTCCTTTATCCTTGCTCTTATTATCCCTTCTTATAAATTCGGTAACAGGTCTCTCGAGAACTTCCTCCATCGTATGGGAAAACACTTACGTAGCTAGACAAGGATTAGTCGCAGTTAAAACTACTGTGACTACAGATGGAGGAAAGAAAGGAAAAGAGGTTCAATCAAGGAAACAAAGGATAGTGCTAATGGCTTTTGGGGAATAGCCTTTAAAAAACTTTTCTTGAAAAATGCTTCTTTGTAAACGGTTTCTCAAATAGCTTTCAGAAGGTTTTAAAAACATTTGCCCAGTCTGGTAACCTTCTGCTCTGATACCAAATGTAACACCCCACCTCCGCTAGGGTCATTCACATAGGGAATGCACTAGGTTTGGTGAAGCATTATCGAGGTAAACATGCACAGAAATATTACAAGACAGAACATATAAAATAGCGGAAGTAAAGCAATTTTCATTACCTTATAAAATAGTAAGGTCAAAAGCCTTTTACATCAGAATACATCAAAACCTGTCTTGCAATAGTAAAGAAGCATAAACCATTTCATAAATTGTTCCCCAAGTAAAACAGTAAGGTAGCCATAGCCAAGAAAAGTCCAAGCCATGCATGATGACCTTCAAGCAGAGGAAGTCCGAACTAAATAACAGTGTTTCCTCCCTGAAAACCTGGGGGGAACGGAAGACAAAGAGGCGAAACAAAACGGGGTCAGTCATAAAGACTGGTAAGTCCTATCTACTTCCAGTATAAAAACAGGTAAAGGTAACATGACATGCATAAACTGAAAGTAAACATAAGGATGACGACAAGATAGATAAGCTAAACCAAGATAACCGGATGAACTAATGTAGCAAGATAAACTAAGGTATCATGATAAACTACGGTTTCATGATAAATCAAGGTATCACATCGTCAGGTTTCTATCAAGTATACTATCCCAAGGTATCTATCATGTATAACATCCCACGGTATCTATCATGTATAACATCCCAAGGTATTTATCATGTATATTTGCTCTGCACCTCTCGTACTAGTATCCCAACCCGCGTCATGTGTTAACTATGAATGTCCCTTACCCAATGTCATGTAATGGTCCATGTCAACCTAATATATAACATATGTAGGTTTTCCCAACTCGTATGTTTCTTTCCATGTATAAGTTCAGTCCTTTGCCGTAGGCGTACGGGCTTTCCCATGTAAATTTATACCACCTCAACGTAGTACCATTTTATCCTTGATGTTGTTTTGGACTGCTACCCTTGATCTGGTTTTGTTTTCTTACCATGAACTATCGCGTGTTCACTTAGGAATTATGCCACCTAGGACCGCTAGGGATTATGCTACCTAATGAACGTTTCCGTAACTTGGTTTGGGTTTTAGCCACCTAGGACCACTAGGGATTATGCCACCCGTCAACCACGCCCCTTATCCCACGTATGTATCGTGAATCATTTTCCATGTCTAGACGCACATGTATCTCAATGTGCCATCCGAGTTCCGTGCCAGGGCAAATCAAGAAATACGGAACTCGGTCAGGAGCTTTAAGTCATCTGCCGATGCAGATATCAAGGTCTGTTTTTGTATCCGTGGCTATGGTCCCACGTGACCCCTCCCTCAACTACTGAAAGGCAATCCAAGAAAAATCATGTATGAGAACTACATCCCGGCCCCACTATAGCCCCACTTTCCTGTTGGCCAACCTCACCCATAACTCGATAGCAAGTATATGGTCTGTTGGGAGTTCTCTGCCTTTCCGTACGTACACGATTGACTAAAGATGGTAGGTAGTCGACGACGCGCTATCCAGAGAAAAAATCAAGTATCGTCGACTCCACGCTTATCCATCTCCGTCTTTAGGTTGCTCGCACAGCAACCAAGGCATACACTTGGTTCTTCTACCGCAGACCTTAACCTCTATGAGCCCAGGCGGATCATCTGCAACCTCACAGAGGGATACCAAGAGTATCCTCACGTCCCCCGAAGCTACCGCTTCGTCACCCAGTTCGTTGGAGCCTTTATCTAAGTCAGATAATTCGCTCCTCCACGTGTGTTCAAGCGATGACCTACCGTATCGGGTTACTCATCTATCTGTGAACTGGTCCAATTTCCTTGACTAAGAATTATTACTTAATTATCCTTAACTAAGGTTTACCATTTAGCTTCTCTTCCCGCTATCCTTGTTAACTACGATTTTCAACCTAGTCCCCTGAGCTAGGGTATTGTCTAATGGGTTACGTGTTGTCATTCAAGTTCATGAATTAACCCGCCTACGAATCATGTCAAGATTGGCTAAGTATTTAAGTTCAAGGCTTAGCCCTACAAGTTGGTTAAGTATACCAAGAAGCTCATGACTTAACCCTATCAAGTCAAATTGGTTAAGTATTTGTTTGTCTTAACCCTATCAGATTATCGTGTTAGATTGATTAAGCATAGATTATCTTAATCCCATCAGATTATCGAGTCGGATCCACTAATCGTATTACAATGGTTAAGTATATTTAAAAGGTCTTATGACTTAACCCTATCAGGTCCGCATATTAGATTGGTTAAGTATAGGTTACTTAACCTCATCAAATCATCATGTATAATTGGTTAAGTATAAGTTACTTAACCCCATTAAATTATCATGTTAAGTTGGTTAAGTATTGGTTACTTAACCTCATTGAATTACCAAGTTTAGATTGGTTAAGTGTTGAACTTAACCCCATCGAATTACCGTGTTTAGATTAGTTAAGTGTAGGTAACTTAACCCCATCTAATTACCGTGTTTAGATTAGTTAAGTCTAAGTTACTTAACCCCATCTAATTACCAAGTCGGATTAGTTAAGTGTAAATTACTTAACCCCATCCCCTAATTGTCTTGTATGGTTAAGTGTCATTAGGAAATCACGTCCGGTTTAACTTAACCTACCCATTCGTGTCATATCGGTTAAGTGTCATTAGTCAAAATTACTTAACCTTTTCGTGTGGCATTAATTAGATTAATGCACGCCAACCTCTCACATTAGGCTTTGTTGTGGTTACTAGTTAAGCCGGGCGGGTCCGGGTAGCTTTACACCACAACCTAGTTTAACCTCGAGTTTTAAGTGCTACATGACCAACTACTCACATTGGGTCCTATTGTTTGTAGCCACTATTTAAGCTTGGGCGGGTCCGGGTAGATTTATGCTACAAACTCAACCCAACCTCGAGTTGGCCACTTTCATGTTTGGTCTAGTGTCATATTACACTTACAACCCATACGTGTCTAGTTTCAAGTCCCTTGTTTACCCCACATGTCATGTCCACATTTAGGTGTATCACGAGTCTCATATTTTCATGAAATCCCATGTCAAATTATCATGTCATAATCATGCTCGTCTAACCTATCCCAAATCGTGTTTCCAACCCAAGTAAAAGCGAGTCAACATAGTAAGGATACTATGCTACATATTGGCCTCAAAACATGCACGATGCCAAAAAGAGATTGGCCACAAACATGCATGGTATCATAAGGGGTTTGGCCTCAAAATATGCATAGCATCATAAGGGGTTTTTGGCCTCAAACATGCATAATGTCACAACGGGATTAGCCACAAACATGCATGATATCATAAGGGGGGTTTGGGTTCATTTGCATGCATAAGCCCCAAGTCATATTCATGTACATATTTCATAAGTCAAAGTGGTTTCAAGTATTCATGCCAACATTCCGCAAGTAAAGGTTCTATCTTTCATGATGGACTAAGTTAAACATAACATAAGTGGCATGATTTAGTCACTAAGCATAGCCAAAAGTCATAGGTTCAAGCAAAAGAGGCATGACAAGGTTCATATAGGCTAGCATACTTAGTTTAATCTCGTTTTATTCCATGCCATCATTAAAACTACCGTTTAGATCTAGAAGTAGCTAGAACTTACATAGCGTGGCAAAAGGGCTAGGAGCATGAATCGTCTTGACGAAGAAAGGTGGCTCCTTTGTTGAAGAATCGTCATGAAATTTACGTAGCAACGTTGATCTACCCTCGATTTGACATAGGAAGCTTGCACCTTTTGATTCGGATCTAGTTTGAATGCATAGTCTCTAGGAATTGGAGATGGAGGCCATGATCAATCGACATTTGGGAAGCACTTCGTGGCATGAGTTATTTGTGAGGGTTTAGGGTAGGCTTAGGGGTGTTTTTATAGAGATTAGGACTAGTTTAGGCCCTTAGATTAACCCTAGGATAGATTTGAACCATCAAAATCCGTCATAGGCCCTAAAACATGACCCAAAACACTCTGCAGGTGCACCAGGCCAAAGTGGCCGGACCACCCAGGTCGACACCCGTGTCGACTGGGCAGTCGTCCTGCCCCCTGGGCGTGTCGACTCCCCAGTCGACACCCCAGTCGACCTGGGGCTTGGGCGGGAATTTTCCCGCCCAGTTCATTTGGCTCCAGATTTGAATTTCGAACTGTTTTTGAATTTGAATTTTTCTGAAAACTTTGACGGGCCATAAATGGGTCATACGGACTCCGATTTTCGAAAACTCGGACTCTATTTCACGTATTTTTCCAAGAAGAATGCAATAGCACAGCCCGTTTCCCTTGATTCAAATCCTAAAATTAAATTCTGCCTTGATTCTTATCTTTACATGTTGTTAAAAATTCGGGTTGTTACATTTATAAATAAATATTATCTTGTATATTCACAATATATACCATACAGCTCCTAAATATTCCAATATAAATTTCTGACTCGACATTTCAAATCCAGATTAAATAAGTATTCAATTTATATCGAAAATCCATTCATAATATAAATAAATCGTTATAAATTATAAAGGAATTCTTTAGTGACTATTTAAAATTTGATTTGGACATAAATCAAAATCTACACAATGAAATCCCGATTTTCTCTTCCATTATAAAAATATACTTCACCAGGTCCCGAACTTTTCTTGTTTCAAATAAATCCGGCTTAAAACGGATTCTGTATATTCGTTTAAAGTTCGAATCGCCAAATTACGAACTGTCGCGCCATTTCGAGCTCGATTATAATTATAATATAATTATACATTCAAACTGTCGTTATTTAAATATATTCGTTAATATTATTAAATTCTAAACTTAATTATATATTTTAAATAATCCAATTCACACAATATTGTCAATTCCATTATTTCCGACTATTTCAAAAATAAATATATTATTCTATTATTTATATTAATTAAATATTCAGTATTATTTAATTAAATCATTTAAATTACCAAACCATTACTTTAAATAATTAAATAAACTATTTATTCGACCATAAAAATACGGGTGGTTACATTAGTTGTACCTAAAAGAAATCATGATTTAACCATTTATGAATATGCATACGAAGCTATATTATGAGCTACACTATTGCAGAGAGGCAAAGTAATTGCTTACGCTTCTTGATAGCTTAGGTCATATGAAGTTAGATGTCCAATTCATTATTTAGGGTTAGCTGTTGTTATCTTTGCTCTACAGATTCGAAGATGCTATCTCTTGGGAGAAAGATTTTAGTTGTTTTCGAATCTTAAGCATTTGAGATACTTAGTCTCTAAAAAAGAATTGAATATGAGGCAGTAGAGATAGCAAGATCTCTTGGAATCTTTGGCAACAGACATTAGGAAAGGGAAATAAATTTGCACGTGCACTTAGTTAGAAACATAAAAATATATTACTAGCTACCATAGTAGAATGGAAATACCTAAAACCATTTATTACTTGTATTCACGTAATTTCTAAGTCCAGTTCTAACTAAGAGATAGCTATTTTATTATGCTTCAAAGTTCGACTGATAATGAAAAATATAATAGCATTTAAGGATAAGGACTATCAATTACTACCTGAGTGAATCAACGGATTGAAAATTGGAATTAATAAAAATGATATGAAGGAGTTTAGCTTGGACCATAAAGGATGGGTAAGAAAGAAAAGTTAATTGTGTGTTCAGGACATTGGGGATCTTAGGAAGGGAGTTCTCAAGGAATGCCATAGATCGAAGTTTACAATTCATAAAGAAAGAACTAAGATGTATTGAGATATAAGAGAAGGTTCTGTTGGGGATGCAGATTAAAGATCTTAAGGCAAATTAAACACTAAAGGGGGTGAATAGTGTTTTATAGATTTTATTAAATTTTTTGAGATCTTTTAAGTTTAAACAGAATGTTATGCAAATCACATATATCACAAATAACATAACCAATCACAGATGTAGAAAGTAAAATAAAAAGCAGTAAAATGAAGGAACACACCAGGATTTTATACTAGTTTGGGACTCTCTTACATCCAGTCCCACACAACGCTAGCTTGATGCGGATTTTTATTCAACAATATCCAGTAATAATCCATTATTTCAAAGCTACAAGGGCACACCCCAAGCGATTCCAAGTACAGTGAGACTTAGTTGATTTCCGTGCCACAACTTTACATCCAATCGATTTTTGTGACAAAATTGCATCCAATCACTTATACGAGACATGACCACACCCTTCTTTTATCAGTCTTTGTAGTATTGACTCGATAGGACTTGATCTTGGGATCTTTGATCATAAACAGCCTATGACTCTTGGGTAACACTTGAATTTCAAAGAGAGATTGATTTAGAATTGAAAGAAAAGAAGAATGATATCATTTCTATTGAAATCGGCAGAGTATAAGTGTAGAAAGTTAAGAAATTAAGAATAATAATAGTGGAATGATTAGAGAGGAAGAAGGAGATGAAAAGTAAATAAAAAATCGAATTCTAGAAGGTATTTATTGTTTTCCAATAGCCACAATCTTTCAGAAAAGGTAAGAATTCAAAAGACACAAATTTTCAAAATTAGAAAACAATTAAATAGTAAGTATGTCGACATACATAAAGTATGATGTCGACATACATAAAGTATGATGTCAACATCCCTTCATGAAAAAACAAAAAATAATATTTTAAACTAAATCAAATAATGTTTACATTACAATCTTCAAAGCTTCGGTCATTGGGGGAAATGTTAACAGCGACAAGGGTAAATTCTCTCTCTTCTTTCTCATCCTGCAACTTTTTCTCCATAAAATCATTTCTTCTCTCTTCCCTGACTTCTCTATCCTCCTCATACCCTTATTTTCATCGTGCGTGTATCTTCCCTGTGACCCCAATTTAACTTTCCAGATCTAAGCTGCACCATGAAATCTACTAGAGTTTCGGTCTTCCCACTATCTTTCGCCTTGTCTCCCCAACTTTTTTCGACCAGATCTGCTTCCGTAAACTCCTCATTCCGTGTTTTTGGCATTTCAGGAAACTACTAGCTTATTCTAGTTATTCAACTGATGCAATGGCATACTGAATAAGGTCTGACCCCTATGCGTAGTCTACTCGGTAAGCAGCAATTCCCTTTACCAAAAAAGATTTCGTGTTTCAACCTTGTCTGTAATGGGTCATTCTAGGTTTCGATATTCAATGGTTATGGTCTAGTTCGTCTTGTGGGTTGTCTACTTTTACTGTTTTTTTGATTTATGTTTGGTGGAGGTGTTCGGTTTTCTTACAATATAGATTGGAGCTCTGTCTTTGAATATGTTATTCTCGTGTTTTCCACCTTTGCTATGGTGAACTGTTCAACCTTAATGTTTATGGTCTATTGTTTCAAGTGAGTGGGTATCTTGTTCTTGTTTGTTTAGGTCTGCATCAACGATTAGCAGCAGAACACGAGATGCTTAGCACTGATCTTTGCTGGTTATCGTTTGGTGTTGTTTCCTCCTGAACGAGCAACTCAGTGTACTACTTTCTTAGTATTTTAGTTGTAGATTGTTGAGCAGTTCATTCCGTCGCCAGCTTGGTGTGTATGTGACTGGGGTTCTGGTTTATTTTCTGTCTCTGTTGATATGGTGAATAAGTTGAAGCTCCTTGCTCTCGTTTTGATTTATTTACTGGAGTACTTTACATCATTTCCTCCCTGTCATTGTGCTCTTACAAGTTTGGTCGACATATCAATTCCATCATGAAAGCTGATCCTGCCAGGGTGTGGTGCTCAAGAAGCAAGACTAGTCACAGTTGTTTATTGGTCTAGTCATGTTGTTTAATGTATACCCTTGCTTAACTTTATGCAGCCGTTTATTGTACTCTCTGTATACATATGTAAGTCACTACAACGTGTAGTATGATATATTTTCTCTCCCTGCGTGGAGAGACATGACATAGATCTACGTAATTCATTGGACGACCCACTATAAATGCCGATGACGGTGGACGGTCCACCTTAAAAACCGAATTAGTTGACTGCTAATTACAGTCACCTTTACTAAATTGTAAATTTATTATTTGTCATAATAAAAGAGTGTTACGGATCACTATAAAAACTGGTCGGCTATGCCAAAAAAATAATAATGTTTAATTTATGGAAATTCTAGAGTTAAAACAAACTATTTTCCTTTATATTGAAATAGTGTATGTTAAGGAAAAATATATTAAAACTCATATTAAATACGTCTTTAAGAAAATGGATAAAATCTAAATATAAAATGATATAAAAGTATAATGATAAAACTGTAAATATATTAAAACTTAATATCAATAAGGAAATTGAAAACACAAGTAACTATAATAAAATTAGTATAAATTTATAAGTAAAACTTATTTAAATTAGGATTTAAAATATATTAAGTATAAATTTAAGCCAGGATTTAAAATATTTCTAAGAATAAAGAAATATAAATTTAAAATAAGGAAGTAATTTTGAAATCGTTAGAAAAAAATACAAGGAAGTGATTTTGAAATCATTTAAAACGGAATTTGAAATTAGAATTAAGTTTGAAATTAGAATTCAGTGCTAACCAGAGTTCTAACAATATATCTAGACATATGTACTGTAATGACCCGGATTTTGAGCGACTTCGGTTATCGACATAAACACGATGTCGATAACCAATCATCGAAAAATACCAGTCATTAATGAAAGAAATTAGAGGGTGAGGAAAGATAAGATAGAAACTTAGAATAGAAGAAGAAGAATAAGAACACAATATCAGAGTAACACGAATCTCACAGCGGAACGAATAAATATATTTCATATAACATAACTTGAAATATACATTTGTACTTGAATATACATCATTATCAAAGTACACCACTTGCAACACAGCGGAAATAACTATAGCTATATGATCCTGAAGCCTCCTGCTCCAAGCTCTTCCAGTATATCTATAAATCACGACTACTTGACTACCCGTACAAATTTAGGCACCCAAGAGTTTAGGGAAAACAACAAATAAACTCCGGGTCAGTCATGGGACTGGTGTGAGTAAAACAGTTTAAAACAGTTCAAACAGGCAAACGATATCTCATAAGACCACGCCGTATAACGGAACGGGTTTTCCCTTATGAGAATCCAAATTATCTTTATATCAAAAACCTTTTTGATATTATAATAATGTCTATCAACCATAGTATAATAATCATCTAGCAGAAACGCTTTCATCTCACGTTCTACATATATAGTATACAATCAAAACCACAAGCACGTATTGGGTAATCGGTTTCCAACTATGACAAGGTATGGAACCACCTTTCGCTAGTGTACCTCTAGAGAGGAATACACTGGGTTCAACAAGAACATCTTGCAACCCGGCCACACAAGACCGACTACTCATTTCGCTTGAGTGTATCGAATGTATATCACCGACGGTTGGGATCAGCAACCGTTTTCCGAATGGGACAGCATCAACAATAGATTTTTAGAAATAAATGAAACTCTAGATTAGGTGATTATACACCCTACTTCGGTGCGACCGACTTAGCCATGCTGCCTGCCCGATTTCTGTCATTTACCGGTTGATGAGGCTGGAAGCTACGCTTTATCATCACACCAGATTCATTATGAATGCCACATCATCAAATCCATCCAATCACCGATTGAAGTCCTCAACAATACATTATGTTTTAGCTAAAGAAGTTTCCTTCTCCGCTTCCACTCTTGGTACGGTTGGAGAAATCAATATACATGATTGTCTGGAAATACTCTGTCAGACATCCGTCCATACAAGTCATCCAGGAACAGGATGAACCGAAGGCACTATTCTGTAAACAGGATAGCCCTTGCATAACCCCGTCTTCAATTTCCTTTGGCATATATGATTCACAACGCTCATGCCAATACAGAGTGGTTCTTTGGATAATAATCCAACCGGTCTCTCCATATTAACAACGTTAAAATGGTCAAAACTTCGATAGTGTATGATTTAACTATCAAAGAAAAACAGGTGTGCAGACAACGATATTATTTCCAAATGGAAATTTATATCGATCAAACGTCATTCAACATTTATCTCATTATTTCATTAATTTACTTGTCTCCTGTTTCCCTATATTCAATATTTCTTATTTTCTAAATTTGGAGAATATACGTTATTAACAATGGAAAACATTTCTATTTCTTGTTTTCTTTATTAGAAAACATTTCTGGTTTCTTATATGGAAAACATTTCCAAAGCTTCTTCATTGGACTTAGACAGATGTTTTAAACAAACCATCGCGATGGCAACTCATTTCCTTCAATTACTAAATTCACTTAACCATCCTTTACTATCAAACCTTAACCATTCCTTAGTTAAAAATGAAGTCAATCAAATTGGGGTAATACTACCTCTCAGACCTTAACTGAACAATGTTTCTAACCTTGAAATTGACAAAGTTCACCCTTCTAATTCGTTAACAAACTTCCTTACGTAACTCTCTTTCAAATCTTTTCTATTCAATAATTCTTTCCTTCGATAAGGTATATTCAATAACTCTATTGAGTTTATTCTATTCACTTAACTCTTTTGATTTAACTCTAACTTTATTCACTTAACTCCTATCGGATAAACTATATTCGATAACTCTTTTAATTCTATTTGAATAAACTATATATTCGATTAACTCCTTTTACTATAACTCAAATCGATTAAACTAACATCGATTAACTCCTTTCACTTTAACTCTAATCGATTAAACTATTCATTGATAAAGATTTACTTTTAGTAACATTTCTTCAGTTTACAAATGATTTCCCTTTTAAAAAACTCTATTCGTTTTAAAAACATTTTTCCCTTTTATTTACATTCGAAATATTTCCTTTTATAAAATCTGTTGATTTTATAAAATCCCTTTTATTTCAATATACATTGAAATAATTCTTTTTACCTCGCAGGGTCTTTATGATATTTACAATATCGAATAACAATGATCAACATCATTTCAACATACATAATCCATAACAGATTATATAACACATCATATATCACAATATATGAAAAACAGTAAAATAAATGTTGAGGAATCCAGTTGGATTCCTCCAACCTGTTTCCCTGCATCACAGATGTTAAACAATATAGATAACATAACTTTCAGTTCCATATGATATATTCTGTTAAACAGAATCAATATAGAAATTCAACTAACTGACTAGCAGTTCAATCAAACAATCAACACACAGTCAATAAGCCAATATCTAACAGTTCTAAAAATACAACATGAATTGATAAACTGTTTAGAGTTAGTGAGATTTACTCACATTACGCATTAACCGTTATATAACATTTGCGTTAGTTGATTCTGATCAGACAATTTATTTCACCATAAATTTTAACGAGCTCCGATGGACTTCCTGTCAGTTCCTTGACGTAGCCACCTTCCATACAAACCCAACGTGACTGGTTGCGTCAATTTCTGATAATATATATATGATACAGTTACGTATTTTATAAATTTGCTACCATTTTAAAGGTCAATAATTAAATAAAATTATTTAATTATGTTACCGTAATTAAATCCGTACTAAATATATTTTGACGATATTTTTTCGTTTTACCAAATGAGTCAAACAATTATACTAACACATTTTATTTGTCAATATGAACTTACGCCGGAATTCACGGGTCAATCGGAATCAGCCTGGGTAGTTAAACAAGTTTTTAGTTTAAACTATATTTATTATTAAACCAACCCTACTAGATATATAACTATAATTAGGCAAAATCTCATCTATGGCCCATTAGGTCCAGTATGCAAACCATTTATTGAAAACGTTTGTACATAGCACCATCATGTTCACTTCACTCCTGTACATGCTTGCAAACTGTTTATTCAAACCACACCCAAATACTGTGATAACCCCTCCCCTAGTTCTCGTCATCAGTATACTCTCCCCAAATTTCATGTCATTAAATTTCAGTTCAGAACTCAATGACTTTCTTTAACTAAATTCCTAATCAAGTTAATAGCTTAATTATATAAACAAATGTAACCCGTTTTAAATCTCACCAGTGCAAAGCCCTACGGCCCAAACTTCCGCATGTACAATTTCCAAGGGAACCCAGACCCGTTTCCTTTTTGACAGCGCCTTCTTCTTGTTTGTAATACCCGTGCTTTACACCTCCACCTCCCACATTGGTTACTCGACGGCTCGTTCTCCCTTAACAAAAACTTTCGAACCTGCTCTCCTATACACGAACCCTTTTGCTGCACTTCCAAAGTCCAAAAGCACACGCATGGTCTTCCTATACCCAGTAAGTTCATCCTTCTTAATAAACTAGACCCCTTTGAATACCAACTGTAGGTCGTGACTTCGGCCATCAAACCACCATGTACTTCAGAAACCTACGACACCAGGGACTAGAGATCTGAACCCGCTCCTTCATGGAACACCACTGCTGGTCCTATGCGTCACTCCCCTTCAAGTTTTCTCCTCAGCTTGCTCGCATCCCTCCACAGCATTACCTTCCCATTCGAAAGCGTTGGCTCCATGCAAGTTCCCATGCTATATTTTTTTCATTTAAGTGTCTGCGTGTTGATCAAGAGTGGATGCAGTTCCTTATTTTTCACAGAGAACTAAGAGGATGCATGTGGACAGAGAAGGGAATAAGGGAAAGACCAGAGAAACATATCGTCGGTGTCTATATATAGGCTGTTTTCCTTAGCAATGCAGTTTTGTATTTATGGTGAGCGAGACAACACGTAGAGATTAAATTGGGACAGGTAACGTTCATGGCAACATAGGAGACACGTGTTCCTTTCATTTAGATGTGCCGTGTTGAGTTTTCTCCCTTTCAATTAGATGTGCTTTCGTATACTTAGACACCATGCCATATAAAACGAATTTTATTATATGTTTATACTTGTTTAAATAGTTATAGTTGTAGAGTACTGCGTAGAATTCCGTTCATGTCCGCGTTGCTATGGACAGAAATAAAAACACCATCGTGATGAGCGAGGTGTCCCGACTCTAGAAATATAATAATACCGGTAGATTAACTTATATTGTGAAACCCCCAAATCGCTGATTAAGGGTGCAAAAAACTTCAAATAAAAAGTTGCTTATTTAAGTTAATTAAAACTTAAAGTAAAATTCTAAAAAATTAATTTATCGTTATGTCTCAAAACAACCCTGTCTAAATTCAAACCCGATATTCAAATATTTTAAAATATCTGTTTATAACGTAAATAAAGCGTTGCAAATTATAAAGGAATTCCACAGCGACTTTTCTGAAATTTGATTTGGACATAACTCAAAATCTACACGACGAAATCCCGATTCTTCTCTTTCACTAGAAAGATATACTTCACCAGCTCCTAACATTTCTTGTTTCACAGAAATCCGATATAAAACGAATCCTGTACATTTAGTTGAAGTTTGAATCGCCAATTTACGAAATGCAGCGCCATTACGAGCTTGTTTATAATTATATTATAAAATATACGTTCAACTGTCGACGATTGAATATATTCGTTATTCAAATTCAATTCCAAGCTGAATTAAATATCACAGATGATCTGGTTCACATCATATCGCCATTTCAGCCAATTCTGATTATTTCAGAATTAAATATATTATTTAATTTATTATTTTAATTAAATATTCACCATTATTTAATTCTACGACCATTTAATTCATTATATACCTATTTATATAATTAAATAAATTAATTATAATACCTCTGCCAATGCGGGTCATTACAATCTTCCCCACTAAAAATAATTTCGTCCTAGAAATTGCTAAAAGGTAGAGGACGACCCTATCGACTGGTTAGAACACATTTGTTCACTTCTTAACTTTAGTTTTTAACTGGACCAATTTAATTTCAATTAAATATTAATTAGTTCTTATCAACGAAAATTTTCAAAAATCCTGAAAATTTTCTAACTCCTTAACTCTTCGAAAAAATTTCGCCAGCACCTCCTTGGTACTGGCCAGTCGGTCAAACTCCAACTTGCTTCTCTAGGCCATCTCCAACCCATAAGAAAATCAAACAGCCAAGCGGCTTGCCAATTCGGCTCATAAAAATCTCATACCATATGAACTATAAACTTGTACCTTTTTGTCGACAGATCATTATATCCTTTCCACATGTTATCAATTTAGCGGATACAAGGGTCATCCCAATCAAATTCCAATCTGCTTTTATCCACAACACCACCATTTGCTTATATCCAAGCTAAATATCATTTCAACTCGAGTTTCTTCTCGATTCCCAACTCTTAACTTGATTATCACATTACACTTCACATTTGAAATTCACAATCTAATTTGTCTTGATATCATTCTAATTCAATCCCAGTTACCCCTTTACTGGCTTAACTTTAATTCAAATTTGCTTTCACAAATTTCTGTTAAATTTGTTTTTAATTCAAGCAGTCTTTCCCTGAGAGTTTTCAAAACAATTTACTCTTTTCAAAAAACAAATTTTCCTTTTGAACATGTCACTGAGCCCTTAATTAATATTCCATTAGTTAAATCACTTCTCTATTTCTTTATCAATATTTGTTAACCAAATATTTTCAATAACCTATTGGCCCTTTACGTTATTTGGAAAACATTTCCGAATATCGCCTTCCTTTATTTCTAAACTTTGGAAAATATATGCTATTTATAATTGGATAATATTCCAATTACTTATCTCTTTTCCGATCTCGTTTATTTCTATACTTAGGAAATATTTATTAATTTATTTCCAAGCTTTTACTTATTTGGGTTAAAATGGATGTTGTGTAAAACATCGTTACGACAACCCAAATACTATATTCAACTAACACTTATTCCATATTGATCTTCGAGCCTGAAATCTTACTATTTATTTGTTAATAATGCAATCAATCAAGTTGGGGTATAACTACCTCTCAGACCTTGACTGAATAACATTTATAACGTCAAAACAGATATGACTACTTACTCGAATAATCGATACCATACAACTACTTATTCACTTTTAAACACGTATATGCTTCCTCTTTCTATTCTTACTAGATTTTATTCTTAGTCTTCCTTTTTGATTTTACTATTCTATTTCTAAGTTCGTTTCCTTATCAACTTCTATATATATATCGATACGTTGATTTCTAACTATCAAATTATCTTAAAAATATTCTAACTCCTTAAATTTTCGGAAAAATTCGCCATAACCTCCTTTGTACTAGGAGCAACGGGATATTTCAAATAGCCTCCCATGGCCCTCACCAATCCAAAAGAAAATGAAAAAGAAAAGCGGCTAGCCGATACGGCGCATAAAATCATATATGAATTAAATGCAAACCTTTCATCGAGCATTCTATTTATATACCTTCATACCTTATCCATACCTATCTCATGTATATTTATACCTGCCCAATCAATTTTAACTATACCTGATCGTTTTAACTCAATTCGTTAAATAATTTGTTAATTAACTCTTTAGTCTATTTCACTTTTATATTTGAACATTACATGTTCAAATACATTTTAACTTGCTTATTAACTAATCAAATTCTACTTTTTCAAACTCAGGTTTCATATTCGATTTCAAATTTAAATTTACCAGTCCCCTTTACCTATCTAACGTTCAACTTCAATTCAAGATTCATTTACTAATGGCTAATTAACTGGTTTACCTATTTCACCTTTTTATTTGAATATACATGTTCAAATATAGTTTAACTTGTTTATCAACTAATTGAATTCCATTTCAATACTATTTGAATTTCCTATATTCAAATTCTATATTTGTATTCCATTTGAATTTCTATATTCAAACTCTATTTCAATTTCATTGAATTTCATATATTCAAACTCCCTTTGAATTTCTATATTCAAATTCCATTTCACTTTCGATATTCAAATCCTATATTTGAATTCCATTTGAATTCTATATTCAAATTCTATATTTGAATTCCATTTGAATTTCTATATTCAAACTCTATTTCAATTCCATTGAATTTCATATATTCAAACTCCCTTTGAATTTCTATATTCAAATTCCATTTCACTTTTGATATTCAAATCCTATATTTGAATTCCATTTGAATTTCAATATTCAAACTCTATTTCAATTACATTGAATTTCATTTGAATTTCTATAATCAAACTCTATTTCAATTCCATTGAATTTCATATATTCAAACTCCCTTTGAATTTCTATATCCAAATCCTATTATTACTCTATATGAATTCTATATTCAATTTTCCATTATTTAAATCTTCTTTATTCAAATCTCATTTGAATTTCTATATTCAAATCCCCTTTGAATTTTCTATATTCAAATCCCCTTTGAATTTTCTATATTCAAATCCCCTTTGAATTTTTCTATATTCAAATCCCCTTTGAATTTTCTATATTCAAATCCTATGTTTGAACTTCCTTTATTCAAATTCCTTTTCAAACTTTCTTTATTCATTCTTTACATAAGTCTCGATTTCAATTCCTTTTGAAATCGGTATTTCTACCTTGGGAAAATAGATTTCCCTTTCAATTTCACACTTGTATTTTTATTTCTGAATTTTCCAATGATAATTCTTTTTACTTCATTTATAAACTTCGTTTATAAAAGAACTATTTATAAACTTCGTTTATAAAGGAACTTCTCGTTTTATTTCTTTTAAAACAAGTTAATATTTCAATCTATTTAAAAATTCAAATTCTATATTTGAATTCCATTTGAAATTCAACACAACTTGTCTTTCCGGAAACAAATTCAAAACAGTATCTCTGGTAGTAATTCGTCACTTACAACTCGAAAATGAATACTGATGATGCAGCTGTCATCATCGTAATCTATTTTCCAGCGATCGAAGTGAGTTCAATACTATAAAACCATTTCTAAACATTTCCACTTTGAAATTCATTTCAAAATATAATTCTCACTGCTTGTAAAATAATTTAAAATCTCCCAGGATCTTACATTTTCCTTATTTTTAATCCAAATCCATTTACAAACACTTATCCAATTTTCCAGAATTTTAATTCAATTTCTGGTTTAAATTTCAGATTTAACTCATCTGATTTCACGTATTTCACTTATATGAATTCTGATTGGTTATTTACATAACCATTTAATTTATAATCTTACTCGATTATAATAACAACCAATACATCCACTATATTATAATTTTGATATATATATATATATATCTTCTCAATAACAAAATATACCTTGGGTAAACTGTAACACCCCGTAATTTTATAACATTATAATTCACAAATTAAAGTATACTTAATTTTTAGAAAAGAATTAAGTGAAATGGGTTGCGCAGAGAAATATATATATATATATATTGATATATATATATATAAATTAAAAATTAAATAAATAAATATGCAAAAAAGTTCAAAATAGTGAATTGGGAGGGGGAATAACCGAACCGGCTCATTTTTGAGGTCGACCCAAGCCCCGCTGGGTAGACTAGGGGTTAATCCATGGTGTTTGGCTGTCAACCCGTGGGCCTATTCGCTCAAATGCAGATTTTGCATTTGATTGGTTCTCATGGTTCAGGGTTAATCTAATGGTCCTAAATAACTTCCTACACCTATAAATACATTGTAATGCTAACCCTAAACCTAATTAAAATAGAATATTTACCGTCACACCATCGCCATGGAAATCAATGGAGCCGCCGCCAACTAAGAAAGAAGAAAAGCAAATTCAATTCTAATTCTCTCAACCCTAAAGCAAAGCAAAACTCTCTCTTTTCTTCTCTAAATTGTGAGTATGATGATCTTAACAAGATTATTATCATTTTAATTAGGTTGAGTTATGAATGTATTATGAGTAGATGATGTGAATTATCATATATGTTGTTGTAAACCCCTTTTGCTATCATGTATATTGTAAATCCAATGTTATGTGATGATGATATCTTATATGTTGTAAATCATGCTATGATGATGTTATGTATGTTGAAAGTTTCTATGCTAAGTTATGATGAATCATACATGTTAAAAAGGCCATGATGTTACAATCTATGCTAGTTAGTTCATATTAATTAAATCATCATGTTTGGGCTATGTTGATCTATATGACAAGTCGCATATGCAAGTTAGATTGATTAGAAAAGTTATGAACATATACCAAGACATCTATTATGACATCTAGAATTATGCTGTGACATATGTGATATCCTATGCTAGTTCACACCATCATTATGTTGCCTAAAAACCCCATATGCAAGTTTATGTATAGATTTGGGCTATGATCATATCATGTAAATTGAGACATTTAACAAGTTGACACCTTTTGATCCTTAACATGTGTAGTTTATGCAAGTTTCACCCCTATTATGATTAGATTTATTTTAATTGTCTATATGTTGTGATAATTTATCTTTGTGCTAGGTGTTAGACTATACAAGTCTAGCCTATATTATGCGTTGAATAAGAGAACGTATAAACGTGGGGTAGGGGTAATATTGCGGATTTAATATTAAAAAGTTGGGGTGCAATTGATATGATTTTGCATGCCATAAGTGGATGGCCATAATTGAGTCAATTATGGACATCATTAAAAGTTGACTTAATTAATAATTTGAATAGGGAATTATTAAAAGTGGGGTAAAAGATTTTAAGTGTTAATCAATGGTTAGGACACGAGGTTGGACTCGTTTGTGACGTAAACCTGCCCGGACCCGCCCGGCAAATCCAGTGGTCACAAATGTCAGCCCAATGTGAGAGGTCCTAGGCCTAAACTAAAGCATAACGGTTGTAAAGACACGAGGTTAGACTCTTTTATGGTGTAAGACTGCCCGGACCCGCCCGGCAAATCCAGCTGCCATAAATGCCAGTCTAATGTGAGAGGTCTTTATGAGGTTATGGCCTGAATAAATTAAGAAATACTTAACCAGATAAACATGTAAGGTAGGACATGGGGGTTAAGTAGGTGCCTTGGGTGGCATGAGGAATCTAGGGGGTGCCCTTAGTGGCATGTGAAATACGATTAGTAAGACTTAACCAAACACACATGTAAATGAACATGACTAAGAGGGTTAAGTGGGATATACTAGTGACAAGCTTAGGTGAGTAGCTTGTGGGGGCCCATTTCGACCAGTATCCCAAACGTATCTTTGTGGGCTCGATCCAAGTCGAGGACGGGACACGCATGCTGGGTTCGACTATAAGAGGCCAAAACGGGGAGCGGTGGCAACGCAAGTCCAACGGGTTTCGTATGCGTGTGTGGACCCGGGCTGGTAGGTAAGACGTTGTTGCATCGTGTAGGTATAAGCCGTGCATTCTCAAGTTGTATTTGGTTGCCACTTTAGGGGAGTGATACACCCCACTGTGGGGCCAGCACGGGTATCTACGAGTAGGGAGCCGATCGAAAGTGGGTAGTGGGGTACACCTAGTGGAGATAGGGGCAGACGGCACCTATGTAGTCAGCTAGGGGTACGTAAGGCTATTTATAAAGTTTCTGTGTGAAGCAAGTGGGATCAAACAATAGGGTGACTGGTGTGGTGCAGTGTAGTAATGTGCGGTGCATTGTAGTAATCATTCCTTAGTAATTAGGTGTGCCTTTACCGTTATCTTTAACGTTATCTTAAACGCTATCTTTATCTTCCTAAGAGTTCATAGACATTTATTTCTCTTCCAGCTTATGCCTTAGTCTAGTTATTTTGATAATAGTATTGTTAGAATTATCATACTCGCCAGACTTTATGTCTGACCCCCTCTATTTCTATCTTTTTACCCCTCCAGGTCCTCAGGTTGGGCCCAGCTCTAGTGGAGTTTGATTGAATTGCTTCATCTCTCTTTGGAATGCTTGGACCGTTGAAGTAAAGTCCAGCTTGTTATTTTTTAATGGCTATTTATGTAATGGGATTATGTATTTTGTTTTTATGAAGATGGATATTGTACTTGGTTATGATCTATGGTTTTATGATGTAACAAACATGTTTAATTTCCGCTGCAATAAAATGAAGTTTTAGATTTCCAAGTACTATTTACTATCTGTCTTGTTGTAATTTTTTTGTTCTATATTCACTTATAACCTCCATGGAAGTTAATGCATTCCCTTCGTGAGTGATATTAATGGACGTGGGGTGTTACACGTGGTATCAGAGCTTAAGGTTACCAGAACAGATAAAAATACTTTATAAAAATAGTTATTTTTGGAAGAAGTGTTTTCAAAAACATGTTTTAATGAGAAATTTAAAGAGAAAAGTTTTTAAGAAAAAAAACATAATCCCCAATAGCCCATATCTTTATCTTTCGAATTCTCCATTTTGAATCTTTCCTTTTTCGTTTCAGCATGGCTGAAGATCTTAATCTACCCGACGGTGTAATGATACCAGGATGGTATAGGAGGTTATTAGAGGCTAGGGCCGCTGCAGGTCCAGCCAATGTTCCTCCACCACCAGTTGCACCCGTTCTTCCTCCTCCTCCTCGCGTAGATACTTTTGCAAAGATGTGCAAGGAATTCAAGGCTATGGGTGGAAAACCATTTCAAGGGTCAGAAACGTTTGTGGAAGCTAGAGATTGGCTTAAGGAGGTGGAAGAATTGCTAGAAATCTTTGAAGTAGAAGAA
The DNA here is from genome assembly GCA_030737875.1 of Allium sativum. NCBI lineage: Eukaryota > Viridiplantae > Streptophyta > Magnoliopsida > Asparagales > Amaryllidaceae > Allium > Allium sativum. The sequence continues at coordinate 872,940,783 of CM060912.1, read as the reverse complement.
GGGAGGAGAGTTCGTTTAGCAGCTTGGATGATGAAGGGAGAGGCCTCGTTTTGGTGGGAGGTCACTAATGGGGAGCATCCTGTTGACTCTTGGGCGGATTTCAGACGTAGGTTCGAGGCGAAGTTTCTCTCAAGGGCGGAAGAAAATCTATATATGGAAAGGTTCTTGACATTGAAGCAAGGAAGCTCATCAGTGAAAGAATATGTCAATAAATTTAATAAGTTAGCAAGGTTTGGCTTGGACTTAGTAAACACGCCGGAGAAGAAGGCTCTAGGGTTCGTGAATGGCTTGAATGAACCATTGCAAGGGTTGGCTATGACCCACATCCCGATGGGGGCCACCTTTAAGAAGTTACTAGAAATGGCGCTCATGCATGAGGAGAAAAGCGCTAAAGCTGATAAGGCACATGAGAAGAAGGGGGATCAGAAGAAACCACAACAGCAAAACAAGAAGGGCGGAAAAGACAATAATGGCAAGGGAAAGAAGAAGTGCTTTAACTGTGGAACCCCAGGCCATCTCAGCAAGGATTGCCGAAAGAAAAAGAAGACAGGCTGTTTTCATTGTCGCGATGCGGTACATTTAGTGAAGGACTGCCCAAAGAAGGGGCAGAGGGCAGAAGCTACCTCGGGAGGACAGGTGCAGGCTCTTATGGCACCAGGGCAGGCTAGGGGACAAGTTCAGGCTCTCGCGGTCCCACCGCTGCAAGAACGATGTAGAACCATTTCTGTTGAAAGCTTAGTTTTTCTATTTGATCATCATGTCCATACCTTATTCGATTCGGGCGCATCACATTCGTTTATCTCTAAATCATTAGTTGAATCACTGCACTTAAACACCAGTTTAGTAGAGGATCCCTTAGTTGTTTCGAATCCAATTGGGGGCTCAGCTTATTTGTCTGTGATGTGTTTGGATTTGAAAATTTCCATACTTAGCATTGAATTTAGATGTGATGCTTATGTGTTGGGCTTCACGGGCTATGGGCTAATTTTAGGAATCGATTGGTTATCCAGAAATGGGGTTGTTCTTGATTGTGAAAGGAGAGTAGTTAGGCTCGTGACTCGCCTTGGCAACACTCTCGAAATCTTTTGTAATCCCATAAATTCGGTTATGCTAAGTTATCTAGAAGCGCTTGACGCGTCTGAGGAAAATCTACGATCTGTTAGAGTGGTCCGAGAATATTCGGATGTGTTTGAGGAGGTGAAGGGCTTGCCTCCGAAGCGGGAGATAGATTTTCGAATATATTTTGTGGATAATGCGAAACCAGTATCTTTGCCAGTACGCCACATGGCTCCATGTGAAAGGAGGGAACTCGGTAAGCAAGTGAAGGAGTTGCTTGAGAAGGGGTTCATAAGACGAAGTATATCGGAGTGGGGTGCTCCAGTAGTATTTGCCACGAAGGTGGATGGGTCACTTAGAATTTGTGTGGACTATAGAGAACTTAATAAGCTTACTAAGAAGAACAGACACCCACTGCCGAGGATTGACGATCTCTTCGATCAGTTAGTTGGCGCCTCAGTGTTTTCGCAGTTGGACTTTGCCACTGGTTTCCATCAGTTGAGAGTGGCTGAGGATAGCATTGACAAGACTGCCTTTAGGACTCCGGACGGTTTCTATGAATGGCTAGTGATGCCCTTCGGTTTGACAAACGCCCCCGCATAATTTGTTGATTTGATGAGTAGGGTGTTTAGGGAGTACCTTAACAAATTTGTGGTTGTCTTTGTAGATGACATCTTGATCTTTTCTAAGGATGAAGAAGAGCATGCCCTACATCTTAGGGAAGTGTTGGAGACTCTTCGAGCGCATAAGCTTAAAGCTAAATTTTCTAAGTGTCACTTTTGGAGGAAGGAAGTACGGTTCTTAGGACACGTGGTTTCCAAAGAAGGGATAGCTGTAAATCCCGCGAAGATGGTGGCCATCCAAGATTGGAAGGTTCCTAAAAATGCTACCGAAGTGAGAAGTTTCTTGGGGTTGGCTGGCTACTATAGGAAGTTTATCAAAGACTTCGCAAAGATATCAGCTCCATTGACATGCTTGACGAAGAAGAACCTAGTTTTCACATGGGACATAGATTGTGATGATGCGTTCCAATGTTTGAAGAGAGCTTTGACTTCTGCCCCAGTCTTAGTATTGCCAGACGGGAGTAAGTCGTTTACCGTTTATACTGATGCTTGTGGGACAGGACTAGGCGCAGTCTTAATGCAAGAGGGTAGGGTAATAGCCTATGGTGGAAGGCAGTTGAGAGCGCATGAGAAAAATTATCCTACACATGACCTAGAATTGGCCGATATTGTTTTCGCGCTTAAGTCTTGGCATCATTATCTTCTTGGCGAGAAATTCAAATTATTCACTGACCACAAGTCTTTAAAATACCTATTCTCTCAAAAGGACTTGAACTTAAGGCAGCAAAGGTGGATGGAGTTCTTAGCGTCCTACGACTTCGAAATAGCCTATACCCCTGGCAAGGGTAACGTGGTGGCAGACGCCTTAAGTAGAAAAAGATTATCCTTAAGTCCTTTGTTTGTTGAGCGGCGAAGTTTAGAATTCATTTCGATGTTTGACTTTAGACCTTCCGATGACTTCGTACCTGGTTTGCTAGCATCCTTGGAGGTCAGACCTACGCTTTTGGGACGGATTGGCGAGGCACAGCGAGACGACCCGCAGTTGGTTGAGTTAGTAAAAAAACTCAAAGGAGGGGAGTCATCAAGCCATCTCCGTAGGTATACCCTAGATGATAAGGGTTGGGTACGTAGAGACGGTAGACTTTGTGTACCAAAAGACGATGACCTAAGGAAGACTATTCTTGACGAAGCACATCATTCGAAGATGACCATTCATCCCGGCGGGGACAAGATGTACAAAGACATGAAGAGAGTTTACTTTTGGGCCGGCATGAAGAGAGATGTGGCCGAGTATGTCGCTAGATGCTTAGTGTGCCAACAAGTAAAAGCGGAGCAAAAGAAACCCGGTGGGTTGCTTCACCCATTGGAGGTTCCACTATGGAAATGGGAAAGCATCTCGATGGATTTTGTGGATGGATTACCGCGATCGAGGAAGGGTAATACGGGAATTTGGGTTATAGTAGATAGACGTACTAAGAGCGCCCATTTTATTCCCGTGAAGAGTAAGAGGACTGCTCGATGGTTAGCTTCTGTACACGTTCGAGAGATAGTTCGTTTGCACGGTGTTCCTTCTAGCATAGTGAGCGACCGCGATCCTATTTTCACTAGCGAATTTTGGAGAAGCTTACAAGAGGCGGTAGGGACTCAGTTATGTTTGAGCACCGCATATCATCCTCAGACGGACGACCAGACTGAGAGGGTGAATCGCATTCTAGAGGATCTGTTGAGGCTATGTATCCTAGACTTTGGGGGTACATGGGAAGAGCATCTTCCATTGGTTGAGTTCGCATATAATAATAGCTTTCAGTCCAGCATTGGTGTGGCACCATTCGAATCTCTATATGGACGACCTTGTCGTTCACCTACATGTTGGTGGGAATCTACGGATAAGATCTTACTTGGGCCCGATATGATTAGGGAGACTTCGGAGAAGATCGACTTGATTCGAAGGAGGATGAAAGCAGCACAAGATAGGCAGAAATCTTATGCGGATAAGAGGAGGATAGATCTCGAGTTTGAAGTTGGGGACATGGTCTTTGTCAAAGTGTCTCCATTACGAAACGTTGTTCGCTTTGGGTCCGTTGGGAAATTAGCACCAAGGTTTGTAGGGCCGTTTCCTATTAAGGAGAGGATTGGACGGATTGCGTATAGAGTGGAGTTGCCTGAGAGACTTAGTGGTGTACATGACGTATTCCATGTGACACATTTGAGGAAGTGCTTGCACGAGACCGCGGAAGTGGTAGAGCCGAGCTTGCTTAGAGAGGTGGAGATAGAGCGTGATGCGACAATTCGACGAGCTCCTACGCGCATTCGTGGGTCGGAGATCAAGAGGTTGAGGAATCGAGAGGTCAGACTAGTCAAAGTGCAATGGGGAGATGATGAGAGCAACGCTACTTGGGAGACGGAAGAGAAGATGCGTTCACGATACCCTTTTCTTTTTGAGGGTATGTCCTTTAATTTCTCCTTTATCGCTTAGCTTGTACTTATCTTATCTTTAGTATATCCTCTCGCTAGTATCTTTGACCTTATTTAGGATAATCCTATGGTTGAAACATGTGCTTGAGACATGTTATGTATGGTGGATGCAAAGTGGATGCTAGTGTTTGCTAGTGGTTGCTCGTGGATGCATATACACACACTATTAGGCACCAGATCGGCTCAATCACTTCATATTGCATATTGCATATATACGGATGTATTTAGTAAAATGGATGTATAATGGTTGTATTATCATATAGTTGCTGCATTCGGGCGGATGGTTGTGCACGCATATAGAATTAATATGTATCATTAGGAATCTTTTGCATGCATATTGGACGCATGGCACTATCATGAATTACACTAAGGAGGTCGACTGAATCAGTAGACCGCCTAATTTTGCATTAGATATGGACATATTCACACACTGTGCATATAAACATTAAAGCATTAGAAGTCTTTTAAGGACAATGGATGCTGGTGTTTGATGGTTGAGTAGATGGACGATTAGAAGGTAGGATATACATTCTTCTTGACTTGGAGATTTCGGGGATGAAAACCTTTAAGGAGGGGAGAATGTAACACCCCGTAATTTTATAACATTAAAATTCACAAATTAAAGTATACTTAATTTTTAGAAAAGAATTAAGTGAAATGGGTTGCGCAGAGAAATATATATATTGATATATATATATATATATTAAAAATTAAATAAATAAATATGCGAAAAAGTTCAAAACAGCGAATTGGGAGGGGGAATAACCGAACCGGCCTGGTTTTGAGGTCGACCCGAGCTCTGCTGGGTCGACTAGGGGTTAATCCAGGGTGTTTGGCTGTCAACCCGTGGGCCGATTCGCTCAAATGCAGATTTTGCATTTGATTGGTTCTCATGGTTCAGGGTTAATCTAATGGTCCTAAATAACTTCCAACACCTATAAATACATCCTAATGCTAACCCTAAACCTAATTAAAATAGAATAGTTACCGTCATATCATCGCCATGGAAATCAATGGAGCCGCCGCCAACTAAGAAAGAAGAAAAGCAAATTCAATTCTAATTCTCTCAACCCTAAAGCAAAGCAAAACTCTCTCTTTTCTTCTCTAAATTGTGAGTATGATGATCTTAATAGGATTATTATCATTTTAATTAGCTTGAGTTATGAATGGATTATGAGTAGATGATGTGAATTATCATATATGTTGTTGTAAACCCCTTTTGCTATCATGTATATTGTAAATCCAATGTTATGTGATGATGATATCTTATATGTTGTAAATCATGCTATGATGATGTTATGTATGTTGAAAGTTTCTATGCTAAGTTGTGATGAATCATACATGTTAAAAAGGCCATGATGTTACCATCTATGCTAGTTAGTTCATATTAATTAAATCATCATGTTTGGGTTATGTTGATCTATATGACAAGTCACATATGCAAGTTAGATTGATTAGAAAAGTTATGAACATATACCAAGATATCTATTATGACATCTAGAATTATGCTATGACATATGTGATATCCTATGCTAGTTCACACCATCATTATGTTGCCTAAAAACCCTATATGCAAGTTTATGTATAGATTTGGGCTATGATCATATCATGTAAATTGAGACATTTAACAAGTTGACACCTTTTGATCCTTAACATGTGTAGTTTATGCAAGTTTCACCCCTATTATGATTAGATTTATTTTAATTGTCTATATGTTGTGATAATTTATCTTTGTGCTAGTTGTTAGACTATACAAGTCTAGCCTATATTATGCGTTGAATAAGCGAACGTATAAACGTGGGTAGGGGTAATATTAAGGATTTAATATTAAAAAGTTGGGGTGCAATTGATATGATTTTGCATGCCATAAGTGGATGGCCATAATTGAGTCAATTATGGACATCATTAAAAGTTGACTTAATTAATAATTTGAATAGGGAATTATTAAAACTGTGGTAAAAGACTTTAAGTGTTAATCAATGGTTAGGACACGAGGTTGGACTCATTTGTGACGTAAACTTGCCCGGACCCGCCCGGCAAATCCAGTGGTCACAAATGTCAGCCCAATGTGAGAGGTCCTAGGCCTAAACTAAAGCATAACGGTTGTAAAGACATGAGGTTAGACTCTTTTATGGTGTAAGACTGCCCGGACCCGCCCGGCAAATCCAGCTGCCATAAATGCCAGTCTAATGTGAGAGGTCTTTATGAGGTTATGGCCTGAATGAATTAAGAAATACTTAACCAGATAAACATGTAAGGTGGGACATGGGGGTTAAGTAGCTGCCTTGGGTGGCATGAGGAATCTAGGGGGTGCCCTTAGTGGCATGTGAAATACGATTAGTAAGACTTAACCAAACACACATGTAAATGAACATGACTAAGAGGGTTAAGTGGGATATACTAGTGACAAGCTTAGGTGGGTAGCTTGTGGGGGCCCATTTCGACCAGTATCCCAAACTTATCTTTGTGGGCTCGACCCAAGTCGAGGACGGGACACGCATGCTGGGTTCGACTATAAGAGTCCAAAACGGGGAGCGGTGGCAACGCAAGTCCAACGGGTTTCGTATGCGTGTGTGGACCCGGGCTGGTAGGTAAGACGTTGTTGCATCGTGTAGGTATAAGCCGTGCATTCTCAAGTTGTATCGCGTTGCCACTTTAGGGGAATGATACACCCCACTGTGGGGCCAGCACGGGTATCTACGAGTAGGGAGTCGATCGAAAGTGGGTAGTGGGGTACACCTAGTGGAGATATGGGCAGACGGCACCTATGCAGTCAGCTAGGGGTACGTAAGGCTATTTATAAAGTTTTTGTGTGAAGCAAGTGGGATCAAACAATAGGGTGACTGGTGTGGTGCAGTGTAGTAATGTGCGGTGCAGTGTAGTAATCATTCGTTAGTAATTAGGTGTGCCTTTAGCGTTATCTTTAACGTTATATTAAATGCTATCTTTATCTTCCTAAGAGTTCATAGACATTTACTTGTCTTCCAGCTTATGCCTTAGTCTAGTTATTTTGATAATAGTATTGTTAGAATTATCATACTCGCCAGACTTTATGTCTGACCCCCTCTACTTCTATCCTTTTTCCCCCTCCAGGTCCTCAGGTTGGGCCCAGCTCTAGTGGAGTTTGATTGAATTGCTTCATCTCTCTTTGGAAAGCTTGGACCGTTGAAGTAAAGTCCAGCTTGTTATCTTTTTAATGGCTATTTATGTAATGGGATTATGTATTTTGTTTTTACTAAGATGGATATTATACTTGGTTATGATCTATGGTTTTATGATGTAACAAACATGTTTAATTTCTGCTGCAATAAAATGAAGTTTTAGATTTCCAAGTACTATTTACTATCTGTCTTGTTGTAATTTTTCTGTTCTATATTCACTTATAACCTCCATGGAAGTTAATGCATTCCCTTCGTGAGTGACATTAATGGACGTGGGGTGTTACATAAACTTACTTTAATTTACCTTCTTTTCAAAACATTGTGCCGACCCATCGTATTCGTGTGTTTATAAACTCCTACCGATACAGTGGATCAAACTGATCGACCAGAACTCATAAACGACTCAACCAATGAATCTCCACAATATAAAACAAATTTTTATATCAATAACAAATACGTTCACTCGTATAGATACACTCAATCTCAGTCTAGGGTATTACTAACCCTATCTCTACCGAGTCATGCCACAGAGCCAAGGCAATTCACTTAACTTAAGCTCTGATACCAACTGTAATGACCCGAATTTTGAGCGACTTTGGTTATCGACATAAACACGATGTCGATAACCAATCATCGAAAAATACCAGTCATTAATGAAAGAAATTAGAGGTTGAGGAAAGATAAGATAGAAACTTAGAATAGAAGAAGAAGAAGAACACAATATCAGAGTAACACGAATCTCACAGCGGAACGAATAAATATATTTCAGATAACATAACTTGAAATATACATCTATACTTGAATATACATCATTATCAAAGTACACCACTTGCAACACAGCGGAAATAACTATAGCTATATGATCCTGAAGTCTCCTGCTCGAAGCTCTTCCAGTATATCAGTAAATCCCGACTACTTGACTGCCCGTACCAATTTAGGCACCCGAGAGTTTAGGGAAAACAACAAATAAACTCCGGGTCAGTCATGGGACTGGTGTGAGTAAAACATTTTAAAACGGTTCAAACAGGTAAACGATATCTCATAAGACCACACCGTATAACGGAACGGGTTTTTCCCTTATGAGAATCTAAATTATCTTTATATCAAAAACCTTTTTGATATTATAATAATGTCTATCAACCACAGTATAATAATCATCTAGCAGAAACGCTTTCATCTCACGTTCTATATATATAGAATACAATCAAAACCGCAAGCACGTATTGGGTAATGGGTTTCCAACTATGGCAAGGTATGGAACCACCTTTCGCTAGTGTACCTCTAGAGAGGAATACACTGGGTTCAACAAGAACATCTTGCAACCCGGCCACACATGACCGACAACTCATTTCTCTTGAGTGTATCGAATGTATATCACCGACGGTTGGGATCAGCAACAGTTTCCCAAATGGGGCAGCATCAACAATAGATTTTTAGAAATAAATGAAACTCTAGATTAGGTGATTATACACCCTACTTCGGTGCGACCGACTTAGCCATGATGCCTGCCCGATTTATGTCATTTACCATTTGATGAGGCTAGAAGCTACGCTTTATCATCACACCAGATTCACTTTGAATGCCACATCATCAAATCCATCGAATCACCGATTGAAGTCCTCAACAATACATTATGTGTTAGCTAAAGAAGTTTCCTTCTCCGCTTCCACTCTTGGTATGGTTGGAGAAATCAACATACGTGATTGTCTGGAAATACTCTGTCAGGCATCCGTCCATACAAGTCATCCAGGAACAGGATGAACCGAAGGCACTATTCTGTAAACAGGATAGCCCTTACATAACTCCATCTTCAATTTCCTTTGGCATATATGATTCGCAATGCTTGTGCCAATACAGAGTGGTTCTTTGGATAATAATCCAACCGGTCTCTTCATATTAACAACGTTAAAATGGTCAAAACTTCGATAGTCTATGATTTAACTATCAAAGAAAAACAGGTGTGCAAACAACGATATTATTTCCAAATGGAAATTTATATCGATCAAACATCATTCGACATTTATCTCTTTATTTCATTAATTTACTTATATCCTGTTTCCCTATATTCAATATTTCTTATTTTCTAAATTTGGAAAATATACGTTATTAACAATGGAAAACATTTCCATTTCTTGTTTTCTTTATTAGAAAACATTTCTGGTTTCTTATTTGGAAAATATTTCCAAAGCTTCTTCATTGGACTTAGACAGATGTTTTAAACAAACCATCGCGATGCCAACTCAAACCATTTCCTTTAATTACTAAATTCACTTAACCATCCTTTACTATCGAACCTTAACCATTCCTTAGTTAAAAATGAAGTCAATCAAGTTGGGGTAATACTACCTCTCAGACCTTAACTGAACAATGTTTCTAACCTTGAAATAGACAAAGTTCACCCTTCTAATTCGTTAACAAACTTCCTTACGTAACTCTCTTTCAAATCTTTTCTATTCAATAATTCTTTCCTTCGATAAGGTATATTCAGTAACTCTATTCAATTTATTCTATTCACTTAACTCTTTTGATTTAACTCTAACTCTATTCACTTAACTCCTATCGGATAAACTATATTCGATAACCATTTTAATTCTATTTGAATAAACTATATATTCGATTAACTCCTTTTACTATAACTCAAATCGATTAAACTAACATCGATTAACTCCTTTCACTTTAACTCTAATTGTAACACCCCGTGAATTCTATACCTGGGGAATTCACAAATTATAGTATAATTAATTTCAAATCAAAGAACTAAGGGAAACGGGATACGCCATTGCGTTCGTCTTGGAAAAATACGCGAAATAGAGTCCGAGTTTTCGAAAAACGGAGTCCGTATGAAGAAGATATGGCCTTCGGAAGTTTCTAAATCAAGTTTAAATTCGAATATAGGGCCCAATGGGCCAGGGTGGAAACACGCCCGCCTGACGCACCCAGGTCGACTGGGCTGTCGACTTGGTCTAACCAGGTCGACAGGGCTGTCGACAGGCATGTCGACCTGGTCCAGAGCCAGGTCGAACCCAGTCTAACCCGGCTGGCCTATTCTATGTTGGTCGATTTTCTGTGGTCTGCTTTGTCATTAGGGCTAGGTGGCAGGCTCTAATTGGTCTCTCCTTAGGATGAATGGCTACGATCAATCCAAGCAACATCAATGGTCCTAATCAGTTCCTAACCTCTATAAAAACAACCCTAGACTTAACCCTAATCTATTCATTCAAAAATAAGAACAAAGCCGCCATGTTGCTGAGGAACGACTAGGGGTAGCCACCAATTGGAGAGAGGATTAGGAGGCAAATTCTAAGGCATAAAGCAACTCAATCAAATCAAACCGCATCTTCAAATCCCTAAATTTGAGAATTCGCCTCACCATTGTAAGTAGAGTATTACTTTGGTATGAACAAATAACTGTGTTGATTTGTATACTTGGTTGTGGTAAATAATTCATAATTTGTGCGTTAATATGATTCTTATCGATTTGGAATATTGTATACGTTTGGATATTCACGAATTATGTTATTCATTATAAAGAACTACATGTGGTAGTTCTATGCAAGTATACGTTTGGAATATTCGCAAATTATGTAATCCATGTTGAAGCTACATGTATGTAGTTGATTGAAATTCATGCAAGTTTGGGGCTTTGCTACTATGCCATCATAATGTGTATTTTTATACAAACATCATTTTGAGAAGTAATTGGAATAAGTTTGGATTATCATAATCCATATGAAATTATGTTGAAAATTTGGCATCATGTATTAAGCCATGCTTTAGTACTAGAAAACCTATTTGCAAACTTATGAATATGACTAGGCTATGATTGATAATTTGCATAATTGAAATTGTTAACAAGAATTATATGATGACATATGTACCACATAGCTAGGTTAGGTTCAAAAATCCCTTTTTGCAAGTTTGCATGACTAAAGTAAAAATCATGATTTCATGTTAGAAATATTTATGCCATGGTTATGTGAACAAATTTAACTATACTTATGCCATGCTTATGTTTGACATTATGCCATGCTTATGTTAGAAATATTTATGCCATGCTTATGTTTGACATTATGCCTAAGTAAAAATATAGGTTCATGTGTCAATAATGATACCCAATCTCAATTACAAGTTCACATGCTTTGATTCATGTCACATATGCTTTATGACCAAAGTATATGTTACCACTATGCAAGTACACCAGTTTCTATTTTGTAGTTCCAACGTTATGTTGCAAGTTCATGCGCTCACCTTCCCCTTTTTGTGTATGTAATCACGCTTTAAGCCTCCCCTTTTCGCATGACTAAGTTGGGCTTTAAAAGGCTAAGCCCAACATATATATATAATAAACGGACGTGTTAACGGGGGAAAATAACGTTGGGTTAAAATTACTAATGAATGAAAATATGAAATAGAAGGGCCCAAATTCAAGCATGGGTTGGGCCCATGATTGGTGTAACCTTTACACCATTAACTTAATAATTGGCCGCAAATATTTACATATAAGAAAATAATGAAGAAAGACAAAATATGTAAATGTAGAAAATACGATGTGTTTAACCCGAGGTTGGATTGAGTTGTGATGTAAACCTGCCCGGAACCGCCCGGCTGTCCAGTAGTCACAACAATACCTATCCAATGTGGGTGGTTAAACATGGAGCCCAATAAGGACCCAAGGTTAGACTGAGTTGTGGCGTAAGACTGCCCGGAACCAACCGGCAACAGGCAGCCACAACAATACCTGCCTAATGTGAGAGGTCATGGCCTTAATAAGACAATTAAGGCCGAGTCAGGATTGTTAGGATTAAGTGAACTAAAGACTTAATCAAAATGAAACATGCTAAACTAAACGGACTGGTGGGGGTTAGGTTAGAAAACACTTAACCAACTTAGCATGTTGGCTAGAGATAGAAAACCTAGTAACGGGGGACCCTTTTCAGCAGTAACCCTAGAAGGTGTATCAGGATACCCTGAAACTAGGCAGGGTGGGGCACGATTACTGGGCTGATTGTAAGAGGTCAAATCGACGGCGGTGGTGTAGCAGTGTAGGTTCTAACGGGGTGCGGGCGTGCACACACTCCGGCGCAGAAAAATAAGGCACTGGACACCAGTAGCATACCTGTGCATTCTAGGATTGTGTCGGGCCGCCACTATGGGACTTGATACACCCCATGGTGGGACCAGCATAGGTAACTACAACATCGGGGGCCGTAAGACACATGTAACTATGCAAGTAGGAGCCGATCATCATAGAATGGATCACATCACCCTGATTATGGGGTGCCAGTTGGAAACTAGTTTATATGGATTCAGAGATTAACATGGGGTACGATAGTATATTCGACCCTAGACAATTTAACCAAGTTTATAGTGCTTGCCCACTTCTTGTTTATACTTATCACACCCAGTTCTTTATTCATAGACAGAATAGTACTAGACTTACTCAGGCTTTATGTCTGACTCTGCTTTTCTTTCGTCTTCTTTTCTTCCGTCCCCCCCCCCTCCCCCAGGTCCACAGGGAGGGAACACAGCAGCTTGACCAACCTTAACATCCAGCTTGAAGAAGAGAAATGTATTGCTTGGACCTTTTCATTTTGAACTATGGCTTTGGGCAATCCACTATGGGGGCTTTTGCAGTTTATCTATGTTTTATTTATGCTTCTTTAAATAATGTACTCAAGACAGATTATGAAAGTGTTATGTTATGTTTTTGGAAAAAGATGTAAGACAATCATGGTGATGTTTTGTAACACGTATTTGCTTTTATGAAATAAAAGTTGTTGTTTTTCCGCTGTTTACAAATATGTGTTCTTATATCTGTCTTGTATATCTGTGACTTATACTTATAAACCTCCACCAAAATTAGGGCATTCCCTTTGAGAGTGACCCTAACGGAGGTGGGGTGTTTCACTAATCGACTAACTATTCATTGATAAAGATTTACTTTTAGTAACAGTTCTTCACTTTACAAATGATTTCCCTTTTATAAAACTCTATTTGTTTAAAAACATTTTCCCTTTTATTTACTTTCGAAATATTTCCTTTTATAAAATCTGTTGATTTTATAAAATCCCTTTTATTTCAATATACATTGAAATAATTCTTTTTACCTCCCAGGGTATTTATGATATTTACAATATCGAATAACAATGATCAACATCATTCCAACACACATAATCCATAATAGATTATATAACACATCATATATCACAATATATGAAAAACAGTAAAATAAATGTTGAGGAATCCAGTTGGATTCCTCCAACCTGTTTCCCTGCATCACAGATGTTAAACAATATAGATAACATCACTTTCAGTTCCATATGATATATTCTGTTAAACAGAATCAATATAGAAATTCAACTAACTGACTAGCAGTTCAATCAAACAATCAACACAGAGTCAATCAGCCAATATCTAACAGTTCTAAAAATACAACATGAATTGATAAACTGTTCAGAGTTAGTGAGATTTACTCACATTACGCGTTAACCGTTATATAACGATTTGCGTTAGTTGATTCTGATCAGACAATTTATTTCGCCATAAATTGTAACGAGCTCCGATGGACTTCCAGTCAGTTCCATGACGTAACCACTGTCTATACGAACCCAACGTGACTGGTTGCGTCAATTTCTGATAATATATATATGATACAGTTATGTATTTTATAAATTTGCTACCATTTTAAAGGTCAATAATTAAATAAAATTATTTAATTATGTTACTGTAATTAAATCCGTACTAAATATATTTTGACGATATTTTTTCGTTTTACCAAATGAGTCAAACAATTATACTAACACATTTTATTTGTCAATATGAACTTACGCCGGAATTCACGGGTCAATCAGATTCTACCTGGGTAGTTAAACAAGTTTTTAGTTTAAACTATATTTATTATTAAACCAACCCTACTAGATATACAACTATAATCAGGAAAAATCTCATATATGGCCCTTTAGCTCTAGAATGCAAACCATTTATTGAAAACGTTTGTACATAGCACCATCATGTTCACTTCACTCTTGTACATGCTTGCAAACTGTTTAGTCAGACCGCACCCAAGTACTGTGATAACCCCTCCCCTAGTTCGCGTCATCAGTATACTCTCCTAAAATTTCATGTCATTAAATTTCAGTTCAGAACTCAACGACTTTCTTTAACTAAATTCCTAATCAAGTTAATAGCTTAATTATATAAACAAATGTAACCCGTTTTAAATCTCACCAGTGCAAAGCCTTACAGCCCAAACTTCCGCATGTACAATTTCCAAGGGAACCCAGACCCATTTCCTTTTTGACAGCGCCTTCTTCTTGTTTGTAATACCCATGCTTTACACCTCCACCTCCCACATTGGTTACTCGACAGCTCGTTCTCCCTTAACAAAAGCTTTCGTACCTGCTCTCCTATACACGAACCCTTTTTCTGCACTTCCAAAGTCCAAAAGCACAAGCATGGTCTTCCTATACCCAGTAAGTTCGTCCTTCTTAATACACTAGACCCCTTTGAAAACCACCTGTAGGTCGCGACTTCGGTCATCAAACCACCAAGAACTTCAGAAACCTGCGACACCAGGGACTGGAGATCTGAACCCGCTCCTTCATGGAACACCACTGCTGGTCCTATGCGTCACTCCCCTTCAAGTTTTCTCCTCAGCCTTGCTCGCGTCCCTCCACAGCATTACCTTCCCATTCGAAAGCGTTGGCTCCATGCAAGTTCCCATGCTATATTTTTTTCATTTAAGTGTCTGTGTATTGATCAAGAGTGGATGCAGTTCCTTATTTTTCGCAGAGAACTAAGAGGAAGCATGTGCACAGAGAAGGGAATAAGGGAAAGACCAGAGAAACATATCGACGGTGTCTATATATAGGCTGTTTTCCTTAGCAATGCAGTTTTGTATTTATGGTAAGCGAGACAACACGTAGAGATTAAATTGGGACAGGTAACGTACATGGCAACATAGGAGACACGTGTTCCTTTCATTTAGATGTGCCGTGTTGAGTTTTCTCCCTTTCAATTAGATGTGCTTTCGTATACTTAGACACCATGCCATATAAAACGAATTTTATTATATGTTTATACTTGTTTAAATAGTTATAGCTGTAGAGTACTGCGTAGAATTCCGTTCATGTCCGCGTTGCTACGGACAGAAATAAAAACACCATCGTGATGAGCGAGGTGTCCCGACTCTAGAAATATAATAATACTGGTAGATTAACTTATATTGTGAAACTCCCAAATCGCTGATTAAGGGTGCAAAAAACTTCAAATAAAAAGTTGCTTATTTAAGTTAATTAAAACTTACAGTAAAATTCTAAAAAATTAAATTATCGTTATGTCTCAAAAGAACCCTGTCTAAATTCAAACCCGATATTCAAATATTTTAAAATATCTGTTTATAACGTAAATAAAGCGTTGCAAATTATAAAGGAATTCCACAACGACTTTTCTGAAATTTGATTAGGACATAACTCAAAATCTACCCAACGAAATCCCGATTCTTGTCTTCCACTAGAAAGATATACTTCACCAGCTCCTTACATTTCTTATTTCACAGAAATCCGATTTAAAACGAATCCTGTACATTTAGTTGAAGTTTGAATCGCCAATTTACGAACTGCAGCGCCATTTCGAGCTTGTTTATAATTATATTATAAACTATACGTTCAACTATGGACGATTGAATATATTCGTTATTCAAATTCAATTCCAAGCTGAATTAAATATCACATATGATCTGGTTGACACCATATCGCCATTTCAGCCAATTCTGATTATTTCAGAATTAAATATATTATTTAATTTATTATTTTAGTTAAATATTCACCATTATTTAATTCCACGACCATTTAATTCACTATATCCCTATTTATATAATTAAATAAATTAATTATAATACCTCTGCCAATGCGGGTCATTACATGTACTCTATTTTTCTTGAACTTTTAGACTCTTGAATTCTTGATACCCGTGAGTCCAAAAATTTGAACTCTTCTACTTTGAAATCTTGATTCTTTGAACTGTATGGTCTTCAATAATCAATACCTGCATGGATTTCATGCATATATATATATATATATATATATATATATTCTAGATATCAGTGTTAGTATTATGTTATAATAATAATAATTGAAACAAAGTTGTAATAATGTTGTTATCATCGAAACCAACACCATCAACTTCTCAGCCTCTAACAATCTCCCCTTTTTTAATGATGACAACCTTGGTTTTAAAAGATTCATACCTGATCATACCAGATGTCTTGATTTGCCAGTTACTCCCCTTTACTCCAATGTCTTCCTTAAAAAATAACTAATTCCAACTAACTCCCCCTTAAGCTAACCCTTCTTTTATAATTCCCCCCATTTGTCATCAACAAAAACAATAATCCTAACTAAACTATAATACTGCTTAATATTAAGGCATATTTCTAGAATTAAGACAAAAAATTATTCTCCTAATACTATTCTAGCTATATACTATAATGATTATAAACTATAATATTCTAACTATTTCAATTAATAACTTAATTGAATATATACTATAAACCATAATTCAAGACATTCAAATCAAACCAAACCAAAGCAAACCAATATATATATATATATATATATATATATATATATATATCAAATATATGTCAAGACAATCAATCAACCAAATCCAAACCACACCAAACTGAAAGCTGTTTATTTACAAGTTTAAATTTAAAATAATTTTATCATACCACACAAATGAAGAAAAATTCATAAATTTCGAGGAACTTCTACCCAACCATCTTGACAATAGATTGCATCAACCTTTATAACATCTCAGTCTTCATTGTCTTTGGTGAGAAGTGCTCCAGTGATGTTGTCTTCGTCTTTTGAAAGAGAAAAAGTCATCCTTCGAATTGCATAAAAGTTCTTTTTTTTTCTTTATCATCTATATTTGACTTAATTCTAAGAGACGTTGATTGCAGAGAATGTTAAAGAGAATATTCTTGGAAGAATTAGGGATTTCTTCAAGATTCTCACTTAGATTTAGATTTGAGTAGCTATAATATTGGATTTATTAAGAAATAGTGAAAGGAAATTTAGGAGGAATAAGTAGAGAATTTTTCTAGAAGAAATGTGTATAAATAGGCTCTGAAATTCGTTAGAATTGAATGGACACTTGTTGGTTAAAGCAGTTTTCAAATTTAAATAAATATGAAATTTTGTACTGTTATATGTCGGCATATGACTAGTTGTATGTTGTAACGAACTGGGATTTTCAACTCCGAAAATCAACACAAAACTACCATGTTGACTATTCAGACATCGAAAATTCCTGATCATTAATAGAAAGAAGTTAGAGGGTGCGAATAGATAAGATAGAAAATTAGAATAAAAGAAGAAGAAGATCTCCACATAACAGAATCAGAGTAGCACGAATCTCACAGCGGAACGAATAAAATATATAATAATAACTTTGCAATAAAACAGTATATATATACAATAACATTATCAGAGCACAACGCTTACACATAGCGGAAATATCAATAGCTATATAATCCTAAAGCCTCCTACTTCAAGCTCCTCTAAGTGTATCTATAAAGACCAGAACTACTTGACTGCCCGTACAAATTTAGGCACCCAAGAGTTTAGGGAAAACAAAACAAAATAAACTCTGGGTCAGTCATGGGACTGGTGTGAGTAAACTCAAGTTATTTGGTTTAACTTTCCAAAATCCTTTTCAAAAGAAAAGTAATCGTAAGACCGATCCACACATAAATACGGATGGTTTTTACCTGACGATAACCCAAAATATTTGGAAATCGATACTTCTCTGATATTATAATAATGTCTAATCACAAGTAATTAAAAATCTAGCAGAACGCTTGCATCTCACGTTCCACAAATATAGTATACAAACAAAACCGCGGGCGCTTATTGGAGATTGGATTCCGACTATGACAAGGTATGGGCCACCGACCGATAGTTTATCTCTAGAGGCAAATACACTGGGTTCAACAAGAATATCTTGCAACCCGGCCCACCCATGACCGACCACTCATTTCGCTTAAGTGTATTGAATGTGTACTACCAACGGTTGGGAGCTACCCACCGTCTCTCGAAAAGGGACAGCATCGATAATAGATAAAGAATGAATTAGATATTCTCTAGATAGGTGGTATACACCCTAATGGAAGCGACCCACTTAGCCATGATGCCTGCCCGATTTCTGTCATTTCCCTGTTGATGAGGTTAGAGGTCGTAACGTATCTTTTGGAACACCTGACCACTATTTACTTTGAAGGCCACATCGTCATACCCGCCAATCACAAATTGATTTCCCCAAAAATACCACGGGTATAAAGAAAAGAGAAATGAATTCCTCCACCACCAAACATTAGTACGTTTGGAGAGATCAACTTACGCGATCTGTTAGATATACTCTGTCAGACATTCGCCCATTCACGTTGTCCTGGGATTGGACAAAACGAAGGCACTATTCTGTAAACAGGATATCCCTTGCATAACTCCATCTCCAATTTTCATCATATTTGATCGCAATGCTAACGTCCCTACAGAGTGGTTTTCAGATAGTAAATCTGATCCCTGTCTCTCTGTATTGACGACGATAAAATGGTCAAAAACTTTGATAGTTGGTGATTTAACTATCAAAGAAAAACAAGTGTACAAACAACGATCTTATTTCCAGATAGAAATTCGATCGATCAATCATCAATCATCATTAATCTCCTTTAATTTAATTTATCATTGATTTATTCATTTCCCATTTCTATATAATCAACATTTCTTATTTTATAGATTAGGAAATGTACGTCATCAATCATTGGAAAACATTTCCATCTCTATTTCACGTATCACTGTCATTCCAGTATTCTTTCTCATCATCGTTTCATTTTCTATGATTAGAAAATATCTCTGATTATATTTGGAAAATGTTTCCAAAACTCATTCATTGGGTTTTAACAGATGTTTAAATAAAACATCGCTATGCCATTCAAACCGTTACCCTTATTAACTAATTCCACTTAACCAACATTCACTATCGAACCTTACCCATCCCTTTGTTAAAAACGAAGCCAATCAAGTTGGGGTATAACTACCTCTCAGGTCTTAACTGAACAACATTTCTAACTTCGAAATAGACAAGATTCACCTTTCAAATCTTTAACAAACTTCCTTGCGAAACTCTCAGATTCTATTTACGAATCCACTTCTTATTTGAAAACATTTATTATAACTATAGTGTTATAATCCACTACTTCTGAAATATCTAACTTCAAAGTATACCTTTTATTCCTTAATTTAACTAAATAACTAAACCACTAATTTATCCATAAATAAGTAAATCTTGATTAAAAAGAGAAGTAAATATTACTTTCCCGAATTCGATATAATCGAATCCCACTATATAATTCACTCTCGAATAATCACTACTCGATAACTCTCTTTCGAATAAACTAGATTCGATAACTTTTTCGAATAAACTATATTCGATAACCCTTCCTTTCGAATAACCTATATTTGATTAACTCTCTTCTTTGAATAATTTATATTCGATTAACTATCTTCTCTGAATAACTTATATTTGATTATTAAGTATCGGTTTCCAACCGAATACTAATTATCTTGTTAAATCCTGATTTATTCAGTATATAATTTTTCAAATAAATTATTTTAAAACATCTAGCTTAGTTGAATTCTAATTACAAATCTTTGCGGATTTTATTTAATCCTTTTGTAATAACCCGAAAATCT
This sequence comes from Allium sativum, assembly GCA_030737875.1. Taxonomy (NCBI): domain Eukaryota; kingdom Viridiplantae; phylum Streptophyta; class Magnoliopsida; order Asparagales; family Amaryllidaceae; genus Allium; species Allium sativum. Next base: position 872,920,773 of record CM060912.1, on the reverse strand, counting down.
GAGCCAGTTTAAATTTTTTATTTTGGCAATTTTAGCGAATTTTGAATATTTAAAATGGATTATTTTAAATAATATCGACGAAAATTTATTTTGAATACATTTAGAATGTATATATTTATATACGCCGTCGTTAGAATATATAATATTTATATATAATTATAAATAGAATTGAAAATGGCGCGGTAGTTCGATAATTTGATTTCAAACTTCAATTGAACATACCGGGTGCAAAACAATCCGGATTTTAGTGAAACCAAAAACATTAGAATCTAATTGATAATATCTTTCCAACGAATCCGACAAATCGAAATTTCATAACGGGAATCAAAAGATATGTCCAGTTGAAAATTCTGAATAGTCGCTATGGAATTCAGGCCCTTAAAAATAGACATTTTGCAAACGACCTCGGATTTCGACGAAACCACTTTTGTTGGGTCCGTGATGTAAAGTTATTGCTAGATTTCAAATTTCATAATTTTTCGAATCAATATGTGAGCGTGGCAAAGGAAAACGTGTTTGACCAGTTTTAGTTGATTTTAATCGACTGGAAAATGGCCATTTTTCAAACGGTCTTAGAATTCGACGAAACTAGTTTTGTTAGGACCGTATCGTCAATACGAAGATAGAAAATATTTTTCGGAAATTTTTCGAGTTAGTATGTGACCCCGGTAATTTGAAATGTATGTTTAAAATTCAATATAGTGATTTAAATGTAAATTCAACGGAAACTGATCGAGACGAATGAATCAGCCTACGATACATATCCCATTGTGTTCGGAATGGGGGTAAAACGCTGTAGACGACAGGCGGTGGACCTCGTTTAGAGGTCGTATGTAAAAGTCAACTTTTTCATAAATAAAAAAAATAACTCTCTCCCCCTTTAACTCTTCTGCCCCCCCCCCCCCCCTTTATTCATTCATTCAGATCAGATAAAAAACAAAAACAAATCCCGAATCGCTTCGTCGCCCCCCTCGACCTCGCCGTCCGCGCCTCCGTCCACCATCGCCAGCCTCCGCCTTCGCCCCTCTCGCCTCCGACGCCCCACCTCTCCCTCCTTCTTCCTTCTGCGACACACAAAACCCCCCATCTCCTCTCGTTCCCCCGCGACCGCGAGCCCCTGTCGGAGCCACCACCAGTGCCAATCGATGCCCGCCTCCACTTCCCCGACCTCGACAGCAGCGCCACCGTCTCCCCCCTTCTCCTCAAAAAAAAAATTCCGATGTCCCCTTTGCCCCTAATTGGACCAGCGCCCCCCCCTCGAGTCCACAGTTGCAACCAGCGTGCTGCCCGCCTCCGCAGCCCGCTTCGAACGGTGAGTTTTTGTTTTTAGTTTATTGATTTTAATTGTTTTATAAAACTGAAATTCTTTATTATTAAAAACTGAATTTTTATATGGTTGAAAATTAGATCTTTATATAGAAGAAGGCGTGATTTCTATATAGAAATAAAAACATGATTTTTATATATTGAATAACAAGGTAAAAATTCGATTTTTATATATTGAATAACAAGGTAAAAATTCGATTTTTATATATTGAATAACAAGGTAAAAATTCGATTTTTATATATTGAATAACAAGGTAAAAATTCGATTTTTATATATTGAATAGCATAGTAAAAATTCGATTTTTACATATGTAGTGGCTACAGCAACGAAGATGACAAAAATGCGATAACGATGAAGATTTCTATCAAAGAAGAGTCAAGATGATTGGATAGCTATCGGTGAGAATTTCTCACTCTTCAATTTTCTTTCCTAGTTATATATATATACTAGGATGCAGACGGTGCTTAGTAGCACCCGACACAATCGTCCACGGACCATGGACTTGTTTGTTTGATTGCAAAAATTAGTTAGATTATTTGATTGAAATTTGAATTGTTTGGTGAAACAGAATGGATTGATTGATGTGTGAATGGCGTGGGCCTTCACTAGACCGGGGATAAGGCTAGGCCTTGTCCCATTTCTAGTATCGTGCCGTTATGCCGCCGAAATTTTCTAAAATAAGTTAGAAAAATAAAAATATCATTTTATTTAAAGAATGAACTGAATAGAAATTCATATGTTAGAATAAGATGTTTTATCGTTAAAAATATAATTTTTAACGTGAATATGAATATAGTGAATGTGAATAAATAAATATTCATTTACAAACCGGACGGTTTGTTTATGTACACTGATTTGACTGACATGGATTGGGACGATAAATTTTACACATCGCCCAACTGCACAAATGAAATATGCGTTTGATTGTTTGAAACCCCACACGGGTATTGGGATGAAATTTGAAGTTCACTCATCCTGATTGATTAAATATGTCGATCGATTGATTGACAGGCTGTTACAAGCGTTAGATATCTATATTTGATGCTTATACAGTGTATTGCACTTTGGTTGATGGTTGATTATTTTCAATGCTATTATATATGTGTGATGTATGAAAATCCATATAATTAACATTATATGGTGATTGATTGGGCCTCATTCCAATTTAGAAAATAAAGAATATTATAAAATAAAGGTTCATGTGTTGACTGTACTCATCCGTTGAGATTAGTCATGTGTTGAACGAAATACTTTTAATAATAAAATTTACATCTTTATCAATATTAAATAAAGGTTCATGTGTTGACTGTACTCATCCGTTGAGATTAGTCATGTGTTGAACGAAATATTTTTAATAATAAAATTTACATCTTTATCAATATTAAATAAAGGTTCATGTGTTGACTGTACTCATCCGTTGAGATTAGTCATGTGTTGAACGAAATATTTTTAATAATAAAATTTACATCTTTATCAATATTAAATAAAGGTTCATGTGTTGACTGTACTCATCCGTTGAGATTAGTCATGTGTTGAACGAAATAATTTAACAAAAATAGTCACACGTGGACAGTACTCATTTGTTGAGATTAGTCGTGTGTTGACAAAAATAAATATTCATTTGTTGAATAGAATAAAGGAATATATGAAGTCGTGTTGATTAGATTGACGCCATTTTGACGTGAACGATATTTATATCGATTTTATTCATTTCGAAATGAATTGAATAGAAAATGATTTCGAAATGAATTGAATATAAAACGATTTCGAAATGAATTAAATAGAAAACGATTTCGAAATGAATTGAATAGAAAACGATTTTGAAATGAATTGAATATAAAACGATTTCGAAATGAATTGAATATAAAATGATTTCGAAATGAATTGAATATAAAACGATTTCGAAATGAATTGAATATAAAACGATTTCGAAATGAATTGAAAACGATTTCGAAATGAATTGAATTGAAAACGATTTCGAAATGAATTGAATTGAAAACGATTTCGAAATGAATCGAATAGAAAACCAATTTGAATTGAATCGAATAGAAAACCAATTTGAATTGAGTCGAATAGAAAACCAATTTGAATTGAATCGAATAGAAAACCAATTTGAATTGAATCGAATAGAAAACCAATTTGAATTGAATCGAATAGAAAACAAATTTGAATTGAATCGAATAGAAAACAAATTTGATTTCAATTGAATATATAACGAATTTGATTCGAATAGGAAACGAATTTGATTTCAATTGAATATATAATAAATTTGATTCGAAATGAATATAAAACGAATTCGAATTGAATTGAAGATGAATTCGAATTGAATGGAAAACGATTTGAAGTGAATTCATAATGAATTGAAATTTGAATTTAATAGAAATGAATTTTAAAACGAATTTATCATAGAAAATTCAATTTTGATTTGGATTGAAATGAAGGTTGAAATTGTTTTTGAAACGAATTCAAAACTATTTATATAATTCGTTTTAAATAGAAATCGACGAAATATATATTATATATATTATATATATAATATAATGGCCTGAATAGAACGCGCCGCGGTAGTTCGTGAATTTCGACCATTTATTTCAAACGGACATTACGGGAGATCCGACCGTCGGATTCTCCTAAAACCGGAGCCGTTGGGTTCGTATCGAAAAGAGCTTTCTAACGAATATTTGAAATTCAAAATCTAACGGTTGGATTTGGAGATACGTCCAAATCAAATTTGAAAAAGGTCGCTATAAGTGCAGTTCGATGGCCATTGATGGAAATCGACTGTACGGGCCTTGATAAAATTATTAAAAATAGTAATAATTTGTGTAAAATCAGAAGAAATGATTTGGGAAAATTTGGGATGAAAAACTCCATATTTGAAAAGAGAAAAATAGATTTTTATCGAAATGAACTAGTTTGAATTCAATTTAAAACCCGGGTTTTTATTTTTAAATAAATAAATTAGATTTAAAAAGGGGTTTTAAATAATCGGAATTCCTAATATATTTGATTTGAATTGAACTAGAATTGATTTGTGGGTTTATCGTGAACTGTGTTTTAAACAACACTAGTTCTTTAACCCGATGGTAAATAGAATGTGATTTGGGTTTGTCGTGAACGGTGTTTTAAATGACATTAGTTCTTTAACCCAATAAAAGGAGTTTTAACGAATCTGCAATTAGATTGAAATGTGAATTTACAACCTAAATTATCAAATTTAGAAAATGAGCGAGAATGCAGTATCACCAGTTTTTGCTCCAAAGCGATAGTTAAATCTTTAATTAGATTTGAACGTGAAATGGTAATTAATTTTACCGACAACACTGAGGTGTTAGATATGTAGTATTACCAGTTTTGCTTCATGGGATGAATAGGTTGGTATTGGGAAATAAAATAAATAATTACTTCGGTGTGGTTCGCTAATCTCGACTAGTTTAGAAAACCATAATCTGGTTTGAAATGACATCCAAAGGAAATGTAAAGGATAAATTTTAAAGAATTTATCTTGGATAAAATTAATGGGAACTTTTCCCAAAAGATGTGGATATTTATATAACAGAATATTCAGAATTGGAATGAGGCGTATGTTGTGTTTGTGTAACATTTGTTTTTAATATACGCGGGTTGTTCGGAAAGGCCGGGTTTACACCCATTCTGAATAACCGATTCGACGATATGTCGAAGATGAAGACGGTGGTCAAAGACCGGAAGTCTTCACATCTTTTGGATAATTACTGACGATCCCGATTGGGCAGTACACCCTAGAGGATGGAAATAGTTGGTGGTCGTCCAGACGTACTTGGAGATGGATGGATATGCGAGGAAAGTGCCTCCGGTTTCGTTCAGACCCAGAACGAACTTGTAAATGGATTGTGTGTCTGACACTGGATTTTATTCTGTGTTGATTGATTTCTGTTAAATATACATCTATTTGGCGGTGGAGAATTTATTCTTTTGCTTAACGCCCTTCTCTGAGACGTACGAGCTCAGAGGTTGTATATCGATGGACATCAGTCGCACGGCATGAATTGCCTGTATGGCACTCTAAGATGCAATGATCAAGGCTTCTGTTGAAAAGCAAAGTCTTGTGGTTGATGATGAAAGCACGCCTACGTGGCAGCTTTGTGTATGACGTGAATTCGCGAGCCTCACACATCGGTATGAGTTAAAAACAGGATACGGACTACAGGGAGAGCACGACGTCTCTTTCTAGCTTTGGTGGTGTCAGTGACTTACCAGCCCTGACATTTATATAATTTTCACCTATGTGGTTGTTGGAATGCGAGGCGCCTCGATTATAGTTCTGTAAGGACCGGGAAACGTGTGTTCAGGAATTTCCAATCCTCTAATTTAAGTGAGGACCGGCCCTGAAGATCCAGGGGTTGCCCAGAGTGCGTAGCCCTGAGGCATTTGCTATGGTGTCTCGAACGCGGAGAGGAGCTTGCCCCTTGCCTTGGCTCATGACGGAAATCCAATTTCCAATACGTGTATTTCGGCTTTATTTGTAGAGCCTAGTATGGCGACATAGTAGCATGGGATGCTATGCCGTCTATGATTGATATTTATGATTGAAATTGTTTTGACACTATACACTTATTATAGTATCAAATGATTTGTTTTAAACGTACCAAGCATGTTTGGCTGTTATAAGGTAAAACCCTATCCTCCGGCTTGCGTTGCATTGTGTGATGGGACCTGGGTCTTATAATAGCTTCATTTTTCGAAAAAGAATTGCGCTGTTTATTCTATGCACTGGTATTCTTGGGAGGAAACTCGTTCCGTGTTATACGGCGTGGTCACTTGAATTACTCTCTTTTAAAGTAAAGCTTTAAATAACTGTTTTAGTTCTCACACCAGTCGCATGACTGACCTGGAGTTTATTGTTTTAACCTAAACTCTGGGTGCCCCTATTTTCCGCACGGGCAGCTAGTAGTTTTGGTTTTGCAGATTTATATTCACAGGATCCTGGTTTACAGCTGGAATGATATCCGGGAAAGCTCTGTATCCGTATATCACCTTCAGTTGTGCTTGTATTATTTTCCGTTGCTATGTAATTTATTGTAATCTCTGATATTTATCGAATGTAATTTATTCATTTATACTCTGTATATTCTTGTATCTAATGGAATTGTTGTAATAGCAATGAAATGTTCTTCCGTCTGCGTTCTGATTTGTCTTGTCCTCAACACCATCCGTGCTTTCCACCACGGGGAAGTTCGGGTCGTGTCAGTTTGGTATCAGAGCTTTGGTTTACAGAGCTCGAGAACAAGACACATTAGAACCATACGAAATAATTCATCGGATATTTGATTAGTAATATCCAATTAGAATGACTCGTTAGAGATGGGATCAGTAGTATCCTAGAACGAGTGTGAAGAGTATATTTTTCAAATGAAAACAATTTTGTGTTTTTAAATTCAATTCGCTTTATACGTATTTGAATATTTATTTATTTTGAATTTGGACAATCTAGTATATAAAGGTTTTGCATATACGCGTCATGAACGTATATTCGAAGTTTTAATATATTAGATAGGTATAGAGTCACACTCTAGTCGCCCGGACATGGTCCTGATGATGAAGTACACCATCACCAGTATTTATTTTCGTGTGACGAAGGTGTGATATCTATATATTTCCATTAGACTGGTGTGAGAACCAAAACCAATATAGTTAGAACACATTGTTGTGAATTGGCACCAAAAACATGATTTTCTGTATATATATATCAAAATTATGAATTTGAAACTCTAATTCACTAATTGATTGATGTTTGTGTTGTTTGTTTATTTGTTTGATAATTTTGAAACATTTAGCCTAATTGAATCAAATATTAAATTATATTGAAAATTGGTCGCGTTTACTTGCATATACATATACTTACATTGAACAGGTCATAGCAAGGAGGCTAGAGCAGAGAATAAAATTTGTTTGCCCGACAAATAGGTGCATGTTTACTATATAATTTACTGATTTGTTTGGGTGATGATGATTTTATGAGCCTATTGGCTTTTTCTTTTTCTTTTTGGGATCAGAAGGCCTGTATGGCAATTTCGGGATTTTCCCGTGGCTCCCGGTGCAGGGGAGGTTATGGCGAAATTTTTCGAAAATTTAGGGTGTTAGCCAAATTTTTGAAAATTTGGAAATTCTCAGAAACTGAAAAGTTGGAGAATGGAAGCCAAATCGAACATAGAGTTGATTAATCAAACCACTTTCGACTTTGTTCCTTTTCGGGGACGAAAAGTTTTAAGTGGGGGAGATTGTAATAACCAGAAAATCTTAGCCAGTTTAAAATTTTTATTTTGGCAATTTTAGCGAATTTTGAATATTTAAAATGGATTATTTTAAATAATATCGACGAAAATTTATTTTGAATATATTTAGAACGTATATATTTATATACGCCGTCGTTAGAATATATAATTATAAATAGAATTGAAAATGGCGCGGTAGTTCGATAATTCGATTTCAAACTTCAATTGAACATACCGGGTGCAAAACAATCCGGATTTTAGTGAAACCAAAAACATTAGAATCTTATTGATAATATCTTTCCAACGAATCTGACAAATCGAAATTTCATAACGGGAATCAAAAGATATGTCCAGTTGAAAATTCTGAATAGTCGTTATGGAATTCAGGCCCTTAAAAATAGACATTTTACAAACGACCTCGGATTTCGACGAAACCACTTTTGTTGGGTCCGTGATGTAAAGTTATTGCTAGATTCCAAATTTCATAATTTTTCGAATCAATATGTGAGCGTGGCAAAGGAAAACGCGTTTGACCGGTTTTAGTTGATTTTAATCGACTGGAAAATGGCCATTTTTCAAACGATCTCAGAATTCGATGAAACTAGTTTTGTTAGGACCATATCATCAATACGAAGCTAGAAAATATTTTTCGGAAATATTTCGAGTTAGTATGTGACCCCGGTAATTTGAAATGTACGTTTAAAATTCAATATAGTGATTTAAATGTAAATTCAACGGAAACTAATCGAGGCGAACGAATCAGCCTACGATACATATCCCATTGTGTTCGGAATGGGGGTAAAACGCTATGGACGACAGGCGGTGGACCTCGTTTAGAGGTCGTATGTAAAAGTCAACTTTTTCATAAATAAAAAAAAAATTAACTCTCTGCCCCTTTAACTCTTCTGCCCCCCCCCCCCCCCACCTTTATTCATTCGTTCAGATCAGATAAAAAAAAAACAAATCCCGAATCGCTTCGTCGCCCCCCTCGACCTCGCCGTCCGCGCCTCCGTCCACCATCGTCAGCCTCTGCCTTCGCCCCTCTCGCCTCCGACGCCCCACCTCTCCCTCCTTCTTCCTTCTGCGACGCACAAAACCCCCCATCTCCTCTCATTCCATCGCGACCGCGAGCCCCTGTCGGAGCCACCACCAGCGCCAATCGATGCCCCCCTCCACTTCCCCGACCTCGACAGCAGCACCACCGTCTCCCCCCTTCTCCTCAAAAAAAAAAAACCGACGCCCCCTTTGCCCCTAATTGGACCAGCGCCCCCCTCGAGTCCACAGGTGCAACCAGCGTGCCGCCCGCCTCCGCAGCCCGCTTCGAACGGTGAGTTTTTGTTTTTAGTTTATTGATTTTAATTGTTTTATAAAACTGAAATTCTTTATTATTAAAAACTGAATTTTTATATGGTTGAAAATTAGATCTTTATATAGAAGAAGGCGTGATTTCTATATAGAAATAAAAACAAAATTTTTATTTTAAAGCAAAGCTATGATTTTTATATATTGAATAACAAGGTAAAAATTTGATTTTTATATATTGAATAACAAGGTAAAAATTTGATTTTTATATATTGAATAACAAGGTAAAAATTCGATTTTTATATATTGAATAACAAGGTAAAAATTCGATTTTTATATATTGAACAGCATAGTAAAAATTCGATTTTTACATATGTAGTGGCTACAGCAACGAAGATGACAAAAATGCGATAACGATGAAGATTTCTATCAAAGAAGAGTCAAGATGATTGGATAGCTATCGGTGAGAATTTCTCACTCTTCAATTTTCTTTCCTAGTTATATATATATACTAGGATGCAGACGGTGCTTAGTAGAACCAGACACAATCGTCCACAGACCATGGACTTGTTTGTTTGATTGCAAAAATTAGTTAGATTATTTGATTGAAATTTGAATTGTTTGGTGAAACATAATGGATTGATTGATGTGTGAATGGCGTGGGCCTTCACTAGACCGGGGATAAGGCTAGGCCTTATCCCGTTTCTAGTATCGTGCCGTTATGCCGCCGAAATTTTCTAAAATAAGTTAGAAAAATAAAAATATCATTTTATTTAAAGAATGAACTGAATAGAAATTCATATGTTAGAATAAGATGTTTTATCGTTAAAAATATAATTTTTAACGTGAATATGAATATAGTGAATGTGAATAAATAAATATTCATTTACAAACCGGACGGTTTGTTTATGTACACTGATTTGACTGACATGGATTGGGACGATAAATTTTACACATCGCCCAACTGCACAAATAAAATATGCGTTTGATTGTTTGAAACCCCACACGGGTATTGGGATGAAATTTGAAGTTCACTCATCCTGATTGATTAAATATGTCGATCGATTGATTGACAGGCTGTTATAAGCGTTAGATATCTATATTTGATGCTTATACAGTGTAGTGCACTTTGGTTGATGGTTGATTATTTTCAATGCTATTATATACGTGTGATGTATGAAAATCCATATAATTAACATTATATGGTGATTGATTGGGCCTCATTCCAATTTAGAAAATAAAGAATATTATAAAATAAAGGTTCATGTGTTGACTGTACTCATCCGTTGAGATTAGTCATGTGTTGAACGAAATATTTTTAATAATAAAATTTACATTTTTATCAATATTAAATAAAGGTTCATGTGTTGACTGTACTCATCCGTTGAGATTAGTCATGTGTTGAACGAAATATTTTTAATAATAAAATTTACATCTTTATCAATATTAAATAAAGGTTCATGTGTTGACTGTACTCATCCGTTGAGATTAGTCATGTGTTGAACGAAATATTTTTAATAATAAATTTTACATCATTATCAATATTAAATAAAGGTTCATGTGTTGACTGTACTCATCCGTTGAGATTAGTCATGTGTTGAACGAAATAATTTAACAAAAATAGTCACACGTGGACAGTACTCATTCGTTGAGATTAGTCGTGTGTTGACAAAAATAAATATTCATTTGTTGAATAGAATAAAGGAATATATGAAGCCGTGTTGATTAGATTGACGCCATTTTGACGTGAACGATATTTATATCGATTTTATTCATTTCGAAATGAATTGAATAGAAAATGATTTCGAAATGAATTGAATATAAAACGATTTCGAAATGAATTGAATAGAAAACGATTTCGAAATGAATTGAATAGAAAACGATTTCGAAATGAATTGAATATAAAACGATTTCGAAATGAATTGAATATAAAACGATTTCGAAATGAATTGAATATAAAACGATTTCGAAATGAATTGAATTGAAAACGATTTCGAAATGAATTGAATTGAAAACGATTTCGAAATGAATCGAATAGAAAACCAATTTGAATTGAATTGAATAGAAAACCAATTTGAATTGAGTCGAATAGAAAACCAATTTGAATTCAATCGAATAGAAAACCAATTTGAATTGAATCGAATAGAAAACCAATTTGAATTGAATCGAATAGAAAACCAATTTAATTAAATCGAATAGAAAACCAATTTGAATTGAATCGAATAGAAAACCAATTTAAATTGAATCGAATAGAAAACCAATTTGATTTCAATTGAATATATAACGAATTTGATTTGAATAGGAAACGAATTTGATTTCAATTGAATATATAATGAATTTGATTCGAATTGAATATAAAACGAATTCGAATTGAATTGAAGACGAATTCGAATTGAATGGAAAACGATTTGAAGTGAATTCATAATGAATTGAAATTTGAATTTAATAGAAATGAATTTTAAAACGAATATATCATAGAAAATTCAATTTTGATTTGAATTGAAATGAAGGTTGAAATTGTTTTTGAAATGAATTCAAAACTATTTATATAATTCGTTTTAAATAGAAATCGACGAAATATATATTATATATATTATATATATAATATAATGGCCTGAATTGAACGCGCCGCACCGCGACAGTTCGTGAATTTCGACCATTTATTTCAAACGGACATTACGGGAGATCCAACCGTCGGATTCTCCTAAAACCGGAACCGTTGGGTTCGTATCGATAAGAGCTTTCTAACGAATATTTGAAATTCAAAATCTAACGGTTGGATTTGGAGATACGTCCAAATCAAATTTGAAAAAGGTCGCTATAAGTGCAGTTCGATGGCCATTGATGGAAATCGACTGTACGGGCCTTGATAAAATTATAAAAAATAGTAATAATTTGTGTACAATCAGAAGAAATGATTTGGGAAAATTTGGGATGAAAAACTCCATATTTGAAAAGAGAAAAATAGATTTTTTTCGAAATGAACTAGTTCGAACTCAATTTAAAACCCGGGTTTTTATTTTTAAATAAATAAATTAGATTTAAAAAGGGGTTTTAAATAATTGGAATTCCTAATATATTTGATTTGAATTGAACTAGAATTGATTTGTGGGTTTATTGTGAACTGTGTTTTAAATAACACTAGTTCTTTAACCCGATGGTAAATAGAATGTGATTTGGGTTTGTCGTGAACGGTGTTTTAAATGACATTAGTTCTTTAACCCAATAAAAGGAGTTTTAACGAATCTGCAATTAGATTGAAATGTGAATTTACAATCTAAATTATCAAATTTAGAAAATGAGCGAGAATGGAGTATCACCAGTTTTTGCTCCAAAGCGATAGTTAAATCTTTAATTAGATTTGAACGTGAAATGGTAATTAATTTTACCGACAACACTGAGGTGTTAGATATGGAGTATTACCAGTTTTGCTTCATGGGATGAATAGGTTGGGATTGGGAAATAAAATAAATAATTACTTCGGTGTGGTTTGCTAATCTCGACTAGTTTAGAAAACCATAATCTGGTATGAAATGACATCCAAAGGAAAAGTAAAGGATAAATTTTAAAGAATTTATCTTTGATAAAATTAATGGGAACTTTTCCCAAAAGATGTGGATATTTAAATAATAGAATATTCAGAATTGGAATGAGGCGTATGTTGTATTTGTGTAACATTTGTTTTTAATATACGCGGGTTGTTCGGAAAGGCCGGGTTTACACCCATTCAGAATAACCGATTCGATGATATGTCGAAGATGAAGACGGTGGTCGAAGACCGGAAGTCTTCACATCGTTTGGATAATTACTGACGATCCTGATTGGGCAGTACACCCAAGAGGATGGAAATAGTTGGTGGTCGTCCATACGTACTTGGAGATGGATGGATATGCGAGGAAAGTGCCTCCGGTTTCGTTCAGACCCAGAACGAACTTGTAAATGGATTGTGTGTCTGACACTGGATTTTATTCTGTGTTGATTGATTTCTGTTAAATATACATCTGTTCGGCGGCGGAGAATTTATTCTTTTGCTTAACGCCCTTCTCTGAGACGTACGAGCTCAGAGGTTGTATATCGATGGACATCAGTCGCATGGCATGAATTGCCTGTATGGCACTCTAAGATGCAATGATCAGGGCTTCTGTTGAAAAGCAAAGTCTTGTGGTTGATGATCAAAGCACGCCTACGTGGCAGCTTTGTGTATAACGTGAATTCGCGAGCCTCACACATCGGTATGAGTTAAAAACGGGATACGGACTGCAGGGAGAGCACGACGTTTCTTTCTAGATTTGGTGGTGTCAGTGACTTACCAGCCCTGACATTTATATACTTTTCACCTATGTGGTTGTTGGAATGCGAGGCGCCTCGATTATAGTTCTGTAAGGACCGGGAAACGTGTGTTCAGGAATTTCCAATCCTCCAACGTAAGTGAGGACCGGCCCTGAAGATCCAGGGGTTGCCCAGAGTGCGTAGCCCTGAGGCATTTGCTAGGGTGTCTCGAACGTGGAGAGGAGCTTGCCCCTTGCCTCGGCTCATGACGGAAATCCAATTTCCAATACGTGTATTTCGGCTTTATTTGTAGAGCCTAGTATGGCGACATAGTAGCATGGGATGCTATGCCGTCTATGATTGATATTTATGATTGAAATTGTTTTGACACTATACACTTATTATAGTATCAAATGATTTGTTTTAAACGTACCAAGCATGTTTGGCTGTTATAAGGTAAAACCCTATCCTCCGGCTTGCGTTGCATTGTGTGATGGGACCTGGGTCTTATAATAGCTTCATTTTTCGAAAAAGCATTGCGCTGTTTATTCTATGCACTGGTATTCTTGGGAGGAAACTCGTTCCGTGTTATTCGGCGTGGTCCCTTGAATTACTCTCTTTTAAAGTAAAGCTTTAAATAACTGTTTTAGTTCTCACACCAGTCGCATGAATGACCTGGAGTTTATTGTTTTAACCTAAACTCTGGGTGCCCCTATTTTCTGCACGGGCAGCTAGTAGTTTTGGTTTTGCAGATTTATATTCACAGGATCCTGGTTTACAGCTGGAATGATATCCGGGAAAGCTCTGTATCCGTATATCACCTTCAGTTGTGCTTGTATTATTTTCCGCTGCTATGTAATTTATTGTAATCTCTGATATTTATCGAATGTAATTTATTCATTTATACTCTGTATATTCTTGTATCTGATGGAATTGTTGTAATAGCAATGAAATGTTCTTCCGTCTGCGTTCTGATTTGTCTTGTCCTCAACACCATCCGTGCTTTCCTCCACGGGGAAGTTCGGGTCGTGTCACCTTTTCACATTTCGAATATCGAAATGGATTCCATCATTTTCTTTTAAAACAACTCCAAATCTCCCATTTTCCAAATTCACTATTGAATTTGAAATCTCAATTATCCACCGATAATTATATTTTACTTTATTTATAAACATTGTTTATAAATCTCAACACTTGTTTTCATTCTTAAACAAGTTCTTTATTTCTTAACCATTCATAATTTTATTACTGTTTGAATTCCTGTTTCAAAACCCAATTTCCTTTACACATGTTTTTATTTGCAAAATCTTTGCTTATTTTCATTATTTCACATCGAATGTGAATAATGTTTCCTTTATATAATCTATTCAGTTTGATTTCATATTTAAAAACAATATCTCATTTTCAATTCCTATTTATATTTATATTTACATAATTTTTTTTTGTACAAAATCTCCTTTTAACTTCTATCACTTAAAACTCATTTTAAATTGAGGTAATTAGGGAGAAGGACAAACTTTGCCGAAAAATTAGGCTGAAGGACACAAAGTTTTATTTTTAGTCTAAAGGAAAAACTTTGAACCAAAATTAAACTGAAGGAAAATGCTAAATGTAATTAGCATTTTATGCAGTTTTTTAACTACATGAAAATGCTAAATGTATAAGCATTATTTAGTTTTACACTGCAGAAAATGCTAATTACATTTAGCATTGCCCTTCAGTCTAATTTTTTTCAAAGTTTGTCCTTCAACCTAAAAATAAAACTTGACGTCCTTCAGACTAAATTTTCTCTAATGTTTGTCCTTATTATTATTTTCCACTTTTAAATTTCCCTTTATAAATGCTGAATTCATATTCCAAAAAATATCGGTGTTAAAACCGATTTCTACTTCTCCATACAAGTTCAACTTATATATTTCATTTATCAAAAGATAAATTTTTTTATTTAATTTATATAATATTATTTATAAATTAATCTTCTCAATCTATCGGTTAGAATAGATCCTATTTAAAATCTTAGCTTGAAATCCATATCATGTTATACCTGTGTGCGAAGCACGGGTCTAAACCTTTCAAATGTAAAATTCTCCTTTTATACAATTCTAGGCACTTTTCAAGTATTCCCTTTTATAATCTATTTATTTACAAAATAAATCCCTTTTTCATAATTCTATTTATCTATAAAATATTTTCTATTTATAAAATCTATTCATTCTATAAGTAATTCCTTTGATAATCTAACTATTTCCTTTTCTATTTACTTTACACATATTTCCCCTTTCTATTCTATTTATTTTTCAAATAAATATCCCTTTTCAATTCTATTTGTAAATAGTTTACAAATATTTCTTTTTCAATTCTATTTGTAAGTGGTTTACAAATATGTCTTTTCAATTCTATTTGTAAATGTTTTACAAATATTTCCCTTCAATTCTATCTATTTGATTAACAAATAAATATTCCTTTTTAATCTATTTATTTTCTAAATAAATAGTTTTATTTTTACAAAATATTTTGATTTTATAAATATTTCTTTTTTAATATAACATTGAAAAATTCCTTTTTAACATTCCAGTATTCTTTATGGTATTTAGCATACCATATAACAATGATCAGTATCATTCCAACATACAAAATCAACAATAGATTTCATATCACATCATATAACACAATATATGAAAAACAGTAAAATAAATATTATCCAGTTGGGTTCCTCCGACCTGTTTCCCTGCATCCACAGATGTTAATCAACATAAATAACACGAATACAAAATATTTCGATAACAGAATCAATATTCGATTAACGATTTATATATATATATCATTATTGATATTTTCAACCAATTTAACTAGCAGTTCAACCAAACAGCCAACACACAATAAACAATCTTCATTTATAAATTCTAAAAATAGTTTATAAAAATATAAACTAAGTAGAGTCAGTGAGATTACTCAGATTGGACGGTTATCTTTAAATAACTATAATAGGTCATTGATTCGATTCAGGCGTTTAAATTGACCGTAAATCTAAACGAGCTCTAATTCACTCCCGGTCAGTTCCCTGGTGTAGCCACCTTCCATACGATCCCAACGTGACCAGTTTCGCTGAATTTTGTTTTGGTATGACAAAGTTATGCATTTTAGAAGTTAGTATACATTTTAGATAGGTTTAAACTTGGATTTGATATATTTATATGGGCCTTACCCTTTAAAATTTCAGCCCATGAACCAATGGTGAAAACTCAACCCACCTACCAATAGTACCCCCTTCTTCCTCGTTACACTCGATAGCATCTGTAACACCCCGCGCCCGCTATGGTCACTCTCTAAGGGAATGCCATAGATCGGTGGAGTATTTTAGTGAATATAGAACAGAAAATTACAACAAGACAGATATAAATAGTACTTGAAATTTAAAACATCATCTCATAACAGCGGAAATAAACATGTCTGGTTACATCATAAAACCACAATAAAAGTCAAGTACAATATCCATCAAAATAAAGAAGTACATAATCCCACTCTCTCATACAATAGCCAGGACAAAAGAAAAGATAACTGGGTAACTGGAGCTTTACATCTATCCAAGCTCCTAAAGACTGGAACAGCAATCCGATCAAGCTCCACTACTGCTAGGATCCACCGTAGGACCTGAGGGTTGGGAAAAAGATAAAAACAACGGGGTCAGACATAAGTCTGAGCGAGTCCTATAACTTTAACAATACAATCATTAAAGTAACCAGATAAGACACAAACTTGACCTACGGTAATGTCTGGGGATGAATGGCTACACTAAGCAGCTTGGTAGACTTAGGATAAACTAAGATAACCGTAAAGACGCATTTACCCACCCAAGGATAATTACTACACTGCACCACACCAGTCATTCCTTCTTAAAGGCTGATCCCTCCCAAGGACTTAGAAAATTTACCAGTAGTTTCGCGTACCCCTAGCTCACTACATAGGTGTCGTCTGCCCCTATCTCCACTAGGTGTACTTAGTAATTTTACCCAGTAGTTTCGTGTACCCCTACATAGGTGCCGTCTGCCCCTATCTTTATTAGGTGTACCCACTACTCCCCAACGATCGGCTCCCTACCGTAGATACCCGTGTTGGTCCCACAATGGGGTGTATCATTCCCCAAAGTGGCCACCTGATAATATCAACGGTGCGCGGCATTATATCTACACGATGCAACAACGGCTTATCTACCAGCCCGGGCCCACACACGCATATGAAACCCGTTGGACTTGCGTTGCCACCGCTAACCCGTTTTGGCCTCTTATAGTCAAGCCCAATATGCGTGTCCCGTCACTCGACATGGGTCGAGCCCACAAAGATACGTTTGGGATATTGGTTGAAATGGGCCCCCACAAGCTACCCACCTAAGCTTGTCACTTATCCAGTGTATCCCACTTAACCCTTTAATCGTGTTTAATTACATGTTTCCACTTGGTTAAGTATTCTAATCGTATTTTCTATTGCCACCCAAGGCAACCCACTAGATTCCACATGCCACCAAAGGCAACCACTAAATTTCCACATGCCACCCAAGGCACCCACCTAACCCCTCATGTCCCACTACATGCTAATATGGTTACGTGTTTTGTAATTAATTAAGACCGTGATCTCCCATAAAGACCTCCCACATTAGACTGGCTGTTATGACCGCCTGGTTAAGCCGGTAGGGTCCGGGCAGTCTTACGTCATAACAGAGTCTAACCTCGTGTCTTTACTTTAATCACGTATTTAATTTATGGCTAAGACCTCTCACATTGGGCTGACATTTGTAGCAACTGGTTAAGCCGGTAGGGTCCGGGCAGTTTTACACTACAAATGAGTCCAACCTCGTGTCTTAGTCGATTAATTACACCTAATTAATCACCCCCATATTAATTATACCTAATTAATATCAAGTTTTTCATAACATGGGTAGACCTAACTCAATAGGTAAATTCCCATGGGGTAGACCTAACTCAATAGGTAAATTCCCACTTATGTTAATTTATTTTTATGGTATGCTTAATCATACCCAATCATACTTTTATTAACGTATTTACCAACCCCATCGTTCCCCACGTAAATCGTTCTCATTTCATGACATAATAAAGGGGAAGATCCATCACAAATATCATGGGTTTAGCATATAACTTTGTCATGGGTTAAGAGGATGTCAACTTGCATATATGAGCATATATTAACCCAACTACATTTAACCCAAACTTGCATATTATCATACACATATCTTGCATAACATGTTGAACTTGCATATAAGCATTCTCATAACTTGCATAACATGTTAAACATGCATTTAAGCATACACATAACTTGCATAAGCATTCACATACTTGCATAAGCATTCACATACTTGCATAAGCATGCATAACTTGCATATCATGTTAATCTTGCATTTAAGCATATACATATCTTGCATAAGCATTCATATACTTGCATAAGCATGCATAACTTGCATATCATGTTAAACTTGCATTTAAGCATATACATAACTTGCATATGAACTTGCATAACAACCTACACATAACTTACATAACATCATACACATAACTTGCATATGAACTTGCATAACTCACTTTGTTAAACATGCATAAATCCACTTATATAAATATGCATAAACCCACTTATTAAACATGCATAAACCCACTTGTTAAACATGCATAAACCAACTTATTAAGCATGCATAAACATAGGAAAACATAGAGTAGCATATCATTACAAATGATTCAAACTCACTAATCCGCATTTAAGACCATAAGTCTCATTACACCCAATCTACTTACTTTAGCAATTGATGTTAAAGTGATAGAAACTCACCAAACCCAAGATTAGCAAACTTATGAAGTGGAATTAGTTGCTAAATATGAAGATGGTGATGATTAGAGATTGATTAGAGAGTGATTAGCTTGCAACTTCCTTCATAAACTAGTGGAGGCTCTCTCAAGTTTGATTTTGGCGGCATGAGGCCATCATTACTATTTTTAGTATGGATTAGGGTAGGTTTAGGGTGTATTTATAGATTAGGTGAGTGTTTTAGGCCCTTAGATTAACCCTAGGTTAGATTAGGTCCGTTAGATTTAGGAAATCTCTAGAACCCAGCCCAAGACTCAACCAAAAACCAGATCTGGTGCACCCAGATCAACAGGGCCGACACACCCTGTCGACACCCCTGTCGACAGGGCAGTCGACCCCCCCAGTCGACAGGCCTGTCGACAGCCCTGTCGACATGGGTAGGGCGGGAACTTTCCCGCCTGGCCCCCTGCTGGCTCCTATTTCGAAATCTGATGTTTAATTTTTTTAATCTGTTTTTAACTTTTAATTTTCTGCAAACTTCTTTGGGCCATAATCGGGCCATACGGACTCCGATTCTCGAAAACTCGGACTCTATTTCGCGTATTTTTCCGAGACGAACGCAATGACGCAGCCCGCTACCCCCAATTCCCACATCTGAGATTATTTATCCTGTAATTAGTGAATTTTAGTATTAACTAAAATTCGGGGTGTTACATTCTCCCCTCCTTAAAGGATTTCGTCCCCGAAATCTCTAAGCTAAGGAGAATGCATATCCTACCATCCAAACAACCATCTACTCAAACCATCAACAACGGGCATCCATTGTCCTTAAACAGTTTCTAATGATGTATGAGCATATGCAAAAAGTGTGTGTATATGTTCCCTATCTAATGTATGAACATATGCAAACCATGATAGTGCCATGCATCCATTATGTATGCGAGAGAACCCTATCGACACATACAATATCTACATGAGTGCACAATCATTCACCAAAATGCATCATCCATATGATAACACAATCATTATACATCCATAAATATAGCCTCCTACACACAATCTTATGCAATGTGCAATATGAAGTGACTGAGCCGATCTAGTGCCTAGAGTGTGTGTATATGCATCCACGAGCAACCACTAGCAAACACTTGCATCCACTTGCATCCATCAACCATAACATGTCTCAAACACATGTTTCAACCATAGGTTTACCCTATCCAAAGGTCAATCAGTACTAACGAGAGGATATACTAAAGATAAGATAAGTACTAGACAACGATAGAGGAGAAAGTAAAGACATACCCTCAAAAAGAAATGGGTACAATGAACGCATCTTCGCTTCCGTCTCCCAAGTTGCGTTGCTCTCATCTTCTCCCCATTGCACTTTGACTAGTTGAACCTCTCTGTTTCTCAACTTCCTAGTCTCTGACCCAAGGATGCGAGTAGGAGCTCGTCGAATAGTCGCATCACGCTCTACTTCCACTTCTTTAAGCAAGCTCGGCTCTACCACCTCTGCGGTCTCATGTAAGCACTTCCTCAAATGGGACACATGGAATACATCATGAACACCACTAAGTCTGTCGGGCAACCCCACCCTATATGCCATCCGTCCAATCCTTTCCTTAATAGGAAACGGCCCAACAAACCTCGGTGCTAACTTCCCAACGGATCCAAAGCGAACAACATTTCTCAACGGAGATACTTTGACAAAAACCATATCCCCAACCTCAAACTCAAGATCCGTCCTTCTCTTGTCCGCATAAGATTTTTGCCTATCCTGCGCTACTTTCATCCTTCTTCGAATCAAGTCAATCTTCTCAGAAGTCTCCCTAATCATATCAGGCCCAAGCAAGATCTTATCCGTAGATTCCCACCAACATGTGGGTGATCGACAACGCCTTCCATAGAGAGCTTCGAAAGGAGCCATACCAATACTGGACTGAAAGCTGTTATTATATGCGAACTCCACCAATGGAAGATGCTCTTCCCATGTACCTCCAAAATCTAAGATACAAAGCCTCAAAAGGTCTTCTAGAACACGATTCACCCTCTCAGTTTGGTCGTCCGTCTGAGGATGATATGCGGTGCTCAGACACAATTGAGTCCCCACTGCTTCTTGCAAACTTCTCCAGAACTCACTAGTGAAGATAGGATCTCGATCACTCACTATGCTAGAGGGTACCCCATGCAATCGAACTATCTCTCGAAGATATACTGAAGCTAGCCATGGAGCGGTCCTCTTGCTCTTCACAGGTATGAAATGGGCGCTCTTAGTAAGTCTGTCTACCACCACCCAAATTCCCGTATTACCCTTTCTTGATCTGGGTAACCCGTCAATAAAATCCATCGAGATGCTATCCCACTTCCATTGCGGAACTTCCAATGGGTGAAGCAACCCACCAGGTTTCTTTTGCTCCGCCTTCACTTGTTGGCACACCAAGCATCGAGCGACATACTCGGCCACATCTTTCTTCATACCGGCCCAGAAGAAAACCCTCTTCATGTCTTGGTACATCTTGTCCCCACCGGGATGAATGGTCATCCTAGAACGGTGTGCATCATAAAGAATAACCTTCCTCAAACCCTCGTCTTGCGGTACACAAAGTCTACCGTCTCTACGCAAGCACCCCCTATCGTCTAGGGTGTACCTACTCAAATGGCTGGACGACTCCCCCCTTATGAGCTTCTCTACCAACTCAACCAACTGTGGGTCGTCCCTCTGTGCTTCTCCAATCCGCCCCAGAAGAGTAGGTCTGACCTCCAAGGATGCTAGCAAACCGGGTACATAATCAATGGAAGGTCTGAAATCAAACATCGAGATAAATTCCAAGCTTCGTTGTTCCACAAACAATGGACTCAAGGACAACCTCTTTCTGCTCAAGGCGTCCGCCACCACGTTACCCTTGCCAGGGGTATACGCTATCTCGAAATCATAGGATGCTAAGAACTCCATCCACCTTTGCTGTCTTAAGTTTAAATCCTTCTGAGAGAATAAGTACTTCAATGATTTGTGGTCAGTGAACAATTCGAATCTCTCACCAAGAAGATAATGGCGCCAAATCTTAAGCGCAAAAACAATAGCGGCCAACTCTAGATCATGGGTAGGGTAATTTTTCTCATGCACTCTCAACTGCCTTCCACCATAGGCTATCACCCTTCCCTCTTGCATTAAGACTGCGCCTATTCCTGTCCCACAAGCATCGGTATAGACAACAAATGGCTTGTTCCCATCTGGCAACACTAAAACTGGAGCAGTGGTTAAAGCTCTCTTTAACCGTCGGAACGCATCATCACAATCTACGTCCCATGCGAAAACAAGATTCTTCTTCGTTAAGCGGGTTAATGGGGCTGATATCTTCGCGAAGTCTTTAATAAACTTCCTATAATAACCTGCCAACCCCAAGAAACTTCTTACTTCGGTAGCAGTCTTTGGAACCTTCCAATCCTGAATTGATACTACCTTCGCGGGATCCACAACTATCCCTTCCTTGGAGACCACGTGCCCCAAGAACCGTACTTCCTTCCTCCAGAAGTGACATTTAGAGAATTTAGCCTTAAGGCTATGTGCTCGAAGAATCTTCAATACCTCCCCAAGATGTAGGGCATACTCTTCTTCACTCTTAGAAAATACTAAGATATCATCCACAAAGACCACCACAAATTTATTAAGGAACTCCCTGAACACCCTACTCATCAAATCGACAAAGTATGCAGGGGCATTCGTCAACCCAAATGGCATCACCAGCCACTCATAGAAACCATCCGGAGTCCTAAAGGCAGTTTTGTCTATGCTATCCTCAGCCACCCTCAACTGATGAAACCCCGTGGCTAAGTCCAACTGAGAAAATACTGAAGCGCCAACCAACTGATCGAAAAGATCATCAATCCTCGGCAATGGGTGTCTATTCTTCTTTGTGAGCTTGTTGAGTTCTCTATAGTCTACACAAAGTCTGAGGGACCCATCCGCCTTTGTAGCAAATACTACTGGAGCACCCCACTCTGATATACTTCGTCTTATGAACCCCTTCTCAAGCAACTCCCCTACTTGCTTATGGAGTTCCCTCCTCTCACGAGGAGCCATGTGGCGCACTGGTAAAGATACAGGTTTAGCATTATCCACCAGATATATTCGGAAGTCAATCTCCCCCTTTGGAGGTAAGCCCTTCACCTCCTCAAACACATCCGGATATTCCCGGACCACTCTAACAGATTGCAAACTCTCGACCGAAGCGTCAAGCGAGTCAAGATAACTTAGCATAACAGAATCCATGGGATTACAAGAAATCTCGAGAGTGTTACCCAAGCGGGTCATGAGCCTAACAACTCTCCTTTCGCAATCAAGAACGACACCATTACTGGATAACCAGTCCATGCCCAAAATCAACCCATAGCCCGTGAAGCCCAAGACAAAAGCATCACATCTAAACTCAATGCTAAGTATAGAAATCTTCAAACCCAAACATATCATGGACAAATAAATGGAGCCCCCAATTGGGTTTGAAACAACCAAGGGATCATCTACCAGACTGGTGTCTAAATGCAGTGACTCAACTAATGATGATGAGATAAACGAATGCGATGCGCCTGAATCAAACAATGTTCGGACAGGATGATCAAATAGAAAAAACAGACTTTCAACGGAAATAGTTCTACCTCTCTCCTAAATCGGTGGGACTGCGAGAGCCTGTACTTGCCCCCTAGCCTGACTTGGTGCCATAAGAGCTTGCACCTGTCCTTTTGAGGTAGACCCCGTCCTTTGCCCCTTCTTAGGGCAATCCTTCACTAAATGCCCTGCTTCGCCACAGTTGAAGCAGCCAGTCTTCTTCTTCTTGCGACAATCCTTGCTTAGGTGGCCAGGTGTCCCACAATTGAAACACTTCTTCTTCTTGCCCTTGCCACCGTTGCCTTTCCCACCTTTGTTTTGTTGTTGTTGCTGAGGTCTCTTTTGATCTCCCTTCTTCTCGGGTGCCTTATTAGCATTAGGACCCTTCTCTTCTTCATGCATGAGTGCCACGTCAACTAGCTTCTCAAAGGTGGCCCCCATAGGGATATGAGTCATAGCCAACCCATGCATCGGTTCATTCAAGCCTTTCACGAACCTCAAAGCCTTCTTCTCCGGTGTATTCACCATGTCTAGGCCAAACCTTGCCAATTGATTAAACTTGTTGACATATTCATTCACTAGGAGATTTCCTTGCTTTAAAGTCAAGAATCTTTCCATATACAAGTTTTCCTCCGCCCTTGAGAGAAACTTTGCCACAAATCTTTGCCTAAAATCCGCCCAAGAGTCAACGGGGCGTTCTCCATTAGTGACCTCCCACCAGAATGAGGCCTCTCCCTTCATTAACCAAGCAGCCAACTTGACTTTCTTCCCTTCTTCCATCTCAAAGATATCTATCAACTCTTCCACCTCCTTAAGCCAATCTCTAGCCTCCACAAAAGTTTCCGATCCTTGAAAAGGTTTCCCTCCCATAGCTTTAAATTCCTTGCAAGTCTTAGCAAAAGTATCCGTGCGAGGAGGAGGGGGAGGAGGAAGATCGGGTGCTACGGTTGGTGGAGGAACATGTGCTGGACCCGTAGTGGTGGCCCTATCCTCCATCAATCTCCTATACCATACTGGTACCGTCACACCCTCCGGAAAGTTAAGATCCTCAGCCATGCTGAAACGAAAAAGGAAAGATTCAAAACGGAGAATTCGAAGGATATAGATATGGCTATTGGGGATTATGCTTTTCTTTCAAAAACTTTTCTCTTAAAAGACATGTTTTTGAAAATATCTCTTCCAAAATGTTTTAGAAAAATAGTTTTTCTAAAATTTTTATCTATTCCGGTAACCTTTGCTCTGATACCACGTGTAACACCCCGCGCCCGCTATGGTCACTCTCTAAGGGAATGCCATAGCATCGGTGGAGTATTTTAGTGAATATAGAACAGAAAATTACAACAAGACAGATATAAATAGTACTTGAAATTTAAAACATCATCTCATAACAGCGGAAATAAACATGTCTGGTTACATCATAAAACCACAATAAAAGTCAAGTACAATATCCATCAAAATAAAGAAGTACATAATCCCACTCTCTCATACAATAGCCAGGACAAAAGAAAAGATAACTGGGTAACTGGAGCTTTACATCTATCCAAGCTCCTAAAGACTGGAACAGCAATCCGATCAAGCTCCACTACTGCTAGGATCCACCGTAGGACCTGAGGGTTGGGAAAAAGATAAAAACAACGGGGTCAGACATAAGTCTGAGCGAGTCCTATAACTTTAACAATACAATCATTAAAGTAACCAGAGAAGACATAAACTTGACCTACGGTAATGTCTGGGGATGAATGGCTACACTAAGCAGCTTGGAAGACTTAGGATAAACTAAGATAACCGTAAAGACGCATTTACCCACCCAAGGATAATTACTACACTGCACCACACCAGTCATTCCTTCTTAAAGGCTGATCCCTCCCAAGGACTTAGAAAATTTACCAGTAGTTTCGCGTACCCCTAGCTCACTACATAGGTGCCGTCTACCCCTATCTCCACTAGGTGTACTTAGTAATTTTACCCAGTAGTTTCGTGTACCCCTACATAGGTGCCGTCTGCCCCTATCTTTATTAGGTGTACCCACTACTCCCCAACGATCGGCTCCCTACCATAGATACCCGTGCTGGTCTCACAATGGGGTGTATCATTCCCCAAAGTGGCCACCTGATAATATCAACGGTGCACGGCTTTATATCTACACGATGCAACAACGGCTTATCTACCAGCCCGGGCCCACACACGCATATGAAACCCGTTGGACTTGCGTTGCCACCGCTAACCCGTTTTGGCCTCTTATAGTCAAGCCCAATATGCGTGTCCCGTCACTCGACATGGGTCGAGCCCACAAAGATACGTTTGGGATATTGGTTGAAATGGGCCCCCACAAGCTACCCACCTAAGCTTGTCACTTATCCAGTGTATCCCACTTAACCCTTTAATCATGTTTAATTACATGTTTCCACTTGGTTAAGTATTCTAATCGTATTTTCTATTGCCACCCAAGGCAACCCACTAGATTCCACATGCCACCAAAGGCAACCACTAAATTTCCACATGCCACCCAAGGCACCCACCTAACCCCTCATGTCCCACTACATGCTAATATGGTTAAGTGTTTCGTAATTAATTAAGACCGTGATCTCCCATAAAGACCTCCCACATTAGACTGGCTGTTATGACCGCCTGGTTAAGCCGGTAGGGTCCGGGCAGTCTTACGTCATAACAGAGTCTAACCTCGTGTCTTTACTTTAATCACGTATTTAATTTATGGCTAAGACCTCTCACATTGGGCTGACATTTGTAGCAACTGGTTAAGCCGGTAGGGTCCGGGCAGTTTTACACTACAAATGAGTCCAACCTCGTGTCTTAGTCGATTAATTACACCTAATTAATCACCCCCATATTAATTATACCTAATTAATATCAAGTTTTTCATAACATGGGTAGACCTAACTCAATAGGTAAATTCCCATGGGGTAGACCTAACTCAATAGGTAAATTCCCACTTATGTTAATTTATTTTTATGGTATGCTTAATCATACCCAATCATACTTTTATTAACGTATTTACCAACCCCATCGTTCCCCACG
This sequence comes from Allium sativum, assembly GCA_030737875.1. Classification (NCBI taxonomy): domain Eukaryota; kingdom Viridiplantae; phylum Streptophyta; class Magnoliopsida; order Asparagales; family Amaryllidaceae; genus Allium; species Allium sativum. The sequence goes on along the minus strand of CM060912.1, from coordinate 872,894,174 downwards.
TAAATCGTTCTCATTTCATGACATAATAAAGGGGAAGATCCATCACAAATATCATGGGTTTAGCATATAACTTTGTCATGGGTTAAGAGGATGTCAACTTGCATATATGAGCATATATTAACCCAACTACATTTAACCCAAACTTGCATATTATCATACACATATCTTGCATAACATGTTGAACTTGCATATAAGCATTCTCATAACTTGCATAACATGTTAAACATGCATTTAAGCATACACATAACTTGCATAAGCATTCACATACTTGCATAAGCATTCACATACTTGCATAAGCATGCATAACTTGCATATCATGTTAATCTTGCATTTAAGCATATACATATCTTGCATAAGCATGCATAACTTGCATATCATGTTAAACTTGCATTTAAGCATATACATAACTTGCATATGAACTTGCATAACAACCTACACATAACTTACATAACATCATACACATAACTTGCATATGAACTTGCATAACTCACTTTGTTAAACATGCATAAATCCACTTATATAAATATGCATAAACCCACTTATTAAACATGCATAAACCCACTTGTTAAACATGCATAAACCAACTTATTAAGCATGCATAAACATAGGAAAACATAGAGTAGCATATCATTACAAATGATTCAAACTCACTAATCCGCATTTAAGACCATAAGTCTCATTACACCCAATCTACTTACTTTAGCAATTGATGTTAAAGTGATAGAAACTCACCAAACCCAAGATTAGCAAACTTATGAAGTGGAATTAGTTGCTAAATATGAAGATGGTGATGATTAGAGATTGATTAGAGAGTGATTAGCTTGCAACTTCCTTCATAAACTAGTGGAGGCTCTCTCAAGTTTGATTTTGGCGGCATGAGGCCATCATTACTATTTTTAGTATGGATTAGGGTAGGTTTAGGGTGTATTTATAGATTAGGTGAGTGTTTTAGGCCCTTAGATTAACCCTAGGTTAGATTAGGTCCGTTAGATTTAGGAAATCTCTAGAACCCAGCCCAAGACTCAACCAAAAACCAGATCCGGTGCACCCAGATCAATAGGGCCGACACCCCTGTCGACAGGGCAGTCGACCCCCCCAGTCGACAGGCCTGTCGACAGCCCTGTCAACATGGGTAGGGCGGGAACTTTCCCGCCTGGCCCCCTGCTGACTCCTATTTCGAAATCTGATGTTTAATTTTTTAAATCTGTTTTTAACTTTTAATTTTCTGCAAACTTCTTTGGGCCATAACCGGGCCATACGGACTCCGATTCTCGAAAACTCGGACTCTATTTCGCGTATTTTTCCGAGACGAACGCAATGACGCAGCCCGTTACCCCCAATTCCCACATCTGAGATTATTTATCCTGTAATTAGTGAATTTTAGTATTAACTAAAATTCGGGGTGTTACAGCATCTGCTCCTCACAAAACAAAATACCCAAAACTACGCTCACCCTCTATAACACCCCACATCCGTTAAGGTCACTCACAAAAGGGAATGCCTTAACTTCAATGGAGCATTATGGGTACTGGAACAGAAATATTACAAGACAGACATATATAAAACAGCGGAAAGTAAAGTGGAAGTACTTCAAATCATATATTAAATATAAGTGTTTATAAGAAAAGCCCATCAACTCCCAATACCCAATTACATAGTTAAAATATCTGTCTTGCTCAAAAACAAATAAGCATAAAAACAAACTGTAGTATTCCCTAATAAAGGAAAGCAAGCCATAGCCAAGAGAAATCCAAACCATACAAGAAAGAGCCTTGGTGCTTGGTAAGATCCAAACTCAGCTGTATTCCCACCCTGTGAACCTGGGGGAGGGGGGGAAACGGAAGAAAAAGAGGCGAAACAAAACGGGTCAGTCATAAAGACTGAGTAAGTCCTAGTGACTTTCAGCATAAAAATAGTTAAGGATAATATGGCATGAGTAAACTGAAAGTAAACATAAGCATGATGACAAGGTAAGCAACAGGCAAGATAACTAAGGATAACATGATGTGATTTTTGTCAAGTAACATCGCAAGGTTCCCATTCAAGATAAACTAAGTATGATTTCGTAAGATTCCTATCAAGCATCTCACGATTCCTCTGCTTCGCCATTAAAAGATTTCTGTGATATCTATTTGCTCTGCACCACCTAACTAGCATCCTCACAAGTGTCTTACAAGGAATGATCTGTATTCCTACTAGTACTCCAACTAGTGTCCTATGTAACAAGGATCCTTACCCCCTACTAGTGTCCCAACTAGTAGCCCGTGTTATATAATAAGGTGATCCTGCCTACTGAACATAAGTGATAATAATAATAGTAGTTTCGTGTACCCCTAGCTGCTGTCATAGGTGCCGCCTGCTCCTATCTCCACTAGTGGTACCCACTACCCTCCCCATTCTAATTACAATATTCATAATATGGTAGCTGTACTACTAGCTGCTGTCATAGGTGCCGCCTGCTCCTATCTCCACTAGTCGTACCCACTATCTTCCCCATTTGATCGGCTCCCTAACTCGTAGATACCCGTGCTGGCCCCATAGTGGGGTGTATCACTCCCCTAAAGTGGCAACCCGATACAACTTGAGGATGCACGGCTTATACCTACACGATGCAACAACGTCTTACCTACCAGCCCAGGTCCACATACGCATATGAAACCCGTTGGACTTGCGTTGCCACCGCTAACCCGTTTTGACCTCTTACAATCAAACCCAGTATGCGTGTCCCGTCCTCGACATGGGTCGAGCTCACAAAGATACGTAATGGGCTACTGGTCTGAAAAGGGTCCCCTTTCCTCGACACAAGCTTCCCTCATATGCTTGGTCCCCTCTAGTAATTCTTACTTAACCCCCTTCTTATTCATGTCCACTTACATGCTTAAATTTTGGTTAAGTATACACCAGTTATGTCTTACATGTTACCCATGTCCCCCACTTAACCCCTACATCATCCTCATGTCTTAATACATGCTTTATCCTGGTTAAGTGCTTATAGGTTATATTTTATTGTCATTCATATTATCCCCAACGTTTGGGTTTAACCAAGCGCCTTGGCTTTATCTGCCATTAGACCCTATGTCTATCCATTAATTATGCGCTTGTGCTACCTCATCAGTCTTATCATTTAACTTGGTTATTTCCATTCATACCAACCTTCAACTTTGCTTATTAATTCAATTCTTAACTTGCACTATATTAAGTCCATTATTAAGCCCACAACATGTTATTCCTATGATTCATACATTAACCCCCGTTATGGTACAATAACATGTTCTTATTCAATCTTTACAACCAAGTACCCCTTAACTTACAAACACATTGGAGAGAGAAAACAATTCCCTAAATACCAACCCCGAAGACCGGAATCAACATCAGATTGATACTCAGAGGATTATCCAACCTAACCAATGTTTTGTTCCTTTTTATAATATAACTTATGTCGCCTTCAATTGTAAATTCATTCTTGTCTTTACATATTGCTTAATCTACAATGAAGCACATCTTTCCTTATTACATAAGTTATCTCATCTTATTTATTGTTCTGCCTAACTTACTTTATTCCATAAGTTATCATTCCCACTTAGGCATTAATTAAGATTTACTTAACTCAACCATTCATGTCATAACAGTTAAGTGTCATTCGCCTAATCATATTACTTAACCCACCCATTCATACCATATTGGTTAAGTGTCATTAGCCTAATCATATTACTTAACCCACCCACTCATACCATATTAGTTAAGTGTTCTTAGTTTACTTAACCCTACCCACTGGTCTAATTACCATGTTATGTTGGTTAAGTATTACTATTCGTATTTCCATATGTCACCCACTTAACCCCCATGTCCCACCACATGTTAATCTGGTTAAGTATTTCTTAATTCATTAAGGCCTAACCCTATAAAGACATCTCACATTTGACTGACATTTATGGCAGCTGGATTTGCCGGGCGGGTCCGGGCAGTCTTACACCATAAAAGAGTCTAACCTCGTGTCTTTACAACTGTTACGCTTTTAATTTGGGCCTAGGACCTCTCACATTGGGCTACCATTTGTGACTACTGGATTCGTCGGGCGGGTCCGGGCAGTTTTACGTCACAAATGAGTCCAACCTCGTGTCCTAAGCATTGATTATCACTTATAATCATTTACCCCAGTCTTAATAATTTCCCTATTCAGATTATTAATTAATTCCTAATTTAACGATGTAGATAATTGACTCAATTATGTTCATCAATTAATGGTATGCAAAATCATACCAATTTTACCACAATTTATCTTATGCCATTAAAGGCAACTTATCTCAATTTATATATATCCCTTCTTTAAGGCTATTACATTCCAACTACCCAAAACTCACTTAGGCGTGTTCATATTAGCCCCTTTTCAAGACATAAATTATCATATGTGTTTCAACTACAAATCTCACATAATTAACATATGCCCAAGTTCTAGATTACATGTTTGTTTTACATATGCCTAATTCATACCAAATTTACATATGTTCAGTTCATGCCATTTTATATGTATGCCAATTTTTATGTCAATTTACACATATCAAGTTCTAGCCAAAAATTACATATGCCAATCCCAATTCTTACAATTACCATTTTAATGGCAATACTTAATTATCAAATTTCATATTAATTGCCATAATACCCATATATCCAATTTTCATGTTATGCCATCAATTCCACCAATCACATATATCCAAATAGGTAATATTCCCATACTTTTCCCCGTATTCAATCGTACGCAAAATCGTGGTTTAGGCCTAGATCCGAAATTGATCTAGGTTCATCAAAAGAAAATGAATAGGGGAAAGGTAGAATTTTGCAATAAAACAAGATCAGAGAGAAAACAACATAAAATCATCATGATAGGCATAAAGATTGGATCTTGATAATAATATCAACATGAATCCAAGAAACTGATTTACAACGACTGAATAAAGCATGAACTAGATATAAGAATGGAGATTAACAAGTCTCAAAACTCAAGGTTCAAAGGTAAACAGAAATAGGTCTGAATTGATAAACATGCTTATATCCAATTACACTTTATTCCATAGCCATATTAAAATTAAGTATTTTAATCTAAAAAGTAACTAGAACTTACATAGCATGGCTAGCGAATTTAAGAACTGAAATCGATGTTGAAACGTTGTAGAGTTGTTGATTCATCTCCTTGAATTGTTGTAGAAGTCTTCACCTTTGCATTGGATTGCGTATGAAAGATTAAGAAGAAGATTGGAGACGGCGGCCATGACCAAGAGGGATTTTAGTAGTAAAATGGTGGCTAGACATGTTGTAGTGAATTAGGGTTAGGCCTTAGGTTGTATTTATAGATGTAGGAACTCATTTAGGCCCTTAGATCATCCCTAGAGTCAATCCGGACCATCAAAACTCATCCCGGGCCTCAAAAATGGGTTCTGGGCCACACCAGGTCGACCTGTACAGGGGGGACGTCGACACTACAGTCGACCTGGGGGGGGGGGGAGTCGGCTGTGCAGTCGACACTATAGTCGACCTGTGGTCAGTCTACCTGAAAGTCTGCTGAAACTTGTACTGGCCATAACTTGGTCATACGGACTCCGATTTTCGAAAACTCAGACTCTATTTCGTGTAAAATTTCGAGACGAACGCAATGTCTCAACCCATTTCCCTTGATTCTTATTTTAAAATTTAATTCTGCCTTGATTCTTGTATTAACATGTTATAAAAATTCGGGTTGTTACACCCTCTACTTCACGTTAAAATAAACTGAACACACCATCACACTCTCCATTCAATTCTCTCCAATCTTATACCAAAATGGAAAGACTCGATGTTACTTTCCATCTCGTGTCTCCCGTACTACAAGCCCATGCTACAGTAGATGATCGATACTTTAAACCCTCGAATCCACCAAGATTTTTCCTAAACCTGGTATATGATCCCCTCGATCCATATATGAACTCACAAATCGCAATCGGTACTCAAAAACTATGAATCGCTTAACCCTAAAATCTGCTGTTGAAACCCATTAACGCAAATCGTGAATCAAACCTAGTAAAAATGACTTAGAGATGAAGAGGAAGATTTAAAAAGTTCAATAACATTGTTTCACGATTTATAGAAATTTGTTTGAATTTCTATGATTTTCTGAATTCATCCTTTCTTTTAATTTTGTGGTGGCTGGTAAAGTTTTTGACTAGGGAAGATGGTCGTTTAGGGTTACTGAGGGATGTGGCATATTTATAGATGATTGATATATATTTTTATCGAATATTTTATTTTATTTTAAGCAATTGCTGTTTGTATTCGTCCTCTAAAATTCCTGTGATCACATACGATACCTAAAAATAACGAAACTGGACATGCACCTTTAGTTCGACATTGCGGACCCAACGAAACTAGTTTCATCGAATTCCGACTCCATTTGCTCATACAACGTATTTTTAGCCGTTAGAACATTGACTGTTTTTAACATTAAAATCCCATACAACCACATACCGACTTCAAAAATCACGGAAATTGAAATCTTGCAATAATTTAATATTGCGGATTCAACAAAATTAGTTTCGTCGAATTCTGAGGTCATTTGAAAAACTGGCTATTTTTAAAGCTCTAAATAACCCTTTTAAATATATAAATATATTTAAAAACATTTAAATTTAATATTTAAAAATAAATATTATCATATATATTCACAGTGGAATACTATACAGCTTCAATTGGATTTATAACTCGATATTTCAAAATTCCCAGTTATATCGATATTCGATTTATATTAAAAATCCTTTTATAATATAAATAAATCGATATAAATTATAAAGGAAATTCCACAGCGACTTTTCTAAAATTTGATTTGGACAAAAATCAAAATCTACACATTGAAATCCCGATTTTTCTCTTCCATCAGAAAAATATACTTCACTTGCTCCCAGCGTTTCTTGTTTCATAGAAATCCGATTTAAAACGAATCCTGTACATTCAATTGAAGTTCAAATCGCCAAATAGCGAACTGGCATGCCATTTCGAGCTCGATTATAATTATAATATAAATTATACGTTCAACTATCGTTAAAATAATATATTCGTTATTCTAATTCAATTCTAAACTGAATTAAATATCACAGATGATCCAATTCACACCATTTTGTGAATTCCACTATTTCTGACTATTTCAGAAATTAAATATATTATTATATTATTTATTTTAATTAAATATTATTTAATTCTGGTCATTTTAAATAACCAAACCATTATTTAAATAATTAAATAAATTATTTATATACCTTAATAATACGGGTCGTTACATTCTTCCCCTCTTAAAATAATTTCGTCCTCGAAATTGCTAAGGTAGAAAACAACCATTTTAACTGTTTTAAAATTATTCTTTACTTCTTGAATTTCAATTTCAACTTAATTAATTTATTTTAATTAAAATATTAATTTATTTCTACTAACGAAAATTTTCAAAAATTCTGAAAATTTTCTAACACCCTGGCTTTTCGAAAAATTTCGCTGGTACCTCCTTTGTACCGGTAAATAGTTCAAACCCCAACTCGCCTCTCTAGGCCATTTCCTTTCGAAAAGAAAATCAAAAAGCCAAGCGGCTTGCCGATTCGGAACATAAAACCTCATATGGAATTTTAAAGATGTACCTTTTTGTCGTGTATATCATTATATCCTTTCCAAATGTTGCCCTGTCAGCATACACAAATGCCTTTCCAAACGAAATTCCAATTTTTTTCCTCAAAACCAAATCATTCGCGTATCCAAGCCAAAATCTATTTTAAACCAAAGTTCCATCCTTGATTCCAACCTCCTAACTCATTAATTCAATACCATTTCACATCCCTGTCTCACAATTCAAAATCTGATTTTACTATATATATTATGTTCCAATTAAATTTCCAGTTAATTTGTTTCAATTCAATGCATATTTGCTTTCGCAAATCCCTTTAAATTAGTTTTTAATTCGTACAATTTTCCTGGGAATTTTTAAACAGCTTAGCTCTTTCAAAAATCAAATATTCACTTTCAGGATTCAAAACAACCTCCTTTTTCAAATCAATTCAAAAATCATCTCTTTGGTAGTAATCTGTCACTTACAGCTCGAAAATGAACACTGATGATGTGGATAGTATCATAAGAGTTATTTCCCAGCTATCGAAGTGAGTTCAATACTATATCACTTATCAAAACCATGTTTAAACACTTTCATTTTGAAATTAATTTCAAAATATCCTTTTCAATGCATGAAAACAATTCAAAATTTCCCAAGATTTTAAAATTTTATTAAACTTAGCTCAAATCCACTTATAATCACTTTTCCATAGTTTTCAGAATTTTAATTCCAATTCTGATTTAATTCAGATTTAATTAATCTGCTTTTATATTATACGAACTCAAGCTGGTTATTTATATAACCATTTCAATTATAATCAACCAACACATCCAATATATGATAATAATTCCAAGATATACCCTTCTTTTATATCAAAATATATTTTAGGTAAAATTATTTCATTTACCCTCTTTTAAAACATACTGTGTCGGTTTATCGTACTTGAGTGTTTAGAAACTCCTATCGATCCAGTGGTTCAAACTGATCGACCAAAATTAATAAACAACTCAACCAACAAATCTACACAATATATAAATTTTTTTTATAAAATCTACAAGTACGCTCACTCGTATCTATACACTTAGACTCAATCTAGGGTATTACAAACCCCATCTCCACTGAGTCATGCCACAGAGCCAAGGTAATCACTTAACCTTCAGCTATGATACCACTGTAACGAACTGGGATTTTCGACTTCGAAAATCAACACAAAACTACCATGATGACTATTCAGACATCGGAAATTCCTGATCACTAATAGAAAGAAGTTAGAGGGTGCCAATAGATAAGATAGAAAATTAGAATAGAAGAAGAAGAAGAACACCACATAACAAAATCAGAGTAGAACAAATCTCAGAGCGGAACGAATAAAATATATTATATAACATAACTTTGCAATAAAACAATATATATATGCACAATAACATTATCATAGTACAACACTTACACATAGCGGAAATATCAATAGCTATATAATCCTGAAGCCTCCAGCTTCAAGCTCCTCCAAGTATATCTGTAAAGACCTGAACTACTTGACTACCCATACAAATTTGGGCACCCAAGAGTTTAGGGAAAACAAAATAAACTCTGGGACAGTCATGGGACCGGTGTTTGTAAACTCAAATCATTTGGTTTAACTTTCCAAAATCCTTTTAAAAAGAAAAAGTAATCATAAGACCAATCCACACATAAATACGGATGGTTTTTACTTATGATAACCCAAAACATTTTGGAAATCGATACTTCTCTGATATTATAATAATGTCTAATCACAAGTAATTAAAAATCTAGCAGAACGCTTGCATCTCACGTTCCACATATATAGTATACAAACAAAACCTCGGGAGCTTATTGGAGATTGGATTCCGATTATGACAAGGTATGGGACCACCAGCCGATAGTGTATCTCTAGAGGCAAATACACTGGGTTCAACAAGAACATCTTGCAAACCGGCCCGCACATGACCGACCACTCATTTCGCTTGAGTGTATCGAATGTATACTACCAACGGTTGGGAGCTACCCACCGTCTCTCGAAAAGGGACAGCATCGATAATAAATAAAGAATGAATTAGATTTTCTCTAGATAGGTGGTATACACCCTAATGGGAGCGACCCACTTAGCCATGCTTCCTTCCCAATTTCTGTCATTTCCCGGTTAATGAGGCTTGAGGTCATAACGTATCTTTTGGAACACCTGATCACTATTCACTTTGAATGCCACATCATCAAACCCGCCAATCACAAATTGATTTCCCCAAAAATACCACGGGTATAAAGCTAAGAGAAACGAATTCCTCTACCACCAAACGTAAGTACCTTTGAAGAGATTAACTTACGCGATCCGTTAGATTTACTCTGTCAAACATTCGTCCATTCACGTTGTCCTGGGATTAGACAAACCGAAGGCACTATTTTGCAAAAAGGATAGCCTTTGCATAACTCTGTCTCCAATTTTCATCATATTTGATCGCAATGATAACGTCCCTACAGAGTGGTTTTCAGATAGTAAATCTGATCCCGGTCTCTCTGTATTGACGACGATAAAATGGTCAAAAACTTCGATAGTCGGTGATTTAACTATCGAAGAAAAATAGATGTACAAACAATGATCTTATTTCCAGATAGAAATTCGATCGATCAATCATGAATCAACATTAATCCCCTTTAATTTAATTTATCATTGATTTATTCATTTCCCATTTCTATATACTCAACATTTCTTACTTTCTAGATTAGGAAATATACGTCATCAATTATTGGGAAAAAAAATCATCTCTGTTTCACGTATCACTGTCATTCCAGTATTCTTTCTCATCATCATTTCATTTTCTATGATTAGAAAATATCTCTGATTATATTTGGAAAACGTTTCCAAAACTCATTCATCGGGTTTTAACAAATGTTTAAATAAAACATCGCTATGCCATTCAAACCGTTAACCTGATTAACTAATTCCACTTAACCAACCTTTAATATCGAACCTTACCCATCCCTTAGTTAAAAACGAAGCTAATCAAGTTGGGGTATAACTACCTCTCAGACCTTAATTGAACAACATTTCTAACTTCGAAATAGACAAGATTCACCTTTCAAATCTTTAACAAACTTCCTTGCGAAACTCTCGGATTCCATTTACGAATCCACTTCTTATTTGAAAACATTTATTATAACTATAGTGTTATAATCCACTACTTCTGAAATATCTAACTTCAAAGTATACCTTTTATTCCTTAATTTAACTAAATAACTAAACCACTAATTTATCCATAAATAAGTAAATCTTGATTAAAAAGAGAAGTAAGTATTACTTTCCCGAATTCGATATAATCGAATCCCACTATATATAATTCACTCTCGAATAATCACTACTCGATAACTCTCTTTCGAATAAACTAGATTCGATAACTTTTTCGAATAAACTATATTCGATAACCCTTCCTTTCGAATAACCTATATTTGATTAACTCTCTTCTTCGAATAATTTATATTCGATTAACTAACTTCTCTGAATAACTTATATTTGATTATTAAGTATCGGTTTCCAACCGAATACTAATTACCTTTTTCAATCCTGATTTATTCAGTATATAATTTCTTCAAATAAATTACTTTAAAACATCTAGCTTAGTTGAATTCTGGTAACAAATCTTTATGGATTTTATTTAATCCTTTTCACATTTCGATTATCGAAAACGATTCCATCGTTTTCTTTTAAAACAAATCCAAATCTCCCATTTTCCAAATTCACTATTGAATTTGTAATCTCAATTATCCACTGATAATTATATTTTAGTTTATTTATAAACATTGTTTATAAATCTCAATAATTGTTTTCATTCTTAAACAAGTTCTTTATTTCTTAACCATTCAGAATTTTATTACTGTTTGAATTCCTGTTTCAAAACCCAATTTCCTTTACACATGTTTTTATTTGCAAAATCTTTGCTTATTTTCATTATTTCACATCGAATGTGAATAACGTTTCCTTTATATAATCTATTCAGTTTGATTTCATATTTATAAACAATATCTCATTTTCAATATATTTTTATTTACATAATTTTTTTTGTACAAAATCTCCTTTTAAATTCTATCACTTAAAACCCATTTTAAATTTCCCTTTATAAATGCTGAATTCATATTCCAAAAAATATCGGTGTTAAAACCGATTTCTACTTCTCTATACACGTTCAACTTATATATTTCATTTATAAAAAGATAAATATTTTTTTATTTAATTTATAAAATATTATTTATAAATTAATCTTCTCAATCTATCAGTTAGAATATATTTTATTTAAAATCTTTGCTTTAAATCCGTATCATGTTATACCCATGTGCGAAGCACGGGTCTAAACCTTTCAAATGTAAAATTCTCCTTTTATACAATTCTAGTCACTTTTCAAGTATTCCCTTTTATAATCTATCTATTTACAAAGTAAATCCCTTTTTCACAATTCTATTTATCTATTAAATATTTTCTATTTATAAAATCTATTGATTTTATAAGTAATTCCTTTTATAATCTAACTATTTCCTTTTCTATTTACTTTACACATATTTCCCCTTTCTATTCTATTTATTTTTCAAATAAATATCCATTTTCAATTCTATTTGTAAATAGTTTACAAATATTTCTTTTTCAATTCTATTTGTAAGTAGTTTACAAATATGTCTTTTCAATTCTATTTGTAAATGTTTTACAAATATTTCCCTTCAGTTCTATCTATTTGATTAACAAATAAATATTTCTTTTTAATCTATTTATTTTCTAAATAAATAGTTTTCTTTTTGTAAAATCTTTTGATTTTATAAATATTTATTTTTCAATATAACATTGAAAATTTCCTTTTTAACATTCAAGTATTCTTTATGATATTTAACATACCATATAACAATGATCAGTATCATTCCAACGTACAAAATCAACAACAGATTTCATATCACATCATTTAACACAATATATGAAAAACAGTAAAATAAATGTTGAGGAACCCAGTTGGGTTCCTCAGACCTGTTTCCCTGCATCCACAGATGTTAATCAACATAAATAACACGAATACGAAATATTTCGATAACATAATCAATATTCGATTAACGATTTATATATATCATTTTCGATATTTTCAACCAATTTAACTAGCAGTTCAACCAAACAGCCAACACACAATAAAAAATCATCATTTATAAATTCTAAAAATACTTTATAAAAATATAAACTGAGTAGAGTCAGTGAGATTACTCACATTGGACGGTTATCGTTAAATAGCGATTATTGGTCATTGATTCGATTTAGGCGTTTAGTTTCACCGTAAATCCAAACGAGCTCTAATTCACTCCCGGTCAGTTCCATGGTGTAGCCACATTCCGTACGATCCCAACGCGACCAGTTTCGCTGAATTTCATTTTGGTATGACAAAGTTATGCATTTTAGAAGTTAGTATACATTTTAGATAGGTTTAAACTTGGATTTAATATATTTAGATGGGCCTTACCCTTTAAAATTTCAGCCCATCCACCAATGGTGAAAATTCAACCCGCCTACCAACAGTACCACCTTCTTCCCCATTAAACTCGATAGCATCTGCTCCTCACAAAACAAAATACCCAAAACTTCGCTCACCCTCTACTTCACATTAATATAAAATGAACACACCATCACACTCTCCATTAAACTCTCTCCAATCTTATACTTGAATGGAAGGCCTCGATGTTACTTTCCATCTCCCGTCTCCCGTACTACAAGCCCATGCTACAGTAGGTGATCGACACTTTAAACCCTCGAATCCACCAAGATTTTTCCTAAAACTGGTATATGATCCCCTCTATCCATATTTGAACTCACAAATCACACTCGATACTCAAAAACTATGAATCGCTTAACCCTAAAACCCGCTGTTGAAACCCATTAACGCAAATCGTGAATCGAACCCAGTAAAAATGACTTAGATATGAAGAGGAAGATTTAAGAACTTCAAATATCCTTGTTTCATGATTTATAGAAATTTGTTTGAATTTCTATGATTTTCTGAATTCATCCTTTCTTTTAGTTTTGTGGCGGTTGGTAAAGTTTTTGACCAGGGAAGATAATCGTTTAGGGTTACTGAGGGATGTGGCATATTTATAGATGATTGATATATATTTTTATTGAATATTTTATTTTATTTCAAGCAATCGCTATTTGTATTCGTCATCTAAAATTCCTGTGATCACATATGATACATAAAAATCACGAAACTGGACATGCACCTTTAGTTTGACATTGCAGACCAAACGAAACTGGTTTCGTCGAATTCCGACTCCGTTTGCTCACAGGCGTATTTTTAACCGTCAGAATATTGACTGTTTTTCACAATAAAATCCCATACGACCACATAGTGTAAAGACCCGTAACTTCCCCGGTAAGGAAAGCGCGGATACTTTGAGAACAAGCCACATCGGAATGCAAACAGAAGAACATTTCATTGTTAATTATAACAATTCCATCAGAATACAAGATTATACAGAGTATAAATAAATATTACACATCATTAAATATCAGAGATTACAATACATAGCAGCAGAAAATAATACAACACATAACTAGAAGTAATACACGGATACAGAGCTTTCCGAGTATCGTTCCAGCTGTAAATCAGGATCCTGTACATTCATTTGAACTTTGAAGTCGAATTTTCGAACTACCGCGCCATTTTCAATTCCTTTTAAAATTATAAATAAATAATTATATTCTAACGACGATTCAAATAAAAATATATGTTCTAATTCTATTCAAAATAAATTTCTAATCGTTATTATTTATAATATTTCATTTGAAATATTCAAAATTCACTAAAATCGCCAAAATAAAATTTTTAAATTGGCTTGGATTTCCGGGTTATTACAATCTCCCCCACTTAAAACTCTTCGTCCCCGAAAAGGAACAAAACCGAAAGTTGTTTAACTAACCAACTCAGCTTTCAATATTTTCCTTACGACTTAAGTTCTTCAACTTTTCAGTTTCTAAGAACTTTTCAAATTTTTCAAAATTTGGCTAACACCCTAAATTTTCGAAAAATTTCGCCATAGCCTTCCCTGCACCGGGGACTTCGGGATTTTTCATATAGCCTCCCATGGCCTTCTTCAATCCAAAGAAAAAGAAAAACCCAAGCGGCTAGCCAATCGGCTCATAAAATCATCCAAAACCCAAGAAATACAATAAACATGTACCTATTTGTCGGGCAAACAATTTTATTCCTCTTCTTTAGCCTCCTTGCTATGACCTGTTCAATGTAAGTACATGTATATGCATGCAAATGTGAATAATTTTCAATACAATTCACTATTTGATCAATTTGGCTAAATGGTTCAAATTTTAATTAACCAACAAATAATCAAACAACATAATCAACAATCAATTAGTTGATTATCATTTCAAATTCATAACTTTGATATATAATTAAAAATCATATTTTTGATGCCAAATCACAACAATAAGCCCTATCTAATTTTGGTTCTCACACCAGTCTAATGGAAACATATAGAAATCCCACTTACGTCACTCGAACATAAATTCTGATGATGTTCCGAACCATCATCAGAACATCCACGGGCGACTAGACTGTGATTCTATATCTATCCAGTATATTAGAGGCTTCCAATACACGTGGATTAGACATATATTAAAATCCCTATATATCTGATAGTCCAAATCAATATAAATAAATATTCAAATACGAATTGTTGATTTAAATTTTCAAAACAAAATTTGTTTTCGATTTTATTTCAAAAACACTACTCTTCACACTCGTTCTAGTATACTACTGATCCTATCTCTAATGAGTCAATCTCGTTGGATATTACTAATCCAATCTCTGATGAATTCTTTCGTATGGTTCTAATGTGTCTTGTTCTCCGAGCTCTGTAAACCAAAGCTCTGATACCAAAATGTAAAGACCCGTAACTTCCCCGGTAAGGAAAGCGCGGATACTTTGAGAACAAGCCACATCGAAACGCAAACAGAAGAACATTTCATTGTTAATTACAACAATTCCACCATAATACAAGATTATACAGAATATGAATAAATATTACACATCATAAAATATCAGAGATTACAATACATAGCAGCAGGAAATAATACAATACACAACTAGAAGTAATACACGGATATAGAGCTTTCCGAGTATCGTTATAATGGTAAATCAGGATCCTGTACATTCATTTGAACTTTGAAATCGAATTTTCGAACTACCGCGCCATTTTCAATTCCTTTAAAATATAAATAAATAATTATATTCTAACGACGACTCAAATAAAAATATATGTTCTAATTCTATTAAAAATAAATTTTTTGTCGTTATTATTTAAAATAATTCATTTTAAATATTCAAAATTCACTAAAATCGCCAAAATAAAAAATTTAAACTGGCTCGGATTTCCGGGTTATTACACATACCTACTTCAAAAATCACGGAAATTGATATCTAGCAATAATTTAATATTGCGGATTCAACAAAATTAGTTTCGTCAAATTCTGAGGCTATTTGAAAAACTGGCTATTTTTAAACCTCTAAACAACCTTTGAAATATATAAATATATTTAAAAACATTTAAAATTAGTATTTAAAAATAAATATTATTGTATATATTCACAGTGGAATACCATACAGCTTCAATTAGATTTATAACTCGATATTTCAAAATTCCCAGTTATATCGATATTCGATTTATATTAAAAATCCTTTTATAATATAAATAAATCGATATAAATTATAAAGGAAATTCCACAGCGACTTTTTTAAAATTTGATTTGTACATAAATCAAAATCTACACAATGAAATCCTGATTTTTCTCTTCCATCAGAAAATATACTTCACCAGCTCCCAGCGTTTCTTGTTTCACAGAAATCCAATTTAAAACGAATCCTGTACATTCAATTGAAGTTCATATCGCCAAATAGCGAACTGCTGCATCATTTCGAGCTCGATTATAATTATAATATAAATTATACGTTCAACTATCGTTAAAATAATATATTCGTTATTCTAATTCAATTCTAAACTGAATTAAATATCACAGATGATCCAATTCACATAATTTTCTGAATTCCACTATTTCTGACTATGTTAGAAATTAAATATATTAATATATTATTTATTTTAATTAAATATTCAAAATTATTTAATTCTGTTCATTTTAAATAACCAAACCATTATTCAAATAATTGAATAAATTATTTATATACCGTAAAAATACGGGTCGTTACATATGTCTACATATACATGTGTTTTTCAATATTTTGAAGCGTGTTGCGACTTTTTTAATTTGTTTTGTCATATAAAATTATTTTTCTTGATTTAAAAACTATTATAGAGATATTTAAACAAGAACTAAGAGAAATACATTGCTTCATTTCAAACTAATAATAACGATACAAGAAACTAGTACATAACATACGGAAATTGAAATACAAGCTAATACAACAAGAAAATAATCTTAGAATTTTTGGAGGAGGAGGACGATGATGATGATGAAAAGTCAAGTTTTCTTCTAACTTTCCCATAGAACTTACTCATTTTAATAGACATCTTTTCGAATTTCTTACTAAATGATCTCTTAAGTGTTTTTGGTTCTTGGCTAAAATCATTTGATTTTAGAGAAGGGTTTTCTTGGAAGGGATAGCGGAAAACTCAAAGCTTTTCAAGGAAGTGTCTTCTTCCTCTTCTTTGATTTCCATATGATTGATTTCTTTTCCTTGTTCCAATATTGCTCATTTTTTCGCATATGTTTCATATAGATGAAATACTAGTGGAATCTTCATAAGAGAAATATTTTCCGAATTGAAAACTTTTCTAGAAATAAACTCTTCTCCTTTGAAATCGACACCCAAATATTTGAAAATACATGTAAGATAAACTCCATGATATAACGTATTTTCTTTTGGCGAAATATTTTTTTGGAAGAAACTGATTTAAAATCACTTGAGTCCAATTGATGTCAAAATTCCCAAAAATAGAAAAGAGAGCTTTATTAGCATTCATGGTAGGGTTATTGAAATTTAAGGAATTAGGGATGAAGGTATGTTGAAGAAGTAAGCTGACAATTCTTGCTTTTGGACGATAAAAACAAATTTTGAATTCCGTATTTTCATCATTTTAAAAGATATGATGGAAAGTTTTTGAATCACTTTAATTGATTTCAAAATCCGCAAGATCCATTCCTGAATTCTTACAACCCAAAACGTTATTTAAAACATCACAATTCAAAATGATTTGAGTGGCTTTAACGCTACTCCAAGTTTCATTTTCATTTCCTTGATAAAAATTACAATTTAAGTTTACATAATACATCTTAATAAGATTTGGATAGAAAACTTCATCGTTTTCCCGAGAATCAACAAGACTTAAAATTTCATTTCTAGAAAAAAGATTCAAGATCTTAAGTAGAAAAATCATCAAAAATAGCAAAAATTTCCCATGTCAACTTTACCAAAATTTACATAGCTATTGTAATTTTTGATAGCATTTTGATTGTTGTAGAGGAAGGCTTTTGTTGCCTTGGTTAGTATCATTGCGTTTGGAGTACTTGAGGAAGCCATTAGAGAATAGTTTTAAGGAATTACAGGAATATGAAGAATGGTTTGAATTTTGAAGTAAAGGTAGAAAGAGAAGATAAGAATAGGTAGATTAAATAAGGAATCAAAGGACATGTCTTCTGGTAAAGGAATTAAATAAGAACAGGTAGATTCGTTCTTTGATTTCTTCTGATTCGTTAATTGCTGTGAAGCACATATTTGAATTATTCATTTCTTGTTTATCATCACTGGATGATGAATTGTGATTATCCAAAGTCGCTGCATACGCTCTTTTCTCTTCTTTGATGAATTATCATTTACGGTGGATTATATTTCTCCACATATGAACAAAATCTTTTCAAATGGCCTAATTCATCGCAGTTATAACATCTGACATTATTTGAGATTTCATTATTTTTCACAAAGTTTCTTTGCTCATTCGTCTTGAAATTGTTATTTTTTTTGTATCTCGGGAATTTCCTAAAATTCCTATTCATTAGAAATGTCTCTTCATCATCATCACCTTCTGAGTTGGAATCTTCAGTTGATGCTTTAAATGCTATCGATTTCTTCTCCGACGGCTAATTTTCTTTTCTTCCTTGCATCTGAACTTCAAATGACATTAAATTACTAAATAATTCCTTAATTTTTGTTATACTGTAATCATTGGCCTCTTCAATTGCGAGTCTCTTTTGATACCAATTTGAAGTCAATGAATTCAGGACTTTTCTGACTTAATCTTCCTCAGAATATGTTTTCAGCCATTAGTGAATGCACGATGTCCTAGAACATGCAGTACATATAGGAAATAGACTCATTCTGATTCATTTTAAATGATTCAAACTGATTGGATAACACAGAAATTTTGGTCTGTTTAACTTCGCTTGTTCCTTCATGAGTTACTAGCAAAGTTTTCCAAATTTCATATACAGATTTACAAACATATACCCCATTAAATTCATTCCTATCTAATGAACATAATAAAATATTCATAGCCTTAGAATTATTTTATGTGGTGCCTTTCTGATCATTAGTCCATTGTGCATAATTCACAGTTTGGTTCAACATATTAGCTTTGTGTGATATTCCAAGTATATAATCCTATAGATTGTAAATAAGTTTTCATCCTACAAGCCCAATATGCATAACAACTTCCATTGAATAGTGGTGATCTAACACTGGACTGACCCTCTATAAAAGAACTATTATTATTTGCAATTCTAATGTTGGTTTCCATTTAAACTTATTAAAAATTCGGATTATGAAAAATTTGAAAACTAATGCTCTGATACCAATTGTTGGGGATGCAGATTAAGGATCTTAAGGAAAATTAAAAACTTGAGGGGGGTGAATAGTGTTTCACAGATTTTACTAAATTTCTTGAGATCTTTTAAGTTTAAATAAAATGTTGTGCAAATCACAAATATCATAAATCACAGATGCATAAAGTAAAATAAAAAGCAGCAAAAGGAAAGTACACACTGGGATTTTATACTGGTTCGAGTCTCCACTACATCCAGTCCTACATAATGCTGGGTGGAAGTGGACATTTATTCAACAATATCCAATTACACTCATTGATTTTATGGCAACAAGGGTACACCCTAACTGATTCCAAGTACAGTGAGACTTAGTTGATTTCCGGGCCACAACTTTACCCAATCGATTTCTAGGACACAACCGCAGCCTGTCACTTTATACGGGATAAGATCACGCCCTTCTCTTATCAGTTGTGTAGTATTGACTCGATAGGACTTGATCTTGAGATCTTTGATTACAAACAGCCTATAACTCTTGAGTAGCACTTGAATTTCATAGAGAGTTTGATTAAGAATTGAATGGGAAAAAGAATTGTGATGACCCCAAAACCCCGTTCGATGGTGGCAAGGGTAATCTTCGGAATATAACACATAAACAGATAATAGCATAACAGAATTAAATAAATACACCAGATAATGTACAAAAAATACACTGGATAAACATAATCGTCAGAGTTACACAGTATACAGGATCATACTTAGTACAAATACAGTTCAACTATACATAAATGTCTACAGCGGAAAACAAACATAATATGTACAATAGGAGCTGAACAGCATAAAAAGAGATAAATGATAGAATCCATCTTCAGCTCCAGCTATCCAGAAAGAGCTGGTAAAACCTGAATACATGGCTGCCCGTGTAGAAAGAGGGGCACCGGAGTTTGCAAGTGAAACAAACTACGAGTCAGTCATGGGACTGGTATGAGAAATCTACTTAACACATTTATAATATGGCTAATCACAGGACCACGCCACTTTCGCGGAACGGGTTTACTCCATTGGATTTCCAGTGTTTTACAACAAGTAAATATTTTAAACATCACAATGCTTTTTATAAAAATGAAGCCATTATAAGACTCAGTTCCCATCACACAATGCAACGCAAACCGGAGGATGGAGTTTCACCTTATAATGGCTAAAATATGCTTGATACGAATAAAACAAAAGAATTTGATATTATTACTATTGTTTATATGTTTCAAAAACAATTTCAAATCATAAGTATCAATCATAGACGGCATGGGTACCATATATCATGTCGCCATATATAGGTATACAATCAAAACCGCACAGTCACGTATTTGGAATTTGAATTTCCGTCATGAACCAAGGCAAAAGATAGTCCTTACCGAATTCGAGACTCTTTAGCCTGAGCCTCAGGGCAAGTACTCAGTCAAACCCTTGGATCGTCAGGGCCGGTCCACCGATGTGGATTAAAATGCCTGAACACTGCATTTCCCCACCCTTTGGGCGTAAATGAGCCCAATGACCCCATTGGCTCCACATAGTCACTGATATATCTGAGGTGCCTCGCAACGGCAACAACCACACAGGTGAAAATAATATACATGTTAGCCAGTTTAGGCACTAACACCACCTCTAGCTAGAAAGAAACGCATGTCCTCCCTGAGGTCCTCTCCCGTTTCTGGCTCATACCAGGGTGTGAAGCTCGCGAATCCACGCTGTACACAAAGCTATGCCACACAGGCGGTGCTTTGATCATCAACCACAAGACTTTTCTTTTCAACAAAAGCTTTGATCTTCTGCCACTTAGGCGTGCCACATCAGCAATTCACGCTATGCAGCTGATTTCTATCGATATAAAACCTCTAAGCTTGTACGTCTCACAGAAGGGCGTTAAACAAGAGAATAAATTCTCTGCCGCCAAACAGATATATATTTGATAGAGATCGATCAGCCCAGAACAAAATCCAATGTCGAACACAAAGTCCATTTGCAAGTTCGTTCTGGATCTGAACGAAACTGGAGGCGCTATATACCTCGCATACCCATCGATCTCCACGTACGTCTGGACGATCACCACTTATTATCTATATTTCGGGATGCCTCCCAATCAAGACATCAGTTACCATCCAACCGAGGTGAAGATCTCCGGTCTTCAACCACCGTCTTCATCATCGACTTCTTATAGCCGATCAATTATTTGAAATGATATTTAACTCGGCCTTTTCAAATAATTCACGTATATCTAGAATTTAAATTAATTCATTTCAATGGTTAAATTATTCGACAACAACTCATGCCAAACACATTCAACCATCTAATATCCACTAAACCAGGCAAATTCGGTTTATTTCCATTCCATATCATTTATAATATTTTATAATGATTTATTGCTATTTTTATTTATTTAAAAATAGCCAATTTATTCAAATGACGCTTCAGGCCATAGCGCGGTCGTGGCGCTGTTTTTGCTCAGAATTAATTTACACGAATCTGAAAATCTAACTGTTGGATCTTCACAAATTTTATATCATTAGAAAGATCTTTTCAAAACGAATCCAACGGTTTCAGCTTTGAGAAAATCCAACGGTCGGATTTCCCGGTACAGTCGTTTGAAGTTTCGATTTCAAAATACGAACTACAGCGTCGTTATTCGATTTAATTTAATCATATTTATATATATATATAAATATAATCGATTCTGGCACTGTTTTTCTTTAGATTTGAATTGAACATTCTAGACAATCCAACCGTTGGATCTTCACAAAGTGGGTGTCGTTGGAAAGATATTTCCAAAGCAAACCCAACGGTTTCGGTTTCGGGAAAATCCGATGGTCGGATCTCCCACACCAATCGTTTGAAATCACGGTTTCAAAACACGAACTGCAGCTTCGTTATTCGATATATTTTAATTATATATATATATATAAATATAATCGATTCTTCGAATTCAAAACCATTTTCACTTCACATATTTGATGAAAACGATATTTTTATCCAATAGATATTTATTTCAACACATGACTTTTGCTTATTTTATTTCCACATAGGAATTTCTATTCAACACATGAATTTTATTTATTTTATTTCCACACAGGAATTTCTATTCAACACATGAATTTTATTTCAACATTCAACACATGACTTTAATTTCAACATCCAACACATGAATATAAATCAAACATAGAAATATTTCAGAAAATTTTGGCAGCATAACGGCAGGGTAGTTAAAACCGGGGCCGTCCCTAGTACGGCTCCTCGCTCTACCTTAAAGCCTCGCAGCTTTTGACAATGGGGATTTCATGCATCTAATTCGTACGCAGACGATCATGTTTATTTTTCTTTTCCACAAACTAATCCTATGTGGTTTCAACCAAATAATTCTCAACCACAAATGTGTATTTTTCAACCACAATCAATCAATTCCAACCACAAACAATTCTAATCAACCATTCGCTATCAACCAATTTTTCACACCAATCACAACAAATAAATATCGTCCATGGTTTGTGGACGAGGGGCGTGTATATATATATATATATATATATATATATATATACATATACATATATATATATTATGTAAGTATATTTCACTACCTTTTCAACACATATATAATTTTTACAACGTATATATAGCTTATACATCGCACATACAACTTATACAACGCTTATACATGAGGTGTACAACGCTTATATAACTCATACATCGATCGTATAATTTATACATCGTCATTCCATATCGTTTATAATTTAGAAATCTCACATTGTGTTCCACTCCACCAAAAATAGCAGAAGCCTCAGAAAAATATGCGGTCTCTTCTAGAATGTAAAAGGCGTCCACACGAGTCCATTGTCTCTTGTTTCACTGAATTTCGTCAACATAGCAAAAAGATATGATTTTTACAGTGAAATCAAAAACTGTAGCGCTTTAAAGTGCTATAGAATAGTTGAAATAATATACAGCCGTACCTCTCTAAAAATCGTCAAAACTAGGTCTTGATTTTAAACCAAATCCATTGTACTTCGTCAAGATCAGGATTCACCACCGTGTAGAGCTTGGAACTGCGCACCAGGGGCGTCCCAGCCTGATGAACTCGATGTGAAAACGAGGAGAGAAGGAACGAAGAACAGCCGCCGTTAATCGTCTGGAGCGGGGAGAGAGAAAAGGGGTTTTTTTTTTTGTTTTTTTATAAATTTTCTGATTGGTCGGGAGTTATATAGAATTTTATAAAGGGGTTTTCTAATACGAACCCCTATCCAAACCCAACGTCTGTCATCCCTAGCTAAATAACCCCATTCCGAACACAATGGGATATTTTTCGTAGGCCCATTCGACTATTTCAGTTAGTTTTTCTTCAAATTAAAATATAAAACATTCAATATTTAATTTAAACGTACATTTCAATTTTTCGGGGCCACATACTGATTCTAAAAATTCCAGAAAAATAAATCTAGCTATGGTTTGATGATACGGTCCCAACAAAACTAGTTTCGTCGAATTCTGAGACTGTTTGAAAAATAGCTCATTTCTGGTCGATCCAATTTAACAAAAATCGACCAAACACATTTTTCTTTGCCACGCTCACATACTAGCTTCAAAAATTATGAAATTTGAAACCTAGCAATAATTTGACATCCCGGATCCAACAAAAGTGGTTTCATCGAATTCGGAGGTCGTTAGCAAAATGTCTATTTTCACGGGCTATACAGATTCTATAGCGACTTTTCAGAAAATTCATTTGGCCATAACTTTTGACTCCCGCTATGAAACTTCGATTTTTCAGATTCGTTAGAAAGATATTCAGTAACAGATTTAAATATTTATGGTTTCACTAAAATCCGTTTTATTTTGCACCCGGTAGAGTTAATCAAAGTTTGAATTTAAATTTTGAAACTGCCACGCCATTTCAGGTCTTGTTTATAATTCAAAGTAATTATATTTATTTTAAAACTTCAATTCAAACTTACTTTTCATAGTTATTATTTAAAATATTTATTTTAAATAATTTAAAATCCACTATTTTAGCCAATTTAAAATTTTTAAATTGGCTTAGATTTTCCAGGTTGTTACAAGAATGATATGATTTTTATTGAAATTGGTAGAGTATAAGTGCGGAAAGTTAAGAAATTAAGAAAAATAATGGTGGAATGATTAGAGAGGAGTAAGGAGATAAAAAGTGATTAAAAAATTTGAATTCTGGAAGGTATTTATAGTTTTCCAACAATCATACCCTTTCAAAAAAGTTTGAATTCAAAAGACATAACTTTTCAAATTTTAAAAATAAGTCAATGATAAGTGTGTCGACATACATAAAGTATGACGTCGACATTCCTTCATGAAAAAACAAAAAAATAAAAATTTAAACTAAATCAAATAATGTTTAAATAAATTATGGAAATTCCAGAGTTAAAACATACTATTTTCCTTTGTACTGAAATAGTGTATATTAAGTTAAAATGTGTTAAAAACATATACTAAAAATGTCTTTAAGAAAATGATTAAAATTTAAATATAAAATGTTATAAAAGTGTAAATACAGAACTATAAATATATTAAAACTTAATATCAATAAGGAAATTGAAATCATAAGTAACTATAATAAAATTAGTACTAAATTTGTAAGTAAAACTTATTTAAATTAGGAGTTAAAATATATTAAGTATAGATTTATACCAGGAGTTAAAATAAATTTCAAGAGCTAAAATACTTCTAAAAATAACGAAGTATAAATTTAAAATAAGGAAGTAATTTTGAAATCATTTGAAAAATAGAAAAAAAACAAGGAAGTGATTTTGAAATCAATTGAAAAATGAATTTGAAATGAGAATTAAGTTCGAAATCAGAATTCAGTGCTAACCAGAGTTTTAACAATATATCTAGACATGTTTACTCTATTTTTCTCAAATTCTTGAATTCTTGACAATCATGAGTCTTGAAACTTAAACTCTTCTACTTTGAAATCTTGATTCTTTGAACTGTACAGTCTTCAATAATCAATACATGCCTAGATTTCCTGTATATACGTATATATATATATATACATATATTCTAGACAACAGTGTTAGTTTATATTTTGTAACAATAATAATTGAAACAAAGTTAAAACAAGGTTGTTGTCATCAAAACCAACCCAGTCAACATCTTAGTCCTTAACATGTTCTTCTAAGAAAGTACACAGAAAAATATTGGCTTATAGGTAAAACGGTATATAAATTGTCAATAAATGAAAGCTGAATGAGTTAATTCAACCTTTAGAAATTTCATCTTGGAAGTAGGATTTAATTTCTAAGGGCTTTATAGACATGTTTCCAAGATCAAGAAAGGAAAATAAAAGTATAGGTTTCACATTAGATAGATTGACCAAGAGTGTGCATTCCATTCTCGTTAGGTTAACCAACATGGCATCTGTATTAGCTTAGTTGTTCATGGAGAACATAGTTAGATGGCATGGTATTTATAGTAATATAGTTAGTGATATAGATTCTTTATTCCTGCTGAGTATTGAAAATGTTTGCAGGATGTTTTAAGTACTAATCTCAAGATAAGTATCGCTTATGTGACAATCCGGAATTTTACTGCTTTGACAGGAATTATTTAAATTAATTTGAAATATGAAAAATAATGGCTTTAATAATTAAAATACCATTTTGAAACAATAACAAATGATGCGAAAATCATTTTTTATATCTTCTTTACAAAAATAAATAGTTCAAAGAAAAACAGAAAATGTGACTGAAAGAATTGTTCGAAAAGGCCGATTTTTGATCAAGTAAATTTTTTTAAATTCCTAAATAAATAAATAAAATATAAATATTACAAAGTAAACATATATTATTTTTTACACATATTTGGTTAAGTTAGTAAAGTAAGATGTAATGTTAAGCATGTTTAATAAAATAAAAAAATAAAATGAACAGTAAGGACACTTAAAACACGCAAATTAGGACACATAATGTAATTATATCATCATTGTGTTTTATAAAGTGAAAAGTAAGAGAGATGGGTGGGGCAACGTGTAAGGCAAGAGTGAAGGGTAGAGTGGAAAGGTGGTGTGGTGGTATGGTTTTGGAGGGGGTTATTTCGGTAAACTCATGCTTTAGTTCACTTTATATCAAATATCTTTTCTTTCTCTTTTTCCATTTTGTTTCTTTCTTCCTTTTTCTATCTCCTTCTCTTTTTATAAAGCTTTTTTTAAAAAAATCTTTTTAATGGCTTTCTTAGCTTAAAGTTTTAAAATCATGTTTTTTTACTATAAAACCTTTTAAAATTCAAGTTTAAAGTCTCCTTTCTCATTTCTACTCTTCCTTCTTCAAATGCAAGTGCTTTTGCACCCTTAGAAGGCCATAGCCGAGCCCTAAAGATCCTAGGATGAGCCTAAAAGGCACCATTGATGGTCAAAAACACATTTTTCTTTGTGGAAATGTTGAGATCTAGGTGTATTTGCAAGATTAAGTGAAGTTTAACTAATTTAAAGTGAGAAAGCTCACATTTTTACTTAAATTTATAACATTAAATTGTGGTTTTTATTTGTGGTTATGTTTTGTCATAAATCCTTATGTTATTACAATGTTTGGGATGTTAATAGTTGATATATGCAAGAATATGACTTGCATGTTGTTTAGTTTGGAAGTTTGAAAAACTTAGTAGGGAAATTTCATTATAATTTGTAGGTTTGTATCTTTAGCTATGAATTGATGTTTGGATATGAATATTTAAGTTATACTCATGTAATTATGTGTTGTAATCATAATTTAGTGCCTGAAATATTGGATTTTGATTTTGATTTGAGATCTTTTGGAAATGAATAGGGCTTTATGGGATTTGATTTCAAAGAAAGGGGTTTTACATGCTAATTTGTTTTATAATGTTTTCAAATTCTTACTTTTGTTTTAGAAAATTTAGTAGTAAGTTTATAAAAAAATTAAATACAAAAGAAATGATTTTTGAGATGCTTTGTGTGAAATCCAATTTTTGAAATTACGGTTTTATAGCAATAGTCATTATAAGTGTGGTTCGCTTAAACAAACTATTTTTGAAATTTTAATTTGTTTTTATTTTAGGTATGTTTAGAAAATGTTTTGAAAACTTGATCTAAGTTTAGAAAGGTAATTAAATTTATTTAATGATTACTTAATAAATTGAATAAAGTAATTAGTACTTAATTACCAATTAATTAAAAAAATTTACCTAAGTTTAAATTAAGGTTTATTTTAATTTGTGTAATTAATGAAAGTTAATTAAAATATACTGACTTTATTTAAGTATTAAGAATGATTAATTACGTAAATAAGATTAATTTAAGTATTAGTTAAGTTATGTTTAACTATAGAAATTAATTAAGGTTTGTTTAATTACTAATTAAATTCTATATCTTACTTAATCATTTAATAAAGGCTAAATCAATTTTTAATTATTTAATTAAGGATTAATTATTATTTTAAAAGGATATTATTTTTTAATTATTATTTTAAAACTTAAATAAATGTTTATTTATTTTTAAAGTTTATTAATTATTTAATTAATTATTAAATATTGATTTGAAATATAATTTTTTATTTTTTATTTAAACCTTTATTTATTTAAAAATTTATTTATTATTTAATAATAATTTTGATAATATTTAATTGTTAAACAAAGCTTTCAAGGTTGGAATTTTCTTATTTTCCAATATACTTGAAAAGGTTTTTTTATCTAAGTGATCTCATTATCAACTACCTTTAAGTAACCTCATGTGTTTGGAATTGGGTGACCTTTTTTTGTACAACCAAACATCATTCAACTATTAGTTTAAAATGAATTGAATAATAGGGACACTTGTTAACAAAACCCATTCTGCTAGTAATTAAGCTGAATTTGAATATCTGGTTAACCTTACAAATCACCCTCAAGTTACTGCGTTACTGTGAATATGTTATATTTTGGTTGTTGTTGACATATTATGTAATGATTGATATGTTTGGGCATCTACTAGTAGGATTCATACATATTCTACAATAACTTGGTTATTGATTATGTTGGACATCTATTGAGCATAACAAAGACCCATTCTGCTAGTTAGTTAACTTGACATGTGTTTAGCAGAACAATTCACCATCTACTAATAGTCAACTTGTTTAAGTAAAAACCAAATTTGAGAAAGAAATATTACGGTTTTTAAGCCTCTTTTATTTGAAATTAATATTTGTACCATGGAAAGCACTTAAGTTGTTTTCATTTTAAACATTATAGAAGGAATCTGATTTAAGTAATGATTTACTTAAGGATATTTTAAACGTATTCAATAATTTTTAAAATAAATTTCAAATCCTTATTTATTAATTTGGTTTGAGAAAAAACTTTAACTAGAAGAAAGCACGAATAGTAATTTAATTATATAAAAGTGTTTTGAATCAATGCTTATTTATAAAAGGGAAGTTTATAGATGATTTTAGATTTTAGTAAATGAAGCTTTCCAAAAGATTTGGATAGTTATAAAAGGAATTTATAAATGATCTTGATATTTATAATACAAGTTTATAAATGGGTTCAAATACACATAAAGGTTATCAATGGTTTGATATTCATTAAAGACTTCTACAATAAGAAATTAGAAATGTATAAAGAAGTTATATAAATAACTTTTGGAATTTTAGTAATAGCTTTACATAATCGAAAGGGATTTAAGAGGATTTGTTAGATAAGTTATAAAAGAATTCATTGTTTGGGTTATTCATATCCCTAAATTAAATAAAGTTATGTAATCGTAGATATGATTGTGGAATGGAAATATTTTTAAATAGGGAAGAATATATGTATATTTTAAAACAATATTCAAAAATAAGATTTAATAAAGGAATTTAGTTAAATGATGCTTAGGGATTAATCTGGTTGATAAATCTTAGATTGAATTTTGTGTGTAGTTTGATTGTTAAACAATCGACTATCAAATTTGGACCAAAATCTTACTCTGGAAAAATCAAAGGGAAACACTTGAGTTATATGGCACAGTCATCCCTATTAGTGATTTGTTGTTCGTATAAACCTCATTTAGTTCCCTAAGGATAAGGGATAACAAAATCTATCCACTAATGGCAGAGAGGTAAACTCCGCATGTATCCTTTTTTGTTTATTTTCTAAAGAACCGAGCTTGAGTTTACCGAAAATTATTGATTGCCATTTCGAAGAGACCAGGTGTGACGACCGCTCCATACCGCTTTCATGCAAATAGGTAAAATAGGTGTGTTGTAGCATGCCAAGCTGATATGGGCCGGCCATTAAGAGTGATAATCAAGGCCATTCTTGTCGTATTCACAACGCATGGATAATATATAATAAGAAATGTATACGAAAATGTAACGAGAGATGACAGGACATAAACAGTTGAAATACCATGAAAATCACAAAGTCATGTACATGAAATCCAATAGTATATAAATAAATTTCATCCTGACTACAACACTCAAAGTACGCTCATAACAGTGGGATGTAAATGTATACAAGTATGTATATGATATAGCATCTCTAAGCTTATCTCCGACTTAAAATCTCGTATAACCTGACCTGCTATCTAGTCTACTCATCAACATCGTTGATGAGTACCGAAGATAATATAAGGAAACATAAACCTTCGATCAGCGACTGTCTGGTGTGAGCGATAAGATCTATCAAAAGTTGTACTACAAGATATGAAAATAGACAGGTTAAATCTCGTACTTGACATGTCTCTACAACAAAGGTGAGCATAAAATAACACGATAATATATTGTACTCAAAGAAATAGTGCTACAAAAACCAATAATAGAGGACGTAACACCCCGTATTTTCTGTAAACATAAGAGTTAAAAATCAAGGTATAATTAATTTTTAGGGGAAGAAATAAGGGAAACGGGTTGCGCCATTGCGTTCGTCTCGGAAAAATACGCGAAATAGAGTCCGAAATTGCGTAAATCGGAGTCCATATGAAGAAGATATGGACGAACGAAGTTAGGCAGAAAAACCGGAAACAGGCCAGAATACACTGGCGCACTTGTGAAGTGCGCCAGTACAAAAATACACTGGCGCACCTGCCAAGTGCGCCCATACAAATCCAGCACCGAATTCTGGAGTGTTCTGAGGTGACGTGTCTTCTTTTGAGTGGCTGGATGATGTGTATTCGAGTTGTGCGATTCTGATGACTTCTGGACTGATCTGAAGGCTCTAAATCACCTTATGCTCTTATAAATACATCCCTAACATAAACCTAAGTCTCTTACACAATTCTCTAGCCTCCATTGCTCTCTTCTTCTAATTAAAAATAAAAATGGCGTCGCTACTCTGCTAGAATCAAAACTAGAAGTCAATCAACATCATCCTAAATTCAAATTTGAGATAAAAGCTTCTGCAACAATTCTGTAACAACTAAAGTTCTTTCTTTAATCCAATCAAGGCAAGTACAGTTATTTTCTGCTATAAACATTAATTATAATTCTGATATGCTTTTAAATCTGAATCTGAGATTGTATATCTGTCAGATCTGTTTTTCTGTGACTGTTCTGTATCCCTTTCTGCTTCCTTTCTGTTTCTATAGCCAGGCTACCACGAGCCTGTGCCTAATCTCATAAGAGATTAACGTATGAACGCAAATTTTGGGATAAATAATGAATGATGCGAAATTTGACGAGACTGAATTGAACATATGACTTTAGATCTGAGGCATAAAATATATTGACATATGACTTGGGATTGGATGCATGAATTTGACTGTAAACATATAATTTATATATGTTGTATGCATAGTGTACGTTGTAATCTAAATCTGTAACTAATTAGAGAAATGAACATATGTTATTTAGATCTGTAATTAATTAGAAAAATAAGCATATGTTATAAACTAGTTTTAGACCTATGCATATTCTGTGATAAAAGAAGAAGAGGAACCACTGTAAGATTACATATGATTTGAGACTTTGGACAAAATGCATATAAAAGTCAAGATCTGATTTTTAGAAGATATGATTTAAAGATTTAGATTGTTCGGTATAGTTTGCATAATGATTCATGACTTAAAAAGAAGAAGATATGGAAACTTAGGTGTAAAGATTTACATTAATTAGGATATCTATTATTGTGATTACACATAAATAGGGATTTTTGGATATATGGCATGCATTGAAATTAATGGTTATATTTGGTATAATTTATATGTGAATCTGCTGTAAAATGCTAGTTTAACAAAAATTGGAACATATGTTATATGGCAAATTATGTCCACATCCTGCGCTTATGCAAACATGGATATATGTTGTGAATCATGACAATTATGTAGGCATATGAATTTAGGCCAATTTATGATTAGGCAAGGCATGTAAATAGAACCTTTAGAAATATTAAATTTGCTAAATCTGCTAATTTGCCAAGTTGCCTAAACTGCTAGTTTTGTTATATTGCCTAGACTGCTAGTTAGATTGAAATGCCTAATCTGTTAAATTTTTCAGTTGAAATGCCTAACCTGTTATATGCCAAAATTTGCTAAGTTGCTAAATCTGTTAAATCCGTCAAGTCATATAAAATTTGTTATCTACTAAAATCTGTTATCTGCTGTGTTGATATAATCATCCTGTTATTGATATAACCTGAATTGGCATATATATTGGGCGTGCGCATAAACGGTAAATTATTAATTAATTGGCCGCAAAGATAAACATGACTAACTCGAGGTTAAAATGAGTTTGCGGCGTAATTCTGCCCGGAACCGCCCGGCACATCCAGTGGCCGCAAACAATAGGTTCTAATGTGAGAAGTTAGTCATAACCTGCTTAAGACACGAGGTTAGGTCTGGCTTGTGGCAGAAGTCTGCCCGGAACCGCCCGGCCCATCCAGCGGCCACAAGCTAGCGACCTAATGTGAGAGGTCTGGGCATTAATAATTAATTAATGCAAATCTAAGATAAGAATGACGTCTAAAACATATTGGGGGAAAATAGGGTTAAACCAACTGGATTAATAGGTGTAGTAAACCCGTCCATGAATCTGTAGGCCCAATACAAAGTTAGACAAATCTGAAAAATCTGTACATCTGATCTGTTAGTCTGAAAACTTGTTAACTTAATCTGTGAACTAGTAAATCTGAATTCTGTATGTCTGAACTTGTAAACATGTTAATCTGAGATCTGTTAGTCTGGGGACACAAGGTTAGGAGGGGAATTACTTGTGTCATCTGTTGTTTGGGACCCATATTAGTCAGTAACCCTTTCTGGTATCAAAACTTTGACCCAACAGTAGGTAGGGTCCGGGCACGCTTACTGAACTAATTATAAGTGGTTCATTCTGATAATGGCGAGGGGTGTTGATGGTGCGTTCCAACCGGGTCATGTGCGTGCATGTATCCCGGTCTGCCTCTGAGGATGTAAGACGCCGTGACATCTGTAAATAGGTCTGTGCCAATTGGTTGTCACTTTAGGGAGTGATACACCCCACTGTGGGGCCGACACAGGATATTTATGTATTAGGGAGCCGATCGCTTGGGGTAGGGTTTTAGGGTATGCTTAGTTCTGTCTGTTTCTGTTGGTACCGTCTGTTTCTGTTGGGTGGTAACACCTGTCTGTTTCTGTGTGGTACCGTCTGTTCGGGTGGTAAAGGCCCATTACTAGTGTACACCTAATTCTACATTCTGTTTCCGTAGGGATAAATCTGTTTCTACTTCTGTCTGTTTCTGATCGGGTAGTAAAGGCCCATTATTAGCATTCTGTTTCTGTTAAAGTATTCTGTACCCGTTCCTGCTTCAATTTAGACATTAGGGTGACACCTAATTCTGCTATACTAGTATTAGTGCAGAGAAGTGTAAAACAATAGTTTATATCATTCTGTTTTTCTGTTATATCTGCTACACCTGTTACAGTTATCTCACATCCAGTTTTATGTTCATATCATATTATTATTATCTGTTCATATGCTGAAAGTCACTGGACTTGCCAGACTTTTTGTCTGACCCTTGTTGTTTCGCCTCCTTTCTTCCGTTTCCCCCCAGGTTATCCAAGGAGGGAATACTTTAGCTTGATCCGGATTTCTCTTTGCTTGAAGTGCTTAAAGTATGGCTTGGCTTTGTATAGCTTCCGTTCCATGGGGATTATGATTTTAAACCATGCATTTTGAAGGCTTTTGTACAAGACTGATATTTTGTACTTGAATTCTGAAATTTGAAAGGATGTAACCATATTAATTTCTGTTTCCGCTGTAATAAAGTTAAAAATTTTCAAGTACTGTTTTATCTGTCTTGTAAGTTTCTGTTCTGTTTACTAAAATGCTCCACCAAAGTTAAGGCATTCCCTTTGTGAGTGACCTTAACGGAGGTGGGGTGTTACACTTGGTATCAGAGCTGAAGGTTACCAGATTGGGTAAAGTTTTTGAAAACTATTTTCAAAAAGGTTTTGGAAGGAAGTATTTTCAAAAATAAAGCTTATTTTGAAAAACATGATCCCCAAGAGCCATATATCTTTCTTTCAGTCCTTTTTGTATTGAACCTTTCCTTTTTCGTTCCAGCATGTCTGAAACATCTGAGATACCAGAGGGTGTTCATGTACCCGGTTGGTTTCGTCAACATCTTGAGGCTAGGACCGCCGCTGTAGGTCCAGCAAATGATCCCCCTCCTCCACCCTCTCCTCGTACAATTGCTTTCTCAAAGATCTGTAGAGATTTTAGGGCCATGGGTGGGAAGGATTTCAAAGGAACCGAATCATTCGTAGAAGCAAGGAATTGGCTCAAAGAAACTGAGGATCTATTCGTTATCTTCGAGGTGGACGATAGGCAGAAGGTACAGTTGGCAGTATGGCTGCTCAAAGACGAAGCTTCCTACTGGTGGGAAGTCACTAACGCCGAGAGGCCGATTGAGACATGGATGGATTTCAGAACAAGGTTTGAGACAAAATTCCTCTCGCAAGCTGAACGAAGTTTACAATTGGAAAAGTTCTTATCTCTTAAGCAAGGAAGTATGACGGTCAAGGAATACGTCAACCAGTTCAACCAACTAGCAAGATTCGGATTGGATTTAGTCAACACTCAGCATAAAAAGGCTCTCCGCTTTGTTAAAGGATTGAATGAGCCACTGCACAGCCTAGCCATGACCCATGTACCCATGGGAGCAATTTACGAGAAATTGGTGGATATGGCACTACTGCACGAGGAAGACAAGGGCCCGAAAGAGACAAAGAAGGAAGAACCACAGAATAAGAAAGCGGGGTCCAAAAAGGAAACACAAAAGAAGGATGAGAAGTCTGAAGCTAAGAAGGGGAAAAAGTGCTTTACTTGTGGGAGCTCGACTCATCTGAACAAGGATTGCAGAAAAAGGAAGGGCGCTTGCTTCAACTGTGGGGAGATGGGACACTTCACTAGGGACTGCCCGAAGAAACGAGGACAAGGAGGGCAGGCGAACACTCTTGAGGCTAGTGGCTAGGATAGAAATAGGAAAATTTCTATAGTAGGTTTAATTTCTTTATCTGATTATGGAGTTAAGACTTTTTCTGATTCTGGTACTTTGATTTTGTAATCGATACTCTGCACTTTAATACTAGTATTATTTCTGAATTCCGCTGTAGACTCAGACCCATAAGGGTTATGGATCATCTGTTTGAGATTGGGGTTTGAGGGATATCTGTGTTAGGCGTCAAGTATGATGCATACATTCTGAGTTTTCGTGGGGTATGATTTTATCATGCTTAGCTTCCTAAGAATCATTAGGGAACCTGATCTGTACCAGTAGTCTGTAAATATCTAAATACTTTTGATAGGATTTCCAGTTTTGACATTGTCTAAAGAAGGTAATCCTCTGGGTGTCAATTTGATGTTGGTTTCGGTCTTTGGGGCCGATACTTAGGACCCATGTCTAATGGGAACCAAATTTTCGTTCTATCTATACTCGCTTCCATCATTCGACTGTATCCTATCGATCGAATCTTCGAACTTTAGGTAGAAACTAATGGGTGTAAACATGTGTTTGAGACATGTTATGTTTGACGGTTGTAAGTGGATGCAAGTGGTTGCTAGTGGTTGCCCGTGGGTGCATATACACACACTAGGCACTAGATCGGCTCGAAAACACTCTCATACTGCATATGGATGGGTGAGCATTTTTCAATTCTTGTGGATGCAAAATGATTGATTCAGCACATGGATGTTGCATTTGAGTGAATGATTGTGCACTCATATAGAAATAATATATATCATTAGAATTCTATTGCATACATGTTGGACTCATGGCACTGACATAATTCGCATTAAGGAGGTCAACTGAATCAGTAGGCCGCCTGATCTTTGCATTAGATAAGGAACATATACACACACTTTTGCATATGTTCATACAACATTAGAAGTTTTCTAAGGACAATGGATGCTTGTGGATGATGGTTGAGTAGATGGGTGATTGGATAGTAGGAAACATTCTTCTTAACTTGAAGATTTCGGGGACGAAATCCTCTAAGGAGGGGAGAATGTAACACCCCGTATTTTCTGTAAACATAAGAGTTAAAAATCAAGGTATAATTAATTTTTAGGAGAAGAAATAAGGGAAACGGGTTGCGCCATTGCGTTCGTCTCGGAAAAATACGCGAAATAGAGTCCGAATTTGCGTAAATCGGAGTCCGTATGAAGAAGATATGGATGAACGAAGTTAGGCAGAAAAACCGGAAACAGGCCAGAATACACTGGCGCACTTGTGAAGTGCGCCAGTACAAAAATACACTGGCGCACCTGCCAAGTGCGCCCATACAAATCCAGCACCGAATTCTGGAGTGTTCTGAGGTGACGTGTCTTCTTTTGAGTGGCTGGATGATGTGTATTCGAACTGTGCGATTCTGATGACTTCTGGACTGATCTGAAGGCTCTAAATCACCCTATCCTCCTATAAATACATCCCTAACCTAAACCTAAGTCTCTTACACAATTCTCTAGCCTCCATTGCTCTCTTCTTCTAATTAAAAATAAAAATGGCGTCGCTACTCTGCTAGAATCAAAACTAGAAGTCAATCAACATCATCCTAAATTCAAATTTGAGATAAAAGCTTCTGCAACAATTCTGTAACAACTAAAGTTCTTTCTTTAATCCAATCAAGGCAAGTACAGTTATTTTCTGCTATAAACATTAATTATAATTCTGATATGCTTTTAAATCTGAATCTGAGATTGTATATCTGTCAGATCTGTTTTTCTGTGACTGTTCTTTATCCCTTTCTGCTTCCTTTCTGTTTCTATAGCCAGGCTACCACGAGCCTGTGCCTAATCTCATAAGAGATTAACGTATGAACGCAAATTTTGGGATAAATAATGAATGATGCGAAATTTGACGAGACTGAATTGAACATATGACTTTAGATCTGAGGCATAAAATATATTGACATATGACTTGGGATTGGATGCATGAATTTGACTGTAAACATATAATTTATATATGTTGTATGCATAGTGTACGTTGTAATCTAAATCTGTAACTAATTAGAGAAATGAACATATGTTATTTAGATCTGTAATTAATTAGAAAAATAAGCATATGTTATAAACTAGTTTTAGACCTATGCATATTCTGTGATAAAAGAAGAAGAGGAACCACTGTAAGATTACATATGATTTGAGACTTTGGACAAAATGCATATAAAAGTCAAGATCTGATTTTTAGAAGATATGATTTAAAGATTTAGATTGTTGGGTATAGTTTGCATAATGATTCATGACTTAAAAAGAAGAAGATATGGAAACTTAGGTGTAAAGATTTACATTAATTAGGATATCTATTATTGTGATTACACATAAATAGGGATTTTTGGATATATGGCATGCATTGAAATTAATGGTTATATTTGGTATAATTTATATGTGAATCTGCTGTAAAATGCTAGTTTAACAAAAATTGGAACATATGTTATATGGCAAATTATGTCCACATCCTGCGCTTATGCAAACATGGAGTATATGTTGTGAATCATGACAATTATGTAGGCATATGAATTTAGGCCAATTTATGATTAGGCAAGGCATGTAAATAGAACCTTTAGAAATATTAAATTTGCTAAATCTGCTAATTTGCCAAGTTGCCTAAACTGCTAGTTTTGTTATATTGCCTAGACTGCTAATTAGATTGAAATGCCTAATCTGTTAAATTTGTCAGTTGAAATGCCTAACCTGTTATATGCCAAAATTTGCTAAGTTGCTAAATCTGTTAAATCCGTCAAGTCATATAAAATCTGTTATCTGCTAAAATCTGTTATCTGCTGTGTTGATATAATCATCCTGTTATTGATATAACCTGAATTGGCATATATATATAGGGCGTGCGCATAAACGGTAAATTATTAATTAATTGGCCGCAAAGATAAACGTGACTAACTCGAGGTTAGAATGAGTTTGCGGCGTAATTCTGCCCGGAACCGCCCGGCACATCCAGTGGCCGCAAACAATAGGTTCTAATGTGAGAAGTTAGTCATAACCTGCTTAAGACACGAGGTTAGGTCTGGCTTGTGGCAGAAGTCTGCCCGGAACCGCCCGGCCCATCCAGCGGCCACAAGCTAGCGACCTAATGTGAGAGGTCTGGGCATTAATAATTAGTTAATGCAAATCTAAGATAAGAATGACGTCTAAAACGTATTGGGGGAAAATAGGGTTAAACCAACTGGATTAATAGGTGTAGTAAACCCGTCCATGAATCTGTAGGCCCAATACAAAGTTAGACAAATCTGAAAAATCTGTACATCTGATCTGTTAGTCTGAAAACTTGTTAACTTAATCTGTGAACTAGTAAATATGAATTCTGTATGTCTGAACTTGTTAACAAGTTAATCTGAGATCTGTTAGTCTGGGGACACAAGGTTAGGAGGGGAATTACTTGTGTCATCTGTTGTTTGGGACCCATATTAGTCAGTAACCCTTTCTGGTATCAAAATTTTGACCCAACAGTAGGTAGGGTCCGGGCACGCTTACTGAACTAATTATAAGTGGTTCATTCTGATAATGGCGAGGGGTGTTGATGGTGCGTTCCAACCGGGTCATGTGCGTGCATGGATCTCGGTCTGCCTCTGAGGATGTAAGACGCCGTGACATCTATAAATAGGTCTGTGCCAATTGGTTGTCACTTTAGGGAGTGATACACCCTACTGTGGGGCCGACACAGGATATTTATGTATTAGGGAGCCGATCGCTTGGGGTAGGGTTTTAGGGTACGCTTAGTTCTGTCTGTTTCTGTTGGTACCGTCTGTTTCTGTTGGGTGGTAACACCTGTCTGTTTCTGTGTGGTACCGTCTGTTCGGGTGGTAAAGGCCCATTACTAGTGTACACCTAATTCTACATTCTGTTTCCGTAGGGATAAATCTGTTTCTGCTTCTGTCTGTTTCTGATCGGGTAGTAAAGGCCCATTATTAGCATTCTGTTTCTGTTAAAGTATTCTGTACCCGTTCCTGCTTCAATTTAGACATTAGGGTGACACCTAATTCTGCTATACTAGTATTAGTGCAGAGAAGTGTAAAACAATAGTTTATATCATTCTGTTTTTCTGTTATATCTGCTACACCTGTTACAGTTATCTCACATCCAGTTTTATGTTCATATCATATTATTATTATCTGTTCATATGATGAAAGTCACTGGACTTGCCAGACTTTTTGTCTGACCCTTGTTGTTTCGCCTCCTTTCTTCCGTTTCCCCCCCAGGTTATCCAAGGAGGGAATACTTTAGCTTGATCCGGATTTCTCTTTGCTTGAAGTGCTTAAAGTATGGCTTGGCTTTGTATAGCTTCCGTTCCATGGGGATTATGATTTTAAACCATGCATTTTGAAGGCTTTTGTACAAGACTGATATTTTGTACTTGAATTCTGAAATTTGAAAGGATGTAACCATATTAATTTCTGTTTCCGCTGTAATAAAGTTAAAAATTTTCAAGTACTGTTTTATCTGTCTTGTAAGTTTCTGTTCTGTTTACTAAAATGCTCCACCAAAGTTAAGGCATTCCCTTTGTGAGTGACCTTAACGGAGGTGGGGTGTTATAGAGGAAGTGGGAAAAGACACAATATATGAGAATCTGTCTAGCCATCATGGCTCTCATTCCATATCTCCTTCTCTAAGCCGAGAAGGTCTGAGTGTCAAAGCAACTATGGCAACCATTATATAATTCCTAACTATCACCTTATGAATCCGTGGATCCATTTATACTCGTATAGTAATCTTCTCTTAACTAGAGACTAATGTAAATTCCAGTCCTAGTGTGACTCCTCCGTACCTTCAGGACTCGGTTATACAGTATGTTTTCCTTAAGGATCCTAGTGTCCAACAGTTTAGCTGCCGCCACCTAGTAAGCTAGGGTATATCGTCTTTTTAATGCTTGTTGGACCGCGTCTATCCAGCACATATGATTTCAGAACCCAAGTGTCCTGCACACCCTATTCTTGAGTCTACCCTAGAACTCCCCGAGATGTCAATGATTCTTGGTGATCCATTATCAGAGCCATATCGCTCTATCCAAAGCTTGATACACAACTCAACCAATCCATTATCGCATATCTTTGTCTACAACGAACTGCTTTACTACTAAGTAGTTATGCTGCTTCACGTGCCGACCGTAATTTTCCTTTCGAGCCACTACAGATCTGAGTCACCTATCAAAGAGTCTTTCCCTTGATCAAGCCATAATTCTCCAATTCGAGAAACAACTGTCAAACAGAGATAGCCAGCACAATCGTTGTAGCCTACAGGTCTCCCACCATGGATATCATGTTATAATATACCACCATGATGGGTCAGCACCGGCCCATGGGCTATGGACCAATATCGGCCCATGTACTTAGCCAGTTCTTGGATAAGCACTTTGGATCCTAAAGTACACCTTCCTTAGGTTCCAAATCAATGTTGGTCCATGTCCTGCCATTAAAGTCTCCTATCTGTACATCACTTTGAAAATTTCTCCAATCCTCATGATGAATACAATTCTCCTCACACTTGACCAGTAGCCTTCTTATGCACCCAAGAGTCCATAGCAAAAATCTTGTGGCCAAATAACGCTTCCCAATGGATCGGTACCAGTCCATAGGCCGTTAATCGGCATCGGTCCATGTGCTAGCGTATTTTTGTCCCAAATTTTGGTTGTGATCTACAAGTGCCCCTAGAAGTCCACACAATAATTTTGGAGTCAAAAATATGCATCTCTATGGGCCAGTATCGGTCTGTAGGCCATGGACAGATACGGCCCATGTACATAGTGGCTTATAACCCCAAATTTTTCCTCGAATCTTGATGCCACCTTCTAGAGTTCAGCCGCCAATTTTGGTGTGATTCTGATGAACTTTGATCTTGTTATGCTCCAACATCATTCCAATTTCTACTTTCGGCTATGCTAACACACAAAATTAGATCATCCAAACGATGATTTTATTAATTCAAACAATGATCATATGCAACAACAATCATATTGAAAACCCGAAATTCATATAAAATGTGAAACAATCATTTATATGCATAGATTTAGTGTATATGTACATGTAAATGAATTTATACTCATCATTTTAATCCATTATTCGTTAGTTATATTATCCTTAAGATTTCAAAGATTGAAATGAATGTAAATGGTCATGGTTTAGTGTGATCTAACGTGTAAATGTGGTAAAAACACCTAACCTAAGCATATAATGTAACATAGCATAGTGAGAGATCTATATCACTCACAAAATCAATGAATCTAATGAAGATCGAGGTTAAATTAATTTTTCCATCAAGGAAATGAATATAGACAGCCTTTAAATGAAGCAAAATGTATAGATCAGTAAAGATCTAATCTGTTCTAGAAGTTTGACGGAGATTAGAAGTAATTTAGAATGGGTTTTGAGATTTTAGGAGGAAGAACTAGAGGATCTTAATTCTTGTGGCTGCTAGGAAAATGAAGAGAAGAGGTCAACCTGATTCCTTCAGTCCCTATTTATACTACCGGTCATTAACCCTAGTAAGCTAACCTAATCATCTTATTAGCTTAATTAAATCTGTCCAACAGTCGTGAAAACTTAAAACTGTTGTATCTTCCTAATCCCTTAACCAAATTGTTAACGTAAATAATCAGCAGAATGGTCAACTATCAAATATTTTCAATGACATAGGTTTGAGCATCTAATTTTGTAGCAACCAAAAGATACAGCTAGAACCAGTTACTCAAGGGTAAAATGGTCCCAAAATGATCCTCCAAAAATCATAGATGTGTAAAACATCCTAGCTAGCCACACATTAAAATATGAAAATGATACGACCTCGTGTGAATAAACGAATTATTTTACAATCATTCGACACTTAAAATATGGGTCATTACATTCCTCTCCCTAATGGAATTTCGCATAGGAAATCCTAAAACAAACACAAGCAAACACATAATCACACATTCCTACCAACCACGAGCAATCAACATAGCATACACTCAAGAATTCAATAATCCATATAAGCAATGTCCTAACCTAGCATGCATAATCTAATAGTAGATGATACGATGATGCATGTAGATGTGAAAAGTGGGACATACCATTTGAACAGTTTTCGATAAGCCTCGCTTATACTCTCCTCCGTCTCCCATGTATAATAATTGTCATCCTCACTCTTCTGTATCTTAACTAGCTTAACTACCCTCCTCCTAAGCTTATTTTCCATGATTCGAAGCAGATTACGAGGTCTCGAAACTTCAAGCTCAACTTCTAAGTCTTCAAGCTGATCTGGTTCTACCACAATACCTGAGTCATACAGAAACTTTTGTAGGCAAGATACATGAAGCATATTGCACACACCCGCTGTAACAACCCGGTTGTTAAACACCTAATTAATTAAATTTTATTAAAGAGAATTTATGCTAGATTGTAATTTATGGAATTTAATGGTGAAACTAATATATTTTTGTGCATAATTCAATTGTTTATTTTAGTTAATCTTAAGATAGTTTTGGAAAAAGTTTTAAAATTAAATAAATGTTTAGGTTTGGATATTTTGTTCCAAAATAAGAATTTCAACAAGTAAATTAATTTGTGATTTTTGTAAGATAGGGATAAGTGGAAAGTTACAATAATAATAGTGCTTTAGAGTTTGTAACTTAAGAAAATTAGGGACACTTTACTAGTTTTCACAATATTAGTTTTTGGGCTACTAACCTACAGCGTCTTGGCCCAAGAAAGATGAGTTAAGTGGAGAAGGAAGACTACATATAACTCATTCTTCATTTCTGAAAATAATTATTAAAACTCATCTTCCTCTTCTCTAGAGGTTTTAAATCATCCAAATTCTAGTGCAAATCAAAAGGGTTTTGGTCGATACTTGTAGAAATTAAAGCTAGGTAATCTTCTCTACTACCTAGAGTCATAAAAAATATGATTTTTATCTCGTTTTAACCTTGGAGCTGCTAGTTGGTTTTAGGTTTTTCAGTCTTCGGGCGTAATGTGATTAGCAATGTGATTACAAGATTATAGCAAGGTTTTGTAAGAGATTGGCAAGCTATAGGAAGCATTAAAGGTGAGTT
Organism: Allium sativum; assembly: GCA_030737875.1. Classification (NCBI taxonomy): domain Eukaryota; kingdom Viridiplantae; phylum Streptophyta; class Magnoliopsida; order Asparagales; family Amaryllidaceae; genus Allium; species Allium sativum. Next base: position 872,851,245 of record CM060912.1, on the reverse strand, counting down.
GTTCGACTCATACAATCTATCTCTAAATAATGTGTTCCATATTATAAAATTTAGGTTAGATATGCTTGAATTGATGATTGCTTTGGTTGCAATATGGATTTGAATTATTGGTTGTTTGAGTTTGGGTGCTGAAAATTTTAGTGAAAATATCACTACTGTAAAACAGCAATAACTTATAGCTAAATTATCCAACTTGACTCAATCTTTTTGCACTAGAAAGATCTTTCAATTTTCTACAAGTTTTTCCTTAGATATTTTTCGAAATTATGCATTTTAGGAGGCCAAAAACGAGTTTTAAATTGAGCATGTAGCTCAGGCCTGTGTAAAAATCAGAGTTGATAGCTGAGAGTAAAATGGGCATAACTTTTGATTCACTTATCAGAATATGATAATTTTTCATATCTGGAAAGTTAGGAGTACAATCTACAACTTTTAACCATTTTTTTTCTTTTAGTTTTGAAGTTTAAGTGGTGAAAAGCTCATTTTTTTTATTGTTGGGCTGTTGTTAGGAAATCATGAAAATACTCAAAAACTGAGAATTTGTTTTGTTCATAACTTTTGAGCCACTTGTTGGAATTTGATAATTCTTAATGTTCTGGAAAGCTAAGACATTAATCTACAACTTTCGTTTATGGTGCCTCTTGTGATTTTGGAGTTTAAATTGTGAAAAACCCATTTGTTTGTCGATGTCCTGTCGTTGAGAAATTGTGTCAATACTTAAAACATGCGAAATTGTTTTGGTCATAACTTTTGAGTTACTTATCGGAATTTAATAGTTTTTGATGTTTTGGAAAGCTAAAAGTTTTTTCTATAATTTTATGAATTAAGTTTTGTTGAATTATATGCTTAAGGAAACTGAAATTGAAATTTAAAATTGAGAGCTTTATTATGAGCTTTCGGAAATAATAAAATAGTTTTGTGAACAACTGAGTAAATGTTTTAAACAATGGAATTCAAAAGAGATAATAGTTTTTAGAATATTAATTCTATAATATGGAATGAGATAATTTTCTACTTAATGTTACCGATTGTTTTATATGCTCTTGTGGAACATTTTTTCGAAAATGGTAAATTCCAATGAATATAATGTTGAAGTGGAATTTACTAATTCTTGACCGAATACTAGAACCCAACTAAATAGTATGGGATGCTCAAGTTAGATTCTTATAATCGATTTTGAGATAGTAATTAACACTTTAGGGTTGTATTCTTTTATGGTGTGCGGCAAGTGGTCTCTAGATCCGTAAGAGAATATAATTCAGGTTTTCTGGGTATATCCATAATAAGTGAAATCTACTAATTCTCAGTAAATACTTGTGTTTCACTAGATGTTATGGTACGTCTATGTTAAACTTTAGTGGTTACTGTGAATGACAGTATTTGTCACTTTAGAGTTCACTTTCTTTTGGTTTGCGGTAGGGGCTACTAGATCCTTAAGAAGGTTACTTCTGGATTTCTTTTCAAACTTGTAAATATAAAAAGATCAAGAAACTCATTATTGTAAAAGACTGGACTTTTTTGATTACTTTTGTTAGTAAAAATATTAAAATAAAATAATGATTAATATGGAGTAGCGAAGCCGTAGTTACCACTATCTTTTATTATTGAGATTTTGTTCTTTGATTATTGAGATCGGATATGTGGTTCCTCGATCCCTTAGATCGAGCAAGTGAGATTTTGATCTACACCATCATATGTCTATGCTTCCTCAATCCCTTAGATTGAACATGTAATTCCTCGGTCTTAGTAATCGTAGAAATGGATTGTAATACTTGTTTTGTTATGTTTCCTCGATCCTAGCGATCGTGCATGAGTTCCGGATTGCCTGTTTTATTGCGTTTCCTTGTGTTTCCTCGATCAGGTCAATTGAGTATGAGTTCCTTGATCCTAGTGATCGTGCATGAGTTCCCTATCTTTAGTATCAGATCGGTATGAGGGATACCACCAAGCTTGGAGACCATCTTGGATTTTGGAATGTAAGTTTGTTTGATATGTTGATTCTTGTGCTTCCTTGGTCATTCGACTGAGAAAGAGAGTTCCTTGATTGAGTCGGTCACGAATGAGTTGTGGTAATCTGTCGTTCTTATAATAGTTCCTTCATCTGGTCGGTCATGAATAAGTTGTGCCAACTTGTCGTGCTTATAATAGTTCCTTGATCAGGTCGATCATGAATGAGTTGTGTTAACTTGTCGTGCCTATAACGTGAACTTGCGATGGAGATAAGAACCATAATTGAAAATCGAACATACATCTTTGTGAAACAATAAATTACTACTACTGTCATTTTGTGGTTGAACTAAAGTTTGTTTACATATTATATATATATGTATATATATATATATATATATATATGGATCTCAATTTTCAGATATTTAGAGATAGACTGACCCGGAATTTTGTGTTTCCGGGTCAGACCGGAATTTTCAGGTTTACAGGATGCTTGGACTTTTGGACAGGTGAGAAAGCCATGGATATACATATTGAGACCCTTTGTTGATCTTTTGTAGGATATTCACCTGATGCTCTATGAGATGTCCTTATTAAGATAGTGGCTTATTTTGAAATATGTAGAATGTAAAATCAGAAGTATATTTTGTGTACTTATGCTATGATATGTGCATTCTATTGTGATCTGTTATTTATACGTGTTTGATATATTGTTCTGATTAAGTGGAATCAGTGTGTTTATTACTTTGTATTAATACTGAACTTGTCAAATTAAATGACGTGTCAGTGTTAGTATAAAGATATATTCACATTCGCTCACCCCTATCAAGCTGTATTCTCTGGATTAGCAGATGTCGTTACTGGTAATGTTCTTTGCTAAACTGGGTATAATAGTTGGGTTGTTACTGTTTGGAATCAGAGCTGTGGTTAGAACAATATTACATATAAAATCATGGATCTAAGACCTAGTAAGCCTTAGAGTCCTATCACCTAGAGAGTGTGTAGGTATTTTACATGGACTATCAACATAGGGTTGGAAGTATAGCATAGCTTCAAAAAAAAAATGTAGGGCATTTGTTATTTTTACTAAGGCGGACACATTTAAAGTAGTACTAGAATTTGATGTGCAAGATTAGTATTATGGCTTGAGGCAGACCTAGGATAGATGTGGGAGAAACCAATGGTCATTGTGTTGTGAGTATTTTTAACTTTAGATTGAATTGCTGAAATGATTAGGATAGTACAAATTTAGGTTGTGGGTGCCTAACCCGTTGGATCTAAATTCAATTGGCTCTGTCAGGATTTTATGTGCTTGGAAGCAAATTAATGAACAAATGAAAAGAGAAGTAGATACAAGCTTTTTAATCAAAAGAGGAAAGAGATAAAATGAGCAAAAATAATTCTGAGTTAAAAGAAAAAATTTATAAAATAAGATGAGATAATATTTTTCTCCATTTGTTTGCTTGCCTAATGTTTAGTTTAAGGGTAAATTGCCTGCTTTTGCTTGACTGCTTCCTAGTGTTTTGGATGTTAGTTATTGTTTTTCTTGGCTATACTTGTTTAAAATTGGATGGATGGATGCTAGAGATAATAAAATAATACATTTAATTTTTTTTTAACTCGTCATGTTGACTTATCCAGACGTTGTTTAAGAATTTTGGTCGATACATGTAACGATTCAGAATTTTTAACCAATTTAAAATTGGAATATGAATTTGATATAAATATATCTGGTTAAAAGTATTTAATAATTTTGATAAGTTATATGATAGATTTTACTTGAATTATAAATGAGAATGATTATTAATGAGTTTGGAATTATTGATACTATATGTCGTTCGATCGGATTTGTCAAACCATAACACGAATTAGTAACGTTAGAATTAAGTGTTGCCTTTAGTTTTCATAACATTTAAAAGAAAGTGCTACCAAAAGTTCTTTTTTCTTCTTAAGACAAGTGTTAAGACACATGTCTTTATGCATGCTCCCTTCCATGCATGATTGCCACTTGCCCCCTTATGTGTCTTTACCTCCTTGCTCCTCCTTTCCTATATAAGGAGGCTCTTTCTCCATTTTTTACCATTCCATTTCCTCCTTTCTACCTTCTTTTTAAAGCTTATGGCCATGGTTTCCATGGCATAAGTCTTCCTCTTTTCCACCACCACCTTGCCAAAGTTCATCATTCTTCTCCTCCTCTTATAATATAAGGAGAGATTAGTATATATTATATTATATTTTGGTGAAGAAGACATTGTCTGAAATACTGTCCGACGGTTCGCTTAGCTAGGTTCGCCTACCGTGAAGATTTGGAAAACTGTTAGGCGAGAACTCTTTAACCACGGTTTATGTATTTAATTAGTAGCCAGACTAATTTAAATATAGTGATGATTTGTTATTGGTTAATGATGATTGATATTTGTTGTGATGGATGATGGATGCGAAGTGTAGAGCACACACTATTAAGCATTAGTGTTATAACGCTTGTGCACAATTATGATTTATTGAATCATGTTGATGATGGTTGCTATGGATGTTTAAATGGTTGTTGATGTTTTTTTGCACACACTATGACACAACAATTATGGTATCACATTGGTGATCGATAAATCTCTTTCATAATTAAAAGCAATATTATTATTGAAATTGAAGGTTAATAATTGGAAAAGACCATATGTATGAATTCATATATATTGTTAAAGTTCTTTAAATGAATAAATAAATACCAGAACATTCTAGGATGACAGAGAGGATAGTATCTAGACTTGGGTTTGGAAAATATAGTTTCTTGCTCTCCCTGGCTATCCCTAACTGATCCGACGAATGGTAAGGTTAATTTGAAGCTATTTGAATTTAGAAATGAATTGGAATTTATGAAAGTTGAATTTTAGATCCAAAATAATTTGGACAGTAAATTTAAATGATTTTAAAAGGGTTACATAAGGATATAATGGTTTTCTAAGATATTTTGAAGTATTATAGAATAATGGTTTTTATGGTCAAAATAGAGCTTGTCGCATAACGACAATTTATGTATTTTAGATGCAAATTTTAAACGCTTGTAACTTCTGCAATCAAAATCGGATTTCCGTAAAACGAAAAATGTTTGATTTCATTAACAAGAACATTCAAATGAATGAAAGCAGATTTTAAATTCGAGTTATAATTTTCAATGTATGTTTAAAACCATTTTGGAAAAGGTCGCTATAAGAGAAGTTATCGACCATAACCATAAACAACATTTTTTAATGTTTCTAAAAATATTTAAAAAAATTGGAAAAATCATTATAATTTATGTAAAAAATGTTTTGAATTATAAAGTTTAAGTTTTGACTAAGAAAAGCGATTTTTTGATCGAAGTAATTAAGATAACAGTTTTGTAATGCTTTTGAAAACACTATTGTAACGCTTTCCTCTAAAACAACCTATTTTGATATTTTTACTCCGCAAACTATTTTCTGAACTACAAGTAATCAGTTTTAAATGATTTGTTGAATGTTATCAAAGGTTCAAAAGTATTGGAAATATTTTATGTGGAATTTAAATTGATATTAATATGGGTTTTCAATTTTAAATAATTGGATATGGTTAGAGATAAATCTTCGGATGTTTGATATTAATCTTGTAGATGATGATTCTTACTATTTGAGGAATTTAAAAGGTAGTTCACCATTATTCCGCTTATAGTGTGAGTTGGATATTGAGATTAATATTAAGTATAAGTTGATGGTATTTCTATCCAGATCAAATGTCAAAGAGTTGAATAAATCTTTTAATTAAGATACGAGTTTCCTAAGTTGACTGGGATAAGTTGGATATAAATAATCTTCAGATATTCGATATGAAATTCTGTGGAATAAATGTATACTATTCGAGGAATTTGGAAGATATTGTTATATCGTTATTCCACTTGTAATATTCGTAGATTATGAGAACTGATATCGAATATAAGTAGATAAAATTTCTGTGTAACTTACGTTCAATATCAATTGTTTTGGGTTGTGTCGTGAATCATATCTTCAATAATATCATTCTTGAAACCCAATGAGATTGATTTATGGAAATTCATATCGTAATTTGAGGATTTAATCAGATCTTTGATTTGGGGAAATCAAAAGTGAGGAATTGGAAAGAAAGTATAATTGTAACGACCCGGCTTTTAACGATCTTGGTTATCTGATATACAACACATATCGAACATCCAAGGATCAAAAATAACCGAATGGTTAATGAAAGAAGTTAGAGGGTGAGAATAGATAACATATAAACTTATAGAATAAAAGAAGAAGAACATCATCACCAGAGTAAACACGAACCTCACAGCGGAATGAATAAAATATAACATAACTTTTGAAATACAAACAGTATATGTATACAATAACATTGTAGAGTACAACACTTAAAACAACAGAGGAAATAAACAATAGCTATATAATCCTAAAGCCTCCTGCTCCAAGCTCTCCAAGTGCATCTGTAAAATCCCAACTACTTGACTGCCCGTACAAATTTAGTCACCCAAGAGTTTAGCGAAAACAAAACAAAATAAACTCCGGGTCATTCATGGGACTAGTGTGAGTAAAACAGTTTTAACAGTGTGAACAAGTAAATGATATCTCATAAGACCACGCCGTATAACAGAATGGGTTTTTCCCATATGAGAATTCAAAATATCTTTATATCAAAAACCTTTTGATATTATAATAATGTCTATCAACCACAATATAATAATCATCTAGCAGAAACGCTTTCATCTCACGTTCTACATATATAGTATACAAATCAAAACCGCCAACACGCATTAGGTAATGGATTTCCAACCATGACAAGGTATGGAACCACCTTACGCTAGTGTACTCTAGGAATGATACACTAGAGTTTAACAAGAACATCTTGCAACTCAGCCACACATGACCGACCACTCATTTCGCTTGAGTGTATCGAATGTATATCACCAACGGTTGGGATCAGCAACCGTTTCCTGTATATATATATGGGACAGCATTGATAGATTAAAGAAGCAAATGAATATTCTCTATATAGGTGGTTATACACCCTACTTTGGAGCTTCCGACTTAGCCATGCTTCCTGCCCGATTTTTGTCATTTACCGGATGTTGAGGCCAAAGGTTACGACTACTTTTCATTCATTGATAACACGATCACTTTGAATGCCACATTATCAAATCCGCTAATCATTAATTGGTTTACACAAATATTCTGGATGTTATGCTAAGGGCATAAATCCATTGCAACCATATATATTTATACAGACCAACCCATTTGATCATTGGAAATACTTTGTCAGACATTCGTCCATTTACGTTCGTTCTGGGGTTGAACGAAACAGAAGGCACTATTAAGTACATCCATCCTAGGCAATCTCTACCTAGGACTTATACAATAGCCCTTGCACTTTACTCCACCTTCAATTTTCTTTGGCATGTTCGCAAAGATTATGCCAATACAAAGTGGATCTTTGGAAAATAATCCAACCGGTCTCTCCATATTAACATCATTAAAATGGTCAAAACATTGATAGTCTGTGATTTAACTATCAAAGAAAAACACGTGTGCAAACAACGATATTATTTCCAGGTGGAAATTATATCGATCAATCATCATTTAACACATATATATATATATATATATATATATATATATTCACATTGCCTTATTTTCTATGTTTAGAAAATATATGTTATTAACACTGGAAAACATTTCCATAGCTTAATTACGTATCACTATCCTTCCACAACTATCAGACTCTAACTATAAATTAACAAGAGAACAACTTCCTAAATATAAACCCCGAAGGCTGAAACCAACATCAGATTGATACTCAAGAAACCATTCAACTTATTAATCTCTAGTCAGTTTCTAATTTTTGTTTAACTCAATTTTGATTAACTATGTTCAATTAACTCCTCTATTTATTTTCCCAATAAAAATCCTTTATTCTACTTATTTTCTAAATAATTAATCCTGTATTCTATTCTATTCGTTTTATCAACATTTTCCCTTTTATAAAACTCTATTCATTTTATAAACATTTTCCTTTTATTTACTTTCGAAATATTTCCTTTTATAAAATCTGTTGATTTTATAAAATCCCTTTATTTCAATATACATTGAAATAATTCTTTTTACATCCCAGGGTCTTTTTATGATATTTAAATTATCGAATAACAATGATCAATATCATTCTAACACACATAATCCATAACATATTATATAACACATCATATATCACAGTATGTGAAAAACAGTAAAATAAATGTTGAGGAATCCCGTCGGATCCCTTCAACCTGTTTCCCTGCATCCACAGATGTTAAACAATACAGATAACATCACTTTCATTTCAATATGAAATATTCTGAACAACAGAATTAATATTTAAAATGAATTGTGTGTATATATATATGTGTATGTATGTATATATATATATATAACCATAACTGTGTTTTCAATCAATTATTTAACAGACCATCTAAACAGTCCATACACAGCAATCAATCAATATTTATCGAAAATAAAGTACAGTTTATAAAAATATAAACTGACTGAGTTAGTGAATTTTACTCACATTGTTGCAGTTGACGATTCTGGTTGTTTAGTACAGTTTTAAACAACATTTGAAACTCCAAAGATTTCCAACTGCCTTTGAATGATTCCGTTCCAATTTGTACACTTCGAGTCCGTTCATATGATTATATCGGATCTAGTTTCGTCAAGTTCCTTCCAAGACTCGGCCCGTCAGCCCAGATCCGCTCGATCCAACCCACTACAACCCTTCAAAAAGCCAGCCATCTTCCCTTACCTATCAGCCCGCCCATCCATTTTCAATCCCAAACTCCCATCCATCCCTTTTAAAGACCCATGGCCCATTTAGAAGCCAAACCAGCCCAACTCTTTGAATAAGCCCGCCTGCCTTCAGCCTTGTCTTCCCCAAACGAACACAGTCCGCTCTAGAGAACTTCCAACAGTAAACATGGCCAAACTTCCAAACTTCAATTCACATTTTCAAGCCCAATACTCCACTGCTTTCAAACTGGAAACCACCAAAAGCCTTCTCACCTCGACCTCTTCCTCCTCGTATCGTCAAAGCACATCTCGATCCCCTCTTTTGATTTCCGTCCCTCAGCTCTCCAAGAGTAGTTCCAGTAAGTCACGACATTTTTTTTCCCTTAAAAATTCTCAAAAATTACCTATAGGGTGCGATTCCCCTTCCTGAATCTGACTATATCATCGAATCTAAGGAGGATGCCTTAATCCACTCGATTTCCTAACCCTAGAACAAAGCGACCACGCTGTACAAATATCAAGCCCCTCAAACCAGAATCGCATGACTCCAAATGGGTACCAAATCAAAGAGAAAGTCATATACATCTCGAATATATGTATATCTTGATTTATACAATTTTATTTGAATTGATTTCTTTTTTTGAAGGTGATTGGGTATACAGAAAAATCAAAATCGATGGCGGCTTGAAATACTGAGGTCGTGGACTTTTTTCAAGGTTTAGGGGAAAGCTATTGGGCATTTATAGAAAGAGAACATATTTTATTCTATTGAATATTTTATTCAATTTTAATTATTCGATGTTCGCATTGGTCATCTAAAAGTTCCTATAATCACAGATAGCATCCAAAAATCATGAAAATGGACATGCTACTAGAGTTCGACATTACGGACACAATAAAACTGGTTTCGTCGAATTCCGACTCCGTTTGCTCACACAGCATATTTTTAACTGTCAAAATATCAACTGTTTTTCACATTAAAATCCCATACGACCACATACTGATCCTAAAAATCACGAAACTTGACGTATAACAATAATTTAACATTACGGATCTAACAAAATTAGTTTCATCGAAAACCGAGGTCGTTTGCAAAACTGACTATTTTTAATGCTCTGAATGACCCATTCAAATATATTTAAATATAATTAAATTTAATACTTAGAAATAAATATTATCATATATATATTCACAGTGGAATACCATACAGCTCCTATTCGGTTTATAACTCGATATTCCATATCCTGTGTTACAACGATATTCGATTTATATTTAAAAATCCCTTTTAAATATAAATAAATCGATATAAATTATAAAGGAACTCCACAGCGACTTTTCTAAAATTTGGTTTGGACATAAATCAAAATCTATACGACAAAATCCCGATTTTCTCTTCCATTAGAAAATATACTTCACCAGCACCTAACGTTTCTTGTTTCATAGAAATCCGGCTTAAAACGAATCCGGTACATTTAGTTGAAGTTCAAATCGCCAAATCGCGAACTGCCACACCATTTCAAGCTCGATTTTAATTATAATATAATTATACGTTCAAATAATATATTTGTTATTCTAATTCAATTTTAAACTGAATTAAATATCACAGATGATACAGTTCACACCATATCGCCATTTCAGCCAATTCTGATTATTTCAGAATTATATATATTATTTAATTATAATATTAATTAAATATTCAATATTATTTTCTTTAACGACCACTTAATTTTTCTGAATCACTATATAAATAATTAAATAAATTAATTATTATATCGTTGAAAATGCGGGTCATTACATTCCTCCCTACTTAAAATAATTTCGTCCTCGAAATTGCTAAGGTAGAAAACAAACCCCATTACTGCTTAGAACTTATTTGTTCACTTCTTAACTTCAGTTTCCACCAAACTAATTTAATTTTTATTAAATTATTAATGAATTCTCATCAACGAAAATTTTCAAAAATTCAGAAAATTTTCCAACACTTTAACTTTTCGAAAAATTTCGCCAGCACTTCCTTTGTACTGGTCAATAGGTCAAACTCCAAATCATCTCTCTAGGCCTTCTCCAACCCAAAAGAAAATTAAACAGCCAAGCGGCTTGCCAATCCGGCTCATAAATCTTATATCCAATATATAATATAAATTTGTACCTTTTTGTCAGGCATATCAACTTTATCACTCCCATCTGCCGCCAATTCAGCATATACCAATATCAACCCAAATCAAATTCAAATCACTTTTATTTCCAACACAACCATTCGCTTATCCAAGCAAAATTCCACTTTGACTTGATATTATTCCATTTCAATACAGCTTCCACTTAACTGGCTTTTCTTTAATTCCAATTTGCTTTTACAAATTCCTATTTAATTTGTCTTAAATTAAACAAATCAAATTCTGGGAGTTTTTTAAACAGTTTTATTTTTCTCAAAACAATTCAAAAACAAAATCCTCTGGTAGTAATCCGTCACTCAGCAACTCGAAAATGAACACTAATGATGTCGTGATTCATTATTAGGGTTATTTCCCAGCTATCGAAGTGAGTTCAATACTATAACACTTTTCAAAACTCATTCTTCGAACACTTCCATTTTGAAATTCATTTCAAAATACCATTCACACGGCTTGTAAAACAATTTAAAATCTCCCAGGATTTTACAATTCTCTTATACTTAATCCGAGTCTATTTACAAACTCTGTTCCAAATTTCCAGGGTTTTAATTTCAGTTTTGATTCAAATTCAGATTTAATTCATTTTGTAACACTTGTACGAATATTATTTGGTTATATACGTAACCATTTCACTTTTTATAATCTTACTCGATTATTACAACAACCAATATAAATCCTTTATATCAAAATATAATTTGGGTAAAATTATTTCGTTTACCCTCTTTTCAAAACATACCATGACGATTCATCGTATTCGAGTGTTTACAAAATTCCTACCGATATAGTGGATCAAACTGATCGACCAGAACTCATAAACAACTCAACCAATAAATCTCCACAATATAAAATCATTTTATATTGAATAACAAATACGCTTTCTCGTATATATACACTCAACTCAAACTAGGGTACTGCTAACCTTATCATTACTGAGTCACGCCACAGAGCCAAGATATAACTTAACCTTTGCTCTGATACCAACTATAACGACTCGGCTTTAGACGATCTTGGTTATCTGATATACAACACATATCGAACATCCAAGGATCGAAAATAACCATCGGCTGTGTAGTTGCGCGCTACACATCCGTCTTTCTAAAAAAAGGACCGAAAATAACCAAATGGTTAATGAAAGAAGTTAGAGGGTGAGAATAGGTAAGATAGAAACTTATAGAATAGAAGAAGAAGAAGAACATCATCATCATAGTAAACACGAACCTCACAGCGGAACGAATAAAATATAACATAACTTTTGAAATATAAACAGTATATGTATACAATAACATAGACAATAGCTACATAATCCTGAAGCCTCCTGCTCCAAGCTCTCCAAGTGCATCTATAAAATCCCGACTACTTGGTTGCCATACAAATTTAGGCACCTAAGAGTTTAGGGAAAACAAAACAAAATAAACTCCGGGTCAGTCATGGGACTGGTGTGAGTAAAACAGTTTTAACAGTTTGAACAAGTAAACGATATCTCATAAGACCACGCCGTATAACGGAACGGGTTTTTCCCTTATGAGAATCCAAAATATCTTTATATCAAAAATCTTTTGATATTATAATAAAGTCTATCAACCATAATATAATAATCATCTAGCAGAAACGCTTTCATCTCACGTTCTACATATATAGTATACAAATCAAAACCGCAAGCACGTATTGGGTAATGGATTTCCAACTATGACAAGGTATGGAATCACCTTACGCTAGTGTACTCTAGGAGCGATACACTGGAGTTCAACAAGAACATCTTGCAACTCAGGCACACATGACCGACCACTCATTTCGCTTGAGTGTATCGAATGTATATCACCAACGGTTGGGATCAGCAACCGTTTCCCATATATATATATATATATATATATATATATATATATAGGACAACATTGATAGATTGAAGAAGCAAATGAATATTCCCTAGATAGGTGGTTATACACCCTACTTCGGAGCGACTGACTTAGCCATGCTTCCTGCCCGATTTTTGTCATTTACCGGATGTTGAGGCCAAAGGTTACGACTACTTTTCATTCATTGATAACACGATCACTTTGAATGCCACATTATCAAATTCGTTAATCATTAATTGGTTTACACAAATATTCTGGATATTATGCTAAGGGAATAAATATGTTGCAACCATATATATTTATACAGACCAACCCATTCGATCATTGGAAATACTTTGTCAGACATTCGTCCATTTACGTTCGTTCTGGGGTTGAACGAAACCGAAGGCACTATTCAGTACATTCATCCTAGGCAATCTCTACCTAGGACTTATACAACAGCCCTTGCACTTTACTTCGTCTTAAATTTTCTTTGGCATATTCGCAATGTTATGCCAATACAGAGCGGTTCATTGGATAAGAATCCAACCGGTCTCTCCATATTAACAACGTTAAAATGGTCAAAACATTGATAATCTGTGATTTAACTATATAAGAAAAACACATGTGCGAACAACGATATTATTTCCAGATGGAAATTATATCGATCAATCATCATTTAACATATATATATATATATTCACATTGCCTTATTTTTTATGTTTAGAAAATATATTTTATTAACACTGGAAAACATTTCCATAGCCTAATTATGTATCACTATCATTCCACAACTATCAGACTCTAACTATAAACTAACAAGAGAACAACTTCCTAAATATAAACCACGAAGGCCGAAACCAACATCAGATCGATACTCAAGAAACCATTCAACTTATTAATCTCTAGCCAGTGTCTAATTTTTGTTTAACTCCATTTTGATTAACTATATTCGATTAACTCCTCTATTTATTCCCAATAAAAAATCCTTTATTCTATTTATTTTCTAAATAAATAATCCTTTAGTCTATTCTATTTGTTTTATCAACATTTTCCCTTTTATAAAACTCTATTTGTTTTATAAACATTTTCCTTTTATTTACTTTCGAAATATTTCCTTTTATAAAATCTGTTTATTTTATAAAATCCCTTTATTTCAATATACATTGAAATAATTCTTTTACATCCCATAGTCTTTTTATGATATTTAAATTATCGAATAACAATGATCAATATCATTCTAACACACATAATCCATAACATATTATATAACACGTCATATATCACAATACAAGAAAAACAGTAAAATAAATGTTGAGAAATCCCGTCGGATCCCTTCAACCTGTTTCCCTGCATCCACAGATGTTAAACAATACAGATAACATCACTTTCATTTCAATATGAAATATTCTGAACAACAGAATTAATATTTAAAACGATGTGTGTATATATATGTGTATATGTATATATATATATATATATATATATATATATATATATAACCATAACTGTGTTTTCAATGAATTATTTAACAGTCCATACACAACAATCAATCAATATTTATCAAAAATAAAGTACAGTTTATAAAAATATAAACTGATTGAGTTTGTGAGTTTTACTCATATTTTTGTAGTTGACGATTCTGGTTGTTTAGTACAGTTTTAAACAACATTTGAAACTCCGAAGATTTCCAACTGCCTTTGAATGATTTCGTTCCAATTTGTACACTTCGAGTTCATTCATATGATCATATCGGATCTAGTTCCGTCAAGTTCCTTCCACGACTCGGCTTATCAGCCCAGATCCGCTCGATCCAGCCCACTACCACCCTTCAAAAAGCCAGCCCATCTTCCCTTACCTATCAGCCCGCCCATCCATTTTCAATCCCAAACTCCCATCCATCCCTTTTAAACACCCATGGCCCATTTCGAAGCCAAACTAGCCCAACTCTTTGAATAAGCCCACCAGCCTTCAGCAATGTCTTCCCCAAACGAACACAGTCCGCTCCAGAGAACTCCAACAGTAAACATGGCCAAACTTCCAGACTTCAACTCCCATTTTCGAGCTCCATACTCCACTGCTTTCAAACTGGAAACCTCCAAAAGCCTTCTCACCTCGACCTCTTCCTCCTCGTATCGTCAAAGCACATCTCGATCTCCTCTTTTGATTTCCGTCGCTTAGCTCTCTACGAGCAGTTGCAGTAAGTCGCAACATTTTTTTTCCTTAAAAAATCACAAAAATTACCTATAGGGTGTGATTCCCCTTCTTGAATTCGACTATATCATCGAATCTAAGGACGGATGCCTTAATCCATTCGATTTCCTAACCCTAGATGTAACACCCCGTAATTTTATAACATTAAAATTCACAAAATAAAGTATACTTAATTTTTAGAAAAGAATTAAGTGAAATGGGTTGCGGAGAGAAATATATATATATATTGATATATATATATATATATATATATATATTAAAAATTATATAAATAAATATGCGAAAAAGTTCAAAACAGTGAATTGGGAGGGGGAATAACCGAACCGACCCATTTTTGAGGTCGACCCGAGCTTCGCTGGGTCGACTAGGGGTTAATCCAGGGTGTTTGGCTGTCAACCCGTAGGCCGATTCGCTCAAATGCAGATTTTGCATTTGATTGGTTCTCATGGTTCAGGGTTAATCTAATGGTCCTAAATAACTTCCTACACCTATAAATACATCCTAATGCTAACCCTAAACCTAATTAAAATTGGAACCAAAGCCGTTATGACGTCGCCATGGAACTCAGTGTAGCCGCCGCCAACTAAAGAGGAAGATAGCTAATCAATTCAACCTAATTCAAGCTTAGAGCTTCAACAACGAATCAACTAACGTCGCTACAACAATTCTGCATCAAGTTTGATCAACTTTTCATAATTCTTTAACCATGAAAGGCAAGTTCGATTTCTCTAATCAAGATAATTATTAAATTAAGTAAGATTAGATATAATTGTGGATTATATGGATACGATGTGAATTATTGACCGTATGATATGATTATGTTGTTAAATTGTGATGTTATCATACATGTTTTAAATTCTATGATTTTATGTTGTCATCTGTGTTGTAAAGTTATGATCTATGTTGTAATTCTACGATTGGCTTACGTGTAATCAAATCATCATGTTGTTTAAATGCTAGTTTGGTTATGTTGATTCATATGATAGGTCATATGTATGTATGCAAGTTTAGATGTTGATTTAGACATAAATCACATGCAAGTTAGTAAAGATTATGACATCTATTTTAGATCAAAAGTAAGGCTATGACATGTATGAGTTATATGCTAAATCTTTACATGCTAGTTTATATGTTCAGAGGTAAATTTACACCATTGTTATGTTGCATAAATCACATATGCAAGTTTATATAAAAATATGAGTTTGGAATATGAATCATGTTATGCAAGTTTGTGGTTATTGCCTATGTAAATTTTGTGATGAAAATCTTATTCATAACATGTAGGTTCATACCTTTTAGGCCTATGTTTAGATCTATGATTTTATGCAAGTTATGTGGTAAATTCTCATATGCAAGTTAGGCCTATTTTGTATGTTATGTGAATATGTGGTGTTTTTTCCTTTTTCATGTGTTAGACTATTTCTTAGTCTATCATATATTCTATGCGAACGGACGTTGCGGGGGTTATGGAAAAAATATTAATTATGTTAATAAATGTGAATTGGCATGTAATAGCCTTAAAAGAGGCATATATGTAAATTGAGATATTAATTGGCAAAGTGATATATGGACATAATTAATGTGAATTACGGTCATAAAGACAATTGGAATTTTATTAACATATTTGATTAGGAATAATTAATCAAAATATGGGATGAAAATACTGATTATGTTAATAAATGTGAATTGGCATGTAAATGAGGCCTATAAAGAATTTGAGATATTAATTAAGGTGAATTGCCTTAAAAGGCGAAAAATTTAATGAAGGCATTAATTGGAAAATTAATGTGTAGTAATGGACATAGTTTAGTTATGGAGATAGATTAATTTGAATTTGAATAGGGATATTAAATATTGGGAATTAGCACAAATGCCTAAAAAGGCATGAAATTTATTTGAGATGTAAATTGGTACAATTTATGTACCATAAATAGTGGACATAATTAAGGTGACATATTTAAACATAAATAAATATGGAAATGATTTGTAATTTGAATAGGGGAAGTAATTCAAATATTGGGGGAAATTAATTATGTATATTTAATTGCCTAAGACACGAGGTTGGACTCATTTGTGGTGTAAGACTGCCCGGACCCGCCCGGAAAATCCAGCAGCCACAAATGGTAGCCCAATGTGAGAGGTCAAAGGCCCAAACTAAATGCGTAACAATTGTATGGACACAAGGTTAGGCTCGTTTGTGGTGTAAGACTGCCCGGACCCGCCCGGCAAATCCAGCAGCCACAAATGTCAGTCTAATGTGAGAGGTCCTACAGGGGTTACGATAGTAATAAATTAAGAAACACTTAACAAAAGTAAATATGTAGTGGGACATGAGAGGGTTAAGTGGGTGCCTTGGGTGGCATGAGGAATCTAGTGGGTGACATGTGGGTGACATGAGGATGTCATGAGAAATACGATTAGAAAACTGGAGTAATTTGAATATAAACAATTATGGCATGTAATTCAAATTGTTGGATATAATAGGTATTGACACCTATGAAGGGAAAGGTTTTAATTAATTGATTAATTAATTAAAAATGGACATGGTAAATGAAATGGACTACTTAACCAAATCTGATCCCTAGGGATTGTAAGAACTTAAGTTTAAGTTGGGGGTTAAGTAAACTGGGTTATACGGAATGAGTGGGTTAAGTAGATCTTGGGTAGGTGGGTAATATTAGTACATATAGGCCCACAAACTTAACCGTAAATTAATATGTCTGAACCAGTGAGAGGGTTAAGTAAATCTTGGGTAGGTGGGTAATATTTGTGTATATAGGCCCACAGACTTAACCAATACAACCTGTTAATTAAACAAAAGGGTGAGACTAGGTTATATTAGAAAACACTTAAACAAATTTATACATGTAAGTTGACATGGGGTTAAGTGGGATGTATTAGAGGGGACCAAGCCTAGGTGAGAAGCTTGGTGGGGGCCCTTTTCAGTCCAGTAGCCCATTAAGTATCTTTGTGAGCTCGACCCAAGTCGAGGACGGGACACGCCTACTGGGCCTGATTGTTAGAGGCCAAAATGGGTTAGCGGTGGCAACGCAAGTCCAACGGGGTCATGTGCGTGCGTGGGCCCGGGCTGGTAGGTAAGACGTTGTTGCATCGTGTAGGTATAAGCCGTGCATCCTTAAGTTGTATTGGGTTGCCACTTTAGGCGAGTGATACACTCCACTGTGGGGCCAGCACGGGTATCTACGAGTTAGGGAGTCGATCGAATGGGGTAGGGTAGTGGGTACATCTAGTGGAGATAGGAGCAGACGACACCTATGTAGTCAGCTAGGGGTATACGAAGCTACCATTATTAATTAATCATTAAAGGGGTACACCTAGTGGAGATAGGAGCAGGCGGCAACTATGACGTCAGCTAGGAGTACATGGAATTACCATTGAAGGGTACATCTAGTGGGGATAGTGGGTACATCTAGTAGTACACGAAGCTATCATCATTCTATTTAGTCAAGAGGGATCAAGTTTCTAGAGTGACTAGTATGGGTGCAGTTAGTGTTAGTACAGTACGGTACAATACGATAGAGTATAGTAATTACCCTATATTGATTAGGAAGCCCCTTTAACGTTATCTTTGCTCATCCTATTATTTTTGGTTGCTTGGTCTTGCCATTAATTCACAGTCATTTCCTTATTTACCAAGCTTATGTCTTATCCTAGTTACTTTGATAATTATTTTGTTGGAGTTATCGGACTTGCCAGACTTTATGTCTGACCCCCTTTGTTTCCACCTCTTTTCTTCCTTTCCCCCCCCCCCCCCCCCCCCCCCGCCCCCCAGGTTCTTAGGGTGGGAAGCTTGATTTGGATCTCTTTGGGAGCACTTGGATTTGGATTGCTGAAGTAAAGCTCAACCTGTCTCTTTTATGGCTATTTATGGGATTATGCTTTTTATATTATGTACTCTGATTTTGTCAAGATGGATATTATGTACTTGACTTTATTCTTTGGGTTTTGGTGATGTAACCAAACATATTTACCTTCCGTTGCAATAAATAAAGTTTTAAATTTTCAAGTACTATTTCATATCTGTCTTGTTGTGATTTTCTGTTCTATATTCGCTTAAAACGCTCCATAGAAGTTAATGCATTCCCTTTTGTGAGTGACATTAATGGACATGGGGTGTTACATGTGGTATCAGAGCTGAAGGTTACCAGAACAGATAAGATATTTTGAGAAACTATTTTTCAAAAGCATTTTTACAAATACTTTCAAAAAAATTGTTTGTAGAAGAGTATTTTTGAAAGAAAGGTTTGTTTTTAAAAAACACAATCCCCAAGAGCCATATATCCTTCCTTTGACGCACCGTTTTGAATCTCTTCCTCTTTCTTTTTTTGGATTTCCCCTCCGCGTATAGATGCTTTTTCTAAGATAAATAGGGACTTCCATACGAAGGACGAAAAACCACTTCAAGGGACTTAGACGTTTGACGGGCTAGAAGTTAGTTCAAGGAAGTGGAGGGCTTGTTGATACCTTTAAGGTAGACGATGGGAGGAAGGTTCAAATAGCTGTTGGTTAATGAAGGACGAAACCTCATCTTCGTGGAAGGTCACAAATGGGGAATGTGAACAAGAAGGCTAGTTGTTAACCTTTTGGAGAAATAGGACACCTTATTAGGATTGTCCAAAGAGGCAAGGGCAAAGTACAGGATCTTCTGGAGGGTAGTTATATTCCCTCACGGCTGGTATACCTGATAGGGGTAGGACCGTCCAGGTACAAAATTTGGTTTCCTTTATCATCCTGTTCGAACTTTGTTTGATTCTGGCGCTTTATACTCGTTAGTATCTGCTTCGTTAGTTGAAAACACTGCACCTAAATACTAGTCTAGTTAAGGATCCCATCCTTGTCTCAAATCTTTTTGGTGGTTCGTCTCATCCTTCAATGGTTTGTCGGGATTTGAGAGTGTCTATCTTGGACGTTGGATTTGAATGCAACGCCTTCGTCCTTGGTTTCACGGGCTATAGTTTGATTCTAGGGGTGGATTGGCTACCCAGGCGGGGTGCCATCCTAGATAGTGAAAGGAGGGTAGTTAGACTATTGATTCATTATGGAAAGACCCTCATATTTCTTATGACCCTAGGGGTTCAGTGACTTTTAGCTGTCTCGAATCTCTTGACGTATCCAACGGTGATTTGGAATCTTTTCGTGTGGTCCGTGAGTATAGTGACGTCTTCGATGAAGTGCGGGGTTTACCTAGAGGCACGAGGTATTCGTGTGTGCCTAGGGGATAATGCAAAGTCAGTTAGGTGATTAGTGATGGTTTTGAAGCAAGACTGGCGAGGACAACCAGAGTCGGATAAGTGCCCAATTATTTGTTTTGCTGGTATCATCTCACGTAGACTGTCTGAAATCGGAGGAGGTATTCCTTGGGTGCTTGTCTGATATTGGTTTATGCCTTTGGGGCTTGTGCTTGGGGGATATCGAGTTCGAATAGGACGGCTTGCCTGGGAGATGGATAGTTGCGACGAGTTCACATGGATAGTATCTCGATAGATTTTGTTGATGGATTACCAAGATCGAGGAAGGGTAATACGGGGATTTGGTTTATAGTAGATAGACTTACTAAGAGCGCCCATTTTAGTCCCGTGAAGAGTAAGAGGACTGCTCCATGGTTAGCTTCTGTATACGTCCGAGAGATAGTTCATTTGCATGGTGTTCCTTCTAGCATAGTAAGCGATCGCGATCCTATCTTCACTAGCGAATTTTGGAGGAGCTTACAAGAAGCGGTAGGGGCTCAGTTATGTTTGAGCACCTCATATCATCCTCAGATGGACGGCAAAAACCGAGAGGGTGAATCGTATTCTAGAGGACCTTTTGAGGCTATGTATCCTAGATTTTGGAGGTACATGGGAAGAGCATCTTCCATTGGTAGATTTCGCATATAATAATAGCTTTCAGTCTAGCATTGGCATGTCACCTTTCGAAGCTCTTTATGGACGACCTTGTCGTTCACCTACATGTTGGTGGGAATCTACGGATAAGATCTTACTTGGGCCCGATATGATTAGAGAGACTTCGGAGAAGATTGATTTGATTCGAAGAAGGATGAAAGCAGCGCAACATAGGCAGAAATCTTATGCGGATAAGAGGAGGACAGATCTTGAGTTTGAGGTTGGGGACATGGTCTTTATCAAAGTGTCTCCATTACAGAATGTTGTTCGCTTTGGGTCCGTTGGGAAATTAGCACCAAGGTTCGTAGGGCCGTTTCCTATAAAGGAGAAGATTGGTCAGACGGCGTATAGAGGGGAGTTGCCTGAGAGAATTAGTGGTGTACACGATGTATTCCATGTATCACATTTGAGGAAATGCTTACACGAGACCGTGGAGGTAGTTGAGCCGAGCTTGCTTAGAGAGGTGGAAATAGAGCGTGATGCGACGATTCGACGAGCTCCTACATGCATTCTTGGGTCGGAGATCAAGAAGTTGAGAAATCTAGAGGTCGGACTAGTCAAAGTACAATGGGGAGACGATGAGAGTAACGCTACTTGGGAGATGGAAGAGAAGATGCGTTCATTGTACCCTTTTCTTTTCGAGGGTATATCTTTTAATTTCTCCTTTATCGCTTAGCTTGTGCTTATCTTATCTTTAGTATGTCTTCTCGCTAGTATCTTTGACCTTTAGTTAGGGAAATCCTATGGTTGAAACATGTGTTTGAGACATGTTATGTATGATGGATGCAAGTGTTCGCTAGTGGTTGCTCGTGGATGCATATACACACACTATTAGGCACCAGATCGGCTCAGTCACTTCATATTGCATATTGCATGTATATGGATGTATTTAGTAAAATGGATGTATAATTGTTGTATTATCATATGGTTGCTACATTCGGGTGGATGGTTGTGCACGCATATAGAATTAATATGTATCATTAGGAATCTTTTGCATACATATTGGACGCATGGTACTATCATGAATTGCACTAAGGAGGTCGACTGAATCAGTAGACCGCCTAATTTTGCATTAGATATGGACATATACACACACTGTGCATATAAACATTAAAGCATTAGAAGTCTTTTAAGGACAATGGATGCTGGTGTTTGATGGTTGAGTAGATGGACGATTAGATGGTAGGATATACATTCTTCTTGACTTGGAGATTTCGGGGACGAAATCCTTTAAGGAGGGGAGAATGTAACACCCCGTAATTTTACAACATTAAAATTCACAAATTAAAGTATACCTAATTTTTAGAAAAGAATTAAGTGAAATGGGTTGCGCAGAGAAATATATATATATTGACATATATATATATTAAAAATTAAATAAATAAATATGCGAAAAAGTTCAAAACAGCGAATTGGGAGGGGGAATAACCGAACTGGCCCATTTTTGAGGTCGACCCGAGCTCCGCTGGGTCGACTAGTGGTTAATCCAGGGTGTTAGGCTATCAACCTATGGGCCGATTCGCTCAAATGCAGATTTTGCATTTGATTGGTTCTCATGGTTCAGGGTTAATCTAATGGTCCTAAATAACTTCCTACACCTATAAATACATCCTAATGCTAACCCTAAACCTAATTAAAATTGGAACCAAAGCCGTTATGCCGTCTCCATGGAACTTAGTGTAGCCGCCGCCAACTAAAGAGGAAGATAGCTAATCAATTCAACCTAATTCAAGCTTAGAGCTTCAACAACGAATCAACTAACGTCGCTACAACAATTCTGCATCAAGTTTGATCAATTGTTCATAATTCTTTAACCACAAAAGGCAAGTTCGATTTCTCTAATCGAGATAATTATTAAATTAAGTAAGATTAGATATAATTGTGGATTACATGGATATTGTGTGAATTATTGACCGTATGATATGATTATGTTGTTAAATTGTGATGTTATAATACATGTTGTAAATTCTATGATTTTATGTTGTCATCTATGTTGTAAAGCTATGATCTATGTTGTAATTCTACGATTGGCTTATGTGTAATCAAATCATCATGTTGTTTAAATGCTAGTTTGGTTATGTTGATTCATATGATAGATCATATGTATGTATGCAAGTTTAGATGTTGATTTAGACATAAATCACATGCAAGTTAGTAAAGATTATGACATCTATTTTAGATCAAAAGTAAGGCTATGACATGTATGAGTTATATGCTAAATCTTTACATGCTAGTTTATATGTTTAGAGGTAAATTTACACCATTGTTATGTTGCATAAATCGCATATGCAAGTTTATATAAAAATATGAGTTTGGAATATGAATCATGTTATGCAAGTTTGTGGTTATTGCCTACGTAAATTTTGTGATGAAAATCTTATTCATAACATGCAGGTTCTAACCTTTTAGGCCTATGTTTAGATCTATGATTTTATGCAAGTTATGTGGCTAATTCTCATATGCAAGTTAGGCCTATTTTGTATGTTATGTGAATATGTGGTGTTTTTCCCTTTTTCATGTGTTAGACTATTTCTTAGTCTATCATATATTCTATGCGAACAGACGCCTCGGGGGTTATGGAAAAAATATTAATTATGTTAATAAATGTGAATTGGCATGTAATAGCCTTAAAAGAGGCATATATGTAAATTGAGATATTAATTGGCAAAGTGATATATGGACATGATTAATGTGAATTATGGTCATAAAGATAATTGGAATTTTATTAACATATTTGATTAGGAATAATTAATCCAAATATGGGATGAAAATATTGATTATGTTAATAAATGTGAATTGGCATGTAAATGAGGCATATAACGAATTTGAGATATTAATTAAGGTGAATTGCCTTAAAAGGCAAAAAATTTAATGAAGGCATTAATTGGAAAATTAATGTGTAGTAATGGACATAGTTTAGTTATGGACATAGATTAATTTGAATTTGAATAGGGATATTAAATATTGGGAATTGGCACAAATGCCTAAAAAGGCATGAAATTAATTTGAGATGTAAATTGGTACAATTTATGTACCATAAATAGTGGACATAATTAAGGTGACATATTTATACATAAATAAATATGGAAATGATTTGTAATTTGAATAGGGAAAGTAATTCAAATATTGGGGGAAATTAATTATGTATAATTAATTGCCTAAGACACGAGGTTGGACTCATTTGTAGTGTAAGACTGCCCGGACCCGCCCGGCAATTCCAGCAGCCACAAATGGTAGCCCAATGTGAGAGGTCAAAGGCCTAAACTAAATGCGTAACAATTGTATGGACACGAGGTTAGGCTCGTTTGTGGTGTAAGACTGCCCGAACCCGCCCGGCAAATCCAACAGCCACAAATGTCAGTCTAATGTGAGAGGTCATACAGGGGTTACGATAGTAATAAATTAAGAAACACTTAACCAAAGTAAATATGTAGTGGGACATGAGGAGGTTAATTGGGTGCCTTGGGTGGCATGAGTAATCTAGTGGGTGACATGTGGGTGACATGAGGATGTCATGAGAAATACGATTTGAAAAATGGAGTAATCTGAATATAAACAATTATGACATGTAATTCAAATTGTTGGATAAAATAGGTATTGACACCTATGAAGGGAAAGGTTTTAATTAATTGATTAATTAATTAAAAATGGACATGGTAAATGAAATGGACTACTTAACCAAATCTAATCCCTAGGGATTGTAAGAACTTAAGTTTAAGTTGGGGGTTAAGTAAACTGGGTTATACGGAATGAGTGGGTTAAGTAAATCTTGGGTAGGTGGGTAATATTAGTACATATAGGCCCACAAACTTAACCGTAAATTAATATGTCTGAACCAGTGTGAAGGTTAAGTAAATCTTGGGTAGGTGGGTAATATTTGTGTATATAGGCCCACAGACTTAACCAATACAACCTGTTAATTTAACAAAAGGGTGAGACTAGGTTAAATTAGAAAACACTTAACCAAATTTATACATGTAAGTGGACATGGGGTTAAGTGGGATGTATTAGAGGGGACCAAGCCTAGGTGAGAAGCTTGGTGGGGGCCCTTTTCAGTCCAGTAGCCCATTAAGTATCTTTGTGAGCTCGACCCAAGTCGAGGACGGGACACGCCTACTGGGGCTGATTGTTAGAGGCCAAAATGGGTTAGCGGTGGCAACACAAGTCCAACGGGGTCATGTGCGTGCGTGGGCCCGGGCTGGTAGGTAAGACGTTGTTGCATTGTGTAGGTATAAGTCGTGCATCCTTAAGTTGTATTGGGTTGCCACTTTAGGGGAGTGATACACCCCACTGTGGGACCAGCACGGGTATCTACGTGTTAGGGAACCGATCGAATGGGGCAGGGTAGTGGGTACATCTAGTGGAGATAGGAGCAGACGGCACCTATGTAGTCAGCTAGGGGTACACGAAGCTACCATTATTAATTAATCATTAAAGGGTTACACCTAGTGGAGATAGGAGCAGGCGGCACCTATGACGTCAGCTAGGAGTACATGGAATTACCATTGAAGGGGTACATCTAGTGGGGATAGTGGGTACATCTAGTAGTACACGAAGCTATCATCATTCTATTTAGTCAAGAGGGATCAAGTTTCTAGAGTGACTAGTATGGGTGCAGTTAGTGTTAGTACAGTACAGTACGGTACAGTACTGTAGAGTATAGTAATTACCCTATATTGATTAGGAAGCGCCTTTAACGTTATCTTTTCTCATCCTATTATTTTTGGTTGCTTGGTCTTGCCATTAATTCACAGTCATTTTCTTATTTACCAAGCTTATGTCTTATCCTAGTTACTTTGATAATTATATTGTTGGAGTTATCGGACTTGCCAGACTTTATGTATGACCCCCTTTGTTTCCACCTCTTTTCTTCCTTTCCCCCCACCCCCACCCTAGGTTCTTAGGGTGGGAAGCTTGATTTGGATCTCTTTGGGAGCACTTGGATTTGGATTGCTGAAGTAAAGCTCAACCTATCTCTTTTATGGCTATTTATGGGATTATGCTTTTTATATTATGTACTCTGATTTTGTCAAGATGGATATTATGTACTTGACTTTAGTCTTTGGGTTTTGGTGATGTAACCAAACATATTTACCTTCCGTTGCAATAAATAAAGTTTTAAATTTTCAAGTACTATTTCATATTTGTCTTGTTGTGATTTTCTGTTCTATATTCACTTAAAACGCTCCATAGAAGTTAGTGCATTCCCTTTTGTGAGTGACATTAATGGACATGGGGTGTTACACTAGAACAAAGCGACCACGCTGTACAAATATCGAACCCCTCAAATCAGAATCGCATGACTCCAAATGGGTACCAAATCAAAGAGAAAGTCATATACATCTCGAATATATGTATATCTTGATTTATAAAATTTTATTTGAATTGATTTCTTCTTTTGAAGGTGATTGGGTTTACAGAAAAACCAAAATCGATGACGGCTTGAAATACTGAGGTCGTGAACTATTTTGTAGGTTTAGGGGAAAGCTGTTGGGTATATATAGAAAGAGAAGATTTTTTTTCTATTGAATATTTTATTCAATTTTAATTTTTTGCTGTTCGCATTGGTCATCTAAAAATTCCTATAATCATAGATAGCATCCAAAAATCATGAAAATGGACGTGCTACTAGAGTTTGACATGACAGACATAATGAAACTAGTTTCATCGAATTCCGACTCTGTTTGCTCGCACAACGTATTTTTAACTGTCAAAATATTGATTGTTTTTCACATTAAAATCTCAAACGACCACATACTGACTCTAAAAATCACGAAACTTGACATCTAACAATAATTTAACATTGCGGATATAACAAAATTAGTTTCGTCGAAAACCGAGGTCGTTTGCAAAACTAGCTATTTTTAAAGCTCTGAATGACCCATTTAAATATATAAATATATTTAAATATAATTAATTTAATATTTAAAAATAAATATTATCATATATATATTCACAGTGGAATACCATACAGCTCCTATTGGGTTTATAACTCGATATTCCAAATCCTATGTTACAACGATATTCGATTTATGTTTAAAAATCCCTTTTAAATATAAATAAGTCGATATAAATTATAAAGGAATTCCACAGTGACTTTTCTAAGATTTGATTTGGACATAAATCAAAATCTACGCGATGAAATCCCGATTTTTCTCTTCCATTAGAAAAATATACTTCACCAGCTCCTAACGTTTCTTGTTTCGCAGAAATCCAGCTTAAAACGAATCCTGTACATTCAGTTGAAGTTCAAATCGCCAAATCGCGAACTGGCACGCCATTTCAAGCTCGATTTTAATTATAATATAATTATACGTTCAAACTTTGTTCAAATAATACATTCGTTATTATAATTCAATTATAAACTGAACTAAATATCACAGATGATCCAGTTCACACCATATCGCCATTTCAGCCAATTCTGATTATTTCAGAATTATATATATTATTTAATTATTATATTAATTAAATATTCAATATTATTTTCTTTAACGACCATTTAATTTTTCTGGATCACTATATAAATAATTAAATAAATTAATTATTATATCGCTGAAAATGCGGGTCATTACAATAATCTTTTAGTTAAGATTAAAGAATGGAATGTTGGAAAATCAATTTAATTCGAAACTAGGGTTGAAATGCGGGGTAAGGGTTTTCAAAGGAAACTGGATTTTTGATAAAGAGTTATCAAACGGAAAATTAATTAAGGCTTTGGGGCTAGATTATCTTGGATTTAAGGGATGTATTTTAAAGAAGAAGGGTTAAATATGGATTTTGTTAAAGATAATTTGAGAACAGATTTAAAGAAGTTTAATTTAACGAAATCCAAAATGGAAGGAGATTTGGTTGAAAGCATGTGTGTTCCGTGATGGTGTTTTTAATTGAGCTTATTATTTGGAAAGACCGGGATCGGAATTATGTCTGAGAACCATTCCAAGTAATAATACGACGTTGACGAGCAATTGGAGGCAGCACTGAAGACCGTGACCCTTCGTGTCGTAAGGGCGACTTGCTGAATGTCTCGAATAACTTTCTCCCATTCGCAGATGGATTTTATATAACAGGTAAGTGGCAAGAAGCCCGAACGTATGTGAAGGAATACCAGATTGTTGTTTTGTTTAGACCTAGAACGGACACGTATGGATTGTGTGTCTGAAACGACCCTAACTTCCCCGGTAAGGAAAGCCCGGATTGAGTTGAGGACAAGACGAATCAAAACGCAAATGGAAGAACATTTCATTGCTTATTACAACAATTTCATCAGAATATACAGAGTATGAATAAATATTACACATCATAAATTATCAAAGATTTAAGTACATTACTGCAGCGGAAAAATAATACAAAAACACAACTGAAAGGAATATGCGGATACAGAACTTTCCGAGTATAATTCCAGCTGTAAATCAGGATCCTATGAATATAAATCTGCAAAACCAAAACTACTAGCTGCCCGTGTAAAAATAAGGGCACCCAGAATTTAGGTTAAAACAGTAAACTCCAAGTCAGTCATGTGACTGGTATGAGAACTAATACAGTTATTAATTTTTATTTATATTTAGGTAAATCAAGGGACCACGCCATATAACACGGAATGGGTTTCCTCCCAAGAATACCAGTGCATAAAACAAAAAGAGCAATACTAAATAAAGAAAAATGAAGCTATTATAAGACCCAGGTCCCATCACACAATGCAACTCAAGCCGGAGGATAGGGTTTTTACCTTATAATAGCAAGAATGCTTGTTACGTGAAATTTCATGTTTTATTATTACTATAAATGTATAGTTCAAAACAATTTCAAATCATAAGAATCAATCATAGACGGCATAAGTTCCCCATACCACTATGTCGCCATATTAGGCTCTACAATAAAAAACCGCAAAGTCACGTATTGGAAGTTGGGTTTCCATCTATGAACCGAGGCAAGGGATCGTCCTCACCGGCTTCCAAACTCTCTAGCCTGAGCATTAGGGTCAGAGCGCATCGACCCTTGGATCGTCAGGGCCGGTCCACGGATGGAGATTAAAATGCCTGAACATATGTTTCCCCGCCCTTTGGGGCATAAATGAGCCAAATGACTCCATCGGCTCCACACAGTCACCGATATATCTGAGGCGCCTCGCAATTGCAACAACCACACAGGTGAAAATAATATAAATGTTAGGGCTAGTAGGTCACTAACACCACCCTAGTTAGAAAGAAACGCATGTCCTCCCTGAGGTTCTCTCCCGTTTTTGGTTCACAACCGAGGTGTGACGCTTGCGAATCAATGCTACACAAAGCTATGCCACACAGGCCGTGCTTTGATCATCAACCACAAGAATCTGCTTTTCAACAAAAGCCTTGATCATTTGCCACTTAAGCATGCCACACAAAAAATTCACTCCATGCGATTGATGTCCATCAATATATAACCTCTGAGCTCATACGTCTCAGAGAAGGGCGTTAATCAAGAGAATAAATTCTCCACCATCAAACAGATATATATATTTAATTGAAATCAATCACACAGAAAAAATCCAATGTCAGACGCATAGTCCATTTACAAGTTCGTTCTGGGTCTGAACGAAACCAGAGGCACTTTGTACCTCGCATACCCATCGATCTCCAAGTACGTCTGGGCGATCACCAACCGATTCCTTCCTCTTGGGTATACAGCCCAATCAAGATCATCACTAATCACCCAAAAGATGTGAAGACCTCCGGTCTTCGACCACCGTCTTCATCCTCGACACCACGTCGAATCAGTTATTTAGAATGGGATAAACCCGGTCTTTCTGAATAACTCGCGAATATAATATACAAATGTTACACAAACACAACATACGCCTCATTCCAATTTAGAAAATTCTTTTATTCAAATATTCTTATACTTTGGGAAAGGTTCCCATTAATTTTATCAAAGATAAATTCTTTAAATTTATTCTTAATCTTCTTTTGAATATCAATTCAAACTAGTCGGGATTAGCGAACCACACCGAAGTAATCATTTATTTTATTTCCCAATCCTAGCCTATTCATCCCATAAAGTAAAACTGTTCATACTTCATATCTAACACCACGGTGTTATCTGTAAATTCAATTACCATTTCACGTTCAAATCTAATCAAAGATTTAACACTCGCTTGGAGCAAAACTGGTGATACTCCATTCTCGATCATTTCAATCTAATTAAAGATTTATTAAAACTCCACTTGGTTTTAATCTTCCCAAAAATCACTATCAATGATTATTTAACTTAGGAAACAATATCCTATCTTTAACTAGGTTAAAGAATCAATGTCATTTGAAACATGGTTCACTATAAACCCAAAATCACATTCCATTCCAATTCAATTATTGAAACATCTGGTTACTTTTAAAACCCTTTCAAATCCAATTAATTTATTTAAAAATAAATAAATTATTATTCTATTTCAAAACTAGTGCATTTTGATAAAAATCTATTTTTATCTTTTCAAATTTGGAATTTTTCATCTCAATTCTTCACAAATCATTTCTTATGATTTTACAACAACGACCTTTTCCAAATTTGATTTGGACATAATTCCAAATCCAACCGTTAGATTTCAAATATCTAATATTCTTTAGAAAGCTCTTTTCGATACGAACCCAACGGTTCCGGTTTTAGGAGAATCCGACGGTCGGATCTCCCGTAATATCCATTCGAAGTCAATGGTCGAAATTCGCGAACTGCCGCAGCGAGGCACATTCTATTCAGGCCATTTAATGTATATAATATTTATATTATATATATTTCGTTGATTTCCTTTTAAAACGTATTTTACAAATCATTTTAAATTCGTTTTCGAAACGATTTCAACTTCATATTCAATTTCTAATCAAAATTGAATATTCCACATCATCGACATACATATGATAATATTTTCAAATTTTATATTTTGAAATTATTTCCTTTTCTATATTCATTCTAAAAATGAATATAATCGATATAAATATTGTTCGTGTCAAAATGGCATATATCTAATCAACACGGCTTTATATATTTCAATAACTTCGTTATTCTATTTAACAAATGAATATTTTCTTCAACACATGAATATATATTTTATTTCAACACATGAATATATATTTTTATTCGACACATGAATATTTTATTCTGTTCAACATATGAATATTTTATTCTATTCAACACATGAATTTTCTTTCTATTCAACACATGAATTTTCTTTCTATTCAACACCTGAATTTTCTTTCTATTCAACACCTGAATTTTCATTCTATTCAACACATGAATTTTCTTTTAATATTCCTTATTTTCCAAATTGGAATGAGGCCCAATCAATTACCATATAACGTTAATTACATGGATTCCCTACAACACATGTATATAATAGCAACGATAAATCATCAACCATCATCCAGAGTGCACCACACAACTGCATGAGCATTAAATATAAATAATTAACACTTACACAGTTTGTCAACCCATCGATTGACATACAACTAAACAATCGGGATTAGTGTACGTCAAATATCATCCCAATGCCCATGTGGGGTTTCAATCAATCAAACACATATTTTATTTGTGCAGTTGAGCGATGTGTAAAATTTATCGTACCAATCAATATCAGTCAAATCGGTTTACACAAACAAATCGTTCGATTTGCAAATGAATATATATTTACTTCGACACATGAATAAAAAGAATATATATTTTACTTCAACACATGAATATATATTTTATTTCAACACATGAATATATATTTTACTTCAACAAATGAATATATATTTTATTTCAACACATGAATATATATTTTACTTCAACCCATGAATATATATTTTATTTCAACACATGAATATATATTTTATTTCATACCATGAATATTTATTTTATTTCAACACATGAATATATTTTTTATTTCAGCACATGAATATATATTTTATTTTAACACATGAATATACATTTTATTTCAACACATGAATATACATTTTATTTCAACAATGAATATATATTTTAGTTCAATACATGAATATATATTTTATTTCAACACATGAATATATATTTTATTTCAAAACATGAATATATATTTTATTTCAACACATGAATATATATTCTATTTCAACACATGAATATATATTTTATTTCACAACCAACAGTCAATTTTCATAACACAAACAATCGCACAAGTCGTCCATGGTCTGTGGACAACGGGTGTCGGGTGCTGCTAAGCACCGTCTACATCCTAGTATATATTTCAAACTAGAAATTAAAATAAAAGTGAGGAGTTCTCACCGACTAGCTAAACCAATACACCGCAACTCTTCATATGTTGGAAATCTTCGTCGTGCTCGCCTTTTGTCACTTTCATCGTCCATGTTCACTACATATATAAAAATCACATTTTCATATTTTCTATTATATAAAAATCATATAACAAAATTATATTTCTACTTCAAAGCCATATGTGTAAAAATCACATCCTTAACATGAGGTTTACATTGTAAAGTTAATATTTTTATTTCGTTACTTCCTATATAAAAATCTCATTTTTACCTTACCATTTCAACTATATAAAGATTCAAACTTTTCTGATATAAAAATCATATTTTTATTGCTCCATTATAAAAAAGATCATATTTTTAATTCTCTACTTATATAAAAATAATACTTTTATATAATGAAAAACATATCTTTTCATTATTCAAAATATAAACTCTCTCTATATAAAAAATATAAACTTTCTATTTCTAAAAATCTAATCTTTCTCTAATATAAAAATCTAATTTTTTTCTCGCCTTTCCTACTATAAAAATCCAATCTTTACTATGAGATTAACTATATAAAAATCTGACCTTTTCTTTGTGGTTAACTATATAAAAATCAAATTTTTTCTATTTGATTAACTATATAAAAATCAAAGTTTTAAACACATAAAAATCAAAATTTTCTCCATAAATGAATAAAAACAATAATGAAGACTCACATTGTCTCGGTGAATGCTCGAGGGAGGTGTCCGGGTCGGAGGCGTGGAGGTCTGGGCTGGAGAGTTGGGGTTTCACCATTTGAATGGGGGATTGGGGGTTTGCGGGCGGTTTCAGGTGGAGAAGGAGGAGAGGGGGATCAGAGGTGGTGCTGGAGGGGTGTTTGACGAGGGCGAGGCGGCGGCTGACGCTTGCAATGGCCGGAGCGCGGCGGTTTTGCCTGATTCAGGGTTTGGAGGCGCGGTTTCTGGTCAGTGGAGGGAGGAAGTAGCTGCGACGAAGGAGGGGTGTGTGTGCCAGCGGCGGCGGTTGGCTAAGAGGGCGGCGGTGGTCTTCGAATAGGGGACGCAACCTCTTTTTTTCTTAGTTTATTTTTTTTTATCTGAGAAAATTAGAGGACGAGAGAGAGTAAGGAGAGGGGTGAGGTTATAATTTAATTATTTTGTTTATCTCCAAAAAGCAACTTTTAAATTCAATCTCAAAATCGAACCCACCGACTGTTGTCCATAGCTAATTACCCCCATTTCAAACACAATGGGATATGTATCGTAAGCTGATTCGATCATTTCGATCGGTTTTCGTCAAAATCAAAATATAAATCTATATAATAAATTTGAACGCACATTACCATTTACCGGGGCCACGTATGGACCCTAAAAATTCCCAAAAAATATTTTATACCTTCATATTTACGATACGGTTCTAACAAAACTGATTTTTTCAAATTCTGAGATCGTTTGAAAAATGGCTATTTTCTGGTCGATCGAAATTGACTGAAATTGACAAAACACGTTTTACTTTTCCACGCTCACATATTGTTTTAGAAAATTACGAATTTTGAAACCGAGCAATAACCTGACATCCTGGATCCAACAAAAGTGGTTTCGTCGAAAAAAGAGGTCGTTTGCAAAATTTCCATTTTTAAGGGCTAGAATTCCATAGCGACTATTTTGAATTTTCAACTGGGCATATCTTTTTATTCTAGCAATGAAATTTCAATTTTTCGGATTCGTTGGAGAGATATTCTCAAATAGATTCTAATATTTTTGGTTTTGCTAAAATCCGGTTTATTTTGAATCCTGTACATTCATTTGAACTTTGAAATCGAATTTTTAAACTATCGCGCCATTTTCAATTCCTTTTATATTTAAAATAAAATATTTATATTCTAACGACGATCTATATAAATATACACGTTCTAATTCTATTCAAATAAATTTCTCGTCGTTATTAATTAACATAATTCGTTTTAAATATTCAAAATTCACTAAAATTGCCAAAATAAAATTTTTAAGTTAACTCGGATTTGCGGGTCATTACAGTGTCTGACATTGTAATTGACTACATAGCACTGATCTTTATTATTATATATCTGCTTGGTTGCAGAGAATTTATTCTCTTGCTTAACACCCTTCTCTAAGACGTATGAGCTTAGAGGTTATATATTGATAGAAATCATTGATGCGTAATGAATGTACAATGTGGCATACTTAAGTTATGTGATGAGCTATGGATGATCAAAGCATGGCTTATTTAAGCATAGCGTTATGTATATCGTGACCTCAACGAACCACACACCCCAGATTGATGGTAAACTGGTGGTCAAATTTTTATGTTCGTTTCGTATGTTCGGTGCACCGGGATGTGATGATGAAAGGTTACTGCGAAGTCCCCAGTTTGGGACGCTATTAGTTGGGTACTCTGATTCATGTATGGTTGGTTAGTATAACGGAGTCCGAGTCTGGATGTTATCCGCGAGTACTGGGATGATACGCGCAAGAAAGTTTGTGAGCCCATGAATGATCTTTCGTACCAGGAACCATCATGTTCGAAACCCAATCTCCACTACGAGCCCGTATGGTATTGATTGTATAGCCTGCTGGTTACCGGCAGGATTGTCAATATAATGGGATGGGGCATTATGCTAGCTAGGATTAATACATTTATTTGCGAAAAGGTTTTTCACACTATATATAGTAGTAAAAGAGGATTTTCCTGTATGAAGGCATTTTGGGTTATCATAAGGCAAAACTCGCCCATTTGGTGTGCGCTTGCATTGTGTGATGTGGGACGAGCTTAAGATAGCTTCATTTTTTTCAAAAAGTCATTGCGGATTTCTATGCATTGGTATTCACATGGAGTAAACCCGATCTGCATTGGTGGCGTGGTCCGGTGGATTACCTAACTTTAAAATAAACCCTAAAGACAATTGTTTTGAGTTCACACACCATTTATGACTGACCTGGAGTTTATTGTTCCCACACCTGAACTCTGGGTGCCCATAATTTTTACATGGGTAGCCTAGTAGTTTGGTTCGCAGATTTATCCTTGAAGTTAGTTGGAGCAGGATTTTGGTTTAACTGGAGTTATTATGTTTGGAGCATTCACATTCTTCCACTGTGTTTAGTATCTTTTCCGCTGTGTAACCGATGTACTCTGATGTACCTCTTATAACTCTGATGTAATATTATTTTAATGATAATGGAAAAGTTGTTTTTATTTTGTGCAAATGTGTAAGTGCCCCTAACAATCCTTCTTTATGAACAGTTTAAGTTGTTTTAATTACCGACGAAAACCAAGCAAAAAGTCGGGTCGTTACATTAGTGGTATCAGAGCTTTGGTTTATACAAAGCAATGGGGTACAACACATTTGAACAAATGGAAAGACTCATCAGAGTTATATATCTCATTAGAGATAGAGTTAGTAATACCTTAGAACGAGATTTTGGAGTATTATATTTGAGAAAGCGTATTTGAAAATATGAAATGAGTTTTGAAATTTTTAATTTAAGAAACAAACATATTTTGGAAATATATGGTTAATTATAACCTGGATACTTAATCTAATGATTAAGGTTAATTTTAAATTTTTTGATTATAATTACGTATAAAATACTTCTTATGGCATGGTAATTAAGCCCCTTGCACTGATCAGGAAAATGATCTGAGTACAAATATATTTTGGATTTAATTTATTGGGTAACATTTCGAAATATCAATAAACTTGGGTCAAATTTGTTAAGGTAACTAACTAATATGGTAGAAATTAAAATTTAGAATTTGAGTATTGTATTCGATGTTGAGGTTGGACTATCGGGTATAAGAAGATTTTGAATATACGCCTAGCTAACGTATATACGAAGTCTTGAGTATACTAGATTGATATAGAATCACACTCAAGTCACTTGAAGATGATTCCGTTGATGACTGCAGCAACATCAGTATGTATTTTCGAGTTTCGAAAGTGGGATGACTATATGATTCCGATTAAAACATCAATATATACTTAAACTCATTTAGATAAGTTTTTGAAATGGTAAATTGATGAGAACTTAAATAGAAAAGCAGGGCATGTAGTCCAGGATTGTCATTTAAAGAAGGGAGAAAGACTAGCTAAAGTAACACCACCCCTAGTCATAAGTAAAGAAGAAAAAAGGCAAGAATTATGTAATCAAAGCAAACTCTTTGACCCCTAGGGAATTATCTCTGTAAAGTTGGATGCATGAATAAATGTATAAAAAATAAAACTTCTTTTATAAATCCTTTTAATATATTCTATCATATATCCAAATAGATCCTATTCTAATGAAAAAGTTATTGGATTTAATTAAGGGTATAGATAGGAAGATTGGAATTATCGACGATTTTGGACATGTTGATAAGTTCTAAAGTATATTGTGGTAACAAAAGGAACTATTTAAGTAAGCATGAATACCTTGTGAATTAAGTTTCACAATTTGATTAAAAGATATTTTGCAAGTGGGAATAGTAAGAAGAAATTACCTAAACTGAAACGTTTAGACAAGCTGAGTTCGGAGATGATTAATATTTTCATGTAAAGAATAATAGTAATTTTAGGGAACTGAAAAGGAGTATGTTTCATAAACTTCGTATTTGCAAGATAAGACATAAGAGAATAAATTTATAACTCTGAATTTTTCTGCAGTAAATGGTTGAGTATAAGTAATTAGCCCAGTAAATGATGAATCGAATATAATAGGTAACTGGAGGTTATCGTAGGAGGACATGTAGATATGTTATCCGTTAACACATGCAAGAACATGGAGATTTGGTATAAAGATTTTAATCTTGAATTTGTCGAATGAGTAGTTATGATTCCCTTTTCTTTTCGAGGACAAAAAGTTTTAGGGGGGTGAATGTAACGATCCAGAATTTTTAACCAATTTAAAATTGGAATTTTTATTACTTAATTTGAATTTGATATAAATATATATGGTTAAGAGTATTTAATAATTTTGATATTATATGATAGGTTTTACTTGAATTATAAATGAGAATGATTATTAATGAGTTCGGAATTATTGATACTATTTTTCGTTCGATCGGATTTGTCAAACCATAACACGAATTAGTACCGCTAGAATTAAGTGTTGCCTTTAGTTTTGATAACGTTTAAAAGAAAGTGCTACCAAAAGTTCTTTTTTCTTCTTACGAAAAGTGTAAAGACACATGTCTTTATGCATGCTCCCTTTCATGCATACTTGCCACTTGCCCCCTTATGTGTCTTTACCTACTTACTCCTTTCCTATATAAGGAGGCACTTTCTCCATTTTTTTAACATTCCATTTCAATTTCCTCCTTTTTACCTTCTTCTTAAAGCTTATGGCCATGGTTTCCATGGCATAAGTCTTCCTCTTTTCCACCACCACCCTGCCAAATTTCGTCATTCTTCTCCTTCTCTTATAATAAAGAGAGATTAGTGTATATTATATTATATATATTTTGGTGAAGAAGACGTTGCGCTGAAATACTATCCGACGGTTCGCTTAGCTAGGCTCGCCTACCGTGAAGATTTGGAAAGTTGTTAGGTGAAAACTCTTTAACCACGGTTTATGTATTTAATTAGTAGCTAGACTAATTTAAATAAAGTCATGAATTATTATTGGTTAATAATGGCTGATATTTGTTGTGATGGATGATGGATGTGACGTTTAGAACACACACTATTAAGCGTTAGTGTTATAACGCTTGTGCATATTTATGATTTATTGAATCATGTTGATGATGGTTGCTATGGATGTTTAAATGGTTGTTGATGTTGTAGTACACACATTATGACACAACAATTATGGTATCACATTGGTGATCGACAAATCTCCTTCTTAATTAAAAGCAATATCATTATTGAAATTGAAGGTTAATAATTGGAAAAGACCATATGTATGAATTCATATATATTGTTAACGTTCTTTAAATGAATAAATAAATACCGGAACATTCTAGGATGATAGAGAGGATAATGTCTAGGCTTGGGTTTGGAAAATATAATTTCTTGCTCTCTCTGGCTATCCTTAACTGATCCGACGAATGGGAAGGTTAATTTGAAGTTATTTGAATTTAGAAATAAATTGGAATTTATGAAAGTTGAATTTTAGATCCAAAATAATTTGGAAAGGAAATTTAAATGATTTTAATAGGGTTATATAAGGACATAATGGTTTTCTAAGATATTTTGAAGTATCATAGAATAATGGTTATTATGGTCAAAATGGAGCTTGTCGCAAAACGGCAATTTACGTATTTTAGATGCAAACTTTGAACGCTTATAACTTTTGCAATCTAAATCGGATTTCCATAAAATGAAAAACATTTGGTTTCCATTAACAAGAACTTTCATATGAGTGAAAGCAAATTTTAAATTTGAGTTGTAAATTTCAAGTTATGCTTAAAACCATTTCGAAAAAGGTCGCTATAAGAGAAGTTATCGACCATAACTATAAACAGCCATTTTTTAATGTTTCTAAAAATTTGGAAAAAATGGTAAAATCATTGTAAATTATGAATAAAATGTTTTGAATTATAAAGTTTAAGTTTTGACTAAGAAAAGCGATATTTTGATCGAAGTAATTAAGATAACTGTTTTGTAACACTTTTGTAATGCTTTTGAAAACACTATTGTAATGCTTTCTTCTAAAACAATCTATTTTGAAGTTTTTAACTCGCATACTATTTTCCGAACTACAAGTAATCATTTTAAAATGATTTGTTGAATGTTTTCAAAGGTTCAAAAGTATTGGAAATATTTTATATGGAATTTTAATTGATATTAATATGGGTTTTCAATTTTAAGTAATTGGATATGGTTGGAGATAAATCTTCGGATGTTTGATATTAATCCGGTAGATGATGATTCGTACTATTGAGGAATTTAAAAGGTAGTTCACCATTATTCCGCTTATATTGTGAGTTGGATATTGAGATTAATATTAAGTATAAGGTTATAGTATTTCTATCGAGATCTAATGTCAAAGAGTTGAATAAATCTTTTAATTAAGATACGAGTTTCCCAAGTTGACTGGGATAAGTTGGATAGAAGCAATCTTCAGATATTTGATATGAAATTCTGTGGTGTAAGTGTATACTATTTGAGGAATTTGGAAGATATTATTATATCGTTATTCCACTTATAGTATTCGTTGATTATGAGAATTGATATCGAATATAAGTAGATACAATTTTTGTGTAACTTATGTTCAATATCAATTGATTTAGGTCTTGTCGTGAATCATATCTTCAATAATATCATTCTTGAAACTTAATGAGATTGAGTTATGGAAATTCATACCGTAATTTGAGGATTTAATCAGGTCTTTGATTTGAGGAAATTAAAAGTGAGGAATTGGAAAGAAAGTATAATCTTTTAGTTAAGATTAAAGAATGGAATGTTGGAAAATCAATTTAATTGGAAACTAGGGTTGAAATGTGGGGTAAGGGTTTTCAAAGGAAACTGGATTTTTGATAACGAGATATCAAACGGAAAATTAATTAAGGCTTTGGGGCTAGATTATCTTGGATTTATGGGATGTGTTTTAAAGAAGAAGGGTTAAATATGGATTTTGTTAAAGATAATTTGAGAATAGATTTAAAAAAGTTTAATTCAACGAAATCCAAAATGGAAGGAGATTTGGTAGAAAGCCTATATGTTCTATGATTGTTTTTTTAATTTTTCTTATTGTTTGGAAAGACCAGGATCAGAATTATGTCTGCAAACCATTCCAAACAATAATACGACGTTGTGGAGCAATTGAAGACATTGGAGGCGGCAATGAATCCCGGGACCCTTCGTGTTGTAAGGGCGACTTGTTGAATGTCTCGAATGGCTGGCTTCCATTCGCAGATGGATTTTATATATCAGCTAAGCGGCAAGAAGCCCAAACGTATGTGAAAGAATTCCGGATTGTTGTTTCGTTCAGACCTAGAACAGACATGTATGGATTGTGTGTCTGACATTGTAATTGACTACATAGCACTGATCTTTATTAATATATCTACTTGGTAGCGGAGAATTTATTCTCTTCTTAACACCCTTCTCTAAGACGTATGAGCTTAGAGGTTATATATTGATAGAAATCAGTGATGCGTAGTGAATGGACAATATGGCATACTTAAGTTAAGTGATGAGCTATGGATGATCAAAGCATGGCTTATTTAAGCGTAACTTTGTGTATATCATGACCTCGATGAACCTCACACCCCAAATTGATGGTAAACTGGTGGTCAGATTTTTATGTTCGATTCATATGTTCGATGCACCGAGATGTGATGATGAAAGGGCTCTGCAAAGTCCCCAGTCTGAGACGCTATTTGTTGGGTACTCTGATTCATGTATGGTGGTTTAGTATAACGGAGTCCGAGTCTGGACGTTATCCGCAAGTACTAGGATGATGCGCGTAAGAAATTTTGTAATCCCATGAATGATCTTTCGTACCCGGAACCATCATGTTCGAAAACCAATCCCCACTACGAGCCCGTACGGTTTTGATTGTATAGCATGCTGGTTACCGGCAGGATTGTCAGTATAATGGGATGGGGCATTATGCTGGCTAGGATTGATACATTTATTTGCGAAAAGGTTTTTCACACTGTATGTAGTAGTAAAAGAGGATTTTCACATATGAAGGCATTTTTTGTTATCATAAGGCAAAACTCACCCATTTGATGTGCGCTTGCATTGTGTGATGTGGGATGAGCTTATGATAGCTTCATTTTTTTCAAAAAGTCATTGCGGATTTCTATGCACTGGTATTCACATGGAGTAAACCCGTTCCGCATTGGCGGCATGGCCCGGTGAATTACCTAACTTTAAAACAAACCCTAAAGACAATTGTTTTGAATTCTCACACCAGTCCCATGACTGACCTAGAGTTGATTGTTCCCACACCTAAACTCTGGGTGCCCATAATTTTTACATGGGCAGCTAAGTAGTTTGGTTCGTAGATTTAGCTTTGAAGTTAGTTGGAGCAGGAATTTGGTTTAACTGGAGCTATTATGTTTGGAGAATTCGCATTCTTCCCCTGAATTTAGTATCTTTTCCGCTGTGTAACCTATGTACTCTGATGTACCTCTTGTAACTCTGATGTAATATTATTTTATTGATAATGTAAAAGCTTTTTTATTTTGTGCAAATGTGTAAGTGCCCCTAATAATCCGTCTTTATGATTACCGGCGAAAACCGAGCAAAAAGTCGGGTCCTTACAATACATTGGACACCATGTTATCGGTAGAGGTTCCAGAACTTCGAACATGATATTTTGACATGAGAAGGAAAAAAAAGTGAAATGTTTTGAGTTAAAATAAATTGGAATAATATCTTTTCCATGAAGCATTTATGTGAAATGGATGAGCTTGGGAAGAAATTGTTGGTGGCTTGTGCAATCAACTTTGTAGTTGTGAAGTGGTTCATAATAGTTCATGGTTCAATATTATTTTTGGAATTTGAACAATTTTAAATTTATAAATTTGAGAATCGGACAAAAACATTGGTACTGGATTCAAAATATTTATTTTTGAAAACCAAAAGTGAAATAAAAATCTACTTTGTGAATTATTAAGAGTTGTGAATGGAATAATATAATTAAAGATGAAATTGATTTCTAAATAG
This sequence comes from Allium sativum, assembly GCA_030737875.1. Classification (NCBI taxonomy): domain Eukaryota; kingdom Viridiplantae; phylum Streptophyta; class Magnoliopsida; order Asparagales; family Amaryllidaceae; genus Allium; species Allium sativum. The sequence continues at coordinate 872,809,528 of CM060912.1, read as the reverse complement.
GTTGAAATTTAATCATAAGAGTTATAAAGAATAAAATATTGATATATAGGAATGTAGTGGTTTTAAGTTTCTACTTTGAAGAAGTTTTAATCAAAATTTAATGTTGATGTTAAGTAAATAAATGAGAATTTTTTATGTATAAAATCATAGTTAAGTTGAAATTTTTATAGATTATTTCAGTTAACAAATTGTGAGGACATAATTTTTTTAAGGGGAGGAGTCTATAACAACCCGGGGATTAACCACCTAATTAATTAAATTTTATTAGAGAATTTATGCTAGATTGTGATTTATGGAATTTAATGGTGAAATTAATATTATTTTTGTGCATAATTCAATTGTTTATTTTAGTTGATCTTAAGGAAAAAGTTTTAAAAATAAATAAATGTTTGTGTTTGGATATTTTGTTCCATAACAAGAATTTCAACAAGTTAATTAATTTGTGATTTTGGTAAGATATGGGGTAAGTGGAAAGTTGCAATAATAATAGTGCTTTAGAGTTAGTAACTTAAGAAAATTAGGGACACTTTATTAGTTTTCACAATATTAGTTTTTGGGCTCCTAACATATAGCCTATTGGCCAAAGAAAGATGAGTTAAGTGGAGAAGGAAGTGTACGTACAACTCATTCTTCATTTCTGAAAATAATTATTGAAACTCATCTTCCTCTTATCCAGCAAAACCCCAGGTTCTAAATCATCCAAATTCTAGTGCAAATCAAAGGGGTTTTGGTCGATACTTGTAGAAATTAAAGCTCGGTAATCTTCTCTACACTCTAAAGTCATAAAAACATGATTTTTAACTCATTTTTAACCTTGGAGGTGCGGATTGGTTTTAGGTTTTTGAGTCTTTGGGTGTAATGGTGATTAGCAAAGTGATTGCAAGATTGTAGCAAGGTTTTGTAAGAGATTGGCAAGCTATATAAAGTATTAAAGGTGAGTTGTTCGACTCACACAATCTATCTCTAAATAAAGTGTTGCACGTTATAAATTTTAAGTTAGATATGCCTGAATTGATGAATGCTTTGGTTGCAATAAGGATTTGAATTCAATTGGTTGTTTGATTTTGTGTGCTGAAAATTTTAGTGAAAATATCACTACCGTAAAACAGTGATACCTTATAGCTAAATTATCCAAATTTACTCAAACTTTTGCAGTAGAAAGCTCTTTCAATTTGGTACAAGTCTTCCATTAGGCATTTTTCAAAATTATGCTTTTTAGGATGCCAAAAATGAGTATTAAACTAAGCATGTAGCTCAGGCCTGTGTAAAAAATTAGAGTTGATAGCTGAGAGTAAAATGGGCATAACTTTTGATTCACTTATCGGAATATGATAATTTTTAATATTTGGAAAGCTAAGAGTATAAGATAAACTTTCACTCATTGTGTTTCTTTTAGTTTTGATGTTTAAGTGGTGAAAGGCTCATTTGTTTGTCGCTGGGCTGTCGTTAGGAAATCATGAAAATACTTAAAACTGAGAATTTGTTTTGTTCATAACTTTTGAGCCACTTATCGAAATTTGATAATTTTTAATGTTCTGGGAAGCTAAGACATTAATATACAACTTTCATTTATGGTTCCTCTTGTGATTTTGGAGTTTAAATGGTGAAAAACCCATTTGTTTGTCGATGTCCTGTCATTGAGAAATTGTGTCAATACTTAAACATGCGAAATTGTTTTGGTCATAACTTTTGAGTTACATGTCGAAATTTAATAGTTTTTGATGTTTTGGAAGGCAAAGAGTTTTTGCTATAATTGTATGAATTAAGTTTTGTTGAATTATATGCTTAAGTAAACTTAAATTGCAATTTAAAACTGAGAGCTTTATTATGAACTTTTGGAAACAGTAAAATTGTTTTGTGAACAACTAAGTAAATGTTTTAAACATTGGAATTCAAAAGAGATAATGGTTTTTAGAATCATAATTCTATAATATGGAATGAGATAATTTTCGACTTAATGTTACCAATCATTTTATATGCTCTTGTGAAACATTTTATCGAAAATGGTATATTCCAATGAATAGAATGTTGAAGTGGAATTTACTAATTCTTGACCGAATACTAGAACCCAACTAAGTAGTATAAGATGCTCAAGTTAGATTCTTATAATCTATTTTGAGATAGTAATTAACACTTTTGAGTTGTATTCTTTCATGGTGTGCGACAAGTAGTCTCTAGATCCGTTAGAGAATATAATTCAGGTTTTCCGGGTGTATCCATAATAAGTGAAATTTACCAATTCTCAGTAAATACTTGTGTTTCACTAGACGTTATGGGATGTCTATGTTAAACCATAGTGGTTACTGTGAATGATAGTATTTGTCACATTAGAGTTAACTTTCTTTTGGTGTGCGGCAGAGGCTACTAGATCCTTAAGAAGGTTACTTCTGGATTTCTTTTCAAACTTTTAAATATGAAAGATTGAGAAATTCATTATTGTAAAAGAATGGACTTTCATGACTACTTTTGTTAGTATAAATGTTAAAATAAAATAATGATTAATATGGAGTAGCGAAGCCGTAGTTACCACTATCTTTTTTATTATTGAGATTTTGTCCTTTGATTATTGAAATCAGATATGTGGTTCCTCGATCCCTTAGATCGAGCAATTGATATTTCGATCTACACGATCGTATGTAACACCCCGCAAATTCTATAACTGTAAAATTAACAAATTAAAGTATAATTAATCTGAAATCAAAGAACTAAGGGAAACGGGATACGCCATTGCGTTCGTCTCGGAAAAATACGCGAAATAGAGTCCGAGTTTTCGAAAAACGGAGTCCGTATGAAGAAGATATGGCCTTCGGAAGTTTGAGAATTAAGTTTAAAATTCAAACAGATTAAAATAAGTTTAAATTCGAAAATGGGGCCCAATGGGCCAGGGCGGAAAAACGCCGCCTGACGCACCCAGGTCGACTGGGCTGTCGACCTGGTCTAACCAGGTCGACAGGCCTATCGACAGGGCTGTCGACAGGGGTGTCAACCTGGTCCAGAGCCAGGTCGAGCCCAGTCTAACCCGGCTGGCCTATTCTCTATGTGGTCGATTTTCTGTGGTCTTCTTTGTCATTAGGGCAAGGTGGCAAGTTTTAATTGGTCTCTCTATCGAATGAATGGCTACGATCAATCCAGGCAACATCAATGGTCCTAATCAGTTCCTAACCTCTATATAAACAACCCTAGACTAAACCCTAATCTATTCATTCAAAAATAAGATCATAGCCGCCATGTTGCTGAGGAACGACAAAGTGTAGCCGCCAACTAGAGAGAGGATTAGGAGGAGAATTCTAAAGCCTAAAGCAATTCAAGCAAATCAAATCAAACCGCATCTTCTTATTCCTAAATTAGAGAATTCGCCGCAACCATTGTAAGTAGAGTATTACTTTGGTATGAATAAACAATTGTGTTGGTTTGTATGCTTGAATTGTGGCAATAAAGTTATTCATATTTGTGCGTTCTTATCAATTTGAAATATTATATACGTTTGGATATTCTTGAATTATGTTATTCATGTTATAAAGAACTACATGCGGTAGTTCTATGCAAGTTTACGTTTGGAATATTTCGCAAATTATGTAATCCATGTTGAAGCTACATGTATGTAGTTGATTTAAATTCATGCAAGTTTGGGGTTTGCTTCTATGCCACCATGATGTATATTTTTGTGCATAAATCATTTTGTAAGTAATTGGAACAAGTTTGGTTATTATCCATATGAAATTATGTTGAGAATTTGGCATCATGTATTAAGCCATGCTTTTGTACTAGAAAACCTATTTGCAAACTTATGAATATGGCTAGGCTATGAATGATATTTGGCATAATTGAAACCCATGATTAAATCTATCTTGTTTACAAGAATTATATGATGACATATGTGGTACATAGTTAGGATTAGATTCAAAATCCCTTCTTGCAAGTTTACATGACTAAAGTAAGAATCATGATTCATGTTAGAAATAATTATGCCATGGTTATGTGAACAAATTTAACTATACTTATGCCATGCTTATGTTTGACATTATGCCATGCTTATGTTAGAAATATTTAGGCCATGCTTATGTTTGACATTATGCCTAAATAAATATAGGTTCATGTGTCAATAATGATACCCAATCTCACTTACAAGTTTACATGCTTTGATTCATGTCACCTATGCTTTATGACCAAAGTATATGTTATCACTATGCAAGTTCACCAGTTTCTATTTTGTATTTCCAACGTCATATTGCAAGTTCATGCGCTCACCTTCCCCTCTTTGTGTATGTAATCACGCTTTAAGCCTCCCCTTTTCGCATGGCTAAATTGGGCTTTAAAAGGCTAAGCCCAATATATATATAATAAACGGACGTGTAAAACGGGGGAAATAACGTTGGGTTAAAATTACTAATGAATGAAAATATGAAATAGAAGGGCCCAAGTTCAAGTATGGGTTGGGCCCATGATTGGTGTAACCTTTACACCATTAACTTAATAATGGGCCGCAAATATTTACATATAAATAAAGAAGAAAGACAAAATATGTAAATGTAGAACATACGATGTGTTTAACCCGAGGTTGGATTGAGTTGTGATGTAAACCTGCCCGGAACCGCCCGGCTATCCAGTAGTCACAACAATACCTATCCAATGTGGGAGGTTAAACATGGAGCCCAATAAGGACCCGAGGTTAGACTGAGTTGTGGCGTAAGACTGCCCGGAACCAACCGGCAACAGGCAGCCACAACAATACCTGTCTAATGTGAGAGGTCAGGGCCTTAATAAGACAATTAAGGCTGAGTCAGGATTGTTAGGATTAAGTGAACTAAAGACTTAATCGAAATGGAACATGCTAAACTAAACGGACTGGTGGGGGTTAGGTTAGAAAACACTTAACCAACTTAGCATGTTGGCTAGAGATAGAAAACCTAGTAACGGGGGACCCTTTTCAGCAGTAACCCTAGAAGGTGTATCAGGATACCCTGAAACTAGGCAGGGTGGGGCACGATTACTGAGCTGATTGTAAGAGGTCAAAACGACGGCGGTGGTGTAGCAGTGTAGGTTCTAACGGAGTGCGGGCGTGCACACACTCCGGCGCAGAAAAATAAGGCACTGGACACCAGTAGCATACCTGTGCATTCTAAGGTTGTGTCGGGCCGCCACTATGGGACTTGATACACCCCATGGTGGGACCAGCATAGGTAACTACAGACATCGGAGGCCGTAAGACACATGTAACTATGCGAGTAGGAGCCGATCATCGTAGAATGGATCACATCACCCTGATTATGGGGTGCCAGTTGGAAACTAGTTTATATGGGTTCAGAGATTAACATGGGGTACGATAGTATATTCGACCCTAGAAAACTTAACCAAGTTATAGTGTTTGCCCACTTCTTGTTATTACTTATCATACCCAGTTCTTTATTCATAGACAAAATAGTACTAGACTTACTCAGGCTTTATGTCTGACTCTACTGTTCTTTCGTCTTCTTTCTTCCGTTTCCCCACCCCCCCCCTCAGGTCCTCAGGGAGGGAACACAGCAGCTTGACCAACCTTAGCATCCAACTTGAAGAAGAGAAATGTATTGCTTGGACTTTTTTCGCTTTGAAATATGGCTTTGGACAATCCACTATAGGGACTTTTGCAGTTTATCTATGTTTTATTTATGCTTCTTTAAATAATGTAATCAAGACAGATTATGAGAGTATTATGTTATGTTTTCTGGAAAGGATGTAAGACAATTATGATGATGTGTTGTAACACGTATTTGCTTTCATGAAATAAAAGTTTGTTGATTTTCCGCTGTTTACAAATATGTGTCCTTATATCTGTCTTGTATATCTGTGACTTATACTTATAAACCTCCACCAAAATTAGGACATTCCCTTTGAGAGTGACCCTAACGGAGGTGGGGTGTTTCACTTGGTATCAGAGCATAGGTTTACCAGATAAGATAAAAAGTTTTGAAAAAAATTATTTTCAAAAAGGAAATTTAAAGAAGCATTTTTAAAAGAAAAATATTATTTTATTTTAAAAAGGGCAAAGTCCACTCCCCAAAGCCATAGGTACTATCTCTTATCCTTCGTTTTGAATCTATCCTTTTTGTTTCAGCATGTCCGAAGATCTTAACTTGCCGGAAGGGGTGCCAATACCTGGTTGGTTTAGACGGTTCTTAGAAGCAAGGGCCACTCAGCCAGGTCCTACCGTTCCTCCTCCCCCAGCTGCCGGAAATCATCCAGCTGCAGCAGCACCGTTTCCTCCACCTCCTCCTCGGGGAAACGCGTTTGCTAAGATATGTAAAGATTTTAAAGCTATGGGAGGAAGGGATTTCCATGGAACTGAGTCCTTCGTGGCAGCTAGAAATTGGCTGAAAGAAACGGAGGACCTATTCATCATCTTTGAGGTAGAAGATAGACAAAAAGTACAATTGGCAGTGTGGCTATTGAAGGGCGAGGCTTCCTACTGGTGGGAAGTCACTAATGCTGAAAGACCAGTGGAGACATGGGAGGACTTTAGGGCAAGGTTTGAGACTAAATTTCTCTCAGATGCAGAAAGAAGTTTGCAGTTGGAAAGATTCTTATTTCTTAAGCAAGGGGACAAGACAGTCAGAGAATATGTGAATCAGTTCGATGAGTTGGCTAGGTTTGGGCTTGACCTAGTCAATACCCCGCACAAGAAGGCTCTCCGTTTTGTTAAAGGGTTGAATGAGCCATTACACAGTTTGGCCATGACCCATATACCCATGGGAGCCACGTATGAAAGATTGGTGCAAATGGCATTGCTGAATGAAGAGGATAAAGGCAAGAAGAAAGAGGGTTTGCAGCCTAAGAAGACAGACTTTAAGAAAGGCGGGAAAGGCAACAAAGAGAAGAGGAAGTGCAATTTCTGTGGCAAAGTGGGGCACTTAGTAAAGGACTGCCGGAAAAAGAAGGCCAAGGAGAATGGTGGGTGCTTTTCTTGCGGTGAGACAGGCCATAGGGCTAAGGACTGCCTGAAGAAACGAGGACAGGGGCAGAGGACTGGATCCACCCCAGGGGCACAGGTTCATGTGCTAGAAGCGCCACCTCTGCAACAGCGAGGTATAAATACTTCTGTAGAAAGTGTAGTTTATCTTTATGATCACCCCGTTCGCACTTTATTTGATTCTGGCGCATCACACTCCTTTATCTCGTCTGCTTTAGTAGAATCTCTGCACCTAAAAACTAGTATGGTAGAGGACCCCTTAATTGTTTCAAACCCAATTGGGGGCCCAGCTCATTTGTCTATGATCTGTTTGGGATTGAAAATTTCTATTCTCAGTGTAGAATTTCAATGTAGTGCCTTTGTTTTGGGCTTTTCGGGGTATGGTTTGATTTTGGGTATGGATTGGCTATCCAGTTATGGGGCCATCCTTGATTGTGAAAAAAGGGTTGTTAGGCTCCTAACCCAGCTCGGTAATACTTTGGAAATTTCTTGTAATCCCTCGTATGCGGTTATGCTTAGTTATCTTGAATCGCTAGATGCCTCTGTTGAAAATTTGCAATCGGTTAGAGTGGTCCGGGAATATCCGGATGTCTTTGAAGAGGTAAAGGGCTTGCCTCCGAAGCGGGAAATAGACTTCCGCATATATCTTGTAGATAATGCAAAGCCCGTTGCGTTGCCCGTTAGACATATGGCTCCACGAGAAAGGAAAGAGCTCAGTAAACAGATTAAAGAGCTTCTAGAAAAGGGGTTCATTAGGAGGAGCATTTCAGAATGGGGCGCTCCAGTGGTGTTCGCTACAAAGGCGGATGGTTCACTCCGTCTATGTGTTGACTATAGGGAGCTCAACAAGCTAACGAAAAAGAATAGGCACCCTCTCCCTAGAATTGACGATTTATTTGACCAGCTTGTAGGGGCGTCTGTTTTCTCCCAACTCGATTTAGCAACCGGTTTTCATCAGCTAAGGGTGGCTGAAGATAGCATCGATAAAACGGCATTCAGAACCCCAGACGGCTTCTTTGAATGGCTTGTCATGCCTTTCGGCTTGACAAATGCACCTGCTTACTTCGTGGACCTAATGAGTAGGGTATTTAGAGATTTCCTCAACAAATTCGTAGTGGTCTTCGTAGATGATATCCTTATCTTCTCAAAGAGTGAAGAGGAACATGCTCAGCACTTAAGGGCAATCATGGAAACTTTGCGAGTCCATCAACTAAAAGCCAAGTTCTCCAAATGCCACTTTTGGAGAGAAGAGGTGAGGTTCCTTGGGCACATAGTATCCAAACAAGGGTTAGCGACGGACCCTGCTAAGGTAGTGGCGGTACAGGATTGGAAGACACCAAGGAATGCAACTGAGGTCCGAAGTTTTCTAGGACTAGCGGGTTTCTATCGAAAGTTCATAAGGGATTTTGCGAAAATCTCAGTTCCGCTCATGAAGTTGACTAAGAAGAATCTAGTGTTCAATTGGGATTTGGATTGCGAGTTTTCTTTCCAACGACTGAAAAGGGCTCTCACAACAGCCCCAGTTTTGACGCTGCCAGATGGGAGCAAGATGTTCACTGTCTATACGGATGCATGTGGGACAGGGCTAGGCGCCGTCTTAATGCAAGAAGGAAGGGTAGTAGCTTATGGCGGGAGGCAGTTGAAAGCGCACGAAAAGAACTACCCAACCCACGATCTTGAGTTAGCCGCCATCGTCTTTGCACTCAAGTCTTGGCGACACTATCTCCTAGGTGAGAAGTTCGAACTCTACACTGACCATAAATCGTTGAAATATCTTTTCTCGCAGAAAGATCTTAACTTGAGGCAACAAAGATGGATGTAGTTTCTTGCCTCGTACGATTTCGAAATCTCCTACACTCCGGGCAAAGGCAACGTAGTGGCAGACGCGTTGAGCCGAAAGAAATTGACCCTAAGCCCGTTGTTTGTTGAAAGACAAAGCCTAGAGTTTATAGCCAGCTTCGACTTTAGGCCTTCCACCGATTTCGTACCGGGCTTGCTAGCATCTCTCGAAGTGCGCCCAACTTTAGTAGATTCAGTAGGGGCAGCACAACGCGAAGACCCTCAGCTTGTGGAAATAATTGATAGGCTAATTAGGGGTGAGACTTCAAGTCACCTCAACAGATACTCCATCGACGATAAGGGTTTGCTAAGGCAAGACGGAAGACTATGCGTCCCACAGACAAAAGATTTAGTAAAGAAGGTTCTAGAGGAAGCACATCACTCCAAGATGACGATACACCCAGGCGGGGATAAAATGTACAAAGATATAAAAAGGACCTTCTTCTGGAACGGCATGAAAAAGGACGTGGCAGAATTCGTTTCTAAGTGTATGGTGTGCCAACAGGTTAAGGCGGAATAGAAAAAGCCTGGCGGACTACTACATCCTTTGGAGGTCCCGCAGTGGAAGTGGGATAGCATCTCAATGGACTTCATCGATGGGCTGCCTAGGTCTAGGAGAGGCAACACTAGCATTTGGGTAATAGTGGATAGGCTTACTAAAAGCGCCCACTTTTTACCTGTCAAAAGTAAGAGAACTGCCTCATCCCTAGCATCACTTTACCTCAAGGAAATCGTTCGACTCCATGGAATACCATCTAGCATTGTTAGTGACCGAGACCCCATCTTCACCAGTGAGTTTTGGCGGAGTCTGCAAGAAGCAGTAGGAACGCAGTTATGCTTGAGCACAGCCTATCATCCCCAAACCGACGGCCAAACAGAGAGAGTAAACAGAGTTTTGGAAGACCTTTTAAGGCTATGCGTCCTTGACTTCGGAGGGACATGGGAAGACCACCTTCCTTTGGTGGAATTTGCCTACAACAACAGCTATCAAGCAACCATCGGAATGGCGCCCTTCGAAGCTTTATATGGAAGACCGTGCCGATCGCCCACTTGTTGGTGGGGGTCCACGGATAAGCTTATACTTGGACCAGATATGATCCGAGAGACCTCAGAGAAAGTAGACTTAATACGAAGAAGGATGAAGACGGCCCAAGACAGACAAAAGTCCTACGCCGACAAGAGGAGGACCGACCTTGTATTTGAAGTTGGAGACAGAGTTTTTCTCAAGGTATCACCGCTAAGGAACGTTGTTCGCTTTGGAACCACAGGAAAGCTAGCACCAAGGTTCGTAGGGCCATTCCCTATCATCGAGAAAATTGGGAAAATGGCCTATAGATTAGAGCTACCCGAGAAGTTGGCTGGAGTCCACAACGTTTTTCACGTTTCACATCTCCGAAAATGTCTACATGAGTCAGCCGAGGTGGTAGAGCCAAATATCCTCGAAGAGGCCGAAGTGGAACGCGAAGCAACCATAAGAAGAGTTCCAACCCGCATCTTAGGAACGGAAGTGAAGAAGCTACGCAACCGTGAAGTCAAGCTCGTCAAAGTTCAGTGGAGCGACGCCGAGGGAGACGCGACTTGGGAAACTGAAGCTAGAATACGTACTGCCTACCCTTTTCTGTTCGAGGGTACATCCTTGATCTTTCTTTTTCCTTAAGTTGCGCTTTTATCTATCTTTTTATGTATATTTCCTCGACCGTATCTTTTAGGTAGAAACCCTTTGGATGGAAACATGTAGTTGAAACATGTTATGGATGATGGTTGCAAGTGGTTGCAAGTGATTGCTAGTGGTTGCTCGTGGTTGCATATACACACACAATCTAGGTTTTAGATCGGCTCAGTCACTTCATATTGCATATGCATATATGTTTGCATTCGTATATGGTTGAACTTTAATGTGTTGTCATATGGATGTTGCATTTGTAATGAATGATTGTGCACTCATGTAAAATCAAAAATAGGAAAATTTGCATACATAATGGATTCATGGCACTTACATAACTCGCATTAAGGAGGTCAACTGAATCAGTAGACCGCCTGATTTTGCATTAGATAAGTACATGTACACACACACTTCGCATATGATCATGAAGCATTAGAAGTCTTTTAAGGACAATGGATGCTCGTATTTGATGGATGAGTAGATGGATGATTGGATGTTAGGATTTACATTCCTCCTAACTTGAAGATTTCGGGGACGAAATCCTTTTAAGTGGGGGAGAATGTAACACCCCGCAAATTCTATAACTGTAAAATTAACAAATTAAAGTATAATTAATCTGAAATCAAAGAACTAAGGGAAACGGGATACGCCATTGCGTTCGTCTCGGAAAAATACGCGAAATAGAGTCCGAGTTTTCGAAAAACGGAGTCCGTATGAAGAAGATATGGCCTTCGGAAGTTTGAGAATTAAGTTTAAAATTCAAACAGATTAAAATAAGTTTAAATTCGAAAATGGGGCCCAATGGGCCAGGGCGGAAAAACGCCGCCTGACGCACCCAGGTCGACTGGGCTGTCGACCTGGTCTAACCAGGTCGACAGGCCTGTCGACAGGGCTGTCGACAGGGGTGTCGACCTGGTCCAGAGCCAGGTCGAGCCCAGTCTAACCCGGCTGGCCTATTCTCTATGTGGTCGATTTTCTGTGGTCTGCTTTGTCATTAGGGCTAGGTGGCAAGTTTTAATTGGTCTCTCTATCGAATGAATGGCTACGATCAATCCAGGCAACATCAATGGTCCTAATCAGTTCCTAACCTCTATATAAACAACCCTAGACTAAACCCTAATCTATTCATTCAAAAATAAGATCATAGCCGCCATGTTGCTGAGGAACGACAAAGAGTAGCCGCCAACTAGAGAGAGGATTAGGAGGAGAATTCTAAAGCCTAAAGCAATTCAAGCAAATCAAATCAAACCGCATCTTCTTATTCCTAAATTAGAGAATTCGCCGCAACCATTGTAAGTAGAGTATTACTTTGGTATGAATAAACAATTGTGTTGGTTTGTATGCTTGAATTGTGGCAATAAAGTTATTCATATTTGTGCGTTCTTATCAATTTGAAATATTATATATGTTTGGATATTCTTGAATTATGTTATTCATGTTATAAAGAACTACATGCGGTAGTTCTATGCAAGTATACGTTTGGAATATTTCGCAAATTATGTAATCCATGTTGAAGCTACATGTATGTAGTTGATTTAAATTCATGCAAGTTTGGGGTTTGCTTCTATGCCACCATGATGTATATTTTTGTGCATAAATCATTTTGTAAGTAATTGGAACAAGTTTGGTTATTATCCATATGAAATTATGTTGAGAATTTGGCATCATGTATTAAGCCATGCTTTTGTACTAGAAAACCTATTTGCAAACTTATGAATATGGCTAGGCTATGAATGATATTTGGCATAATTGAAACCCATGATTAAGTCTATCTTGTTTACAAGAATTATATGATGACATATGTGGTACATAGTTAGGATTAGATTCAAAATCCCTTCTTGCAAGTTTACATGACTAAAGTAAGAATCATGATTCATGTTAGAAATAATTATGCCATGGTTATGTGAACAAATTTAACTATACTTATGCCATGCTTATGTTTGACATTATGCCATGCTTATGTTAGAAATATTTATGCCATGCTTATGTTTGACATTTTGCCTAAATAAATATAGGTTCATGTGTCAATAATGATACCCAATCTCACTTACAAGTTTACATGCTTTGATTCATGTCACCTATGCTTTATGATCAAAGTATATGTTATCACTATGCAAGTTCACCAGTTTCTATTTTGTATTTCCAACGTCATATTGCAAGTTCATGCGCTCACCTTCCCCTCTTTGTGTATGTAATCACGCTTTAAGCCTCCCCTTTTCGCATGGCTAAATTGGGCTTTAAAAGGCTAAGCCCAATATATATATATATAATAAACGGACGTGTAAAACGGGGGAAATAACGTTGGGTTAAAATTACTAATGAATTAAAATATGAAATAGAAGGGCCCAAGTTCAAGTATGGGTTGGGCCCATGATTGGTGTAACCTTTACACCATTAACTTAATAATGGGCCGCAAATATTTACATATAAATAAAGAAGAAAGACAAAATATGTAAATGTAGAACATACGATGTGTTTAACCCGAGGTTGGATTGAGTTGTGATGTAAACCTGCCCGGAACCGCCCGGCTATCCAGTAGTCACAACAATACCTATCCAATGTGGGAGGTTAAACATGGAGCCCAATAAGGACCCGAGGTTAGACTGAGTTGTGGCGTAAGACTGCCCGGAACCAACCGGCAACAGGCAGCCACAACAATACCTGTCTAATGTGAGAGGTCAGGGCCTTAATAAGACAATTAAGGCTGAGTCAGGATTGTTAGGATTAAGTGAACTAAAGACTTAATCGAAATGGAACATGCTAAACTAAACGGACTGGTGGGGGTTAGGTTAGAAAACACTTAACCAACTTAGCATGTTGGCTAGAGATAGAAAACCTAGTAACGGGGGACCCTTTTCAGCAGTAACCCTAGAAGGTGTATCAGGATACCCTGAAACTAGGCAGGGTGGGGCACGATTACTGGGCTGATTGTAAGAGATCAAAACGACGGCGGTGGTGTAGCAGTGTAGGTTCTAACGGAGTGCGGGCGTGCACACACTCCGGCGCAGAAAAATAAGGCACTGGACACCAGTAGCATACCTGTGCATTCTAAGGTTGTGTCGGGCCGCCACTATGGGACTTGATACACCCCATGGTGGGACCAGCATAGGTAACTACAGACATCGGGGGCCGTAAGACACATGTAACTATGCGAGTAGGAGCCGATCATCGTAGAATGGATCACATCACCCTGATTATGGGGTGCCAGTTGGAAACTAGTTTATATGGGTTCAGAGATTAACATGGGGTACGATAGTATATTCGACCCTAGACAACTTAACCAAGTTATAGTGTTTGCCCACTTCTTGTTATTGCTTATCATACCCAGTTCTTTATTCATAGACAAAATAGTACTAGACTTACTCAGGCTTTATGTCTGACTCTACTTTTCTTTCGTCTTCTTTCTTCCGTTCCCCCCCCCCCCCAGGTCCTCAGGGAGGGAACACAGCAGCTTGACCAACCTTAGCATCCAGCTTGAAAAAGAGAAATGTATTGCTTGGACTTTTTTCGCTTTGAACTATGGCTTTGGACAATCCACTATGGGGACTTTTGCAGTTTATCTATGTTTTATTTATGCTTCTTTAAATAATGTAATCAAGAGAGATTATGAGAGTATTATGTTATGTTTTCTGGAAAGGATGTAAGACAATTATGATGATGTGTTGTAACACGTATTTGCTTTCATGAAATAAAAGTTTGTTGATTTTCCGCTGTTTACAAATATGTGTCCTTATATCTGTCTTGTATATCTGTGACTTATACTTATAAACCTCCACCAAAATTAGGACATTCCCTTTGAGAGTGACCCTAACGGAGGTGGGGTGTTTCATCGTATGTCTATGCTTCCTCAATCCCTTAGATTGAGCATCTAATTCCTTGGTCTCAGTAATCATAGAAATGGATTGTATTGCTTGTTTTGCTATGTTTCCACATTCCTAGCGATCGTGCATGAGTTCTGGATTGCTTGTTTTATTGTGTTTCCTTGTGTTTCCTCGATCAGGTCGATTAAGTTTGAGTTCCTCGATCCTAGTGATCGTGCATGAGTTCCCGATCTTTGGTATAGGATCGGTGTGAGGGATACCACCAGGCCTCGAGACCATCTATTATTTTGGAATGTATGTTTGTTTGATATGTTGATTCTTGTGCTTCCTTGGTCATTCGACTGAGAAAGAGAGTTCCTTGATTGGGTCCGTCATGAATGAGTTGTGTTAATTTGGCATTCTTATAATAGTTCCTTGATCAGGTCGGTCATGAATGAGTTGTGCTAACTTGTCGTGCTTATAGTAGTTCCTTGATTATGTCGGTCATGATGGTGTTATGTTAACTTGTCGTGCCTATAACATGAACTTGCGATGGAGATAAAACCATAATTGAAAATCAAACATACATCTTTGTGAAACAATAAATTATTGCTACTGTCATTTTGTGGTTGAACCAAAGTTTATTTACATATTATACACACACACACACACACACACATATATATATATATACATACATATATATATATATATATATATGGATCTCACTTTTCAGATATTTAGAGATAGACTGATCCGGAATTTTGTGTTTCCGGGCCAGACAGGAATTTTCAGGTTTACAGGATGCTTGGACTTTTTGATAGGCGAGCTAGCCATGGATATACATATTGAGACCCTTTGTTGATCTTTTGTAGGATATTCACCTGATGCTCTATGAGATGTCCTTGTTAAGATAGTGACTTATTTTGAAATATGTAGAATGTAAAATCAGAAGCATATTTTGTGTACTTACCCTATGTATGCTATGATATGTGCATTCTGTTGTGATATGTGATTTTTATGTGTTTGATCTATTGTTCTGATTAAGTGGAATCAGAGTGTTTATTACTTTGTATTAATACTAAACATGTCAAATTCAGATCATACATTAAGTAAAAAGGTATAAATGACGTGTCAGTGTTAGTATAAAGATACATTCACATTCAATCACCCCTATCAAGCTGTATTCTCCGGATTAGCAGATGACATCACTTGTAATGTTCTTTGCTAAACTGAGTATAATAGTGGGGTTGTTACACCCGCCATCTTCGAAGGTAGATCCACTCTATACGCCAAGTTCCAAATCCTCTCGGTGATTGGAAATGGTCCGACAAACCTCGAAGCTAACTTACCCTTCTTTCCAAACGGGGTTGCATTCCTAGTAGGAGAAACCTTAACGAATACCATATTGCCAACTGAGAATTTCAAATCTCATCTTTGCTTATCTTCATAGCTCTTCCGACAATCCTTATTTACTTTCATTCATTGACGAATGATCTCTATCTTATTTGAAGTCTATCGAATCATCTTAGGCCTAAATATCGCCTTCTCTCATGCTTCCCACTAACATGACAGTGCATTACATGGTCTTCCGTACAATTCCTCATAAGGCGTCATGTCTATACTCACTTGATAACTGTTGTTATAAGCGAACTCCACCAAATGGAGGTGATCATCCCAGGATCTTCCAAAGTATAGAATGCATGCTCTAAGGAGATCTTCCAAAACTCGATTCACCCTCTCAGTCTTTCTATATGTCTAAGGATGATAAGTTGTAATCAAATGTTGATCGGTGCCTAACTTCTCTTGCGAACTTTTCCAAAATATGCTAGTAAACAAATTATCACTATCACTTGCTATTCCTTTAGGCACACCATGGAATCAGACAATCCATTTTATATACAATTAGGCCAACTTCAATGTCGTTCTAATAGACTTGACATGTATGAATCTTGCGGTCTTGTTCAAACGAATCACTATAATCTAGATATTATCATAACCTGCACTAGTACAGGGTAATCCATCAAGAATGTCCATTGATAGTTGTTTCCATTTCCATTCCAGGATTTCCTATCATTGAAGCAGCCCACTCAATTTCTTATGATAAGCTTTTACTAACTAATAGTTGATACACTTTGGGATGAACTTGCCCATATCACTTCATACCTTCCCAATAGAAAGTCCTCCTCATGTCACGATACATCTTATTACCACCATGATGGACAGTCAATCTAGAATGATGACACTTTCTTAAAACATCCTTTCGAAGACCATAAATAGCTAAAACATGCAATCATCCATCCTTGCAAAGCCAGCCATCTCGATCAATCTCATATTTCTTGAAGTCCTTGGAGTCGATCTCATCTCAATCTTACCCAAAATCTCTGCTTATAATGACCCGGATAATTTGATGCTTGAATTTTCGACAATAACACTGATTTACTTGTCAAAAACTCAAGTATTAAATCCTAGATTTTTAAATAAAAAGAAGTTAAAGGATGAGAGAAGTAAGAAATAAATATTAGAATAAAAGAATAAGAAGATCAGAATCTCACAGCGGAACGAATAAAATATAATATATCAAATACTTCATACAAAAAGAAATTGTATATCACAACATCAGAGTTATACTTACATATCAATACAACACACATCGGAATAACTAGTACCAGAAAATATGGCTATACGTCTTGACTCTAGCTCCTCTTCTAAAGCTCCAAGCGAAACCTAACCTGGTTATATACTCGATCTGACCCTAGCACATTTGAAACAAAGAAAAATTCATCTGGATCAGTCTGGAATACTTCCAGTGATAAATTCATATGACAAACAACTTGCTTAACTTTAGAAATCCTTTTTAAAAGGTAAGGATAATAGTAAGACCAGTCCACACATAAATACGAATGGTTTTTTACCTTACTATGACCCAAAACATTTTTGATATCAAAATCCAGTGATATTATAATAGTGTCTATCATATCACAAATAAATAACTATCTAGCAAAATGCTTGCATCTCACGTTCTACATATCTATTACTTACATAGGAAAGGGGAAACCACGCTTCCAGCAACATGTCTACCTATATTTAAAAAAAATTGTTTGTCATAAAAAGAAGGTTGCAACTCCATAATTCCTCTGCTTCTCTTCCGCTCCTATCTACTGCTATCATTCAGCCGACTGTCCATGAATCAATATACACAAGGGATTTCCCACTCACCATTCTTAGTTGATCCAATGAATCCATATTTTTATTTGAGAGATCTTCAATTTCCCGTCAACCATGTCTCCAATTTCTCATCAATCCAAAAGAATACATGGATAATTACAACTGCAACCATGTCCAGTTACAAACTTACTTTTGGCCACGATGTGGACATTACTTACAATCTCAAGCCTAAATCGGTTGATGTCTCATTGATAGTGCCGATGCTTAACAGGTAATATTCAGATTTACAACTTTTAGTTTGTGCCGAAAATTGGAAATTCAAAACCTATTATCAAATTTCTATTTTATGGTGTTATTTGTTTTTATGATTCAGGTTTAAGACCGACTGCCATATTTTATTGTACTTTCACTTAATTATAGGTCGAACCAGTAAAGGAGATTTCACTTAACAAGTATAGGTAGCTGGAAAATAATAAATAGTCACTGTGAAATCAGTAAAGGAAAGAGGGAAACAATATTTTTGATTCTTTAACAAGAAGGAAACCAATTGAAACAAAATAAGAATTAACGATGAACATGATTATGTAATAAATTTTGTTAGAGTAATAGTTCCTACAAATCACAACAAAAATTCACTACCCAAGAAAGATAAGTCCTTCACTCAACTATGCAGATTTTGTTTTATTTTAGAAATTGGTTTACGTGAGAAATAGAGTCCTATCAAATATGGTTTTTTTAACTATAAAATGCTAAGTTTTATTGATATCATGTAATTTGTCAAACATATTTATCCAGGGTTAATGGGCTATGGTTGAAAATAACATTCATTTGGGGATTTTTTTTTTTCATTTCACTGCCAACCCTAAAATGCAAATTCATAAAAAACAGAACTTTGGCTTGGACTCCAACAAAGATGCTCTAGCACTGCTTTCCACGAGAAGCTTAGGAGTTGATATATATATAAGGTATGAAATTTGTTCACTTCTTACATGCTACTTTATAACAGGGCTTTTTTATATTAATGTCTACTAGGAAATACGATCAATATCCTATAAAGCTGAATGGATTTTTGTCAGCTTCTTATGTGCAGCAGTGTTAAAAGGTAGACTATCTTAGTTTCTCTGTTTGAGTTGTCTTTCCATATTAAATTAGTATTCATATATGATAGCTGGACATAATAGGAAATCCCTTTATGATTAGATATTTAAAATGTAAAGGATGATTAATGCGTAAAACTTACTTGGATCCTTCTCTACAATCCTAGCTTTGTCTCGGTGATGGAAATGTTGTTGTAAAAATATATTTGTTCTCTAAATCGGTCGGTTAACTCCATTTATTTATCTAATTAGATATATTTTTAATTTTGTTGTAGATGCTTGCATTAAATATTGGATTCGTCAACGTATTGGTAACTTTTACTTCACAAAAGCCATAGAAGGATTCTGTGTGCCTATGGTTCTTAATTTTTGAATTTATATAAGGTATAATTTTTTTTACTAGTTTTTTTAGATGTTCAAGATTCTTTGTTTTATTCTAATTTTTGTAAAAGTCATGAAGAGTGAGAATGAGACTTACACAAAATTAAAAAAAAAAAAAAACACAGCACGATTGGCGTATCGATCTTTCTTATCAAGAGTGAGAACCAAACCTCCATTAAAATTGCGCATAGCAAACCTTTTTACCAGGATTTGGATCCATAACGATTAACGAAACATGTAGATTCTCCTAGTTCCTTGCTGCTATTGTTGTGATCACTGTAGTCAAGGTTCAACATGTAAGATCCATTAGTAAGAACAGCTAACATTCGAAAAGTGCATTCATGGTACCAATTTTCTTGTGATGCTCAAAACCAGGACGTTTTGCATGAGATACATAAACTACCAAGGAGCTCATTCCCTTCAACGTCAGCACCCCATCAAGCCTTAATAAACCATGCACTAGAGAAGAAGATCAGACATGAAGAGGGTAAACAATGAGATTAAAGGATTATGATGATTTTCTTTTTTTCATCAATGGTTGATGCTTAGGTTATGTAATTATTATGATAAATGTCAATAAAA
Organism: Allium sativum; assembly: GCA_030737875.1. Taxonomy (NCBI): domain Eukaryota; kingdom Viridiplantae; phylum Streptophyta; class Magnoliopsida; order Asparagales; family Amaryllidaceae; genus Allium; species Allium sativum. Next base: position 872,790,052 of record CM060912.1, on the reverse strand, counting down.
ATATACAAGAGAAATTTGTGAAGCGTGGTTACTTCCAAGAGGAAGAAGTAGAGTCGGGTATTTTTTTTTATTGGGTTACATTTCCACTCAGCAGTTTGTATGAAGCGCACTATAAATGCAATATTATTGCTGATACTTTTTTTTAAAACTTTGTGAATTGGAGAATGTCTATTTCTTCTATAACAAATTAAAGTTTAAAAGGTCACTTTGGGAAATTAATCAACGTTCCATTTCAAATATCAGTAATAAATGAACATCCACGACTCTGTGAAGTGTTAAAAAGAATTTTTTATTTTGTTTCCTACATAGAGCTATTCCACTAAAAGTTTTGACCTGAAGCATTGTTTTTAATAACGTTACTTTTTTGTGAAGGTGCAAATTGATTGGTAGTACACCCATCAATGGTGCTGCATATAAGATTTGAAATGCCATTTTACTTCTATTTTTATGGATGCTATTTGTTATGTCAGTTCTGAAGCATCTCTCACAATTTATAAAAATGTCAGTTCTGCTGCATATTATTTTCATGTACTTAACATGTACAATAATGTTCTCATTTTTTTGGTTGTTGAATAGAAATTCTATACATACAAAACTGATTGTCATAACATATTGTTAAACTCTATAAGCAAACTGCTATTAAACTTAATAAGGGACGACATTACTATTAAAAATTGATAGAAAAATGCTTTATCTTTCTTTTATGACATCTTTACGTAATTATATAATATAAACTCTAAAATAAATATTTAATCATCTGCAACTTATAATGTATATATTAAATATTCACATGAATATGTGAAGGATCTATTTGTGCACTCCCCATATTATTTAAATTAATTTCATTCTTCCCTATTTCATAAGTTTACAAACTTTCCAAACTTGATTGCAATTTCGCAAGCGAGAGTTTATCAATCAAGCTATTTGACAAATACATTTATCAAAGGTATGAAATACGCTATTTCCCATTAAATCTTAATAAATTTGACAAAATAAATTTGCATCATTCGTGGATGAATTCTTTGTTTGAAGAAAAAACTAAATATAAGGGTTTATTCATTGCAATAAATTAAAACTAGATTATGTGTCCATGAATTAACTTCGTGATAAATTCATTTTTTAATTATAAGAAGCTGCTCATTACAATTTGGGATTAAGCTCTCAGTTTTTCTTCTAATTAATATAGCTTTTATATTTTCTTTGATTCATCCGCTTCCTTAAATAGTATTTATTGACCATATAAAAATTATGGTTTAGTTATTTTACTAATAGTAATATTCTTTACTAACATTTATATTTTTATTATTGAGATTATTGTACATTACTTAATAACTATGGATAGAATAAAATATAAATGTTAGCATAAGTATGTAGTAGTCATGAATGAATGCGCTCTTTCATAAAATGAAAACATAGCTTTAGAAAAACGTGTATGTATTTATATAGAGTTGTGGATTAGTTTTATTGTAATTAAATTTCTCATTTATATCAATTTGTTCAAATAACTTGAAGTACTTCTTTTCCAACATAATTAGTTTTAAGGACAACATTTCTAAGTAATAAGTTTTAAAGATAATTTCACACACAAAAATAAATTCCTTTATCTTTTTATATTGTAAATTCATTTGCCATTATTTCAATAATGATACGACCCGAACTTCCCCGTGAAGGAAAGCACGGATGGCGTTGAGGACAAGACGGATCAGAACGCAAACAGAAGAACATTTCATTATTATTACAACAATTCCATCAGATACAAGAATATACAGAGTATGAATAAATATTACATTTGATAAATATCAGAGATTATAATAAATTACATAGCAGCGGAAAAAAAATACAAAACACAACTGAAAGTAATACACGGATACAGAGCTTTCCGAGCATCGTTCCAGCTGTAAATCAGGATCCTGTGAATATAAATCTGGAAAACCAAAACTACTAGCTGCTCGTGTGGAAATAAGGACACCCAGAGTTTAGGTTAAAACAATAAACCCCAGGTCAGTCATGTGAGTGGTGTGAGAAATAAAATAGTTATTTAAAACTTTACTTTAAAAGAGAGTAATTCAAGGGACCACGCCGTATAACACGGAACGGGTTTCCTCCCAAGAATACTAGTACATATAACAAAACAGCGCAATGCTCTTTGGAAAAATGAAGCTATTATAAGACCCAGATCTCAGCACACAATGCAACGCAAGCCAGAGGATAGGCTTTTCCCTTATAATAGCCAAACACACTTGGTACGTTAAAACAAATCATTTGATACTATTATAAGTGTATAGTGTCAAAACAATTTCAATCATAAATATCAATCATAGACGGCATGGGTACCATATATCATATCGCCATAATAGGCTCTACAAAAAAACCGCAATATCACGTGTTGGAAATTGGATTCCATCATGAGTCGAGGCATGGGGCAAGCTCCTCTCCGATTCGAGACACTCTAGAAAATGTCTCAGGACCCCACTATGATCCTTTGGAACCTCCAAGGCCGGTCCTCTCTTACTTTTGAGGATTAATTATTCCTGAACACACGTTTCTCGGTCCTATAGGACCTATATCCGAGGCACCTCGCATTCCAACAACCACACAGGTGAAAAGTATATAAATGTCAGCCAGTTTAAGCACTGACACCACCACTAGCTAGAAAGAAATGTCGTTCACTCCTTTGGTCCTTATCCTGTTTTTGACTCATACCGAGGTGCGAGGCTCGCGAATTCACGCAATACACAAAGCTATGCCACACAGGCCGTGCTTTGATCATCAACCACAAGACTTTGCTTTTCAACAGAAGCTTTGATCATCTGCCACTTAGGCGTGCCACACAGGCAATTCATGCCATGCGACAGATGTCCATCGATGTACAACCTCTGAGCTCGTACGTCTCAGCGAAGAGCGTTAAGCAAGAGAATAAATTCTCCACCGCCAAACAGATGTATATTTAATAGAGATCAATCAGCACAGAATAAAATACAATGTCAGACACACAGTCCATTTACAAGTTCGTTCATGGTCTGAACGAAACCGGATGCACTTTCCTCGCATATCCATCGTTCTCCAGGTACGTCTGGACGATCACCAACTGACTCTCATCTTCGTTGTACAGCCCAATCAAGATCATCAGTAATGAAACACCCCACCTCCCTTAAGGTCACTCACAAAGGGTGTAACGACCCGTATTCTACGCATCATAGGATCGTAGGATATTTATTTCTTTCACATACGAAGTCGTATGGTCATGTAACTTTGGGGGACGACTATTGGGGTCATTTCCCATGTTCAGGATTTTTCCCGATTTTTAAATGACCATTTTACCACTAGTTGGTACTGTTTTGGCCATAACTTCTGACTGGAAAGGAATTTTGACCTGAAACCACTTCCATTAGCTCCGAACAATGGTCTCTCTTTCCGTAGAGTGGTCACATTAGCCAAACGGACTCACCGTTTGGGAGATATGGTTGAAACAAGTTTCAGATGGTGAAAAACAGCTTAATTGGGCTTAACCGGGTTATTAGCAGCTAGACCAAGAGGGAAATTTCAGGTTTGGAGGTATAGGAGGACTGATTAGGGTTAGGAAATCACTTTCATTTCAGTTTTGAGCCGCCACAAACCTTCTTGAGACCTTAGTAATGGCTTCCATCCTCTAAAACCTCTCCAAAACACATTTTAGTGAAGATTAAGCCTAAACCACATCAAAACAAGGCCAAATAGCATCAGAGCAAGGTTGGAGCTGCTGCTATACATAGGAATTCGACCCAAACAGAGAGTATTTCAGATTTGGTGTTTCATTTGTGGCCAAGGTGAGTGATTTGCATAGTTTTTGCACTAATTACGGTAATTAAGGGTAATTAGTGAAGATTAGCGAATTTATACACTAATAAATTCTGGAAAAATGTTTAGAAATTCTTAAATAATGTTTTATGCTTCTGTTAGAAATTTGGTTCGATTTGATTAAGTTTTGTTAACCCTATGATTAGTTTTACTTAAACATGCTTAAGGGAAAATAAGGAGTTTTGGCCACTTTTGATCCGTTTTGATTCATTTGAATTGTTGTTTGGTATTTGTGGTTGCTCTTACATGTTGATATGACTCTATGGTATGTTTTATGATTGATTAGAATAGTTAGATTAGTCGAAAACGCCGTCGAAAGGCGTAGAAAGCTCGCAGGAAAGTTGTAGAAATGTGCAGGTTCCGGACCGGATCGGAGTAGGGGTCGGATCGGATTTGTGAACTGACCAAGGGAATTCGAACTGGATTGGAACTTGTCACTGGAGGAGAATTGGCGAGAAGGAAGGCCGTTTACTTAGAGTTGGAGTTGGGCAGAGGATCGGATCGGAGCCATGGAGCAGGATCGGATCGGAGTAGACTAGAGAGCGGATCGGATCGGAGTAAGCTAGAGTGCGGATCGGATCAGAGTAAGCTAGGGAGCGGAGCGGATCGGAGCAAACAAGCGAGTGGGAGCGGATCGGGCAAATGGAGAAGGACAGGATCGGATCCAGGAACTTAGAAGGGAGTAACCACCGAACCAAGCAGAGAATAGGCACTACACTTCCGAACCGAACCGAGTGGAGAGCCCGAACCGAAGGAGCACCGAACCGAATGGAAAGATGACTACCGAACCGAACCGACGAAGGTGATGACTACCGAACCGAACCAAATTCTAGGACTGTTAATGCGCGACAACTCTTCTGAAGACCCACTCCAATTCGACCAAACCCGAGATGCAAAGGAAGTCCAAATGAGAAGTTAGAGCTCAAGATTCAGATGGGAATCAACGAGTTCGCTTCATGGTTGGGCTTTGCTGCGGGACGCGTGCCAAGGGGTTATCGACGTCTATAGCTTTGGACCACTATGGTAGGAGGTATGAAGGCGGATTCAGGGCCATTATGGCATCGGTAGAACCAAGGGCTACGACCAATGAAGTGGGTCATTGAAATGTTTGGTCATGACTCCTTGTGTTTAGCTTGGTCATAGCAGGGTTTCTATGAGTCGGGATTCGTCGTTACCTCAAGTCGTCTAGTGTCCCAAAGTGGTAGATATCGTATGCTTTACGCACTGAGTGAGAGATGTGAGGATGGTTGATATGGATGATTCGTTTGCTATCATTGTGACATGTACACCCCACCCCCGTATTCTTACACTATTTATTATGGCACCTTAGAGTATTGTACGGTATGTGGTACTAACTCTTTGGTTGCAGGTCCAGGTTCAGGTATGGTTTAGTATACCTGTTATCATTCTGTTTAGATGCTTATCGCTCATACCAGGCTTTATGTCTGACCCAGAGTTTTATGTCTCCTCTTATTACTCTGGGTGCTCACACGAGCAGACTAGAGACAGGTTAGCTAGTGATGCACGGGTAGATGATCCGGAGACGAGCAGGAGGCTTCCACGTAATATATACATAATATTCTCCCTGTGTTGTTGAAGATCACTGCTTGGGCATTGGTGGTGCATCTTCTACTTTAGCTTTCTTTTGTTTAGAGACAGTAAATTTAGAAAATTGTAATAAGTTGTATTTGAGTTTCCGCTGCTCTGATGATTGATGTTGATTTTAGTTATCAGCTTATGCACTGTCTCACCTGTTTTATGTCAAGTATGTTATTATTATATTTTATTCCATGTGCTGTGAGATATTCTACAGGTTCCTTGATTAGTTCATTCCCTTCTTTCCTTTCTTTGGCGACCGTTCCGTGCTAGTCGGGACATGTGTACAGCGCACTTCCAGAGGAATTGCAGGCTGCTGCGGAGCGGGCCGTCACATTTGGTATCAGAGCTCTAGGTTGCGTAGTTTACCTAGGGAAGTTATCAGGGAGAGATAGTATACGTATACGAGAGAGCGTATTTGTGATTACTTTGATTTTTAAAATCTATATATATATACTACTACTAGTATAAGGATGAAGTCGTACTGCACTAGCACCACTATGGAGTCGTTAATCGTTTCCTTTTTCAGATTGACGATGAGCCGATATACTAGAGGTGCTGGTAGGGGAGCCAATAATGGGAATGCTGCTGACATGAGGACGATGTTTACTGACCTCATGAGAGAGATGCTTAGAGATGTACAGAGGGCAGCTCCCAATGGTGGAAATGGTGGTGGTCCAATAGTGCAGGCGCAAAGAGTCGACTTCGCCAAGCTGAATAAGGATTATACTAGCCTTGGTGGGAAGCCGTTCCACGGAACGGAGTCGGCCACGAATGTTCAGGATTGGTTGGATAGTTGCGAACGTATCTTCGAGGATTTGGGTATCGAGGATGCAATGAAGAGAAAGTTAGCGTCCCGTCAACTGCAAGGGCGGGCAGTGAATTGGTGGAATGCTATAAAGGCAGCTACTCCCGAAGATCATGTTACTTGGGAGCAGTTTAAGGCTCGCTTTAGCGAGAAGTTCATTTCAGCTGCTCAGAAGTCAGTGCTATTTAAGAAATTCTTGGAGCTCAAACAGAATGGCAGGGCTGTCTCGGAGTATATTGCTGAATTCGACACTTTGTCAAAATATGGGTTATCTCTTATTGATATTGCCGAGAAAAAGAATGAGAAATTCATAACTGGTTTGGATCAGTACTTGGGGGGAAAACTTATTAACCACATCGATGAGACGTTTGAGTCGATTGTGGGAAAAGCATTGAGGACGGAGAGTCTCTACCCTAAGCCGAAGACTGAGGTTGCATCTGCAGAAGAGCCAAAACCACAAGCAAGTGGTGGAGGCAAAGGTGGTTCCCAGAATAAGAGAAAGCAGAATCAGACTAAGGATGGCCAGAAGAAAAGGAATAAGCAAGATGTTGAGTGCTTCAGCTGTGGTAAAAAGGGCCATTATGCTAGTAATTGTCGGGCCAAGCCAGCGGATAGGAAGTGCTTCAACTGTGGCCAGATGGGACATCACAAGGACAAGTGTCCGCAACCCCCCAAAGAAAAGCAAATGGTGAAAGCATATGCCCTTAATGCTATTCCTTCTTCGTCGAATGCCCCAACTGCGGCGGAGAAAGGAAAGAATGTCGTCATTCAAGGTATGCTTTCTGTTTACGATGTTCCTGTTAGAGTTTTGTTTGATACCGGAGCTTCCAGTTCTTTCATATCTAGTGACCTGGTGGATAGGTTGGGATTGGAGCCCGAGATTGTCGATAGACCTTTAGTAGTGACGAACCCGATTGCGGGTTCGACTAGCCTTAGCATGATTTATCGTAATGTGGTCTTATCGAGTCATGGATGCATGTTTGTTTGTGATTGCTTTGTTTTGGGCTTTACTGGGTTTGGCATTATTTTGGGAGTAGATTGGCTCCAAAGATACAGGGTGGTGGTAGACTGTGAGGGCTTTTTAGTGACAGCTAGAGCGGATGATGGGCGGAGGATAGTGTTTGGTGGTCTACCCAGTAAGAGGGTATTGGCTAGTTTTCTAAACTCCCTCGACATTCCGCATAGTGAGTTGTCAGGTTTGCCCGTGGTTGGCCAGTATCCGGATGTTTTCGAAGAAGTGACCGGACTTCCACCACACCGAGAGATTGAGTTTCGTATTGATTTGGTAAAGGATGCCAGGCCTATAGTGATGCCACTTCGTCGTATGGCACCAAGGGAGCAGCGAGAGCTCGAGGTGCAAGTCAGCGATCTTTTGAGGAAGGGATTTATCAGAAGGAGTGTTTCTGAATGGGGAGCACCAGTTGTATTTGCTACAAAGGCGGATGGTTCCCTTCGGTTGTGTGTAGACTACCGCGAGTTGAATAAAGTGACGAGGAAGAACAAGTATCCTCTACCGCGGATAGATGATTTGTTCGATCAGTTGAGTGGCGCGAGAGTATTTTCTCAGTTGGATCTCGCGACAAGTTTTCATCAGCTTAGAGTGGAAGCTGAGAGTATAGCTAAAACGGCATTTTGAACGCCGTCCGGATTTTATGAGTGGTTTTTCATGCCATTCGGGCTGACCAATGCCCCAGCATATTTTGTGGATCTTATGAATAGGGTATTCAGAGATCAGTTGAATAAGTTTGTCCTTGTGTTCGTTGATGATATTTTGGTCTATTCGAGGACAAAGGAAGAACACAAGGAACATTTAAGAGTAGCGATGGAGGTGTTGAGAAAACACCAATTGAAAGCAAAGTTTTCTAAGTGTCACTTCTGGAAGAGGGAAGTGAGGTTCTTGGGCCATGTTGTATCAGAGAATGGTATTGCCGTGGACCCGGCGAAGGTGGCTACGGTACAAGATTGGCCTACGCCCAAGAACGCAACAGATGTAAGAAGTTTCTTGGGATTAGCCGGATATTATCGTAAGTTTATCGAAGGTTTCTCCAAGATAGCAGCACCATTGACCCAGTTGACCAAGAAGAATCAAGCTTTTGTCTGGGATGAAGGGTGCGAGAATGCATTCAAAAGTCTAAAGGACAAGTTGACAAGCACACCAGTGTTAGTCATTCTTAAGGGGGATGAAGAGATGACGGTATACACGGATGCCTATGGTACCGGACTGGGTGTTGTATTGATGCAAGGCGGTAGGGTTGTAGCTTACGCAAGTCGGCAATTGAAACCGCACGAGAGAAGATACCCTACCCATGATTTAGAATTGGCAGCGATCGTGTTCGCGTTAAAGATGTGGAGACACTATCTCTTGGGAGAAAGATTTGAGCTGTTTACAGATCATAAGTCGTTAAAGTATCTCTTCTCTCAGAAAGATCTGAATCTCCGTCAGCAGAGATGGTTAGAGTTCTTAGATTCCTATGATTTTGACATCGCATACACACCGGGAAAGGGCAACGCAGTGGCTGATGCATTGAGTAGAAGACAGGCCAATTTAGGGGCTATGTTCCTTGAATGGAAGCAACTGAAGTATATCGCGGGGTTTGATTTCAGACCAAAGTGCGAATTGGATCCAAAAATGTTAGCAAGTTTGACGATCAGACCCACTTTAATTGAGCGGATCGGCTCTAGTCAGAGGGACGATCCTAACCTATTGGAAATCATCTCCAAGTTAGAGATGTGTGTCGATGAGGAGATGAACAAGAATGGGCTTGATCGAGATGGATGGCTTAGAAAGAATGGAAAGCTTGTTGTACCCAATGTCAATGGATTGAGAGATGAAGTGCTTAGAGAATGTCATCACCCAAAACTAACTATACACCCCGGTGGTAATAAGATGTATCGAGACATGAAGCAAACCTACTACTGGGAAGGGATGAAAAGAGACATTGGGAAGTTTATATCCAAGTGCATGAATTGCCAGCTAGTTAAAGCCGAGCAAAAGAAGCCTAGTGGGTTGTTACAGCCCTTAGAAATTCCCGAATGGAAATGGGAGCAAGTCTCGATGGATTTTATTGATGGTTTACCAAGGACTAGATCGGGACACGATAGCATTTGGGTAGTTGTGGATCGACTGACTAAAAGTGCAAGGTTTATACCAGTCAAATCGACCAGAACGGTAGCTAAGTTAGCAGAATTGTATATGAAGTGGGTAGTGAGATTTCATGGAGTACCTAAAGGCATTGTGAGCGACCGAGACCCGTTGTTCACTAGTGGGTTTTGGAAGAGCTTACAAGAGGCTCTAGGGTCAGAGTTACATCTAAGTACTGCATATCATCCTCAGACCGACGGTCAGACGGAGAGGGTGAATCGTATTTTGGAGGATCTCTTGAGAGCATGTATATTGGATTTTGGTGGATCATGGGATGACCATTTGCATCTAGTAGAGTTTGCATATAATAATAGCTACCAATCCAGTATCGGTATGGCTCCGTTTGAAGCTTTGTACGGAAGACCGTGTAACTCACCATCATGTTGGATAGAGACTGGCGAGAAGTTTATGCTTGGACCAGATGTGGTGAGGGAAACTTCAGATAAGATCAAGATCATTCAACAACGAATGAAGGCAGCCCAAGATAGGCAGAAGAGTTGTGCTGATAAGAGAAGAAGAGACTTAAAATTCTCCGTTGGTGACTTGGTGTTTGTCAAGATTTCTCCGTTGAAGAGCATAATACGATTTGGCAGGAGAGGCAAGTTGATACCAAGATTCGTTGGCCCATTCCCTGTTCTTGAACCAATCGGGAATTTGGCATACAGAATTGACTTACCAGAGAAGATGGCGGGAGTTCACAACATATTTCATGTTTCCCAACTAAGGAAGTTCGTTCACGACTCAGATATGACTATTTCACCTGATCAGCTAGAGGACTTCGAAGTAGAACCCGAGGCGGTTGGGAACCGCAAGCCGGCCCGTATTATCGCGCACGACATGAAGCAACTTCGAAGGAAGGCGGTGAAGCTAGTCAAGGTACAGTGGAGCAAAGACGAGAATGATTGTACTTGGGAGACAGAGGAGGACATTAGGAAGACACACCCAGAACTCTTTGCCTGGTAAGATTTTGACTTCGATTTAGTTTTCCGCATGCTAGGATAGGCTTGTTTTGCATGTTTGATTGTTGTATGTAGTTGTTAGGCATGCGGGGTCCTTTGTGTGTTTAGGGTTAAGGAATTTCGGGGACGAAATTTCTTAAGGGGGGAAGAGTGTAACAACCCGTATTCTACGCATCATAGGATCGTAGGATATTTATTTCTTTCACATATTAAGTCGTATGGTCATGTAACTTTGGGGGACGACTATTGGGGTCATTTCCCATGTTCATGATTTTTCCCGATTTTTAAATGACCATTTTACCGCTAGTTGGTACTGTTTTGGCCATAACTTCTGACTGGAAAGGAACTTTGACCTGAAACCACTTCCATTAGCTCCGAACGATGGTCTCTCTTTCCGTAGAGTGGTCACATTAGCCAAACGGACTCAACGTTTGGGAGATATGGTTGAAACAAGTTTCAGATTGTGAAAAACAGCTTAATTGGGCTTAACCGGGTGATTAGCAGCTAGACCCAGAGGGAAATTTCAGGTTTGGAGGTATTGGAGAACTGATTAGGGTTAGGAAATCACTTTCATTTCAGTTTTGAGCCGCCACAAACCTTCTTGAGACCTTAGTAATGGCTTCCATCCTCTAAAACTTCTCCAAAACACATTTTAGTGAAGATTAAGCCTAACCCACATCAAAACAAGGCCAAATAGCATCAGAGCAAGGTTGGAGCTGCTGCTATACATAGGAATTCGACCCAAACAGAGAGTATTTCAGATTTGGTGTTTCATTTGTGGCCAAGGTGAGTGATTTGCATAGTTTTTGCACTAATTACGGTAATTAAGGGTAATTAGTGAAGATTAGCGAATTTATACACTAATAAATTCTGGAAAAATGTTTAGAAATTCTTAAATAAGGTTTTACGCTTCTGTTAGAAATTTGGTTCGATTTGATTAAGTTTTGTTAACCCTATGATTAGTTTTACTAAAACATGATTAAGGGAAAATAAGGAGTTTTGGCCACTTTTGATCCGTTTTGATTCATTTGAATTGTTGTTTGGTATTTGTGGTTGCTCTTACATGTTGATATGACTCTATGGTATGTTTTATGATTGATTAGAATAGTTAGATTAGTCGAAAACGCCGTCGAAAGGCGTAGAAAGCTCGCTGGAAAGTTGCAGAAATGTGCAGGTTCCGAACCGGATCGGATCGGAGTAGGGGTCGGATCGGATTTGTGAACTGACCAAGGGAATTCGAACTGGATTGGAACTTGTCACTGGAGGAGAATTGGTGAGAAGGAAGGCCGTTTACTTAGAGTTGGAGTTGGGCAGAGGATCGGATCGGAGCCATGGAGCAGGATCGGATCGGAGTAGACTAGAGAGCGGATCGGATTGGAGTAAGCTAGAGAGCGGATCGGATCGGAGTAAGCTAGGGAGCGGAGCGGATCGGAGCAAACAAGCGAGTGGGAGCGGATCGGGCAAATGGAGAAGGACAGGATCGGATCCAGGAACTTAGAAGGGAGTAACCACCGAACCAAGCAGAGAATAGGCACTACACTTCCGAACCGAACCGAGTGGAGAGCCCGAACCGAAGGAGCACCGAACTGAATGGAAAGATGACTACCAAACCGAACCGACGAAGGTGATGACTACCGAACCGAACCGAATTCTAGGACTGTTAATGCGCGACAACTCTTCTGAAGACCCACTCCAATTCGACCAAACCCGAGATGCAAAGGAAGTCCAAATGAGAAGTTAGAGCTCAAGATTCAGACGGGAATCAACGAGTTCGCTTCATGGTTGGGCTTTGCTGCGGGACGCGTGCCAAAGGGTTATCGACGTCTATAGCTTTGGACCACTATGGTAGGAGGTATGAAGGCGGATTCAGGGCCATTATGGCATCGGTAGAACCAAGGGCTACGACCAATGAAGTGGGTCATTGAAATGTTTGGTCATGACTCCATGTGTTTAGCTTGGTCACAGCAGGGTTTCTACGAGTCGGGATTCGTCGTTACCTCAAGTCGTCTAGTGTCCCAAAGTGGTAGATATCGTATGCTTTACGCACTGAGTGAGAGATGTGAGGATGGTTGCTATGGATGATTTGTTTGCTATCATTGTGACATGTACACCCCACCCCCGTATTCTTACACTATTTATTATGGCACCTTAGAGTATTGTACGGTATGTGGTACTAACTCTTTGGTTGCAGGTCCAGGTTCAGGTATTGTTTAGTATACCTGTTATCATTCTGTTTAGATGCTTATCGCTCATACCAGGCTTTATGTCTGACCCAGAGTTTTATGTCTCCTCTTATTACTCTGGGTGCTCACACGAGCAGACTAGAGACAGGTTAGCTGGTGATGCACGAGTAGATGATCCGGAGACGAGCAGGAGGCTTCCACGTAATATATACATAATATTCTCCGTGTGTTGTTGAAGATCACTGCTTGGGCATTGGTGGTGCATCTTCTACTTTAGCTTTCTTTTGTTTAGAGACAGTAAATTTGGAAAATTGTAATAAGCTGTATTTGAATTTCCACTACTCTGATGATTGATGTTGATTTTAGTTATCAGCTTATGCACTGTCTCACCTGTTTTATGTCAAGTATGTTATTATTATATTTTATTCCATGCGCTGTGTGATATTCTACAGGTTCCTTGATTAGTTCATTCCCTTCTTTCCTTTCTTTGGCGACCGTTCCGTGCTAGTCGGGACATGTGTACAGCGCACTTCCGGAGGAAATGCAGGCTGGTGCGGAGCGGGCCGTCACAAAGGGAATGCCTTAACTTTGGTGGAGGTTTATAAGTAAAAGCCACTGATAGACTCAAGACAGATATAAATACACATATTTTAAACAGCAGAAACCAAACAGACTTTTATTTCATCAAAACGTGTTCAGACACAACATTTCCACAATTGTCTCAGCATACTTCCATCATTACAACCTCATAACTGTCTTGATTATTAAAGAAGCAGAAAATATAAATAAAGTGAAAAAAATCACCATAGTGATATCCAAAGCCATAGTCCGAGCAAAAGAGATCCAAATCATACATCTACGGTCTTAGAGCTTGTAAAGAGTCTGACTGAGTTGTTTCCTCCTTGTGGACCTGGGGGGGGGGGGGGACGAAAGAAAAGAAGACGAAAAGAAAATAGAGTCAGACATAAAGCCTGAGTAAATCTAGTAACTCTTCAGTATATGAATAAGAAAAGGGCATGATAGATATATACTGAAAATAGGATAGTGTCACAAGCTAAGGAAGTGTCGAATGTACTATCGCACCCATACTATATCTCTGCATCTACTTGAGTTTATTCTGCTGGCACCCCATGGTGAGGGTGAAGTGATCCCCATTTTCTAAAGATCGACTCCTACTAGCATTAACATGTGTCATACGGCGCCCAAGAATTATAAATACCTATGCTGGTCCCACCATGGGGTGTATCAAGACTCGTGGTGGCGGCCCCGACACAAATTCTAGAAGGCATAGGTTATACTACCGGTGTCCCCAGTGCCCTGGTTGTCTGCTCCGGAGTGTGTGCACGCCCGCACCACGTTAGACCTACACTGTGCACCCACCGCCGTCGTTTGACCGCTTACAATCAGCCCAGTAATCGTGCTCCACCCTGCCGAGTTTCAGGGTACTGTTGATACCTAACTTGGGTTACTGCTGAAACGGGTCCCTCGTTACCAGGATTTTCTAGTCAAACATGTTAAGTGGTTAAGTGTCTGTATTTACCTAACCCCACCCATCAATTCTTGTTAACATGTTGAATTTGGTTAAGTGTTATAGTTGACTTAACCCTACCATCTGTCCTTAGCCTCTTAGGAGCTCCTGACCACTCACATTAGACAAGTATTGCTACGGTTACTGGATATGCTGGTCGGTTCCGGGCTGGTTTACACTGTAGCTCAGTCTAACCTCGGGTCTTTATTGGGCTCAATGCTTAACCACCCACATTGGATAGGTATTGTTGTGACTACTGGACAGCCGGGCAGGTCCGGGTAGGTTTACATCACAACTCAATCCAACCTCGGGTTAAGCATATCGTGTTTTCTAAATTTACATATTTTATTACTTCTCAATTTTATATGTAAATGTCATATCTTTTATTCTTGGGTATATCAATTCATACCGCTTAAATGTCATTGTCATTGGCATGTGCCAAACATGCCAACATATGTTTTCATGTTTTACACCCAACGTTATTACCCCCATTTGTCCGCAACATTATAACATGTCTTAGGCTTGTTACAATCCAGCCCAACTTTATAATCGTGAGAAAAAGGGGAAATCAAGAACATGTAATACATAAAGGTGTGTGGCGCATGAACTTGCAATTTAGCGATTTAACTAACATATAATATGGGTCATGTGAACTTGCATTCAAATCAAAGTATAACTAAGTAGGTGACATATGAAATGGCATAGTTTAGGCTAATACAAACTTGTGTTTAAACATGTTGAACTGGGCATAATGTCAACCACAAAACTAGCATGTTGTATATTCACCAAAATGTCCAATCTAATCACATAGCCTATTTCAACACGAACTTGCATAGTTTATGAAACCCAATCAATACTTAACATAGATCCAATTATACTTACAATTAAACATGAACTTGCATAGTTTATGAAACCCAAACGATACTTAACATAGATCCAATTAAACTTGCAAATAAACATGAAAATGATATCATAGGTATAAGGTCATATAGGCATAAAAGGTTTCAAATCTAGAACATGTTTACATAAGCCTTAATTTAGACTTAGTGAATGTATATAATCCATGTCATAGGCATAAACAAAAAGGGATCAATTTCTAGTTTTTGCCACAAACTTGCAAGTGCCATTGTTTTCGTATACAATTGTTCAATAGGCTTGCATCCATCAATTTATGCCACAAACATCAATACACAAGTCATGATAGAAACATTACAATACACAGAATTTATACAATAACAAAATTCTATTTTCATGTACATCGAATCACATCACAGTTTTTATTCATATTTTGAAAGGTCACTATACTTACAACGAATGCAGAATCTTGAATTCTGGATTCTGAATTCTGAAATTGAGATGCGCTCCTTTGGGTAGACTAACGTTGCGTTGATTAATTTGATTAAACTTTAATCTTCTTCTTAATTTGATTCATCTCTTAGGTTTTTCTCTCTTGACGGCTATGCTCAATTCCTCCTTGGTAGCTTGACGACTCCTTTCTTATTTTATTGTGTGAATTTTCAGTTGAGACTTAGGGTGTATTTATAGATTTTTAAATTGTTTTGAGCCGTCAGATGAAGACAGGAGGAATCTAGGCCATCCAAAGTTCAAAGAGCCAATCAAGAGGTGGAACGTCATCCCTAGAGACACAAAGATCCATAGAAATTCGAGCCAGAGCCAGACCTAGCCAGCCAGGTCGACCAGGCAGGTCGACTGGCAGGTCGACACCCAGGTCGACACTTTGGTCGACCTGGGGTGACCAGGTCGACACTATTGTCGACCCTATGGTCGACCTAGTCCTTGGGTGGGAATTCCCCCTACCCCCAGCCCAGTTTGAACCTGAAATTCGAATTTTAAATTTTAAACTGAGCTGTTTGAATTTAAATTTTATTCTGAAACTTCCGAAGGCCATAACTTCTTCATACGGAGTCCGTTTCGCGCAAACTCGGACTCTATCTCAAGCAGAATTCCGAGACGAACGCAATGGCGTAACCCCTTTCCCTTAATTATTTCATTTAGAATTAATTACACTTTAATTTGTGGAACTTAATGTTATAGAATTCACGGGGTGTAACATTCTCCCCCCTTAAAAGGATTTCGTCCTCGAAATCTTCAAGTTAGGAAGAATGTATATCCTACCATCCAACAGCCCATCTACTCAACCAGCAAACACAAGCGTCCATTGTCCTTAAAAGACTTTTAATGCTTCATGATCATATGCATAGTGTGTGTACATGTCCTTATCTAATGCAGAAATCAGGCGGTCTACTGATTCAGTTGACCTCCTTAATGTGAATCATGTAAGTGTCATGAATCCATTATGTATGCAAAATTTTCCTACTCATAATTCTACATGAGTGCACAACTATTCATACAAATGCGACGACCATATGACAACATATCAAGTTTCAACCATATACAAATGAGAATAAATATATTTGCATATGCAATATGAAGTGACTGAGCCGATCTATAACCTAGGGTGTGTGTGTATATGCATCCACGAGCAACCACTAGCAATCACTAGCAACCATTTGCAGCCATTATCCATAACATGTTTTCAAATACATGTTTGCATCCATTTTATTTCTACCTAAGGAGTTAGGAAAAGGACAGAGGAGATGTACCTAAAAAGATAGATAAAGCATAACTTAAGGAAAAAGAGAGATCAAAGATGTACCCTAAAAAAGAAGAGGGTAGGCAGCGCGTATTCTGTACTCAGTTTCCCAAGTCGCGTCTTCCTCGGCGTCGCTCCACTGAACTTTAACGAGTTTGACTTCGCGGCTGCGTAGCTTTTTCACTTCAGTTCCTAAGATGCGGGTTGGAACTCTCCTCACGGTTGCTTCACATTCCACTTCGGCTTCTTCTAGAATGTTAGGTTCCACCACTTCTGCAGACTCATGCAAACACTTCCGGAGGTGAGAAACATGAAAGACGTTGTGAAATCTGGCCAGTCTCTCGGGTAGCTCTAATCTATAGGCCATCTTCCCAACCTTCTCGATGATAGGAAACGGTCCTACAAATCTTGGTGCTATCTTTCCTACGGATCCAAAACGAACGACGTTCCTTAAAGGAGACACCTTAAGGAAAACCCTGTCCCCAACCTCAAACTCAAGGTCGGTCCTTCTTTTGTCGGCGTAGGACTTCTGTCGATCTTGGGCAGTCTTCATTCTCCTACGTATCAAGTCCACTTTCTCCGAAGTCTCTCGAATCATATCTGGCCCAAGTTTAGGCTTATTTATAGACTCGCACCAACAAGTTGGTGATTTGCACGGTCTTCCATACAAGGCTTCGAAGGGTGCCATACCGATGGTAGCTTGGTAACGGTTGTTGTAGGCAAATTCCACTAAAGGAAGGTGATCCCCCCACATCCCTCCAAAGTCAATGCAAAGTCTCAAAAGATCCTCTAAAACTCTATTCACCATTTCCATTTTGCCATCGGTTTAGGGGTGATAGGCCGTGCTCAAACATAACTGTGTGCCTACAGCTTCTTGCAGACTCCGCCAAAACTCGCTTGTAAAGAAAGGGTCTCGGTCACTAACAATGTTGGAGGGTATCCCATGGAGTCGAACTATTTCCTTGAGATAAAGAGATGCTAAAGATGATGCAGTCCTTTTACTTTTGATAGGTATAAGTGGGCGCTTTTAGTAAGCCTATCCACTATTACCCAAATGCTAGTGTTGCCTCTTCTCGACCTAGGCAGTCCATCAATGAAGTCCATTGAAATGCTATCCCATTTCCACTGTGGGACCTCTAAAGGATGAAGTAGTCCTCCAGGTTTCTTCTGTTCCGCCTTGACCCGTTCCCAGGTCATGCACTTAGAGACGAAATCTGCCACATCTTGCTTCATGCCGTTCCAAAAGAAAGTCCTTTTTATATCCTTGTACATCTTATCACTGCCAGGGTGTATAGTCATCTTGGAATGATGTGCTTCCTCGAGAACCTTCTTTGTCAACTCCCTTGCTTGTGGGACACATAATCTTCCATCTCGCCACAGCCAACGCTTATCATCGATGGCGTATCTACTGAGGTGACTAGAAGTCTCACCCCTAATAAGTTTATCAATCACATCAACAAGCTGAGGGTCTTCACATTGTGCAGCCCCTATTGAGTCCAAGAGAGTAGGGCGTACTTCGAGAGATGCTAACAAACCCGGTACAAAATCCGAGGAGGGCCTAAAGTTAAAACTGGCTATATACTCCAAGATTTGCCTCTCTACGAAGAGTGGGCTTAAGGTCAGTTTCTTTTGGCTCAATGCGTCAGCTACTACGTTGCCTTTGCCAGGAGTACAGGAAATTTCAATGTTATACGAGGCAAGAAACTCCATCCATCTTTGCTGCCTCAAGTTAAGATCCTTCTGCGAGAAGAGATATTTTAACGATTTATGGTCAGTGTATAATTCGAACTTCTCACCTAGAAGATAATGGCGCCAAGACTTAAGCGCAAAGAAGATGGCGGCTAACTCAAGATCGTGGGTTGGGTAGTTCTTTTCATGAACTTTCAATTGTTTTCCGCCATAAGCTACAACCCTTCCTTCTTGTATTAGAACAACGCCTAGTCCCGTTCCACATGCATCCGTGTATACTATGAACATTTTGCTTCCATCTGGCAAAGTCAGAACTGGGGCTATTGTGAGAGCCCTTTTTAATCGTTGGAAAGCAAACTCGCAATCCAAATCCCAAGTGAACGCCAGATTCTTCTTTGTTAGCCTTGTGAGTGGGGCTGAGATTTTCGCGAAATCCCTAATAAACTTTCGGTAAAAACCGGCTAGCCCAAGAAAGCTTCGAACTTCGGTTGCATTTCTTGGTGTCTTCCAATCTTGCACTGCCACCACTTTCGCGGGGTCCACGGCCAACCCTTCTTTGGACACTATATGCCCCAGAAATCTTACTTCCTTTCTCAAAAAGTGTGTAACACCCCACATCTGTTAAGGTCACTCACAAAGGGAATGCCTTAACTTCAATGGAGTATTATGGGTACTGGAACAGAAATATTACAAGACATACATATATAAAACAGCGGAAAATAAAGTGGAAGTACTTCAAATCATTTATTAAATATAAATGTTTACAAGAAAAGACCATCAACCTGTATACCCAATTTGAAAGTTAAAATATCTGTCTTGCTCAAAAACAAAGAAGCATAAAAACAAACTGCAGTATTCCCCAATAAAGCAAAGCAAGCCATAGCCAAGAGAAATC
This sequence comes from Allium sativum, assembly GCA_030737875.1. Classification (NCBI taxonomy): domain Eukaryota; kingdom Viridiplantae; phylum Streptophyta; class Magnoliopsida; order Asparagales; family Amaryllidaceae; genus Allium; species Allium sativum. Next base: position 872,770,801 of record CM060912.1, on the reverse strand, counting down.
CAAGCCATACATGAAAGAGCCTTGGAGCTTGGTAAGATCCGAACTAAGCTGTATTCCCACCCTGTGAACCTGGGGGGAAAACGAATGAAAAAGAGGCGAAACAAAACGGGTCAGTCATAAAGACTGAGTAAGTCCTAGTGACTTTCAGCATAAAAATAGGTAAAGATAACATGGCATGAATAAACTGAAAGTAAACATAAGCATGATAACAAGGTAGGCAAGATAAACTGAGATATCAAGATAAACTATGATAACAAGATAAACTAAGGTAACAAGATAAACTTCGGGCACGACGAAACAAGTATAACATCCCATAATTCCTATCAAGTATCCCACCGCATGGTTTCTATCAAGAATAACATCGCAAGGTTTCTAAGCTTTACCATTAGAACGATATCTATTTGATCTGCACCACCTAACTAGCATCCTCATAATTGTCTTACATTGAATGATCCGTATTCCTACTAGTGTCCCAACTAGTGTCCTGTGTAACAAGGATCCGTACACCCTACTAGTGTCCCAAATAGTAGCCCGTGTTATATAATAATTACAACGTGATCCCAATCCAACATGATAATAGAATCAAATCACTGGCATAATATTATACAACATAACCAAACATAATAAGCATCGTACTATTTTCATTTGACCGCAAAACATGATTTTAATCTTAATTCACATTCCGCAAATATAGCTAAACTTACATCAATTTCACTTTATTTCATCGCCATATTATAATTAAATATTTAAATCTGAAAATAACTAGAACTTACAGAGAACGGCTAATGAATTAGGGAGTGAATTTGTCGTAGAAAGTTGCAGTGTCATTGATCTATCCTCTTGAATTTGTTGTAGAAGCATTGATCTTTGATTTGATTTGGGTTTGAACGCTTAAGCTTTAATTTGGAGACGGCGGCCATGGCTCAAGAGAGATTCCAGCAGCATTTAGGTGTCATATGAATTTGTGTGAGTTAGGCTAGGTCTAGGTGTTATTTTATAGGTGTAGCACTTCATTTCATCCATCGGATTAACCCTAAAACACATCCGGACCATCAAAACTCGTCCCGGGCCTCAAAAATGGGTTCTGGACCACCCCAGGCCGACCAGGTCGACCTGTACAGAGGGGTGGTCGACACTACAGTCGACCTGGGGGGGGGGGGGGGCAGGTCGACTATAGTGTCGACACTATGGTCGACCTGGGTCAGTCTGCCAGAAAGTCTGCTGAAATCTTGTTTTGGCCATATCTTGGTCATTCTGACTCCGATTTTCGAAAACTCGGACTCTATTTCGCGTATTTTTCTGAGAGGAACGCAATGGTAGTGTCCATTTTACCTAATTCCTGATTCTTAAATAAATTATCCTTATTTTACTATCTTTTCCGTTACATACATCGTTATCGAACTAATTTTTCTTCTCTTCCATGTATTAATTAATTCTCCTTATGCATCACCATTATTTACCCATCATAAGCATATTTTTATATATTTTATTTTATTTTTAATTATATTAAAAATACGGGGTGTTACAAAGTGGCACTTGGAGAATTTGGCTTTTAGTTGATGTTTTCGGAGAGTTTCCGTGATTTCTTTCAGATGTTGAGCATGCTCATCCTCATTCTTTGAGAAGATTAAGATATCATCTACGAAGACAACCACAAATTTGTTGAGGAATTCTCTGAACACCCTGCTCATTAGGTCTACGAAATAAGCGGGTGCGTTTGTCAAGCCGAAAGGCATGAGAAGCCATTCGAAGAAACCATCTGGTTTCTGAACGCCGTTTTATCAATGTTATCTTCAGCTACTCTTAGTTGATGGAAGCCAGTTGCCAGATCAAGTTGGGAGAAGACCGTCACACCTACAAGCTGATCAAATAAATCGTCGATTTGGGAAGAGCATGCCTATTTTTGTTGGTCAATTTGTTTAACTCCCTATAGTCGACGCAAAGGTGAAGCGAACCGTCCGCTTTGGTTGCGAACACCACTGGAGCACCCCATTCCGAAATGCTCCGTCTAATGAACCCTTTTTCGAGAATTTCTTTAATCTGCTTACTGCTATTTCCCGCCTCGGAGGTAAGCCTTTCACCTCCTCAAAGACATCCGGATATTCTCGGATTACTCTAACTGATTGCAAATTCTCGTCAGAAGCATCAAGCGACTCTAGATAACTAAGCATAACAGCATTCAAGGGATTACAAGAAATTTCTAAAGTGTTACCAAGCCGAGTCAAAAGTCTAACTACTCTTTTCTCACAATCAAGAATGGCACTATTACTGGATAACCAGTCCATGCCTAAGATCAAACCATTTCCCGAGAAGCCTAAGTCAAAGGCATTACAACTAAACTCAACGCTGAGAATAGAGATTTTCAAACCCAAACAAACCATTGACAAGTAAGCGGAACCCCCAATTGGATTTGAAACTACTAAGGGATCTTCTACTATACTAGTGTCTAGATGCATAGATTCTACTAAGGCAGATAAAATAAAAGAGTGTGATGCGCCAGAGTCAAAAAGTGTACGAACTAGAAGATCATAAAGATAGACTACACTTTCTACAGAAATATTACTACCTAAAGTTCTCAAGATAGGATTGAGAAGATAAGCAGGATAAAACAAAGCATCTAGTAGAAGATGTTAAAGAGGTACCCCCAGAAGGACCTGCTTGCGGGCCTTGCCCTTGCTTCTTAGGGCAGTCCTTAGCCATGTGTCCGGCCTCACCGCAATAGAAGCAAGTAGCACTCATCTTCATCTTCTTGTTTCTGCAGTCATTCACCACATGTCCAACAATTCCACAAAAATAACATTTCCTTTTGTTACGTTCCTTGTTATTATTGTTGTGGTCCTTTCCTCCTTGACTATTATCCGTCTTCTTGTTCGGCGATTCTCCCATTTGCTGGCTCACGTAGAAGAGGAGGAGGAGGAGTAAAAGCATCTGTAGCTGAGAAGTAGGGTCCCCAGACATGCTGAAACAGAAAGTAAAGATTCAAAACGAAGGATAGAGAGAGATAGATAGGGCACATGGCTTTGGGGGATTTTGTCTTTTTATAAACATAACACTTTTTCTTGAAAAATGCTTCTTTAAATTTTCTTTTGAAAACAATTTCAATTTTTTTTATCTTGTCTGGTAAACCTATGCTCTGATACCAAGTGAAACACCCCACCTCCGTTCAGGTCACTCACAAAGGGAATGCCTTAACTTTGGTGGAGGTTTATAAGTAAAAGCCACAGATAGACTCAAGACAGATATAAATACACATATTTTAAACAGCGGAAACCAAACAGATTTTTATTTCATCAAAACGTGTTCAACCACAACATTTCCACAATTGTCTCAACATACTTCCATCATTACAACCTCATAACTGTCTTGATTATTAAAGAAGCAGAAAACATAAATAAAGTGACAAAAATCCCCATAGTGATATCCAAAGCCATAGTCCGAGAAAAAGAGATCCAAATCATACATCTACGGTCTTGGAGCTTGTAAAGAGTCTGAATGAGCTGAGTCGTTTCCTCCCTATGGACCTGGGGGGGGGGAACGAAAGAAAAGAAGACGAAAAGAAAATAGAGTCAGACATAAAGTCTGAGTAAATCTAGTAACTCTTCAGTATATGAATAAGAAAAGGGCATGATAGATATATACTGAAAATAGGATAGTGTCACAAGCTAAGGAAGTATCGAATGTACTATCGCACCCATACTATATCTCTGCATCTACTTGAGTTTATTCTACTGGAACCCCATGGTGAGGGTGAAGTGATCCCCATTTTCTAAAGATCGACTCCTACTCGCGTTAACATGTGTCATACGGCCCCCAGGAATTGTTGATACCTATGCTGGTTCCACCATGGGGTGTATCAAGACCCATGGTGGTGGTCCCGACACAAATTCTAGAAGGCATAGGTTATACTACTGGTGTCCCCAGTGCCCTGGTTGTCTGCTCCGGAGTGTGTGCACGCCCGCACCCCGTTAGACCTACACTGTGCACCCACCGCCGTCATTTGACTGCTTATAATCAGCCCAGTAATCATGTCCCACCCTCCCTAGTTTCAGGGTACCGTTGATACCTAACTTGGGTTACTGCTGAAACGGGTCCCTCGTTACCAAGATTTTCTAGTCAAACATGTTAAGTGGTTAAGTGTCTGTATTTACCTAACCCCACCCATCAATTCTTGTTAACATGTTGAATTTGGTTAAGTGTTATAGACAACTTAACCCTACCATCTGTCCTTAGCCTCTTAGGAGCTCCTGACCACTCACATTAGACAGGTATTGCTACGGTTACTGGATATGCTGGTCGATTCCAGGCAGGTTTACACCGTAGCTCAGTCTAACCTCGGGTCTTTATTGGGCTCAATGCTTAACCACCCACATTGGATAGGTATTGTTGTGACTACTGGACAGCCGGGCGGGTCCGGGCAGGTTTACATCACAACTCAATCCAACCTCGGGTTAAGCATATTGTGTTTTCTAAATTTACATATTTTATTACTCCTCAATTATATATGTAAATGTCATATCTTTTATTCTTGGGTATATCAATTCATACAGCTTAAATGTCATTGTCATTGGCATGTGCCAAACATGAAAACATATGTTTTCATGTTTTACACCCAATGTTATTACCCCCGTTTGTTCGCAACATCATAACATGTGTTGGGCTTGTTACAATCCAGCCCAACTTTATAAACGTGAGAAAAAGGGGAAATCAAGAACATGTAATACATAAAGGTGTGTGGCGCATGAACTTGCAATTTAGCGATTTAACTAACATATAATATGGGTCATGTGAACTTGCATTCAAATCAAAGTATAACTAAGTAGGTGACATATGAAATGGCATAGTTTAGGCTAATACAAACTTGTGTTTAAACATGTTCAACTTGGCATAATGTCAACCACAAAACTAGCATGTTGTATATTCACCAAAATGTCCAATCTAATCACATAGCCTATTTCAACATGAACTTGCATAGTTTATGAAACCCAAACAATACTTAACATAGATCCAATTATACTTGCAAATAAACATGAACTTGCATAGTTTATGAAACCCAAACGATACTTAACATAGATCCAATTAAACTTGCAAATAAACATGAAAATGATATCATAGGTTTTGGTTCATGTAGGCATAAAAGGTTTCAAATCTAGAACATGTTTACATAAGCCTTAATTTATACTTAGTGAATGTATATAATCCATGCCATAGGCATAAACAAAAAGGGATCAATTTCTAGTTTTAGACACAAACTTGTAAGTGCTATTGTTTTCTTATACGATTGTTCAATAGGCTTGCATCAATCAATTTATGCCACAAACATCAATACACAAGTCATGATAGAACCATTACAATACACAGAATTTATACAATAACACAATTCTATTTTCATTTACATCGAATCACATTATAGTTTTTATTCATATTTTGAAAGGTCACTATACTTACAATGAATGCAGAATCTTGAATTCTGGATTCTGAATTCTGAAATTGTGATGTGCTCCTTTGGGTAGACTAACGTTGCATTGATTAATTTGATTAAACTTTAACCTTCTTCTTAATTTGATTCATCTCTTAGGTTTTTCTCTCTTGATGGCTATGCTCAATTCCTCCTTGGCGGCATGATGATTCCTTTCTTATTTTTTTGTGTGAATTTTCAGTTGAGACTTAGGGTGTATTTATAGATTTTTAAATTGTTTTGAGCCATCAGATGAAGACAGGAGGAATCTAGGCCATCCAAAGTTCAAAGAGCCAATCAAGAGGTGACACGTCAGCCCTAGTGACACACAGAGCCACATAAATTCGAGCCAGAGCCAGACCTAGCCAGCCAGGTTGACCAGGCAGGTCGACTAGCAGGTCGGCACTATGGTCGACCTGGGGTGACCAAGTCGACACTATGGTCGACCCTATGGTCAACCTGGTCCCTGGGCGGGAACTCCCCCCCCCCCCCCCAGCCCAGTTTGAACCTGAAATTCGAATTTTGAATTTTAAACTGAGCTGTTTGAATTTAAATTTTATTCTGAAACTTCCGAATGTCATAACTTCTTCATACGGAGTCCGTTTCACGGAAACAAGGACTCTATCTCAAGCAAAATTCAGAGATGAACGCAATGGCATAACCCAATTCCCTTAATTCTTTCATTTAGAATTAATTACACTTTAATTTGTGCAGCTTAAGGTTATAGAATTCACGGGGTGTTACAAGTAATCACCCAAACGATGTGAAGACTTCCGGTCTTCCACCAACATCTTCATCTTCGACATATCGTCGAATCGGTTATTCAGAATGGGTATAAACCCGGCCTTTCCGAATAACCCGCGTATATAATAAACAAATGTTACACAAACACAACATACGCCTCATTCCAATTCAGAATATTCTTTTATTCAGAAAATCACATTCATAGGGAAAGGTTCCCATTAATTTTATCAAAGATAAATTCTTCTATATTTATTCATTAATCTTCCTTTGGATATCATTTCAAACCATATTATGGTTTTCCAACCTAGTCGCGATTAGCGAACCTCACCGAAGTAATTATTTTTTTAATTTCCCAATCCCAACCTATATATCCCATTGAGTAAAACTGGTCATACTCCATATCTAACACCACGGTGTTATCGGTAAATATTAATTACATATCACGTTCAAAACAAATTAAAGATTTAACCATCGCTTTGGAGAAAAACTGGTGATACTCCATTCTCGATCATTTCAATCTAATTAAAGATTCATTAAAATGACACTTAGTTTTAATCTTCTCAAAAATCAATATCCTGTCTTTAACTGGGTTAAAGAACCAATGTCATCTAAAACACAGTCCAAGATAAACCCAAAATCACTTTCTATTGTTAATTGGGTTAAAGAACAGGTGTTATTCAAAACAACGCTCACGATAAACCCAAAAACCAATTTAAATTCAATTCCAATTAAATACCAAATTAACTGGATAATTTCACTTAATCTTAATTAAAAGATTTATTGTCTTCTAAACTGGGTTCAAGAACAGTGTTATTTAAGACACCATTCACGACGCACCCAAAATCCCATTTGATATTAAGTACAAGGCTCTGAATAGAAAATATACCGGCTTATATTCAATATCAAATTCTGAAACCAACAAATATCGTATTAGAAATAACGATATAAAATATATCTTTCAAGTTTCCACAACCATATCTTTTTAATCACAAAATCCAACATCGAAATATTCCAAAGATAATTTCGATTCAAATCAATTCCAATTCACGTATGTTGGAAATTCTGATTATTTTTAAAAACACTTCAAATTCAATTTATTTATTTAAAAATAATTGGATTTTAATTCTAGTTATAAACTAGTTCATTTTGATAAAAATCTATTTTTATACTTCAAATATGGAATTTTTCATCTCAGTTCTTTCCAATTCACATATTATGATTTTACACAAATTATAGATATTTTTAATAATTTTATCAAGGCCCGTACAGTCGATTTCCAATAACGGTCGTCGTACTGCACTTACAGCGACCTTTTCCAAATTTGATTTGGACATAATTCCAAATCCAACAGTTATATTTCAAATCTCTAATATTGATTGGAAAGCTCTTTTCGATACAAACCCAACGGTTCTGGTTTTAGGAGAATCCGACGGTCAGATCTCCCGCAACGTCAATTCGAAGTCAATGGTCGAAATTTGCGAAATACCGCGGTGCGGCGCGTTCTGTTCAGGCCATTTAATATATAATATATATATATATATATTATATATTTCATCGATTTCAATTCAAAACGTATTTTATAATTCGTTTTAAATTCGTTTTTGAAACAATTTCAACTTCATATTCAATTTCGAATCAAAATTGAATATTCCATATCATCGATATACAAATGATAATATTTTCAAAACGTTATATTTTAAAATCACTTCCTTTTCTACATTCATTATAAAAACGAATATAATCGATGTAAATATCGCTCATGTCAAAATGGCGCATCTCTAATCAACACGGCCTTATATATTTCAATAAATTTGTTATTCTATTCAACAAATGAATATTTATTCTATTCAACCCACGAATATATATATTTCTTTTTCAACACATGAATATTCTCAACACATGAGCATCGTCAATACATCACTATTTATGTTACTCAATATATTTTATAAAATTATGATAAATATGTAAATTTTATTGTTTAAAATATTTTACTCAACACATGAATACTTTCAAAACATGAATAATCTCAACACATGAATATTCTCAGCACATGAATATTCTCAACACATGAGCGTCGTCAACACATGACTATTTATGGTATAATATTCTTTATTTTCCCAATTGGAATGAGGCCCAATCAATTACCATATAATGTTAATTATATGGATTCCACCAAACACATGTATATAATGGCACTGACAAATAATCAACCATCATCCAAAGTGCACTACTCTGTATAAGCATCAAATATAGATATCTAACGCTTATAACAGCCTGTCAATCAATCGATCGACGTACAACTAATTATTGGGATTAGTGTATGCCATATTTTATCCCAATACCCGTGTGGGGTTTCAAATCAACAAGCACAAATTTTTATTTATTCACATACCCGTTAAAAATAATATTTCTAACGATCAAATATTTTTAACTATATAAATATTTTATTTCATTTCACATCACACAATCAATTTTCACCAGAACAAACAATCAAACATACAAGCCATCCATGGTCTGTGGACGACGGGTGTCGGGTGCTGCTAAGCACCGTCTGCATCCTAGTATATATTTTTAACTAGAAAAGAAAATTTAAAGTGAGAAGTTCTCACTGACTAGCTAATCCAAACGTCATGACTCTTCTTATGTAGAAATCTTCACCGTGCTCGCCTTTTGTCAATTTCGTTGCCCGTAGCCACTACATATATAAAAATCACAATTTTATATTGTTGCTATGCATATAAAAAATTACATTTTCATATTGCTACTAAATAGATAAAAATTCTATTTTACACCGCAACTATATAGATAAAAATTCTATTTTTACACCGCTACTATAAAGATAAATAATTTATTTTTACACCGCTACTATATAGATAAAAATTCTATTTTTACAATGGTGTTCATATAAGAAAGATTAAATTTTTATCACACTATTCCCTATATAAAAATTATATTTTTATATCGCTCTTCTTCCAATAAAGAATATATTTTTATAATGCTCCTTCGTATATAAAAATTATATTTTTATATCTACTTCTAATATAAAGATCAAATTTTTATATCATTGCTACAAAAATCCCATTTTTATTTCAACATATATATAATAAAAATCAGGTTTTTACTTCACTACACATATAAAGATCAAATTTTTACTATCTATATAATATAAAAATCGTATTTTTATTATCATACATATATAAAAATAGTGTCTTTATATCGCTACATCTAGAAAGATCTCCTCTTTATATATATATTAAAAATCAAATCTTTATTCATTTCAAAATCAAATCTTTCTTAAACAAAGATCTTATCTTTTCAATTTAAAACAATGTTCCTCTTCTATAAAACTGATTTAAATAAACTAAAAACTGATTTAAATAAACTGATTTGTATAAATTCAGAATTTAAAAAAAAAATTGAACTAAATAAATTGAATTCAATAAAGTCTGGTTTTAGAAATGGGATAAAACTCACAGTTGGAAGAAGAGGGGGGCAGGGCCTTGCGTGCTCGTCGGAGGGGGAAACCAGGCAAGGAGGAGGGTGGCGGATGGTCAGGGGCGGGGCCTACAACGGTGGCGGCGGTTGGATCTCGTTCGATTTGGGCTTTGGGCGAGTTGGAAGGGGGTGAGGAGAGAGAGAAGGGGATGAGGCAGAGGAGGAGGAGGGTCTGAGATAGGGCGGCGGCGATAGGCGGGGACACGGTGGCATTGGGACTAGGGCGACGGGGAAGGGAGCGGGATTCTTTTTCCCCCTTTTTTTATTTTGACTACGAAATGTGCATTGACTGACAGAGGGGAGAGAGGGCAAAGATTATATATTTTTATTTATTTAATTTATTTTAAATTCAAAAAGTGACTTTTTCTCTCAAACTCCAAATCGAACCCAACGACTATCGTCCCTAGCTAAATACCCCCATTCCGAACACAATGGGATATCTATCGTAAGCCAATTCTGCTGTTTCGATTAGTTTTCGTCAAAATCAACATATAACTCTATATATTGAATTTGAACGCGCATTTCAATTTACCGGGACCACATACTAACTCGAAAAATTCCATAAAAATATTTTCTAGCTTCGTATTGACAATACGGTCCTAACAAAACTAGTTTCGTCAAATTCTGAGACCGTTTGAAAAATGGCCATTTTCCAGTCGATTAAAATCAACTGAAACTGGTCAAACGCGTTTTCCTTTTCCACACTCACATATTGATTCAAAAAATTATGAAATTTGAAACCTAGCAATAACTTGACATCATGGATCCAACAAAAGTGGTTTCGTCGAAAACCGAGGTCGTTTGCAAAATTTCCATTTTTAAGGGCCAGAATTCCGTAGCGACTATTCTTAATTTTCAGCTGGGCGTAACTTTTGCTTCCCGCTATGAAATTTCAATTTTTCGGATTCGTTGGAAAGATATTCTCAAATAGATTCTAATATTCTTGGTTTCGCTAAAGTCTGGTTTATTTTGAACCCGGTGCATTTATTTGAAATTAGAAATCGAATTATCGAACTACCACGCCATTTTCAATTCCTTTTATAATTATAAATAAATATTTATATTCTAACGACGATCTATATAAATATATACATTCTATTCTATTCAAAATAAATTTCTCGTCGTTGTCATTTAAAATAATTCATTTTAAATAATCAAAATTCATTAAAATAGCCAAAATAAAAATTTTAAATTGACTCGCATTTCCGGGTTATTACAATCTCCCCCACTTAAAACTTTTCGTCCCCAAAAAGGAACGAAGCCGAAAGTTGTTTTACAAACCACCTCAACTTTCTTTATTTTCGTTACGGCTTAAGTTCTTCAACTTTTCAGTTTCTAAAAACTTTTCAAAATTTTCAAAAATTTGGCTAACACCCTAAATTTTCGAAAAATTTCGCCATAACCTCCCCTGCACCAGGGACTTCGGGATATTTCATATAGCCTCCTATGGCCTTCTTCAATCCAAAAGAAAAAAAAAGCCAAGCAGCTAGCCAAGCGGATCATAAAATCATCATCACCCAAACAAAACAGTAAATTATGGTAAACATGTACCTATTTGTTGGGCAAACAATTTTATTCTTTGCTCTAGCCTCCTTGCTATGACCTGTTCAATTTAAGTACATATATATGCATGCAATTTCAAACAATTTTCAATACAGTTCAATATTTGGTTCCATTAGGCATAATGGTTCAAAATTTCAAACAAATGAAACCAACAATTAAACAACACAACCAGTAATCAATTAGTGGATTATCGTTTCAAATTCATAATTTTGATATATATACAAAAATCACATTTTTGATGTCAATTCACAACAATGTATTCTAGCTATATTTTGGTTTTCACACCAGTATAATGGAAATATATAGATATCACACCTTCGAAACATGAACATAAATACTGATTATGTTCGGACATCAACAGAATTATCCCCGAGCAACTAGAGTGTGATTCTATATCTATCCAGTATATTAAAACTTCGAATATACATTCATGATGCATATATGAAAAACCTTTATATACTCGATTGTCCAAATTCAATACAAATAAAATATTCAAATACGTATAAACTGGTTTAAATTTTCGAAACAATATTGTTTTCATTTTAAAAATATACTCTTCACACTCGTTCTAGGATACTACTGATCCTATCTCTAACGAGTCATTCTAATTGGATATTACTAATCCAATATCTGATGAATTCTTTCATTCGGTTCTAATGTGTCTTGTTCTCGAGCTATGTAAACCAAAGCTCTGATACCAACCTGACACGACCCAAACTTCCCCGTGAAGGAAAGCACGGATGGCGTTGAGGACAAGACAAATCAGAACGCAAACAGAAGAACATTTCATTGTTATTACAACAATTCTATCAGATACAAGAATATATAGAGTATGAATAAATATTGCATTCGACAAATACCAGAGATTACAATACATTACATAGCAGCGGAAAAACAATACAATACCCAACTGAAAGTAATACACGGATACAGAGCTTTCCGAGCATCGTTCCAGCTGTAAATCAGGATCTTGTGAATATAAATCTGCAAAACCAAAACTACTAGCTGCCCATGTGGAAAATAAGGGCACCCAGAGTTTATGTTAAACAATAAACCCTAGGTCAGTCATGTGACTGGTGTGAGAACTAAAACAGTTATTTAAAACTTTACTTTAAAAGAGAGTAATTCAAGGGACCAAGCTGTATAACACAGAATGGGTTTCCTCCCAAGAATACTAGTACATATAACAAAACAGCGCAATGCTCTTTGGAAAAATGAAGCTATTATAAGACCCAGGTCCCATCACACAATGCAACGCAAGCCGGAGGATAGGGTTTTCCCTTATAATAGCCAAACATGCTTGGTATGTTAAAACAAATCATTTGATACTATTATAAGTGTATAGTGTCAAAACAATTTCAATCATAAATATCAATCATAGACGACATGGGTACCATATATCATGTCGCCATACTAGGCTCTACAAATAAAACCGCAATATCACGTATTGGAAATTGGATTTCATCATGAGTCGAGGCAAGGGGCAAGCTCCTCTCCGATTCGAGACACACTAGAAAATGTCTCATGATCCCACTATGATCCTTTGGAACCTCCAAGGCCGGTCCTCTCTTACTTTTGAGGATTAATTATTCCTGAACACACGTTTCTCGGTCCTATAGGACCTATATCCGAGGCGCCTCGCATTCCATCAACCACATAGGTGAAAAGTATATAAATGTCAGCCAGTTTAAGCACTGACACCACCACTAGCTAGAAAGAAACGTCGTGCACTAGTTGGGTCCTTATCCCGATTTTGACTCATACCGAGGTGTAAGGCTCGCGAATTCACGCTATACACAAAGCTACGCCACCCAGGCCGTGCTTTGATCATCAACCATAATACTTTGCTTTTCAACAGAAGCCTTGATCATCTGCCACTTAGGCGTGCCACACAGGCAATTCATGCCATGCGACTGATGTCCATCGAGGTACAACCTCTGAGCTCGTACGTCTCAGAGAAGGGCGTTAAGCAAGAGAATAAATTCTCCGCCGCCAAACAGATGTATATTTAATAGAGATCAATCAGCACAGAATAAAATCCAATGTCAGACACACAGTCCATTTACAAGTTCGTTCAGGGTCTGAACGAAACCGGAGGCACTTTCCTCGCATATCCATCGATCTCCAGGTACGTCTGGACGATCAACAACTCATTCCCTCATCTTGGGTGTAAAGCCCAATCAAGATCATCAGTAATCACCCAAATGATGTGAAGACTTCCGGTCTTCCACCACTGTCTTCCTCTTCGACATATCGTCGAATCGGTTATTCAGAATGGGTATAAACCCAGCCTTTCCGAATAACCCGCGTATATAATAAACAAATATCACACAAACACAACATACGTCTCAATCCCATTCAGAATATTCTTTTATTCAAAAAATCACATTCATAGGGAAAGGTTTCCATTAATTTTATCAAAGATAAATTCTTCTAAATTTATTCTTTAATCTTCCTTTGGATATCATTTCAAACCATATTATGGTTTTCCAACCTAGTCGGGATTAGCGAACCATACTGAAGTAATTATTTATTTTATTTCCCAATCCCAACCTATATATCCTATGGAGTAAAACTGATCATACTCCATATCTAACACCACAGTGTTATCGGTAAATATTAATTACAATTTCACGTTCAAAACTAATTAAAGATTTAACTATCGCTTTGGAGCAAAACTGGTGATACTCCATTCTCGGTCATTTTAATCTAATTAAAGATTCATTAAAACTCCACTTAGTTTTAATCTTCTCAAAAATCAATATCCTGTCTTTAACTGGGTTAAAGAACCAACGTCATCTAAAACACGGTCCGCGATAAACCCAAAATCACTTTATCTTGTTAATCGGGTTAAAGAACAGGTGTTATTCAAAACACCGCTCACGATAAACCCAAAAACCAATTTAAATTCAATTCCAATTAAATACAAAATTAACTAGATAATTTCACTAAATCTTAATTAAAAGATTTATTGTCTTCTAAACTGGGTTCAAGAACAGTGTTATTTAAGACACCATTCACGACGAACCCAAACTCCCATTTGATATTTAGTACAACGCTCTGAATAGAAAATATACCGGCTTATATTCAATATCAAATTCTGAAACCAACAAATATCGTATTGGAAATAAAGATATAAAAAATATCTTTCAAATTTCCACAACCATATCTGTATAATCACGAAATCCAACATCGAAATATTCCAAAGATAATTTTGATTCAAATCCATTCCAATTCACGTATATTGGAAATTCTGATTGTTTTTAAAACCACTTCAAATTCAAGTTATTTATTTAAAAATAATTGGATTTTAATTCTAGTTATAAACTAGTTCTTTGCGATAAAAATCTATTTTTATCCTTTCAAATATGGAATTTTTCATCTCAGTTCTTTCTAATTCATATATTATGATTTTACACAAATTATGGATATTTTTAATAATTTTATCAAGGCCCATACAGTCGATTTCCAATAACGGTCGTCGAACTGCACTTACAACGATCTTTTCCAAATTTCAGTTGGACATAATTCCAAATCCAACCGTTAGATTTAAAATTTCTACTATTCATTGGAAATCTCTTTTCGATACGAACCCAACGGTTCCGGTTTCAGGAGAATCCGACGGTCGGATCTCCCGCAATGTCAATTCGAAGTCAATGGTCAAAATTCGCGAACTACCGCGGCGCGGTGCGTTCTATTCAGGCCATTTAATATATATATTATATATTTCATCTATTTCAATTCAAAACGTATTTTATAATTCGTTTTAAATTCGTTTTCGAAACAATTTCAACTTCATATTCAATTTCGAATCAAAATTGAATATTCCATATCATCGATATACAAATGATAATATTTTCAAAACGTTATATTTTGAAATCGCTTCCTTTTCTATATTCATTATAAAAACGAATATAATCGATGTAAATATCGCTCACGTCAAAATGGCGCGTCTCTAATCAACACGGCTTTATATATTTCAATAAATTCGTTATTCTATTCAACAAATGAATATTTATTCTATTCAACACATGAACATATATTTCTTTTTCAACACATGAATATTCTCAACACATGAGCATCGTCAACACATCACTATTTATGTTATTTAATATATTTTATAAAATTATGATAAAGATGTAAATTTTATTGTTTAAAATATTTTTCTCAACACATGAATATTCTCAACACATGAGCGTCGTCAACACATGACTATTTATGTTATAATATTCTTTATGTTCCCAATTGGAATGAGGCCCAATCAATTACAATATAATGTTAATTATATGGATTCCACCCAACACATGTATATAATGGCACTGACAAATAATCAACCATCATCCAAAGTGCACTACTCTGTATAAGCATCAAATATAGATATCTAACGCTTATAACAGCCTGTCAATCAATTGATTGACATACAACTAATTATTGGGATTAGTGTATGCCGTATTTTATCCCAATACCCGTGTGGGGTTTCAAATCAACAAACATAGATTTTTATTTATTCACATACCTGTTAAAAATAATAGTTTTAATGATCAAACATTTTTAACTATATAAATATTTTATTTCATTTCACATCACACAATCAATTTTCACCAGAACAAACAATCAAACATACAAGCCATCCATGGTCTGTGGATGACAGGTGTCGGGTGCTGCTAAGCACCGTCTGCATTCTAGTATATATTTTTAACTAGAAAAGAAAATTTAAAGTGAGAACTTCTCACCGACTTGCAAATCCAAACGCCACGACTCTTCTTATGTAGAAATCTTCGCCGTGCTCGCCATTTGTCAATTTCGTTGCCCGTAGCCACTACATTTATAAAAATCGCAATTTTATATTGTTGCTATGCATATAAAAAATTAAATTTTCATATTGCTACAATATAGAAAAAAATTCTATTTTTACACCGCTACTATATAGATAAAAATTCTATTTTTACACCGCTACTATATAGATAAAAATTCTATTTTTACAACGGTGTTCATATAATAAAGATTATATTTTTATCACACTATTCTCTATATAAAAATTATATTTTTATATTGCTCTTCTTCCAATAAAGAATATATTTTTATAACGCTCCATCCTATATAAAAATTATATTTTTATATCTACATCTAATATAAAGATCGAATTTTTATATCATTGCTATAAAAATCCAATTTTTATTTCAACATATATATATAATAAAAATCCGGTTTTTACTTCGCTACACATATAAAGATCAAATTTTTACTATCTATATAATATAAAAATCGTATTTTTATTATCATACATATATAAAAATCGTGTCTTTATATCGCTACATCTCGAAAGATCTCCTCTTTATATATATTAAAAATCAAATCTTTATTCATTACAAAATAAAATCTTTCTTAAACAAAGATCTTATCTTTTCAATCTAAAACAATGTTCCTCTTCTATAAAACAGATTTAAATAAACTAAAAACTGATTTAAATAAACTGATTTATATAAATTCAGAATTAAAAAAAACTGAACAAAATAAGTTGAATTCAATAAAGTCTGATTTTAGAAATGGGATAAAACTCACAGTTGGAAGAAGAGGGGGCGGGGCCTTGCGTGCTCGTCGGAGGGGGAAACCAGGCGAGGAGGAGGGTGGCGGATGGTCAGGGGTGGAGCCTAGAACGGTGGCAGCGGTCGGATCTCGTTCAATTTGGGCTTTGGGCGAGTTGGAAGGGGGTGAGGAGAGAGAGAAGGGGATGAGGCGGAGGAGGAGGAGGGTCTGAGATGGGGCGGCGACGATAGGCGGGGACACGGTGGCGTTGGGGCTAGGGCGACGGGGAAGGGAGCGGGATTCTTTTTCCCCCTTTTTTTATTTTGACTTCAAAATGTGCGTTGACCGACAGAGGGGAGAGAGGGCAAAGATTATATATTTTTATATATTTAATTTATTTTAAATTCAAAAAGTGACTTTTTCTCTCAAACTCCGAATCGAACCCAACGACTGTCATCCCTTGCTAAATACCCTCATTCCGAACACAATGGGATATGTATCGTAAGCCAATTCGGCTGTTTCGATTAGTTTTCGTCAAAATCAACATATAACTCTATATATTGAATTTGAACGCGCATTTCAATTTACCGGGGCCACATACTAACTTGACAAATTCCAGAAAAATATTTTCTAGCTTCGTATTGACGATACGGTCCTAACAAAACTAGTTTCGTCGAATTCTGAGGCTGTTTGAAAAATGGCCATTTTCCAGTCGATTAAAATCGATTAAACTGGTCAAACGCGTTTTCCTTTGCCACGCTCACATATTGATTCAAAAAATTATGAAATTTGAAACATAGCAATAACTTGACATCACGGATCCAGCAAAAGTGGTTTCGTCGAAAACCGAGGTAGTTTGCAAAATTTCCATTTTTAAGGGCCAGAATTCCATAGCGACTATTTTGAATTTTCAACTGGGTGTAACTTTTGATTCCCGCTATGAAATTTCAATTTTTCGGATTCGTTGGAAAGATATTCTCAAACAGATTATAATATTCTTGGTTTTGCTAAAATCTGGTTTATTTTGAACCTGGTACATTCATTTGAAATTAGAAATCGAATTATCGAACTACCGCGCCATTTTCAATTCCTTTTATAATTATAAATAAACATTTATATTCTAACGACGATCTATATAAATATATACGTTCTATTCTATTCAAAATAAATTTCTCGTCATTATTATTTAAAATAATTCATTTTAAATAATCGAAATTCATTAAAATAGCCAAAATAAAAATTTTAAATTGGCTCGCATTTCTGGGTTATTACAAATATAGTTGAAAATGATAAATTAATTTATCTATTTTCTATAATTGAATTATCCTTAAAACTATTTTATTAGAAGCGTTGTCCATAAAACTAATTACTTTAACAAGTAAGTCATTTAAATGAAAATCTGCTATTATATTTACGGTCTTAAACCTACTATATTCATCCTTTGCCGACATACGGTAAAATTATTTCATATTTTGCAACATATTTTTTTCAACATTTCTACTATAGTAGCTGGTCTTATTACATATGGCATGTTATGGGTGATGAAGTGTGAAAATGTTAGAATGCTGTTAAAAATTGCTCTTTTAGTCTGTGGTGTAGATGAAACCTCAAAATGAAACCGAGTGCAATATTCCATGAGTGGATTATGGAACAAACTAACAAGGAAAAACAAATGGTGACTGTCTTCACCACAGTGGAAACATAAAACACGATAGATGTTTAGGAATCTTTACCAACTATTAATTGATTGTCACATTCACGCGATAATATTTGTTATGAATATGTTCAATATAGTGGCAGAAGAAAACATGAAAGATGTTTAGGAATTTATAATAGCTATTAATTGATTCATAATTATGCAATAATATTTTTTATTCAGTTGAATCTTTCGATTTTGTTTTTATCTTTTGGATTACAAGTAGAATCGATATTGCGGACTCATTAGCATTTTGGCTGATTAATTGTGTAAGCAATTTATTTCATCAGATAATATGTATTTTAAATGTTTGTATTAGACATAATTGATTAAAGTCTATACTTTGGAATGAATGATAGAATAAAAGAATATCCATAAATTTAATACAGTTTGAAGAGTTTCCATTTTTGTAAAGAGGTTGCTGCAAGGGCCAAATACAAAAGTTCACAAAATATGACAATGCAAAGGGTTGAGCAATACAACAGCAAATGCAAAGGTAAATAATAGTAAAAGAAGTTGCACAAGTAAGATTAATGAAATTAATTTAGGTAATAACGGACCAATTTGAAGAAAGCTACGATTCGTTTGAGATTCCTAATAAAACAAATGCGAATGGTAATGCATAAGTAAAGAATTGTGAAAAAGCTGACCACTGGCCAAACATCTAACATTCCTCTGTCCTACTATACTTATATGAACATATGTATCAGAAAGCATGCTTGGTTAGTTTTTTATTTATAGTTTAGCACGGTGAGTGATTATAAGAAGGGACATTAGCAATCCCATAGAAGAAAATTGTGTAACCTAAAAGCAACGTGCTCATAACTTGGATATTGTTTTCAATTTGGTTTTGTTCATAAATACGAAAGTAGTTGTTTTAATCTGCTACAATTACTATTATGAGTCCAAATAGATATCATGTACTATTAATGTTAGGTACCATGTACTATTATTGTTAGGTGATGAGAAGTTTTTGACATTGGCTCACTTTTGATTAAACTACTATTGGAAGAAAAAAAAGGTAGCATCAAGGAGAATGTTTCTACAATTTAATGAAACATGATTATTTTAAGTAGATGAAGGTGGTTTTATCTGGACTAACAAGCCAACGGTAAATAGCCATATGATATAACTATATATGGTACGACTTATATGTGAGTCACAAACCAAGTGCTGGTTTTTCACACTTAAAAGTGGTTTCTTTTAGCAATTTCCAAATTTGACGTAAAAGATGAAGTTTTTTGCTTTAGCTAAAATACGTAGTGCTTTTATTTCAGTAATCAGTATAATGAAGTGGTTGTATTTTATACTGTATAATTTTCTTTATGTAAAAAACCAACATGTTTAAAGAACCATAAACAAAAAAGAAGTGATGTTACTGAAATTGCAATTTATCATCCACTCTTTCATGAACCTAAATGATTACAGATGGAATCCTAATTTAAACATTTTTAACTCAAATAATTAATGTTGTCTTTATAATGTGTTTTATGAACAAAATATAATCTTAAAATGACATCACTTTTATTATATTATAGTAAAGTACATTATTTTGTATTGTTATAATAGTGAGATTGACTAATATATCTATCATAACAATGGTAGCATAACACCTTAGTTAATGTAGTTGTTACGACATGTGACACATACCTTTAAGGTCGAGGGCCTAAACCCCACCAACAACATATCCAATGCATTATATGTTATGGGTTTGGTGCATACATTCTTCGAGTTTACAAGCATAACTTGGTTCTTTAAGTGTTCATGGAAAAAAAAAAGACAGGACATCTAAAGAATAGTACAAATGAGGCATGAAGAAATGTGAAAGAATTAATAGATTTGACATTTTCAATGAACTTACAAAATTGGTTGATTAAAATGGAAGGAAAGAAAATAATCATTATATGAGAAACCTATAGTAAATCAGCCAATGATCTCATTATGTATTTCTCCTTTTAAATCATAATATGTGTTGCTTATTTCAAATAAGATTGATGGATTGTTACAACACACAAGACCTAAATTGTATATTAAGTTTGTAAATATAACTAATGAATATACTTCATCACTGCATTTAAAAGCTTTAAAATTAAACCAACTTCGTTCTCACGATGCTCCTATGTGCGTAGCATGGGTCGCGCACTAGTATAATATAAAATTAAAAACAGCATGGCGCTTATTGGAGATTGGATTCCAACTATGACAAGATATGGGACCACCTTCCAATCAGTATACTCTAGAGGGGATACACTGGGGGTTCAACAAGAACATCTTGCAACCCAGCCACATGTGACCGCCCACTCATTTAGCTTGAATGTTGTGAATGTATTATCACCCGATGGTTTTAAGGGCCCACCATTCATCTTTAGAGATACATAATCGAAAGAAGAACAAATAAGGAATTTCTCTAGATGGTGATAATACACCCTGCTTGGGAATGACCCACCTAGCCATGTTGTCTGTCCATTTTTTTCATTTCTCGGTTGATGAGGCTTGAGGTCACGTTTATCTTTTAGAACATCTGGCCACCATTCACTTTGAATGCCATATTGTCAAATCCGTTAAATCACTAATTGTTGTCCACAAACACACTCTGAGTGTTAAGCAAGAGAATTTCTCCGTCACCAAACTTGGTATATTTGTAAAAATCAACGTATGTGACCTTCAGGAAATACTCTATCAAACATTCATCCATACAAGTCATCCAGGAACAGGATAAACCGAAGGCACCCTCCTACCACATCCTATATGGGAATCACCCCAAGGATCAGTAGCGAGAAGTCCTTACAATCCACAGATTTCAGTCACGACAGAATCACAAGTCCAAATATCTCCGGGAGCGACATAGAAATATCCAACGAGTAGTTCTTCCGCTCATGAAGATCAACGGTCTTCAATGCTCCATCTTTATACATCTGCATGTTAATCGTGATCGCACAGTTGGTTCGAAGTGGTTTTGGGTCTAGTTCCCATCCCGGTCTCTTCGAAACAATACATCAAAAGGTTCAAAAATGTCCACTGATAGTTGGGGTTTTAACTATCAATTCAAACAGTATTGATCAGTACTTTGGCAGCTCAGACCCTTTCATTTCAAACCATTCATAAAAAATCATTATATCGATTTTTAAATCGATTCTATAATTTATTTCAACAAATCTCCTTTTTCTTGTTATTTGGAAACAAATTTCAACTTTTATCTTCCTTTTGGCATAAACATCTTCAAAATCTACCAAATCATTTCCTTTATTCGAATTATAACTATATCCCATTAAAAACCATATATCCTTTATGTTCGTTCGCAAAATCAGATTATTTAAAACAAAACTCATGTTTCCATTATTGGCTTATTTTTAAAATCCTCTTTATATCACTTTGCAAATATTGTTAAATCGATCCATTTATATTTCTTATATTGGAAACATTCTTTAAAATCTCTTTTTATATTTCCTTTAATCTAGAAATGAATCACAAAATCACTTTTACTTCCTTTACCATTACAAACTAATACCAACTCTCGATAATATTGAAAATGTTTGTGATAACCCCAAACTCCTGTAGTATGGAAGTAAGTATAATAATTCGAATATAACAAATTTATAACAATAGTAGATTTCAGATAACAGCATAACACATAAATCATAGTAGCGGGAAATAGAAATGTCATCAACATCACCACATCAGAACATCCGAGTGGTACAGTTATAGGATACAACTTAGCATATAAAAAGTCTCAGCGAATAGAAATAGGTCTAAAACACCATCAAGTACAACATGGATAAATGATTTCTAAATGTTTCAAAATAGAAATAAATGATAGAGGTAATCTTCATCTTCTGTCCAAGAGCATACTCCACTTCGGTACATATCCAAAATAACCTGATATATGTCACTTCGATGCCCGCGTAAAAATAAGGGCACCCGAGTTTGCAAGTGAAACAAACAACGAGTAATTCATGAGAATGGTATGAGAAATCTTTACTTAACTTACCTAATAATAAGGCTAATCACAGGACCACGCCGCTAACTCGGAACCGGTTTACTCCATTGGATTGCCAGTGCATGAATTAAATAAAATTTTGAAACAACGCAATGCTTTTTAGAAAATGAAATCATTATAAGACTCAATTCCCATCACACAATGCAATGCAAACCGAATGGTAGAGTTTTACCTTATAATGATCAAACATGTTTGATATGTAAAAAATAACATTTGATACTATTATTAATGTCTAATCGGTTTAAAAATGCTTTCAAATTAAATGTATCTATCCTAGACGGCATAGTACCCCATCCTACTATGTCGCCATATGTAGGTTTACAATCAAATTCGTAATGTCATATTGGAAATTGGGTTTCCATCATGAGTCAAAGCTAGGGATGGTCTTCTTACAGATTCGAGACACTCTAGCAAATGTCTCATGGCTCGGACGCTGGCGAACCCTTGGATCCTCGAAGGCCGGTCACAAATACTTTAGTGGATTAGTTATGCCTGAACACATGTTTCCCGGTCCTATTAGACCTGTCACTTGGCCAGCCGACCAATATATCGAGGCCTCGAAATCTATCATCCACATAAGTAAAAATGCCTAGGCTCCATACCATGACACCACTTCTAGTTAAAAAGAAATGCATGCACTCCTTAGGTCCCTTATCTCGTTTTTGACACCTACCGGGGTGTGAGGTTCGCGAAGCAACGCTTATGCAAAAAGCTATGCCTAAATAAGCTATGCTTTGATCATCAACCACAAGGCTCTGCTTTAAAAAAAATCCTTAATTATTTGCATCTTGGCATGCCACACAGACAATTCATGCCATGCGACTGATATCTATCAACATATAATCTCTAAGCTCATACGTCTCAGAGAAAGGTGTTAAACAAGAGAATAAATTCTCCGCCACCAAACAGATATATATTAACCAGAAATGAATTCACATAGAATGAAATTCAATGTCAGACACACATCCATTTACAAGTCTGTTCTGGGTCTGAACGAAACCGGAGACACCTTATTCCTCGTCCTGTATGTCTAATACTAAAGAGAGGTGCTCGCTTATCCGGACAATAAACAAGTACGTCCGGACAACTACTACTGTAACCCTTTCAAGGTAGCAACTCCAATCAAAGGCATCAGTAGTTGTCCATTCGATGTGAAGATCGTCGATCTTCAAACACCGTCTTCAATATGTTCGATTTAAATCATCGTATATTATTTGAAATGAGATTGAACTCGGTCTTTTCAAATAATTCTCGAATATATAAAATTTAAATCATCTCATATCGTTAATATTATTTTATAATGACTTATCGCTATTTCTATTTATGTAAAAATAGTCCAATTTAATTTAACGACGCTTCGGGTCAATAGGCGGCCCTGGCGCTGTTTTTACAAAAATTTGATTTACACATTTCTCAGAATCTAACTGTTGGATTTTAACAAGTTTTATATTGTTGGAAAGAACTTCCCAAAGCGGACCTAACGGTTCCAGTTTTGGGAAAACCCGACTGTCCGATCTTTCGGTATAATTGTTTAAAGTTACGATTCCGAAATACGAACTACCGCACGCAATTCGTTTAATTTTAATTTATATTTATATATTTAAATATATATAAATATAAATCATTCGACGATTCCGCTAACATGTTTGGCATGCCAAATAAAAGAATGTTTTATTTTGCATAACCATTTAAATGTTTCTAATGATAAATAAAAAGAGATATTGTATTTGCAAACAAATTCCCATATTTTCTAACAGCAAATAAAAAGAGATTTTTGTTTGCATACATTTCCAATGTTTTCTAATGTCAAATAAAAGTAGAAGTTTTATTTTCATAACTTTTCTACATGTTTTCTAATGTCAAATAAAAAGAGAAGTTTTATTTGCATAACATATCTACATGTTTCTAATGTCAAATAAAAATGTATTTTACCCGCATAATTTCTCTGCATGTTTCTAATGTCAAATAAATATGTTTTTTATTTGCATAACTTCTCTACTTGTTTCCAATGTCAAAAAAAAAATGTATTTTATTTGCATAATTTCTCTACATGTTTCTCATGTCAAATAAAAAGGTATTTTACTTGCATAACTTTTCTACATGTTTCTTATATCAAATAAAAATGTATTTTATTTGCATACATGTTCTATTCTTCTAATGACAGTATAAAAAAACAATTTGTCTACATACATATTTTCTAATTCTAGTAAAAAATAGAAAGATAATTTTGTCTACATACATATTTTCTAATTCTAATGACAAAATAAAAAGACAACTTGTCTACATACATATTTCTAAGTCTAATGACAAAATAAAAAGACAATTTTGTCATATGTACATGTTTTATAATTCTAGTGACAAAATAAAAAGATAATTTTGTCTACATACATATTTTCTAATTCTAATGACGAAATAAAAAGACAATTTTGTCATATGTGTATGTTTTATAATTCTAGTGACAAAATAAAAAGATAATTTTGTCAAATGTACATGTTTTATAATTCTGGTGACAAAATAAAAAGATAATTTTCTCTACATACATATTATCTAATTCTAATGATAAAATAAAAAGACAATTTTGTCTACATACCTATTTTCTAATTCTAATGACAAAATAAAAAGACAATTTTGTCATATGTACATGTTTTATAATTCTAGTGACAAAATAAAAACATAATTTTGTCAAATATGCATATTTTATAATTCTAGTGACAAAATAAAAAGATAATTTTGTCTACATGTATGTTTTCTAGTTCTAGTGACAAAATAAAAAGATAATTTTGTCTACATGTATGTTTTTTAATTCTAGTGACAAAATAAAAAGATAATTTTGTCTACATGTACGTTTTACAATGCTAGTGACAAAATAAAAAGATAATTTTGTGTACATGTATGTTTTATAAATCTAGTGACAAAATGAAAAGATGATTTTACTTACATGACATGTTTCCAATGTTCTGATGATGAAATAAAAAGAAAATGTTTGATTTCCTACACAATTCTATAAAATAAAAGGAATCTTCTTATTTGTGTAACAACTTCCACTTCTTACATGAAATAAAGAAATCGATTTTTATTTGTTTACAAATTTCAATATCTAATCACGACAAATAAAAATGAACATTTTTATTTGTATGCAATTTCCATATTTAACATGACAAATAAAAAATATGAATATTTTATTATGTACATTTCCTACATTAACATGACAAATAAACATGATATTTTTTTTTTGTGTACAAATCAATTTTTAATATAAGAAATAAAAATGATATTTTTATTTGGATGCAAATCTATTTTAACATAAAAAATAAAAATGATATTTCTATTTTGTTGAAAATTCTATTTCAAAAAACAAATAAAAATGATACTTTAATTTTGTTGACAATTCTATTTCAACAAAACAAGTAAAAATTATACTTTTATTTTATTGACAATTCTATTTCAACGAAACAAATAAAAATGATACTTTTATTTTGTTGACAATTCTATTTCAACAAAACAAATAAAAATGATACTTTTATTTTGTTGACAATTCTTTCTTTAATATAACAAATAAAAATGATATTTTCTATTTGCATACAAATCTATGTTTAACATAGCAAATAAAAAGGGATATTCTTATTTGTATACAATTTCTAGTTTTTAACATAACAAATAAAAATGATATTTTTATTTGTTTACAATTCTAATTTTTGACATAAAAAATAAAAATGTTATTTTTATTTGTTTACAATTCTAATTTTTCCATTATATTTAATAAAATCAACAGATCACCACAATAGCATCAATTAATCTAAATCAAATCGCATACACTAACAAATTGAATTTGTAGTGTAAATGTAAGAATTTCTAAGCACGATATAATTAATTAATTTTAATTATTTAAAAAGAAATCTCGTAGTGCTTCTGAATTCTGTACAATTCAGAATTGAATTTGCCCTAAATTCTGATTTGCTCCAAATTTGTTCTAATATGTTCTGAAATGTAGATCCCGAATTTACGGTCCTAACGGTTCTAAAATTATCCAATTCTGTATTCGTATAAATAAGATATGAATTTAATTTTGTAAATAATATTTTTAATTAATTAATTAATTAATTCAATTATATTTTACCTTCTTCCTCAATCAGAAATCAAGGCCGATATTTTCACGAACTCGTTCAAAACTAGGGTCTACTTTTCCGACCAAACCACTCCGCTTCGCGACAATCAGACACCCCCACGTCGAAGAGGAGAGGGTAGCGCACAAGGGGGCCACGCTGATCAACTCAATTAGCCCAATGGGGTGCGGCGGTGGCTCCAACGCACGGGGTTCGGGCCTCTAATTCGATCAAACTATGCAATTTCAGGTGGTGTAATTTGTACAGATTTGAAGAGGAGGAGGAGCACTACAATAATGTCAAAAGGAGGAGGTGATTTTATATAGAGGATCGAGAGAAATTAATGGTGGAAGGGTTGAGCATTTCTTACCATTAACGAAGAGGGGCTGTGGCCACTGTAGAATTAGGGTTAGATTAATCTCCTATTTATAATAAAATATTATTAAATCCCTTAATTTTTATATAAAGCCCGTTAACCGTTAATAGCTCTAAATTTAGCCCAACGAGTGTTGCCGCAGCCAAACACCCCCATTCCGGACATAATGGACTAGGTACCGTTAGCCCGTTTGATTGTCTAAGTCCACTTTTCTTTAAATTAAAATACAAATCATTTAATTATTTAATTTGGTCGTACAATTAAATTTACCGGGGCCACATACGGATTCCAAAAATTCTCAAAAAATAAATCTTGCTATGTTTTGACGATACGGGCCTAATAAAATTAATTTCGTCGAATTTGGAGACCGTTTGAAAAATGGCCTTTTTAACGGTCGATCAATTTCAATAGAAATTATCGAACACAGTTTAATTTACCACGCTCACACATTAATTCCAAAAATTATTGAAAATGAAAATTAGCAATAATTTGACATTTCGGATCCAACAAAAATGGTTTTGTGGAAAACGGAGTTCGTTTATAAAATGACTATTTTTAATAGCTTTAATACTATTTTAAAAATGGAATTTTTAAATTCTGGCACATTTTCAAAGAAATCTCTTAAAATAATTTTTTTTAAATAGGTTCTGATTTTCCGGGTTGTTACAATCTCCCCCACTTAAAAACTTTTTGTCCCCAAAAAGGAAACAATAGTAAAGTAGGAAACAAAACGAAAAATGCAAAATATTGTAAATGTACTTCAACACAAGAGCTACTCAGAGATATCCACTCTGCACTTGGGATAAGACTGTTTGATACTATCCTCAGTCTCCCATGTGCAATCTCTCGGACCCCTGCTCCACTGCACTTTGACTAAGTGGACCTCTTATTCCTTAGAATTCTGGTTTCTTTGCCAGCTATTTCACTGGCTCCCTTCTTACTGCTAAGCTCAGGGTAATCTCCAAATCTTGTTGTGCTTCTTCCTCGACAATCAAGTCTGGATCATGTACATGCTTCCGGAGTTGATACAAATGGAATACATCATGCACCCCTGGCAACCAGTCAGGCAACTAAACCCTATAAGCGAGAGTTCCAATTCTTTCAAGAATAGGAATGGACCAATGAATCTTGGCGTCAACTTCCCAGTCATCCCGAAACGAACTACACCTCTTAGTGGGGAAACTCTCAAGTATACATAATCACTAAGAGAGAATTGTAAATCCCTTCTTTGTGAGTCTGCATAGCTCTTCTATTGGCTCTGAGCAGTCTGAAGTCGCTTCTTGATGAAATCGAATCTTCATGAATCATGTCAGGACCCAATACTAGTCGATTGCCTGGTTCTACCCAACATGGGAGAGATCTACATGGCTTGCGATATAATGCTTCAAATGGAGACATCTACAAGCTTGCTTGGTAACTGTTATTATAAGTGAATGCTACATAATGCAAGTGATCTTCCCATGACCCGCCAAAATCAAGAATGCATGCTCGCAACAAGTCTTCTAGTATACGGTTCACCCTCTCAGTCTGGCCATCTGTCTGAGGATGATAAGTGGTGCTCAAATTCAACTTTGTCCCTAGCTCATCTTGGAATGCTTCCTAGAATTTACTAGAAAATATCATATCACGATCACTAACAATGCTAATAAGAACCTTATGTGGTCTGACAATCTCTCTGAAATAAAGCTGCGCCAGACTTCGAGTCGTTTTATTAGATCGGACAGGAATAAAATAGGCGGTCTTCGTGAAACGATCTACAATCACCCATATACTGCCATTCCCTCTTCTGGTTCAGGGCAAGCCATCAATGAAATCCATAGAAATTTGATCCCACTTCAAACTTGGAATCGCTAGTGGTTGCAACAATCCTGCGAGCTTCTGTTGATCGCTTTTGACTTATTGACAGGTGGAACATCTGCTAACATATAAGGAAATGTCTCTTTTCATCGCCTTCCCCCAGAATGTGCGCTTGAGATCATGATACATCTTTATTACTCCTGTATGGATGCTAAGTTTAGATTTGTGACATTCATCCACTACTTCTCTTTTGAGCTCAGGATTATCAGGCACATAGATTCGCCCTCGCAGTCTAACAGTCCCATTGCTGTCAGTTTGGGAGCTTGAAGCTTCGCCCTTTCGAACTCGCTCACTAATCATCTAAATAAACTTATCGTTTTTCTAAAGAGCCGAGATCTTATCAATTAATGAAGACGTGATGATGAGATTGGCGATGATCGGATTATTTTTGCTAAGCGCATCCGCCACAACATTGGCTTTTCCTGGAGTATACAAGATATCCAAATCATATGCCGCAAGAAATTCTAAGCAATGTTGCTGCCTCAAATTCAAGTCTTTGTGGGTGAACATATACTTCAATGGTTTATGACCTATATATAATGCAAACTTTTCACCAAAAGATAGTGCCTCCTTATTTTTAAAGCAAACATGATGGCTAACAACTCATGACCATGAGTGGGGTACCTCTTCTCATGCGGTTTCAACTGACGGCTAGCGTAAGCAACTACTTTGCCCCTTTACATTAACACCGCACCAACACCTTCAGTAGAAGCATCAGTGTAGACTGTCAAATCTTAATTGCCATCAATATGGTCAACACAGGAGCAGTGGTCAACCTCAATTTTACCTCTTAGAAAGCTGCCTCACACTCAGGCATCTAATTAAACTTTTTATGCTTCTTTGTAAGCTTCGTCAATGGACAATATATCTTTGAAAAATCTTTAACGAATTTCCGATAATAGCCAGCCAATTCTAGAAAACTTCTGACTTCTGTAGGAGTGCTAGGCTACTTCCAATCTCGAGTAGCTGAGATCTTGCCTGGGTCTACTCAAATTCCTTCCTTCGATACTTCATGACCGAGGAACTTCACTTCTTCTTGCCAGAATATGCATTTAAAAATTTTGGCTTTCAACGCATTATTTGTCAGAATTTCCAAAACTTCTTTCAGATGCTTTTCATGCTCAGCAGTGGATTTAGAGAAGATTAGGATTTCATCGATGAAAACTAGCACAAATTTATTAAAGACATCGCGGAATATTTTGTTCATCAGATCGACAAAGTAAGCAGGAGCGTTACATAAGCCGAACGATATTACTAACCATTCATAGAACAAGTCTGGCCCTCTGAAAGCTGTCAACTTCGGCAGTGCACAATTGATGGAAGCCTGTAGCTAGGTCCATCCTACAGAACACTTGTGCTCCATTCAAGCGATCTAATAAATCGTCAATACGCGACAATGGATATCTGATTTTCAGTGTCTGCTTATTGAGGTTACGGTAATCCATACACAATCGGAGAGCACCGTATGACTTTGGGACAAACACCACTGCTGCACCCTAATTTGAGAAGCTAGGCCGGATTAGGCCTTTCCACAAAAGCTGTTTTGTTTGATTGCTGAGCTCTTCTTTCTCTTTCAGTGTCATTCTCCGAATAGAATGCACAATTGGCCTTGCATTCATAGTTAGATCGGTCCTGAAATCAATTTCTCTTTGCGTAGGTAAGCTATTGACTTCTTCAAACATATCCACATAATCTTTAACAACAGGAATATTCTCAATAGAAGCAGGAGTAACTTCTAGAGAAGACCAAAATTCTTTTCTATCAGTTGCTGACCCATGGCATGGTATAAATATATCTCTGAGCTTCGTTTTAACTCTAACAATTCTTTCGGTGTATTTAACTTCGGTCTCATGTTTTGTTAGCCAATCCAGTCCAAGAATAATTTCTAACTCAGACAAATTCATCACAATAAGATTAAAAGGGAACTGGTAAAAAGAATAGGAGATGGGCACTTTGCAAAATAACCCGAGAACAAGAGAACCTCCTATCGGATTATGGACACTAATCGATTCTTTAAGATCTTTTGCTTTCAATTTTAACTTTTTAACTATGCTACTAGAAATGAAACTTCGTGACGCACCAGTGTCAAATAATAATGTAATAGGAACATTTTTAACAGTAAGGGTATCTCCCAAAGCATCTGGTTTACTTGCTCCTTCGGAAGAAGCCGGTGCACTTGCTCCATCGTACACATGTGCCACCTCGGACTTTTCAGCAATGGATATTCCTTGATAAGATGGCCTGGATTGTGCCAATTAATGCATTCCCTATTCCCCTGAGGATTCTGACGAGGATTCTGGCTGGGTCCTTACTGATTCCTCTTTAGCCTCTTTGGAGCTCTGCATTCATAGTTGTGGTGTCCCATTTTCTAGCAGTTAAAGCATTTGACTTTGGCTCTTTTACTTCCTTAAGGCTTGGCGGCTACAGAGTTGCTCGCCTCTGGCTTCTTGTCAGATTGCTTCCTTTTATTATTAGTTTGATTCCTTTCCCGGTCTTGCTGAGAATTCTTGTCATTTTCTTCGTATCGACATGCCATCTCAATCACCTTGTTAATTGGAAGCTCGATATGTGTTGTCACCCTGTTATGATACTTACTTGAAAGGCCATTAAAGAACCTCTTATTCTTATGGAATGGGTCCTGAATTAATTTAGGTGCATATCATGAAAGCTCCTCGAATTTCCTCATGTACTCAGAAATAGTCCTATCTCCTTGTTCTAGGTTAGCAAACTCATCGAAAAGAAGCTCGACTTCATGCCAGGGAATGAATTTCTCATTAAAAAGCTACTTGAATTTTGCCTAAGTCATATCAGCATCAATGCCACCAATTGTAGTTGTCTGTCACCATATCTGAGCCTTATCCTTTAGCATCCACGATGCCATGAATCGTTTTCGGCGGTCTTCTAGTTCCAAGCCCCCAAAAATCTTCTCAAATGTCTTGAGCCATGTCTGAGCTTCCGTCACTGTCTCTCGGCCTATGAATGGTATGCCACCCAAATTTCTGAATTTCTTATTTACTCTGTCTAGATCAAAAGGCTGTGGAGGTGGCGATGGTGGTACTACTTCCTCTGGATTGGGCTAGCCCTGAGCAGCGGGGATTTCACCTCTTCCCTGTCCCCTGCCTCTGCCTTTACCTCTGACTCTAGCTCTCGTACTCATTCGCAGTCACTTCTGTACCATCAAGGAAAGAGTCAGACCAACAGAAATGATAATTTTAAAGGAAAGGTAAAAGTAAAGGACATATGGAAAAATGATGATGTAATGACTGATTATGATGTGCTATTCTGTTGTGCTCATTCTAGGACATTACTAATCCTATCTCTAATGAGCTACTCACCTTAGAATACTGCTGATTATGTGAAAACCCGGAAAATACAAGCCAATTTAAAATTATTAAATTGGTTATTTTAATGAAATTTGAGCAATTGAAACAGATTATTTCAATAAAATAATGAGTTAGAAATGGTGCGGCAGTTTGAAAATTTGAATTCAAATATTGAATGGCTGTAACGGGTGCAAAATAAAATGGATTTTTGTGAAACCAAAAATATTTAAATGTAACAACCCGCTCATTCCATGATAATGGATTTAAATATTTTATTTAAATCGATCGTCGTATCCGAGGTGTCACTCAAAATATCGTTTTTCACAAATGATAAAATTAGGATTCGGGACCACTTCCATTGAGTCCGGATCATCGTTTACGACCTTTTTGACTATAAGCATCGATACCTTTTTAGTTTGTGAAATTTGGCCAGTTCTCATTAGAGTGTATGGCCAAAATATCATTTTTCACATACGAATGAATTTGGACTCGAAACCACTTCCATCGGGTTCGAAACGTCGTTTAAGTGTTCGAAAACTATAAGGTTCGATATGTTCCGAGTTCGTTAAAATTGGCACCTTGGCTAGGGCTTGGTTGAGCTTGCTTAGCTCACCATATAACCCCCAGATCAGCCCCTCTCTACCTCAAAACTCCAAACAATTCAAAAGAAATAGAAATAGGGAGAGGGAAAGGGAAATAGAAACTCCAAGGCTAGGGCTTCCAATCTAGAGCTCAATTCTTGTGCAAATCCAATTCTAAGACATGGGTAAGCTCTCTCTGCTCGATCTCTACCTTTATCTCCTCTCAATTTCGGATTTTTATGATGTTCTAACATCCATGAGTCTTCTTATGTGTTCATGTGGTGATTTGAGAGGAGTGATTGAAGGTAGAAAGCTTCTTTGCTTGGATTTGTGCTTGTTCTTCCTTGTTGGAGCTTGTTCTTGTCATTCAAGAGCTAAAGGTGAGTTCTTTGATGAACTCACATCTATGCCGCAAGTCTATGGCTTGCACAAGTGTAATTTAGGACCATTTCATGTTGCATTTGCTTGTTGAATTGGTTAGAATAGTTTACACTTCCCGGTTTATTAGTTGAATTTCGTTTGAAGTAGAAATTGTGATATATGTTGTTCACATGATCATTGCACATGATGTAAGTGGTGTTGTGAAGTACCATTGTCGCTCCCGGCAAGTTCTAAAAATTCACGATTCGCTTATATCGTGTTTCTTCGTTTGGTTTAGAAATTTGGTTCATTTAGAACCTATAATCATAATCCTTGTATTTGAGCTTGGCGAGTTGTTACGGTGGATCCGAGAGGTCTCATGGACGCCCCGAAGAAGTCACGAGCCTCGACGATCGGCGCCGGCCATTCGCGGGGGACCAAATCCCCCTAGGTTCGGCCTGGGCAACAGCCCAGGACAGAACCGGTCGACCGGTCCGAAATAGGTCGGTCGACCGGTTTATTCTCTGTTTGAAACCGGTCGACCGACCAGATTCCACCGGTCGACTGGTGGTGGTTCAGCCTGGGCTATTGCCCAGGCCTGAACCGGTCGACCGGTTCCAAACCGGCAGTCGACCGGTTTGGCTGAGCCTGGGCAATTTTGCCCAGGCCCGACTCTGTTTTGATGGTGCGCCCCCGCGCACGATCCCGGTTGTTTCCGGGCTCCTCCTTGGTTCTTCTGTGCATGTTGATGGTCTTCGAATTCACTGGAGATCATCGTAAAGTTGTGCGCCCCTTTTGGTATATCGAATATATTCGATACTCTTGTTAAGATGATTCACGCCACCAAAACGTGGATTTTCGACTCGATAACCTTCGAGCCTATTCCGATGTAGTTTAAAACCTTTGGGTGCTAGTTTGGCATTCCGATTTGTTCGTTGATCGAAATTATAACCGTTACCACTTTATTTCTTGTATGTTGTTGTGATATGAGTTTATGATACGTGATGTTTGTGTTCTATTCGCTACGGCGACGTTATCCATGAATATTTGAAATCACGTCATTGTGATGTGAATCCCCTTGATCGATTTGCCTCGGAAATCGTACTATTGTTTATTACCACTTTGAATTTAAATAAAGTGGTTTTATGTTATTTAGTAGATATCAAATTCTTGTACTAAAATGGTTTCCAAGCTTACTTCATTATACGAAGCTAATTTACGAAATCGTTTTATGAACCTTCTTCAAATCTACTAGTATATATTCTATAAACCTTTCTCTTGATCATATGAGGAATCTAATTAAACGTCTTAGTAAAATCAAGGACTATGAACCCTTGCTTTTGCTTCGATGGTTAATTCTTGGACTCGTCCAATCGTAAACCGTGGCAATGCTCCTTCAATGATTTTCTCTGTTTTGAATAGAAACCAACTACGAGTGTGTAAATATTCGAGAATAGCATGTGGTTATGGGACATGTTGCTATTTTCTTATATTAACTAGCTCGGAGTAATTTCTATTCACCCGGACCCATGGTATCCGCCTCTATGACATATTTGTTTGGTTCGCAATCACCTAAATGGGAATTTACGATTAGGGACCTTCATTTATGGGACTTCGGTCCAGCCTTCTATGATCTTCTATGATTTATGTTTTCCTCTACTGGGCTCACGACCCGGAATCCTCAGAGAACTTCGACTCAAACGAATGGGTTAGCTACCTAGAGGTCGCACCTCATCTTATATGAACCTGCAGGCCCCTTCTATGATATTCTCTATGATTTTCTATGATCTATGTTTTCTGGGTTAGCTACCTAGAGATCGTATCTCATCTTCTATGAACCTGCAGGCCCCTTTTATGATGTTTTCTATGATCTTCTATGATTTATGCGTTTTCTCTCCTTTTATGATGTTTTCTATGATCTTCTATGATTTAGGCATTTTCTCCCCTTTTATGATTTTCTATGACCACTTTGATGCGATGCGCGTCAATTTGATTTTTTTATGACTACTTGACTTTCTATGATTTTACATGACTACTGTTATGCTAGTATTTGAATATTGCATTCTACATTAGCTAGGAGATTATTTAGAGATATTTGTGTGCTGACATTCCATTGTCATTTCCTGATTGTGTCGACGTGCCATGTTCATGTCATCCTTTGTTACATCTCTTGTTATCTCTGCTTATTTGATAAGTACAGCTAGACCGATCTGTTTATTGTTTAATCTTATTAATAATACTCGGGTCAGACCGGGTCATTTTAGGTACTCCTCTGGGACTCGTCGCATGATTGATCTTCCGCTTTCAGCTTGCTACTCTGTCTCCGCAGTTTTATGTACTTTTGTACCTATGATATTATCTTGTTGTGTACATATCCTTTTATTTAGATCATGGTGCATGTATCTATTCATTTGGGATTGGTGGATCTTTGTTGACCACTGTCTTGTTGTACACATCCTTGGGTTTATTCATATCTATTCCGCCTTTTTGATATGATTGTTCTATGTCTGGCTTTGAGATATAGCATACTTATATTATTGTGGTTGTCTATTTTATACTGCATTCCGGATTGCATATAGCCATTGTGTAGTTATCCTATGTGCCGAATGGTCATGTCGAAATTTTAATCAGTATCAGAATTCAATGTGCATTCCTCACATGGAATAATCATACAATCGGTTGCCCTTCACAAACCTCATTCTCCGTTATGGTCTACGACATTTCTCTGAAATGAACTGGACAATAGTGGGTATAGAGGCGGGGCACTACAGTTGGTATCAGAGCCAACTTTTCGGAACAGTGTAAGATAGCATGACGATGGTATTGTCTTGAGCCTCTCTAGGGAATCGTGCTTTAGGGTTTTAGTTAGAGTCTTAAGACCCGTCATAGCTTATCTACCATTACGATTCCATTTTGATTGAATTCGCATCATTTGAATTCAACTTAAGAATAACTTTTCCCTCCTTCTTTTTCCCTAAAGAAGTGAAATAGGTGGTTGTAGCCGTGTGAGTGTCGGTTCACCCTGTGTACCTCCTACGGAGGGATGTTTGAGTATCAAGTGTCCTACTTTTAGTCTCTTAGAATAGTTATCGACTCGTTCTCATTCGGGTTGATTTCTATAGTCCATCTAGGGCCCGTGTGCTCTAGTGGTGCTTCTGTTTCATTCTTTGACTTGAGTTGCTAATCGATATCTGTTTGTATAAATTACGTTATTAAAACGTAAATCTCAAGTTGTCGATCGCTTTGGTGATCGTATGTCAACATTGTCTTAACTACTTTAATCGTACGAGAAATTTAATTAAACGCCTTAGTAAACGTGAGGACAATGGACCCTTATGTTTGCTTTGACGGATAATTACTAGACTTGTGCGTTTGAAAACTATGATAATAACCATTTTGAATATTCGAGTGGGATTCAACAATTCATTCGTTAATTCTTGAGTTAAGCCGGCGGTATGGGACGTTTGGCTAAATTTATTTATTAACTGGCCTATTGTGTATCACACTTATCTTGTTGATCATTTATGATCCTTGTAGTTGATTAATCATTGGATATCTTGCCCGTGCATCGTTACGCGCATTGTAAGTGCCTTTGATCCTGATATTTTATGATTTCTAGTTAAGATTGTTTCGTACGTCGTTATGTACCAAGCATGGTCTATTGATCACTTGTCGATCGGCATGGAGATACCATGTCGTTGTGACTAAATCTACTCCCTTGTTGTCAGCTATATAGTTCTAGTTCGGTGTGAGATCACCAAGCCTTCTGTAACACCCAGTATTTTCTGAGAATATATATATAAAAAAAATGTTAATTATGAAGAAGTTATTAAGCCTTGAAGTTTATATGCATATGAGAGAAATATATATAGATATATATAAAAATTAAATAAATAAACATGCAAAAAAGGTTCAAAACAGCGAATTGGAAGGGGGAATAACCGAACTGGCACCCAAGCCCTGCTGGGTCGACTAGGGGTTAATCCAGGGTGTTTGGCTGTCATCCCGTGGGCCGATTCGCTCAAATGCAGATTTTGCATTTGAATGGTTCTCATGATTGAGGGTTAATCTAATGGTCCTAAATAACTTCCTACACCTATATATACATCCCTAACCTAAATCTCATATACAATTCTCTAGCCTCCATTGCTCTCTTCCTCTCTAAAAATAAATAAATCAATGGCGTCTCTACTCTGCTGAAACCTAAGCTAGGACTTGTGCTTCTTCTTCCTCCAATTCTGATTAGGATTAAAAGAGAACAGCTACAACACCTTTTTCTTTTAGAATCCAACCAAGGAAAGTGCAGTTATTTTCCGATATAAACTTTAATCATAATTGTGACATGATTGTAAATCTGAATTTGAGATTGTGTATGTTCTATTCTGATCTATTTTATTCTGTAACTCTTCTTCTTTCTGCTCTATAGCTAGGCTACTACGAGCCTGCGCCAATCTCCTAAGAGATTAACATACGCTAAAATATTTGGGACAATAAAATGAATAATGCATGAAATGGGCATGATCGATATGTGACTGAGTTGAGGAAAGAACATAGGTTGAACTTGGAACTTAGGACATAAATCTAAGGCATATAATTGAACCTATGACTTGAGTTTGTGGCATAAAGAATATTGAACATACGACTTGAGAAGTTGGTTAATCTGTGACTGATTTAAGAAAAAGGACATAGGTTGTAAACTAGATTTAGATCTATGCATATTCTGTGAATTGGAAGAAGAGGAACCATGGTATGTTAAGATATGACTTGAGACAAAGAAAATATGGTTAAGGTATAAAGATTTACATTAAAGTAGGATATCTATCAAATGTGAATAATACCTAAGTAGGAGATTTTTGTCAATAGCTATATTTGGTATAATTTATATGTGCATCTTTTGTACTAGGCAAGTTAAACTAAATTGGGACGTGTAAATTATGACCTTAATCTGTGACATGCAAATTTAATGCAAACATGGGGTATATGATCATATTGTGAATCATGACTATTATTTATGCATGTGAACTTAGGCAAGATTTATAATTAGGCAAGATATGTTGTGAAACTTTAAGGAATGATTAAATCTGTTATATTTGCCTAATTTGCTAGTTCTGCTATATTTGCCTAATCTGCTAGTTCTGTTATATTGCTTAATCTGCTAGTTCTGCCCTACTGCTTAGTCTGCTAGATCTGTTCATCTACCAAATCTGTCATCTGCTAATTCTGTTAAGAATGCCAACCTACATCTGTTGAGATGCCTAATCTGTTATCTCCTAAATCTGCTAGTTGCTTAATCTGCTGAATCCATTAAGTCGCCTAAACCTGTTATCTGCTATGTCTATTAAGTTGATATATTCAGTCTGTTATTGACATAATCTGAATTAGCTATGAATAATTGACATGTATATTAGGCGTGGGTATAAATGGTAAATCATTAATTAATTGACCGCAAAGATAAACATGGCTAACTCGAGGTTAGAATGAGTTTGTGGCGTAATTCTGCCCGGAACCGCCCGGCATATTCCAGTGGCTGCAAACAATAGGTTCTAATGTGAGAAGTTAGTCATAACGTGCTTAAAACCCGAGGTTAGACTCAGTTTGCGACAGAAATCTGCCCGGAACCAACCGTCCTAACTAATAGCCGCAAACTGTCAGTCTAATGTGAGAGGTATGGGCATTAATAATTAATTAATGAAAATCTGAGATAAACATGATGTCTAAAACGTGTTGGGCGGATAGGATTAAACCCACTAGACTGATGAATTTAATAAATCTGTTCCGTGAATCTGTAGGCCCAATTACAAAGTTAGACAAATCTGTAAGTCTGTTAATCTGTAACTGGTTAATCGGTAAGTCTGTTAAATCTGTATATCTGATCCGTTAGTCTGAAAACTTGTCTGTGAACTGGTTGATCTGAATTCTGTATGTCTGAACTTGTAAACAAGTTAATCTGAAATCTGTTAGTCTGGGGACACAAGGTTAGGAGGGGAATTACTTGTGTCATCTGTTGTTTGGAACCCATATTAGTCAGTAACCCTTTCTAGTATCAAAACTTTGACCCAACAGTAGGTAGGGACCGGGCACGCTTACTGAACTAATTATAAGCGGTTAATTCTGATAATGGCGAGGGGTGTTGATGGTGCATTCCAACTGGGTCATATGCGTGCATGGATCCCTGTCTGCCTCTGAGGATGTAAGACGTCGTGACATCTGTAAATAGGTTTGTGCCAATTGGTTGTCACTTTAGGGAGTGATACACCCTAATGTGGGGCCGACACAGGATATTTATGTATTAGGGAGCCAATCGCTTGGGGTAGGGTTTTAGGGTACACTTAGTTCTGTCTGTTTCTGTTGGTACCGTCTGTTTCTGTTGGGTGGTAACACATGTCTGTTTCTGCGTGGTACCGTCTGTTCGGGTGGTAAAGTCCCATTACTAGTGTACACCTAATTCTACATTCTGTTTCCGTAGGGATTAATCTGTTTCTGCTTCTGTCTGTTTCTGATCGGGTAGTAAAGGTCCATTATTAGCATTCTGTTTCTGTTAAATTATTCTCTATACCCGTTTCTGTTTCAGTTTAGACATTAGGGTGACACCTAATTCGGTTATACTAGTATTAGTGCAGAGAAGTGTAAAGCAATAGCTTATATCATTATGTTCTTCTGTTATATCTGCTACATCTGTTACAGTTATCTCTCATCCAGTTTTATTTTCATGTCATGTTATTATTATCTGTTCATAACTGAAAATCACTGGACTTGCCAGACTTTTGTCTAACCCTTGTTGTTTTGCCTCCTTTCTTCCGTTCCCCCCCTAGGTTTTGTAGAAGGGAATACTCTAGCTTCATCCAGATTTCTTCTGTTTAAAGTGCTTAAAGTATGGCTTGGCTCTGTATAGCTTCCGTCCTATGGGGATTATGATTTTAAACTATGCATTCTGAAGGCTTTTGTACAAGACAGATATTTTGTACTTGAATTCTGATATTGTGATTTGAAAGGATGTAACCAAGCTTTTGTTTGAAATAAAGTTATAATTTTTCAAGTACTGTTTATCTGTCTTGTAGTATTCTGTTTCTGTTTACTAAAATGCTCCACCAAAGTTAAGGCATTCCCTTTGTGAGTGACCTTAACGGAGGTGGGGTGTTACACTTGGTATCAGAGCGGAAGGTTACCAGATTTGATAAATTTTTTTTGAAAACTATGTTTTAAAAAGGAAGTATTTTCAAAAGTAAAGCTTATTTTAAAAAAAAACATAATCCCCAAAAGCCATATATCTTTCTTTCGATTCTTTGTTTCGAGTTCCTTCCTCTTTCCCTTTTGAATCTCTTCCTCCGCGTATAGATGCTTTTTCTAATATATGTAAGAACTTCCGTGCGATGGGCGGAAAACCGCTTTATGGGACTGAGACGTTGTCGAGGCTAGAAGTTGGCTCAACGGAGTAGAGGACTTGTTGGTACCTTTGAGATAGACGATGGGAGGAAGGTTCAACCAACTGCTTGGTTAATGAAAGATGAAGCTTCATTTTGGTGGAAGGTCACGAATGGATAACGTACATGGGAGATATGGATAGGACACACAATAAGAAAGTGGATCCAAAGAAGGCCGCTTGCTTCAACTGTGATGAGATGCGACACTTCACTAAGGACTGCCCAAAGAAACGAGGGCAAGGGCAGAAGATAGGACCTACTTCTGGAGGGCAGGCGAACACTCTCGAGGCTAGTGGATAGGATAGAATTAGGAAAACTTTCTGTGAGAGGTTTAATTTCTTTATCTGATTGTTGAGTTAAAACTCTTTCTGATTCTGGTATTTTGATTCTGTAATCGATACTCTGCACTTTAATACTAGTATTGTTTCTGATTCCGCTGTAGACTCTAACCCATAAGGGTTATGATTAATCTGTTTGTGATAGATTGGGGTTGGAGAGATATCTGTGTTAGGCGTCAAGTATGACGCATACATTTTGAGGTTTTGTGGGATATGATTTTATCATGCTTAGCTTCCTAAGAATCGTTAGGGAACCTGATCTGTATCAGTAGTCTGTAAATATCTGAATAATTTTGATTTCCAGTTCTGACATTGTCTAAAGAGGGTAATCCTCTGGGTGTCAATCTGATGTTGATTTCGGTCTTCGGGGTTGATACTTAGGGGAATTATTTTCTCAACCAATGTCTAATGGGAACCAAGTCTTCGTTTTATCTGTACTCGCTTCATTCTTTCGATTGTATCCTATCGATCGAATCTTCGAACTTTAGATAGAAACTAATGGGTGTAAACATGTGTTTGAGACATGTTATGTTTGATGGTTGCAAGTGGATGCAAGTGGTTGCTAGTGGCTGCTCGTGGATGCATATACACACACTAGGCACTAGATCGGCTCGAAAACACTCTCATACTGCATATGGATGTGTGAGCATTTTCAATTTTTGTGGATGCAAAATGATTGGCTCAGCACATGGATGTTGCATTTGGATGAATGGTTATGCACTCATATAGAAATCATGTGTATCAAATAGGATTTCTTGCATACATATTTGGACTCATGACACTAACATGATTCACATTAAGGAGGTCAACTGGATCAGTAGACCACCTGATTTTGCATTAGATAAGAAACATATACACACACTTTGCATATGTTCATACGGCATTAGAAACCTTTTAAGGACAATGGATGCCTGTGATTGAATGGTTGAGTAGATGGATGTTGGATGTTAGGATACATTCTTCTTAACTTGAAGAATTCTGGGACAAAATCCTTTAAGGAGGGGAGAATGTAACACCCCGTATTTTCTGAGAATATAAAAAAAAAGTTAATTATGAAGATGTTATTAAGCCTTGAAGTTTATATGCATATGAGAGAAATATATATAGATATATATAAAAATTAAATAAATAAACATGCAAAAAGGTTCAAAACAGCGAATTGGAAGGGGGAATAACCGAACCGTCCCATTTTTGAGGTTGACCCAAGCCCCGCTGGGTCGACTAGGGGTTAATCCAGGGTGTTTGGCTGTCATCCCGTGGGCCGATTTGCTCAAATGCAGATTTTGCATTTGAGTGGTTCTCATGATTCAGGGTTAATCTAATTGTCCTAAATAACTTCCTACACCTATATATACATCCTTAACCTAAACCTAAATCTCATATACAATACTCTAGCCTCCATTGCTCTCTTCCTCTCTAAAAATAAATAAATCAATGGCGTATCTACTCTGCTGAAACCTAAGCTAGGACTTGTGCTTCTTCTTCCTCCAATTCTGATTAGGATTAAAAGAGAACAGCTACAACAGCTTTTTCTTTTAGAATCCAACCAAGGCAAGTGCAGTTATTTTCCGATATAAACTTTAATCATAATTGTGACATGATTGTAAATCTGAATTTGAGATTGTGTATGTTCTATTCTGATCTATTTTATTCTGTATCTCTTCTTCTTTCTGCTCTATAGCCAGGCTACTACGAGCCTGCGCCAATCTCCTAAGAGATTAACATACACTAAAATATTTGGGACAATAAAATGAATAATGCATGAAATGGGCATGACCGATATGTGACTGAGTTGAGGAAAGAACATAGGTTGAACTTGGAACTTAGGACATAAATCTAAGGCATATAATTGAACCTATGACTTGAGTTTGTGGCATAAAGAATATTGAACATACGACTTGAGAAGTTGGTTAATCTGTGACTGATTTAAGAAAAAGGACATAGGTTGTAAACTAGATTTAGATCTATGTATATTTTGTGAATTGGAAGAAGAGGAACCATGGTATGTTAACATATGACTTGAGACAAAGAAAATATGGTTTAGGTATAAAGATTTACATTAAAGTAGGATATCTATCAAATGTGAATAATACCTAAGTAGGAGATTTTTGTCAATAGCTATATTTGGTATAATTTATATGTGAATCTTTTGTACTAGGCAAGTTGAACTAAATTGGGACGTGTAAATTATGACCTTAATCTGTGACATGCAAATTTAATGCAAACATGGGGTATATGATCATATTGTGAATCATGACTATTATTTATGCATGTGAACTTAGGCAAGATTTATAATTAGGCAAGATATGTTGTGAAACTTTAAGGAATGATTAAATCTGTTATATTTGCCTAATTTGCTAGTTCTGCTATATTTGCCTAATCTGCTAGTTCTGTTATATTGCTTAATCTGTTAGTTCTGCCCTACTGCCTAGTCTGCTAGATCTGTTCATCTACCAAATCTGTTGTCTGCTAATTCTGTTAAGAATGCCAACCTACATCTGTTGAGATGCCTAATCTGTTATCTGCTAAATCTGCTAGTTGCT
Organism: Allium sativum; assembly: GCA_030737875.1. Taxonomy (NCBI): domain Eukaryota; kingdom Viridiplantae; phylum Streptophyta; class Magnoliopsida; order Asparagales; family Amaryllidaceae; genus Allium; species Allium sativum. The sequence continues at coordinate 872,727,423 of CM060912.1, read as the reverse complement.
TAATCTGCTGAATCCGTTAAGTCGCCTAAACCTGTTATCTGCTATGTCTGTTAAGTTGATATATTCAGTCTGTTATTGACATAATCTGAATTAGCTATGAATAATTGACATGTATATTAGGCATGGGTATAAATGGTAAATCATTAATTAATTGGCCACAAAGAAAAACATGGCTAACTCGAGGTTAGAATGAGTTTGCGGCGTAATTATGCCCGGAACTGCCTGGCATATTCCAGTGGCCACAAACAATAGGTTCTAATGTGATAAGTTAGTCATAACGTGCTTAAAACCTGAGGTTAGACTCAGTTTGCGACAGAAATCTGCCCGGAACCAACCGGCCTAACCAGTAGCCGCAAACTGTCAGTCTAATGTGAGAGGTCTGGGCATTAATAATTAATTAATGAAAATCTGAGATAAACATGATGTCTAAAACATGTTGGGCGGATAGGATTAAACCCACTAGACTGATGAATTTAATAAATCTGTTCAGTGAATCTGTAGGCCCAATTACAAAGTTAGACAAATCTGTAAGTCTGTTAATCTGTAACTGGTTAATCGGTAAGTCTGTTAAATCTGTATATCTGATCCGTTAGTCTGAAAACTTGTCTGTGAACTGGTTGATCTGAATTCTGTATGTCTGAACTTGTAAACAAGTTAATCTGAAATCTGTTAGTCTGGGGACACAAGGTTAGGAGGGGAATTACTTGTGTCATCTGTTGTTTGGGACCCATATTAGTCAGTAACCCTTTCTGGTATCAAAACTTTGACCCAACAGTAGGTAGGGTCCGGGAACGCTTACTGAACCAATTATAAGCGGTTCATTCTGATAATGGCGAGGGGTGTTGATGGTGCGTTCCAACTGGGTCATGTGCGTGCATGGATCCCGGTCTGCCTCTGAGGATGTAAGACGCCGTGACATCTGTAAATAGGTCTGTGCCAATTGGTTGTCACTTTAGGGAGTGATACACCCTACTGTGGGGCCGACACAGGATATTTATGTATTAGGGAGCCGATCGCTTGGGGTAGGGTTTTAGGGTACACTTAGTTCTGTCTGTTTCTGTTGGTACCATCTGTTTCTGTTGGGTGGTAACACCTGTCTGTTTCTGCGTGGTACCGTCTGTTCGGGTGGTAAAGGCCCATTACTAGTGTACACCTAATTCTACATTCTGTTTCCGTAGGGATTAATCTGTTTCTGCTTCTGTCTGTTTCTGATCGGGTAGTAAAGGCCCATTATTAGCATTTTGTTTCTGTTAAATTATTCTGTACCCGTTTCTGTTTCAGTTTAGACATTAGGGTGACACCTAATTCGGTTATACTAGTATTAGTGCAGAGAAGTGTAAAGCAATAGCTTATATCATTCTGTTCTTTTGTTATATCTGCTACATCTATTACAGTTATCTCTCATCCAGTTTTATTTTCATGTCATGTTATTATTATCTGTTCATAACTGAAAATCACTGGACTTGCCAAACTTTTGTCTGACCCTTGTTGTTTCGCCTCCTTTCTTCCGTCCCTCCCCAGGTTTTGTAGAAGGGAATACTCTAGCTTGATCCAAATTTCTTCTGCTTGAAGTGCTTAAAGTATGGCTTGGCTCTATATAGCTTCCGTCCTATGGGGATTATGATTTTAAACTATGCATTCTGAAGGCTTTTGTACAAGATTGATATTTTGTACTTGAATTCTGATATTGTGATTTGAAAGGATGTAACCAAGCTCCTGTTTGAAATAAAGTTATAATTTTTCAAGTACTGTTTATCTGTCTTGTAGTATTCTGTTTCTGTTTACTAAAATCCTCCACCAAAGTTAAGGCATTCCCTTTGTGAGTGACCTTAACGGAGGTGGGGTGTTACACCTTCGGACTAAAACAAATCATTTGTTATCTCGTTGTGCCGGTGTGAGTCACCAAGCATTTGTGCTAAATTAACTCAAGATCAAGAACGAGGGAATGCAACCCACTACTTGTGATCCCTCTTCTTGAGTCAAGGTACATGTCGTTAATTTCTTACTGTAATTTACCGTGTTCAGAGATTATTTTATTTATGTTCTTTTGATATACGTCGACCGTGTTCTTCGTTATCAAAAGATATCAATTGTGTTTTATTCGTAAGTTGATAAAGGAATCCTATTTCCGTTATGCCATCCCGAACGATTTATTGAATTTTTATATTTTCACGAGATCTGCGTGAACATTAGAAATTGTGAGGACTTTCCTGTGTTAACTTGTCCATCGGGTGCGTTAAGGATCTCGAACGAGACGTGGGATGCCATGTTGTAATTCGGAATTCCTAAACACCATTATGTGACAATACGACATTTGAAATGATACCTAAAATTAAATTAACCAATAATGAATTAATCAAAATAATGATATTTTGGATTTTTGCGATTTTTTCGTAATCGTTTGTTGTTTCCTAGATAATTTACTTCTAGACTTCCTTGGAGTAATTCCAAGAATTTGGGTGGTTCAAGATTTTTAATTAGAAATTATCTTGAATCTTTTCATTGAATAAATAAATAACCGATGTCTCTTGTTCCTGGAGGTTATTTATTCATGTTTCTTGATTCTAGATTTTTAATCTTTGATTATCGAGAATTCTTAGTGATTGAGAATCTCGCCTAATTCTTAATCCTTGTTTCAATTTGCTAAAGAGAATTTAGTATTCTTGTGATTCCATGGGTCTTCTTATTTTCTCTAGTGAACGATCACTTGAGAGAATGGGAGTTCCCGTAGGGAGGGAATATTTCGGTTTTGCAATCCATGGCAAACTCAATAATTCCTTTCTTCGAATCTATGATCTAGTCGATCATCCGGAAGTGCTATAGTCAATTCACTTATGGACTTAGCCTTGCGTTGTTCTTAGAAATGAATATCGAAAGGATGGGCTCTTTTGGTATTCACCCCTCGTTAGTTTGAATCATTTGGATTGACAATTGTCTCCGCACATTTGTTAACCCTTGTGAATCAAATCTTTGGGAATTATTACCTCTTTGGTTTAATCTCATCTTGTTAGAGGAATTGTCTAGTGCTTCATTGATTAGTTGCTGATGTTTTAGCGATTTGAGAATTTTGGCAAAAGATTATCTTAAACTCTGTTGTTCCGAAGTGGTAAGTTGTGCACTACTTATCCTTCATCTTCTTGATGTTTTTTATTTTCTGAAATCGATACTCAAGTTTCTGAATATTGGGAATTCCGTATAATTCCTAATGATTCGTCCTTATGGTTACTAAATGAGATTTGGTCCCTAGTTAGAAATCGATTTCCTAGAGTAGTTCATTGGTATTCCGTTACCAATATTTGTTATCAATTTCTAGTTCATTGGTATTCCGTTAACAATATTTGATTATTGATTTGTAGTTCACTGGTATTCCGTTACCAATATTGGTTTATCGGTTTCTAGTTGGTTGGTATTCCATTACCAACCTTGAATCATTAATATTAAAATTGTTTATTCCTTTGAAAATATCTTTCCTTATCTAAATTCGTTGGAATATCTATGTTGTGCTTATGTTGGTGTCAACCGCCTTGTCGCAGGACTAAAGCGCTCGGGTTCGATGTTCATTACATCGTCGTGTTTGAGTTTAAGGATGGATTAGTCAACCATCATAAATTCCCATTTCATATCCTATGATAAATATCTACTAATGATATCTCGCGTCTGTAGGACGCAGTCCCGTTTCTCCTTGAAGTTCCAAATTAGATTCGCTTGGTTTTTGTATATTCTATTGATTCTCATTCCCTTGAGAATCATACGAAGAAACACGAATCTATTTGAATTCATAGTGCTTATGAATTTTTCTGGAATTATTTTACCCGTTTGGGATTACTACCTTCATGGGTAATGAAGTACGAGGTTGAACTCAAGTTCTTATGATCTTGCGAGACGAAATTGGGATCTCACCTAGCCGTTGGTGTGATCATTTCACTTCGTATCGGTTCTTGTTGTACCACTTCGTGGTATTAATTTTGGTTGTTACTCATTATTTGAATCTTAAGGAATTGCGGGGACGCAATTCTTTTAAGGGGGGAAGTTTGTAACAACCCTCTCATTCCATGATAATCGATTTAAATATTTTATTTAAATCGATCATCGTATCCGAGGTGTCACTCAAAATATCGTTTTTCACAAATGATAAAATTAGGATTCGAGACCACTTCCATTGAGTCCGGATCATCGTTTACGACCTTTTTGACTATAAGCATCGATACCTTTTTAGTTAGTGAAATTTGGCCGGTTCTCATTAGAATGTGTTGCCAAAATATCATTTTTCACTTACGAATGAATATGGACTCGAAACCAATTCCATTAGGTTCAAAACGTCGTTTAGATGTTCGAAAGCTATAAGGTTCGATATGTTCCGAGTCCGTGAAAATTGGCACCTTGGCTAGGGCTTGGTTGAGCTAGCCTAGCTCACCATATAACCCCCAGATCAGCCCCTCTCTCCCTCATAACTCCAAACACTTCAAAAGAAAGAGAAATAGGGAGAGGGAAAGGGAAATAGAAACTCCAAGGCTAGGGCTTCCAATCTAGAGCTCAATTCTTGTGCAAATCCAATTCTAAGACATGGGTAAGCTCTCTCTACTCGATCTCTACCTTTATCTCCTCTCAATTTAAGATTTTTATTATGTTCTAACATCCATGAGACTTCTTATGTGTTCATGTGGTGATTTGAGAGGAGTGATTGAAGAAAGAAATCTTCTTTGCTTGGATTTGAGCTTGTTCTTCCTTGTTGGAGCTTGTTCTTGTCATTCAAGAGCTAAAGGTGAGTTCTTTGATGAACTCATATCTATGCCGCAAGTCTATGGCTTGCACAAGTGTAATTTAGGACCATTTCATGTTGCATTTGCTTGTTGAATTGGTTAGAATAGTTTACACTTCCCGGTTTTTTAGTTGAATTTCATTTGAAGTAGAAATTGTGATATATGTTGTTCACATGATCATTGCACATGATGTAAGTCGAGTAAGTGGTGTTGTGAAGTACCATTGTCGCTCCCGGCAAGTTCTAAGACTTCACGATTCGCTTATATCGCGTTTCTTCGTTTGGTTTAGAAATTTGGTTCGTTTAGAACCTATAATAATAATCCTTGTATTTGAGCTTGGCGTGTTGTTACGGTGGATCGAGAGGTCTCATGGACGCCCCGAAGAAGTCACGAGCCTTGATGATCGGCGCCGGCCATTCGCAGGGGACCAAATCCACCTAGGTTCGGCCTGGGCAATAGCCCAGGCCACGAACGGTCGACCGGTCCAAAACCGGTCGGTCGACCGGTTTATTCTCTGTTTGAAACCGGTCGACCGATCGGATTCCACCGGTCGACCGGTGGTAGTTCAGCCTGGGATATTGCCCAGGCTAGAACCAGCCGACCGTTTCCAAACCGGCCGTCGACCGGTTTGGCTGAGCCTGGGAAATTTTGCCCAGGCCCGACTTTGTTTTGATCGTGCGCCCCCGCGCACGATCCCGCTTGTTTCCGGGCTCCTCCTTGGTTCTTCCGTGCATGTTGATGGTCTTTGAATTCACCAGAGATCATCGTAAAGCCGTGCGCCCCTTTTGGTATATCGAATTTATTCGATACTCTTGTTAAGATGATTCACGCCACCAAAACGTGGATTTTCGACTCGATAACCTTTGAGCCTATTCCGATGTAGTTAAAAACCTTCAGGTACTAGTTTGGGATTCCAATTTGTTCGTTGATCGAAATTATAACCGTTACCCCTTTATTTCCTATATGTTGTTGTGATATGAGTTTGTGATACATGATGTTTGTGTTCTATTCGCTACGGCGACGTTTTCCATGAAAATTTGAAATCACGTCATTGTGACGTGAATCCCCTTGATTGATTTGCCTTGGCAATCGTACTATTGTTTATTGCCACTTTGAATTTAAATAAAGAGGTTTTATGTTATTTAGTAGATATCAAATTCTTGCACTAAAATGGTTTCCAACCTTACTTCATTATACGAATCTAATTTACGAAATCGTTTTATGAACCTTCTTCAAATCTACTAGTATATATTCTATAAACCTTTTCTCGATCATATGAGGAATCAAATTAAACGTATTAGTACAATTAAGGACTATGAACCCTTGCTTTTGCTTCGATGGTTAATTCTTGGACTCATCCAATCGTAAACCGTGGCAATGCTCCTTCTATGATTTTCTCTGTTTTGAATAGAAACCAACTATGAGTGTGTAAATATTCGAGAATAGCAAGTGGTTATGGGACATGTTGCTATTTTCTTATATTAACTAGCTCGGAGTAATTTCTATTCACCCGGATCCATGGTATCCGCCTCTATGACATATTTTTTTGGTTCGCAATCGCCCGAATGGGAATTTATGATTAGGTACCTTCATTTATGGGACTTCGGTCCAGCCTTCTATGATCTTCTATGATTTATGTTTTCCTCTACCGGGGTCACGACCCGGAATCCTCAGAGAGCTTCGGCTCAAACAAATGGGTTAGCTACCTAGAGGTCGCACCTCATCTTATATGAACCTGCAGGCCCCTTCTATGATTTTCTATGATCTATGTTTTCTGGGTTAGCTGCCTAGAGATCGTATCTCATCTTCTATGAACCTGTAGGCCCTTTTTATGATGTTTTCTATGATCTTCCATGATTTATGCATTTTCTCCCCTTTTATGATGTTTTCTATGATCTTCTATGATTTAGGCATTTTCTCCCCTTTTATGATTTTCTATGACCACTTTGATGCGATGCGCGTCAATTTGATTTTTTTATGACTACTTGACTTTCTATGATTTTCCATGACTACTGTTATGCTAGTATTTGAATATTGCATTCTACATTAGCTAGGAGATTATTTAGAGATATTTGTGTGCTGACATTCCATTATCATTTCCTGATTGTGTAGACGTGCCATGTTCATGTCATACTTTGTTATATCTCTTGTTATCTCTGTTTATTTGATAAGTACAGCTAGACCGATATGTTTATTGTTTATTCTTATAAATAATACTCGGGTCAGACCGAGTCATTTTAGATACTCCTCTGGGACTCGTCGCATGATTGATCTTCCGCTTTCGGCTTGCTACACTGTCTCCGCAATTTTATGTACTTTGTACCTATGATTTTATCTTGTTGTGTACATATCCTTTTATTTAGATCATGGTGCATGTATCTATTCATTTAGGATTGGTGGATCTTTGTTGACCACTGTCTTGTTGTACACATCCTTGGGTTTATTCATATCTATTTTGCCTTTGTGATATGATTGTTCTGTGTCTGGCTTTGAGATATACCATACTTATATTATTGTTGTTGTCTATTTTATACTGCTTTCCGGATTGCATATAGCCGTTGTGTAGTTGCCCTATGTGCCGAATGGTCATGTTGAAATTTTAATCAGTATCAGAATTTGATGTGCATTCCTCACATGGAGTAATCATACAATCGGTCGCCCTTCACAAACCTCATTCTCCATTATGGTCTATGACATTTCTCTGAAATGAACTGGAGGATAGTGGATATAGAGGCGGGGCGCTACATTAAATCTATTTATGATTATCTTTCTAACGAATCTGAAAAATAGAAATTTCAAAGCGGGAATCAAAAGTTATGGCCAAATGAATTTTCAGAAAGGCCGCTATAGAGTTTATATAACCCTTGAAAATAGTCATTTTGCAAACAACCTCAGAATTTGACGAAACCACTTTTTTTGGATCCGGGATGTCAAATTATTGCTATGTTTCAAACTCCATAATTTTTGAAGTTAATATGTGAGCGTGGCGAAGGAAAATGTGTTTGGTTGATTCTAGTTAAATTGGATCGACCAGAAAAGAGCCTTTTTTCAAATGGTCTCAGAATTCGACGAAACTAGTTTTGTTGGGACCATATCGTCAAAACATAGCAAGATTTATTTTTCTGGAATTTTTAGGATCAGTATGTGGCCCCGGCAAATTGAAATGTATGTTCAAATCAAATATTGAATGTTTTATATTTTAGTTTGAAGAGAAACTGAATGAAACAGTCGAATGGTCCTGCGAAACATATCCCATTGTGTTCAGAACGGGGGTATTTAGCTAGGGGCGATAGTCGTTGGGTTTGAATTGGAGTTTGTATGTTGTAAGGGGTATTTTTGGGATTTTAAATATATATATATATATGTATATATATATATAATACGGGCCAATCACCTTTATTCTCTCTCCCCATAAAAAAAATCCCCGTAGCCCTCTAAACGACAACGGAAACCGCTCGATGGCTTCCCCCTCCGATTTCTCCTTCCACACTCAATAAAAAAGAGAGCCCCAGTTATGGTTTTTGTAGATCGTGGCCCCCTCTTCAAATCCATCTAAAGTACATCCTCTATCGTTGTGTATATTGTGAGATCCAGCATCCCAAAGTCGAAGACTTTGAGCCGCCGCCGACGCCAGCACAGGCCACCGAAGTGGGCCCCTTTCATGGCGCACGTGCGCCTCTCCACACCCTATGACGTGGCACCCTCCGATCCTCCAATTGTTACACCGTTTGATCGCAAAATCAAAACCTAGTTTTGAACCTTTTGCTGAGAGGTATGGGTTTAATAATTCAAACTGATTTCCACATTTAATAGCATTGCGAACTTCTAAAAATCATATCTTTTTGTTGTGTTGTCGAAATCCAGTGAAACAGGAGACAGTGGACTCGTGCGGACGCTCTCTACATTCTAGAAAAGGTCGGGGATTTTTCTGAGCTCGATACTATTTTTAGCAAAGCAACAAACCAATGTGAGATTTCTAAACTGAAATGTGGATGGAAATGCGTTGTATAAGATATATAAGCGAAGTATAAATTATATACGCATTGTATACCTCATGTACATGTGTTGTATATGTTATATGAGCGATGTATAAATTATACATGCATTGCGTGAAAATGTATGCGTTGATATTGAGTTGGAATGAAAAATATTTATATACGAATATATATATATATATATATATATACACACTCCCCTCGTCCACAAACCATGGACGATATTTATTGATTGTGAATTGGCGTGAAAAATTTGGTGAATAATGCGAATGGTTGATAGGATTGTTTGTGGTTGATATTGTTGGATTGTGGTTGAAAAATACCCGCTTGTGGTTGAAAAAATTTAGAATAGTTTGTGAAAAAGAAAAAAAACATACTCGTCTGCGTACGAACTAGATGTATGAAATCCCCATTGTCAAAAACCGCGAGGTTTTAAGGTAGAGTGAGGAGCCGTACATCGGGACGGTGCTGGTTTTAAATACCCTGCCGTTATGCTGCCAAAATTTTCAATAATATTCATGTGTTAGAATTATTTTCATGTGTTGAAACTATAATCATGTGTTGAAACCAAATTCATGTGTTGAATAGATGTTCATGTGTTGAATAGAAATTCATGTGTTGAATAGAAATTCATGTGCTGAATAAATTCTTTGAAAGATAAAAATAACATTTTATCACATATATAGACTATATAAAGTATTCGTGTTTTAAATAAATTGTTTTAACAATAAAAGTCACGTTTTTATTATATATATAAACTATAGAAAACATTCATGTGTTGAATAAAGGACTAGAACGATAAAAATCATATTTTTATCGTATGTGTGAAGTCGAAAACATCCATGTGTTGAATATATGAATTGAACAATAAAATTTACATTTTTATTGTGAATATGAAGTGCTAAAAACATTCATGTGTTGAATAAATTTTTTTGAGGATAAAAATATCATTTTTATCGTGTATACGACTCGCTAAAAATACACAAGTGTTGAAATAAATATTTGTTTGCTATGAATATTATTTTTAACATGTATATGAAGTGAATAAAATAGTCATGCATTGAAATATATTTTTGTTCACTAAGATTATCATTTTTATACGAAATATGAAGTGTTAAAAATAACCACTTGTTCAAATAAATCTGTGTGGGTTGAAAATATTATTTTTAACATGTGTAGGAAGTGTTAAAATAACCATGTGTAGAAATAAACCTTTGTTCACTAGAATTATTATTTTTAGAAAATTTTTGCACATATATATACATGTGTTGAACAGGGAAATGGATTAGCTGTTGAGTAAAGAATTTATTATTGCGCCCGACAAATAGGTAAACCTTAATGTGTTGGCTACGCAATTTTATTATTATATCAATTCCAATGAATGCCATTGGATGCGGAGTGCTGGTTGTTCTATGTGTAATAATAAACATCGCCATAGGATAGTAACAATTAATTTTGAACTACACTACATGGCATACTTCATGAAGATAGGCATACTTCATCATATACCACATAAGCATTTGGAGCTTGTGTGACGAGGTTGAAGATTTACCATACGAGCTAGTGGCTTGTACGGCGATGACTATATATTACAGGTTGAACTGATGACTGATCTGGACTGTATAAAATGTAACGGTAAATTGCAAGATTAATAAAAACCCCACATGGGTCTGGAGATGACAATAAACACGTCTCTCTGGTCATTAAGGCACAAAAACCATTTATAGGGTGATGAGAATTTATTCTATGGAGTTATGATCTATACACACTCCCCTGTGGACACCAGAATATATTACTATAAATATGTGCATGCTTATTAGGATTTATTGGGTACCAAATACGGCCCAAGAAATTTCCAAACCCCTTCCCGTACAAAGGAGGTTATAGCAAAATTTTCAGAAATTTAAAGACGTTAGTGAAATATTTGAAGTGAAAACAATATTGAAATAGTCAAATAAATTATATATATATATTAAATAAAACGAATCGAGGCCCTGCATTTCGCATTTTGAAATCGTACGTTTAAACGATTATACTAAAAGATCCGACCATCGGATTTTGACGAAATGGGAACCATTAGGTTCGCTTTTGAGAGATCTTTCCAACGATATAAACTTTGGTGGGATCCAACGATTAGATTTTTAGATATATGTAAAACAAATTTGAAGAAAAACAGCGCCAGTGCCTCAGCATGACCTGAAACATAGTTTAATTAAATAAGGTCATTGTTAAATAAATAAAAATGGCTATATATCGTTATAAAAATTATAGACGATATGGAATGGAAATAAACAGATTATACTTGGTTGGCTTGTCATTGGATGGTTGAATGTGTTTGACATGAAAATTATACTAAAGGACTGAAATGTTTGTGTCGAATAATTTAACCATGAAAAGAAATGATTTGAGATTTAAATATACGTGAATTATTTGAAAAGGTCGAGTTAATTCTCATTTCAAATAATTGATCGATGATTAGAATTCGAAGAGATGAGGATGGTTCAAGACCGACGATCTTCACATCGGATGGATGGGCGCTACTAATGCTCATGATGGGAGTAGCCACCTTGAAGGGGCTGAAGTGGTAGCCGTCCGGACGTATTTGTTGATTGTACGGATATGCGAGGAATATGGTGCCTCCGGTTTCGTTAAGACCTAGAACGAACTTGTAAATGGATGCATGTCTGACATTGGATTTTGCTTTGTGCTGGTTGATCTCTATTAAATATATTTGTTTGGCGGTGGAGAGTTTATTCTCTTGCTTAACTCCCTTCTCTGAGACGTGCGAGCTCAGAGATTGTATACCGATATAAATTAGTCGCATGGAGTGAATTGCCTGTGTGGCATGCCTAAGTGGAAGATGATCAAGGCTTCTGTTGAAAAGCAAAGTCTTGTGGTTGATGATCAAAGCACGGCCTACATGGCATAGCTTTGTGTATAGCGTTGATTCGCAAGCCTCACACCTCGGTATGAGTCAAAAACGGGATAAGGACTGTTGGGAGGACACGACATTTCTTTCTATCTATGGTGGTGTCAGTGACTTACCAGCCCTAACATTGATATTATTTTCACCTGTGTGGTTGTTGGAATGCGAGGCGCCTCGATTATAGGTCTGCAAGGACCGGGAAACGTTTGTTCAGGAACTGCCAATACTCAAACGTAAGAGAGGACAGACCCAACCGATTCCAAGGATCGTTGTGTGTGATCCTGAGACATTTGCTAGAGTGTCTCGAACGGAGAGGAGCTTGCCCCTTGCCTCGACTCATGATGGAATCCAATTTCCAATACGAAATTATGGATTTGATTGTAACTTATATATGGCAACATGATATATGGTGCCCATGCCGCCTATGATTGATATTTATGATTGAAATTGCTTTTGAAACATATATGCACTAGTAATAATATCAAGCACTTTTGTTTTATACGTATTGTTGACCTGCTTTTTAGTCAAAGCAATCACACAAGGAATCTCTGATCAATAACATGCTCGAGTATCGGAAGCATCATCAGAAGACAGGCAACGATTTGGTCGAAATCACATCCCGAACAAAGAAAGGCCTGAAAATCCTATCAGATGATCTCTTTTGGGACCGCGAACAGCAATTATGGAGCAAAGCTCGGTAACCCTTGTAACCCATTGAATTAGCTTTAGTTTGAGCTTTCATTTGGCTAAAACAGACTTACGGTTCGAAAGTTACGCCCATTTCTGTGAATGCGCGCAGAACCGGAAACTTGGAATCTGGAATTGGCATAACCCATTCGGATCGGATATACAGATCGGATCGGATATATGGATCGGATCGGATATACGGATCGGATCGGAGCATAGAATACCTGACCCACCTGAAGTATTTTACACTGAGGTGCTTCTAGTCTTCGGATCGGAGACATCATCTCGGTTCGGATCGGCTAAATGAAGACCCGACCCGCCTGAAGCTCCTTCTACTCGACAGCATGCTTAGCTTTGGACACTCCGGTTCGGATCGGATGGAGTACCGAACCGACCCCCTTTGACCAGCTGCTGCACTTCAGAATTGACCTATTCTTGTGGCACCCTTTCCTCCTACTTTCATGGATCATCTTCCACATGGCCTTACACGAATTGGAGAGGCTTTCTCCCATTTTTCCGCTTAGTCACCACGTTCTATCAAGGCGTTGGATTGGGAACCTTTTCATTCATCTGGATCTCCCTAGGGCTTCTCTATGCCTATAAGTACACCATCATATGGCGATTTGAGGGGATCTTTTTGGGTTCTCACTGATCATGGCTCCTACCACTACTTTACGCAAGGTCATTGCTCAATAAGGAAGCAAAATTCCACATTATAACACGAGGATTTCGTGTATAATCCCCACTTTTCTCACTTCTTTTCATTGTAGACACGAGGATTTCGTGTATAAACTGCAAGCAAACAACATTGTAATAACTTCTTAGGATTTAAGAAACTATAAAGTGGACGTAGGATTGGTTTGAGCCGAACCACTATAAAATTCTCGTGTGTCTCCTCTTATTTTACTGCTTTTTCTGCATTAATATGTGATTGTGAGGCTTTCACATAGCATTTGGGTGTTAGTTCCAGTTTTTGGTCTTACATTTTGGCGCGCCTGGTAGGGGCGGCACACGACAACTTCAACTTCTGCTTGGATTATTTGGCTATTGGATTGATGGCTAAGCGAAAGGTTTCCTGTGTTCAAGGCGAAGGCACGAGAAACGAGGCAATCCATGAAGCTTCCTCACATGAAAACCCGTTAGTATACTTGACGTGAGAAGAGATGGATAGCGTTCTCACCGAATTGAGAGCTCAGATGGCAAGGAAGATGACCTCCTTCGCAAACAACAGGAGATGATTGACCAATTCTTCGCTCGGATGGAAGGAAGGCCAAGCAACAGCGTACAACTCATGGGAAATGAAATAGAATCAGCCCTAGCAGCAGTTGCAAACCAGATCGGTTCAGATCCGATCGGAACCGAGGGCCAAAGTCTGAATCCCACGCAGATGGAAATGGGGGGCATTCCCCACCGGGTCGGTTCGGACCTGATCCGAACAGCAACCCTACATCAGCTTGGGGGCAGCAGCCTCCCCTCTGGAAATCAAGACTTCGCTCTGGTTCGACCTACATCCGCACCGGATTGGATCGGCAATACCACACAACATCAGCATCAAGCACCCCGGATCGGAACAGGAGAACCTGATCGGATCGGTACATCCGACCCGAACTGTGCACCTCGCCATGCCCTCCCTCGCTTCTCCGAGCCGCAACATGGGGGAACCTCTGAACCGAACCGAATGGCCTTCCATGCTCCCCGTACGCTTCCACACCCTTCTGGACTCGACGGTGGGGGCACAAGCTCTGAACTTGTCAACTTGTAATAGCTCTTTGAAGGCGACCGGCTCGCCAATCTCATTGAATGCCTCTCGAGAGGCCGCACTTATCAGAATGACATGGATGATGTCAATCACAATCCATTCACGCAGGAAATCAGGAATTCCCGCAATCCACCAGATTTCAAACTTCCACAACTAGAGCCCTACAACGGCAGGACAGATCCCATCGTGCACCTAATGCGCTACAAACGTCACATGGAAGTTAAATCGGCTTCGGAAAACGTCATGGAAAAGTGCTTCCCTCTCTTTTTGACCGATATAGCTGCTATGTGGATTCGGCAGCTGGAATCTGAATCGATCAACTGCTGGAACATGTTGGTCGCTCGCTTTATTGAACAGTTTCGGGTCTACATTGCTTGACCTAAGAATGTCATGTCTCTCACCATAATCAAGCAGAGGCCCAAAGAAAATCTACGTTCATTTTTGGAAAGGTTCAACATTGCAGCAGCATCCGTCGATCGACCTGAGCCATCTATGGTATTGATGGCGGCAGTATCCGGTGGTCTGGACAACTCGGAGTTCAAAAAATCCTTGTACCGAGACCCACCACGGAATCTCAGCGAATTCTACCTTGAATCGGATAGATTTCTACGTGAAGAAGACGCAATGTCCGAAATGAAAATCCTCGATGTCAACATGCTCAAAGACGGAGAACCGTTTGATTTTGGTAAAGGCAAAGGAAAAGCTGTCGTCAAGAATGACCACAACGCTCAGCCCCGGAGAGGGGCTAGATATGAAAAGTACACCGAACTCAATTCAACCTTGACTGACATCTACGTGAACACAAACGGTGATGTCCCTTATCCAAAGCCTCCCAAGAGGGAGTCATCACAAAGAGAACGCGATTCTGCAAAATACTGCATATTTCATGAAATGGACAGTTACGACACAAATGACTGTAGACACCTACGAGACTTGATTAAGGAATGGGTTAGACGTGGAGAGCTACCCGAGTATGTAAAACAACCTACAGCGCCTGCACCTACACTGCCACCACCTGCTCCCCGGAGAGGGAATGATCCTGGATCGAGCTCTCGTGGGCTCATCATCAACTGATCTGGATTGGATCGCTCTGCATTTTCAGCATTTCTTAGGATTTAAGATATGTTTCTTTGCTTTATTTAGGTTTTCCAATTGGCTAAATTGGAGTACATACGTTCGGGGTTAGGATTTAGCTCCAACGCGTGCTCTGCACTCGATAACAAACCAATCAGGATTTGCTTTGGTTTTGTACTTTTAATTGAATAAGGAAGGACTTTCCGAGCATGGATTATGTTTGGAAATTTAAGTATCTTCTCAGGTTGTGGCAAGATTCTCTATCTCAACTAAAGTATGTCTTATACTTATCTCGGACACCTAGGCATGGATTATGCCTAGGGACAGACTGTCTTGTCAGGTTTTGGCATGTATAGCTCTATCCCGACATGATTATGGATTGTACTCACTAGGATTCTTAAGTATGGATTATACTCTGGAACGGCTTATTGTTTTGTCAGGATTTGGCAAAGGAACTCAATAAAACTCGAGTATGGCTTATGCTCAGTTTGAACTTCTTGGTATGGCTTATATCTAGAAGGTTAGGTCCCTCGTCAGGTTTTGGCAGGATGATTCGAACATCTTATGAGTGTGGTTTATGCTTAAACAAACGCCCAAGCGTGATTTATGCTCGAAAGTGTAATTAGTCTTGTCAGGATTTGACACACCTTTTCGCTCTCTTTTCTTCGCAGGTATGGATTATACTAGCAGCTGGCAAGCACGGCGTGGCCTTGGATTATCCTAAACACATCTTCCTTCGTTCAGCAAGATATGTTCCAGGGGGCAAAATGTTGACCCGCTTTTTAGTCAAAGCAGTCACACAAGGAATCTCTGATTAATAACATGCTCGAGTATCGGAAGCATCGTCAGAAGACAGACAACGATTTGGTCGAAATCACATCCCGAACAAAGAAAGGCCTGAAACTCCTATCAGATGATCTCTTTTGTGCCCGAGAACAGCAATTACAGAGCTATGCTCGATAACCCTTGTAGCCCACTTAATTAGCTTCAGTTTGAGCTTTCGTTTGGCTAAAACGGACTTACGGTTTGAAAGTTACGCCTGTTTCCGTCAACGCGCGCAAAATCGGAAACTTGGAATCTGGAATTGGCATAACCCATTCGGATCGGATATACGGATCAGATCGGAGCATCGAAGACCCGACCCTCCTGAAATATTTTACATTGAGGTGCTTCCAGTCTTCGGATCGGAGACATCACCTCGGTTCGGATCGGCTAAAGGAAGACCCGACCCGCCTGAAGCTCCTTCTACTCGACAGCACGCTTGGCTTTGGACACTCCGGTTCGGATCGGATGGAGTACCGAACCGACCCCCTTTGACCTGCTGCTGCACTTCAGAATTGACCTATTCTTGTGGCACCCTTTCCTCCTACTTTCATGGATCACCTTCCACATGGCCTTAGACGAATTGGAGAGGCTTTCTCCTATTTTGCCGCTTAGTCACCACATTCTATCAAGGCATTGGATTGGGAACACTTGTCATTCATCCGGATCTCCCTAAGGCTTCTCTACACCTATAAATACACCATCATATGGCGATTTGAGGGGATCTTTTTGGGTTCTCACTGATCATGGCTTCTACCACTACTTTACGCAAGGTCATTGCTCAATAAGGAAGCAAAATTCCACATTATAACACGAGGATTTCGTGTATAATCCCCACTTTTCTTACTTCTTTTCATTGTAGACACGAGGATTTCGTGTATAAACTGCAAGCAAACAACATTGTAATAGCTTCTTAGGATTTAAGAAACTATAAAGTGGACGTATGCTTGGTTTGAGCCGAACCACCATAAAAATCTCGTGTGTCTCCTCTTATTTTACTGCTTTTTCTGCATTAATATGTGATTGTGAGGCTTCACATAGCAATTGGGTGTTAGTGCCATTTTTTGTTCTAACACGTATCAAGCATTTATTGCCCATTATAAGGTAAAACTCAATCCTCCGGCTTGCGTTGCATTGTGTGATGTGAACTAAGTCTTATAATGGCTTCATTTTTATAAAAAGCATTGCGATGATTTAATAATTTACTTTATTTCATGCACTGGCAATCACTGGAGTAAACTCATTCCGCGAAAGTGGCGTGGTCCTATGATTTGCCTTATTATTGTTGTTTAATCAATTAAGTAGATTTCTCATACCAGTCCCATGACTGACTCGTAGTTTGTTTCACCTTGCAAACTCGGGTGCCCTTATTTTCACATGGGCAGCCTAGTGACAGGTAGAAGGACATATTTTGTCTTTTGCACTACAGCAGGGAGTGCATCTTTTGGCTTATATGGCGAGGCTTGACTTCTCAGTATTTTGGCTATTGATATTCCGCCATTATTATCAATGTATATGATTCCGCTCGTGACGATGTAGACTGATCACTTACTTTCGTGCACTAATTTGTATCCTACACTGTGCTCTATGATGTTGTGACATATTATGATTCCGCTGTCATATTTATGTAAATTATTCGATTTCCTGCTTATGCTATTATCTGTACTCTGCTAATGATGATTAATGTGTTATATTCAGATGATTAACCATAATACCGTCGTACGGGGTTTTGGGATCGTCATAGGTGGTATCCGAGTTTTGGTTAATCTTAGTTCTGGAACTTAACACGTTAAACACCTCGTTAGAATAGAATCAGTAGTGTTCTAAGGTGAGTAGCTCATTAGAGATAGGATTAGTAATGTCCTAGAATGAGCTAAGCAGAATAGCAAAAATAATTTGATCAGTGCATCATTGTCTTTCCTTAGGTTCTTCTGCTTTACCATATATTAAAATTATCGTTTCTGTAGGCTTGACTCTTTTCTTGCATATACAGAACTTGATAGATGGCTACCCGAGCAGCAGCAGCTAGAGGAGGTCGTGGAGGCCAGGGAGGCCGAGGCAGAGGACGGGGGAATATCCCTGTAGTGGGAGAGCCTTGATACAACCACCAGCCCCTCAGCCATTCGAACTAGACCGAGTGGCAGAGAGATACAATAATCTCGGGGGCAAAACCTTTTCAGGCACTAGTACAGTGATAGAAGCCTTGGCATGGTTGAAAACTTGTGAAAAGATCTTAGGTGGCTTAATACTCGGAGATCACGATAAGGCATTTATGGGCGCCTGGCTTTTACAAGATGAGGTAGAATTTTGGTGGGATGCCATCACTGCTGAGGACCAAAATGTAGTGAGGACTTGGGATCAATTCAAGGCATTGTTTAAGGAGAAGTTCATCCCCGAACAAGCGATGGAGCGTATGCATGATGAATTTGCCAATCTCCAAAAGGGAGACCGCTCCATTCAGCACTACCTTAACAAGTTCACGCAGCTATCTCATTATGCACCAGAGCATATCACGACTGTAAAGGTAAAGAACAAAAGGTTCATACATGGGCTTAAGTGCAAGTATCAGGATAGAGCAATGAGCCACATCAAACTTCCATTTGTAGACTTGGTGGAAATGGCCTGCAACTATGAAGACTTGGACCAGAGGAACCTCGATCTAGACCGCGCCAAGAATCAAGCAGGAAACAAACGCAAGACTTCTAAGAACCAACCTGAGTCCAGTAACGCAGCATCCGCAAATCAGCAAGCTAGTAAGCCACCCAAGGGAAGTTGTTTAAATTGCGGTAAGATGGGATGTTACTCCAATGTGTGCACCGCTCCAAAGCGGCAGAAGACAAACCCACAAAGCTCAAGTCAAAACCCTCAGAGTTCTAGATCATGCTTCAACTACCGCCGAACAGGGCATCTCGTCAAAGATTGTCCATTGCTAAAGAAGGCGGAAGTTGCTCATGTTTATGACGGGGCGAACCCGCCAGCTGCTTCAGATGGAGCAAGTAAACCCGCTGTTTTGGGAGGTACCCTTACTATTAAAAATTTCCCTATTTCTGTACTATTTGACACTGGTGCATCACGTAGTTTTATTGCAAGTAACATCGTTCAAATGTGAAAGTTAAAAGTAAGAAAGCTTAAAGAATCAGTTAGAGTTCATAATCCAATAGGGGGTTCTATTATTCTCAATTTATATTGTAAAGTAACTGCTTCTTTTTCTTGATACTGGTTTCCTTTTGATCTAATCATTATGGATTTTCCTGAGTTCGATATTATACTTGGACTGGACTGGTTAACAGAATATGAGGTTGAAGTAAAATGTGCGGAAAGAATAGTAAAAATTAAAATGAAGCTTGGATATATTACTGTACCATGCAATGGTTCAGATCTGGATAGAAAAGAATTTTGGTCCACGCTAGAAGTTGTTCCCACCTCATTAGAAAAGATTCCTGCTGTTAAAAAATATGTGTATGTGTTTGAAGAAGTCGAAAACTTAGCTCCGCAAAGAGAAATTGAATTCGGAATCGATCTAATTCTGAATGCTAGACCAATGGTACATCCAATTCGAAGAATGACTACAAAAGAAAAAGAAGAATTAGGCGATCAAACTCGTCAGCTGCTATGGAAGGTTCTGATCAGACCTAACTTTTCTGATTGGAGTGCAGCTGTAGTGTTTGTTCCTAAGTCAGACGGTACTCTCTGATTGTGTGTTGATTACCAAGACCTCAATAAGCAGATGCTCAAAAACAAATATCCATTACCCTGCATCGATGATCTCTTAGACCAATTAAATGGAGCGAGAGTATTTTCCAAAATGGAACTAGCTATGGGTTTCCATCAACTAAGAATTGCAGAAGGTTGTGTTCCTTTGACAGCTTTCAGAGGTCCAGACATATTTTATGAGTGGTTAGTAATGTCGTTCGGTTTATGCAACGCTCCAGCATAATTCGTCAATCTAATGAATAGAGTGTTCAGAGAAGTTCTGAATAAATTCGTTCTGGTATTCATCGATGAAATTTTAATCTACTCCATATCAGAAACTGAGCATGAAAAACATTTGGAACAAGTATTGGGGATTCTGAGAAAGAACGTCTTCAAAGCCAAATTTTCTAAATGTATCTTCTGGCAAGATGAAGTGAAGTTCCTTGGCTACGTAGTGTCAAAGAAATGAATTTCTGTAGATCCAAGCAAGATAACAACAATTAAAGACTGGAAACAGCCTACCACCTCCACAGAAGTCTGAAGTTTTCTGGGATTGGCTAGTCATTATCGAAAATTCGTTAAGGATTTTTCTAAGATATCTGGTCCATTAACAAAGCTTACAAAGAAGCACGAGAGATTAAAATGGACTTCCGGCTGTGAGGAAGCTTTCCAGGAACTGAAATCAAATCCAGTATTAACCATTATCGATAGCAATCAAGATTTGACGGTTTGGACGGATGCTTCTATTAGAGGTCTTGGTGCAGTATTAATGCAAAGAGGCCAAGTAGTCGCTTATGCAAGCCGTCGGCTGAAACCGCATGAGAAGAATTATGTAACTCATGATCTTGAGTTGCTAGCCATTGTTTTTGCTTTGAAAATCTGGAGACATTACATGTTGGGTGAGAAATTCGAATTATATACAGACCATCAATCATTGAAGTATTTGTTCACCCACAAAGATCTGAACTTGAGACAACAGCGTTGGCTAGAATTTCTTGCAGTGTATGATCTAGATATCCTGTATACGCCGGGAAAGGCTAATGTAGTAGCGGATGCGCTTAGCAGAAAAACCGCAATCATTGCCATATAATTACGCCTTCATTGATTGATAAAATATCTTCTCTTCAGAAGAATGACCACTTCATTCAGAGAATCGGAGAGAGAATACAGAAAGGCGAGCCCTCGAGTTTTCAGGTGGACAAGGAAGAAGTTCTGAGATTAAAAGGGAGAATTTGTATTCCCAACATCCCAGAGCTCAAAAGGGAGGTGCTTGAGGTTTGTCATAAATCCAAGCTTTGCATTCATCCCTGGGTAAGTAAGATGTACAATGATCTCAAACGCATCTTCTGGTGGAGGTCCATGAAGAGGGACATTTCTTTATATGTTAGTAGGTGCTCTACTTGTAAACTAGTCAAAAGCGACCAACAAAAGCTGGCCGGATTGTAGCAACCGTTGGAAATCCCAGGTTGAAAGTGGGAACAAATTCCATGTATTTCATCGATGGTTTGCCCCCAACCAAGAAAGGAAATGACAGTATTTGGGTGATCGTAGATCGCTTCACGAAGACCGCCCATTTCATACCTGTCAGATCCAATCGAACCGCCCAAGGTCTAGCACAGATTTATTTCAAGGAAATTGTTAAGCTACATGGAGTGCCGATCAGTATAGTCAGTGATAGAGATCCATTATTTACTAGCAAATTCTGGGAGGCATTTCAAGTAGAACTGGGGACAAAACTAAACCTAAGCATCGTATATCACCCTCAGACAGATGGCAAAGCTGAGAGGGTTAACAGAATTCTAGAAGATTTACTTCGGGCTTGCATTATTGACTTTGAAGGGTCATGGGAAGACCACCTTCATTTGACAGAATTCTCATACAACAATAGTTATCAGGCAAGCTTGAAAATGTTGCCATTTGAAGCATTGTACGGTAGACCGTGCAGATCTCCCGCATGTTGGGTAGAGTCTAGAAATAGGCTTGTGCTGGGACCCGATATGATTCGAGAAGCTTCAAACAAGTCGATTTCATCAAGAAACGATTGCAAACCGCGCAAAGCCGACAGAAAAGCTATGTAGATTCTAGAAGAAGAGATTTAACATTTGATGTTGGTGATTGTGTTTATTTGAAAGTTTCTCCGATGAGGGGAGTGATCCGATTCGGTAAAACTGGGAAGTTGGCACCCAGATTTATTGGTCCCTTTCCTATACTTAAACGAATTGGAACTCTCGCTTAAAGGGTTCAAATACCTGATTGGTTGCCTGGAGTACATAATGTGTTTCACGTATCTCAACTTAGAAAATATGTGCATTATCCAAATCTTGTTGTAGAAGAACCAACGCAACAGGACTTGGAAATTATTCCAGAATTATCAGTCAGAAGAGAGCCGTTAAAAATTATTGGCAATGAAACTAAAGAGCTAAGGAACAAGAAGGTTCATTGAGTTAAAGTGCAGTGGAGTGGAGATCCTAGAGACTGTACTTGGGAGACTGAGGAGGGCATTAAGCAAGCTTATCCCAAATGCAGAGTGGACATCTCTGACTAACTCCGGTCCAATGTACTTTTACAATACTTTGCATTTCCGTTTTTTGTTTCCTACTTTACTGCTAATTCATTTTCGGGGACGAAAAGTTTTAAGTAGGGGAGATTGTAACAACCCGGAAAAATGAGCCAATTTAAAATTTTAAATTGGTTATTTTAATGAAATTGGAGCAATTCAAATAGAATATTTCAATAAAATAACGAGTTAGAAATGGTGCGGCATTTTGAAATTTTGAATTCAAACTTTGACTAGCTGTACCAGGTGCAAAATAAAAAGGATTTTAGTGAAACCAAAAATATTTAAATCTTTTTATGGTTATCTTTCTAACTAATCTGAAAAATCAAAATTTCATAGCGGGAATCAAAAGTTATGGCCAAATGAATTTTTAGAAAGGTCGCTATAGAGTTTATATAGCCCTTGAAAATAGTCATTCTGCAAACAACCTGAGAATTAAATAGAACCACTTTTGTTGGATCCGGGATGTAAAATTATTGCTAGGTTTTAAAGTCCACAATTTTTGAAGTTAATATATGAGCGTGGCAATGGAAAATGTATTTGGTTGATTTCAATTAAATTGGATCGACCAAAAAAGGGCCATTTTTCAAATGGTCTCAGAATTCGATGAAACTAGTTTTGTTGGGACCGTATCATAGCTAGATTTATTTTTCTGGAATTTTTGGGATCAGTATGTAGCCCCGACAAACAGAAATATACGTTCAAATCAAATATTGAATGTTTTATATTTTAATTTGAAGAGAAACTGACTGAAACAGTCGAATGGCCCTGCGAAACATATCCCATTGTGTTCGGAATGGGGGTATTTAGCTAGGGGCGACAGTCGTTGGGTTTGGTTGGAGTTCGTATACGGTAAGGGGGATTTTTGGGATTTTAAAAATATATAAATTAAAAAAATACGGGCCAATCACCTTTATTCTCTCTCCCCGTAAAAAAATCCCCGTAGCCCTCTAAACGACGACAGAAACCGCTCGATGGCTTCCCCCTCCGATTTCTCCTTCCACACTCAATTAAAACGAGAGCCCCAGTTATGGTTTTTGTAGATCGTGACCCCCTCTTCAAATCCATCTAAAGTACACCCTCTATCGTTGTGTATATCATGAGATCCAGCCTCCCAAATTCGGAGACTTTGAGCCGCCGCCGACGCCAGCATATGCCACCTAAGTGGGGCCCCTTCCTTGTGCACGTGCAGCTCTCAACGCCCTACGACGTGGCGCCCTCCGATCCTCCAACCGTTACACCGTTTGATCGCAAAATCAAAACCGAGTTTTGAACATTTTGCAGAGAGGTACGGGCTTAATAATTTAAACTGATTTCCACATTTAAAAGCGTTGCGAACAAATCTTATCTTTTTTCTATGTTGTTGAAATCCAGTGAAACAGGAGACAGTGGACTCGTGCGGACGCTCTCTACATTCTAAAAGAGTCCGGGGATTTTTCTGAGCTTGCTACTATTTTTAGCAAAGCAACAAACCAATGTGAGATTTCTAAACTTAAATGTGAATGGAAATGCATTGTATAAGTTATATAAGCGAAGTATAAATTATATACGCATTGTATACCTCATGTACATGTGTTGTATAAGTTATATGAGCGATGTATAAATTATACATGCATTGTGTGAAACATATATGCATTGAAAATGAGTTGGGATGAAATATATATATATATATATATATACACACACACTCCCCTCGTCCACAAACCATGGACGATATTTATTGATTGTGAATTGGCGTGAAAAATTTGGTTAATAATGAGAATGGTTGATAGGATTGTTTGTGGTTGATATTGTTGGATTGTGGTTGAAACAAATTTAGAATAGTTTGTGAAAACGAAAAAAAAAACATACTCGTCTACGTATGAACTAGATGTATGAAATCCCAATTGTCAAAAACCGCGTGGTTTTAAGGTAGAGCGAGGAGCCGTACATCGGGACGGTGCCGGTTTTAAATACCCTACCGTTATGCTGCTGAAATTTTCAATAATATTCATGTGTTAGAATTATTTTCATGTGTTGAAACTATATTCATGTGTTGAAACCATATTCATGTGTTGAATAGATATTCCTGTGTTGAATAGAAATTCATGTGTTGAATAAATTTTTTGATAGATAAAAATAATATTTTATCACATATATAGACTATATAAGTTATTCATGTTTTAAATAAATTGTTTTAACAATAAAAATCATGTTTTTATTATATATATAAACTATAGAAAATATACTTGTGTTGAATAAAGGACTAGAACAATAAAAATCATATTTTTATCGTATGTGTGAAGACGAAAACATCCATGTGTTGAATATATGAATTGAACAATAAAATTTACATTCTTACTATGAATATGAAGTGCTAAAAACGTTCATGTGTTGAATAAATATTTTTGAGGATAAAAATATCATTTTTATCATGTATACGACTCGCTAAAAATACACAAGTGATGAAATAAATATTTGTTTGCTATGAATATTATTTTTAACATGTATATGAAGTGAATAAAATAGTATTGCGTTGAAATATATTTTTGTTTGCTAAGAATATCATTTTTTATATAATATATGAAGTGTTAAAAATAACCACTTGTTCAAATAAATCTGTGTGGGTTGAAAATATTATTTTTGACATGTGTAGGAAGTGTTAAAAATAACCATGTATAGAAATAAAGCTTTGTTCACTAGAAATATTATTTTTAAACAAGTTTTGCACACACACACACACACACACACATATATATATATATACACACACACACACATGTGTCGAACAGGGAAATGGATTAGCTGTTGAGTAAAGAATTTATTTGCGTCCCCAACAAATAGGTAAACCGTAATGAGTTGGCTGCGCAATTTTATTATTATATCAAATCCTGTGAATGCCATTGGATGCAGAGTGCTGGTTGTTCCGTGTGTAATAATAAGCGTCACCATAGGATAGTAACAATTAATTTTGAACTACAATACATTGCATACTTCATGAAGATAGGCATACTTCATAATATACCAAATAAGCATTTGGAGCTTGCATGATGAAGTTAAAGATTTACCATACGAGCGAGAGGCTTATATGGCGATGACTATATATTACAGGTTGAACTGATGACTGATCTGGACTGTATAAAATGTAATGGTAAATTGCAAGATTAATAAAAACCTTATACGGGTCTGGAGATGACAATAAACACGTCTCTCTGGTCATTAAGGCACAAAAACCATTTATAGGGTGACGAGAATTTATTCTCTGGAGTTATGATCTATACACACTCCCCTGTGGACACTGGAATATATCACTATAAATATGTGCATGCTTATTAGGATTTATTGGGTACCTAATATGGCCCAATAAATTTTCAAACCCCTTCCCGTACGAAGGAGTTTATGGTGAAATTTTCTGGAATTTAAAGGCGTTAGTGAAATATTTGAAGTGAAAACGATATTGAAATCGTCGAATAAATTATATATATATATATATATATATATTGATTAAATAAAACGAATCGAGCCCCTGCAGTTCACGTTTTGCAATTGTAACTTTAAACGATTATACCGAAAGATCCGATCATCGGATTTTGGCGAAACCGGAACCGTTAGGTTCGTTTTTGAGAGATCTTTCCAACGATATAAACTTTGTTGGGATCCAACGGGTAGATTTTCAGATATGTGTAAATCAAATTTGAAGAAAAACAGCGCCAGTGCCTCGGCCCGACCTGAAACATCGTTTAATTAAATAGGGCCATTTTTTAATAAATAAAAATGGCGATATATCGTTATAAAATATTATGGACGATATGGATTGGAAATAAACCGATTATACTTGGTTGGCTTGTCATTGGATGGTTGAATGTGTTTAACATGAAAATTATGTTAAAGAACTGAAATGTGAATGTCGAATAATTTAACCATGGAAAGAATTGATTTGAAATCTAAATATACGTGAATTATTTGAAAAGGCCGAGTTAATTCTCATTTCAAATAATTGATCGACGATTAGAAGTCAAAGAGATGAAGATAGTTCAAGACTGATGATCTTCACATCAGATGGATGGGCGCTACTGATGCTCATGATTGGAGTAGCTACCTTGAAGGGGCTGAAGTGGTAGCCGTCCGGACGTATTTGTTGATGTACGGATATGCGAGGAATATGGTGCCTCCGGTTTCGTTCAGACCCAGAATGAACTTGTAAATGGATGCGTGTCTGACATTGGATTTTGTTCTATGCTGATTGATCTCTATTAAATATATATATCTGTTTGGCGATGGAGAATTTTGTTCTCTTGCTTAGCGCCCTTCTTTGAGACGTACGAGCTCAGAGGTTATATATCGATAGAAATCAGTCGCATGGAGTGAATTGCCTGTGTTGCATGCCTAAGTGGCAGATGATCAAGGCTTCTGTTGAAAAGCAAAGTCTTGTGGTTGATGATCAAAGAATGACCTACGTGGCATAGCTTTGTGTATAGCATTGACTCGCGAGCCTCACACCTCGCTATGAGTCAAAAACGGGATAAGGACCGTTGGGAGAACACGACGTTTCTTTCTCGCTACGTTGGTGTCAGTGACTTACCAACCCTAACATTGATATTATTTTCACCTGTGTGGTTGTTGGAATGCGAGGCGCCTCTATTATAAGTCTGTAAGGACCGAGAAACGTGTGTTCAGGAATTGCCAATCCACAAACGTAAGAGAGGACCGGCCCAACCGATTTCAAGGATCGTTGTGTGTGATCCTAAGACATTTGCTAGAGTGTCTCGAACGGAGAGGAGCTTGCCTCTTGCCTTGATTCATGATGGAATCCAATTTCCAATACAAAATTTCGGATTTGATTGTAACTTATATATGGCAACATGATATATGGTACCCATGCCGCCTATGATTGATATTTATGATTGAAATTGCTTTTGAAACATATATGCACTAGTAATAATATCACTTTTGTTTATATGTATCATGCATTTCTTGTCCATTATAAGATAAAACTCTATCCTCCGGCTTGCGTTGCATTGTGTGATGGGACCTGGGTCTTATAATGCCTTATTTTTATAAAAAGCATTACGATGATTTAATAATTTACATTATTTCATGCACTGGCAATCACTGGAGTAAACCCGTTCCGCAAAAGTAGCGTGTTCATATGATTTCCCTTATTATTGTTGTTTAATCAGTAAAGTAGATTTCTTGAAACGACCCAAACTTCCCAGTAAAGGAAAGTCTAGATTGCTTAGAGAACAACACACATCAGAACACAAACTGAAGAACATTTTATTGCTGATTACAACAATTACATCAGAGTACAAGAATATTACAGAGTATGAATACTTATTACAGAAATAGAAATACAATAATATCAGAGTTTAAATTACATTTAAATAGAAGCGGAAAAATAATACAATTATACAACTGGAAGAAATACACGGATACAGAGCTTTCCGAATACCGCTTCAACTATAAACCAGGATCCTGTAAATATATCTGCAAAATGCTACACGACTGCCCGTGTGGAAAATGAGGGCACCCGAGTTTGCCAATGAAACAAACTACAGGTCAGTCATGGGACTGGTATGATAAATCTTAACTAAACTTATCTAATAATAAGGCTAATCACAGGACCACGCCGCTAATGCGGAACAGGTTTACTCCACTGGATTGCCAGTGCATAAATTAAAGTAAATCGTTAAACAACGCAATGCTTTTTGGAAAAATGAAACCATTATAAGACCCAAGTCCCATCACACAATGCAACGCAAACCAGAGGATAGGGTTTTACCTTATAATGGTCAAGAGATGCTTGATACGATAAAACGGGTTTAATACTAGCGTGTATATCTATGGGTATATATATATCAAAAACAATTTCAATCATAATGTATTAATCATAGACGGCATAGTACCCCATCCTACTATGTCGCCATACTAGTTCTACAATCAAAACCGCAAGGTCGTATTGGAAATTGGATTTCCATCATGAGTCGAGGCTAGGAGCAAGCTCCTCTCCGATTCGAGACACTCTAGCAAATGCCTCAGGATCCCCCGCAGTGAACCCTTGGATCTTCTGGGTCGGTCCCTACCTAAGGGTAGTGGATTAATTATGCCTGAACACACGCTTCCCGGTTCCTTTGAACCTATAATATGACCACTATCGGCCTATAAAAATCCGAGGCGCCTCAAAATCCATCATCCACACAAGTAAAATGCCAGGCCGTGTTAAAGCACTGACACTACCACTAGCTAGAAAGAAACGTGTGCACTCCCTGCAGTCCATATCCCGTTTTTGACTCATACCGGGGTGTGAGGCTCGCGAAGTCACGATATACACAAAGCTATGCCGTAATAGGCTATGCTTTGATCATCCCACAAGGCCTTGTTTTTCAACAAAAGCCTTGATCAATTGCATCTTGGCGTGCCACATTAACAATTCACGCCATGCGATCAAGCACTATTAATATATACCAGGGTGTTAAGTAGAGGATAAATCCTTTACCACTAAACAGACATACATTAACATAAATCGATTTAATTCACATGGAACGAAATCCAATGTCAGACACGCATCCATTTATTAGTTTATGCTCTGGGTCTGAGCGAAAACCAAATCCGAACAATCAACAAAAGTCCGGACGGCCACCACTGAAGCCCCTTCAAGGTAGCTACCCCCATCAGGGTCTCTGTAGCAACACATCCATTCGATGTGAAGATCGTCGGTCTTCAACACCGTCTTCATCTTCGACTCTTCATCTTCGTAGTAATTATTCGGAATGGGTTCAACCCGGTCTTTCCGAATAACTCACGTATTTTTATAATTTAAAATCAAGTATTCTAAAACAAATCCAACGTCTCATTCCAACTCATAATATTCTTTTAAATAAAATATTCAAATTTATTATATCAAAGATAAACTCTTTAAATTGTTCTTAAATTTTAAAGATTTATTAAACCCCCAATTTGGTTTTTAAAACAAAAATCATTATTCAATGATTATTTAAATCCAAGAAATTAATCTTATCTTTAACAAGGTTAAAGAGCTAATGTCATTTAAGACATTGTTCACGGTAAACCCAAAATCATCTTCCATAAAATATGGAATCTTCACAGAGATCAAATCAACATATAATCGTTATAAATTTCTGTATCCGACCCATAATATAAATGGGATAACGGCAAAGCCTCTTAAATTCCATATGTAGTATCGGTCTTCTTTTACAGAAGCTTGTCCTGGTTATTATCAACTCGAATTCCATTCAATTCCAATTTAATATATTAAATTGAAAACTTTACTTTTGGAACATTTCCATTTAAATCTTAATAAAAGATTTATATATTCCAAATCTCACTTTCGCTGCCAGTTGGGTTAAAGAACAAATGTCGCTTAGAAACACAGTTCACAATAAACCCAACTCACATTTCATCTTATTCCAATTATTAAATATAATTGAAAACTTTAATAATCTAAATTAAAAGATTATTCTTTCTATACGGGGTTTAAGAACAGTGTTATTTAAGTCACTATTCACGACAACCCAAAATCTAATTTATTTAATTCAACTTCAATTAAATCTTTACAAATTGGAAAACTCACTAAATCTAAATTTTATGATTTATACTAATTAATAACTAGTTTATTTCAATCAAAATATATTTTCTCAAAATATATTCTTTTTCTAAAATATATTCTAAAATCTTCTTTTCTAGAATATTCTTTATTGGAATGTGACTCAATCAAAAACCAAATACTGCATAAAATCAACAATCATGATAAATAACTGTCACACAACCAAAATAATCAACCAGAGTGGATTCTACACTAAATATTGGGACTAGTGTAGGATCATCCCAACACCCGTGTGGGGTTTCATCCAGCAATCAAATAATAAATTATTTGTGCACTTGGGCGATGTGTAAAAATTATCGATCCAATCACATAAACAAGTCGGATGACTTGTAAATGGAAGTGTAATATTCAATTTGAATATTCTAACATTATCTGTAATACGTTTAACACTTCAACATCGCACACATATATTTCACACATATGAATGACATGGCTTTTAATTCTTCTTACAATAAAATGTAAATTCTATTACTAACATTTTGTAGCAAAATTTTCATATGACATTTTATGAAAAAAATGTATCAAAATTTCAATACGACATTTTATGCATGTTTTATTTGCAACAAGGAATGCAGATAAAAATGTGACTTTTCATTTCTATTTTTATTTGCAACAAGGAATGCAAATAAAAATATAACTTTTCATTGCAATAAACATTTTCTAAAAATGTCCTTTTTACTCTAATTTACATTTTCTAACAAAAATGTAGATTCTGCTTCGCTAACATGTTTTAACCTAAAAAATGAATATTTTCTTTGCTAACATGTTTTAAATCTCATATCACATTTACTAACAAAATGGGGTTTTAAATCTAATGCAACATTTTAATTAAAAATGTGATTTATTTCATATGCAACATTTTTATCAAAATGTGATTTTAATTCATATGTAACATTTTTGATAATTCCTTTTTAATGTATAAAACCATGCATTTTGGATAATTCCTTTTATGCAAAAAAAATGGTGATTTTATTTAATACTTGTAATGTTAACAAAATCTGATTCTTGTTTAATACTTCTAATGTTAACAAAATATGATAATTCTAGTTCATAATTCTTAATGTACAAAAATGAATAATACTTCTAATGTTAACAAAATATGATAATTCTAGTTCATAATTCTTAATGTACAAAAATATTCATTTTTGTATAATTCCCTTTTAATACACAAAAATATTCATTTTTGTTCCAATAAAATAAAAATAAATCTTTTCTTCTAACCAACATGTTTTAACACAATTGTTAACCTTAATACAACTAACATGTTCTAATACAAATGTGATCTTTTTATTCACTAATCATGTTTTAAAAAATATGATTCTTTTTCACTAATCAAATTTTGACAAAAATGTTGCCCTTTTATTCATTCTTTAAAAGTGACAAAAATCCTCTTTTTATTTCATTGTTTTAAAAAGTTACAAAAATTCTCCTTTTATTTCATTGTTTTAAAAAAATGACAAAATATATTCTTTATTTCATTCTTTTTATGGTAACAAATGGCAATAAAAATATATGTTTTTGTCTTAATTCATTTTATAATGATTCTTTTACGTTGGAAATATGAATTCCAATGTGAAAATAATTTAACATGACAATGATCCTTTTTAATGTTTTATTGACATTAAAAATGTACATTTAATGTGAAACATGTTTTTCTAATATGAACAAATTCTTAGGTACATTCTTAACATTAAAATATAATTTTAATGTAAAACAAGTGTTCTTACATGAATTAATGTTTTATGTATATTCACTACATTAAAATATAATTTTAATGTAAAACTTAATTTCTAGCAAAAATGTTGTTTTTAATCTAATTTTAGCATTTCCAACTAAAACGATGTTTTTATTTTAATTTCACATTTGTTAATACAACGGTGTTTTAATTCTAAATGAACATCTTAACAAACGGTGTTTACAAATCTAAATGAACATTTGACAAAAACGGTGATTTTACAAATCTAAATGAACATTTGACAAAAATGGTGTTTTCTAATCTAAATGAACATTTGACAAAAAAGGGGATTTTACTCTAATATGACGATTATAACCAAAAATGTGATTTTTAGTTGAAGAACATTGACGCTACAAATACATTCTTTTATATGCTAACATGAAAATGTAACTTTTATGATAACATGATTCTAACATGAATTAGTTAACATTGCGAATACTTCCATTTTCATACATACAAATAAAACATGTATTTTATTGTATACAAATCCTAGATGTACACAACTTAATCAAATAAATTCATTTCAACCAACTAGATCTGATCTCATACATCACACACAATTCCATTCAGTGATTCATCGTAATTCAACAAGAACAACATTTCAATGAATATATACATGACACCGCAGAATAAACATAAATTTTAAAATAAAATAAATAAATAATTTTAATTTAAAAAAAATTCTCACATTGATTTGCTTTCAGAAATTATTCGTGTTCAGATTTGGCTGAATTTCCAAAGTGTCCCGATTCAGATCTAGTTAGTTCCATCGTCTAGTCCTCATCACAAGGATTCCAACGCAAGTAGTTTTGTTGATTTCTGATGTAATTTGAACAAGTTATAGATTTTTAAAATTTAATAACAAATTAACGAATAAATAAATTAATTAGATTAGTTAATCACCCCTTTAAACACCTTTCTTCCATCGTTCCTTTACAGTAACAACCGAACCCATCATCCACCTTTAGGTCTTCATCTCGCACGCACCACGAGGCATCAGACTTTGATCGAACGCCACACCCCCGTCTGCCTTCATCTCCTCCTCCATCGCCGAGAGCTGGGCCGAGCTCGGTGGTCCCCCTCGCCCCCCAACCCGCCTCCAAGTCGCCGTCTTCCTGCCCGAAATTCGCAGCTTCAAGGAAATGAAACTCCATCATACCCGTACCGATCTGAAGCTCCTACTTCGCTCTCGAATTTGGTGTTAAAGATTTGTTTTAATTCGAAATATTTGGGGAGAAAATAAGGGATTAAAGTTGGGACTGTTTCATCCATTGAGAACGATTATATGGCGGCTGTAAAATGGAAGTTAGGGTTAGCGTATACATACTGTAGTTATAGCGTATCTTTAGCGTATTTTCTTTAAGTTCAATTCAATTTCAATTCAATTTTAATTTCTACATCGCTCTTAACTCCAAATCAAACCTAGCAAGTGCCGACCCTAGCTAATAACCCCCGTCCCGAAAACAATGGAATATGTTTCGTACCCTAGTTCGGCTGTTACGATATGTTTTTCTTTAAATTACATTATAAATCATTATTAAATTCAAACGTACATTTTAAATTACCGGGGCCACATACGAACTCTAAAAATTACAGAAAAATTATTTCTAGTTATGTTTTGATGATACGGTTCTAACAAGAATAATTTCGTCGAATTCTGAGACTGTTGCAAAAATGGCCATTTTCTAGTCGATTCAATTTTGACTGAAAGAGTCAAAACACGTTTTCCTTTGCCACGCTCACATATTAATTCGAAAAATTATGAAAATTGAAATCTAGCAATAATTTGACATTCCAGTTCCAACAAAAGTGGTTTCGTCGAAATCCGAGGTCGTTTGAAGAATGACTATTTTTAAGGCCAATATATTTAATATTAAAAATACATTTTTAAACAAATAAATTCCGAAACTCAAAATATATAAGTGTTTACTATTTTTCAATGCAGGAACGTCATTCCGAACTCAATGGAAGTGGTTTCGAGTCGGAATTCCTTCATATGTGAAAAGTAGACTTTCGAGCCCTATATAATATATATATAAATTCTACAGCGACCTTTTTAAAAAATTGAATTGGCCATAACTTTTTATTTTTAAAACGGAATTTCAGTTTTTCAGATTCGTTGGAAAGATAGGATTAAACAGATTTAAATATTTCTGGTTTCGCTCAATTCTGATTTAAGATGAATCCAGTATAGTCAGTTAAAGTTCAAATTCAAATTTTCAAATTGCAGCGCTGTTTTTAAACTCCTTTTTATAATTAAACTAAATTTATTCGTTTTAAAGTAAATTTTTAGTCATTCTTATTTAAAGTAAATTAATTTAAACATTAAAACCCATTAAAATTTTCTAAAATAAAAATTTTAAATTGGCCCAAAATTCCGGGTCGTTACAATCGCCCCCACTTAAAATCTTTTTGTCCTCGAAAAGGAACAGAACTAAAAGTTGTTTAATTAAACAACTCAACTAGATTTTATTTATTGGTTTCAATTAATTATCATTCTAATATTTTAATTAGTGAAACTAATTATCAAAAACACAACCAGCAATCGATTAGGTGATTAACTTTCCAAATATATAATCTTTATATATAGTCATAAATCATATTTTTAGTGCAAATCACAACAATGTGTCCTAACTAAGTTTTGGTTCTCATACCAGTCAATGGAAATATATAGAAATCCCACCTTCGAGACTCAAACATAAATACTGGTGATGGTCGACCTATCACCAGAATTACCTCCGGGCGACTAGAGCGTGATTATATATCTATCTAGTATATTAAAACTTCGAATATCCGTTAATTACTCGTTTATTCGAAATCTTTATATACTCGATCGTCCACATTAAAATATAATAATATACTCAAACACGTATATTAAAATAAAATTTTCAAAACTAAATTTGTTTTCATTTTTATTTAAAAGAAAATAATATTCTTCACACTCGTTCTAGGATACTACTGATCCCATCTCTAACGAGTTATTCTTATTGGATATTACTAATCCAATCTCTGATGAATTGTTTCGTTCGGTTCTAGTGTTTTTTTTTCTTGAGCTCTGTAAACCAAGGCTCTGATACCAACTGAAACGACCCAAACTTCCCAGTAAAGGAAAGTCTAGATTGCTTTGAGAACAACACACATCAGAACACAAACTGAAGAACATTTTATTGCTGATTACAACAATTACATCAGAGTATACGAATATTACAGAGTATGAATACTTATTACAGAAATAGAAATACAATAATATCAGAGTTTAAATTACATTTAAATAGCAGCGGAAAAATAATTCAAATATACAACTGGAAGAAATACACGGATACAGAGCTTTCCAAATATCACTTCAGCTGTAAACCAGGATCCTGTAAATATATCTGCAAAATGCTACTCGACTTCCCGTGTGGAAAATAAGGGCACCCGAGTTTGCTAGTGAAACAAACTACAGGTCAGTCATGGGACTAGTATGAGAAATCTTAACTAAACTTATCTAATAATAAGGCTAATCACAGGACCATGCCGCTAACGCGGAACGGGTTTACTCCATTGGATTGCCAGTGCATAAATTAAAGTAAATCGTTAAACAACGCAATGCTTTTTAGAAAAATGAAACCATTATAAGACCCAAGTCCCATCACACAATGCAACGCAAACCAGAGGATAGGGTTTTACCTTATAATGATCAAGAGATGCTTGTTACGATAAAATGGGTTTAATACCAGTGTGTATATCTATGGGTATATATATATATATATATCAAATACAATTTCAATCATAATGTATTAATCATAGACGGCATAGTACCCCATCCTACTATGTCGCCATACTAGTTCTACAATCAAAACCACAAGGTCGTCTTGGAAATTGGATTTCCATCATGAGTCGAGGCTAGGGGCAAGCTCCTCTCTGATTCGAGACACTCTAGCAAATGCCTCAGGATCCCCCGCAGTGAACCCTTGGATCTTCAGGGTCGGTCCCTACCTAAGGGTAGTGGATTAATTATGCCTGAACACACGCTTCTCGGTTCCTTTGAACCTATAATATGACCACTATCGGCCTATAAAAATATAAGGCGCCTCAAAATCCATCATCCACATAAGTAAAATGCCAGGCCATGTTAAAGCACTAACACTACCACTAGCTAGAAAGAAACGTGTGCACTCCCTGCAGTCCATATCCCGTTTTTGACTCATACCGGGGTGTGAGGCTCGCGAAGTCACGATATACACAAAGCTATGCCGTAATAGGTTAAGCTTTGATCATCCCACATGGCCTTACTTTTCAACAAAAGCCTTGATCAATTGCATCTTGGCGCACCACATTGACAATTCACGCTATGCGATCAAGCACTATTAATATATACCAGGGTGTTAAGTAGAGGATAAATCCTTTACCACCAAACCGACATACATTAACAGAAATCGATTTAATTCACATGGAACGAAATCCAATGTCAGACACGCATCCATTTATTAGCTTATGCTCTGGGTCTGAGCGAAAACCAAATCCGAACAATCAACAATAGCCCGGACGGCCACCACTGAAGCCCCTTCAAG
This sequence comes from Allium sativum, assembly GCA_030737875.1. Taxonomy (NCBI): domain Eukaryota; kingdom Viridiplantae; phylum Streptophyta; class Magnoliopsida; order Asparagales; family Amaryllidaceae; genus Allium; species Allium sativum. Next base: position 872,691,259 of record CM060912.1, on the reverse strand, counting down.
GAAGCTACTCCCATCAGGGTCTCTGTAACAACACATCCATTCGATGTGAAGATCGTCGGTCTTCAACACCGTCTTCATCTTCGACTCTTCATCGTCGTAGTAATTATTCGGAATGGGTTAAACCCGGTCTTTCCGAATAACTCACGTATTTTTATAATTTAAAATCAAGTATTCTAAAACACATCCAACGTCTCATTCCAATTCATAATATTCTTTTAAATAAAATATTCAAATTTATTCTATCAAAGATAAACTCTTTAAATTGTTCTTAAATTTTAAAGATTTATTAAACCCCCAATTTGGTTTTTAAAACAAAAATCATTATTCAATGATTATTTAAATCCAAGAAATTAATCTTATCTTTAAAAAGGTTAAAGAACTAATGTCATTTAAGACATTGTTCACGGTAAACCCAAAATCATCTTCCATAAAATATGGAATCTTCACAGAGATCAAATCAACATATAATCGTTATAAATTTCTGTATCCGACCCATAATATAAATGGGATAACGGCAAAGCCTCTTAAATTCCATATGTAGTATCAGTCTTCTTTTACAGAAGCTTATCCTGGTTATTATCAACTCGAATTCCATTCAATTCCAATTTAATATATTAAATTGAAAACTTTACTTTTGGAACATTTCCATTTAAATCTTAATAAAAGATTTATATATTACAAATCTTACTTTCGTTGCATGTTGGGTTAAAGAACAAATGTCGCTTAGAAACACAGTTCACAATAAACCCAACTCACATTTCATCTTATTCCAATTATTAAATATAATTAAAAACTTTAATAATCAAAATTAAAAGATTATTCTTTCCATACGGGGTTTAAGAACAGTGTTATTTAATTCACTATTCACGACAACCCAAAATCTAATTTATTTAATTCAACTTCAATTAAATCTTAACAAATTGGAAAACTCATTAAATCTAAATTTTATGATTTATACTAATTAATAACTAGTTTATTTCAATCAAAATATATTTTCTCAAAATATATTCTTTTTCTAAAATATATTCTAAAATCTTCTTTTCTAGAATATTCTTTATTGGAATGTGACTCAATCAATAACCAAATACTGCATATAATCAACAATCATCATAAATAACTATCACACAACCAAAATAATCAACCAGAGTGGATTCTACACTAAATATTGGGACTAGTGTAGGATCATCCCAACACCCGTGTGGGGTTTCATCCAGCAATCAAATAATAAATTATTTGTGCACTTGGGCGATGTGTAAAAATTATCGATCCAATCACATAAACAAGTCGCATGACTTGTAAATGGAAGTGTAATATTCAATTTGAATATTCTAACATTATTTGTAATACGTTTAACACTTCAACATCACAGACATATATTTCACACATATGAATGACATGGCTTTTAATTCTTCTTACAATAAAATGTAAGTTCTATTACTAACATTTTTGTAGCAAAATTTTCATACGACATTTTATGACAAAAATGTATCAAAATTTCAATACGACATTTTATGCATGTTTTATTTGCAACAAGGACTGCAGATAAAAATGTGACTTTTCATTTCTAGTTTTATTTGCAACAAGGAATGCAAATAAAAATATAACTTTTCATTGCAATAAACATTTTCTAAAAATGTCCTTTTTACTCTAATTTACATTTTCTAACAAAAATGTAGATTCTGCTTCGCTAACATGTTTTAACCTAAAAAATGAATATTTTCTATGCTAACATGTTTTAAATCTCATATCACATTTACTAAACAAAAAGGGGTTTTAAATCTAATGCAACATTTTAATTAAAAATGTGATTTATTTCATATGCAACATTTTTATCAAAATGTGATTTTAATTCACATGCAACATTTTTGATAATTCCTTTTTAATGTATAAAACCATGCATTTTGGATAATTCCTTTTAAGCAAACAAAATGATGATTTTGTTTAATACTTCTAATGTTAACAAAATATGATTCTTGTTTAATACTTCTAATGTTAACAAAATATGATAATTCTAGTTCATAATTCTCAATGTACAAAAATATTCATTTTTGTATAATTCCCTTTTAATAAAAATAAATCTTTTCTTCTAACCAACATGTTTTAACACAATTGTTAACCTTATTAGAACTAACATGTTCTAATACAAATGTGATCTTTTTATTCACTAATCATGTTTTAAAAAATATGATTCTTTTTCACTAATCAAATTTTGACAAAAATGTTGCCCTTTTATTCATTCTTTAAAAGTGACAAAAAACCTCTTTTTATTTCATTGTTTTAAAAAGTGACAAAAATTCTCCTTTTATTCCATTGTTTTAAAAAAATGACAAAATATTTTCTTTATTTCATTCTTTTTAAGGTAGCAAATGGCAATAAAAATACATGTTTTTGTCTTAATTCATTTTATAACGATTCTTTTACGTTGGAAATATGAATTCCAATGTGAAAATAATTTAACATGACAATGATCCTTTTTAATGTTTTATTAACATTAAAAATGTACATTTAATGTGAAACATGTTTTTCTTATATGAAAAAAAATTCTTAGGTACATTCTTAACATTAAAATATAATTTTAATATAAAACAAGTGTTCTAACATGAATTAATGTTTTATGTATATTCACTACATTAAAATATAATTTAATGTAAAACTTAATTTCTAGCATAAATGTTGTTTTTAATATAATGTTAGCATTTCCAACTAAAACGATGTTTTTATTTTAATTTCACGTTTGTTAATACAATCGTGTTTTAATTCTAAATGAACATCATAACAAACGGTGTTTACAAATCTAAATGAACATTTGACAAAAACAGTGATTTTACAAATCTAAATGAACATTTGACAAAAACGGTGTTTTCTAATCTAAATGAACATTTGACAAAAACGGTGATTTTACTCTAATATGACGATTATAACCAAAAATGTGTTTTTTAGTTGAAGAACATTGACGCTACAAATACGTTCTTTTATATGCTAACATAAAAATGTAACTTTTATGATAACATGATTATAACATGAATTAGTTAATATTGTGAATACTTTCATTTTCATACATACAAATAAAACATGTATTTTATTGTATACAAATCCTAGATGTACACAACTTAATCAAATAAATTCATTTCAACCAACTAGATCTGATCTCATACATCACACACAATTTAACATGACATCCAAAGGAAGATTAAAGGATAAATTTTAAAGAATTTATCTTGGATAAAATTAATGGGAACCTTTCCCTAAGAATATGAAATTTAGAAACTAGTTGTAGGTTAGTTAAGAAGAATGGCTTCCTGGGTATTGATCTGATGTTGGTTTCGGCCTTCGGGGTTAACATTTGGGGAATTGCTCTCTTACTGATTTACGGTTAGTGACTGATGAATTGGAATGAGGCGTATGTTGTGTTTGTGTAACATTTGTTTTTAATATACGTGGGTTGTTCGGAAAGGCCGGGTTTACACCCATTCTGAATAACCGATTCGACGATAAGTCGAAGATGAAGACGGTGGTTGAAGACCGGAAGTCTTCACATCGTTTGGGTGATTACTGATGATCTTGATTGGGTTGTACACCCAAGATGAGGGAATCAGTTGGTGGTCGTCCAGACGTACTTGGAGATCGATGGATATGCGAGGAAAGTGCCTCCGGTTTCGTTTAGACCCAGAACGAACTTGTAAATGGATTGTGTGTCTGACATTGGATTTTATTCTGTGTTGATCGATTTCTGTTAAATATATATCTGTTGGCGGCGGAGAATTTATTCTCTTGCTTAACGCCCTTCTCTGGGACGTACGAGCTTAGAGGTTATATATCGATAGATATCAATCGCATGGCATGGATTGCCTGTGTGGCATGCTGAGTTGCATGGATCAATGATCTGTTGAAAAGCAAAGTCTTGTGGTTGATGATCAAAGCACGACCTAAATGGCAGCTTTGTGTATAACGTGAATTCGTGTGCCTCACACCTCGGTATGAGTTAAAAACGGGATACGGACCGTTGGGAGAACACGACATTTCTTTCTAGCTTTGGTTGTGTCAGTGACTTACCAGCCCTGACATATATATACTTTTCACCTTTGTGGTTGTTGGAATGAGGCGCCTCGATTATAGGTCTGTAAGGACCGGGAAACGTGTGTTCAGGCATAATTAATCCTCTAACGTAAGTGAGGACCGGCCCAACCGATCCAGTGGCTGCCCAGAGTGCGTAGTCCTGAGCATTTGCTAGAGTGTCTCGAAGCGGAGAGGAGCTTGCCCCTTGCCTCGACTCATGACGGAAATCCAATTTCCAATATGTGTATTGCGGTTTTAATTGTAGAACTAGTATGGCGACATGATATATGATACCCATGCCATCTATGATTTATATTTATGATTGAAATTGTTTTGACACTATACACTTATTATAGTATCAAATGATTTGTTTTAAACGTACCAAGCATGTTTGGCTATTATAAGTGAAAACCCTATCCTCCGTCTTGCGTTGCATTGTGTGATGGGACCTGGGTCTTATAACAGCTTCATTTTTCGAAAAAGCATTGCGTTGTTTATTCTATGCACTGGTATTCTTGGGAGGAAACCCGTTGCGTGTTATACAGCCGTGGTCCCTTGAATTACTCTCTTTTAAAGTAAAGTTGTAATAACCGTTTTAGTTCTCACACCAGTCACATGACTGACCTAGAGTTTATTGTTTTAACCTAAACTCTGGGTGCCCTTATTTTCGACACGGGCAGCTAGTAGTTTTGGTTTTGCAGATTTATATTCACAGGATCCTGGTTTACAGCTGGAATGATATTCGGAAAGCTTTGTATCCGTATATCACCTTCAGTTGTGCTTTGTATTATTTTCCGCTGCTATGTAATTTATTGTAATCTCTGATATTTATCGAATGTAATTTATTCATTATACTCTGTATATTCTTGTAATCTGATGGAATTGTTGTAATAACAATGAAATGTTCTTCCGTCTGCGTTCTGTTTTGTCCTGTTCTCAAAACGACCAGGGGTTTCGAACGGTCAAGATCGGTTTAACGACTGATTCGGATCGAGCGAAATTCCCGGCCGTCAAATTTGGTATCAAAACTTTGGTTTACAGAGCTCGAGAACAAGGCACATTAGAACAATACGGAAGAATTCATCAGATATTGGATTAGTAATATCCAATAAGAATTACTCGTTAGAGATAGGATCAGTAGTATCCTAGAACGAGTGTGAAGAGTATATTTTTCAAATGAAAAAAAAAATTGTTTTGAAAATTTAAATCGTTTTATTCGTATTTGAATATTTATTTATTTTGAATTTGGACAATCTAGTATATAAATATTTTGCATATACGCGTCATGAACGTATATTCGAAGTTTTAATATACTGGGTAGATATAGAATCACATTCTAGACATCCGGGGATGATTCTGATAATGGTGCATCATCATCAGTATTCATATTCGAGTTTCGAAGGTGTGATATCTATATATTTCCATTAGACTGGTGTGAGAACCAAAACTTATATAGCTAGATTTATTGTTGTGAATTGGCATCAAAAACATGATTTTTGACTATATATCAAATTTATGAATTTGAAACGTTAATCCACTAATTGATTGATGTTTGTGTTGTTTGTTTATTTGTTTGATAATTTTGAACCTTTATGCCTAATTGTGTCGAATATTGAACTGTATTGAAAATTGGTCGCATTTGCTTGCATATACATATACTTACATTGAACAGGTCATAGCAAGGAGGCTAGAGCAGAGAAAAAAATTTGTTTGCCCAACAAATAGGTACATGTTTACTATAATTTACTGTTTTGTTTGGGTGATGATGATTTTATGAGCCTATTGGATAGCCGCTTGGCTTTTTCTTTTTCTTTTTGAGATCCGAAGGCCTATATGGAAATTTCAGGATTTTCTCGTGGCTCCCGGTGCAGGGGAGGTTATGGCGAAATTTTTCAAAAATTTAGGCTGTTAGCCAAATTTTTGAAGAATTTGAAACTTCTCAGAAACTGAAAAGTTAGGGAATGGAAGCCAGATCGAACATAGAGTTGATTAATCAAACCACTTTCGACTTTGTTCCTTTTCGGGGACGAAACGTTTTAAGTGGGGGAGATTGTAACAACCCGAAATTCTGAGCCAGCTTAATTTTTTTTTATTTTGGCGATTTTAGCGAATTTTGATTATTTAAAATAGATTATTTTAAATAATATCGACGAGAAATTTATTTTGAATATAATTCGAACGTATATATTATATACGTCGTCGTTAGAATATAAATAATTATATATAATTATATATAGAATTGAAAATGGCGCGGTAGTTCGATAATTCGATTTCAAACTTCAAATGAACGTACCGGGTGCAAAATAAACCGGATTTTAGTGAAACAAAAAACATTAGAATCTAATTGATAATATCTTTCCAAAGAATCCGAAAAATCAAAATTTCATAGCGGGAATCAAAAGATATGTCCAGTTGAAAATTCTGAATAGTCGCTATGGAATTCAAGCCCTTAGAAATGGAAATTTTGCAAACGACCTCGGATTTCGACGAAACCACTTTTTTTGGGTCTGTGATGTCAAATTATTGCTATATTCCAAATTTCATAATTTTTTGAATCAATATGTGAGCGTGGCAAAGGAAAACGCGTTTGACCAGTTTCAGTTGATTTTAATCGACTAGAAATTGGCCATTTTTCTAACGGTCTCAGAATTCGACGAAACTAGTTTTGTTAGGACCGTATCATCAATACGAAGCCAGAAAATATTATTTGGGAATTTTTCTAGTTAGTATGTGACCCCGGTAAATTGAAATACGCATTCAAATTCAATATATAGAGTTATATGTTGATTTTGACGAAAACTGATCATAACGACCGAATCAGCCTGCGATACCTATCCCATTGTGTTCGTAATGGGGGTAATTGGCTGAGGACGACAGGCAGTGGGCCTCGTTTAGAGGTCGTATGTAAAAGTCAACTTTTTGAAATAAAAATAATAAAATAAAACCTTCCTCTCCCTATTACCCTCTGCCCCCCCCCCTGTTCAAACCCAAATCGAAATCGAAAAAAGAAAAAAAAGGCATCAACGGAAAAGGGGGAAACCCCTGTCGCCCACCACCGCCGCCGCCAGAGGCTGGCGCACCCCCCTCCTCATCTCCGACCTCCCCTTCCCTCCACCCACCTCGCTCTCGTTTCTCCCTCCTCTCGAGCGACGACCGAGCCCCCCCCCCCCATCGAAGAAACCGACGCAGCCGCCCCCAGCCTCGTGATACCCCTCCACGCCTCGGCACCCCCTGCGCAGTCCTCTCCGACCGTTAGTCCGATAGTGGGACCCCCTCCTCCTCCGATAACGGTAAGGCTTTATAATTTTATTTATTTTTTTTATTTAATAAAATCAGTTATATAACTTAGGGTTTAAAAAATCTGATTTTTATTATATGGAACTGTGTTTAAAATTCTGATTTTATGTAAAAATAGGAAAATCAATTTTATATAAATTATCAAAGAATAAAAATTTGATTTTTAATCATAATAAAGTTTATATTTTTACGAATTAGAAGTATGATTTTTCAAAGTAAAAAGAAATGATTTTCAATAATGTAAAATTTTGATTTTTATATATTGAATAGCAATGTAAAAATTCGATTTTTATATATTGAATAGCGAAGTAAAAATTTGATTTTTATATATTGAATAGCAAAGTAAAAATAGGATTTTTATATATTGAATAGCATAGTAAAAAATCGATTTTTATATATTGAACAGCAATATAAAAATGTGATTTTTATATATGTAGTGATTACGGGCAGCGAAAGTGACCAAAGGCGAGAACGACGAAGATTTCTATAAATGAAGTGTCGTGGAGTTAGGATAGCTATTGGTGAGAACTTGTCACTTTTCAATTTCTTTTTCTAGTTATATATATACTAGGATGCAGACGGTGTTTAGTAGCACCCGACACAATCGTCCACAGACCATGGACTTGTTTGTTTGGCTGTGTGGTTGGTTAGATTATTTGAGTTGAATTGAATTGTTTGGTGAAATGGAATGGATTTGATTGATGTGTGAATGGCGTGGGCCTTCACTAGACTGGGGATAAGGTTAGGCCTTGTCCCGTTTCTAGTATCGTGCCGTTATGCCGTCGAAATTTTCTAAAATAAGTTAGAAAAATAAAAATATCATTTTTATTCTGTAAATGAACTGAATAAAAATTCATGTGTTAAAATAAAATATTCGATCATTAAAAATATATTTTTTTAACGTGAATGTGAATAAATAAATATTCATTTACAAACCTGACGGTTTGTTTATGTACACCTATTTGAAGGACATTGATTGGGACGATAAATTTTACACATCGCCCAACTGCACAAATAAAATATGTGTTTGATTGTTTGAAACCCCACACGGGTATTGGGATAATATATGACATACACCAATCCCAATAATTAGTTGTATGTCGATCGATTGATTGACAGGCTGTTATAAGCGTTAGAGATTTATATTTGATGCTTATACAGTGTAGTGCACTTTGGATGATGGTTGATTATTTATCATTGCTATTATATACATGAGTTGTATGGAATCCATATAATTAACTTTATATGGTAATTGATTGGGCCTCATTCCAATCGGGAAAATAAAAGAATATTATAAAATAAAGGTTCATGTGTTGACTGTACTCATCCGTTGAGATTAGTCATGTATTGAACGAAATATTTTAACAATAAAATTTACATCTTTATCATATATAAAATTAGAAACTAACTGGAAAATAGATAAGATGAGTGGTCTCCTGGATATTAATCTGATGTTGGTTTCGGCCTTCGGGGTTAATATTCAGGGAATCGTTCTCTTACTAATTTACGGTTGGAGTCTGGTTTAATATCAAACGATAGATACCTTGATTTTTATAAAATATATTGAATAACAAAAATAGTCACACGTGGACAGTACTCATTCGTTGAGCTTAGTCATGTGTTGACAAAAATATAGATTCATTTGTTGAATATAATAACGAAGTTATTAAAATATATAAAGCCGTGTTGATTAGGGATGCGCTATTTTGAAGCGAACGATATTTATATCGATTATATTCGAATTGAAATTGAATTGTATAGAAAATGAATTAAATTTGAATTGAATAGAAAACAAATTAAATTTGAATTGAATAGAAAATGAATTGAATTTGAATTGAATAGAAAATGAATTGAATTTGAATTGAATAGAAAATGAATTGAATTTGATTTGAATAGAAAATGAATTGAATTTGATTTGAATTGAATTGAATTTGATTTGAATAGAAAATGTAAAGAAATTTGAATTGAATTGAAAAGAAATTTGAATTAAATTGAAAAGAAATTTGAATTGAATTGGAAACGAATCCGAATTGAATTGAAAACGAATTCGAATTGAATTGAAAACAAATTAAAATGAATTCAAATTGAATTGAAATTTGAATTGAATAGAAATGAAAATAAAAAGGATTTATAATAGGAAATTCAATTTTGATTTGAATTTGAAATAAAGGTTGAAATTGTTTTTGAAACTAATTTAAAACTATTTATAAAATTCGTTTTAAATAGAAATCGACGAAATATATATTATATATATTATATATATATATAATATAATGGCCTGAATAGAAAGCGCCGCGCCGCGACAGTTCGTGAATTTCGACCATTTATTTCAAACGGACATTACGGGAGATCCGACCGTCGGATTCTCCTAAAACCGAAACCGTTGGGTTCGTATCGAAAAGAGCTTTCTAACGAATATTAGAAATTCCAAATCTAACGGTTGGATTTGGAGATACGTCCAAATCAATTTTGAAAAAGGTCGCTATAAGTGCAGTTCGATGGTCGTTGATGGAAATCGACTGTACGTGCCTTGATAAAATTATTAAAAATAGTAATAATTTGTGTAAAATCATAAGAAATGATTTGGGAAAAATTGGGATGAAAAACTCCATATTTGAAAAGATAAAAATAGCTTTTTATCGAAATGAACTAGTTTTGAACTAAAATTAAACCCGTTTATTTTTAAATAAATAAATTGTATTTGAAATGGGTTTTAAATAGAATTGATTTGTTGGGTTTATCGTGAACTGTGTTTTAAATAACACTAGTTCTTTAACCCAGTAAAAGGAGTTTTAATGAATCTGCAATTAGATTGAAATGTGAATTGATAATCTAAATTATCAAATTTAGAAAATGAGCGAGAATGGAGTATCACCAGTTTTGCTCGAAAGCGATAGTTAAATCTTTAATCAGATTTGTACTGAAATGGTAATTAATTTTACCAATAACACCGTGGCGTTAGATATGGAGTATTACCAGTTTTGCTTCATGGGATGAATAGGTTGGGATTGGGAAATAAAATAAATAATTACTTCGGTGTGGTTCGCTAATCTCGACTAGTTTGAAAAACCATAATTTGGTTTGAAATGACATCCAAAGGAAGATTAAAGGATAAATTTTAAAGAATTTATCTTGGATAAAATTAATGGGAACCTTTCCCTAAGAATATGAAATTTAGAAACTAGCTGTAGGTTAGTTAAGAAGAATGGCTTCCTGGGTATTGATCTGATGTTGGTTTCGGCCTTCGGGGTTAATATTTGGGGAATTGCTCTCTTACTGATTTACGGTTAGTGACTGATGAATCGGAATGAGGCGTATGTTGTGTTTGTGTAACATTTGTTTTTAATATACGCGGGTTGTTCGGAAAGGCCGGGTTTACACCCATTCTGAATAACCGATTCGACGATAAGTCGAAGATGAAGACGGTGGTTGAAGACCGGGAGTCTTCACATCGTTTTGGTGATTACTGATGATCTTGATTGGGCTGGACACCCAAGATGAGGGAATCAGTTGGTGGTCGTCCAGACGTACTTGGAGATCGATGGATATGCGAGGAAAGTGCCTCCGGTTTCGTTCAGACCCAGAACGAACTTGTAAATGGATTGTGTGTCTGACATTGGATTTTATTTTGTGTTGATTGATTTCTGCTAAATATATATCTGTTGGCGGCAGAGAATTTATTCTCTTGCTTAACGCCCTTCTCTGAGACGTACGAGCTTAGAGGTTATATATCGATAGATATCAATCGCATGGCATGGATTGTCTGTGTGGCATGCTGAGTTGCATGGATCAAGGCTTCTGTTGAAAAGCAAAGTCTTGTGGTTGACGATCAAAGCACGACCTACGTGGCAGCTTTGTGTATAACGTGAATTCGCGAGCCTCACACCTCGGTATGAGTTAAAAACGGGATACGGACCGTTGGGAGAACACGACGTTTCTTTCTAGCTTTGGTGGTGTCAGTGACTTACCAGCCCTGACATTTATATACTTTTCACCTTTGTGGTTGTTGGAATGAGGCGCCTCGATTATAGGTCTGGAAGGACCGGGAAACGTGTGTTCAGGCATAATTAATCCTCTAACGTAAGTGAGGACCGGCCCAACCGATCCAGTGGCTGCCAAGAGTGCGTAGTCCTGAGCATTTGCTAGAGTGTCTCGAAGCGGAGAGGAGCTTGCCCCTTGCCTCGACTCATGACGGAAATCCAATTTCCAATATGTGTATTGCGGTTTTAATTGTAGAACTAGTATGGCGACATGATATATGGTACCCATGCCGTCTATGATTTATATTTATGATTGAAATTGTTTTGACACTGTACACTTATTATAGTGTCAAATGATTTGTTTTAAACGTACCAAGCATGTTTGGCTATTATAAGGGAAAACCCTATCCTCCAGCTTGCGTTGCATTGTGTGATGGGACCTGGTTCTTATAATAGCTTCATTTTTCGAAAAAGCATTGCATTGTTTATTCTATGCACTGGTGTTATTGGGAGGAAACCCGTTCCGTGTTATACGGCGTGGTCCCTTGAATTACTCTCTTTTAAAGTAAAGTTGTAATAACTATTTTAGTTCTCACACCAGTCACATGACTGACCTGGAGTTTATTGTTTTAACCTAAACTCTGGGTGCCCTTATTTTCGACACGGGCAGTTAGTAGTTTTGGTTTTGCAGATTTATATTCACAGGATCCTGTTTTACAGCTGGAATGATATCCGGAAAGCTCTGTATCCGTATATCACCTTCAGTTGTGCTTTGTATTATTTTCCGCTGCTATGTAATTTATTGTAATCTCTGATATTTATCGAATGTAATTTATTCATTATACTCTGTATATTCTTGTATTCTGATGGAATTGTTGTATTAACAATGAAATGTTCTTCCGTCTGCGTTCTGTTTTGTCCTGTTCTCAAAACGATCAGGGCTTTCGAATGGTCTAGATCGGTTTAACGACTGACTCGGATCGAGCGAAATTCCCGGCCGTCACACCTAGGCCCTATATATATATAAAACTAACTTGCGCATATACAAACTTCAAATCCTCATAACTTCTTTGTACGGTGTCCGTTTTATGCAAACCAAATGTCTATCTTGACCGGAATTCCGAGATGGACGCAATGGCACAGTCCATTTCCCTTAATTATGAATATTAAATTAATTATTATTTAATTTTCATTCTTTAGTCTCATTAAAATTTCGGGGTGTTACATTCTCCCCTACTTAAAGGATTTCGTCCCCTAAATCTTCTAGTTAAGAAGAATGTATATCCTACCATCCATCAGCTATCTACTCATGCATCAACCACAGGTATCCATTGTCCTTAAAGACTTCTAATGCTTAGATAAACATATGAAAAGGTGTGTGTATGTCCAAATACTAATGCGAAGATTAGGCGGTTTACTAATTCAGTCGACGACCTCAATGCAATGTATGTTAGTGCCATGAATCCAATATGTATGCAAGTAATCCTATTATAACATGTAAGTTCTACATGTGTGCACACTCATTCGTCCAAATGCAACATCCATTTGATAATACACCTATTTTCATCCATTAAAAGAAAAGAAAATGCACACACATCCATATGCAATATGAGAGTGATTGAGCCGATCTAGTGCCTAATGTGTGTGTATATGCATCCACAGCCAACCACTATCAAACACTTGCACCCACTTGCATCCATTAAACATACAACGTCTCCAACACATGTTTACATCCATAGGATTCCTATATAAAGTTCAAAAATACTATTGATAGGATGTACTCAAGTGACAGAAACAAGCATAGATAAAATTTGGAAAAAGATTTAAGAACATACCCTCGAAAAGGAAAGGGTACGAAGTACGAATCTTGTCTTCGGTCTCCCAAGTCGCATCCTCTGGGTTATCTTCCCATTGAACCTTTATCATCTTAATCTCTTTATTACATAGCTTCTTAACTTTTGATCCAATAATATGCGTATGAACTCGCCTAACTGTTGCTTTCCGTTCCACTTTTACTTCCTGTAATATACCTGGCTCAACAACTTTCGCGGTGTCATGCAAGCACATCCGCATATGAGAAACGTGGAAAACATCATGAACACCTGATAGACTTTTTGGGAGCTTTACTCGATAGGCCATTTGACCGATCCTTTCGGGTATGGGAAATGGTCCCACAAATCTGGGTGCCAACTTCCCTACAGATCTGAAGCAAACCACATTCCTTTGAGGTGATACTTTAACAAAAACTAAGTCTCCCACTTCAAATTCGTTGTCATTTCTTCTCTTTTCTGCATAGGATTTCTGCCTATCTTGAGCTGTCTTCATTCGTCGTCGAATAAGATCAATTTTCTCGAACGTTTCTCTAACCATATCAGGTCTAAGTAATAATCTTTCTGTAGATTCCCACCAACAAGTCGGTGATCTACAGGGTTGTCCATACAATGCTTCGAAGGATGCCATGTGGATACTGGCTTGATAACTGTTGTTATAGGTAAACTCTACTAAAGGAAGATGCTCTTCCCAAGTCCCTTCGAAGTCTAGGATACACAACCTTAAAATATTGTAACACCCCACCTCCGCCAGTGCCACTCTTGCAAGCACACTAGCTTTGGAGGGGCGTTAAACAAGGTAAACATGCATGCAGATATCACAAGACAGAACATATAAGTAAAAACAAAGTAAATAAAGCAGCGGATAAAACTAACATTTCAAAACCATAGTCAAGTTACATCAAAGTACTTGGTCATTATTTTCCACAAAACATAGTCTAGAAACATCAACTAAAAACTGGAAAGAAAATCATAAAGTAACTATCCCCAAGGTAGAATAAAGCCATAGCGTGCTCAAGTCCAAACCGTACATGAGCTATCCAGAAAAGCAGCTAAAGATCCAAGCTAGGTACTAGTGTTCCCACCCTGTAAACCTTGTGGGGGGGGGGGAAACGGAAGAAAAGAGGCGAAAGAAAACGGGTCAGTCAAAAAGACTGGTAAGTCCTATCTACTATTAGTATAAAAACTAATAAAGTTAACTGAGCATGTAAAACAGAGATGAGATGTAGGGTGATAACTGGCATGGTGAAAAGTTAACAAGATAGATCAAGTGTGGCATCGCATATACAAGGTTAAGTTGCACCAGGTGTGTACTAGTATTCCAATCCATGTCAAGTATTTACAAGAAATGATCCCTTGGCCCAAAGCTGGCCCACAACATGAGATGACCTAAATCGAGGTCCAACTACTCGGTCTAGTCGATCGGCTCCCTAAAAGCCTAACTCGTCAAGTGTCGGTGTCATACGGCCCAATCACGAACTGTAGTCAAACTGTGCTAGGTCCACCCTAAGGTGTATCAGGCCCTAGGGTGCCAACCACGGACACAAATCAAGCACGCACAGTCTAAACCTACTGGTGCCTGTGTCTGCTTTTTCAACTCCGGACTATGTGCACGACCATAGTCCGCCTGAACCTACACCGGCGCACCTACTCAGCCGTCGTTTTGGTCGCTTACATGTCAGCCCAGTAATCGTGCCCCACCCTAGCCTAGTCCCTAGGGTATCATGATACAATCAAGAGGGTTACTGGTGAAAAGGACCATGTAACTAGGATTTCTAACGGGTTAAATGTGGTTAACCCTACCCCCATCAAGTTGGTTAAGTGTACCCAAGGTTCATGACTTAACCCTATCAATCCATCGTGTTTAATTGGTTAAGTATTCAAGTGGTCCATGACTTAACCCTATCATGTGGCATTAATTAATTTAATGCACCCAACCTCTCACATTAGACCTTGTTGTGGTTACTAGTTAAGCTGGGCGGGTCCGGGTAGCTTTACACCACAACTTGGTCTAACCTCGGGTTCCAAGTGCGACATGACCAACTACTCACATTGGGTTCTATTGCTTGTAGCCACTATTTAAGCCGGTCGGTTCCGGGTAGATTTATGCTACAAACTCAACCCAACCTCGAGTTGGCCACTCTCATGTTTTCTAGAAGTCATGTCCAAATTCATGTTTACAAACATAATCACAAGTCAATGCTCATGTCATATTTTTAAATCATGTTTCATGTCATTAATATTACCCAAACCCAACGCATTCCCCTCGCATGTACGTTTCGCATAACATGACATAGATCAAAAGAGGGAACTTGGCAAAACATGACAAAAAGGGCATAAAGTAATAAGGTTGGCCACAAGTTAAACATGGTGGCATACGAGGCATAAATATGTTCATAAGCTTGCATATTACATCATAGGCCTCAAAATATGCATGATATCAAACTTAAGCAAATAGGTGAAACATGATCATAAATGACATAGGATGGTGGCTAGTGATTCGCATATAACATCATATGCAAGATAACACAAGGTTTATGAGAGTTTCTATGTTGCTTTATGCAACATTTCCAATCAAAGCTCAATAGCTTTCTATGCATAAGGTAAAGGTGATAGCTTTACAAACATGCATAGAATAAATTTATGCATAACATGATAGGATCAAAGCACATATCATACTTAGGCCCAAACTCAAACTTGCAACATGTCATAATTGACTTCATAGTTAGAATCTAAGAGTAGTATAGGGCTTACGATGCTATGAAGACTAGAATTAATATAAAATAAGATTGAGACGAAGCCACACTAGCAAATCCGCAACCAAAGACGATAAACTCCACTTCAAGACTTGAGAACAAGAAGGAATAACCCCAAAGACAAAGAAAGATGGCTCTTTTACTTAAGAAAGATGGCTCCTTTATGATATAGATTGATTTGAGACACTCATGCTCTCATGAAGAAGGTGAAGGCCATGATTAGTGAACATTTGGGCAGCATTTAGTTGTAGGAGTGATTAATGAAGGTTTAGGCTAGGTCTAGGGGTCTTTTTATAGGTGATTAGGTTAGTTTAGACCATAAGATTAACCCTAAAACACATCAGGTCCGTCAAATCCCGTCAGAAACTTCTAGAACAAGACTCAACATGTCACAAATGGTGCACCAGAAAAACTGGTTCGACCGGGGGGGGTGGGGGGGTCGACCCCTGGGTCGACAGGGGTGTCGACCCATTGGGGGGGTCGACACTGGTGTCGACCCCTGTGTCGACCCTGCCTGGGGCGGGAAAATTCCCGCCCATTCTGCCTTGGTTGTAATTCGAATCTGAATTCGAATTTGAACTGTTTTCGGGTTTAGAATTTTCTGAAAACTTCATTGGGCCATAACTTGGTCATACGGACTCCGTTTTTCGAAAACTCGTACTCTATTTCGCGTATTTTTCCGAGACGAACGCAATGGCACAGCCTGTTTCCCTTGATTCAGATTTTAGAATTTAATTCTGCCTTGATTTACATTATAACATGTTATTAAAAATACGGGTTGTTACATTCTCCCCTCCTTAAAGGATTTCGTCCCCGAAATCTCCAAGTTAGGAAGAACGTATCCTACCATCCATCGTCCATCTACACAAAACATCATCCACAAGTAACCATTGTCCTTAAAAAGATTCTAAATGTTGTATGAACATATGCAAAAGGTGTGTGTATATGTACTTATCTAATGCAAAAATCAGGCGGTTACTAATTCAGTAAACCTCCTTAATGCAAAGTATGTTAGTGAAATGAGTCCATATGTATGCAAATTCCTAACATAATTTATAACCTCTACATGAGTGCACATAACATTCATTCATATGCAACATCCACGTGATAGCACAACAAGTTTCATCCATGAATAAGTATCAGCTCTCATGCATATGCAATATGAAAGTGTGTCAGCCGATCTTAGTGCCTAATGTGTGTCATGCATCCACGAGTATCCACTTGCAAACACTTGCAACCACTTGCAAACATCAAGCATAACATGTTTCAAATACATGTTTCATCCAAAGGGTTTCTACTTAAGGTTCTCATGACAAGGTTAACCAGATAAACGGGATAAACATGGATAGCAAAAAGAAAGATATGCTGATTAGGAAAGGAGATTGAGAATGTACCCTCAGAAAGGAATGGATAAAGCCCACGCATCTTCTCCTCGGTTTCCCAAGTTGCATCTTCATCGGCTTCACTCCACTGAACTTTCACCAATTTGACTTCCCGATTCCTTAACTTCTTGATCTCTATTCCCAAGATACGAATCGGAGCTCTCCTCAAGGTTGCCTCTTTCTCTACCTCCACGTCTTCAAGAATGCTTGATTCAACCACCTCAGCGGACTCATGTAGGCACTTTCGGAGATGCGAGACATGAAAGACATTATGTACTCCGGCTAGCTTCTCGGGCAATCCCACCTTATAGGCCATCTTTCCAATTCTCTCTATGATAGGGAAGGGTCCTACAAACCTTGGTGCCAGTTTCCCAACTGCTCCAAAACGTACCACATTACGCAAAGGAGAAACCTTCACGAAAACCATGTCTCCCACTTCGAATTCCAAATCTGCCCTTCGCTCGTCAGCATAGGATTTCTGTCTGTCTTGGGCTGCTTTCATCCGTCTTCTCACCAATTCAACTTTCTCGGATGTGTCCCGTATCATATCGGGTCCAAGTATAAGCCTATCCGTTATCTCCCACCAACAAGATGGTGACCTACACGGCCTCCCATACAGAGCTTCAAATGGTGCCATCCCTATGCTGGCTTGATAGCTATTATTATAAGCAAACTCTACCAGAGGAAGGTGGTCTTCCCAAGTACCACCAAAGTCAAGAACACAAAGCCTCAAAAGATCTTCTAGCACTCTATTCACCCTTTCGGTTTGGCCATCCGTCTGGGGGTGATAGGCTGTACTCAGATTCAATCGCGTACCCATCGCTTCTTGCAAACTATTCCAGAACTGGCTAGTGAAAATTGGGTCACGATCGCTAACTATGCTAGAACGAACTCCATGCAACCGCACTATCTCCCGAAGATAAATAGATGCTAGCCATGATGCGGTCCTCTTGGTCTTCACTGGGATGAAATGAGCACTCTTTGTAAGTCTATCAACTATGACCCATATGCTCGTATTTCCTTTCCTTGACTTAGGCAATCCATCCACAAAATCCATAGAAATACTGTCCCACTTCCATTGCGGGACCTCCAATGGATGTAATAGCCCACCAGGTTTCTTCGACTTGACTTTCACTTGTTGGCACACCATGCACTTTGAAACATACTCTGCCACATCTTTCTTCATTCCAGCCCAAAAGAAAATGCGCTTCATATCTCTATACATCTTATCTCCTCCAGGATGTATAGTCATCTTCGAGTGATGTGCTTCTTCGATAACTTTATGCACCAAGTCTCCTACTTGTGGAACGCATAGCCTTCCATCACGCCTTAGCCAACCCTTGTCATCAATAGTATATCTAGCAAGGTGACTAGACGTCTCACTATGGATCAACTTGCCCATGATCTCCACTATCCGCGGGTCTTCCTTCTGGGAAGCCCCAACTTGATCAAGAAGTGTGGGTCTAAGCTCAAGGGATGCTAATGAACCCGTCATCGACTCAACAGCCGTCGTGAAATCAAAGGTTGCCAAGAACTCTATGTTCTTCATCTCAATAAACAAGGGGCTCAAAGTCAACCTCCTTCTGCTTAGTGCATCTGCCACAACATTACCCTTGCCAGGGGTGTAAGCTATCTCGAAGTCATATGATGCCAAGAATTCCATCCACCTTTGCCGCCTTAGATTCAGATCTTTCTGTGAGAAGAGGTACTTGAGTGACTTGTGATCAGTATACAACTCAAACCTTTCGCCTAGAAGATAGTGGCGCCAGGATTTGAGTGCAAAGACGATCGCCGCCAACTCCAAATCATGAGTGGGATAGTTCTTCTCATGAACTTTCAGTTTCCTACCCCCATAACATATCACTCTTCCCTCTTGCATCAGAACAGCACCTAACCCCGTGCGACATGCATCGATGTACACGGTAAACATCTTACCGCCATCAGGTAATGCCAAAACTGGAGCTGTGGTAAGAGCCCTCTTGAGCCTTTGAAAAGCAAGCTCACACTCTAAGTCCCATGCAAAGACTAAGTTCTTCTTCATCAACTTAGTAAGAGGGGCCGAAATCTTAGCGAAGTCCCTGATGAACTTCCTATAGTAGCCCGCCAGACCGAGAAAGCTTCTTACTTCGGTTGCATTCCTAGGTGTCTTCCAGTCTTGAACCACAACCACTTTCGCGGGATCCACCGCTATGCCTTGCTTAGAAACTATATGTCCAAGAAACCGAACTTCCCTTCTCCAAAAATGACATTTGGAGAACTTGGCTTTCAACTGATGCGCTCTAAGCATATCCATCACTTCCTTGAGATGCCTAGCATGCTCTTCCTCATCCTTTGAGAAGATCAGAATATCATCCACGAAGACAACAACAAACTTGTTAAGGAACTCCCTGAACACCCTACTCATCAAATCTACGAAGTAGGCGGGTGCATTAGTCAAACCGAATGGCATGACAAGCCATTCAAAGAATCCATCTGGAGTCCTAAACGCAGTTTTATCAATACTATCCTCAGCCACTCTAAGCTGATGGAATCCGGTGGCTAGATCGAGCTGAGAGAAAACAGAAGCACCAACAAGCTGGTCAAAGAGGTCATCAATCCTTGGTAACGGGTGCCTATTCTTCTTTGTCAGCTTGTTCAACTCTCGATAATCAACACATAGACGAAGCGAACCATCCGCCTTAGTAGCCAATACCACCGGAGCACCCCATTCAGAAATGCTTCGCCTAATAAAAAATTTCTCAAGCAACTCCTTGATTTGCTTACTGAGCTCTCTTCTTTCTCGTGGGGCCATGTGCCTAACGGGCAATGATACTGGCTTGGCATTATCAACTAGATAAATGCGGAAATCTATCTCTCGTTTAGGGGGTAACCCCTTAACCTCTTCAATGACATCAGGATATTCTCGGACCACCCTTACAGATTGCAGATCATCGATGGACGAGTCAAGAGATTCAAGATAACATAACATGACGGGAACTCTAGGGTTACAAGAAATTTCTAGGGTATTACCGAGGCGAGTCATGAGCCTCACTGCCCTATGCTCACATTCGAGGATGGCTCCATAACTGGACAACCAATCCATGCCCAAAATCAACCCGTATCCCGTGAACCCAAGAACATAAGCATTACACGTGAATTCCACGGTCAAGATAGAAATCTTCAAATCCAGACAAATCATAGATAGATGGGCGGAACCCCCCCAATTGGATTTGAAACACTAACGGGATCCTCAACTAGACTAGTACTTAGGTGCAAACTTTCAACAATGTCAGAAGAAATAAAACTATGCGATGCTCCAGAATCAAATAAGGTGCGAACAGGATAATCAGAAATATAAACAAGGCTTTCTACAGAAATACTACCTCGGTCCTGAACTGGAGCAGTGTTGAGAGCATGCACTTGCCCTCCAGAAGGTCCTGCACGCTGATTCTGCCCTTGCCCTTGTCCTTGCTTCTTGGGGCAATCCTTGCTAAAGTGTCCAGTCTCTCCACAATGAAAGCATTCGCCCCGCTTCCTCTTCTTCTTTCTGCAATCTTTGGCTATGTGCCCAACAATCCCACAGAAGTTGCATTTTCTTGGGTCCTTTGCCTTGGCCTTGTTGCCCTTGTTGTTCTTGTTGTTCTGATTGCTCTGATTTCCTCCCCACTTGGAGTCCGTCTTCTTGGTTTGAGTCTCATTAGTATTGACTTCCTTCTTGCCATTCTTATCGTCTCCTTGAAGCAATTCCATGTCTACTAGGCCTTCGAAAGTGGTCCCCATAGGTATATGAGATAGGGCTAAACCTTGTAATGGCTCATTCAACCCTCGTGCAAAGCGTAAAGCCTTCTTCTGGGGATTATTAACCATGTCCAAACCGAATCGAGCGAGCTGGTTAAACTTATTCACATACTCCCTCACTGTCATGTCCCCTTGCTTCAAAGATATAAACTTCTCCAATTGTAGATTCGCCTCAGTTGATGATAGAAACTTAAGCCCAAACCTCGTCCTAAAGTCGGCCCAAGTCTCTATAGGTCTAGTAGCATTGGTGACCTCCCACCAATAAGCAGCTTCTTCTTTTAATAGCTATGCTGCCAATAAAACCTTTCTATGGTCTTCCACATCAAAGATAGCGAAAAGATCTTCAGTTTCTTTCAACTAATTTCTCGCCTCCACAAAAGTCTCCGTCCCAATAAAATTGTAATAACCCGTATTTTAATAACAAGATATAACACAAAACAAGGCAGAATTAAATAATAAATCTGAATCATGGGAAACGGGCTATGCCATTGCGTTCGTCTCGGAAAAACATGCGAAATAGAGTCCGAGTTTTCGAAAATCGGAGTCCGTATGACCCGATTAAGGCCCAACAAAGTTTTCAGAAAATTTCTAAATAAAAACAGATTTTCAAATTCAAATCTAAGCTTGGAAATTGGGCCAGTTGGGCCAAGGCGGGAAAATTCCCGCCACAGTACCCAAGTCGACAGCCCTGTCGACTTGGGAGTCGACTGGGTCTGACCAGGTCGACAGCCCTGTCGACTTGGCTGTCGACTTGGCTCAGACGCCCAGTCCTGCCTGGTGCACCATCTTGAGAAGGTGTTGAGCTAGAGGGCCAGATTCGATTTGGAGGGCTGAAATGAGAACTAGGGTTTAATCCTATGGTCTAAATCACTAGCCTAATCTATAAATAAGACCCTAACCTACCCTAAATCCTCATTAATCTATCCTACAACTAAACTATGGCAAAATCAATCCCCTCATGGCCTCCACTCTCTTCATAAATTCCTAAATCAATTTTCAAGAGATTCCCATGCATACAAGTGTATTTAGGCTTGTATGATCCTCTTTAGCTTGCATTAAAGTCTTATTTCTCTATTGGCATCATAAAGGAGGAGTCTTGATCAAGTTTGCTTGCATTTTGGGGTTTTAATTAGTTGCATAAGGGATTTCTTACATTTACTATACTCATTTGAGTCTTCATAGCATTGCAAGCCTATTTCTACTCTTGTATTTTAACTATGAAGTTAATATGTTATGTTTCAAGTTTGAGTTTGGGGTTAATCATGATATGTGCTTTGATCTTATGATTTTATGCATAAGATTACTCTATGCATGTTAGTAAAGTCATTACCTTGGCTTTATGCATAGAAAGATATGATCTTTGGTTGGAAATGTTGCATAATGCAACTTTGAAACTCTCATAACCCTTGCATTAACATGCATATAATGTTATATGCATGTTACTAGTCCTTATCTCATGCTATCTATGGCCATGTTCCACCTATTTGCCAAGTTTGAGGTTATGCATGCATATGAACCTTATGCAAGTTGAAACCATGTTATGCATGCATATGAACCTTATGCAAGTTAAAATGATGTTATGCATGCTTATGAATATTTTGCAAGTTGATAACATGATATGCAAGTTTATGATCACATCTTTGTCTCATGCCACCATGTTTAACTTGTGGCTCCAACCCCTCTATGTCATGATTATGCCAAGTTCCTTCTTTCTATCCTTTATGCGCTATTGCGATATGTAAGCGATGGGATTGCGTTTGGGATTGGGTAAACTTAAAAGACATAAAAACATAAGCTTGGGAATTTACCTATTAAGTTAGGTCTACCCATTGGGAATTTACCTATTAAGTTAGGTCTACCCAATTGCTTGAAAACTTGTAATGTGATGGACATGACACTTAGAAAACATGAGAATGGCCAACTCGAGGTTGGGTTGAGCTTGTAGCATAAACCTACCCGGAACCGACCGGCTTAACTAGTTGCTACAAGCAATAGGACCCAATGTGAGTAGTTGGTCATGTCGCGCGTAAGACCCGAGGTTAGACTAAGTTGTGGTGTAAACCTACCCGGACCCGCCCGGCCTAACTAGTAACCACAACAAGGTCTAATGTTAGAGGTTGGGTGCATTAAATTAATTAATGCCACATGGTAGGGTTAAGTCATGGACCGCTTGAATACTTAACCAATTAAACACGATGGGTTGGTAGGGTTAAGTCATGAACCTTGGGTACACTTAACCAACTTGGTACTTAGATGAGTTGGGTTAACCACGTTTAACCCATTAAGGAAACCCTAGTTACGTGGTCCTTTGCACCAGTAACCCTCTTGGATGTATCATGATACCCTAGGGACTAGGCTAGGGTGGGGCACGATTATTGGGATGACATGTAAGCGACTAAAACGACGGCTGTGTAGGTGCGCCGGTGTAGGTTCAGGCGGGCCATGGTCGTGCACATGGTCCGGAGTTGAAAAAGCAGGCACGGGCACCAGTAGGTTTAAACCGTGCGTGCTTGGTTTGTGTCAGGGGTTGACACCCTAGGACTTGATACACCCTAGGGTGGACCTAGCACAGTTTAGCTACACTTCGTAGTTGGGCCGTATAACACCGACACTTGACGGGTTAGGCTGTAGGGAGCCGATCGACTAGACCGTGCTAGTTGGGCCTTGATTTAGGTCATTCATGATGGTGGGCCAAACTTGGGCCTGGGGATCACCTCTTGTTTACACTTGACACGACTTGTGATACTAGTACACTTGGTGCAAACCTCAATCTTGTTTATGCGGTACCACATTTGATCTATCTTGTTGACTTCTTACCATGCCAGTTATCATCCTATGACTCATCCTTGTTTATATATACTGTTAACTTTATTAGTTGTTGTACAATTGTAGATAGGACTTACCAGTCTTTTGACTGACCCATTTTCTTTCGCCTCTTTTCTTTCGTTCCCCCCCCCCCCCGAGGTTTACAGGGCGGGAATACCAGCACTTAGCTTGGATCTTAGCTGCTTTTTCTTGGATAGCTCATGTATGCTTCGGACTTGAGCTTGCTATGGTTTTCTACTTGGGGATTGCTACTTCATGTTTTCCTTTTCAGTTACAAGTTTTATGTTTCTAGACTTTGTTTATGGAAAATAATTTAGTACTGTGTTGTAACTTAACCTATGGATTTGATATGCTAGCTTTTATCCGCTGCTATACTCACTCTGTTTTTACTTATATGTTCTGTCTTGTGATATCTGCATGCATGATTACCTTATTTAAACGCCCCTCCAAAGTCAGTGTCCTTGCAAGAGTGGCACTGGCGGAGGTGGGGTGTTACATTTGGTATCAGAGCATAAGGTTTACGAGATTGGAGCAAAAAGGGTTTTAAAGTTACTTTTAAAAGCTATTTTCAAAACCAATTAAGTATTTTCCAAAGAAAAGTCTAGTTTATTTTGAAAGGCTATCCCCCAAGAGCCATAAGCACTATCCTTCGTTTCCTCGTTCTAAAATCTATCTTTTCCTTTTTCAGCATGGCCGATCTCAATCTTCCTGAGGGAGTCACCATTCCCGGATGGTTCCGGAGGTACTTGGAAGCTAGGGCCAATAATCCAGGTCCAGCAACCACTCCCACTATCACTGAGGTTCCACCTTCTCCTCCTCCTCAGCAACCACAAGCCGATTTCGCCAAGGTTTGCAAGGACTTCAAGGCCATGGGTGGCAAAAAATTTATTGGGACAGAGACTTTCGTGGAAGCAAGAAATTGGTTGAAGGAGACCGAAGATCTTTTTGCCATCTTTGATATAGAGGACCATAGAAAGGTCCTGTTGGCGGTTTGGCTACTAAAGGAGGAAACTTCTTATTGGTGGGAGGTCACCAATGCTACAAGGCCCGTAGAAACCTGGGCCGACTTTAGGGCAAGGTTTGGGCTTAAGTTTTTATCATCTGCAGAGGCAAATTTGCAACTAGAGAAGTTCATAGCTTTGAAGCAAGGAGACATGACAGTGAGAGAGTATGTGAATAAGTTCAACCAGCTTGGCCGATTCGGTTTGGACATGGTCAATACTCCCGAGAAGAAGGCTCTACGTTTTGCACGAGGGTTAAATGAGCCATTACAGGGTCTAGCCATGTCACACATACCCATGGGTGCCACTTTCGAGAGCCTGGTAGACATGGCATTGCTGCAGGGAGAGGATAAGAATGGGAAGAAGGAAGTCAAGCCCAATGAAACTCAGCCTAAGAAGACAGACTCCAAGTGGGGAGGGAATCAGAGTAATCAGAACAACAAGAACAACAAGGGCAACAAGAACAAGGCAAAGGACACAAGAAAGTGCCACTTCTGTGGGATTGTTGGGCATGTAGCCAAGGACTGTAGGAAGAAGAAAATGAAATTGGGTGGATGCTTTCATTGTGGAGAGACGGGACATTTTAGCAAGGATTGCCCTAAGAAGCAGGGGCATGGACAAACTCAGCGCGCAGGTTCATCTGGAGGGCAAGTGCATGCTCTCAACACCGCTCCAGTTCAGGACCGAGGTACTATTTATGTGGAAAGTCTTGTTTATATTTCTGGTTTTCCTGTTCGCACTTTGTTTGATTCTGGCGCATCACATACCTTTATTTCCTCTGATGTTGTTGGAAGTTTGCACCTAAGTACTAGTCTTGTTGAGGATCCCGTTAGTGTTTCAAATCCGATTGGGGGTTCAGCCCATTTGTCTATGATCTGTATGGATTTGAGGATTTCTATCTTGACCGTAGAATTCTCGTGTGATGCTTATGTTCTCGGGTTCACGGGATACGGGTTGATCTTGGGCATGGATTGGTTGTCCCGCTATGGAGCCATTCTCGATTGTGAGCATAGGGTGGTGAGACTCATAACTCGCCTTGGCAATACCCTAGAGATTTCTTGCAACCCGCTAGATCCCGTCATGCTATGTTATCTTGAATCTCTTGACTCGTCTATCGATGATCTGCAATCTGTAAGGGTGGTTCGAGAATACCCTGATGTTTTTGAAGAAGTTAAGGGGTTACCCCCTAAGCGAGAGATAGATTTCCGCATTTATCTGGTTGATAATGCTAAGCCAGTCTCCTTACCAGTTAGGCACATGGCCCCGCGGGAAAGGAGAGAGCTCAGTAAGCAAATCAAGGAGCATCTTGAGAAGAATTTTATTAGGCGAAGCATTTCCGAATGGGGTGCTCCGGTGGTGTTCGCTACTAAGGCGGACGGCTCGCTTCGTCTATGTGTTGATTATCGAGAGCTGAACAAGCTGACCAAGAAGAATAGGCATCCACTACCGAGGATAGATGACCTCTTCAACCAGCTTGTTGGTGCTTCTGTTTTCTCTCAGCTTGATTTAGCCACCGGATTTCATCAGCTTAGGGTGGCCGAAGACAGCATTGATAAGACTGCATTTAGGACTCCAGACGGATTCTTTGAATGGCTTGTCATGCCATTCGGCTTGACTAATGCACCCGCCTACTTCGTAGATTTGATGAGTAGGGTGTTCAGGGAGTTCCTTAACAAGTTTGTTGTTGTCTTCGTGGATGATATTCTGATCTTTTCAAAAGACGAGGAAGAACATGCTAGACACCTCAAGGAGGTGATGGATACGCTTAGAGCCCATCAGTTGAAAGCCAAGTTCTCCAAATGCCACTTTTGGAGAAAAGAAGTCCGATTTCTTGGGCATATAGTTTCTAAGCAGGGTATAGCTGTGGATCCCGCGAAAGTGGTTGCAGTTCAAGACTGGAAGACTCCTAAGAATGCAACCGAAGTGCGAAGCTTTCTCGGTCTGGCAGGCTACTATAGGAAGTTCATTAGAGACTTCGCTAAGATTTCGGCCCCTCTCACTAGATTGATGAAGAAGAACTTAGTCTTTGCATGGGACTCAGAGTGTGAGCTTGCTTTTCAAAGGCTCAAGAGGGCCCTTACCACAGCTCCAGTCTTGGCATTACCCGATGGCGGTAAGATGTTTACCGTGTATACCGATGCATGTGGCACAGGGTTAGGCGCTGTTCTAATGCAGGTAGGAAGGGTGATATGTTATGGGGGTAGGCAACTTAAAGTTCAGGAGAAGAACTATCCCACTCATGACTTGGAGTTAGCGGCGATTATCTTTGCACTCAAATCCTGGCGCCACTATCTTTTAGGCGAAAGATTTGAGCTTTATACCGATCACAAGTCATTGAAGTATCTCTTTTCTCAGAAGGATCTAAATCTGAGGCAACAAAGATGGATGGAATTCTTGGCGTCCTACGATTTTGAGATAGCTTATACCCCTGGCAAGGGGAATGTGGTAGCAGATGCATTGAGTAGAAGAAGGTTGACCCTAAGTCCTCTATTCGTTGAGATGAAGAATTTAGAGTATGTGGCAACCTTTGATTTCTCTTTGGCGATTGAGTCGATGACTGGTTCTTTAGCATCTCTGGAACTCAGACCTACCCTTCTTGATCAAGTTGGGGCTTCGTAGAGAGAAGACCCTCAGATAGTTGAGATTATGGATAAGCTAATTCGAGGAGAGACGTCTAGTCATCTCGCTCGATATTCTATTGATGACAAGGGTTGGCTGAGGAGAGACGGAAGGTTATGTGTTCCAATGGTAGAAGATCTAGTAAGAAGAGTTCTTGAGGAAGCGCATCGCTCTAAGTTGACTATACATCCGGGCGGAGATAAGATGTATAAAGATATGAAGCGCATTTTCTTTTGGCCTGGGATGAAGAAGGATGTGGCAGAATTTGTCTCTAGATGTATCATTTGCCAGCAAGTTAAGGCCGAGTCGAAGAAGCCCAGTGGGCTATTGCATCCTCTAGACGTTCCACTATGGAAGTGGGAGAGTATTTCCATGGATTTTATCGATGGGCTACCAAGGTCAAGGAAAGGGAATACGAGCATTTGGGTTATTGTGGATAGACTTACGAAGAGTGCTCATTTCATTCCGGTGAAGAGCAAGAGGACCGCATCTTGGCTAGCGTCTGTATATCTTCGTGAGATTGTGAGACTACATGGAGTCCCTTCTAGTATAGTCAGTGACCGTGACCCAATCTTTACAAGTCAATTCTGGAATAGCTTGCAAGAAGCTGTGGGCACAAGGTTGAATCTAAGTACGGTTTATCACCCACAGACGGACGGTCAAACCGAAAGGGTGAATAGGGTACTCGAGGATCTATTGAGGCTTTGTATTCTGGATTTTGGTGGTACTTGGGAAGACCATCTTCCTCTTGTTGAGTTTTCATATAATAACAGTTATCAGGCAAGCATAGGGATGGCACCATTTGAAGCTTTATATGGGAGGCCGTGCAAGTCGCCTACATGTTGGTGGGAGACTACAGATGAGCTTATACTTGGGCCTGATATGACCAGAGATACATCCGAGAAGATCGAGTTGATTCGGAGACGGATGAAAGTGGCCCAAGACCGACAGAAATCCTATGCTGATAAGCGAAGAACGGATTTGGAGTTTGATGTTGGGGATATGGTTTTCGTGAAGGTTTCTCCTTTGCGGAATGTGGTCCGATTTGGAGCTGTTGGGAAGTTGGCACCGAGGTTTGTTGGACCATTCCCTATTATAGAGAGGATCGGGCAGATGGCTTATAGAGTGAAGTTGCCCGAGAAGCTTACTGGAATACACGATGTTTTTCATGTCTCGCATCTCCGGAAGTGTTTACATGAATCAGCAGAGGTTGTTGAGCCAAGTGTTCTAAAAGATGTAGAAGTGGAGAAAGAGGCTACCTTGAGGAGAGCTCCGATTCGTATCTTGGGGACGGAGACCAAGAAGCTAAGGAATCGAGAGGTCAAATTGGTGAAGGTTCAATGGGGTGAAGCCGAAGAAGACGCAACTTGGGAAACCGAGGAGAGATGCGTGGGCTTTATCCATTCCTTTTTGAGGGTACACTCTCAATCTCTTTTCTTTGTTAGCATATCTTTCTCTTTGTTATCCATGTTTATCTAGTTTATCGAGTTAATCTTGTCATGAGAACCTTAGGTAGAAACCCTTTGGATGAAACATGTATTTGAAATATGTTATGCTTGATGGTTGCAAGTGGTTGCAAGTGTTTGCAAGTGGATACTCGTGGATGCATGATACACATTAGGCACTAAGATCGGCTCACACACCTTCATATTGCACATGCATGAGTGCTTATACTTATTCATGGCTGAAACTTGTTGTTCTATCACATGGATGTTGCATATGGATGAATGTTATGTGCACTCATGTAGAAATTATAAAATTAGGCTAGGAATTTGCATACATATGGACGCATTTCACTAGCATACTTTGCATTAAGGAGGTGTACTGAATCAGTAACCGCCTGATTTTCACATTAGATAAGTACATATACACACACCTTTGCATATGATCATACAGCATTTAGAAATTGTTAAGGACAATGGTTACTCGTGGATGATGTGGTGAGTAGATGGATGATGGATGGTAGGACACATACTTCCTAAATTAGAGATTTCGGGGACGAAATCCTTTAAGGAGGGGAGAATGTAATAACCCGTATTTTAATAACAAGATATAACACAAAACAAGGCAGAATTAAATAATAAAATCTGAATCAAGGGAAACGGGCTATGCCATTGCGTTCGTCTCGGAAAAACATGCAAAATAGAGTCCGAGTTTTCGAAAATCGGAGTCCGTATGACCCGATTAAGGCCCAACAAAGTTTTCAGAAAATTTCTAAATAAAAACAGATTTTCAAATTCAAATCTAAGCTTGGAAATTGGGCCAGTTGGGCCAAGGCGGGAAAATTCCCGCCATAGTACCCAAGTCGACAGCCCTGTCGACTTGGGAGTCGACTGGGTCTGACCAGGTCGACAGCCCTGTCGACTTGGCTGTCGACTTGGCTCAGACGCCCAGTCCTGCCTGGTGCACCATCTTGAGAAGGTGTTGAGCTAGAGGGCCAGATTCGATTTGGAGGGCTGAAATGAGAACTAGGGTTTAATCCTATGGTCTAAATCACTAGCCTAATCTATAAATAAGACCCTAACCTACCCTAAATCCTCATTAATCTATCCTACAACTAAACTATGGCAAAATCAATCCACTCATGGCCTCCACTCTCTTCATAAATTCCTAAATCAATTTTCAAGAGATTCCCATGCATACAAGTGTATTTAGGCTTGTATGATCCTCTTTAGCTTGCATTAAAGTCTTATTTCTCTATTGGCATCATAAAGGAGGAGTCTTGATCAAGTTTGCTTGCATTTTGGGGTTTTAATTAGTTGCATAAGGGATTTCTTACATTTGCTATACTCATTTGAGTCTTCATAGCATTGTAAGCCTATTTCTACTCTTGTATTTTAACTATGAAGTTAATATGTTATGTTTCAAGTTTGAGTTTGGGCTTAATCATGATATGTGCTTTGATCTTATGATTTTATGCATAAGATTACTCTATTCATGTTAGTAAAGTCATTACCTTGGCTTTATGCATAGAAAGATATGATCTTTGGTTGGAAATGTTGCATAATGCAACTTTGAAACTCTCATAACCCTTGCATTAACATGCATATAATGTTATATGCATGTTACTAGTCCTTATCTCATGCTATCTATGGCCATGTTCCACCTATTTGCCAAGTTTGAGGTTATGCATGCATATGAACCTTATGCAAGTTGAAACCATGTTATGCATGCATATGAACCTTATGCAAGTTAAAATGTTGTTATGCATGCTTATGAATATTTTGCAAGTTGATAACATGATATGCAAGTTTATGATCACATCTTTGTCTCATGCCACCATGTTTAACTTGTGGCTCCAACCCCTCTATGTCATGATTATGCCAAGTTCCTTCTTTCTATCCTTTATGCGCTATTGCGATATGTAAGCGATGGGATTGCATTTGGGATTGGGTAAACTTAAAAGACATAAAAACATAAGCTTGGGAATTTACCTATTAAGTTAGGTCTACCCATTGGGAATTTACCTATTAAGTTAGGTCTACCCAATTGCTTGAAAACTTGTAATGTGATGGACATGACACTTAGAAAACATGAGAATGGCCAACTTGAGGTTGGGTTGAGCTTGTAGCATAAACCTACCCGGAACCGACCGGCTTAACTAGTGGCTACAAGCAATAGGACCCAATGTGAGTAGTTGGTCATGTCGCACGTAAGACCCGAGGTTAGACTAAGTTGTGGTGTAAACCTACCCGGACCCGCCCGGCCTAACTAGTAACCACAACAAGGTCTAATGTGAGAGGTTGGGTGCATTAAATTAATTAATGCCACATGGTAGGGTTAAGTCATGGACCGCTTGAATACTTAACCAATTAAACACGATGGGTTGGTAGGGTTAAGTCATGAACCTTGGGTACACTTAACCAACTTGGTACTTAGATGAGTTGGGTTAACCACGTTTAACCCATTAAGGAAACCCTAGTTACGTGGTCCTTTGCACCAGTAACCCTCTTGGATGTATCATGATACCCTAGGGACTAGGCTAGGGTGGGGCACGATTACTGGGATGACATGTAAGCGACTAAAACGACGGCTGTGTAGGTGCGCCGGTGTAGGTTCAGGCGGGCCATGGTCGTGCACATGGTCCGGAGTTGAAAAAGTAGGCACGGGCACCAGTAGGTTTAAACTGTGCGTGCTTGGTTTGTGTCAGGGGTTGACACCCTAGGACTTGATACACCCTAGGGTGGACCTAGCACAGTTTAGCTACACTTCGTAGTTGGGCCGTATAACACCGACACTTGACGGGTTAGGCTGTAGGGAGCCGATCGACTAGACCGTGCTAGCTGGGCCTTGATTTAGGTCATTCATGATGGTGGGCCAAACTTGGGCCTAGGGATCACCTCTTGTTTACACTTGACACGACTTGTGATACTAGTACACTTGGTGCAAACCTCAATCTTGTTTATGCGGTACCACATTTGATCTATCTTGTTGATTTCTTACCATGCCAGTTATCATCCTATGACTCATCCTTGTTTATATATACTGTTAACTTTATTAGTTGTTGTACAATTGTAGATAGGACTTACCAGTCTTTTGACTGACCCATTTTCTTTCGTCTCTTTTCTTTCGTTTCCCCCCCAGGTTCACAGGGCGGGAATACCAGCACTTAGCTTGGATCTTAGCTGCTTTTTCTTGGATAGCTCATGTATGCTTCGGACTTGAGCTTGCTATGGTTTTCTACTTGGGGATAGCTACTTCATGTTTTCCTTTTCAGTTACAAGTTTTATGTTTCTAGACTTTGTTTATGGAAAATAATTAAGTACTGTGTTGTAACTTAACCTATGGATTTGATATGCTAGCTTTTATCCGCTGCTATACTCACTCTGTTTTTACTTATATGTTCTGTCTTGTGATATCTGCATGCATGATTACCTTATTTAAACGCCCCTCTAAAGTCAGTGTCCTTGCAAGAGTGGCACTGGCGGAGGTGGGGTGTTACAAAAATTCTTGCCACCCATCGCCTTAAAGTCCTTGCAAACCTTTGCGAAATCTGCTTGTGGATGCTGAGGAGGGGGAGGAGGAGGAGGAACCTCAGTTACGGTGGGGGTATTTGTTGGGCCCGCATCGTTGGCCCTAGCTTCCAAGTACCTCCGGAACCGTCCGGGAATGGTTACTCCCTCGGGAAGGTTAAGATCGGCCATGCTGAAAAAGGAAAAGATAGATTTAGAACGAGGAAACGAAGGATAGTGCTAATGGCTTTTGGGGAATAGCCTTTTAAAATAACAAGACTTTTCTTTGGAAAATACTTAATTGGTTTTGAAAATAGTTTTCCAAAAAGGTAAATTTTAAAAACACTTTTGCTCAAATCTTGTAAACCTTATGCTCTGATACCAAATGTAACACCCCACCTCCGCCAGTGCCACTCTTGCAAGCACACTAGCTTTGGAGGGGCGTTAAACAAGGTAAACATGCATGCAGATATCACAATACAGAACATATAAGTAAAAACAGAGTAAATAAAGCAGCGAATAAAACTAACATTTCAAAACCATAGTCAAGTTACATCAAATTACTTGGTCATTATTTTCCACAAAACATAGTCTAGAAACATCAACTGAAAACTGGAAAGAAAATCATAAAGTAACTATCCCCAAGGTAGAATAAAGCCATAGCGTGCTCAAGTCCAAACCGTACATGAGCTATCCAGAAAAGCAGCTAAAGATCCAAGCTAGGTACTAGTGTTCCCACCCTGTAAACCTGGGAGGGGGGGAATGGAAGAAAAGAGGCGAAAGAAAACGGGTCAGTCAAAAAGACTAGTAAGTCCTATCTACTATTAGTATAAAAACTAATAAAGTTAACTGAGCATGTAAAACAGAGATGAGATGTAGGGTGATAACTGGCATGGTGAAAAGTTAACAAGATAGATCAAGTGTGGCGTCGCATATACAAGGTTAAGTTGCACCAGGTGTGTACTAGTATTCCAATCCATGTCAAGTATAAACAAGAAATGATCCCTTGGCCCAAAGCTGGCCCACATCATGAGATGACCTAAATCGAGGTCCAACTACTCGGTCTAGTCGATCGGCTCCCTAAAAGCCTAACTCGTCAAGTGTCGGTGTCATACGGCCCAATCACGAAGTGTAGTCAAACTGTGCTAGGTCCACCCTAGGGTTTATCAGGCCCTAGGGTGCCAACCACGGACACAAATCAAGCACGCACAGTCTAAACCTACTGGTGCCCGTGTCTACTTTTTCAACTCCGGACTATGTGCACGACCATAGTCCGCCTGAACCTACACCGGCGCACCTACTCAGCCGTCGTTTTGGTCGCTTACATGTCAGCCCAGTAATCGTGCCCCACCCTAGCCTAGTCCTTAGGGTATCATGATACAATCAAGAGGGTTACTTGTGAAAAGAACCACGTAACTAGGGTTTCTAACGGGTTAAATGTGGTTAACCCTACCCCATCAAGTTGGTTAAGTGTACCCAAGGTTCATGACTTAACCCTATAAATCCATCGTGTTTAATTGGTTAAGTATTCAAGTGGTCCATGACTTAACCCTATCATGTGGCATTAATTAATTTAATGCACCCAACCTCTCACAGTAGACTTTGTTGTGGTTACTAGTTAAGCCAGGGGGGTCCGGGTAGCTTTACACCACAACTTGGTCTAACCTCGGGTTCCAAGTGCGACATGACCAACTACTCACATTGGGTCCTACTGTTTGTAGCCACTAGTTAAGTCGGTCGGTTCCGGGTAGATTTATGCTACAAACTCAACCCAACCTCGAGTTGGCCACTCTCATGTTTTCTAGAAGTCATGTCCAAATTCATGTTTACAAACATAATCACAAGTCAATGTTCATGTCATATTTTTAAATCATGTTTCATGTCATTAACATTACCCAAACCCAGCGCATTCCCCTCGCATGTACGTTTCGCATAACATGACATAGATCAAAAGAGGGAACTTGGCAAAACATGACAAAAAGGGCATAAAGTAATAAGGTTGGCCACAAGTTAAACATGGTGGCATACGAGGCATAAATATGTTCATAAGCTTGCATATTACATCATAGGCCTCAAAATATGCATGATATCAAACTTAAGCAAATAGGTGAAACATGATCATAAATGACATAGGATGGTGGCTAGTGATTCGCATATAACATCATATGCAAGATAACACAAGGTTTATGAGAGTTTCTACGTTGCTTTATGCAACATTTCCAATCAAAGCTCAATAGCTTACTATGCATAAGGTAAAGGTGATAGCTTTACAAACATGCATAGAATAAATTTATGCATAACATGATAGGATCAAAGCACATATCATACTTAGGCCCAAACTCAAACTTGCAACATGTCATAATTAACTTCATAGTTAGAATCTAAGAGTAGTATAGGGCTTACGATGCTATGAAGACTAGAATTAATATAAAACAAGTATAACACCCCGCGAATTCTATAACTGTGAAATTCACAAATTAAAGTATAATTAATTTCAAATCAAAGAACTAAGGGAAACAGGATACGCCATTGCGTTCGTCTCGGAAAAATACGCGAAATAGAGTCCGAGTTTTCGAAAAACGGAGTCCGTATGAAGAAGATATGGCCTTCGGAAGTTTCTGAATTAAGTTTAAAATTCGAACAGAATAAAACAGCTCAGAAAAAAATTAATAATCGGGCCCAATTGGCCAGGGCGGGAAAACTCCCGCCTAATGCACCCAGGTCGACTGGGCTGTCGACCTGGTCTAGCCAGGTCGACAGGGCTGTCGACAGGGCTGTCGACCTGGTCCAGAGCCAGGTCGAACCCAGCCCAACCTGGCCGGCCTATTCTATGTTGGTCGATTTTCAGAAGTCTGCTTTGTCATTAGGGCTAGGTGGCAGGCTCTAATTGGTCTCTCTTTCGAATGAATGGCTACGATCAATCCAAGCAACATCGATGGTCCTAATCAGTTCATAACCCCTATAAAAATGACCCTAGACTCAACCTAATCTATTCATTCAAAAATAAGAACAAGGCCGTCATGTTGCTGAGGAACGACTAAGAGTGGCCACCAATTGGAGAGAGGATTAGGAGGCAAATTCTAAAGCATAAAGCAACTTAATCAAATCAAATCAACAAGGAATCGCATCTCCAAATTCCTAAATTGGAGAATTCGCCACACAATTGTAAGTAGAGTATTATTTTGGTATGAACAAATAATTGTGTTGGTTTGTATACTTGATTTGTGGCGATAAAGTAATTCATATTTGTGCGTTACTATGATTCTTATCGATTTGGAATATTGTATACGTTTGGATATTCTCGAATTATGTTATTCATTATAAAAACTACATGTTTGCGGTAGTTTTATGCAAGTATACGTTTGGAATATTTGCAAATTATGTAATCCATGTTGAAGCTACATGTATGTAGTTGATTAATTGAAATTCATGCAAGTTTGGGGTTTTGCTACTATGCCATCATAATGTATATTTTTTTTGTACAAAAATCATTTTGTACGTAATTGGAACAAATTTGGGTTATTATAGTTCATATGAAACTATGTTGAAATTTTGGCACCATGATCTATATATTAAGCCATGCTTTTGTACTAGAAAACCTATTTGCAAACTTATGAATATGACTAGGCTATAATTGATATTTTGCATAATTGAAATCCATGTTAGGTCTATATTGTTAACAAGAATTATATGATGACATATGTGGTACATAGCTAGGTTAGATTCAAAATCCCTTTTGCAAGTTTGCATGACTAAAGTAAGAATCATGATTTCATGTTAGAAATATTTATGCCATGGTTATGTGAATAGATTTAAAATCATGATTAAGTTGAACTATACTTTTGTGTTAGTAACAAAAGTAAGCACCTTTGTAAACATGTAGTAATCTTATGAACATGATTTGCTTATGTTTGACATTATGCCTGAATAAAAATTTAGGTTTATGTTGTAGTTAAGCCTATGTGTCAATAGTGATATTCTTAACTTAACTACAAGTTTACATGGTTTGATTCATGTCACTTATGCTTTATGACCAAAGTATATGTTACCACTATGCAAGTACACCAGTTTCTATTTTGTAGTTCCAACGTCACGTTGCAAGTTCATGCGTTCGCATTCCCCTTTTTGTGTATGTAATCACGCTTTAAGCCTCCCCTTTTTCTCATGGCTAAGTTGGGCTTAAAAGCCTAAGCCCGACATATATTATGATAAACGAACGTATTAAACGGGGGAAAATAGCGTTGGGCCAAATTAATTAATAAATTAAAATATAAAGTAGAAGGGCCCAAATTCAAGTATGGGTTGGGCCCATGATTGGTGTAACCTTTACACCATTAACTTAATAATGGGCCGCAAATATTTACATATAAGAAAATAAAGAAGAAAGACAAAATATGTAAATGTAGAACATACGATGTGTTTAACTCGAGGTTGGATTGAGTTGTGATGTAAACCTGCCCGGAACCGCCCGGCTGTCCAGTAGTCACAACAATACCTATCCAATGTGGGAGGTTAAACATGGAGCCCAATAAGGACCCGAGGTTAGACTGAGTTGTGGCGTAAGACTGCCCGGAACCAACCGGCAACAGGCAGCCACAACAATACCTGTCTAATGTGAGAGGTCAAGGCTTTAATAAGACAATTAAGGCTGAGTCAGGATTGTTAGGATTAAGTGAACTAAAGACTTAATCAAAATTTAACATGCTAAACTAAACGGACTGGTGGGGGTTAGGTAGAAAAACACTTAACCAACTTAGCATGTTGGCTAGAGATAGAAAACCTAGTAACGGGGGACCCTTTTCAGCAGTAACCCTAGAAGGTGTATCAGGATACCCTGAAACTAGGCAGGGTGGGGCACGATTACTGGGCTGATTGTAAGAGGTCAAATCGACGGCGGTGGTGTAGCAGTGTAGGTTCTAACGGGGTGCGGGCGTGCACACACTCCGGCGCAGAAAAATAAAGCACTGGGCACCAGTAGCATACCTGTGCATTCTAAGGTTGTGTCGGGCCGCCACCATGGGACTTGATACACCCCATGGTGGGACCAGCATAGGTAACTACAACATCGGGGGCCGTAAGACACATGTAACTATGCGAGTAGGAGCCGATCATCATAGAATGGATCACATCACCCTGATTATGGGGTGCCAGTTGGAAACTAGTTTATATGGGTTCAGAGATTTACATGGGGTACGATAGTATATTCGACCCTAGACAACTTAACCAAGTTTATAGTGCTTTCCCACTTCTTGTTTATACTTATCATACCCAATTCTTTATTCATAGACAGAATAGTACTAGACTTACTCAGGCTTTATGTCTGACTCTACTTTTCTTTCGTCTTCTTTTCTTCCGTTCCCCCCCCCCCCCCCCCAGGTCCACAGGGAGGGAACACTGCAGCTTGACCAGTCTTAACATCCAGCTTGAAGAGGAGAAATGTATTGCTTGGACCTTTTCGTTTTGAACTATGGCTTTGGACAACCACTATGGGGCTTTTGCAGTTTATCTATGTTTTCTTTATGCTTCTTTAAATAATGTAATCAAGACAGATTATGAAAGTGTTATGTTATGTTTTATGAAAAGATGTAAGACAATTCTGGTGATGTTGTTGTAGCACGTATTTGCTTTTATGAAATAAAAGTTGTTGATTTTCCGCTGTTTACAAATATGTGTTCTTATATCTGTCTTGTATATCTGTGACTTATACTTATAAACCTCCACCAAAATTAGGGCATTCCCTTTGAGAGGGACCCTAACGGAGGTGGGGTGTTTCACTTGGTATCAGAGCATAGGTTTACCAGATAAGATAAAAAGTTTTGAAAAATTATTTTCAAAAAGGAAATTTAAAGAAGCATTTTTAAAAGAAAAATATTATTTTATTTTAAAAAGGCAAAGTCCACTCCCCAAAGCCATAGGTACTATCTCTTATCCTTCGTTTTGAATCTATCCTTTTTGTTTCAGCATGTCCGAAGATCTTAACTTGCCAGAAGGGGTGCCAATACCTGGTTGGTTTAGACGGTTCTTAGAAGCAAGGGCCACTCAGCCAGGTCCTACCGTTCCGCCTCCCCCAGCTGCAGGAAATCATCCAGCTGCAGCGACACCTTTTCCTCCACCTCCTCCACGGGGAAACACTTTTGCTAAGATATGTAAAGATTTTAAAACTATGGGAGGAAAGGATTTCCATGGAACTGAGTCCTTCGTGGCAGCTAGAAATTGGCTGAAAGAAACGGAGGACCTATTCATCATCTTTGAGGTAGAGGATAGACAAAAAGTACAATTGGCAGTATGGCTATTGAAGGGCGAGGCTTCCTACTGGTGGGAAGTCACTAATGCCGAAAGACCAGTGGAGACATGGGAGGACTTTAGGGCAAGGTTTGAGACTAAATTTCTCTCAGATGCGGAAAGAAGTTTGCAGTTGGAAAAATTCTTATTTCTTAAGCAAGGGGACAAGACAGTCAGAGAGTATGTGAATCAGTTCGATGAGCTGGCTAGGTTTGGGCTTGACCTAGTCAATACCCCACACAAGAAGGCTCTCCGTTTCGTCAAAGGGTTGAATGAGCCATTACACAGTTTGGCCATGACCCATATACCCATGGGAGCCACGTATGAAAGATTGGTACAAATGTCATTGCTGAATGAAGAGGATAAGGGCAAGAAGGAGACAAAGGCAGAAAGCTCTCAAGGGAAGAAAGAGGGTTTGCAGCCTAAGAAGACAGACTTTAAGAAGGGCGGGAAAGGCAACAAAGAGAAGAGGAAGTGCAATTTCTGTGGCAAAGTGGGGCACTTAGTTAAGGACTGCCGGAAAAAGAAGGCCAAGGAGAATGGTGGGTGCTTTTCTTGCGGTGAGACAGGCCACAGGGCTAAGGACTGCCCAAAGAAACGAGGACAGGGGCAGAGGGCTGGATCCACCCCAGGGGCACAGGTTCATGTGCTGGAAGCGCCACCTCTGCAACAGCGAGGTATAAATACTTCTGTAGAAAGTGTAGTTTATCTTTATGATCACCCCGTTCGCACTTTATTTGATTTTGGCGCATCACACTCCTTTATCTCGTCTGCTTTAGTAGAATCTCTGCACCTAAAAACTAGTATGGTAGAGGACCCCTTAATTGTTTCAAACCCAATTGGGGGCCCAGCTCATTTGTCTATGATCTGTTTGGGATTGAAAATTTCTATTCTAAGTGTAGAATTTCAATGTAGTGCCTTTGTTTTGGGCTTTTCGGGTTATGGTTTGATTTTGGGTATGGATTGGCTATCCAGTAATGGGGCCATCCTTGATTGTGAGAAAAGGGTTGTTAGGCTCCTAACCCAGCTCGGTAATACTTTGGAAATTTCTTGTAATCCCTCGTATGCGGTTATGCTTAGTTATCTTGAATCGCTAGATGCCTCTGTTGAAAATTTGCAATCCGTTAGAGTGGTCCGGGAATATCCGGATGTCTTCGAAGAGGTGAAGGGCTTGCCTCCGAAGCGGGAAATAGACTTCTGCATATATCTTGTAGATAATGCAAAGCCGGTTGCGTTGCCCGTTAGACACATGGCTCCACGAGAAAGGAAAGAGCTCAGTAAACAGATTAAAGAGCTTCTAGAAAAGGGGTTCATTAGGAGGAGCATTTCAGAATGGGGCGCTCCAGTGGTGTTCGCTACGAAGGCGGATGGTTCACTCCGTCTATGTGTCGACTATAGAGAGCTCAACAAGCTAACGAAAAAGAATAGGCACCCTCTCCCTAGAATTGACGATTTATTTGACCAGCTTGTAGGAGCGTCTGTTTTCTCCCAACTCGATTTAGCAACCGGTTTTCATCAGCTAAGGGTGGCTGAAGATAGCATCGATAAAACGGCGTTCAGAACCCCAGACGGTTTCTTTGAATGGCTTGTCATGCCTTTCGGCTTGACCAATGCACCTGCTTACTTCGTGGACCTAATGAGTAGGGTATTTAGAGATTTCCTCAACAAATTCGTAGTGGTCTTCGTAGATGATATCCTTATCTTCTCAAAGAGTGAAGAGGAACATGCTCAGCACTTAAGGGCAATCATGGAAACTTTGCGAGCCCATCAACTAAAAGCCAAATTCTCCAAATGCCACTTTTGGAGAGAAGAGGTGAGGTTCTTTGGGCACATAGTATACAAACAAGGGTTAGCAGTGGACCCTGCTAAGGTAGTGGCGGTACAGGATTGGAAGACACCAAGGAATGCAACTGAGGTCCGAAGCTTTCTAGGACTAGCAGGTTTCTATCGAAAGTTTATAAGGGATTTTGCGAAAATCTCAGCTCCACTCACGAAATTGACTAAGAAGAATCTAGTGTTTAATTGGGATTTGGATTGCGAGTTTGCTTTCCAACGACTGAAAAGGGCTCTTACAACAGCCCCAGTTTTGACGCTGCCAGATGGGAGCAAGATGTTCACTGTTTATACAGATGCATGTGGGA
Organism: Allium sativum; assembly: GCA_030737875.1. Classification (NCBI taxonomy): domain Eukaryota; kingdom Viridiplantae; phylum Streptophyta; class Magnoliopsida; order Asparagales; family Amaryllidaceae; genus Allium; species Allium sativum. Next base: position 872,650,361 of record CM060912.1, on the reverse strand, counting down.
CAGGGCTAGGCGCCGTCTTAATGCAAGAAGGAAGGGTAGTAGCTTATGGCGGGAGGCAGTTGAAAGTGCACGAAAAGAACTACCCAACCCACGATCTTGAGTTAGACGCCATCGTCTTTGCACTCAAGTCTTGGCGACACTATCTCCTAGGTGAGAAGTTCGAACTTTACACTGACCATAAATCGTTGAAATATCTTTTCTCGCAGAAGGATCTTAACTTGAGGCAACAAAGATGGATAGAGTTTCTTGCCTCGTACGATTTCGAAATCTCCTACACTCCGGGCAAAGGCTACGTAGTGGCAGACGTGTTGAGCCGAAAGAAATTGACCCTAAGCCCGTTGTTTGTTGAAAGACAAAGCCTAGAGTTTATAGCCAGCTTCGACTTTAGGCCTTCCTTCGATTTCGTACCAGGCTTGCTAGCATCTCTCGAAGTGCGCCCAACTTTAGTGGATTCAGTAGGGACAGCACAACGCGAAGACCCTCAGCTTGTGGAAACAATTGATAGGCTAATTAGGGGTGAGACTTCAAGTCACCTCAACAGATACTCCATCGACGATAAGGGTTTGCTAAGGCGAGACGGAAGACTATGTGTCCCACAGACAACAGATTTAGTAAAGAAGGTTCTCGAGGAAGCACATCACTCCAAGATGACGATACACCCAGGCGGAGAAAAATGTACAAAGACATAAAAAGGACTTTCTTCTAGAACGGCATGAAAAAGGACGTGGCAGAATTCGTTTCTAAGTGCATGGTGTGCCAACAGGTTAAGGCGGAACAGAAAAAGCCTGGCGGGCTGCTACATCCTCTGGAGGTCCCGCAGTGGAAGTGGGATAGCATCTCAATGGACTTCATCGATGGGCTGCCTAGGTCTAGGAGAGGCAACACTAGCATTTGGGTAATAGTGGATAGGCTTACTAAAAGCGCCCACTTTTTACCTGTCAAAAGTAAAAGAACTGCCTCATCCCTAGCATCACTTTACCTCAAGGAAATCGTTCGACTACATGGAATACCATCTAGCATTGTTAGTGACCGAGACCCCATCTTCACCAGTGAGTTTTGGCGGAGTCTGCAAGAAGCAGTAGGAACGCAGTTATGCTTGAGCACAGCCTATCATCCCCAAACCGACGGCCAAACAGAGAGAGTGAACAGAGTTTTGGAAGACCTTTTAAGGCTATGCGTCCTCGACTTCGGAGGGACATGGGAAGACCACCTTCCTTTGGTGGAGTTTGCCTACAACAACAGCTATCAAGCAACATTCGGAATGGCGCCCTTCGAAGCTTTATATGGAAGACCATGCCGATCGCCCACTTGTTGGTGGGAGTCTACTGATAAGCTCATACTTGGACCAGATATGATCCGAGAGACTTTAGAGAAAGTAGACTTAATACGAAGAAGGATGAAGACGGCCCAAGACAGACAAAAGTCCTATGCCGACAAGAGAAGGACCGACCTTGAATTTGAGGTTGGACACAGAGTTTTTCTCAAGGTATCACCGCTAAGGAACGTTGTTCGTTTTGGAACCACAGGAAAACTGGCACCAAGGTTCGTAGGGCCATTCCCTATCATCGAGAAAATTGGGAAAATGGCCTATAGATTAGAGCTACCCGAGAAGTTGGCTGGAGTCCACAACGTTTTTCACGTTTCACATCTCCGAAAATGTCTACATGAGTCAGCTGAGGTGGTAGAGCCAAATATCTTCGAAGAGGCCGAAGTGGAACGCGAAGCAACCATAAGAAAAGTTCCAACTCGCATATTAGGAACGGAAGTGAAGAAGCTATGCAATCGCGAAGTCAAGCTCGTTAAAGTTCAGTGGAGCGACGCCGAGGGAGACGCGACTTGGGAAACTGAAGCTAGAATACGCACTGCCTACCCTTTTCTGTTCGAGGGTACATCCTTGATCTTTCCTTTTCCTTAAGTTGCGCTTTTATCTATCTTATCTTTTAGGTAGAAACCCTTTGGATGGAAACATGTAATTGAAACATGTTATGGATGATGGTTGCAAGTGGTTGCAAGTGATTGCTAGTGGTTGCTCGTGGTTGCATATACACACACAATCTAGGGTTTAGATCGGCTCAGTCACTTCATATTGCATATGCATATATGTTTGCATTCGTATATGGTTGAACTTTAATGTGTTGTCATATGGATGTTGCATTTGTAATGAATGATCGTGCACTCATGTAGAATCATGAATAGGAAAATTTGCATACATAATGGATTCATGGCACTTACATAATTCGCATTAAGGAGGTCAACTGAATCAGTAGACCGCCTGATTTTGCATTAGATAAGTACATGTACACACACACTTCGCATATGATCATGAAGCATTAGAAGTCTTTTAAGGACAATGGATGCTCGTGTTTGATGGATGAGTAGATGGATGATTGGATGTTAGGATATACATTCCTCCTAACTTGAAGATTTCGGGGACGAAATCCTTTTAAGTGGGGGAGAATGTAACACCCCGCGAATTCTATAACTGTGAAATTCACAAATTAAAGTATAATTAATTTCAAATCAAAGAACTAAGGGAAACGGGATACGCCATTGCGTTCGTCTCGGAAAAATACGCGATATAGAGTCCGAGTTTTCGAAAAACGGAGTCCGTATGAAGAAGATATGGCCTTCGGAAGTTTCTGAATTAAGTTTAAAATTCGAACAGAATAAAACAGCTCAGAAAAAAATTAATAATCGGGCCCAATTGGCCAGGGCGGGAAAACTCCCGCCTAATGCACCCAGGTCGACTGGGCTGTCGACCTGGTCTAGCCAGGTCGACAGGGCTGTCGACAGGGCTGTCGACCTGGTCCAGAGCCAGGTCGAACCCAGCCCAACCTGGCTGGCCTATTCTATGTTGGTCGATTTTCAGAAGTCTGCTTTGTCATTAGGGCTAGGTGGCAGGCTCTAATTGGTCTCTCTTTCGAATGAATGGCTACGATCAATCCAAGCAACATCGATGGTCCTAATCAGTTCATAACCCCTATAAAAATGACCCTAGACTCAACCTAATCTATTCATTCAAAAATAAGAACAAGGCCGTCATGTTGCTGAGGAACGACTAAGAGTGGCCACCAATTGGAGAGAGGATTAGGAGGCAAATTCTAAAGCATAAAGCAACTTAATCAAATCAAATCAACAAGGAATCGCATCTCCAAATTCCTAAATTGGAGAATTCGCCACACAATTGTAAGTAGAGTATTATTTTGGTATGAACAAATAATTGTGTTGGTTTGTATACTTGATTTGTGGCGATAAAGTAATTCATATTTGTGCGTTACTATGATTCTTATCGATTTGGAATATTGTATACGTTTGGATATTCTCGAATTATGTTATTCATTATAAAAACTACATGTTTGTGGTAGTTTTATGCAAGTATACGTTTGGAATATTTGCAAATTATGTAATCCATGTTGAAGCTACATGTATGTAGTTGATTAATTGAAATTCATGCAAGTTTGGGGTTTTGCTACTATGCCATCATAATGTATATTTTTTTTGTACAAAAATCATTTTGTACGTAATTGGAACAAATTTGGGTTATTATAGTTCATATGAAACTATGTTGAAATTTTGGCACCATGATCTATATATTAAGCCATGCTTTTGTACTAGAAAACCTATTTGCAAACTTATGAATATGACTAGGCTATGATTGATATTTTGCATAATTGAAATCCATGTTAGGTCTATATTGTTAACAAGAATTATATGATGACATATGTGGTACATAGCTAGGTTAGATTCAAAATCCCTTTTGCAAGTTTGCATGACTAAAGTAAGAATCATGATTTCATGTTAGAAATATTTATGCCATGGTTATGTGAATAGATTTAAAATCATGATTAAGTTGAACTATACTTTTGTGTTAGTAACAAAAGTAAGCACCTTTGTAAACATGTAGTAATCTTATGAACATGATTTGCTTATGTTTGACATTATGCCTGAATAAAAATATAGGTTTATGTTGTAGATAAGCCTATGTGTCAATAGTGATATTCTTAACTTAACTACAAGTTTACATGGTTTGATTCATGTCACTTATGCTTTATGACCAAAGTATATGTTACCACTATGCAAGTACACCAGTTTCTATTTTGTAGTTCCAACGTCACGTTGCAAGTTCATGCGTTCACATTCCCCTTTTTGTGTATGTAATCACGCTTTAAGCCTCCCCTTTTTCTCATGGCTAAGTTGGGCTTAAAAGCCTAAGCCCAACATATATTATGATAAACGAATGTATTAAACGGGGGAAAATAGCGTTGGGCCAAATTAATTAATAAATGAAAATATAAAGTAGAAGGGCCCAAATTCAAGTATGGGTTGGGCCCATGATTGGTGTAACCTTTACACCATTAACTTAATAATGGGCCGCAAATATTTACATATAAGAAAATAAAGAAGAAAGACAAAATATGTAAATGTAGAACATACGATGTGTTTAACCCGAGGTTGGATTGAGTTGTGATGTAAACCTGCCCGGAACCGCCCGGCTGTCCAGTAGTCACAACAATACCTATACAATGTGGGAGGTTAAACATGGAGCCCAATAAGGACCCGAGGTTAGACTGAGTTGTGGCGTAAGACTGCCCGGAACCAACCGGCAACAGGCAACCTCAACAATACCTGTCTAATGTGAGAGGTCAAGGCTTTAATAAGACAATTAAGGCTGAGTCAGGATTGTTAGGATTAAGTGAACTAAAGACTTAATCAAAATGGAACATGCTAAACTAAACGGACTGGTGGGGGTTAGGTAGAAAAACACTTAACCAACTTAGCATGTTGGCTAGAGATAGAAAACCTAGTAACGGGGGACCCTTTTCAGCAGTAACCCTAGAAGGTGTATCAGGATAACCTGAAACTAGGCAGGGTGGGGCACGATTACTGGGCTGATTATAAGAGGTCAAATCGACGGCGGTGGTGTAGCAGTGTAGGTTCTAACGGGGTGCGGGCGTGCACACACTCCGGCGCAGAAAAATAAAGCACTGGGCACCAGTAGCATACCTGTGCATTCTAAGGTTGTGTCGGGCCGCCACCATGGGACTTGATACACCCCATGGTGGGACCAGCATAGGTAACTACAACATCGGGGGCCGTAAGACACATGTAACTATGCGAGTAGGAGCCGATCATCATAGAATGGATCACATCACCCTGATTATGGGGTGCCAGTTGGAAACTAGTTTATATGGGTTCAGAGATTTACATGGGGTACGATAGTATGTTCGACCCTAGACAACTTAACCAAGTTTATAGTGCTTTCCCACTTCTTGTTTATACTTATCATACCCAGTTCTTTATTCATAGACAGAATAGTACTAGACTTACTCAGGCTTTATGTCTGACTCTACTTTTCTTTCGTCTTCTTTTCTTCCGTTCCCCCCCCCCCCCTCAGGTCCACAGGGAGGGAACACTGCAGCTTGACCAGTCTTAACATCCAGCTTGAAGAGGAGAAATGTATTGCTTGGACCTTTTCGTTTTGAACTATGGCTTTGGACAACCACTATGGGGCTTTTGCAGTTTATCTATGTTTTCTTTATGCTTCTTTAAATAATGTAATCAAGACAGATTATGAAAGTGTTATGTTATGTTTTTGGAAAAGATGTAAGACAATTCTGGTGATGTTGTTGTAGCACGTATTTGCTTTTATGAAATAAAAGTTGTTGATTTTCCGCTGTTTACAAATATGTGTTCTTATATCTGTCTTGTATATCTGTGACTTATACTTATAAACCTCCACCAAAATTAGGGCATTCCCTTTGAGAGTGACCCTAACGGAGGTGGGGTGTTTCAACAATATTGAGACGAAGCCACACTAGCAAATCCGCAACCAAAGACGATAAACTCCACTTCAAGACTTGAGAACAAGAAGGAATAACCCCAAAGACAAAGAAAGATGGCTCTTTTACTTAAGAAAGATGGCTCCTTTATGACATAGATTGATTTGAGACACTCATGCTCTCATGAAGAAGTTGGAGGCCATGATTAGTGAACATTTGGGTAGCATTTTGTTGTAGGAGTGATTAATGAAGGTTTAGGCTAGGTCTAGGGGTCTTTTTTATAGGTGATTAGGTTAGTTTAGACCATAGGATTAACCCTAAAACACATCAGGTCCGTCAAATCCCGTCAGAAACTTCTAGAACAAGACTCAACATGTCACAAATGGTGCACCAGAAAAACTGGTTCGACCGGGGGGGGGGGGGGTTGACCCCTGGGTCGACAGGGGTGTCGTCCCATTGGGGGGGGTAGACACTGGTGTCGACCCCTGTGTCGACCCTGCCTGGGGCGGGAAAATTCCCGCCCATTCTGCCTTGGTTGTAATTCGAATCCGAATTCGAATTTGAACTGTTTTCGGGCTAATAATTTTATGAAAACTTCATTGGGCCATAACTTGGTCATACGGACTCCGTTTTTCGAAAACTCGGACTCTATTTCGCGTATTTTTCCGAGACGAACGCAATGGCACAGCCCGTTTCCCTTGATTCAGATTTTAGAATTTAATTCTGCCTTGATTTACATTATGACATGTTATTAAAAATACGGTTTGTTACAAAGATCCTCAAGAATTCTGTTCACCCTCTCCGTCTGTCCATCGATATGAGGATGATAAGCGGTGCTCAAATACAACAGTGTACCTAATGCTCCTTGCAAGCTCCTCCAAAATCCACTAGTGAAGATGGTGTCATGATCGCTTACGATGCTGGAAGGTACTCCATGAAGATGGACTATCTCACGAACTTTAATTTCTACCAACCATGATGTCGTCCTTTTACTCTTAACTGGAACGAAATGAGCGGTCTTAGTCAATCTGTCCACTACTACCCAAATACCGGTTTTACCTTTCTTTGATCTAGGCAAACCATATACGAAGTCCATGGAGACGCTCTCCCATTTCCACTGTGGAACTTCCAAAGGATGAAGTAAACCACTTGGCTTCTTTTGCTCAACTTTAACTTGCTGGCAAACTAAACATTGAGAAACGAATTCTACCACATATTTCTTCATCCCAGCCCAAAAAAACACTCTTCATGTCTCTTTACATCTTATCACCGCATGGATGAATAGTCATCTTCGAATGGTGGGCTTCTTCTAAGACTGTCTTTATCAAGCTTCCAGTTCGAGGAACACAAAGCCTTCCATCTCATCGCAACCACCCCTTTTCATCTATGGAATATCTACTGAGATTACTAGAAGTCTCCCCTTTTCTGAGCTTATCCATGATGTCTAAAATCTATGGGTCACCTTGCTGCGAAGTTCCTATTTGATCCATAGGAGTTAGTCGTATCTGAGAAGATGCAAACAAATCAGGAAAAATCTCGATGGAGGGTCTAAAGTCCAAAGTTGATATGAACTCCAAGCTCTTCCTCTCCACAAACAGAGGACTTAAGGCCATCCTCTGCCTACTTAGTGCGTCCGCCACCACATTACCCTTGCCATGGGTATAAGCGATTTTGAAATCATAAGAAGTTAAGAACTCCATCCATCTTTGTTGCCTTAAATCAAGATCCTTCCACGAGAACAGGTACTTGAGAGATTTACGATCAGTGTATAAATCAGACTTATCTCCAAGTAAATAAAGATGCCACGTCTTAAGCGCGAATACTATGGCAGCAAGTTCTAGATCATGGGTAGCATAGTTCTTCTCATGAACTCTCAACTGTCTACCCTATAATTCACTACCTTTACTTCTTGCATCAGAACTGCACAAAGCCCTGTACCACATGCATCATTGTAAACCGTAAACACTTTGTTCCCATCGGGAAAAGTCAAGACTGAGGCTGTTGTCAGAGCCCTCTTCAAACGTTGGAAAGCAACATCACAATCTATATCCCATGAAAATGCCAAGTTCTTCTTTGTCAGCCTGGTGAGAGCGGCTGATATCTTTGCGAAGTCCTTAATGGACTTCCTATAATAACCTGCCAATCCCAGAAATCGTCTCACCTCTGTTGCATTTTTTGGAATTTGCCAATCTTGCACTATAGCTACCGTCGCGGGATCCACAGCTATCCCTTCTTTGGAGACTACATGCCTTAAGAATCTCACCTCCTTTCTCCAAAAATGGCATTTGGAGAACATTGTCTTAACTTGATGCTCACGGAGAGTTTTCAAAACTTCTCTCAAATGTTGGGCATGCTCTTCTTCGCTTTTGGAGAAGATCAAAATATCATCAACAAAGACTATGACAAAATAATTAGAAACTCCCAAAACACCCTACTAATCAGATCGACAAAATAGGCGGGTGCATTCGTCAGCCCAAAAGGCATAACTACCATTCAAAGAAACCATCCGGAGTCCTAAAAGCAGTCTTGTCTATACTGTCCTCAGTCACCCTCAACCGATGAAACCCCGTGGCCAAGTCTAACTGAGAGAATACCGAGGCACCAACAAGATGGTCAAACAAGTCATCTATCCTCGGAAGTGGGTTCATGTTCTTCTTGGTGAGTTAATCAAACTCTCTATAGTCTACACACAAACGAAGCGAACCATTTACCTTAGTTGCGAATATTTTTTCAAGTAGCTCCCGTACTTGTTTACTAAGCTCCCTCCTTTCCCTTGAAGCCACATGACACACAGGTAATGCAACTGGCTTTGCATTGTCCACAAGATATATACGAAAATCAATCTCGCTCTTCAGAGGTAAGCCCCGGACCTCCTCAAAAACATCAGAATAATCTAGGACTACGGGAACAGATTGCAAATCATCGATAAATGCATCAAGAGACTCTAAAAAACTACGCATAACAGACCCTTGGGGGTCGCAAGGAATCTTGAGGGTCCTCCCATGGCAAGTCAGAAGTCTAACGACCCTCCTCTCACAATCTAGAATGGCACCATACATGGCTGCCAATCCATCCCTAGAATCAAAATCGTAGCCCATAAAACCGAGCACATACGCGTCACATTCAAACTCGACGCCTAACACAGATATTCTCAAACCCCAACAAATCATAGATAAATGAGCCAAACCACCAATGGGGTTTGAGACAACAACGGGATCCACTACCATACTAGTAATTATGTGTAGAGATTTAACCACATAACTAGATATAAATGAATGTGAAGCGCCAGAATCAAAAAGTGTTCTAATTGGATGATTTGAAAGAGAAATTAAACCTTCCATAGAAATTTTTCTACCTCTTTCAAGAACACTGATCGCAAGAGCATGCATCTACCCTCCAGAAGTTCTTGCCCTCTGACTTGTCCTTGTTTCTTCGGGCACTCCCTAGCAAAGTGTCCGACCTCTCCACAGTTGAAGAAAGAATTATTCCTTCTTTTGAAGCCTTTTGCCAAGTGACCCTCACGTCCACAGCTGTGACACGTCCTCTTATCCTTACCATTGTCATTATTTCCACCCTTGTCATTCTTTCCACCTTTCTTCTGTCGTTATTATTGTTATTGTCCTTTCTTGGGCCATATCTTCTTGTTTTGCGTTGTTTCCTCAGCTTTAACCTCCTTCTTTTCTCCTTTCTCTTCCTCATACATCAAGTCCATATCAATAAGCCTTTAAAAAGTTGGCCCTATTGGAATATGGGACATAGCTAACCCATGATGGGGTTAATTCAGCCCTTTTGCAAACTTCAAAGCTTTCTTATGCGGAGTATCCACCAATTCCAGTCGAAATCTTTCTAGTTGGTTGAATTTGTTCACATACTCTTTAACAGTCAAGTTTCCTTGTTTGAGTACTAAGAACCTCTCCATTTGCATGCTTTTCTCATCTTGGGAAAGAAACATCATTTCAAACCTCTGTCTAAAGTCATCCCAAGTTTCCACTGGACGGCCTGCTTGGCTTGCCTGCTACCAAAACGAAGCTTCATCTTTCAATAGCCAAGCAATTAACTGAATCTTCCTTCGATCCCCCACTTCAAAGATTACAAATAAGTCCTTGGTCTCCTTGAGCCGATTTCTTGCCTCTACAAATGTTTCGGTTCCATAGAATGGCTTCCATCCCATAGTACGGAAATCTTTGCAGATCTTAGAGAAGTTGTCTACATGCGGAGGAGGAGGAACAACGAGTGCAGCTGGGGGAGGAACGTTTCCTTGGCCTTCGGCAGGTGACGTGGCCTCTAGATACCTACGGAACTAGCCTTGTATCGTAACGCCCTCTGGAATATTGGGTTCCCAAGACACGCTGAAAAAGAAAAGGAAAGAGATTCAAACAATGGATCGAAAGATATTACTTATGGCTTTTTTGGGAAAGTTTTTCGAAACAGACTTTTCCTTTTGCAAATGATTTATTTTAAACCCATTTTAAAAATAAAATTCCAAAAAAACTTTTATCTAATCTGGTAACCTTCAGCTCTGATACCAAGTGTGACACCCTACATCCGTTAATGTCACTCACAGAAAGAATTCGTTAAGTTTCGTGAAACATTATAGGTAAACAGAAACAGAAATTCTGCAAGATAGACATAAAATAATAGTTGAATTAACACTTTATTTATAATAAAACATCGTGGTTCAAAAACAACACATGTCTGAAATACACAAAAACCATTACAACATAAAAACTACTGTCTTGTACTTTAAAACATCAGAGTACATGCGTAACACCCCACGTCCATTAATGTCATTCACAAAGGGAATGCATTAACTTCTATGGAGCATTTTAAGTGAGTATAGAATAGAAACTTAACAACAAGAAAGATATAAACAGTACTTGAAAAATTTAAAAACTTTATTTCATTACAGCGGAAAATACATATGTTTGATTACATCATCAAAACCAGAGCCAAGTACATAATATCCATCTTGACTAAATCAAAGTACATAAATTGAAAGACATAATCCCCAATACAAAATAGCCATAAATAAAAGAGAGGCTGAACTTTACTTCAGCGATCCAAGCAATCTTCTAAAAGCAAGTGATACAGCTGTTCAAAATCAAGCTCCATTGGTGCTAGTTCCAACCTGAGCACCTTGGGGGGGAGGAAGAAAAGAGGAGGAAACAAAGGGGGTCAAAAATAAAGTCTGGCGAGTGTGATAACTTTAACAATATAATCACTAAAGTAACTAGGCTAAGGCATAAGTTGGAAAATCAGGAAATGACCATGAACCATTGAGTATGGCAGAGTAAACAATGAAATAAGATGAACAACGATATCGTTAAAGCGCACCTAAACCACTATAAGATAATTACTAAACTACACCAACACTATAAGATAATTGCTATACTGCACCACCACTAGTCACCCTAAGGTTGATCCCTACTATAGACTTAACAATGATATTGGTAGTTTCGTGCACCCCTAGCTGCCTTCATAGGTGCCGCCTGCCCCTATCTCCACTAGGTATACCCAATAACCCCAAGTGATCGGCTCCCTAACTCGTAGATACCAGTGTTGGCCCCACAATGGGGTGTATCACTCCCCAAAGTGGCAAACCGATACCACAAATAATGCACGGCTTATACCTACACGATGCAACAACGTCTTACCAACCATCCCGGGTCCATACACGCATATAAACCCGTTGGACTTGTGTTGCCACCGCTAACCCGTTTTGCCCTCTTACAGTCAAGCCCAGTATGCGTGTCCCGTCCTCGACTTGGGTCAAGCCCACAAAGATACGTATGGGTTACTGGTTGAAATGGGCCCCCATTACTTGACACAAGCTATCCACCTAAGCTTGGTCCCCTTTAGTATATCCCACTTAACCCACTGCTTATTCTTGTTTCAATTACATGTTTCAAATTTGGTTAAATATTTCTAATCGTATTTCAAATGCCACCCAAGGCACCCACTAGATTCCACATACCACCCAAGGCACCCACTTAACCCCCTCATGTCCCACTACATGTTTATCTGGTTAAGTGTTTCTTAATTCATTAAGACCGTAACCTCATAAAGACCTCTCACATTAGACTGGCATTTGCGGCAGCTGGATTTGCCGGGCGGGTCAGGGCAGTCTTACACCACAAACGAGCCTAACCTCATGTCTTTACAATTGTTACGTGTTTAATTTGTGCCTGAGACCTCCCACATCAGACTGGCATTTGTGGCAGCAGGGTTTTCCGGGCGGGTCCGGGCAGTCTTACACCACAAAAGAGCCTAACCTCGTGTCTTAGACGATTAATTACTCCTAATTAATCATTCCCCATTTTGAATTATTTCCCCTATTCAAATTATCAATTAATTCCAAATTTAACTATGGCCATAATTGACTCAATTATGTCCATCTATTTATGGTACATAAAATCATACCAATTTTCATTACAAATTTATTTTATGCCTTTTAAGGCATTTATGCCAATTAAATCTTTTAATATTATCCCCTTTTACCCCACGTTGTATATTCGTTCGTTTAACGTAAAATATACATTAGACTCGAATAGTCTAACTCATGGAATAAAGAACTAAAAACATCACAACATACATACAATTAAAACTAGATCTAAACAAAAGGGGTGAACATGCATGTGTGAATGATGTTCTACATCTAAAACTTGCACAGGCCAAAGTTACAACTTGCATAAAGTTACATATGTCATAAATCAAAATCTAAAGGTGTGAACTTGTTTAGATAATGGTTACAAACTTGCATAAATCATGTATGTCATAGATCTATATTTAATGGTGTAAACTTGCATAGCCAATAACCACAAACTTGCATAACATGATTCATATTCCAAACTCATATTTTTATATAAACTTGCATATGTGATTTATGCAACATAACAATGGTGTAAACTTACATTTAAATATGTAAACTAGCATGTAGAATTTAACATATAACTCACACATGTCATAGCCTAACTTTAGATCTAAAATAGATGTCATGAAGCATATAAGGTTATATAAAATTTTCCCCAACTTGCATATGATTCATGTCTTAATAAAAATCTAAACTTGCATACATACTTATGATTTATCATATGAATCAACATACCCAAACTAGCATATGAACAACATGGTGATTCGATTATATGTAAGACAATCATAAAATTACAACATAGATGATCACAACTTTACAAGATAGCATCATAGAATTTACAACATAAACATCACAATTTACTACATGAATAATAACATGCGGTCAATAATTCACATCATATCCAAATAGTCCGCATCATAACTCAATCCAATTAATTTGCTAATTATTTTATTAAAATTATCGAACTCACAATTCAGAGAAAGTCTTGAATTCTGAATTCTGAGTTCTGAAGTTGTAATAGCTTTCCCTTGAAGAAGATTCATTGTTTAAGTTGAAAAGAATTGATTTAGGCTAGCTTTCTACCTCTCTAATTGGTGGCGGCTATGCTGAGTTGCTAGGTGACGTCATAGAGGCCATGAATCTAATTTTTTTTTTTGATTTTAGGGTTTGAGTCTAGTGGTGTTTTTATAAAGTTCAGGATTAGTTTAAGCTGTCCGATCAACCCAGAATTAATCCCAGCCATCCAGAGCATATCAGAAACCCTAATGAGTCAGCGTCTACTCATTAACAGGTCATAATTCAAATCTGCCTTGGGGGGGGGGGAGGGCAGGTCGACCCTATGGTTGACCTGGTCAGGGCAGGTCGACCCCAGGTCGACCTTATGGTCGACCTGGCCCTGGCGGGGATTTTCCCGCCTAGCCTGTTTGACTCTGAAATTTGAATTTTTCGAAATTTGTTTAATTTTTTCTGAATCTTCCGATGGCCAAAACTTCTTCATACGAAGTCCAATTCACGCAAACTCGGACTCTATCTCAACTAGAATTCCGAGACGAACACGATGGCATAACCCGTTTACCTTAATTCTCACGTCTGAGATTAGTTATTCTTTAATTTGTGAACATTAGTGTTAACAGAAATACGGGGTGTTACATTCTCCCCTCCTTAAAGGATTTCGCCCCGAAACCTCCAATTTAAGGAGAATGCATATCCTACCATCAAAACAACCATCTACTCAACCATCAAACACATGCATCCATTGTCCTTATAAAATTCCTAATGCTATATGAATATATGCAAGAAGTGTGTGTATATGTTCCTTATCTAATGCGAAATCAGGCGGTCTACTGATTCAGTTGACCTCCTTAATGCAAACCATGATAGTGTCATGCGTCCATTATGTATGCGAAAAAATCCTATTGATACATATTACTTCTACATGCATGCGCAACCATTCACCAAAATGCCGCATTCATATGATAGCACAACCATTATACATCCATTAGCTTAGATATGCACACACATTATTATGCAATATGCGATATGAAGTGACTGAGCCAATCTAGTGCCTAAAGTGTGTGTATATGCATCCACGAGCAACCACTAGCAAACACTTGCATCCACATGCATCCATCATACATAACATGTCTCAAACACATGTTTCAACCATAGGACTACCCTAAGGCCAAAGATACTAACGAGAGGACATACTAAAGATAAGATAAGTACAAGGTAAGCGATAAAGGAGAAATTAAAAGACATACCCTCAAAAAGAAAAGGGTATAATGAACGCATCTTCTCTTCCGTCTCCCAAGTAGCGTTGCTCTCATCATCTCCCCATTGCACTTTGACTATCTTGACCTCTCGATTTCTCAACTTCTTAAACTCCGACCCAAGAATGCACGTAGGAGCTCGTCGAATCATCGCATCACGCTCTATCTCCACCTCTCTAAGCAAGCTCGGCTCTACCACTTCCGCGGTCTCGTGCAAGCACTTCCTCAAATGTGATATATGGAATACATCGTGTACACCACTAAGTCTCTCGGGCAACTCCACTCTATACGCCATCTGCCCAATCCTCTCCTTAATAGGAAATGGCCCTACGAACCTTGGTGCTAACTTCCCAACAGACCCAAAGCGAACTAAGTTCCATAATGGAAACATCTTGACAAAGACCATGTCCCCAATATCAAACTCAAGATCAGACCTTTTCTTGTCCGCATAAGATTCTTGCCTGTCTTGCGCCGTCTTCATCCTCCTTCGAATCAAATCGATCTTTTCTGAAGTCTCTCTAATCATATCAGGCCCAAGTAAGATCTTATCTTTAGACACCCACCAACATGTAGGAGAACGACATGGCCGTCCATAAAGAGCCTCGAACGGTGCAATGCTAATGCTAGACTGAAAGCTGTTATTATATGCGAACTCCACCAACGGAAGATGTTCCTCCCATATACCTCCGAAATCCAAGACACACAACCTCAATAGGTCCTCTAGAATGTGATTCACCCTCTCGGTCTGGCCGTTCGTCTGAGGATTATATGCGATGCTCAAACATAACTGAGTCCCTACCGCCTCTTGCAAGCTCTTCCAAAATTCGCTAGTAAAGATAGGATCGCGGTCGCTCACTATGCTAGAAGGAATATCGTGCAAACGAACTATTTATCGAATGTATACGGAGGCTAACCATGGAGCAGTCCTCTTACTCTTCACGAGAATGAAATGGGTGCTCTTGGTATGTCTGTCTACCACGATCCAAATCCCCGTATTACCCTTCCTCGATCTCGGTAATCCGTCAACAAATTCCATCGAAACACTTTCCCACTTCCAATTTAGGACCTCCAATGGATGAAGCAACCCACCGGGCTTCTTTTGCTCTGCTTTTACTTGTTGGCACACCAAGCATCTAGCAGCAAACTCGGCCACGTCCTTCTTCATACCGGCCTAAAAGTAAACTCGTCTCATGTCCATGTACATCTTGTCCCCACCGGAATGGATGGTCATCTTCGAACGATGTGCATCATCAAGAATGGTCTTCCTTAGGTCCTCGTCTTTTGGTACGCAAAGTCTACCATCCCTACGCAACCAACCCTTATCATCTAGAGTATACCTACGGAGATGGCTCGATGACTCCCCTCCTTTGAGCTTTTCTACTAACTCAACCAACTGTGGGTCATCTCGCCGTGCCTCACCAATCCGTCCCAAAAGCGTAGGTCTAACCTCCAAGGATGCTAGCAAACCGGGTACAAAGGCAACAGAAGGGTTAAAGTCAAACGTAGAGATGAACTCTAAGCTTCGCCGCTCAACAAACAACGGACTCAAGGATGACCTCTTCCTACTTAAGGCATCTGCCACCACGTTACCTTTGCCAGGGGTATATGCTATCTCGAAGTCGTAGGATGCTAAGAATTCCATCCACCTTTGCTGCCTTAAGTTCACGTCCTTCTGATAGAATAAGTATTTTAGCGATTTGTGGTCAGTGAACAATTCGAATTTCTCGCCAAGAAGATATTGTCGCCAAGACTTAAGCGCAAAGACAATAGCGGCCAACTCTAGGTCATGTGTAGGGTAATTTCTCTCAGGCACTCTCAACTGCCTTCCACCATAGGCTATTACCCTTCCCTCTTGCATTAAGACTACGCCTAGTCCTGTCCCACAAGCATCGGTATAAACGGTAAATGGCTTACTCCCGTCTGGCAATACTAAGACTAGGGATGTGGTCAAAGCTTTCTTTAAACGTTGGAACACATCATCACAATCTATGTCCCATGTGAAAACTAGGTTCTTCTTCGTCAAGCGTGTTAATGGGGCTGATATTTTTTCGAAGTCTTTCATAAACTTCCTATAGTAGCCAGCCAACCCTAAGAAACTTCTCACCTCGGTAGCATTTTTAGGGACCTTCCAATCTTGGATGGCCACTACCTTTGCGAGATCCACGGCTATCCCTTCTTTGGAAACCACGTGCCTTAAGAATCGCACTTCCTTCCTCCAAAAGTGACATTTAGAAAATTTAGCTTTAAGGCTATGCGCTCGAAGAGACTCCAACACTTCCCTAAGATGTAGGGCATGCCCTTCCTCGTTCTTAGAAAAGATCAAGATGTCGTCCACAAAGACTACCACGAATTTATTAAGGTACTCCCTGAACACCGTACTCATCAAGTCAACAAAGTATGCGGGGGCGTTTGTGAAACCGAAGGGCATCACAAGCCACTCGAAGAAACCATCTGGAGTCCTAAAGGAAGTCTTGTCTATGCTATCCTCAGCTACTCTCAGCTGATGGAAACCCATGGCTAAGTCCAACTGCGAAAACACTGAGGCGCCAACTAACTGATCGAAGAGATCGTCAATCCTCGGCAGTGGGTGTCTATTCTTCTTAGTAAGCTTATTAAGTTCTCTATAGTCCACACAAAGTCTAAGGGACCCATCTGCCTTTGTGGCAAATATTACTGGAGCACCCACTCCGATATACTACGTCCTATGAACCCCTTCTCAAGCAATTCCTTCACTTGCTTACTAAGTTCTCTTCTTTCTCTCGGAGCCATGTGGCGCACTGGCAATGCAACTGGTTTTGCATTATCTACTGGAAATATTCGAAATTCTATCTCACGTTTTGGGGGTAAACCCCTCACCTCATCAAAGACAACAACATATTCACGGACTATGGGAACAGAATGTAAATCATCATTGGATGCGTCAAGGGATTCTAGGTAGCTAATGTAACACCCCACCTCCGCTAGGGTCACTCACAAAGGGAATGCACTAGGTTTGGTGAAGCATTATCGGGGTAAACATGCACAGAAATATTACAAGACAGAACATATATAAAACAGCGGAAGTAAAACAAATTTCATTACCTTTATAAAATAAGGTCTAAAGCCTTTTACATCAGAATACATCAAAGCCTGTCTTGTAATAATAAAGAAGCATAAAACCATTTCATGAATTATTCCCCAAGTAAAACAGTAAAGTAGCCATAGCCAAGAAAAGTCCAAGCCATGCGTGATGACCTTCAAGCAGAAGAAATCCGAACTAGATAACGTTGTTTCCTCCCTGAAACCTGGGGGGGAAATGGAAGACAAAGAGGCGAAACAAAACGGGGTCAGTCATAAAGACTGGTAAGTCCCATCTACTTCCAGTATAAAAACAAGTAAAGGTAACATGACATGCATAAACTGAAAGTAAACATAAGGATGACGACAAGATAGATAAACTAAACCAGGGTAACAGGCTGAACTACTGTAGCAAGGTAAACTAAGATATCATGATAAACTACGGTGTCATGATAAATCAAGGTATCACATCGTCAGGTTCCTATCAAGTATAATATCCCAAGGTATCTATCCTGTATAACATCCCACGGTATCTATCATGTGTATTTCTCCTGGCTCTATCATGTATATTTACTCTGCACCTCTCGTACTAGTATCCCAACCCGCGTCATGTGTTAACTATGAATGGTCCATGTCAACCTAATATATAGCATATGTAGGTTTTCCCAACTCGTATGTTTCTTTCCATGTATAAGTTCAGTCCTTTGCCGTAGGCCATACGGGCTTTCCCATGTAAACGTTTTATCCTAGAGGTTATTTTGGACTGCTACCCTTAATCTAGTTATGTTTCCTTACCATGAACTATCGCGCGCTCACTTAGGATCTATGCCACCTAGGACCACTAGGGATTATGCTACCTAATGAACGTTTCCGTGTCTCGGTTTGGGTTCAGCCACCTAGGGCCACTAGGGATTATGCCACCCGTCAACCGCGCCCTTTATCCCGCGTATGTATCGTGAATCATTTTCCATGTCTAGACGCACATGTTCCTCAATGTGCCATCCGAGTTCCGTGCCAGGGAAAATCAAGAAATACGGAACTCGGTCGGGAGCTTTAAGTCGTCTGCTGATGCAGATATCAAGGTCTGTTTTTGTACCCGTGGCTATGGTCCCACGTGACCCCTCCCTCAACTACTGAAAGGCAATCCAAGAAAAATCATGTATGAGAACTACACTAAGGCCCATCGATGCCCACTTCCAGATAGCCAACCTCACCCATAACTCGATAGCTAGTATATGGTCTTTTGGGAGTTCCCTGCCTTTCCGTACGTACACGATTGACTAAAGATGGTAGGTAGTCGGCGACATGCTATCCCGGGGCAAAATCAAGTATCGTCGACTCCACGCTAATCCATCCCAGTCTTTAGGTCGCTCGCATAGCAACCAAGGCAAACTCTTGGCTCTTCTACCGCAGACCTTAACCTCTGTGAGGCCGGGTTTCATGGACCACTTGCCACCTCACAGAGGGATACCAAGAGTACCCTCACGTTCCCCGAAGCTTCCGCTTCGTCACCCAGTTCGCTGGAGCTTTTACCCAAGTCAGATAACTTGCTCCTCCTCGTATACTAAGCGATGACCTACCGTACCAGGTTACTCATCTCTTTATGAACTAGTCCCATGTCCTTAGCTAAGAATTATTACTTAGTTACCCTTAACTAAGGTTTACCACTTAGCCCCTCTTTCCGCTATCCTTGTTATCTACGGTTTCCAACCTAGTCCCCTGAGCTAGGGTTTTGTCCAATGGGTTAAGTGTTGTTATCCAAGTTCATGACTTAACCCGCCTACGAATCATGTCAAGATTGGATAAGTACCCAAGTTCAAGGCTTAGCCCTACCAGTTGGTTAAGTGTACCAAAAAGCTCATGACTTAACCCTATCAAGTCAAATTGGTTAAGTATTTATTTGTCTTAACCCTATCAGATTATCATGTTAGATTGATTAAGCATAGATTATCTTAATCCCATCAGATTATCGAGTCGGATTGGTTAAGTATGGGTTAGCTTAACCCCATCCACTAATCGTATTACAATGGTTAAGCCTACTTTAAAAAGGTCTTATGACTTAACCCTATCAGGTCCACCTATTAGATTGGTTAAGTATAGGTTACTTAACCTCATCAAATCATCACGTATAATTGGTTAAGTATAAGTTACTTAACCCCATTAAATTATCATGTTAAATTGGTTAAGTATTGGTTACTTAACCCCATTGAATTACCAAGTTTATATTGGTTAAGTGTTTAACTTAACCCCATCGAATTCCCGTGTTTAGATTAGTTAAGTATAGGTTACTTAACCCCATCTAATTACCGTGTTTAGATTAGTTAAGTCTTAATTACTTAACCCCATCTAATTACCGTGTTTAGATTACTTAAGTCTTAATTACTTAACCCCATCTAATTACCAAGTCGGATTAGTTAAGCGTAAATTACTTAACCCCATCCCCTAATTGTCTTGTATGGTTAAGTGTCATTAAGGAATCAAGCCCGGTCCCACTTAACCTACCCATTCGTGTCATATCGGTTAAGTGTCATTAGTCAAATTTACTTAACCTTATTGTAACAACCCGAAAATCTGGGCCAGTTTAAAAATTTTATTTTGGCAATTTTAGCGAATTTTGATTATTTAAAATGAATTATTTTAAATAATATCGACGAGAAAAATGTTTAGAATTGAATTCGACGTATATATTTATATACGTCGTCGTTAGAATATAAATAATTATATATAATTATAAATAGAATTGAAAATGGCGCGGTAGTTCGATAATTTGATTTCAAACTTCAATTGAATGTACCAGGTGCAAAACAATCCGGATTTTAGTGAAACCAAAAACATTAGGATCTCTTTGTGAATATCTTTCCAACGAATTCGAATAATCGAAATTTCATAGCGGGAATCAAAAGATATGTCCAGTTGAAAATTCTGAATAGTCGCTATGGAATTCAGGCCCTTAAAAATGGGAATTTTGCAAACGACCTCGGATTTCGACCAAACCACTTTTGTTGGATCCGTGATGTAAAATTATTGCTAGGTTTCAAATTTCATAATTTTTCGAGTCAATATGTGAGCGTGGCAAAGGAAAACGCGTTTGACCAATTTCAGTTGATTTTAATCGACTGGAAAATGATCATTTTTCAAACGGTCTCAGAATTCGACGAAACTAGTTTTGTTAGGACTATATCGACAATACGAAGCTAGAAATAAGTTTTCTATAATTTTTCGAGTTAGTGTGTGGCCCCGGTAATTTGAAATGTGCGTTCGAATTGGATATATAAAGGATTATATTTTAATTTAAATCAAAACTGATTGTAACAGTTGAATCAGCTTACGATACATATCCCATTGTGTTCGGAATGGGGGTATTACGTTAGGGATGACAGTCGTTGGACCCAATTCGGTGTTCGTATGGAAAGTCAACCTGGTTGAAATTAAAATAGTATATATATATATATAATAAAAAAACCTTTACACAAAACCCCCTCCACACTTTATTTCTTCAGCCTAAATCCCCCCCGATTGAAATCAGAAATGGCAACGCCAAGGATCACCACTAACCTGACGCTCATCCCCCACCCAACACCGTCCGTCGCTCCACCACTCCGGCTCCTCCATCTCCATCGACCACCCTCCACTCCATCTCCCTTCTACCACGACATCCGCCGCCCTCCTCAGCAAAAAAAATCGAGCTACCACCGCCCGCCGCATAGCCCCATTCGCCACCACCTTGTCGCGCCCCAGCTGAAGACATCGCCGCCCCTGCTTCACCACCGATCAGGCCGCCACCACCTCTACAGCCCGATGCTGCCACTTCCCTGATCCCCCTTTTTTTGCAAACAGTGAGTTTTATTTATTTATTTACATTTAATTTATTTACAGTTTTTATATGTGAAAATAGCGTATAGAAATCTGATTTGAGATTTATATATATATATACAAATAGCGAATAAAGTTTTGATTTTTATATATTGAACATCGAAGTAAAAATATGATTTTTATATATTGAACATCGAAGTAAAAATGTGATTTTTATATATTGAACATCGAAGTAAAAATGTGATTTTTATATATTGAACATCGAAGTAAAAATGTGATTTTTATATATTGAACATCGAAGTAAAAATGTGATTTTTATATATTGAACATCAAAGTAAAAATGTGATTTTTATATATTGAACATCGAAGTAAAAAATGATTTTTATATATTGAACATCGAAGTAAAAATATGATTTTTATATATTGAACATCGAAGTAAAAATATGATTTTTATATATTGAACATCGAAGTAAAAATATGTCTTTATATATTGAACATCGAAGTAAAAATATGATTTTTATCTATTGAACATCGAAGTAAAAATATGATTTTTATGTATTGAACATCGAAGTAAAAATATGATTTTTATATAGTGAACATCGAAGTAAAAATATGATTTTTATATATTGAACGTCGAAGTAAAAATATGATTTTTATATATTGAACGTCGAAGTAAAAATATGATTTTTATATATTGAACATCGAAGTAAAAATGTGATTTTTATATATTGAACATCGAAGTAAAAATGTGATTTTTATATATTGAACATCGAAGTAAAAATGTGATTTTTATATATTGAACATCGAAGTAAAAATGTGATTTTTATATATTGAACATCGAAGTAAAAATGTGATTTTTATATATTGAACATCGAAGTAAAAATGTGATTTTTATATATTGAACATCGAAGTAAAAATATGATTTGTATATATTGAATAGCGAAGTAAAAATTCGATTTTTACATATGTAGTGAAAGCGGACAATGAAGGTGACAAATAGGCGAGAACGAAGAAGATTTATATCAATGAAATGTCGTGAAGTTGGATAGCTATCGGTGAGAATTTCTCACCTTTCAATTTCTTTTTCTAGTTGTATATATATATACTAGGATGCAGACGGTGCTTAGTAGCACCCGACACAATCGTCCATAGACCATGGACTTGTTTGTTTGGTTGCATAAATTAGTTAGATGCTTTGGTTTGAATTGAATTTTTTGGTGAAATGAAATTGATTTGATTGATGTGTGAATGGCGTGGGCCTTCACTAGACCGGGGATAAGGCTAGGCCTCGTCCCGTTTCTAGTATCGTGCCGTTATGCCGTCGAATTTTTTTAAAATATGTTAGAAAAATAAAATATCATTTTATTGAAAGAATGAACTGAATAGAAATTCATATGTTAAAATAAAATGTTTTAATCGTTAAAAATATAATTTTTAACGTGAAAATGAATATAGTGAATGTGAATAAATAAATATTCATTTACAAACCGGACGGTTTGTTTATGTACACCTATTTGAATGACATTGATTGAAATGATAAATTTTACACATCGCCCAACTGCACAACTAAAATCTGTGTATGTTGATTTGAAACCCCACACGGGTGTTGGGATGAAATTTGAAGTTCACTCATCCTGATTGATTAAATATGTCGATCGATTGATTGACAGGCTGTTATAAGCGTTAGATATCTATATTTGATGCTTATACAGTGTAGTACACTTTGGTTGATGGTTGATTATTTTTCAATGCTATTATATACATGTGTTGTATGGAATCCATATAATTAACTTTATATGGTAATTGATTGGGCCTCATTCCAATTTAGAAAATAAAGAATATTATAAAATAAAGGTTCATGTGTTGACAGTACTCATCCGTTGAGATTAGTCATGTGTTGAACGAAATATTTTAATAATAAAATTTACATCTTTAGCACTATACAATAAAGGTTCATGTGTTGACAGTACTCATCCGTTGAGATTAGTCATGTGTTGAACGAAATATTTTAATAATAAAATTTACATCTTTATCACTATATAATAAAGGTTCATGTGTTGACAGTACTCATCCGTTGAGATTAGTCATGTGTTGAACGAAATATTTTAATAATACAAATATTTGAAAAGGAAATATTTGAAAAGGAAATATTTGAAAAAGAAATATTCGAAATAGAATATTTGAAAATAGAAATATATGAAGCCGTGTTGGTTAGATTGACGCCATTTTGACGTGAAAGATATTTATATCGATTTTATTCATTTTAAAATGCATATTGAAAAGTGATTTCGAAAACGCATATTTTGAAATGAAATCGAAATGAATTGAATATATAACGATTTCGAAATGAATAGAATATATAACGATTTCGAAATGAATTGAATATATAATGAATTCGAATTGAATGGAAAACGAATTTTATTTCAATTGAATAGCAAACGAAACGATTTCGAATTTAATTGAATAGATAACGAATTTGAATTGAATTGAATATAAAACCAATTCGAATTGAATTGAAAACGAATTCGAATTGAATTGGA
This sequence comes from Allium sativum, assembly GCA_030737875.1. Taxonomy (NCBI): domain Eukaryota; kingdom Viridiplantae; phylum Streptophyta; class Magnoliopsida; order Asparagales; family Amaryllidaceae; genus Allium; species Allium sativum. The sequence goes on along the minus strand of CM060912.1, from coordinate 872,626,531 downwards.
AACAAATTGAAATGAATTCAAATTGAATTGAAATTTGAATTGAATAGAAATGAATTTTAAAACGAATTTATAAAGCAGAATTCAATTTTGATTTGAATTGAAATGGAAGTTGAAATTGCTTTTGAAACGAATTTAAAACTATTTATATAATTCGTTTTAAATAGGAATCGACAAAATATATATTATATATATTATATATATAATATAATGGCCTGAATAGAACGCGCCGCGTCGCGGTAGTTCGTGAATTTCGACCATTTATTTCAAATTGACATTACGGGAGATCCGACCGTCGGATTCTCCTAAAACCAGAACCGTTGGGTTCGTATCGAAAAGAGTTTTCTAACGAATATTAGAAATTAGAAATCTAACGGTTGGATTTTGAATTATGTCCAAACCAAATTTGAAAAAGGTCGCTGTAAGTGCAGTTCGATGGCCGTTGATGGAAATCGACTGTACGGGCCTTGATAAAATTATTAAAAATAGTAATAATTTGTGTAAAATCATAAGAAATGATTTGTGAAGATTTGGGATGAAAAACCCCATATTTGAAAAGATAAAAATAGATTTTTATCGAAATGAAGTAGTTTTGAACTAGAATTATAATTCTATTTATTTTTAAATAAACAAATTGAATTAGAAAAGGGTTTTTAAAATAACCAGAATTTCCAATAATTGCATTGGAGTGGATTTGAATCGAAATTGTCTTCGGAATATTTCAATGTTGGAATTCGGGATTATACAGATGTTGTTATGGAAATTTGAAAGATATATACATTTATATCGTTATTTCCAATACGGCATTTGTTAATCGTAGAATTTGATATTGAATATAAGCCGATATATTTTCTATTCAGAGCCTTGTATTGAATGTCAAATGTGATTTGGGTTTGTCGTGAATGGTGTCTTCACTAACACTGTTCTTGAACCCAGCTGAGAAAAGATTAAATCTTTTTATTTAGATTTAATGAAGTATGCCAATTAAATAATATTTAAGTGGAATTGAATTGATATTGATTTTTGGGTTTATCGAGGACAATGTTTTAAATAACACTTGTTCTTTAACCCGATAATTAATGTGATGTGATTTTGGGTTTATCGTGAACCGTGTTTTAAATGACACGGATTCTTTAACCCAGTTAACGATTAAAACTAAGTAGAGTTTTAATGAATCTTTAATTAGATTGAAATGATCGAGAATGGAGTATCACCAGTTTTGCTCCAGGCGATAGTTAAATCTTTAATTAGATTTGAACGTGAAATGGTAATTGAATTTACCGATAACACCGTGGTGTTAGATATGAAGTACTACCAGTTTTACTTCATGGGATGAATAGGTTGGGATTGGGAAATTAAAACAAATGATTACTTCGGTAAGGTTCGCTAATCCCGACTAGTTTTTGAATTGATATTCAAAAATAGATTAAAGAATAAATTCAAGAAATTTATCTTGGATAAAATTAATGAGAACCTTTCCCTATGAATGTGAAATTTAGAAACTAACTGTCGGTTAGCCAAGTAGAATGGTTTTCTGAATATCGATCTGATGTTGGTTTCGGCCTTCGGGGTTAATATTTGGGGAATTATTCTCTTAATTAATTTACGGTTATTGACTGATGAATTGGAATGAGGCGTATGTTATGTTTGTGTAACACTTATTTAAAATATACGCGAGTTATTCGGAAAGACCGGGTTTATCCCATTCTGAATAACTGATACGATGATAAGTCGAAGATGAAGACGATGGTCGAAGACAGGAGATCTTCACGTCGTTTGGGTGATTACTGATGATCTTGATTGGGCTGTACACCCAAGAAGATGGAAACAGTTAGTGATCGTCCAGACGTACTTGGAGATCGATGGATATGCGGGGTACTAGGTGCCTCCGGTTTCGTTCAGACCCAGAACGAACTTGTAAATGGACTGTGCGTCTGACATTGGATTTTAGTCCGTGTGATTGATCTCTATTAAATATATATCTGTTTGGCGGCGGAGAATTTATTCTCTTGCTTAACGCCTTTCTCTGAGACGTACGAGCTCAGGGGTTATATATTGATGGATATCAAACGCATGGAGTGAATTGCCTGTGTGGCATGTCTAAGTGGCAATTGATCGAGGCTTCTGTTGAAAAGCAAAAGTCTTGTGGTGATGATCAAAGCACAGCCAGTGTGGCACAGCTTTGTGTAACATTTACTTCGCGAATTTCACACCCCGGTGTGAACCAAAAACGGGAGAGGACCTCAGGGAGGACATGCGTTTCTTTCTATCTAGGGTGGTGTCAGTGACCTACCAGCCCTGACATTTATATACTTTTCACCTCTGTGGTTGTTGCTGTTGCGAGGCGCCTCGGTTTGATCGGACGATCCGGGTCCGATGGAGTCATTCGTTGGCTCATTTACGCCCCAAAGGGCGGGGAAACGTATTGTTCAAGCACTATAATCCACATCGATGGACCGGCCCTGTCGCTCCATGGGGCAGTTGCGGCTGTTCCTGAGGCTCGGGCTAGAGAGTCTCGAATCGGTAGAGGACGATCCCTGGCCTCGGTTCATAGATGGAAATCCAATTTCCAAATACATGCCATTTGCGGTTTTATTTGTAAACCTATATATGGCGACATAGTGGCATGGGACGCTCATGTCGCCTATGATTGATATTTATGATTGAAATTGTTTTAAACACTGTACACTTATTATAGTATCAAATGATTTGTTTTAAACGTATCAAGCATTCTTTGGCTGTTATAAGGAAAAACCCTATCCCCTGGCTTGCGTTGCATTGTGTGATAGGACCTGGGTCTTATAATAGCTTCATTTTTCTTTATTTAGCATTGCGCTGTTATTTTATGCACTGGTGTTCTTGGGAGGAAACCCGTTCCGTGTTATACGGCGTGGTCCCTTGATTTACCTAATTTTAAAATAAAGATTAATAACTGTTTTAGTTCTCACACCAGTCACATGACTGACCAAGAGTTTATTGTTTTAACCTAAACTCTGGGTGCCCTTATTTTGACACGGGCAGCTAGTAGTTTTGGTTTTGCAGATTTATATTCGCAGGATCCTGGTTTACAGCTGGAACGATATTCGGAAAGCTTTGTATCCGTGTATCTCTTCTAGTTGTGTATTGTATTATTTTCCGCTGCTATGTATTTAAATGTAATTTAAATCTCTGATATTTTCTGTGTAATATTTATTCATTTATACTCTGTATATTCTTGTAATCTGATGCATTGTTGTGATATACAATGAAATGTTCTTTTGTATGCGTTCTGATTGTCGTGTTCTCAAATCTATTCGTTCTTTCTCTTTCTCTTCGGAGACCGGGGGAGTTCGGGTCGTTTCATCGTGGTACCAGAGCTTTGGTTTACAGAGCTCGAGAACAAGACACATTAGAACCATACGAAAGAGTTCATCAGATATTGGATTAGCAATATCCAATGGGAATGACTCGTTAGAGATAGGATCAGAAGTATCCTAGAACGAGTGTGAAGAGTATATTTTTAAAGTGAAAACAAATTTTGTTTTGAAAATCTAAATCAATTATTCGTATTTGATTATTTATTTGTATTGATTTGGACAGTCCAGTATATAAAGATTTTGCATATACGCCTTGCAAACGTGTATTTGAAATTTTAATATATTGGATAGATATAGCATCACACTCTAGTCGCCCGGAGATGATATTGATGATAGCGATCGCATCATCAACATTTATGTTCGAGTTTCGAATGTGGGATTTCTATATATTTCCTATTGACTGGTGTGAGAACCAAAAACTATATAGGATCCATTGTTGTGATTTGGCATCAAAAATCTGATTTTTGACTATATATCAAATTATGAATTTGAAACTCTAATTCACTAATTGATTGATGTTTGTGTTGTTTGTTTATTTGTTTGCTAATTTTTAGCCATTTAGCCTAATTGAATCACATGTTGAATTGTATTGAAAATTGGTCGCATTTGCTTGCATACATGTACTTTCATTGAACAGGTCATAGCAAGGAGGCTAGAGCAGAGAATAAAATTTGTTTGCCCGACAAATAGGTACATGTTTACTACATAATTTACTGTTTTGTTAGGGTGATGATGATTTTATGAGCCTATTGGCTAGCCGCTTGGCTTTTTCTTTTTCTTTTTGAGATTAGAAGGACCGGGGAAGCTATTTGAAATTCCCCGATGCTCCCGGTGCAGGGGAGGTTATGGCGAAATTTTTCAAAAATTTAGGGTGTTAGCCAAATTTTTGAAATTTTTGAAAATTCTCAGAAACTGAAAAGTTGGAGAATGAAAGCCAGATCGAACGTAGAGTTGATTAATCAAACCACTTTCGACTTTGTTCCTTTTAGGGGACGAAAAGTTTTAAGTGGGGGAGATTGTAACAACCCGAAAATCTGGGCCAGTTTAAAATTTTTATTTTGGCAATTTTAGCGAATTTTGATTATTTAAAATGAATTATTTTAAATAATATCGACGAGAAAAATGTTTAGAATTGAATTCGACGTATATATTTGTATACGTCGTCGTTAGAATATAAATAATTATATATATAATTATAAATAGAATTGAAAATGGCGCGGTAGTTCGATAATTTGATTTCAAACTTCAATTGAATGTACCGGGTGCAAAACAATCCGGATTTTAGTGAAACCAAAAACATTAGGATCTCTTTGTGAATATCTTTCCAACGAATTCGAATAATCGAAATTTCATAGCGGGAATCAAAAGATATGTCCAGTTGAAAATTCTGAATAGTCGCTATGGAATTCAGGCCCTTAAAAATGGGAATTTTGCAAACTACCTCGGATTTCGACCAAACCACTTTTGTTGGATCCGTGATGTAAAATTATTGCTAGGTTTCAAATTTCATAATTTTTCGAGTCAATATGTGAGCGTGGCAAAGGAAAACGCGTTTGACCAGTTTTAGTTGATTTTAATCGACTGGAAAATGATCATTTTTCAAACGGTCTCAGAATTCGACGAAACTAGTTTTGTTAGGACTGTATCGACAATATGAAGCTAGAAATAATTTTTCTATAATTTTTCGAGTTAGTGTGTGGCCCCGGTAATTTGAAATGTGCGTTCGAATTGGATATATAAAGGATTATATTTTAATTTAAATCAAAACTGATTGTAACAGTCGAATCAGCTTACGATACATATCCCATTGTGTTCGGAATGGGGGTATTACGTTAGGGATGACAGTCGTTGGACCCAATTCGGTGTTCGTATGGAAAGTCAACCTGGTTGAAATTAAAATAGAATATATATATATAGATAATAAAAAAAACCTTTACACAAAACCCCCTCCACACTTTATTTCTTCAGCCTAAATCCCCCCGATTGAAATCAGAAATGGCGACGCCAGGGATCACAACTACCCCGACGCTCCTCCCCCACCCAACACCGTCCGTCGCTCCACCACTTCGGCTCCTCCATCTCCATCGACCACCCTCCACTCCATCTCCCTTCTACCACGACATCCGCCGCCCTCCTCAGCAAAAAAAAATCGAGCTACCACCGCCCGCCGCATAGCCCCATTCGCCACCACCTTGCCGCGCCCCAGCTGAAGACATCGCCGCTCCTGCTTCACCACCGATCAGGCCGCCACCACCTCTACAGCCTGATGCTGCCACTTCCCCGATCCTTTTTTTTTTGCAAACAGTGAGTTTTATTTATTTATTTACATTTAATTTATTTAAAGTTTTTATATGTGAAAATAGCGTATAGAAATCTGATTTGAGATTTATATATATATATATAAATAGCGAATAAAGTTTTGATTTTTATATATTGAACATCGAAGTAAAAATATGATTTTTATATATTGAACATCGAAGTAAAAATATGATTTTTATATATTGAACATCGAAGTAAAAATGTGATTTTTATATATTGAACATCGAAGTAAAAACGTGATTTTTATATATTGAACATCGAAGTAAAAATGTGATTTTTATATATTGAACATCGAAGTAAAAAATATGATTTTTATATATTGAACATCGAAGTAAAACTATGATTTTTATAATATGATTTTTATATATTGAACATCGAAGTAAAAATATGATTTTTATATATTGAACATCGAAGTAAAAATATGATTTTTATATATTGAACATCGAAGTAAAAATATGATTTTTATATATTGAACATCGAAGTAAAAATATGATTTTTATATATTGAACATCGAAGTAAAAATATGATTTTTATATATTGAACATCGAAGTAAAAATATGATTTTTATGTATTGAACATCGAAGTAAAAATATGATTTTTATATATTGAACATCGAAGTAAAAATATGATTTTTATATATTGAACGTCGAAGTAAAAATATGATTTTTATATATTGAACATCGAAGTAAAAATATGATTTTTATATATTGAACATCGAAGTAAAAATGTGATTTTTATATATTGAACATCGAAGTAAAAATGTGATTTTTATATATTGAACATCGAAGTAAAAATGTGATTTTTATATATTGAACATCGAAGTAAAAATGTGATTTTTATATATTGAACATCGAAGTAAAAATGTGATTTTTATATATTGAACATCGAAGTAAAAATATGATTTGTATATATTGAATAGCGAAGTAAAAATTCGATTTTTACATATGTAGTGAAAGCGGACAACGAAGGTGACAAAAAGGAGAGAACGAACAAGATTTATATCAATGAAGTGTCGTGTGGAGTTGGATAGCTATCGGTGAGAATTTCTCACCTTTTAATTTCTTTTTCTAGTTATATATATATATATATACTAGGATGCAGACGGTGCTTAGTAGCACCCGACACAATCGTCCACAGACCATGGACTTGTTTGTTTGGTTGCATGAATTAGTTAGATGCTTTTGTTTGAATTGAATTGTTTGGTGAAATGAAATTGATTTGATTGATGTGTGAATTGCGTGGGCCTTCACTAGACCGGGGATAAGGCTAGGCCTCGTCCCGTTTCTAGTATCGTGCCGTTATGCCGTCGAAATTTTCTAAAATATGTTAGAAAAATAAAATATCATTTTATTGAAAGAATGAACTGAATAGAAATTCATATGTTAAAATAAAATGTTTTAATCGTTAAAAATATAATTTTTAACGTGAAAATGAATATAGTGAATGTGAATAAATAAATATTCATTTACAAACTGGACGGTTTGTTTATGTACACCTATTTGAATGACATTGATTGGGACGATAAATTTTACACATCGCCCAACTGCACAACTAAAATCTGTGTTTGTTGATTTGAAACCCCACACGGGTGTTGGGATGAAATTTGAAGTTCACTCATCCTGATTGATTAAATATGTCGATCGATTGATTGACAGGCTGTTATAAGCGTTAGATATCTATATTTGATGCTTATACAGTGTAGTACACTTTGGTTGATGGTTGATTATTTTTCAATGCTATTATATACATGTGTTGTATGGAATCCATATAATTAACTTTATATGGTAATTGATTGGGCCTCATTCCAATTTAGAAAATAAAGAATATTATAAAATAAAGGTTCATGTGTTGACAGTACTCATCCGTTGAGATTAGTCATGTGTTGAACGAAATATTTTAATAATAAAATTTACATCTTTAGCACTATACAATAAAGGTTCATGTGTTGACAGTACTCATCCGTTGAGATTAGTCATGTGTTGAACGAAATATTTTAATAATAAAATTTACATCTTTATCACTATATAATAAAGGTTCATGTGTTGACAGTACTCATCCGTTGAGATTAGTCATGTGTTGAACGAAATATTTTAATAATAGAAATATTTGAAAAGGAAATATTTGAAAAGGAAATATTTGAAAGAGAAATATTCGAAATAGAATATTTGAAAATAGAAATATATGAAGCCGTGTTGGTTAGATTGACGCCATTTTGACGTGAACGATATTTATATCGATTTTATTCATTTTAAAATGCATATTGAAAAGTGATTTCGAAAACGCATATTTTGAAATGAAATCGAAATGAATTGAATATATAACGATTTCGAAATGAAATGAATATATAACGATTTCGAAATGAATTGAATATATAATGAATTCGAATTAAATGGAAAACGAATTTGATTTCAATTGAATAGCAAACGAAACGATTTCGAATTTAATTGAATAGATAACGAATTTGAATTGAATTGAATATAAAACCAATTCGAATTGAATTGAAAACGAATTCGAATTGAATTGGAAACAAATTGAAATGAATTCAAATTGAATTGAAATTTGAATTGAATAGAAATGAATTTTAAAATGAATTTATAAAGCAGAATTCAATTTTGATTTGAATTGAAATGGAAGTTGAAATTGCTTTTGAAACGAATTTAAAACTATTTATATAATTCGTTTTAAATAGGAATCGACGAAATATATATTATATATATTATATATATAATATAATGGCCTGAATAGAACGCGCCGCGTCGCGACAGTTCGTGAATTTCGACCATTTATTTCAAACGGACATTACGGGAGATCCGACCGTCGGATTCTCCTAAAACCGGAACCGTTGGGTTCGTATCGAAAAGAGTTTTCTAACGAATATTAGAAATTAGAAATCTAACGGTTGGATTTGTAATTATGTCCAAATCAAATTTGAAAAAGGTCGTTGTAAGTGCAGTTCGATGGCCGTTGATGGAAATCGACTGTACGGGCCTTGATAAAATTATTAAAAATAGTAATAATTTGTGTAAAATCATAAGAAATGATTTGTGAAGATTTGGGATGAAAAACCCCATATTTGAAAAGATAAAAATAGATTTTTATCGAAATGAAGTAGTTTTGAACTAGAATTATAATTCTATTTATTTTTAAATAAACAAATTGAATTAGAAAAGGGTTTTAAAAATAACTAGAATTTCCAATGATTGCATTGGAGTGGATTTGAATCGAAATTGTCTTCGGAATATTTCGATGTTGGAATTCGGGATTATACAGATGTTGTTATGGAAATTTGAAAGATATATACATTTATATCATTATTTCCAATACGACATTTGTTAATCGTAGAATTTGATATTGAATATAAGCCGATATATTTTCTATTCAGAGCCTTGTATTGAATGTCAAATGTGATTTGGGTTTGTCGTGAATGGTGTCTTCACTAACACTGTTCTTGAACCCAGCTGAGAAAAGATTAAATCTTTTTATTTAGATTTAATGAAGTATGCCAATTAAATAATATTTAAGTGGAATTGAATTGATATTGAATTTTGGGTTTATCGAGGACAGTGTTTTAAATAACACTTGTTCTTTAACCCGATAAATAATGTGATGTGATTTTGGGTTTATCGTGAACCGTGTTTTAAATGACACGGATTCTTTAACCCAGTTAACGATTAAAACTAAGTCGAGTTTTAATGAATCTTTAATTAGATTGAAATGATCGAGAATGGAGTATCACCAGTTTTGCTCCAGGCGATAGTTAAATCTTTAATTAGATTTGAACGTGAAATGGTAATTGAATTTACCGATAACACCGTGGTGTTAGATATGAAGTACTACCAGTTTTACTTTATGGGATGAATAGGTTGGGATTGGGAAATTAAAACAAATGATTACTTCGGTAAGGTTCGCTAATCCCGACTAGTTTTTGAATTGATATTCAAAAATAGATTAAAGAATAAATTCAAGAAATTTATCTTGGATAAAATTAATGAGAACCTTTCCCTATGAATGTGAAATTTAGAAACTAACTGTCGGTTAGCCAAGTAGAATGGTTTTCTGAATATCGATCTGATGTTGGTTTCGGCCTTCGGGGTTAATATTTGGGGAATTATTCTCTTGATTAATTTACGGTTAGTGACTGATGAATTGGAATGAGGCGTATGTTATGTTTGTGTAACACTTATTTAAAATATACGCGAGTTATTCGGAAAGATCGGGTTTATCCCATTCTGAATAACTGATACGACGATAAGTCGAAGATGAAGACGATGGTCGAAGACCGGAGATCTTCACGTCGTTTGGGTGATTACTGATGATCTTGATTGGGCTGTACACCCAAGAAGATGGAAACAGTTAGTGATCGTCCAGACGTACTTGGAGATCGATGGATATGCGGGGTACTAGGTGCCTCCTGTTTCGTTCAGACCTAGAACGAACTTGTAAATGGACTGTGTGTCTGACATTGGATTTTAGTCCGTGTGATTGATCTCTATTAAATATATATCTGTTTGGCGGCGGAGAATTTATTCTCTTGCTTAACGCCCTTCTCTGAGACGTACGAGCTCAGGGGTTATATATTGATGGATATCAAACGCATGGAGTGAATTGCCTGTGTGGCATGCCTAAGTGGCAATTGATCGAGGCTTCTGTTGAAAAGCAAAGTCTTGTGGTGATGATCAAAGCACAGCCTGTGTGGCACAGCTTTGTGTAACGTTTACTTCGCGAATTTCACACCCCGGTGTGAACCAAAAACGGGAGAGGACCTCAGCGAGGACATGCGTTTCTTTCTAGCTAGGGTGGTGTCAGTGACCTACCATCCCTGACATTTATATACTTTTCACCTGTGTGGTTGTTGCTGTTGCGAGGCGCCTCGGTTTGATCGGACGATCCGGGTCCGATGGAGTCATTCGTTGGCTCATTTACGCCCCAAAGGGCGGGGAAACGTTTTGTTCAGGCACTATAATCCACATCGGTGGACCGGCCCTGTCGCTCCATGGGGCAGTTGCGGCTGTTTCTGAGGCTCGGGCTAGAGAGTCTCGAATCGGTAGAGGACGATCCCTGGCCTCGGTTCATAGATGGAAATCCAATTTCCAAATACGTGCCATTTGCGGTTTTATTTGTAAACCTATATATGGCGACATAGTGGCATGGGACGCTCATGTCGCCTATGATTGATATTTATGATTGAAATTGTTTTAAACACTGTACACTTATTATAGTATCAAATGATTTGTTTTAAACGTATCAAGCATTTTTGGCTGTTATAAGGAAAAACCCTATCCCCCGGCTTGCGTTGCATTGTGTGATAGGACCTGGGTCTTATAATAGCTTCATTTTTCTTTATTTAGCATTGCGCTGTTGTTTTATGCAATGGTGTTCTTGGGAGGAAACCCGTTCCGTGTTATACGGCGTGGTCCCTTGATTTACCTAATTTTAAAATAAAGATTAATAACTGTTTTAGTTCTCACACCAGTCACATGACTGACCAAGAGTTTATTGTTTTAACCTAAACTCTGGGTGCCCTTATTTTGACACGGGCAGCTAGTAGTTTTGGTTTTGCAGATTTATATTCGTAGGATCCTGGTTTACAGCTGGAACGATATTCGGAAAGCTTTGTATCCGTGTATCTCTTCTAGTTATGTATTGTATTATTTTCCGCTGCTATGTATTTAAATGTAATTTAAATCTCTGATATTTTCTGTGTAATATTTATTCATTTATACTCTGTATATTCTTGTAATCTGATGCATTGTTGTGATATACAATGAAATGTTCTTTTGTATGTGTTCTGATTGTCGTGTTCTCAAAACTATTCGTTCTTTCTCTTTCTCTTCGGAGACCGGGGGAGTTCGGGTCGTTTCACTTATCATGTGGCATTAATTTAATTAATGCACTCTTAACCTCTCACATTAGACCTTGTTGTGGTTACTAGTTAAGCCGGGCGGGTCCGGGTAGTTTTACACCACAACCTAGTCTAACCTCGGGTCTTAAGCGCGACATGACCAACTTCTCACATTGGATCCTATTGTTTGTAGCCGCTAGTTAAGCCGGGCGGGTCCGGGTAGATTTATGCTACAAACTCAACCCAACCTCGAGTTGGCCACTTTCATGTTTGGTCTAGTGTTATGTTACACTTACAACCCACCCATGTCTAGTTCAAGTTCCATGTTTTCCCACGTGTTATGACCATATTTAAATGTATCATGAATGTCATGTTCTCATGTAAGCCCCATGTCAAGTTTTTCCATGTCATACCCACGTTTTTCCTAAGCTACCCAAATGTATTTCCAACCCAAGTGGAAGCGAGTCACATAGTAGGGTATTATGCCAACATATTGGCCACAAACATGCATAGTATCATAAGGGAATTTGGCCACAAACATGCATAGTATCATAAGGGAATTTGGCCACAAGCATGCATAGTTTCATAAGGGAATTTGGCCACAAGCATGCATAGTTTCATAAGGAGATTTGGCCACAAACATGCATAGCATAAAATGGTGATTGGCCACAAACTTGCATATTATCATAAGGGGTTTTGGGTTCATATACTTGTATAAGCCCCAAGTTAAGTTCATGCACATATTTCACAAGCCCAAAGTGGTTCTAAGGTCTTATGCCCACACTCACAAGTTAAAGGTTCAATCTTTCATGATAGACTAGGCTAAACATAGCATGAGTGACATGATATAGTCGCTAAAACATAGTTCCAAGTCATATATTCAAGGTAAGAGGCAAAACTAGGTTCACATAGGCTATAGGACTTATGTTTAACCGCATTTTATTCCATGCCATCATTAAACTACCGTTAACATCTCGAAGTAGCTAGAACTTACATAGCAAGGCTTAGGAAAGGATCATGCATCATCTTGACGAAGCAAGGTGGCTCCTTTGATGAAGAACCGTCATGAAATCGCCATAGCAACGTTGATTTGGCCTCGATTTGGTGTAGCAAGCTTGCACCTTTTGATTTGAACCCAATTTGAATGCATAGACTCTAGGAATTGGAGATGGAGGCCATGATCACTTGGCATTTGGGCAGCACTTCGTGGCATGAGTGATTTGTGAGGGTTTAGGGTAGGCTTAGGGGTCTTTTTATAGAGATTAGGAGTAGTTTAGGCCGTTAGATTAACCCTAGGATAGATCCAAGCCCTCAAAAATCGTCACAAGCTTCCAAAACCGAGCCAAACAACAAAACAGGTGCACCAGGTTGCCTGGGTCCGACCAGGCAGGTCGACCCCCAGGTCGACCCTGGGGTCGACTCCCCAGTCGACCTGGTTGGCAGGGGGTCGACTCCCCATTTGACATTCCCTGGTCTGGCGGAAAATTTTCCCGCCTCTTCTGAATTCTGAAATTTGAATCTGTTTTCGTTTTCGAATTTTTCGTGAAACTTCGCGAGGCCATATCTTGGTCATACGGAATCCGATTTACGAAATTTCGGACTCTATTTCGCGTATTTTTCCGAGACGAACGCAATGGCGCAACCCGTTTCTCCTGATTCAGATTTTAACATTTAATTCTGCCTTGATTATTGTCTTAACACGTTGTTTAAAATTCGGGTTGTTACAGCTAAGCATTACTAGACCTCTAGGGTCAAAAGAAATATAAAGGGTCTTTCCAAAACGAGTCAACAATCTAACTGCACTTCTTTCACAATCTAGGATGGCCCCATATCTAGTTAGCCAATACATACCTAGAATTAAACCGTAGCCCATGAAGCCAAGAACAGAGCCGTTGCATTCAACCTCAACGCCCAAGATAAACACTCTCAAATCCCGACAAATCATAGAAAGATGAGCCAAACCACCAATAGGATTTTGAGACTACTAAGGGATCAGGTGTAGTGTTTCAAATAATGATGTAAAGATAAACGAATGTGGTACACCAGAATCGAATAAAGTACGGATAGGATGATCAAGCAGAAAAACTAAACTTTCAACGGAAATTGCTCTACCTCGTTCTTTCAGCGGTGGGACCACGAGAGCCTGAACTTGTCCCCTTGCCTGCCCTGGTGCCACAAGAGCCTGCACCTGTCCTCCTGGGATAGACCCTGCCCTCTGCCCTTTTTTGGGCAGTTCTTAATTAGATGTCCCGCTTCGCCACAGTGGAAACAGCCCGTCTTCTTTTTCTTCCTACAATCCTTGCTTAGATGGCCTGGCGTCCCACAGTTAAAGCATCTCTTCTTCCCCTTAGCATTGTTGCCTTTACCACCTTTCTTGTTCTGTTGTTGCTGTTGCGGCTTCTTTTGATCCCCTTTCTTCTCGGGTGCCTTATTAGCATTGGCGCCCTTCTCCTCTTCATGCATTAGCGCCATATCAACTAGCCTCTCAAAGGTAGCCCCGATGGGGATGTGGGTCATAGCTAACCCATGAAGCGGCTCGTTCAAACCCTTAACAAATCTCAGGGCCTTCTTTTCAGGAGTATTCACCAAGTCCAAGCCAAATCTTGCCAATTGATTGAATTTGTTGACGTACTCTTTCACCGATAGATTCCCATGCTTCAATGCTAGAAACCTATACATGTATAGATTCTCTTCCGCCCGTGAGAGAAACTTCGCCTCAAACCTCTGCCTAAAATCTGGCCATATATCGACTGGACGTCCTCCATTAGTGACCTCCCACCAAAACGAGGCCTCATCCTTCATTAGCTAGGCAGCCAACTGGACCTTCCATCATCCACTTCAAAGATTCCAAACAATTCTTCCACCTCCTTTAGCCAGTTTCGAGCTTCAACAAATGTCTCCGTCCCGTGAAAAGGTCTTCCACCCATTGCCCTAAAGTCCTTACATATCTTTGCGAAAGTATCGACGCGAGGAGGAGGAGGATGGGCGTTTGCTGGACCTGCAGTGGCGGCTCTAGCCTCGAGATATTGATGAAACTAACCGGGTACATGAACACCCTCTGGTATCTCAGATGCTTCAGACATGCTGAAACGAAAAAGGAAAGATTCAATACAAAAGAACCGAAGGAAAGATACATGGCCATTGGGGTTATGCTTTCTAAAATAAGCTTTTCTCTTGAAAATACTTTCCTTAAAACATACTTTTTGAAAGTACTTCTTTATAAAAATTGTTTTTGAAAAACAGCTTTTCAAAATTCATATCTGTTCTGGCAACCTTCAGCTCTGATACCACGTGTAACACCCCACATCCATTAATGTCACTCACAAAGGGAATGCATTAACTTCTATTGAGCGTTTTAAGTGAGTATGGAACAGAAACTTAACAGCAAGACAGATATAAGCAGTACTTGAAAATTTTAAAAACTTTATTTCACCGCAGCGGAAAATACATATGTTTGATTACATCATCAAAACCAGAGCCAAGTACATAATATCCATCTTGACTAAATAAAAGTACATAAATTGAAAGACATAATCCCTCTGAACTTAACTTTAGCGATCCAAGCAATCTTCTAAAAGCAAGTGATACAGCTGTCCAAAATCAAGCTCCATTGGTGCTAGTTCCAACCTGAGCACCTTGGGGGGGGGGGGGGGGAGGGAGGAAGAAAAGAGGAGGAGACAAAGGGGGTCAGACATAAAGTCTGGCGAGTGCGATAACTTTAACAATATAATTAACAAAGTAACTAGGCTAAGGCATAAGTTGGAAAATCAGGAAATGACCATGAATCATTGAGTATGGCAGAGTAAACAAGGAAACAAGATGAACAACGATATCGTTAAAGCGCACCTAAACCACTATAAGATAATTACTAAACTACACCAACATTATAAGATAACTGCTATACTGCACCACCACTAGTCACCCTAAGGTTGATCCCGCCTACAGAATTAACAACGATATTGGTAGTTTCGTGCACCCCTAGCTGCCTTCATAGGTGCCGCCTGCCCCTATCTCCACTAAGTGTACCCACTACCCCCAAGCGATCGGCTCCCTAACTCGTAGATAACCGTGCTGGCCCCACAGTGGGGTGTATCACTCCCCAAAGTGGCAACCCGATACCACAAATAATTCACAGCTTATACCTACACGATGCAACAACGTTTTACCTACCAGCCCGGGTCCACACAAGCATATGAACCCGTTGGACTTGCGTTGCCACCGCTAACCCGTTTTGGCCTCTTACTGTCAAGCCCAGTATGCATGTCTCGTCCTCGACTTGGGTCGAGCCCACAAAGATACGTATGGGTTACTGGTCGAAACGGGCCCCCATTACTTGACACAAGCTATCCACCTAAGCTTGGTCCCCTCTAGTATATCCCACTCAACCAACTTCTTATTCATGTTTCAATTACATGTTTCAAATTTGGTTAAGTATTTCTAATCGTATTTCAAATGCCACCCAAGGCACCCACTAGATTCCACATGCCACCCAAGGCACCCACTTAACCCCCACATGTCCCACTACATGTTTATCTGGTTAAGTGTTTCTTAATTCATTAAGACCGTAACCTCATAAAGACCTCTCACATTAGACTGGCATTTGTGGCAGCTGGATTTTTCGGGCGGGTCCAGGCAGTCTTACACCAGAAACGAGCCTAACCTCATGTCTTTACAATTGTTACGTATTTAATTTATGCCTAAGACCTCCCACATTAGACTGGCATTTGTGGCAGCTGGATTTGCCGGCCGGGTCCGGGCAGTCTTACACCACAAAAGAGCCTAACCTTGTGTCTTAGACGATTAATTACTCCTAATTAATCATTCCCCAATTTTAATTACTTTCCCTATTCAAATTATCAATTAATTACAAATTTAACTATGGCCATAATTGACTCAATTATGTCCATCTATTTATGGTACATAAAATCATACCAATTTTCATTACAAATTTATTTTATGCCTTTTAAGGCATTTATTGCAATTAAATCTTTTAATATTATCCCCTTTTACCCCACGTTTACATTAGACTCGAATAGTCTAACTCATGGAATAAAGAAAATAAAACATCACAACATATATACAATTAAAACTAGATCTAAACATAAGGGGTGAACTTGCATGTGTGAATGATGTTCTACATCTAAAACTTGCACAGGCCAAAGTTACAACTTGCATAAAGTTACATATGTCATAAATCCAAATCTAAAGGTGTGAACTTGTTTAGATAATGGTCACAAACTTGCATAAATCATGTATGTCATAGATCTACATCTAAAGGTGTAAACTTGCATAGCCAATAACCACAAACTTGCATAACATGATTCATATTCCAAACTCATATTTTTATATAAACTTGCATATGTGATTTATGCAACATAACAATGGTGTAAACTTACATTTAAATATGTAAACTAGCATGTAGAATTTAACATATAACTCACACATGTCATAGCCTAACTTTAGATCTAAAATAGATGTCATGAAGCATATAAGGTATATATAATTTTCCCCAACTTGCATATGATTCATGTCTTAATAAAAATCTAAACTTGCATACATACTTATGATTTATCATATGAATCAACATACCCAAACTAGCATATGAACAACATGGTGATTCGATTATACATAAGCCAATCATAAAATTACAACATAGGTGATCACAACTTTACAAGATAGCATCATAGAATTTACAACATAAACATCACAATTTACTACATGAATAATAACATGCGGTCAATAATTCACATCATATCCAAATAGTCCGCATCATAACTCAATCCAATTAATTTGCTAATTATTATTTAAATTATCGAACTCAAGATTCAGAGAAAGTCTTGAATTCTGAATTCTGAGTTCTGAAGTGGTAATGGCTTTCCCTTGAAGAAGATTCGCTATTTAAGTTGAAAAGAATTGATTTAGGCTAGCTTTGTTCCTCTCTAATTGGTGGCGGCTATGCTGAGTTGCTAGGTGACGGCATGGAGGCCATGAATCTAATTTTGTTTTGATTTTAGGGTTTGAGTCTATAGGTGTTTTTATAGAGTTTAGGATTAGTTTAAGCTGTCCGATCAACCCAGAATTAATCCCTGCCAACCAGAGCATATCAGAAACCCTAATGAATCAGCATCTAGTCATTAACAGGTCATAATTCAAATCTGCCCAGGGGCGCGGGGGCAGATCGACCCCCAGGTCGACCCTATGGTCGACCTGGTCAGGACAGGTCGACGCCAGGTCGACCCTATGGTCGACCTGGCCCTGGCGGGAATTTTCCCGCCTAGCCTGTTTGACTCTGAAATTTGAATTTTTCGAAATTTGTTTAAATTTTTCTGAAAATTCCGATGGCCGTAACTTCTTCATACGAAGTCCAATTCATGCAAACTCAAACTCTATCTCAACCAGAATTCCGAGACGAACACGATGCCGCAACCCGTTTCCCTTAATTCTCACATCTGAGATTAGTTATTCTTTAATTTGTGAACATTAGTGTTAACAGAAATACGGGGTGTTACAACATGAAAGAAGAAAAATTCCCCAAACAAAATATAGCCATAGCAACAAGGATAGGAGCTTGAGACATACATCTAAGCAGCTCTAACAAAATAGAAGCAGAATCACGGTCAAGCCTTAGTGTTTCCACCCTAAGAACCTAGGGGGAGGGGGGAGAACAGAAGAAAGAAGAGGAAACAAAAAGGGTTAGACATAAAGTCTAGCGAGTCCAGTTACTTTTAGCAAGTAAATAAATAAAAGTAGCATGACAGGCATATAAAGTGGATAAGGGAGAGATAACTACATAAAAGGTAGGTATGACAAAGTAAATAGGATACGGTGTATACACTTCTAATGATTACTCTGCACTACTACTAGTATATCCAGGATGAGATGATCCCTTCCACCATAAGGTGGTAGAATTAGGCATACGTCCAAGTGTACCCTAACTACTACCCTAATCGATCGGCTCCCTAATCCTTGTAGGTACTCTGTGCCAGCCCCATCGTAAGATGTATCACGTCCTAAAGTGGCAACCCTTCGCTGATAAGCACAACCCCATATCTATAGATGTCACAGTCGTCTTATCCCCCTTTGCCTGGCTCATGCATGAACATGACCCAGTCGGTTTGCGCTGCCCACATCGTCCTCCACGTTTGGATCTCTTATAATCATTCCAATAAGCATGCCCCTTCTCTGACCTAGTTCGGAGTGCATATTTGATACCCACTCCGGGTTACTAGCCGAAACGGGCACCACACAATTTGATACAAGCTATCCCCTTTGTCTTATATCCCCCACTTGCTTTTCATTGGCTATGTATACAACTGGTGTCTTTAACTACATAACCCTATCATTTCTACAAGTTATGCTTTCCCTAAAAGGTGTCTTTAATTAAATAACTTTATTATTTCCACTAGTTATGTATACCACTAGGTGTCTTTAATTATATAACCTTATCAGGTTAAGCTTGTGGGCCTATATGTAAATATTAACCATCCCCTCGGATTTACTTAGCCCACCCACTGTTCAACCAAATTTACTTAACCCCAACTATAGTTTATATTCATACAATCCTTATGGATTCAACTAGGTTAAGTATTCCAATTTGTTACTGTAACACCCCGAAATTTTAACGATGCTAAAGAGGGAAAATTAAATAATAATTAATTTAATATTCAGAATTAAGGGAAATAGACTGCACCGTTGCGTCCATCTCGGAATTCTGGTCAAGATAGACATTTGTTTTGCGTAAAACAGACACCGTATAAAGAAGTTATGAGGACTTGAAGTTTTTATATGCATAAGATAATTACATATATAAATATATATATATATAGGGCCCAAGAATTCAAATTTCAGTTCAAAAATTCGAAATCACGAAAACTGGGGTAAGCGGGAAAAATCCCGCCTAGGGGAGTCGACCCCATAGGAGGGGTGTCAACCCGGGATCGACCCCTAAAGGGGGGTGTCAACCCATGGGTCGACCCCCCTAAGGCTGAGGTGGCAATCACTTTCTGTAGGTTGGCATTTATATATAGAGGTTCTTTTCTCTTGTTTGCTTCACTGGAAATCAATGGAGGCCAAACGCTGCCGGTGTCTGAACTAAACAGAATTCTTTATCTTATACAACAAGCATCTAAGGCTAATCAATTAAATATTCAAGTGTAGATCTGCATCTCAACAAGCTTCTCTTCTAGTTTTATCCAAACACTGTGAGTTCTAGGTTACTTTTAGATTTAAATGATTAGAAGTAAAACGTGATAGTACTGTGATTTGGATCTGTAAATCATGAATCTACTTTATTCTTGGATCTCAAACTTTATCATGCTAGATCTATTTTTATTGATCTAATTCACTTGTGGTTAATTTATCATATCAACTTCATGGATTTGAACCTTTATCTATATTTGTGGTTAATTTGGATCTATCATTATATGGATAGTTAAATCCTTGTTTAGATCTAGATCATCTTCTTGTGGTTAGTTAAGATCTATCATAAATTGGACATATGAATTCTTATTTAGATCTATTCATGCTTCTCATGACACCCTTATTACGTTAGATCTAGTTTAATTATCACAAGTTCATAGATCTACTATTATATATCCACCTTATCACCATGCTAGTGTATATATATATATTATGTTAGAATAATCACTATTGTCATCTTCCTATAATCTTTCCTTTCATTGTTAAAGGCTAGGATACTTTCTAGCTTAGGCATGATGTCAAATATATGTGAATAAGTTAGTTAGGGAATGAGGGAAGACATTAAAATTGGCATAACTTGAATAACAAATATGAAGTTGGGCATATAATTCACTATGAATCTAATTGGGTAAATGGGCTTGAAACCTACAAAGACATAGGTATAATTAGTTGGTTAATAATTTAAATGCCTAGGATTACAGTAATTAGAAACTGTAATGGCACTTATGACATGGGTTAGATTGCATTTGTGGTAGAAGTTTGCCTGGACCCGACCAGTATATCCAGCAACCGCAAATGTTGAATATAATTTGAGGGGTCTATGTGCACAAATACGAGACGGGCTAAGACACGAGGTTAGGCCCAACTTGTGGAAGAAGTCTGCCCGGACCCGACCGACATATGCAACATCCACAAGTTGTAGGCCTAATGTTGGAGGTCTAGCCCATTATAACCATAAATGGACAAGGTAACGAATTGGAATACTTAACCTAGTTGAATACATAGGGATTGTATGAATATGAACTAAAGTTGGGGTTAAGTAAATTTGGTTGAACAGTAGACGGGTTAAGTAAATCTGAGGGGATGGGTAATAATTACATATAGACCCACAAACTTAACCTAATAAGGTTATGTAATTAAAGTCACCTAGTGGTATACATAACTGGTGGAAATAATAAAGTTATGTAATTAAAGACACCTTTTAGGGTAAGCATAACTTGTAGAAATGATAGGGTTATGTAATTAAAGACACCTAGTGGTATACATAGCCAATGAAAACCTAGTGAGGGATACAAGACAAAGGGGAGAGCTTGTATCATATTGTGTGGGACCTGTTTCGGCCAATAACCCGTAGTAGGTATCAAACATGTACTCCGAACTAGGTCGGAGAAGGAGCATGCTTACTGGTTGTAAGAGATCTAAACGTGGAAGATGGTGTGGGCGGCGCAAACCGACCGGGCCATGTGCGTGCATGAGCCAGCCAGAGGGGGATAAGACAACCGTAACACCTGCAGATATAGGGCTGCGCATATCAGCGAAGGGTTGCCACAATAGAACGTGATACATCCTACGGTGGGGCCGGCATAGAGTATCTACATGGATTAGGGAGCCGATCGATTAGGGTAGTGGTTGGGGTACATTTGGATGTATGCCTAAGTTTACCACCTTATAGTGGAAGAGATCGTCTCATTCTGGTTATACTAGTAGTAGTGCAGAGTAATCATTAGAAGTGTATAAACCCTATCCTATTTAACTTGTCATACATACCTTTTGTATCTCTCTCTTATCCACTTTATATGCCTGTCATGCTACTTTTATTTATTTACTTGCTAAAAGTAGCTTCCAGACTTTATGTCTGACCCTTTTTGTTTCCTCTTCTTTCTTCCGTTCCCCCCAAGTTCTCAGGGCAGGAACACTCAGGCTTGACCGTGATTCTACTTATATTTTGCTGGAGATGTTTGGACGTATGGCTCAAGCTCCTATCCTTGTTGCTATGGCTACATTTTGTTTTGGGAATTTTGCTTCTTTCATGTACTTTGGTGTTTTAAAGTACAAGACTGTAGTTTTTATGTTGTAATGGTTTTTTTGTATTTCAGACATTATCTGTTTTTGAACCACGATGCTTTATTATAAATAAAGTTTTAATTCCGCTGTTATTTTATATTTGTCTTGTAATATTTCCGTTTGTTTACCTATAACGCTTCATGAAACTTAATGCATTTCTTTTGTGAGTGACATAAACGGACGTGGGGTGTCTTAGTTACCATGTCCATTTATGGTTATAATGGGCTAGACCTCCCACATTAGGCCTATAACTTGTCGATGTTGGATATGTTGGTCGGGTCCGGGCAGACTTCTTCTATAAGTAGGGCCTAATCTCTTCTCTTAGCCCATCAGGTATTTGTGCACTCAGACACCTCACATTAGATTCAACATTTGGGGTTGCTAGATATGCTGGTCCTCGTGTTATAAGTGCCATTACAGTTTTTTATTACTGTAATCCTAGGCATTTTAATTATTAACCAACTAATTATACCTATGTCTTTATAGGTGTTCATGCAAATAACGGAATTATATTCATAGTGAATTATATGTCCAACTTCATATTCGTTATTCAAGTTATGCCAATTTTAATGTTTACCCCCGTTCCCTAACTAACGCATTCGCATATATTTGCCGTCATGCCAAGGCTAGAAATTAGCCTAGCCATAAACAATAAAAGGAAAGATGATGGGAAGATGACAATAGTGGTAATTCTCACATAACTGGCATATATGTGTATATATATATATAGGCATGGTAATAAGGTGGACATATAAGAGTAGATCTATGAACTCATGATAATTAAACTAGATCTAACATAACAAGGTGTCATGAGAAGCATGAATAGATCTAAATAAGAATTCATATGTCCACTTAATGACATATCTTAATTAACCACAACAAGATGATCTAGATCTAACAAGGATTTAACTATCCAAATAATGATAGATCAACTTAACCACAAACCTAGATAAATGTTCAGATCCACAAAGGTGACATGATAAATTAACCACAAGTGAATTAGATCTATAAAAATAGATCTAACATGATAAAGTTTGAGATCTAAGAATAACATAGATTCATGAATTAAGACAGATCCAAATCACGGTACTATCACATTTTACTTTTAATCATTTTATCTAAAAGTAACCCAGAATTCACAGTGTCTTGATTTGAAGATAGAACTAGAAAAGAAGCTTGTTAAGATGCAGATCTACACTTGAATCTCTAACTGATTAGCCTTAGATGCTTGTTGTAGAAGATAAATAATTCAGTTCAGTTCAGACACCGACAGCGTTTGGCCTCCACTGATTTCCAATGAAGAAAACAAGAGGAATTGTGAAAACCCGCAACTTCCCCGTAAAGGAAAGCGTCGGATAGTTCGAGAACAAGCCACAACAGAATACATACAAAAGAACATTTCATTGTATATTACAACAATGCATCAGATTACAAGAATATACAGAGTATAAATGAATATTACACCGAAATATCAGAGATTTAAATTGCATTTAAATACATAGCAGCGGAAAATAATACAATACACAACTAGAAGTAGATATACGGATACAAAGCTTTCCGGATATCATTCCAGCTGTAAACCAGGATCCTGTGAATATAAATCTGCAAAACCAAAACTACTAGCTGCCCGTGTCAAAATAGGGGCACCCAGAGTTTAGGTTAAAACAATAAACTCCAGGTCAGTCATGTGACTGGTGTGAGAACTAAAACAGTTTTTAATCTTTATTTTCAAAGGTAAATCAAGGGACCACGCCGTATAACACGGAACGGGTTTCCTCCCAAGAATACCAGTGCATAAAACAAACAGCGCAATGCTAAATAAAGAAAGATGAAGCTGTTATAAGACCCAGGTCCTATCACACAATGCAACGCAAGCCGGGGGATAGGGTTTTCCCTTATAACAGCCAAAGAATGCTTGATACGTTTAAAACAAATCATTTGATACTATAATAAGTGCATAGTGTATAAAACAACTTCAAATCATAAGTATCAATCATAGGCGGCATGGGTACCATATATCATGTCGCCATATATAGGTTTACAAATAAAACCGCAAAGTCACGTATTTGGAAATTGGATTTCCGTCTATGAACCGAGGCAAAAGATAGTCCTCAACCGATTCGAGACAATCTAGCCTACCATGTCTCAGGATCAGAGCTCGAGTGACCCTAGGAGCGACAGGGCCGGTCCACCGATGTGGATTAACATGCCTGAACACTACGTTTCCCCGCCCTTTGGGGCGCAAATGAGCCATCAAATGACTCCATCGGTTCGAGAACGACGGATCAATCCGAGGCGCCTCGCAACAGCAACAACCACATAAGTCAAACTCGTCAGGGCGTGTAAAACCACTGACGCCACTTTTAGCTAGAAAGAAACGCAAGTCCTCCCTGAGGTCCGTCTCCCGTTTTTGGTTCATACCGGGTGTGAAACACGCGAGGTAAACGTTACACAAAGCTACGCCACAAAGGCCGTGCTTTGATCATCACCACAAGACTTTGCTTTTCAACAGAAGCCTTGATCAATTGTCACTTGGGCATGCCACACAGGCAATTCACTCTATGAGATTGATATCCATCAGTATATAACCCCTGAGCTCGTACGTCTCAGAGAAGGGCATTAAGCAAGAGAATAAATTCTCCGCCGCCAAACAGATATATATTTAATAGAAATCAATCACACAGACTAAAATCTCATGTCAGACACACAGTCCATTTACAAGTCCGTTCTGGGTCTGAACGAAACCGGAGGCACCTAGTACCCCGCATATCCATCGATCTCCAAGTACGTCTAGACGATCACCAACTGTTTCCATCTTCTTGGGTGTACAGCCCAATCAAGATCATCAGTAATCACCCAAACGACGTGAAGACCTCCGGTCTTCGACCATCGTCTTCACCTTCGACTTATCGTCGCATCAGTTATTCAGAATGGGGTAAACCCGGTCTTTCCGAATAACTCGCGTATATTTTAAATAAGTGTTACACAAACACAACATACGCCCTCATTCCAATTCATCAGTCACTAACCGTAAATTAATCAAGAGAATAATTCCCCAAATATTAAGCCCGAAGGCCGAAACCAACATCAGATCAATATCCAGAAAACCATTCTGCTTGGCTAACCGACAGTTAGTTTCTAAATTTCACATTCATAGGGAAGGGTTCCCATTAATTTTATCCAAGATAAATTTCTTGAATTTATTCTTTAATCTATTTTTGAATATCAATTCAAAACTAGTCGGGATTAGCGAACCTTACCGAAGTAATCATTTGTTTTAATTTCCCAATCCCAACCTATTCATCCCATGAAGTAAAACTGGTAATACTTCATATCTAACACCACAGTGTTATCGGTAAATTCAATTACCATTTCACGTTCAAATCTAATTAAAGATTTAACTATCGCCTGGAGCAAAACTGGTGATACTCCATTTTCGATCATTTCAATCTAATTAAAGATTCATTAAAACTCCACTTAGTTTTAATCTTCAACTGGGTTAAAGAATCAGTGTCATTTAAAACACGGTTCACGATAAACCCAAAATCACATTCATTAATTATCGGGTTAAAGAACGAGTGTTATTTAAAACACTGTTCACGATAAACCCAAAAATCAATATCGATTCAATACCAATTAAATATTATTTAATTGGTACACTTCATTAAATCTAAATAAAAAGATTTAATCTTTTCTCAACTGGGTTCAAGAACAGTGTTAGTGAAGACACCATTCACGACAAACCCAAATCACATTTGATATTCAATACAAGGCTCTGAATAGAAAATATATCGGCTTATATTCAATATCAAATTCTACGATTAACAAATGTCGTATTGGAAATAACGATATAAATATATATCTTTCAAATTTCCATAACAACACCTGTATAATCACGAATTCCATCATCGAAATATTCCGAAGACAATTTCGATTCAAATCCACTCCAATGCAATCATTGGATATTCTGGGTATTTTTAAAACCCTTTTTAAATTCAATTTATTTATTTAAAAAATAAATAGAATTATAATTCTAGTTCAAAACTAGTTCATTCCGATAAAAATCTATTTTTATCTTTTCAAATATGGAGTTTTTCATCCCAATTCTTTCTAAATCATTTCTTATGATTTTACACAAATTATTACTATTTTTAATAATTTTATCAAGGCCCGTACAGTCGATTTCCAACAATGGCCATCGAACTGCACTTACAGCGACCTTTTTCAAATTTGATTTGGACGTAACTCCAAATCCAACCGTTAGATTTCAAATTTCTAATATTCGTTAGAAAGCTCCTTTCGATACGAACCCAACGGTTCCGGTTTTAGGAGAATCCGACGGTCGGATCTCCCGTAATGTCCGTTTGAAATAAATGGTCGAAATTCACGAACTGCCGCGGCGCGGCGCGTTCTATTCAGGCCATTATATTAAATATATAATATATATAATATATATTTCGTCGATTTCTATTTAAAACGAATTATATAAATAGTTTTAAAATTCGTTTCAAAAGCAATTTCAACTTTCTTTTCAATTCAAATCAGAATTGAATTCTTCTTTATAAATTCGTTTTAAAATTCATTTCTATTCAATTCAAATTTCAATTCAATTTGAATTCATTTCAATTCGCTTTCAATTCAATTCAATTTGTTTTCAATTCAATTCATTTCGAAATCGTTTTCAATTCAGTTCATTTCGAAATCGTTTTCAATTCAATCCATTTCGAAATCATTTTCAATTCAATTCATTTCGAAATCGTTTTCAATTCAATTCATTTCGAAATCGTTTTCAATTCAATTCATTTCAAAATCGTTTCAATTCAATTCATTTCGAAATCGTTTTCAATTCAATTCATTTCGAAATCGTTTTCAATTCAATTCATTTCGAAATCGTTTTCAATTCAATTCATTTCGAAATCGTTTTCAATTCAATTCATTTCGAAATCGTTTTCAATTCAATTCATTTCGAAATCGTTTTCAATTCAATTCATTTCGAAATCGTTTCAATTCAATTCATTTCGAAATCGTTTTCAATTCAATTCATTTCGAAATCATTTTCAATTCAATTCATTTCGAAATCGTTTTCAATTCAATTCATTTCGAAATCGTTTTCAATTCAATTCATTTCGAAATCGTTTTCAATTCAATTCATTTCGAAATCGTTTTCAATTCAATTCATTTCGAAATCGATATAAATATCGTTCACGTCAAAATGGCGTTAATCTAATCAACACGGCTTCATATATTGATATTTTCAAATATTCCATTTCGAATATTTCTATTTCAAATATTTCTATTTTAAAACTGGAATGAGGCCCAATCAATTACCATATAAAGTTAATTATATGGATTTTTCCTACAACACATGTATAATAGCATTGAAAAATAAACCATCAACCAAAGTGCACTACACTGTATAAGCATCAAATATAGATATCTAACGCTTATAACAGCCTGTCAATCAATCGATCGACATATTTAATCAATCAGGATGAGTGAACTTCAAATTTCATCCCAACACCCGTGTGGGGTTTCAAACAATCAAACACAGATTTTATTTGTGCAGTTGGGCGATGTGTGAAATTTATCGACCCAATCAATGTCTTTCAAATAGGTGTACACAAACAAACCGTCCGGTTTGTAAATGAATATTTATTTATTCACATTCACGTTAAAAATTATATTTTTATCGATAAAACATTTTATTTCAACCTATGAATTTCTATTCAATTCATTTATTCAATAAAATGATATTTTTATTTTTCTAACTTATTTTAGAAAATTTCGGCGGCATAACGGCACGATACTAGAAACGGGACAAGGCCTAGCCTTATCCCCGGTCTAGTGAAGGCCCACGCCATTCACACATCAATCAAAATCACCAAACAACCAAATTCAAATCAAATTATCAAACTAATTTATGCAACCAAACAAACAAGTCCATGGTCTGTGGACGATTGTGTCGGGTGCTACTAAGCACCGTCTGCATCCTAGTATATATATATATAACTAGAAAAATAAATTGAAAGGTGAGAAATTCTCACCGAAATCTATCCAAACATCTTGACTCTTCTTTTATAGAAATCTTCGACTTTTCGCCTTTTTTCGCTTTTGTTGCTCGTAGCCACTACATGTATAAAAATCATATTTTTACTATGCTATTCAATATATAAAAATCGAATTTTTATTAAGCTATTCAATATATAAAAATCGAATTTTTATTGCGATGTCATATAGATAAAAATTCCATTTCAAAAATATAGACTTCGCCTTTATAAAAATAAAGATTTCTCCTTTCAAATATAAAGTTTATATTTTTCTCGAAGTAAAAATCATATTTTTACTTCACTACTCATATCAAAATATCGTCTTTTCATATTTAAAAATATCGCCTTTTCATATTTAAAAAATATCGCCTTTTCATATTTAAAAATATAAAAATCACATTTTTTATTTTGCTACCCATATAAAGATGTTATTTTTAATATTTCTATCATGTAAAAATTATATTTTTACTTCTTTACATAAACAAAAATCATATTTTTATATCATCTATATAGTAAAGACTATATTTTTAATACTTTAAAAATATAAAGATCATACCTTTCATGCATTAAAAATCAAACATTTGATGTATTAAAAATCGCTTCTTTGTATGATAAAATCACTACTTTTAACTAATAAAAATCGCTACTTTATGTGTGATAAAAATCTAGTATAAAAATTAGAATTTCACCTACATAAAATAAAAATCAAAATCAAAAGCTTACAGGTGGATTCGGGGTTAGGGGTGGCGCGCTGGAGTTGCTGAGGTGGCAGGGTTCTCGATGGGGTAGCCAGGGGGTTGCGCAGGCTGGGGAGGTGGCGGTTCCTCGTGATTTGGGGCTTCTGTGGTGGGTTTCGAACTGGACAAGGGGGCTGGGGATCATCAGGGCGGTGGCGCTTTAGCTGGAGGTGGGGGCGGCGCTCAGTTGGGGCGGTGGAGCTCGAGGTAGGCGGCGGCGAAGGGGAAGGCTAGGGTTTCGGGGCTTTGGCACACGGTAGAGAGAGGGAGCGAAGGGGAAAGCGGAGGGGAGGGGGTTTCAGGCAGAGCGACGGCGGCGTGGGCCTGGGTGGCGGCGTCCAGCTCTGGCACGGCGGCTCTGTTCTCTCTTTTTTTTTAAAAAAAATGAATCGGGGAGAGAGAATACTGAGGAGGGGGGGTGTATAAAAAGGTTTTTATAAAAATTAAAATATATTATTTAATTTCTCCTAGGGTTGACTTTTCTTTCGAACTCGAAATTGGGCCCAGCGACTGTCATCCCTAGCTAATTACCCACATTCCGAACACAATGGGATATGTGTCGTAAGCTGATTCGATAGTTACGATCAGTTTCCGTTAAATTTACTTTTAAATCACTATATTGAATTTTAAACGTACATTTCAAATTACCGAGGTCACAAACTAACTCGAAAAATTCCAGAAAAATATTTTCTAGCTTCGTATTGATGATACGGTCCTAACAAAACTAGTTTCATCGAATTCTGAGACCGTATGAAAAATGGCCAATTTCCAGTCGATTAAAATCAACTGAAACTGGTCAAATGTGTTTTCCTTTGCTACGCTCACATATTGAATCGAAAAATTATAAAATTTGAAACCTAGCAATAACTTGACATCCCGGACCCAACAAAACTGGTTTCGTCGAAATCCGAGGTCGTTTGCAAAATGTCCATTTTTAAGGGCCTGAATTCCATAGCGACTATTCAGAATTTTTAACTGGACATAACTTTTGATTCCCGCTACGAAATTTCGATTTTTCGGATTCGTTGGAAAGATATTATCAATTAGATCCTATCATTTTTGGTTTCACTAAAATCCGGATTGTTTTGCACCCAGTACATTCATTTGAAGTTTGAAATTGAATTATCGAACTACCGCGCCATTTTCAATTCTATTATAATTATATATATAATTATTTATATTCTAATGACGACGTATATAATATATACGTTCGATTTATATTCAAAATAAATTTCTCGTCGATATTATTTAAAATAATTCACTTTAAATAATCAAAATTCGCTAAAATTGCCAAAATAAAAATTTTAAACTGGCCCAGATTTTCCGGGTTATTACAGGAATGGACCTCTATATATAGCTGCTAGCCTCCAGAAACCGACTGCCACCTCAGCCCTAGGGGGGTCGACCCCTCCCTTTGAGGGTCGACTCATGGGTCGATACTCCCCTTGAGAGGTCGAACACGGGGTCGACATCTCTCCTATGGGGTCAAATCCCCTAGGAGGGGTTTTTCCTGCTTCCCCCAATTTTCTTGATTTAAAATTTTTGAACTGAAATTTGAATTCCTGGGTCCTATATATATAATTATCTTGCACGTATACAAACTTCAAATCCTCGTAACTTCTTCATACGTTGTCTGTTTTACACAAACGAAATGTCTATCTCGACCAGAATTTCGAGACGGACACAATGGCACAGTCCATTTCCCTTAATTTTGAATATTAAATTAATTATTATTTAATTTTCCTTCTTTAGTGTCATTAAAATTTCGGGGTGTTACACTTGGAACTTAGTAGAGGAGTTGGAATTCAAGACGTACTTCAGTAGATTCTTATTTTTCCACTGCGTGTTGTAGCTATCTATGTTAGGTCATGCAGGTTATTATAACTGTCCAGGTTAGTATTAGTTGGTTAGTGATGTACTCTGATGTTGCACGTTTATTAAAAGAAGTCGGTTCCTTTGTAAAATTTTGGTATATATATTATATGTCATCCGCCACAATTGTGGGATTCTGTTCTGTGTTATTTTTCTTTAACCTCCAATGATTTGGTTTTCCGACACTCAGATGTTTGGCAAATGAGTACCGTGGATGTATTAGTATCAACTCCAAGGCTTGGAAAATTGGATCATTATAGCTTATCACCCACAGACATATGGGCAAATAAAAAGAGTCGAAAAAACATTGAAAGCTTTGTTAAGAGCTTGTGTGCTAGATTTTAGGGGTTTATGGGAAGACAATTTGTATTAGATAGAATATTCATATAATAATAGTTATCAAACTAAAATAGAAATGGCACTGTAACATCCCGTAAAATATACGCTAAATAGACATATAAAACTAGAATAAAAATAGGTCATAAATACAAATATTTAATACTTAGGGAATTTAGCCATGAT
Organism: Allium sativum; assembly: GCA_030737875.1. NCBI lineage: Eukaryota > Viridiplantae > Streptophyta > Magnoliopsida > Asparagales > Amaryllidaceae > Allium > Allium sativum. Next base: position 872,595,576 of record CM060912.1, on the reverse strand, counting down.
AGTTATACCATAGCATTCATGGCGAGACTCTAATCCAGTTTCATAATTAATTTGCTGAAATCAGAGTTCACATGAAAAAGGTATGATTAAATCAAGTTCTTATTTTTAAATGAAAAACTTGCAAATTTGAATTTAAATGATGAAGTTTTGAATTGGAATAAATAGATGGGCATAAAATAACATTCAAGATTTGAATTCGAAATTATACGTATATATGCATATTAAGAAGGAGATGCGTTAAAAGATATAACTCATGAATTGATTAACAATGAATAAAAATGTGTGAAATAAATTTACGATGCCTTGGATATGAAGGGCGATCGACCATCCTTCCCCTATAGGGGTCGACCACTTTATAGAGGGGAGGTTGATCGCATCATGGACATTTGGAGGTGGAAAATAAGGGTTTTAAGCTACTTTCATTAGGTTACGATTTCATGGATGGTTCAAATATTATTACTTAAAATCTAATAGTTCCTATAAACTTTGGCATCTATAAATAGAGCCCTAGACCATACACATTCTCCTGTGGTTATCTTCCTTCATTCTTTATTTTTATCTTTTCTTAGATCCATTTTTAAAAATGTTTTGTTTTTTTCTTCTCTTATTCTTCTTCTATTTTGGTTTATTAATATTGGATCAAACTTTTACATATGTATAAAATTCCTTCTTGAGTTCTATACATATGTAAACATAAAGAGAGTAGATTGGCAATTATTTCATATGGCAACAATCTAAGAACGGATTCCAACTAGGGTAAAACACGGCTTTCTCCTTCAAAAGCTATGAGTGAGATTTTTACAGTTTTACTTTTATCTATATTTTGTCTAGTTTAAAATTTTGGATCGTGTATGCCAGATATATAGGGATTGTGAAAATCAGACATAAATCCTCCTTAAATCTCCAAATAAACAGAAGTGTCAACCTATGCTATTTATTTGGATTTTGGGTTACAGATGTGAATTAAAGAGGATTTTTTCTTATTTCTTAATCTAAATCAAGAGTTTGTTTTACTTTCTTTTCTCTTCTAATTCAAACTCCACCCAAAATGCAAAATTCCTCACGTTAATTCTATGATGTTTGTAGAAGATCTCATCATTTTCTACAAACCAGAAATTAACACTTTTTCTAATACCATGACTAACCTTGATAAGTTTTATGACATGACCAGTTAAGGATTAAATTAAATAAATTAGAATTTATTACAACTGGAATCAGCAGAGGTCTGATTGATCAAATACATGCAAACACTAGTCTCTTGCATAATGATTCCATTATCACATATCTTGGTTTGCCACTGGTAACTTCAAGAATCACAACTCAACAATGCACACCAATATTTTAGAAAATTACTGCAAGACTTGTATGTTGTTGTTCTAAAATGCTTAGCCAAACTGGAAAAATAACTCTAGTCAAATCTATGATCATTGCTATGCAAGTTTATTGGGCACATACTTTTATTCTCCCTCAAAAACTGCTTAGCATGATTAGAACGGATTTTTTGCGGTTTATATGGAAAGGTAACATACATTTTAAGTACTTTGCTGCTACCTCCTTTGCTTTGCTTGATAAACCTATTAGCAAAGGGGAACCTAGGGTTATGAATATGTACTTGTGGAGTAAAGCTGCGTATGGAAGATACTTAAATGATATTCTAACAAGAAAAATCAGCTTTGGGCCAGTTGGTCCTATAGCCATGTTCTTAAAGAGAAGACTTTCTGGTCTTTGACATCGAGTAATACTTTTAGTTGGACATGGAAGAGTTTATTGAAACTGAAATCTATGTTTCTTCCTCACTTCAAGTATGGTCATAGGCTTATAATAGTATTAAGTTATGATATGACCCATGGTGTAATTATGGGTGCATCATTGCAAATTATTTAACCTACTCTGAAATGCAACAAGCTGGTATTGCTACTGCTAGTAATGTTGCCAGTGCAATTTCTGGCTACTGTTTGAATATGCCTGCTTCATCCAATCAGCATGTATTGAGTCTTTGGATCAATATTAGGAGTAGATAGGATTCTATTGACACAAATTCCTTCTCTTATTGGAATTGGAAAGGTGACAAGTTTTTCATTAAAAGTATGTATGCTAAAATACTTGGTTTTGCTAATTTTTCTACTTGTAGATGGCACAAGTTGATTTGGAGAAGTGATAATAATGCTAGAGAGAATCTTTGCCTCTGGAAGATCAAGCACAAGGCTATATTGACTAAGGATAAATTGCTAAGCAGAGGGATGGATGTAGATGGAACATGTGGATTTTGTTGGAATCATGCTGAAACTGTAGATCATCTATTTTTTTGAATGTCCAATTATTCATGTGATTTGGTCGTATGCTTTGGCTCAAATCGGTTGAGTCAAATCATAAAATAACAACACATCAGAATAGGAAGAAATCAGGAGCAAAGCTAAAGGCCAGAATTTACAATTATGTATTGAAGAAGTTTGTTCTCCGTGTATGGCATGAGAGGAAGTTAAGAGTGTTTGGCTATGAACGTGCAACTAATTTTGGCCATTTCAAAAAGATTGTTTGATGAGGTAATTGTGATGGCCTGAAGTTCTTGAAATTCATATTTGATCCAGGCATTTCTGGAAGCTGATATGATACTAGTGTCTCTTGCATTTTTTTGATTTTTTAGTGTTTTTGTTAGTTTCTATAATGGTTGATATACTATGTTTTCCCTTGTATTCCTTTTTGTTTTTTCTGACTCTGTTTCTATGTATTCGTCTTCGGTATATTAATAATAGTGGTAGAGGCCCACTCAACCCCGTTAGCTTTGCCAAAAAAACATGTGTAGTTAAATCGTTGTTTTCTTCTTAGGATAATGGATTTGAGTGTTTGACTACATGGAACATAAATCATTATTTTGTATAAAGTTTACATAAAAATGGAAAGGAAGTGTAATTGGACTAAAATGAAAACACATGTGAGTTATTTATAGTTAATGCCTTTCGTTTATTGAAATAACTTAAGACATAAGATTACAAATCTGTCTTTGGAATATGTTGTTATTGTTTCCCTACTTAAATTGTTAATCCTATTTTATTGTATCTTTCATTCCATGATATAAATTATAGGGAACATGACTTGTAAATCAATAATTTTGTGTTTAGGTTGACATTTTGCAAAGCTAATGCATTTTCCCTTCCATGCTTATTTAATTCATATTTATTATATCATAGTTCACGTATCTTAAATATGCATTTATGATTTTAATTTAGGAATTTCGATTTAAACATCTCACTAGGATGTTGTATGCGTATGTGTGTTTTAATGGCCTTTACTTAGTATTTAATGACATGAGGATGTGAGGTTAACCCATCCCTGTAGTAGAAGTCTGCTCGGACAACTCGGCTACAACTACAGGAAGGTGGGTTAATGTGAGACATTTAGTGCCATGGGCCATTTAGAGTTATGATAGCTCTACTTGAATAAATGTATTAAATGGCTGATTCACCTTTTTGGGGTATTAAGTCCTTATACTCACCCATTTCATAATGGTTTTATCCATTAGAGTATGGGTTGTAGTCATATGGGTCTGCTTTATTAGATATTAAGTCATCAATTGGTCTGCATTCTCCTTAATAGTTTTAAATTGAGTATTGAGTGACAATGGAATCCATCCACAATTAAGGCATTAAATGGTCTCGATTGTGATATGTAGCTCTCCAGAAGTTTTCTTCCTCCTCTAGGTGACTATAGTTACCTAATGATGGGTTTTAAGAGTTTGTCTGACATGTTATACGTACCGCCTCTCTATGGGAAGTATTAAGTGATTAGGATTTCATCTTTAATTCCAAGTAGATAGTTATGATAGGGGTCTACCGTTGAGAGGTATTAAATGGTCGGGTAGTCGCCTGCCTTTCCAGGCTTAAGTGGTTGTATACTATGTCTCGCATTAATTTTATGAGTATTTATGTATTTACACTGTCTTCTAAAATTTTGTCTTAAGTGACTAGGTCGATCATTGGGTATTAAGTAATCATGGGAATTCGCCCCTTATTTTATACATGGTATTAAGTGACTATATGGTTTTCCTACCTCCAATATATATACATACATAAATATATACATTGGTAGACATATGGTCCTCCTACCACCAATATATATATATATATATATATATATATCAGTAGACAAATATTCGTGTGTGTATATATATATATGCATTACTACCAAGATATACTCATGATTGTTTTTGTACTACTTAAGTGCAGGTAAAAGGGCTTAAACATAAAGATCTTATTCACTAGAATTTGTAAGCTTTGTGCCTAATGTGATAGAGGGTTCTCACATTGTGAACAATAGCAAAGCTTATTCTCTTGTCCTACATGCCCGAGTGAGTATTTTAGTTTTTAAACAGTTAAAAGGGTGGTCGTAAAACAAGGGAGTCTAGATTACCAAGTGTATTCATGCCCTTTAAGTGGTAGTTTATATGGCCCGTTACATTTGGTATTAGAGCCAAGTTACCCGATTATGGGGGAAAACTTACATAGGAGAGGCATACTTGTTATTTTGGGAAAAACATTTTCAATTTTCTTTTACTATGTATAAGCATATATATATATATATTTAAATATGAGTTTCTCTATTTAGATCCTAACCAAGAAATAGATGTAACCATATTCTAAAAGAATGGTCTAGGCGACTATAAATGAAAAGAATAAATAGTGATAAATTTTTCTTCTTTGAGCCGAGATAGCATCTATAAGGTCTTCTAAGAAAATCTTGCCCTTAATTTTTAGGAATACCCTAGAACTCAAATATTAATTGATTATAAACTTCCTTATCATTTTGAATCCTATAAACTTATAATGGTTGTATGAACCATAGGATTAAAAAGATGTAAAGGATTAAAAATCCCTATTTAATAAGCGATGAATGAGATTAAAATAGTATACCCTTAGTCATTAATGATGAGACAAGAAAGGAATAGAAAGAAAAAAGTTGAATTTCAAATGGATGTTTATTAAAATATTCATACGCATGGTAATTAAATGTACTGGGTTTGAATAAGTTGCATTAGTAAATATTTTGATAATGGAGTAAAACTCCTATAATAAATATTGCAATTTGAAATGAGCGCTAAATGTTCAATAAGTGGAAGAATACAAGAAACAAAAATATTAGTAAGGCAATTAGATCTGTTATAGGAATATGTAAATATTTGGAATAGAGATTAAACTTCCATTGAAAAATGCGTTATTTAAAAAGGAAAAAAATGCATTTACAAAAGCAATTAATTGGGATGTTAAGATATAAAGTAATAAAAATGTGGAATGAAAGAATTTAAGAAACATGAACTTTCATAGAAAATGGACACTAATCCCTATTAAAAAGATAGCAAACATGGTATGATAAAGGAAAGTTTGAAGGAAAAGAATAAATATGTTTTATTTAAAAAAATCTTTGGTAGGAAACCCCAAAAATAATTTTTAATAATTTTCAAACTATAACCATAACACCCCATATATATATATATATATATAATTAGTTATTAGAAAGTATCGATGTTTTATGATTTCTGAATTTGACCTCGAGACATGTACCATTGTGTTTGTGGCAATTTTCTAATTTATTTTCATATATGACTAGTACCAAATGGAGCTCGTATGGGGAAGTTATTAACGAACAAAGGTTTGCAGAGTTATATGCAAATATATGCACACAAGATTGAAATTGAAACATTAACCATATCATTTAAATGGAAGAGATTAATTTACATAAGAATATTTAGAAAGAAAAATAACATTGTAGTTAGCGTTAAACAAAACTTAAATTATGACTAAATTAACATGAGTGACCCAAGTAATGGGTCGACCCAGACCATAAGTGGGTCGACCCCGAGATCGACGCACCAGTGGTCCAGATCGAATCAATGCCCAGTAAACCGACATCAATTTTCAATTTAAACAGCTTGGATTTTATTATATTTAATTCGAAGAACTAGAATCTTCTATGCACCTATAAATAAACTAGTAGAGACTAGCCTCCAACTCATATTTTCTGAGATGACGCCAAGGGTCTACCATTTTCTTTCTACTCCAAATCATTTAGAAATAAGAATAATAGTTTAAGGAATTCTGATTCAAGATTTAAACACAAAGAATATAGATGTATGATATAGGCGTTTAGGTTTCTCATCTAGATGAGGTAAATTCTATGAATCTGAATTATTAGGACTTCTATTATTCTTTTAACGTCAAATTTGTAAATCGTGGTTGTTTTAATATTAGATTTAATTAGGAAGACCACGGGATAACATATTTGAGTCAGATCCAAGGAATGGAAGGCAATCAAGTGAGTGGATTTAAATTATACCTTTTACTAATGATATATTTATCGTTTAAATTCCCCGTAATTCTTAATGTAATGAATAATAGAAATTGTGTAAAATGTGATATAATCCATTCCCTAAGTACGTTAAGAATGTTACGGTTGTACGAATCTATTCCATTAACTTTTTTTTTGGTTTGAGAATTATTGTAATATTAAAATTGTGCATTTGACAATAATTATGTGTATATTCTTTAGTCTATAATTCAATGGTAAATTAGGAATGTTCTAAAAAGAATTACAGCAAATTGTGGACATAATGAAAAAAGAACTAGTATGCCTAATTTTGCATGAAAATTTAAAGTAATTGGAAGTGGCGTATGAAAAATAGAAATTAATATATAACTCAAAAAAAAGGGAATTTGTAGTGGACTAGATTAGCTGGAGGTGGAAAAGGGATATATTTCCATAATTACCATTACGATAAATTACAGAGAACATAATTGCAAGAAAAGAAAGGTAATAGGGATTAATGTGAAATAGGGATTCTTTTGCCGTACGTTATTTAAATGTACATACGCACATGATGTAAATAAAAGAAATAGCTTGCAACCACAAATCTTTATTGATGTGTATTATAGAAATAGATTTTTATACATTTCCACCAACCAATCTAATGAAGTGTGTGAAATATTTTCCTATAATAATAAAAACATACAATAAGGTAAATAAAGAAAGGTTACAGTAGTGATGGTTTGGTTAAACATTAAAGAACCTAGGGAAAATGTGATGAACGGGGAATGTAACTTAGTATTATTAATTTTATGAATGAGAATGAAATATAATTGGTAGGCTTGTTCGTGGGACAAGTGGAATTATAACGTAGTTTATAATTTAGGATGAACAGAGAACTTTTTAATGAGCCTTAGTTAAGGGAACTATGTCACTAAGTAAATCCACGACAATGGTTATGGTGATGGTGTAACATAAAGTGATAATTAAATAAGTAATAATAAAGTAGGCTTATTATTAGTAGACTTATAATTGGAAGTATTAAGTCTAATGAAGGTAGTAATAACAAGCGGAAGTCTGTTTTCAGGTAGCGTGGGGCTGATTAGGGAAAGTCAGTGGCCCAGTAGAAGCTAATAAAACACTAACTTGAATAGAAAACAAATGTGTAAATAATCAAATTAATTAGCAATGTGATAACTTGCAACAAGCACATGATTAAATGATTAGACATAGGGTCTAGTAACGTGACAGGGTGATGCGCTTGGACTAGTCCGTACGTATGGAGATGAAGAACCCAATAGAGAAGACCATCACGGTGTCTGGAGAAACAAGAGAAGCATGTCCAATTGATTATTCTATGGGACTAGTAGGAAGCACGCGTCTTCTGCGGGTTGTGGCAGGGTACTATGAGATTCCCTTCGAGGAACAAGCGGATGAAGCTATCGCTCAGAGATAGGTCTATTGCACCATCTAGGGTATACCTTGACTGCAACTGAAGAGTGGCAGTAAAAAGCCTGTGGCAGAAGGCATTGGGTGATTTGGCGGTTTTCCTTGCCCTCGGAGGAGGTGGTCATGACCAAATTAAGGATAGTAATCATCAGATACTTATCATCGGTAGTCAGTGGGAATGCAGAAAGAATAAGAGCTAAACTATTAGACTAACGATCTTTCACTATCAAGATGTTGGTTGAGGGACGCGTCAATTTGGATGTTAGATTGGTTAATAGGGGTACACGGTTAGCTCTTGATGTAGTCCTTCAGTAGCTGAGGGAGGGCCCACAGTGGTGTCATAGCACCATGAAAAGAGATAGACCATATGTTGATATTTGTAATGTAGGCCTAATGAAACTGTCATTTACAAATGTCGAAAGTTCCCAATCGAGTTCCGTGCATTAGGTGTAGTCCTATTATGGAACTCGGGTTATAGTAGGTAGTACATTCGTGTGATGGTCTAGATACACGCACTGGGTGGTGTATTGTAGATGATAGGTCATTACTCCATGCCGAGACGACGTTTGCTCGAGGAGTTCGGTTATGAGGAACCGTACATTCCGTGGCATGATGGTGGAGACCATACGCGGAGGATAACATGAGGAGTTCCTTGAGATGTTGGGAATAGCTACGTATATATTATATTAGGTTTAATCTACTGGGAGTAGATGGGTATGACGTGAGTGCAGAGCTTAGAGTGTTGTTAACATGAATAACCTAATAATTAAGAAATTGTAAACTGAACGGTATATGTATGGTTACTTCAGAATGTATGATTTGTCCTCTCGCTAGAACTTGTGTTATGACCCCCTCCTCATAATATACTTGCAAGTTAGACTTTTAGCAGAGATTTTGGTAGCCTTGGACATTTGTTAGGTAGTGTCATTCTATCGGTAAGTGTAACAACCCGCTATTTTTAACGATTTAAATTCAGATTTAAAATTGATTTTTTTTTGAAAATATAATATGGTTTTTCATATCGGGAATTTGAAATTTGAAATACGTTCAGTGAGATGTACCAGCTGTGAAAATTTCACCGGAAAATTTGAATGTTTATCAATCGTGCAATTTTCAGCGCCAAGCTGCACATATCAGTTCAAATTTTAGCAATTTTAAAATCTCTCCGAAACTAGTTCGGAGAAACATGGAAAATATTTTATTCATTGTCAGTAATTCAATGGCGAAATTCGTTTTGTGAAAATCGGACGTTTTGACCTCCATTTTCCGTCCGCATTTTTACGTTAAAAGGGGTCCATAATGCATATTTGAACGGAGCATCCTGACACTACAAATTATATACCGTTGTGTCCGTCTCGTCGTGATGATTACCATAATATATTTATTTTTCAGTTCGGTGCTCGGTTCGCGTTGGAATTGCGAAAACGCTTGCATAGTTCATTTTTGAAACAAAGCAATTTGAGCTCGACGTGTCCCTATTTGGATCATGCATATTTTTCTATTCATTTTGGGTCTGCAAAACCCGTCATTTTATTTTATGAAACTATCCATTTAATTTTATTTATCTATTTCGAAGCTTAGTAAAGAGCACACATATATGTTTCTTTCCATTTCAAAACATGCCTTCACGCAAATCTCTTTTGCCTTTTCATGACAAACCTTTGTTTCATTCTTGTGACAACCATTTTCCTACATTGCATTGTTTACAAGCTTTGCATTCTTTTCCATGTTTTGCCCCTAACGTCCATATAGTCCGAACCACGCATGCATCGCTTTTACTTTGTAAACCATTCAATGCATGCAACGTCACCTTAAGCCTTTCACGTTTCTTCTTTCCAAACCATTCACGTTCACTTTCTAAACCGTTCGTTTTCTCATTCATGTGTCCACTCGTTCTGTGTTTTATTTATTTACTTTAAACATTTTTTTCTTAGTAACTCTTCGTTTTGTTTCCATTCGTTCACATATGTTATCAATGCCATGTCTATTTCCCAAAATTTTGTTTTGTTTTACCGAAGCAGCTTTTGTGTGAAAAAAAAAGGACACAACAGTAGCCATCCCCAAGCAAACCATTAGTTTCTCAACGGACGTCTGCCTCTTCATATATTCTTCTGCCACAACTCTTTCACCTTTCTTCTTTAATGCTAAAATGTTTCTTCACAATACCATCCTCTCAATATTTTTTTTCTCCCATTTTCATTTATTTTGTTATGTCCTATAGCAAACATTGTTATCTTATCGTACCTACTTGTGTCCAGTTTCATATTGCTCCACTTTGCATTGCCGCCATCTGCAAGTTCACCACCTCTCAGCCGACCAACCCGCTCCCCTCTGATGTCAGGAAGCCATGTGACATCCTTCCCTTCAGTTCGCCTACTCGACGCTTTCTCACGTCTATAGCCACCCATAACCCATCACGAGCTCCACCTGCACAAGCCCAAGTTAGTCCAAGCCTCGACGGACACAGGCCTAGCTAAACCGCTACTTGCACCCCATCTCCGTTCATTTGCAGTAGCCCAAACCCAAAGCCATCCACCTGTTCTCGCGATCATTTCTGTTTCATGCGGTCGATCCTCGTTTGTTGTGTTGAGATTTGTGAATCCTTTGCCTTGCTTATACCAAAAAACAAAAAAAAATGTTTAAAAGAGAGAAGGGTAGCAGTCTGTGCTGCTCTCATACTATAGCATCGCTTGGTTTTGTGTTTTAAGGAAAGAAGAGAATGCCTAGGTTGATGTGTCGTTTTGGCCAAAGTTTCCTATTCTTTCATGTAGCAAATCTGGATTTAGCTAAGCCACAATTCTTGGAAATTGGGTTTTGCCGATATAAGAAAAATTTGAATTCTCCCTTGCTGCATTGATTTGGAATTGTCGATGGTTGAATACAACGTATTTGACATGATCTTGATTCATGCTTGTTCATCGTAGTCGTGCTCAGATTTCATGGTTTTAGCTTTGTGTCCATTCGTTTGCCGTCTCTGATAAATGCCACGAAAGGTGAGTTTATCTCACACCTGACTCACATTTTATTTCATGGATGTTAGATCAACTATTTGAACCGTTATGAAATGTATAGTACCGCTAGTAGAAATTGTTTGTTTAATATGTACACATTCATATACAACAGGTTGGTGCATCAATTATATGACTATGATGTGATTAATGATTTGTTATGATACCCCTAGTTTAGGAAAAAATCACTAAGGGTTGAAATGATACATACCCGAACGGACATTAGAATAAGGAAAAATCATTGTGGGTTGAAATGATAGACCTGAACGATTTTTACTGAATTTGGGATCGCAGGTGGAAATGATAGACCTGTTGAAATTTTATAAATTACAGGTTGAAATGATAAATATCCGTATAACTTGACCATAGGGTAGAAAACTATATACGGACGCCATTGGTCGTGTTTTCATAGTAAAATGATTTGGAATTTGAATTTAACTTAATATATATTTTATTTTACATATATTTATATTTTAATGTTTTTTAAATTTAAATTTTAAATTATATGTTTTAAAAATGATGTTATAAGTAAACATAAATTTAAATATTTATTTAAGATTTTAGTTATAATTTTATTTATTTTAAAACTGTATAATTTAATTATATAGGTATTTTAAAACTTTTATATTATTATAAATACTTATTTTAAACTTATTTTCTATATTATTTTAATCTTATATATGTTTATAATCTATATTCTAATTAATTTTAGAAATTTTATAAACTTATATATATAATAACAACAGGGAATTTCGCTCGTTCCGAATCGATCGCTAAACCGACGAAGACCGTTCGAAACCCTGGATTGCTTTGAGGACAAGACGAATCGGAACACAAACAGAAGAACATTTCATTGCTTATTACAACAATTTACATCAGAATACAAGAATATACAGAGTATGAATAAATATTACACATCTAATAAATATCAGAGATTTAAATTACATTTAAATAAATAGTAGCGGAAAAATAATACAAAGCACAACTGAAAGAAATACACGGATACAGAGCTTTACGAGTATCGTTCCCGCTGTAAACCAAGATCTTGTGAATATAAATCTGCAAAACCCAACTACTAGCTGCTCGTGCGAAAAATAAGGTCACCCAGAGTTTATGTTAAAACAATAAACTCCAGATCAGTCATGTGACTGGTGTGAGAGCTAAAAACAGTTATTAATCTTTATTTTAAAATTAGATAATCAAGGGACCGCGCCGTATAACACGAAACGGGTTTCCTCCCAAGAATACTAGTGCATAAAACAAATAGCGCAATTCTAAATAAAGAAAAATGAAGCTATTATAAGACCCAGGTCCCATCACACAATGCAACGCAAGCCGGAGGATAGGGTTTTACCTTATAATATCCATAGAATGCTTGATATGCTAAATTTCATCTTTTATTATTACTATAAGTGAAGAAAACAACTTCAAATATAAATGTATCAATCATAGGCGGCATGGGTACCATATATCATGTCCCCAATACTTGGCTCTACAATCAAAAACGAAATATCACGTATTGGAAATTGGATTTCCGTCATGAGTCGAGGCAAGGGGCAAGCTCCTCTGTAACACCCCGAATTTTCTATTAACACTAAAGTTGCTAAAATAATAATAAGTGTGTAGAAGAGGGGATGTATCTAATATGAATATAAAAATATTAATAAGTATGTAAGAGAGGGGATGTATCTATTATGAATATAAAAATATTAATAAGTATGTAAGAGAGGGGATGTATTTAATATGAATATAAAAATATTAATAAGTGTGTAAGAGAGGGGATGTATCTAATATGAATATAAAAATATTAATAAGTGTGTAAGAGAGGGGATGTATCTAATATGAATATAAAAATATTAATAAGTGTGTGAGAGAGGGGATGTATCTAATATGTATACAAAAACAATAATAAGTAAAGGGGGATGTATCTAATATGTACATTGTAGAAAATATATATATATATTTATGACATGAATAGAAGTTTATTTATATGCTGAGTGTTTGCTGAGTCACTTCTGACTCATTGCTGAGTCAACAAGATAAACCCCATCTTGTCTGAACGGCTGCGGTTATTTCTAGGTTAAATCTAATGGCCTAAATGAATTCTAAAATCTATAAATAAGTGGGTAGACCCTAGACCTAAATCACTTGTAAAATTAGAGAAGCTACCGTCATGCTGCTGCCATGGAGTTCAGCATAGCCGTCACAAACTAAGAAGAGGAAGCCTAATCATCTACAACTAAATCTACACAAATCAAATCAAAAGATCTCTCTTTCTCTAATTCTTTTCTTTTGTTGGTGAGTATGATGATTCTCACAAGACAATTACAAACTAATTTGACTCAGTTATGAATGGATCACAAGAAAGTGACGTGATTTGTAATTGTAAATTCTATATATTGTGGATCTCTTATTATGTTATTATGTTGACGTATGATGTAAATTATATATGCTATGTCATGCTATGTTGTAAATTCTCTTATGCTATGTCGTGCTATGTTGAGAATCATGTCAAGCTATGTTATACTATCATACTATGCCATGTTATAAATCATGCTATATTATGTTGTAAAATCATGATGTTGTTGGAACATGCTTAAAGTTATGTTTTTTTTAATTTAAATGGATCTTGTTTATGGGAATTTGCCTATTAGGTTAGGTGTACCCATAAACTTGAAACTATAATTAAATAAAACTTGAATATGGGAATTTGCCTATTGAGTTAGATGTACCCATATAAAACCATGTTGTTAAAAAATTAGATGATATTGATTCACACATGTTCATATGTAAGTTTATGAAAATTGATTGAGATTATATTAGGTGAATTTTGAACAAGTTGACACCTTTAGGTCCATGACATGTATAATCTATGCAAGTTGGACATATGCAAGTTTCACCCCTTATTATGATTCATTTGGTCACATATACATGTTGTTATTATGATAATCTCTTTTATGCTATGAGTTAGGCTATTCGAGTCTAACATATATTTTGCGAATAATCGTTCAAACGTGGGGTAGGGGTAATATTAGGAATTAATAAATTGGGTGCAATTTTGTAAGATTTTGCATACCATGAATGGATGTCCATAATTGAGTCAATTATGGACATTGTTAAAAATTGGAAGTAATTAATAATTCAAGTAGGGAATTATTAAAATCGGGGGAAAGTGGATTATTATTAATAATCAATGTTTAGGACACGAGATTGGACCCGTTTGTGATATAAACCTGCCCGGACCCGCCCGGCAAATCCAGTACTCACAAATGTCGGCCCAATGTGAGAGGTCCTAGGCCCAAACTAAAGCATAACAGTTGTAAAGACACGAGGTTAGACTCTTTTATGGTGTAAGACTGCCCGGACCCGCCCGGCAAATCCAGCTGCCATAAATGCCAGTCTAATGTGAGAGGTCTTTATGAGGTTATGGCCTTAATGAACTAAGAAATACTTAACCAGATAATCATGTAAGGTGGGACATGGGGGTTAAGTAGGTGCCTTGGGTGGCATGAGGAATCTGGTGGTTGCCTTTAGAGGAATTTGAAATACGATTAGACTTAACCAAACACACATGTAAATGAACATGACTAAGTGGGTTAAGTGGGATGGACTAATGGGGACAAGCTTAGGTGGAATGCTTGTGGTAAATGGTGGGGGCCCATTTCAACCAGTATCCCAAAACGTATCTTTGTGGGCTCGACCCAAGTCGAGGACGGGACACGCATACTGGGTTTGACTATAAGAGGCCAAAACAGGGAGCGGTGGCAACGCAAGTCCAACGGGTTTCATATGCGTGTGTGGACCCGGGCTGGTAGGTAAGACGTTGTTGCATCGTGTAGGTATAAGCCGTGCATGTCCGTTGTATCAGGTTGCCACTTTAGGGGAGTGATACACCCCACTGTGGGGCCAGCACGGGTATCTACGAGTTAGGGAGCCGATCGAATAATGGGAAGTAGGGTACACCTAGTGGAGATAGGGGCAGGCGGCACCTATGTAGTCAGCTAGGGGTACGTAAAGCCATTGGGAAAGTTTCTAAGTGAAGCTAAGTGGGATGAATCTTTAGGGTGACTAGTGTGGTGCAGTATAGTGTTTATCCTTTAGTATTTAGGAGCGCCTATAACGTTTCCTTTAGCGATTGTCTATGTCCTTAATCTGCTCTTCATAGACATTTTCTTGTTTTCCAGCTTATGCCTTAGTCCAGTTATTTTGGTAATAGTATTGTAGAATTATCATATTCACCAGACTTTATGTCTGACCCCCTCTTTTCCATCCTTTTTCTCCCTTCAGGTCCGCAGGTTGGGCCAAGTTCTAGTGGAGTCTAGTTGGATCGCTTATCTACTGGAAAGCTTGGACTGCTGAAGTAAAGTCCAGCTTGTTATCTTTCTTTTTAATGGCTATTCATGTAATGGGATTATGTACTTGTTTTATCAAGATAGATATTGTACTTGACATTGAATATGGTGTTATGATGTAATCAAACATGTTTTGACTTCTGCTCCAATGAAATAAAGTTTTTGAATTTCCAAGTACTATTTTATATCTGTCTTGTTGTAATTTTACTGTTCTATATTCACTTAAAACCTCCATGGAAGTTAATGCATTCCCTTTGTGAGTGACATTAATGGACGTGGGGTGTTACACGTGGTATCAGAGCATAAGGTTACCAGAACAGATAAAAAAAATTTTTTTAGAAAAATACTTTTTTTTCTAAAGTATTTTTGGAAGAAGTGCTTTCAAAAAAAAACATGTTATTTAAAGAGAGTTTTTATGAAAAACATAATCCCAAATAGCCATATCCTTATCTTTATCTTTCGAATTCTCCATTTTGAATCTTTCCTTTTTCGTTTCAGCATGGCTGAAGATCTTAATCTCCCAGAAGGTGTGACGATTCCAGGGTGGTTTAGGAGATACTTGGAGGCTAGGGCCACCACTGCAGGCCCAGCGGATACTCATCCACCCCTAGTTGCACCCATTCCTCCTCCTCCTCCTCGTGTTGACACTTTTGCAAAGACGTGCAAGGAATTCAAGGCTATGGGAGGAAAAACTTTTCAAGGGACTGAGACGTTTGTGGAGGCCAGAGATGGGCTTAAGGAGACTGAGGAATTGTTGGATATCTTTGAAGTGGAAGATGGGAGGAAAGTCCGTTTAGCGGCTTGGTTAATGAAGGGAGAGGCCTCGTTTTGGTGGGAGGTCACTAATGGGGAACGTCCAGTTGATTCATGGGCGGATTTCAGACGAAGGCTTGAGGCAAAGTTTCTTTCAAGGGCAGAGGAGAACTTAAATATGGAAAAATTCCTGGCACTAAAGCAAGGGAGCTCATCAGTAAAGGAATATGTCAATAAATTTAATCAGTTAGCAAGGTTTGGCTTGGAGTTGGTGAACACGCCAGAGAAGAAAGCTTTGAGGTTCGTTAGAGGCTTGAATGAACCGTTGCAAGGGTTGGCTATGACCCACATCCCTATGGGAGCCACCTTTGAAAAGCTAGTAGAAATGGCACTTATGCATGAGGATAAGGCAGTTGAAAAGAAAGGGGATCAGAAGAAACCCCAACAGCAAAATAAGAAGGGTGGTAAAAACAATAATGGCAAAGGGAAGAAGAAATGCTTCAATTGTGGGACGCCTGGCCATCTCAGCAAAGATTGTAGAAAGAAAAAGAAGACTGGTTGTTTTCATTGTGGAGATGCGGGACATTTAGTGAAGGACTGTCCAAAGAAGGGGCAAAGGGCAGGGTCTACCTCGGGAGGACAGGTGCAGGCTCTTATGGCACCAGGGCAGGCAAGGGGGCAAGTTCAGGCTATTGCGGCCCCACCGCTGCAAGAAAGAGGTAGAACAATTTCTGTTGAAAGCTTAGTTTTTCTGTTTGATCATCCTGTCCTTACCTTATTCGATTCTGGCGCATCTCATTCGTTTATCTCTGCATCATTAGTTGAATCACTACACTTGAACACCAGTTTAGTAGAGGATCCCTTGGTCGTTTCAAATCCAATTGGGGGTTCGGCTCATTTGACCATCATATGTTTGGATTTGAAAATCTCTATACTTAGCGTTGAATTTTGATGTGATGCTTATGTATTGGGCTTCACGGGCTATGGGCTAATTTTAGGAATGGATTGGTTGTCTAGAAATAGGGCCATTCTTGATTGTGAAAGGAGAGTAGTTAGGCTTGTGACTCGCCTTGGTAATGCTCTCGACATCTTTTGTAATCCCATAAATTCCGTTATGCTAAGTTATCTTGAATCGCTTGACGCGTCTGTAGAGAACCTGCGATCGGTAGAAGTGGTCCGGGAATATCCGGATGTGTTTGAGGAGGTGAAGGGCTTACCTCCAAAGCGGGAGATAGACTTTCGAATTTATCTTGTGGATAATGCTAAACCCGTATCTTTGCCAGTGCGCCATATGGCTCCTCGTGAAAGGAGGGAACTCAATAAGCAAGTAAAGGAGTTGCTTGATAAGGGGTTCATAAGACGTAGTATATCGGAGTGGGGTGCTCCAGTAGTTTTTGCCACAAAGGCGGATGGGTCTCTTAGACTTTGTATGGACTATAGAGAACTAAACAAGCTTACTAAAAAGAACCGACACCCATTGCCGAGGATTGACGATCTCTTTGATCAGTTAGTTGGCGCCTCAGTGTTTTCGCAGTTGGACTTAGCCACTGGCTTTCATCAACTGAGAGTGGCTGAGGATAGTATAGATAAGACTGCTTTTAGGACTCCTGACGGATTCTATGAATGGCTAGTGATGCCCTTTGGTTTGACAAACGCCCATGCATATTTTGTTGATTTGATGAGTAGGGTGTTTAGGGAATACCTTAACAAATTCGTGGTAGTCTTTGTGGATGACATCTTAGTCTTTTCTAAGAATAAAGAAGAGCACTCCCTACATCTTAGGGAAGTATTGGAAACCCTTCGAGCGCATAACCTTAAGGCAAAATTTTCTAAGTGTCACTTCTGGAGGAAGGAAGTACGGTTCTTAGGGCACGTGGTTTCCAAAGAAGGGATAGCAGTGGATCCCGCAAAGGTGGTGGCCATCCAAGATTGGAAGGTCCCTAAAAATGCAACCGAAGTAAGAAGTTTCTTGGGGTTGGCTGGCTATTATAGGAAGTTTATCAAAGACTTCGCAAAAATATCAGCTCCATTAACACGGTTAACGAAGAAGAACCTGTTTTTTACGTGGGACAAAGATTGCGATGATGCGTTCCAACGTTTAAAGAGAGCCTTAACTTCAGCCCCAGTCTTAGTGCTGCCAGACGGGAATAAACCGTTTACCATCTATACTGATGCTTGTGGGACGGGACTTGGCGCGGTCCTCATGCAAGAGGGAAGAGTAATCGCCTATGGTGGAAGGCAGTTGAGGGTTCATGAAAAGAATTACCCCACGCATGACTTAGAGCTAGCCGCAATTGTTTTCGCGCTTAAGTCTTGGCGTCACTATCTTCTTGGTGAGAAATTCAAACTGTTCACTGACCACAAATCATTAAAATACTTATTCTCTCAGAAGGATTTGAATTTAAGGCAGCAACGGTGGATTGAATTCTTAGCCTCCTACGATATTGAAATAACATATACCCCGGGCAAGGGTAACGTGGTGGCAGACGCCTTAAGTAGGAAAAGGTTGTCCTTGAGTCCGTTGTTTGTTGAACGACAAAGCTTAGAATTCATCTCTATGTTTGACTTTAGACCCTTCGTTGACTTAGTACCCGGTCTGTTAGCATCCTTGGAGGTTAGACCTACACTTCTAGGACGGGTTGGTGAGGCACAGCGAGACGACCCACGGTTGGTTGAGATAGTAGAAAAGCTCAAAGGGGGGGAGTCGTCAAGCCATCTTCGTAGGTATACCCTAGACGATAAGGGTTGGTTACGAAGGGATAATAGACTTTGTATACCGCAAGACGAAGACTTAAGGAAGGCCATTCTTGATGATGCTCATCTCTCAAAAATGACCATTCATCCCGGCGGGGATAAGATGTACAAAGATATGAAGCGGGTTTTCTTTTGGGCCGGTATGAAAAAGGATGTGGTCGAGTACGTCGCTAGATGCTTGGTGTGCCAACGAGTTAAAGCAGAACAAAAGAAACCCGGTGGGTTGCTTCACCCATTAGAAGTTCCACTATGGAAATGGGAAAGCATCTCAATGGATTTTGTGGATGGATTACCAAGATCAAGGAAGGGTAACACGGGGATTTGGGTTATAGTAGATAGACTTACTAAAAGCGCCCATTTTATTCCCGTGAAAAGTAAGAGGACTGCTCCGTGGTTGGCTTCTGTATACATTAAGGAGATAGTTCGTTTGCACGGTATTCCTTCTAGTATAGTAAGCGACCGTGACCCCATCTTTACTAGCGAATTTTGGAAGAGTTTACAAGAGGCGGTAGGGACTCAGCTATGTTTGAGCACCGCATATCATCCTCAGACAGACGGCCAGACCGAGAGGGTGAATCGCATTCTAGAGGATCTTTTAAGGCTTTGTATCCTAGACTTTGGGGGTACATGGGAAGAGCACCTTCCGTTAGTAGAATTCGCATATAATAATAGCTTTCAGTCTAGTATTGGCATGGCACCTTTCGAAGCTCTTTATGGAAGGCCTTGCCGTTCGCCTACATGTTGGTGGGAATCTACCGATAAAATCCTACTTGGGCCCGATATGGTTAGGGAAACCTCGGAAAGATTGAGTTGATTCGAAGGAGGATGAAAGCAGCACAAGATAGGCAAAAATCGTATGCTGATAAGAGGAGGACAGATCTTGAGTTTGACATTGGGGACATGGTTTTTATCAAAGTATCTCCGTTACAGAATGTTGTTCGCTTTGGGTCCGTGGGGAAATTAGCACCAAGGTTTGTAGGGCCGTTTCCTGTAAAAAAAACAGGATTGGGAAGATGGCATATAGGGTGGAGTTGCCTGAGAAACTTAGTGGAGTACACGACGTATTCCATGTATCACATTTGAGGAAGTGTTTGCACAAGACCGCGGAGGTGGTAGAGCCGAGCTTGCTTAAAGAGGTGGAAATAGAGCGTGATGCAACAATTAGACGAGCTCCTACATGCATTCTTGGGTCGGAGATCAAAAAGTTGAGGAATCGAGAGGTCAGACTGGTTAAAGTGCAATGGGGAGATGATGAGAGCAATGCAACTTGGGAGACAGAAGAGAAGATGCGTTCGTTGTACCCTTTTCTTTTTGAGGGTATGTCTTTTAATTTCTCCTTTATCGCTTCGCTTATCTTATCTTATCTTTAGTATGTCCTCTCATTAGTATCTTTGACCTTTAGTTAGGATAATCCTATGGTTGAAACATGTGTTTGAGACATGTTATGTATGATGGATGCAAAATGGATGCAAGTGTTTGCTAGTGGTTGCTCGTGGATGCATATATACACACACTTTAGGCACTAGATCGGCTCAGTCACTACATATTGCATATTGCATATATATGGATGTATTTAGTAAAATGGATGAACGATGGTTGTATTATCATGTGGATGCTGCATTCAGATGATGGTTGTGCACGCATATAGAAGTATTATGTAGCATTAAGAATCTTTTGCATACATAATGGATGCATGGCACGATCATAGTTGCATTAAGGAGGTCAACTGAATCAGTGGACCGCCTGATTTTGCATTAGATACGGACATATACACACACTGTGCATTTAAACATGAAAGCATTAGAAGTCTGTAAGGACAATGGATGCCTGTGTATGATGGATGAGTAGATGGACGTTTGGATGGTAGGATATACATTCTTCCAGACTTGAAGATTTCGGGGACGAAATCCTAAAAGGAGGGGAGAATGTAACACCCCGAATTTTCTATTAACACTAAAGTTGCTAAAATAATAATAAGTGTGTAGAAGAGGGGATGTATCTAATATGAATATAAAAATATTAATAAGTATGTAAGAGAGGGGATGTATCTATTATGAATATAAAAATATTAATAAGTATGTAAGAGAGGGGATGTATTTAATATGAATATAAAAATATTAACAAGTGTGTAAGAGAGGGGATGTATCTAATATGAATATAAAAATATTAATAAGTGTGTAAGAGAGGGGATGTATCTAATATGAATATAAAAATATTAAAAAGTGTGTGAGAGAGGGGATGTATCTAATATGTATACAAAAACAATAATAAGTAAAGGGGGTTGTATCTAATATGTACATTGTAGAATATATATATATATATATATATATATATATATATATATATATGACATGAATAGAAGTTTATTTATATGCTGAGTGTTTGCTGAGTCACTTTTGACTCATTGCTGAGTCAACAAGATAAACCCCATCTTGTCTGAACGGCTGCGGTTATTTCTAGGTTAAATCTAATGGCCTAAATGAATTCTAAAATCTATAAATAAGTGGGTAGACCCTAGACCTAAATCACTTGTAAAATTAGAGAAGCTACCGTCATGCTGCTGCCATGGAGTTCAGCATAGCCGTCACAAACTAAGAAGAGGAAGCCTAATCATCTACAACTAAATCTACACAAATCAAATCAAAAGATCTCTCTTTCTCTAATTCTTTTCTTTTGTTGGTGAGTATGATGATTCTCACAAGACTATTACAAACTAATTTGACTCAGTTATGAATGGATCACAAGAAAGTGACGTGATTTGTAATTGTAAATTCTATATATTGTGGATCTCTTATTATGTTATTATGTTGTCGTATGATGTAAATTATATATGCTATGTCATGCTATGTTGTAAATTCTCTTATGTTATGTCGTGCTATGTTGAGAATCATGTCAAGCTATGTTATACTATCATACTATGCCATGTTATAAATCATGCTATATTATGTTGTAAAATCATGATGTTGTTGGAACATGCTTAAAGTTATGTTTTTTTTAATTTAAATGGATCTTGTTTATGGGAATTTGCCTATTAGGTTAGGTGTACCCATAAACTTGAAACTATAATTAAATAAAACTTGAATATGGGAATTTGCCTATTGAGTTAGGTGTACCCATATAAAACCATGTTGTTAAAAAATTAGATGATATTGATTCACACATGTTCATATGTAAGTTTATGAAAATTGATTGAGATTATATTAGGTGAATTTTGAACAAGTTGACACCTTTAGGTCCATGACATGTATAATCTATGCAAGTTGGACATATGCAAGTTTCACCCCTTATTATGATTCATTTGGTCACATATACATGTTGTTATTATGATAATCTCTTTTATGCTATGAGTTAGGCTATTCGAGTCTAACATATATTTTGCGAATAAACGTTCAAATGTGGGGTAGGGGTAATATTAGGAATTAATAAATTGGGTGCAATTTTGTAAGATTTTGCATACCATGAATGGATGTCCATAATTGAGTCAATTATGGACATTGTTAAAAATTGGAAGTAATTAATAATTCAAGTAGGGAATTATTAAAATTGGGGGAAAGTGGATTATTATTAATAATCAATGCTTAGGACACGAGGTTGGACCCGTTTGTGATGTAAACCTGCCCGGACCCGCCCGGCAAATCCAGTAGTCACAAATGTCGGCCCAATGTGAGAGGTCCTAGGCCCAAACTAAAGCATAACAGTTGTAAAGACACGAGGTTAGACTCTTTTATGGTGTAAGACTGCCCGGACCCGCCCGGCAAATCCAGCTGCCATAAATGCCAGTCTAATGTGAGAGGTCTTTATGAGGTTATGGCCTTAATGAACTAAGAAATACTTAACCAGATAATCATGTAAGGTGGGACATGGGGGTTAAGTAGGTGCCTTGGGTGGCATGAGGAATCTGGTGGTTGCCTTTAGAGGCATTTGAAATACGATTAGACTTAACCAAACACACATGTAAATGAACATGACTAAGTGGGTTAAGTGGGATGGACTAATGGGGACAAGCTTAGGTGGAATGCTTGTGGTAAATGGTGGGGGCCCATTTCAACCAGTATCCCAAAACGTATCTTTGTGGGCTCGACCCAAGTCGAGGACGGGACACGCATACTGGGTTTGACTATAAGAGGCCAAAACAGGGAGCGGTGGCAACGCAAGTCCAACGGGTTTCATATGCGTGTGTGGACCCGGGCTGGTAGGTAAGACGTTGTTGCATCGTGTAGGTATAAGCCGTGCATGTCCGTTGTATCAGGTTGCCACTTTAGGGGAGTGATACACCCCACTGTGGGGCCAGCACGGGTATCTACGAGTTAGGGAGCCGATCGAATAATGGGAAGTAGGGTACACCTATTGGAGATAGGGGCAGGCGGCACCTATGTAGTCAGCTAGGGGTACGTAAAGCCATTGGGAAAGTTTCTAAGTGAAGCTAAGTGGGATGAATCTTTAGGGTGACTGGTGTGGTGCAGTATAGTGTTTATCCTTTAGTATTTAGGAGCGCCTATAACGTTGCCTTTAGCGATTGTCTATGTCCTTAATCTGCTCTTCATAGACATTTTTTTGTTTTCCAGCTTATGCCTTAGTCCAGTTATTTTGGTAATAGTATTGTAGAATTATCATACTCACCAGACTTTATGTCTGACCCCCTCTTTTCCATCCTTTTTCTCCCTTCAGGTCCGCAGGTTGGGCCAAGTTCTAGTGGAGTCTAGTTGGATCGCTTATCTACTGGAAAGCTTGGACTGCTAAAGTAAAGTCCAGCTTGTTATCTTTCTTTTTAATGGCTATTCATGTAATGGGATTATGTACTTGTTTTATCAAGATAGATATTGTACTTGACATTGAATATGGTGTTATGATGTAATCAAACTGTTTTGACTTCTGCTCCAATGAAATAAAGTTTTGGAATTTCCAAGTACTATTTTATATCTGTCTTGTTGTAATTTTACTGTTCTATATTCACTTAAAACCTCCATGGAAGTTAATGCATTCCCTTTGTGAGTGACATTAATGGACGTGGGGTGTTACATCCTCTCCATTCAAGACACTCTAGCAAATGTCTCAGGACCACACACAGCGATCCTGGATCTTCAGGGCTGGTTCTCTCTTACTTTTGGGGATTAGTTATTCCTGAACACATGTTTCCCGGTCCTATCAGACTTATATCCGAGGCACCTCGCATCCAACAACCACACAGGTAAAAAGTATATAAATGTCAGGGCTGGTAGGTCACTAACATCTCCCATAGCTAGAAAGAAACGACTTGCTCTCTCTGTAGTCACTATCCCGTTTTTGACTCATACCGAGGTGTGAGGCTCGCGAATTAACGCTATACACAAAGCTATGCCACACAGGCCGTGCTTTGATCATCAACCACAAGACTTTTCTTTTCAACAAAAGCCTTGATCATTTTCCACTTAGGCAAGCCACACAGGCAATTCATGCCATGTGATTGATATCCATCAATATATAACCTCTGAGCTCGTACGTCTCAGAGAAGGGCGTTAAGCAAGAGAATAAATTCTCCACCGTCAAACAGATATATATTTAATAGAAATCAATCACACAGAATAAAGTCCAATGTCAGACACACAGTCCATTTACAAGTTCGTTCTGGGTCTGAACGAAACCGGAGGAATCTTATTCCTCGCATATCCATCGATCTCCAACTACGCCTGGACGATCACCAACTGATTCCCTCCTCTTGGGTGTACAATCCAATCAAGATCATCAGTAATCATCCAAACGATGTGAAGACCTCCAGTCTTCAACCACCGTCTTCATCTTCGACTTCACGTCGAATTAGTTATTCAGAATGGGTATAAACCCAGCGTTTTTGAATAACCCGAGTATATAATAAACAAGTGTTACACAAACACAACATACGCGTCATTACAATTCAGAATATTCTTTATTCAAATATTCACATTCTTAGGGAAAGGTTCCCATTAATTTTATCAAAGATAAATTCTTTTAAATTTATTCTTTAATCTTCCTTTGGATATTTTTTCAAACCATAATATGGTTTTCCAAACTAGTCGGGATTAGCGAACAACACCGAAGTAATCATTTATTTTATTTCCCAATACGAACCTATTCATCCCATGAAGCAAAACTGGTTATACTCCATATATAACACCATGGTGCTATCGGTAAAATTAATTACCATTTCATGTGCAAATCTAATTAAAGATTTAACTATCGCTTGGAGCAAAACTGGTGGTTCTCCATTCTCGATCTTTTCAATCTAATTAAAGATTCATTAAAACTCCACATATTTTTAATCTTCCCACAAATCGATATTAATGATTATTCAAAGCTAAGAAGTTAATCTTACCTTTAACTGGGTTAAAGAACCAATGTCATTTAAAACAAGGTTCACAACAACCCAAAATCTCACTCCATTGTTAAACGGGTTAAAGAATAGGTGTTATTCAAAACAACGCTCACGATAAACCCAAAAACCAATTTAAATTCAATTCCAATTAAATACTAATCAACTGGATAATTTCATTAAATCTTAATTAAAAGATTTATTCTTTTCTAAACTGGGTTCAAGAACAGTGTTATTTAAGACACCAATCATGACGAACCCAAAATCCCATTTGATATGAAATACAAGGATCTAAATAGAAAATAAATCGGCTTATATTTAATATCAAATTCTGAAACCAACAAATATCGTATTGGAAATAACGATATAAATATATCTTTCAAATTTCCACAACCATATTTATATAATCACGAAATCCAACATCGAAATATTCCGAAGATAATTTCGATACAAATCCATTCCAATTCGTATATTGGAAATTCTGATTATTTTAAAACCACTTCAAATCCAATTTATTTATTCAAAAACATTGGATTATAATTCTAGTTCATTTCGATAAAAATATATTTTTATCCTTTTTAAATATGAGATTTTTCACCCCAATTCTTTCTAAATCATTTATTATGATTTTGCACCAATTTTTTATATTTTTAATAATTTTATCAAGGCTCGTACAGTCGATTTCCAATAACGGTCGTCGAGTTGCACATACAATGATCTTTTCCAAATTTGATTTGGACATAATTCCAAATCCAACCATTAGATTTCAAATTTCTAATATTCATTGGAAAGCACCTTTCGATACGAACCCAACGGTTCTAGTTTCAGGAGAATCCGACGGTCGGATCTCCCGTAACGTCAATTCGAAGTCAATGGTCGAAATTCGCGAACTGTCGTAGCGCAGCGCGTTCTATTTAGGCCATTTAATATATATAATATATATATTATATATATTTCGTCGATTTCAATTCAAAACATATTTTATAAATCATTTCAAATTCGTTTTAAAAACGATTTCAACTTCATATTCAATTTTAAATCAAAATTGAGTATTACATATCATTAATATATAAATGATAATATTTACAAAACATTATATTTTGAAATCACTTCCTTTTCTATATTCATTATAAAAAAACGAATATAATCGATATAAATTACGTTCGCGTCAAAATGGCACACATCTAATCAACACGGCTTTATATATTTCAATAACTTCGTTATTCTATTCAACAAATGAATATTTTCTTCAACACATGAATATATATTTCTTTCAACACATGAATATTCTCAACACATGAGTATCGTCAACACATGACTATTTTTTTATTTAATATGTTTTATAAAATTATGATTTCCATCGTTTAATTCTAAATCAGACTCTAACTGTAAATTAGTAAGAGAACAATTCCCTAAATATTAACCCCGAAGGCCGAAACCAACATCAGATCAATACCCAGGAAACCACTCATCTTAGCTCGTTTCTAGTTAGTTTATAATTTTATATATGATAAAGATGTGAATTTTATTGTTAAAATATTTCGTTCAACACATGATAAGTTTCAATACATGAATATTCTCAACACATGAGTCTTCTTTTATTCAACACATGAATATATATATATTTTATTCAACACATGAATATTTATTCTATTCAACACATGAATATATATTTTATAATATTCTTTATTTTCGAAATTGGAATGAGGCCCAATCAATTACCATATAACGTTAATTATATGGATTCCATACAACACATGTACATAATAGCAATGATAAATAATCAATCATCATCCAAAGTGCACCACACAACTGCATAAGCATTAAATATAAATAATTAATGCTTACATAGTCTGTTAACCAATCGATCGACATACAATTAAATAATTGGGATTAGTGTACGCCAAATATCATCTCAACACCCGTGTGGGGTTTTAAATCAACAAACACTGAATATTATTTGTCCAGTTGGGTGATGTGTAAAATCTATCGTCCCAATCAATATTAGTCAAATCAGTGTACATAAACAAATCATCTAATTTATTTATAAATATTTATTTCATTTTATATACACATTAAAAATATAAATTTTTAATTATAAAATATTTATTCCCATTCCACATCACACAATCAACTACACATCAAAATCAATCAAACCAACAAGTCATCCATGGTCTGTGGACGACGGGTGTCGGGTGCTGCTAAGCACCATCTGCATCCTAGTATATATTTTTAATTAGAAAACAAGAATTAAAGTGAGAAGTTCTCGCCGAGAGCTAAACCAAACGCCACGACTCTTCATTTGTAGGAAATCTTCATCTTGTTTGCAACGCAGTCTGTTTCACGAAGTTTATATTAAAAATCACATTTTTATAACTTCGCTATATATATAATAATCACATTTTTATACTGCTATTATATATATAAATATTCTTTTTTTATACCGCTACTATATTGATAAAAATTCTATTTTTATAATGCTACTATATAGATAAAAATTCTATTTTTATACCGCTACTATATAGATAAAAAATCTATTTTTATACCGCTACTATATAGATAAAAATTCTATTTTTATAACGGTGTTCATATAATAAAGATCATATTTTTATCACACTAACTTCATAATAAAAATTATATTTTTATATCGCTCTTCTTCTAATAAAGATCTAGCCTTTCTATGATCAAAAATTATAACTTTTCATAAATAAAAATCAATTTTTTTTTTATTAATCTTCATGTATAAAAATCTAATTTTTATGAAATCAATTTATGTATAAAAACCAAATTTTTTTATGAAATCAATTCATATTAAAAATCATAACTTTTTGAATACAAAAATCTCACTTTCTCATATATTAAAATCTTAACTTCTCGCATATAAAAATCTCATTTTCCTTATATATAAAAATATGAACTTTCATATATATAAAATATAAACTTTCATATATATAAAAATATAAACTTGCATATATATTAACTGATTTCCTATAAACATTAAAACCGATTTATACTAAAACTAAAATTAAATTTAAACTGATTTAATAAAATAAAAATAAAGAAAATCACCTTAATTAGTCGAAGGAGGGTGCTCCGATTAGGAAGGAAGGGGGCGGAGGGCTTCTGCGCGTTCGAATGGGGTAGGTGGGTGTTGATGGTCGCGGTCTCGAGCTCCTTGGGTGTTCGCGCGATGAAGGGGGTCGACGTAGGTGGGGAGATCGGAGGGGGCTAGGTCGGAGGGGTGCGTCGCTTGGGGATGGGTGGCGGTGGGGCGGCGACGAGGGACGGAGGTACGGTGGTTTTCCGCCAACGTAGCTTCCTTTTTTCTTTCGATTTGTGGATCTGAACGGAGGAAAAATAGAAAGGGGGTGCGTTGGCTTAGTGTGTAGGGGAAAAGGGATTTTTATTATTTTATTTTATTTATCCTCTATAAAGTAACTTTAAATTTCGATTCCCAAACGAGACCCACCGCCTGTCGCCCCTAGCTAATTACCTCCATTCCGAACACAATAGGATAGGTATCGTAAGCCGGTTCGATCGTTTCGATCAGTTTCCATTCAAATCAAAATATAACTCTATATATTGAATTTGAATGCATATTTCAATTTACCGGGGCCACATTAGCTTTGTATTGAAGATACAGTTCTAACAAAACTAATTTCGTCAAATTCCGAGACCGTTTGAAAAGTGGCCATTTTCTGGTCGATCAAAATTGACTAAAACTGTTAAAAAATGTTTTACTTCGCCACACTCACATATTGATTCATAAAATTATGCAAATTGGAATCTGGCAATACTTTGGCATCCTGGATCCATCAAAAGTGGTTTTGTCGAAAACGAAGGTCATTTGCAAAATTTCCATTTTTAAGGGCCAGAATTCCATAGCGACTATTCTGAATTTTCAATTGGGCATAACTATTTATTCCCGTTATGAAATTTCAATTTTTCGGATTCGTTGGAAAGATATTTTCAAATAGATTCTAATATTTTTGGTTTTCGTAAAATCCGGTTCATTTTAAATCCTGCACATTCATTTGAAATTCGAAATCGAATTTTCAAACTACCGCGCCATTTTCAATTCCTTTTATAATTAAAATAAAATATTTATATTCTAATGAGCGATCTATATAATTATATACATTCTAATTCTCTTCAAAATAAATTTCTCGTCATTAATATTTAAAATAATTCATTTTAAATATTCAAAATTCATTAAATTCGCTAAAATAAAAATTTTAAATTGGCTCAGATTTCCGGATTATTACAATCTCCCCCACTTAAAACCTTTTCGTACTCGAAAAGGAACGAAGCTGAAAGTTGTTTAACTAACCAACTCAACTTCCATTGTTTTCTTTATGGCTTAAGTTCTTCGACTTCTCAATTTCTATGAACATTTCAAATTTTTCAAAAATTTAGCTAACACCCTAAATTTTCGAAAAATTTCGCCATAACCTCCACTGCACCGGGAGCTTCGGGATATTTCAAATAGCCTCTCATGGCCCTCACCAATCCAAAGGAAAAAAGAAAAAGCCAAGCGGCTAGCCAATCGGCTCATAAAATCACAAAATCCGCAAGAAATACAATGAACATGTACCTATTTGCCGAGCAAACAATTTTATTCCTCTGCTCTAGCCTCTTTGCTATGACATGTTCAATGGATATACATGTATATGCATGCAATTGTAATCAATTTCCAATTCAGTTCAATATTTGATTCAATTTGGCCAAAATGGTTAAAAATATCAAACCAATAATCAAACAACACAACCATCAATCAATTAGTTGATTAGCTTTTCAAATTCATAACTTTGATACATATACAGAAAATCATGTTTTTGAAGCCAAATCACAACAATAAGCCCTATCCAGTTTTGGTTCTCACACCAGTCTAATGGAAATATATAGATATCTCAATTTCGAAGCTTGAACATAAATACTGGTAACGCTGCAGCATTATCAGAATCATTCCCGAGCAACTAGAGTGTGATTCTATATTTATCCTGTAACACCCCGTATTTCTGTAATGCTAAGATTCACAAATCAAGGCAGAATTGGAATTTAAAATCAGAGTCTAGGGAAACGGGCTGCGCCATTGCGTTCATCTCGGAATTCTGCATGAAAACGAGTCCGAGTTTGCATAAATCGGAGTCCGTATGAGGAAGATATGGCCTCCGGAAGATTCAACGAAGTTCAAATTTCAAAATAGTTCAGAAAAACGAGTTCGAAATTCAAAACAGACCCAGATTGGGCTGGGCGGTAATTTTCCCGCCCAAGGCACCCAGGTCGACTGGGAAGTCGACCTGTGGCACCCAAGTCGACTGGGTAGTCGACCTGGGGGTCGACCCCCCTGCTTTTTCCTGTTTTCTGCACCTCGTTCGTTCTTCTGTATTCGGACGCCATCCTGACCAGATTCGTTGACTTCTACTCTATATAAACAGCCCTGGACTCCTTCTCTATTCACAATTCTTCTCTACCCTTATGCTGCAAAGATTCTTAGTGAACATGGCTTCCTCTCCTCCTCTTAATTAAATAATAAATAAAATAATATATATAAAATAAATCAAGACGAGGAGGTGCTGCTCAAAGACTTTCAAAGAGGAGATTCAAGCTAGAATTCAAGTGAAGATTCGAACGACTGCAACGACTGTTTTTCTACGAATCATAGAAACGCCATCTTTCTATTCTAATCTAATCTCTGTAAGTCAGTTATTTTTAGATTTGAACGTTTTTCTCTGTTAATGACATGAAATTAAAGGAATACAAGAATATGCCGAATCTCTCTCTCTATTCGAATCAGTGCCTATACTCTTGAACCTAATTAAGAACTGTTATGATTCGAGGACAAATAAGACCGTGACTATGAAACTATGGACCTTAGAACCATATGCCTATGACTATGGACATTGCCTATGACTATGAATATTGCCTATGACTGTGACTGTGACTATGAGAATTCTTTTCTTGACTGTGAACACCCACCTATGCCTTTGATTAGAAAACATAAACTATTGCCTATGACATAACAAGGACATCTGTGATTAAACACCTATGATTCATGATTAGGAAAGTGTTGCTTAAGTTCTGTGATTATGAGATTAAACCCGATTATTTATTCTGCATGTCCTTGGTTTTCTTTGGTTTTAGACCTTGGGAATTCACCTATTAAGTTAGGTCTACCCATGTTCTTGAACCGGCGTCTCTATTCTGTCTATCCTTGGTTTTAGACCTTGGGAATTTACCTATTAAGTTAGGTCTACCCATGTTCTTGAACCTACGTCGTTATTCAAACCGTTTATGCCAGTTATTATGTCCATCCTTTTTCATAGCATCTTTGGTTCATTCCCTATTTCCTACGAGTCTAGATTTATCCATAATCTAGATTGAATCGCAATTATACGAACGGTGGGAATACGATTTGGGCATAATGTGAAATGTACTAAAACATAGTTATAAACTTGGAATTTGGCATAAATTGGGAACATGAATTATGGCAAGTTCATAGAAATACAAATTGGATAAATTTAACATGAATTATAGGATGTGTAATTTGAATCTAGTATTGACTTGTAAATCTAGCATTTACATGAGTTATGAACTAGAATAATAAGTCTAGTATGACGTGAACTGTAATTAGAATGTTAAATCAGGATTGGATTAGCTAATTTGGCGTAATAAGTATATTGGTATAAATTTGAGATTGGCCATAATTGGGAATAACCGTCAGGTTTAGCAAAATCATGGCTAGTGACACTTAATTGGTATAATTTACATACCAAAAGGCATAAATATGATATAGAGGGGAAAATGGGCCATAAGAATAAATGTTGACAGTTTACATTAAAAGGGTAATTAGGAAATAAGTAAATTAGGAATAATTTACTTGTAGAATTTGGCCTAAATGAGGAAATGTAAATTTAGACAAATTAAAGGTTTATTAACGACATCTCTTTTAATGGTACACCAGAAAGTTCTAGGGTGACAGAGAGGATAGTGTCTAGGCTTGGGTTTGGAAAATACAAGTTTCCTGCTCTCCCTGGCTATCCCTAACTGATCCGACGGACGGGATGGTTACTTTCAAAACATGATTTGAAAATTAACCAAAACCCTTTTGAACTTAGAAAACACGAATATTCCTAACCCGAGGTTAGACTGAGTTGCGATGTAAACCTGCCCGGAACCAACCGGCACATCCAGTAATCGCAACAATATCTGTCTAATGTGAGTGGTAGCGGCTTTAATTTATTTAGTTAAAGCTATAACAAGAATGGTAGGGTTAAGTTAACTAAGACACATAACCAATTCAACAAGATAACCAAAACGATGGGTGGGGTTAAGTTCATACGGACACAGTTAAGCTAGAATGGGAGGGTTAAGTCTATAGGAACACTTAACCAACTTAACACAGTCAAGCTAGAACGGGAGGGCTAAGTCCATAGGGGCACTTAACCAACTTTCACATGGTAACAAGACAAGATTTGTAGGAGTTAAGTAACTAAGGAAACACTTAGCCAAATTAACATGTGAACTAGACTAGAAGGTGGGGTTAAGTAAAGTTAATACACTTAGCCAAATTAACATGTTAACTAGACTAGAGGTTGGGGTTAAGTAGAATCTAATACACTTAGCCAATTTGATATGTTATCTGGGCTAGACCGTAGGGTTAAGTAAACTTGAACACTTAACCATCAGATTGCGATAAAAGAATAGGGTTAAGTCTCAAACATGAAGGGATAATACTTAACCATTAATAACATGTTAGTTAAGACAGACGGGCAAGGTTAAGTTAAAAAGGAACACTTAACCAATACAGGGAGAATGGGTAGGGTTAAGTAATAAGAAATACTTAACCAATATAACTTGGTTTGTGGTGGGGTTAAGTCAACATGAATTAATGATAACACTTAACCAGTATAACAGGATGAATGAAGAGGGTTAAGTTGGCTTGAATTGACTAATGACACTTAACCAATCCAAATTGACGGGAAAGGGAACTAAG
The DNA here is from genome assembly GCA_030737875.1 of Allium sativum. Taxonomy (NCBI): domain Eukaryota; kingdom Viridiplantae; phylum Streptophyta; class Magnoliopsida; order Asparagales; family Amaryllidaceae; genus Allium; species Allium sativum. Next base: position 872,562,645 of record CM060912.1, on the reverse strand, counting down.
TAGTAAACCTTAGTTAAGAAAACAACGATTCTGGAAACTAAGTGGTAAATCTTAGTTAGTAAAACTAAGTAGTAATTCTAAGTATAACACGGGAAGGAGCGAATGTCCGTCTGAGTAGAAAGAAGGCTCCAACGAATTGGGTTACGAAGCCCGAAGCTTTGAGGGGACGTGAGGGTACTCTTGGTATCCCTCTATGAGGCTACAGATGATCCTCCTGGGCTCACAGAGGTTAAGGTCTGCGTAGAAGAACCAGGGGTATGCCTTGGTTGCAATACATGGCAACCTAAAGACCAGGATGGACCGGCGTGATTCGGCGAGAAAATGGTAGCCCTGTGATAGCAACTCGTCGTCTACCATCCATCTTGAGTCAATCGAGATACGTGAAGCGGAAAGGCGGAGAACTCCAAAAGACCATATACTTGCTATCTAGTTATGGTTGCGGATGGCCATAGGATAGAGGGGCACCGGGGGCCGGCGTATAGTTCTCATTTTACAAGGTGTGCCTTTCATTAGTTGAGGGAGGGGTCAAGTGGGACCATAGCCACTGGAATAAAAACAGACCTTAGCATCTGCATCGGCAGATATCTGAAAGCTCCCGACCGAGTTCTGTATTCCTTGATTTGCCCTGTCACAGGACTCGGACCGCACATTACAGGACATGTGCATCTAGACAAGCGATAACGATTCGCGATACATGCGTGGGGAAGTATAGGAACATATACCACTCTAGGTAGTGTGTCCTAGACTTGGGGGCATCGTTCGACAGGTAGCATAATTCCTAGTTGAACTAGGTGGCATAAATCATGAATCCGAGAAGCGTTCAGCAAACAGCGTAAACTCTAGTTGAATCTAGAAGGCACTTGGTAGAAAACCCTAGATTAAATCTAGGTAACAAATAAATAAGTGGATGCCTGAAGGCGATGGAAAATACAGGGATTGGGATCATGTTAGCGTTAGTAGTTGGGACATTAGTTAGCTGGTGCAGAGATAATAGAAATCCGTATAACAAAGAAATGGCGAAGCGGCGAAAGTATTAGAGAACATCCAGTTTATCTTATCTTAGCATATCTTGAGTTGATCTTGTCTAATCTTGCTGACCCTATCATCATGGTTTTATCTTGTATTCAGTTAATTCATGTCGTTTTGTTTCCATGTTCACATGCTAGAAGTTACTGAACTTACTCAGGCTATATGTCTGACTCTGTTTTTCTTTCGTCTTCTTTTCTTCCGTCCCCCCCCCCCCAAGGTAGTAAAGGAGGGAATAGTTTAGCTCAGGTTAAGTTGGACTATCACCCTTTCCAGCTGAAGATTTGTCGAAGTTTGCTTGGATTCTCCTTTCAGATGCTATGGCTGGCTCTTGCTAAAATCGGGGAATATAAATGTTTTTTTTATGCTTCTTTATTTTGTAAGACAGATGATACTCTGATATTGTAAAGAAACCATTGTACAAACTATTTTATCAATAAAGCAAAGTTTTATTTTCTGCTGTTTAATTTCTGTCTGTCTTGTAATTTATCTGCATCTTTTACCCTAAATGCTCTACAGAACTTAGTGCATTCCCTTTGTAAGTGACACTAACGGATGTGGGGTGTTACACGTGGTATCAGAGCTAGGTTACCAAATCAGATAAAGGATTTGAAAAACTATTTTCAAATGGTTTTAAAAGAAGCATTTTTAAAAGAAAAGATTTGTTTTAAATACATATTCCCCAAATCCATACGCATTATCTTCTCTTCCTCTGTTTGAATTCTTGTCTCCTTCTTTCTTGAGTCTCTGGGGCTCCTGGCTTTCTGGGAGGTAACCTCATCGATGGGCGAAGTAGTACCCGGCTTCCATCCATAGCCGTAGTTGTTTCACCTACGGGCAATTTTCTTTCAAAGCTTATAGGGTTTTCCGGACGATGGAGGCAGCTTCCGAGAGATTTGTCAACATGGTTACACACGGAAGGGGATGAGAAGTTTGGCTAAGGAGCACAACCCTAGGATAAGGAATTCATGGAAGTAGATTTAGCTCACAAAGAATGAAGGAATTATAAAACCTAAGACAAGAGGAAGTATCTTTACTAGGGTATGATAGGGCATATAATTAAGGACAAGGGCAAGAACGAGGAACAAGATTTTCAGAAGGGCAAGTACATACTTTCACCACCAAGCGTACCTAGGGGAAAGGTAGTAAAGTTTTGTTGGAAGAATCTAGTTTTGTTGTTCGTACTCTTTCCTTTGGTTTTAGCGCTTCGCATTTGTTCATGTCCACTTCCGTAGTTGAGTCTCTGCACCATAGTACTTGTATAGTAGAAAGATCCCACTAGAGTCTCGAATCCAATTGTTGGTCCGACCAGTTTATTTTTGGTTAGTAGGGATTTGAGAATAGCTATCGAGTTTGCTTATATCATCTCACGCAGGTCGTCTAAATTTGGAGGAGATATTCCTTGGGTGCTTGTCTGATATTGGTTTAGGCCTTTGGGGCTTGTACTTGAGGAATGTCGAGTTCGACTAGGATGGTTTGCATGAGAGATGAATAGTTGTGGCAGACACTCTAAAGAGCACGAAGTAACCTTTCGACCCTTATAGTTATGGCATGGTGGATAAGAGGGAGACCTCTAATAATCTTAGTACATATACTTGATACAGTGATTGACATCTGTTTATTTTGTAAATGGAGATCAGAAAATTCACAATCGTGAAGTTAAATTAGTTAAGATACAGTGGAGTAAAGCTCAAGAAGGCTAGATACTAGCATCATACCCTTTTCCTTAAGGGTGCATCCTTGATTTCTTTTTTTTTGTAGGAGCTTTACGCATAATTGTTTCGCTCTTTCCAAAGTATATCACCTAGGTCGTATCTTCGATCCTTAGGTAGAAGCCAATGGATGTAAACATGTATTTGAAACATGTTATGGTTGGTGGTTGCAAGTGGTTGCTAATGGTTGTCGTGAATGCATATGCATACGTATTAGGCACTAGATCAAGTTCGGACGCTTTCATCTTGCATTTACAGATATGTATTTGGTTGTAAGCTGAACTTGATATGTGATCATATGGATTTTGCATATGGATGAATGGCTATGCACACATGTAGTGTTTACATAACTAGGGATGCTTGCATACATGGTTGGACGCATGGCACTGACATGGCTCGCATTAAGGAGGTCGACTGAATCAGTAGACCTCCTGATTTTACAGTAGATAAAGACATATACACACACTATGCATATAAACATGAAAGCATTAGAAATCTTTTAAGGACAATGGATGCCTGTGAGTGAATGGCTGAGTAGATGGGTGATTGGATGGTAGGACACATTCTTCCTAACTTGAAGATTTCGGGGACGAAATCCTTTTAAGTGGGGGAGAATGTAATACCCCATAATTCTGTAACGCTAAGATTCACAAATCAAGGCAGAATTGGAATTTAAAATCAGAGTCAAGGGAAACGGGCTTTTCCATTGCGTTCGTCTCAGAATTCTGCATGAAAACGAGTCCGAGTTTGCGTAAATCGAAGTCCGTATGAGGAAGATATGGCCTCCGGAAGATTCAGCGAAGTTCAAATTTCAAAACAGTTCAGAAAAACGTGTTCGAAATTCAAAACAGACCCAGATTGGGCTGGGCGGGAATTTTCCCGACCAAGGCACCCAGGTCGACTGGGTAGTCGACCTGGGGGTCGACCCCCCCTGCTTTTTCCTGTTTTCTGCACCTCGTTCGTTCTTCTGTATTCGGACGCCATCCTGACCAGATTCGTTGACTTCTACACTATATAAACAGCCCTAGACTCCTTCTCTATTCACAATTCTTCTTTACCCTTATGTTGCAAAGATTCTTAGTGAACATGGCTTCCTCTCCTCCTCTTAATTAAATAATAAATAAAATAATATATAAAAAATAAATCAAGACGAGGAGGTGCTGCTTAAAGACTTTCAAAGAGGAGATTCAAGCTAGAATTCAAGTGAAGATTCGAACGACTGCAACGACTGTTTCTCTACGAAACATTGCAACGCCATCTTTCTGTTCTAATCTAATCTCTGTAAGTCAGTTATTTCTAGATTTGAACGTTTTTCTCTGTTAGTGACATGAAATTAAAGGAATAAAAGAATATGCCGAATCTCTCTCTCTATTTGAATTAGTGCCTATACTCTTGAACCTAATTAAGAACTGTTATGATTCGAGGACAAATAAGACCGTGACTATGAAACTATGGACCTTAGAACCATATGCCTATGACTATGGACATTGCCTATGACTATGAATATTTCCTATGATTGTGACTATGAAAATTATTTTCTTGAATGTGAACACCCAACTATGCCTTTGATTAGAAAACATAAACTATTGCCTATGACATAACAAGGACATCTGTGATTAAACACATATGATTCATGATTTGGAAAGTGTTGCTTAAGTTCTGTGATTATGAGAGTAAACCCGATTATTTATTCTGCCTGTCCTTGGTTTTCTTTGGTTTTAGACCTTGGGAATTTACCTATTAAGTTAGGTCTACCCATGTTCTTGAACCGGCGTCTCTATTCTGTCTATCCTTGGTTTTAGACTTGGGAATTTACCTATTAAGTTAGGTCTACCCATGTTCTTGAACCTACGTCGTTATTCAAACCGTTTATGCCAGTTATTATGTCCATCCTTTTTCATAGCATCTTTGGTTCATTCCCTATTTCCTACGAGTCTAGATTTATCCATAATCTAGATTGAATCGCAATTATACGAACGATGGGAATACGATTTGGGCATAATGTGAAATGTACTAAAACATAGTTATAAAATTGGGATTTGGCATAAATTTGGAACATGAATTATGGCATGTTAATAGAAATACAAATTGGATAAATTTAACATGAATTATAGGATGTGTAATTTGAATCTAGTATTGACTTGTAAATCTAGCATTTACATGAGTTATGAACTAGAATAATAAGTCTAGTTTGACGTGAACTGTAATTAGAATGTTAAATCAGGATTAGATTAGCTAATTTGGCGTAATAAGTATATTGGTATAAATTTGAGATTGGCCATAATTGGGAATAACCGTCAGGTTTAGCAAAATCATGGTTAGTGACACTTAATTGGTATAATTTACATACCAAAAGGCATAAATATGATATAGAGGGGAAAATGGGCCATAAGAATAAATGTTGACAGTTTACATTAAAAGGGTAATTAGGAAAAAAAGTAAATTAGGAATAATTTACTTATAGAATTTGGCCTAAATGAGGAAATGTAAATTTAGACAAATTAATGGTTTATTAACGACATCTCTTTTAATGGTACACAAGAAAGTTCTAGGGTGACAGAGAGGATAGTGTCTAGGCTTGGGTTTGGAAAATACAAGTTTCCTGCTCTCCCTGGCTATCCCTAACTGATCCGACGGACGGGATGGTTACTTTCAAAACTTGATTTGAAAATTAACTAAAACCCTTTTGAACTTAGAAAACACGAATATGCCTAACCCAAGGTTAGACTGAGTTGTGATGTAAACTTGCCCGGAACCAACCGGCACATCCAGCAATCGCAACAATATCTGTCTAATGTGAGTGGTAGCGGCTTTAATTTATTTAGTTAAAGCTAGAACAAGAATGGTAGGGTTAAGTTAACTAAGACACTTAACCAATTCAACAAGATAACCAAACCGATGGGTGGGGTTAGGTTCATACAGACACAGTTAAGCTAGAATGGGAGGGTTAAGTCTATAGGAACACTTAACCAACTTAACACAGTCAAGCTAGAACGGGAGGGCTAAGTCCATAGGGACACTTAACCAACTTCACATGGTAACAAGACAAGATTTGTAGGGGTTAAGTAACTAAGGAAACACTTAGCCAAATTAACATGTGAACTAGACTAGAAGGTGGGGTTATGTAAAGTTAATACACTTAGCCAAATTAACATGTTAACTAGACTAGAGGTTGGGGTTAAGTAGAATCTAATACACTTAGCCAATCTGATATGTTATCTGGGCTAGACCGTAGGGTTAAGTAAACTTGAACACTTAGCCATTAGATTGCGATAAAAGAATAGGGTTAAGTCTCAAACATGAAGGGATAATAATTAACCATTAATAACATGTTAGTTAAGACAGACGGGCAAGGTTAAGTTAAAAAGGAACACTTAACCAATACAGGGTGAATGGGTAGGGTTAAGTAATAAGAAATACTTAACCAATATAACTTGGTTTGTGGTGGGGTTAAGTCAACATGAATTACTGATAACACTTAACCAGTATAACAGGATGAATGAAGAGGGTTAAGTTGACTTGAATTGACTAATGACACTTAACCAATCCAAATTGACGGGAAAGGGAACTAAGTAGTAAACCTTAGTTAAGAAAACAACGATTCTGGAAACTAAGTGGTAAATCTTAGTTAGTAAAACTAAGTAGTAATTCTTAGTATAACACGGGAAGGAGCGAATGTCCGTCTGAGTAGAAAGAAGGCTCCAACGAATTGGGATACGAAGCCCGAGGCTTCGAGGGGACGTGAGGGTACTCTTGGTATCCCTCTGTGAGGCTGCAGATGATCCTCCTGGGCTCACAGAGGTTAAGGTCTGCGTAGAAGAAGCAGGGGTATGCCTTGGTTGCAATACATGGCAAACTAAAGACCAGGATGGACCGGCGTGATTCGGCGAGAAAACGATAGCCCTGTGATAGCAACTCGTCGTCTACCATCCATCTTGAGTCAATCGAGATACGTGAAGCGGAAAGGCGGAGAACTCCAAAAGACCATATACTTGCTATCTAGTTACGGGTGAGGATGGCCATATGATAGAGGGGCACCGGGGGCCGGCGTATAGTTCTCATTTTACAAGGTGTGCCTTTCATTAGTTGAGGGAGGGGTCAAGTGGGACCATAGCCACTGGAATAAAAACAGACCTTAGCATCTGCATCGGCAGATATCTGAAAGCTCCCGACCGAGTTCTGTATTCCTTGATTTGCCCTGTCACAGGACTCAGACCGCACATTACAGGACATGTGCATCTAGACAAGCGATAACGATTCGCGATACATGCGTGGGGAAGTATAGGAACATATACCACTCTAGGTAGTGTGTCCTAGACTTGGGGGCATCGTTCGACAGGTAGCATAATTCCTAGTTGAATTAGGTGGCATAAATCCTGAATCCGAGAAGCGTTCAGCAGACAGCGTAAACTCTAGTTGAATCTAGAAGGCACTTGGTAGAAAACCCTAGATTAAATCTAGGTAACAATTAAATAAATGGATTCCTGAAGGCGATGGAAAATACTGGGATTGGGATCACGTTAGCGTTACTAGTTGGCCCATTAGTTAGCTGGTGCAGAGATAATAGAAATCCGTATAACAAGGAATTGGCGAAGCAGCGAAAGTATTAGAGAACAACCAGTTTATCTTATCTTAACATATCTTGTGTTGATCTTGCCTAATCTTGCTGACCCTATCATCATGGTGTTATCTTGTATTCAGTTAATTCATGTCGTTTTGTTTCCATGTTCACATGCTAGAAGTTACTGAACTTACTCAGGCTATATGTCTGACTCTGTTTTTCTTTCGTCTTCTTTTCTTCCGTTCCCCCCCCCCCCCCCCCCACCCCCAAAGGTAGTAAAGGAGGGAATAGTTTAGCTCAGGTTAAGTTGGACTGTCACCCTTTCCAGCTGAAGATTTTTCGAAGTTTGCTTGGATTCTCCTTTCAGATGCTATGGCTGGCTCTTGCTAAAATCGGGGAATATAAATGTTGTTTTTTTATGCTTCTTTATTTTGTAAGACAGATGATACTCTGATATTGTAAAGAAACCATTGTACAAACTATTTTATCAATAAAGCAAAGTTTTATTTTCCGCTGTTTAATTTCTGTCTGTCTTGTAATTTATCTGCATCTTTTACCCTAAATGCTCCACAGAACTTAGTGCATTCCCTTTGTGAGTGACACTAACGGATGTGGGGTGTTACATATCCAGTATATTAAAAATTTGAATACACGTTCACGATGCGTATATGCAAAATCTTTATATACTCGATTGTCCAAATCAATATAAAATAAAATATTCAAATAAGTACAAAATGGTTTAAATTTTCTAAACAAAATTTGTTTTCAAATTTTATTTCAAAAATTTCACTCTTCACACTCGTTCTAGGATACCACTTATCCCATCTCTAATGAGTTATTCCTATTGGATATTTCTAATCCAACCTCTGATGAATTCTTTCATTCGGTTCTAATGTGTCTTGTTCTCGAGCTCTGTAAACCAAAGCTCTGATACCAAATGTAACAACTGGGAATTTCGCTCGGTCCGAATCGATCGTTAAACCGACCAAGACCATTCGAAACCGCGGATTGCTTTGAGGACAAGACAAATCAGAACACAAACAGAAGAACATTTCATTGCTTATTACAGCAATTTACATCAGAGTACTAGAATATACAGAGTATGAGTAAATATTACACATTTGATAAATATCAGAGATTTAAATTACATTTAAATACATAGGAGCGGAAAAATAATACAAAGCACAACTGAAAGAAATACATGGATACAGAGCTTTCCGAGTATCGTTCCAGTTGTAAACAAGGACCCTGTGAATATAAATCTGCAAAACCCAACTACTAGCTGCCCATGCAGAAAATAAGGGCACCCAGAGTTTAGGTTAAAACAATAAACTGCAGGTCAGTCATGTGACTGGTGTGAGAGCTAAAAACAGTTATTAATCTTAATTTTAAAATTAGGTAAATCAAGGGGCCACGCCGTATAACACGGAATGGGTTTTCTCCCAAGAATACTGGTGCATAAAACAAATAGCGCAACGCTAAATAAAGAAAAATGAAGCTATTATAAGACCCAGGTCCCATCACAAAATGCAACGCAAGCCGGAGGATAGGGTTTTACCTTATAATAGCTAAAGAATGCTTGATACGCTAAATTTCATCTTTTATTATTACTATAAGTAAAGAAAACAACTTCAAATATAAATGTATCAATCATAGGTGGCATGGGTACCATATATCCTGTTGCCAATGTAAATGTGTGTGCCTACTTGTCAAGTATAATACACTCACAAGGATCGTGTAATATGATAAACAATATTCTATGTATAAAGTAATAGCTAGTCACAGAACTATAAAATCGAAGATGTAGTAAAAAGGAAAATCACACCAGGGATTTTTATACTGGTTCGGAGCACCGTCCTACATCCAGTCCCAGACCTCTCTCTGGATTTTCACTAAACAACTACCTCGCTTCACCCGGAGGAACAGGTCCACAACACCCGAGCAGCCGAACAGGATTTCACGCCTCTTACACACGAGGACTTCACAACTTTGCCTCTCACAACAATGAGGACTTTACATCTTTGCCTCTCACAACAACGAGGACTTCACACAAGATGAGTATACTTGTAATTTGACAATGTGTGTTCTTAATAACACGAATTTGTCAATTCTTGTACAACCTTCCTATAATCTTATCCTCAAATAGAATTTGAATTCGTGAAGATATGGAAGATGATATCATGTTTGAATCAAAAGAATAATATGTAGATTCTAGGATTCAACAGCGATATAAGAAGATTATGAGCTTTTGAGTGCTTTGAATGATCAAAAATGAAATCAGCAATAGATAGAATAGATAGAAAGAATCCGTTGAATTAAATTGAAGATTTCATGTTGTATTTATAGAGGATAAGGAGTTGCAATCATTGGTGAAGAGAAGTATTGAATAGAAATGATTTTTGATGAAAAGAAAAGGAAGCAACCATTTATGAATGAAGATGTCTGTAGGAAGAGTTGCTTTCAGTTCGTAGGCCAGTCGATTGGTAAAAAATAACCAGTAGACTGGTATTTGAATATATATATACGTTATATACATGTATGCACGTTCATTATGCATTTCAGCCTAGAAATGGTCGACCGTATAATTGGAAACCGGTCGACCGGTTTCTGACATTATGCACAATGAATGTGCATTCATATATATACATATATATATATATATATATATATATTCAAACTACTGAGGTATATGATTATTTGAGATAGATTTTAACAATTTTAACACAACTAAATCACTAAACAATCAACCTCTATCTTTCAATACCATTGAATCTCTTCTTTTTGTCGATCTTGAACTTCTCCTTGTCATTAATCAAAATGCCATGAATTCCTTGATTCAACATTCTTCCCCTTTTTGATTGATGACAACATGCTCTGAAAGTGTTTCTAACTCCCCCTGAATATGTACTCCCCTGAAATATATATTAAACAAATCTGCAAAACATATTGTTAGTAACATTTTTTTCTCCCTTTATCATCGACAAAAAGGAGTAGATATCATACAAATACTATAACTTAAGCATGAAATACACAAGGGTTGTAGCATACAATACACACCAGACATAGCCAAACAAGTCATGTATCTAAGAGTTAATATGTACAAACCCAAAATGAAATACAACAGTATTTATGTATAAGTGCTGAGTTAAGTCTTGCTAAAATAAAATATAATACCAAAAGACGTGGATGAAAAGAACTACTGAGGTGGAGAATCAGATTCAGTTGTATCCCAATCGATTTCTTTGTTTCCTTCTTCTTCCTTGTCTCCTTCATCTTGAATGTCTTCTTCCTCAGTCTCGGTTTCCCCACGACCACGTCCAGTAGTTGCTCCAGAACTTGTGCCTTCCTCTGAAGATGACCATGTAAAAGTAGGAGGCATTGGACGTTTGCCTGGGTCTTGTATGTGCGTAGAGGAGGATGACGATGCACATGAAATTTCATCCCAAAGAGTACCAAAGAAAGACTTAAGTTTTGAGAATCGTTTGTGAAGCTTTGTATCTAAACGTTCGATTTTGTTGTCGGTATGCTTAAGTCTTGCTTCAAGAAGGAATTGATTATGTGCAATTTCTTCAAGTGAATCTTTAGTTGACAAGGATGGTTGAAGGATTTTAACCTCTTCCGGTTTAGATTTGGAGGCCTTAGACGAAGTGCTTTCTTGGCGACCTTGGTGTTGATATTGTTCGAAAGGAATGATATTCACACAAGGTTCAGGAAGCTTCATTCTTTTTCCAGTTTCTTTATCGATGCACTTTGGCTTGGAGATTTTAGACTCGCAAGACTTGAGACCACAATTGAGTAAAAATGTCATGACATATTCATTGTAAAAAAATATGTGGTCTTGGGCGATGTGATGAAAAGGAAATTCGCTTGATCTGAATCAGTCGCTAAACCGACCCAGACCGTCCGAAAACGCCTGATCGTTTCGAGAACACGACAAATCAGATCGCAGACAGAGGAACATTTCATTGTATATCACAACAATGCATCAGATTACAAGAATATACAGAGTATAAATGAATATTACACAGAAATATCAGAGATTTAAATTACATTTAAATACATAGCAGCGGAAAATAATACAATACACAACTAGAAGAGATATACGGATACAAAGCTTTCCGGATATCGTTCCAGCTGTAAACCAGGATCCTGTGAATATAAATCTGCAAAACCAAAACTACTAGCTGCCCGTGTCAAAATAAGGGCACCCAGAGGTTAGGTTAAAACAATAAACTCCAGGTCAGTCATGAGACTGGTGTGAGAACTAAAACAGTTGTTGATCTTTATTTTTAAAGTTAGGTAAATCAAGGGACCACGTCGTATAACACGGAACGGGTTTCCTCCCAAGAATACCAGTGCATAAAACAAAAAACGCAATGCTAAATAAAGAAAAATGAAGCTATTATAAGACCCAGGTCCCATCACACAATGCAACGCAAGCCGGAGGATAGGGTTTTACCTTATAATAGCCAAGAATGCTTGATACGTTTAAAAGAAATCATTTGATACTATTATAAGTGTATAAAACAACTTCAAATCATAAGTATCAATCATAGGCGGCATGAATGCCCCATACCACTATGTCGCCATATATAGGTTATACAAATAAAATCGCAAATGTCACGTATTTGGCAATTGGATTTCCGTCTATGAACCGAGGCAAAAGATAGTCACCGATTCGAGACTCTCTAGCCCGAGCCTCAGGAACAGCCGCAACTGCCCCTTGGATCGTCAGGGCCGGTCCACCGATGTGGATTATAATGCCTGAACACTACGTTTCTCCGCCCTTTGGGGCGTAAACGAGCCAACGAATGACTCCATCGGACCCGGATCGTCCGATCAAACCGAGGCGCCTCGCAACAGCAACAACCACACAGGTGAAAAGTATATAAATGTCAGGGCTGGTAGGTCACTGACACCACCCTAGCTAGAAAGAAAACGCATGTCCCCCCTGAGGTCCGTCTCCCGTTTTTGGTTCACCACCGGGGTGTGAGGCTCGCGAATTCACGTTACACAAAGCTGTGCCACACAGGCTGTGCTTTGATCATCACCATAAGACTTTGCTTTTCAACAGAAGCCTTGATCATTTGCATCTTAGCATGCCACACGGGCAAACCACTCTATGCAACCGATACCAGTCACACAGAATGAAATCCAATGTCAGACACACAGTCCATTTACAAGTCCGTTCTGGGTCTGAACGAAACCGGAGGCACCTAGTACCCCGCATATCCATCGATCTCCAAGTACGTCTGGACGATCACCAACTGTTTCCATTTTCTTGGGTGTACAGCCCAATCAAGATCATCAGTAATCACCCAAACGACGTGAAGACCTCCGGTCTTCGACCATCGTCTTCATCTTCGACTTACCGTCGTATCAGTTATTCAGAATGGGATAAACCCGGTCTTTCCGAATAACTCGCGTATATTTTAAATAAGTGTTACACAAACACAACATACGCCTCATTCCAATTCATCAGTCACTAACCGTAAATTAATCAAGAGAATAGTTTCCCAAATATTAACCCCGAAGGCCGAAACCAACATCAGATCAATATCCAGAAAACCATTCTGCTTGGCTAACCGACAATTAGTTTCTAAATTTCACATTCATAGGGAAAGGTTCCCATTAATTTTATCCAAGATAAATTCCTTGAATTTATTCTCTAATCTTCTTTTGAATTTCGATTCAACTAGTCGGGATTAACGAACCTTACCAAAGTAATCATTTTTTTTAATTTCCCAATCCCAACCTATTCATCCCATGAAGTAAAACTGGTTATACTTCATATCTAACACCACGGTGTTATCGGTAAATTCAATTACCATTTCACGTTCAAATCTATTTAAAGATTTAACTAACGCTTGGAGCAAAACTGGTGATACTCCATCCTCGATCATTTTAATCTAATTAAAGATTCATTAAAACTCCACTTAGTTTTAATCTTTGATGGGGTTAAAGAATCAGTGTCATTTGAAAACATTGTTCACGATAAACCCCAAGATCACATTCCATTAATTACCGGGTTAAAGAACAAGTGTTATTTAAAACACTCTTCACGATAAACCCAGAAATCAATGCTAGTTCAATTCCAATTAAATATCATTTAATTGTTACACTTCATTAAATCTAAATAAAAAGATTTAATCTTTTCTCAACTGGGTTCAAGAACAGTGTTAATCAAGACACCATTCACGACAAACCCAAATCACATTTGATGTTAAATACAAGGCTCTGAATAGAAAATATATTGGCTTATATTCAATATCAAATTCTACGACCAACAGATATCGTATTGGAAATAACGATATATAAATATCTTTCAAATTTCCATAACAACATCTGTATAATCACGAAATTCAACATCGAAATATTCCGAAGACAATTTCGATTCAAATCCATTCCAATGCAATTATTAGAAATTCTGGTTATTTTCAAAACCATTTCTAATCCAGTTTATTTATTTTAAAAATAAATAGAATTATAATTCTAGTTCAAAACTAGTTCATTTCGATAAAAAAATCTATTTTTATCTTTTCAAATATGGAGTTTTTCATCCCAATTGTTCCCAAATCATTTCTTATGATTTTACACAAATTATTACTATTTTTAATAATTTTATCAAGGCCTGTACAGTCGATTTCCATCAACGGCCATCGAACTGCACTTACAGCGACCTATTTCAAATTTGATTTGGACATAATTCCAAATCCAACCGTTTGATTTCTAATTTCTAATATTCCTTAGAAAGCTCTTTTTGATATGAACCCAACGGTTCCGGTTTCAGGACAATCCGACGGTCGGATCTCCCGCAATATCCGTTCAAAGCCAATGGTCGAAATTCGCGAACTGCCGCGGCACGGCGCGTTCTATTCAGGCCATTATATTATATATATAATATATACTTCGTCGATTTCAATTCAAAATGTGCTTTATAAATCGTTTTAAATTCGTTTTCAAAACGGTTTCAACTTCCTATTCAATTTCAATTCGAATTCATTTCAAAACGATTTCAATTCTATTTCAATTCTATTCGAATTTCGAACCATTTCAGTTTATTTCGAATTACAAATCAATTCAATTAGATTCGAATTTCAATTCACTTTAATATTCACTTCAATTTGAATAAAATCGATATAAATATCGTCCACGTTAAAATGGCGTCAATCTATCAACGCGGCTTCATATGTTTCGATTTTCAAATATTCTATTTCAAATATTTCTTTTTTCAAATATTTCTAAATTTCAAATATTCTATTTCGAATATTCCTTTTTCAAATATTTCTAAATTTCAAATATTCTATTTCGAATATTCCTTTTTCAAATATTTCTATTTCAAATATTTCTATTTCGAAACTGGAATGAGGCTCAATCAATTACCATATAATGTTGATTATATGGATTTTCTACAACACATGTATACAATAACAACGATGAATAATCAACCATCATCCAAAGTGCATTCTACACTGTATAAGCATCGAATATAAATATTTAACGCTTATAACAGTCTGCCAGTCAATCGATCGGCATACAACTAAACAATCGGGATTAGTGTACGTCAAATATCATCCCAATACCCGTGTGGGGTTTCAAGCAATCAAACACAGATTTTTATTTGTGCAGTTGGGCGATGTGTAAAATTTATCGTCCCAATCAATGTCCTTCAAATAGGTGTACATAAACAAACCGTCCGGTTTGTGAATGAATATTTATTTATTCACATTCACGTAAAAAATTATATTTTTAACGATCAAACTATTTTATTCAATCTATGAATATTCTATTCGGTTCATTTATTAAATAAAATGTTATCTTTATTTTTCTAACTTATTTTTAGAAAATTACGGCGGCATAACGACACGATACTAGAAACGGGACAAGGCCTAGCCTTATCTCCGGTCTAGTGAAGGCCCACGCCATTCACACATCAATCAAATCTGAGACGACCCGAAATCCCGTTCAGACGGAAACAAGGGTTATCTTTGGAATATAACACAGAAACAGATAATAGCATAACAGAATTAAATAAATACACCAGATAATGAACAATAGAATATACTGGATAAAAGTAATCATCAGAGTTACACAGTATACAGGATCTTACTTAGTACAAATACAGTTCAGCTATACATAAATGTCTACAGCGGAAATAAACAAAAATATGTACAATAGGAGCTGAACAGCATAAAAAGAAATAATGATAGAATCCATCTTCAGCTCCAGCTATCCAGAAAGAACCAGCTAATACCTGAATACAAGGCTGCCCGTGTAGAAAAAGGGGCACCCGAGTTTGAGAGTGAAACAAACTACGAGTCAGTCATGGGACTGGTATGAGAAATCCATTCAACACATATATAATATGGCTAATCACAGGACCACGCCACTTTCGTGGAACGGGTTTACTCCATTGGATTGCCAGTGCTTTAAAACAAATCTTTCTTTTAAACATCGCTATGCTTTTTATAAAAATGAAGCCGTTATAAGACTCAGTTCCCATCACACAATGCAACGCAAACCGGAGGATAGAGTTTTACCTTATAACGGCCAAAATATGATTGATACGAATAAAACAAAGGCATTTGATATTATTGCTAGTGTTTATATGTTCTGAAAACAATTTCAAATCATAACTATCAATCATAGACGGCATGGGTACCATATATCATGTCGTCATATATATATATATACAATCAAAACCGCACGATGTCGTATTTGGAAATTGGATTTCCGTCATGAACCAAGGCAAAAGATAGTCCTTACCGAATTCGAGACAATCTAGCCCATGTCTCAGGCAAGCGCGCAGGCAAGCCTTGGATCGTCAGGGCCGGTCCACCGATGTGGATTATTATGCCTGAACAATACGTCTCTCCGCCCTTTGGGGCGTAAGTGAGCCAACGAATGACTCCATCGGACCCGGATCGTCCGATCTAACCGAGGCGCCTCGCAACAGCAACAACCACATAGGTGAAAAGTATATAAATGTCAGGGCTGGTAGGTCACTGACACCACCCTAGCTAGAAAGAAACGCATGCCATCCCTGAGGTCCTTCTCCCGTTTTAGGTTCATACCGGGGTGTGAGGCTCGCGAATTCACGTTATACACAAAGCTACGCCACACAGGCGGTGCTTTGATCGTCACCACAAGACTTTGCTTTTCAACGGAAGCCCTGATCACTGCATCTTAGCATGCCACACAGGCAATTCATGCCATGCGACTGATGTCCATCGATATACAACCTCTGAGCTCGTGCGTCTCAGAGAAGGGCGTTAAGCAAAAGAATAAATTCTCCGCCGCCAAACAGATGTATATTTAACAGAAATCAATCAACACAGAATAAACTACAATGTCAGACACACAGTCCATTTACAAGTCCGTTCTGGGTCTGAACGAAACCGGAGGCACTAAATACCTCGCAAACCCTTCGATCACCACGTACGTCTGGACGATCACCACTCATTATCCATATTTCGGGATGCCTCCCAATCAGGACCTCGGTTACCATCCAAACGAGGTGAAGATCTCCGGTCTTCGACCATCGTCTTCATCTTCGAATTTCAATCGTCGGTCAATTATTCGAAATGAGAATTAACTCGGCCTTTTCAAATAATCCACGTATATTTAGAATTTCAAATCAATTTATTTCAATGGTTAAATTATTCGACAACACCAATTGTGTTCTTTAATGTAATTTTCACACCAAACACATTCAACCATCAAAAGCCACATAAATCAAGCAAATTCAGTTTATTTCCATTCCATATCCCTTATGATATTTTATAACTATTTATCGCTATTTTTATTTATTTTAAAATAGCTATTTTATTCAAAATGACGCTTCGGGCCATTAGGCGGTCGTGGCGCTGTTTTTCTTCAGATTTGATTTACACATATCTGAAAATCTAACCGTTGGATCTTCGCAAAATTTACATCATTAGAAAGGTCTTTTCAAAACGAATCCAACGGTTCCAGTTTCGGGAAATTCCGACAGTCGGATCTCCCGGTACAATCGTTTGAAGTTTCGATTTCAAAATACGAACTGCAGCGTCGTTATTCGATTAAATATATAATTATATTTATATATATATATAAATATAATCGCTTCTGGCGCTGTTTTTCTTCAGATTTGAATTAAACATTCCAGACAATCCAACCGTTGGATTTTTACAAGGTTGGTGTCGTTGGAAAGATTATTCCAAGGCGAACCCGACGGTTGAGGTTTCGGGAAAATCCAATGGTCGGATTTCCCGCATTAGTTGTTTGAAATCACGGTTTCAAAATACGAACTGCACGGCTTCGTTTCGTTTTAATTTTATTTATATTTATATATTTATATAAATATAGTTCATTCAATGATTTCCATATCGTTTTCACTTCAAATATTTTTCTAACACCTTAAAATTTTGGAAAATTTCGTCATAACCTCCCCTGCACCGGGAGCATCGGGAAATCGCAAATAGCTTTCCCGGTCCTTCTAATCTCAAAAAGGAAAAGCAAAAGCCAAGCGGCTAGCCAAGCGGCTAGCCAACAGGCTCATAAAATCATCACCCAAACAAAACAGTAAATGTGTACCTTTTTGTCGGGCACAAAATTTTATTCCTCTTCTCTAGCCCCTTTGCTATAACCTTTTCAATGAATATGTATGTACATATATACATAGTTCTTATCATTTATCATTTTCTATTCGACTTCATATTTGATTTCTATTTGGTTTAAAAACACCATTCATTCTAATGTTACATAAATAGGTGCAAATCATTTCATTAGCTAATTAATGAATATTTCAACTCATATATGTTTATTTTGAACAAGTGGCTATTTTTAACACTTCACATTTCAACGATTTATGCATACAATAAAAATGTGATTTTTATTGTAGAACAATTCATTTCAAAACACTATTTTTCTATATAGTTCATGTTGGTGATAAAAATGAGATCTTTATCATAAAACAATTTCTTTTAAAACGAGATTACTTTACACAGTTCATATAGTCGATAAAAGGTGATTTTTATTATCAAACGATTTATTTCAAAATATGAATACCATTCAACACATGAATTTCTAATCAACGAATGAATATCAATTCAACACATGAATGTTTTCTATAGTTTCTATATATTGATAAAAATGTGATTTTTATTATCAAACAATTTATTTCAAAATATGAATACCATTCAACACATGAATTTCTAATCAACGAATGAATATCAATTCAACACATGAATGTTTTCTATAGTTTCTATATTTAGATAAAAATGTGATTTTTATTATCAAACAATTTATTTCAAAATATGAATACCATTCAACACATGAATTTCTAATCAACGAATGAATATCAATTCAACACATGAATGTTTTCTATTCAATGAATAAATATAGTTTAAGCAAATGAAAATAATTCAAACACACGAATATTATTCAAAATTTCGACAGCATAACGGCAGGGTAGTTAAAACCGGGACCGTCCCTAGTACGGCTCCTCGCTCTACCTTAAAACCTCGCGGTTTTTGACAATGGGGATCATGCATCTAGTTCGCACGCAGGCGGCATGTATATATTTATTTCATTTCCACAAACTAATCCTATGTGGTTTCAACCAAATATTTCTCAACCACAAATGGGTATTTTTCAACCACAATCAACCAATATCAATCACAAACAATCCCAAACAATCATCCGCTATCAATCAATTTTCACAACAATTTCAACCAATAAATATCGTCCATGGTTTGTGGACGAGGGGCGTATATATATATATATTATATATAGCAATTTACTTTTATTTCAACACACACACATATATATATATGAAAAGAAATTGAAGAGTGAGAAATTCTCACCAATAGCTATCCAATACCCCGACTCTTCCTTTATAGAAATCTTCGCCAATCTCGCCTTTCGTCGCTTCGTTGCCCGTATTCTCTACATATGTAAAAATCGAATTTTTACTATGTTATTCAATATATAAAAATCGAATTTTGACTTCGCTATTCAATATATAAAAATATGATTTTTACTTCGACTCTCAATATATAAAAATCTAATTTTTATTTCGACTTTCAATATATAAAAATCTGATTTTTACTTCGACTTTCAATATATAAAAATCTGATTTTTACTTCGACTTTCAATATATAAAAATCTGATTTTTACCCCCCTTTTTTTTTGAATATGAAGAATCAAAGCTTTTTGTTTCATGACCAAACATCATAACTTTTCTATTCATACAAATCTTTTTCTTTTTGAAGTTTAAATCTTAAAATAAAATCAGTTTTAAATGTTTTTAAAAATCAGTTTGTAAATCATTTTTAAAATCAGTTTTTAATGTTTAAAAAAAATCAGTTTTACAATCAGTTTCCGTTGAATTTTCATTTAAATCACTATATTGAATTTTAAACGTACATTTCAAATTACCGGGGCCACATACTAACTAGAAAAATTCCCGAAAAATATTTTCTAGCTTCGTATTGACGATATGGTCCTAACAAAACTAGTTTCGTCGAATTCTGAGACCGTTTGAAAAGTGGCCAATTTCCAGTCGATTAAAATCAACTGAAACTGGTCAAGCGCGTTTTCCTTTGCCACGCTCACATATTGATTCGAAAAATTATGAAATTTGAAACCTAGCAATAACTTGACACTGCGGATCTAACAAAAGTGGTTTCATCGAAATCCGAGGTCGTTTGCAAAATGTCCATTTTTAAGGGCCTGAATTCCATAGCGACTATTCAGAATTTTCAACTGGACATATCTTTTGATTCCCGCTATCAAATTTCGATTTGTCGGATTCGTTGGAAAGATATCATCAATTAGATCCTAATGTTTTTGGTTTCACTAAAATCCGGATTGTTTTGCACCCGGTATATTCAATTGAAGTTTGAAATCGAATTATCGAACCACCGCGCCATTTTCAATTCTATATATAATTATAATTAATTATATTCGTTTTCAAATGTCGATTCAAACCCGGTTTTCATCGCCATTATTTAAAATATTTATTTTAAATATTTAAAATCCATTATTTTAGCCAATTTAAAAATTTTAAATTGGTTCAGATTTTCTGGGTCGTTACAATATCGATTTCATTTCACCAAACAATTCAATTCAACCCAAACAATCTAACTAACAACACAGCCAAACAAACAAGTCCATGGTCTGTGGACGATTGTGTCGGGTGCTACTAAACACCGTCTGCATCCTAGTATATTTATACAACTAGAAAAAGAAATTGAAGAGTGAGAAATTCTCACCGAGGGATCCACTCCGCCATGCTTTGTTGTTGAACTGCTGAATCATCTGGATTCGATTGAAATTCCACCGCAGTCCTTTTCACGCTGTTCAAATAAAAATTATACTTTTATTGCTTCATTTCAATAAATAAAAATCATATTTTTATTTCTTCTTCATATGTATTATCGACGCTTCATTCTATATAAAAATTATATTTTTATATTTCTACTTCATATATATAAAGATCGAATTTTTATTATCATAACTATATAAAAGATTATATTTTTATACTTCTACAATATAAAGGATTATATTTTTATTATCTAAATTACATAAAAACCAAATCTTTATATCTTCTATAAATTAAAAATCATATTTTTAATATCTCTACATTATAAAAATTCGATTTTTATCCTTCTTCTACATATATAAAAATTCGATTTTTATATAATATATATCAGTTTTTAAATCAAATAAAAATCAGTTTTTAAATCAAATCTATAGGTGTTTAAAACCGAAATTAATCCAATGTTTTGTATATATTTGAAACTGAAAATAAATTATAAATGAAATTCTTACTTTGATTGGAAAAGGGGGGGTTTACTATAGCACGTTCGAGATGGGTGGCTCGAGGTGTAGCTGAGGCGGCGGATTGGGTAGGGTTTTCAGGGGGGTGGCGACTTCCAGTCGTTTGGGTTGGGTTGGGGGGGTTGCGCGAGTCTCGAATGGAGGAGAAGAAGAGGCGGAGAAGCAGGAGGAAGGGGAGATGGAGATGGCGGCGGAAGGCGTGGGTCGTGGAGGTCACGCGATGGAGGGCGGCGCGATTATCAAAGGAGAGAAGGGAGAGCTAGGGGGAGAAGGAGGGTTGGACGGCGGCTGGCCCTGGGCGGCGCCTGATGGCGCGGTGACACTCCGATGGGAGGAGCGACGGCGGCTCCTCCCCCTCTTCCCTCTCTTTTTTCTGAACGTGGAAGAAAAGAATAGAGGGGGGTTATTTATAATTTTATTTTATTTAATTTCTATTAAAAGTTGACTTTTTATTCGAAGTCGAAATGAGACCCACCGACTGTCGTCCCTAGCGTTCTACCCCCATTCCGAACACAATGGGATATGTATCGTAAGCTGATTCGATCGTTACGATCTGTTTTCGCCAAATCAACATATAACTCTATATATTGAATTTGAACGCGCATTTTGATTTACCGAGGCACATACTAACTAGAAAATTTCCCGAAAAATATTTTCTAGCTTTGTATTGACGATACGGTCCTAACAAAACTAGTTTCGTCGAATTCTGAGACCGTTGGAAAAATGGTCATTTTCCAGTCGATTAAAATCAACTGAAACTGGTCAAACGCGCTTTCCTTTGCCACGCTCACATATTGATTCGAAAAATTATGAAATTTGAAACCTAGCAATATCTTGACATCACGGACCCAACAAAAGTGGTTTCGTCGAAATCCGAGGTCGTTTGCAAAATTCCCATTTTTAAGGGCCTGAATTCCATAGCGACTATTCAGAATTTTCAACTGGACATATGTTTTGATTCCCGCTATGAAATTTCGATTATTCGAATTCGTTGGAAAGATATTCTCAAATAGATTCCATTATTTTTGGTTTCACTAAAATTTGGTTTATTTTGCACCCGGTACATTCGTTTGAAGTTTGAAATCGAATTATCGAACTACCGCGCCATTTTCAATTCCTTTTATAAATATAAATAAATAATTATATTCTATCGTCGATCTATATAACTATATACGATTTAATTTTATTCAAAAGAAATTTTCTCGTCGATATTATTTAAAATAATTCATTTTAAATAATCAAAATTCGCTAAAATTGCCGAAATAAAAAATTTAAACTGGCCCAGATTTTCGGGTTGTTACAATCTCCCCCACTTAAAACTTTTCGTCCCCGAAAAGGAACAAAGTCGAAAGTGGTTTGACTAATCAACTCTACGTTCGATCTGGCTTCCATTCTCCAACTTTTTCAGTTTCTGAGAATTTTCAAATTCTTCAAAAATTTGGTTAACACCCTAAATTTTTGAAAAATTTCGCCATACCTCCCCTACACCGGGAGCCACGGGAAAATCCCGAAATTGCCATATAGGCCTTCAGATCTCAAAAAGAAAAAGAAAACGCCAAGCGGCTAGCCAATCGGCTCATAAAATCATCATCACCCAAACAAAACAGTAAATTATATAGTAAACATGTACCTATTTGTCGGGCAAACAAATTTTATTCTCTGCTCTAGCCTCCTTGCTATGACCTGTTCAATGTAAGTACATGTATATGCAAGAAAATGCGACCAAATTTCAATACAAGTCAATATTTGATTCAAATTGGCTATATGGTTCAAATTTTAATTAATCAACCAATAATCAACAACACAACCATCAATCAATTAGTTGAATAGCTTTTCAAATGCATAACTTTGATATATAGTCAAAAATCAGATTTTTGATGCCAAATCACAACAATAGGCCCTATCTAATTTCGGTTCTCACACCAGTCAATAGGAAATATATAGAAATCTCACTTTCGAAACTCGAAAATAAATACTGGCGATGGTGCCCCATCACCAGAATTATCCCCGGGCACTAGAGTACGATTCTATAACTATCCAGTATATTAAAACTTCGAATATACGCGGATCAGACGTATACGCAAAATCTTTATATACTGCATTGTCAAAATCAATATAAATAAATAATCAAATACGAATAATTGATTTAAATTTTCAAAACAAAGGTTGTTTTCACTTTTAAAAATATACTCTTCACACTCGTTCTAGGATACTACTGATCCCATCTCTAACGAGTCATTCTCATTGGATATTACTAATCCAATATCTGATGAATTCTTTCGTTTGGTTCTAAGGTGCCTTGTTCTCTGAGCTTTGTAAACCTGGCTCTGATACCAACTGTGACGAAAAGGAATTTCGCTCGATCCGAATCAGTCGCTAAACCGACCCAGACCGTCCGAAAACGCCTGATCGTTTCGAGAACACGACAAATCAGATCGCAGACGGAGGAACATTTCATTGTATATCACAACAATGCATCAGATTACAAGAATATACAGAGTATAAATGAATATTACACAGAAATATCAGAGATTTAAATTACATTTAAATACATAGCAGCGGAAAATAATACAATACACAACTAGAAGAGATATACGGATACAAAGCTTTCCGGATATCGTTCCAGCTGTAAACCAGGATCCTGTGAATATAAATCTGCAAAACCAAAACTACTAGCTGCCCGTGTCAAAATAAGGGCACCCAGAATTTAGGTTAAAACAATAAACTCTAGGTCAGTCATGAGACTAGTGTGAGAACTAAAACAGTTGTTGAACTTTATTTTTAAAGTTAGGTAAATCAAGGGACCACGTCGTATAACACGGAACGGGTTTCCTCCAAAGAATACCAGTGCAAAAAACAAACAACGCAATGCTAAATAAAGAAAAATGAAGCTATTATAAGACCCAGGTCCCATCACACAATGCAACGCAAGCCGGAGGATAGGGTTTTACCTTATAATAGCCAAGAATGCTTGATACGTTTAAAAGAAATCATTTGATACTATTATAAGTGTATAAAACAACTTCAAATCATAAGTATCAATCATAGGCGGCATGAATGCCCCATACCACTATGTCGCCATATATAGGTTATACAAATAAAATCGCAAATGTCACGTATTTGGCAATTGGATTTCCGTCTATGAACCGAGGCAAAAGATAGTCACCGATTCGAGACTCTCTAGCCCGAGCCTCAGGAACAGCCGCAACTGCCCCTTGGATCGTCAGGGCCGGTCCACCGATGTGGATTATAATGCCTGAACACTACGTTTCTCCGCCCTTTGGGGCGTAAACGAGCCAACGAATGACTCCATCGGACCCGGATCGTCCGATCAAACCGAGGCGCCTCGCAACAGCAACAACCACACAAGTGAAAAGTATATAAATGTCAGGGATGGTAGGTCACTGACACCACCCTAGCTAGAAAGAAAACGCATGTCCCCCCTGAGGTCCGTCTCCCGTTTTTGGTTCACCACCGGGGTGTGAGGCTTGCGAATTCACGTTACACAAAGCTGTGCCACACAGGCTGTGCTTTGATCATCACCACAAGACTTTGCTTTACAACAGAAGCCTTGATCGTTTGCATCTTAGAATGCCACACAGGCAATCCACTCTATGCAACCGATACCAGTCACACAGAATGAAATCCAATGTCAGACACACAGTCCATTTACAAGTCCGTTCTGGGTCTGAACGAAACCGGAGGCACCTAGTACCCCGCATATCCATTGATCTCCAAGTACGTCTAGACGGTCACCAACTGTTTCCATCTTCTTGGGTGTACAGCCCAATCAAGATCATCAGTAATCACCCAAACGACGTGAAGACCTCCGGTCTTCGACCATCGTCTTCATCTTCGACTTACCGTCGTATCAATTATTCAGAATGGGATAAACCCGGTCTTTCCGAATAACTCGCGTATATTTTAAATAAGTGTTACACAAACACAACATACGCCTCATTCCAATTCATCAGTCACTAACCGTAAATTAATCAAGAGAATAGTTTCCCAATTATTAACCCCGAAGGCCGAAACTAACATCAGATCAATATCCAGAAAACCATTCTGCTTGGCTAACCGACAATTAGTTTCTAAATTTCACATTCATAGGGAAAGGTTCCCATTAATTTTATCCAAGATAAATTCCTTGAATTTATTCTCTAATCTTCTTTTGAATTTCGATTCAACTAGTCGGGATTAACGAACCTTACCAAAGTAATCATTTGTTTTAATTTCTCAATCCCAACCTATTCATCCCATGAAGTAAAACTGGTTATACTTCATATCTAACACCACGGTGTTATCGGTAAATTCAATTACCATTTCACGTTCAAATCTAATTAAAGATTTAACTAACGCCTGGAGCAAAACTGGTGATACTCCATCCCCGATCATTTCAATCTAATTAAAGATTCATTAAAACTCCACTTAGTTTTAATCTTTGACGGGGTTACAGAATCAGTGTCATTTGAAAACACTGTTCACGATAAACCCCAAGATCACATTCCATTAATTACCGGGTTAAAGAACAAGTGTTATTTAAAACATTGTTCACGATAAACCCAGAAATCAATGCCAGTTCAATTCCAATTAAATATCATTTAATTGTTACACTTAATTAAATCTAAATAAAAAGATTTAATCTTTTCTCAACTGGGTTCAAGAACAGTGTTAATCAAGACACCATTCACGACAAACCCAAATCACATTTGATATTAAATACAAGGCTCTGAGTAGAAAATATATCGTCTTATATTCAACATCAAATTCTACGACCAACAGATATCGTATTGGAAATAACGATATATAAATATCTTTCAAATTTTCATAACAACATCTGTATAATCACGAAATTCAACATTGAAATATTCCGAAGACAATTTCGATTCAAATCCATTCCAATGCAATTATTGGAAATTCTGGTTATTTTCAAAACCATTTCTAATCCAGTTTATTTATTTTAAAAATAAATAGAATTATAATTCTAGTTCAAAACTAGTTCATTTCGATAAAAAAATCTATTTTTATCTTTTCAAATATGGAGTTTTTCATCCTAATTGTTCCCAAATCATTTCTTATGATTTTACACAAATTATTACTATTTTTAATAATTTTATCAAGGCATGTACAGTCGATTTCCATCAACGGCCATCGAACTGCACTTACAGCGATCTATTTCAAATTTGATTTGGACATAATTCCAAATCCAACCGTTTGATTTCTAATTTCTAATATTCGTAAGAAATCTCTTTTCGATACGAACCCAACGGTTCCGGTTTCAGGAGAATCCGACGGTCGGATCTCCCGCAATATCCGTTCAAAGCCAATGGTCGAAATTCGCGAACTGCCGCGGCGCGGCGCGTTCTATTCAGGCCATTATATTATATATATAATATATATGATATATACTTCGTCGATTTCAATTCAAAACGTGCTTTATAAATCGTTTTAAATTCGTTTTCAAAACGGTTTCAACTTCCTATTCAATTTCAATTCGAATTCATTTCAAAACGATTTCAATTCTATTTCAATTCTATTCGAATTTCGAACCATTTCAGTTTATTTCGAATTTCAAATCTATTCAATTAGATTCGAATTTCAATTCACTTTAATATTCACTTCAATTTGAATAAAATCGATATAAATATCGTTCACGTTAAAATGGCGTCAATCTATCAACGCGGCTTCATATATTTCGATTTTCAAATATTATATTTCAAATATTTCTTTTTTCAAATATTTCTAAATTTCAAATATTCTATTTTGAATATTCCTTTTTCAAACATTTCTAAATTTCAAATATTCTATTTCGAATATTCCTTTCTCAAATATTTCTATTTCAAATATTTCTATTTCGAAACTGGAATGAGGCTCAATCAATTACCATATAATGTTGATTATATGGATTTTCTACAACACATGTATACAATAACAACGATGAATAATCAACCATCATCCAAAGTGCATTCTACACTGTATAAGCATCGAATATAAATATTTAACGCTTATAACAGTCTGTCAATCAATCGATCGACATACAACTAAACAATCGGGATTAGTGTACATCAAATATCTTCCCAATATCCGTGTGGGATTTCAAGCAATCAAACACAGATTTTTATTTGTGCAGTTGGGCGATGTGTAAAATTTATCGTCCCAATCAATGTCCTTCAAATAGGTGTACATAAACAAACCGTCCGGTTTGTGAATGAATATTTATTTATTCACATTCACGTTAAAAATTATATTTTTAACAATCAAACTATTGTATTCAACCTATGAATATTCTATTCGGTTCATTTATTAAATAAAATGTTATCTTTATTTTTCTAACTTATTTTTAGAAAATTACGGCGGCATAACGGAACGATACTAGAAACGGGATAAAGACTTATCCCCGGTCTAGTGAAGGCCCACACCATTCACACATCAATCAAATCGATTTCATTTCACCAAACAATTCAATTCAACCCAAACAATCTAACTAACAACACAGCCAAACAAACAAGTCCATGGTCTGTGGACGATTGTGTCGGGTGCTACTAAACACCGTCTGCATCCTAGTATATTTATACAACTAGAAAAAGAAATTGAAGAGTGAGAAATTCTCACCGAGGGATCCATTCCGCCGTGCTTTGCTATTGAACTGCTGAATCATCTGGATTCGATTGAAATTCCACCGCAGTCCTTTTCACGCTGTTCAAATAAAAATTATACTTTTATTGCTTCATTTCAATAAATAAAAATCATATTTTTATTTCTTCTTCATATATATTATCGATGCTTCATTCTATATAAAAATTATATTTTTATATTTCTACTTCATATATATAAAGATCGAATTTTTATTATCATAACTATATAAAAGATTATATTTTTATACTTCTACAATATAAAGGATTATATTTTTATTATCTAAATTATATAAAAACCAAATCTTTATATCTTCTATAAATTAAAAATCATATTTTTAATATCTCTACATTATAAAAATTCGATTTTTATCCTTCTTCTACATATATAAAAATTCGATTTTTATATAATATAAATCAGTTTTTAAATCAAATAAAAATCAGTTTTTAAATCAAATCTATAGGTGTTTAAAACCGAAATTAATCCAATGTTTTGTATATATTTAAAACTGAAAATAAATTCTAAATGAAATTCTTACTTTGATTGGAAGAGGGGGGGTTTACTATAGCGCGTTGGAGATGGGTGGCTCGAGGTGTAGCTGAGGCGGCGGATTGGGTAGTGTTTTCAGGGGGGCGGCGGCTTCCAGTCGTTTGGGTTGGGTTCGGGGGCTGTGCGAGTCTCGAAAGGAGGAGAAGAAGAGGCGGAGGAGAAGGAGGAAGGGGAGATGGCGGCGGAAGGCGTGGGTCGTGGAGGTCACGCGATGGAGGGCAACGCGATTATCGAAGGAGAGAAGGGAGAGCTGGGGGGAGAAGGAGGGTTGGACGGCGGCTGGCCCTGGGCGGCGCCTGATGGCGCGGTGACACTCCGATGGGAAGAGCGACGGCGGCTCCTCCCCCTCTTCCCTCTCTTTTTTTCTGATTTGTGAATAAGTGAACGTGGAAGAAAAGAATAGAGGGGGGTTATTTATTATTTTATTTTATTTAATTTCTATTAAAAGTTGACTTTTTATTCGAAGTCGAAATGAGACCCACCGACTGTCGTCCCTAGCGTTCTACCCCCATTCCGAACACAATGGGAATGTATCGTAAGCTGGTTCGATCGTTACGATCTGTTTTCGCCAAATCAACATATAACTCTATATATTGAATTTGAACGCGCATTTCGATTTACCGAGGCCACATACTAACTAGAAAAATTCCCGAAAAATATTTTCTAGCTTCGTATTGATGATACGGTCCTAACAAAACTAGTTTCGTCGAATTCTGAGACCGTTGGAAAAATGGCCATTTTCCAGTCGATTAAAATCAACTGAAACTGGTCAAACGCGTTTTCCTTTGCCACGCTCACATATTGATTCGAAAAATTATGAAATTTGAAACCTAGCAATATCTTGACATCACGGACCCAACAAAAATGGTTTCGTCGAAATCCGAGGTCGTTTGCAAAATTCCCATTTTTAAGGGCCTGAATTCCATAGCGACTATTCAGAATTTTCAACTGGACATATCTTTTGATTCCCGCTATGAAATTTCGATTATTCAGATTCGTTGGAAAGATATTCTCAAATAGATTCCATTATTTTTGGTTTCCCTAAAATCCGGTTTATTTTGCACCCGGTACATTCATTTGAAGTTTGAAATCGAATTATCGAACTACCGCGCCATTTTCAATTCCTTTTGTAAATATAAATAAATAATTATATTCTATCGTCAATCTATATAACTATATACGATTTAATTTTATTCAAAAGAATTTTTCTCGTCGATATTATTTAAAATAATTCATTTTAAATAATCAAAATTCGCTAAAATAGCCGAAATAAAATTTTAAACTGGCCCAGATTTTCGGGTTGTTACAGGCGATCATTCATAAGAAAAATTTCGTCAAAAATCATGCTTATCCAGTTAATCTCTATATATCGCATATAATGCCTTGAAATTCTCTTTATAGATGGCATCAAAATTACCAATCCTAGGCAGTAAGGAGTGTGTGATAGCATGGTGTAAAACTCAAGCAATAGGCCATAGGTTAATCGCTTTTGTACTGGTTTTGTGATCCTCAATAAAAAGGTGACTAACTTTATCACGAGTGTGAATAGTACAAAAATCTGAAGAAAATTCCCTTCCACTATTAGAAGAACCGAGAACCATGGCCATTCGTTCGTTTGAAATAAAAACATGCTGACCAAATACTACAGACCAAAGACAATTGGCAGCATTCTTTGGTTTGAATTTCTCCAGGTCAAGATTGGCATAGAACAACTTAATCATAATATGGTTGATTTCTATGTTGTTCTTATCAAAGGTAAGGAGTGATTTTGTACGAGCCTTGACCGATAGTTTTTTGAAACCGTAAAGAATAAAATCAGAGAGATTTATGAAAGAACCATCATGAATGGTGTAATACTTCATAACATTCCAACGTTTGCAATAGGATCCTTAAGCCATTGTTTGATATTGGAATCAATAGGCTGGAGTTGAGTAGAACTTGATTTCTTTAATCGCTTTTGAGGAGGAGCCATGATAGTTTGAGTGATTGAAAATTTGGAATTTTTGATGGTGTTCAAAGGGTTTGATAGTTTGAGGAATAAAAGGAAAACGAATGGGTGAGTTATAGGAAACCCACGTGATGATTGAGGGTTTTTTAAAAACAGAAAAATACGTTACCACTCGACCATTGGATTTTAATAGGTCGACTGGTAAGTGAAAAAGTTGATTTCTAGAGAGTTTTCTGGTCGACTGGTTGAAATACCACTGGTCGACTGGTTCATGGAAAAGCAGAAATTTTTCCAGAGACTTAAACGGTCGACTGGTAACTTTTTATCGGTCGACCGAAGCATGAAAATCAAGTTTTCCAGATACATTTCCGGTCGACTGCTGAATATATAGCGGTCGACCGTTTTTACTAAGATTTGTTTTTCTAGTTCTCTGAACTTATACGAAGCTCTATATCAACGTACAAATTGAATTTATTTCAAAACAACAAGGATTTAAACCAAGTTAAATGAAAACAAAGACAAAAATAAAACTTAAAACAAAAACATATTTTCCAAACAAATGTAAAAACGATATAAAATTAATGGGAGTTGGATGACTTGTCTTCGGATATTTCTTTAATATCGGTAACTCTTGGTGTCCATGGAGACCAAGTATACTTTGCTCCTTCATTTCGCATGTAGTTACGATCCCAGGAGTTAGGACTCCTAGATGAAGATGGAGCATGTGGCATTGG
Source organism: Allium sativum (assembly GCA_030737875.1). Classification (NCBI taxonomy): domain Eukaryota; kingdom Viridiplantae; phylum Streptophyta; class Magnoliopsida; order Asparagales; family Amaryllidaceae; genus Allium; species Allium sativum. The sequence continues at coordinate 872,531,658 of CM060912.1, read as the reverse complement.
TTCATGAACGCCTTGTTTATCCATGCTACAGAAAAATGACGCCATGAGTTCTAAGAGAGTCAACCGATCGGAAGTAAGTTTTTGTTCGTAATGAAGTTGACGCTGGAGATCTATCTGATGTTTCTGGTAATGGTGAATCTCACTTAACTTTTCTCTAGTCCGCGGGGAGAAAAACAATGATTTCTTAGCACGTTTAGACTTTGGTGTATATCTGGGGATATGCGAATATTCTGGTCTACTTTTAGGTGTCTTCGGAGAGTAGTATTCCTCCGGTTCGGAACTAGTGACCGAGATATGTGATCTTTGTGCACATTCATCGCAAATGTGTGCCATTTTGAATAATATATGAACTTGTTTACAGATGTTACAAAGGACTCAAAGATGAAGATGCAGAAATAAGAAAGGAGGATATATATATATTTAGGATTTAGTAAATAAGAAGCAACGATTATAAAACACTCGGAGAATAGAAACCATTAAAAAATTGTAAAGCTCATAATTGTTTGCTTAATAATAGCAAAAGCTACTAAATAGCTAAGTTATAAAAGAATGTAAGTACCGTCTAGAAGAGAACTTAACAGTGTATATGTGTATTTGTACATTGAGTTCAGTTCTAGAAATCAAACCAAGCTCTCTACGCAAAGAAATAAAACTTGATTCAAGTAGAGGCTTAGTAAAAATGTCTGCTAGTTGATGTTCAGTCTGGATATATTCGAGACATATTGTTCCTTTTTCAATATTATCTCTTAAGAAATGATGTCGAATATCAATGTGCTTTGTTCGGGAATGGTTGACTGGGTTTTTTGTTAAGTTAATCGCACTTGTGTTATCACAGTATATAATGGAGTTTGATAAATGAATATCAAAATCTCGAAGTGTTTGTTGCATATATAGTACTTGAGTACAAGCTAAAGCTTCTGATATATACTCAGCTTCACATGTCGAGAGTGAAACGCAATTTTGTTTCTTACTAAACCAAGAGACAAGTGATTTCCCAATAAAATGGCACGTACCACTTGTACTCTTTCTATCCGTACGGGAGCCGCCGAAATTAGCCTCACTATATGACACTAACTCGAATGGACAATCTTTCGGGTAGAAAAGACCAAAATCTTTGGTTTGATTAAGATATCATATTATACGTTTTACAGCTCGTAAACGTGATTCTTTAGGATTAGCTTGAAACCTTGCACACAAACAAACACTCATCATAATATCCGGACGACTTGCTGTAAGATAAAGGAGAGAGCCAATCATGCTTCGATATAACTTCTGGTCAACATTCTTACCATGTTCATCTTTTTCAAGATGTGTAGTCGTACTCATAGGAGTTGGTTTACCAGATGTATTTTCTAAACCAAAGCGTTTGACTAGATTTCCACAATATTTTTCTTGATTAATAAAAATATTGTTAGAAAGCTGTTTGATTTGAAGACTAAGAAAATACGATAGTTCTCCCATATGAGACATTTCAAATTCTTTGGTCATAATATTCGCAAACTCTTTGCAGAGTTTATCGTTTATTGATCCAAAGATAATGTCATCTACATATATCTGGATAACTAATATATCTTTTCGAGAATGTTTGATAAATAAAGTTTGATCGACTTTACCAATTTGAAATCCAGAATCAATAAGATAGCTTCGTAAATGCTTGTACCAAGCACGAGGTGCTTGTTTCAATCCGTATAAAGCTTTCTTTAGTTTATATACATGATCAGGATGTTTTTCATGTACGAACAAGGGAGGTTGTTCGACATATACATTCTCTTTGATAAACCCATTTAAAAATGCACTTTTGACATCCATTTGATAAAGTTTAAAATTATGTTAACAAGCAAAGGACAGTAAGATTCGAATAGCTTCTAGTCGAGCGACGGGCGCAAAAGTTTCTACGTAATAGATACCTTCTTCTTGATTGTATCCTTGTGCTACTAATATTGCTTTATTTCTGGTTTTATTTCCTTGTTCGTCGGCCTTATTTTTATAGACCCATTTCGTACCAATAACTGATTGATTAGTCGGTCGTGGAACAAGTTCCCAGACATCATTGCGCTCGAACTGATTTAGTTCTTCCTGCATGGCAATGATCCAGTAATCATCAGTAGAAGCTTCTTTTGGATTCTTAGGTTCGATATTTGAAAGAAACGCGACATGACCCATTCGATTGAGTTAACTCCTTGTTCTAATTTGTGATATTACTTCTCCAATAACATTTTGAACCGGATGATTTCTTAGAATTCTCGGAGGAGATCTAAATCTTGGTGAAGAAGGTACCACAGCATGTTAAGGAATATCTTCAATAATTTCTGAGTCAGAGTCATTATTTGTGATGATAGGATTATCAGTGACTATAGTTTCTTCGTCATCTGATATATTATGAGATGGTTTAAAGAATTCGTCGAAAGAGACAAGAAGTGATTCTTCAATAGTTTTAGTTCTTTTATGAAATATACGATAGGCCTTGCTTCGTTCCGAATATCCGACAAATATACCTTCATCGGATTTTGGATCAAATTTTCCAAGATGGTCTTTCGTATTTAAAATAAAGCATTTTGAACCAAAAACTTTGAAGTATGAGATATTTGGCTTTCTCTGATTAAATAATTCATAAGATGTATTCTTTGTGAGAGGTCGTATGGATACACGATTCAAAACATAACAAGCAGTTGCAACAGCTTCTGCCCAAAAATGTTTTGGTAGAGTGGATCCATTTAATAATGTTCTTGCACATTCTTGTAAAGTCCGATTTTTCCGTTCTACGACTCCGTTTTGTTGTGGAGTTTTAGGAAACGAAAAATTATGATTTATACCTTTCTTTGTACAAAAATGGTCAAACTCATTATTTTCGAACTCTCCGCCATAATCACTTCTTATATTTTTAACCTTAAGCCCTTTTGACTTTTGAATTCTTTTGACGAAGGATTTGAAATGATTGAAAGTGTCACTTTTGTTTTTCAAGAAAATCACCCATGTATAACGAGAGTAATCATCAACAATTACAAACACATATCGACTATGATTTATTGACTGAACCTGTGTTGGTCCAAATAAATCCATATGTAATAGCTCAAGTGGTTGTAATGTTGATATGACTTTCTTGGATTTAAAAGACAGTTTAGTCAATTTTCCTAGTTGACATGCATCTCAAATATTATCAATCATAAAGCTCATTTTGGGTAATCCTCTAAGTAGAACATTTTTTGCTAGCTTGTCGATAGTACTGAAGTTTATGTGACAGAAACGTTTGTGCCATAGCCATGGATCATTATCATTTGCTATAAGACACATATCTGAATTATGATTGATGTTCATATTCAGAATATAGATATTTCTGTCTCTATAACCTTCAAAAACTAGAGTTCGATCTTTATCTAAAATACTACATTTATTATCCGAAAAGGAAATGGTAAAACCCTTGTCACATAGTTGACTGATGCTAAGTAAATTATGTTTCAAGTTTCTAACTAGAATGACATTAGTAATAAGAGGTAAGTAAGATGTACCGCAATTACTCACATCGCCTTTGCCGATGATATAGCCTTTTGAACTCTCTCCAAAAGTGACGGAGCCACCATCTGAGTAAGTGATATTTGTTAATAAGCTCTTGTCTCCAGTCATATGCATCAAGCAACCGCTGTCCAGTATCCACTTTCCTCTTTTCTTAAGTATAATACACTCACAAGGATCGTGTAATATGATAAACAATATTCTACGTATAAAGTAATAGCTGATCACAGAACAATAAAATCGAAGATGCAGTAAAAAGAAAAATCACACCAGGGATTTTTATACTGGTTCAGAGCACCGTCCTACGACCAGTCCAAGACCTCTCTCTGGATTTTCATTAAACAACTACCTTGCTTCACCCGAAGGAACAGGTTCACAACACCCGAGCAGCCGAACGGGATGTCACGCCTCTTACACACGAGGACTTCACAACTTTGCCTCTCACAACAATGAGGACTTTACACCTTTGCCTCTCACAACAAGGAGGACTTCACACAAGATGAGTATACTTAAATTTTATTCACTATAGTCTCAACAATTACACAACATAAAAACAATATGACTCACAGTTCGACATTGAGAAAAAAAACTGTACAAAAACTCCTGACAAACCAAAAAAAACTCAATGCCGTAAACAAACCACCATTACAGATACCATATCATACATGGAACACAATAGAACCAGTAACTCATAAAGAAAATTCCAGCATCAAATGACATGTAACAAACTAATCAATTAACCCAATCTCACTTTTTTCAAAATAGCTTTGCAAATTACCGAAAACAACTGATCCGAACCCAAGGAAACAGAACTGAAGACCCTCCTATTCCTCTCCATCCAGATTTCAAAAACAAAATTTAAAATCCTTATTAACATCAAGCTTTTACTGTCCTTCCAACATGTAGCCTTAAACAGGATGAACCACTCTTCTTTACTAATCTGAGAAGGGACATGAAACCTACAAGTGATCAAAACTCTCTTCCACAATTGATAAATAAAAGAGCATTCAAAGAACAAATGTGCGTTGCACTCAGACTCATCATTACAAAACACACATGAATCATCATCAATTACACCCATCATTACCAACTTATCCCTTGTATTTACGGCATTAGACATCACTTTCCACAACGAAAAATTCTGTTTTGCATTGCTTATCAAAATCCAAATCCTCTTATACCATGGAAACAAGGGCTTATCACCTACTAAAAGATCATAAACTCCACTAATCGAATGACCTTATCCTTTCCAAGTGATAACATCAAAATCAGATCTAAAACTATCCATTACTTCAGTCCATAACCTCCTTAATAACGCTGAACTACTATGGGGTAACTCAAGTACTCCATCATGAACCATATCATCAACACAGGCATTTTCAGAAATACCACTATTTCTTCTCAATGCATAATCCACAACCTGACTTAAGATTAACACATCACCAGCCCAAGGAGTATGCCAAAAAGATAGTCCTTTCAATTTTTTGGCATTACATATTATAAAAGGTAAAAAATGTTCTCTGAGATTAAGAATTTGCCGCCAACTCCAACTACAAAAATTAGGTATAGGCATTGTCCAAAAATGTTTTCTTCCAATTAAATTGCTTTTCACATATTTGTCCATAAACTCTCATCATAAGAAAAAAGCTTGTTAAAATAAGCAGAGATAGCAGCCTTATTCCAAGTAAAAAAGATTAATTAACCCCAATTCTCCATGCTTTTTTTCCTCACATACTTTAGCAAAAGAAATTGGAATAATTTTCTTAACAAAAGGATCTCCATGCCACAAAAACTTATTTATAGCACTGACAATCATATTGATGAGCTTTAAAGGAAGAATGTAATGCCTAGTGTAAAAAGTAGTTATAGACACAATTATTGAATGAACAATAGTAAATCTACCTGCCTGAGAAATCTTACAGGAAGTCCACTACTTCATACGATCTATAATCTTTTCATATAGCTGCACACATTTGCCTTTTGTGATTCTCCCAGTGAACAAAGGTAGTCCAAGATATTTTGAATTGTCTGGCAAATCATTCAATCCAGGTAAAGCAATCAATTCCTGCTTCTTATAAAGAGATAACCCAAAAATTTCAATATGAGATTTCAACAGATTAATTTCCAACCTAGTAATCTGATAAAGAGTCTTCAGAATATCCAATAAACAATGAATGTTCTTTAAGGTTGGCTTGGTGAAAATAATAAGGTCATCAGCAAAGCATAAAAGGGATATTAGAGGAACCTTACAGTGAGGATGTAACTGAAAATTACCCTTAAGAATTTGTTCCTTAATCAGAGCATTAAAAAGTTCCATCACTATTATAAACAGGTACGAAGAAATTGGATCCCCCTGCTTGACTCCTCTCTTACTTTTGAAATAACCATGAAGCTGACCATGCCTTGATATTGAAAACATTGGAGAAGAGATACAGGTATATATTCATGCCATAGAAGGCTTTGGAAAATTCATTCTCGACATTACAGCAATAATTAAAGACCATGATACACTATTAAAAGCTTTTTTTATGTCAAGTTTAATCATACACCTAGGAGAAATATTTCTTCTATCATAGCCATGAAGTAACTCCTGTGTAATCAGTATGTTATCACTAATAGTACGCCCAGGAACAAAAGCAGACTGATTTGGAGAGATAATTGAAGGTAGAACTTGTTGAATTCTATTAGCTAAAACCTTTGAAATGATCTTGTAAAAAACACTGCAACATGAAATTGGTCTAAAATCTGACACACAAGAAGGATTGTCCAATTTTGGTACTAAAGCAATAAAAGTGGCTGTGAAAAAAGGAGGCAGAAAGTTCTTTAAGAAAAAATATTGGACAGCTTCTACTATATCAGAACCAATAATAGGCGAACTCTTATGCAAAAAACAAGCATTAAACCCATCAGGCCCACCAGAACTAGAAGAATCTAAACTAAAAACTGCTGACTTAATCTCTTCACTAGTCACTGGAATGATGAGCTTAGAAGCATGATCAAATTGAATATAGGGTAACTCCATATTATACAAAGGATCAACATTAATAACAGGTAAATCATTTGAAGCTAGCAAGGAGCTAAAAAAATTAACAAAAGCTTGATCAATAGTATCTTGAGAAGAAAGAAAGGTACCATCAGTATCCTGAATCGTATGAATCATCTCCTTTGTTTTAGAAATTTTTAAAGAATTATGAAAAAACCTTGTGTTTCTATTAGCTTCCAATTCCCTCCTTGCATTTGATTTCTGCCATGAAGACTGCAATTCCACATCTAAAGCATGCTTTAGCTTATCCTGTATCTCAATCTCCAAAGCTTGTAAATTAGTATCATGAGGATTATTCACTAATCCAGTCTGCACTTGAACAAGTTGTAATCTAACTGAATGTGATTGCAATGATACATCACCAAAAGTATGTCTAGACCAAGCTCTAAGATGGATCTTCAGTAACCTTAATTTATGAATCAGTTTCTCCAAAGGATTCTTAAAGGAATGAGAATTCCAAACCTGCAGCAATATACTATTATAATCAATATGAGAGCACCGAAAATTAAAAAATTTAAAGGAGGACTTCCCTTTTACAATGGCATCTGAATTTCCCCAATATAAAGCAATGGACAGTGATCTGAAATAGTGGGAGAAAGAATTTGATAAAAAGAACTAGGCCATGATGAACAAAAAGCTGAGTTCGCAAAAATATGATCAAGTTTGCATAAGGTAGGAGAAGAGCGACTCCTGTTAAACCAAGTGAACAAAGGACCAAAACTACTAACATGACAAAGATTAGAAGAAATTAAAGCTTGACTAAGAGGGGCAATATCATTGATAGTAAGAGCACAACCACCCAGTTTTTGAGATGAAGAAAACATACAATTAAAGTCCCCACCCAAGACCCAAGGATCATTGGAATTATGAATATTGCAAAGATTAGATAAAAATGGGACTCTAAGAGAAGATGCATTATGAGAATATACTGAAGTAAGAAAGAAAAATAAAGTTTGAAGGCAAATAAACACATTTGTAATGAATAAATTGAGCTGATGTGTAACAACCGGAATTTTTAAATAACGTGTTAAGACAAGAATCGAGGCAGAATTAAATTTTAAAATAAGAATCAAGGGAAACGGGTTGCGCCGTTACGTTCGTCTCGGAATTTTGGTTGGAAACAAGTCCGAAATTTCGTAAATTAGAGTCCATATGACCGAGATATGGCCTCTAGAAGTTTCATGAAAAAACAGAAAACGAAAACAGATTTTCAAATTTCGAATTTAGCCCCAAACAGACTGGGCGGGAAAATTTCCCGCCCAGCCCCAGGTCGACTGGGGAGTCGACCCCCCAGGGACCAGGTCGACTGCCCAGTCGACCTGGGTGTCGACCTGGGGGTCGACCTCCCTGGTCGGCCTGGGTGCGTCTGGCTGGCTGGTTGGTCCTGCTTGGTTCTGTTTGGTGGCATGTGACGGATTTCAGTGGACCAGGTCTGTTCTAGGGTTAATCTAAGGGCCTAAACTAGTCCTAACTCCTATTAAAACACCCTAAGACCTAGCCTAATCCACTACAATTCATTCTAACAACGAAGTGCTGCCCAAATGTCTCTTGATCATGGCCTCCATCTCCAACTTCAAAGGCTTGAGCATCACAACTAGATCCAAATCAAAGAGCAACGCTTCTACAACAAATCAAGAGGGTAGATCAACGTCGCTACAACGATTCTATGACGATTCTTGCTCCTAATTCACTAGCCACGCTTTGTATGTTCTAGATGCTTTTAGATCTAAACGATAACTTGAATATGACATGTGATAAAGTTGAAATTGGATCTATGCATGATAATCGATCCATTCTCATTCTTGTTCATTTGGATCTTGACCTTTGGGGATGTTGCTATGACATTAATTTGGACCTATGCATGTTGCAAATCACTCTTTCATATCCTTATCATGCATGTAATGATGATTTTCTCTCGGATCTTGTTTTATGCAAAGTTTCTACCTTCCCCTATTTATCTTCTTTTGATGAACCTTGGTCGATTTCGGACCGAGGCCTAAACTACGATTTACATGCGGTTTGTATACGGGGGAATATTGGGATTTCACCTATTTGGACATGGGTGTGTGGTAGAATTGATTGCATAACATGAACAAGGGGAATTTGGGGTATTGCCAATGTAATTTGCAAGTTTGGGCATACATGAATTGGCATATGAGTTAAATCACGAGTTTTGGGGACTATGTAAGTTAAATCAAGGGATTGGGCTTATGTAAATTAGGCATAAGTGGAATTGGGAACATGAACCATGATGGGGGTTTATTTGGGCGTGAATGTGAGAACATGTAACTTTGGCTAGAACATGATTTAGGGTAAATTGGCATAAACTTGACATACATGCAAATAGGCGAGAATTGGACATATGTGAAGTGGCTAGAATTGGGGACACATTTTGATGGATATGTAATTGGGAACTTGGGAATATGCTTAGTAATATGTAAAGTGGGGATCTTGACTTAGATGACACATATGTAATTAACAGTCTAACGGATGCCTTCGACACGAGGTTAGACTTGAGTTGTGGTGTAGCAGTCTTACTTCTTGCACTCCAATGTCAAATCCTGAAACATATAGCGATGTCATGGCTCTCTTAAACTGATGAGGCCTCTCCGGGCCCAAGCTGAACCCAATTTTGTCACTCTCCGATGAGAGGAGTTCAACGATAAGTAGGTCGATCATGTCAAGCTCGGCGAAGTGGCGTTGCTTCCTGCACTCTGGTCCCAACTCTCTGGTCGAAGACCTTTAGCGACCATATATATTCATGTTAGATGTCATCCACACCTCACGGTCAGTGTGTTAGATAACTTATTATTATCACATGTAGTCATTTTTACAATTTGGTAACTCCGACTTCCTGGTCCAGAGTTTAGTTATTAGTTTATCTCTACGATTCCATCCGCTCGTTATTTGACAAGAGGAGTCCATAAGTAATTCGCACAAGTTCATCTAATTACTTTCTCATAAGAGGAATTTGCACCTTGCGATTGTTACTTCACCGGATGAAGCAAACTACGATCAATCATATTCATTGCTTGTCGTAAATCCAAATATGTACAATATAACACCAGGGCGGACAAAGAAGAAAGGAAAAAACTACACTATGCCTCTCTCGGCTTCATGGATTGATGTGAGCTCAGAGCATGCCCGGGGGTCAAATCCTGACCTCGTACATGTGTAAGTAATACATCGCTCGATCAAGAGGAAACTACCTATTATTCTGACTCCATCATCTGCATCATGAGATGACGAGTAGGCTCCCCAGCAAGACCTGCTCGGATTTTGCGTCGTTGGTGGTTGTTAGCATTCCAAAGTTGTCCCACGACTACCAGCATCATCCTGGAGCCTTCCATCCCTAATGTGCTCTTCAATCTCGTCTCGGAGGTGTCTACATTCTAAAGTGGTGTGCTCGTCTAGCTCATGGAACAAGTGATATTTACCAGATCTTCTTTCTCTGTCAATTGGCTCACCTCCAGGAAGGCTTTCGGTAGGGGATTTTCCCCTAGGTATCCAGGTAAATCTTTTTTATTGATTCTTTTAATTTTGAATGGAAAGGACACTTCAATGCTTTCCTATTCTTTCGTGAGCCCTTATGCTCACCCTCGACCTTCCTTTTTCCTTTATCCCGCTTGAAACTCAATTCTAATGCTTCCTCTCCTTTCAAGGTATTGATCTCGCTGCCTTTTCCACTTTTTCGTCTTACATAAGAATCGATTAACCTCAAAATAAATTCTCTAAGATCACACAGGGATCCCTTTCCAAACGGGCTTTGAATTCAGAGCCACTAGCTACTCCTGGCACAACCACCATCAGTACCATCGATGTTTCTAGGTTATCCGCGGATGAAACTAATGTCTTGAATCTTTCTAAAAGCTCCTTAAGATTTCTCCTAGCCTTTGTTTCATAGTCATGAGCGTCATCACATTTTTAGGCCTTGCGATGTGGACTCCGAATCGTCCCATGAATCTGTTGACATGCTCATCCCAATAAGTAATCGATCCATTGCTTAATTTTATGAACTAAACTGCAGATAAATCCTTGAGGTACAAGGAAAGTCGTTTCGCCATCAATTCTTCGGATGCCTTTAATACATCTATATGTTTAACATACCGCATCAAATGTAATATGGGTTCCAACCTTCTATCATAAGCAGTCAGCACATGAAGTTTGAAGACTGGAGGATTCGTCGCACTTTTTATATTAGGGGTAAATGGTCTCTTATTCACATCATGATATCCTTGGTTTGGCAATAAGCTTCTCGTTATATGTCCGATCATTTCAACCAGTTTGTCTTTTACGCCAAGAAATTGAATTGTTTTCCCTCCAAGTCCAAGAGGGTATTCCAGCACATATTCTCCATGTTGTGACTCAATATTCCTATTTGCCTCGGTATGCTCCATATCATCCAAGAGTCTAGTAACATTTCCTTCTCTCAAATCCTGGCCATCATCGCCCTGAAGTCCCACATCAACAATTGCCTTAACATCGCCTGAGGGTGCATCCCCTCATCGACCGGATCGATTCGGTACATATCAATCTAGATCAGGTTAGTATGTGTTATATTGATCTGATCCAGATCGATATGTGCGAAGCTTTCCCTCGTGCCATATGCCGTTGGCACATCTACATTGGTTCTAGTTCCAACGGTTTGGTCCTTCCCTCTCTATCATCCAAGCCTCGGAAGTATTTCATGAATCATCTTTACTTGATTCTCCAACTGGGTTTGTAATTCATGAACCATTTCCACCATTTCCTCTCTCATCAGATAGATGGAATGTTTTCCATCAGAGGAGGCCTCTTGGTCTCCTTCTTACCCATCGCATTAGACATGTGTAGAAGCATTTTTCCTTCTCTTTATCATAGTTGAAAATTTGAGCAATTTATTCCTCAATCTAGAAGATGGTTGTCTCCCCTACTTGGCACCCCAAATGTTGACGTGAAAATCGGTATCCTCAAGTCAAACAACCCAAATCTCAATAGTAATCATAAAATCACAACATTCCTAATCATAGAAAATGATAAAGTAAAGAGAAATAAATTCACAGTGGTTCAACAATCTGACCTATATCCACTTGTTGCAATATGTTATTTATACTGTAGATTACAAATACAGTTGGGTTTTGCACAAGAAGTTTGAAGAGAAAAGAGATGGATTTTGAAATCGGTAGAGACTCCGCATCCAAGACCCAAGAAGATCCCCTCTAAATGATGCTTTTGGATGCTATAATAGCTGAGGGTGAGATCCAAATCGGTATGCAATTGAGTGAGAACAGTAAGAGTTGTGGGGAAAGTATAGATTGGGGCGAGAATAGTTGTAACAAACCCGACAGATTCCCTATATTGACCATCGATACAAACACCATGTCGACTAACAAACCACCGTAAATTACTGGATCATTAATAGAAAGAAATTAGAGGGTGAGAAATAGAAAGAAATAAAATTTAGAATAGAAGAAAAGAAGATCACTGTAACCACAAAATCATAGCAGACACAAATCTCACAGCGGAATGAATAAAATATATTATATAACATAACTTTTGAAATATAGATTTGTACCATATATACCTACCATTATCAGAGTACAACACATAAAACCCAATGGAAATAAACTGTAGATAACTAATGTTGAAGCCTCCTGCTCCAATCTCCTCCAAGTATATCTGTAAAATCCCGACTACTTGACCATCCATACAAATTTGGGCACCCAAGAGTTTATGGTAAAATGAAACAAATAAACTTTGGGTCAGTCATAGGACTGGTTTGACTAAGCTCAAACCACTTGATTTAACTTTAAAAATCCTTTTAAAAGAAAAGATAATCATAAGACCGATCCATACATAAATATGGATGGTTTTTACCTTACGATTACCCAAACATTCTTTGCATCAACACTATTCTGATATTATGATAGTGTCCACCAAAATCAATAGCAATCTAGCAGAACGCTTGCGTCTTACGCTCCGTATACATAGTATACAGTCAAAACCCACGAGCGCTTATTGGGCAGTGGATTTCCAACTATGACAGTGTATCTATAGAGTAATACATTGGGTTCAACAAGAACATCTTGCAACCCGGCCACGCATGACTGACAAACCATTTCGCTTGAGCGTACCAGATGTATTATCACCAATGGTTGTGATCAGCGACCGTTATCGAAAGCATACAATAGCGATAGAATAGGAAACAAATGAATTTTCTCTAGATCATATGATAATATACTCTAATGGGTGCAACTCACATAACCATGTTGTCTGCCCGATTTTTGTCATCTTCCCTCCTGATGGGGCCTGAAAATACATCTTACCTTTATAACATCACAAAATTATTCACTTTGAATGACACTTCGTCAAATCCGTCAAATCACTAATGGACGTCCTCAAAAATACACTTGATGTTAAGCTAAGAGAATTTTCCTTCTCTGCCACCAACTATGGTACGTTTGGAGAGATCAATGCATGTGACTATCTGGAAATACTCTGTTAGACATCCATCCATACAAGTTATCCTGGGACTGGACAAACCAAAGGCACCATCCCATCAATTCATCTTAGGAAATTTCTACCTAGGATTAACAGAACAACCCTTACACTTCATTCTGTCTTAAATTATCTTCAGCATAATTAGATTCGCAACGCTTATTCCCATATGGAGTGGTCTTAAATAATAAACCTGGTCCTGGTCACCCCATATTGACAATGAAAATATAAAATAGGCCAAAATTTTAATAACTGGTTATTTAAACATCAAAGGAAACATCCATATAACCATCGATCCTATTTCCAAATGGAAATTCTAATGATCAAGCATCAAACAACACTGAGCCCTTTAAATTAATTTCTTATTAATTTTTCATTTCCTGATTTTTCATTTTTTTTGGATTTCAATATCTTTCCCAGATATTTCGCAGAACCAAGTTAGCCTCTCAAGATTCTTGGAAAACATTTCCAAATAACATAAACTCTTCATTTTCTAAATTATAGAAAATATCTCTTATCAAAGATGGAAAATATTTCCATATATTCAAAAATTCTTATTTTCTATATTTAGAAAATATATGTTATTAACATCGAAAAACATTTCCGTATCTTATTCTGATTTCTTATTTTCTGTATTGGAAAATATACTTGATTATATTTGGAAAACATTTCCAAAACTCATTTACTTGGATTTAAACAAATGTCGTATAAAATACTGTTACAACAATTTAAAGCCAAAACACTTATCAATTTCCCATATCTCTAATCAATCCTCACTAACGAACATTAACCATTTCTTAGTCAATAATGAAGTCAATCAAGTTGGGGTATAATTACCTCTCAGACCTTAACTGAACAACATTCTTAACTCTGAATTGGACAAAGATCAACTTTTAATATCAACAAAACATTGCTCACGTAACTCTTGGATTTGGTTTAGGAATCCATTTCTTTTACGGAGATCGTTTGATTATAATAGTGGCATTATAATCTATGCTACGAGATATAAAACTTTAAAATATAACTTTTATTCATTAAGTTGAAAAGATAATAATTAAATAAACGAATAATTGATTAATATTTATTAAAACAGAAAGTAAATAGTACTTTCCTGAATCCGACGTAGTCGAATTCCAATGCATAACTTTCTTTCGAATAATTTCTATTTGATTAATATCACGAACTTCGGAATAAATTTACAATCTCAAATCAACTCAATTCCCCTTATAACCATTCCCATTTGCAAAACATTTGCTTTAAACTATTACTCACTTTAAAATGTGAGTATTATTTCTTTTATACAAATCTAGTCTCGTTATATTAAATAAATTAGATTTCATTTGTAAACACTATTGTTGGTTCAAATCCTGTCTATCGAGTCACTTTATAAATTCACATTCATATTCCATTTCATTCGTAGATCTCATTTACAAGTCAACTTCTGATTAATTATCTATCAAATTTATAAATTAATATCGACTTCTTATTCGATTATACATTATTGGTTCAAAACCAAATACAAATTTTCGATCGAGTTCCGAATTATATAATATATAATTTTTGAAAATAAATTATTTTTATAAAATTTGATATAGTCGAATTCCAATTATGAATCCTTACGGATTTATTACAAATCCATTCATATTTCGAACATCGGAAAAAATTTCATCGTTTCCTTTTATAACGATTTCTAATTTCCCTTTAATTTCACTCTTGAATTTACATTCCCAAGTTATCCAATGATACACTTCATTTATAAACATTGTTTATAAATTAAAGTACTTATTTTTATTATTAAAAACAGGTTATTATTTCCAAGTTTATTCAAAATTTAATTTTTAGGAAAATCATATTTTCCTATAAAATCTCAAAATCCCTTCTTATGATAATTTAAATATCAATATTTAGGGCTAGTGATATTCAAACATTCAATTACAACAAATCTATCACAAAACAATTAACACGTCATATATCACAGTATATTTATGAAAAAAAAACAATAATAATTTTGAGGAATCCAGTTGGATCCCTCCAACCTATTTTCCTGCATCCACAGATGTTAGACAACATAAATAAAGCTGATCCCACATCGAGGCGGAATATCACGGTATAGAAATGTTATTTGCTATGTGGGGTGCATAGGATCTCATCCACTAAAATAAGCAGGAATATCCAATTACCAACCTTAAATATAACTAATATATATACACACACATACACACAATATAGCAACAATTGATAATAATAATAATATATCAATTTATCCAAATAATCATTACACAGCATTCAATCGTTATTTATCAACTTTAAAAAACGTTTATAAAATTAAAAACTGGACAGAGTTAGTAAGTTTACTTACTTTGGTTATTTATCATCGATTAGCGATAAATCTTCGATAAATATGTTAAGGCATTTTATTGTTTCCATAAATTTCCACGATCTCCAAATGACTCCAAACCAGTTTCATTACGTAGCCTGCGTATCCTGCATCCGTATGATTCCAAGGTGATAGACGGCGTCAAATTATGCCCACGTATGAGTTATATACAGTCACAACAAGTTTTAAATCAAAATTAATGTCATTAACTATTTAATAATAATTATTTATACAATAATCACTCATTACCCTTAATTAAGCATGACCTCCCCTTAATCCTTCTTCCATGCTACAGATCCATGACCTTCCTAGTTAAACCCATTGAAAACGCAGTCTTCTTCCTCTTCATTCATCCACCACAGGGACATGAACTCCAGAATCGAGACCACCAATCTCTCCCCCAACTCGAGCTTCATCTCGCCATCACACGAAGACACGGCTCGCACGCACCTAGTTCCATGCGTTCACCAGCCACCAACACACTACTGTAGATGTAGCGACATCTTTGTGATCGAAATCCCACCAAAAATTTCAGTAAGGTGCTAAACGATTCCCCGAATCCAAAACAACATCCAAACCTTGAATCGATACCTCAAAACTCCAAGGATCCAAACCCTAAGTTTACTGCCTAATATCGAGTTCAGAAAGAAAACCATTGCTCCCTATAATTTGAATATTGGGATAAAGAACAAGTTGTAAGGATTTCATATATATATATATATATATATATATATAGGCTTTTCAATTTATAGAAATTTATTCGAATTTCTACTATTTTTTTGAAGCCACAATTTTCTTTTGTGTTAATTCTGGAATGGGAAAAATGAGAAGGAACACACGTATAAATAGATGAAGGATAAGTAGATCGGCTAAGTTACAACTATAGGGTGGCTCGAAAGGATGTTTACTAAATTTGATTTGATTTTTCATTAAACTGATTTGATTTTAAAAATGTTTAATGATTTTCTAAATGAAATTTCATCGGTATGCAATATTTTACATTCCACCCATTTATCCGAGACCAGACTTCTACTTCTGGGCTTTAGGCGTAGAAAAAAGGCTTTTCGGTTTCATCTTATTTTAGATTCCTCTCCCATCATGGTTGATGCTTCGCTTTTGCTCGCATTTGCAAATGTCATCTTCCTCCTCGCATTATCTTCTTTCAATGGTGCCTTATCCATGCACGCATTAATACCAGAGATAGATTTCATAGGATGAATATTGATGCAGATCGGATGTGTACCCTCTTCTCTTTGCAAGAAGAATCGATCAACCACCTCTTTCTAAATTGCGACTTCTCCTGCTCAGTTTGGGAAGCATCAAGTTCTTTTCTTCTTAGTTACATCCCATTTATTCCTTCCTTCTACAATTACTGGCGGCATAATCCTCCATATCACATACTTGATTCCTTCATAGCTATTTTCAATTGGTGTATTTGGAAGGAATGCAATGCATACATTTTCAACAAGCCAAAGAGACACTTCACCGGTTTTTGTAGTTTTATCCGATACTTATTAGATCTTTGGATAGGCTCTTCCCGCTTAGCTCGTTTCAGGCACACTCTTCTAGCTCCACCTTCACATGGAAGACAGGAAAGTAGTTCAGTCGCTCTGCATTGATAGAGCTAGTAGCTCCAAGTTTTTTTTTTTTTGCCTCCATTCAATCGACGTTGATATGTCGGATGTTGTATATATTTTCATGCTATGTATTATTATATGCTACTCATGGTTTTGGATTAATTAAAGGACTACCTCATGTCCTAGACTACTCTATTTTGCTACTAGTAGGGCCTGTCAACCAGAATGTTTATTATATATATACATATATATATAGATAATTGGATGTGTAGCAACACGCTGCACACTCGTCTTGCTCTATAATTAATATGATTTGATTTGAAAGATATTTTTATTTTAATTAAAAAATATCGATTTGATTTCTATACAATTTAATATACACATGTACTTACGCATGAAGTAACACGCTTAAATAACAACATATGAGCTCCAATCGCGATGAAATTTGTAAGCCTACAACAAATTAATATTTTGGACACGATGGAATTAGTTTCGTCAAAGTCCGAGATTGTATGTAAAACTTTCTTTTTTATTTCACAACGTGAACCGATACACGTTCATTTCACGCACGATCACAAAATAAATCCAATTGATACGAAATTGAAAATCTTACAATAATTAATCACTATGGATTTAATAAAATTAGTTTCATTGAAATCCGACATCTTTTGAAAATTGTTTATTCTTAAATACCATATTAAATCGCTAAAATATAAATTGATTCTAAATAAACAAATCTATTGATAATAAATTGTTATTATCATATGCATTTACGAAGAATATATATAGCTTTGGAATAATCTAATTTGGATTTTAAACTAGACATTTTTATTTTCAAGTTAAATCAATAACTGATTCATTTAGAATCTTTTTATTGTATTAAATAAGTCATTACAGTTTATAAAGATTCCATAGCGACTTTCTTAAAATTTGATTTGGACATAACTCACAATCTACAATATAAAATCTCCATCTCTTTCATTAGAAAATTATACTCAAATAAATCCAAATGTTTTATGTTTCAAAGAAATTCGACTTATAACGAATCCTATATACTCAGTTGAAGTTCATTATCGTAAAACTATGAGCTACTACGCTGCAACGAGCTCGTTTTTAATTATATTAAAATTAATACATTCAAACTTCATTTTAAATAATAAATTCTTTATTATAATTCAAATTAAACTTGATTAAATCTTTAAAATTACCCGGTTCACGTTATACTGCAAATTCAACTTAATTTCGACTATTTCGGAGTTAAATTTATTTTTTTGAAATTTATATTTATTAAATATTCAAAATTATTGAATTTAAGCCTTATAAATTACCAAATCAATTTTTAAATAAATAAATAAACTAATTATTCAACCACTAAAAATCCAGGTTGTTATAATGGTAATTCACGTCACCTAAAGTTGGTGATCTGGATCAGGTTAGTTTGGATTGGTATGTCCATACCAATCTGGATTTGTTCGTTGCTTCGTGGTGGCGTGGGCTTAACTACTTTGCTCCATTGCTCTTATGCTGATCGAAACCTCATCATGTTCAAAAATTAGTTTCGATCTCGTTCTTGGGGCTTTAACTGATTTCGAACTTAGTCTGAAGTGGATGCAGAGATTTGGGGAGTTGCATTGTACCAATCCCTTCTTGTTGCTTGTATACTGGCCTGGAGCGAGTTGAGGAGTGCCAATCCGAGATGAGGTAAGAGCATGAACTATTCTAGAATGTTTAAGAGTGCACATCAATCCGGTGTGTCATCCATTCCATATTGATCCGGGGATTCCCACCGATCCGGTGGTGAACCTTTCCAAAATCTAAGTTCTCATTACTCTTCGACTCCAACCAAGATTTTTCGAGTTCATCTAAGTCCATGCTCAAGTCATGAGCATTGCATCGGCCAGAAATCCAAAGCGTGACTACAGTGTGAAAAGGCAGGTTAACTTATGATAATTGAGAAAAGTTTCAAATTAATAGTAAAAAAATTAAATTAAGATATTTGAAGTTAATGGAATTTTACAGTACAATGTATGACAATTCTAGTCGATAAATATATAATAAGATAAATTTGTCATTGTTGTTAATCCATATAATTCACATATTGAAACTTCAATCTTTAGTATTTGTTAATAAATATTAGTTGATTGAATTCATCAATTAGTTTAACGGTTGGATTATGCAATTAATGTAAATATGTAGAACTTATTGTAAAATTTTGAGAAGAGATCCGTAAATGATTTGCAAATAATTGTATTTTAAAAAAAAGGTATTTGAATGTAAAATAATATGAGAAATTCAATAGAATAATTATGAAGTGGTAAATTGTTGAATTTCAAAATAAAATGTCTACAAGAGAGAATTAAGAAGAATAGATATAACTTATACAATTAATTAGAAAGCTTTAAATTCTTCCACTATATTATTTGACTAGTGTACAACCCAAGTATTACACACAGTATGTTATATAAATAATGTTATAAATACTTATAAAGAACATAATTATGTAATATATATTGAATCCGCTACAATGAACGAGCTATAGATCGAACTTTACTTTAACGACCCAAAAATCCCCGTCTTTCGAATCGCTCATAAACCACATAGGTCCAATGCAAAGGGCAGAAACCCTCGAACCATTATGGAATACAACACATCAGAACAAAACACAAAAGAACATTTCATTTTTGTTGCAACAATCATACATCAGAGTACAAGAATATTAGAGTACAGATAATTGATTCACAGCGGAAGTAAAAAATTACATTCAGCGAAAGACTCTCAAATGCTTTGGACATAACTTTATGCTTCAGTCCAGAATTCTGCTTTTAGAATATCTGCAAAACCAAAACTACTAGCTTCCCGTGTGCAAAATATGGGCACCCGGAGTTTAGGTGAAAAACAGTAAACTCCGAGTCAGTCATGGGACAGGTATGAGAATCAAAAACAGATATTTACTTTAATTTTAAAGTTGGGTAAATCACGGGACCACACCGTATGACATGGAAATTTTTTCTCCACATGAATACCAATCATAAAAACTCGCAATACTTTATGAAAAATGAAGCTATTATAAGACTCAAGTCCCATCACACAATGCAAGCACAAGCAAGAAGATAGATTTTTACCTTATAATAGCCAAACATGCTTGATATGGAAAATTTATCTTTTATTATTACTAGTGCATAAAGTGGAAATTGAATTCGAAAATAAATATA
This sequence comes from Allium sativum, assembly GCA_030737875.1. Classification (NCBI taxonomy): domain Eukaryota; kingdom Viridiplantae; phylum Streptophyta; class Magnoliopsida; order Asparagales; family Amaryllidaceae; genus Allium; species Allium sativum. The sequence continues at coordinate 872,511,462 of CM060912.1, read as the reverse complement.
TCAATCTTAGACGGCGTAATACCCCATCCTATTATGTCGCTATATAGGTTTACAACCGAAAATGCAAGGTTCTTATTGGAAGTTGGATTTCCATCAATGACCAAGGAAAATTATCTTCCTTAGTCGATTCGGGACACTCTAGCATATGTCCTAGAACTCAGACACGCGTAAGCCCTAGAGCGGCAGAGCCGGCCCAAAAATACCCGGTGAGTTAGAAAATTACCTGAGCATAATGATCCCCGGTCATATCTAACCGTCATCTTGGTCGGTTGTTTGACCATCATCTGAGGTGCCTCGATTCCAACATCCACATAAGTAAATCTTCCTGGGCTCCATACCATGGAATAACTTTTAGCCAGAAGGAAAATTATGCCCTTACTCTACTGTCTTTCATCCCGTTTTCGGCCATTCATGGACTGCGAGGCTTGTCGAAGTCACGTTTCAACACAAAGCTACACTATATCAGCCATGCTTTTATCATCATCCACAAACTCTACTTTTCAACAAAAGCTTTGATCAATCGGCAACATAGCATGCCACATTGTCAGTTCACACATATGGTCATTTTCTACTAATAATATAACCTTTGAGCTCACATGTCTCAAATAAGGGTGTTAAGCTAAGAGAATAAATTCTTCGCCACCACAGATATATCATCAATAGCAAATGTTGGATTATGTTATGGAATGCAACTTCGGACATACATCCATTTACAAGCTCATTCCAGGTCTAAATGAAACCGAAGGCACCTTATTTCTCATCCCCTAAGGGAGAGAGGCCCTTGCATATCCGGTCAATCTCCAAGTAGGTCTGGACGACTGCCACTTATAACCTCGTCTTGGGTGTACATCCCAGTCGAGACATCGGCAATAATCCAAACGATGTGAGATTTTCGTTATTCAACCACCGTCTTCAGTATCTTCAATACTCGTCATATTATTTATTCAAAATGGGTTGAAATCGGTCTTCCCGAATAACTATCGCATCATTAAAATCAAATGATATATAAACATATCATAAGTCTCATTCCAATTTAGAATATTCTTTTACTCGATCATCTTTTACATTGGGAATTATTCTCATAAATCTTATCAAAGATTTACATCATTTAAATTTCTTGTTTAAATCTTTCCTTAGAAATCATTTCAAAAGATTATATAATCACGTTTCACAAACTTAACTCAAATTAAGGTTTATAAGCCTTATTGGGATTATTGAGCCTTACAAAAGTAATCACTCATATCGTTATCTCATTCCCATCTTATTTATCTCATGGAGCAAAACTGGTGGTACTCCATATCTAACGCCCCTCATGTTAGGTAAGTTTAATAACCTTCTTACATTTCAAATCTTTGTTGAAGAATTATTAAAACTCTAACATAGTTTTAATCCTCATTTCATTCAATCAAATATTTATTGAAAGATTTATTAAAATTCTAACTTGAGAAATCATCTTTCCTTTAACTGGGTTAAAGAACAAATGTTATTTAAAACATCATCCACGATAAACCCAAAATCAAAATTCCATTCAACTCCAATCAAATTTATTAATTGGAAAACTTCACTTTGGAAAAACTTCATTAATTTTAATTAAAAGATTTATTTCATAAACTTCATTTTCAATAGGGTTTAAGAATAGTGTTATTGAAGACATCATTCACGACAGTCCCAAAATACAATTTGATATCAAATATAAGGCTTTAAATAGAAATCATATCGGCTTATATTCAATATCAAATTCTGAAACTAACATATACCGTATAGGGAAGAACAATATCTCTATCTTCAAAATTCCTCAAAATAGTATTCGTGTAATTACAGAATCCAATATTGATATACTCGAAGATTATTTCCATTCAAACCCAATGAAATCCATACATTGGAAAACTTTGGTTATATTTAAACCCTTTCATTCCAATATGTTATTTTAAAACACTAAATTCTTTATATGTAGAAAATTTCGTCTGTTCATAGTCAAATATCTGATCTTCTTTCGATTCTTCCCACCCCTCGCCTAACGGAAAAGTTTCAGTTAGATCTCACATGTGGTACTAGACTGTACTCTTAGGGTTCACTGGAATGTACTCTTAGGATTCATTGCATATTCCTTTTGGTTCTTTACTTTAGTTGTCAACCAGCTCATTCTGGAAAATTATCCCTTTTATCTTCCTAAAACTTCGTATATTTAATTGAAATCTCTTTTAGACCATTTATTATGATTTATCATGATTTATCCATATTTTTAATAATTTTTATAAGGCCCTTACAATAGATTTCCAATTTCAGTCACCGAACTGCATACATAACGACCTTTTCAAAAATAGATTTTGACTTATTTTAAAGGCTAACCATTCAATTATAAAACTTCGTATTCCATTTGAAAATTATTTTCATTGCGGACCCAAAGATTTTTGTTTTGGAAGAATCTAACGGCCGGATCTCTCAGTACGTCGATTTAAAGTTAATGGTCGAAGTTCAACTACCGCGACAAGTCCTATTCAGACTAAATCCGATTTATAATTAAAATCGAAGCACAACATTTCCAAAATAATTTTCCAATTATATAAAACCTATATAATTATTTTTGGAAACTACAATTCAATTATTTTCCTTTAAAATCAAATATTCTAGTATTAAATCATTTTGGTATTATTAAAATCATTAAAATAATATTATTTTTCAAAACTTATTATTTGGATTTTAAATTTTCCTGCTATTTGTTACAAAAATAAATAAGATACTTTTGTAAAAGAAATCCTTTTAACACTCACCCTAGATTACCTAACCGAACTTCACTTTCACAATTACTATTCATTTTTAAAACAAAAATTGAATAGGCCATAACTATATGAAAGTAGATTCAAATCAATTCATTTTAGTTACGAACATTCTTTGTAATTTTATAAACAATGTGTCCATCCAAAATTGGACATCAAATTCAAGCTTTTATTTTTCATTGAATATTTTATTAATAAAATATTCAAATTAATTCTGAATTGGAACGAGTTTCAACCAGTTACCATATAATTTCATTTGTATGGATTTCACACATCATTAGCATCCAATAATAGTTGTGAATAACTATTAACATCCAATAATCACATATTGGCATCATTGACCGAAGTGTCAAGGTCATTGACACTTAACCCCAAATCAAACCATTGTTAAATAAGGTATTAAACCATATCAACAGTTAATTGTCATATTCGACAAAGACATTTCACATCAACATACATCAAATTCAATTGATCATTCACAATCAATATCAGCCAATTAATGATATCACATCTATTCTATATTATATGTTCACCAATTACTATTGACTTAAATAAATGGTCATAGGTGAATCGTTTAACTTGATAATGAGTGAATAACTCAGCTACAACTACCACTGTCATTTTTAGCATCGTGTTAACTTAGTAGTTAACCAATTTCAACATCCAAACCACATTACTTGTAATCACCAAATCAGTCACACCATAATCAATTATCAACCGCATAAATTACTGTTTACCTAAACTAGTTAAAGAATTATGGTGAAGAGTTCTCACCAAAGCCATCCAAACTTAGTGACACTTCTTAGGTAGGATTTCCTAGCTTTAGCAAACTCCAAGCTTGCAACTTCACCCTAACTTTCACACTTATAAAATATATAAATATATATTAGCTAATTTAGGAGGAAAGTTGTAATTTTTAAGAGGTTTAAGGGAATAAATTGGGTAGTGGGGCCCAAGGCTTGGGAGGGGGTCCACTTGGGTAGTGCACAAGGAAGGCATGTGAGGAGTATGGCGTGGTGTTGTGGGTGCAAGAGGAGGAGGCTAAGGTGTTAAAGTTTGGATTTTTGGTGGGAAAATGGTGATTTTCAAGGGTTTTAGTGTAAAAGAGGGGGTTTTGGAGGCTTGAGGCCCACTTGGTGGAGCTAAGGGGTGGGGAAGTGCTCCGCCTGGTGGTGGAGGGTGCTGGAGGCTGGTGGTGCAAGGGGAGGAATTGGCGTAGGTGCTAGGAGGAGGAGGAAGATAATAATGGTGGCTTAAGGAGCGTAAAGGAAAAGAAATGGAAAAAGAAAAATGAAAACTAAAATAAAATGGCACATGCTTTGGTACCAAGGGGTCATGGGCTGGTGGAAGAGTTTGACACATAGGGGAGGGGATACCTTGAGTTGTCTAATGGTTAGGGAGTGTGGGAAAGGGTGTGGGAAGAAGATAAGTATGAACACTTTTTAAATCATTATCACACATTAATATATCGGTTAGGCTGTCGTTTACCATTTTATCAATATTTTTAAATTGTTCGGTATTACCCGAAACTGCTTATTTTCAAGTCGAAATTCAATAATACGATTCCTTATACGTTTTCAGTTCGTATGATCAAACAGTAAGTCCGATCAATACGAAATTTGAAACTCTACTATATTTCATTAGTAAGGTTCCAATAAAATTGGTCTCGTCGAATTTGAAGACTGTTTTAAAAATGGCCTTATTTCTAGCTTTTACTGAAATTTAACTAGTTTTTTCGTACGTGCTTATATTACGTATGCTCACATACTAACTCCGATTGATTTGAAATTTTAAACCTTACCATAATTTGACGTTACAAATCCGATAAAAGTGGTTTCATTGGATTCTGAGACTATTTCAAAAAGGATCTATTTTTAGGTCATCAAAATAACAATAAATAATCGAATTTCAAAATTTCCCTTTGAAATTGATTTTAAAAGTTTACTAACCTTGTTTTAATCCCAATAACATATAAAACCAAGTTTATACTCATTTGCCAAATTATTTCCAAGTTCAAATTCAGTATTTACTGAAATTTAAATTAGACTTATCCATGTAAAAATCCTTTTAAACATCTTTAAATCCATATTTTAAATTGACTAAAAATATGGGTCGTTATACTTACCTTATTTTTAAGTGTAAATTTTTTGTTAGGAAATTTATGTATTTTTGTATTTGAATATAAATTAAATTGTTGTTTTTACTATTAAAAATGAGTTGCATTTTAATTTATTATTTATTATTGAAATAAATGAAATTAATATTTTTAACTAAATTTTGTATTAATAGGTTTTTCAATTATAAATAAATATTAATGTCCACATATTTTGAAATGATGTTATGCTCTTGATACATTTGACTAATATACAATTGATGTATAAATTGATCGAATTTCAAAAATCACTCGAGAATTAGAAAAATTACCTTAAGTGGATGTGTAAGGCTACCAAATGAATATATTTTTACATGTTTCAAAATCTTCGAACACATATTTATCGAAAATAAAAATATGATGCAAATAAAATGATATGCAAAATAATTATTTTACTATTAAAAGAAAAATTAATCAGAAATATGACCTAAAATGTAATAAATTACCTAGCCATTGTAATTATGCAAAAAATAATAATTAAACCACTCATGCATCAATAATTTTAATTTATAATAAAAATTTCAGGAAATAGTTAATATTTACCTCTACAAGATAATGAATAAAACAAAAAAAAATCTAGCTATATGGTATGATTGTCCAATCATTAACGTAAATTACAAAGATAAATAGTTAAAAATGTATTTTTTTTAAACTAAAAGATTCTAGTTGAAAAAATATTTTTAGCATTATAAAATTAAATCATTCATCGCTTATCATTAATTTTCATATCATTATTCATTAAAAAAAATCCCATTGATGGCAGAAGAATTCACTTAACACTCAAAATATGAAAAGTAAATATGTTATGCTTGTAATGACCTATTATTCTAAAAGGAAAAAAAGATATGTTTATATTTATTTCTAACAAAATACCAGCTTTAAAAAGAAAGAAAAATTACGTGTGTATTTATAACAACCCGGAAAATCCGAGCCAATTTAAAATTTTTATTTTGGCAATTTTAGTGGATTTTGAATATTTAAAATGAATTATTTTAAATATTAACGACGAGAAATTTATTTTGAATAGAATTAGAACGTATATATTTATTTGAATCGTCGTTAGAATATAAATAATTATTTTTGATTATAAAAGGAATTGAAAATGGCGCGGTAGTTTGAAAATTCGATTTCAAATTTCAATTGAATGTACAGGATTCAAAATAAACCGAATTTTAGCGAAACCAAAAATATTAGAATCTATTTGAAAATATCTTTCCAAAAATCCGAAAATTTGAAATTTCATAGTGGGGATAAAAAGTTATGTCCAGCTTAAAATTCAGAAAAGTCGCTGTGGAATTTATATATATTTTAATATATAAAGACCCTTAAAAAAGGAAATTTTGCAAACGACCTTCGTTTTCGACAAACCACTTTTGTTGGTTCCGGGATGTCAAATTATTGCTAGATTCCAATTTCCATAATTTTCTGAATCAATATGTGAGTGTGGAGAAGCTAAACGTGTTTTGTCAGTTTCAGTCAATTTGGATCAACCAGAAAATGGCCATTTTTCAAACGGCCTTCAAATTTGATAAAATTAGTTTTGTTAGGACAATATCGTCAGTAGGAAGCTAGAAATAATTTTTCTGGAATTTTTCGAGTTGGTATGTGGCCCCGGTAAATTGAAATGTGCGTTCAAATTGAATATATACTAATTTATATTTAAATTTGATAAAAACTGATCGTAACAGCCGAACTGGGTTACGAAACATAACCCATTGTGTTCGGAATGGGGGTATTACGCTAGGGACGACAGCCGTTGGAGTTGATTTAGAGCTCGTAAACTAAACAGGTATTTTTAGAATAAATTAATAATAAAATATAATATATATTTTCTATAACTAACCCTAAACCCTAAATTAAAACTCAGAAGAAAAACGAGCCCCCAAAAATTTATAAAAAAACATCACCCCTCGAAACCGCCGCCCCACCGCCTCCTGCCGCCACCGTAGTCGCAGCCCCACCTCCCTTCAGGCGTCGCGACCATCGGAGCTCCCTCCCCCTCACCACTGACCTCCTCTCCTCCTTCTTCTCACCTCCTTCCTCAATTAGAACCACACCACTCCACTGGCTCGCCACCAACGCCGCCGCTTCCAAGTGCCACCGCCCAGACCTCGCCGGAGCAGCCACCACCCCCATCTGACGTCCTCCGCCCTCTCTCCTTCCCCAAACCCGAACCCAAGACCCCAATTCCCTCAAAGTCCACGGCGCCAGCAAATGTGGGCCCCCCTCACCGCGTGCGTTGCCTCCCCTGACTACGAACACCCCGGCAACGCCCCACCTTCCTCGTCAAACAACAACAGTAAGTTTTTCTGATTTGATTTATTTTTTTTATATAAAAATCTTATTTTTAAATAATAGAAAAGCTAAGATTATTATAGAAAAGCGTTGAAATAAAAAGATTTGATTTTTATGAACAAAAAACTGTGATTTTTAACTACAGAAAAGACGTGATTTTTGTATCACATAAAGAAGTGATTTTTGAAGGAGTGATTTTTAATAATAAAAATATGATTTTTATATTATAGAGATAATAAAAATGTGATTTTTATTTCAGATGAAGCGATAAAAATATGATTTTTATCTATTTGAATGATGCGATAAAAACGTGATTTTTGAAATGAGCAGCGTAGAGAAGACTGCGTTGGAATGTCAGGCTAATCCCGACTGTTCTGAAGTTTAGAAATATAACACGGCGGAGTGGAACCCAAAGGTGAGAACTTCTCACTTTTAATTTGTTTTCTAGTTGAAATATATACTAGGATGCAGACGGTGCTTAGCAGCACTCAAAACCCGTTGTCCACAGACCATGGGCGACTTGTTTGTTTGTTGTTTGTGGTGTGAATATTGATTGTGTGATGGGGAATGGAATAAAATATTTTATAGTTAAAAATATAATTTTTAATGTGTATATAAAATAAATATTTATAAACAAATCAGACGGTTTGTTTATGTACACCCATTTGACTGATATTGATTGGGAAGATAAATTTTGCACTTCGCCCAACTACATAAATAAAAATCTGTGTTTGTTGATTTAAAATCCCATGCGGGTGTTGGGATGATATTTGGCATAAACTAATCCCAAATAATTAGTTGTATGTCGATCGATTGATTGGCAGGCTATTATAAGCGTTAAATATTTATATTTGATGCTTATGTAGTGTAGAATGCACTCTGGATGATGGTTGATTATTTATCGTTGCTATTATATACATGTGTTGTAGGGAATCCATTACATTATATGGTAATTGATTGGGCCTCATTCCAAGTTGGAAAATAAAGAATATTCATGTGTTGAATAAAAGAAAATTCATGTGTTGAATAAAATATATATTCTTGTGTTGAATAAAAGAAAATTTATGTGTTGAATAAAATATATATTCATGTTTTGAATAAAAGAAAATTCATGTGTTGAATAAAATATTCATTTGTTGAATAGAATAACGAAGTTATTGAAATATATAAAGCCGTGTTGATTAGATATGCGCCATTTTGACGTGAACAATATCTATATCGATTTTATTCATTTTTATAATGAATATCGAAAATGAATTGATTTCAAAATATAATGTTTTGAAAATATTATCATTTATATATCGATGATATGGAGTATTCAATTTTGATATGAAATTGAATATGAAGTTGAATTCGTTTTGAAAACGAATTTAAAACGATTTATAAAATAAGTTTTAAAAGAAAATCGACGAAATATATAATATATTATATATATAATGGCTTGAATAGAACGCGCCGCACTGCGGCAGTTCGCGAATTTCGACCATTGACTTCGAATGGACATTACGGGAGATTTGACCGTCAGATTCTCCTAAAACCGGAACCATTGGGTTCGTATCGAAAAGAGATTTCTAACAAATATTAGAGATTTGAAATCTAATGGTTGGATTTGGAATTATGTCCAAATCAAATTTGGAAAAGGTCGCTGTAAGTGCAGTTCGATGGCCGTTTATGGAAATCGACTGTACGGGCCTTGATAAAATTATTAAAAATAGCAATAATTTGTGTAAAATCATAAGAAATGATTTGGAAAGAATTGGGATGAAAACTTCCATATTTGAAAAGATAAAAATAGATTTTTATCGAAATGAACTAGTTTTGAACTAGAATTATAATCTGTTTATTTTTGAGATAAATAAATTGGATTTGAAAGGGTTTTAAAAGTAACCAGAATTTCCAATAATTGAATTGGAATGGATTTGAATCGAAATTGTCTTTGGAATATTTCGATGTTGGATTTCGTGATTATACAGATATTGTTATGGAAATTTGAAAGATATATTTATATCGTTATTTCCAATACGATATTTGTTGGTCGTAGAATTTGATATTGAATATAAGCCGATATATTTTCTATTCAGAGCCTTGTATTTAATATCAAATGGGATTTGGGTTTGTCGTGAATGGTGTCTTCATTAACACAGTTCTTAAACCCAGTTGAGAAAAAGATTAAATCTTTTTTATTTAGATTTAATGAAGTATACCAATTAAATGGTATTTAATTGGAATTGAATTTGAATTGATTTTTTGGTTTATCGTGAACGGTGTTTTAAATAACACTTGTTCTTTAACCTGATAATTAATGGAATGTGAATTGGGTTTACCGTAAACTGTGTTTTAACGACATTCGTTCTTTAACCCGATTTAGAGTGAAATGTGATTTGGAATTTATAAATCTTTTGTTAAGATTTAAAGGAGATTTTCCAAAGTAAAGTTTTCTAATTTAATAAAATAAATTGGAATTGAATGGAATTTGGTTTGGTAATAATCGAAGTGAATTTCTGTGGAGGAAGACAACTAATATATCTAGAATTTAAAAGGCTTTGCCATTATTCCATTTATATTATTAGTCGGATATGGAAGTTTATATCGATTATATATATCGATTTGTTTTCCATGAAGATTCCATTGTAAATGGAATGTGATTTTGGGTTGTCGTGAACGGTATCTTTAATAATATTGTTCTTAGACCCAACGGAGTTAAGAAAATCGAGAATTGAGTATCACCAGTTTTGCTCCAGGCGATAATTAAATCTTTAATTAGATTTGAACGTGAAATGGTAATTGAATTTACCGATAACACCATGGTGTTAGATATGAAGTATGACCAGTTTTACTTCATGGGATGAATAGGTTGGGTTGGGAAATTTAACAAGTGATTACTTCGGTAAGGTTTGCTAATCCCGACTAGTTTGGATAAACCATAATTTGGTTTGAATTAATATTCAAAAGAAGATTAAAGAATAAATTTAAAGAATTTATCTTCGATAAAATTAATGGGAACCTTTCTCAAAGTATAAGAATATTTGAATAAAAGAATATTCTGAATTGGAATGAGGCGTATGATGTGTTTGTGTAACACTTGTTGATTATATACGCGAGTTATTCAGAAAGGCCGGGTTTATCCCATTCTGAATAACTGATTCGACGATGTGTCGAGGATGAAGACGGTGGTCGAAGACCGGAGGTCTTCACATCGTTTGGATAATTACCTATGATCTTGATTGGGCTTTGCACACAAGAGGAGGGAATCGGTTGATGATCGTCCAGATATACTTGGAGATCGATGGATATGTGAGGTACAAGGTGCCTCCGGTTTCGTTCAGACCCAGAACGGACTTGTAAATGGACTGTGTGTCTGACATTGGATATCATTCTGTGTGATAGATGGATATCAGTTGCATGGAGTGGTTTGCCTGTGTGGCATGCTAAGATGCAAATGATCAAGGCTTTTGTTGAAAAGAAAAGTCTTTTGGTTGATGATCAAAGCACCGCCTGTGTGGCATAGCATTGTGTAGCGTTAATTCGCGAGCCTCACACCCCGGTTGTGAACCAGAAACAGGAGAGGACCTCAGGGAGGACATGCGTTTCCTTCTAGCTAGGGTGGTGTCAGTGACCTACCAGCCCTGACATTTATATTATTTTCACCTGTGTGGTTGTTGGATTGCGAGGCGCCTCGGATATATCGGTAACTATGTGGAGCCGATGAAGTCATTTGGCTCATTTACGCCCCCAAAAGGCGGGAAAACGCAGTGTTCAGGCATTTTAATCCACATCGGTGGACCGACCCTGACGATCCAAGGGCCCACCTTTGTCTGGGTCCTGAGGCTCGGGCTAGAGAGTCTCGAAGCGGTGAGGACGATCCCTTGCCTCGGTTCACAGATGGAAATCCAACTTCCACTACGTGACTTTGCGGTTTTGATTGTAGAGCCTAGTATGGAGACATAGTGGTATGGGGCACTTATGCCGTCTATGATTGATACTTATGATTGAAATTGTTATGACACTATACACTTATAGTAATAATAAAAGATGAAATTTAGCGTATCAAGCATTCTTTGTCTATTATAAGGTAAAACCCTATCCTCCGGCTTGTGTTGCATTGTGTGATGGGACCTGGGTCTTATAATAGCTTCATTGTTCTTTATTTAGCATTGCGCTGTTGAATTATGCACTGGTATTCTTGGGAGGAAACCCATTCCGTGTTATACGGCGTGGTCTCTTGATTTACCGAACTTTAAAATAAATATTAATAACTGTTTTAGTTCTCACACCAGTCACATGACTGACCTGGAGTTTATTGTTTTAACATAAAATCTGCGTGCCCCTATTTCCCCAAGGGCAGCTAGTAGTTTTGGTTTTGCAGATTTATATTCACAGGATCCTGACTTACAGCTGGAACGATATCCGAAAAGCTCTGTATCCGTTTATCTCTTTCAGTTGTGTTTTGTATTATTTTCCGCTGCTATGGAATGTAATTTAAATCTCTGATATTTTTCTGATGTATTATATTCATTCATACTTTGTATATTCTTGTATTCTAATGGAATTGTTGTAATTAACAATGAAATGTTCTTCTGTTTGTGTTCTGATTCGTCTTGTCCTCAAAGCAATTTGTGCTTTCCCATAAAGGGGAAGTTCGAGTCGTTAAAGTATTTCTCGATATTAAAATAGTAATTTTGGAGAAAATTTTGCTTATGAACTTGAATGTACAACAATATAAGGGAAGTAAAGATAATTTTGTAGATAATTACGAAAATTTTAGATCATATGGACTTGAATGAAAAAATAGCTCCACTATTTTGTTAATAGGAAAAGGATATACAATTGAATTGTCATTTTTTAATGATTTTTTTTTAATCATTGATTCATCTAGAAGGTTTAAATCTATGACCACTTTATAAATTCAAATACATGTGCTTGCACATAAAACAATGTAAGAAAACTGCGAAGAAATCCATGAATAATTGGAAAAACTATTAACTCCTAGTATTTAAATGTAAAATGATGCATTGAATAGTAAAATACTGTAATAGTTGTGAAAATTTTAAACTACATAACCTTGAACGAAAAAAGTTTTAATATTTTTGCTAGTATTATGAATATAGCGCACCTGCTAAATTGTAATTTTATTTAAGAATTTATTATGTCAACTAATGGATATCTATTAGCTGCATTTATTTAAAAATAAATAAATTTAAGACCATTTAATTAGTTTTAACAGAAAGATTAATATGTTGGTGTTTAAATGTAAAATAATATAAGAAAAAACCAACAGAATCATGGCAAAATATTAATAATGATAAGTAGCAGATTTGAACATTAAAGGGTAAATTAACACCATAATCTGAAGTTTCACATTTCTTCTTATATTAATCCAGAGTTCGATTTATTTTTAGTTAATCCCAAGTATTGGGGGCCCCTTCCATAATGATTACATATACCGATTAACTTGTTTCGCCGGTAAATGGGATCAATATGGAAAAACACGTGAAACTTCAGATTAATGGTGTCAGTATGTTCTTAAGAAGCAAATACTTATCTTTTTCAAGCCTTTTTGTGATTTTCAAAATCGTGCATTGGTTCGTTCCATGAAAAAACTTTCTTCCCTACATTGAGCATGGATGTCATGGTCATTTTGTTTTGATCTAACACGTTCAACTTTCCGCTCTCCCAATCCCATTTCCTCTGCTCATTTTCTTTCGTACTTGCCTCTTAACCCTCCCCTATCTGTCTCGCATCACTTACGCAATCTCAAGCACTAGACCAGTGAAAATCAAATTAACATTTCTACTAAGAGCATCTGCATGATTTGTGGTTTTTTGCTAATTGTCAATATGATTTGTGGTTTTTTGCTTATGTTTTTCGTAGGTATCAGGAATAATTCATGGCAGATGGCATTGGAGAGTTACTATTAATGATTTAACAAGAACCACTGAAGATAACTTGGTTGGACGAATTATTATTTGGGAGAGTGATTCATCAACTACCAATGGTATGATATTTAGCTTCCTTTTTTTCCAAAATCATATATGTATATATCCAAATAACGTTAAATGAATTTGTTACGCAGGATTAAGAATATGACAAATTGACACCATTAATCCGAAGTTTCACGTGTCTTTCCATTTGATCTTATTTATCTGCTAAACAAATTAATAAGCAAATGAGATCAATATGGAAAGAGACCCAAATACTTCGGATTAACTAAAAATAACTCAACTTCGGTTTATGGTGTCAATTTATCCAAAATTAAATATCTTTGAAGGAATTAAGAAGGTACTAGAAAAACCCTATAATTAATTTTAAAAAAAGAAGCATAAGATTCTTCTTATTTACTATTATTTAATAGATAGATTATCTACTCAAATATAAGTGTTTACATTAACAAGATTCTCTAATACAAAGCAAACCATTTGCATATTTGTAAGTTAAGATTAGATTTTTCTTATAAGACCTAGCTTCCCTTAACATATGTATCTCTATCATTTCAAAGCAGAACATGACTTCAGATCATACTGCAAGTCTGTCTTTTCATTCGATTTTACCAGTTTCAGCTCAAAATTATTACAAAAGGCACAAATGAAAATTCAATGAACTAACGAATAAATGCAAATGCAATATACTCTTTGACATACTTAACCAGATGAGGAGAGAGGATACTGGGATCGATCGAATAAAACTGTTTGTCGAACTTAACCAGAGGAAGATGAAGGATACTGGGATTGATCAGACCATCCATTTGCAGAAGAATCAAATCTACCGTACACCACTCGATTCAGTTCATGATCGTCTGAATAATGCACCGAAGGTGAACTACCACTGCCTGCAGAAGCCGATAGCCGATCCATAAGGCAACCGGGATTCATATCCTGATACCCTTCGCTACCTAGCAACAGCCTTGAATACTCCAAATAATCCCTACTGGAATTACTGGCAGAGTCCAAAACTGGATATGGTGACCTATTATCACTAGCAGCAGCAGTAGTAGCAGCAGCAGTTGTAGCAGTTGGTGGTGGAGTAGTGAGGCTGCTGACGTTTTCAGGGAAGTTGAGTTTGGCCCTGCTGCCCCTAAATCTAAGGGCAGCTGAGTCATATGCCCTAGCTGCGCCTTCTGCAGTCTCAAATGTGCCTAGCCAGACACGGCATGCTTTGTGTGGATCCCTGATTTCCGCTGCCCATTTTCCCCATGGCCTTTGTCTCACCCCTCTATATTTCCTTTGCAGACTCGCTGCTGCTGCTGCTGCTGCTCGAGGTGCCGGCTGAGCTGCTCGACTACTTGTACCTGCATGCGCAACGTGCTCATTAGTAACGATAACAAATCGATAGAGTCGGATTAATGTACATACATGAGTTAGCATGATACATCACCTGCATTTATACATGGAGCCGCCTCTGCTCTCGTATAAGAAGCAAAAGACCTTTCCTGATATCTACGATTATCATCATTCTGCAGCACTGTTTCATCTGTGTTGCTCATACAAGATGAAGTAGTATCCATTGATTGTGTTAACACGGATATTATTTCCGATAGCTCCTCATCTTCGTTTTTAGGCCATTGCACATTGTATTCTTTTGCCATTTTAAATGTGGATTTGTCAAATGAAGGACTATATGAATAAGACATGTCCGTGGAAAGCTCTATATATAGGACTACAATTCGATGTATCTATCCAGTATTTTTATGATAAGCATGCAAAATATGCCGCCTACTTTAATGTTTTGATATGGTAAAGCTTGAAGGTTGTGGCTCTTTAATTTTTGGAATTGCGTTGTGAAACCAAATGCTGGCCGGATACACCGTTGACTGCTGATTCTATTACTTAAACGTGATGTACAACAGGAGATGATAAGTCGGTGGTGAAGTAAGCATCCGTTAAACAAAAACTGTACGACAAACGAATTTGTATTTGTATTCTTATTAGTTTAATAAATAAAAAATGGTCGTACCGACTGATAAATAGGATACAGATTCGGTATTCGAAATGCAATCTACCTAGCTCTTTCCTTTTGAAATTTTTAATGTGGATTATTAACTAGTCGTTTTTTTCATTTTTTAACTATACTCAGCAGACGAAAGCATTTGGTCTTTCAATCAACACTGATGTTGGAAACGCTTTTACTGTAAAACGAGTCACAATTCCCCTTTTGTACGAAATAGATGTATGAAACGTAACGCCGTCAGAAGAAGCCAAAACTTATTCAACAGCTACTTGTTTGTGATAAATATGGTAGAGGACGTGTCTGTCTCGTTCAACGTCCACAGATTTTCGTCTGCTTGTTTCCAATCAGCTTTCAACTGAACAGGTTGGTACTTCGTATTTCGTCTATCCGACACAGCATAAAAGCACATGTTAATTTAAAAGGAATCCGCACGCCCATAAATCAACAGTTCGTTTTGGAAGTCCCACCTCAACTACCTACCGTCAGCTTGCTTTCTTCCACCAATTATTAGTCTGGGGGTCCATTCGTGCACAGCAATAGAACCTTATCATTCTGGAATGGAGTAGAACGATACACCACCATATAAGATGCCTCATATTTCACGTTACCACTTAAACTGGAAAAAACTAGTAACTGATGTATTGATTTGACGATTAACAAAATAACGCAGTTAATTAGAAAATGTAGCTCGTATAACGTCGATGGTCTAATTGTTCACAACCACACTTCATTAGAAACCAACGTTCTGTGTTAGTAAATTAATTAACAACCCAATAGCTACTCAAAGAACATTTCAACGAATCAACATATAAAAAAACCACAAAAGAACATCACCAACCATGTTCCTCTAGTAATGTGCACTCTTGATTAATAAATGAAAGCATATGCTAGAAATACAAACAAAATAATGTACATGATCTTCTAGTATGATATATCATATATGAACTATGAAGTCACTGCAAATAACAACATTTCTGGCTTAGTTTCATTAGTATACAACTTCAAACCGAACAAAGTGTGGATTCATAGACAAATAACAAGTATAAATTGTTAATCACCTAACACCAATGATAATAATTTCCGTTTCTCGATAGACTAATTAATAGCAATGATCAAAAAACCAACAGAAATGTACATGAGGAAAACAGGGTAAAGAGCTAGTGCCTTTCTTCTTGGGTTGACTGCGGCACTCATGAATGGATAGGCTGCCCATGAGCTCCAGGCTAATGTTACGGCAACTACAACAAACTTCACAATTACATTGTCCACAAGTAAGCATACTAAAGCTCCAGCATCGATGGGGAATAGGCAATAGCCAAGAAGGCTCAGACTTTGGAAGAATATGATGTGTCCACCCTGATAAGATATATCATGTAGTGTGAATGTTAAGCCAAAGAGTAACCTAGCAGTTGTTGAGTTTAAGTCCACGATGTACTTACCAGGAGCAAAACATTCATTGTCAGGATAACAGCACCAGCTGCCAGGACGGCAAATGCAACTGCGAATACTTCAGACTGAAATATGTCATAAATTAGTCACCAAGTTTGCCACTGGATAATATATAAGGTTCTGTGATATTGAAAAAATATAAATAGACACACATCTTCTATACCCCTTCAATCAAAGCTATACGCACAGTATTGCCAAAAATCTTTAAATACCATGATTAAAATTTTGTTTTAAATTGAATCTCTTCATTTACAGTTTGATTTTCATTCTGATTCACATTTGTTAAAAATACAACAGAGAAAATTCATTCAATACATATAGATATACTCAATATATTTATTTGCGTACCACTTCAATTCTAAGTTTTTCTAAACAAAATAAAACAAACAAAGAAACTTTTTGAGCTTTAGGTTTAGATGTATTAGTCCAAACATTAAAATCAATTTGACATACAAAAGCTAAACCACTTAAATCTCGTATCAATAACAAATGTAAAATTTACAGTTTACAATTTCAATCCCAATATAATAAACTTGTGTACGCATGAAAACAACAGTAAATACACCACTGGTAGATTCACCGGTATCATGTCTATAACATATTCACAATCTTTTCTGTTAGCATGGTGCATCAACAATTACTTTTTTAGTGTCATCGGTCAACAAAAACATAGATATGGTAATTACAATAGGTGAGAAATTCATTCCCACCACATCCTTATTTGCAAGCCCAAATTCTAGTGAAAATTAAAGGCACATCCACCTTTTTCAAGCTTATTCGTGGTAAATCCTTCCATTTCAAAAACTATTTTTTACGTCCCACCTTTCTGAATTTCTTTCGTTTTTAAATCTCTCATTTTCAAATTTAAGAGCAGCCACTCCAATATCAATTACGACGGTTAAGAATTAAACATATATCCTAAGGTTAATAAAATTACCCAGAGACGCCTATGAATTTCAACTTTATTTCAAAAAGTAGAGATGTAATTCACAAATGAAAATTGAAAGAGACATAATGCCAACATTTTATGATTATAAGAATGTATAACAGAATTTCTCCAAATTCAATATATGATGAAAATTAAAAATCTGAGCTCACCAAGTCCCCATCTTTTTTTTAAAAAAAAAAAAAAAAAAAGCAAAAACTTACTTTGGGTAGAGCCAAGGTATTCATATGGCCTGCCACAACCAACCCCTTATAGCCCGTTCAATATAGAGGGTCAATCCCCAAGCATTCTAGGTTTTTCAAGGAATAACCGCTTCACATCTTAAAGGTTACACAAACTCGAACATATTCAAATTAATTCGCGGGATAGTGTTTTGTCGTTAGCTCTCATAACACTCATTCACGATCTATCCCAGAAAACAGGACGCCACATGTTCACCAACATCACCATCAATGTGATATGTCAGTCGCGTTGGGTATGTCGCTTAGTTGAAAACTGTGAAACAGGTCCGCGGTAGTTCAAAACTGGAATTCACACAATATTGTGAAGTGGTCGCCTACGTTCAATTTGGCTCAAACCTTGATACGGCGACTCAGGCATTACCCAACAGAGATGCAAGGATTACAGAAGTGTCTCACCCAAACAACCACAATCTTCACTACTTCCAACTGAAAATACAAATTGTAGTGATTTATGCAGCTGCCAAGGGCTTCTGTGATCGAATGCCACTAGATAAAATGGCTTACTATGAGAGAGCCACTCCAAAGTGTTATAGATCTCCAATAATTCGGATCCTCAAAAGAAAATGGTGGGTTAACTCAAAAAAGAAAGAGTGAACCAGATACTTCTATAAGAGAAAGCGCTTTGTCTTAGTATGATGGAGTTTATATAATTTTCAACCTAGGCTTTGTCATATGCAAAATACGGATCTTATTATTCTATCAATTATAATGGGGATAGGCTTTTGCATACCTCTATCTATTTCTCATTATGCTATGGACGCTCTCTTCAGGAGATGTCCCCAACAATCGAAGAATCAGTTAGTATTTTGGGTTTTATTGTGTAAAGGCACCGATTGACGATAAGTTGGAAGTTCTCTTGTCACGGAATGTGAACCCACTTCCGCAACTGTCTATTCAAGACGTCACCGCCCATCTCTGTCATGGCATGGAGGACGCGTGTTCTTCAAGACATGTTAATTTTCACTCTGCTTGCAACAGATCAACTGAGCGTCTCTACATAACAGAGGTTGTTCGCTTCAGGTGCATGAAGATCACTGCCTCAATCTATGAAAGTCGGTGCCAAATGTTTGTCTAAGGTTGCTAGGGGGAGTGGGTGGGATCACGATAGATTAAAAGGAAAATCACCCGAAGATAATGGTTCAAATCCAATTCGTGAGATGCCAATGATGTGTCATTTATCCAATGCCTATTTCTTCCTTATTCGAACGAGAAGGTGAACTGTAAAGCCTGGTTCAATTAAACCAAAGAGTAGGTCGTCTAGTCGGAAAATGATCCAATTTTTGTACTATCTTGGGCTACCGATTGAAATCAATTACCGCAGTGACAAGTTGATATGCACGCTTAATCATTGCTGATGTATTCTTCAGAGTTGTAAAAGTGAAATCTATTAGCATCTAAACCACATAATGCCAAGGAATGCAAGCTCGCCCCAACCTAATATTAATTACGTTGTTTGGGCCTCAATAGAGAAATAAAGTCTTCCTTCAAAGGGAACAAGACCTTCGCTTTCAAGAATCTACCTCTGGTCTCTCCATTGTAATGTTAGGGCTGCGTAGATTCCTCTAACCCTTCATCTAGAGACACGATTTAGCTTTCTTATGATTCACCTGGAGTTGGTGTATGTGAATTAGACCAAGGGGATGCCCATGTCTATTTGTATATGGCGGAGTCTCTATGATAGTCTACCCAAGGTGTGTATCGGTTGAGCGGAGTCCCGAAACTAGAATCGAGGAAGACGGGTATCAACCTCTGCTAGAGAGTCACTCAAATATGTGAACCTCTAGTTCTCCCTGCCTCATCGAAAGCATGAGAATCAGAGAGTTGAGCTGATTCAAGACCTTCCTTGAAATATTCCCCAGCTCCCTGATTGCATCTATGTCACTTTGCTACTAATCTCCTGCCAACAAAGATTCGCACCTATAGCACATAATGCATGAGAACGACTGTTTTTTTCAATTAAATGGGAGGAAGGTCAACAGTTGAATAACACGCCAACCCAAGACGAACGCCAACCACTCCGTTTATTTAGCGGAAACTCAAGTAGATATAGAACCTGCTAGAGATAGAAATCAACTAGCTCAATTAATCAGAAGGATCTTTCAATGATTGAAAAGATGTTTCAATGGGTGAAAAGAACAATTCCAAGTTCGGTTACAAGCAGGATCAATAGTAGACTTCGCATTGGCTTACAAATGATGTTGAATTTAATACCACTCACTTCTCTTATGGCCATATAAATCACTTTATCAAGGTGCCTACGATACTGAGGTTCTCTCCCAAGGAAGCGCCAACCAGCACCACATTCGTTGCAAAACCAAGAATCCAAACGGAATCAATTGGCAGCCCAGACGAACTAATGGATACAAGATGACCTCTTCTAGAGGTCCATAAATTATAGGTTAGGCAATCTTTTATAAAAATCCACTTTCGTCCAGAAAAAGTGAGGCTAGAGTTGAGTCAGGCATTAGATGCCAGAAGGAAGTAACTATAGCAAGTATGTTAATTGGGCAAATCTCTTCTTGTTAACAATTGCATGGGAAGCAAGGCCGAGCTTAAAGGTAGATTTGATACCAAGGTCTGCTATTAGATCTTATATAAGAGTATATTTCATACCATTTATTCGCATATAAAGCTAATATGGTGTTGGAATACTTGGTATGACAAATCGATAACCGAATAAAAGATTACCAGAATGGGTATATATAGAGGACCGAGTGCATAAATAATCATTACTTTTACGTGATGCCTAGGCAATAGCAAAAATATCCTAATTTAAAGGAATAAGATCTAATAGAACAGAGTGAGAATCATAGAGATGTGAGTTGATGCTCTTTCTGCCCGAAGCTCGTACATAGCGCGTAATAATCTAAGTGGTAAGTAATGAGGCTTTAGTCCTTTTATTTGATTAGGTGGTAAACTGAGTGAGAAGCTTAGGTGTCAGTGTTGGCATGCCTTGCTTAATATACTGGCCAGGAGAAGTGACTCCCCGAGCTATAAGTAGCTACTAAGTGATCCAATCTACTGGCCTTCCAAAGAAGAGAACCCGAGAGCACCTCACGTGGATCCGAATTGCAGCCAAAATTGATGGTGCATGCACCTTAAAGCGTAGCAAACAAAACATCTTTAAGAAAGCTTATTGAGCTAGAATGAGAATCTTTATGTTCAATTGGACTTGAGCCCGACATTAGGCAATTGGTACTTGCTTAGAGGTGCTTGTGAAACTAGCTAAGGCTGATGAAACAACGTGGGAACCTAAGCATTTACTATTACTCCCTTCCCAAATATTCATAAATAGTGATTCTCTAACTCTTTAGACTCGTACATTATCATAATATTGGTTAATATGAGACTTACTAGATATTCCCGAACTCATAAGGTATAAAGAATAAATATTATTTGATTCCATTATGTGTAACTTCTCTACTAGCAATTAGAAAGACTAGTTCTCCACCCGAAGCAGTCATTTTAACTTAGATTCAACACATGGTGGTAATCATTAAGATTCTCTATTATATGATCATCGATTCAATGCTCGACTTAGGGTAATAACAACTACTAGGTATGGGCCACAGTTCCCCGACCTTCTCCACCATGGAATTCTACACAAGCATAGTCAAGTAAGATTTAACGGAGCAAAACGCAAATGTGTCAATTCAAGTATGGTTACTATATGTAATTAAAAGGCCTTCAAGAATAAATAAAACATAAGGTCATTTCATTTTGACAAAGACCATATCCAAGTTCAATAGTTTTACGTTTGTTATCCCGTTCATGATTTTCTTACCCTCCAAACGGAAAGGGCCTCCTTTTGGCCGGCTGTGGGCGAGGAAGGATTGAGTACCCAACATCATGGTTCGTAGCCACGTGCTCTAATCCCCTAAGCTACTAACCCCACCACATTTCTACTGGACATGTTCTCGGAAGTACCCTAAAAAGAAACCTCTTCTCCGCCATTTTGTTTCGAGTTTAAAAGATGTGTTTCTCTTTATAAAAACAGTGCGTTCTTAAGTGTGAAGGGGGAGAGAAAAGATATCATAAGTGAGATTTTAAATAAGAGGACCATACGAAATGGTGGATAACATAGAGAAGTACTTACTCGCTTGATCATAGTCGCTCAAGTCCAACAGAACGGTATGAATATGAGATAGAAGTCTCTTATATACCTTACCGGAACCTGAACGATACTAAAAAAAAGTATGATTCTACTGGTAAAATCCAAGACTTATAGGACCATCCACCATGAACACTAAGGGCCATACCAAATTGGCAAACTAGAAAAAAAATGGACAGAACAAAGTAAATCTGATTGGCTGCCCTATTGTAATGGAGCAATTCATTTTGGTCCGAACGAATTTAAAACTCACGGCATCGAATGTGAATTGTTGTCCATTTTACATGGATAATTAACAACCCTCGGAAAAGAAGTATTTATTCGCCATGCCTATAATTGTGACAGGCGTGCGCGGCATAGCGCGACACGGCTTTTGTGCCATTTTTGCTTGCGGCGC
Organism: Allium sativum; assembly: GCA_030737875.1. Classification (NCBI taxonomy): domain Eukaryota; kingdom Viridiplantae; phylum Streptophyta; class Magnoliopsida; order Asparagales; family Amaryllidaceae; genus Allium; species Allium sativum. The sequence continues at coordinate 872,489,149 of CM060912.1, read as the reverse complement.
GACGCATATGAAAAGGCATGTCAAATGACGCAAATGACATGTCTTTCCTTATATTATTGTTCTTTGGTTTTTGTTGTGTTTTTTTTTTTTTTTTTTTTTTTTTTTTTGCATTTCAAATTGCAATAATTACTACTACAAATACTGTAACCATCAATACAACCATTATCACTATTATTATCATTTATTACCATAATGACATAATGTGAATAACTTTGTTAATATTTGTTTTTCGATTATATGGCAACATTATTACATCATTATTATTTCTTATTTGATTATCATCAACGAGTTAATAATCCTAAAATTATGTAATAAACTGATCTTAGCATGCCGACATTTAGAACTGACGTGTATTTTATTATCCAACATGGTTTAGATTCATTTTATTATTGTCAAAAGTATATAATGTAATGCATAAAAGATCATAAAATATTGTCTAGCATAGATGCAAAAACAAATGAATGAGACTGAGAACCTGTGAACGATAAATCAAAAGAAGCAGCTTTGGAGGATGACAAAATATTTTCAAAAAATAAACATTCAAGCAGCTCAGAAACATATCCTTGGATAGAAAAAATTGCATTTGTGCGAATATATCGAATATCTTTGTTCGGTTTGTTTGAAACATAAAAATATTTTATGATTTAGTATTTGTTAAATATAATAGAGCATTAAAAAGGTAAAATATCTGTGACATCATTAATAGTATTTCTTCGAACGATATTGATGATTGTAATGAATGGTTAACGAAAAATATGAATGATGCATCTGATGTTGAAGATGAGTTTGTATTTGATGATAAGGATGACTTGACTTTGGGTGTTGCTGGAGCAGCAGGAGTGGAGGAAGCTTAGATATCCATGTTCAAAAAACATCCACATCGAGAGATTTTCAGTACAAGTTTCAGCCAAGGCTCGAAAACTCAGTTTTGGTTTTGGTTTTGGTTTCGGTCATTTGAAAATTTACTAGTTTCGGATGGTTTCGACGGTTTCAGTTTTTGTTTCGATCTCGGTCCAAAAATCAAATTTTATATTTTTTATTAAAAAGTTAATGATAAATGTTGCAAATATAAGATTGGCCATTATTGTATTTCTATCTTTTACTTCTACTTGATTCTAGGGAATTTATGCGATGTTCAAATTGTAATATATTATCTTTACCAGTCATTTTCTACTTGGTTCAGCCCAAAACAACTTCAGCCACAAATACCTGTATTAATCCCATTTATATTTGCCGACTCAACGTATAAAGGCCTCTACTAAAATATACGAGTCCACTTTCAGCCCACCTAAAACCCTAACTAATATTTTATCCTCTCATAATCCATCGCTCAAACCACTTCAGCAGAGAAAAAACACGAGATGAGAAAACGAACAAAACGAAAATGATTTCAAGTTTGAAATGGAAGATCAAAGGCAAACATCTCATCGCATGTAGTCAACATGGAAAGTCAGATGCGAACTTTTCGTTGCATGCAGTCGAAGTCAAACGCAGGAAGGTGTTCAATTGGTCGAAGTCTTCCGAGGTTGGATCTTTAACTAAATTTTGTTCTCCTTTGATATTTGATGTTTTTCTTTTTATTTTAATAGAGGCAGCGATTGCAAAAATCTCGATTTCTTTTTTCATCCACGAGCAGCGGGACGAGATTCTGACATAATCTTGTCCTGCCTCCGGCCAAAACCGAGACGAGATGGCCGAAATCTCGTGGTTCCGGCCGGAACCTCATACCTTGGTTTCAACTCCTTTACATATTCACAAAAAAGAAATAAATCTAAATGATACGGATGAGGAAGATGCAGAAGCTTATGAATCTGATGATGCAAATATTGATTTGAAAAATATAATTGTTGAATCAAATTCAAATTTCTATCTTGTCAGTAATATATATTACTATTTTGGATTTGAAAATTATTGTGCTTGAAATTCTATGCTTATGATATTATATTTGATTTTTTTTTTTTTTTTTTTGCAAAATGCATAAAAATCTTTATTGTATACATATGTTTTAGCAAAAGAACATAGATTTTTTTTAAATTTTTTGTTAAATATTAAATTTATTAAAAAAATGGAACATGCGGTAAATTAAAAAGGCACGCGCCATTTATCGCGCCGTGCGAGAAGACTCCAAAGAGGTTTTTGCGCCGTGCGCCATTAATAACACTGGCCCCACCCTTATTGTTCACAAATAAGATAACCTCTGAACAAGCATAACTCGTTAAGCCAAGGGTTGAAGTTGCAAGAGAGATCCAAAATATTCGCTACGCCCCTCGAAATTTCGAGGAGAGGCAAACGTTGTTATTTCATTACTAAGGGCAAAGCTGAATGAGTTCATGCAGATTTCACATCTTCGATTACATATACTAGATTGGTTACCAGTTAATACTAGACACTTCTCTAGATAAACCATAAAGTAGTCTCCCAAGCAGCCGAGAAGATGGTATTTCTTCGCACACCGTTAAAGCGCTACCTCTTAAGACCATGACCAAGGCGACAATAGGGAGGTGCACAAGAACATAAATGTGTTTCACAAGACCCAAACGGCATAATATTAAGCAATATGGCTCACAAGAAAGCTCTATAAAGAGCACTTGCTACACATCTCCATAGTCACACAAGTATGGTAGAAAACGGAAAGCAGCACAAGTTAAATAAGTAATTCATGGGTATACATTTGGTCGAATACTAAAAAAGTACCTGATTCGTGATTTACTTATGATTAGAAGCTTTGTGATCTGACTTACGGTAGGTAGGTTTAAAGACTCAATTGAACTCTTTTTAAATAACGGATATTTAATTTTAACTGATACAGATCCGAATCATCCTATTGGACCTCTCGCTTTTTTACTAAATAGGGTTTTGTTGTGCTTGCACATGTACTCAAGCACCAGGTTGGTATGCAATCACATCTCGGTCTCCCCTCTTTTACCCAATACAAGGCTATAAGCATCGGCCTTGCCTCAGGTCAACCCCTTCGGATTAGCTTGTTAGAATAGTTTGGATCGATCCTATATGACTATCATACGTAGAAGAATGGTTGGCCCATTATATCAATTGTGTGACCAAAGATCTTAGCTTTGAACATTCATTTCAAAGGTCGACATAACTAAATTTTTTGCGCAAATCCGGAAGAATGCGAAAATTAGGGTTCAAGAGTTGATCAGCGTTCTCATAGATTATATTGAGGTGCGGAGCAAAAGGCTTCCATGACAATGAGATCCTTCTTGCATAGGCTTGGGTTTGCTTTGATGATGGGTAGGCTTGTTGTATTTTGGAACTGGGCTTCCATCGAGGAAAACGGGCTCGATAGGCCCAAGTCTTAATTTGTAGGACTTTCTTTGATGGTTCAAGCAAGCTTGGAAAAAAACTCATTTGACGACTTAGTACACGGATGTCACGAGTCTATTAGCATAAAATATGGAATCTATCCCACGTAAGCTGATTGAAAAAAACTTTGTTTGTTCATACAAGCAGTGTGATTTGAGAAGATTTTGTTTGCTCCGCAACGTAGCAAAAAACAACCAGTTTTTCATTCAAAGGATGTGATAGTCTTAAATAGTAGAAAAATAGTGCAAAGAACTACTAAGAATTGAGTCTGCCGTCTAATTCGTAGACGCATGGAGAGATTCCTCTACTATTTTATAAATAGAGGCTTATAAGCGTCTTCATCAAATTCAAATAAAAAAAATGAGTATTAGCACATATGGCTATGGATGCCGCAAACAGACTTTCTGCAACTGATGCCGAAATGGTGCAACTTCTAAATGAATTTCAAAAGCACCGTAGAGTTCTAAACTTTTGAGAAGTGTTAGAACCCCTGGGGATCCTACAAGGAAAGAAGCACACATTCATCCTGCCAAAGAGCGCACAGAGAGTTCGGAGATAAGGCATCAAGCGTTGCAAATGAAGCAGGAAGACCTAATTGTGCATGTTGTAACACACGATCCCCAAGGAGATTAGAATAAAAGACTATCGATTTCATTTTTAAAAGTTCAAATTAAATAAGTGTCTACAGACATTTGTTTTCATGGTTGATATTCTTTAGCTTTTTTAGCGTAGATCTACCCTGGTGCCTATTGAAGATAGACTCCTATCTAAGTAAACTATCTTTTTTTGTTTTATTTGTTATGTACGCATGTACAGTATGGTCTGGTAAAGCTCCTAGCGTGTTTACTACTTAATGTTGCAAATAAAATAATGAATAAAGACTCCACAATTACTACAAACACTTTTAGAAAAAGATGAGTTAACTAAAGATAGAAAGAAGAAACCATATGCGTTCTTAAAGGAAAGCGCTTCCTATGATGTAAATCGCTACGTAAATTACATTCAATCCATGAAGTCCCTCCATAGCTGGCTCAATCAGTGTATTTACTAAACTTATTTCAATAATCACTCGCTGATGTATTGTTTCATATTATGCAATTTTTTCAAATGATGATGATTATGAATATACTTATGATTGATCACATTTTACGTCGTAAATACCATCTAAGTCTCAATCAAATCAAAACTAGTATCTGATGGTATGAGACTCCCAAAAAGAGAACACCACATAGAAATGACTTAATACCATTACCTACTGAAATATCAACAACCATAACTTCATTGGCTTGATGATTGCTAAAATCAATTAGATAAATATTTAAAGAAATGTTGTCAGGATTAGTATTGAATCCATGTGATCTGTTAGAGTATGTTTGTTAATAATACCATCTACAAATCCACCAACATAGACTTTATAAAGAACACAACACATTATTATCATTGTCATAATATACTCAAAAAAAAAGAGGACAATAATCAGAAGAGGACAGATAAATGTTCCTATCTAATGAACGACGATCATACATCAATGTCCCAACTTAACATATTATTATTATTATTTTATTATCTATATTATACGGTTATAATTAGTTGAACTAATAGATGCATCATATAAACTCCGACAACTTGATTTGACAACAAAACACTATTGAGATTGACACATTGATGGAACAACAAAACAGTACGAAGACATTGCAAAGGAGGCTTAATAGGTCGACTATAAAGAAACATGATAACCGCTGCATAAAAGTATAATAACTCAAAATCTGATGTGCGATGTAGGAGAGTTACTTCGACATTTACATCAACAAATTACTTGATAACATATAAATATCCTTTCTAGATCCAAACACATTCCACTCGGGAAAGAATTGATAAATGTTCATATATCCACGAACACCATTTAGAAATAATGAGCGTTAAAAATGGATTTTTTTTCTCTAGAAAATAACTAAAGATAATATGTAATTTTATCTTTTTTATACATAGCACTTGACTAGTTATTAGATGACATAACTACAATCTCAATTAGGAAAGAATGAAACTTTTATGTATAAATTGGTATTCCTATGTTGCACACTTTACTCATACGTACTTATTGGTCTCTTATCAGCTTAACCTCATTCGCTCAACGTGTGGGGCCTAAACATGCATTAGAATATGAATTCTCTCACATCAAGGTGCGCAGCAGCTACAACGAACCCGACATTCATGTCTGAAGAAGGCAACAATAAATTATTACAATTGAAATTCCAGTATATTAATTCTAAGACAAAAAAGAACGGTAAATTATAAAACTAATAAATAGTACACAGAAAACTCATTGTTATCTCTTGGCCACTACCATGTACGGGTTAATGCATCCCACTTTGTATTCCTAAGACTAATAAAAGGAAGATAACGCTGGCGGATTTAAAAAACACTCAATTTTACTATTTGGAATATAAAGTCAAATGCTTAATAATATGATTAAGGTAACATTTTTCATAATTCCAGCATTGCAGTTTTTAATTTTCATACAACGCATAACATAAAAGACCAATTAAAAAAGCTTACACACTAATAATTAAAAAACCTTCAATCACACAAATTACTACAAAGTTAACTGATAACATTAAAAACATAGAATTCAATTAAACATAATGAATAGTACTGAAACATTTCCAGTGCCTTGCTAATCTCTTCTGTTCTCTTTATCTCTAGTGGGTGGCTCACGAAGGATGACAACCTCCACAAGGAGCCCCTTCTGTTCTTGAAGCAACGGCTCCTTCCTCTTTTCGAGAGTGCGAACTTCATTCTAGAGAAAGAGCATACGATCATGTATGATAATACGCTCGATAGCAGGTATATGCTTTGAAACGTATCCACTGTTTGCTCACGTTGGAGGTTTTCATTTTCCACCTCCAATATTTCTTAATCAATTCTCGCAAATCTGTCAGCGATAGCCATGGCTATTCAATCTTGCTTCGCGCCTACTTCTAAGATAAGAGGTTGGATACTCATAGAGTGACTGAAAGAAACTTCTATCTACGGGTGCATAATATCATGAAAAATGCGTTATGTTAAGTCCTTTTTCATTAGATTATCTTGTCAAACCCAACTTTTCAAGAATACCATACTCAAGGCTCATCCATTCTTTTTCGCGGGTATCGCTAGTGTTGACTACTTTTTGTACTCAATTATTCACCGCTACTTACCAAGCATGTCGTGATAAGCCAAGGCAACTTCCCTATATCCGATTACAGCATTTTCACCGAAAATTTCATAACTACGAAATCAAAAGCTAGGTTTAACCTTTTCACAGCTAGTGATATAGTGGTTAGCGCTCTCAAAGTGGATGCCATTTTTCGACTTTTTATATTATGCTAGGTGGCATCCCTTTTAAACCAAATCCAACCTCTCTTTCAAGCTCAGGAGAGAGAGTGAGTCCCACTCTAGGATAGTTATTCCTCCTTTTTGTCTTCCTTTAATGGTCTTATATGGAAGCGAGCAAACCGTTTCGCAAGGGGCACAAATGTTTTCAAACTCAAATAAGTACGAGAAGAGAATCTCTTTTGCTTTGTTAAAGCACTCATTTTATATAATAAGAGAAGAGAGCTCAGATTTTGCCAAAAGCCCGAGGGCTTTTTTCATTATTATTTTTATAAATTCAGTTCAACTCCGTATTTACCAGCAATGAAATGGAGAAGTCGTCCATCTAACGAGACAATGAGGTGCCTAGAAATCTTGCGACCTTTGGCTTTGTCACGAACTGGATTCGAACATGCATTTCTGGGATCCGACAAACTATCATTCTGAGCTTTGTTCGGTCAATAGAACATATGTGCTATCGCTCGCCTTGGACACCAACGAGTTAAAAGGAGAGAACGAGTATGACTGCTTGCTCTCATGCCCCTAATGCTCAAACATCATAGTCCACTCAAAGGGTTATGAATGCGGATTATAGCAAACAATGCCTCATTGTTTGGGGTTTCGCCGAGTCGTTCAACTCTCATGACTTGACGAATAAGATAATATACTAAGGGCTTCTAGTTGCTAGTGCATATACACTCTCATTTACTTGGGCTCGTGAGGTGGTGGGAATGGTCTGATCTATGCTTATGATCTTGTCTAAGGAGTTAGCAGACTCTTCTTAGACTGCTTGTACCTATGTCTCACGAAATCCATGATGTGAATCCCTCTTTCCGCCAATGAGCAGAATTCGTGCCAGACTAGCTCTATTATCACTATAGAAACGGATTATTAAAATGGTATATGACTTCCTCGAGCATTGAAATTGAGGTTTTACCTCTTCCTAGCCAATTGCTCAGCTATGTTGTATGTAAACCTACCTTGTTAATTAGGGATGAAATCATAGAAACCCCAATCCGTTTTGGGAGCCAAATAACTCTTACCTCTACCGTCGGTGCCATAGAAGAATGAGAAAAAGCCCAAAAAAGAAAATAACCTCTGTTACTATAAACACAATGAAACCATATCGAGATCCAAACGGTATAACTTGTATATGATATCCTTTCAAAGTGGATTTACGTAGAACATCATGCTACCATACGAACATGGTATATAGGATAAATATAAGGCTCAAACTAAGAAGTATTGCACTCCCTTGAAATAGGTGCATGTACATCACACCTCCTACCATGGTTGCCAAAGCTCCGAATGAACCCCAAAAAGGCCATGGACTCGAATCAACCAGATAATAAGAATTCCACGATATATTAATTAACGATAAAATCATAAAAACCATAATATCCCGTTTGTATGTAAAACTTCCTTGTTAGACCTATGCTACCTGTTTTTTTCATTTTTAACAACCACGTACCTTGAAAGAAACCAGAAATAAGTGCATAGAACGTAAATGTTGGTAATAACAGATCCAAGACTTCTCAATCTTATAATTCATTGTGATGCAATCGACTTATTGATGTCGGGCAGTTGATGATATCAAGGAATGAAGGTAGCAAGGCATCGTTAAGTCCTAAGAGAATCATTTTTTCTACTATTCTCCCTAAACTTAATGAAAAGGATTAAACTGGCTACTTTCCTAGGAGTCATAATAGCATCTCTAGTGAAGAGATAGCGATATGTGGTGTCACAACTCTACTATTTGAAATTATGGCTTCCTTCCAAGAAAAAGGTGAGCTACGGAAATTGTTCAGACATCGTTGTAGCAGAAGCCACGAGGAAAAGTACGAGAAGATGCCAAAGAGACGCTATTATAAGCCAATCGGATACTTACCAATATAGATTCAAATGCTCGTGGTGAAGATAGGGGAGCTGAACACTTCACTTCTAATGTCGTTGATTGATCGTTTTCATTTTTGAAGATAACTAGACTATATGAGGGTTTCGTTCCATCCACCATAGTCATTGTGGTCAAGGTGACGGAGCTTGTACTAGATTCATCTTCCCTTTGTTAAGGTCGAACTTGGTAGTTGGTATCTACGTCCCTCTCCTTTTTATACGCATACATAAGATCAGATTCTATGTAATATTAAGATTTCTCTTTTGAATTATTTCTTGTTATTTATACAAGATCATAAGATAAGTTCTTTCGTAAGATATTTAGTACTAGATTAGTTGACTAGTATTGACTACTTTTCAAATTCTTCAGTTGCTTAGATATCCCGTAATGTGTTTCTCTTCTCTTCTGGCTTTCGGTTCCTAATTCCACTCAAAACTACTTCGAGTCGTACTCACTGCACGGACTACTCAAAGGAGGACCCACAAAGTGTTGAACCATCAACTTAAGGCAATCAAAGATTCAATCGCAGATTTCTATTAGATCAGACAATTTAACCGTCTTCACTAGACCTGAAAGTCGTGCTAATATAATGAGCTCTCAAAAAGAACTTGGTTCGCCTGTTGTTCTAACTCACTCATGAATCATGAGTTACAAACACAAACAGATATGTAAGAGCAGACCGTTAATTGGATGTGCAATCCATTAGTGAATTGGTCAATATATTTGATCGAAAAGTCACTTCTCTGACAAACCATATTGCTAAATTGTTCCGCTGTTAATATACCAACCTTCGAGTTGCTTGTGTTAAACACGGTAATTTCAACATACCATTCATGAAGATCTTATACCAGCTATACATCTACATCACATTTTTAGTAGCAACTTGGATTGTCTCCTCATATATTTGCCCTAAGTCAAGAATAAGCCATTGGTTTATGTATCTGTTACTTTTTCGCACTCTCTATGGTATGAAGGTCTCTAATCAAATTTGCTAATAAAGAAGCTCATACCCGTTATCTTATTAACTAATTGTGTTCAAGTTAGAAGTGTGCTAACCAGTTAGCAAGAGGAAGAGAAGAAGAGTATAACTTAGCAGTTTATAACTTAGCAGACTTGGTATTGAATCTTCTTAATAAGTTGATTATCTTAACCCATTTTTATCAATAACACATTTATAGCAAAGTAAGGTCAAACCACATTAATTTCATATTAACCGATTGTCACATATCGAACGTTACGCATTCTAATTTTTCGTGATTAACGATGAATATACTACGTAATGTTAAAAAAAAGCAGTCGGCAACAGATAAATCTAGTCATCCAAGCTATTCTTGGAAGAGGTATTTGATCACGAAATAGAATCTAAAAAATGTTTTTTATTGAGGAGGTATTTGATCACTATTGAGAGTAAGTAATCCAAACTACTTTTAAGTTGACAACTGATACTCAAACTCAATACGCACATATACTATTTACTTGCTTCGCCCAAATATATTAATTAGTTTAGTACCATAATATTTCATTGCAACAAATATGCATTATTGATAAAATAAAACATTTTTTACATAATAATACTCAAGTTTGGACCATTTTATTAGTTAGTTTGTTCTTATTTGAAGGGTTGGCGGTGTTGTTTTGCTTTATTGGATTATGGAAAAGAGAAGAAGAGCCTCAAATATGGATTTTACTAAAAGAATAGGGGTCTTATCATATAATCATATAAGGGGGGTCGGGGTTGTGTGGCGACACAAGCAAAAAAGAACAGAAGGGGCCCTTTGCGGAGGTTGCTACCTTTCGTGACCTACCCAACGGGGATGAATAAATTGAAAGAATTTAACAAGACCCCTAGAACACTGTTCATCATTATGTTTAATTAAGTTCTATGTCTCTAATGTTGTTAGTTAACTTGTAGTAATGTAGTGCGGTTAAAACCCATTTTCATTACTATTAATATGTAAGCTTCCTATTTATTATACTTGTATGTTATGTATTGTATAAAAATCATAGTTCTGCAGTTGAGAAAAATTCGCCTTTAATAATATTATTAAACGCTTGACTTTATATTTTAGCTAGTAAGATTGAATCTTCATGAAATCCGCCAGCATTATCTTCCTCTTATTAGCGACAGAATAATAAAGTGAGGTGAGTTAGCATACACTGGGACACCAAGTCCAATATATTAAATTGTACACGACAGAGACTAGGAAGTAAGAGCGGGTCTCTTTCTACTACTTATTAGTCCCGAGGGTTTTATTTAGTATATTATCGTTTTCTTTCTAGTCTTAGAATTAATATAGTAAAGATTCCAATTGGAATCATCTATCACTGCTCTCTTCAAATATGAAAATAGGGTTTGTTGCCGCTGCTACGTGCCTTGACGTTAAAGAATTCATCTTATAATGTGTGTTTAGACCCCACAGATTAAGTGAATGAGAATAAGCTGACAAAAGATCAATAACTATGTATACGTAAAGTGAGCAACCTGGAAGCATCAACTAATAGATAAAGGTTTCATTCTTCCCTAATATGGATCATAATTATGTTATTTGCTAGCTTCTCCAAAGCTAAGTATAAAAAGGATAATTGCATATTATTTTTGAGTCGTTTTCTATAAGTTTTCGTGTTCTAGTGTTCCACCACTAAGTATTTCCAAATAGTGTTCGTTTTCCTAGAATGAATAGACGAACATTTGATCGATTCTTTCTTGAGTGAAATGTGTGGATCTAGAAATAATATTGGTATGTTATCAAGTAATCCATCAAGGGAAACGTTTATAGGTTTCTCCCACTGTACAACAGACTTTCAGTCACTATACTTTTATGCAGCGGTTTTCACGTTTCTGTCATGTTGGCTCTATAATGTCATATTTGCAAAGTCTCAATAGTGTTTTGTTGTCCGATCAACGTGTCAATCTCAATAGTGTTTTGTTGTCATATCAACGTCAAAGTTTATACGATCCATTTATTAATTTAAATCTAACTATAGTCGCATAATGGATAACGAAATAATTGACAATGATATATTAGTTGAAGCATCGATATACGATCATCCTTTCTCGAATAGGAACGGTGATTCGTCCTTCTTTGATTCTCATACTCTCTCGTGAGTTCATAATGACAATGATAATAATAAGTTCTGTTGTTTATAAAGTCTATATTGGATTTTTAGAGAGTACTATCCACGAACCTATTCTATCAAATCGTATGGATTTAATTGAGTGGATACTAATTTTAATAGCATTTCTTTAAATAATTTTCTAACTGGTTCTAGTAGCCATCAAGTTTATGAGGACATAATTGTTGGTATTTCGGTAGGTACTTGTGCTAAATCATCCATATGTGATAATTCTCTTTTTAGGAGTCTTATGACATCGCATGCTACTTTTAATTTGATTGATCATCGGATAGCATTTCCAACATGAAATAAAATCAATCATAGGTATATTCATAATCATAGTCATTTGGAAAGATTACATAATACAAAAGAATACATCAATGAGAGGTTAATGAAATAATTTCAGTAAATTCACTAACTGATCCAAATTTTGACGAATCTTATGAATTAGAAGGTGAGTAGCGACTTACATCATATGAAGCGATTTCTTTTGAACATGCATATGGTTACATCTTTCTATATTTAGCTAACACATCTTTTTCTAAAAGTGCTTGTAATAATTATGGAATCTTTATTTATTATTCCACTAGTATAGCGTTGAGTAGTAAACACATGAAGGGTTTTATCATATCATACTATACAAGCAAACATAACAAATAAAACAAAAAAGATAGTTTGCATAGAACAGAGTCTATCTCCAGTAGATACAGGAGTAGATCTACACTAAAAAAACAAAGAACATCAGATGAAAACGAATGTCTCTAGATACTTATTTAATTTAAACCTTCGAAAACGAAATCAACACTCATTTATTCTACTCTCCCCGAAAACATGAGTGACAACATACACAATTAGGTCTTCCTGTTTTGTCCACTCGCTTGTTTCCCCTCTCCAAACCCTCTATGCGCTCTCTGATAGCGCAAATGTGAGCTTCTTTCCATGCAGGATCCCGGGCATTCTAAGACTTCTCAAAAGAAAGTTTAGCACTCTATGGTGCTCTTGAATTTCATTTAGCAATTCAAGTAATTGCAAAACCCTTATTCGCAGCATCCATAGCATACATGCTAATACTCAATTTTTTAATTTAGATTTGATGAAAACACTTATCGAGCATCCATTTATAGAGTGGTAGAGGAATCTTGCTATGCATTACGTATCAGATGGCAGGTGCGGTTCTTAATAGTTATCCACACTGCTTTTCTACAGTTAAAGACTATTATGCATTTAGAATGAAAACCTGGTTACCTCTAGCTGCCTTGCAAAGCAAACTAAATCTCCCTAAATCACACTGCCTGTATGAACAAATAAAGTTTTTACAACCAGCTTACATGGAAAAGATTCCATATTCTATATCAATAGACTTGCGACATCCATGTACCGAGTCATCAAATGAGGCTTTTTTTTCAAGTTTACATGTAGCATCAAAGAAAATCCTACAAATTAAGACTTGGACCTATCAAGCCTGCTTCCCTTGAAGGAAGCCCAATGTCAAAATACAACAAGCCTACCCATCATATGAGCAAGCCCAAGCCAATGCAAAAAGGTCCTCATTGTCATGGAAGCCCATTCAAGAAATTTTTTGAGTTTAGATTTAGAAGTGCATACAAACGTTAAAGTTGAAATCTTTAAATCTATTATTTATGTTTTAAATCTTATGTCCATTATAGATATAAACTTAATGATTTGAATCTCATTATAATAACCTGCATACGCATAAAAACAACATTAAATAATACACTATTGGTCCGTTCACCAGTATCATGTCAAAACACAACAAGCCTACCCATCATATGAGCAAGCCCAAGCCAATGCAAAAAGGTCCTCATTGTCATGGAAGCCCATTCGAGAAATTTTTTGAGTTTCAGGTTTAGAAGTGCATACAATGTTAAAGTTGGAATCTTTAAATCTATTATTTATGTTTTAAATCTTGTGTCGAGTATAGATATAAACTTAACGATTTGAATCTCATTATAATAACCTGCATACGCATAAAAACAACATTAAATAATACTTTTGGTCCGTTCACCAGTAGCATGTCTACAATATATATTTACAATTTTCTCTCGCCTTCAATCTTTATAGTTAGCACGGTGACTACGGTATAAAGTTGTCATGTGATAGATACATACACTTATATATATATATACACACACACACACATACATATATACATCATTAATGAACCTAGCAACAATTACCTTTTGTGTCATCGATCAACGTATACATTGAGACGGATATTATGACAGGTAAGAGATTCGCCCCGATCATATCCTTATTTGCGTGCATAAATTCAAGTGAAAATTAGAGGCACGTCCCTTTTTTAAAACTTATTTGGTTTAGATCCTTCCATTTTATAAACTACTTTCTACATCCCTCTTTTTTGAATTTCTTTCCTTTTTATTTCTCTCATTTCCAAATTTAAAAACGACCACTTCGACATGAATTACGACAACCATAAATTAGACATATCCTAAAAGTGCATGTTGAGATTGAAAAAATTACCCAGATACTCCTACGAATTTCAACTTTTTTTCAAAAAGTAAGATGTAATTTTAAAAAGTAAATTAAACGGGACGTATTGTTAAATTTTTTACAATTATAAGAGTGTATGCCAAAATTTATCCAAATTTAATATATGATAAAAACCTATGCTTGCGAGGTCCCTTTTATTTTATTTTTATCTTTAAAAAAGAACCATACTTTGGGTAGAGCAAAGGGATTCAGATAGTCCGCCACAACCAACCTCATTTTAGACTTTTAGTTCATTCAACATAGATTGTCAATCCTCAAGCATTCTCACTTTTTCAAGGGGTAACTGCTCCAAATCCTAAGGGTTACACAGACTCGAACCTGCGACCTCAAGAAATTTTGTTTCATTAACACCAAGCAATCCCAACCAACTGAACTAAGCACGTGGGAACAACCGGGTCCCTATTTGCATGCAGATATTCAATGTATGACGATCTGCATGTAAATTCTAACATTATGCTTTAAGATGTGAACAAAAATTTAGTAGCATGGCAAAGTTTAATTGTATTATACTCAGCTTAAGCATCACTGGGATTGACCATTTTTCATCAAAAAAATAAGTCAAACACAACATTGATAGCGTTCCAATTTACCTCCACATAGATGATACACATAAACAGGTAACTATCACATTATTCCAAATACGTTGTTAGCTAGAAGAGGATTAATCTTCATAACCGATGATGCTATGAACTGTAATGTCACTACAACATCCATGTAAAAGCATGCACGTGCGCATGTATGAACAAGGTATCAACGTCACCCATATTTTAGCACCTTAAATACTCCGTAAATTCAACCAATGATTACATCAATGAATGAATTTGAATAACAATAAAAGTGAATAAAGAAGAAAAATTCTCTCGTAGATGTGATATTATAATATTATCCATTCTCCCTCATCCATCAATTTAATTAATCTAATGGTGAAGTTTAGGTATTCAAGGTGCTAAAAATATAAATGTCATTATCCTTTGATATATATGTATGCATGTAGATATATAATAACGACACCCCAAATGCTCTCTGGTTTTCATCACAAGTTTTGACTTACATAACAATGGCAGTGGAAAGAGATATTTTGATAATAGTAGTAGTGGAAAATTTGAGAAAAGTTATTATTTAAATTGGAACTTGTGAAAATCAAAGGACATTTGGGATACTACACTATCTAGAGTGTCGCGCTATTTGGAGTGGAGTGACACTGAACGCCCCTCGTTTTTTTTTTTTTTTTTTGAATTTGTTCAAGGGGCAAACCGACCGGAGCCGTAACCCCCCCCCCCCCCCCCCGAGTGCACCTATCCCGGTCCGCGGATACCTACCACATAAGTGGAAATCGTAGCGTATGCACATGGTAAACCCTTTTAGCATGTCAATCCGGGTTTCGAACTCGCATCGTTGTTACCTCAATACAAGTCCTTAACCGTTGTATATATATATATATATATATATATATATATATATATATAGCATCTCATATAGCATTGCCTCCTGATTTTCACAGCACAATCCCAAAAAAAAAGAGAAAATTATATTATGTAATTCACATTATTGGTGAAAATCATGGATGTTACACTATTTGAAGATGTCACTGAACCCTCATATATATACATATATACAATGTATATAAACACACACAAGCACACATAAAACGTTCAGTTATACCTCTTATGTTACACCTCTAATCCTCTTGATTTCAACCACATGTTCTGAGTTAAAAAATAGCATTTCCTTTCTCTAACTGAGAGAAACTGTTATTATTTAACTTAGAACATATGGCTGAAATCAAGGAGGATTAGAAGTGTAGCCGATCCTTCCTACGTTATTCAACCACCGTGTTTTTTTTTTAATTTAGCACCATTAAGATCCGTTTAAACCTCCGTTATTTTCCGTCAAACCTGCCAAATGAGGGATTTTAGCACCCGCCTTTAACGACTTTAATTTAAAAAGGTCAACTTGATCGGTTCTTTATAAATATATCAACAAATTTAAGGAAAATGTTTAAGTTCAAATCATAAACTCTCAACATAGATCATAAATTTACTATATTCGCCAAATCTGAACTGAATGAGTCGTTACATACTTTGGTTTAGTCATGCTGAAGTAAACAATGTTTTTTTTTTCTCAACATAAATGACATGGAAACAAGATTAAGTCAACTTCGAAGATTTAGATTCATCTCCAATAAAGATTTTTACGCATCTGCTTTTTTTTTTAATATATCCCGCTTTATCAACGCAACTTTTTGCACCATTTTATAGTCCTCTTATATCAGTCACAAAGTTCGTATTTAAATATTTGTTATTTCTCTTCCCTGTCGCATGAACCACAAATTTGAATATAAATTTGTAGCCGATATCAAAGGGCAACAATGGTGCTAAATAAAGGGGCTATTGATCCTAGCTCTGTGTAGGCATAACAACACTCCAATTTGGAGCACCCTATTTTCCCCTTAAGATCCACCATCGAATTCATCAAATCAATGGATGACTTAAGACAGAAGTGTATAAAAACAAAAATTTCTCTCTTGCATGCGCATTTTTCATTCTCATACTCATTGATTTAATGTATCCAGTGGTGGACGCTAAAGCACATTCAGGTGCTCCAAACTAGGCTGTTGTTGAACGCCTCTTATACACACATAATTATATATATAACACTTGAGAGTGTTTTTATTCAGTAAATTTTACGGCTCATACTCGGTAAACCTTCTTAATAAACAGTTAAACTATGCATATAGCCTTCCACGTAACAAGATTGCAATTCACTTGTAGGTCATACAAACAAAACTTATATAGTACATAGTTGCACATATATGATGCTAAATGGTTATATGAGAATGAATGTACACCTTTTCATATGCATGAAGGTTGCATGTGCCATCAAACGCATTCCAATGTTCAGTGTAATATAGTTTCACTTTGTCATACTCACTTATTACCATGTGCTTCCTTCAGGGTTAAGAAAAGTGTATGCCTTTGTTTTCATTGATTACTAGCGTATCCTAACTTGCACGGTTTCCCATTTAGAATGGAAAGTGTCATGGTATAATACGGCAAGTCTCTAGATAATTTCCAAGGAAAAAGTAGTTTACTTACTGAACATGACACGCATTTTGAAATCTAGGGTGAAAAAATAAATCATATTCGTTCATCCACAAGATATGGCAAAAAAGCAATGACCACGGTATTAAATTATGTCAATTGGGTACAGAGCCAAAATTAATTATTGGAAAGACTATAAATCTTCTAATATTATGAGAAATTACAGTCTGGTCCTTGTGTTTTTATACCCTAAATCAAGGTATTAGGTTTCGGCTGGAATCTGACCAAAAACCCATTTTGGTCATTACCCAGCAATTATTTTCCAATAATAATTGATGGAGATATATAAACAAGGAAAAGACATAAAAGAAACTGACGAAAATGGAATCTACATCAGTTTGAACGAACTGAGATGGAAACACTTACCTCGACGTAGTTGTATGCAAACTGAACAGAAGTTCAAACCCTAAGCTGGACAGCAGCATAATTTTTCTTTGTTTTATTTTGTTCTTAGGGGTTGCATGCCCTAGCTTCTTTTATTTTTTTTGTTTGCAGTAAAAAATAAGAAGACGGTGATGACTAGGGGTGAGCATTTATTGGTTAAAATCAATTAAACCAACCAAACGGTAAAGTTTGGTCGGTCTGGTTTGGTTTTGTAAGTTAATTGATTGGTTTTGGTTTTTATTTTTATATTAATTTGGTTTATTGGTCAGATTTGGTTTTTAATATTTGAAAACCGAACCAACCAATTAAATCAAACTTAACAATAATTTTATTTAAAAGTTAAAAAAAATACCACTAACAATGCTATTATTTACAACATTTTCATAACAATATTTTTAAAAAAAAAAAATCATATTGACATTTGCTCACCCCTGGCGATGATTCTAGGCTTTGTGATATAAACTAGGTTGGGTCGCAATATTGTATGGATGGGTTCCAACAAGGGCGATAATTTTAAGATGGGATTAGACCTGAGCATTTTGGACTTAGCTTATTTGAGCTTTACTAAAGTTTTATTTTCATTCAGATGGTTTGTTTAACTTATCAAAGTAGGCTGCTGACACTTTTTAAAATGGTTCAATTATGTTATGTTATTTATGCAGCTTTATTATAAAAAATATATCAAAATTTGAAATCAAAATCAAAAATTCCGAACTTGACCATAACTACACAAATTGAAATGACTAAAATCTCAAATCTTGCCTTAAATACAAATATAACTACTAAAAATGATCTTTTAGTAGTCACTCGACCCATCCCACAAGAATATCAAATTTTGCAATAGGAAAAGAATATCAACTGCACAGGCAAATTTATAGATTAACGACGAAGAAGGGAAAAGAAGAAATTCTATTTGGACTCAGCAAAATGTTGAGTTGCCCCCAGTTTTAATCAAAAATTTCAATGACAAAAGTACCAATTTCTTAATTTTGATTTAAACTTCTGTTTTTTTTTTTTTTTTCATGCTTTCTGATACCCTGAAGGAACCACACACTGTCACTACGGAAAAGGTTTTTTTTTTTTTTTTTTTTTTTTTTTTGCACAGGGGCAGCTAAGCAAAATAACGGGTTTTTTTGTTTTTTGGAAAATCAAGGGGAAACCAAACAATTTGCTGAGTTCAAATGGAATTTGCCTAGTTCATATCAATCCAAAAATTTAACTACCAGGGTGTCTTTTAAAAAAACAAGCATCATCCATTTCAAACTCAAAAGAATAATCAACTGAAAAAAAGAGTACCTTCTTAACAGAAGCAGACCAAGAAAGCGTAAGCCCTAAAAAAACAATAAAGAAAAAGGGGCCCCAAAGATCCCAATCCCTCAAAGCCTTTCCCGGGTCCTCCCTAAATGGGTTTGGAAACACAACCAGCTTCAAATTGCTCACTATCCTCGTCAGATCTCTTTTCACTGTGTCCCAAACGGGTTCGGTTAAAGTATTTGGAGCTGACCCAAACGCATCCGTTCCAATCCCAGCCTGCCTTTGCGGGTTTGGATCCGCTGATAGGACTGGGACAACCGGTGGCGGAGCGGGAGGCGCTTTGTTGTAATTTTGCTGGGGCGGTGTTGGTGCAGGGGGTTTCTGAGTATTTTGCTGAGATAGGTTGGAAGGCATAAATGGAGAGGGGGTATTTTGGTAATTTTGTTGGAAGGTGGCAGCGGAAGGGACGGATGCGGGGCCGGCATCGTGGATTAGGGTTTCGATCTCATCGATGTCGGATTGGGCGGACGCGTGGAGAGGGATAGTATCGATGTTGTGAGACATAGTTCGGTAGTTACTGGGGTATTCGACAGGAGATCTGATTTGGAGGGAGAGAGAAGGGAATTGTGGTAGGAAATCGCGTCCAACATGGATCAATTAGCAGCTTTTGTTCCGATGTTTGGTAAGGGTGCGTTCTTAAACAACGCTAGCGGGGCATTTGAGCGGGATATTTGAGCGTGGTACTGTAACGAACAGGGAATGTGTTTTTAGCGGCGAACGGGGTATTTGAGCGTGGTATTTGAGCGGGGTATTTATATGTTAAATTATTTGTTTTGGCTTAATTAAGTACTAATTTCGAAAAACAAAACGACTACATTTCATTACACAAAAGAAAAAACAAACATAAATACGACAGAAATACAATAACACGATGACATGAACCTCCTACTTGTTGTATTTATCAGATAAGTTTGGTATTCTTTTTCGTGGCGTTTGTCTGCAAGCCCTCTTATCAACCAACTTTTCGCTATCTCATCCGGTAGAGCAGCGAACATATCATTTATTTTGGGGTCCAAAACAAATAATAGTGTGTATGCAACATCAAACTCACCCGTTGCTCCAAGACGTTGCATGCGAGCTACCGTAATTGCATAATTTGTAGTACTTCCCGTTGATTCCACGCTAGTACCTGTATTAGGACTATCAGAATGCGTGCAAGATTTTTTCATCTGTCTCTCGGTCATTAGGTCAATTAGCATAGTCATCTTATCGTCACTTTCACCGCGTCTTCTTCTTAAATGTTGACGTGAAGTTTGTTGACTTGGCGGATTCATTGGATTTTAGGTTGGCGGATTCATTGGATTTTGAGTTGGAGCTTCATAATTTGGTGGATTGATTGGATTTTGTTGCAAAGGAGGATTTGATGGCGAATTCAGGTTTGGAATATGATTATTTTGCGTGTCATCCAAAGGATTGAAAAACCCTGTGAATTCTCATGTTATATCAAATGTGGTTTGTGTTGATGGCGGGGTGCCAGTCTACGACGGTTGTACAGTAGCAGCAGGAGTGTACGACGATTGACCAGTTGCATTCGTCCCACGAAATAATTGTTGCATCAGCTCTAAGTTTTCTAGTGGACGTTTCTTATATTTCAAGACACCCAATCCAAATTCCTAAATGTAAAAGGGGAAATTGTAAGAAACTAACAATAACTGAATGGTAACAAAATAAATTTACAGACCTTAACACGATCTTCCCACCATTCATCGCTTCCAGAGACCGTTCCTTTGTAAGCATCCCAACCCGCGCCAGTCTTGTTCATCAGTGCATCTCATTTCATCCAATCCCGTCGAAGACTATCATATTTGTTTCGGATTTTGCTTTCGTCGATCGGTACGATGTCCGGAATGGTTTCTATGGCATCATTGAACTTTTCTGCAATCACATTTTGCACACTTTTTTTGTTGCTGCCACAAGCACTGTATGCATCAACAGAACATTGCAGCATAATCTGGGTTGTAGTAAACGACCAGTGATGTGCAGATTTTCGATTTGCCATACTGAAAAATGAAAAACAAAATATTTTAGAAATAAATTTAAAAAAACAACGAAAAAAATATGAACAACAAACTGAAAAAAATCTAATTGCTAATCGAATTCGGTTGAGGATAATTTTAGAAGAGAATTAGGTTGGTGTAGTGTGGATGAAGAGGGGTGGAGGGGTAGTTTATGTAGAGGAGAGAAAGGAATGTTAGAAATCAAACCGTTGGCGTCCGACGCGTCGGACGCCAACGGTCTGATTTCCAACGTTCAACAATCGTCCCTTTTGGCAGTGGAATCGACAAAAAAATCCAGTGTGCCGGGAAACGACTGCGAACGCACCCTAAGTATCAAACACTTTTAGGCATCTCCAGTACCCATTTTAGGCACGCAACATTATGAAAACCAAACCAGCTGTTAATGTCAGACTTAATATTAGTAGTACAATGACTATTATGGTAATGGTTATCATTACCGTTTGACAAATACCGTTACCGTTTTTTTTTAACTGATAAATCAAAATTGATTATCATTATTGTTACCGATCAACTGGTATACCGATGAATGGTATACCGATAATCTGGTAACCGTTGCACTAGTAATGATAAATTACCGTTTGTCCATCAAATTTGTATCTTGATATGTTTTGTGTGCACGGTACATATTTATTATACCATATGTAGTGTTAGCTAATAAAAAACATAAATGAGAAAGAAAATAAGTGCATTTGAAATTATTTCACATTATTATTAATCTGAATTTAATGATTTATTTGGTTCTAAATACATGTTATAAAGCATGTCAGATGAATATACAAATGTTTTAAATTGGCTGGTAAAATTACCGTTACCACTGATATTGAAGAAAAGTTACCGATTATTTACCATTAATAATGGTAAATTTACCATTATCATACCGCTTAAACAGGTATACCAATTTTAGTCAAAAATGATTACCGATCGACTGTTAATGTATGGTAATGGTAAATTTACCTTTATCATAACAGCACTAATTAGTACAACCGTATAACGGATCAATCGTTTTTTGAATAATATATAAAAAAAAAACATTTTTCTTTTTTGTTACTACTTATGAATTTAATGAAAAATAACTTTATTGTTTATAAAAATGCAAGTGACTGAAAATGTGTACATTTATTTCCATCAGATATTGTACATACCAATTTGATACTAAGGATCCGGTACCAATATAATGGTAGGATTTTTCTAAGAACATAAAGATCAAGACTAACAAAAAAATGTAACATATGTGATAATGAGTTCTGTCAAGGGATTCTAAAAGAAACTATCAACCTTAAAAGAAAAAACAGTTTAGTTCCCTATCAAGTTTCGAAATACACAAAAACTCTCTGTTTAAAAGTTTGTAAATTAGGCCTTTATTTTTCGAAAATCATCAAAAAAAAAAATTAACGTAAAAAACTACTAAACTTCAAAACTTAATTCGGTATATAATCATCTTCATATTCATGAGAAAAAAAGATGCTTCAAAAATAAAATAAAATAAAAATCACGTTTCAGTCAAAATGCAGGAAATCCTGCAATTTTTTGTAAAATTGCAGACATAAAAGCAATTATATCAAAAATGTTGCATGATTTTATGTAGTTTTTTCTGATTGTTTCAAACCTTCAAATTCAATACCTACACTTATTCAAATATCATATTATTGAAGAAAAATTATTGAAAAATGATGAATATTTCATACAAATAAAAAATATATCACTTTCAGTAAAATTGTAGAAAAGTAAGCAACTAAGCAGAAAATTGTAGACACATCTGCAATTTTTCTATGGGGAAAAATTTTTTAAGGACAAAAGCCCAATAAAATTATCCATAAGGACAGCCGCCTAATATTTTATCCTAAAGGACAATACACTGGAAAAAAAAATCGGCCGCTTCTTTCTTCCTCACGTGCGCTCTATTTTCTCCCTTCGCAGTCGATTCTCGTCCGCTCCATCTTCTTCCTCTGTCGCTCTTATCTCAAATCGTAAATCATAAATCCCGAAAAACAGAAGAACATCAGATTCGAAATTGCAATCGAACCCAAAAATTCGAATTCATAAATCGCTCGAAACAGAAACCCTAGAAAACCAAAAAGGCCTTCGAACAACAAAAATCCATTGGAAATCGCAAGCGAATGGAATAAAAATATTTTTCAGACGATGGAAAACACAAATGAAGAAGTCGATATTGTTGAAACATTTTTTTCGTGATTGGAAATGTTTTTTTTTTACGTTAATACTATAGCAGTTCGTAGGTATCATTTTTGTATTTTTTTAGTTATCATTTTTCCTGTTTTTAACTTTAAAACATAGCAGCAGTTTTTAGTTATCATTTTTCTATTTTTTAGTTATCATTTTTCCTGTTTTAACTTTGAAAACATAGCAGCAGTTTTTAGTTATCATTTTTCTATTTTTCTGGTTATCATTTTTAGTGTAACTTCTGTGTTATGTTTATATGCATCTTTTTTTTTACCTACAATATTAAAAAACTGATATCCATGAACTGTTTTTAGTTATCATTTTTCCTGTTTTAACTTTAAAAACATAGCAGCAGTTTTTAGTTATTATTTTTCTATTTTTCTAGTTATCATTTTTAGTGTAACTTCTGTGTTATGTTTATATGCATCTTTTTTTTTACCTACAATATTAAAAAACTGATATCCATGAACTGTGAATATGAGAAAAACTTTAGCTTAGCCCTACCAACTTGTAAAACTGATAACAGAATAAAAAATCACATGAAAAAACAATTAACATAGTTAAAATAGTAAAACTGATACGTAAGAAAATAGGAAACTTATACCTAAAACCTGATTCAATGTTTTGAAGTAAAAGTAATGGAAAAAATGTTTACTTCAAAGTTTGATTAAATAAAATGAAATTAGTTCGACTTAGTTACAAAGTTAATGCAACAGTACAACTGCAAAATTAACACAACAACAAAATCACATGAAAAAAACACATAACACAGTTAAAACATGAAAACTGATAATTAAAAAAATAGAAAACTGATACCTACAAACTTCATCAATGTTGTAAAGAAAAACTAATGAAAAAAATGTTTACATCACAGTTTGATTGTATAAAATTAAATAAATTCGACTGAGTTAAAAAGTTGATGCAACAATATAACTTCAAAATTAACACAGTAATAAAATCACATGAAAACAACACATAGCATAGCTAAAACAGTAAAAATGATACCTAAAATATTAGAAAAATGATACCTAAATACTGATGCAATGCTTTGAAGATAAAAAAAATGAAAAAAAAAAATTATATCACAGTTTGATTGATTAAATTGAAATAAGTTTGACTTAGTTTCAAAGCTGATACAACAATATAACTTCAAAATTAACACAGCAACCAAAATCTCATGAAAAAAACATATAACACAGTTAAAACATGAAAAATGATAACTAGAAAAATAGAAAAATGATACCTAAAAACTGCTGCTATGTATTACAGTTAAAATAGGAAAAATGATAACTAGAAAAATAGAAAAATGATAACTAAAAACTGCTGCTATGTTTTAAAATTAAAAACAGAAAAAATGATAACTACAAAAATACAAAAATGATAATTACGAACTGCTGTACTGGTAAAATGAAAAAAAAAACATTTCCAATCTAAAAAAATTGATTCAACAATTTCGACTTCTTCAATTGTGGTTTCCATCGTTTGAAAAATATTTTTATTCAATTCACTTGTGATTTCCACTGGATTTTGTTGATCGACATATTTTTTTTTAATTTTTTAGGGTTTCGAATGATTTTCTTCTCGATTTTGATTTCGTGAAGTTTTCCTTATATTTCGAATTTCGATTTTATTATTTTTTGAAATTCGTAAATTCGCGTTTTCTGATTTTGCGATTTCGTGATTTAAGATGAAAAAGAGAACGATGTGAGAGAAGGAGAAGTTGAAAGTAGCGGCCGACGTGAGAGAGGGAGAAGATAAAAGTAGCGGCCAGAATTATTTTTGAATGTATTGTCCTTCTGAGTAAAATTTTAGTGGGCTGTCCTTATGGATAAAAAGGCCTTCGGTTTTGTCCTTGTAAATATTTTCTTGTTTTTCTATACACCGAGGCGTGTGTGCAATATATTGCAAAATAGTAGTAGATATATTTGCATTTATTCACAACAAGTGCAGACATTTCTATAACTTTTTTAATCAGTAATCTTCTGTTGATATTTACATTTTTAATATTCATCATTTTTTTCTTCTTTGTTGTTTCTTTTTTGCGATTTCTGCAATAAAAAACACACGAACATAAATTATTATAGGAAAATAGGGACTGGCTTTGTATGTAAATTTAGGAGGGATTTGTTTTTTTTTATTATGTTTCGTTTTAAAGATGCCTCCCTCATATTTCTGACAAAATGCATGTTAAGAAGTAGGAAAAAAACACAGAAAACACAAATGATAGGTGCATCGGAAACTTACTTAAACTCGGAATCATGAATAAGAAGGGTAAGGTCCTTTGTCATCTTAGCTAAATCACCATGATCAATGGGATTATACAAATAATTCTGAACTTGGCCCAAGGCCACTAAGGCGATCACCTAGGACCTCCAATTGTTTAAGGCCTCCTAATTTTTGAAATTTATACATAAAGGTTACATATACAAAGCAAAATAAAAATTAGCATGACTCAGTTGTATAAACATTGTATATTCTTAGCCTCGCTAGTGTTCGATTCCTTCTACTTAACATTTCTAGCTAACAGTTTTAGCCTTTGCTTTTACGCCTCATTTTGCCTTGGGCCTCAGCTAGGCCAGGGTCGGCCCTGTATACGGATATCATACTACCAAAACCATGGCAAATAGAAAAGCCTTTATTAATCTAAGTAGAGGTATAAAAAATAAATTTTTCTACCTTTAAACAAACGAGAGGCAAATCTGGAAATGCATCTTAAGATGGGGTCCCTAATACTAAGTAGAGGCAAATAGGACACTAAAATTGCACATGTTGCCACATACGAATGATAGGCTCAACAAATAATTGAGGCACATATAAATGCCTCTGTTATCAACAATAGTAAATAAAAAATATCTATAATGGGCACTTATGAATGGCCCTATCATAAGCTAAATTAGTTACCATTATTCATTTATACCTAGTATATTATTATTGAAATAAAGCCATCAAAGAATCGTCTTCCATTTTGTATTTCCATTGAAGACGAAATAAGTAAAACACTAGTAGGACATAAAATTATAATCAATGAACACCTACAACAAATTTATAAATCAAAAGAGCATCAACAATAAAGATTACAAAAACAATACAACAAATATTCTTACCTAACACGATATTAGTTACCACCAAGCTATATATCCAAAATCCAAACATAAATAAATAATAATTTAGAAGAACAAACTAATAACTTGTGTGATCCACGACAGCTGATTTTTACAAGTAACATCCTCCATCCGCTAATTCATAGTCTGGGTGATATAAATCCATCTTCCCTCAGATTGATAAAAAAACTGTCCATCAATAAATTTGGAATTATTTATGTAGTAATCAAGCATAATATTTGTTCATATTGAGCAGTTGATATGACTTGAGTTTTATAAATATCAGGAAAGACGACAAGGAATTTGTCTTAGTTTCGCACAACGGTGCATGTCATTTTCATGATTAACATGCGAATGGACATGCGATGCACTACCCATGCCAATGTGACCAAAAGAAACACCGAGTTCAGTGGTAGGAATCGTGGATAGTTCTTGGGTTTATGTTATGGATAAACTCATCCTTTGGTAAAGTTTTGCGTTATAATTTAAAATAAGCCCTACATTTGAGTTGTATTTGCAGTAAGATCATTACTTGTTTAGTTGATGCTATTTCATTTGCAGTTTTGCGTTTAATAATGTCATTTTTGTGTTCTGTTTACAAGCAACGTGATAACTATCAATGTTGTTATAAATATAATGTTGGTATTTGATTCAACAAACTCAAACTATTTATATTACCCACAACTGCAACTTTTTTGAATCTTAATTGATATTCATATTACTTTGACATTTGTTAGCCTTTTTACTTGGTTTGATTTATATATGTATGATTTTGTGTATGTGTGTGTGTGTGTGTATATATGAGTACAAGATATAGTAACCAATTTTCATATATATATATATATATATATATATATATATATATATATATGTAACACCCCGAAAAATTCTATAACTATGAAATTCACAAATTCAAGTATAATTAATTTGAAATCAACGAACTAAGGGAAACGGGATACGCCATTGCGTTCGTCTCGGAAAAATACGCGAAATAGAGTCCGAGTTTTCGAAAAACGGAGTCTGTATGAAGAAGATATGGCCTTCGGAAGTTTTAAATTAAATTTAAAATTCAAACAGAATAAAATAATTAAAAATCGGGCCCAATGGGCCAGGGCGGATAAACACCCGCCTAGGCCACCCAGGTCGACTGGGCTGTCGACCTGGGCTACCCATGTCGACAGGGCTGTCGACAGCCCTGTCGACAGGGGTATCGACCTGGTCGAGCCCAGCCAACCTGGCTGGCCAGGTCTGTGTTTGGCCGATTTTCTGTGGTCTGCTTTGTCATTAGGGCTAGGTGGCAAGTTTTAATTGGTCTCTCTATCGAATGAATGGCTACGATCAATCCAGGCAACATCAATGGTCCTAATCAGTTCCTAACCTCTATATAAACAACCCTAGACTAAACCCTAATCTATTCATTCAAAAATAAGATCATAGCCGCCATGTTGCTGAGGAACGACAAAGAGTAGCCGCCAACTAGAGAGAGAATTAGGAGGGAAGATTCTAAAGCCTAAAAGCAACCTAAACAAATCAATTCAACAAAGGAATCATATTTCTTAATTAGAGAGTTCGTCACACCATTGTAAGTAGAGTATTACTTTGGTATGAATAAACAATTGTGTTGGTTTGTATGCTTGAATTGTGGCAATAAAGTTATTCATATTTGTGCGTTCTTATCAAATTGAAATATTATATACGTTTGGAATTATGTTATTCATGTTATAAAGAACTACATGCGGTAGTTCTATGCAAGTATACGTTTGGAATATTTCGCAAATTATGTAATCCATGTTGAAGCTACATGTATGTAGTTGATTTAAATTCATGCAAGTTTGGGGTTTTGCTACTATGCCATCATGATGTATATTTTTGTGCATAAATCAATTTGTAAGAAATTAAAAAAAGTTTGGTTAGTATAATCCATATGAAATTATGTTGAGAATTTGGCATCATGTATTAAGCCATGCTTTTGTACTAGAAAACCTATTTGCAAACTTATGAATATGGCTAGGCTATGATTGATATTTGGCAACCATGATTAGGTCTATCTTGTTTACAAGAATTATATGATGACATATGTGGTACATGGCTAGGTTAGGTTCAAAAGGTCCCTTTTTGTAAGTTTACATGGCTAAAGTAAGAATCATGACTTCATGTTAGAAATATTTATGCCATGGTTATGTAAACAAATTTAACTATACTTATGCCATGCTTATGTTTGATATTATGCCATGCTTATGTTTGACATTATGTCATGCTTATGCTAGAAATATTTATGCCATGCTTATGTTTGACATTATGCCTAAATAAAAATATAGGTTCATGTGACAATAATGATATCTCAATTACAAGTTCACATGCTTTGATTCATGTCACCTATGTTACCACTATGCAAGTACACCAATTTCTATTTTATATTTCCAACGTCGTATTGCAAGTTCATGCGCTCACATTCCCCTCTTTGTGTATGTAATTACGCTTTAAGCCTCCCCTTTTCGCATGGCTAATTTGGGCTTTAAAAGGCTAAGCCCAAAATATATATAAACGGATGTGTTAAACGGGGGAAAACAACGTTGGGTTAAAATTACTAATGAATGAAAATATAAAATAGAAGGGCCCAAGTTCAAGTATGGGTTGGGCCCATGATTGGTGTAACCTTTACACCATTAACTTAATAATGGGCCGCAAATATTTACATATAAGAAATAAAGAAGAATGACAAGATATGTAAATGTAGAAAATTCGATGTGTTTAACCCGAGTTTGGATTGAGTTGTGATGTAAACCTGCCCGGAACCGCCCGGCTGTCCAGTAGTCACAACAATACCTATCCAATGTGGGAGGTTAAACATGGAGCCCAATAAGGACCCAAGGTTAGACTGAGTTGTGGCGTAAGACTGCCCGGAACCAACCGGCAACAGGCAGCCACAACAATACCTGTCTAATGTGAGAGGTCAGGGCCTTATAAGACAATTAAGGCTGAGTCAGGATTGTTAGGATTAAGTGAACTAAAGACTTAATCAAAATGGAACATGCTAAACTAAACGGACTGGTGGGGTTAGGTTAGAAAACACTTAACCAACTTAGCATGTTGGCTAGAGATAGAAAACCTAGTAACGGGGGACCCTTTTCAGCAGTAACCCTAGAAGGTGTATCAGGATACCCTGAAACTAGGCAGGGTGGGGCACGATTACTGGGCTGATTGTAAGAGGTCAAATCGACGGCGGTGGTGTAGCAGTGTAGGTTCTAACGGAGTGCGGGCGTGCACACACTCCGGCGCAGAAAAATAAGGCACTGGACACCAGTAGCATACCTGTGCACTCTAAGGTTGTGTCGGGCCGCCACCATGGGACTTGATACATCCCATTGTGGGACCAGCATAGGTAACTACGACATCGGGGGCCGTAAGACACATGTAACTATGCGAGTAGGAGCCGATCATCATAGGATGGATCACTTCACCCTGATTATGGGGTGCCAATTGGAAACTAGTTAAATGGGTTCAGAGATTAACATGGGGTACGATAGTATATTCGACCCTAGACAACTTAACCAAGTTTATTGTGCTTGCCCACTTCTTGTTTATACTTATCATACCCAGTTCTTTATTCATAGACAAAATAGTACTAGACTTACTCAGGCTTTATGTCTGACTCTACTTTTCTTTCGTCTTCTTTCTTCCGTTCCCCCCCCCCTCCCCCCCCAGGTCCACAGGGAGGGAACACAGCAGCTTGACCAACCTCAACATCCAGCTTGAAGAAGAGAAATGTATTGCTTGGACTTTCCTGTTTTGAACTATGGCTTTGGACAATCCACTATGGGGCTTTTGCAGTTTATCTATGTTTTATTTATGCTTCTTTAAATAATGTACTCAAGACAGATTATGAAAGTGTTATGTTATGTTTTTGGAAAGGATGTTGTTGTAACACGTATTTGACTTTATGAAATAAAAGTTTGTTGTTCTTCCGCTGTTTACAAATATGTGTTCTTATATCTGTCTTGTATATCTGTGACTTGTACTTATAAACCTCCACCAAAATTAGGGCATTCCCTTTGAGAGTGACCCTAACGGAGGTGGGGTGTTTCACTTGGTATCAGAGCATAGGTTTACCAGATAAGATAAAAAGTTCTAAAAATTTATTTTCAAAAAGGAAATTTAAAGAAGCATTTTTAAAAGAAAAATATTATTTTATTTTAAAAAGGCAAAGTCCACTCCCCAAAGCCATAGGTACTATCTATTATCCTTCGTTTTGAATCTATCCTTTTTGTTTCAGCATGTCCGAAGATCTTAACTTACCAGAAGGGGTGCCAATACCTGGTTGGTTTAGACGGTTCTTAGAAGCAAGGGCCGCTCAGCCAGGTCCTACTATTCCTCCTCCCCCAGCTGCAGGAAATCATCCAGCTGCAGCGGCACCTTTTCCTCCTCCTCCTCCTTGGGGAAACACTTTCGCTAAGATATGTAAAGATTTTAAAGCTATGGGAGGAAGGGATTTCCATGGAACTGAGTCCTTCGTGGCAGCTAGAAATTGGCTGAAAGAAACGGAGGACCTATTCATTATCTTTGAGGTAGAAGATAGACAAAAAGTACAACTGGCGGTATGGCTATTGAAGGGCGAGGCTTCCTACTGGTGGGAAGTCACTAATGCTGAAAGACCAGTGGAGACATGGGAGGACTTTAGGGCAAGGTTTGAGACTAAATTTCTCTCAGATGCGGAAAGAAGTTTGCGGTTGGAAAAATTCTTATTTCTTAAGCAAGGGGACAAGACAGTCAGAGAGTATGTGAATCAGTTCGATGAGCTGGCTAGGTTTGGGCTTGACCTAGTCAATACCCCGCACAAGAAGGCTCTCCGTTTCGTCAAAGGGTTAAATGAGCCATTACACAGTTTGGCCATGACCCATATACCCATGGGAGCCACGTATGAAAGATTGGTGCAAATGGCATTGCTGAATGAAGAGGATGAGGGCAAGAAGGAGACAAAGGCAGAAAGCTCTCAAGGGAAGAAAGAGGGTTTGCAGCCTAAGAAGACAGACTTTAAGAAAGGCGGAAAAGGCAACAAAGAGAAGAGGAAGTGCAATTTCTGTGGCAAAGTGGGGCACTTAGTAAAGGACTGCCGGAAAAAGAAGGCTAAGGAGAATGGTGGGTGCTTTTCTTGCGGTGAGACGGGCCATAGGGATAAGGATTGCCCAAAGAAACGAGGACAGGGGCAGAGGGCTGGATCCACCCCAGGGGCACAGGTCCATGTGCTCGAAGCGCCACCTCTGCAACAACGAGGTATAAATACTTCTGTAGAAAGTGTAGTTTATCTTTATGATTACACCGTTCGCACTTTATTTGATTCTGGCGCATCACACTCCTTTATCTCGTCTGCTTTAGTAGAATCTCTGCACCTAAAAAACTAGTATGGTAGAGGACCCCTTAATTGTTTCAAACCCAATTGGGGGCCCAGCTCATTTGTTTATGATCTGTTTGGGATTGAAAATTTCCATTCTAAGCGTAGAATTTCAATGTAGTGCCTTTGTTTTGGGCTTTTCGGGGTATGGTTTGATTTTGGGCATGGATTGGCTATCCAGTAATGGGGCCATCCTTGATTGTGAGAAAAGGGTTGTTAGGCTCCTAACCCAGCTCGGTAATACTTTGGAAATTTCTTGTAATCCCTCGCATGCGGTTATGCTTAGTTATCTTGAATCGCTAGATGCATCTGTTGAAAATTTGCATTCAGTTAGAGTGGTCCGGGAATATCCGGATGTTTTTGAAGAGGTGAAGGGCTTGCCTCCGAAGCGGGAAATAGACTTCCGCATATATCTTGTAGATAATGCAAAGCCCGTTGCGTTGCCCGTTAGACACATGGCTCCACGAGAAAGGAAAGAGCTCAGTAAACAGATTAAAGAGCTTCTAGAAAAGGGGTTCATTAGGAGGAGCATTTCAGAATGGGGCGCTCCAGTGGTGTTCGCTACAAAGGCGGATGGTTCACTCCGTCTATGTGTTGACTATAGGGAGCTCAACAAGCTAACGAAAAAGAATAGGCACCCTCTCCCTAGAATTGACGATTTATTTGACCAGCTTGTAGGAGCGTCTGTTTTCTCCCAACTCGATTTAGCAACCGGTTTTCATCAGCTAAGGGTGGCTGAAGATAGCATCGATAAAACGGCGTTCAGAACCCCAGATGGCTTCTTTGAATGGCTTGTCATGCCTTTCGGCTTGACAAATGCACCTGCTTACTTCGTGGACCTGATGAGTAGGGTATTTAGAGATTTCCTCAACAAATTCGTAGTGGTCTTCGTAGATGATATCCTTATCTTCTCAAAGAGTGAAGAGGAACATGCTCAGCACTTAAGGGCAATCATGGAAACTTTGCGAGCCCATCAATTAAAAGCCAAATTCTCCAAATGCCACTTTTGGAGAGAAGAGGTGAGGTTCCTTGGGCACATAGTATCCAAACAAGGGTTAGCGGTGGACCCTGCTAAGGTAGTGGCGGTACAGGATTGGAAGACACCAAGGAATGCGATTGAGGTCCGAAGCTTTCTAGGACTAGCGGGTTTCTATCGAAAGTTCATAAGGGATTTTGCGAAAATCTCAGCTCCGCTCACGAAATTGACTAAGAAGAATCTAGTGTTCAATTGGGACTTGGATTGTGAGTTTGCTTTCCAACGACTGAAAAGGGCTCTCACAACAGCCCCAGTTTTGACGCTGCCGGATGGGAGCAAAATGTTCACTGTTTATACGGATGCATGTGGGACAGGGCTAGGTGCCGTCTTAATGCAAGAAGGAAGGGTAGTAGCTTATGGCGGGAGGCAGTTGAAGGTGCACGAAAAGAACTACCCAACCCACGATCTTGAGTTAGCCGCCATCGTCTTTGCACTCAAGTCTTGGCGACACTATCTCCTAGGTGAGAAGTTCGAACTTTACACTGACCATAAATCGTTGAAATATCTTTTCTCGCAGAAGGATCTTAACTTGAGGCAACAAAGATGGATGGAGTTTCTTGCCTCGTACGATTTCGAAATCTCCTACACTCCGGGCAAAGGCAACGTAGTGGCAGACGCGTTGAGCCGAAAGAAATTGACCCTAAGCCCGTTGTTTGTTGAAAGACAAAGCCTAGAGTTTATAGCCAGCTTCGACTTTAGGCCTTCCTCCGATTTCGTACCAGGCTTGCTAGCATCTCTCGAAGTGCGCCCAACTTTGGTGGATTCGGTAGGGGCAGCACAACGCGAAGACCCTCAGCTTGTGGAAATGATCGGTAGGCTAATTAGGGGTGAGACTTCAGGACACCTCAACAGATACTCCATTGACGATAGGGGTTTGCTAAGGCGAGACGGAAGACTATGCGTCCCACAGACAAAAGATTTAATAAAGAAGGTTCTAGAGGAAGCACATCACTCCAAGATGACGATACACCCAGGCGGAGATAAAATGTACAAAGACATAAAAAGGACTTTCTTCTGGAACGGCATGAAAAAGGACGTGGCAGAATTCGTTTCTAAGTGTATGGTGTGCCAACAGGTTAAGGCGGAACAGAAAAAGCCTGGCGGACTACTACATCCTCTAGAGGTCCCGCAGTGGAAGTGGGATAGCATCTCAATGGACTTCATCGATGGGCTGCCTAGGTCTAGGAGAGGCAACACTAGCATTTGGGTAATAGTGGATAGGCTTACTAAAAGCGCCCACTTTTTACCTGTCAAAAGTAAAAGAACTGCCTCATCCCTAGCATCACTTTACCTCAAGGAAATCGTTCGACTCCATGGAATACCATCTAGCATTGTTAGTGACCGAGACCCCATCTTCACCAGTGAGTTTTGGCGGAGTCTGCAAGAAGCAGTAGGAACACAGTTATGCTTAAGCACAGCCTATCATCCCCAAACCGACGGCCAAACAGAGAGAGTGAACAGAGTTTTGGAAGACCTTTTAAGACTATGCGTCCTTGACTTCGGAGGGACATGGGAAGACCACCTTCCTTTGGTGGAATTTGCCTACAACAACAGTTATCAAGCAACCATCGGAATGGCGCCCTTCGAAGCTTTATATGGAAGACCGTGCCGATCGCCCACTTGTTGGTGGGAGTCCACGAATAAGCTCATACTTGGACCAGACATGATCCGAGAGACCTCAGAGAAAGTAGACTTAATACGAAGAAGGATGAAGACGGCCCAAGACAGACAAAAGTCCTATGCCGACAAGAGGAGATCCGACCTTGAATTTGAGGTCGGAGACAGAGTTTTTCTCAAGGTATCACCGCTAAGGAACGTTGTTCGTTTTGGAACCACAGGAAAACTGGCACCAAGGTTCGTAGGGCCATTCCCTATCATCGAGAAAATTGGGAAAATGGCCTATAGATTAGAGCTACCCGAGAAGTTGGCTGGAGTCCACAACGTTTTTCATGTTTCACATCTCCGAAAATGTCTACATGAGTCAGCTGAAGTGGTAGAGCCAAATATACTCGAAGAGGCCGAAGTGGAACGCGAAGCAACCATAAGAAAAGTTCCAACCCGCATCTTAGGAACGGAAGGGAAGAAGCTACGCAACCGTGAAGTCAAGCTCGTCAAAGTTCAGTGGAGCGACGCCGAGGGAGACGCGACTTGGGAAACTGAAGCTAGAATACGTACTGCCTACCCTTTTCTGTTCGAGGGTACATCCTTGATCATTCTTTTTCCTTAAGTTGCGCTTTTATCTATCTTTTTAGGTATATTTCCTCGACCGTATCTTTTAGGTAGAATCTTTTTGGATGGAAACATGTAGTTGAAACATGTTATGGATGATGGTTGCAAGTGGTTGCAAGTGATTGCTAGTGGTTGCTCGTGGTTGCATATACACACACAATCTAGGTTTTAGATCGGCTCAGTCACTTCATATTGCATATGCATATATGTTTGCATTCGTATATGGTTGAAGTTTAATGTGTTGTCATATGGATGTTGCATTTGTATTGAATGATTGTGCACTCATGTAGAATCAAGAATAGGAAAATTTGCATACATAATGGATTCATGGCACTTACATAATTCGCATTAAGGAGGTCAACTGAATCAGTAGACCGCCTGATTTTGCATTAGATAAGTTCATATACACACACACTTCGCATATGATCATGAAGCATTAGAAGTCTTTTAAGGACAATGGATGCTCGTGTTTGATGGATGAGTAGATGGATGATTGGATGTTAGGATATACATTTTCCTAAACTTGAAGATTTCGGGGACGAAATCCTTTTAAGTGGGGGAGAATGTAACACCCCGAAAAATTCTATAACTATGAAATTCACAAATTCAAGTATAATTAATTTGAAATCAACGAACTAAGGGAAATGGGATACGCCATTGCGTTCGTCTCGGAAAAATACGCGAAATAGAGTCCGAGTTTTCGAAAAACGGAGTCCGTATGAAGAAGATATGGCCTTCGGAAGTTTTAAATTAAATTTAAAATTCAAACAGAATAAAATAATTAAAAATCGGGCCCAATGGGCCAGGGCGGATAAACACCCGCCTAGGCCACCCAGGTCGACTAGGCTGTCGACCTGGGCTACCCATGTCGACAGGGCTGTCGACAGCCCTGTCGACAGGGGTATCGACCTGGTCGAGCCCAGCCAACCTGGCTGGCCAGGTCTGTGTTTGGCCGATTTTCCGTGGTCTGCTTTGTCATTAGGGCTAGGTGGCAAGTTTTAATTGGTCTCTCTATCGAATGAATGGCTACGATCAATCCAGGCAACATCAATGGTCCTAATCAGTTCCTAACCTCTATATAAACAACCCTAGACTAAACCCTAATCTATTCATTCAAAAATAAGATCATAGCCGCCATGTTGCTGAGGAACGACAAAGAGTAGCCGCCAACTAGAGAGAGAATTAGGAGGGAAGATTCTAAAGCCTAAAAGCAACCTAAACAAATCAATTCAACAAAGGAATCATATTTCTTAATTAGAGAGTTCGTCACACCATTGTAAGTAGAGTATTACTTTGGTATGAATAAACAATTGTGTTGGTTTGTATGCTTGAATTGTGGCAATAAAGTTATTCATATTTGTGCGTTCTTATCAAATTGAAATATTATATACGTTTGGAATTATGTTATTCATGTTATAAAGAACTACATGCGGTAGTTCTATGCAAGTATACGTTTGGAATATTTCGCAAATTATGTAATCCATGTTGAAGCTACATGTATGTAGTTGATTTAAATTCATGCAAGTTTGGGGTTTTGCTACTATGCCATCATGATGTATATTTTTGTGCATAAATCAATTTGTAAGAAATTAAAAAAAGTTTGGTTAGTATAATCCATATGAAATTATGTTGAGAATTTGGCATCATGTATTAAGCCATGCTTTTGTACTAGAAAACCTATTTGCAAACTTATGAATATGGCTAGGCTATGATTGATATTTGGCAACCATGATTAGGTCTATCTTGTTTACAAGAATTATATGATGACATATGTGGTACATGGCTAGGTTAGGTTCAAAAGGTCCCTTTTTGTAAGTTTACATGGCTAAAGTAAGAATCATGACTTCATGTTAGAAATATTTATGCCATGGTTATGTAAACAAATTTAACTATACTTATGCCATGCTTATGTTTGATATTATGCCATGCTTATGTTTGACATTATGTCATGCTTATGCTAGAAATATTTATGCCATGCTTATGTTTGACATTATGCCTAAATAAAAATATAGGTTCATGTGACAATAATGATATCTCAATTACAAGTTCACATGCTTTGATTCATGTCACCTATGTTACCACTATGCAAGTACACCAATTTCTATTTTGTATTTCCAACGTCGTATTGCAAGTTCATGCGCTCACATTCCCCTCTTTGTGTATGTAATTACGCTTTAAGCCTCCCCTTTTCGCATGGCTAATTTGGGCTTTAAAAGGCTAAGCCCAAAATATATATAAACGGACGTGTTAAACGGGGGAAAACAACGTTGGGTTAAAATTACTAATGAATGAAAATATAAAATAGAAGGGCCCAAGTTCAAGTATGGGTTGGGCCCATGATTGGTGTAACCTTTACACCATTAACTTAATAATGGGCCGCAAATATTTACATATAAGAAATAAAGAAGAATGACAAGATATGTAAATGTAGAAAATACGATGTGTTTAACCCGAGGTTGGATTGAGTTGTGATGTAAACCTGCCCGGAACCGCCCGGCTGTTCAGTAGTCACAACAATACCTATCCAATGTGGGAGGTTAAACATGGAGCCCAATAAGGACCCGAGGTTAGACTGAGTTGTGGCGTAAGACTGCCCGGAACCAACCGGCAACAGGCAGCCACAACAATACCTGTCTAATGTGAGAGGTCAGGGCCTTAATAAGACAATTAAGGCTGAGTCCGGATTGTTAGGATTAAGTGAACTAAAGACTTAATCAAAATGGAACATGCTAAACTAAACGGACTGGTGGGGTTAGGTTAGAAAACACTTAACCAACTTAGCATGTTGGCTAGAGATAGAAAACCTAGTAACGGGGGACCCTTTTCAGCAGTAACCCTAGAAGGTGTATCAGGATACCCTGAAACTAGGCAGGGTGGGGCACGATTACTGGGCTGATTGTAAGAGGTCAAATCGACGGCGGTGGTGTAGCAGTGTAGGTTCTAACGGAGTGCGGGCGTGCACACACTCCGGCGCAGAAAAATAAGGCACTGGACACCAGTAGCATACCTGTGCACTCTAAGGTTGTGTCGGGCCGCCACCATGGGACTTGATACACCCCATGGTGGGACCAGCATAGGTAACTACGACATCGGGGGCCGTAAGACACATGTAACTATGCGAGTAGGAGCCGATCATCATAGGATGGATCACTTCACCCTGATTATGGGGTGCCAATTGGAAACTAGTTAAATGGGTTCAGAGATTAACATGGGGTACGATAGTATATTCGACCCTAGACAACTTAACCAAGTTTATTGTGCTTGCCCACTTCTTGTTTATACTTATCATACCCAGTTCTTTATTCATAGACAAAATAGTACTAGACTTACTCAGGCTTTATGTCTGACTCTACTTTTCTTTCGTCTTCTTTCTTCCGTTCCCCCCCCAGGTCCACAGGGAGGGAACACAGCAGCTTGACCAACCTCAACATCCAGCTTGAAGAAGAGAAATGTATTGCTTGGACTTTCCTGTTTTGAACTATGGCTTTGGACAATCCACTATGGGGCTTTTGCAGTTTATCTATGTTTTATTTATGCTTCTTTAAATAATGTACTCAAGACAGATTATGAAAGTGTTATGTTATGTTTTTGGAAAGGATGTTGTTGTAACACGTATTTGACTTTATGAAATAAAAGTTTGTTGTTCTTCCGCTGTTTACAAATATGTGTTCTTATATCTGTCTTGTATATCTGTGACTTGTACTTATAAACCTCCACCAAAATTAGGGCATTCCCTTTGAGAGTGACCCTAACGGAGGTGGGGTGTTTCAATATATGAGTACAAGATGGTGACATAAAATTAAATACACGAATTGTAGATCATTGAATTTGTTTGTCTTTACATAAGAGGTGAAATTCAGGGTTTAATTTTGTGCCATCATTTTGTGTCCACGCAGAGTTTATGTATAATACACACACATACGGACACAAGTTTTTTTGAAAACATGGCGGCATGCTCCTCTAATAATCGTTCCCTCTCACCACGTTAGAAACAGCCAAATCCACTACCACCGACAACTGCTTCCATGCTATTGCGATGCGCACACCTTCTCCCTCATATGATGCCCCACAATTGCCTAATCGCCACCTATAATTTGTCAAATCATCTGACACCCTCGTCTTTCTTCCAGAAAGTATAATCAAACAATCGGAAAGTGTATGGACGAACACAATCATTCTACATCCTGGTAAATTTCATCTCTGCTACACCAGACTAAAAGATTGTATATTAAAAGTTTGGAAACCGATCAGAAATTATCAAATTCACATCGATCCCACATATCATTACGTTGTCCAATTTGAATCGACATTTGATTTTACCAGGATATGTAAATGTAAAACATACCCATACTTTGGATGTAACACCCCAAATTTTAATAAACAATAATTAGATAGAAAAGAGAACAAATATTAATTTAAATTTTATTCAGAATTGGGCAAAAAGGATTTCGCGTCCGATATGAAATTCTGATTCAGATAGACTTTTATTTTGCGTTACACGGTCGAAAAATGAATAAGTTATGATAAATTTAAGTTTGAAATTAAAAAAAGAAATTTAATAAATAATCAGAACTTAATCAACGGTGAAATGGGAGACCCAGCCCATATCAAGGTCGACCGCTGTGTCGACTTAGGGGTCGACACATGTGTCGACCCACATAAGAGGTGGGTTGACCCATATACGTGCCAAGCGCAATTTTTGCCTGGCACGATGCTGAGCCTAGTGCTGAACGTTTCTAAAGTCAACTTTGCTGATGTATCTTCGAAGGATGAGATTTAAAACCTAAAATCCTAAGGTATGAATTATCCTTCCATACCTATAAATAGACTACTACTCCTCGATTTTCCCTCACACCTCTTCTTTATTTTCTTAGCCTCCACTCCATTATACTATAAAATGAAATAATATTGGGAACTAAGTCGGAGTGCTATTAAATTGTAGATCTGAAAGAATTATTCTTCTTCTTCTTTCAAGACCTTTTTCCTGGATTTGCAACATTTCTCTGTGATTTTTTGATATAATGTTTAGATCAGCAATTATATAAGAAGGATTAAGATAGTAAAATAGTTTGGATCTGCAAGTTTTACATTTATAGTGTTTATAAGTTTGTCCTCTGCAAGTTATTATCTATTTATTTACTATTTTTTGTTTATTCCTTTTCGGTTGTTATTTATTTACAAGCAATTCTTCTTCTTTATCCCCTTCTCTATTATTAATTTACTTATAGTCTTACAATGCCCTATTTTATTCATTTTTGAGTCTAGGCTTTACGAGTAGCGTAGACCAATTTTATCTTTTTATTTGTTTTTGCGCTGAGCCTAGGCCAACGAGAGCTTAGGCCTTTATCATTTAATTTGTGTAAAAAAATTGGAATAATATTGAAAGAATGTCAGAAAGGGGATTTTGGGAATATTGAGAATTGGTGAACATTACATTCAAATTATGGACTGTAAATTGGGGTAAATTCTAATGGAAGAATGTTCAAACTTATGAATTGGAATAAGTTATTGTTAATTGGACATAAAGTAACATGTAATTGTAAAACATGTAAACAGTGATAGATCAGACTTAAATGGACAATAAGTGACATGGAGAAGGGTTGTATAAAAAGATTACATTTAATTAGAAAATTTAATTACAACCAAGGAATATAACACGTGGTTATATTGGGCTTATTAATGAACTTAAACATGTTAAGTTTAAATTGTGTAATTAATAAGCTAAAGGGCCAATTCTAGTGGGATATAAGGGGCTCGTAGAAACCCTAATTAGTCTAGGGGTGACTTAGGTCAAGTGCATTTTTGTATGGGAATCTATATCAGTCAGTATCCCTTTGTTATCACGGAGTCTCGCACTAGGTAAAGGCTGAGGCATTATTTACTGAACTAGATAGTAAGAGGTTCAAACAAGGTGGGTATGAACGCATTCTGGTAGAATCATGAGCGTGCATTGTTCCGATTGGGGAAAATAAGATGTTGTAACGCCTATGATTAATGTTATACCTTTTTAGTTGATGGGTTTGGGATTGATAACCCCGAATTCCATAGCGGGCACAGGTTATTCATTTTAGGGTAAAAAAGTCGATCGATGGGTAGAAATTGGGTAAAGCCTAATTATAATATGTTGGTAGTTGGTGCAGCAATTTCAGATATGAAAGAGAAGTCTGTGTTATTTCTTGCTTTCTACTTTCCTATACTTTCATGTCCATTACTATTCACCTGTCTAAACACTTTCTCCTCCTATGCTCATGCTAGAAATTAATAGAACTTATGTCTGACCTAGTTTGTTTTCTCTCTCTCTCTTCCTTCCCCCTCCCCTCAGGTTCTCAGTATGGAGGAACGCAGCAGTGACTTTTCATCTTTTGATTCAACTTGGATTCAGACTATTTCTTGCTTCATGTATTGTTTCAGTACTTGCTTCTTGACTATGTAATGACTTATGAGGGAGACGATTTTTGTGGTTTTACTATGAAATTTTTCCACGAGACAGTTTGTTGTTTTATGATGATAGTTCTTGTAATGACCCGGAGAATTCGACACTCGAATTTTCGATAATAATACTTAATCCTGTATTACTCGCCAAAAACCAAAGTATCAGATCCCAGATTGTTATTAGAAAGAAATTAGAGGATGAGAAAAGAAAGAAAGAAATATTAGAATAGAAGAATAAAAAGAACATCAGAATCTCACAGCAGAACGAAAAATTATAATATATCAAAACATTTTACAAAATGAATATGTATAAATGATTACAATATCAGAGTACATATATCTCAAAACAACATACACGACGGAACAACATAATACCAGTAAATACGTGGAATATGTCTCGACTTCCGCTCCTCTTCTAAAGCTCCAAGTGATACCTAACCTGATAATATACTTGGTCTGACCCGAGCACATTTGAAGCAAAGCAAAATTCACCCTGATCAGTCTGGAATACTTTCGGTGATAAATTCACATGACAAACAATTTGTTTAAATTTGGAAAACCCTTTTAAAAGAAAGGATAATAGTAAGACCAGCCCACACATAAACACGGACGGTTTTTACATTACTATGACCTAAAACATTTTTGATGTATCAAAAATGCAGTGATATTATAATAGTTTCTATCAAATCACAAATAAATAACCATATAGCAGAATGCTTGCATCTCAAGCTCTACATATTCATTATAAAATCAAAAACTGCATGGTGCTTATTGGAGATTGGATTTCCAACATGATAAGGTATGGGACCACTTTCCGATCAGTGTACTCTAGAGGGGATACATTGAGGTTCAACAAGAACATCTTGTAATCTGGCCACACATAACTGATCACTCATTTAACTTGAGTGTATCAAATATATTATCACCCAATGGCTTTTTATTGAGCGCCTATCGTAATTCCTGGGAGATACAGAATCGAAAGAAGAACAAATAAATAAATTTCTCTAGATGGTGACAATATACCCTGCTTGGGAATGACCCACCTACTCATGATGCATGCCCGATTTTTGTCATTTCCCAGTTGATGAGGCTTGAGGTAACGTTTTCCTTTTTAGAACATTATACCATCATTTACTTTGAATGCCACATCGTCAGATCCATCAAATCACTAATTGACGTCCACAAATATACTCTAGGTGTAAAGCAAGAGAAATTCTCTGCCACAAAACTTGGTATATTTGTAAAAATCAACGTATGTGATCTTTCAGGAAATACCCTGTCAGACATTCGTCCATACAACTCATCCAGGAACAGGATGAACCGAAGGCACCCTCCTACCGCATCCAAGGAATCACCCTATGGATCAGTAGCGAATAGTCCTTGCAATCCATAGATTTCAATCACGACAGAATCACAAGTCATCATAACTCTGGCGGCCAAACCAGAGAAACTTAATAAGTAGTTCTTCCGCTCATGAAGATCAACGGCTTCAATGCTCTATCTTCATATGCCTACAAGTTAGTCGCGAACGCACAGTTGGTTCGCAGTGGTTTTGGGTCTAGTCTCCATCCTGGGCTCTTCGAACTAACTCGTCAAAAGGTCCAAACAATATATGTCGATAGTTAGATTTTAACTATCAACTCAACAATATCGATCAGTACTTTGGCAGCTCAAGCCCCTTTCATTTCAAGTCATTCATTTAAAACTGTTGTAGTGGTTAAATCGATTCTATAGTTTATTTCAACCGATCTCTTTTGGTTTCGCTACTTGAAGACAAATTCAACCTTTATCCAATTTTTAAGCATAAACATCTTTAAACAAAACTCGCTTTTTATTTCGACATATAGTTACATTCCACCAAAAGCCTCTTTTATTTTCATTATCCGGGAAAATATCATCTCTTATACTTTAACCAATCGACAAAATTAAATTTCCAAATCTTATCTGCGCCAGTTTATGTTAAATGACGTATTTTCATAATATAACCATAATGGTTAACTCTTATCAAGTAATATGTATACTCTCGTTATGGAAATTATAATTCCAAAATCTAATTTCATTTCAAACCCATATAGCCTCTTATTTTCATTTCCCAACCAAATCATTGAAAACAAAACTACATCTCTCCGTCATTTTATTATATCAAAATCCCTTTGTACTACTTCGAAAAAATATTGCTATATCATACAACCCATTTATTTTTCCTTACATTGGAAATATCTTTTTATAACCTGCTGAAATCGACACAACACCAAAGGTGCACTTAGTGCACTTCACCAAATGGTAAGAATTAGAAAATGGTGCCACGAAAAATAAACGCAAGTAATAAACACAAGAATTTTATAGTGGTTCAATCTAGAATAGATCTGCGTCCACTTTGGAAGCGATTTCATTATCATATGTGATATTACAAGGTACATTTCCTTTCCATTTTTTTCTCATTCTCTCTTTACATAATGATTTTCCTCACTTTATTCTCTTTAATGACTTGATTCTC
Organism: Allium sativum; assembly: GCA_030737875.1. Lineage (NCBI taxonomy): Eukaryota > Viridiplantae > Streptophyta > Magnoliopsida > Asparagales > Amaryllidaceae > Allium > Allium sativum. The sequence goes on along the minus strand of CM060912.1, from coordinate 872,445,252 downwards.
GCTAATCCACTATGGAAATGGTTGTATCCTTATGAATGCGATGTGCACGGGAGTATATGTTCCACGGTTTGAGCACTTAGAGGATCATTGACGAATCCATGGTGGTTGAGATGCAAATTTAAGCTTAGAGGTGGATTAATGGCGGTTGGAGAGAAATTGAATGGAGCTTGAATGGATCTCTAATGGAGACTGGAGAAGATTTGATCAACTTGGCGTTGGAGGAAGATGGAGCGAGCTTGAGAATCCATTAATGGAGTTTGGAGTGCTTGAGAGAGGTGGAAAATCGAAAATGACAGCCTTTTAGTGTGGCAAAAATCGGTCCTTTGAATGGTGGGGAAATGGGGTATTTATAGGCGAAGTTGGTATGGAGTGGCAAAGCTGCAATTATGGTGTATAGGGTAGGGGTCGTTCATAGAAGTATTTACGAAAATGCCACTGGACAGCTGGCAGTAGCTAGCATGTATTTTGAGCCCAATCCATCATATTTACGAAAATGCCACTGCATTAGGTTTGCGTAGGACCCCTGGGCGTAAGACCCCTGTGTGTTCGACCCCTAGGTGCAAGACCCCTGGGCGTAAGACCCCTAGGTGTAAGACCCTTAGGTGCAAGACCCTTGGGAGTAAGACCCCTAGGCATAAGACCCCTAACCGTAAGACCCCTAGGCGCAAGACCTTAAGGCGTTAGACCCCTAGGCGTAAGACCCCTAGATGCAAGACCCTTGGACGTAGGACCCCTAGGCGTAAGACCACTGGGTGCTCGACCGACCAGCGCTCACTGCTCGACTGTGCTTCTCTTAATGACCGACCTATCAGCTCAAGCGGTGACCGACCGTCATGGATGAACGAACAATATGGGTGAATGATCCAATATATGTAATCCGATTTTCCGCACTTGAGATGTTCGATACAATGTCTGAATGAGCTTTATGTTATACAGTCGACGCCTTTTGTAGTGAATCGTGTTTTTAACGGAGTTAACATTTGCCCCTCGAAGCTTGTATTTTTTGCTTGTGAGAAATGCGGGCTTCGAACTGAACATTGATCATACAATGTGCATTGAGATTCAATCGTAGCTTTTTGTTTGCTATGGAAAATCATGCTTTGATGCTTTGACTTGTTGATTCCAAATGATTCAAGTACAAAACTCGTCAGTTGGATCTATATGCTTTATGCCACCTGTTCTGTTCAGATTGGAATTTTGATTTGAGTTTCCGAGGCCAGAACGATTGCAGCCTTTGGATTGTAAACGGATCATTCTTTGGTTATTCCCTACCCCTTGATAAATTGTCGGGAAGATGCCATTTTGTGCTTAACTAAATATGTTTTTTAATTAAGCATGCACTTATTTTGGCTTTCCTAAATTTGATGCCGAATTGTCACGGTTTGCTGACTGTTCATCTTTAGACCTATTGCAGTTTCTTAGTTTGATTTAGAAATTCGAATTTGAACTCGTTTTGTCACCATAGATCATCCTCGGATGTATAAAATTTTGAATCTTCGTTTCACGACGGCTTGCCCCAATGCATGATTACTACTCAATCTCCTTTTTTACATTTCACATTGGAACTATTGACGGATATTAGCTTCAAATCTTTGAGAAGCATTACTGCTCTATTAGATTCGAACTATGCCATATTCGCACAGTTTCCTTTAAAACATCGCTTATCCTTAGATTCGAAGCAAGATATCGTCATATTTTTTGTGATATATTTATGGTTGGAGATTTGTAGACGAGGAAGCCTTTGCGTTAAGAGATTCTGATTAGGTTTCCCAGGTTGATCTTTATCGGTGCAGTGAGTTTTATCGGCATATTGAGCATATCAATTTTTCTGAGTTCTTCAAATGCCCCATTTTGAAGGCAAGATCAAGCCAAGTGTATTGGCTTCCTCGATGAGAGTATACTGGTTTTTGGCTCATTACAATGTCGTGATGGACCCGTGGTATTTTTTCGGGCATTATTCAACTCTAATGTGGTTGTGTTGCCTCAGTACCGTGGGTCGTCACGAATCTCAAGAGCTCGATGTGATTAGTCTGTCGAGTTTCGCTGAATGTAATTGTTATGCTAGAAGCTTTAAATTTGGAAGTACAATAGGAATTCCGACTTTTACTGACTAGTTCAGCACTTCTACTTGGAGAAGTTTTTATATCTTTGTGCTCCCTCTAGGGGAGGACTTTATATATTGCGCCCCCGCTAAGGGAGGACTTTGGGTTTCCTTCCCCCACTCGGGAGGTCTTTAGATTTAGTTCCCCCGCTCGAGGAGGTCTTTGGATTTAGTGCCTCCCCTCGAGGAGGTCTTTGGATTTAGTGCCTCCCCTCGAGGAGGTCTTTGGATTTAGTGCCCCCGCTTGGGGAGATCTTCGGATTTAGTGCCCCCGCTCGGGGAGGTCTTTGGATTTAGTGCCCCTGCTTGGGTAGGTTTTTAGCTTCCACTAAGGAAAGCTACTTCACTTGGGAAGGCTTTCACCTCGCTCGGGAGGACTTTGGCTTTTGCTAGGGAAAGCTGCTTCGCTTGGGAAGACTTTCGCCTCGCTCGGGTGGACCTTAGCTTGTGTATCGTTTCATGGGTCATACGTCGGTTCCTTTATCGGATGCTTAACTTGGCAAGCGATCTTTGTTAAAGGACTAGGGCCTTAGATCTTTTCTCGGGGAGATTCCCTTCAGTGAAACTTACAACTCTCGAGCTTGTATGCCGTGGTGCTTGCTCATTGTTTGACCCTTCGCGACTTTTTCCATTTACTTTTTCAAGGCGGTGCTTTTCTATTTTTACATTTGTGCATGTTGATATCTACAGCATTTGGCGCTTGAACTAGCGTTGTTAGGGTCGCTATGCTTCGTCAGATTTTGAGTGCTCAAAAGATGGTCTGTAATATAAAATCATCTTTAAGCAAATTTTGATTTGACAAAGATTTTTGCAAGTGGGAGATTTATTCAAGCACGTATGCTGTAAAGCTAATGTTCAAAACAATGTTCGTAAAATATTACAGACTCGTTTATAAAAATTCTGAATATAGCAATAAGTAAAGCATGAAGTAAAATAATGGCGATAGTGATCGCTTATTCCGAGCCATTGAAATTAGAGCACCACTGGTTTTCAGTAGATGATCGGCTTCCATTTGGTTTGAGGAGGAGCTTCGTTGCTTGGAACGAACTGGTTGCTTGATGCCCCTTGCCCCTGGGGAGTTGGAGCAGTGTTTGAGAATTGTGGTTTTTCACATACTATTGTAGTATGTTTTTATGAATCAACTCCTCAATCAAACTTTTGAGTTGTCTGCATTCATTTGTATCATGACCGAGCTGATTATGAAATTGGTAGAACTTTCCAGAGTTCGCAGCCTTCTTTGAATTCTTCAGCATTGGTGGTTCTGGATAGTGTTCTGTATCTTTCGTGGCAGAGAAAATGTTCTTTGGGGTGTCATTCAGAGGGGTGAGCTCTGATGGGTTGTGAAAGTGAAACTTCTTGTTAGCCTTGTTGTCTCTCCCATCATTGGCTCGCTTCTGCCCTTGATTACTCTTCTGATTATATTGGGCAGCAACATTTTTGGGAGCTTCAAGAAGCGGGTTAGCAACAATAATCTGAAGAGGTACAGGATTATTGTCGACTCTCATGTACTCCTCGGCCTTTTTATAGAATTTCTCAAGCGTGCTTGGTTCTTTCGTTTTAATCCATCTACCAAATTCACTCTTCTCATTTATGGTGTTGACTAGAGACATTAAGAACATGCAGGGCTCGGGATTCCCTACTTCGAATGTAGCAGCATTGAATCTTTTAAGGAAAGCTTTGACAGATTCTCCCGTATTCTGTTTCATTGATGTTAAAGAGATAACATCCTTAGCCTTTGTAGCTTGTAGCCTGAATTGCTCTTTGAATTTCAGAATCAAAACACCAAATTGGTTGATGGATTTGGGTGGCAGTCTCGTGAGCCATAATGATGCAACACCTTCTAGATAGAGAGGGAAGCATAAGCATTTGATCTCGTCTACCGCCTTAGCTGCATTCATGTGCCACTCATCTTTATATATGAAGTGATTTGGATCAGAAGTTTTGTTGTTTGGAAGCAGAGTGGGATGAGTGAACTTTTTGAGGAATTCTACTTTGTGGATCCTCTTCGTGAATGAATTTTTGCTAAGGGAGAAGTCCCATTCCCTTTCACTATCCTTGTGAGCCATGTTATCTTCCATGATCTGCTTTACCATATCCGCGATGTATTCCTTCGAGTTGTGTCGTTTCGGAGAGCAGACTTCGATCTCTTTATCGGATGCTCGTTTTGGCGAGCGATCGTGAGTAGAGGATCTAGGTCTTTTACCTTTGCTATAAGGAGGCGCCCCCTTGACGGAACTTGCAACTCTTCAGGTATTTCGATCAGAATGGTTTTTAGCTTCCAACTTTGAGTCTTCGATATTAGCCGCCTTTGTCAACAAGTCCTTCTATGTTGTCATTATGATGATCATCAAAGGCTGATGAATTTGCATTCTCTTCAAGATTGACATGGATTTTCGAAGGAGGAGCGGGATTCGCTTAGGCGTTTAGGAGAGCGCTCATTTTATCCATTAAAGCTTGATTAGCATCCATCAAAGTTTTATTAGCATTCATTAAAGTGTTGTTGGAGGCTTCAATTCGTTGACTTAAGATAGCGACGACGGCATCTAATCCAGCTTTGGTTACTCCGGTTCCACTTATTGAGTTTTCTCTAACTACAAAGCGGCTGGTAAGTGGTGTGGATTAGTTGTTAGCAATGTTGTTAATTTCTTCAACAACTTTACTTGTGGTTTTCTTAGATTTAGCCATTATCTTGGACAAGGAGTTGAATTTGGAAGAGAGTTCGTCAATTGGCCTAGATTGTAGATTTAGAGAATCTATAGTAGAAGCAGGCTTAGAACTTCAATGCAAGGCTCTTAAGATTGAAAGAAGTGTGAACGTGGCCCCACAGTGAGAGCCAAATGTTGAAATCGAAATTGGATCACAACACCAAAGGTGCACTTCACTAAATGGTAAGAATTAGAAAATGGAGCCACGAAAAATAAACGCAAGTAAAAAACGCAAGAATTTTATCGTGGTTTGATCTAAAATAGATCTACGTTCACTTTGGAAGCGATTTCATTATCATATGTGATATTACAAGGTACATTTCTCTTCCATTTTTGCTCATTCTCTCTTTACACAATGATTTTCCTCACTTTGTTCTCTTTAATGACTTGATTCTCTCTAATCCACTATGGAAATGGTTAGATCCTTATGAATGCGATGTGCGCGGGAGTATATGTTCCAAGGTTTGAGCACTTATAGGATCATTGACGAATCCATGGTGGTTGAGATGCGAATCGAAGCTTAGAGGTAGATTAATGACGGTTGGAGAGAACTTGAATGGAGCTTGAATGGATCTGTAACAACCCGTATTTCAATAACATGTTAAAACGAGAATCAAGGTAGAATTTAATTTTAAATTCTGAATCAAGTAAAACGGGCTATGCCATTGCGTTCGTCTCGGAAAAATACGCGAAATAGAGTCCGAGTTTTCGAAAATCGGAGTCCGTATGACCCGGTTAAGGCCCAAAGAAGTTTTCGGGAAATTTGAATTTCGAAACATGCAGAAATGGGGCCAGGCGGGAAAATTCCCGCCCAGACAAGTCGACAGGCATGTCGACAGGCATGTCGATAGGGCTGTCGACTTGCCCTCTCGGCTGATTCTGATCAGGTGCACCTGGATGCAGTCTTGGTCTGGTCTGATGGGCCTGTGACGATTTCTGTGGTCCTGATCTATCCTAGGGTTAATCTAAGGGCCTAAAACTATCCTAATCTCTATAAAAAGACCCTAAACCTACCCCTAAACCCTCATTATTCACTCATGTAACTAAACTATGGCCAAATTTCTACTCTCATGGCCTCCATCTCAAATCCCTAGAGCCTATGCATTCAAATCGGGTTCAAATCAAAAGATGCAAGCTTGCTACACCAAAGAGAGGCAAAATCAACGTTGCTATGCGAGTTTCATGAAGGTTCTTCTTCAAAGGAGGCACCTTTCTTAGCCAAGATGATTCATGCTTCTTTCCCTAGGCCTAACTATGTAAGTTCTAGCTACTTTTAGATGGAAACGGTAGTTTTGATAATGACATGGGATAAAATGAGGCTAAACATGATTATGCGAACCTATATGAACCTTACCATGCCTCTTGTGTTCATATTTATGATCTTAGGCCATGTGAGTGACTTAATCATGCCTCTCATGCTATGCATAACCTAGTTTAACTTGCAAGTTTGGATCTTTATACATGCAATGCTAGCATGAACCTTTAGGAACCACTTTACTTGTGAAACATTGGCTAAGACAAGATTTTGGGGCTTATGCATGTTTATGAACCTAAACCCCTTATGCTAACATGCAAGTTTGTGGCCAAACCCTTTATGAGATTATGCATGCTCGTGGCCAATCCCCTCTTTTAAGTTGTGCATGTTTATGGCCAAACCCTTTTTGATAATATGCATGTTTGTGGCCAAATTACCTTATGCATGTTTATGGCCAATCCCTTTATGATGTTATGCATGTGGAAGCCAAGCCCTTTTTGGCATCATGCATGTTTTGAGACCAATATGTGACATAGTATCCTTACTATGTTGACTCGCTTTGCTTGCGTTGGGAAAACACGATTTTGGGTAGTTAGATAAACATGAACATGTCGCAAAATCTTAACTTGAATATGACATGTGTTTATACTTGAAAATATGACTTGAAAGATAACATGGAGGTTGGCATGTAAGTATGCATAAAAACTTGAGCTTGGGAATTTACCTATTAAGTTAGGTCTACCCTTTGGGAATTTACCTATTAAGTTAGGTCTACCCAAATGCTTGAAAACTTGTAACATGTTTTGGAAACATGATGAACTTAGATAATATAAGTATGGCCAACTCGAGGTTGGGTTGAGTTTGCAACGTAAAACTACCCGGAACCGACCGGCCTAACTAGTAGTTGCAAACAATAGGACCCAATGTGAGAAGTTGGTCATGTCGCGCTTAAGACCCGAGGTTAGACTAGGTTGTGGTGTAAATCTACCCGGACCCGCCCGGCTTAACTAGTAACCACAACAAGGTCTAATGTGAGAGGTTAAGAGTGCATTAATTAAATTAATGCCACATGATAAGGTTAAGTAAATTTGACTAATGACACTTAACCGATATGACACGAAGTAGGTTAAGTGGGACCGGACTTGATTCCTTAATGACACTTAACCATGCAAGATGATTAGGAGATGGGGTTAAGTAATTTACACTTAACTAATCCGACTGGGTAATTAGATGAGGTTAAGTAATCCACACTTAACTAACCTAACCACGGTAATTAGATGGGGTTAAGTAATCCACACTTAACTAATCTAAACACGGTAATTCGATGGGGTTAAGTTAAACACTTAACCAATTTAAACTTGGTAATTCAATGAGGTTAAGTAACCCATACTTAACCAACTTAACGTGATAATTTAATGGGGTTAAGCAACTTATACCTAACCAATTATACATGAAGATTTGATGTGGTTAAGTGACTAAACTCAACCAATCTAACTCATTTATTTGATGTGGTTAAGTGACCTAAACTTAACCAATCTAACTCATTAATTTGATGTGGTTAAGTGACCTAAACTTAACCAATCTAACTCATTAATTTGATGTGGTTAAGTGAACTATACTTAGCCAATCTAACTCGTGAATTTATGGGGGTTAAGTTAACCCATACTTAACCAATATAACGTGAAAACATGATAAGGCTAAGTCATGAATCGCTTGAATACACTTGACCGGTTTGACTAAGTAATTTGATAGGGTCAAGTTAATATATACTTAACCAACTTGTAGGGCTAAGTCTTGAACTTAAATACTTAGCCAATCTTGACGTGATTCGTGGGCGGGTTAAGGCATGGATTTGAATGATAACACTTAACCCAATAAGACAAACCCTAGTTAGAAGAACTAGGTAGAAAATCGTGGTTAATCAAGGATAACGGGAAGGTAAGGCTAAGTGGTAAACCTTAGTTAATGGAAACTAAGTAATAATTCTTAGTCAAGGAAATTTGGACCATTTCTTAGATAGATTAGTAACCCGATACGTTAGGTCAACGTTTAAGTATACGTGTAGGAGCAGGCTATCTGATTTAGATAAAGGCTCCAGCGAACTGGGTAACGAAGCAGCGGCTTCGGGGAACGTGAGGATATTCTTGGGATCCCTCTGTGAGGTCGCAGATGATCATCCTGGGCTCACAAGAGGTTAAGGTCCGCGTTAGAAGAACCAAGAGTATGCCTTGGTTGCTATACGAGCGACCTAAAGACTGGGATGGATAGCAGTGAGTCAACGAATACACGATAGTGCCCTAGATAGCAAGTTCGTCCATCATCTACCATCTTGAGTCAAGCGTGTACGTACGGAAAGGCAGGGAACACCCAACAGACCATAATTGCTATCTAATTATGGGTGAGGTAGGCCATAGGATGTGGGCTGGCCGGAGTGTAGTTCTCATGCAAGATTTTCTCTTGTGTTGCCTTTCGCTAGTTGAGGGAGGGGTCTCGTGGGACCATAGCCACATGTAGAAAAGCAGACCTTAGTATCTGCATCGGCAGATAAATCTAAAGCTCCCGACCGAGTCCTGTATTTCTTGTTTGGCCCTGGGACAGGACTCGGATGGCACGATGTGATACATGTGCATACAGTTATAGAAAAACGATTCACGATGAATGCGTGGGAAAAAGGGCGCGGTTGAGGGTTAGCGTAATCCCTAGTGGCCTAGGTGGTTTAACCCAAACCGAAATACGAAAGCGTGCAATAGGTAAGCGTAATCCCTAGTGGTGCTAGGTGGCGTAAGTCCTAGTAGTTCAAACGATGATTCATATGGAAGAGCCTAGCTAGAACAAGGGTGACAGTCCAAACGATTTCAAGGATAATACGACATGAGGAAGCCCGTACGAGGTACGGCAAAGGACTGAACTTGTATACATGGAAAGAAACATATGATTTGAGTAACCTATATATGCGATATTAGGTTGACATGGACCATTACACGACTTTGAGCACGGGACATTCATGGTTAACACATGACGCGGGTAGGGATACTAGTACGAGAGGTGCAGAGCAAATATACATGTTAGAACTAGGAAGAATATACATAATAGATACCGTGGGATGTTAGACGGGGTAGATACCTTGGGATAATGTACTCGATAGAAATCTGACGATGTGATACCTTGACTTATCATAACACCGTAGTTTATCATGATACCTTAGTTTACCTTGCCACAGTAGTTCAACTGGCTACCCTGGTTTATCTATCTTGTAGTTATCCTTATGTTTACTTTCAGTTTATGCATGTCATGTTACCTTTACCTGTTTTTATACTGGAAGTAGATAGGACTTACTCAGTCCTTTTGACTGACCCGTTTTGTTTCGCCTCTTTTCTTCCGTTTCCCCCCCAGGTTTCAGGGAGGAAACAATGCTGTTTAGTTCGGACTTCTTCTGCTTGGAGGTCATCATGGATGGCTTGGACTTCTCTTGGCTATGGCTACTTTACTGTTTTACTTGGGGAATAATTTATTAAAAAGTCTTTATGCTTCTTTACTATTGCAAGACAGGTTTTGATGTACTCTGATGTAAAAGGCTTTAGACCTTATTTATTCATGTTATGAAAGTTTGATTTTACTTCCGCTATTTATATATGTTCTGTCTTGTGATATTTCTGTGCATGTTTACCAATAATGCCCCTCCAAAGCTAGTGCATTCCTTTGCGAGTGACTCTAGCGGAGGCGGGGTGTTACATTTGGTATCAGAGCAGAAGGTTACCAGACGGGGAAAAAGTTTTTAAAGACCTTCTGAAAACTATTTGAAAACCGTTTACAAAGAAGCATTTTTCAAGAAAATTTTCTTTTAAAAGAAAAAGGTTATTCCCCAAAGGCCATTAGCACTATCCTTGTTTCCTTAATTGAGTCTCTTTTCCTTTCTTTCCTCCATCTGTAGTCACAGTAGTTTTAACTGCGACTAGTCTTTTCTACCTACGAAAGTGCTTTCCATACGATGGAGGTGGTTCTCGAGAGACCAGTGACCGCGTTATAAGAAAGGATCGTGAGAAAGAAGGATAAAGGATACGAGCTTAAGGATGAGCAACTTGTTGGTATGGCTTAGTCCTCAAAGGAGGGAGAGAGATGAACAATGAAACCCATGACGAGAGAGTACCTTTGGCATGGTAAAACGGGGCGGATAGTTAAGTATTATGGGACAAGGACAAGATCATCGGGAGGGCAGTAGTATGCTCTCATTTCTAGAGTACCTCGGAAGGAGGGTAACGATCTTGTCAAAGGTTTAGCTTTTCTTCTCTATCATCCCGTTAGGACTTCGTTGTTCGTATCATTTAAGTCTGCTTCGGTAGTTGAGTCTCTGCACCTTAAGTACTAGCGTAATAGAGGATCCCATTTTTGTCTCAAAGTCCTATTGGAGAATCAGTCCATTTATACATGACTTGTTTGGATTTGGGAATGTCTATGCCAAGTGTTGAGTTTGGAAATAATGCTTATGTTTATAAGCTATGGATGGATTCTAGGGATGAAGTGGTTATCCAGTAGGGGGTGCCACTCTCGGTTTTGATAGGAGGGTAGTTAGACCTTTTGACTAGCCTTGGTAATGCCCTCAAAGTATCGTGTAACCTTTTTGAGGTTCTGTCATGACTAGTTAATTAGAATCCTTTGATGCCTTTATTAGAAATTTGAAGCCCGATCAAGTGGTGTTCGCCGATAAGACGGATGGTTTACTTCATTTATGCATGGGTTATAGAGATCACCCTAGTAAGTGCGCTTGATAACCTGGTTGGCATCTGTTTACTTTCAAGAGGAAGTTCTTCTACGAGAAATACCCTGTGGTACGAGGTCCGAGATTCACTAGTGAATTTTGGAAAGCTTGCATGAGATCATGAGTACGCAGTCATATTTGCGTCAAGTATTCTAGGAAAAGGATAAGTGCAAGTGGAACGAGAGGCGACGAAGAAATGAGTTCCAGCTCATGTTATGGAAACAGGAATAAGAAGCTACAAAATCGCGAAGTTAAAAGACGACTTTGATGGTCAAAGACTAGATACGCGCATGATATCTCTTTTTGGGAGTATATCCTTGATCCCTGTTTTCTGTAGAGCTTACTTGTAGGCTATCATTTGTGGACATCCTCTCGGTCCTATTTTCTGTTACAAACCCCATAAGGAGTTTGTCCTGTTTATCTTCTCGACCCTGTTTCAGGGAATCCTAGGTAGAACCCTATGGATGTAAACATGTATTTGAAACATGTTATGATTGATATGGTTGCAAGTGGTTGCTCGTGGATACGCGAATACACATTAGATACTAGCTCGACTCGGTCACATTTCATATTGCATATGCACGAGTATTTATACTTGTTTATGGATGAAATCGAATGTATTATCATGCGGTTGTCGCATATGAATGAATGATTGTGCACGCATATAGTATCTATATGACTATGACTATTTGCATACATGTTGGATTCATGGCACTATACATATTTTTGCATTAGAAAGATTATCCAGGCCTGATCATTAGCATTAGCTAAGGAACATGTACACACACGTTTTGCATATATTCATACAGCATTAGAAATCATCTAAGGACAATGGTTGCTTGTGGATGATGTTTTGAGTAGATGGATGATGGATGGTAGGATATGTTCTTCCTAACTTAGAGATTTCGGGGACGAAATCCTAAAAGGTGGGGAGAATGTAACAACCCGTATTTCAATAACATGTTAAAACGAGAATCAAGGTAGAATTTAATTTTAAATTCTGAATCAAGTAAAACGGGCTATGCCATTGCGTTCGTCTCGGAAAAATACGCGAAATAGAGTCCGAGTTTTCGAAAATCGGAGTCCGTATGACCTGGTTAAGGCCCAAAGAAGTTTTCGGGAAATTTGAATTTCGAAACATGCAGAAATGGGGCCAGGCGGGAAAATTCCCGCCCAGACAAGTCGACAGGCATGTCGACAGGGCTGTCGACTTGCCCTGTCGGCTGATTCTGATCAGGTGCACCTGGATGCAGTCTTGGTCTGGTATGATGGGCCTGTGACGATTTCTGTGGTCCTGATCTATCCTAGGGTTAATCTAAGGGCCTAAAACTATCCTAATCTCTATAAAAAGACCCTAAACCTACCCCTAAACCCTCATTATTCACTCATGTAACTAAACTATGGCCAAATTTCTACTCTCATGGCCTCCATCTCAAATCCCTAGAGCCTATGCATTCAAATCGGGTTCAAATCAAAAGATGCAAGCTTGCTACACCAAAGAGAGGCAAAATCAACGTTGCTATGCGAGTTTCATGAAGGTTCTTCTTCAAAGGAGGCACCTTTCTTAGCCAAGATGATTCATGCTTCTTTCCCTAGGCCTAACTATGTAAGTTCTAGCTACTTTTAGATGGAAACGGTAGTTTTGATAATGACATGGGATAAAATGAGGCTAAACATGATTATGCGAACCTATATGAACCTTACCATGCCTCTTGTGTTCATATTTATGATCTTAGGCCATGTGAGTGACTTAATCATGCCTCTCATGCTATGCATAACCTAGTTTAACTTGCAAGTTTGGATCTTTATACATGCAATGCTAGCATGAACCTTTAGGAACCACTTTACTTGTGAAACATTGGCTAAGACAAGATTTTGGGGCTTATGCATGTTTATGAACCTAAACCCCTTATGCTAACATGCAAGTTTGTGGCCAAACCCTTTATGAGATTATGCATGCTCGTGGCCAATCCCCTCTTTTAAGTTGTGCATGTTTATGGCCAAACCCTTTTTGATAATATGCATGTTTGTGGCCAAATTACCTTATGCATGTTTATGGCCAATCCCTTTATGATGTTATGCATGTGGAAGCCAAGCCCTTTTTGGCATCATGCATGTTTTGAGACCAATATGTGACATAGTATCCTTACTATGTTGACTCGCTTTGCTTGCGTTGGGAAAACACGATTTTGGGTAGTTAGATAAACATGAACATGTCGCAAAATCTTAACTTGAATATGACATGTGTTTATACTTGAAAATATGACTTGAAAGATAACATGGAGGTTGGCATGTAAGTATGCATAAAAACTTGAGCTTGGGAATTTACCTATTAAGTTAGGTCTACCCTTTGGGAATTTACCTATTAAGTTAGGTCTACCCAAATGCTTGAAAACTTGTAACATGTTTTGGAAACATGATGAACTTAGATAATATAAGTATGGCCAACTCGAGGTTGGGTTGAGTTTGCAACGTAAAACTACCCGGAACCGACCGGCCTAACTAGTAGTTGCAAACAATAGGACCCAATGTGAGAAGTTGGTCATGTCGCGCTTAAGACCCGAGGTTAGACTAGGTTGTGGTGTAAATCTACCCGGACCCGCCCGGCTTAACTAGTAACCACAACAAGGTCTAATGTGAGAGGTTAAGAGTGCATTAATTAAATTAATGCCACATGATAAGGTTAAGTAAATTTGACTAATGACACTTAACCGATATGACACGAAGTAGGTTAAGTGGGACCGGACTTGATTCCTTAATGACACTTAACCATGCAAGATGATTAGGAGATGGGGTTAAGTAATTTACACTTAACTAATCCGACTGGGTAATTAGATGAGGTTAAGTAATTAAGACTTAACTAACCTAACCACGGTAATTAGATGGGGTTAAGTAATCCACACTTAACTAATCTAAACACGGTAATTCGATGGGGTTAAGTTAAACACTTAACCAATTTAAACTTGGTAATTCAATGAGGTTAAGTAACCCATACTTAACCAACTTAACGTGATAATTTAATGGGGTTAAGCAACTTATACCTAACCAATTATACATGAAGATTTGATGTGGTTAAGTGACCTAAACTTAACCAATCTAACTCATTTATTTGATGTGGTTAAGTGACCTAAACTTAACCAATCTAACTCATTAATTTGATGTGGTTAAGTGACCTAAACTTAACCAATCTAACTCATTAATTTGATGTGGTTAAGTGAACTATACTTAGCCAATCTAACTCGTGAATTTATGGGGGTTAAGTTAACCCATACTTAACCAATATAACTTGAAAACATGATAAGGCTAAGTCATGAATCGCTTGAATACACTTGACCGGTTTGACTAAGTAATTTGATAGGGTCAAGTTAATATATACTTAACCAACTTGTAGGGCTAAGTCTTGAACTTAAATACTTAGCCAATCTTGACGTGATTCGTGGGCGGGTTAAGGCATGGATTTGAATGATAACACTTAACCCAATAAGACAAACCCTAGTTAGAAGAACTAGGTAGAAAATCGTGGTTAATCAAGGATAACGGGAAGGTAAGGCTAAGTGGTAAACCTTAGTTAAGGGAAACTAAGTAATAATTCTTAGTCAAGGAAATTTGGACCATTTCTTAGATAGATTAGTAACCCGATACGTTAGGTCAACGTTTAAGTATACGTGTAGGAGCAGGCTATCTGATTTAGATAAAGGCTCCAGCGAACTGGGTAACGAAGCAGCGGCTTCGGGGAACGTGAGGATATTCTTGGGATCCCTCTGTGAGGTCGCAGATGATCATCCTGGGCTCACAAGAGGTTAAGGTCTGCGTTAGAAGAACCAAGAGTATGCCTTGGTTGCTATACGAGCGACCTAAAGACTGGGATGGATAGCAGTGAGTCAACGAATACACGATAGTGCCCTAGATAGCAAGTTCGTCGATCATCTACCATCTTGAGTCAAGCGTGTACGTACGGAAAGGCAGGGAACACCCAACAGACCATAATTGCTATCTAATTATGGGTGAGGTAGGCCGTAGGATGTGGGCTGGCCGGAGTGTAGTTCTCATGCAAGATTTTCTCTTGTGTTGCCTTTCGCTAGTTGAGGGAGGGGTCTCGTGGGACCATAGCCACGTGTAGAAAAGCAGACCTTAGTATCTGCATCGGCAGATAAATCTAAAGCTCCCGACCGAGTCCTGTATTTCTTGTTTGGCCCTGGGACAGGACTCGGATGGCACGATGTGATACATGTGCATACAGTTATAGAAAAACGATTCACGATGAATGCGTGGGAAAAAGGGCGCGGTTGAGGGTTAGCGTAATCCCTAGTGGCCTAGGTGGTTTAACCCAAACCGAAATACGAAAGCGTGCAATAGGTAAGCGTAATCCCTAGTGGTGCTAGGTGGCGTAAGTCCTAGTAGTTCAAACGATGATTCATATGGAAGAGCCTAGCTAGAACAAGGGTGACAGTCCAAACGATTTCAAGGATAATACGACATGAGGAAGCCCGTACGAGGTACGGCAAAGGACTGAACTTATATACATGGAAAGAAACATATGATTTGAGTAACCTATATATGCGATATTAGGTTGACATGGACCATTACACGACTTTGAGCACGGGACATTCATGGTTAACACATGACGCGGGTAGGGATACTAGTACGAGAGGTGCAGAGCAAATATACATGTTAGAACTAGGAAGAATATACATAATAGATACCGTGGGATGTTAGACGGGGTAGATACCTTGGGATAATGTACTCGATAGAAATCTGACGATGTGATACCTTGACTTATCATAACACCGTAGTTTATCATGATACCTTAGTTTACCTTGCCACAGTAGTTCAACCGGCTACCCTGGTTTATCTATCTTGTAGTTATCCTTATGTTTACTTTCAGTTTATGCATGTCATGTTACCTTTACCTGTTTTTATACTGGAAGTAGATAGGACTTACTCAGTCTTTTTGACTGACCCGTTTTGTTTCGCCTCTTTTCTTCCGTTTCCCCCCAGGTTTCAGGGAGGAAACAATGCTGTTTAGTTCGGACTTCTTCTGCTTGGAGGTCATCATGGATGGCTTGGACTTCTCTTGGCTATGGCTACTTTACTGTTTTACTTGGGGAATAATTTATTAAAAAGTCTTTATGCTTCTTTACTATTGCAATACAGGTTTTGATGTACTTTGATGTAAAAGGCTTTAGACCTTATTTATTCATGTTATGAAAGTTTGATTTTACTTCCGCTATTTATATATGTTCTGTCTTGTGATATTTCTGTGCATGTTTACCAATAATGCCCCTCCAAAGCTAGTGCATTCCTTTGCGAGTGACCCTAGCGGAGGCGGGGTGTTACAGGATCTCTAATGGAGATTGAAGAAGATTTGATCAACTTGCCGTTGGAGGAAAATGGAGCGAGCTTGAGAAGCCATTAATGGAGCTTGGAGTTCTTAAGAGAGGTGGAAAACCGAAAATGACAACCCTTCACGGTGCCAAAAATCGGTCCTTTGAATGGTGGTGAAATGGGGTATTTATAGGCGAAGTTGGTATGGAGTGGCAAAGCTGTTATTATGGTGTACAGGGTTAGGGTCGTTCATAAAAGTATTTACGAAAATGCCACTAGACAGCTAGCAATAGCTGGCACGTATTTTGAGCCCGATCCATCATATTTACGAAAATGCCATTGCACTTGTTTTACATAGGACCCCTAGGCGTAAGACACATGTGTGCTCGACCCCTAGGTGGTCGACCCTTGGGCGTAAGACCCCTAGGTGCGAGACCCCTGGGCGTAAGACCCTTAGGCGTAAGACCCCTAGGTGCTCGACCCTTAGGTGCAAGACCCTTGGGCGTAAGGCCCCTGGGTGCTCGACCGACCAGCGTTCACTGCTCGACCGACCAATGCTCACTGCTTGACCATGCTTCTCTTAATGACCGATCTATTAGCTCAGGCGCGACCAACCATCATGGATGAACAAACAGTATGGGTGAATGATCCAATATATGTAATCCGATTGTCTGCACTTGAGATGTTCGATACAATGTCTGATTGAGCTTTCTGTTATAGTGTCGATGCCTTCTGTTGTGAACCGTGTTTATAACGGAGTTAACATAACCTTTTTATATTTCATTAAATCTGGAAATATTCGCAAAATCTCTTTTTACTTCCCTTACCATCACAAACTAATATCATCTCTCGATAATAGTGAATTCGTTCAAGTTGGGGTATTTTATTTACCTCTCAGACCTTGATCAACAACATTATTATCTCGAAATAGATAGAAGTTTGTAACTCAAAACCCCGATATTAAAAATAACATTAATTCCATTTACCGTTCATTTAACATATGGCTTTGTAAACCATACTTCACATTTAGAAATTCCATTTTTCACACATCACATTTCTTTTCTATTTACAAACCTTGCTTGTAAAATTATAATTCCTTTAAAGAACACTTTATCGACCTTAATTTATTTCACTCGATTGTAAACAAATTTTAGAAAGTCATTGCCTTTGTTACCATTAATAATAACTAACTAAATAAAAGTAACTTCTTTTATTATTAACTAAGATAAAATGATTAGCATTTATAAACAATTCTCTAATCACTTTAAGCACAAAATATTAACTAACTTCTAAAAGCACTCGTTAAATTTAAATAATTTGAAAAAAAACTATGTTTATTAAATAATAAATCAAATAGCATTTCCAATTGAAACCGTTGACTAAGTCAACTTAAAAACACCGTTCACTTGCTAACCGGTTCCTTTCAATCCTCCTTATTAAATTAATTAAAAAATATAATTAATTCAATAAAACCCGCTTAACGGTTCCCTAGAAAAATTATATTAAATTATCAACTTTTCGGTAAACTTCAATCTTTCTTACTCATCATAAACAAAGAATTTGCTATATAAACCATTAAATAATCCTTTGTTAAATACGATTATAAATATGGATATGTTTATAAAACATCTATTTTAAATAACTTAAATAAATAAAAACTTGAAACTCTGATTTAGTTATAAAAATAAACTTTATAACTTAAAACCCCGTCAATTCGTCTAACGACAAATCAACGTTTAAAAGTATAGATCCAGGCCATTCACTGCGAACCACTTAATCAATAATGGCTATTGATTAACAACACAACAATCATCGAGTCTAAATTCAACGATCAACATTCAATCAACAATCATTATCCAAACAGGTTATAATGTCAATGGGGATAAACAACTCATACATGTGAATAATATGCAAAACAAATAACATACAATGAATTTGAGGAATCCGGTTGGATCCCTCCAACCTGTACTTCCTTACATCACAGCTCATAATATTATTTTAAAATAGTACACGAGAAAATATCCAACCAAAACATCCAATATGACGTTAATATAACCGTCGTCAACCCTTAAACAATCAATAGGCATCCAATTTAATAAATTTAAATTATATGAATTTAGCACATCATAATATTTCAGAAGGCGTGAGAGTTTACTCACCGTTTTATTTTCGATTCGATGATTTCAGGTTGTTCTGTTTAATTTTAAACGAGCACTTAAAATTAAAAGAAATATCGGTTGCTTCATATTCCAACCGAACAAGTGTGATTGTGTAGCCCTTGCCGATATAAGTCCAATGCATCTTGTTGCGTTCAATTCTGTTAACATAATAATTATATGTGAATATTATAAGTCTTGAACGGATTAATATGTTATTAACTAATAAAATAATTATAATATCTCACCTTAAATTTGTTCGTTTATCCGCCTAACCGTTGGCTTTCTTAAAAAAATGAACCATTCAAAAGAAATTAAAACCTACGCCAGAACTTCCCTTACTCCATCATAGTCGACCCATCCATATTTATTTTCTTTTCTTTTTTTTTTAAAAAAAAGCAAAAAGGCCATACATGAGGATACACAGGCCGCTTCCTCTTAGTCTTCTTCTCCATTCGTTATTCAAGTCTGCCCGAAGCTTCACCACGCACTGCCGTTGTTTCCTATTCGCCCTCCCCCTTAACTTCTGACCCCCTCCTCGTTCCTGCAGGATGTATATCCTCTTCGTAACTTTTTTTAATGTAAAAGCCCAGACCCAAAACTAATTCAGCAACCCACACCTACCCACTTTCTTCTTCTCCTACATTATAACATCCGCTCCATTGTACATATATACAATGACCCAACTATATCCTCTCCAAACCGCTGCGTCCTTCCCCAATCTCCACCGTTGATTGCCACTGACCCCACCGTCCGCTTCACCTCCATATGCCCCACTTCCCAAATCCTTCAAACTCCTATTCCAGTGTCGCCTCCTCCGACTTAACCCATCTCAGATCGATCACAATCGTTGCCGCAACCAAGGCCGACCCTGTGCAAATTGGGCGACGTCCCAAGGCCCGATTAGTGGAAAGGGCATAATAATAGCAATTTTATTATATATAAAGTCACTGGTAGAAACAAGTTTGCAGTATTGCAAGTAGCATGTATGGTAAGATGTATGCATAATTATCTCTGTGTGTAGTGCAGAGTTCAGTTCCTGGCTTTGTCTTTTTTATCATGCTTTTGCCTTCTTCTAGCAACCTTCACATGCATGTCACCGCCAAGGGCCCAAACTTGAGTTGGACCGGGCCTGGCCGCAACCAACCGCTCCCCCCATCGTACCCAACAGCTCACCCTTGTCATCTCACCAACCTCAACTTTGCAGCAACACCTGTGAACCCTCAACCCGCCTCCATCCTCCATTAATGCCTAGCTCGCCAATATCTATTTCAAAGTCTCACTGGAAGAAAATAGTGACCCAAAATTTTTGCTATCATAAAACGATGCCTACCAACCAGAAAAGGAAGCCTGTGACGGCCGCCCATAACCCTTGCACTAAACAAGAGGAATAGTGCGTTGAAAGGTGTGCTAGGCAGCTATGGACGATCATTAAGGTATGATAACATAAGTGGAAACTGTCGTAAACTCACAGCGCAAGGATAAGATATAATAAAGCATATACAACAGGTAATATTAGTGAGGAGGAAAACACTAAACTTTCATAACAACTAGAGAGTAATATCCATACACTTGGATTACGACAATAGCGTTTATACAAATTGCCTCACTACAGCACTCAGAGAACAACAAAACAAACAACGAAAAACCAAATACTATTCAGTAAGAAAGATAGCACGCTAGCCTCCTGCTCACCTCCGAACCGCTACATCGTCCTCACTAAGCTATCACCTGCCACCTAGTCTGCCCATCAAAAATCGGATGAACAACCTTAGGTAATAAGAGAGAAACATAAAACCTTGAGTCAGACAACAATCTTAGTGAGTGATAAAACAACTATCTAACATCATCAATAAAGTATATAAGAATGGATAAATAAACAAACTAATCTACCCACAACACCAGAGAAGAACTCGAATCCCATCTTCCCCACATCGGACAGTGATAGCCTTTACATCAAACATACAACCAAAAGAAAAAGAATTAATCCACGGTAATAATGACCATTCAATCATGGAAAACAGAAGCAATCAACAATAACACTCATAGCATCCAGATTATAAATCTCACGTAAACCATCCTAACCGAATTCAACATCCCTTAAGCACAAGCCCAAGATGCCTAAACCAATATCAGACAAGCACCCAAGAAACATCTCCTTCGACGTTGGACAATCTACGTGAGACAGTACAAACAAAGAAACCAACATCCATGACAGACTCTGGCTATCACTGCCAATCCAGTTTCGAAACCATCGTTAATCGTATGACTGGCCATATCATACTGCCATCCGTCAAGGGCTAATGATAATCCCAACTCTAGCAAAAAACCCATACGCCTTTCAATGATACATACCAAGGCCTTTCAATGATACCCAAGGTACTCGACCTACATCCGGTCTTTTAGGTGCCCCTATCATTACCCTGCTTTGAGCCTGTTATAACCTACGACAACGATAATCTCTCAGCCTTCAACACCTCTAGTCATCAACACCTACGACTATTCACAAGCTCAAAACACGCTTGAGAAACCATTATCCACCAACTCAAAACACCCTTAAGTTATCTTCACATTCATTTCTTTTCCACGATCAACGAACGCCTCACACCACTTCGAACATTTCCCCTTAAAATCGCTTCGAATCCCATCCAACTGATCCTCCCGGACCAATCGATCCTCCCTGACCAACCGGTCGGTCCTTACTTCTAACCGATCCTCCCAGACCAACCGATCCTTCCTGACCGATCGGTCCTTCCTTCTGACCGATCCTCCTTGACCAACCGATCCTTCCTGACTGATCGGTCCTTCCTACTGACCGATCCCCCTGACCAACTGATCCTTCCTGACCGATCGG
Source organism: Allium sativum (assembly GCA_030737875.1). Classification (NCBI taxonomy): domain Eukaryota; kingdom Viridiplantae; phylum Streptophyta; class Magnoliopsida; order Asparagales; family Amaryllidaceae; genus Allium; species Allium sativum. The sequence continues at coordinate 872,424,100 of CM060912.1, read as the reverse complement.
TCCTTCGTACTGACCGATCCTCCCTAATCAAACGATCCTTCCTGTCCGATCAGTCCTTCCTTCTGACCGATCCTCCCTGACCGATCGGTCCTTCCTATTGACCGATCCTCCCTAACTAACCGATCCTTCCTGACTGATCGGCCCTTCCTACTGACGATCCTCCCTGACCAACCGGTCCTTCCTGACCGACCAGTTCACTGTACAACCCCAATCCAACTCTAATTTTGACCAAAACTTCGCCAAACAACCATATCGACGAAATCTACTCTTCCAATTCATCAATTGCAACCATAAATACGTTACGAAATCACTAACAACATGAATATGATGATTTTCACCAAAATTATGCAATTTCACTAAAATCATGATAAATGAACATATGAACATAATTACGGATCTAACTTGCATAAACATATGAAATATCATAGAAATTACCATTTTTAAGTTGCTAAAATAGATCCTATGGCGATTCATATGAAATTAAACTTACCATGATGTAGATTTAAGGAAAACGACTTGAATTTGATGAAAAACAAGGTCAAACACTCATATACTTGATTGAATCCGTGTGAGAGATGCATATCACTCACCAATTCTCCAGAACAACTCAAAAACACCTAGATCTAAATCCGAACAGCGATGAATTTGATTCAAACTCTTCAATTTGATGAACTCCCTCTTTGGTTTGAGTAGATCTAGCCCCAAATGATGTAGATCTTCAAATTCCCTAAGCTTTAATGGTGGAAAGATGAAAATAATGGAGAGATGGAGGAGCTCTCACTCTTTCAAATGAGAGAATGGAGAAAGTAAACTATTCTCCATACCTCATACCCTCTATTTATAGTCTCCCACCAGCCCACTAATGGGCCTCTCCAAATCAACCCATTATGGCTACAAAACATGAACAACCAACTGTTAAACTTTAAAACATCGATTCCTCCTAAATTGCCGAGCCAAATCTTTTATGCGACCACTCTATGGAAAGGGAACCATCATTTCCTTTCCAATGGCACAGGTATCAACACCTGATTCGATCCGAGTCAAAAGTTATGTCATGTACAAGGTTGACATGGGCAAAACGGTCACAAACAAAATTGGTAAAAATTACAGACATGTCTCACATCCCATAAGCAACATATTAAAATATAAGAATGATCCAACCCTCAGGGAATAAAATAAAAATATTTTACAACCTTTCGATACGTAAAATGCAGGTTGTTACATTCTCCCCCCTTAAGAATTTCGCCCCCAAAATTCCAACAAACACAAAAACCAAAACAATTCCGCATGCCTAACATCCATGTGTAGCCAATTCTATTATCCATACTAGCAACCATCAAGTAATGCATCCATATCCCTATCCTAGCACGCAGAATTCTAAAAATAACAATAATTACAAAAACAATAACAACATACAATCACCTTTGTCCTCACCGTCTTCCTCCTAAGATGTTTTGTGTAATTTTCTACAACACGAAGTGGCTTACGAGGTCTCGTAACCGCGACCTCGACTTCTAGGTTTTCGTATTGTTCCGGAAATACAACCACATCCGGATCATGCGCATATTTCATAGAAACGATTCACGAAGAACGTTATGCCCAGACGACATCTTCTCGAGTGCTCTAATCTATATGCGAGCTTTCCAATTTGCTCGACTATCGGAAATGGCCCAACGAAGCTTGGAGCTAGCTTTCCTTTATTTTTGAACCGAACCACATGCTTCAATGGCGAAATCTTCTGGTTCCAGCTTCTGGATAACCTTAACAAGCTTTACATCATGATTTTGTCCCTCACCAATCCTTTCAATAACAGTAGGTCTTATCGATAAGCTTGTCAACATTTCAGGTTCCAACTCACACCTTGGTCTGAAATCAAATCTTGCCAAATACTCGAGGCTCTTCCATTCTGAAAACATCGCTCTCAAACTAGCATGTCTTCGACACACTATCCTTTGCCATGCTCAACTAGTGAAATCCCATTGCCAAATCCATCTAAGAAAACACTTTAGCCTTGTGAAGCTGATCGAACAAGTCATCGATCCTCGGCAATGGATACTTGTCCTTCTTGGTCGCCTTATTCACTTCACGGTAGTCCACACATAATCTTAAGGAGTCATCCACCTTGGTTGCAAACACAACTGGTGCACCCTATTCGGATACACTTCTCCGAATGAATCCTTTTCCTAAAAGGTCACGTACTTGCACCTCTAACTCTCGCTGCTCCTTAGGCACCATCCGCCTTAGAGGCATAACGATTGGTCTAGCACCCTCGACCAAATTGATCCTAAACTTGATCTCACGATGCGGCGACAAACCTTTGACTTCCTAAAAGACATTCTTAAACTCATTAGCAATCAACACAGATGACAAGTCTTCCTGTGGAATCACAAGCGAATATAAGTAACTCACGAAAACACCATCTTCGGGCTTACAACGAATCAACACCTTTCGCCCTTCCACATTCCCGTCTCTTACCTCTAGCTTCTCGCAATTCACTCTTCCCACATACCTCTTGAGCCAATCCATGCCCAAGATGATCCCAAACCCAACGAAATTAAGAACCAAGCAATCACACACAAAAGAGCAACCATGACTCGACAACACTAGACCACGACACAACATGCACAAATTGGATGAACCCCCAACTAGATTAGTCACGATCAATGGACTATCACAAATATCGGGTTCCAAACCGAAGTGGCACACAAGCTCATTGCAAATGAAAGAATGTGATGCTCCTGTGTCAGTAACACACGAGCCGAAACATCTCTAATCGGGAAGATTACCTTGAATAACGACACCCTTATCTTTCTCCTCTGCCGTAGGAGCTCTCGAAGAAGATGGTATGGCTTCCAAAAGAATAAGCCTTCACAACCTGCTTGTCCCTAGCTAATCCTGGACAATCCTTCTTGTCATGCCCAGGCTTTCTACACTTGAAGCACTTCTTCTTAGCTTTGGGATTCTTACAATCCTTGGAATAATAGCCCTTTTACCAACAGTTAAAGCAATTCACTTCTTCTTCTTCTGATCATACTTTCCCTTCTGCTTTTGTTGCTTTCTCTTTTCATTATTACCACCTTGATGTGGCTTTGGAGCTTCCTTAGTGCAACAACAACTTCCTCTTTCGGAAACAAGCTCTCATGTCTCACGACTTTTTCCACAAGCTTCTCAAATGAGTCATCAAGATGCTCCACCAATGGTCTTCCTATGTAGGTATCCAGACCCATATCAAACTTTTCGTTCTTCTGATAGGGCGTATCAATGTATGAACGATCATATTTGGACATGGCCTCGAAATCAGAAACATAGTCAAGCACAGAAGACCATTCTGCTTCAATTCCACAAATTTCTTGAATATAGAAAACTTCTGAGCTATGGAGAAAAACTTTGCTTCAAACTTAGCTTGGAATTTCTCCCATGAAATCTCTTCCTCTGGAGTCTCAAGCGTAACTAAATTCCACAATTCCATGGCCATGCCTTGCAGCTGCCTTGATGCAAGCTTTCTCTTAGTTTCATCCTCCAACCCCAAGTTTCCAAAAATATGAACACAAGAATCCATCCACCTCTGAACCTCTTCATCTGACTCAGTTCCTTTGAATAGGTTCCCTCCAACAGATGTATAATCTTTGAACAACTTCGCAAAACCCACACTCCTAGGTAACTGAACACCTACATCTACTATGGTTGCCACTGGAGTGGGTACCCTTCGCATGAATGCTTCCATCATGGCCTCAAACATGGTTGGGCATTCTGGTACACCACCATTACCCCCTCTAGGCACAGGTCCCTCCCTAGCAGTATGTCTTGTAGATTGTTAACTCGTTCTAAGTACGTAAATTAGAATGATTAGCCACTTGCAAAAAAAAATGCTAAGAAGTACAAACACCGCTATACTATATAGTATCATATAGTATACATCCAACTAAAATTTACAAATACGTATCTCATACGTAATTACATCTTCGAACTTTGGCTAAAATCGTTAACCAAAGCTCTGATACCAAATATGACGACCGTCCATAACCCCTGCACTAAACAAGAGGAATAGTGCGTTGAAAGGTGCGCTAGGCAGCTATGGACGATCATTAAGGTATGATAAAATAAGCGGAACTAGTCGTAAACTAACAGGGCAAGGATAAGATATAATAAAACATATACAACAGGTAATATTAGTGAAGAAGAAAACACTAAACTTTCATAACAACTAGAGAGTAATATCCATACACTTGGATTACGACAATAGTGTTTATACAAATTGCCTCACTACAACACTCAGAGAACAACAAAACAAACAGTGAAAATTCAAATACTATTCAGTAAGAAAGATAGTACGCTAGCCTCCTGCTCGCCTCCGAACCGCTACATGGTCCTCACTAAGCTATCACCTGCCACCTGCCATCTAGTCTGCCCATCCAAAATCGGATGAACAGCCCAAGGTAATAAGAGGGAAGCAAAAAACCTTGAGTCAGACAACAGTCTTAGTGAGCGATAAAACAACTATCTAACATCATCAATAAAGTATATAAGAATGGGTAAATAAACGAACTAATCTACCCACAACACCAGAGAAGAACTCGACTCTCATCTTCCCCACATCGGACAGTGATAGCCTTTACATCAAACATACAACCAAAGGAACAACAATTCATCCACGGTAATTAGAACGACCATTCAATCATGGCAAACAAAAGCAACCAACAATAACACTCATAGCATTTAGATTATAAATCTCACGTAAACCATCCTAACCGAGTTCAACATCCCTTAAGCACAAGCCCCAGAGGCCTAAACCAATATCAGATAAGCACCCAACAAACATCTCTTTCTACGTTGGACAATCTACGTGAGACAGTACAAACAAAGAAACCAATCATCCATGACAGACTCTGGCTATCACTGCCAATCCTGCTTCGAAACCATCGCTAATCGTATGACTGGCCATATCATACTGCCATCTATCAAGGGCTAATGGTAACCCCGACTCTAGCAAAAAACCCATACGCCTTTCAACGATATGTACCTAGGCCTTTCAACGATACCCAGGGTACTTGACCTACATCTGGTCTTTTAGGTGCCCCTATTATACCCCTGCTTTGAGCCTGCCGAAACCTACGACAACGATAATCTCTCAGCCTTCAACACCTCTTCGTCAACACCTACGACTATTCACAAGCTCAAAACACGCTTGAGCAACCATTATCCACCAAATTAAAACACCCTTAAGTTATCTTCACATTCATTGCTTTTCCACGATCAATGAACGTCTCATATCACTTCGAACATTCCCCCTTGAACTCGCTTCGAATCATATCCGATCGATCATCCCGTCTGACCTATCCTCCCATCCGACCGATCCTCCCTGACCAACCGATTGGTCCTTTCTTCTGACCGATACTCCCTGACCAACTGATCCTTCCTGACCGAACGGTCCTTCCTTCTGACCAACCAATCCTTTCGGACTTACCGGTCCTTCCTACTGACCGATCTGTAACACCCCACCTCCGCCAGGCTGGCTCTTGCAAGCACTCTGACTTTGGGGGGGGGGCGTTTGTACCGGGTAAACATGCATAATGATATATCAAGGCAGAACAAGAACATATGTATATATGTAAACAGAGTAAATAAGATAAATAAAACAGCGGAAGATTTCAAACTATTTCAAAACAAGTCTGGTACAACATAATGTCAACTTTCCAAATACACAAGTCTAGATAAAAACAACATCACTGAAAAACTGAAATACATAAGTACTATCCCCAAAATAAGTGATAACCATAGCTAGCTTCATGTCAAGACCGTACATGAGCTAAAATCCCACAAGCAAGCGATCAGAAATCCAAGCTAAGCTCCAATATTCCCACCCTGAGAACCTTGGGGGGGGGGGGGGAACGGAAGAAAAGAGGCGAAAGAAAACAGGTCAGTCAAAAAGACTGAGTAAGCCCTACTACAATCAATTTAAACTGATAAAGTTAACTGGCATGAGAAGCAGGGATGAACATAAGGATAACAACATACTAGCATGATGATTAACTAACAAGGTAGCTAAAGGTGTCATCGCATAATCAGGTTTAAGGTTTTTCACCACAGGTGTACCAGCATTCTAACATGTCATGTATAAACAAGGATTTACCCCTTGGCCTAAACTTGGCCCAGTATCAGGTGTTTGGCTTAAATCAAGATCCAACTTCTTGATACCAATTCTAGTATAACAGGAGTAGGTGTTACCCCAATGTTTACGTCGAAACTGGACGGAACAGAATGGTCCATACAGAGATAGAGTTAGGGAAAAATGAGCTTTTACCACCCTAATAGATAAAGTACAGAAACGGAATGCTAACAATAATGGGCCTTTACCACCCTAACAGACGGTACCACTCAGAAACAGACGGGTGTCACCACCCAAAAAAACAGACGGTACCCACAGAATCAGATAGAGCTAAGTGTACCCTAAATCCTACCCAAGCGATCGGCTCCCTAATACATAAATACCCTGTGTCGGCCCCACGATAGGGTGTATCACTCCCTAAAGTGGGAACCAATTGGCACAGGCATATTTACAGATGTCACGGCGTCTTACATCCTCAGAGGCAGACCGGGATCCATGCACGCACATGACCCGGTTGGAACGCACCATCAACACCCATCGCCATTATCAGAATGAACCACTTATAATTAGTTCAGTAAGCGTGTCCGGACCCTACCTACAGTTGGGTCAAAGTTTTGATACCAAAAAGGGTTACTGACTAATATGGGTCCCAAACAACAAATGACACAAGTATTCCCCCTTGTGTCCCCAGACTATCAAATTCAGATTAACTTATTAACAGAGTTTAGACATACAAATTTCAGACGATCAGTTTTCAGACTAACGGATCAGATAACAGATTTACAAACTTGCCTAACCTGGTGTGGGTCCTACAGATCCACAAAACAGGTTCGTTTAATTTATCAATCAAGTTAGTTTACCTAGACCAGGTATCAAATCGGTTCTTAGCCTTATCAAATTACTGAGTTGGATTGGTTAAGTATAGTTCAACTTAACCCCGTTAAATTACCGAGTTCAGATTGGTTAAGTGTAGGTTAACTTAACCCTAACCACTAGTCGTATTTTACGGTTAAGTGTCATTAAGAAATCAAGCCCGGTTTCACTTAACCTACCCATTCATGTCAAATTGGTTAAGTGTCATAAATCAAATTTACTTAACCTTATCATGTAGCATTAATTAATTTAATGCACCTTAACCTCTCACATTAGACCTCGTTGTGGTTACTAGTTAAGCCGGGCGGGTCCGGGTAGCTTTACACTACAACCTAGTCTAACCTCGAGTTCAAGCACAACTTGACCAACTTCTCACATTGGGTCCTATTGTTTGTAGCCACTAGTTAAGCCGGTTGGTTCCGGGTAGATTTATGCTACAAACTCAACCCAACCTCGAGTTGGTCACACTTATATTTTCTAAGTGCCATGTCCATTATGTTTCCAAAACATATTACAAGTTTTCAAGCATTTGGGTAGACCTAACTTAATAGGTAAATTCCCAATGGGTAGACCTAACTTAATAGGTAAATTCCCACTCTTATGTTTTTATGTCCTTTAAGTTTACCCAACCCCAAACGCAATCCCATCGCTTACATATCGCAATAGCGCATAAAGGATAGAAAGAGGGAACTTGGCATAATCATGACATAAAGGTGTTGAAGCCACAAGTTTAATCATGGTGGCATATGAAATGTACATATGTTCATATACTTGCATATTACATTTTTAGGCCTCAAAAGCATGCATAAAACCAAACTTAGCATATTGGTGATACATGGTGATAAATGACATGTAAAAGTTGCCTTAAGTTCGCATTTAGCCTCACATGCAAGTTATCATAAGGGATATGATAACTTACATGTTGCCAAAATGCAACCTTAGCATAAAGCTTGAAGCTTTAAGCTCATAAACCCAAGATAAGCTTGCATAACATGATAACATGAGCAAAATGATCAACCCAAACTTGCCCAACATAACTTGCATATCATATGACAAATTTGCATATCAAACTTGCATAACATAACATGATAAACTTGCATATCACAACATGGCAAACTTGCATAGCATAACATGGTAAACTTGCATATCATAACATGGCATACTTGCATAACATAACATGATATCATAACATATCAAACTTACATAACATGACATAGTAAACTTGCATATCATGGCAAACTTGCATATCATAATGATCAACCAAACTTGCATCATTCATTTAACTTTAGAGTTTAAATATGAAAGTAGAAAAGGGCTTACAATGCTTATGAAGACACAAAAATATATAGATTGAGACAAAGCCCTTATGCAATCAAATAAACCCAAAATGCAAGCTCCAATAGAAAAACCCTTGAGCCAAAATGATCAAAACTCTTGCTTTATGATGTAAATATGGAAACTTGACTTGAATGCAAGCTAATGATGCTCATACAAGCTTGAAAACACTTGTATGCATTGAAAATCTCTCATAGAAATAACTTAGGAATTTTATGAAGAGAGTGGAGGCCATGAGAGGAATGATTTTGCCATAGTTTAGTTACTTGAATGAATAATGATGATTTAGGGTTAGGTTAGGGGCTTATTTATAGAGATTAGGATTAGTTTCAACCTTAGGATTAAACCCTAATTCCAATCTCAGCCCTTAAAACCGAATCTGGCCCCAAAACCTAACCAAGACCCCAAAATGGTGCACCAGGCAAAACTGCCCGGCTGAACCAAGTCGACAGCCAAGTCGACAGGGCTGTCGACTTGGGTCCAACCAAGTCGACTCCCAAGTCGACAGGGCTGTCGACTTGGGTGCTCTGGCGGGAATTTTCCCGCCTGGCCCAATCTGACCCTTTTTCGAATTTTGAACCCGAAATTCGGAATCTGTTTTGAACTTGAAATTTTCTGAAAACTTCATTGGGCCTTAATCGGGTCATACGGACTCCGATTTTCGAAAACTCGGACTCTATTTCGCGTATTTTTCCGAGACGAACACAATGACATATCCTGTTTCCCTTGATTCAGATTTATAAATTAAATTCTGCCTCGATTTACGATATAACAGGTTATCAGAAATACGGGTTGTTACATTCTCCCCTCCTTAAAGGATTTCGTCCTCGAAATCTTCAAGTTAGGAAGAACGCATCCTACCATCCATCATCCATCTACTCAAATCATCATTCCCGAGCAATCATTGTCCTTAAAGATTCTAATGCGGTATGAACATATGCAAAAGGTGTGTGTATATGTTCTTATCTAATGCAAAGATCCTCAATGCAAAGTATGTTAGTGAAATGAATCCATTATGTATGCAAATAGTCCTAATCATATAATACTATATGTGTGCATAAACATTCGTCCATATGCAACATCCATGTGCCGAATTAACCATCTTGCAACCATAAGAATTGAAAATGTACACACGTCCATATGCAATATGAGAGTGTATTTCAAGCCGATCTAGTGCCTAGTGTGTGTTTATGCATCCACGAGCAACCACTAGCAACCACTTGCATCCACTTGCAACCATCAAACATAACATGTCTCAAACACATTTTTACATCCATAGGATTCTTATCTCAACAAGATACAGTCGAGTGATGGAAGCGAGTACAGATAAAACAAAAACTTGGTACATATACTTACAGACTACTAGTACAGATCAGATTTCCCCAAATGATTCTTAGGAAACCGAGCATGGTAGAAAACCAGAATGTATTCGTCATAGTTACCCTCATGCCCAACACAGATACTCTCAAACCCCAATTTATCACAAACAGATGAGTTATAACTCTCAGGGATTTTGAGACTATTACCAGATCAGAAGCAAGACTAGCATTAAAGTACCGGGTTTCCATTACAGAATCAAAATACCAGAAAAAGAGTTTCAAACTGAAAATCAGACAAGGAAAATTAAACATCCTACAGACAAATTATTCTAGCCCTAATCTATTCACTCGCCATGCGAGTATTCACCGTTCCTTCCGATGTAGTCCCTTTCTTCTTCGGGCAGTCCCTAGTGAAGTGTCCCATCTCTCCACAGTTAAAGCAAGTGCCCTTCCTCTTTCTGCAATCTTTGTTTAGATGAGTTGAGCTTCCACAAGTAAAGCACTTCTTTTCCTTCTTATCTTCAGACTTCTCCTCCTTCTTTTGCATTTCCTTTTTGGGCCCCGTTTTCTTGTTTTGAGACTCATTCACCTTAACCTCCTTCTTTGCACTCTTGTTCTCTTCATTGAGTAGGGCCATATCTACCAAACTCTCAAACGTGGCCCCCATGGGCACATGAGACATAGCTAACTCTTGTAACGGCTCATTCAATCCTCTAGCAAAACGAAGAGCCTTCTTCTGAGTAGTACTCACCATATCCAAGCCAAAACGAGCTAACTGATTGAACTTGTTCACATATTCTTTGACAGACATGTCTCCTTGCTTCAAAGCAATAAACCTCTCCATTTGCAAATTCTCTTCAGCAGAAGACAGAAACTTAAGCCCGAATCTTGTCCTGAAATCGGCCCAAGTCTCAACGGGCCTAGTCGCGGTGGTGATCTCCCACCAATAAGCGACTTCATCCTTCATAAGCCAAACCGCCAATAAGATCTTTCTCTGATCATCTAATCCAAACATAGCGAATAAATCCTCGGTCTCTTTCAACCAATTCCGGGCCTCTACAAAAGTCTCGGTACCTAGAAAGTTCTTGCCACCCATTGCTTTGAAGTCCTTGCAAATCTTCGTGAACTCTACTGGAGGATGCTGAGGGGGAGGAGGAGGAGGAACCTCAGCGACAGGAGGAGGAGGAACATTAACCACCGGAGGAGGAGTAACATTTGCGGGGCCGACTTCGGTCGCCCTAGCCTCCATAAGTCTCCTATACCAAACAGGAACTTGCACTTCCTCTGGGATAACAAAGTTATCTGTCATACTGAAACGAAGGAAAAGATAGATTCAGAACGAGGGAACTAAGAATAGATAACTAAGGATTGTGCTAATGGCTTTTTGGGGAATAGCCTTTAAAATAAACTAGACTTTTCTTTGGAAAATACTTTATACTTGGTTTTGAAACTAGTTTTCCAAAAATTTTCTAAAAACCTTTTTGTTCCTTCCCGTAAACCATATGCTCTGATACCAAATATAACACCCCACCTCCTCCAGGGTGGCTCTTGCAAGCACTCTGACTTTGGAGGGGCGTTTGTACCGGGTAAACATGCATAATGATATATCAAGGCAGAACAAGAACATATGTATATATGTAAACAGAGTAAATAAGATAAATAAAACAGCGGAAGATTTCAAACTATTTCAAAACAAGTCTGGTACAACATAATGTCAACTTTCCAAATACACAAGTCTAGATAATAACAACATCACTGAAAAACTGAAATACATAAGTACTATCCCCAAAATAAGTGATAACCATAGCTAGCTTCATGTCAAGACCGTACATGAGCTAAAATCCCACAAGCAAGCGATCAGAAATCCAAGCTAAGCTCCAATATTCCCACCCTGAGAACCTTGGGGGGGGGGGGGGGGGGGAACGGAAGAAAAGAGGCGAAAGAAAACAGGTCAGTCAAAAAGACTGAGTAAGCCCTACTACAATCAATGTAAACTGATAAAGTTAACTGGCATGAGAAGCAGGGATGAACATAAGGATAACAACATACTAGCATGATGATTAACTAACAAGGTAGCTAAAGGTGTTATCGCATAATCAGGTTTAAGGTTTTTCACCACAGGTGTACCAGCATTCTAACATGTCATGTATAAACAAGGATTTACCCCTTGGCCTAAACTTGGCCCAGTATCAGGTGTTTGGCTTAAATCAAGATCCAACTTCTTGATACCAATTCTAGTATAACAGGATTAGGTGTTACCCCAATGTTTACATCGAAACTGGACGGAACAGAATGGTCCATACAGAGATAGAGTTTGGGAAAAATGAGCTTTTACCACCCTAACAGATAAAGTACAGAAACGGAATGCTAACAATAATGGGCCTTTACCACCCTAACAGACGGTACCACTCAGAAACAGACGGGTGTCACCACCCAACAAAACAGACGATACCCACAGAATCAGACAGAGCTAAGTGTACCCTAAATCCTACCCAAGCGATCGGCTCCATAATACATAAATACCCTGTGTCGGCCCCACGATAGGGTGTATCACTCCCTAAAGTGGGAACCAATTGGCACAGGCATATTTACAGATGTCACGGCGTCTTACATCCTCAGAGGCAGACCGGGATCCATGCACGCACGTGACCCGGTTGGAACGCACCATCAACACCCATCGCCATTATCAGAATGAACCACTTATAATTAGTTCAGTAAGCGTGCCCGGACCCTACCTACAGTTGGGTCAAAGTTTTGATACCAAAAAGGGTTACTAACTAATATGGGTCCCAAACAACAAATGACACAAGTATTCCCCCTTGTGTCCCCAGACTATCAGATTCAGATTAACTTATTAACAGAGTTTAGACATACAAAGTTCAGACGATCAGTTTTCAGACTAACGGATCAGATAACAGATTTACAAACTTGCCTAACCTGGTGTGGGTCCTACAGATCCGCAAAATAGGTTCGTTTAATTTATCAATCAAGTTAGTTTACCCAGACCAGGTATAAAATCGGTTCTTAGCCTTATCAAATTACTGAGTTGGATTGGTTAAGTATAGTTCAACTTAACCCCGTTAAATTACCGAGTTCAGATTGGTTAAGTGTAGGTTAACTTAACCCTAACCACTAGTCGTATTTTACGGTTAAGTGTCGTTAAGAAATCAAGCCCGGTTTCACTTAACCTACCCATTCATGTCAAATTGGTTAAGTGTCATAAATCAAATTTACTTAACCTTATCATGTAGCATTAATTAATTTAATGCACCTTAACCTCTCACATTAGACCTCGTTGTGGTTACTAGTTAAGCCGGGCGGGTCCGGGTAGCTTTACACCACAACCTAGTCTAATCTCGGGTTCAAGCACAACTTGACCAACTTCTCACATTGGGTCCTATTGTTTGTAGCCACTAGTTAAGCCGGTTGGTTCCGGGTAGATTTATGCTACAAACTCAACCCAACCTCGAGTTGGTCACACTTATATTTTCTAAGTGTCATGTCCATTATGTTTCCAAAACATATTACAAGTTTTCAAGCATTTGGGTAGACCTAACTTAATAGGTAAATTCCCAATGGGTAGACCTAACTTAATAGGTAAATTCCCACTCTTATGTTTTTATGTCCTTTAAGTTTACCCAACCCCAAACGCAATCCCATCGCTTACATATCGCAATAGCGCATAAAGGATAGAAAGAGGGAACTTGGCATAATCATGACATAAAGGTGTTGAAGCCACAAGTTTAATCATGGTGGCATATGAAATGTACATATGTTCATATACTTGCATATTACATTTTTAGGCCTCAAAAGCATGCATAAAACCAAACTTAGCATATTGGTGATACATGGTGATAAATGACATGTAAAAGTTGCCATAAGTTCGCATTTAGCCTCACATGCAAGTTATCATAAGGGATATGATAACTTACATGTTGCCAAAATGCAACCTTAGCATAAAGCTTGAAGCTTCAAGCTCATAAACCCAAGATAAGCTTGCATAACATGATAACATGAGCAAAATGATCAACCCAAACTTGCCCAACATAACTTGCATATCATATGACAAACTTGCATATCAAACTTGCATAACATAACATGATAAACTTGCATATCACAACATGGCAAACTTGCATAGCATAACATGGTAAACTTGCATATCATAACATGACATACTTGCATAACATAATATGATATCATAACATATCAAACTTGCATAACATGACATAGTAAACTTGCATATCATGGCAAACTTGCATATCATAATGATCAACCAAACTTGCATCATTCATTTAACTTTAGAGTTTAAATATGAAAGTAGAAAAGGGCTTACAATGCTTATGAAGACACAAAAATATATAGATTGAGACAAAGCCCTTATGCAATCAAATAAACCCAAAATGCAAGCTCCAATAGAAAAACCCTTGAGCCAAAATGATCAAAACTCTTGCTTTATGATGTAAATATGGAAACTTGACTTGAATGCAAGCTAATGATGCTCATACAAGCTTGAAAACACTTGTATGCATTGAAAATCTCTCATAGAAATAACTTAGGAATTTTATGAAGAGAGTGGAGGCCATGAGAGGAATGATTTTGCCATAGTTTAGTTACTTGAATGAATAATGATGATTTAGGGTTAGGTTAGGGGCTTATTTATAGAGATTAGGATTAGTTTCAACCTTAGGATTAAACCCTAATTCCAATCTCAGCCCTTAAAACCGAATCTGGCCCCAAAACCTAACCAAGACCCCAAAATGGTGCACCAGGCAAAACTGCCCGGCTGAACCAAGTCGACAGGGCTGTCGACTTGGGTCCAACCAAGTCGACTCCCAAGTCGACAGGGCTGTCGACTTGGGTGCTCTGGCGGGAATTTTCCCGCCTGGCCCAATCTGACCCTTTTTCGAATTTTGAACCCGAAATTCGAAATCTATTTTGAACTTGAAATTTTCTGAAAACTTCATTGGGCCTTAATCGGGTTATACGGACTCCGATTTTCGAAAACTCGGACTCTATTTCGCGTATTTTACCGAGACGAACGCAATGACATAGCCTGTTTCCCTGACCAACCGATTGGTCCTTTCTTCTGACCGATACTCCCTGACCAACTGATCCTTCCTGACCGATCGGTCCTTCCTTCTGACCAACCAATCCTTTCGGACTTATCGGTCCTTCCTACTGACCGATCCTTCCTGATCGATCGGTCCTTCCTACTGACCGATCCTACCTCACCAACCGATCCTTCCTAACCGATCGGTCCTTCCTTCAGACCGATCCTCCCTGACCAACCGATCCTTCCTGACTGATTGGTCCTTCCTATCGACCGATCCTCCCTAACCAACCGATCCTTCCTGACCGATCGGTTCACTGTACAACCCCAATACTACTTCAATTTCAACGAAAACTTCGCCAAATAACTATATCAACAAAATCTACTCATCCAATTCATCAATTGCAACCATAAACACGTTATGAAATCACTGACAACATGAATATAACGATTTTCACCAAAATTATGCAATTTCACTAAAATCATGATAAATGAACATAATTATGGATCTTAATTGCATAAACATATGAAATAGCATAGAAATTATCGGTTTACGTTGCTAAAATAGATCCTATGGCGATTCATATGAAATTAAACTTACCATGATGTAGATCTAAGGAAAACGACTTGAATTAGATGAAAAACAAGATCAAACACTCATATACTTGATTGAATCCGTGTGAGAGATGCATATCACTGACCAATTCTCCAAAACAACTCAAAAACACCTAGATCTAGATCCAGACAGCGATGAATTTGATCCAAACTCTTCAATAGTATGAACTCCCTCTTTGATTTGAGTAGATCTAGCCCCAAATGATGTAGATCTTCAAATTCCCTATGCTTTAACGGTGGAAAGTTGAAAAGAATGGAGAGATGGAGGAGTTTTCACTCTTTCAATAAGATAAAGGAGAAAGTAAATTATTCTCCATGCCTCCTACCCTCTATTTATACCCTCCCCCCAAGCCTCTCCAAATCAACCGATTATGGCTACAAAACCTGAACAACAAAGTGTTAAACCTTAAAACAGCGATTCCTCCTAAACAACCGAGCCAAATCTTTAATGTGACCACTCTACAGAAAGGGAATCATCATTTCCTTCCCAATGGCACATGTCTCAACACCTGATTCAATTCGAGTCAAAAGTTATGCCCGTACAAAACTGACAAGGGCAAAATGGTCGTAAACAAAATTGGTAAAAATTATGGACATGTCTCACATCCCCATAAGCAACATAATAAAATATGAGAATGATCCAATCCTCAGGGAATAAAATAAAAATAATTAAGATCTTCCGATACATAAAATGTGGGCTGTTACAAAGCCCTTTTTCGAGTTCAATTGATCGGTCTATTTTTGATTTCGAAGGTATGACGAGACGAGAAAATGTTGGTTTGATTTTTTTACACGCGGAGGCTTTGCTGTGTTATAAGGAAAGAATGAAAACATAATTGTACGGCGAGGAGGATATGTGGAGCTTTAATTTTAACTGATGTGCTCGAATATAGAAAGAATGAATGAAATGAAGTTTTCTTCTCCCCCTTTTTTTACTGTTTCGAATAAGATAGAAAGACATGATTTTCCTCTATTTGATTTTGGGAAGAAACGAATTGGGCTATGATGGAAATAAATATACGAAGGGAAGAAAGGAAATCACAAATGTCACGTGAACGAACAAAGATATTTATTTATTTTTTAATTCTATATTCTATTTGATTTGACTAAAGATTTTTATTGATGCAACGAACGATATTTTCTTTGTGCCTATCACCATTTCCGAATGTTGTTTATTGGTTCCTATGGTCACACGCAAACTCTGTTCATAACGAAAATGGACGTTGTGATATAATTTGGCGTTACGATCCCGATGAATCTTATTTCGTTGAATTCCGAGTCCATTTGCAAAAACGGCGCTCGTTTAAGTCCAAATGGTCGATATATTTGCATTGTATTTTGTCGCGCTCTCATAATAACTCCAATTTGCATGAAAGTTGAAATCTAGCAGTAATTAGCTGTTACAGCCTTAATAGAATTCGTTTCGCTGAAAACGGTGATCGTTTGAATAAAATCCTTTTTAAGGGTCCAATTTAAATTAAAATAAATTAATCTTAAAATACCTCAATATAATAATATTAAAATATTATAATCGGCCATAGTTAACCAGAATTTCATATAGTTTTATAATAAAATACTTCAGGTTGAATTCCAAGCCAAATCGATATTAAATAAAATAAGAATCCTTTATTTTATATAAACAAACGTTATAATTTATAAACGAATTCCATAGTGACTATTTTAAAATTTGATTTGGACATAAAACAAAATCTACAACATGAAAACTCGATTTTTATCTTCCATTGGAAAAATATAATCCAATAGATTCGGACATTTCTTGTTTCAAAGAAATCTGACATATATTGGATCTTGTACGTCCAATTAAAGTTCAAAATGTTATATTACGAACTACCGCGCCGCTGCAGTTCGTTTTATAATTAAATTATAAATTAATCATTTAAACGTCATTTAGTAAATGAAATCGTTAATACAATTCAATACTAAACAACATTAAACCCTTTTAAATTGCCAATTCACATTATATTTCAAATCCAGCAAATCCCGACCATTTGGAAATTTAGGTTATTATTTTATTATTTATATAAATAAATTATTCAAAGTTATTGAGTTCAAGCTAATTAAATTACAAAATAATATTTAAACCATATTCAAATATTAAATTAAACGGTTAAAATTCTGGGTCGTTACATTCCTTCCCTCAGAAGAATTTCGTCCCTGAAATTACTAAGAAAGGAAGAATGCTACAAACCCAATAACTTTTCAAAAATCCAATTAACTAAAATTTCACTTCCACTTTTAAAACCAAACCAATTAACTTTAATCGAAAAACCAATTAATCTCTATAAAACCAAAAATTTCCAAAAAGATTTGAAATTTTTCCAACATTTCAAATTTTGGAATTTTTTGTCAGAGTCTCCCTATACTGTGGGACTTCTGCAATATTGCAGGAACAACAAAAATATATTCATCGACCCACACGGTCAGATAAAGATAAAAACCGAAATCAAAAACAAAAATTTATAATTTGCGTAGGCATACCTTTTTGCGAGCGCTTATTAGCGATAAGCTGTTTTGCGAGTTTGCTCAACTAACATGCAGTTATAGCCAATTTGGATTCAATTAGCCTCAGAATCCAATTAAGTAGATGAATTATCTCCTGCCCTCCTTATGGAACTCAACCAAAATTCATAAATTTCATAACCAAGCATTTGCAACTTCTATATCCATCGCATTTGCATCCATAATCATTTGATTCAAAAAATAGGTTTATTTACTTCAAATGTATTTATACTATTCCATTCACATGAATTCATCTATAATCAATTTCTTCACACCTATTCAGATTATATAAGTTTAATTTATTTCTTCAATACACTTATTCCCAAGTATTTTATTTGGATCCATTATACCTACACGTATTTCCTTTTTCCAACACAAATTAAACTATAATGAACTTAAGTTACCTTTTGTTCAACTTCAAATTTAAGTCCAACTTTTTGGATTCATTTTGACTCAACATATGTTAAGCTAAATATTGGAATGCATATTACATTTCCTAATCTAATCTAAATTCAATTCAAATCAGCAATATTATAATAATTTCCTAAATTATAACATTTACCTTCTTATAAAATATACTGGCAAAGATAATTTAAAATAATTTATATCAAATTAAAAATACGTGCTCTCATATATATGTATATATATATACACTGAAACTCAATCTAGGGCATTACTAACCCTATCTCTATTGAGTTACGCCACAAGGCCAAGGTCATCACTAAACCTTGTGCTCAGATACCAACTGCAACGACCTGGAAAATTCGACGCTCGAATTTTTGACAATAATAGTTAATCCTGTATTTGAAATGACCCGAACTTCCCCAGTCTCCGAACAGAAGAGAAAGAATGGATTGCTTTGAGGACAAGACGAATCAGAACACAAACAGAAGAACATTTCATTGCTTATTACAACAATTTACATCAGAGTACAAGAATACATAGAGTATGAATAAATAATATATATTTGATAAATATAAGAGATTTACAAATTACAATGCAGCGGAAAATAATACAAAACACAACTGAAGGAGATATACGGATACAGAGCTTTCCGAATATCATTCCAGCTGTAAACCAGGATCCTGTGAATATAAATATGCAAAACCAAAACTACTGGCTGCCCGTGTGGAAAATAGGGGCACCTAGAGTTTAGGTTAAAACAATAAACTCCAGGTCAGTCATGTGACTGGTGTGAGAACTAAAACAGTTATTAATTTGATTTTTAAAGTTAGATAAATCAAGGGACCACACCGTATAACACGGAACGGGTTTACTCCCAAGAATACCAGTGCATATAACAAACAGCGCAATGCTAAATAAAGAAAATGAACTATTATAAGACCCAGGTCCCACCACACAATGCAACACAAGCCGGAGGATAGGGTTTTACCTTATAGTAGCCAAATAATGCTTGATACGAATAAAACGAAAGTGTTTGATATTATTACTAGTGCATATATGTTTCAAAAGAAAATTCAATCATAAATATCAATCCTAGACGGCATAGCAACCATCTACTATGTCGCCATATATAAGTTACAATCAAATCCATAATTTTGTATTCGAAGTTTGGATTCCATCATGAGTCTAGGCAAGGGATGTACTCCTTTCCGCTTCGAGACACTCTAGCAAGTGCCTCAGGACTGCACATTCTAGGCAATCCTGGATCCTGCAGTGTCGGTCCATACTTACGTTAGTGGATTGGTTATTCCTGAACACACGTTTCCCGGTCCTAGGACCTATCCATCGGCTCCGAAGAGACCGATACATCCGAGGGGCCTCTCAATCCAACAACTACATAGGTAAACATATAACAATGTCAGGGCATGCAAAACTCTGACACCACCCATAGCTAGAAAGAAACGTCATGCACTCAATGCGTTCGCTTATCCCGTTTTTGACTCATACCGAGGTGTGAGGCTCGCGAACTAACGCTATACACAAAGCTATGCTATATTAAAGCCGTGCTCTGATCAAGCCTTAATCAATTACATCTCTGCATGCCACACAGGCAATTCATGCCATGCGACTGTTATCTATCGATATATAACCTCTGAGCTCGTACGTCTCAGAGAAGGGCTGTAACAACCCGGAAAATCTGAGCCAGTTTAAAAATTTTAAATTGGCTATTTTAGTGGATTTTAAATATTTAAAATAAATATTTTAAATAATAACGATGAAAAGTATGTTTGAATCGATGTTTGAAAATAAACATAATTATTTTGAATTATAAACAAGGCCTGAAATGGCGCGATAGTTTTAATATTAGAATTCAAACTTTGACTGACTGTACCTGGTGCAAAATAAAACGGATTTTAGTGAAACCAAAAATATTTAAATCTGTTAGTGAATATCTTTCTAACGAATCTGAAAAATCGAAGTTTCAAAGTAGGACTCAAAAGTTATGGCCAAATGAATTTTCAGAAAGGTCGCTATAGAGAATATATAACCCTTGAAAATAGACATTTTGCAAACGACCTCGGAATTCGACGAAACCACTTTTGTTGGATCCGGGATGTGAAACTATTGCTAGGTTTCAAATTTCATAATTTTTAAAGTTAATATGTGAGTGTGGCGAAAGAAAACGTGTTTGGTCAATTACAATTAAATTGGATCGACTAGAAAATTGCCATTTTTCAAACGGTCTCAGAATTCGACGAAACTAGTTTTGTTGGGACCGTATCATCAAAACATAGCTAGATTTATTTTTCGGGAATTTTTAGAATCAGTATGTGGCCTCGGCAAATTGAAGTGTACGTTCAAATCAAATATTGAATGTTTTATATTTCAATTTGAAGAGAAACTGACTGAAACAGTCGAATGGGCCTTTGAAACATATCCCATTGTGTTCGGAATGCGGGTATTTAGCTAGGTACGACAGTCGTTAGGTTTGGATTGGAGTTCGTGTGTGGAAGGGGGTATTTTCGGATTTTATAAAAATATAAATAAATAAATAAAGAGCCAATCACCCACTTTCTCTCACTTCTGCGTTGACCACTGAAAATCCCGTTCCTTCTTCAACCGACAACGGAAACAAGCTCAATCTTTCACCCTCCGATTCCCCTCAAGATACTCAATGAAATTGGTTGATTTTTCAGAGCTTTTTGTAGAGATTTCTCCAATCTCTAAATCCATACTGGCCTCGAATTGTATCACTCCATATTCGCGAAGATCTGGACCTTGAAAGTCGCCGCTTTCATCGCGCCGTCGTCCCATCTACACGGGATCGAACTGGGCCCCACCTACCTCTTTGGGTGTGTGCCTCCTAGCTCTCCATCGTGGCGAGGTCTGATCGTCACCTCGAGCAACGGATTGAACAGATTTTCCATACCTAGTTTTGAAGATTCAAGGCAGGTATACGGCTAAACTATTTTAAATAGTTTATAGCACTTCTAAATGCTACGGATTTTGATTTCACTATAAAAATCATATCTTTTTCGTTTGTGGTCAAAATCCAGTGAAACAAGAGACAGTGGACTCGTGAGGACGTCTTTTACATTTTAGAAGAGAACACATATTTTTCTGAGCCTTCTGCAATTTTTGGAGTAGTGGAACCCAAAGTGAGATTTCTAAATTATAAACGATATGGAAAACAACAATGTATAAATTATATAGTCGATGTATGAGTTATATAAGCGTTGTACACCTCATGTATAAGCGTTGTATAAGTTGTATGTTCGATGTATAAGTTATATATGCATTGTAAAAATTATATATGCGATGAAATGACATTGAAATGAATTGAAGTGAATTGAAATATATTTATATACAAATATATATATATACACACTCCCCTCGTCCACAGACCATGGACGATATTTATTGGTTGTGATATTGTTTGGATTATTTGGTTGATGTGAAATTTGGTGAATAATGCGAAAGGTTGATAGATTTGTTTGTGGTTGAGAATGATTGACTGTGGTTGAAAAATACCCATTTGTGGTTGAAAACAAAATTAGAATAGGTTGTGGAAATGAAAGAAAACATGCTCGCCTGCGTGCGAATTAGATGCATGAAATCCCCATTGTCAAAAACCGCAAGGTTTTAAGGTAGAGCGAGGAGCCGTACATCGATACGGTCCCGGTTTTAACTACCCTGCCGTTATGCTGCCGAAATTTTCAATAATATTTATGTGTTAGAATTATTTTCATGTATTGAAACTATATTCGTTAGTTGAATAGAAATTCATGTGTTGAATAGAAATTCATGTGTTGAACGACATTAATGTTTTGAAATAAATTGTTTTAAAATAAAAATCATATTTTTATCATCTATATGAACTATATAAAATAGTCGTGTTTTGAAATAAATTGTTTTATAATAAAAATCATATTTTTATCATCTATATGAACTATATAAAATAGTCGTATTTTGAAATAAATTGTTTTATAATAAAAATCATATTTTTATCATCTATATGAACTATATAAAATAGTCGTGTTTTGAAATAAATTGTTTTATAATAAAAATCATATTTTTATCATCTATATGAACTATATAAAATAGCTGTGTTTTGAAATAAATTGTTTTACAATAAAAATCACATTTTTATTATATACATGATTTGTTAAAAATAGTGAAGTGTTGAAATAAATGTCTGTTGGATAAAAAAAATCATTTTTATCAAATGTATGAAATGAATATGGTTTTAAAATCGAAGAATAGATTATATATATATATATATAAATATATTTAAAATAAATCGAATAACGAAGCTGCAGTTCGTGTTTTGAAACCGTGATTTCAAACGATTAGTGCGGGAGATCTGACCATCGGATTTTCCCGAAACCGAAACCGTTGGGTTCGCTTTGGAAATATCTTTCCAACGACACCCACTCTGTGAAGATCCAACGGTTGGATTGTCTGGAATGTTTAATTCAAATATGAAGAAAAACAGCGCCAGAATCGATTATATATATATATATATAAATATAATTAAATTAAATCGAATAAAGACGCTGCAGTTCGTATTTTGAAATCGTAACTTCAAACGATTAGTGCGGGAGATCCGACCGTTGGATTTCCCCGAAACTGAAACCGTTGGATTCGTTTTGAAAAGATCTTTCTAATGATATAAAATTTGTGAGGATCCAACGGTTAGATTTTAAGATATGTGTAAATCAAATCTAGAGAAAAACAGCGCCACGGCCGCGTTATGGCCTGAAGCGTCGTTTAAATGAATTGGCTATTTTTAAATAAATAAAAATAGCGATAAATCGTTTTAAAATATTATAAACGATATGAAGTGGAAATAAACTGAAATTACTCGGTTTATAGGATATTTGATGGTTGGATGTGTTTGGCGTGAAAACTACATTAAAGAATAGAATTATTGATGTTGAATAATTTAACCATTAAAATGAATTGATTTGAAATTCTAAATATACGTGAATTATTTGAAAAGGCTGAGTTAATTCTCATTTCAAATAATTGATCGACGATTGAAAGTCGAAGATATGAAGACGATGCAAGACCGATGATCTTCACGTCGAATGGAGGGGTGCTACTGATGCTCATGATGGAAGTAGCTACCTTGAAGGGGCTGAAGTAGTAGCAGTCCGGACGTACATGTTGATTGTACGGATATGCGAAGAATAAAGATCCTCTGGTTTCGTTCAGACCCAGAATGGACTTGTAAATGGACTGTGTGTCTGACATTGGATTTCAATCTGTGTGATTGATAGACGTCAGTTGCATGGCGTGAATTCCTGTGTGGCAGGCTGAGATGCAATGATCAAAGCTTTTGTTGAAAAGCAGAGCTTTGTGGTTGATGATCAAAGCAACGCCTTTGTGGCATAACTTTGTGTATAACGTGAATTCGTGAGCCTCACACCCCGGTATGGACCAGAAACGGGAGAGGACTTCAGGGTCGACATGTGTTTCCTTCTAGCTAGGGTGGTGTCAGTGACCTACCAGCCCTGACATTTATATTACTTTCACCTGTGTGGTTGTTGCTGTTGTGAGGCGCCTCAGATATATTGGTGACTATGTGGAGCCGATGGAGTCATAGTACTCATTTATGCCCCCAAAGGGCGGGGAAACGTAGTGTTCAGGGTTTAAGTTTAATCCACATCGAGTGGACCGGCCCTGTTTCTCTAAGGGCCCACCTGAGTCTGGGTCCTGAGGCTCGGGCTAGACAGTCTCGAAGCGGTGAGGACGATCCCTGGCCTTGGTTCATGATGGAAATCCAATTTCCAAATACGACGTCGTGCAGTTTTGAATGTATATTATATATGGCGACATAGTGGTATGGGGCATTAATGCCATCTATGATTGATACTTATGATTTGAATTTGTTTTTGAAACATATACACACTAGTAATAATATCAAATGCTTCTGTTTTATTCGTATCAAGCATATTTTGGCCATTATAAGGTAAAACTCTATCCTCCGGTTTGTGTTGCATTGTGTGATGGGAACTGAGTCTTATAATGGCTTCATTTTTATAAAAAGCATTGCGATGTTTTAAAAAGATTTTTTTTTTAAAGCACTGGCAATCCAATGGAGTAAACCCAGTCCGCGAAAGTGGCGTGGTCCTATAATTAGTCATATTGTAAGATGTGTTAAGTAGATTTCTCATACCATTCCCATGACTGACTCGTAGTTTGTTTCACTTGCAAACTCGGGTGCCCCTTTTTCTACATGGGCAGCCTTGTATTCAGGTTTTAGCAGGCTCTTTCTGGATAGCTGGAGCTGAAGATGGATTCTATCATTTATCTCTTTTTATGTTGTTCAGCTCCTGTTGTACATATTATGTTTTCTTTTCCGCTGTAGACGCTTATGTATAGCTGAACTGTATTTTGTACTAAGTATGATCCTATATACTGTGTAACTCTGATGATTATATTTATCCAGTGTATTCTATTGCACATTATCTGTTGTATTTATTTATTTCTGTTATGCTGTTACGTGTTTATGTGTTATACTCCAAAGAATACCCTCACCACCGTCTTATCGGGGTTTGGGGTCGTCCCAAGGGCGTTAAGCAAGAGAATAAATTCTCCATCGCCAAAAAGATATACATTTAATAGAAATCAATCAACATAGAATAAAATCCAATGTTAGACACACATCCATTTACAAGTTCGTTCTGGGTCTGAACGAAACCGGAGGCACCTTATTCCTCGTCCCATATGTCTAATATAGGAGAGAGGCCCTCGCATATCCGTCGATCTCCAAGTACGTCTGGACGATCACCACTTATTACCTCGTCTTTGGTGTACAACCTAATCAAGACATCAGTAATCATCCAAATGATGTGGAGACCTCCGGTCTTCAACCACCGTCTTCATCGTCGACTTATCGTCGAATCGGTTATTCAGAATGGGTATAAACCAGGCCTTTTCCGAATAACTCGCGGATATAATAAACAAGTGCTATAAAAACACAACATACACCTCATTCCAATTATGAATATTCTTTTATTTAAATATTCATATCCTTTGGGAAAGGTTCCCATTAATTTTATCAAAGATAAATTCTCTAAAATTTATTCTTTAATCTTCCTTTGAATATCAATTCAAACCATATTAAGGTTTTCCAAACTAGTCGGGATTAAAGAATCACACTGAAGTTACCATTTATTTAATTTCCCAATCCCAACCTATTCATCCCAAAGAGCAAAACTGGTATTACTCCGTAACTAACACGACGGTGTTATCGGTAAAATTAATTACCATTTCCCGTTCAAATCTAATTAAAGATTTACCTATCACTTGGAGCAAAACTGGTGATACTCCACTCTTGATCATTTCCCCAATTTGATAATTTAAATTATCAATTCACATTTCAATCTAATTAAAGATTCATTAAAACTCCACTTAGTTTTAATCTTCCCAAAAATCAATGTTAATGATTATTTAAATTTGGAAACACAAACATGCCGCATCGACAATCTACACCGTACTATTGATTTCTGCCAATATATAACCTTTGAGCTCGTACGTCTCAGAGAAGGGTGTTAAGCAAGAGAATAAATTCTTCACCACCAAACAGATATATATTTAGCAGAGATCAACCATACAGTTCGAAATACAATGACAGACATGTACTCCTGTCTTTAACTGGGTTAAAGAACTAATGTCATTTAAAACACAGTTCACGACAAACCCAAATCACGTTCCATTAATTATGGAATCTTCACGGAAAAACAAATCAATATATAATCGATATTGATTTCCGTATCCGACTAATAATATAAATGGAATATGGCAAAGCCTTTTAAATTCCATATGTATTAACAGTCTTCCTCCACAGAAGTTCACTTCAATTATTATCAAATCGGATTCCATTCAATTCCAATTTAATATATTAAATTGGAAAACTTTACTTTGGAAAATTCCCGTTAAATCTTAATAAAGAGATTTATAAATTCCAAATCACATTTCACTGTAAATCGGGTTAAAGAACGGGTGTCGTTAAAAACACAACTCACGATAAACCCAATTCACTTTCCATTTTCAGTTTCAATTAAATGTTAATTAATTGGTAATTCTTCCTTAAATCTTAATTAAAAGATTTATTCTTTTCACACTGGGTTTAAGTACAGTGTCATTTAAAACATAGTTCACGACAAACCCAAAATCCCATTAGTCTCTAACCATAAATTAGTAAGAGAACAATTCCCTAAGTATTAATCCCGAAGGCCGAAACCAACATCAGATCAATACCTAGGAAACCATTCAACTTAGCTAATCTCCAGTCAGTTTCTAATTTTCTTAACTCCATTGGGTTTAAGAACAGTATTATTAAAGATACCATTCATGACAAACCCAAAATCCAATTTGATATCAAAAACAAGGCTCTGAATATAAAGTATATCGGCTTATATTCAATATCAAATTCTGAAACCAACAAATATCGTATTGGAATAACGATATATATATATCTTCCAAATTCCTCCACAATATCCGTATACTCACGGAATCCAATATCAAAATATTCCAAAGATAATTTCTATTCAAATCCATTCCCATTTCGTATATTGGAAATTTTGGTTATTTTTCAAACCATTTCAAACCCAGTTTATTTGAAAATATTGGATTATAATTCTAGTTCATAACTAGTTCATTTCGATAAAAATATATTTTTATCTTTTCAAATATGGAATTTTTCATCCTAATTCTTCCCAAATCATTTATTATGATTTTACACAAATTATTGATATTTTTAATAATTTTATCAAGGCCCGTACAGTCGATTTCCATAAACGGTCATCGAACTGCGCTTACAACGACCTTTTCCAAATTTGATTTGGACATGATTCCAAATCCAACCATTATATTTCAAATCTCATGTATTCGATGGAAAGCTCTTTTCGATACGAACCCAACGGTTCTAGTTTTAGGAGAATTCGACGGTCGGATCTCCCGTAATGCCCGTTCGAAGTCAATGGTCGAAATTCCCGAACTGCCGCGGCGCGACGCGTTCTATTCAAACCATTTAATATATATAATATATATACTATATATATTTCGTCGATTTCAATTCAAAACGTATTTTATAAATCGTTTTAAATTTGTTTTCAAAACGATTTCCACTTCATATTCAATTTCAAATCAAAATTGAATATTCCATATCATCGATATATATAAATGATAGTATTTTCAAAACATTAGATTTTGAAATCACTTCCTTTTCGATATTCATTATAGAAATGAATAAAATCGATATAAATATCATTCACGTCAAAATGGCGTTAATCTAATCGACACGGCTTCATATATTTAAATATATTCGTGTCCATCCCAAATTGGACATCAAAATCAGATTTTGATCTTCTACTAAATATTATTTTAAAATATTCATTATTTTAAAATATCGTTATTTTAAAATATTCATTCTTTATGAACTGGAATCAAACACAGTCAATTACCATATAGTGTTATTTATATGGATTTCATACAACACATGTATATAACAACAATGATAAACAATCTACCATCATCCAGAGTGTATTCTACACTGCATAAGCATTAAATATAAATATTTAACGCTTACAACAGTATGTCAACAGATCGATTGACATACAACTAAACAATTGAGATTAGTGTGCGTCAAATATCATCCCAATACCCGTGTGGGGTTTCAATCAACAAACATTGATTATTATTTGTGTAGTTGGGCGATGTGTAAAATTTATCGTCCCAATCAATATCAGTGAAATGTGTGTACATAAACAAATCTTCCAATTTGTTTATGAATATTTATTTTATTCATATACACGTTAAAAATTATATTTTTAATGATAAAATATTTATTTCAATGCATTAACATTTTATTTTCCATTTCACATCACAATCTATTTTCACAATACATTACAATCAAACAAGTCGTCCATGGTCTGTGGACGACGGGTGTCGGGTGCTGCTAAGCACCGTCTGCATCCTAGTATATATTTTAACTAGAAAATAAATTTAAAGTGGGAAGTTCTCACATTTGGGTTCCACTCCTCCATTCTTTATTTCTGAACGGTTTGGATTCCGTTCAAAATTCCAACACAATCTTCTTCACGCTGTTCATAGTAAAAATCACATTTTTATTTCAATTCTAAAAATTATATTTTTACTTCACTAAAAATTATATTTTTACTTCATAACCATGTGTAAAAATCACATCTTTAACACGATGTTTACATTATAAAGATAATATTTTTATTTCGATGTTCATACAATAAAAATCATATTTTTATTATCTCTATAATATAAAAATCATATTTTTATTATCTCTATAATATAAAAATCATGTTTTTATTATCTCTATAATATAAAAATCATATTTTTATTCTCTATAATATAAAAATCATATTTTTATTTGCTATACATAAAATATAAATCGTATTTTTTTCTTTGCTACACATACAAAAATTATATTTTTATCATGCCAGTGTACATATAAAGATTCAACCTTTATCATGATACGCATATAATAAAAAAATCCCATTTTTAATACAAGAAAACTGAAATAAAATAGAATAAATAAAGAAACTTACTGTTCTTCGTTGAATGGAGAGAGGGGGATGATGGGAAAGAATGGCGCGCCGGAGTGGGGGAGGGGGAGCAGTCGGAGGCCGGAGTGGGCGGAGGGGTGGCAGCGGCCTTCAGACGATGGTGCGGTGTTTGGGTGGAAGGGGGTTTGCGATGGGGCTTTACGAGGAGAGAGAACGAGAGGGGAGTAAGGCGCGAGAGAAGGGGGACGCTGGAGCGGCACGGCCATCGCCTCAGGGCGGTGGAGGGTGAACGACCGAGGGGGGGTGGGGCTAGGGCGCGATTTTTTATATTTCAATTTGATTTTGAAAAGTGACCGGGGGGGGGGGGGGGTTTACTGAGTAAAGGGAAAAGAGAGGGGTGAGGGTATTTTATAATTATTTATTGTTATTTTAGTTCAAAAAGGTGAATTTTTGTCCGAAATCCAATTCACATCCAACGACTATCGTCCCTAGCTAATTACCCCCATCCCAAACACAGTGGGATATGCTTCGTAAGTCAATTCTATCGTTTCGATCAGTTTCCATCAAAATCAAAATATAAATCTATATATTGAATTTGAACTCACATTTCCATTTACCAGGGCCACAAACAGACCCCAAAAATTCCGGAAAAATAAATCTGGCTATGTTTTGGTGATACGGTCCTAACAAAATTAATTTCGTCGAATTTGGAGACTGTTTGAAACACGTTCATTTTCCAGTCGATTAATTTCGAACTTAATTGTCCAAACACGTTTAAATCCGCCACGCTCACATATTGATTCCAAAAATTATAAAGATTGGAACCAAGCAATAATTTGACATTCCGGATCCAACCAAAGTAGTTTCATCGAAAACGGAGGTCGTTTGCAAAATTGCTATTTTTAAGGGCTATATTTCCCTAGCGACTATTCTGAATTTTCATCTGGACATAACTTTTTATTCCCGCTATGAAATTTCAATTTTTTAGATTCGTTGGAAAGATATTTTCAAATAGATTCAAATATTTTAGGTTTCCCTAAAATCTGGTTTATTTTGAATCCTGTACATTCATTTGAAATTTGAAATCAAATTTCAAACTACCGCGCCATTTCCAATTCCTTTTATAATTAAAATAAATATTTATATTCTAACTTCATATCAAATAAATATATACATTCTAATTCTGTTCAAATAAATTTCTAGTCCTTATTATTTAAAATAATTCATTTTAAATATTCAAAATTCGTTAAAATTGCCAAAATAAATTTTTTAATTTGGTTCTGATTTTCCGGGTTGTTACAATCTCCCCCACTTAAAAATCTTTTCATCCTCAAAAAGGAACGGAGCTAAAAGTTGTTTAACTAAACAATTCAACTTTCATTCTTCAACTTTTCAGTTTCTAAGAATTTTCCAATTCTTCAAAAATTTGGCTAACACCCTAAATTTTCGAAAAATTTCGCCATAACCTCCTTTGTACGGGGAGGGGTTTGGAAATTTATTAGACCATATTAGGCACCCAATAAATCCTAAAAAGCATACACATATTTATAGTGATATAACTTTGTGTCCACAGGGGAGTGTGTATAGATCATAACTCCAGAGAATTAATTCTCGTCACCCTATAAATAGTTTTTGTGCCTTAATGACTAGAGAGACGTGATTATTGTCAACTCTAGACCCATGTGGTTTTTTTATTAATCTGGCAATTTACCGTTACATTTTATATAGTCCATATCAGTCTTCGGTTCAACCTGAAATATAGTCACCTCCATAAAAGCCTCTCGCTTGTATGGTAAATCTTCAACCTCGTCACACAAGCTCTAAGGGCTTATGTGGTATATGATTGAGTATGCTATCTTCATGTAGTATGCCATGTAGTGTAGTTCAAAATAAATTGTAACTATCCTATGGCGACGTTTATAATCTTACACAGAACAACCAGCACTCCGCATCCCATGGCATTCATAAGAGTTGATATATAAATAAAATTGCTCATCCAACTCATTAAGGTTTACCTATTTGTCGGGCATGCAAATAAATTCTTTACTCAATAGCAAATCCATTTACCTATTCAATGTATATGCATGTATACATATGCAGTTTCAATCAAATTTCAATTCAGTTCAATATTTGACACAATTTGGCTAAATTTGCCTTTCATTCGCGTGTTAGTTTAATGAATAATCAAACAACACAATCAACAATCAGCAGTTAATTAGTTGATTAAATTTTCAAATTCATAACTTTGATACATAGTCAAAAATCATATTTTTGATGCCAATTTACAAACAGTAAACCCTATCAAGTTTTGGTTCTCACACAAATCAATTGGAAATATATAGAAATCCTACTTTCGAAACTCTAACACAAATACTGATGATGTCCGGACATCACCAGAATTATCCCCGAGCGGTTGGAGTGTGTTCTATATCTATCAAGTATATTAAAATTTCGAATATACGTTTGCAAGGCACATATGAAAAATCTTTATATACTCGATTGTCCAAATTCAACATAAAATAAATATTCAAATATGTTGAATAAGGTTTAAATTTTCAAAACAATATTTGTTTTCATTTTAATTTTAAAAATAACACTCTTCACACTCGTCTAGGATACTACTGATCCTATCTCTAATGAGTCATTCTTATTGGATATTACTAATCCAATCTCTGATGAATTCTTTTGTATGGTTCTAATGTGTCTTGTTCTCGAGCTCTGTAAACCGAAGCTCAAATACCAACTGAAACGACCCGAACTTCCCAGTCTCCGAAAAGAAGAGAAAGAACGGATTGCTTTGAGGATAAAATGAATTAGAACACAAACAGAAGAACATTTCATTGCTTATTACAACAATTTACATCAGAGTACAAGAATACATAAAGTATGAATAAATAATATACATTTGATAAATATCAGAGATTTACAAATTACAATGCAGGGAAAAATAATACAAAACACAACCGAAGGAGATATACAAATACAAAGCTTTTCGAATATCATTCCAGCTGTAAACCAGGATCCCGTGAATATAAATCTGCAAAACCAAAACTACTAGCTGCCCAGGTGGAAAATAGGGGAACCCAGAGTTTAGGTTAAAACAATAAACTCCAGGTCAGTCATGTGACTGATGTGAGAACTAAAACAGTTGTTAATTTGATTTTTAAAGTTAGATAAATCAAGGGACCGCGCCGTATATGTAATAACCCGGAAATCCGAGCCAATTTAAATTTTTATTTTGGCAATTTTATTGAATTTTGGATATTTAAAATGAATTATTTTAAATAATAACAACGAGAAATTTATTTTGAATGGAATTCGAACGTATATTTTATATAGATCATAGTTAGAATATAAATATTTATTTATATATATATAAAGGAATTGGAAATGGCGTGGTAGTTCGATAATTCGATTTCAAACTTCAAATGAATGTACAGGATTCAAAATAAACCGGATTTTAGTGAAACCAAAAATATTTGAATCTAAATGAGAATATCTTTCCAATGAATCAGAAAAATCGAAATTTCATAGCGGGACAAAAAAGTTATGTCCAGTTGAAATTTCAGAATAGTTGCTACGGAATTTCGGCCATTAAAAATAGCTATTTTGCAAACCACCTCGGATTTCGATGAAACCACTTTTGTTGGATCCGCGATGTCAAATTATTGCTAGGTTTCAAGTTTCGTAATTTTTCGAATCAATATGTGAGCGTGGCAAAGGAAAACGCGTTTGACAAGTTTCAGTTGATTTTAATCGACTGGAA
This sequence comes from Allium sativum, assembly GCA_030737875.1. NCBI lineage: Eukaryota > Viridiplantae > Streptophyta > Magnoliopsida > Asparagales > Amaryllidaceae > Allium > Allium sativum. The sequence goes on along the minus strand of CM060912.1, from coordinate 872,391,564 downwards.
AATGGCCATTTTTCAAATGGTCTCAGAATTCGATGAAACTAGTTTTGTTAGGACCGTATCGTCAATACGAAGCTAGAAAATATTTTTCGGGAATTTTTTGGATTCGGAAGTAACCCCGGTAATTTGAAATGTACGTTTAAAATGGAATATATAGATTTAAATTTTGATTTGAGTGAAAACTGATCGAAACGATCGAATCAGCCTACGATACATATCTCATTGTGTTCGGAAGGGGGGTAGTTAGCTATGGACGACAGCCGGTGTGTTCGATTTTGAGTTCGAAATATAAATTTGCTTTTTGAAATCAATAAATAATTAATTTTTTTATAAAAGCCCCTCCCCCCTTATTTCTTTTTCCTAATCACCCGTTGACCCCCATCGTTCAGAAACCGATCCCCCAAAAGAAAAGACCCGCCTCTTCCCCCCTGGCGCTCGACGCTCCGACTCCCTCCCTTTCTCTTCCGCCGTCGCGCCAGTGGCTGACCCCCCTTCCACGTCAGGCGATCCTGCACCCCTCCTTCAGCCGTTCCCACTTGAACGGGCCCGCCAGCGCCTACTCCTCCACGAACGACGACGCTCCGAAACCCCCCTCCTCTGCAGCACCCAACGATGAAGCCCCCTCCCCTCCGATTTATACTGTGAGTTTTTATTTACTTTTATTTCTTTATTTTAGTTATAAAAAAGTTATTAGTTCTATAAAAAAAACGAAATTCAGTCTTACTTATGATGTAGAGGATTAAAAATAAGATTTTTATGTATGTAAAATATTAAAAATATGATTTTAAATTATAAAACGATAGGATTTTTAAAGCGTTAAAGTTAGGATTTTTAAAGTGTTAAAAATAGAATCTTTAAAGCGTTAAAATTTGGATTTTTATGGTAAGAAGAGCAGAATAAAAATATGATTTTTATATTATAGATAGAATAAAAATATGATTTTTATGATATAGAAAGAATAAAAATTTGATTTTTATAAATGTAGCGTTATAAAAATATAATCTTTTTATATATGTGTAGCAATAAAAAATTCGATTTTTAAATATTGAAAAGCGAAGTAAAAATTTGATTTTTATATATTCATTAGCAAAGTAAAAATTCGATTTTTATATATTCAATAGCGATAGAAAAATATGGTTTCTATAATGAATAGCGATGTAAAAATAGAATTTTTATCCATATGAAGGGATTATAAAAATGTGATTTTTAAATTGAAAGTGAACAAATAAAAATGTGATTTTTATTTTAAAGACAACAGTATAAAAATGTGATTTTTATATATGTAGTGGCTACGGGCAACGAAAGTGGCAAAAGGCGAGAACGATGAAGATTTCTACATAAGAAGAGTCATGGCGTTGGTTTAGCTAATCGGTGAGAACTCCTCACTTTTAATTTTTCTAGTTAAAATATATACTAGGATGTAGACGGTGTTTAGTAGCACCCGACACCCGCCGTCCATAGACCATGGACGGCTTGTATGCTTGTTTGTATGATTTTGATGTGTAGTTGATTGTGTTTTGTGATGTGAAATAAAATAAAATATTTATATAGTTAAAAATATTTTATAGTTAAAAATAGAATTTTAACGTATATACGAAATGAAATAAAAATAAACAAATCGGACGATTTGTTTATATACACACATTTGACTGATATTGATTGGGATGATAAATTCTACACATCGCCCAACTGCACAAATAAAATCCGTGTTTGATTGTTTGAAACCCCACACGGGTATTGGGATGATATTTGATGTACACTAATCCCGATTGTTTAGTTGTATGTCGATCGATTGATAGACTGTTATAAGCGTTGAATATTTATATTTGATGCTTATACAGCATAGAATACACTTTGGATGATGGTTGATTATTCATCGTTGTTATTGTAAACATGTGTTGTAGAAAATCCATATAATTAACATTATATGGTAATTGATTGGGCCTCATTCCAGTTTTGAAAAAGAAATATTTGAATAGAAATATTTGAAAAAGAAATATTTGAAATAGAATATTTGAAAATAGAAATATATGAAGCCGTGTTGATTGGATTTACGCCATTTTGATGTGAACAATATTTATATCGATTTTATTCATTTTATAATGAACATCGAAAGTGATTTCAAAATCTGATATTTTGAATAGAAATGAATTCGAATTGAAATTGAATAGAAATGAATTCGAATTGAAATTGAATAGATATGAATTCGAATTGAAATTGAATAGAAATGAATTCGAATTGAAATTGAATAGAATTGAAATTGAATAGAAAGGAATTCGAATTGAAATTGAATAGAAATGAATTTGAATTGAAAATGAATTCGAATTGAAATTGAATAGAAATGAATTCTAGTTGAAATTGAATTGAATTGAAAATGAACTGAAATTGAATTCAAAAATTGATTTGAATGGAAATCAATTTGAAATGAATTTAAAACGAATTTGTAAGGGAAAATTCAATTTTGATTTGAATTTGAAAAAGAAGTTGAAATCGTTTTGAAAACGAATTAAAAACGATTTATTAAATACGTTTTAAAAGGGAATCGATGAAGTATATTATATATATATATATATATATATATAATGGCCTGAATAGAACGCGCCGCGCCACGGCAGTTCGCGAATTTCGACCATTGACTTCGAACGGATATTACGGGAGATCCGACCGTCGAATTCTCCTGAAACCGGAACCTTTGGGTTCGTATCGAAAACAGCTTTCTAACTAATATTAGAAATTTGAAATCTAACAGTTGGATTTGGAATTATGTCCAAATCAAATTTGGAAAAGGTCGCTGTAAGTGCAGTTCGATGGCCGTTGATGGAAATCGACTGTGCAGGCCTTGATAAAATTATTAAAAATAGAAATAATTTATGTAAAATCATAGGAAATGATTTGTGAAGATTTGGGATGAAAAACTCCATATTTGAAAAGATAAAAATAGATTTTTATCGAAATGAACTAGTTTTGAACTAGAATTATAATTCTATTTATTTTTAAATAAATAAATTGAATTTGAAAAGGGTTTTAAAAGTAACCAGAATTTCCAATAATTGAATTGGAATGGATTTGAATTGAAATTGTCTTTGGATTACTTCGATGTTGGATTTCGTGATTATACAGATATTGTTATGGAAATTTGAAAGATATATATATATCGTTATTTCCAATACGATATTTGTTGGTCGTAGAATTTGATATGGAATATAAGCCTATATAATTTCTATTCAGAGCCTTGTATTTAATATCAAATGTGATTTGGGTTTGTCGTGAATGGTGCCTTCATTAACACTGTTCTTAAGCCCAGTGGAGAAAAAGATTAAATCTTTTATTTAGATTTAATGAAGTGTACCAATTAAATAATATTTAATTGGAATTGAATTCGAATTGATTCTTGGGTTTATCGTGAACGGTGTTTTAAATAACACTCGTTCTTTAACTCGATAATTAATAGAATGTGATTTTGGGTCGTTGTGAACGATATCTTCAATAATACTATTCTTAGACCCAACGAAGTTAAGAAAATCAGAAACTAATTGGAGATTAGTTAAGTTGAACGGTTTCTTGGGTATTGATCTGATGTTGGTTTCGGCCTTCGGGGTTAATATTTAGGGAATTGCTCACTTGCTAATTTATGGTTAGGGTCTGATTGAATTGTGATGTGATTTTGGGGTTTATCGTGAACCGTGTTTTAAGTGATACTGATTCTATAACCCAGTCAAAGATTAAAATTAAGTGGAGTTTTAATGAATCTTTAATTAGATTGAAAATATCGAGAATGGAGTATCACCAGTTTTGCTCCAGGCGATAGTTAAATCTTTAATTAGATTTTAACATGAAATGGTAATTGAATTTACCGATAACACCGTGGTGTTAGATATGAAGTATTAACAGTTTTACTTCATGGGATAAATAGGTAGGGGTTGGGAAATTTAACAATTGATTACTTCGGTAAGGTTCGTTAATCCCGACTAGTTTGGATAAACCAAAATTTGGTTTGAATTGATTTTCGAAGGATGATTAAAGAATAAATTTAAAGGAATTTATCTTTGATAAAATTAATGGTAACCTTTCCCTAAGAATGTGAAATTTAGAAACTAACTGTAGGTTAGCTAAGCACAACGGTTTCCTGGGTATTGATCTGATGTTGGTTTCGGCCTTCGGGGTTAATATTTGGGGAATTATTCTCTTGTTAATTTACGGTTAGTGACTGATGAATTGGAATGAGGCGAATGTTGTGTTTGTGTAACACTTGTTTATTATATACGCGAGTTGCTCAGAAAGACTGGGTTTATCCCATTTTGAATAACTGAATCGACGATAAGAAATCGAAGATGAAGACGGTGGTCGAAGACCGAAGATCTTCACCTCGTTTGGATGGTAATTGATGTCCTGATTGGGAGGCATCCCGAAATATGGATAATGAGTGGTGATCGTCCAGATGTACGTGGAGATCGATGGGTTTGCGAGGTATATAGTGCCTCCGGTTTCGTTCAGACCCAGAACGGACTTGCAAATGGAATGTGTGTCTGACATTGGAATTCATTCTGTGTGATTGATAGCCATCAGTTGCACGGTGTGAATTGCCTGTGTGGCATGCTAAGATGCAATGATCAGGACTTCTGTTGAAAAGCAAAGTCTTGTGGTGATGATCAAAGAACCGCCTGTGTGGCGTAGCTTTGTGTATAACGTGAATTCGCGAGCCTCACACCCCGGTATGAACCAGAAACGGGAGAGGACCTCAGGGGGGACGTGCGTTTTCTTTCTAGCTAGAAGTGGCATCAGTGGTTTTAAACGCCCCGACGAGTTTGACTTATGTGGTTGTTACTGTTGTGAGGCGCCTCGGTTATATCGGTCGATCCAGGACCGATGGAGTCATTTGTTGGATCATTTACGCCCAAAGGGCGGAGAGACGCATTGTTCAGGCATTATAATCCACTCCGTGTGGACCGGCCCTGACGATCCAAGGAACGGTTGCGGCTGTGCCTGAGGCTCGGGCTAGAGAGTCTCGAATTCGGTAAGGACTATCTTTTGCCTTGGTTCATGATGGAAATCCAATTTCCAAATACATGATTTTGCGGTTTTAATTGTAGAACTAGTATGGCGACATGATATATGGTACCCATGCCGTCTATGATTGATACTTATGATTTGAAATTGTTTAGACACTATACACTTGTAATAGTATCAAATGATTTGTTTTAAACGTACTAAGCATGTTTGTCTATTATAAGGGAAAACCCTATCCCCCGGCTTGCGTTGCATTGTGTGATAGGACCTGGGTCTTATAATAGCAACATTTTTCCAAAAAGCATTGCGCTGTTTTGTTATATGCACTGGTTTTCTTGGGAGGAAACCCATTCCGTGTTATATGGCATGGTCCCTTGATATATCTGATTTAAAGTAAAGTTTTAAATAACTGTTTTAGTTCTCACACCAGTCTCATGACTGACCTGGAGTTTATTGTTTTAACCTAAACTCTGGGTGCCCTTATTTTGACACGGGCAGCTAGTAGTTTTGGTTTTGCAGATTTATATTCACAGGATCCTGGTTTACAGCTGGAACGATATTCGGAAAGCTTTGTATCCGTATATCTCCTTCAGTTGTATTTTGTATTATTTTCCGCTGCTATGTAATGTATTGTAATCTATGATATTTATCGAATGTATATTATTTGTTTATACTCTGTATATTCTTGTATTCTGATGAATTGTTGTAATATACAATGAAATGTTTATCTGTCTGCGTCCTGATGTGGCCTGTTCTCGACTCAATCCGGGCTTTCCTCATCCGGGGAAGTTCGGGTCGTTTCAGCATAACACGGAACGGGTTTCTTCCCAAGAATACCAGTGCATATAAAAAACAACGCAATGCTAAATAAAGAAAATTAAGCTATTATAAGACCCAGGTCCCACCATACAATGCAACGCAAGCCGGAGGATAGGGTTTTACCTTATAATAGCCAAATAATACTTGATACAAATAAAACAAAAGTATTTGATATTATTACTAGTGCATATATGTTTCAAAAACAAATTCAATCATAAATATCAATCCTAGACGGCATAACTACCATCTACTATGTTGCCATATATAAGTTACAATCAAATCCGTAATTTCGTATTGGAAATTTGGATTCCATCATGAGTCTAGGCAAAGGATGTACTCCTTTCCGCTTCGAGACACTCTAGCAAGTGCCTCAGGGCTGCACACTCTGGGCAACCCTGGATCCTGCAGTGTCGGTCCATACTTACGTTAGTGGATTGGTTATTACTGAACACACGTTTCTCGGTCATGTAGGTCCTATCCATCGGCTTCGAAGAGATCGATACATCCGAGGCGCCTCGCAATCCGACAACCACATAGGTAAAAATATAACAATGTCAGGGTGTGCAAAACCCTGACACCACCCATAGCTAGAAAGAAACGTCATGCACTCACTACGTTCGCTTATCCCGTTTTTGACACATACCGAAGTGCGAGGCTCGCGAATTAACGCTATACACAAAGCTATGCTATATTAAAGTCGTGCTTTGATCATCAACCACAAGACTCTGCTTTTCAACAGAAGCCTTGATCAAATGCATCTCCGCATGCCACACAGGCAATTCATGCCATGCGACTGATATCTATCGATATATAACCTCTGAGCTGGTACGTCTCAGAGAAGGGCGTTAAGCAAGAGAATAAATTCTCCGCCGCCAAAAAGATATTTATTTAATAGAAATCAATCATCACAGAATAAAATCCAATGTCAGACACACATCTATTTACAAGTTCGTTCTGGGTCTGAATGAAACCGGAGGCACCTTATTCCTCATCCCATATATCCAATACAGGAGAGAGGCCCTCGCATATCCGTCGATCTCCAAGTACGTCTGAACGATCACCACTTATTACCTCGTCTTGGGTGTACGGCCTAATCAAGACATCAGTAATCATCCAAACGATATGAAGACCTCCGGTCTTCTACCACCGTCTTCATCGTCGACTTATCGTCGAATCAGTTATTTAGAATGGGTATAAATCCGGCCTTTCCGAATAACTCGCGTATATAATAAACAAGTGCCATAAAATCACAACATACGCCTCATTCCAATTCTGAATATTCTTTTATTTAAATATTCATATCCTTTGGGAAAGGTTCCCATTAATTTTATCAAAGATAAATTCTTTGAAATTTATTCTTTAATCTTCCTTTGAATATCAATTCAACCAATATAATGGTTTTCCAAACTAGTCGGGATTAGCCAACCACACCGAAGTAATCATTTATTTGATTTCCCAATCCCAACCTATTCATCCCATGGAGCAAAACTGGTATTACTTCATAACTAACACCACGGTGTTATCGGTAAAATTAATTACCATTTCCAGTTCAAATCTAATTAAAGATTTACCTATCGCTTGGAGCAAAACTTGTGATACTCCACTCTTGATCATTTCCCAAATTTGATAATTTAAATTATCAATTCACATTTCAATCTAATTAAAGATTCATTAAAACTCCACTTAGTTTTAATCTTCCTAAAAATCAATGTTAATGATTATTTAACTTTGGAAACACAAATATGCCACATCGACAATCTACACTGTACTATTGATTTCTGCTGATATATAACCTCTAAGCTCGTATGTCTCAGAGAAGGGTGTTAAGCAGGAGAATAAATTCTCCGCCACCAAACAAATATATATTTAGCAGAGATCAACCATACAGTTCGAAATACAATGATAGACATGTACTCCAGTCTTTAACTGGGTTAAAGAACTAATGTCATTTAAAACACAGTTCACGATAAACCCAAATCACATTCCATTAATTATGGAATCTTCACGGAAAAACAAATCAATATAACATGGATATCAATTTCCGTATCCAACTAATAATATAAATGGAATAATGGCAAAGCCTTTTAAATTCCATATGTATTAACAGTCTTCCTCCACAGACGTTCACTTCGATTATTATCAAATCGAATTCCATTCAATTCCAATATAATATATTAAATTGGAAAACTTTACTTTGGAAAATTCCCGTTAAATCTTAATAAAAAAAATTATAAATTCCAAATCACATTTCACTGTAAATCGGGTTAAAGAACGAGTGTTGTTAAAAACACAGCTCACGATAAACCCAATTCACATTCCATTTTCAGTTCCAGTTAAATGTTAATTAATTGGTAATTCTTCTTTAAATCTTAATTAAAAGATTTATTCTTTTCACACTGGGTTTAAGAACAGTGTCATTTAAAACATAGTTCACGACAAACCCAAAATCCCATCAGTCTCTAACCATAAATTAGTAAGAGAACAATTCCCTAAGTATTAATCCCGAAGGCCGAAACCAACATCAGATCAATACACAGGAAACCATTCAACTTAGCTAATCTCCAGTCAGTTTCTAATTTTCTTAAGTCCATTGGGTTTAAGAACAGTATTATTAAAGATACCATTCATGACAAACCCAAAATCCAATTTGATATTAAACACAAGGCTCTGAATAGAAAATATATCGACTTATATTCAATATCAAATTCTGAAACCAACAAATATCGTATTAGAATAACGATATATATATATCTTCCAAATTCCTCCACAATATCCATGTAATCACGGAATCCAATATCAAAATATTCCGAAGATAATTTCGATTCAAATCCATTCCCATTTCATATATTGGAAATTCTGGTTATTTTTAAAACCATTTCAAACCAATTTATTTATTTGAAAATATTGGATTATAATTCTAGTTCATAACTAGTTCATTTCGATAAAAATATATTTTTATCTTTTCATATATGGAATTTTTAATCCCAATTCTTTCCAAATCATTTATTATGATTTTACACAAATTATTGATATTTTTGATAATTTTATCAAGGCCCGTACAATCGATTTCCATAAACGGTCATCGAACTGCACTTACATCGACCTTTTCCAAATTTGATTTGGACATAATTCCAAATCCAACCATTAGATTTCAAATCTCTTATATTCGTTGGAAAGCTCTTTTCAATATGAACCCAACGGTTCAGGTTTTAGGACAATTCGACGGTCGAATCTCCCGTAATTTCCGTTCGAAGTCAATGGTCGAAATTCGCGAACTACCGCGGCGCGTTCTATTCAGGCCATTTATTATATACAATATATATATTATTTATATTTCGTTGATTTCAATTCAAAACGTATTTTATAAATCATTTTAAATTTGTTTTCAAAACGAATTCCACTTCATATTCAATTTCAAATCAAAATGGAATATTCCATATCATCGACATATATATAAATGATAATATTTTGAAAACATTAAATTTTGAAATCACTTCTTTTTCGATATTCATTATAGAAATGAGTAAAATCGATATAAATATCTTTCACATCAAAATGGCGTTAATCTAATCGACACGACGTCATATATTTAAATATATTCGTGTCCATCCCAAATTGGACATCAAAATCAGATTTTAATCTTTTACTGAATATTATTTTAAAATATTCATTATTTTAAAATATCGTTATTTTAAAATATTCATTCTTTCTGAGCTGGAACCAGACATAGTCAATTACCATATAATGTTATTTATATGGATTTCATACAACACATGTATAGAACAACAATGATAAACAATCAACCATCATCTAAAGTGCATTCTACACTATATAAGCATTAAATATAAATATTTAATGCTTACAACAGTTTGTCAATCGATCTATTAACATACAACTAAAAAATTGGGATTAGCGTGCGTCAAATATCATCCCAATACCCGTGTGGGGTTTCAATCAACAAACACTGATTATTATTTGTGCAGTTGGGCGACGTGTAAAATTTATTGTCCCAATCAGGCAACTGAATATTTATTTTATTCATATACACGTTAAAAATTATATTTTTAACGATAAAATATTTATTTAAACACATTAACATTTCATTTTCCATTTCACATCACAATCAATTTTCGCAATATATTACAATCAAACAAGTCGTCCATGGTCTGTGGACGACGGGTGTCGGGTGCTGCTAAGCACCGTCTGCATCGTAGTATATATTTTAACTAGAAAATAAATTTGAAGTGAGAAGTTCTCACATTTGGGTTCCACTCCTCCATTCTTTATTTTTGAACGGTTTGGATTCCTTTCAAAATTCCAATGCAATCTTCTTCACGCTGTTCATGGTAAAAACTACATTTTATTTCAATTCTAAAAATTATATTTTTACTTCGCTAAAAATTATATTTTTACTTCAAAACAATATGTGTAAAAATCACATCTTTAACACGATGTTTACATTATAAAGATAATATTTTTATTTCGATGTTCATACAATAAAAATCATATTTTTATTATCTCTATAATATAAAAATCATATTTTTATTATCTCTATAATATAAAAATCATGTTTTTATTATCTCTATAATATAAAAATCATATTTTTATTCTCTATAATATAAAAATCATATTTTTATTCGCTATACATAAAATATAAATCGTATTTTTTTCTTTGCTACACAAACAAAAATTATATTTTATCATGCCAATATACATATAAAGATTCAACCTTTATCATGATATGCATATAATAAAAAATCCCATTTTTATTACATGAAAACTGAAATAAGATAGAATAAATAAAGAAACTTACTGTTCTTCGTTGAACGGAGAGAGGGGGATGATGGGAAAGAATGGCGCACCGGAGTGGAGGAGGGGGAGCAGTCGGAGGCCGGAGTGGGCGGAGGGGTGGCGGCGGCCTTCAGACGATGGTGCGGTGTTTGGGTGGAAGGGGGTTCGCGGTGGGGCTTCACGAGGAGAGAGAACGAGAGGGGAGTGAGGCGCGAGAGAGAGGGGGGACGCTGGAGGCGGTGCGGCCATCGCCTCGGGGCGGCAGATGGTAAACGACGGGGGGAGGGGGAGGCTAGGGCGCGATTTTTTTTAAATTTCAATTCGATTTTGAAAAGTGACCCGCGGGGGGGGGGGGGGGGGGGGGGGGGAGGGGTGACTGAGTAAAGGGAAAAGAAGGGGTGAGGGAATTTTATAATTTATTTATTATTTTTTTAATTCAAAATGGTGAATTTTTGTCCGAACTCCAATTCACATCCAACGACTGCCATCCCTTGCTAATTACCCCCGTTCCGAACACAATGGAATATGCTTCGTAAGTCAATTCTATCGTTTCGACCAGTTTCCATCAAAATCAAAATATAAATCTATATATTGAATTTGAACACACATTTCCATTTATCGGGGCTACATACACACCCCAAAAAATTCCAGAAAAATAATTCTGGCTATGTTTTGACGATACGGTCCTAACAAAACTAATTTTGTCGAATTTGGAGACCGTTTGAAAACCGTTCATTTTCTAGTCGATTAAATTCAAACTGAATTGTCCAAACACGTTTAAATACGCCACGCTCACGTATTGATTCCAAAAATTATGAAGATTGGAACCAAGCATAATTTGACATTCCTGATCCAACCAAAGTGGTTTCGTCGAAAACGGAGGTCGTTTGCAAAATTGCTATTTTTAAGCGCTATATTTCCATAGCGACTATTCTGAATTTTCAACTGGACATAACTTTTTATTCCCGCTAGAAATTTCAATTTTTCAGATTCGTTGGAAAGATATTTTCAAATAGATTCAAATATTTTTGGTTTTGCTAAAATCCGGTTTATTTTGAATCCTGTACATTCATTTGAAATTTGAAATCGAATTTTCAAACTACCGCGCCATTTCCAATTCCTTTTATAATTAAAATAAATATTTATATTCTAACTTCGATTTAAATAAATATATACGTTCTAATTCTATTCAAATAAATTTCTAGTCGTTATAATTTAAAATAATTCTTTTTAAATATTCAAAATTCATAAAATTGCCAAAATAAAAAATTTAAATTGGTTCTTATTTTCCCGGTTGTTACAGTATTACTCGCCAAAAACCCAAGTATCAAATCCTAGATTGTTTTTAGAAAGAAATTAGAGGATGAGAAAAGGAAGAAAGAAATATTAGAATAGAAGAATAAGAAGAACATCAGAATCTCACAGTGGAACGAAAAAAATAATAATATATCAAAACTCTTTACAAGATGAATATGTATAAATGATTACAATATCAGAGCACATATATCTCAAAACAACACACAGTGGAATAACATAATACCAATAAATACGTGGAATGCGTCTCTACTTCAACTCCTCTTCTAAAGCTCCAAGCAATACCTAACCTGATAATATACTCGGTCTAACCCAAGCACATTTGAAGTAAAGAAAAATTCACTCGGATCAGTCTGGAATACTTTCTGTGATAAATTAACATGACAAACAACTTGTTTAAATTTAGAAAACCCATTTGAAATAAAGGATAATAGTAAGACCAACCTACACATATACATAGATGGTTTTTTGTAGGAGAATGGAGTTTTGATGACAACAACCTTATTTCAATATTAATTGAGTATAAAATATTTACTAACACATTTATCTAGAATATATATACACATACGCAGGATTTGTATACAGGAATTAATACTGAAGACTGTACTGTTTAAGAGCTTTTAGAGCTTCAGAATTCAGAAGATTCAACATTCACGAGTAATCAAGATTTCAAGAGTTTAAGATAAATACAGTGATAGAGTCTAGATTATGTAAGTCTCTAAATAGCACTCTAGGTTCAAATTCAAATTCAAATTCTATTCTGATTTTCAAATTTCAAATTTCTATTTTCAAATTCTATTTCCTATTATAATTAATTTTTCTATCTTACTTTTGATTTTAAACTCAAGTTTTTAAGTCTATAAGTTTTATATAGTTATATACTTTTATATACTTTATATTATATAGTTTTAAACTTTATAATTTTATAAATATGTTTATATAGTTTATATTTATGATTCCATATAATCTTCTACTTTATAATACTCATTTATAACACTATGTTTTAATTCAAGAATTTCTAGAATCATATATATAGACACATACACACACATATTAAAACACTTCAAAAAAGCTCAAAATTCAATTTTATAAAGGGATATGTCGATATACATTATTGGACATATCGACATATAACTGTCATATTTTTTATATTGAAAGGAAGTGTCTTTTCACTATTTGTAACGTTCCAGAAGCATTGCGACCTTTCAAATCTTATAAATAGGGGCTGATTTCGAAATTTTTATTCATTCTTCTTCTCCATCTTCATCCCCTTTCTTTACGCCATTAATATTTCATATTTTTATGATTTCTACACTTATACTCTGCTGAATTCGATTCTATTTGTATATAACTTCTTCTCTTCTCACTCCTTACTCATTACTCTCTTGATCGAAGTGCTACTGAAGAGTTATAGGGTTGTTGTAATTATTTGGGAAGTGTTTGGGAAAGGTGTGTTCCTTATAGCCTTGAAATCAAGGAAAGAAATCGGTGGTAACCTTGTAGCCGGGGAAATCAAGGGAAATATTTTATCAAGGGTGTTTTGGAGTTTGGAGTAACCTTATGGCCATGATATCAAGGAGATTGTACTTGGATATTGATATAGTAATAAAACTCTGCGCAATCCAGCGCTACGTGAGACTAGACGTAGGAGTAATCCAAACTAGTATAAAATCCGATGTGTTCTTTCCTTTTTTTCATTTTATTTCTGTTTATTTTTGTGTTTGTGTATGATTCTGTGTTTGTGATTGTTTCTATGGTGTATGATTCATATAGTAGATCATATAAGTTTTTTCTTAAATTCCTTAAAAACACTATTCACCCCCTCCAGTGTTAGTTTTTCCTTAACGATCCATTCTGCATTCCCTAACAATTGGTATCAGTGCAAGGTCTTTCAAAAAATTCATAATCTGTATTTTGAAAATAGTTATAATGGCAACCATCGCTGGTAGCAATAATAGTTCTTTTATAGAGGGTCTGTCCACTGTTAGACCACCACTGTTTAATGGTAGTAATTATTCATATTGGGCATGTAAAATGAATATATATATTTACAATTAGTAGGATTAGATACATGGAATATCACACAAACTAAATATGTAGAACCCACAACTAATTTTGCATAATGGACAAATGAACAAAAGGTTGCTGCACAAAGCAATTCTAAAGCCATGAACATGTTATTTTGTTCATTAGATAGGAACGAGTTTAATAGAGTGTCAGTTTGTAAATCTGCTCATGAAATTTGGTGAACTTTACAAGTTACTCATAAAGGAACTATTAAAGTTAAACAAACTAGGTTATCAATGTTAGTTAATTAGTTTGAGTTATTCAAAATGAACGAGAATGAATCTATCTCCGATATGTATTGCAGATTTCAAGAGATAGTGCATTCATTAACAACACCTGGAAAAACTAATTCTGAAGAAGACCAAGTCAGAAAAATATTGAGTTCATTAACTTCAGAATGGTATTTGAAAACTTTGGCGATTGAAGAAGCCCATAATGTCATTGCAATAAGGATTGAGGAGTTAATCGGAAATCTGATGTCTTTTGAAGTTCAATTACAGAAAAGAAAGGAAAACAAGCCAACTGAAAAGAAATTTATAACATTTAAAGCAACAACAAATGATTCTGACTCGAGCAGTGAAGATGATGAAGAAACAACCCTAATGACAAGACATTTTACAAAATTTATGAGATATAAAAGGAAAAATTATTTTCAAAATAATAACCAAGGAAATTCAGGAAGACATGGTGGTCAATGTTATAACTGCAATAAACCAGGCCATGTAAAGAGAATGTGTCCATATCTAGATAAATCGACTCAACAAATGGACAGTAACAGTTCATCAAAGAAGAGAAAGAAACCATACGCAACAACGTCAGATGATTCAGATTCATCATCAAGTGATGAAGAGCCAGATACTGGAAAATCAAATATGCGCTTCACGAAAATTCAGAAAATTTTGAAGAAAATGATCTAAAAACCGAGTACACCTTAATTAATTTTTAATTTTTCTTTGGTTCAATGGTTGCTTTGTTTGTTTTGAATTTGAAAATTTAAATTATAAAATTCAAACTTGAAATTTAAAATTTGAATTTGAATTTTGAAATTCAAAATAATAATTAATAAAATAATAAAATAATTTTTTGGGTGTTTGCTGAGAATAGAATTATTTCAGGAAATCGTTAAACCAGAAATATAAATTAATAATTGAAATCAAAAGTCACCAAAACCAATTGTCCTTTGAAAATGAACACATATGTCGACGTACTTATGTCCATATGTTGACCTATCAGACTGTAATTTGAAATTCAAAATTTGAATTTCAAAGGTTTAAACTTTCAAACTTCCCTCCAACTTTTCATCAACTCCAAAGGTCTAAGAAGGTGTCATTGATTTCTAAAAAGTTGTGCCTATTCAATTCATATCCATTCAATTTCTATATATACATCTATTTTCTCTACCTTTCATTCACAATTCAAACTATATTCTTCATATCTATACTCTTCAACATAATCACTCCAGTGGCTTCCTCAAGTTCATCTGATCAAAAATGGAAGTTAACTAAAACCATCAAAGGTTATCTTCATAATGATAGAGATGCTATCAAAACCTATGTTGACTATCTAGCAAATGCTAAAGTCAATACGGGTGCTTTCGTCATCTTTCGAGACTTTTCTTCCTATGATCTTATCTCTCTTTTCAACCACAATGAAGTCTTGAGTCTAATTGACTCTCGGGATAACGACGAAATGTGTTAGCCTAAGCTTGTCAAGATGTTCTATGCGAATCTTAATCGCGAATATTATGAAGGCAACGAAGACCAAATTTGTAGTAGCGTCAAAGGCACACAAATAATTCTAGTTGCTGAAATCTTGGGCAATATCTTAAATTGTAGAAGCTTGGGCTCGGATTTTTCAGATTCCAAAATTGATGAAACCAATTTAGAGACTTATCACGACATATTTGAAAGCGATACTAACATGGAATACAAAAGTCGCTATTTCCCTCCGAAAACAAGAACTGTAATCCTTCTCCTCCAACATACCATCACTCCTCATTTCAGAAACTTTAATAATCCAACTCTCAAGGTTCAAAAATCCCTCTTCGCTATTATTGGTGGCTATAACATCAATTGGACCGATATGATCTTAAGAGAGTTCAATCCCATAGAAATTTCATCAAGAGAGAACACTCTTTAATATGGAGTTTATCTAACCCGCATTTTCAAATATTTCGGAGTTGATCTTCACAGAGAAGCACTTGTGCCAAGAAAGGGGTTTGATTCCGCAAACATACACCGTATGCAAATTCTACTCACTTTCAAACCGTATAAGACATTCGAAAACAATCAAGCTCGAATGCAACAAGAACAAGCACCTATGGAAGTCGAAGAAGAAGAAACTTTTTTGGAAAATGTTGAGTGTCCAATCAACACCAGAACCATTGCCAAAGAGATGATTGTTTAAAACCAAGTGAAGATTGTCAACAATCAAATGAAGCTCAAAAAGAACTTCTCCAAAATGTCTTAATTCATGGTCAAGATAGGAAGAAAGTTTGGCATTTCATCTTCCTCCTCCTCATCCACCGAATACTAGCCTATCTAGTTTAACTTATCTTCAATATTTGCTTGTATTTGCTTTTGAATATCGTATATAGTGTGTCTTAATTATTTGGACGTATTTACTTTTTATAAAGTAATGAATGGAGTTTTATTTATGTTAAAATCATCTTTTATTTTCTGTAAAAACTCTAGAATTAAATATAATATAATAGAAGATCAAAAGATTCAAAATTTTCAATAGGTATGTCGACATACGTATTTGCATATGTCGATATATAACTGCCAGATTTTCAAAACTTTTCAAAATTAAATAACTAACTCATGAAATCCAACGAATTCCAGACCCTATTTAAGCTTATTTCTTCCAGAAAACTTCATTATATCATTCCTCCTTCTTCTTTATTCATTTCTTATCAAAACTATGGCAAATCCAATTCATAATCTAAGTAAAAATCTTGAATAAACATTGAATTCCTTCAAGAACATCCTCTCTACAATACTACGAAACCATCGTCATCTTGAATTTAGCCAAATAAAGATGTTTGAACAGAAAGAGAAGCATTTTGATGTCATTCATTGGCTAGTCTCTTCTCTTTTCAAAGATGAAGATAACAATCTCGCTAAGGCACCACCAAAAAAAGAAGATGAAGATTAGGAGGTTGTCAAGAAGGATCCGATCTTTGGAGAAGACGTTTGGGTAGAAGTCCCAAGAAACGTTTGATTATTTGGTATGATTTGATTTGTTTGGATTGTTTGAATTAAAATATGTATATATTAAACATATGTAAATTATTACTTCGTGTGGTGTGCTTGGATTGATTTGTATATATGACTTAATACATATGTAATTATGATATTTGGATTGGTTTGTATATTGCATAATCATAAATTTAGGGGGAGTATGTTATGATTATATATTTAGATTTAAGGGGGGAGCACTTTAATATAGGAATTATTTAGATAGTTATAAGATTTAGGGGTAGTAGCTTTAGAATTTCTTTTTGATATTGCCAAAGGGGGAGAAATTATAAAATATAGACTTAGTCTAAGGAGAATATAGAGGATTCATATAGACAGGTGGAGTATTGGAAGGATGATCATCATCAGGTATATATATGTTTGATATTTTATAAACTAAGGTTGATATCATCAAAAAGGGGGAGATTGTTGGAGAATGGGGTTTTGATGACAACAACCTTATTTCAATATTAATTGATTATAAAATATATACTAACACCTTTATCTATAATATATACACATATATATATATATATATATATATATATATATGTAGGATTTGTATACAGGAATTAATACTCAAGATTGTACAGTTTAAGAGCTTTTAGAGATTCAGAATTCAGAAGATTCAAGACTCAAGAGTAATCAAGATTTCAAGAGTTCAAGATAAACACAGTAATAGAGTCTAGTTTATGTAAGACTCTAAATAGCACTCTAGGTTCAAATTCAAATTCTATTCATATTTTCAAATTTCAAATTTCTATTTTCAAATTCTAATTAATTTTTCTATCTTACTTTTGATTAAACTCAAGTTTTTAAGTCTATAAGTTTTATATAGTTACATACTTTTGTATAGGGATGAGAAGGAAAACCGATTACGAACCGAAACCGAACCGAAACCGCATAAAACCGATAAAAACCACATCTTAAAAAACCGCACCGAAGTAAAACCGCAAAACCGATGAAACTGCACCATTAGTATGGTCCGGGTTTGGTTTTCATCCTTTTTCAAACCGCAAAACCGAAATTGCACCGAATGTTACTTATACGTAAATTTTAACACTACCTTCTCAAATTCAGCTTTACGCAAATCTGCACGTTCACTACTTGGCAATCATGGAAGCAAAAGAGCAGCAATACATGCTGCAGCACTCTAACTGCACGGCTATATTGACTCAAGTTGCCAAGATTAATCATGAAGTGTTGATGGAAATGTCTGATCATAGAAAGGATCTACAAAAGAAAACAAAACTAATATTGAACACCTTGAGAAGCTATCAAGACCTGTCACCAGACAAAGCTCTTACTGTATTAGCTATAGAGGTTAAAAAGAGGCGGTATGCTACTGCTGAGAAGTATCTAAAACAAAACTAATATTGAACACCTTGAGAAGTATCAGAATTATGATTTGGATTAAATCCTTTGCCTTGATGTCATTTATAGTAAGATGGTATTAGGATTGGACCGATTGGTCATTATAATAAAAGAGTTTTCATTTGCATGTGAATATCAATATCACACACTGGACAAATAAAAAAGCCTCTGCCTCAGCTTTAAACATTTCAGGTGCATCACCATATAAGGGAACGATGTTTCTTTTGTTAATTGGTTTTGAAACCGAAACCGCACTTTTAAAAACCGAAACCACACTTTTAAAACCGAACCGCACAAACGGTTTTTGGTCCGGTTCCGGTTCCTACTTTTGAAAACCGCACGTTAGCGGTTCCGGGTGCGGTTTTAAGTCAAAACCGCACCATGCTCATCCCTACTTTTGTATACTTAATATTTATACAGTTTTACACTTTATAATTTTATAAATATGTTTATATAGTTTATATTTATGATTTTATATGATCTTCTACTTTATAATACTCATTCATAACATTATGTTTTAATTCAAGAGTTATTAGAATTATATATATATATTAAAACACTTCAAAAATGTTCAAAATTCAATTTTATAAAGAGATATGCCGACATACATTATTGGACATGTCGACATATAACTGTCATATTTTTGATTTTGAAAGGAAGTGCCTTTTCACTATTTGTAACATTCCAGAAGTGTTGCAACCTTACAAATCTTATAAATAGGGGCTGATTCCGAATTTTTTATTCATTCTTCTTCTCCATCTTCATCTCCTTTCTTTACACCATTAATATTTCATATTTTTATGATTTCTAGTCTTATACTCTGCTGAATTCAATTCTACTTATATAAAACTTCTTCTCTTCTCACTCTTTACTCATTACTCTCTGAAACGAAGTGCTATTGAAGAGCTATAAGGATGTTGTAATTGTTTGGTAAGTGTTGGGAAAGGTGTGTTCCTTGTAGCGTTGAAATCAAGGAAAGGAATCGGTGGAAACCTTGTAGCCGGGGAAATCAAGGGAAATATACTTGATCAAGGGTGTTTTGGAGTTTGGAGTCGGTAGTAACCTTATAGCCATGAAATCAGGGAGATTGTACTTGGATATTGATATAGTAATAAATCTCTGCGTAATCCAGCATTGCATGGGACTTGACGTAGAAGTAATCCGAACCAGTATAAAATCCAGTGTGTTCTTCCTTTTCAGCATTTTATTTTTGTGTTTGTGTATGATTATGTATCTGTGATTGTTTCTATGGTGTGTGATTCATATAGTAGATCATATAAGTTTTAGATTTTCTTAAATTCCTTAAAAATACTATTCACCCCCTCTAGTGTTAGATTTTCCTTAACGATCCATTCCGCATTCCCTAAAATTTTTACCTTACTATAACCCAAAACATTTTGGATATATCAAAAATGCAGTGATATTATAATAGTGTCTATCAAATCACAAATAAATAACCATCTAGCAGAACACTTGCATCTCACGCTCTACATATTCATTATAAAATCAAAAACCGCATGGAGCTTATTGGAGATTGGATTTCCCACATGACAAGGTATGGAATTACCTTCCGATCAGTGTACTCTAGGTGGGACACACTGAGGTTCAACAAGAAAATTTTGCAACCCAACCACACATGACCGATCACTCATTTAACTTGAGTGTATCGAATATATTGTCAACCTACGACTTTTTATTGCGCGCCTGCCATAATTCCCAGGAAATACAGAATCGAAAGAAGAACAAATAAAGAAATTTCTCTAGATGGTGACAATATACCCTACTTGGGAATGACCTAGTGTAACAACCCGCACCTCCGTTCACGCAAGATATTGTCCCCAACTTAGCCACCGTATAGGTGTGGGGTTTTGTTCCTCAAAAGGCCTCGGTGTTAGTAAGAGATGGGCTCTACTATATAAGTACCCACTTCACACAGACTTCCAGGATGTGGGACTTAGGGGTGTTACATTCTCCCCTCCTACAGAGCTCAATGTAATAAAGACTGAATTGAAAATAAAGTTTGAAATGAAAAATATTACATTTTTCAATGTAATAAAGACTGAATTGAAAATAATGTTGAAATAAAAATATTACATTTTTCAATGTAATAAAGACTGAATTGAAAATAAAGTTGAAATGAAAATATTACATTTTTCAATGTAATAAAGACTGAATTGAAAACATTACATTTTCCAATGTAATAAAGATTGAAATGAAAATATTATATTTTTCAATGTAATAAAGACTGAATTGAAAATAAAGTTTGAAATGAAAACATTACATTTTCCAATGTAATAAAGATTGAAATGAAAATATTACATTTTTCAATGTAATAAAGGTTGAACTAAGAAAATTACATTAAAAAGATTTCATTTTTATTTTAGATTGATTACATTAGAGAGAATACCTTTTTTTTAGTTAATTTGTTTTAAAAGAATGAAAAGATTCATTTTAATGTAGATATACATTTCAATGTAAAAGAATGAATGATTTATTTATTTTAATAAATTAATTAAAATAAATAAAAGGATTAAAGTGGGTTTTAATAAAACCAAGATTTTCCAGTACATATATTGGAATGGGTTTGAATGGAAATAATCTTCGGATTATTTCAGTATTGGATTTTGTGATTATACAGATATTATTGTGGGAATTTGGAAGATATTAATATCGTTATTCCCAATTTGATATACGTTAATTTTCAGAATTTGATATTGAACATAAATCGATATAATTTCTATTCAAAGCATGATATTTAATATCAGATTAAAATTTGGGTTTGTCCTGAATAGTGTCTTAGATAACACTGTTCTTAAACCCATTTGGGAAAGAATAAATCTTTTAATTAAGATTTAAATAATATTTCCAATTATTAAACATAATTGAAATTAAGTGAAACTGACTTTTGGGTTAATTGCGAACAATGTTTTTAAATGACATTAGTTCTTTAAACCCGATTGACAATGGAATCTAGATTGGTAATTCATAAATATTTTAACTAAGATTTTGTGAAATATTCTAAAGAGAAGTTTCAATTTAACATATTAAATTGAAATACGATTTTGGGTTTATTGTGAACGATGTTTTTAAGCAACATTTGTTCTTTAACCCAGTTAAAGGCAAGATTATTTCTTGAAAGTTAAATAATCATTAAATAATGATTCTTGAAGATTAAATCTAAATATAGTTTTAATAAATCTTTAATTGGATTGAATGAGGATAAAAGTAATTAAATTTACTTAATTCAAGAAATGAACGATAATGGAGTACCACTAGTTTTACTCTATGCGGTAGTTAAATCTTTAATTTGATTTGATCGATAAAACGGTAATTAAGTTTACCGTAACACATTGGGTGTTAGATATGGAGTACCACCAGTTTACTCCATGGGTTGTGTAGGTTGGTAATGGGATATTAATTAATGATTACTTTGGTAAGGCGTTAATCCCGACTAGTTGAATAAACCTTAATTTGGTTTAAATTAAAATCAAAGAATACTCTTGATTGGAATGAGGCGTTGGTTGTGTTTTAAAGCACATGATTTTAAATTATGCAAATTATTCAGAAAGATCGGGTTTAACCCATTCTGAATAATTCATACGACGATTGAAGATCGATGATGAAGACGGTTATTGAAGACCGGGAAATTTCCATATCGAATGGATGATTATTGATATCTTGATTGGACCATACACCCAAAATGAGGGAAAAATTGGTGATCATTCAGACGTATTTAGAGATCTACCGGATATGGTTTCGTTCAGACCCAGAACGGACTGATAAATGGATTGTGTGTCTGACATTGTATTCCTTTATATCGTATTCGTTGATCTCTATTTAATATATAGCTGTATGGTGGCGGAGAATTTATTCTCTTGCTTAACACCCTGTTATATATCGATAGATGAATCAATGATATGGTATGGTCTGATAATGTGGCATGCTATGATGCATATGATCAAGGCTTTTATTGAAAAGCAGAGCCTTGTGGATGAAGACGATTGATCTTTCGAATCAGTAGCCATCATGATGGAATCCAATTTTCCAATACGATCTTACGGTTTTTAGTTGTATACTTATATGGTGACATAACATATTATGCCGCTTACATAACATATTATGCCACCTAATTTTGATACTTTTATATTCGAAATTGTTTTCTACACTGTGCACTCATAGTATAAAAGATGAATTTCGCATATTAAGCATTTTTGACCATTATAAGGAAAAACTCTACCCTTCGGCGTACGTGCAAGGGATTGAGTCTTATAACGGTTTCATTTTTCTAAAAAGCATTTCGTTGTTTTATGCACTGGTATTCTTGGGAGGAAACCTGTTCCGCGAAAGTGGCGTGGTCCCTTGATTTACCTAACTTTAAAAATTAAAGTTAATAATTGTTTTTGAGTTCTCACACCAGTCCCATGACTGACCTGGAGTTTATTGTTTTAACCTAAACTCTGGGTGCCCATATTTTCCACACGGGCAGCTAGTAGTTTTGGTTTGCAGATATTATATTCACAAGATCCTAGTCTACAGCTGGAGCGATATTCGGAAGGCTCTGTATCCGTGTATTTCTTTCAGTTGTGTTTTGTATTATTTTTCCGCTGCTATTTAAATGTAATTTAAACTCTGATATTATTGTATTTCCAATGTATATTATTATTCATACTCTGGAAAATTCTTGTACTCTGATGTAATTGTTGTAACAGCAATAAAATGTTCTTCTGTTTTGTGTTCTGATGTGTGTTGTTCTCAAAGCAATCCGGCTTTCCTTTACGGGGAAGTTTGGGTCGTCACACCTAGTAATGCTGCATGCCTGATTTTTGTCATTTCCTGGTTGATTAGGCTTGAGGTCACCTTTTCCTTCTAATAACATCATACCATCATTTACTTTGAATGTCACATCATCAGATCCATCGGATCACTAATTGACATCTACAAATATACTCTGGGTGTTAAGCAAGAGAAATTCTCCGCCACCGAACTTGGCATATTTGTAAAAATCAACGTACGTGATCTTTTAGGAAATAATCTGTCAGACATTCATCCATACAAGTCATCTAGGAGTAGGATGAACCGAAGTAACCCTCCTACCGCATCCAAGGAATCACCCTATGGATTAGTAGCGAATATTCCTTGCAATCTGTAGGTTTCAGTCACGACAGAATCACAAGTCATCATAACTCTGGCGGCGAAACCAGAGAAACTTAACAAGTAGTTCTTCTTCTCATGAAGATCAACGGTCTTCAATGCTCCATCTTTATATGCCTACAAGTTAGTCGTAAACACACAGTTGGTTCGAAGTGGCTTTGGGTCTAGTCCCCATCCCGGGCTCTTCGAACTAACTCGTCAAAAGGTCCAAACAATATAAGTTGATAGTTGGGTTCTAAATATCAACTCAACAGTATTGATCAGTACTTTGGCAGCTCAGGCCACTTTCATTTCAAATCATTCATTTAAAACCATTGTAGTGATTAAATCCATTCTATAATTTATTTCAACCAATCTCTTTTGTTTTCGCTACTTGAAGACAAATTTAACCTTTATTCACTTTTTAAGCATAAACAACTTTAAACAAAACTCGTTTTGTTATTTTGACATAAAGTTACATTCCACCAAAAGCCTCTTTTATTTTCATTATCCGGGAAAATATCATCTCCTATACTTTAACCATTCGACATAATTAAATTGGCAAATCTTATTTGCGCCAATTAACGTTAAATGACGTATTTTTGTAATATAACCATAATGGTTAATTCTTATCAATTAATATGTGTACTCTCGTTATGGAAATTATAATTCTAAAATCTAATTTCATTTCAAACCTATATAACCTCTTATTTTCATTTCCCAACCAAATCATTGAAAATAAAACTACATATCTCCATCATTTTATTATATTAAAATCCCTTTTTACTACTTCATAAAAATATTTCTATATCATACAACCTGTTCATTTTTCCTTACATTTAAAATATCTTTTTAAAACCCTTTTTATATTACATTAAATCTGTAAATATTTGCAAAATCTCTTTTTACTTCCCTTACCGTCACAAACTAATACCATCTCTCGATAATAGTGAAATCGTTTAAGTTGAGGTATTTTATTTACGTTTCAGGCCTTGATCGACAACGTTCTTTTCTTTAAATAGATAGAAGTTTGTAACTCAAAAACTCGATATTAAAAATAACATTAATTCAATTTACCATTCATTTAACATATGGCTTGTAAACCATACTTACATTAAAAATTCCTTTTTTCACTCATTGCATTTCCTTTCTATTTCTATTTACAAACCTTGTTTGTAAAATTATAATTCCTTTAAAGAACACTTTACCGACCTTAATTTATTTCACATGATTGTAAACAAATTTCAAAAAGTCACTGCCTCTGTTACCATTAATAATAACTAACAAAATAAAAGTAATTTCTTTTATTATTAACTAAGATATATTGATTAGCATTTATAAACAATTCGATAATCACTTTAAGCGCAAAATATTAACAAACTTCTAAAAGCACTCATTCATTTTAAATAATTTGGACAAAACAATTTCTATTAAATAATAAATCAAATAGCATTTCCAATCGAAATTGTTGACTAAGTCAACTTAAAAATACCGTTCACTTGTTAATCGGTTCCTTTCAATCCTCCTTATTAAATTAATTAAAAATATAATTAATTTAGTAAAACCCACTTAACGGTTCCCTTGAACCATTATATTAAATTATCCACTTTTCGGTAAACTTCAATCTTTCTTACTCATCATAAACAAAGAATTTATTATATAAATCGTTAGATAATCCTTTGTTAAATAAGATTATAAATATGGATATATTTGTAAAACATCTATTTTAAATAACTTATATAAGTGAAAACTTGAAACTCTGATTCAGTTATAAAAACAAACTTTACAACTTAAAACCCCGTTAATTCGCCTAACGGCAAATCAACATTTAAAATGATAGATCCAGACCATTCACTGCCAACCACTTAATCAATACTGGTTATTGATTAACAACGCAAAGATCATTGAATTTAAATTCAACGATCAACATTCAATCAACAATCATTATCCAAACAGGTTATAACGTCATTGGGGATAAACAACTCACATATGTGAATAATATGCAAAACAAATAGCATACAATTAATTTGAGGAATCCAGTTGGATCCCTCCTACCTGCACTTTCCTTCATCACAGCTCATAATATTATTTTAAAAAATTATATGGGAAAATATCCAACCAAAACATCCAATATGACGTTAATATAACCGTCGTCAACCCATAAACAATCAATAGGCATCTAAGGCATCCAATTTAATAAATTTAAATTATATGAATTTAGCATATCATAAAATTTTAGAAGGCGTGAGGGTTTACTCACCATTTTATTTTCGATTTGATGATTTTAGGTATTTCTGTTTAATTTTAAGCGAGCATTTAAAATTAAATGAAATCTCGGTTGCTTCCAATTCCAACCGAACAAGCTTGACTGCATAGCCCTTTGCCGATACAAGTCCAACGCATCTTGTCACATTCAATTCTGTTAACATATGAATCATATGTGAATATTATAAGTATTAAACGGATTAATACGTTATTAACTAATCAAATAATTATAATATCTCACCTTAAATTTGTTTTTTTATCCGCCTAACCGTTGCCTTTCTTAAAAAAAAAACGAATCATTCCAAAGAATTAAAACGTACAATGGAACTTCCCATATTCCATCTGGGCCGGCCCATTCATATTTTTTAAAAAAAAAACAAGCAAAAATCCCATACGTGAGAATACACAGGCCGCTTCCTCTTAGTCTTCTTCTCCATTCGTTATTCAAGTCCGCCTGAAGCTTCACCATGCACTGCCGTTGTTTCCTATTCACCCTCCCCCTTAACTTCTGATCCCCTCCTCCTTCCTGCAGGATGTAAATCCTCTTTGTTAATTTTTTTGATGTAAAAGCCCAGGTCTTAATAAAATTCATTTCGTTGAAAATGGAGATCGTTTGAATAATTTCCCTTTTTAAGGGTTTAGTTTAAGTTAAAATAAATCAAATTTAAAATGCCTCGATATAATAATATTAAAATATTATAATCGGTCATACTTGACCAGAATTTCATATAGTTTCATAATAAAATACTTCAGGTTGAATTCCAAGCCAAATCAATATTAATCAAAATAAGAATCCTTTATTTTATATAAATAAATGTTATGATTTATAAACAATTCCACAACGGCTATTTTAAAATTTGATTTGGACATAAAACAAAATCTACAATATGAAAACTCGATTTTTCTCTTCAATTGGAAAAATATAATCCAATAGATTCAGACATTTCTTATTTCAAAGAAATCCGACATATATTGGATCATGTACATCCTATTAAAGTTCAAAACATTATATCACGAACTACTGCACCACTGCATTCATTTTATAGTTAAATTATAAATTAAACATTTAAACGTCGTTCAATAAACGAAATCATTAATATAATTCAAAACTAAACAACATTAAAACCTTTTTAATTTCCAATTCACATTATATTTCAAATCCAACAAATTCCAACAATTCGGAAATTTAAATTATTATTTTGTTATTTCTATAAATAAAATATTCAAAGTTATTGAATTCGAGCTAATTAAATCCCAAAATAATATTTAAACCATATTTAAATATTAAATTAAACCGTTAAAAATCTGGACCATTACATTTCTTTCCGCTTAAAAGAATTTCGTCCCCGAAATTACTAAGAAAGGAAGAATGCAACATACCCGTGACTTTTCAAAAATCCAATTAACTAAAATTTCACTTCCACTTTTAAAAACAAACCAATTAGCTTTAATCGAAAAACCAATTAATCTCTATAGAAAACAAATTTCAAAAATTTCCAAAAAGATTTGAAATTTTTCTAACATTTTAAATTTTGGAAATTTTTGGTAGAGTCTCCCCTATATGGAGGGACTTCTGCAATATTGCAGGAACAACAAAAATATATTCATCGACCCACACAGTCGGAAAAAGAGAAAAACCCAATTCAAACCCAAATCAAAAACAAAATTTTATATTTTGCGTAGGCATACCTTTTTGCGAGCATTTATTAGCGATAAGCAATAAGCTGTTTTGCGAGTTTACTCAATTAACATGTAGTTATAGCCAATCTGGATTCAATTAGCCTCGGAATTCTATCAAATAAATGAATTAGCTCCAGCCCTTCTTCTGGAACTCAACTGAAATTCATAAATTTCATAACCAAACATTTGCAACTCCCACATCCATCACATTTACATCCATAATCATTTGATTCAAACATTCGTTTTATTTACTTCAAATGTATTTATACTATTCCATTCACATGAATTCATCTATAATCAATTTCTTCGTACCTATTCAGATTATATAAGTTTATTTTATTTCTTCAATACACTTATTCCCAAATATTTTATTTGGATCCATTATACTCACTCGGATTTCAATTTTCCAACACAAATCAAACTATAATGAACTTAAGTTACCTTTTGTTCAACATCAAGTTTAAGTCCAATTTTTTTGATTCATTTAAACTCAACGTATGTTAAGCTAAATACTAGAATGCATATTAGACTTCCTAATCCAATTCGAATTCAATTCAAATCAACATTATTATAATAGTTTGGGAAATTATAACTTTTACCTTCTTATAAAATATGATGGCAATAATAATTTAAAATAATTTTATATCAAATTACAAATACGTGCTCTCATATATATATATATATATATATATATGTGTGTGTGTATATATATACACTCGAACTCAATCTAATTCATTACTAACCCTATCTCTATCGAGTTACGCCATAGAGCCAAGGTCATCACTAAAACTTATGCTCTGATACCAACTGTAATGACCCGGAAAATTCGACGCTCGAATTTCCAATAATAATATTTAATCCTGTATTACTCGCCAAAACCCAAGTATCAAATCCTAGATTGTTATCAGAAAGAAATTAGAGGATGAGAAAAGAAATAAAGAAATATTAGAATAGAAGAATAAGAAGAACATCCGAATCTCACAGTGGAACGAAAAAAATTATAATATATCAAAACTCTTTACAAAATGAATATGTATAAATGACTACAATATCAAAGTACATATATCTCAAATCAACACACACAACAGAATAACATAATACTAGTAAATATGTGGAATATGTCTCAACTTCAGCTCCTGTTCTAAAGCTCCAAGCAATACCTAACCTGATAATATACTCGGTTTGACTCGAGCACATTTGAAGCAAAGAAAAATTCACCCGGATTAGTCTGGAATACTTTCAGTAATAAATTCACATGACTAACAACTTGTTTAAATTTGGAAAACCCTTTTAAAAAAAGGATAATAGTAAGACTATCCCACACATAAACATAGACGATTTTTACCATACTATAACCCAAAACATTTTTTATTTATAAAAATGTAGTGATATTATAATAGTGTTTATCAAATCACAAATAAATAACCATCTAACAGAACGCTTATATCTCACACTCTACATAGACATTGTAAATTCAAAAACCGCATGGTGCTTATGGGAGATTAGATTTCCAATGTGACAAGGTATGAGACCACCTTCCAATCAGTGTACTCTAGAGGGGATACATTGAGGTTCAACAAGATCATCTTGCAAACTGGCCACACATGACCGATCACTCATTTAACTTTGACTGTATCAAATATATTGTCACCTTATGACTTTTTATTACGCGCCTGCCGTAATTCCCCGGAGATACAAAACCGAAAGAAGAAAAAATAAAGAATTTTCTCTAGATGGTGACAATATACCCTGCTTAGGAACGACCCACCTAGTCATACTGCCTGCCCGATTTTTGTCGTTTCCCGGTTGATAAGGCTTGAGGTCACGTTTTCCTTCTCAGAATATCATACCATCATTTACTTTGAATGCCACGTCGTCAGATCCATCAAATCACTAATTGACGTCCACAAATATACTCTGGGTGTTAAGCAAGAGATAATCTCCGCCACCAAGCTTGGTATATTTGTAAAAATCAACGTACATGATCTTTTCGGAAATACTCTATGAGACATTCGTCCATACAAGTCATCTAGGAACAGGATGAACTGAAGGCACCATCCTACCGCATCTAAGGAATCACTTTATGGACCAGTAGCTAATTTTTCTTGCAGTCCATAGATTTCAATCACGACAGAATCACAAGTCATCGTAACTCTGGCGGCCAAACCAGAGAAACTTAACGAGCAGTTCTTTTGCTTATGAAGATCAACGGTCTTCAATGCTCCATCTTTATACGCCTACAAGTTAGTTGAAAACACACAGTTGGTTCGAAGTGGTTTTGGGTCAAGTCCCCATCCCGGGAACTTCGAGCTAACTCGTCAAAAGGTCCAAACAATATGCGTTGATAGTTGGGTTTTAACTATCAACTCAACAGTATCGATCGGTACTTTGGCAGCTCAGGTCCTTTTCATTTCAAATCATTACTTAAAACCATTGTAGCGATTAAATCGATTCTCTAATTTATTTCAACCAATCTCTTTTGTTTTCGCCACTTGAAGACAAATTCAACCTTTATCCACTTTTAAGTATAAACATCTTTAAACAAAACTCGTTTTGTTATTTTGACATATAGTTACATTCCACCAAAAGCCTCTTTTATTTTCATTACCTGGGAAAATATCATCTCCTATAATTTAACCAATCGACATAATTAAATTGCCAAATCTTATTTGTGCCAATTAACGTTAAACGACGTATTTTTATAATATAACCATAATGGTTAATTGTTATCAATTAATATGTATACTCTCATTATGGAAATTATAATTCCAAAATCTAGTTTCATTTCAAACCCATATAGCCTTAATTTTCATTTCCTAACCAAATCATTGAAAACAAAACTACATCTCTCCATTATTTTATTATATCAAAATCCCTTTTTACTACTTTGGAAAAATATTTCTATATCATACAACCCGTTTGTTTTCCCTTACATTGAAAATATCTTTTCAAAACCCTTTATATAATTCATTAAATCTGGAAATATTCGCAAAATCTCTTTCTACTTCCATTACCATCATAAACTAATATCATCTCTCGATAATAGTGAAATCATTCAATTTGGGGTATTTTATTTACTGCTCAGACCTTGATCGACAACGTTCTTATCTCGAAATAGATAGAAGTTTGTAACTAAAAAACCCGATATTAAAAATAACACTAATTTGATATACCGTTCATTTAACATATGGCTTTGTAAACCATACATCACATTTAGAAGTTCGTTTTTTCACTCATCGCATTTCCTTTCTATTTCTATTTACTAACCTTTTTTGTAAAATTGTAATTCCTTTAAAGTACACTTTACCGACCTTAATTTATTTCACTCGATTGTAAACAAATTTCAAGAAGTCGTTGCCTTTTTTACCATTAACAATAACAAACTAAAGAAAAGTAATTTCTTTTATTGTTAACTAAGATAAAATTATTATCATTTATAAACAATTCGATAATAACTTTAAGCACAAAATATTAACTAACTTCTAGAAGCACTCGTTAATTTTAAACAATTTGGACAAAAACATTTCTATTAAATAATAAATCAAATAGGATTTCCAATCGAAACCGTTGACTAAGTCAACCTAAAAACACCGTTCACTTGCTAACTAGTTCCTTTCAATCCTGCTTATTAAATTAATTAAAAATATAATTAATTTAATAAAACCCTCTTAACGGTTCAATTGAACCATTATATTAAATTATCCACTTTTTGGTAAACTTCAATCTTTCTTACTCATCGTAAACAGAGAATTTACTAGATAAATCGTTAAATAATCTTTTGTTAAATACGATTATAAATATGTATATATTTATAAAACATCTATTTTTAATAACTTATATAAATAAAACTTGAAATTCTGATTCAGTTATAAAAAAAAATAAACTTTATAACTTATAACCCCATCAATTCGCCTAATGGCAAATCAACATTTAAAAAGATAAATTCAGGCCATTCACTGCCAACCATTTAATCAATGTTGGTTATTGATTAATAACACAATGATCGTTGAATCTAAATTCAATGATCAACACTCAATAATCAATCATTATCCAAACAGGTTATAATGTCATTGGGGATAAACAACTCATATATGTGAATAATATGCAAAACAAATAACATACAATTAATTTGAGGAATCCGATTGGATCCCTCCAACATGTACTTCCCTATATCACAACTCATAATATTATTTTAAAACTGTATATGGGAAAATATCCAACCAAAATATCCAATACGACGTTAATATTACTGTTGTCCCACCTTAAACAATCTATAGGCATCCAAGGCATCCAATTTAATAAACTTAAATTATATGAATTTAGCACATCATAATATTTTAGAAGGCATGAGAGTTTACTCTCCTTTTTTACTTTCGATTTGATGATTTCAGGTTGTTTCGTTTAATTTTAAACGAGCATTTAAAATTAAACAAAATCTCGATTGCTTCCAATTCCAACCGAACAAGCTTGACTGGGTAGCCCTTTGCCGATACAAGTCCAACGCATCTTGTTGCATTCAATTCTGTTAACATATGAATCATTTGTGAATATTATAAGTCTTGAACGGATTAATACGTTATTAACTAATCAAATAATTATAATATCACACCTTAAATTTGTTTGTTTATCCGCCTAACCATTGGCTTTCTTAAAAAAAAGGACCATTCCAATGAAATTAAAACATACGTCGGAACTTCCCTTACTCCATCAGAGCCGGCTCATCCATATTTATTTTCTTTTTCTTTTTTTAAAAAGAAAAAAGCCCATATGTGAAAATACACAGGTCACTTCCTCTTAGTCTTCTTCTCCATTCGTTATTCAAGTATGCTCGAAGCTTCACCACGCACTGCTGTTGTTTCCTATTCACCCTCCCCCTTAACAGCTGATCCCCTCCTCCTTCCTGCAGGATGTATATCCTCTTCGTTACTTTTTTTAATGTAAAAGCCCGGGCTCAAAACTCAATTAACTACCCACGCCTCCCCACTTTCTTCTTCTCCTACATTATAACATCCGCTCCAGTGTATATATATACAATGACCCAACTACATCCTCTCCAAACCGCTGTGTCCTTCCCTAATCTCCATCGTTGATTGCCACTGACCCCACTGTCTGCTTCAGCATCCATACGCCCCACTTCCCGGATCCTTCAAACTCCTATTCCAGTGCTGCCTCTACTGACTTAGCCCATCTTCAATCGGTCACAACCGCTTCCGCAACCAACCGCTCCCCCCATCGTACCCAGCAGCTCACCCTCGTCATTTCACTAACCTCAACTTTGCAGCAGCACCCGTGAACCCCGCCTCCATCCTCCATTGATGCTAAGCTCGAAAATATCTCCTTCAAAGTCTCGCTTGAAGAAAACAGCGACCCAAAAGTTTTGCCATCATAAAACGATGCCTACCAACCAGAAAAGGAAGCCCTTTTTCGAGTTCAACTGATTGGTTTATTTTTGATTTCGAAGGTATAAGGAGACGAGGAAATGTTGGTTTGGTTTTTTTACACATGGAAGCTTTTCTGTTTTATAAGGAAAGAATGAAAACATAATTGTATGGTGAGGAGTATATGTGGAGCTTTAATTTTATCTGATGTGCTTGAATATAGACAGAACGAATGAGATAAATTTTTCTTCTTCCCCTATTTATACTAATTCGAATGATATAGGGAGACATGATTTTCTTCTGTTTGATTTTGGGAAGAAACGAACTGGGCAATGCTGGAAATAAATACACCAAGGGAAGAAAGGAAATCACAGATGCCATGTGAACGAACATAGATTTTTTTATATATTATGTTCGATTTGACTAAATATTTTTATTGACGTGAAAAATGATTTTTTTTTTTCGTATTTATTGCTATTTCCGAACATTATTTATTGGTTTCTGTGGTCACACACAAACTCTGTTCATAAGGAAAATGGACGCCGTGA
Organism: Allium sativum; assembly: GCA_030737875.1. Classification (NCBI taxonomy): domain Eukaryota; kingdom Viridiplantae; phylum Streptophyta; class Magnoliopsida; order Asparagales; family Amaryllidaceae; genus Allium; species Allium sativum. The sequence continues at coordinate 872,357,955 of CM060912.1, read as the reverse complement.
TATAATTTGACATTACGGTCCTGATGAATCCTGTTTCATCGAATTCCGAGCCCGTTTGCAAAAACGACGCTATTCTAAGTCCAAATGGTCGATATATTTGCATTTAATTTTGCCGCACTCACAGAATAACTCCAATTTGCGCGAAACTTGAAATCTATCAATAATTAGCTATTACGGTCTTAATAAAATTTGTTTTGTTGAAAACAAAGATCGTTTGAATAAAGTTCTTTTTTAAGGTCTAGTTTAAATTAAAATAAATCAATTTTAAAATACCTCAATATAACAATATTAAAATACTATAATTGGTCATACTTGACAAGAATTTCATATAGTTTCATAATAAAATACTTCAAGTTGAATTCCAAGCCAAATCGATATTAAATAAAATAAGAATCCTTTATTTTATATAAATAAACGTTATAATTTATAAACGAATTCCATAATGACTATTTCAAAATTTGATTTGGACATAAACAAAATCTACAACATGAAAACTCAATTTTTCTCTTCCATTGGAAAAATATAATCCAATAGATTCGGACGTTTCTTATTTCAAAGAAATCCAACTTATATTGGATCATGTATGTCCAATTAAAGTTCAAAACATTATATTACGAACTACCGTGTAGCTGTAGTTCGTTTTATAATTAAATTATAAATTAAACATTTAAACGTTGTTCAATAAATGAAATCGTTAATATAATTCAAAACTTAACTGCATTAAACCCTTTTAAATTGCTAATTCACATTATATTTCAAATCCAGCAAATTCCAACCATTCAGAAATTTAAATTATTATTTCTATAAATAAAATATTCAACGTTATTGAATTCAAGCTAATTAAATTCTAAAATAATATTTAAACCATATTTAAATATTAAATTAAATGGTTAGAAATCTAGGTCATTACATTCCTTTCCCCTTCCTCGAAAATACTAAGAAAGGAAGAAAGCAGCAAACCCAGTAACTTTTCAAAAATCCAATTAATTAAAATTTCACTTTCGCTTTTAAAACCAAACCAATTAGCTTTAATCGAAAAACCAACTAATCTCTATAGAAAACAAATTCCAAAAATTTCCAAAAAGTTTTGAAATTTTTCTAACATTTTAAATTTTGGACTTTTTTCGTAGTGTCTCCCCTATATGGATGGACTTTCGCAATAATGCAGGAACAACAAAAATATATTCATCGACCCACACAGCCAGAAAAAGAGAAAAACCCAATTCAAACCTAACTAAAAGAAAAAAAAATATATTTTGCGTAGGCATACCTTTTTGCGAGCATTTATTAGCGATAAGCAATAAGCTGTTTTGCGAGTTTGCTCAATTAGCATTCAACTATAGCCAATCTGGATTCAATTAGCCTCGAAATTCTATCAAATAGACTAATTAGCTCCTGCCCTTCTTCTGGAACTCAACGGAAATTCATAAATTTCATAACCAAGCGTTTGCAACTCCCACATCCATCACATTTACATCCATAATCATTTGATACAAACATTCATTTTATTTACTTCAAATGTATTTATACTATTCCATTCACATGAATTCATCTATAATCAGTTTCTTTGCACCTATTCAGATTATATAAGTTTAATTTCTTTCTTCAATGCACTTATTCCCAAATATTTTATTTGGATCCATTATACTTGCACGTATTTCCATTTTCCAACACAAATCAAACTATAATTAATTTAAGTTACCTTTTGTTCAACTTCAAGTTTAATTCAAACTTTTTGGATTCACTTTAACTCAACATAGGTTAAGCTAAATACTAGAATGCATATTACACTTCCTAATCCAATTCAAATTAAATTCAAATCAATAATATAATAATAGTTTGGGAAATTATAACTTTTACCTTCTTATAAAATATATTGGCAAAAATAATCTAAAATAATTTTATATCAAACTACAAATACATGCTCTCATATATATGTATATGTATACACTCAAACTCAGTCTAGGGAATTACTAACCCTATCACTATTGAGTTATGCCACAGAGCTAAGGTCATCACTAAACCTTATGCACTGATACTAACTGTAATGACCTGGAAATTTCGACACTCGAATTTCCAACAATAATATTTAATCCTATATTACTCGCCAAAACCCAAGAATCAAATCCTAGATAGTTATCAGAAAGAAATTAAAGGATGAGAAAAGAAAGAAAGAAATATTAGAATAGAAGAATAAGAAGAACATCAAAATCTCACAGCAAAACTAAAAAATATAATATATCAAAACTCTTTACAAAATGAATATGTATAGATGATTACAATATCAGAGTACATATATCTCAAATCAACACACACAGCGGAATAACATAATACCAGTAATACGTGGAATATGTCTCAACTTCAGCTCCTCTTCTAAAGCTCCAAGCGATACCTAACCTGATAATATACTCGGTCTGACCCGAGCACATTTGAAGCAAAGGAAAATTCACCCAGATCAGTCTGGAATACTTTCAGTAATAATTTTACATGACAAACAACTTGTTTAAATTTAGAAAATAAAAAGGATAATAGTAAGACCATCCCACACATAAACACAGAAGGTTTTTACCTTACTATAACCCAGAACATTTTTTATATATAAAATATGCAGTGATATTATAATAGTGTCTATCAAATCGCAAATAAATAACCATCTAGCAGAACGCTTGCATCTCACGCTCTACATATACATTATAAAATCAAAAACTGCATGGCGCTTATTGGAGATTGGATTTCCAACATGACAAGGTATGGGACCACCTTCCGATCACTGTACTCTAGAGGGGATACATTGAGGTTCAATAAGAACATCTTGCAACCCGGCCACACATGACCAATCACTCATTTACCTTGAGTGTATCGAATATATTGTCACCCTACGGCTTTTTTTTGCGCGCCTACCGTAATTCCTGAGAGATACAGAATTGAAAGAACAAATAACGAAATTTCTCTAGATGGTGACAATATACCTTGCTTGGGAATGACCCACCTAGTCATACTGCCTACCCGATTTTTGTCATTTCCCGGTTGATAAGGCTTGAGGTCACTTTTTCCTTATTAGAACATCATGCTATCATTTACTTTGAATGCCACATCGTCAGATCCATCAAATCACTAATTAACTTCCACAAATATACTCTAGGTGTTAAGAAAGAGAATCTCTCCACCACCAAACATGGTATATTTATAAAAATCAACGTATGTAATCTTTCAGGAAATACTCTGTTAGACATTCGTCTATACAAGTCATCCAGGAACATGATGAACCGAAGGCACCCTCCTACCGCATCCAAGGAATCTTCCTATGGATCAGTAGTGAATAGTTCTTGCAATCCGTAGATTTCAATCACGACAGGATCACAAGTCATCATAACTCTGGCGGCCAACCCAGATAAACTTAACGAGTAGTTCTTCCACTCATGAAGATCAACGGTATTCAATGCTCCATCTTTATACGCCTGCAAGTTAGTCGCGAACGCACAGTTGGTTCAAAATGGTTTTGGGTCTAGTCCCCATCTCGGGCTCTTCGAAATAACTTGTCAAAAGGTCCAAACAATATATGTTGATAGTTTGGTTTTAACTATCAACTCAACAGTATTGATCAGTACTTTGGCAGCTCAAGCCCTTTTCATTTCAAACCATTCATTTAGAACCATTGTAGTTATTAAATCGATTGTATAATTTATTTCAACAAATCTCTTTTGTTTTCCTATTTGAAGACAAAGTCAACCTTTATCCAGTTTTTAAATATAAACATCTTTAAACAAAACTCATTTTTTTATTTCAACATATAGTTACATTCCACCAAAAGCCTATTTTGTTTTCATTATTCGGGAAAATATCATCTCCTATACTTTAACCAATTGACATAATTAAATTGCCAAATCTTATTTGTGCCAATTAACGTTAAAGACGTATTTTTATAATATAACCATAATGGTTAATTCTTAACCATTAATATGTATACTCTCGTTATGGAAATTATAATTCCAAAATCTAGTTTCATTTCAAACCCATATAGCCTCTTATTTCATTTCCCAACCAAATCATTGAAAACAAAACTACATCTCTCCATCATTTTATCATATCAAAATCCCTTTTTACTACTTCGGAAAAATATTGCTATATCATACAACCCGTTTATTTTTCCTTATAATGAAATAACTTTTCAAAACCCTATTTATAATTTATTAAATCTGAAAATATTCGCAAATTCTCTTTTTACTTACCTTACTGTCATAAACTAATACCATCTCTTGATAATGGTGAAATCATTCAAGTTGGGGGTATTTTATTTACCGCTCAGACCTTGATCGACAATGTTCTTATCTCAAAATAGATAGAAATTACTAACTCAAAAACCCGATATTAAAAAATAACATTAATTCGATTTACCATTCATTTAACATATGGCTTTGTAAACCATACTTCACATTTAGAAGTTCCTTTTTTCACTCATCGCATTTCCCTTCTATTTCTATTTACAAAACTTGTTTGTAAAATTATAATTCCTTTGAAGAATTGTAACTCCCTATAATTTTAACAAGACTAAAGATGATAAATTAAAGAATAATTAATTTAATATCTATAATTAAGTGAAACGGACTATGCCATTGCATTCATCTCGGAATTATGGTCAAAATAGACACTTGGTTTACGTAAAACGGACACCGTATGAAGAAGTTATTAAGGTTTGAAGTTTGTACACACATAAGAAGAATATATATATATATATATAATTAGTCCAGAAATTCAAAACAGTTCAAAATTGCAGAAAATAGGGGAGAGGAAAATTCCCGCCCAGGGATGTCGACCCCATCACGGGGGTGTCGACCCCATAAGTGGGGTCGATCCATGTGTAACGACCCGGATTTTCGGCGACTTTGGTTATCGACATAAGCTCGATGTCGATAACCAAAACATCGAAAAATCTCGGTAATTAATGAAAGAAATTAGAGGGTGAGGAAAGATAAGATAGAACTAATAGAATAGAAGAAGAAGAACATCATCATCAGAGTAAACACGAATCTCACAGCGGAATGAATAAAATATAACGTAACTTTTGAAATACAAACAATTATATATACAATAGCACTTATCAGAGTACAACACTTACAACAACAGCGGAAATAATAATAGCTATAGAATCCTGAAGCCTCCTGCTCCAAGCTTTCCAATGTATCTGCAAATCCCGACTACTTGACTGCCCGTACAAATTTAGGCACCCAAGAGTTTAGGGAAAACAACAAAGTAAACTCCGGGTCAGTCATGGGACTGGTGTGAGTAAAATAGTTTAACACAGGTATATGAACAAGTAAACGATATCTCATAAGACCACGCCGTAGAACGGAACGGGTTTTTCCCTTATGAGAATCTAAAATATCTTTATATCAAAAACCTTTTGATATTATAATTATGTCTATGTACAAATAGATATCAACTAGCAGAAACGCTTTCATCTCACGTTCTACATATATAGTATACAATCAAAATCGCAAGCACGTATTGGATAATGGATTTCCAACTATGACAAGGTATGGAACCACCTTCCGATCAGTGTACTCTAGGAACGATACATTGGAGTTCAACAAGAACATCTTGTAACTCAGCCACACATGACCGACCACTCATTTCGCTTGAGTGTATCGAATGTACATCACCAACGGTTGGGATCAGCAACCGTTCCCGTATATATATGGGACAACTTTGATAGATGTAAGAAACAAATGAATATTCTCTAGATAGGTGATTATACACCCTACTTCGGTGCGACCGACTTAGCCATGCTGCCTGCCCGATTTCTGTCATTTACCGGTTGATGAGGCTAGAAGCTACGCTTTATCATTACATCAGATTCACTTCGAATGCCACATTGTCATATCCATCGAAAATCACTAATTGACGTCTACAATAGTACATTACGTGTTTGCTAAAGAAGTTTCCTTCTCCGCTTCCACTCTTGGTACGGTTGAAGAAATCAGTGTACGTGACCTTTCTGGAAATACTCTGTCAGACATTCATTCATACAAATCATCATCATTCACTTAGAATGTCACATCGTCATACCCGCCAAATCACAAATTGATTTATCCAAAAGTAACACGGGTATACAGCTTAGAGAAACGAATTCCTCCGCCACCAAACGTGAATACGTTTGAACAGATCATCTTACGCGATCCATTGGATATACTCTGTCAGACCTTCGTCCATACAAGTTGTCCTGGGACTGGACAAACTGAAGGCACTATTCAGTATATCCATCTTAGTCACTGTCATCAAAGACTTATACAACAGCCCTTGCATTTTTCTCCGTCTTCAATTAACTTTGGCATATATGATTTGCAACGCTTATGCCAATACAGAGTGGTTCTTTGGATAATAATCCAACCGGTCTCTCCATATTAACAACGTTAAAATGGTCAAAACTTCGATAGTCTGTGAGTTAACTATCAAAGAAAAACAAGTGTGCAAACAACGATATTATTTCCAGATGGAAATTATATCGATCAATCATCAACATATATCTATATATATATATATATTCACATTGCCTTATTTTCTATGTTTAGAAAATACATGTTATTAACACTGGAAAATGTTTCCATCTGCTTATTTACAAATCACTACTCTTCCCCAACTATCAGTTCCTGACTGTGAACTAGTATGAGAACAACCCCCTAAGTATAAATCCCGAAGGCCGAAACCAACATCAGATAGGCACTTAGAAAACCATTCAATTTACTAATCTCTAGTCAGTTCTAATTTTACTTAACTCTATTTGATTAACTCTGATTGATTAACTCTAACTGGTTAATTCCAACTGATCAACTCAAACTGGTCAACCCAAATTAATTAACTCTAACTGGCTTGGTTTGACTAACTCAATTTATTAACTCGACTGACTAATTCAACTCGATTAACCTAACTTGATTTACTTATCTCGATTAACTGAACTAATCACTTTGATTAACTCGACTAATTCACTTTGGTTAACTTAACCAATTCACTTAACTAATTCACTTAGTTGAACTTAACTAATTCACTTAACTCCTGTCGAATAAACTATATTCGATAACTCCTCTAACTCTATTCGAATAAACTATATTCGATCAACTCATTTGATTTAACTCTAATCGATTAACTCCATCGAATAAACTATATTAGATAACTCCTTCGATTTAACTAATATTCTATAACTCACTTCGATTAACTAATAATCGATAACTCCTTCGAATAAACTATATTCGATAATCTCCTCTCGAATAAACGATATTCGATAATCTCCCTTTCGATTTAACACATCGATAACTCCTTTGTGTTTAACTCTATTCGAATAACTAATTCGAATCACTCTTATTTATTTAACTCTATTCGAATAACTAATTCGATTAACTCTATTTAACTCCGTTTAACTCTATTCGAATAACTAATATTCGATAACTCTATTTAACTCCGTTTAACTCTATTCGAATAACTAATATTCGATAACTCTATTTAACTCCGTTCAAATAACTAATATTCGATAACTCTATTTAACTCCATTCGCTTGACTCTAGATCGCAGCGATTACAATGGTTACGCCTGATTCCCTCAGGAAACATTCGACCGCCGTAGGCTATTTACAACCCTGCGAATTACGCTAGCAGTCGTACGAGATGGCAACTTACCCTGAATACTATGTTTGACTAACTCTGTCTCAAATAACTATATTTGATTAACTCTAGTTCGTTTTAACTCTAATCGATTAACTCTAAGTGAGTAACTCTAACTCGATCAACTCGACTTGATTAACTCGACTTACTTAACTCAACTGGTTAACTTGACCTACTTAACCCAACTGGTTAACTCTACTGAACGGGTTAACTCTACTGAACTAGTTAACTCTATTCAACTAACTCGACTCGACTAACCCCTTTCGAATAGCATATTCGTTTTACTAACTTTCGAATACCATATTCGATTTACTCCCTTCGAATACCATATTCGATTTAACTCCTTTCGAATAGCATATTCGATTTACTTTATTCACTTTATAAAGATTTCCTTTTTAACAACGTTTTATTCATTTGAAAAGATTTACTTTTAAATAACGGTTCTACACTTTAAAAATGATTTCCTTTTTATAACGTTTCCTTTTCAATTCTATTTGTAAATGGTTTACAAATATTCCCTTTTCAAATTTATTCTTGAAATATTCTAACTCCTTAAATTCTCTGAAAAATTCTCCATAACCTCCTTTGTAACGGGAGCATCGGGAAAATCCCCAAACCCGCCACACAGGCCTTTCCATTCAAAAAGAAAATGGTTTGAATTTATTTCCTTTTATAATATCTCCTATTTATAAATATTCCTATTTATAAATATTCCTTATTTATAAATATTCAAATTTATAAATATCTCTTATTTATAAATATTTCATTTTATAAATATCTCTTATTTATAAATATCCCATTTTATAAATATTCTATTTTCAATATCACTTTGAAAATCCCCTTATCAACATTTCGGTATGTTATGGTATTCAATCATATCAAATCACGATGTTCAATATCGTCCAAGTACATATAATCGCCCACAGATTTTATATCACATCATATAACAATATATGAAAAACAATAAAATAACTGTTGAGGAATCCAGTCGGATTCCTCCAACCTGTTTCCCTGTATCCACAGATGTTACACAATATGATTATCATCACTTTCAGTCCAATATACATTATTCTGATAGCAGAATCAATTTATAAATATTTAACGGTTTATATATATATATATATATATATATATATATAAAATTTCACTAACTGACTAGCAGTTCAATCAATCAACCAACACACAACAATCACAGATGATTAACAGTTCTAAAAATACATTATAAAAATATAACTGTTCAGAGTTGGTGAGTTTTACTCACATTGGCAGTTCATCGTTAAAGAACGATAAACCGTTGTTCGATTTGAATCAAACAGTTTATTTCGTCATAAATTCATACGAGCCCCAATCCACTTCTAGTCAGCTTCATTGTGAAGCTCTCGTCCATATGGTCACAACGCAACTTACGGTTCGTCAATCTGATATCGTACGACGAAGTTACACATTATAGAAGTTTGTACACTATTTATAATTAAATTAAAACTTTAAACTTTTAAATTGGGCTTTACCCAATAAATTCGGCCCGGCTCTTTTCAACAAACCCACACCTTACTTAGCTTCTAACCTCCTGCTCATACAAATTTGTTTCAACCCATTTCCAACCCACTTCCTCACTACACAAATTTGCTTTCTTTGATATAGAAAACTACATTTGATCATGGGCCTTACCATTACTTTAACCGGCCCATCATTATACTCAAACAAAGCCCACCCACATTCTCACATACCATACCCGACCGTATTTAGTTCATCTCCCCCAAAACAATCGCTCAACACAGCTCCTCCACAGACATTAACACCACTTCATTCCCAACGAACTCCATCCCTGAACCACCGAGTTCAACTCAGACACCACCATCTCACTCCACTCCGCATCCTCTCCGTCCTCATCGCCACTGTAACAACCCGAAAATCTGGGCCAGTTTAAAATTTTTATTTTGGCAATTTTAGCGAATTATGATTATTTAAAATGAATTATTTTAAATAATATCGACGAGAAATTTATTTTGAATATAATTCGATCATATATAGTTATATAGTTCGTCGTTAGAATATAAATAATTATATATAATTATAAATAGAATTGAAAATGGCGCGGTAGTTCGATAATTCGATTTCAAACTTCAAATGAATGTAATGGGTGCAAAATAAACCGGATTTTAGTGAAACCAAAAACAATAGGATCTAATTGAGAATATCTTTCCAACGAGTCCGAAAAATCAAAATTTCATAGCGGGAATCAAAAGATATGTCCAGTTGAAAATTCTGAATAGTCGCTATGGAATTCTGGCCCTTAAACATAGCCATTTTGCAAACGACCTCGGATTTCGACGAAACCACTTTCGTTGGGTCCTTGATGTAAAGTTATTGCTAGGTTTCAAATTTCATAATTTTTTGAATCAATATGTGAGCGTGGCAAAGGAAAACGCGTTTGACCAGTTTCAGTTGATTTTAATCAACTAGAAAATGGCCATTTTTCCAACGGTCTCAGAATTCGACGAAACTAGTTTTGTTAGGACCGTATCGTCAATACGAAGCTAGAAAATATTTTTTGGAATTTTTCGAGTTAGTATGTGACCCCGGTAAATTGAAATGCGCGTTCAAATTCAATATATAGAGTTATATGTTGATTTTGACGGAAACTGATCGAAACGATCGAATCAGCTTACGATACATATCCCATTGTGTTCGGAATGGGGGTGAAACACTATGGACGACAGGCGGTGGGCCTCATTTTGAGGTCGTATGTAAAAGTCAACTTTTTGAAATTGAAATAATAAAAAAATAAAAAAACTAAAACCTCTCCCCTTAAATCCCTCTGCCCCCCCTTCAGTTCGATCAAAACCCGATTTCTATAAATTAAAAAAAAAACATCGTCGCCACCCAGCGCCGGGGCCGTGCCACCTCTGGCCGGCCTCCCTCCAACCGCAGCCCACGTCCGACGCCCCCCTCCCCATCTCGAATCGAAGAAGCCCCGTAGCCCCTTAACCCCCAAAATGAACCCTAGGCGACCATCACCAGGCCAGCGCCTGCCCCACCATCCCACGACCACCTGCTCGAGCCCGTACCCCCCCAACGCGATGGAAACCGCGCCGCCAGCCTGTGGGCCCACGCCACCACCTGGAAATTTCGACGCCGACTGATGAACGCAAAACCCCCTCTCGCTCAAGCCAATGTAAGTGTTTTAATTCAATTTTTCTTAAACTGATTTTTAGTTAATTTTCAAAATAAAGAGATCATAGTTTTCAAAACAAAAAGATTAGATTTTTCTTAAGTAAAAAGATGTGATTTTTGTTTTGAATAACGCTTTAGAAACGATTTCTATATAAAGAAAGTAGCGATTTTTATATATTGAACAACGAAGTAAAAATTCGATTTTTATATATTGAACAACGAAGTAAAAATTCGATTTTTATATATTGAACAACGAAGTAAAAATTCGATTTTTATATATTGAACAACGAAGAAAAAAATTTGATTTTTATATATTGAACAACGAAGTAAAAATTCGATTTTTATATATTGAACAACGAAGAAAAAATTCGATTTTTATATATTGAACAACGAATTAAAGATTCTATTTTTATATATTGAATAGCAAAGTAAAAATTCGATTTTTACATATGTAGTGGCTACGGGCAACGAAAGTGACAAGAGGCTAGAACGGCGAAGATTTCTATAAATGAGGTGTCGTGAAGTTGGGATAGCTATCGGTGAGAACTCCTCACTCTAAATTTCTTTTTTTCTAGTTATATATATATATATATACTAGGATGCAGACGGTGTTTAGTAGCACCCGACACCCGTCGTCCACAGACCATGGACGGCTTGTATGCTTGTTTGTTTGATTTTGCTGTGTAGTTGATTGTGTGATGTGATGTGAAATAAAATAAAATATTTTTATAGTTAAAAATATTTTATAGTTAAAAATGGAAATTTTAACGTGTATATGAAATAAAAATAAACAAATCGGACGATTTGTTTATATGCACACATTTGACTGACATTGATTGGGACGATTAATTTTACACATCGCCCAACTTCACAAATAAAATCTGTGTTTGATTGTTTGAAACCCCACATGAGTATTGGGATGATATATGACATACACTAATCCCAATAATTAGTTGTATGTCGATCGATTGATTGACAGGCTGCTATAAGCGTTGAATATTTATATTCGATGCTTATACAGTGTAGAATGCACTTTGGATGATGGTTGATTATTCATCGTTGTTATTGTATACATGTGTTGTAGAAAATCCATATAATTAACTTTATATGGTAATTGATTGGGCCTCATTCCAGTTTTAAAATAGAAATATTTGAAAAAGAAATATTTGAAATAGATTATTTGAAAATAGGAATATATGAAGCCGTATTGATTAGATTGACGCCATTTTGATGTGAACGATATTTATATCGATTTTATTCATTTTATAATGAATATCGAAAGTGATTTCAAAATCTGATATTTTGAATAGGATTGAATATAAATAAATTCGAATTGAAATTGAATATAAATGAATTCGAATTGAAATGGAATAGAAATGAATTCGAATTGAAATTGAATTGAATTGAAAATGAACTGAAATTGAATTAGAAATCAATTTGAATTGAATTTAAAATGAATTTAAATTAGAATATTCAATTTTGATTTGAAATTGAATATGAAGTTGAAACCATTTTGAAAATGAATTTAAAACGATTTATAAATCGTTTTGAAAAGAAAATCGATGAAGTATATATTATAAATATTATATATATAATATAATGGCCAGAATAGAACGCGCCGCGCCGCGGCAGTTCGCGAATTTCGACCATTGACTTCGAATGGCTATTGCGGGAGATCCGATCGTCGGATTCTCCTAAAACCGGAACCGTTGGGTTCGTATCGAAAAGAGATTTCTAACGAATATTAGAAATTTGAAATCTAACGGTTGGATTTGGAATTATGTCCAAATCAAATTTGAAAAAGGTCGCTATAAGTGCAGTTCGATGGCCATTGATGGAAATCGACTGTACGGGCCTTGATAAAATTATTAAAAATAGTAATAATTTATGTAGAATTATAAGAAATGATTTGTGAAGATTTGGGATGAAAAACTCCATATTTGAAAAGATAAAAATAGATTTTTATCGAAATGAACTAGTTTTGAACTAGAATTATAATTCTATTTATTTTTAAGTAAATAAATTGGATTTGAAATGGTTTTGAAAATAACCAGAACTTCCAATAATCATATTGGAATGGATTTGAATCGAAATTGTCTTTGGATTATTTCGATGTTGGATTTTGTGATGATACAGATATTGTTATGGGAATTTGAAAGATATATATTTATATCGTTACTTCCAATACGATATTTGTTCGTCGTAGAATTTGATATTGAATATATGTCAGTATATTTTCTATTCAGAGCCTTGTATTTAATATCAAATGTGATTTGGGTTTGTTGTGAATGGTGTCTTCATTAACACTGTTCTTGAACCCAGTTGAGAAAAGATTAAATCTTTTTATTTAGATTTAATGAAGTGTACCAATTAAATGATATTTAATTGGAATTGAATTGATATTGATTTTTGGGTTTATCATGAACAGTATTTTAAATAACACTTGTTCTTTAACTCGATAATTAATAGAATGTGATTTTGGGTTGTCGTGAACGGTATCTTCAATAATACTACTCTTAGACCCAAAGAAGTTAAGAAAATCAGAAACTAACTGGGGATTAGTTAAGTTGAACGGTTTCAGAGGTATTGATATGATGCTGGTTTCGGCCTTCGGGGTTAATACTTAGGGAATTGCTCACTTGCTAATTTACAGTTAGGAACTGATTGAAATGTGGTGTGATTTTGGGTTTATCGTGAACCGTGTTTTAAATGACACTGATTCTTTAACCCAGTCACAGATTAAAACTAAGTGGAGTTTTAATGAATCTTTAATTAGATTGAAATGATCGAGGATGGTGTATCACCAGTTTTGCTCCAGGCGTTAGTTAAATCTTTAATTAGATTTGAACGTGAAATGGTAATTGAATTTACCGATAACACCGTGGTGTTAGATATGAAGTATAACCAGTTTTACTTCATGGGATGAATAGGTTGGGATTGGGAAATTAAAACAAATGATTACTTCGGTAAGGTTCGTTAATCCCGACTAGTTGAATCGAAATTCAAAAGAAGATTAGAGAATAAATTCAAGGAATTTATCTTGGATAAAATTAATGGGAACCTTTCCCTATGAATGTGGAATTTATAAACTAACTGTCGGTTAGCCAAGCAGAATGGTTTTCTGGATATTGATCTGATGTTGGTTTCGGCCTTCGGGGTTAATATTTGGGAAATTATTCTCTTGATTAATTTACGGTTAGTGACTGATGAATTGGAATGAGGCGTATGTTGTGTTTGTGTAACACTTATTTAAAATATATGCGAGTTATTCGGAAAGACCGGGTTTATCCCATTCTGAATAACTGATATGACGATAAGTCGAAGATGAAGATGGTGGTTGAAGACCAGAAGTCTTCACATCGTTTGGGTGATTACTGATGATCTTGATTGAGCTGTACACCCAAGATGAGGGAATCAATCGGTGGTCGTCCAGATGTGCTAGAGATCGATGGATATGCGAGGAAAATGCCTCCGGTTTCGTTCAGACCCAGAACGGACTTGTAAATGGACTGTGTGTCTGACATTGGATTTCATTCTGTGTGACTAATATCGGTTGCATAGAGTGATTTGCCTGTGTGGCATGCTAAGATGCAAATGATCAAGGCTTCTGTTGAAAAGCAGAGTCTTGTGGATGATGATCAAAGCAAGGCCTGTGTGGCATAGCTTTGTGTAGCGTTGATTCGCGAGCCTCGCACCCCGGTTGTGAACCAAAAACAGGAGAAGGACATCAGGGAGGGCATGCGTTTCATTCTAGCTAGGGTGGTGTCAGTGACCTACCAGCCCTGACATTTATATACTTTTCACCTGTGTGGTTGTTGCTGTTGCGAGGCGCCTCGGTTAGATCGGACGATCCTGGTCCGATGGAGCCATTCGTTGGCTCATTTACGCCCCAAAGGGCGGGGAAACGCATGTTCAGGCATTTTAATCCACATCGGTGGACCGGCCCTGACGATCCAAAGGCTTGACTGAGTACTTGCCCGAGGGGCGGGCTAGAGCGTCTCGAATCGGTTGAGGACTATCTTTTGCCTCGGTTCATAGATGGAAACCCAATTTTCAAATACGTGACTTTGCGATTTTGATTGTATAACCTATATATGGGGACATAGTGGTATGGGGCATTCATGCCGCCTATGATTGATATTTATGATTGAAATTGTTTTAAACACTATACACTTATTATAGTATCAAATGATTTGTTTTAAACGTGTCAAGCATTCTTTGGCTGTTATAAGGGAAAACCCTATCCCCCGGCTTGCGTTGCATTGTGTGATAGGACCTGGGTCTTATAACAGCTTCATTTTTCTTTATTTAGCATTGCGCTGTTGTTTTAGGCACTGGTGTTCTTGGGAGGAAACCCGTTCCACGTTAGCGGCGTGGTCCCTTGATTTACCTAACTTCAAAAATAAAGATTAATAACCTTTTTAGTTCTCACACCAGTCACATGACTGACCTGGGGTTTATTGTTTTAACCTAAACTCTGGGTGCCCTTATTTTGACACGGGCAACTAGTAGTTTTGGTTTTGCAGATTTATATTCACAGGATCCTGGTTTACAGCTGGAACGATATCCGGAAAGCTTTGTATCCGTATATCTCTTCTAGTTGTGTATTGTATTATTTCCGCTGCTCTGTAATTTATTGTAATCTCTGATATTTTTCTGTGTAATATTTGCTTATAATCTGTATATTCTTGTAATCTGATGCATTGTTGTAATATACAATGAAATGTTCTTCCGTTTGCGTTCTATTTTGTCGTGTTCTCAAAACAATTCGTTCTTTCTCTTCTCTTCGAAGACGGGGGAAGTTCGGGTCCTCTCAGTTGGTATCAGAGCTTTGGTTGACAAAGCTCAGAGAACAAGGCACATTAGAACCATACGAAAGAATTCATCAGATATTGGATTAGTAATATCCAATGGGGATGACTCGTTAGAGATGGGATCAGTAGTATCCTAGAACGAGTGTGAAGAGTATATTTTTCAAGTGAAAACAATTTTTGTTTTGAAAATTTAAATCAATTATTCGTATTTGATTATTTATCTATATTGATTTGGACAATCCGATATATAAAGATTTCAAGCTTGTATGAGCATCATTAGCTTGCATTTAAGTCAAGTTTCTATATTTGCATCATAAAGCAAGGGTTTTGATCATTTTGGCTCAAGGGATTTTCTATTAGAGCTTGCATTTTGGGTTTAATTGGTTGCATAAGGGCTTTATCATATTTTTGTGTCTTCATAAGCATTGTAAGCCCTATTCTACTTTCATACTTAAACTCTAAAGTTAAATGTATGATATGCAAGTTTGCCATGATATGCATGTTTACCTGATTCAAACGCCCCTCCAAAGTCAGAGTGCTCGCAAGAGTCACCCTGGCGGAGGTGGGGTGTTACATTATGTAACAACCCGTATTTTCAATAACCTATTATAACGTAAATCGAGGCAGAATTTAATTTAAAAATCTGAATCAAGGGAAACGGTCTATGCCATTGAGTTCGTCTCGGAAAAATACGCGAAATAGAGTCCGAGTTTTTGAAAATCGGAGTCCGTATGACCCGATTAAGGCCCAACGAAGTTTTCAGAAAATTTCAAAGTAAAAACAGATTTCAAATTCAAGTTTGAATTTGGAAATTTGGGCCAGTTTGGGCCAGGCGGGAAAATTCCCGCCAGAGCACCCAAGTCGACAGCCCTGTCGACTTGGTTGGACCCAAGTCGACAGCCCTGTCGACTTGGCTGTCGACTTGGTCCAGCCGGGTAGTTCTGCCTGGTGCACCATTTTGAGATTGTGTTGAGCTTGGGGGCCAGATTCGGTTTTAAGGATTGAGATTGCAACTAGGGTTTAATCCTATGGCCTAAAACACTTGCCTAATCTATAAATAAGCCCCTAACCTAACCCTAAATCATCATTATTCATTCTAGTAACTAAACTATGGCAAAATCAATCCTCTCATGGCCTCCACTCTCTTCATACAATTCCTAAATAAATTTCTAAGTGATTTTCCATGCATACAAGTGTTTTCAAACTTGTATGAGCATCATTAGCTTGCATTCAAGTCAAGTTTCTATATTTGCATCATAAAGAAAGAGTTTTGATCATTTTGGCTCAAGGGTTTTTCTGTTAGAGCTTGCATTTTGGGTCTATTTGACTGCATAAGGGCTTTGTCATATTTTTGTGCCTTCATAAGCATTGTAAGCCCTATTCTACTTTCATACTTAAACTCTAAAGTTAAATGAATGATGCAAATTATGTTATGCAAGTATGTCATGTTATGATATGCAAGTTTATATGCAAGTTGCCATGTTATGATATGCAAGTTTATCATGTTATGATATGCAAGTTTATATGCAAGTTGCCATGTTATGATATGCAAGTTTATCATGTTATGATATGCAAGTTTATATGCAAGTTTGCCATGTTATGTTATGCAAGTTTGCTATGTTATGATATGCAAGTTTGCCATGTATGTTATGCAAGTTTGGGTGAATCATTTTACTCATGTTATCATGTTATGCAAGCTTATCTTGGGTTTATGAACATAAAGCTTCAAGCTTTATGCTAAAGGTTGCATTTTAGCAACATGTAAGTTATCATATCTCTTATGATAACTTGCATGTGAGGCTAAATGCGAACTTATGGCTATTTCTACATGTCATTTATTACCATGTATCACCAATATGCTAAGTTTGGTTTTATGCATGCTTTTGAGGCCTAAAAATGTAATATGCAAGTATATGAACATATGTACATTTCATATGCCACCATGTTAAACTTGTGGCTTCAACACCTTTATATCATGATTATGCCAAGTTCCCTCTTTCTTTCCTTTTTGCGCTATTGCGATATGTAAGCGATGGGATTGCGTTTGGGGTTGAGTAAACTTAAAAGACATAAAAACATAAGATTGGAAATTTACCTATTAAGTTAGGTCTACCCATTGGGAATTTACCTATTAAGTTAGGTCTACCCAATTGCTTGAAAATTTGTAGCATGTTTTGGAAACATGATGGACATGACACTTAGAAAAGATAAGTGTGACCAACTCGAGGTTGGGTTGAGTTTGTAGCGTAAACCTACCCGGAACCGACCGGCTTAACTAGTTGCTACAAACAATAGGACCCAATGTGAGAAGTTGGCCATGTTGTACCTTGAACCCGAGGTTAGACCAAGTTGTGGTGTAAAGCTACCCGGACCCGCCCGGCTTAACTAGTAACCACAACAAGGTCTAATGTGAGAGGTTAAGGCGCATTAAATTAATTAATGCCTCGTGATTAGGGTTAAGTCATGGTCCACTTAATACTTAACCAATTTGGGCTTGGTAGATTAATCAGGGTTAAGTCGTGAACTCATCGTTACACTTAACCAAGTTAATCCATGATTAGCAAGAGGGTTAAACCGTACTTAACCCACTAGAAAAATCCTAGCAATGGGTGTCCACTCCAGCAGTAATCCCAAGTTTGTATCATTATGGCCCTAGGGACTAGGCTAGGGTGAGGGGCACGAATTACTGAACTGGAGGTAAGTGACCAAAACGACGGCAGAGTGGTACGCCGGTGTAGTTCCGGGCGGACTTTTGGTCGTGCACATAGTCCGAAGCCGGGGAAAACATGCACGGGTACCAGTAGATCGAGACTGTGCACGCATGTTTATGGTGTCCAGGGGTTGCCACCCTAGGGCTTGATACACCCGACGGGAGACCCGACACAGTCTGACTACAATCATGTTTGGGCCGTATGGACACCAACACGTGACGAGTTAGGCTTATAGGGAGCCGATCGACTAGACCGTTTGGTTGGACCGCGTATTAGGGTCACTTCATGTTATTGGGCCAAAGCTTGGGCCAAGGGATCAATACTTGTTTATTCAAGTCATGTTAGTTTGCTAGTACACCTGTGGTGCAAAACCTAAAACCTGATTATGAGATGACACCTTTATCTACCTTGTTAGTTAATCATTATGCCAGTATGTAGTTATCCATATGTTCATCTTAGCTTTCATCATGCCAGTTAACTTTATCAGTTTACATTGATTGTAGTAGGGCTTACTCAGTCTTTTTGACTGACCTGTTTTCCTTTCGCCTCTTTTCTTCCGTTTCCCCCCAGGTTCTCAGGGTGGGAATATTGGAGCTTAGCTTGGATTTCTGATCGCTTGCTTGTGGGATTTTAGCTCATGTACGGTCTTGACATGAAGCTAGCTATGGTTATCACTTATATTGGGGAAAGTACTTATGTATTTTAGTTTTTCAGTGATGTTGTTTTTATCTAGACTTGTGTATTTGGAAAGTTGACATTATGTGGTACCAAACTTGTTTTGAAATAGTTTGAAATCTTCCGCTGTTTTACTTATCTTATTTGCTCTGTTTATATATATACATATGTTCTTGTTCTGCCTTGATATATCATTATGCATGTTTACCTGATTCAAACGCCCCTCCAAAGTCAGAGTGCTTGCAAGAGCCACCCTGGCGGAGGTGGGGTGTTACAATTTGGTATCAGAGCATATGGTTTACGAGAAGGAACAAAAAGGTTTTTAGAAAACTTTTGGAAAACTATTTTCAAAACCAAGTATAAAGTATTTTCCAAAGAAAAGTCTAGTTTATTTTAAAGGCTATTCCCCAAAAAGCCATTAGAAAAATTCCTTCGATTTTCTCCATTCTGAATCTATCTTTTTCTTCGTTTTCAGTATGGCCAATAACTTTGCCATTCCGGAGGGGGTACACGTACCTGTTTGGTATAGGAGACTTTTGGAGACTAGGGCGACCGAAGCCGGCCCCGCAGATGTTCCTCCTCCTCCTCCGGTAGTTAATGTTCCTCCTCCTCCTGTCGCTGAGGTTCCTCTTCCTCCTTCCCCTCAACATCCTCAAACTGACTTCGCAAAGATTTGCCAAGATTTTAAGGCGATGGGTTGCAAGAATTTCATTGGAACCGAGACTTTCGTAGAGGCCAGGAATTGGTTGAAAGAAACCGAAGATCTTTTTGCCTTCTTTGATATAGATGACCGTAGGAAGGTTTTATTAGCAGTGTGGTTGCTAAAGGAAGAAGCTGCACGTTGGTGGGTGGTCACCACCGCTACTAGGCCAATTGAGACTTGGGATGACTTTCGGGGAAAGTTTGGACTAAGGTTCCTATCACTGAAGCAAGGGGACATGACTATTAGGGAATACATAGATAAGTTTAATCAACTGGCTCGGGTCGGTTTAGACTTGGTTAACATAGCTCAGAAGAAGGCCCTATACTTTGCTCTAGGATTAAACGAGCCATTACATGGTTTAGCCATGACTCATATACCCTTGGGGGCAACTTTCGAGAGCTTGGTGAATATGGCCCTACTCAATGAAGAGAATAGGAGTGACAAGAAGGAGATCAAGATGAATGGTACTCAAGCCAAGAAGACTGATTCCCAGTGGAAAGGAAATCAGGGTAATCCAAGTGGTCAGAGCAGTCAAGGCAATAAGAACAAGAGTCAAGGCAACAAGGGGAACAACAACAAGGGCAATAACAAAAAGGGAAAGTGCTATTATTGCGGTTTAGTTGGGCATCTTATTAAGGAGTGTAAGAAGAGGAAAAGGGAGAATGGTGAATGCTTTTTCTGTGGTGAGACTGGACACTTCACTAGGGATTGCCCGAAGAAGCAAGGGCAAGGCCAGGGTCAGACTCAGCGTGCTGGACCTTCAGGAGGGCAATTTCATACCGCTCCAGTTCCCGATCGAGGTAGTATTTCTGTTGAAAGTCTTGTATATATTTCTGATTTTCCCAGTTCGTACCTTGTTTGATTGTGGTGCATCGCATAGTTTATCTCGTCTGATCTAGTTGAAAGTTTGCACCTAAGTACTAGTCTAGTTAATGATCCCGTGTGTGTTTCAAATCCAATTGGGGGTTCCGCCCATTTGTCTATTATCTAGGTGGATTTGAATTCTTGCGTGATGCTTATATTCTCGGTTTCATGGGGTATGGGTTGATTTTTGGGCATGGATGGGTTGTCTAGTTTTGGAGCCATCCTTGATTTTTGAACATAGGGTTGTGAGGCTCATGACTCGCCTCGGTAATACCCTAAAAATTTCTAGTAACCCTACGAGTCCCGTCATGTTGTGTTATCTTGAATCCCTCAACTCGTCTATCGATAGTTTGTAATCGGTGAGGGTGGTCCGAGAATATCCTGATATCTTGGGTGAAGTGAAGGGGGTTACCCCTAAACGAGAGATATATTTCCGCATTTATCTGGTTGATAATGCCAAGAAAGTTTCGTGGCCGGTAAGGCCCATGGCCCCGCAAGATGAGAGTTAAGAAAGCAAGTCAAGGAGTTGCTTGAGAAGAACTTCATTAGATGAAGTATATCTGAATGGGGAGCGCCTGTAGTATTTACTACCAAGGAAGATGGTTCTCTTCGACTTTGTGTTGATTATCGTGAGTAAAACAAGGGGTATAGACAACCATTGCCAAGGATCGATGATTTGGTTGATCAGCTTGTAGGAACATCTGTTTTCTCTTGATCTTGCTACTGGATTTCATCAGCTCAGAGTAGCTGAAGATAGTATAGACAAGACTGCGTTCAGAACTCCAGATGGATTCTTAGAATGGCTGGTCATACCATTCGGTGTGACTAATGCACCCGCCTACTTCGTGGACTTGATGAGTAGGGTGTTCAGGGAGTTCTTGAACAAGTTTGTCGTGGTCTTCATAGATGATATTCTGATCTTCTCTAAGGATGAGGAAGAGCACGCAAGGCATCTCGTGGAGGTGATGGATACGCTTAGAGCGCATCAGGTGAAAGCCAAGTCCTCTAAATGTCATTTTGGAGAAAAAGGAGTTAGATTCCTTGGACATATAGTATCTAAGCAAGGCTTAGCGGTGGATCCCGCTAAGGTAGTTGCAGTTCAGGATTGGAAGACTCCAAGGAATGCAACCGAAGTAAGAAGTTCTCTCAGTTTAGTTAGTTAGTTAGCGTCCCTTGAGCTTAGACCTACCCTTATGGATCAAGTAGGGACTTCGCAGGAAGAAGACCCGCAGCTAGTCGAGATCATGGACAAGTTGATTAGAGGCAGGATGTTAAATCACCTCGCCATAGATAACAATGGATGGCTAAGACGCGATGAGAGAAAGAAGGTTCTTGAAGATGCACGTCATCCGAGGAAGTGGCCGAGTTTGTCCCAAGGTGCATGTTGTGCCAACAGGTTAAAGGCCGAGTCATAGAAGCCCGGTGGGCTGTTATATCCATTGGAGGTCCCCGCAATGGAGGAGGGAAAAGCGTCACGAAGGATTTCGTGGATGGACTGCCTAGATCAAGAAAGGGAATACGAGCATATGGGTCATAGTAGGTAGACTCACGAAGAGTGCTCATTTCACTCCGGTAAAGAGCGAAAGGACTGCATCATAGCTAGCGACAGTTTACTTTCAAGAAATAAAGCGGTTGCACGAGGTTCCCTAAAGTATAGTTAGTAACCATGACTCAATCTTCACCAGTCAGTTTTGAGATAGTCTACGGGAAGTCATGGGCAAGCAACTGAATCTAAGTACGGCCTATCATTCACAGGCGGATGATTCATTTCGTTCAAGCATGAGTTATAGAAAATTACGTTAGTAAGAGCAATTGGCAACGTGGATTGGTATTTCCAAGAAAAGTTCTGCTGCGTGGAATACTTTATGGTAAGTAAACAAGATCCAGGATTCACTAATGAATTTTGGAGAGCTTGCATGAAACCATGGGGTCATAGTTATGTTTAAGCCAAGAATGATAGAAGAGTAAGTGAAAAAGGAAGACGAGAGGCGATAATGAAATGGGTTCCAACTCATATTGGGAAATATGAGTTAAGAAGCCAAGAAATCATGAGGTAAAAGACGGTCAAAGCACAGTGGAGTTAAACTCAAGGAAACGTGACTTAGAAGATTGAAGGCTGGATATGCGCATCATATCTCTTTTTAAGAGCATATCCTTGATCCTTGTTTTCCTGTGGAACTTACTCGCATGTTATCTTTTTACGTATATCCTCTCGGTCCCGTTCTCGGTCCTATTTCTGTCGGGAGGTATGACTTATTGGCTAGTAATACATGTCAGAGTTTGAAGGAGTCTGTTAGGTTGACTAAACCTTTTGGGCTTTTATAGAATATGGGTTGGGTTAGAAAGGGATTTCTTGTAATCCGAAAAGAGTATATCCTTCTTATCTTCCCGATCTCTATGTAGCATATCTTTTGCTATCCATGTTTGTCTGGATTATCTAGTTTATCGTGGTAATCTTGTCACGAGAACCTTAGGTAGAAACCCTTTGGATGAAACATGTGTTTGAAACATGTTATGCTTGATGGTTGCAAGTGGTTGCAAGTGTTTGCAAGTGGTTACTCGTGGATGCATTATACACGTTAGGCACTAGATCGGCTCACACACTCCTCATATTGCATATGCATGAGTGTTTACGCTTATTCATGGATGGTAATTTTTGTGTTATCACATGGATGTTGCATATGGATGTATGTGATGTGCACACATATAGATGATATACATTATGTTAGGAATTGCATACATATGGATTCATTACACTAACATAATTTGCATTGATGATATTTGCATTAGATAAGTACATATACACACACCTTTGCATATGCTCATACAACATTTAGAATCTTGTAAGGACAATGATTGCTCGTGGATGATGTTTTGAGTAGATGGATGTTGGATGGTAGGATACGTTCTTCCTAACTTGAAGATTTCGGGGACGAAATCCTTTAAGGAGGGGAGAATGTAACAACCCGTATTTTCAATAACCTGTTATAACGTAAATCGGGGCAGAATTTAATTTAAAAATCTGAATCAAGGGAAACGGGCTATGCCATTGAGTTCGTCTCGGAAAAATACGCGAAATAGAGTCCGAGTTTTCGAAAATCGGAGTCCGTATGACCCGATTAAGGCCCAACGAAGTTTTCAGAAAATTTCAAAGTAAAAACAGATTTCAAATTCAAGTTTGAATTTGGAAATTTGGGCCAGTTTGGGCCAGGCGGGAAAATTCCCGCCAGAGCACCCAAGTCGACAGCCCTGTCGACTTGGGAGTCGACTTGGTTGGACCCAAGTCGACAGCCCTGTCGACTTGGCTGTCGACTTGGTCCAGCCGGGTAGTTCTGCCTGGTGCACCATTTTGAGATTGTGTTGAGCTTGGGGGCCAGATTCGGTTTTAAGGGCTGAGATTGCAACTAGGGTTTAATCCTATGGCCTAAAACACTTGCCTAATCTATAAATAAGCCCCTAACCTAACCCTAAATCATCATTATTCATTCTAGTAACTAAACTATGGCAAAATCAATCCTCTCATGGCCTCCACTCTCTTCATACAATTCCTAAATAAATTTCTAAGTGATTTTCCATGCATACAAGTGTTTTCAAACTTGTATGAGCATCATTAGCTTGCATTCAAGTCAAGTTTCTATATTTGCATCATAAAGAAAGAGTTTTGATCATTTTGGCTCAAGGGTTTTTCTATTAGAGCTTGCATTTTGGGTCTATTTGATTGCATAAGGGATTTGTCATGTTTTTGTGCCTTCATAAGCATTGTAAGCCCTATTCTACTTTCATACTTAAACTCTAAAGTTAAATGAATGATGCAAGTTATGTTATGCAAGTATGTCATGTTATGATATGCAAGTTTTTATGCAAGTTGCCATGTTATGATATGCAAGTTTATATGCAAGTTGCCATGTTATGATATGCAAGTTTATCATGTTATGATATGCAAGTTTATATGCAAGTTTTCCATGTTATGTCATGCAAGTTTATATGCAAGTTTTCCATGTTATGTTATGCAAGTTTGCTATGTTATGATATGCAAGTTTGCCATGTATGTTATGCAAGTTTGGGTGAATCATTTTACTCATGTTATCAGGTTATGCAAGCTTATCTTGGGTTTATGAACATAAAGCTTCAAGCTTTATGCTAAAGGTTGCATTTTAGCAACATGTAAGTTATCATATCTCTTATGATAACTTGCATGTGAGGCTAAATGCGAACTTATGGCTATTTCTACATGTCATTTATTACCATGTATCACCAATATGCTAAGTTTGGTTTTATGCATGCTTTTGAGGCCTAAAAATGTAATATGCAAGTATATGAACATATGTACATTTCATATGCCACCATGTTAAACTTGTGGGTTCAACACCTTTATATCATGATTATGCCAAGTTCCCTCTTTCTATCCTTTATGCGCTATTGTGATATGTAAGCGATGGGATTGCGTTTGGGGTTGAGTAAACTTAAAAGACATAAAAACATAAGATTGGGAATTTACCTATTAAGTTAGGTCTACCCATTGGGAATTTACCTATTAAGTTAGGTCTACCCAATTGCTTGAAAATTTGTAACATGTTTTGGAAACATGATGGACATGACACTTAGAAAAGATAAGTGTGACCAACTCGAGGTTGGGTTGAGTTTGTAGCGTAAACCTACCCGGAACCGACCGGCTTAACTAGTTGCTACAAACAATAGGACCCAATGTGAGAAGTTGGCCATGTTGTACCTTGAACCCGAGGTTAGACCAAGTTGTGGTGTAAAGCTACCCGGACCCGCCCGGCTTAACTAGTAACCACAACAAGGTCTAATGTGAGAGGTTAAGGCGCATTAAATTAATTAATGCCTCGTGATTAAGGTTAAGTCATGGTCCACTTAATACTTAACCAATTTGGGCTTGGTAGATTAATCAGGGTTAAGTCGTGAACTCATCGTTACACTTAACCAAGTTAATCCATGATTAGCAAGAGGGTTAAACCGTACTTAACCCACTAGAAAAATCCTAGCAATAGGGGTCCACTCCAGCAGTAATCCCAAGTTTGTATCATTATGGCCCTAGGGACTAGGCTAGGGTGAGGGGCACGAATTACTGAACTGGAGGTAAGTGACCAAAACGACGGCAGAGTGGTACGCTGGTGTAGTTCCGGGCGGACTTTTGGTCGTGCACATAGTCCGAAGCCGGGGAAAACATGCACGAGTACCAGTAGATTGAGACTGTGCACGCATGTTTATGGTGTCCAGGGGTTGCCACCCTAGGGCTTGATACACCCGACGGGAGACCCGGCACAGTCTGACTACAATCATGTTTGGGCCGTATGGACACCAACACGTGACGAGTTAGGCGTATAGGGAGCCGATCGACTAGACCGTTTGGTTGGACCGCGTATTAGGGTCACTTCATGTTATTGGGCCAAAGCTTGGGCCAAGGGATCAATACTTGTTTATTCAAGTCATGTTAGTTTGCTAGTACACCTGTGGTGCAAAACCTAAAACCTGATTATGCGATGACACCTTTATCTACCTTGTTAGTTAATCATCATGCCAGTATGTAGTTATCCATATGTTCATCTTAGCTTTCATCATGCCAGTTAACTTTATCAGTTTACATTGATTGTAGTAGGGCTTACTCAGTCTTTTTGACTGACCTGTTTTCCTTTCGCCTCTTTTCTTCCGTTTCCCCCCAGGTTCTCAGGGTGGGAATATTGGAGCTTAGCTTGGATTTCTGATCGCTTGCTTGTGGGATTTTAGCTCATGTACGGTCTTGACATGAAGCTAGCTATGGTTATCACTTATATTGGGGATAGTACTTATGTATTTCAGTTTTTCAGTGATGTTGTTTTTATCTAGACTTGTGTATTTGGAAAGTTGACATTATGTGGTACCAAACTTGTTTTGAAATAGTTTGAAATCTTCCGCTGTTTTACTTATCTTATTTGCTCTGTTTATATATATACATATGTTCTTGTTCTGCCTTGATATATCATTATGCATGTTTACCTGATTCAAACGCCCCTCCAAAGTCAGAGTGCTTGCAAGAGCCACCCTGGCGGAGGTGGGGTGTTACATGACTCGTTAGAGATGGGATCAGTAGTATCCTAGAACGAGTGTGAAGAGTATATTTTTCAAGTGAAAACAATTTTTGTTTTGAAAATTTAAATCAATTATTCGTATTTGATTATTTATCTATATTGATTTGGACAATCCGATATATAAAGATTTTGCATATGCGTCTTGCAAATGTGTATTCGAAGTTTTAATATACTGGATAGTTATAGAATCGTACTCTAGTTGCCCGGGGATAATTCTGGTGATGGGGCACTGTCGCCAGTATTTATTTTCGAGTAACGAAAGTGAGATTTCTATATATTTCATATTGACTGGTGTGAGAACCGAAACTAGATAGGGCTTATTGTTGTGATTTGGCATCAAAAATCTGATTTTTGACTATATATCAAAGTTATGAATTTAAAAAACTAATCAACTAATTGATTGCTGATTGTGTTGTTGATTATTGGTTGATTAATTAAAATTTGTATTATATAGCCAATTTGATCAAATATTGAATTGTATTGAAATTTGGTTGCATTTTCTTGCATATACATGTACTTACATTGAACAGGTCATAGCAGGGAGGCTAGAGCAGAGAATAAAATTTGTTTGCCCGACAAATAGGTACATGTTTACTACATAATTTACTGTTTTGTTTAGGTGATGATGATTTTATGAGCCGCTTGGCCTTTTCTTTTTCTTTTTGAGATCAGAAGGCCTATATGGCAATTTCGGGATTTTCCCGTGGCTCCCGGTGCAGGGGAGGTTATGGCGAAATTTTTCGAAAATTTAGGGTGTTAGCCAAATTTTTGAAATTTTTGAAAATTCTCAGAAACTGAAAAGTTGGAGAATGGAAGCCAGATCGAACGTAGAGTTGATTAATCAAACCACTTTCGACTTTGTTCCTTTTCAGGGACGAAAAGTTTTAAGTGGGGGAGATTGTAACAACCCGAAAATCTGGGCCAGTTTAAAATTTTTATTTTGGCAATTTTAGCGAATTTTGATTATTTAAAATGAATTATTTTAAATAATATCGACGATAAATTTATTTTGAATATAATTCGATCATATATAGTTATATAGTTCGTCGTTACAATATAAATAATTATATATAATTATAAATAGAATTGAAAATGGCGCGGTAGTTCGATAATTCGATTTCAAACTTCAAATGAATGTAACGGGTGCAAAATAAACCGGATTTTAGTGAAACCAAAAACAATAGGATCTAATTGAGAATCTTTCCAACGAGTCTGAAAAATCAAAATTTCATAGCGGGAATCAAAAGATATGTCCAGTTGAAAATTCTGAATAGTCGCTATGGAATTCTGGCCCTTAAAAATAGCCATTTTGCAAACGACCTCGGATTTCGACGAAACCACTTTTGTTGGGTCCGTGATGTAAAGTTATTGCTAGGTTTCAAATTTCATAATTTTTTGAATCAATATGTGAGCGTGGCAAAGGAAAACGCGTTTGACCAGTTTCAGTTGATTTTAATCAACTGGAAAATGACCATTTTTCCAACGGTCTAAGAATTCGACGAAACTAGTTTTGTTAGGACCGTATCGTCAATACGAAGCTAGAAAATATTTTTTTGGAATTTTTTGAGTTAGTATGTGACCCCGGTAAATTGAAATGCGCGTTCAAATTCAATATATAGAGTTATATGTTGATTTTGACGGAAACTGATCGAAATGATCGAATCAGCTTACGATACATATCCCATTGTGTTCGGAATGGGGGTGAAACGCTATGGACGACAGGGGGGGGGCCCCATTTAGAGGTCGTACGTAAAAGTCAACCTTTTGAAATTAAAAAAATAAAAAAACTAAAACCTCTCCCCTTAAATCCCTCTGGCCACCCCTTCAGTTCGATCAAAACCCGATTTCTATAAATAAATAAAAAATAAAATCATCGCGCCAGGCGCGACGATCATCCTCGCCACCCAGCGCCGGGGCCGTGCCACCTCCGGTCGGCCTCCCTCCAACCGCAGCCCACGTCCGACACCCCCCTCCCCATCTCGAATCGAAGAAGCCCCGTAGCCCCTTAACCCCCAAACCGAACCCTAGGCGACCATCACCAGGCTAGCGCCTGCCCCACCACCCCACGACCACCTGCTCGAGCCCGTACCCCCTCCAACGCGATGGAAACCGCGCCGCCAGCCTGTGGGCCCACGCCACCACCTGGAAATTTCGACGCCGACTGATGAACGCAAAACCCCCTCTCACTCAAGCCAATGTAAGTGTTTTAATTCGATTTTTTTAAAACTAATTTTTAGTTAATTTTCAAAATAAAGAGATCAGAGTTTTCAAAACCAAAAGATTAGATTTTTCTTAAGTAAAAAGATGTGATTTTTGTTTTGAATAACGCTTTAGAAACGATTTCTATATAAAGAAAGTAGCGATTTTTATATATTGAACAACGAAGTAAAAATTCGATTTTTATATATTGAACAATGAAGTAAAAATTCGATTTTTATATATTGAACAACGAAGTAAAAATTCGATTTTTATATATTGAACAACGAAGTAAAAATTCGATTTTTATATATTGAACAACGAAGAAAAAAATTTGATTTTTATATATTGAACAACGAAGTAAAAATTCGATTTTTATATATTGAACAACGAAGAAAAAATTCGATTTTTATATATTGAACAACGAATTAAAGATTCTATTTTTATATATTGAATAGCAAAGTAAAAATTCGATTTTTACATATGTAGTGGCTACGGGCAACGAAAGTGACAAGAGGATAGAACGACGAAGATTTCTATAAATGAGGTGTCATGAAGTTGGGATAGCTATCGGTGAGAACTCCTCACTCTAAATTTCTTTTTTTCTAGTTATATATATATATATATATATATATATATATACTAGGATGCAGACGGTGTTTAGTAGCACCCGACACGCGTCGTCCACAGACCATGGACGGCTTGTATGCTTGTTTGTTTGATTTTGCTGTGTAGTTGATTGTGTGATGTGAAATGAAATAAAATATTTTTATAGTTAAATATATTTTATAGTTAAAAATGGAATTTTTAACGTGTATATGAAATAAAAATAAACAAATCGGACGATTTGTTTATATGCACACATTTGACTGACATTGATTGGGACGATTAATTTTACACATCGCCCAACTGCACAAATAAATTCTGTGTTTGATTATTTGAAACCCCACACGGGTATTGGGATGATATATGACATACACTAATCCCAATAATTAGTTGTATGTCGATCGATTGATTGACAGGCTGCTATAAGCGTTGAATATTTATATTCGATGCTTATACAGTGTAGAATGCACTTTGGATGATGGTTGATTATTCATCGTTGTTATTGTATACATGTGTTGTAGAAAATCCATATAATTAACTTTATATGGTAATTGATTGGGCCTCATTCCAATTTTAAAATAGAAATATTTGAAAAAGAAATATTTGAAATAGAATATTTGAAAATAGGAATATATGAAGCCGTATTGATTAGATTGACGCCATTTTGACGTGAACGATATTTATATCGATTTTATTCATTTTATAATGAATATCGAAAGTGATTTCAAAATTTGATATTTTGAATAGGATTGAATATAAATAAATTCGAATTGAAATTGAATATAAATGAATTCGAATTGAAATGTAATAGAAATGAATTCGAATTGAAATTGAATTGAATTGAAAACGAACTGAAATTGAATTAGAAATCAATTTGAATTGAAATCAATTTGAAATGAATTTAAATTAGAATATTCAATTTTGATTTGAAATTGAATATGAAGTTGAAACCGTTTTGAAAATGAATTTAAAACGATTTATAAATCGTTTTGAAAAGAAAATCGACGAAGTATATATTATATATATAATATAATGGCCAGAATAGAACGCGCCGCGCCGCGGCAGTTCACGAATTTCGACCATTGACTTCGAATGGCTATTGCGGGAGATCCGACCGTCGGATTCTCCTAAAACCGGAACCGTTGGGTTCGTATCGAAAAGAGCTTTCTAACGAATATTAGAAATTTGAAATCTAACGGTTGGATTTGGAATTATGTCCAAATCAAATTTTAAAAAGGTCGCTGTAAGTGCAGTTCGATGGCCATTGATGGAAATCGACTGTACGGGCCTTGATAAAATTATTAAAAATAGTAATAATTTATGTAAAATCATAAGAAATGATTTGTGAAGATTTGGGATGAAAAACTCCCTATTTGAAATGATAAAAATAGATTTTTATCGAAATGAACTAGTTTTGAACTAGAATTATAATTCTATTTATTTTTAAATAAATAAATTGGATTTGAAATGGTTTTGATAATAACCAGAACTTCCAATAATCATATTGGAATGGATTTGAATCGAAATTGTCTTTGGATTATTTCGATGTTGGATTTTGTGATGATACAGATATTGTTATGGGAATTTGAAAGATATATATTTATATCGTTACTTCCAATACGATATTTGTTCGTCGTAGAATTTGATATTGAATATATGCCGGTATATTTTCTATTCAGAGCCTTGTATTTAATATCAAATGTGATTTGGGTTTGTTGTGAATGGTGTCTTTATTTACACTGTTCTTGAACCCAGTTGAGAAAAGATTAAATCTTTTTATTTAGATTTAATGAAGTGTACCAATTAAATGATATCTAATTGGAATTGAATTGATATTGATTTTTGGGTTTATCGTGAACAGTATTTTAAATAACACTTGTTCTTTAACCCGATAATTAATAGAATGTGATTTTGGGTTGTCGTGAACGGTATCTTCAATAATACTGCTCTTAGACCCAAAGAAGTTAAGAAAATCAGAAACTAACTGGGGATTAGTTAAGTTGAACGGTTTCAGAGGTATTGATCTGATGCTGGTTTCGGCCTTCGGGGTTAATACTTAGGGAATTGCTCACTTGCTAATTTACAGTTAGGAACTGATTGAAATGTGGTGTGATTTTGGGTTTATCGTGAACCGTGTTTTAAATGACACTGATTCTTTAACCCAGTCACAGATTAAAACTAAGTGGAGTTTTAATGAATCTTTAATTAGATTGAAATGATCGAGGATGGAGTATCACCAGTTTTGCTCCAGGCGTTAGTTAAATCTTTAATTAGATTTGAACGTGAAATGGTAATTGAATTTACCGATAACACCGTGGTGTTAGATATGAAGTATAACCAGTTTTACTTCATGGGATGAATAGGTTGGGATTGGGAAATTAAAACAAATGATTACTTCGGTAAGGTTCGTTAATCCCGACTAGTTGAATCGAAATTCAAAAGAAGATTAGAGAATAAATTCAAGGAATTTATCTTGGATAAAATTAATGGGAACCTTTCCCTATGAATGTAGAATTTAGAAACTAACTGTCGGTTAGCCAAGCAGAATGGTTTTCTGGATATTGATCTGATGTTGGTTTCGGCCTTCGGGGTTAATATTTGGGAAATTATTCTCTTGATTAATTTACGGTTAGTGACTGATGAATTGGAATGAGGCGTATGTTGTGTTTATGTAACACTTATTTAAAATATACGCGAGTTATTCGGAAAGACCGGGTTTATCCCATTTTGAATAACTGATACGACGATAAGTCGAAGATGAAGACGGTGGTTGAAGACCGGAAGTCTTCACATCGTTTGGGTGATTACTGATGTTCTTGATTGGCTGTACACCCAAGATGAGGGAATCAATCGGTGGTCGTCCAGATGTGCTTAGAGATCGATGGATATGCGAGGAAAGTGCCTCCGGTTTCTTTCAGACCCAGAACGGACTTGTAAATGGACTGTGTGTCTGACATTGGATTTCATTCTGTGTGACTGATATCGGTTGCATAGAGTGGTTTGCCTATGTGGCATGCTAAGATGCAAATGATCAAGGCTTCTGTTGAAAAGCAGAGTCTTGTGGATGATGATCAAAGCAAGGCCTGTGTGGCATAACTTTATGTAGCGTTGATTCGCGAGCCTCACACCCCGGTTGTGAACCAAAAACGGGAGAAGGACATCAGGGAGGGCATGTGTTTCTTTCTAGCTAGGGTGGTGTCAGTGACCTACCAGCCCTGACATTTATATACTTTTCACCTGTGTGGTTGTTGCTATTGCAAGGCGCCTCGGTTAGATCGGACGATCCGGGTCCGATGGAGCCATTCGTTGGCTCATCTACGCCCCAAAGAGCGGGGAAACGCATGTTTAGGCATTTTAATCCGCATCGGTGGACCGGCCCTGACGATCCAAAGGCTTGACTGAGTACTTGCCTGAGGGGCGGGCTTGAGCGTCTCGAATCGGTTGAGGACTATCTTTTGCCTCGGTTCATAGATGGAAACCCAATTTTCAAATACGTGACTTTGCGATTTTGATTGTATAACCTATATATGGCGACATAGTGGTATGGGGCATTCATGCCGCCTATGATTGATATTTATGATTGAAATTGTTTTAAACACTATACACTTATTATAGTATCAAATGACTTGTTTTAAATGTATCAAGCATTCTTTGGCTGTTATAAGGGAAAACCCTATCCCCCGGCTTGCGTTGCATTGTGTGATAGGACCTGGGTCTTATAACAGCTTCATTTTTCTTTATTTAGCATTGCGCTGTTGTTTTAGGCACTGGTGTTCTTGGGAGGAAACCCGTTCCGCGTTAGCGGCGTGGTCCCGTGATTTACCTAACTTCAAAAATAAAGATTAATAACTTTTTTAGTTCTCACACCAGTCACATGACTGACCTGGGGTTTATTGTTTTAACCTAAACTCTGGGTGCCCTTATTTTGACACGGGCAGCTCGTAGTTTTGGTTTTGCGGACTTATATTCACAGAATCCTGGTTTACAGCTGGAACGATATCCGGAAAGCTTTGTATCCGTATATCTCTTCTAGTTGTGTATTGTATTATTTCCGCTGCTATGTAATTTATTGTAATCTCTGATATTTTTCTGTGTAATATTTTCTTATACTCTGTATATTCTTGTAATCTGATGCATTGTTGTAATATACAATGAAATGTTCTTCCGTCTGCGTTCTATTTTGTCGTGTTCTCAAAACAATTCGTTCTTTCTCTTCTCTTAGAAGACCGGGGAAGTTCGGGTCGTCTCAGCCACCCCGTTCAACTCGCCCCCACTTCGTTCAACACGTCGACAGCAGGTTTTGGTCCACCCCGACAGTTCGAGCGACGCAAATGTGCTCCGAACTCCTCAAAAAAAACACGGGAGATGCTAAACTCCTTGCTGAGACTAAAAACGAGGTCGAAAACCAAAATCGACTTCTCCTCTTCACCAATTAGCTAACCCTAGGTTTGCTGCCAAAAACCCAACGAACGATTTTAGGCGCCGCACCCAACAAAAGGAATACCAGATCGAAGAGCTACTTGCACTGATCGTATATATATACACTTCAAGATTTATAGATTTATGTTTGATTTGTTCTTGAATTTTGAACAATCGGTTTTGCTATTTTGAAGAAAATGTGGCGGCTCAGAAATGATTCTGACCAGATAATGAAAATAGATTAGGTTTTAAGGATTGAGAGGGTATATATAGGAAGAACAAAATATCTAGATATTTTATAGAGGGAATATTCCCGGTATATTCCTTTTTTTGATAATTCGTTTTGCCTTCTAAAAATTCGTGTGATCACACACAATATTCAAAAATCACGAAACTGGACATGTAGCTAGAGTTTGACATTACGGTCCCAATGAAACTGGTTTCGTCGAATTCCGCCTTCGTATGCTCACACAACGTATTTTTAACCGTTAGAATATCGACTGTTTTTCACTCTAAAAATCCGTACGACCACACAGTGACTCTTAAAATCATGAAACTTGACCTTTAACAATAATTTGGTATTGCGGATCCAACAAAACTAGTTTTGTCGAATTCCGACTTCGTTTGCAAAAGTGGCTATTTTTAACGCTTTGGATGACCCATTTAAATATATAAATATATTTAAATATAATTAAATAAATTATTAATAAATTTAAAATTATCTTATATATTCACAGTGGAATACCATACGACTCCAATGGGATTTACAACTCAATATTTCAAATCCTGATTAAATCGATATTCGATTTATATTGAAATTCCTTTTAAAAATATAAATAATTCCTTCATAAATTATAAAGGAATTCCATAGCAACTTTTCTGAAATTTTATTTGGATGTATCTCAAAATCTACACGACAAAATCCCGATTTTTCTCTTCCACTAGAAATATATACTCTACCAGCTCCACGCGTTTCTTGTTTCATAGAAATCCGACTTAAAACGAATCCTGTACATTCAGTTGAAGTTCAAATCGCCAAATCGCGAACTGCAGCGCCATTTCAAGCTCGATTTTAATTATAATATAATTACACGTTTCAAACTGACGTCGATTGAATATATTCGTCAATATAATTCAACTCAAAGCTGAATTAAATCTTAGGGATGACCATGTTCACCTTATATTGTGATTTCCAATATTTTTGATTATTTCTGAATTAAATATATTATTTAATTTAATATTTTAATTAAATATTCCCAGTTATTTAATTCCACGACCATTAAATCCTTTAATTCACCATTTATATAATTAAATTAATTAATTATAACACCTCTGCCAATGCGGGTCATTACATTCTTCCCTACTTAAAATAATTTCGTCCTCGAAATTGCTAAGTTAGAGGACGACCCTATAGATTGGTTAGAACATATTTGTTCACTTCTTAACTTCAGTTTCAACTGAACCAATTTAATTTCATTTAAATTATTAATTACTTCTTATCAACGAAAATTTTCAAAAATCCTTAAAATTTTCTAACGCCTTAACTTTTCTAAAAATTTCGCCAGCACCTCCTTTGTACTGGTCAATATCTCAAACTCCAACTCGCCTCTCTGGGCCTTCTTCAACCCAAAAGAAAATCAAAACGCCAAACGGCTTGCCAATTCGGCTCATAAATTCTGAACTCATATAAAATATAAACTTGTACCTTTTTATCGGGCATATCATTATATTCCTTCCATCTGTTACCATTCCACATATACCAATGTCCTCCCAATCAAACTCAATCACTTTTATATCGTCAAACCAAATCATTCGCTTATACTCAAGTCGAATCCCATTTTCAATCACAAGTTTCATTCTTGATTTTCAAATTCTAAGTCCAGCTAAATTTCAAATTCTTGACTTATCCATTCAATTCTATTTAACTTAGTTCAAGTTAAATTTCAATTTATTTTTACCATCTCATTTCATTTAACTTCATAAGTTAAATTAAAATTTCAGAACTTAAATCCCTGGGTAAATTTCAAATCAATTTGAAATCATACTGCCAATTCAAAACCTTTGAATTTCTAAACAACTTGTTTTCTCAAAACAATTCAAATCAAAATCTCTGGTAGTAATCCACCACTTAGAACTCGAAAATCACACCGATGATACTGCGCAGTCATCATCAGAATTATTTTCCAGCGACCCAAGTGATTTCAATACTATATCATTTCAAAACCCTTACTAAAAACATCGATTTTGAAAACATCTCAAAATCTCCCAGGAACTTAAAATTTCCTTATTTTAATTCCAAATCTGATTTGAATTCATATCTAATTCATCTTATTTCATATACTTTACTTATATGAATTCCGATTGGTTATATATAACCATTTCACTTTATAATCTCATTCGATTATAATTACAACCAATATATCTAATATATGATAATATTTTACATATCCATACTGTGTCGGTCCATCGTATTCAAGTATTTATTTACTCCTACCGATACAGTGGATCAAACTGATCGACCAGAACTCATAAACAACTCAGCCAATGAATCCCCACAATATAAAACCATTTTTATATCAAATACAAATACGCACTCGTATATATACACTCAAACTCAATCTAGGGTATTACTAACCCTATCTCTACCGAGTCACGCCACAGAGCCAAGGTAATTCTTAACTTAAGCTCTGATACCAACTGTAACGACCTGGATTTTCGGCGACTTTGGTTATCGACATAAGCTCGATGTCGATAACCAAAAGATCAAAAAATCTCGGTAATTAATGAAAGAAATTAGAGGGTGAGGAAAGATAAGATAGAACTAATAGAATAGAAGAAGAAGAACATCATCATCAGAGTAAACACGAATCTCACAGCGGAACGA
Source organism: Allium sativum (assembly GCA_030737875.1). Lineage (NCBI taxonomy): Eukaryota > Viridiplantae > Streptophyta > Magnoliopsida > Asparagales > Amaryllidaceae > Allium > Allium sativum. The sequence continues at coordinate 872,321,168 of CM060912.1, read as the reverse complement.
ATAAAATATAACCTAACTTTTGAAATACAAACAGTTATATATACAATAGCACTTATCAGAGTACAACACTTACAACAACAGCGGAAATAATAATAGCTATAGAATCCTGAAGCCTCCTGCTCCAAGCTCTCCAATGTATCTGCAAATCCCGACTACTTGACTGCCCGTACAAATTTAGGCACCCAAGAGTTTAGGGAAAACAACAAAGTAAACTCCGGGTCAGTCATGGGACTGGTGTGAGTAAAATAGTTTAACAAAAGTATATGAACAAGTAAACGATATCTCATAAGACCATGCCGCAGAACGGAACGGGTTTTTCCCTTATGAGAATCTAAAATATCTTTATATCAAAAACCTTTTGATATTATAATAATGTCTATGTACAAATAGATATCAACTAGCAGAAACGCTTTCATCTCACGTTCTACATATATAGTATACAATCAAAATTGCAAGCACATATTGGATAATGGATTTCCAACTATGACAAGATATGGAACCACCTTCCGATCAGTGTACTCTAGGAACGATACACTGGAGTTCAACAAGAACATCTTGTAACTCAGCCACACATGACCGACCACTCATTTCGCTTGAGTGTATCGAATGTACATCAACAACGGTTGGGATCTGCAACCGTTATCGTATATATACGGGACAGCATTGATAGATGTAAGAAACAAATGAATATTCTCTAGATAGGTGATTATACACCCTACTTTGGTGCGACCGACTTAGCCATCCTGCCTGCCCGATTTCTGTCATTTACCGGTTGATGAGGCTAGAGGCTACGCTTTATCATTACATCAGATTCACTTCGAATGCCACATTGTCAGATCCATTGAAAATCACTAATTGACGTCTACAACAGTACATTACGTGTTTGCTAAAGAAGTTTCCTTCTCCGCTTCCACTCTTGGTACGGTTGAAGAAATCAGTGTACGTGACCTTTCTGGAAATACTCTGTCAGACATTCATTCATACAAATAATCATCATTCACTTAGAATGTCACATCGTCATACCCGCCAAATCACAAATTGATTTATCCAAAAGTAACACGGGTATACAGCTTAGAGAAACGAATTCCTCCGCCACCAAACATGAATACGTTTGAACAGATCAACTTACGCGATCCATTGGATATACTCTGTCAGACCTTCGTCCATACAAGTTGTCCTGGGACTGGACAAACCGAAGGCACTATTCAGTATATCCATCTTAGTCACTGTCATCAAAGACTTATACAACAGCCCTTGCATTTTTCTCCGTCTTCAATTAACTTTGGCATATATGATTCGCAACGCTTATGCCAATACAGAGTGGTTCTTTGGATAATAATCCAACCGGTCTCTCCATATTAACAACGTTAAAATGGTCAAAACTTCGATAGTCTGTGAGTTAACTATCAAAGAAAAACAAGTGTGCAAACAACGATATTATTTCCAGATGGAAATTATAACGATCAATCATCAACATATATCTATATATATATATTCACATTGCCTTATTTTCTATGTTTAGAAAATACATGTTATTAACACTGGAAAACGTTTCCATCTGCTTATTTACAAATCACTACTCTTCCCCAACTATCAGTTCCTGACTGTGAACTAGTATGAGAACAACCCGCTAAGTATAAATCCCGAAGGCCGAAACCAACATCAGGTAGGCACTTAGAAAACCATTCAATTTACTAATCTCTAGTCAGTTCTAATTTTACTTAACTCTATTTGATTAACTCTGATTGATTAACTCTAACTGGTTAATTCCAACTGATCAACTCAAACTGGTCAACCTAAATTAATTAACTCTAACTGGTTTTACTTGGTTTGACTAACTCAATTTATTAACTCGACTGACTAATTCAACTCGATTAACCTAACTTGATTTACTTATCTCGATTAACTGAACTAATCACTTTGATTGACTCGACTAATTCACTTTGGTTAACTTAACCAATTCACTTAACTAATTCACTTAGTTGAACTTAACTAATTCACTTAACTCCTGTCGAATAAACTATATTCGATAACTCCTCTAACTCTATTCGAATAAACTATATTCGATCAACTCATTTGATTTAACTCTAATCGATTAACTCCATCGAATAAACTATATTCGATAACTCCTTCGATTTAACTAATATTCTATAACTCACTTCGATTAACTAATAATCGATAACTCCTGTCGAATAAACTATATTCGATAACTCCTCTAACTCTATTCGAATAAACTATATTCGATCAACTCATTTGATTTAACTCTAATCGATTAACTCCATCGAATAAACTATATTCGATAACTCCTTCGATTTAACTAATATTCTATAACTCACTTCGATTAACTAATAATCGATAACTCCTTCGAATAAACTATATTCGATAATCTCCTCTCGAATAAACGATATTCGATAATCTCCCTTTCGATTTAACACATCGATAACTCCTTTGTGTTTAACTCTATTCGAATAACTAATTCGAATCACTCTTATTTATTTAACTCTATTCGAATAACTAATTCGATTAACTCTATTTAACTCCGTTTAACTCTATTCGAATAACTAATATTCGATAACTCTATTTAACTCCGTTTAACTCTATTCGAATAACTAATATTCGATAACTCTATTTAACTCCGTTCGAATAACTAATATTCGATAACTCTATTTAACTCCATTCGCTTGACTCTAGATCGCAGCGATTACAATGGTTATGCCTGATTCCCTCAGGAAACATTCGACCGCCGTAGGCTATTTACAGCCCTGCGAATTACGCTAGCAGTCGTACGAGATGGCAACTTACCCTGAATACTATGTTTGACTAACTCTGTCTCAAATAACCATATTTGATTAACTCTAGTTCGTTTTAACTCTAATCGATTAACTCTAACTGAGTAACTCTAACTCGATCAACTCGACTTGATTAACTCGACTTACTTAACTCAACTGGTTAACTTGACCTACTTAACCCAACTGGTTAACTCTACTGAACGGGTTAACTCTACTGAACTAGTTAACTCTATTCAACTAACTCGACTCGACTAACCCCTTTCGAATAGCATATTCGTTTTACTAACTTTCGAATACCATATTCGATTTACTCCCTTCGAATACCATATTCGATTTAACTCCTTTCGAATACCATATTCGATTTACTTTATTCACTTTATAAAGATTTCCTTTTTAACAACGTTATATTCATTTGAAAATATTTACTTTTAAATAACGGTTCTACACTTTAAAAATGATTTCCTTTTTATAACGTTTCCTTTTCAATTCTATTTGTAAATGGTTTACAAATATTCCCTTTTCAAATTTATTCTTGAAATATTCTAACTCCTTAAATTCTCTGAAAAATTCTCCATAACCTCCTTTGTAACGGGAGCATCGGGAAAATCCCCAAACCCGCCACACAGGCCTTTCCATTCAAAAAGAAAATGGTTTGAATTTATTTCCTTTTATAATATCTCCTATTTATAAATATTCCTATTTATAAATATTCCTTATTTACAAATATTCAAATTTATAAATATCTCTTATTTATAAATATTTCATTTTATAAATATCTCTTATTTATAAATATCCCATTTTATAAATATTCTATTTTCAATATCACTTTGAAAATCCCCTTATCAACATTTCGGTATGTTATGGTATTCAATCATATCAAATCACGATGTTCAATATCGTCCAAGTACATATAATCGCCCACAGATTTTATATCACATCATATAACAATATATGAAAAACAATAAAATAACTGTTGAGGAATCCAGTCGGATTCCTCCAACCTGTTTCCCTGCATCCACAGATGTTACACAATATGATTATCATCACTTTCAGTCCAATATACATTATTCTGATAGCAGAATCAATATATACATATTTAACGGTTTATATATATATATATATAAAATTTTCACTAACTGACTAGCAGTTCAATCAATCAACCAACAAACAGCAATCACAGATGATTAACAGTTCTAAAAATACATTATAAAAATATAACTGTTCAGAGTTGGTGAGTTTTACTCACATTGGCAGTTCATCGTTAAAGAACGATAAACCGTTGTTCGATTTGAATCAAACAGTTTATTTCGTCATAAATTCATATGAGCCCCAATCCACTTCTAGTCAGCTTCATTGTGAAGCTCTCGTCCATACGGTCCCAATGTAACTTACGGTTCGTCAATCTGATATCGTACGACGAAGTTACACATTATAGAAGTTTGTACACTATTTATAATTAAATTAAAATAAAACTTTAAGCTTTTAAATTGGGCTTTACCCAATAAATTCGGCCCGGCTCTTTTCAACAAACCCACACCTTACTTAGCTTCTAACCTCCTGCTCATACCCATTTGTTTCAACCCATTTCCAACCCACTTCCTCACTACACAAATTTGCTTTCTTTGATATGGAAAACTACATTTGATCATGGGCCTTACCATTACTTTAACCGGCCCATCATTATACTCAAACAAAGCCCACCCACATTCTCACATACCATACCCGACCGTATTTAGTTCATCTCCCCAAAACAATCGCTCAACACAGCTCCTCCACAGACATTAACACCACTTTATTCCCAACGAACTCCATCCCTGAACCACCGAGTTCAACTCAGACACCACCATCTCACTCCACTCCGCATCCTCTCCATCCTCATCGCCACCCCGTTCAACTCGCCCCCACTTCGTTCAACACGTCGACAGCAGGTTTTGGTCCACCCCGACAGTTCGAGCGACGTAAATGTGCTCCGAACTCCTCAGCAAAAAAACACGGGAGATGCTGAACTCCTTGTTGAGACTAAAAACGAGGTCGAAAACCAAAATCGACTTCTCCTCTTCACCAATTAGCTAACCCTAGGTTTGCTGCCAAAAACCCAGCGAACGATTTTAGGCGCCGCACCCAACAAAAGGAATACCAGATCGAAGAGCTACTTGCACTGATCGTATATATATACACTTCAAGATTTATAGATTTATGTTTGATTTGTTCTTGAATTTTGAACAATCGGTTTTGCTATTTTGAAGAAAATGTGGCGGCTCAGAAATGATTCTAACCATATAATGAAAATAGATTAGGTTTTAAGGATTGAGAGGGTATATATAGGAAGAACAAAATATCTAGATATTTTATAGAGGGAATATTCCCGGTATATTCCTTTTTTTGATAATTCGTTTTGCCTTCTAAAAATTCATGTGATCACACACGATATTCAAAAATCACGAAACTGGACATGTAGCTAGAGTTTGACAATACGGTCCCAACGAAACTGGTTTCGTCGAATTCCGCCTTCGTATGCTCACATAGCGTATTTTTAACCGTCATAATATCGACTGTTTTTCACTCTAAAAATCCGTACGACCACACAGTGACTCTAAAAATCATGAAACTTGACCTTTAACAATAATATGGCATTGCGGATCCAACAAAACTAGTTTTGTCGAATTCCGACTTCGTTTGCAAAAGTGGCTATTTTTAACACTTTGGATGACCCATTTAAATATATAAATATATTTAAATATAATTAAATAAATTATTAATAAATTAATATTGTCGTATATATTCATAGTGGAATAGCATACGACTCCAATGGGATTTACAATTCGATATTTCAAATCCTGATTAAATCGATATTCGATTTATATTGAAATTCCTTTTAAAAATATAAATAATTCCTTCATAAATTATAAAGGAATTCCATAGCGACTTTTCTGAAACTTGATTTGGACGTATCTCAAAATCTACACGACGAAATCCCGATTTTTCTCTTCCACTAGAAAGATATACTCCACCAGCTCCACACGTTTCTTGTTTCATAGAAATCCGACTTAAAACGAATCCTGTACATTCAGTTGAAGTTCAAATCGCCAAATCGCGAACTGCAGCGCCATTTCAAGCTCGATTTTAATTATAATATAATTATACGTTTCAAACTGACGTCGATTGAATATATTCGTCAATATAATTCAACTCAAAGCTGAATTAAATCTTAGGGATGACCCTGTTCACCTTATATTGTGATTTCCAATATTTTTGATTATTTCTGAATTAAATATATTATTTAATTTAATATTTTAATTAAATATTCCCAGTTATTTAATTCCACGACCATTAAATCCTTTAATTCACCATTTATATAATTAAATAAATTAATTATAACACCTCTGCCAATGCGGGTCATTACACCATGGGTCGACCCCCCTACGACAGATCTGGACAGATTAGGGTTTGGTGACAGCTATATATATGGCCCCATTTCTCTTGTTTTTCTGCACCAAAAATAATGGAGAACTAGATGTTCCCTCTGCCCAGATTAAATCAAGTCTTTTCTTCTTCTGCAATCAAGTTATTCAAGTTTAGAGATCCATGATTCAATATCTGCAATCCTTATTCTATTTTTCTAGATCCAATCACAGCGAGTCTATGTTAATTTTATATATAAATAATTAAAAGTTAATCTTGGCATGACTATAACTTTGATCTATGCCTGTGACTATTTGAATCTTATCAAATTTTTGCTATAATATGTGTATCTAAGTTATTTTGACATGATTATGAATCAAATCTAGGCTTATACCTATTTATCATGTCAGATCTGCCATTGCTAGTAGATCTAATTCACTGTTTAGATCACATCATGCCTGTTCCTATTATGTTTGTGGCTAAATCATATATGTTGTTAGTTGGTTACCTAATTCATTGTTAGATCTTATCATACCTGTTTATGATATCCATATTATGTTAGAATCTGTTCTATTGTCACATGTTCATTAGATCTGTTCCTGTGTGCCTATCTTGTCATTTTGCCACTATATGTTTATGCCTATTCTGCCATTATATGTCAATCTTGTTACTATGATCATTTCTGTCCTCCTCCCTTCATCTTTTCCCTTTTATTTTTATAGCCAGGCTACCTTCGAACCTAGGTATGCCACTGAAATATGCGAACGCGTTAAATTGGGAATGAGAGGAAAACGTTAAATTTGGGGAATAACTTGTAATTGGAAAATTAGGAATAATTTGAATGAAATATATGAATATAAATTTGGGACATAAGTTGAATTGTGATTAAGGACCCTAATTTGTGGCATATGGTTCAGTATGAACATGACTTGGGAAAAAGGGCACGAAAACCTATAATGACATAGGAATAATTGGTTAATAATTGAAATGCCTAGAAGTATGGTAATTAGAAACTGTAACCGCGCATAGACACGAGGTTAGATTACGCTTGTGGTAGAAGTCTTCCAGGAACCGACTGACATATCCAGCGACCACAAGTGGTGAATCTAATATGGGGGGCTAAGCGCATAAACACGAGACGTGCTAAGACACGAGGTTAAGCCCGACTTGTGGAAGAAGTCTGCCTGGAACCGCCCAGCATATCCAGCATCCATAAGTGGTGGGCTTAATATGGGAGGTCTAGCACATTATAACCATAAATGAATATGGTAATGAATTGGAATACTTAACCTAGTTGAATCCATAGGGATTACATGAACATGTTAACTTGAGTAGGGGTTAAGTAAACTTGTATGAACAGTGGGAGGGTTAAGTATATCTTGGGGTGGTGGGTAATATTAATATATAGGCCCACAAACTTAACCTGTGGGGTTATGCAATCTTTTACTCTAGTATGGCATAACCTATGGAAAACATAGTAGGGATGCAAGCGTAGGGGGAAGCTTGTATCATTTTGTGTGGGACCCGTTTCAGTCAGTAACCCATATATAACTATCAAACGAGTACTACGAACTAGGTGGGAGTCGGGGAACGCTTACTGGGATGATTATAAGAGATTCAAAAATGGGGGATGGTGTGGGAGGCGCATTCCGACGGAGTCATGTGCGTGCATGGGTCTGGTGGAGGAGATTTAGACGCTGCGACACCTATGGATATGGTTGTGCACAACCTGAAAACGAAGGGTTGCCACTTTAGGAAGTGATCATCCTACTATGGGGCCAGCACAGGGTATCTACGGAGTAGGGAGCCGATCGATTAGGGTAGTAATTAGGGTACATCTAGACTCTGGTATGTTTAGGAGCCCGTTATTGTCCTTAGGGTTTAACTCCGGTATGTTGGGCTGCCTGTTGATTGTATGGGGTTAATCCTCTCACTAGAAGTACATCTAAGTCTACCATCTTATAGTTGTTGGGATCATCTCATTCTGGTTATACTAGTATTAGTGTAAAGAAAAAGGGAAAGTACTAGAGAAGTGCAATATATTCTATCATGTTTATCCTGTTCGCCTTGTCATACCTGCTTTTCATGATGTTATCTCTCTTACACTTTATATGTCTGTCATGATACTTATGCTTCTTTATATGCTAAAAGTAACTAGACTCGCCAGACTTTATGTCTGACCCATTTTGTTTCCTCTTCTTTCTCTTCCGTTCCCCCTAGGTTCTCATGGTAGGAATGAATACTCAAGCTTGATCAGGACTCTTCTTTTATCTTGCTTGGAGCAGTTTTAGATGTAAGGCTTGATTTCATATCTCTCTACTATGGCTATGTTTTGTGGATTATGCTTCTTTTATTATTGTACTCTAATGTTTTAAGTACAAGACAGAAGTTTTAAGATGATGTATTGGGTTTATGTATTTTCAGACTTATGATGTTTTGAATCGCGATGTTATGTTTTCTTCTTAATAAAATTTTAAATTCCGCTGCTATTTTATATCTATCTTGTAATGTTTCTCTTTCTGTTTATTTATAACGCTTCACAGACCTTAATGCATTATCTTAATGAGTGACATTAACGGACGTGGGGTGTCACATTTGGTATCAGAGCTGAAGATTACCATATCGGATAAAAGATTTTGAAAACTATTTTCAAAAAGGTTTTAAAGAAAGCATTTTCAAAAGAAAAGTCCATTTTGAAAAAAATATTCCCCAAAGCCGTATGTAACATCTTTCGATTCTCTGTTTGAATCCCTTTTCTTTTCAGCATGTATGGGGACCTAATATTCCTGAGGGCATTACGATACCAGGCCGGTTCCGTCCGTATCTTAAGGCCACGGCGCCTGCCGGTGGTCAAGCAAACGTTCCTCCCCCAGCTGCACTCGTTGTTCCTCATCCTCCTCCTCCGCAAGTAGATAATTTCTCTAAGATCTACAAATATTTCTGTGCTATGGGTGGAAAGCCATTCCGAGGAACCAAAACTTTCATAGAGGCAAGGAATTGGCTCAAAGAGATGGAGGACTTGTTTGGAATTTTCGAAGTGGACGATTGTAGGAAGATCCAGTTAGCCGCTTGGCTGCTGAAAGATGAGGCTTCATTCTAGTGGGAAGTGAAGCAAGTAGGGCGTCCAATGGAGACTTGGGATGATTTTAGATAGAGGTTTGTAATGAAGTTTCTTTCTCAAGCTAAGAAAAGCATGCAAATAGAAAGGTTTCTGGCACTCAAGCAAGGAGGCATGACTGTTAAAGAATATGTTAACAAATTCAACCAACTAGCAAGGTTTGGATTGGAGCTGGTAGATACTCCGCAAAAGAAAGCTTTGTGGTTTGCTGAAGGACTGAATGAATCCCTCCATAGATTAGCCATGTCCCATATTTCCATGGGATAAACTATTGAAAGGCTTGTTGATATGGCGTTAATGCATGAGGAAGATAAGGCTGACAAGAAAGAAGTTTAGGTGGAGAAAACACAAAACAAGAAGGTATGGCCGAAGAAAGGACAACAACAACAACAAAAGAAGGGCGGAAAGAATGAAAAGGCTAAGGATAAGAGGAAATGTCAAAATTGTGGACGTGAGGGTCATTTGATCAAGGACTACAAAAGAAGGAAGAATGCTTGTGTTGACGCCAAAAGTTGGTCACTAGTGACAATCAACCCCCAATCATGTGTAGAACATACGAATACTGATTTTAAAATGCAGAAAAAGTAAAGGAAATGGGGAAAACACACAAGATTTTTATAGTGGTTCAGCAAAAACGGTGCCTACGTCCACTATATATATATATATATATATATATATATATATATACATATATTACTTTTGCTTTTGATTACAAGTACAATGCTTTTCCTATTTGGAGAAAAGAGAGGAGGCAGCTATTTTCTCTTCCAGATAATGATTTTCTGGGAAGAAGAAGAAGTATGAGCCAAAAAAAAGAAAGGTCAGAGAAATCTCTCCAATCCCTTTTCCTCTTTAAGCTTTGAGGTATTTATAGGCGGGGATGACAACTTAGGCTGTTGTGACATAGGCCGACCTTTCCGGAAAAGCTCGGACACGTGGAGTCCATCACTTGGTTAGAATAGCGGCTGAAGACTGATTCCACTATTCATAAATAGTATCCTTGGAAGTTGTGGCCGACGTGGCATCCACGGTGAGGTATATCAAAAGTAGAGTTTGTCCGGATATGGTTGTCCGCCTTTTCTTCCTTGAGAGTTGGGCCAAGTATTTGAACAGCTCAGCTGGATATTTCATGTAGATCCGAAATACTCGGTCGATATGCCCTGTGCGAGAGAGGTTCTCTCGGTTGACTGTGAAACGACCCAAACTTCCCCGGTCTCCGAAGAGAAGAGAAAGAACGGATTGTTTTGAGAACACAACAAAATAAAACGCAGACGGAAGAACATTGCATTGTATATTACAACATTTCCATCAGATTACAAGAATATACAGAGTATAAATGAACAAATATTACACAGAAATATCAGAGATTTAAATTACATTTAAATACATCGCAGCGGAAAATAATACAATACACAACTGAAGGAGATATACGGATGCAAAGCTTTCCGGATATCATTCCAACTGTAAACCAGGATCCTGTGAATAAAAATCTGCAAAACCAAAACTACTAGCTTCCCATGTCAAAATAAGGGCACCCAGAGTGTAACGACCCGGGAAAATGCTCGACGCTCGAGTTTCTACAACGATACATAAACCCGTATTCCTTGCCAAAAACCCAAGTATCGAACCCCCAGATTGTCATGAGAAAGAAATTAGAGGGTGAGAAAAGAAAGAAAGAAGTATTAGAATAGAAGAAAGAAGAAGAACACATCATAATCTCACAGCGCAACGAATAAAATATAATATCAAATCTCTTTATACAAAAGAACTGTATATACATACCAATCATCAGAGTACAACAGCGGAAAAATATCTGTATATAGCTAACGTTGAAGCCGCCTGCTTCTAGCTCCTGAAACTCCAAGCGAAACCTAACCTGGAACATACTCGGTCTGACCCGAGCACATTTGATTTAAAACAAAATACACCGGGTTAGTCTGGAATACTATCAGTGATAAATCCACAGAACACACACTTGTTTAACTTTGGAAAATCCTTTATGAAATCAAAGGATAATAGTAAGACCAGCCCACACATAAACACGGATGGTTTTTACCGTACTATAACCCAAAACGTTTTTGAAATCATAACTTGATTTGATATTATGATAATGTCTAAATACAAATAAATAACAATCTAGAGGAACGCTTGCATCTCACGCTCCCCATATATAGTATACAATCTAAAACCACGGGCGCTTATTGGATATTGGATTCCAACTTGACAAAGTATGGGTCCACCTTCCGCACGTGTATATCTAGAGGCGAATACACTGGGTTCAACAAGAACGTCTTGCAGCCCGGCCCTCACATGACCGACCACTCATTTCGCTTGAGTGTATCGAATGTATATCACCGGCGGTTGGGATCAGCAACCTCCTGCCCGAAAAGGGACATCATCGATAGATTAAAGAAGCAAAAGGAATTTCTCTAGATATGTGATCATACTCCCTAATGGGAGCGACCCACATAGCCATGCTGCCTGCCCGATTTTTGTCATCTCCCGGTTGATGAGGCTTGAGGTCAGGATACATCTGGTCATCGTTCACTTTGAGTGCCACATCGTCAGATCCTCTGGATATCACTAATTGACATCCACAAAAATACTCTAGTTGATAAGCTAAGAGAATGTGCACTTCTCCGGCATCAACTTGGTACGTTTGAAAATATCAACGTATGTGACTCCTTTGGAAATACTCTGTCAGCCACTCATCCATACAAGTCATCCAGGGACAGGATGAACCGAAGGCACCCTCCTACCGCATCCAATATAGGAATCACCCCATGGATCAGTAGCGAGAAATCCTTGCAATCCGTGGATTCAACCACGACAAAATCACAAATCAAATAACCCTGGTTGCAAGCCAGAGAAATTCGACGAGTAGTCCTTCCGCTTATGAAGATCCACGGTCTTCACTTGTTCCGTCTTCAATCGACGTCTTCACGTATTTGTTGGTCGGAATGGTTTTCGAATATAAATTCGATCCCGGTCTTTCCGTACCAGCAATCGTATTTGGTCTGGTTTGATAGTCGGTGATTTAACTATCAAATAACAAATGTGTCAATGAAATGATTTTACAGATTCAGTACTCGGCATGAATGGCCTCTTTAAATATATTTGACAAAATCGTTAATCAATTCTAATATTCGACTTAACTCTATTCGCTTGACTCTAGATCGCAGCGATCACAATGGTTACGCCTGATTCCCTCAGGAAACATCCGATCACCGTAGGCTATCTGCAGCCCTGCGAATTACGTTAGTAGTCGTACGCAATGGTAGCTTTTCCCTGAATAACTATGTTTGGCTAACTCTAACTATATTCGATCAACTCTAATTTAATAACAAATGTCCAATATAAATTGTAATCAATATTCTTATTTTCTTGGAAACTAATATTGTAATATTATTTAATTTCCCAATACTTGGCATTAGAGTTCGATATTTCTTGTATAAGATAAAATCAATTTCAACATCTTCACTCGTTTCAAACTGGTACCATTCCTCGATAATAGTGAGGCCAACCAAGTTGGGGTATTTTAGTTACCTCTCAGACCTTGATCGACCCGTTCTTACCTCAAAATAATATTAGCTTATCACATAACTATCGATACTAAATCTCGTTTCAAATCTTGATTTCAAATCGGGGTTTACAATACCTTTTCTTACATTTGAAATCCTTGTTCGAATATCTCATCACTTAATTCCTTTAAAGTATCATTCCAGTTCGAATTCGCCTTACTTAATTTGAAACATTAAATAAAAATCTTATTCAAATTTTTATACTTACCTACCAATTTCTTTTACCCAGTTTGTTGAACACTTGGGTCACAATCACTCTATAATCTCTTAATCGGACTTATCTCCAACTAATTATTTCTTACTCGGCTTTAAATTTGATTCATTACTTTAAATCATTCCCAATTAAAAGAACAATTATCTTTAACATCTACTATATTAAAATATAGTTAACTTTAACCTAAATCAAAAATAGAATTTTATTATCATTTCTACAAGCTCATTCAATAATAATCAAGGTTATTAACGATAATCAATTCAATTATTCCTTTGGAAAATAGTTAATCGAAGATTAACTAATATCTAACACCATTCGTTATACTTTAACGAATATTTAAAACAATATTTATTTCCTTTGTCCATTTTACTCGAATACGGTGGATTTACCAACCATACACGTCAGTTAACTATTAACTGAATTCCAATTGTCATTTCCCCTTCTTAAATTAATTAGTTAACTTAATTAATTTAAAATCACCTTTTAATTATTTAAAAACAATTATCCCCTTTTTACCAACCCATGGGAAATTCTTGATTTCTGCTTTTCAAACTGATCTAAACCATTTAACAAATTTTCTTTATAACTCGATTTAAATTATTTATTTGTAAATTTCCAAATTAAAATCTCATACAAAATAATTTGAAAACTTTAATTTAGTTATAAACAAATTTATAACTTTAAACAACGTCCATCTACTTGACGGTAGACGGTACTTAAAACAACCTATTCAGGCCATTTCCTGCCAATGACCATGATCAACTCTGTCAGTTGATCTTAAATACCACACAGGTAAATAATTATTCAACCATCAACATACAGACATGTTTTGGTATCAGTCAAGGTGAAAAATTCATATATATGCACAACAACCAAACATATAGTTTATTTGAGGAATCCGGTCGGATCCCTCCAACCTGTCCTTCTCTGCATCACAGATATCAGTTGACAACAGTATACGAATTAAATAATTGACAGATTATAAATAACTGCAATCAATCAAACAGTAACAACCAATTTGCATCCATCGCATCCAATCAACCAATTTAAACTGTAAATTGTAGATTATATTTTACTGTGAATGTATCACATCACAGGATTCGAGAAGGTGTAAGAATTAACTCACCTGATCTGCGTTGTAAACACTGCTAGTTCCAGATAATTCCAACTCCGTTCAATTCAACTCTGTTCCATAACGTCCGACTCATAAATATGGTTCCAGTCCATTTGTATCGCCCTGTTCTGATGAAGTATGAATACGTTGTAAATATTTAAAATTTTATTTTATTTTAAATAAATAATTAATTTAAATTAGTTAAATTAACGAACAATTTACCGAGTTTTAAATATTACAGCTCTACTCTTTATTTTACCGCTCCGTCTGTTCTTCCTTTGTTCCAGATCATGACAGCTAATTCCCGAACCTGGCCAATATGTTTTAAACTCTAACATGATTTAAAATATTTTATAATCATTAACTATTTAAATTAAATAACTTTTAATTAACTCAAATTCCATTTAATTACCTTAATTCTTTGTAAAAACCCTTGCTAGGCCATTTACTTTCATCATGAGGCCCAAGCTCCTACACGCCCTCACCAAACCAGCCCACTTCTACACGTCACACCCTAACCCACTTCAATGCCTTCAGCCGATAAAGCAACGAAGCCCCTTCTTTTCATTCTTCAAACCCTCAGATAATACCTCCGCCGCCACAAAGAGGAAAGAAAGAAAACTCTGCCACCGAAATCACTCCATCGCTGCTCTCTCCGACTACAACAGATCGCGATGCCCTGCTACTACATCGGCCTCATCCAGTTGCTCCGCCACCCATCGTGTTCCACGAAGACGAGACCGAGATTGAAACTGACCGAACCCTAGCTACTAAAAAGCTAAGTAATTTTCCCAAAATTTAATTCTGTTTTTATTTTCCTTTTTGATTTTGAATTCGGTTTTATCTTTTTGTGTTGATCTGGTTTGTTGTGGCAACTTCCTTACTTTGCTAGTGTATTTATACTAGTGGATTTCCGAATTGTTCCATCCTAATATAGACTTAGTTGTGCCTAGGTTTTTAGGCGTTTACCCTTCTCATTTCAGCTGTATCATCAACTGTTGGTGATGAAATGGTGCGTGGTACTTAGCATTGAATTGTCATGAGCGTTCAGATCTACACATGGATCGAACTGTTAATGTATAGGTTAGGTAGTATACCGCTATCCGTATTGTCTTGTCTTGTAGATACAGCCATTGAATTATTTAAACTGATTTCAGATTTACATCAGATTTTCCACGTGAAATTTCTGGTTAAAATGTACAAACCGAACTATTCCTATGAATTGTTTATTCGGATTGTCAATTCATATTTTAAGCCGTTTAGTTGTTTGTGACAAAATATGTAGGGCATATCAGGGTTTGTATATACGATTTTTCTGAACATATGTGTAGACATATCATCTGTTTCGATTCTGTGAATTATATGGTATAAATTCATAGGTCTTCTGTTTGAATTGTCTTGTGCAAACAGCTATTGAATTCCTTTTTCTGTTCTACTCAGATTTGGAATCCTATATTGTAGGCTATGTTCCATTTAAAAATATGGCAATAGTCCTTGCATGTACTTGTATACGAATCAGACCGTGTATATAATATTTTGAGCTGTTCATTGTCTTATAGATTTGATGTATAATAAAAAAAAAATTCTTTTTTTTAGCTGTTTCATCACTGTTGTACCCATATCTTTCTATATCTTTTTCTTGGAAATCTTTTATCTTCAAATATATTATACCTATGGTTTCTAGCTACTCATAGCTGTTTCTCTTCTCCTCCTTTTTTTTTCAAGTTGATTTGGTGGGTAGTCGTGCTTTCATGGAGATGGTGACGGCTTGAAAAATGTTAGATTTCAAGTACCATGATATTTTCAGATTTGAATCTGTATACTCCATGTACAAATTGTTTTGTGTATTCAAGACTTGGGACTAATGTATATGTATTAGCCGAAAAGATTTGCATATAAAAATTTTCTGATAAAAATCGTATACTACTGTTGTAATTTCCTTTTCATTTTACTGTTGATTCACTGTTCTTCTTTACTCTTGCCTGTGTATGCTATCTTGCAACAATAACCAAAACTAATATTTGCTATTGGAGCAGTTCATTTTTATTGCTATTTTCTTGTTTTCAATTGTGCCTTATCTCTTTGTATAACGCCACTTATGTAAAAATTTAAAATGGATGATCCTAACAACTCACACGTGCAGCAACAAACCATAGAATGAATGCATGCACTTATACAGAGGCAAACTCCAAAGAAGAGTTAACACAACATGCACGATGACAAGTTTAAATGATTATTGTGTAGAGACATTCGAACAGCAGAAAACAAGGTTGAACCTAAAATGAGTTTTGTTCATTAAAAGATATAGATGCCAACCGACGCACACCTTCTTGTTGGCCGAACGCACCATCAGATCTTTGCTAATTAAGGGTAATTAGACTACGATGGTTAACTTAGAAAAATAGAAATGTTGATGGAATAAGATGATCGGCGATAAATTCAAATAGCTTGATTTAACGATAATTAATTTATGTTATTATATAATTGATATAATTTAAATATTCTAATTAATATGGTCAAATCCCATTATTTAATCTCAAATAAATATTTTAAATAAATAAAATATTTCAAATAAATGGTCAGAAAATTACGGGACATTACACAGAGTTTAGGTTAAAACAATAAACTCCAGGTCAGTCATGGGATTGGTGTGAGAACTAAAAACAGTTATTAATCTTTATTTTTAAAGCTAGGTAAATCAAGGGACCACGCCGTATAACACGGAACGGGTTTCCTCCCAAGAATACCAGTGCATAAAACAACAGTGAAATGCTAAATAAAGAAAAATGAAGCTATTATAAGACCCAGGTCCCATCACACAATGCAACACAAACCAGAGGATAGGGTTTTCCCTTATAATAGCCAAACATGCTTAGTACGTTTAAAACAAATCTTTTGATACTATTATAAGTGTATAGTGTATAAAACAACTTCAAATCATAAGTATCAATCGTAGACGGCATGGGTACCATATATCATGTCACCATACTAGTTTTACAATTAAAACCGCAAATGTCACGTATTTGGAAATTGGATTTCCGTCTATGAACTGAGGCAAAAGATAGTCCTCAACCAATTCGAGACTCTCTAGCCCGAGCCTCAGGCAAGTACTCTGTCAAGCCTTAAGAGCCACAGGGTCGGTCCACCGATGTGGATTAAAATGCCTGAACACTGCGTTTCCCCGCCCTTTGGGGGCGTAAATGAGCCAAGGAATGACTCCATCGGACCTGGATCGTCCGATCAAACCGAGGCGCCTCGCAACAACAACAGCCACACAGGTGAAAATAGTATAAATGTCAGGGCTGGTAGGTCACTGACACCACCCTAGCTAGAAAGAAACGCATGCCATCCCTGGATCCTTCTCCCGTTTTTAGTTCACAACCGGGGTGTGAGTCTCGCGAATCAACGTTACACAAAGCTACGCCACATAGGCTGTGCTTTGATCATCACCACAAGACTTTGCTTTTCAATAGAAGCCATGATCAATTGCCACTTAGGCATGCCACACAGGCAATTCACTCCATGCGATTGATATCCATCAATATATAACTCCTGAGCTCGTACGTCTCAGAGATGGGCGTTAAGCAAGAGAATAAATTCTCCGCCGCCAAACAAATGTATATTTAATAGAAATCAATCACACAGACTAAAATCCAATGTCAGACACACAGTCCATTTACAAGTTCGTTCTGGGTCTGAACGAAACCAGAGGCACCTAGTATCCTGCATATCCATCGATCTCCAAATACGTCTGGACGATCACTAACTGATTCCCTCCTCTTGGGTGTACAACCCAATCAAGATCATCAGTAATCACCCAAACGACGTGAAGACTTACGGTCTTCAACCACCGTCTTCATCTTCGACACCACGTTGAAACAGTTATTCAGAATGGGATAAACCCAGTCTTTCTGAATAACTCACGTATATATTAAACAAGTGTTACACAAACACAACATATGCCTCATTCCAATTCAGAATATTCTTTGGGAAAGGTTCTCATTAATTTTATCAAAGATAAATTCTTTTAAATTTATTCTTTAATCTTCTTTTGAATATCAATTCAAACTAGTCGGGATTAGCGAACCACACCGGAGTAATCATTTATTTTATTTCCCAGTCCCAACCTATTCATCCCATGAAGTAAAACTGGTCCTACTTCATATCTAACACCACGGTGTTATCGGTAAATTCAATTACCATTTCACGTTCAAATCTAATTAAAGATTTAACTATCGCCTAGAGAAAAACTGGTGATACTCCATTCTCGATCATTTCAATCTAATTAAAGATTCATTAAAACTCCACTTAGTTTTAATCTTTAACTGGGTTAAAGAATCAGTGTCATTTAAAACACGGTTCACGATAAACCCAAAATCACATTCCATTAATTATCGGGTTGAAGAACAAGTGTTATTTAAAACACTATTCACGATAAACCCAAAAATCAATTTCAATTCAATTAAATATTATTTAATTGGTACACTTCATTAAATCTAAATAAAAAGATTTAATATTTTCTCAATTGGGTTCAAGAACAGTGTTAATGAAGACACCATTCCCGAAAAACCCAAATCACATTTGATATTAAATACAAGGCTCTGAATAGAAAATATTCCGGCTTATATTCAATATCAAATTCTACGACCCACAAATATCGTATTGGGAATAACGATATATATATATATATATATATATATATATATATATCTTTCAAATTCCCATAACAATATCTGTATCGCCACGAAATCCAACATCGAAATATTCCAAAGACAATTTCGATTCAAATCCCTTCCAATGCAATCATTGGAAATTCTGGTTATTTTCAAATCCATTTCAAATCCATTTCAAATCCAATTTATTTATTTAAAAATAAATAGAATTATTATTCTAGTTCAAAAATAGTTCATTTCGATAAAAATCTATTTTTATCTTCTCAAATATGGATTTTTACATCCCAATTCTTCACAAATCATTTCTTATGATTTTACACAAAGTATTACTATTTTTAATAATTTTATCAAGGCCCGTACAGTCGATTTCCATCAACGGCCATCGAACTGCACTTACAGCGACCTTTCCCAAATTCGATTTGTACATAATTCCAAATCCAACCGTTAGATTTCAAATTTCTAATATTCGTTAGAAAGCTCTTTTCGATATAAACCCAACGGTTCCGGTTTTAGGAGAATCCGACGGTCGGATCTCCCGTAATATCCGTTCGAAGTCAATGGTCGAAATTCGCGAACTACCGCGGCGCGACGCGTTCTATTCAGGCCATTATATTATATATATATAATATATAATATATACTTCATCGATTTCCTTTCGAAATGAATTTTATAAATCGTTTTAAATTCGTTTTCAAAACGATTTCAACTTCTTTTTCAAATTCAAATCAAAATTGAATTTTCCCTTACAAATTCGTTTTAAATTCATTTCAAATTGTTTTCAATTCAAATTGATTTCTAATTCAATTTCAGTTCGTTTTCAATTCAATTTCAATTCGAATTCATTTCTATTCAATTTCAATTCAATTTCAATTCGAATTCATTTCTATTCAATTTCAATTCGAATTCATTTATATTCAATTTCAATTCGAATTCATTTCTATTCAATTTCACTTCGAATTCATTTCTATTCAATTTCAATTCGAATTCATTTCTATTCAATTTCAATTCGAATTCATTTCTATTCAATTTCAATTCGAATTCATTTCTAAATATTCGATTTTGAAAGCACTTTTCAATATTCATAAAAAAACGAATACAATCGATATAAATATCATTCACGTCAAAATGGCGTCAATCTAATCAACACGGCTTCATATGTTTCTATTTTCAAATATTCTATTTCAAATATTTCTATTTCAAATATTTCTATTTCAAATATTTCTATTCAAATATTTTTTTTCCAAATATTTCCTTTTCAAAACCGGAATGAGGCCCAATCAATTACCATATAATGTTAATTATATTGATTTTTTACAACACGTGTATAAAATAACAATGATAAATAATCAACCATCATCCAGAGTGCATTCTACACTGTATAAGCATCAAATATAAATATTCAACGCTTATAACAGTCTGTCAATCAATCGATCGACATACAACTAAACAATCGGGATTAGTGTACGTCAAATATCATCCCAATACCCGTGTGGGGTTTTCAAACCATCGAACACAGATTTTATTTGTGCAGTTGGGCGATGTGTAAAATTTATCGACCCAATCAATATCAGTCAAATGTGTGTATATAAACAAATCGTCCGATTTGTTTATTTTTATTTCATTTCATATACACGTTAAAAATTCTATTTTTAACTATAAAATTTTTCCAACTATATAAATATTTTATTTCATTTCACATCACATCACACAATCAACTACACATCAAAATCAAACAATCAAGCATACAAGCCGTCCATGGTCTGTGGACGACGGGTGTCGGGTGCTACTAAACACCGTCTGCATCCTAGTATATATTTATATAACTAGAAAATTAATTTAAAAGGTGAGAAGTTCTCACAGAATTGCTAATCCAAACGCCACGACTCTTCTTATGTAGAAATCTTTGCCGTTCTTGCCTCTTGCCACTTTCTTTGCCTGTATTCTCTACATATATAAAAATCACATTTTTACTTTGCTATTCAATTTATAAAAATCGAATTTTTACTTCGCTATTCAATTTATAAAAATCGAATTTTTACTTCGCTATTCAATATAGAAAAATCTAATTTTTACTTTGCTAAAAATCATATTTTTATTTCGCTACATACATAAAGATAATATTTTTATCACTCTACATAAATAAAAATCATATTTTTATTTCTGTTATCTAATTAAAAATTGAGATTTTTAATTGTATGTTATATATAAAATAAAAATCAAGAAGAAAACTCACAGTCATTCAAAGAGGAGAGGTGCAGGAGCTGCGAATGGTCGGACGGGCGCTGTGGAGGTCGAGGGCTAGGCGCAGTCGGAGGTAGGTGGGGCTTGGGGTTTCGCGCGAGGTGGTTTTGGGGGGGGGGGGTGCGGTCGGGGTTTAAGGGGGAGCTCGAGATGGGTTCGACGAGGAGGAGAAGAAGAGGCGGAGGAGCAGATCGAGGAGGAGGCGAAGGCAGGGCGGAGGCGCGGTCGACGGCAACGGGAGGGGGGGGGGGGAGCGACGATCGCGATTCGGGTTTAGGTTTTTTTTTTTTCAATTTGATTTCGAACTGAATTATAATGGGGGGGGGGGGCAGATAGTATAGAAGGAGGGAAGGGGAGATTTTTAATTATTATTTATTTAATTACTTAAATTTCAAAAAGTTGACTTTTTATTTGGACTCAAACCGAGGCCCACCGCCTGTCGTCCATAGCTAATTACCCCCATTCCGAACACAATGGGATATGTATCGTTGGCTGATTCGATCGTTTCGATCAGTTTTCATGAAAATCAACATATAACTCTATATATTGAATTTGTACGCGCATTTCAATTCACCGGGGTCACATACTAACTCGAAAAATTCCCGAAAAATGTTTTCTAGCTTCGTATTGACGATATGGTCCTAACAAAATTAATTTCGTCGAATTTTGAGACCGTTTGAAAAATGGCCATTTTCCAGTCGATTAAAATCAACTGAAACTGGTCAAACATGTTTTCCTTTTCCACGCTCACATATTGATTCGAAAAATTATGAAATTTGAAACCTAGCAATATTTTGACATCGCGAATCCAACAAAAGTGGTTTCGTCGAAATCCGAGGTCATTTGCAAAATTCCCATTTTTAAGGGCCTGAATTCCATAGAGACTATTCAGAATTTTCAACTGGACATATCTTTTGATTCCCGCTATGAAATTTCGATTTTTCAGATTCGTTGGAAAGATATTCTCAATTAGATTCAAATATTTTTGGTTTCACTAAAATCCGGTTTATTTTGAATCCTGTACATTCATTTGAAATTTGAAATCAAATTATTGAACTACCGGGCCATTTTCAATTCCTTTTATAAATATAAATAAATATTTATATTCTATCGACGATCTATATAATATATACGTTCGAATTATATTCAAAATAAATTTCTCGTCGATATTACTTAAAATAATTCATTTTAAATAATCAAAATTCAATAAAAAATTCCAAAATAAAAATTTTAAACTGGCCCAGATTTCAGGGTTATTACAATCTCCCCCACTTAAAACTTTTCGTCCCCGAAAAGGAACGAAGCCAAAAGTTGTTTCACAAATCAACTCAACTTTCCTTGTTTTGATTACGGCTTAAGTTCTTCAACTTTTCAGTTTCTAAGAACTTTTCAAAATTTTCAAATATTTGGCTAACACCCTAAATTTTCGAAAATTTTCGCCATAACCTCCCCTGCACCGGGAGCACGGGAAAATCCCGAAATTGCCATACAGGCCCTCTGATCTCAAAAAGAAAAAGAAAAAGCCAAGCGGCTAGCCAATCGGCTCATAAAATCATCATCACCCAAACAAAACAGTAAATTATTATAAACATGTACCTATTTGTCGGGCAAACAAATTTTATTCTTCTGCTCTAGCCTCTTTGCTATGACCTGTTCAATGTAAGTACATGTATACGCAAGCAAATGCGACCAAATTTCAATACAATTCAATATTTGACCAATTTGGTTAAAGGTTCAACATTTAATTATTCAAACAATAATCAAACAACACAACCATCAATCAATTAGTGAATTATCATTTCAAATTCATAACTTTGATATATAGCCAAAAATCTCATTTTTGGTGCCAATTCACAACAATGTATTCTAGCTATATTTTGGTTCTCACACCAGTCTAATGGAAATATATAAATATCACACCTTCGAAACTCGAACACAACACTGATGATGGGTACCCATCATCACAATCATTCCCGGGCGACTACAGTGGGATTCTATATCTACCCAGTATATTAAAATTTCGAATATACGTTTGCAAGGCGTATATGAAAAACCTTTATATATTGGATTATCCAAATCAATATAAATAAATAATAAAATACGTATACTTGATTTAAATTTTCAAAACAAAAATTGTTTTCAATTTTAAAAATATACTCTTCACACTCGTTCTAGGATACTACTGATCCCATCTCTAACGAGTCATTCTCATTGGATATTACTAATCCAATTCTGATGAATTCTTTCGTATGGTTCTAATGTGTCTTGTTCTCTGAGCTTTGTAAACCAAAGCTCTGATACCACGATAAACGACCCGAACTTCCCCGGTCTCCGAAGAGAAGAGAAAGAACGGATTGTTTTGAGAACACGACAAAATAGAACGCAGACGGAAGAACATTGCATTGTATATTACAACAATTCCATCAGATTACAAGAATATACAGAGTATAAATGAAAAAATATTACACAGAAATACCAGAGATTTAAATTACATTTAAATACATCGTAGCAGAAAATAATACAATACACAACTGAAGGAGATATACGGATACAAAGCTTTCCGGATATCATTCCAGCTGTAAACCAGGATCCTATGAATAAAAATCTGCAAAACCAAAACTACTAGCTGCCCGTGTCAAAATAAGGGCACCCAGAGTTTAGGTTAAAACAATAAACTCCAGGTCAGTCATAGGACTGGTGTGAGAACTAAAAACAGTTATTAATCTTTATTTTTAAAGCTAGGTAAATCAAGGGACCACGCCGTATAACACGGAACGGGTTTCCTCCCAAGAATACCAGTGCATAAAACAACAACGCAATGCTAAATAAAGAAAAATGAAGCTATTATAAGACCCAGGTCCCATCACACAATGCAACACAAACCAAAGGATAGGGTTTTCCCTTATAATAGCCAAACATGCTTAGTACGTTTAAAACAAATCTTTTGGTACTATTATAAGTGTATAGTGTATAAAACAACTTCAAATCATAAGTATCAATCATAGACGGCATGGGTACCATATATCATGTTTGGAAAGATATTCTCAAATAGATCCTATTATTTTGGTTTCACTAAAATCCGGTTTATTCTAAATCCTGTACATTCATTTGAAAGTTGAAATCGAATTATCAAACTACCGCGCCATTTTCAATTCCTTTTATAAATATAAATAAATATTTATATTCTATCGACGATCTATATAATATATACGTTCGAATTATATTCAAAATAAATTTCTCGTCGATATTACTTAAAATAATTCATTTTAAATAATCAAAATTCACTAAAATTGCCAAAATAAAAATTTTAAACTGGCCCAGATTTCCGGGTTATTACAGACTGGGAGAGCGAGTCTATCAGGGTGGGATATCAACTTGATTGGCCCGATATGCGGCTACCTCGGGCCGAGCTTCTGCGGGGCTTCCTGGAATGCGATATGTCTAACTCGATTGGTTGCGTGTTTGGGCTTCGATTTGGCCCGCTACTTCTTTTACCAAAAAGAGGGTTAACACTTTGCCCCCAGAATGCATCTTCTTCGATAGAGGGAGGTGTGTTCTGAAATATGAATTGAAGCACAATTGCTCGAGCAACTATGGTCGCGCCGGACCATATTAAGACTAGAAATCCGACGGTTCCGATGTTGTATTAAGGCCGGAAAGCCGACAACTATCGGAAACCATATTAAGGCCGAGATGAGCCTACATAAGAGTTAGTTCCGGCAAAGACAAAAATGAACCGTTCTCGGCTTGGAGAAGGCTAATGGTTCGAGAGTTTTATTTCACTTGGCTTTGAGAGGTGGCGAGTATTAACCATACTCGGCTTAGTGGCGAGTATTAACCATACTCGGCTTAGTGGCGAGTATTAACCATACTCGACTTAGAGAGGGCGAGTATTAACCATATTCGGCTTAGAGGGGGCAAGTATCAACCATACTCGGCTTAGAGAGGGCGATTATTAATCATACTCGGCTTAGAGAAATTGTTTTCTGTGCTCCACTCATGTTAGATTAGTGTATCCAGCGAGCGGCAGAAGCTTGTGGCATAGAGAAAGAAGGGGTGAGTATCATCCATACTCGTTTTAAAGAAGTATACCACAATCGGCTGGGGGAGTAGGTATTAAGATACAGCGGTAGGCTTTCGCGCTGACCACATTAAAAGAGGGGGGGGGGCAACATTATCCATGCTCGGCTTTAGAGTTTCTCGAACATTATCCATATTTGTAAATGAGCATTCATAGCAACTAAAGAATTATTACAGAAAAAAGAAATTCTAAGAGGATATCGATTGGTTACAGAGCATGCCTAGGAGCTAAATCCTAACCCCATACATGTGTACATCAAGGTGCCTTTTTTATTGAAAGAAATACATCAGAAAAATCTAATTAATGATAATGCCGCATGTGCTAGTCTTAGGGTCCCTTCCTTTTCTAGGAGTTCGTGGATTGATCTGAGGAGCTTGAGCAAAAGGCCGTGGCGGCAAGGTCGGGGCATGACTCTTGACATACTCGGGAAGATCCCCTTTTCTGACTCGATCCTCAATGAGACCGCGCAGATGGCGGCATTTATCGGTGCTATGTCCAGCTATGTTGTGGAACACGCAATGTTTGCCAGAATCGAGCTCCATCTGGGTTGGTTCTCGTCGAGGTGGTCTTGGAGTGGGCACGGACCCTCGTATGTCATGGTAGATATCGAGCAGAGAGGAATTGAGTTCGGTGTACTGGTCATACTTACTTTCGATCCGAGGTCGCACATGATGCTCGCTCTTTTCCAGGGCCTTTCCTCTTCCTTTATTCTGGCTGTTGATGTTGAATGGACCTTATGTTTGGCGGCTAGGACCTCAAGGTTTTCCATCTCAATGCTGGCATCTTCTTGTCGGAGGAATCACTCGGCCTCGGAATAAAAGTCATCTATATCCTTGGGGAGATTCTAGTTAAGGATTTTGAGAATTCTGATCTCTTCTGAACTCCTGCGATGGCGGCCATAAGTACCATCGATAGTTCAGGCCGATCGACTGATGCTGTTGTCGCGTTGAATCTTTTGATGAAGGATCTAAGCGTTTCTGCTTATCACTGCTTGATGGTGGATAAGAATATAACGCTCTTCAGTCGAGAGATATGTACTTTGAATTGCTCGATGGAGCGGATGACCAGAGTGTTCATGCTGCTGATCGACTCCGTTGTCAGCTGTCGAAACCACATTCCGGCTATATCCGCGAGAAAGAGCGGGAAGCACTTAGCCATGACGTTGGTCGATGCGCCGAGTACTTCCATATGTCGCACGTATCACATGAGGTGGATGGTTGGATCAGTGCGACCTTGTATGGCTCGATAGCTGGGAACTTGAAGTCTGGAGGGTTTCCAGAGTTTCTGATTTCCCTAGTGAAAGGGCTGCGATTAACATTATCTATGTCTTGCTGCGAAGAAGTGCCCCGAGTAAAGCGTCGGATGATGCTTGCAAGCTGGCTTCCATCTCCGAGGAGTCGTTGCCATGAAAATAGCTCAGTATCCGGGGAAGCTTCAGTGCGATGATCTGGCAAAAGCATGCTCGGAAGAGCGGCCGTTGGCTGGGCCCGTCTTCCAAGAGTTGAGTGAAGGTGTGAGGGAAGGTGAGCTCCGGTAGGTGGTTCTGGGGAGAATGGCCCCTCTTGAACCTGAGGAGTAGTGGGTCGAGCCGTACCCGTAACAGAGGGCTTAGGCAGATCCAACATAGCATGTGATGTTCAGAGCTCAGAGGTGCCCCTGGTGGGAGCGAAGTTAGTAGGGTCTACGGTAGCGTTTTCTTCTGCCGCTGTGCGGGCCGAAATAGTAGGGTGGCTTCCTTGGTTCAAAGGGAAGGCCGCACCAGCTCTTCATTGAAGGTGAAGAGTGGTTAGACTAGTCTGTGGTAAGATTTTGGGTTGTAATGGGAATGGCGTTGATTCTGAGGAACCCGGTGGCTGCACGACCGGTTCTATAGGTCGAGTTGTTCCCAAGAGTGGGGGCAAAGTGTTCGACCGATCTGGATCTTGATCGTGAGCCCCTTGAGGTTCTACTGCTGCAGCTGCGCTGGTTGCTGGAAGCGATACTCCCGACTGGGATCGATCGGTTGGTGGGACCAATCCAGGATGAAATAAAGGAGTTGCCTGATTAGTGGCCTGATTCTGTGCAGACCGAAGATCAGTTGTTGCCCCAGTTTTGGCCGGTGGAGGAATTGATGTTGAAGCGTTCAATCCTGTCTCTAGTCGACCGAGAAGGTGATCCACCAACTGCTGCTGTTGTTCGAGGAGTTTATCCTAAGATGTCATATGGTCTCTGAACTCGACCATGATTTTATCCATGTCGTCCCGGGTAAGAAATCGAGACATAACTTCATGAGAGGAAACTTCGTGACTGGCTTCTGTAGCAGTAGTATTGGCCGCATCGGTGTTTGCGGCATGAGAGGATGTTGTATCTTTCTTTCATTTGTTCGCCATGGATTAAGGCAAATCCCCCTTCCTGGCACGCCAAAGTGTTGACATCAAATGTTGGTCACTAGTGACAATCAACCCCCAATCGTGTGTAGAACAAACGAATACTGATTATAAAATGTAGAAAAAGTAAAGGAAACGGGGAAAACACACAGAATTTTTATAGTGGTTCGGCAAAGTCGGTGCCTATGTCCACTTTATATATATTACTTTTGCTTTTAATTACAAGTACAGTGCTTTTTCTATTTGGAGAAAGGAGAGGAGGCGACTATTTTCTCTTCCAGATAATGTTTCTCTGGGAATAATAAGAAGTATGAGCCGAAAAAAGAAAGGTCCGAGAAATCTATCCAATCCCTTTTCCTCTTTAAGCTTTGAGGTATTTATAGGCGGGGATAGCAGCTTGGGCTATTGTGACATGGCCCGGCCTCTCCGGAAAAGCTCGGACACGTGGAGTCCATCACTTGGTTAGAATAGCGGCTGAAGACTGATTCCACTATTCATAAATAGTATCCTTGGAAGTTGTGGCAGACACGACATCCACGGTGAGGTATATCAAAAGTAGAGATTTGTCCGGATATGCTTGATCGCTTTTTCATCCTTGAGAGTCGGGCCAAGTATTTGAACAGCTCAGCTGGATATTTCATGTAGATCCGAAATACTCGGTCGATACGCCCTGTGCAAGAGAGGTTCTCTCAGTTGACTGGAAGAGCGAGTCTTCCAGGGTGAGATATCGGCTTGATTAACCCGATATGCGGCTACCTCGGGCCGAGCTTCTGCGGGGCTTCCTGGAATGCGATTTGTCTAACTCGATTGGTTGCGTGTTTGGGCTTCGATTTGGCCTGCTGCGTCTTTTACCAAAAAAAGGGTTAATAGCTTGCATCAGCTGTGGATAGGTCGGACACTATTCTCAGGAGTGCCCGAAGAAGCAAGGGCAAGGTCAAAGGGTAGGAGCTTTTGGAAGAAAGGTGCATGCTCTCGTGAACATTACTCCAAATCGAAGTTGGAAAGTTTCCGTTGAAGGTTTGATTTCTATTTCCAGTCATCTAGTTAGAAACCTTTTTTATTCTGGCGCTTCACATTCATTTATATCTGATTCCGTGTTTAAGTCTCTGCACCTTAATACTAGTATGGTAGTGGATCCCATTGTTGTCTCAAACCCCATTGGGGTTATGACTCATTTGTCCATGATTTGTCGGGGTTTGAGAATATATGTGTTAAGCGTCAAGTTTGAGTGCGACGCATATGTGCTCGGTTTTATGGCCTATGATTTGATTCTAGGGATAAATTGGCTAGCCATGCATGGTGCCATTCTAGATTGTGAGAGGAGGGTTGTTAGACTTTTGACTTGCCATGGGAGGACCCTCGAGATTTCTTGTGACCCAAAGGGGTCTGTCATGCTTAGTTTCCTAGAGTCACTTGATACATCTATCGATGGTCTGCGATATGTACTAGTAGTCCGTGAGTATTATGATATTTTTGATGAGGTTCGGGGATTACCTACGAGGCGCGAGATTGATAATCGTATATACTTGGTAGACAATGCAAAGCCAGTTGCCTTGCTTGTGCTCCATATAGCTCCCAGAGAAAGAAGGGAGCTTAGCAAACAAGTAGGGGAGCTACTTGAGAAAGGGTTTATCAGGCGAAACATATCTGAATGGGGTGCTCTAGTGGTATTCGCAACTAAAGTGGATGGTTCGCTTCACTTATGTGTGGACTATAGGGAGTTGAATAAACTCACTAAGAAGAACATGCACCCACTCCCAAGGATAAATGATCTGTTTGACCAGCTTGTCGATGCATTAGTTTTCTCTCAGTTAGACTTGGACATGGGGTTTCATCAGTTAAGGGTGGCTGAGGATAGTATAGACAAGACCGCTTTTAGGACCCCATATGTTTTCCTTGAATGGCTCGTTATGCCTTTTGGGTTGACAAATGCACCCACCTATTTTGTTGGTCTGATGAATAGGGTGTTTCAGGAGTTTCTAAATAAATTTGTCTTGGTCTTTGTTAATGATATCTTGATCTTCTCGAAGAGCGAGGAAGAGCATGCCCAACATTTGAGAGAAGTCTTGAAAACTCTCTGTGCGCATCGTCTTAAGGAAAAGTCCTCCAAATGTCATTTTTGGATAAAAGATGTGAGATTTCTAGGGCATGTAGTCTCTAAAGATGGAATAACAGTAGATCCCGCAAAGGTAGTTGCAGTTGAAGATTGGCAGATCCCAAAGAATGCAACAGAGGTGAGAAGTTTTCTGGGGTTAGCAGGCTATTATAGGAAGTTCATTAAGGACTTCGCATAGATATCAGCCCCACTCATCAGGTTGACAAAGAAGAATATGACGTTTTCATGGGATGTAGATTGTGATGTTGCTTTCCAGCGATTGAAGAAGGCTCTGACAACAGCCCCAGTCTTGACCTTGCTCGATGGAAACAAAGTGTTCACAATATACACAGATGCATGTGGTACAGGGCTTGGTGCAGTTTTGATGCAAGAGGGAATGGTAGTATGTTATGAGGGTATACAACTAAGAGTACAAGAGAAGAACTACCCTACCCATGATTTAGAGTTAGCTACATAGTATTCGCGCTTAAGACTTGGCGCCATTATTTGTTTGGAGAGAAGTTCGAGTTGTACACCGATCATAAATCTATCAAGTACTTGTTCTCGCAGAAGGATCTTAATTTAAGGCAACAAAGGTGGATGGAGTTCCTAGCATGTAATGACTTCGAGATTGCCTATATCCCTGGAAAGAGTAATGTGGTGGCAGACACACTGAGTAGGCAGAGGATGACCTTAAATCCTCTGTTTGTGGAGAGGAAAAGCTTGGAGTTTATATCGACATTTGACTTTAGACCATACACAGAGTTTTTTCCTGGCTTATTTGCCTCATTGGAGGTGCGACCTACACTTATGGATCAGATAGGAACTTCACAGCGAGAGGATCAACAAATTTTAGACAACTTGGATAGGCTCAGTAAAGTGGAGACTTTTAGTCACCTCAGTAGATATTCCATAGATGATAAAGGGTAGTTGCAACGAGATGGGAGGCTTTGTGTTCCCCAAATTGGGAGTTTGTTAAAGACAATCCTAGAAGAAGCCCATCATTCTAAGATGACTATTCATCCAGGCGGTAATAAGATGTATAGATACATGAAGAGGGTTCTCTTTTGGGCTGGGATAAAGAAAGATGTGGCGGAGTTTGTTTCTCAATGTTTGATTTGCCAGCACGTCAAAGCTGAGCAAAAGAAGCCCGGTGGTTTACTTCATCATTTGGAGGTTCCACAGTGGAAGTGGGAGAACGTCTCTATGGATTTCATCGATGGTTTTCCTAGATTAAGGAAGGGAAATACCAGTATTTGGGTTGTAGTAGAAAGACTTACTAAGAGAACTCATTTCATCCTAGTTAAGAGTAAGAAGACGTAAACATGGTTGGCAGCAGTTTACATTCGTGAGATAGTCCGTCTTCATGGAGTAACTTCCAGCACCGTAAGTGATCGTGACCCCATTTTCACCAGTGAATTTTGGAGGAGCTTGCAAGAAGAATTAGGTACACAGTTGTGTTTGAGCACCACTTATCACCCTCAGACTGATGGACAGATAGAAAGGGCGAACAAAGTTCTTAGGGATCTTTTAAGACTATGTATCCTAGACTTCGGAGGGACTTGGGAAGAGAATCTTCCTTTAGTAGAGTTCACCTACAACAACAGTTATGAAGCTAGTATTGACATGGAACCCTTCGAAGAATTGTACGAACGACCCTGTAGGTCACCGACTTGTTGGTGGGAATCTATAGAAAGACTAATACTTGGACCAGATATGATTGGAGAAACGTCCAAAAAGGTTGATCTCATTAGACGACGAATGAAGGCAGCTCAGGATAGGCATAAGTCATATGCAGACAAGAGAAGGACTGACATTGAGTTTGAGGTGGGAGACATGGTTTTCATTAAGGGGTCACCCTTGAGGAATGTGTTTGAGACATGCTATGTTTGATGGATGCAAGTGGTTGCAAATGTTTGATAGTGGTTGCTCGTGGATGCATATACACACAGTAGGCACTAGATCGGCTCAATCACTTTCATAATGCATATAGATGTGTGTGCATTTTTCTTCTTTTTATGGATGGAAATGGATGTATCATCATATGGATGTTGCATTTGGATGGATGATTGTGCACACATATAGAACTTACATGTTATAATAGGATTGTTTGCATACATGTTGGATTCATGGCACTAACATACATTGTATTAAGAAGGTCAAGTGAATCAGTTGACTGCCTGATCTTTCGCATTAGTATTGGGACATATACACACACATTTGCATATGTTCATATAAGAATTAGAAATTTTCAAGGACATTGGATGCCTGTGATTGGTGCATGAGTAGATGGGTAATGGATGTTAGGAATACGTTCTTCTTAACTTAGAGATTTCGGGGACGAAATCCTTTGAGTAGGGGAGAATGTAACACCCCGTAATTTTAATAACACTAAAGATGATAAATTAAAGAATAATTAATTTAATATCCAGAATTAAATGAAACAGAATGCGCCATTGCGTTCGTCTCAGAACTCTGGTCAAAATAGACACTTAGTTTGCATAAAACGGACACCGTATGAAGTAGTTATTATGGTTTTAAGTTTGTATACACATAAGAAGAATATATATATATATATATATATATGTATATATATAATTAGTCCAGAAATTCAAAACAGTTCAAAATCGTAGAAAATAAGGGAACGGGAAAATTCCTGCCCAGGGGTGTCGACCCCTGGGTCGACCTGATAAAGGGATGGTCGACCCCCTGCGACAGATCTGGGCAGATTAGGGTTTGGTAACAGCTATATATATGGCCCCATTTCTCTTGTTTTTCTACACCAAAAATAATGGAGAACTAGATGCTGCCTCTGCCCAAATTAAATCAAGTCTTTTCCTCTTCTGCAATCAAGTTACTCAAGTTTAGAGATCTATGATTCAATATCTACAATCCTTCTTCTATTTTTATAGATCCAATCATAGTGAGTCTATTTTAATTTTAGATCTAAATAATTAAAAGTTAATTTTGACATGATTATAACTTAGATCTATGCCTGTGACTATTTGAATCATATCGGATCTGCTATAACCTGTGTATCTAAGTTATTCTGACATGACTATGAATCAAATCTAGGCTTATACCTATTTATCATGTCAGATCTGCCATTGTTAGTATATCTAATTCACTGTTTAGATCACAATATGCCTATTCCTATTATGTTTGTGGCTAAATCAGATCTATTGTTAGTTGGTTATCTAATTCATTGTTAGATCTTATCATACCTGTTTATGATATCCCTATTATGTTAGAATCACTTCTATCGTCACATGTTCATCATATCTATTCCTATATGCCTATCTTGTCATTATGCCACTATATGTTTATGCCTATTTCTGCCATTATATGTCAATCTTGTTTGTATGATCATTTCTGTCCTCTTCCCTTCATATTTTCCCTTTTATTATTATAGTCAAGCTACCTTCGAGCCTAGGCATGTCGCTGAAATATGTGAATGCGTTAGATTGGGAACGAGGGGAAAACGTTAAATTTGGGGCATAACTTGTAATTGGAAAATAGGGCATGATTTGAATGAAATATATGAATATGAATTTGGGGCAGAAGTTGAATTGTGATTAAAGACCTTAATTTGGGACATATGGTTCATTATGAACATGACTTGGGAAAAAAGGGCATGAAAACCTATAATGACATAGGAATAATTGGTTAATAATTGAAATGCCTAGTATTGCAGTAATTAGAAATTGTAACCGCGCTTAGATACGAGGTTAGATTACGCTTATGGTAGAAGTTTGCCTGGAACCGATCGGCATATCCAGCGACCACAAGTGGGGAATCTAATGTGAGGGGTCTAAGTGCATAAACACGAGACGTGCTAAGACACGAGGTTAAGCCCGATTTGTGGAATAAGTTTGCCCTAAACCGCCCGGCATATCTAGCATCCACAAGTGGTAGGCTTAATGTGGGAGGTCTAGCACGTTATAACCATAAATGAATATGGTAATGAATTAGAATACTTAACCTGGTTGAATCCATAGGGATTACATGAACATGTTAAGTTGAGTAGGGGTTAATTAAACTTGTATGAATAGTGGGAGGGTTAAGTATATCTTGCAGTGGTGGGTAATATTTATATATAGGCCCATAAACTTAAACTGTGGGGTTATGCAATCTTTTACTCTGGTATGGCATAACCTGTGGAAAACCTAGCGGGGATGCAAGCGTAGGAGGAAGCTTGTATCATCTTGTGTGTGGGACCTATTTCAGTCAGTAACCCATATATAGGTATCAAATAAGTACTCCGAACTAGGTCGGAGTCGGGTCACGCTTACTGGGCTGATTATAAGAGATCCAAAAGTGGGGAACGGTTTGGGCGGCACATTCAAACGGAGTCATGTGTTTGCCTGGGTCCGACAGAGGAGATTTAGATGCCGTGACACCTGTGGATATGGTTGTGCACATCCTGAAAATGAAGGGTTGCCACTTTAGGAAGCGATACATCCTACTGTGGGGCCAACACTGGGTATCTCCAATCGATTAGGGTTGTAATTAGGGTACATCTAGACTCTGGTATGTTTAGGAGCCTGTTATTATCCTTAGGTGTAAACTCCGGTATGTTGGGCTGCCTGTTGATTGTATGGGGTTAAACTTCTCACTAAAGTACGCCTAAATCTACCATCTTATAGTTGTTGGGATCATCTCATTCTGGTTATACTAGTATTGTTGCAGAGAAAAGGGAAATTACTAGAGAAGCGCAATATACTCTATCATGTTTATCCTGATCACCTTGTCATACCTGCTTTTCATGATGTTATCCCTCTTATCCACTTTATATGCCTATCATGATACTTTTACTTATTTATATGCTAAAAGTAACCAGACTCGCCAGACTTTATGTCTGACCCATTTTGTTTCCTCTTCTATCTCTTCCGTTTCCCCCCAGGTTCTCAGGGTGGGAATACTCAAGCTTGATCAGGACTCTGCTTTCATCTTGCTTGGAGCTATTTTGGATGTACGACTTGATTTCATATCTCTCTACTATGGCTATGTTTTGGGGATTATGCTTCTTTTATTATTGTACTATGATGTTTAAGTACAAGATAGAAGTTTTAAGATGATGTACTGGGTTTATGTATTTTCAGATTTATGATGTTTTGAACCACGATGTTATATTTTCTGCTTAATAAAATTTTAAATTCCGCTGCCAATTTATATATGTCTTGTAATGTTTCTTTTTCTGTTTACCTATAATGCTTCATGGAACTTAATGCATTCTCTTAATGAGTGACATTAACGGAGGTGGGGTGTCACAAGAACACTTTATCGACCTTAATTTACTTCATCGATCCTAAACAAATTTCAGAAAGTCATTGCCTTTGTTACCATTAATAATAACTAACTATATAAAAGTAATTTCTTTTATTGTGAACTAAGATAAAATGATTAGCATTTATAAAAAATTCTATAATCACTTTAAGCACAAAATATTTACTAACTTCTAAAAGCACTCGTTAATTTTAAATAATTTGGACAAAACTATTTCTATTAATAATAAATCAAATAGCATTTCCAATCAAAACCATTGATTAAGTCAACATAAAAACACCGTTCACTTGCTAACTGGTCCCTTTCAATCCTCCTTATTAAATTAATTAAAAATATAATTAATTTAATAAAACCCGCTTAACCGTTCCCTTGAACAATTATATTAAATTATCCACTTTTCGGTCAACTTCAATCATTCTTACTCATCGTAAACAAAGAATTTACTTTATAAATCGTTAAGTAATCTTTTGTTAAATATGATTATAAATATGTATATATTTATAAAACATCTATTTTAAATAACTTATTTAAATAAAAACTTGAAACTCTAATTCAGTTATAAAAATAAACTTTATAACTTAAAACCCCGTCAATTCGCCTAACGACAAATCAACAATTAAAAAGATAGATCCAGGCCATTCACTGCCAACCACTTAATCAATGTTGGTTATTGATTAACAACACAACGATCGTTGAATCTATATTCAACGATCAACAATCATTATCCAAACAGTTTATAATGTCATTGGGGATAAACAACTCATATATGTGAATAATATGCAAAACAAATAACATACAATTAATTTGAGTAATCCGGTTGGATGCCTCCAACATGTACTTCCCTACATCACAGCTCATAATATTTTTTTAAAATAGTATACGGGAAAATATCCAACCAAAACATCCAATATGACGTTAATATAACCTTATCCACCCTTAAACAATCAATTGACATCCAAGGCATCCAATTTAATAAATTTAAATTATATGAATTTAGCATAAGTAATATTTCAGAAGGCGTGAGAGTTTACTATTGACATCAGAAGTTGGTCACTTGTGACAGTCAACCCCCAATGGTGTGGAAAACACACGAATAACGATTATGAAATGCGGTAAAGCAGATAAAATAGGGAACATACACAACTTTTTATAATGGTTCGGCAAAGATGATGCCTATGTCCACTTTATATATATTGATTTATATTTGATTACAAGTACAATTCTATTTCCTTTTTGAAGAAAAGTGGGAGATGATTAGTTTTATAGAGGAGTGAGAATTGGCTATTTGAGGAATAAGCCGAAAATGTTATTCTTCCAGAGCTTGGAGTACCAAAAATGTCATGAGTTCCTTCAAAACTTACTCCCTTCTTTTTCTTTAGGGAAGAAGGTATTTATAGATGTGAAAATCGACTAACGCTGGTGTGATATGGCCTGCCCTTCAGGGGAAAGGTTGGACACGTGGGGTTCATCCCTTGGACAAAGGTGCGGTTGGAAGACTGATTCCACTATTTATAAATAGTATCTTCGGAAATCGTGGCTTACATGGCATTCAAGGTGAGGTGTATCAAAAGGAGAGCGTTAGCTGGTAGCATTTGACCGCCTTTGTTGCCTTGAGAATTGGTCTGAGTAATGAATGATTTGGTTGGATATTTCCAGGCGAACCCGAGATATTCGGTCGACCCGCATTTGATGGAGGCCTTTGACATGATTGTTTGAGAGCATTTCTCCCGGGCTTGTCGAATCGAAGCTTGAAGATATAATCGGACAGAGTTGAAACTGATTCGGGTCGGCCTCGAAGGGAACTAGTTTGGTCCGAACCTTGTTTGGGCTTTCTGGAGCGTGAGCTGTTATGTTGGCTGATGGGCTAATGCTGGAGAGAATTTCTGGATATTGTGCTTCGATCCGAACTGTGAAAGCTTTTGGTAAAAAGTTAGTCAACATTTACTAACCATTTTATTTTCAATTCGATGATTTCAGGTTGTCCCGTTTAATTTTAAACGAGCATTTAAAATTAAACAAAAACTTGGTTGATTCCAATTCTAAAGGAACAAGTTTGACTGCGTAGCCCTTTTGTAACACTCCGTAATTCTGTTAATATTAATATTTACAAGTTAAAGAATAACTAATCTCAGACGTGAGAATTGTGGGAAACGGGTTGCGCCATTGTGTTTGTCTCGGAATTCTGGTTGAAATAGAGTCCGAGTTTGCGGGAAACGAGTACCGGATGAAAGAGTTATGGACGAACAAAGTTTGGTGGCAAAGTAAAGAAAAAAAATATAAATGCACTGGCGCACTTGGGAAGTGCGCCAGTACATATTTACACTGGCGCACCTGCCAAGTGCGCCCAGGCCGAAGCTGGAGCCTGCACAGCTTTCTGGTTCAGGCTGACCCGTGTTGTTGAGTCCATTCTGACTCCTTGCTGAGTCATTAGGGCTGACTCATCACCCTATCATAATTGAATGGTTTTGATTAACCCTAAGAACATCCGACGGCTTAAATTAATTTATAACTCTATAAAAAGACCCCTATACACAAACCCTAAATCAGAAAATAAACAAAGACCATGGCCGTCATGCTGTTATTTTGAGACCTAGTGCAGCCGCCATCAAATTAAAGATAAAGAACAGCAACCAAATCAGAACTACCCAACCCTAACAGCGATTCTACATCAAAGGAGTGCTAATTCGACTCTCTTTCTTCTCTAATTGTGAGTATGATGATCTTAACAAGATTATTATTAAATTAATTAGGTTAAGTCATGAATGGATTATGAGTAGATGATGTGAATTGTCATATATGTTGTTGTAAACCTTATACTATCATGTATGTTATAAATCCTATGCTATGTGGTGATGATATCCTATATGTTGTAAATCATGCTATGATGATGTTATGTATGTTGAGAGTTTCTATGCTAAGTTGTGATGAATCATACATGTTAAAAAGCCATGATGATGTTGATATTATTTGGGCTATGTTGATCTATATGACAAGTCACATATGCAAGTTTAGGTTGATTAGTAAAAGTTATGAACATATGCCATGACATCTATTATGACATCTAGAATTATGCTATGACATATGTGAAATTCTATGCTAGTTCACACCATCATTATGTTGCCTAAAACCCCATATGCAAGATTATACATAAATTTGGGTTATGATCATATCATGTAAATTGTGACATTTAACATGTTGACACCTTTAGATCCTTAACATGTGTAGTTTATGCAAGTTTCACCCATATTATGATTAGATTCATTTTAATTGTCTATATGTTGTGATAATTTATTTTTGTGCTATAAGTTAGACTACTCTTGTCTATATGTTGTGATAATTTATTTTTGTGCTATAAGTTAGACTATTCGAGTCTAATGCATATTTTGCGTTGAATAAGCGAACGTATAAACGTGGGGTAGGGGTAATATTAAGGATTTAATACTAAGATGTTGGGGTGCAATTGATATGATTTTGCATGCCATGAATGGATGGCCATAATTGAGTCAATTATGGACATCATTAAAATTGGAAGTAATTAATAATTTGTATAGGGAATTATTAAAACTGGGGTAAAAGATTATAAGTGATAATCAATGCTTAGGACACGAGGTTGGACTCGTTTGTGACGTAAACCTGCCCGGACCCACCCGGCAAATCCAGTGGTCACAAATGTCAGCCCAATTTGAGAGGTCCTAGGCCTAAACTAAAGCATAACAGTTGTAAAGACACGAGGTTAGACTCTTTTATGGTGTAAGACTGCCCGGACCCGCCCGGCAAATCCAGCTGCCATAAATGCCAGTCTAATGTGAGAGGTCTTTATGAGGTTATGGCCTGAATGAATTAAGAAATACTTAACTAGATAAACATGTAAAGTGGGACATTGGGGTTAAGTAGGTGCCTTGGGTGGCATGAGGAATCTAGTGGGTGCCCTTAGTGGCATGTGAAATATGATTAGTAAGACTTAACCAAACACACATGTAAATGAACATGACTAAGAGGGTTAAGTGGGATATACTAGCGGTGACAAGCTTAGGTGGGCAGCTTGTGGGGGCCCATTTCAACCAGTAACCCAAACGTATCTTTGTGGGCTCGACCCAAGTCGAGGACGGGACACGCATACTGGGTTTGACTATAAGAGGCCAAAACGGGGAGCGGTGGCAACGCAAGTCCAACGGGTTTCATATGCGTGTGTGGACCCAGGCTGGTAGGTAAGACGTTGTTGCATTGTGTAGGTATAAGCCGTGCATTCTCCAGTTGTATCGGGTTGCCACTTTAGGGGAGTGATACACCCACTGTGGGGCCAACACGGGTATTTACGAGTAGGGGAGCCGATTGAAAGTGGGTAGTGGGGTACACCTAGTGGAGATAGGGGCAGACAACACCTATATAGTCAGCTAGGGGTACGTAAGGCTATTTATATGGTTTCTGTGTGAAGAAAGCGGGATCGACCTTTAGGGTGACTGGTGCGGTGCAGTGTAGTAATGTGTGGTGCAGTATAGTAATCATTCATTATTAATTAGGTGTGCCTTTAACGTTATCTTTACCGTTATCTTTATCTGCTCTTCCATACCTAATAGTTCATAGACATTTACTTGTCTTCTAGCTTATGCCTTAGTCTAGTTACTTTGATAATAGTATTGTTAGAATTATCATACTCGCCAGACTTTATGTCTGACCGCCTCCATTTCTATCCTTTTTCCTCCTCCAGGTCCTCAGGTTGGACCCAACTCTAGTGGAGTTTGATTGGATTTCTTCATCTCTTTGGAAAGATTGGACCGTTGAAGTAAAGTCCAGCTTGTTATCTCTTTTTAATGGCTATTTATGTAATGGGATTATGTATTTTATTTGATCAAGATGGATATTGTACTTGACTCTGATTTATGGTTTTTATGATGTAATAAACATGTTTAAATTCCGCTGCAATAAAATGAAGTTTTAGTTTTCAAGTGCTACTTATTATATGTCTTGTTGTAATTTTTCTATTCTATATTCACTTAAAACCTCCATGGAAGTTAATGCATTCCCTTAGTGAGTGACACTAATGGACGTGGGGTGTTACACCTTTGCCGATACAAGTCCAACGCATCTTGTCGCATTCAATTCTGTCAACATATGAATCATTTGTGAATATTATAAGTCTTGAACGGATTAATATGTTACTAACTAATCAAATAATTATAATATCTCACCTTAAATTTGTTTGTTTATTCGCCTAACTGTTGGCTTTCTTAAAAAACGAACCATTCCAAAGAAATTAAAATGTACAACAGAACTTCCCTTAGTCCATCAAAGTCAGCCCATCCATATTTATTTTCTTTAAAAAAAAAGCAAAAAGCCCATACGTAAGAATACAAATGCCGCTTCCTCTTAGTTTTCTTTCCGTTCGTTATTCAAGTATGCCCAAAGTTTAACCATGCACTGCCGTTGTTTCCAATTCGGCCTCCCCCTTAATTTCTGATCCCTTCCTCCTTCCTACAGGATGTATATCATCTCCGTTACTTTTTTTAATGTAAAATCCCAAGCCTAAAACTCATTCAACTGCCCACGCCTCCCCACTTTCTTCTTCCCCTACATTATAACATCCGCTCTAGTGTATATATATACAATGACCCAACTACATCCTCTCCCAACCACTGCGTCCTTCCGCAATCTCCACCGTTGATTGCCACGGACCCCACCGTCCGCTTCACCATCCATACGCCCCACTTCCCGGATCCTTCAAACTCCTATTCCTGTGTCGCCTCTGCTGACTTAACCCATCTTCGATCGGTCACAACCGCTGCCGCAACTAACCGCTCCAACCATTTACCCAACCACTCAACCTCGTCATTTCACCAACCTCAACTTTGCAGTAGCACCCGTGAACCCGCCTCCATCCTCCATTGATTCTTAGCTCGCAAATATCTCCTTTGAAGTCTCGCTGGAAGAAAACAACGTCCCAAAAGTTTTTCCATCATAAAAACGATGCCTACCAACCAGAAAAGGAAGCCCTTTTTTGAATTCAACTGATTGGTCTATTTTTTATTTCGAAGGTATGAGGAGACGAGGGAATGTTGGTTTGATTTCTTTACACGCGGAGGCTTTGCTGTGTTATAAGGCAAGAATGAAAATATAATTGTATGGTGAGGAGGATATGTGGAGCTTTAATTTTATCTGATGTCCTCAAATATAGACAGAACGAATGAGATGAAGTTTACTTCTCCTCCTTTTTTATACTGATTCGAATGAGATAGGGAGACATGATTTTCTTCTATTTTATTTTGGGAAGAAACGAACTAGGCTACGCTGGAAATAAATACATGAAAGGAAGAAAGGAAATCACTTATCCAATGTGAACGAACAGATATTTTTTTTTGTTTTTTATATATATTCTATTCGATTTGACTAAAGATTTTTATTGAGTTGACGAACAATATTTTCTTCGTACTTATTGCCATTTCTGAACATTGTTTATTGGTTCCTGTGGTCACAAACAAACTCTGTTCATAACAAAAACGGACATTGTGATATAATTTGACGTTACAGTCCTGACGAATCTTGTTTTGTCGAATTTCGAGTCCGTTTGTAAAAATGGCGCTCGTTTAAGTCAAAATGGTTGATATATTTGCATTTAATTTTGCCGCGCTCACAGAATAACTCCAATTTGCGTGAAACTTTAAACCTAGCAATAATTAGCTGTTACGGTCTTAATAAAATTCGTTTCGTTGAAAATAGAGATCGTTTGAATGAATTTTAAAATAGAGATCGTTGAAAATAGAGATCCTTTTTTAAGGGTCCAGTTTAAATTAAAATAAATCAATTTTAAAATACCTCAATATAATAACATCAAAATATTACAATCAACCATACTTGACCAAAATTTCATATAGTTTCATAATAAAATACTTCGGGTTGAATTCCAACTAAAATCGATTTTAAATAAAATAAAAATCTTTTATTTTATATAAATAAACATTATAATTTATAAATGAATTCCATAGCGACTATTTTAAAATTTGATGTATACATAAAATAAAATCTACAACATTAAAACTTGATTTTTCTCTTCCATTGGAAAAATATAATCCAATAGATTCGGACGTTTCTTATTTCAAAGAAATCTGACTTATATTGGATCATGTATATCCAATTAAAGTTCAAAACGTTGTATTATTTACTACCGTGCCACTACAGTTCGTTTTATAATTAAATTATAACCTAAACATTTTAACGTCATTTAACAAACAAAATCGTTAATATAATTCAAAACTAAGCAACATTAAACCCTTTTAAATTGCCAATTCACATTATATTTCAAATCCAGCAAATCCCGACCATTCAAAAATTTAAATTATTATTTTATTATTTATAAAAATATTCAAAGTTATTGAATTTAAGCTAATTAAGTTCCAAAATAATATTTAAACCATATTTAAATATTAAATTAAATGGCTTTAAATCTGGGCCGTTATAGTTCTACGGTATTTTGAATTGTAATCAATGATGTGACCAGACTTTTTCAATTTAATAATTATTTTTTATTTTTTGTTTTGTTTTACATTTATGTCTTGTGAATTTTAATCTCTGTGTTGTTACTTTATACCTATTTGCTTCATAAAACTTAACACATCCTTTTATAAGTGACATTAAGGGATGTGGGGGTGTAAAATTTGATATCAGAGCTAAGGTTACAAGATCATAGAAAAGTTTTTAAAAAGAGTTTTCAAAAGTAAAGATTTCATTTAAAACCTATTTTTGAAAAATATACCCCCTCAAGTCATTTACAATATTGCTTTAATCCCTTTTTGAATCCTTGTCTCTTCTCTTTTCAGCATGTCTGGGGCTCCCAATTTCCCAGAGGCATTCCCATTCAGGCATGGTTATGTAGATATGTTGAAGCTATGACATATTCCAAAAGGCAAGGAAGTCCCCACCTCCAGCTACAGGTAGTTCCACCTAATCCAGTAGTTAACTTCTCCAATCTTTGTAAGGTTTTCCGCGCGATGGGTGGCAATCCATTTCTTGGATCAGAGGGTTATGTGGAGGCTCGTAATTGGCTTAGAGCACTACAAGAAAAACTGCAAATAGCAGCGGCAAAGTCCACTGCTAATTCGTCGCTATATTGGCTTTAGCGACGGATTTCCTACATAACATGGTGGTCGGTAAAAACCATGACGGTAATTGTGTCAGATTTTGCGACAGACTTTAGCATGAGTTTTCCGACAATTTTCCATCATTTTACCATTTATTTAATAAAAATATAATTTAATTTAATAATTTAATTTTAATTTTTATTTATTTTCCGATTATTTACCGACAAATAATTAATTTATAATAAATTATCATTTATAAAAGATGTTGGTAAACCCTTACTAATTGCCAAGGGATTAGCGATAGATATTGTATTGGGGTAAATTTAACCTCATATTTTTTGTTGGTAATCCGTCGCTATTCCCCTTCTGATCTGCCTATATATATGTACACACACACATACACACACACACACATAAATATATATACAACAAACATCATTCAACTATGAACATCGAAATAAATAACATATTAATAAAAACAAAGATAAATTAGCCAACAATATTAATTTAGAACTAAGAAAACATTCATAATCACATACAAAAGAACCACACCATCCATAATCCTTCATCATTTTATACACCAAGCTGAATTATGAACAATAAAACTATTCAATTGGTGTTAACATTATCCCAAACACAAAAACATATCACCCATAACCATACTAAACAAGCATAACACCATATTTACACCAAAATAAGTCTAACATACCCAACCATCTTACGAAGATGATGACGATGAAGTCGGAAGCAAATGCGAAACCGAAGGCAAATGTGAAACTCTATCATGACCCTTAAGCATTGCCATCACATTCGCTATAAGTTAAGATTTCCAATCTAGCTGCTATACTTCTTCTATCATCATAAGGGAAACTGGAGTAAAAAATCAATTACAATGTCTCATAACAGTCATGATAAATTCAGGATTTTATCAACAAATAAATTGTGAAAGAACTGCATGCTAAAGGTGTAAGCAAATGGAAGTATGTTAGGTAGTGTAACACAAAGATATCCAGATTGGTTGTTGACAGCGTATGGATGTTAGCTACAGTTATGGACTGTGTATGATATTCAAAACCCATGCCAACATCACTAACACAACCAACAACCACCCCACCATATAAATAAGGACATATTAATACAAAAATTATCATAGTGTGACAAAAACATGATCAAACAGGAAAAGAAACAAGTATGCTTTAAATTAGACATAAGAACCTTAAATGTGAGTCTACATATATAAAATTTAAACTGAGCTGAGTTAATGCAATACCAACACCAGTAGTTTTCAGTGGGTGGCATTAGTACGCTTTCAAACTGCATATGGTTTCAATTTAAACTGAGCTGAGTTGATAATGTGTCATACTTGCCACATCAAACTGCATGTGTCTTTCAATCACTATGTGACTTCATCAACCAACATGACCACGACACTATCTCTCTGATTTAGACCCAAAGTTTTAGTTTCCTAAAACCGAGCCTCTAACAAATCGAAAAAAATATTCATACCTGAAACTGACATACAATGCCTAGAAAGGAGAGCAGACTAAAGAAACTCTGCAATAGAAAATACTGAAAATGTTACATCAACATATAATGCTGAAACAACTCTAACATTTCATAAGCTGATGAGATAATGAAGTTTTCTAGGGCAAACAACCATAAACATTTGCACATACAACCATAAA
Organism: Allium sativum; assembly: GCA_030737875.1. Classification (NCBI taxonomy): domain Eukaryota; kingdom Viridiplantae; phylum Streptophyta; class Magnoliopsida; order Asparagales; family Amaryllidaceae; genus Allium; species Allium sativum. The sequence goes on along the minus strand of CM060912.1, from coordinate 872,276,451 downwards.
CCATTCATCAATTTCTTTTCGACTGGTAATTTGTTAGGAACTAATTGCTTAAGCGTTGAGTTTGTACTTGGCTGTATCACCTTCGGCAATGCATCATTAATCAAATCAAATAACAATCTGTGACTTACACAGGTATTGAATTTTTACGAAGAAGATTCTTCAACTTGTGTATAAAATCTGTTAGGTATTGGCCTTTTCATTGCATCCCAATTTAGTAAAGAATTATCAAAGACTTCACCTTTAATTACTCCAGACATGACAGGGATATTTCTTATGTAGGCTTGTTCATGTGATTCTTCTCCATATGACTCATCGATGAAAAACATTTCTTCTTTCTGTTCGACTTCAGTTTCACTTTGTTCGATTGGTCAGGTGATAAAAATGATACAGTAAAGATTTAAAAGATTATACCATGTTGCTATAGAAATGGGTATGAAGTGTATAAATTTTAATATATTTTTTACCAGTCCAGATTGAAGGGTTTTCTGCATGATTTTTGGCATCATACTGGAATTCAAAATAATTTTCTTGAAGTGGCAATACATGACTTAGAACACTAGGTTTACAAAATTCATCAACAGAACTGCTAGAAACAGATGCAGGACTTGGTGGTACCTCTATAGAATTAACGTGTAACAGAAAGGCAAAAATGAATACATGCTTGCCGATGAATCGATCTGATACCTACTCCAAAAACGAACAACAAAGCAGCGTTGGAAGATCGGCCTTTGACTTAGTACCGAGCTCGTGGACCTTGATTTTGGCCATTGCGGAAGCTGAACGATGAAGGTTTAGAAATGGCTAACTAATTACATACAATAATAAAATCGAAAACAGGAAAGAAAGAACAACTTAGTCAGAAGCCTGAAAGCAGTCCTTGATGAAGGTAAAGCCGTCATCGACAGTCAGATTGAGAGCGCTGACGTACCTGGAGTCGTCGCTGGCAAGGAAGAGCACGGACTGGGCCACGTCATCGGGGAGCAAAGGGACATCGGGAGATAAAATTGACGAAAAGGGGAAGACGAGGTAAAATGATTTCCAATTTGGGATTTAGGGTTAGCGGCACTTTGGTCGAATGATAATGAACGATTTTGTGGTTTAGGGTTGCTTACGGTGGAAAATGAAGATTTTGGCGGAAGAAATGAAAATTGACGAAAGTTGCGCAACATGTTGAGGCGGTAATTAAGATTTAATAGGCAGCAGTTGTTAGAGATTATTAGTTATTAAACAAAAATTATTACTTATAACCATCTGTAAATCACTATAATGAAACGTTAATTCTAAATATATTAATCATTGACATTAAGTTATTAGCTGTGAATTATTCATTATTAATTATTTTTAGAAAAAATGAGTAATCCTTAGGAGAGCACTAGTTATTTATTATAAATTATCTCATATGAATTATTAAGTATATATAAAAAAGGCAAGCATCATTGTCCAAATGGTTAGGCTTTTCGACATTGACGCAGAAGGCAGCAGTTTTGAAACTAATATAGCATAATTTGAACAAACATTGCTTATTTATTATTATTTAATAATTATTATTTGAACATATCAATCAATTAGTTTGTTAATAATAATTAATTATAAGATATCATTAATTTCATACTATCATGTTGAATTTTATTAAACCATTTCAAGTGGTATTTATTAGGTGTTACTGGCCATAAGCTTTGAAATTCATAACTGCATTTGGCACATTTTTTTACCTATGCTGAACTATAAATCAAAGGGCGATACAATATCATAAGGAAATTTTAAAAATCAGACAAATAATTATTGCTGGCCATAAGCTTTAATTATTAAGTATTTGTTATAAGTAATTGATAATTATTTATTTTTTAAATAGAAATTATTGATTATAATAATTAATTATTAAATATTTAATATTAAATTTTAAGTACTAAAAGTTAATTACTAATTACTTTTAGATTGTAGTACTTTCGTTAATATATTAACTAATATGAAATATAAATATGATTAATAGTTAAATATTAAATGCTACTTTTCTTAATACTTATTACATATTATTTTATTATTAATTACTATTAAACATTATTATTATTAAATAATTATTAATATCATTAATATATAATTACTAAATATTATAGTTAAAATTAGAATATATTTAATCATACTTTATCTTAGTTGCAATTTATAGAAAAATTTTAAATTAGAATATAAAGTATTATACAATATAAATTAGACTATTAAATTAAATTTTTCAATATTTTAAAGTTTAGAAATTTTGGTTATTTCGTGTCAAACAATAATTGAGTTTATAAACGTTATGATTTATTTCAAATTTATTCAAGATGATTTCAAATTTCAAATTTTTTTGAAGTATAAAATATAATTATCAACTATAATTATAACATATAAGTATCAACTAAAATTATCAATTGTAATTATTAAATACAATTATATAAAAGTAATTATTGTATACTAGATACAATTTCATAAGTATTAAAATTTATTATTAATTATTAAATAATTATTATAATAAATCGATATTTTCGTCTCTTGCAAATCTATTGGAATTCAGCTGCAAAATAGCTTCTATAAATATTCGTCGGTATTCTGCCTGTATTTGCAGCGGGAAATAGCGACGAAAATTTTCTGTTGGTAATTTGATGCAATTATCAACGGATTAGTGAGGGATGACAGAAGATGACGGTAATAAATAAAAGAAAAAAGTTTGAAAATACAAAAAACTATCTCTTGCAAATCACATGGGAATACGTTGCAAATTAGCGACGGAAATTTCCACTTCTAAACATTTGATGCTAAATCAGTGTTTTCTTGTAGTGGAGAGATGGATTATGTGTTTGGGTTGTTGGAGCTAGATGACAGGAGGAATATTCAGTTGGCCTCATGGCAACCGAAACGGAAAGCATCCTATTGGTGGAAGGTAGCTCAGGCGGAGTGGGAGTGGAGATATGGATTATTTCAAGGATAGATTTGAGTAGAAGTTCTTATAACAAGCTGAGTAATGAATACAATTGGACAAGTTCTTGAGTCTGAAGCAAGGTAGTATGTCGATGAAGGAGTATGTGAATAGCTTTAATGAATTGGCAATGTTTGGCTTGGATTTAGTTAATACTCCGCACAAGAAGGCTTTGACATTTGCGAGAGGGATGAACCGACCCCTCCAAGGACTAGCAATGAAACATGTCCCTATGGGAGCTACATTTGAGGGGCTAGTGGATATGGCTTTGATGCATGAAGATGGAAAAGTGAGTAAGCAAGAGGATAAGACTGAGGAGGCAAAGCCCAATACTAGAAAGAAAAGGTGGTGGTCCAAGAAGAAAGAGAAACCCGAGAAGGCGCAAATAAAAAAGGAAGTTAAGTGTCTTGGCTGTGGAATGATGGGACACTTTTTCAAATACTATAGGAATACTAAGAAGAATGCTTGTTTTCAGTGTGGACATGCCGGAAATTACAGTAAGCAATGACCTCAAAAGCATGGTCAGGGGGAGGATCATCAGGAGTATAGGTTCATGCTCTTGAGGAGACCTATACTAGTGGAGGCAGTCAAGACAGAGGTAGGAAACTCACCGCAGAAGGTTTGATTTCTCTTTTCGACTTTTCCCATCAGGACCTCGTCCGATTCCGGTGCTTCTCATTCTTTCATATCCAGTTCTGTAGTTGATGGTCTGCACCTAGATACATCTATAGTTTCTGATCTAGTGGTTGTCTTAAACCCTATAGGAGGTACGACTCACCTCTCTATGATGTGTAGCAGTTTAAGGATTTCTATTCTTGGCGTCGAGTTTGAGTGTGACGTGTACATACTGGGTTTTATGGGTTATGGAATTATTCTAGGGATGGATTGGCTGTTCATGTATGGTACCGTCCTTGATTGTGATAGGAGAGTTATTAGTCTTTTGATATGCCACGGTAGGACTCTCGAGATTTCTTACGACCCACGAGGGTCAGTCATGCTCTGTTTCTTAGATTCCCTAGATGCTTCTGTTGACGATCTTAGTTTGGTACTCATAGTTAGGGAATTTCCAGACGTATACGAGGAGGTAAGAGGACTACCTCCCAAGCGCGAGACAGATTTCCATATATACTTGGTGGAGAATACTAAGCCTTTGCTTTACCAGTGCGCTACATGGCTCTGAGAGAGAGAAAGAGAGAAGGGAGCTTAGTAAGCAAGTGGGTGAGTTGTTCAAGAAAAGATTTATTAGACAAAGAATTTCTGAGTGGGAGCACCATTCGTCTTTGTAACCAAAGCAGATGGCTCACCCCGTCTATGTATGGACTAAAAGGAGTTGAATAAGTTCACTAAGAAGAATAGGCACCACTCCCACGGATAAATGACTTGTTTGATGAGTTAGTAGGCACTTTGGTTTTCTTGCAATTAGATTTATCCATAGGTTTTCATTAACTAAGGGTAGCGGATTGCAGCATAGAAAAGACTGTTTTAGGACTCCCGACGAACTCTTTGAGTGGTTGGTTATGCCTTTTGGGCTAACCAATGCACTGGGGTACTTGTGAATTTGATGTGCTAGGTATTTAGGGAATACCTGAACAAGTTTGTGGTTGTATTTGTTGGTGATATCTTGGTTTTTTCGAGGAGTGAGGAAGAGCACGCCATGCACTTGGGATAGGTCCTTCATACTCTCTAAGCCTATCAGATGAAGGCGAAGTTTTCTGAGTGTCATTTCTGGCGGAAGGATGTAAGGTTCTTAGGGATGTTATTTCTAGAGATGGTATACCAGTGGACCCCACTAAGGTTGTCGCAGTTCAGGATTGGAAATCCCCTAGGAATGCGATAGAGGTTATAAGTTTCTTGGTATTGGCGGGATATTACAGGAAGTTCATTAAGGATTTTGCATGGATCTCGGCTCCGCTTAACCACCTAACAAAGAAGAACCTTGTTTTTGCTTGGGATGTAGATAGTGAGGATGCATTCTTGAGATTGAAGAAAGCTCTAACATCAACTCCAGTTTTGACTCTTCCTGATGGTACCAAGATGTTTATCATTTATACGGATGTGTGTGCCATGGATTTAGGTGCAGTGTTGATGCAAGAAGGTAGAGTTTTCTGCTATGGGGGTAGGTAGTTGAGGGTATATGAGAAGAGCTACCCTACCCACGATTTGGAGCTAGCGGCAATAGTGTTTGCACTCAAGTCTTGGAGACATTATTTACTAGGTGAGAGGTTTAAGCTTTATACAGATCATAAATCACTCAAGTACTTGTTCTCACAAAAAGATCTTAATTTGCGACAACAACGTTGGATGGATTTCCTGGCATCTTATGATTTCGAGATAGCTTATACCCTGGGGAAGGGAAATGTTGTAGTAGATGCATTGATTAGGCAGAGTATGACTTTGAGTCTATTATACGTAGAGTGGCAGAATTTGGAGTTTATCTCATCATTTGATTTCAGACCATCTATGGATTTTGCACCCGCATTACTGGCATCGTTATAGGTGTGACCTACTCTTTTAAAGCGCTTTGGATCCAGTTAGAGCGAGGTTCAACATTTAGTGGACATCATGGTTCGACTCAGTAGAGGAGAGACCTCTAGTCACCGTGCTAGGTAGTCTGTGGATAAGAGAGGGTAGCTACGCTTAGATGGGGAACTGTGTGTTCCTAGAGTAGATGATTTATTAAGATCGGTTTTAGAGGAGGCTCATCACTCTCGGATGACTATCTATCCGGGTGGTGAGAAGATGTACAGAGACATAAGGAGGGCTTTTCATTGGATTTGGACGAAGAAGGACGTGATAGAGTATGTAGCCTGATATTTGACTTGCCAGCGAGTGAAGGCCGAGCAAAGGAAACCTGGTGGAATGCTTCATCCTCTAATCATACCATAATGGAAGTGATAGAGTGTCTCTATGGATTTTATCGATGGGTTGCCTAGATCGAGGAGGGGCAACACAAGTATTTGGGTTGTGGTTGATAGGTTGACTAAGAGCACTCATTTTATCCCAGTCAGGAGTAAGAGGACAACAGCTTGGTTGGCATCGATATATCTTAGAGAGGCCGTCCGACATCATGGAGCACCCTCTAGTATCGTTAGTGACCGAGACCCCGTATTTAAGAGCGAGTTTTGGAGGAGCCTGCAGGAGGCATTAAGAACACAACTATGACTTAGTACTGCTTATTGGCTTTAGACGAATGGACAGACAAAGAGGGTTAATAGGATTATCGAGGATTTATTGAGGCTGTGTATTCTAGACTTTGGAGGGACTTAGGAGGAGCATCTTCTGCTGGTAGAGTTTGCATACAATAATAGCTACCAGACGAGTACTGGTATGGCTCCCTTCGAGGCATTTTATGGAAGACCCTACAGATCACCTACATTTTGGTGGGAATCTACGAATGGAGTTATACTTGGACCTGAAATGGTTAGAGAGACCTCAAAGAAGATATACTTGATTCAGAGGCAGATAAAGGCAACTCAGGACATGTAGAAGTCATATGCAGATAAGAGGAGGATAAACCTAGATTTCAGAGTAGGAGATATGATCTTTGTTAAGGTGTCACCTTTGAGGAGTGTTGTTTGGTTTGGCTCCGTAGGGAAGTTGGCACCAAGGTTTGTAAAGTCATTCTCTATAGTATAGAGGCTAGGTCAGATGGCCTATAGAGTTAGACTACATGATAGACTGGCAGGAGTTCATGATGTGTTCCATGTTTCACACTTGAAGAAGTGTCTAAATGATACCATGGTAGTAATAGAGCCGAGTACCCTTGAGGATATTAAGGTAGAGAGGGATGCATGGGTCAGAAGAGTTCCTACTCGGATATTCGGATCTGAAGTTAAGAAGCTACAGAATAAGGAGATCATGATAGTTAAGATACGGTGGGGAGAAGATAACGACGATGTGAATTGGGAACCTGAAGATAGGATTCGTGTTTCTTTTCCATTTCTCTTTGAGAATACGCTCTTAATTCTTTTCTAAGCTTTGAATTTGAATCTATTTTGCTACCGTTTGAATCTTTATTCTTAGGTAGAAGCCTATAGATGGTAGGAAATGGTTTGAAACATGTTATTACATGTTATTGTTGAATGGATTCACGTGGATGTAAGTATTTGCTAGTGGATGCAGTGTATGCATATACACATAATAGGCACTAAATTAGGGATCGATTGAACTAGGACACTTACATATTACATATGGATGTGTGCGCATTTTAATTTATTATAAATATATATGAAAAATGGTTGAATCATCACTTGGATGTTGCATTTTGATGAATAGTTGTTGCATACAAATAGAATTTTATATGTATCATTAGGATTCTTTTGCATACATAATGGATGCATGACACAAACATGAATTGCATTTAGGAGGTCAACTAAATTAGTAGACCGCTTGATCTTCGCATTTTCCTAGGAACATATACACAACACCTTTGCATACGTTCATACCAAGGATTAGAAATTCTTAGAAAAATGGATGCCATTGGTCGATGGTCGAGTAGATGGGTGTACATAATGTTGATATTGTTCATAACATTCTTCTAGCCTTAGAGATTTCAGGGACGAAATCCTTTAAGTAGGGAAGAATGTAACACCTCGAATTTTAATAAACAATATTTAAAAAGAAAAGAGTAATAAAACAAATATTAATTAAAATTATAGTTAGAATTGAGCAAAAAGGATTTCACTGTTGCATCCGTTATGAAATTTTGATTTAGATAGACTTTTAGTTTGCGTTAAACGGACGAAAATGAAAAGTTATGATCAGTTAAAGTTTAAAATTTAAAATAGAAATTTAATAAGTAATCAGCAGGCGCATATCAGGGTCGACCCCTATGTCGACCCAGGGGTTGACACGTGTGTCGACCCATATAAGCGGTGGGTCGACCCATATACGTACCAAGCGTGATTTTTGCCTAGCACGATGCTGAGCCTGGTTTTGAACGTTTTTGGAGTATTCTTTGCTGATGTTTCTTTGAAGGATGAGATTTAAAACCTAAAATCCTAAGGCCAGAAATATCCTTCCATACCTATAATGTAACACCCTACCTCCGTTAAGGTCACTCACAAAGGGAACGCATTAACTTTAGTGGAGCGTCATAAGTGTATAGAACAGATAAATTTCAAAACATACAATTTTTAAACAACGGAAAATATATAAAACTTTACTTCATTGATAAAACAACAGCTTGGTAAAAAAACTTGTACAAAGATTTGTTTTCCAACACCAAAACACCCTTACCCATTACAACAAGCTTCTGTCTTGTTTAACAAAATAAAGAAGCATAAAACGACAATGATATTCCCCAATAAAGAATGAGTCAGCCATAGCAGTGTAAAAGAGAGTCCAAAGCAATACATCATCTATCTTCGAAAAAACCGAGCTAAGTGGTGATATTCCCTCCCTGTGAACCTGGGGGGGGGGGGGGGAACGGAAGAAAAGAAGGCAAAAGAAAACGGGTCAGACATAAGTCTGGTAAGTCCAGTGATTATTCAACATGTAAACAGGTAAAAGGATCATGACATGAATAAACTGAATACCAGACATAACCGTGATAATAAGCATAGCAAGACAACAAATGATGATCGTTAGATATAACAAGGTAGGATACACTGAATGCGCTTCGGTTCTTTCTCTGATTTCCTAATTTCTCTGCACCACCCAACTAGCATCCCAACTAGTGTCTTTTATAGAACGATTCGTATTCCCTACTAGTGTCCCAACTAGTATCCTATGAAAAAGGATTCGTATCCCCTACTAGTGTCCCAACTAGTATCCGGTGTTATAAATTAAGGTGATCCCAACCCCGCAATTGTGGTAGCCTTCAGGTGTACATCTATTATGAGGATCTTACCTTAATCAACCTAATAGCCATGAAGATGTTAGATGTACCCTTACTACCCTATCGATCGGCTCCCTACTTGTATTAACTTTCCTTGTGTCTGTGTCAATTGGCCCTCTCTTGCGTGTAGATACCCTATGCTGGTCCCACCATAAGGTGTATCAATCCCTATGATAGCGATCCGACACGATTCAAGATGCATAGTGTATACTACTGATGCCCAGTGCCTGCTTTTCCACTCCGGAGCACGTGCACGCCCATACTTCGTCGGAACTACACTGCTGCACCCCCTGCTGCTATTTTGACTGCTTATAATCAGCAAAGTAATCGTGCCCCACCCTTCCTAGTACAGGGTACCGTGATACATCTATGTGAGTTACTGCTGAAATGGGTTCCCGTTACTATGGTTTTCTAGGGTCTATTCGTATACCCCCCAAATTGGTTAAGTGTTATCCATCCATTCAAGTTAACTTAACCCATCCACACGTCATGTCATGTTAGTTAAGTGTAACTTAACCCTTCTCATTCAATCATGTTGTAATTGGTTAAGTGTTCCCCTTAGCTTAACCCCATTCGTTTATCATGTTATATTGGTTAAGTGTTTCCCATTTACTTAACCCCACTCATTCATCATGTTATATTGGTTAAGTGTTGTGACGGCCTGGAATTTCGCTCGATCCGATTCAGTCATTAAACCGATCTAGACCGTTCGAAACCCCTGCCCGTTTGAGAACAGGACAAAACAGAACGCATACGGAAGAACATTTCATTGCTATTACAACAATTCCATCAGATACAAGAATATACAGAGTATAAATGAATAAATTACATTCGATAAATATCAGAGATTACAATAAATTACATAGCAACGGAAAAATAATATAAAGCACAACTGAAGGTGATATACGGATACAGAGCTTTCGGGATATCATTCCAGCTGTAAACCAGGATCCTGTGAATATAAATCTGCAAAACCAAAACTACTAGCTGCCCGTGTCGAAAATAGGGGCACCCAGAGTTTAGGTTAAAACAATAAACTCCAGGTCAGTCATGTGACTGGTGTGAGAACTAAAACAGTTATTTAAAGCTTTACTTTAAAAGTGAGTAATTCAAGGGACCATGCCGTATAACACGGAATGGGTTTCCACCCAAGAATACTAGTGCATAGAATAAACAACGCAATGTTTTTTCGAAAAATGAAGCTATTATAAGACCCAGTTCCCATCACGCAATGCAACGTAAGCCGGAGGATAGGGTTTTCCCTTATAATAGCCAAACATGCTAGGTACGTTTAAAACAAATCATTTGATACTATAATAAGTGTATAGTGTCAAAACAATTTCAATCATAAATATCAATCATAGGCGACATGGGTACCATCTATCATGTCGCCATACTAGTTCTACAATTAAAACCGCAATACACATATTGGAAATTGGATTTCCGTCATGAGTCGAGGCAAGGGGCAAGCTCCTCTCCACTTTCGAGAAACTCTAGCAAATGTCTCAGGGCTACGCACTCTGGGCAACCCCGGATCTTCAGGGCCGGTCCTCACATACGTCAGAGGATTGGCAATTCCTGAACACATGTTTCCCGGTCCTTACAGACCTAAAATCGAGGCGCCTCATCCAACAACCACATAGGTGAAAAGTATATAAATGTCAGGGCTGGTAAGTCCCTGACACCACCAAAGCTAGAAAGAAACGTCGTGCTCTCCCTGCAATCCGTATCCCGTTTTTAACTCATACCGGGGTGTGAGGCTCGCGAATTCACGTTATACACAAAGCTGCCACGTAGGCCGTGCTTTGATCATCAACCACAAGACTTTGCTTTTCAACAGAAGCCTTGATCTATGCAACTCAGCGTGTCATACAGGCAATTCATGCCATGCGATTGATATCTATCGATATATAACCTCTAAGCTCGTACGTCTAAGAGAAGGGCGTTAAGCAAGAGAATAAATTCTCCGCCGCCAAACAGATATATATTTAACAGAAATCAATCAACACAGAATAAAATCCAATGTCAGGCACACAATCCATTTACAAGTTCGTTCTGGGTCTGAACGAAACCGGAGGCACTTTCCTCGCATATCCATCCATCTCCAAGTACGTCTGGACGACCACCAACTATTTCCATCCTCTTGGGTGTACAGCCCAATCAGGATCGTCAGTAATTATCCAAATGATGTGAAGACTTCCGGTCTTCGACCACCGTCTTCATCTTCGACTTATCGTTGAATCGGTTATTCAGAATGGGTGTAAACCCGGCCTTTCTGAACAACCCGCGTATATTAAAAATAAATGTTACACAAACACAACATACGCCTCATTCCAATTCATTAGTCACTAACCGTAAATCAGTAAGAGAGCAATTTCCCAAATATTAACCCCGAAGGCCGAAACCAACATCAGATCAATACCCAGGAAACCATTCTTCTTAACTAACCTACAGTTAGTTTCTAAATTTCACATTCTTAGGGAAAGGTTCCCATTAATTTTATCCAAGATAAATTCTTTAGAATTTACCCTTTAATCTTCCTTTGGATGTCATTTCAAACCAAATTATGGTTTTCCAAACTAGTCGAGATTAGCGAACCACACCGAATTAATTATTTATTTTATTTCCCAATCCCAACCTATTCATCCCATGAAGCAAAACTGGTAATACTCCATATCTAAAACTACGGCGTTATCGGTAAAATTAATTACCATTTCACGTTCAAATCTAATTAAAGATTTAACTATCGCTTTGGAGCAAAACTGGTGATACTCCATTCTCGCTCACTTTCTAAATTCGATAATTTAAATTATCAATTCACATTTCAATATAATTGCGGATTCATCTAAACTCCCTTTACTCGGTTAAAGAACTAATGTCATTTAAAACACAGTTCACGACAAACCCAAATCACATTCTATTTATTATCGGGTTAAAGAACAAGTGTCATTTAAAACACCGTTCACGATAAATCCACAAATCACTTCTAATTTAATTTCAATCAAATATATTTGAAATTCTGATTATTCAAAACCCCTTTTTAAATCCAATTTATTTATTTTAAAAATAGTTGGGTTTTAATTTTAGTTCAAAACTAGTTCATTTCGATAAAAATCTATTTTTATCTTTTCAAATATGGAGTTTTTCATCCCGATTTTTCCTAAATCATTTCTTATGATTATACACAAATTATTACTATTTTTAATAATTTTATCAAGGCCCGTACAGTCGATTTCCATCAACGGCCATCGAACTGCACGTACATCGACCTTTTCCAAATTTGATTTGGACGTATCTCCAAATCCATCCATTAGATTTCAAATTTCTAATATTCGTTAGAAAGCTCTTTTCGATACGAACCCAACGGTTCCTGTTTTAGGAGAATCCGACGGTCGGATCTCCCGTAATGTCTGTTTGAAATAAACGGTCGAAATTCATGAACTACCGCGGCGCGTTCTATTCAGGCCATTATATTATATATAATAGTTTTAAATTCGTTTCAAAAACAATTTCAACTTCCATTTCAATTCAAATCAAAATTGAATTTTTCCTTATAAATTCGTTTTAAAATTCATTTCTATTCAATTCAAATTTCAGTTCAATTCAAATTCGTTTTCTATTCGATTCAATTCAAATTGGTTTTCTATTCGATTCAATTCAAATTGGTTTTCTATTCGATTCAATTCAAGTTCGTTTTCTATTCAATTCAATTCAAATTCTATTCAAATCAAATTCATTTCGTTTTCTATTTGAATCAAATTCATTTCGTTTTCTATTTAATTTGAATTCAATTCGTTTTCTATTCAATTCGAATTCAAATTAGTTTTCTATTCAATTCAAATCAAATTCGTTATATATTCAATTCGAAATCGTTTTATATTCAATTCATTTCGAAATCGTTTTATATTCAATTCATTTCGAAATCGTTTTATATTCAATTCATTTCGAATTCGTTTTATATTCAATTCATTTCGAATTCGTTTTATATTCAATTCATTTCGAAATCGTTTTATATTCAATTCATTTCGAATTCGTTTTATATTCAATTCATTTCGAAATCGTTTTATATTCAATTCATTTCGAAATCGTTTTATATTCAATTCATTTCGAAATCGTTTTATATTAAATTCATTTCGAATTCGTTTTATATTCAATTCATTTCGAAATCGTTTTATATTCAATTCATTTCGAAATCGTTTTATATTCAATTCATTTCGAAATCGTTTTATATTCAATTCATTTTCATTTCAAAATATTCGATTTCGAAATCACTTTTCAATATTCATTTTAAAATGAATAAAATCGATATAAATATCGTTCACGTCAAAATGGCATCAATCTAATCAACACGGCTTCATATATTTCTATTTTCAAATATTCTATTTCAAATATTTCTTTTTCAAATATTTCCTTTTCAAATATTTCTATTTCATATATTCTATTTCAAATATTTCTATTATTAAAATATTTCGTTCAACACATGACTAATCTCAACGGATGAGTACTGTCAACACATGAACCTTTATTTTATATTATTCTTTATTTTCTAAATTGGAATGAGGCCCAATAAATCACCATATGATGTTAATTATATGGATTTTCATACATCACACGTATATAATAGCATTGAAAAATAATCAACCATCAACCAAAGTGCACTACACTGTATAAGCATCAAATATAAATATCTAACGCTTATAACAGCCTGTCAATCAATCAATCGACATATTTAATCAATCGTGATGAGTGAACTTCAAATTTCATCCCAACACTCGTGTGGGGTTTCAAACAATCAAACATAGATTTTAGTTGTGCAGTTGGGCGATGTGTAAAATTTATCGACCCATTCAATATCAGTCAAATCAGTGTATATAAACAAATCGGTCGATTTGTTTATAAATATTTATTTATTCACTTTCACGTTAAAAATTATATTTTTAATGATAATATATTTTATTTTAACACATGAATTTCTATTCAGTTCATTTACTAAATAAAATAGTATCTTTAGTTTTCTAACTTTTTTTAGAAAATTTCGGCGGCATAACGGCACGATACTAGAAACGGGACGAGGCCTAGCCTTATCCCCGGTCTAGTGAAGGCCCACGCCATTCACACATCAATCAATCCATTCCATTTCACCAAACAACTCAAATTTCTATCAAATAATATAACTAATTTTTGCAATCAAACAAACAAGTCCATGGTCTGTGGACGATTGTGTCGGGTGCTACTAAGCACCGTCTACATCCTAGTATATATATATATATAACTAGAAAAGAAATTGAAGAGTGAGAAATTCTCACCAATAGCTATCCTAACTCCACTGCACTTCTAATGCAGGAAATCTTCACTGTTCTCGTCTCTTATCACTTTCGTTGCCCGTAGCCACTACATATGTAAAAATCGAATTTTTACTTCGCCATTCAATATATAAAAATCGAATTTTTTCTTCGCTATTCCATATATAAAAAAAACGAATTTTTACTTTGCTATTCAATATATAAAAATCATATTTTTATTATAAAAATCACTTCTTTTTCCTAGCTAATGAACGAATAAAAATCTTCCTTTTCAAAAATAAAAGAAAATCAAATCTTTTTATAACTAGATATCTTCACTTTCTATTTACTCAAAGAAAATCATATTTTTATTAACTATATATATAATTAAAATAAAAATCATCTCTTATGTAAATTAAAAATCTATTCTTGTTTTACATAAAAATCCTAGCTTGATATTCCATAAAAATCCTTACTGTATATCCTATAAAAATCAAATTTTATAAAGTAAATGAAATGAAATCGGGTAAAAGGAACATACTGGCGATCAAAGGAGGAAAAAGGGGGAAGCGTCTGCGCTTTGGAGGTGGAAGAGGTGCACTGCGTCGGAGGCGATGCTCGGTCCATGGCGGCGGTCCTGGGGTCACGGCGGCCGTCGGCATCAGGAGGGGGGGGGGGGTTCGATCGCGTCGATCGAGGAAAAAAGGGGGGGGATTTCTCTACAGGAATGAGGAGGCGGGAGGAGGAGAGGAGGGGGGCGAGGCTGCGACCAACTCTGGAGGTGGTGGGGGGCATCGTCGTCGATGACGAGGGGGGGGGGCGCTCGATCGTTTAGGGTTTTCGATTTTTTTTCTTTTTTTTCCTTTTCGTTCCCGATTCGAATTGAAGGGGGGGGGGCAACGTATAAGGGAAGAGGAGAGAGAAGGATATTCCTTTTTTTATTTTTATTTAATTCAAAAAGTTGACTTTTACATACGACCTCTAAACGAGGCCCACCGCCTGTCGTCCATAGCGTATTACCCCCATTCCGAACACAATGGGATATATATCGTAGGATGATTCGATCGTTTCGATCCGTTTTCGTCAAAATCAACATATAACTCTATATATTGAATTTGAACGCGCATTTCAATTTACCGGGGTCACATACTAACTCTAAAAATTCCTGAAAAATATTTTCTAGCTTCGTATTGACGATACGGTCCTAACAAAACTAGTTTCGTCGAATTCTGACACCGTTTGAAAAATGGCCATTTTCCAGTCGATTAAAATCAACTAAAACTGGTCAAACGCGTTTTCCTTTGCCACGCTCACATATTGATTCGAAAAATGATGAAATTTGGAATCTAGCAATAATTTGACATCACGGACCCAACAAAAGTGGTTTCGTTGAAATCCGAGGTCGTTTGCAAAATGGCTATTTTTAAGGGCCTGAATTCCATAGCGACTATTCAGAATTTTCATTTGGACATATCTTTTGATCCCCGCTATGAAATTTCAATTTGTCAGATTCGTTGGAAAGTTATTCTCAAATAGATCCTAATGTTTTTGGTTTCGCTAAAATCCGGTTTGTTTTGCACCCGGTACATTCAATTGAAGTTTGAAATCGAATTATCGAACTACCGCGCCATTCTCAATTCCTTTTATAATTATATATAATTATTTATATTCTAACGATGACGTATATAATATATACGTTCTAAATATATTCAAAACAAATTTCTCGTCGATATTATTTAAAATAATCTACTTTAAATGTTGAAAATTCGCTAAAATTGCCAAAATAAAAAATTTAAACTAGCTCAGATTTCCGGGTTATTACAATCTCCCCCACTTAAAACTTTTCGTCCCCGAAAAGGAACAAAGTCGAAAGTGGTTTGATCAATCAACTCTACGTTCGATCTGGCTTCCCTTCTCCAACTTTTCAGTTTCTGAGAATTTTCAAATTCTTCAAAAATTTGGCTAACACCCTAAATTTTCGAAAAATTTCGCCATAACCTCCCCTGCACCGGGAGGCACGGGAAAATCCCGAAATTGCCATATAGGCCTTCTGATCTCAAAAAGAAAAAGAAAAAGCCAAGCGGCTAGCCAATAGGCTCATAAAATCATCATCACCCAAACAAAATAGTAAATTATAGTAAACATGTACCTATTTGTCGGGCAAACAAATTTTATTCTCTGCTCTAGCCTCCTTGCTATGACCTGTTCAATGAAAGTATATGTATATGCAAGCAAATGCGACTAAATTTCAATATAGTTCAATATTTGGTTCAATTAGGCTAAATGGTTAAAAATTATCAAACAAATAAACAAACAACACAAACATCAATCAATTAGTGAATTTAATGTTTCAAATTCATAATTTGATATATAGTCAAAAATCATGTTTTGGTGCCAATTCACAACAATGTGTTCTAGCTATATTAGTTTTGGTTCTCACACCAGTCTGATGGAAATATATAGATATCACACCTTCGAAACACGAACATAAATACTAATGATGTCATGACAATTATCAATACCATCTTCGGGCGACTAGAATGTGATTCCATACCTATCCAATATATTAAAACTTCGAATATACGTTCATGACGCGTATATGCAAAACCTATATATATTGGATTGTCCAAATTCAAAATAAATAAATATTCAAATACGTATAAAACAATTTAAATTTTCGAAACAAAATTGTTTTCTTTTGAAAAATATACTCTTCACGCTTGTTCTAGGATACTACTGATCCTATCTCTAATGAGTCATTCTAATTGGATATTACTAATCCAATATCTGATGAATTCTATCGTATGGTTCTAAGGTGTCTTGTTCTCGAGCTCTGTAAACCAAAGCTCTGATACCAAATGTAACGGCCTGGAATTTCGCTCGATCCGAATCAGTCGTTAAACCGATCTAGACCGTTCGAAACCCCTGCCCGTTTGAGAACAGGACAAAACAGAACGCAGACGGAAGAACATTTCATTGCTATTACAACAATTCCATCAAATACAAGAATATACAGAGTATAAGTAAATAAATTACATTCGATAAATATCAGAGATTACAATAAATTACATAGCAGTGGAAAAATAATACAAAGCACAACTGAAGGTGATATACGGATACAGAGCTTTCCGGATATCATTCCAGCTGTAAACCAGGATCCTGTGAAAATAAATAAGCAAAACCAAAACTACTAGCTGCCCGTGTCGGAAATAGGGGCACCCAGAGTTTAGGTTAAAACAATAAACTCCAGGTCAGTCATGTGACTGGTGTGAGAACTAAAACAGTTATTTAAAGCTTTACTTTAAAAGAGAGTAATTCAAGGGACCACGCCGTATAACACGGAACAGGTTTCCTCCCAAGAATACCAGTGCATAGACTAAACAACGCAATGCTTTTTCGAAAAATGAAGCTATTATAAGACCCAGGTCCCATCACACAATGCAACGCAAGCCGGAGGATAGGGTTTTCCCTTATAATAGCCAAACATGCTTGGTACGTTTAAAACAAATCATTTGATACTATAATAAGTGTATAGTGTCAAAACAATTTCAATCATAAATATCAATCATAGGCGGCATGGGTACCATCTATCATGTCGCCATACTAGTTCTACAATTAAAACCGCAATACACGTATTGGAAATTGGATTTCCGTCATGAGTCGAGGCAAGGGGCAAGCTCCTCTCCGCTTTCGAGACACTCTAGCAAATGTCTCAGGGCTACGCACTCTGGGCAACCCTGGATCTTCAGGGCTGGTCCTCACTTACGTTAGAGGATTGGCAATTCCTGAACACACGTTTCCCGGTCCTTACAGACCTAAAATCGAGGCGCCTCATCCAACAACCACATAGGTGAAAAGTATATAAATGTCAGGGCTGGTAAGTCACTGACACCACCAAAGCTAGAAAGAAACGTCGTGCTCTCCCTGCAGTCCGTATCCCGTTTTTAACTCATACCGGGGTGTGAGGCTCGCGAATTCACGTTATACACAAAGCTGCCACGTAGGCCGTGCTTTGATCATCAACCACAAGACTTTGCTTTTCAACAGAAGCCTTGATCTATGCAACTCAGCGTGTCACACAGGAAATTCATGCCATGCGATTGATATCTATCGATATATAACCTCTAAGCTCGTACGTCTCAGAGAAGGGCGTTAAGCAAGAGAATAAATTCTCCGCCGCCAAACAGATATATATTTAACAGAAATCAATCAACACAGAATAAAATCCAATGTCAGACACACAATCCATTTACAAGTTCGTTCTGGGTCTGAACGAAACCGAAGGCACTTTCCTCGCATATCCATCCATCTCCAAGTATGTCTGGACGACCACCAACTACTACCATCCTCTTGGGTGTACAGCCCAATCAGGATCGTCAGTAATTATCCAAATGATGTGAAGACTTCCGGTCTTCGACCACCGTCTTCATCTTCGACTTATCGTCGAATCGGTTATTCAAAATGGGTGTAAACCCGGCCTTTTCGAACAACCCGCGTATATTAAAAATAAATGTTACACAAACACAACATACGCCTCATTCCAATTCATTAGTCACTAACCGTAAATCAGTAAGAGAGCAATTTCCCAAATATTAACCCCGAAGGCCGAAACCAACATCAGATCAGTACCTAGGAAACCATTCTTCTCAACTAACCTACAGTTAGTTTCTAAATTTCACATTCTTAGGGAAAGGTTCCCATTAATTTTATCCAAGATAAATTCTTTATAATTTATCCTTTAATCTTCCTTTGGATGTCATTTCAAACCAAATTATGGTTTTCCAAACTAGTCGAGATTAGCGAACCACACCGAAGTAATTATTTATTTTATTTCCCAATCCCAACCTATTCATCCCATGAAGCAAAACTGGTAATACTCCATATCTAACACTACGGTGTTATCGGTAAAATTAATTACCATTTCACGTTCAAATCTAATTAAAGATTTAATTATCGCTTTGGAGCAAAACTGGTGATACTCCATTCTCGCTCACTTTCTAAATTCGATAATTTAAATTATCAATTCACATTTCAATCTAATTGCGGATTCATCTAAACTCCCTTTACTCGGTTAAAGAACTAATGTCATTTAAAACACAGTTCACGACAGACCCAAATCACATTCTATTTATTATCGGTTTAAAGAACAAGTGTCATTTAAAACACCGTTCACGATAAACCCAAAAATCACTTCGAATTTAATTTCAATCAAATATATTAGAAATTCCGATTATTCAAAACCCCTTTTTAAATTCAATTTATTTATTTTAAAAATAGTTGGGTTTTAATTTTAGTTCAAAACTAGTTCATTTAGATAAAATTCTATTTTTATCTTTTCGAATATGGAGTTTTCATCCCAATTTTTCCCAAATCATTTCTTATGATTTTACACAAATTATTACTATTTTTAATAATTTTATCAAGGCCCGTACAGTCGATTTCCATCAATGGCCATCGAACTACACTTACAGCGACCTTTTCCAAATTTGATTTGGACGTATCTCCAAATCCAACTGTTTGATTTCAAATTTCTAATATTCGTTAGAAAGCTCTTTTCGATACGAACCCAACGGTTCCGGTTTTAGGAAAACCCGACGATCGGATCTCCCGTAATGTCCGTTTGAAATAAACGGTCGAAATTCACGAACTGCCGTGACGCGTTCTATTCAGGCCATTATATTATATATATAATATATATAATTGTTTTAAATTCGTTTCAAAAACAATTTCAACTTCCATTTCAATTCAAATCAAAATTGAATTTTTCCTTATAAATTCATTTTAAAATTCATTTCTATTCAATTCAAATTTCAATTCAATTCAAATTCGTTTTCTATTCGATTCAATTCAAATTGGTTTTCTATTCGATTCAATTCAAATTGGTTTTCTATTCGATTCAATTCAAGTTCGTTTTCTATTCAATTCAATTCAAATTCTATTCAAATCAAATTCATTTCGTTTTCTTTTTGAATCAAATTCATTTCGTTTTCTATTTTATTTGAATTCAATTCGTTTTCTATTCAATTCGAATTCAAATTGGTTTTCTATTCAATTCAAATCAAATTCGTTATATATTCAATTGAAATCAAATTTGTTTTCTATTCAATTCAATTCGAAATCGTTTTATATTCAATTCATTTCGAAATCGTTTTATATTCAATTCATTTCGAAATCGTTTTATATTCAATTCATTTCGAATTCGTTTTATATTCAATTCATTTCGAATTCGTTGTATATTCAATTCATTTCGAAATCGTTTTATATTCAATCATTTCGAATTCGTTTTATATTCAATTCATTTCGAAATCGTTTTATATTCAATTCATTTCGAAATCGTTTTATATTCAATTCATTTTCATTTCAAAATATTCGATTTCGAAATCACTTTTCAATATTCAATTTAAAATGAATAAAATCGATATAAATATCGTTCACGTCAAAATGGCGTCAATCTAATCAACACGGCTTCATATATTTCTATTTTCAAATATTCTATTTCAAATATTTCTTTTTCAAATATTTCCTTTTCAAATATTTCTATTTCAAATATTCTATTTCAAATATTTCTATTATTAAAATATTTCGTTCAACACATGACTAATCTCAACGGATGAGTACTGTCAACACATGAAACTTTATTTTATATTATTCTTTATTTTCTAAATTGGAATGAGGCCCAATCAATCACCATATGATGTTAATTATATGGATTTTCATACATCACACGTATATAATAGCATTGAAAAATAATCAACCATCAACCAAAGTGCACTACACTGTATAAGCATCAAATATAGATATCTAACGCTTATAACAGCCTGTCAATCAATCGATCGACATATTTAATCAATCAGGATGAGTGAACTTCAAATTTCATCCCAACACCCGTGTGGGGTTTCAAACAATCAAACACAGATTTTAGTTTTGCAGTTGGGCGATGTGTAAAATTTATCGACCCGTTCAATATCAGTCAAATCAGTGTATATAAACAAATCAGTCGATTTGTTTATAAATATTTATTTATTCACTTTCACGTTAAAAATTATATTTTTAACGATAATATATTTTATTTTAACACATGAATTTCTATTCAGTTCATTTACTAAATAAAATAGTATCTTTAGTTTTCTAACTTTTTTTAGAAAATTTCGGCGGCATAACGACACGATACTAGAAACGGGACGAGGCCTAGCCTTATCCCCGGTCTAGTGAAGGCCCACGCCATTCACACATCAATCAATCCATTCCATTTCACCAAACAACTCAAATTTCAATCAAATAATCTAACTAATTTTTGCAATCAAACAAACAAGTCCATGGTCTGTGGACGATTGTGTCGGGTGCTACTAAGCACCGTCTGCATCCTAGTATATATATATAACTAGAAAAGAAATTGAAGAGTGAGAAATTCTCACCAATAGCTATCCTAACTCCACGGCACTTCTAATGCAGGAAATCTTCACTGTTCTCGTCTCTTATCACTTTCGTTGCCCGTAGCCACTACATATGTAAAAATCGAATTTTTACTTCGCCATTCAATATATAAAAATCGAATTTTTTCTTCGCTATTCCATATATAAAAAAACGAATTTTTTGCTTTGCTATTCAATGTATAAAAATCATATTTTTATTATAAAAATCACTTCTTTTTCCTAGCTAATGAACGAATAAAAATCTTCCTTTCCAAAAATAAAAGAAAATCAAATCTTTTTATAACTAGATATCTTCACTTTCTATTTACTCAAAGAAAATCATATTTTTATTAACTATATATATAATTAAAATAAAAATCATTTCTTATGTAAATTAAAAATCTATTCTTGTTTTACATAAAAATCCTAGCTTGATATTCCATAAAAATCCTTACTGTATATCCTATAAAAATCAAATTTTATAAAGTAAATGAAATGAAATCGGGTAAAAGGAACATACTGGCGATCGAAGGAGGAAAAAAGGGGGGAAGCGTCTGCGTTTTGGAGGTGGAAGAGGCGCTCTGCATCGGAGGCGATGCTCGGTCCATGGCGGCGGTCCTGGGGTCACGGCGGCGGTCGACATCAGGATGGGGGGGGGGGGTTCGATCGCGTCGATCGAGAAAAAAGGGGGGTTTCTCTATAGGACTGAGGAGGCGGGATGAGGAGAGGAGGGGGCGAGGCTGTGGCCAAATCTGGAGGTGGTGGGGGGCATCGTCGTCGATGACGAGGGGGGTGGGGCGCTCGATCGTTTGGGGTTTTCGATTTTTTTTTTCTTTTTTTTCCTTTTCGTTCCTGATTCGAACTGAAGGGGGGGGCAACGTATAAGGGGAGAGGAGAGAGAAGGATATTCCTTTTTTTTTTTTTATTTAATTCAAAAAGTTGACTTTTACATACGACCTCTAAATGAGGCCACCGCCTGTCGTCCATAGCGTATTACCCCCATTCCGAACACAATGGGATATATATCGTAGGATGATTCTATCGTTTCGATCCGTTTTCGTCAAAATCAACATATAACTCTATATATTGAATTTGAACGCGCATTTCAATTTACCAGGGTCACATACTAACTCTAAAAATTCCTGAAAAATATTTTCTAGCTTTGTATTGATGATACAGTCCTAACAAAACTAGTTTTGTCGAATTCTGAGACCGTTTGAAAAATGGCCGTTTTCCAGTTGATTAAAATCAACTGAAACTGGTCAAACTCGTTTTCCTTTGCCACGCTCACATATTGATTCGAAAAATTATGAAATTTGGAATCTAGAAATAATTTGACATCACGGACCCAACAAAAGTGGTTTCGTCGAAATCCGAGGTCATTTGCAAAATGGCAATTTTTAAGGGCCTGAATTCCATAACGACTATTCAGAATTTTCATTTGGACATATCTTTTGATCCCCGCTATGAAATTTCAATTTATCGGATTCGTTGGAAAGATATTATCAAATAGATCCTAATATTTTTGGTTTTGCTAAAATCCGGTTTGTTTTGCACCCGGTACATTCAATTGAAGTTTGAAATCGAATTATCGAACTACCACGCCATTCTCAATTCCTTTTATAATTATATATAATTATTTATATTCTAACGATGACGTATATAATATATACATTCTAAATATATTCAAAACAAATTTCTCGTCGATATTATTTAAAATAATCTACTTTAAATGTTGAAAATTCGCAAAAATAAAAATTTTAAACTGGCTCAGATGTCCGGGTGTCATCGATCCAGTCGAGTTAACTTAACCCACCCACTTGTCATGTTACATTGGTTAAGTGTTGCCCTCTTGTGTTACTTAACCCTATCACACACCATGTTGTATTGGTTAAGTGTTGCCTTCTTGTGTTACTTAACCCTATCGCACATCATGTTATATTGGTTAAGTGTTACCCTCTTGTGTTAACTTAACCCTACCACTTGTCATGTTACATTGGTTAAGTGTTGCCCTCTTGTGTTAACTTAACCCTACCGCTTGTCATGTTACATTGGTTAAGTGTTGCCCTCTTGTGCTGACTTAACCCTACCACTTGTCATGTTACATTGGTTAAGTGTTGCCCTGTTGTGTTAACTTAACCCTACCATTCTTAACCTGTCTTGTTTCTTAGCTTTAATTGATTCATTAACGCACCAACCTCTCACATTAGATCTACCAGTACGCAGGCACGCTCGATGGGCGTATGCATAGATTAATTTGACCAAAGTTGGAAGTGAAGTTTAAAATGGATAGTCATTACGGTGGTTTGTGTCTGTAAATCAAGGATATTGCAATTTGAACAAAACAAAATAGAAAAGAATAGGAAATTTAACGTGATCTCATGGACAACAAAGCTACAGATGATCTATAGTGTCAAGTAAGAGCCAAAAATTATAATGGAAACATACACATCCAGAAAGAAACCCAACTGGATACAACGAATAAAACAAAAAAATTAATTTACAGAAGCCACAACCCAGTATAGCTGGGTACATGTTGACGTTGATTTAGGTTGTAAAAAGCAACCGACCACCATAAACAAAGAGGACATATGAACATGGACTGACGTTAATAAAAGTGAACATAGTTAAATAGAGAACATAAAAATAAATTCATAGGAGTTTAGAAAACACCGCAATTTATGTTTGTTTCACCCACAATTCCAAAACAATTGCAATTTATTATTACTAATACCAATAGTAATTATAAATGAGTTGATAACGTGCAGGCAACAAGATAATTAAGGTGAACACCTAGCAGGAAATTCCGCAGCAACCCTATCACATTTGTCAATCTGTGGGGGAAAAAAAGAGGAACAATAGCATTTTATATCACATTCTTCAATCTGTCGAAAAAATGGTATCAAATGCAGATGGTGATAATTTAAAGCTAATAGATGGACGGGATATTCTAGTGGTTAACATATCAATTTGTTCGAGTAAAAAATGGTGGTAGCCAAAAGTAAAGATGAAAAAAGTTCGTAGTAAGAATCGTTAATGCAGTTGGAATACATGAAGGAAATAGAAGTAGAAATTGTGGGGTCGTATACCTCATAGTAAGAGGTCAGCAAAACAGTTCCGAAAACTCTATTTTTTATCAAAATTGTTTCATGTTAGAAGAATGGTACATGTCAATTATACACACACAATCAGATGGTATGAACATTACTTTAAAATTGGTAATATGTCGATTTCTGACATCAACCAAATACCATAAAGCCCATGTTTATCCCTACCAACAAAATAAAAGGTCATGTATACAATATATATTTGTTTAAAATTGTACGTAGAAGAACATTAGTTTAGTGTCAAGTGCAGAAATTAGTGATGAGGTAACAGTTGTTTGCATTAATTACGACATGATAATATAAAATATGGCAGCTTAATCCATGTCATGTTTAACAACAACATATTTATAACTTTGAGATAGTTAGCATAGGTTAAAAACATGATAGAAAATTAGCCTGGAAGCATAATAGTCAGAAGACCAATAGGTTAAAAAAGTATTAAAACAATACACGGCTTATATTCGAACATATTCTACCAAGTTATAAACAGTTTCCCACAAACAGTATTGAGGAAAGTAATATTGCATACCTGTCATGTTGAGTTTCAGCGCAGTTAAAGGAATCAGCTGCAGAGAAAAAGTTGTGATGCGATTTGAGATGGTTTGACGAATTTGTAGAAGATTCAACAATCGTTGCAAATGATTGATTGGAGCAGGAGAGGTGGTAAATTTTCATTTATCGGACTTGGTTGCAACTGTTGAAGTGAACTGACAAAACAAACGTAAAATTTGTCGAGGTAATGTGATTAAGTGAAAAAATATATAGTTTAATCGGATTTCAAACTCATATGTCATGTTACTATTGGAATTAGATCTGATGCGGGTAAAAAGTTCACTATCAATTTATGTAAAAGAAATTGTGAACTAATTAGAAAACAAAAGTAGGTTAGTCATTACCTGATCTTCGCTCTTTTGCAAATATTGATGTAGATCGTAACAGTAGAGTGAACCGAAGAAAAAGAGCTAAAAACTAATATTCATTGGAAAATCCAGATTACTAAAATTAATCATGACCATCAAATCAAATAAAAAATCAATTGAGAAATTACCAACGTGGAATGCATGAAATGATAACTCGATTTTTGTACTAACTGTACGATAGATTACTAGAATGTGAGTGAACATTAACGATGTACCTATGTTATAAGGAAACATAGAATATTTTAGTGTGAAATATGGCAGCTTAACCCATTTCATGTTTAAAAGCAACATATTTACAACTTTGAGATAGTTAGCATAGGTTAAAAACATGATAGAAAATTAGCCTGGAAGCATAATAGTCAGAAGATCAATAGGTTAGAAAAGTATTACTTATTATATTTGCCATATTAGATATTCCAGGATGGTGCAAATAACATAACTTCGAAAGGAATATCTTCTAGCTGGGCATTAGTGAAAGCAAGGTTTTAAAATTTAAAGGCCAAAGATATGTCCGGTTGCATGACTTCCAAGAATGCTCCATGCAAAATGAATAGGCTTCTGAATCGCTCGAAGATATATTTGACTGATTGAAACAAAATCGAAGTAGAAAAAAATAACATGGACAACTTCAGTCTCGATGATGATTGCGATAATATTATAATTAATAGGCCTTTATGATGGTCTTTTTTGTTAACTTTACAAAAATACAGTACAAGTATATGTACATAAATGTCATGAATGGTTTACTAGCGATAAAGCCAGGTCAAACTTGAAAATTATGTTAGAATAGTAATAACATGCTTGAAATTGTGAGTTTTCTTGGACATTGGACATGCAGGAAGTGGCCAACGTGAAATGCATTCATAATAAATTAAAAAAAGGTAAATAATAGAATCCTAGATCAACATGGGATACTATAAGTGAACATGGAAATCATACACCGAACAATAGATTTTAATTTAAAATCATTCCCGATTCTCCACTATGTCCGTCCTAAAAACTTAAAGCGGTCAAATTGTAAAATGTTTTCAAAATAAATGTACTAATCTGAACATAGATGATATGCCCTCTGAGTTTAATGAATTTGATAATAACTATTTAAAAAAAATTCTTCTCGCAAAGTTGAACCATATCTTAAGTGCGAATGAAAATTTTCATGATAAAATAAATTTCTAGATGCAATAGTTAAAATTATAAACTAATAAACACAAATCAAGTGGCAAAAATCTAACCTTCCATGTTGGTATAAAGTAGGAACCTCCAAGTTTTCTTTTATTGTACATGAATCCTAAAATGGCGTGCTATGCAGTAAATATCTCGAATATTTAAGTAAATGAAAATTTCAACCGTAAAGTAATAAAAAATGGAAATGGAAAAAATCCCATAGGTGAATAATATAACCAACATGTGAATAATTTCGTATGTAAAGAGATTTATAGAGAAGGTAAACTGTCACATTTATGTATCCAACAGATAATCCAGCTACCCTATCAACTGCTAACATGCTAGCAGCAAAATAGAATCAAATTACTATAACGCTATAAAGTAGTATATGTTAATATACTATTAATTATACCACAATCTTCCCAAACTTAATAGTCAATATATACCCATATTAAGACGCTTTCATGTGCCAATATCTCAGGGCAAAATCAGCACCGACAATGAACATTCATACATAAATCCGCTAAACAAATTCAAATTCGGAAAGCTTAAACTTCTATAACTTCCAAATTTTAGCCTGATAATTCATAAAAAGATCATTATAACATTCTGTCAAGACTGACCACACAGACTCCTTCGACAGATACTTATTGTATAAGAAGTTGAAACATAAGAAATAATAATCAAAATTCAAAAGTTCTAACACTACGACCTGACAGAAATATGTGGCTGTGATCAGAAATATAAAGTCAAAGTAAATGTAGCAGCTGTTATAGCTATGTAAATATATAACTCAATCACATGTATATGTCCATATAACCAAAATTAAAGTAAGACGCCAAATTAATAAACCTGTAATGGCAGGAGTGAAATACAGATGCCAATGAATAATATGCAAAATTATTCATTGCTTTGTTAGGACAGCAACTAATTGTAAATTGTAAACTACAGTACGTTATATCGCTTTGTAGTAAGCTAAACCTTTTTGTGACTCATACAAAAAATAAGCAGAATAATATAATAGTAGGTGTCCTATAAACTTCAAATGCCAATGAATAAGAAAAAAAATGTATTGAAAATAAATAAAGGAATAAGATACCCAAAATAAATCGTTGTAGACACTAATCCATCTGTAGCTCCAAGTTATTACCTTTCAGTTTCTTCTTACTTCTGCAAAGATCTTGATGGTAGCTTAAACTGTAATGATTTTATGAATATAAAAGAAACACTTGATGAAAAAAATCTTTAATGTGAGTGACGATGCTCTGGTGCACAATTAGTTTCACTGTAGTGGTCTGCAGCCATGATAGTGTGATGAGAAACCCCAAATTAAGCTATCAATCAAACCTAAAACACCAAATTTAAACACAACTTAAACATAAGCTAAATCAAGAGAGTAGGAAGCAGGTGTTACAGTGTATTAACAATAATAATTAGAATGACAGAAGTAATTTTTTTATCGTTGATGTCGTCTTGGAGGCGGAACATGGATTTGTCTATTGCCAAATCTGAAGTAGAGTAGCAGATCTGAGCAAAGGAAGAAATTGTAAGGCAGGTATAGCATAACGTATGACACCTACAGTGATTTAATAATAAGAATTAGCAGAAAGGAAGGAAGTAGAAAAAAATAATTTCACCGTTGCTGCCATCTTGTAGGCGAAAACTGGCAGATCTGAATCAGAGTAGCAAATCTGAGAAAAGGATGATATTGTAGGGCATATTTAACCATCAGTCGTTCGCTTGGTGAAGGTTGATTAAAGTTAGAAGACAAAGCCAGGAAACGGTCGAGAATGGTGAAGAAAAGGAGGAGATGGAAAACGTGGAGAGCGGTGGAAAAATAAAAGAATGCTGGAAGACAGGTTGACTAACCGCTGAAGCACGTTTGTTCGCCAGAAAGTGGTAGGATAAAAGACATATTTGGTCCCGAACCCAAGTTCCAGTCATCTTAAGTTGTGAATAGGGAAAGGGATATTTTCGGAACTGCATAAAAGCTTCACCATCCTAAAATATTTTCTTTATTAGTAGAGATATTGTTGCGGTCGCTGGATGTAACGACCCGGATTTTCAGCCGCTGAATTCTGAATATTTAAATATTTTATTTGAATTATATATAGGAATTTATAGGAATTATTTAATTAAACGTAGTTTAAGCGTATAATTTATTATATAATATGAGCTCGTATAGTCGCGGTAGTTCGTAATTTACGATTTGAACTTCAACTGAATATACAGAATCCAATATAAGTCAGATTTTCTTGAAACAAGAAACGTTCGGATCTATTTGATCATATTTTTCTAATGGAAGTGAAAAATTGAGATTTCGTCTTATATATTGCGAATTACGTCCAAATCAAATTTTCAGAAAGTCGCTGTGGAATCGTATATAGGCCATAACGGTTATATAAATATCGGTCTTGAATTTGGACAAGCCCTTTTAGACGTAGTGATAATTTAATTTTTAGAATTTTACTGTAATTTTTAATTAATTAAATATGCAACTTTTTATTTGGAGTATTTTGCACCCTATATTAATATTTTGGGATTTCATAATATAAGTTAACCTACCGATATTATTATATTTTTGGGATCGTGGCGCATTGCTCGACACGGCCATAGTTTTATTTCTGTCCATAACAGCTTGTACATGAATGAAGTTTAATGTAATAGGTTACCGATATTTTCTAATATATATATACACACCGATATCTAAACTTTAGCAAAGAAACCATATGTGGTTCCTGTAACATTATCCACCAAGCATGCTATATGATAAGTACACAACTTGTTAAAATACATACATGTTGAATGGCATGTTAAATTTTGAGTACAATCTAGAACAATGAAAACCTGCGCTTTTGAACCCTTTCTAGGCTTCGCACTATACAAACAAGGGAACGAAAATAAATTATAATAAAAATTCTACTTTACAATGTAAACTTGATTCAGCAGCATACCCAAACACCGTGATTGCCAAGGATAACAAAATCCTGTCTACCAAGTTTTTAACAGCGTGCCGACCAAACTTTGCAAAGTCGTGTCTGCCAAGCAATCCAAAACCGTGTCTGTCAAGGCATTTCAAACCCGTTCCCATCAAGTAATTACTTCCTTTTTAAATACGGTGCCTCTCCTGCTCATTTCTCGATTCTCAGATCCAAACCAAACATGAGAAAATTAAAAACCGAACCTTATTTATCAACTAAAAATCCAAATTTTTCAATGGAAATTCACTATTACGGTTTCATTTAAATCACGCATGAAAGTGCATCGTTTCCCCTCTATTTATGTAGCATGCGGTGCCAAAGTTTCCCCCTCCAAATTTCCAGCGCACACTAATAGATTGAATCACGACAAACTCAAACAAAGTGGAGGGGCAAGCTGGGTCGTCGGCGATCACATTGGGGTCGGAAGTGGCTCGTCCGGTCAACCGAGTCGGCGGCAATGTCAGATGAACTAAGTCATTTTTTTTGGGGTTGTTTCTTTGAAGGTGGTTCGGATTGATGAAATAGGGGCAGGTGGTTGAGGAGTCTCTGAAATTCGTGACATGGGAGGAAGATTATTGGATGAATGTCTTCTGAGTGGTCAAAACGAGGTTCAGGGCATCGGTTTTTGGATGAAATAGTGACGAGATGAATTGGATGCCTGGGATCTTGATTTTGCGATTTGGAATGAAGCGTCCAAACGGGATTAGTTGAATAAATATGGGTGCGGGAAAGTGAATGGTAGTTCCGGAGTTGCACTATTAAATACTGTGATAGTGACATACGTGAATTAAGAGATGAAGGAAGAAAGAAACGAGGGAGTTTGGGTTGATGAAAAAGGTGCGGGGATGATTGTGCGTTAGAGATTAAGATGGAGTTAAGGATTTTAAATGAATCAAACCAAATGATTGCCGATGGAATCGTGACGGAGAAATCTACGTTGTAGAACCAATGGGGCCAAGAGCAGAGCTATTAGAATTTCGCAATAAAATCAAACGCTCGTTTGATTTTAAATGAAACAAACAGCAGAACCGTCAACTGCGAAACAAGGTAAGTAAACTCACTAACTCTGACTCGTTTATATTTTATATATAAACGAGTCTTTAATTTATTTATAGTAATTTATATTGTGTGATGGTTGTTTGAATGAATGATTTGATAAAATTGGTTGAATAGTTAATATAGTCATACCATTGATCAAATTTTTAGCGCTATTTACTATGATTAATGTTGACTGACATCTGTGGATGCAGGGAAACAGGTTGGAGGGATCCAACTGGATTCCTCAACATTTATATTACTGTTTGTTATTTATCGTGATGTGTATACCATGATTGATTATGCTATGTTAAATTACCTTGACCCTAGAAATTTGGTATTTTTAATACCGTAATATATTTTCAAATATAGAAAAAGAATATGAGATTTCAAAAGGGGGATTTATTTCCAAGATGCTAATTAAATTTTGAATGGACTAGGTAATGGAAACTTATAAACAAGAAATTGATTATAAACGATGTTTATAAATTTAATAGAATATTTAGCGTTGGACAATTCAAGTTGAATTTATATAGAAAGAGAAAATGGGTTTAAAACAGATATTTGTAAATTGTTTAGCACTTAGCAAATATTAAATGAAATTCTAAACGAGATTATAAATGGATATAATAAAAACAATTTTGTAAATGATTCTATCATTAGAAGTTGATAAAAGAAAAACTGGATTTTAAAATATTATTCAAAGGAAGGAAGCCAAACGAATTGATTATATAAAAGAAGTGTTATTCACGATTAAAGTGAACGATGGATTAAAGTCGATACTTTGCAAATGGAAGTTTAAATGAGAAAGGGAGAAATGAAAACGATGGGTTTTATTTCGAATATCAGAATATAATCGAATATAGATTATTCGAAAGAGAGTATATTAATGGAATTCGATTATATCGAATTTAGGGAAATAGTTATTTTTACTTTCCGTTTGAATCAAATTTAGTAATTTATTGATTTACTTATTAATTTATTTATTGAAATAAATAAATACAAGTTGCATTTTTATAAACCAAATATTTGTATATAGCGATTTTAAACGCTGCCGTTAAAATAAATGTTTTGGTAAATCTAAATAGCAATTTTAAATGCTGCCATTATAATAACTCTTTTGTAAATCTAAACAGCGATCTTAACGCTATTGTTAAATAGATGTTCTATAATTCTAGACAGAAATTTTAACGTTGTTGTTAAAAGTAATTTTTTATAAATCAAATATTTGGAGACAGCAATTATAAAGCTACCGTTATAATCAGTGTTTTTCCATAAAAGAAGTATGTTCTTAGATTGAATCTGAGAGTCACATAGGTGATGTTCTGTTAAAGCTGTGAGCTTTGACTATTTCAATGTTAAGAATGTCTTTCAATTAAGGTCTGAGAGTTAATTATACCCCAACTTGATTGGCTTCATGATTGATGGAGGAATGGTTAAAGTTCGATAGTGAAGATTGGTTAGCGATATGTTTAGTAAATAAAAGAATAATGGTTTGAGTTAGAATAACAATGTTTTATAACATCGGGTTAATTTGAAGGATTTTGAAATGTTCCCCAAATAAAATGAGCGATATTATCTACGCATAGAAAATGAAATAAATTGGTAAATGGGGAATTTAGAAAATGGGAATGTTTTTCGATATTAATAAATGTATAATTTTTGAATATAGAAAATAAGGATTCGTGGATATATATATATAAATGTTCTAACTCGAATACGAGATATTTTCTTGAATAAAGGAAATTAGGATGTTGGAGATGTTTTCTAAGAATCGAGAGAGACAATTAAGCTTTGAAAAGAAATGGAAGATGGGAAATGAGAAATTTGGAATGGTAATATAATCAAGAAGCAATTTAAAAGGGGCCTAATGTTGTTTGATGGTTGATCGTTAGAATTTCCAAATTGGAAATAGGACCGTTGATTGTATGGATGTTTCTTTGATAGTTAAATCACCGACTATCAAAGTTTTGATTTATTTATACCTCCGTTGTCAATATGGAGAGACCGGGATCAGATTTAATATCTGAAAACCACTCTATATTTGTATAAGCATACATATCAACTTATGCTAAAGATAATTGAAGACGGAGAAAGATACAAGGGCTGTTCTGTTAACCCTAGGTAGAGATTGCCTAAGTTTGATTAATAGAATGGTGCCTTCGGGTTGTCCATACCCTGTACAACTTGTACGGACGGGTGTCTGAGAGAGTGTTTCCAAAAGGATTACGTACGTTGGCTCCTTCAAACGTACGAAGTTGGTGGCAAAGAAGGGAAACTTCTTTAGCCTAACATTATGAGTATTTTTGTGGGAATCAATTAGTGATTTCCGATGGATCTGACGATGTGGCATTCAAAGTGAATGATGGCTAGATGTTCTGGAAGATAATTCAAACCTCAAGCCTCACAACCGGGAATTGACAAAAATTGGGCAGGCAACATGGCTATGTGGGTCGCTCCCATTAGGATGTATAATCACCTATCTAGAGAAATTCCAATTGCTTCTTTAATCTATCGATGCTGTCCCTTTCGGGAAACGGTTGCTGATCCCAACCGTTGGTGATATACATTCGACACACTCAAGTGAAATGAGTGGTCGGTCATGTGAGGGCCGGGTTTCAAGATGTTCTTGTTGAACCCAGTGTATTCGCCTCTAGAGATACACTATCGGCAGGTGGTCCCATACTTTGTCATGTTGGAAATCAAATCTCCAATAAGCACCCTGCGGGTTTTGATTTTATATTATATATGGAACGTGAGATGCAAGCGTTCCACTAGATTCTATTTATTTGATGTAGACATTATTATAATATCACTAGATTTGATATCAAAAAATATTTTTGGTTATCGTAAGGTAAATACCATATGTGTTTATGTGTGGATCGGTCTTACGATTATCACTTCTTTTGAAAGAATTTTGAAAGTTAAACAAATGGTTGGAGTTTACTCACACCAGTCCCATGACTGACCCTGAGTTTATTTTGTTTGTTTTCCCTAAACTCTTGGGTGCCCAAATTTGTACGGGCAGTCAAGTAGTCGGGATTTTTTAGATTCACTTGGAGGAGCTTGAAGCAGGAGGCTTCACCAGTTAGCTATAGATTATCATATTTTCTGTTGTGTACTATGTTGTATCTGAAAACATGTGTCTATAACTGTTCTAGGGATAACCGTTGTGCTCTGATAATGGTATGTATATAAAGTTACTGATTTGTATTTCAAAGTTTACGTTATATAATATATTTTATTCATTTCGATGTGAGTTTTGTGTTCTTCGTCTTCTTCTATTCTAATATTTCTTTCTTTCTATTTCTCATCCTCTAACTTCTTTCTAATAATGATTCGTATTTCTATGCAATTTGGGTTGGACGTGTGGTGTTATTAGTCGACTCAAAGGGTACGGAAATTCGGGTCGTTACAGTTAGTATCAGAGCTGAAGGTTGAGAAGTAACCTTGGCTCTGTGGCGTGACTCAATAGAGATGGTGGTAGTAGTACGCTAGATTGAGTTTGAGTGTATATGTATGAGCGCGTATTTGTAGATTTGATATAAAATTGTTTTATATTGTGTTGACGGGTTTGTTGAGTGGTTTATGAATTCTGGTCGATACAGGATGTACAGCTGTATCGACAGGTGTTTATAAACTCTCGAATAGAACAATTCGACGCAGCATTTATTTAAAATGGGTGGCCCAAAATTTATTTTGATATGAAAGGAATAATTTCTGAATTATTATAGTATATGAATGTGTTGATTGTTATTACAATCAAATGAAATTATCAAATTAGGAAATGGTGATATAATTTGTATACGGATAACATATACAAATGAAATAAACCAAGATTAAGTTCAAACCAGGATTGGAATTTAAATTCCGGGTGTTTAGAAAATATTTTCTGAAATGTTATTGAGTAATAAAACATTACTTAAAGTATTTTTTTAATAAGGATGGTTTAAATGGATTTTAAAAGTGATTAAGCACTGAAATCACTTCAGTGGCGGGAAAATAATTCTTATAATGGACCGCGACATTATCGTTGTTCATTTTCAAGTTTCTGAGTGACGGATTGCTACCATAGTAATTTAGGAATGAAAATTTTTGTTTGAAAGAGACAAGATGTTTTAGAAATTCAAATGTTTTGAATTGAGTTGATTATAAATATATATGTAAATGTATATGATTTCAAACTAATTTGAAATAAAACCCGGGAATTTGAATTCTTAAATTAAAATTTAACTTGTATAAGTTGAATAGATTGAAATGGTAAAATGTATCAAATGAATTGAGATTTAACTTAATTTACACAAAATTGGATTGAATTAAAAATAATTCTGAATGAAACTAAAAAAAAATTGTTGAGATTCGAATTATCAATATAAATTTGATTTATGAATAAGCAAGATGAATATATATTGGATATTGTTATTTAGAGTTAAATTGTGAATGGAAATTGAAACTCAAACTGAATAAGTGGTTTGATTCCTAAAGTAAAGATCAGATTTGAATTGATAGAATGGAAGTGAACTAATCAGAAAATGATTAGAGAGTAAAGACAACTGGAAGTTGGATTTGTTTGAAACCAACTGGAGATGGATATATGTATACTGAGCAGATACTGAATGGATGCAAAGGCAAGAGATAGAATTATGCCCGACAAAAAGGTACTTGTTTACAATATTACTTGGGTTTGATGATTTTATGAGCCTATGGGGCAAGCCACTTGGATTTTTGATTTTCTTTTGGATTGGAGAATGCCTAGAAAGGCGAGTTGTGGTTGTACCGATTGAGTCGTGCAGAGGAGATGCTGCCAGAAATTTTCAGAATTTAAAGTGTTAGAAAATTTTCAGAATTTTTGAAAATTTTCGTTAGTAAGAATAAACTAATATTTTAATTGAAAGAAATTGGTCCAGTTAAACTGAAGTTAAGAAGTGAACAAAAATGATTTTTTTTGACCTAGTTAATAGAGTATGTAGCATCTTTTCCTACCTAAGCAATTTCGAGAACGAAATTATTTTAAGGGGGAAGGAATGTAACGACCCGGATTTTCAACCGTTGAATTATGAATATTTAAATATTTTATTCGAATCATATATAGGAATTTATAGGAATTATTTAATTAAATGTAGTTTAAGCGTATAATTTATTATATAATATGAGCTAGTATAGTCGCGGTAGTTCGTAATTTACGATTTGAACTTCAACCGAATATACAAAATCCAGTATAAGTCGGATTTCCTTGAAACAAGAAACGTTCGGATCTATTTGATCATATTTTTCTAATGGACGGGAAAAATTGAGATTGCGTCTTATGTATTGCGAATTACGTCCAAATCAAATTTTCAGAAAGTCGCTGTGGAATCGTATATAGGCCATAACGGTTATTTAAATATTGGTCTTGAATTTGGACAAGCCCTTTTAGACGTAGTGATAATTTAATTTTTAGAATTTTACTGTAATTTTTAATTAATTAAATATGCAACTTTTTATTTGGAGTATTTTGCACCCTACATTAATATTTTGGGGTTTCATAATATAAGTTAACCTACCGATATTATTATATTTTTGGGATCGTGGCGCATTGCTCGACATGACCATAGTTTTATTCATGTCCATAACAGCTTGTACGTGAATGAAGTTTAATGTAATAGGGTACCGATATTTTCTAATATATATATACACCGATATCTAGACTTTAGCAAAGAAACCATACGTGGTTCCTGTAACATTATCCACCAAGCATTCTATATGATTAGTACACAACTTGTTAATATACATACATGTTGAATGGCACGTTAAATTTTGAGTACAATCTAGAACAATGAAAACCTGCGCTTTTGAACCCTTTCTAGGCTTCGCACTATACAAACAAGGGAACGAAAATAAATTATAATAAAAATTCTACTTTACAATGTAAACTTGATTCAGCAGCATACCCAAACACTGTGATTGCCAAGGATAACAAAATCCTGTCTACCAAGTTTTCAACAGCGTGCCGACCAAACTTTACAAAGCCGTGTCTGCCAAGCAATCCAAAACCGTGACTGTCAAGGCATTTCAACCCCGTTCCCATCAAGTAATTACTTCCTTTTTAAATACGGTGACTCTCCTGCTCATTTCTCATTTCTCAGATCCAACCAAACATGAGGAAATTAAAAACCGAAACTTATTTATCAACTAAAAATCCAAAATTTTCGATGGAAATTCACTATTAAGGTTTCATTTAAATCGAGCATGAAAGAGCATCGTTTCTCCTCTATTTCTGTAGCATGCGGTGCCAAAGTTTCCCCCTCCAAATTTCCAGAGCACACTAATAGATTTAATCACGACAAACTCAAGTGAAGTGGAGGGGCAAGCTGGGTCGTCGGCGATCACTTTGGGGTCGGAAGTGGCTCGTCTGGTCAACCGAGTCGGCGGCGATGTCAGATGAACTAAGTCGGTTTTTTTGGGGTTGTTTCTTTGAAGGTGGTTCGGATTGATGAAGTGAGGGCAGGTTGCGTTTGTTGAGGAGTCTCTGAAATTCGTGATAGGGGAGGAAGATTAGTGGACGAATGTCTTCTGAGTGGTAAAAACGGGGTTAGGGCATCGGTTTATGGATGAAATAGTGACGAGATGAATTGGATGCCTGGGATCTTGATTTTGCGATTTGGAATGAAGGGTCCAAACGGGATTAGTTGAATAAATATGGGTGCGGGAAAGTGAATGGTAGTTCTGGGGTTGCACTATTCAATACTGTGATAGTGACATACGTGAATTAAGAGATGAAGGAAGAAAGAAACGATGGAGTTTGGGTTAATGAAAAAGGTGCGGGGATGGCTATGCGTTAGAGAATAAGATGGAGTTACGAATTTTAAATGAATCGAACCAATTGATTGCCGATGGAATCGTGACGGAGAAATCTACGTTGTAGAACCAATGGGGCCAAGAGCAGAGCTATTAGAATTTCGCAATAAAATCAAATGCTCGTTTGATTTTAAATGAAACAAACAGCAGAACCGTCAACCGCGAAACAAGGTAAGTAAACTCACTAACTCTGACTCGTTTACATATAAACGAGTTTTTAATTTATTTATAGTAATTTATATTGTGTGATGGTTGTTTGAATGAATGATTTGATAAAATTGGTTGAATAGTTCATATAGTCATACCAT
Organism: Allium sativum; assembly: GCA_030737875.1. NCBI lineage: Eukaryota > Viridiplantae > Streptophyta > Magnoliopsida > Asparagales > Amaryllidaceae > Allium > Allium sativum. Next base: position 872,238,616 of record CM060912.1, on the reverse strand, counting down.
TGATCAAATTTTTAGCGCTATTTACTATGATTAATGTTGACTGACATTTGTGGATGCAGGGAAACAGGTTGGAGGGATCCAACTGGATTCCTCAACATTTATATTACTGTTTGTTATTTATTGTGTTGAGTATACCATGATTGATTGTGCTATGTTAAATTACCCTGACCCTAGAAATTTGGTATTTTAAATACCGTAATATATTTTCAAATGTAGAAAAAGAATTTGAGATTTCAAAAGGGGGATTTATTTCCAAGATACTAATTAAATTTTGAATGGACTAGGTAATGGAAACTTATAAACAAGAAATTGATTATAAACGATGTTTATAAATTTAATAGAATATTTAGCATTGGACAATTCAAGTTGAATTTATATAGAAAGCGAAAATGGGTTTGAAATTGATATTTGTAAATTGTTTAGCACTTAGCAAATATTACATGAAATTCTAAACGAGATTATAAATGGATATAATAAAAACAATTTTGTAAATGATTCTATCATTAGAAGTTAATAAAAGAAAAATTGGATTTTAAAATATTATTCAAAGGAAGAAAGCCAAACGAATTGATTATATAAAAGAAGTGTTATTCACGATTAAAGTGAACGATGGATTAAAGTCGATACTTTGCAAATGGAAGTTTAAATGAGAAAGGGAGAAATGAAAACGATGGGTTTTATTTCGAAGATCGGAATATAATCGAATATAGATTATTCGAAAGAGAGTATATTAACGGAATTCGATTATATCGAATTTCGGGAAATAGTTATTTTACTTTCCGTTTGAATCAAATTTAATAATATAATTATTATTGATTTACTTATTAATTTATTTATTGAAATAAATAAATACAATTTGCATTTTTATAAACCAAATATTTGTATATAGAGATTTTAAACGCTGCCGTTAAAATAAATGTTTTGGTAAATATAAATAGCAATTTTAAACGCTGCCGTTATAATAACTGTTTTATAAATCTAAACAACGATCTTAACGCTATTGTTATAATAGATGTTCTATAATTCTATACAGCAATTGTAACGCTGTTGTTAAAAGTAATGTTTTATAAATCAAATATTTGGAGATAGCGATTATAACGCTACCGTTATAATCAGTGTTTTTCCATAAAAGAAGTATGTTCTTAGATTGAATCTGAGAGTCACATAGGTGATGTTTTGTTAAAGCCGTGAACTTTGACTATTTCAAAGTTAAGAATGTTGTTCAATTAAGGTCTCAGAGGTAATTATACCCCAACTTGATTGACTTCAAGATTGATGGAGGAATGGTTAAAGTTCGATAGTGATGATTGGTTAGCGATATGTTTAGTAAATAAAAGATTAATGTTTTGAGTTAGAATAACAATGTTTTATAACATCGGGTTAATTTGAAGGATTTTGAAACGTTCCCCAAATAAAATGAGCGATATTATCTACGCATAGAAAATGAAATAAATTGGTAAATGGGTAATTTAGAAAATAGGAACGTTTTTCGATATTAATAAATGGATAATTTTTGAATATAGAAAGTAAGGATTCTGGGTATATATATATATATATATATATATATACACACAAATGTTCTAACTCAAATAAGAGATATTTTATTAAATAAAGGAAATTAGGATGTTGGAGATGTTTTCTAAGAATCGAGAGAGACAATTAAGCTTTGAAAAGAAATGGAAGATGGGAAATGAGAAATTTGGAATGGTAATATAATCAGGAAGCAATTTAAAAGGGACCCAGTGTTATTTGATGGTTGATCGTTAGAATTTCCAAATTGGAAATAGGACCGTTGATTGTATGGATGTTTCTTTGATAGTTAAATCACCGACTATCAAAGTTCTGATTTATTTTATACCTCCGTTGTCAATATGGAGAGACCAGGATCAAATTTAATATCTGAAAACCACTTTGTATTGGTATAAGCGTACATATCAACTTATGCTAAAGATAATTGAAGACGGAGTAAGATACAAGGGCTGTTCTGTTAACCCTAGGTAGAGATTGCCTAAGTTGGATTAATAGAATGGTGCCTTCGTGTTGTCCAGACCCAGGACAACTTGTATGGACGAGTGTCTGACAGAGTATTTCCAAAAGGATTACGTACGTTGGCTCCTTCAAACGTACGAAGTTGGTGGCAAAGAAGGGAAACTTCTTTATCCTAACATTCTGAGTATTTTTGTGTGAACCAATTAGTGATTTCCGATGGATCTGATGATGTGGCATTCAAAGTGAATGATGGCCAGATGTTCTAGAAGATAATTCAAACCTCAAGCCTCACAACCGGGAATTGACAAAAATGGGAAGACAGCATGGCTATGTGGGTCGCTCCCATTAGGATGTATAATCACCTATCTAGACAAATTCCAATTGCTTATTTAATCTATCGATGCTGCCCCTTTCGGGAAATGGTTGCTGATCCCAACCGTTGATGATATACATTCGATACACTCAAGTGAAATGAGTTGTCGATCATGTGAGGACCGGGTTGCAAGACGTTCTTGTTGAACCCGGTGTATTCGCCTCTAGAGATACACTATCGGCAGGTGGTCCCATACCTTGTCATGTTGGAAATCCAATCTCCAATAAGCGCCCTGCGCGTTTTGATTTTATATTATATATGGAACGTGAGATGCAAGCGTTCCGCTAGATTCTATTTATTTGATGTAGACATTATTATAATATCACTGGATTTGATATCAAAAAATATTTTTGGTTATCGTAAGGTAAAAACCATCCGTGTTTGTGTGTGGATCGATCTTACGATTATCACTTCTTTTGAAAGTTAAACAAATGGTTGGAGTTTACTCACACCAGTCCCATGACTGACCCAGAGTTTATTTTGTTTGTTTTCCCTAAACTCTTGGGTGCTCAAATTTGTACGGGCAGTCAAGTAGTCAGGATTTTTCAAATTCACTTGGAGGAGCTTGAAGAAGGAGTCTTCACCAGTTAGCTAAAGATTATCATATTTTCCGCTGTGTACTATGTTGTATCTAGAAACAGGTGTCTATAACTGTTCCTGGGATATCCGTTGTGCTCTTATAATGGTATGTATATAAAGTTACTGATTTGTATTTCAAAGTTTATGTTATATAATATATTTTACTCATTCCGATGTGAGTTTTGTGTTCTTCATCTTCTTCTATTTTAATATTTCTTTCTTTCTATTTCTCATCCTCTAACTTCTTTCTAACAATGATTTGTATTTCTATGCAATTTGGGTTGGACGTGTGGTGTTATTAGTCGACTCAAAGGGTACAGAAATTCGGGTCATTACACTGGATGTGCCGGGCGGTTCTGGGCAGTCTTACACCGCAACTCAATCTAACCTCGGGTTTTTGGGCTTAATGCGCTAACCTATCACATTAGATCTATATTGTTACGGTTGCTGGATGTGCCGGGCGGTTCCGGGCAGTCTTACACCGTAACTCAATCTAACCTCGGGTAAGGCATATTCATTTTTTAATTAATTTACATATTTACAATTTATGTTCATATGTAAATTATCCACAAGTGTTGTCAAATCAAGTCATGTCCCATTTACCCTCTAAATTATGTCAAAAATACTAGGTATACAAATTCTACCATTTCATGTTACTAATTATTTACATGATTATGAGCCAATCTACGCCAATAGCATGTAGTTTAATATTTTTCCCCAACGTCTCCCCTGTTATTCGTTCGCATAATTCACATAGAACGTTAGGCTCGCAAATTTGCCTAACTTATAAACAAAAGGGAAAAGAAAGGGACATGTAACATTCCAACAGGCACAAACAATATAGATCAACAAGCGTAGTATAAATTTGGGATAGAACGACATAAACTTAATTAAACACATGAACATGATCTTATATTTAAATTAGATCTAATTAACATGCGAACTAGCATAGATCTAATTGTATAAGCATGAACTTACATTGATCTTAAACATGGGTACTAGCTTGGATCTAAACATATAAGCATGTATGAACATAACTTATCATGTAATTTACATACATAAAAGAACCACAAATTTAATACAATATGATAGGTTTAATGGTATCGGTCCCAATAGTCTCATAGGCATGATAGGTTTTTCTATGTCAGTCACAACAGTCCAATAGGCATGATAGGTTTTTCTATGTTAGTCGCAACAGTCCAATAGGCATGATAGGTTTTACTATGTCAGTCACAACAGTCCAATAGGCATAAGCAATTCAGAATTGACAAAAGGATAGGCACGAATAGAGTTAGGCATAGTTCTAGATCCAGTTATTACAGTCATGTTTTCTTATTAGGTGTTCACATCTAAACAATAACTGTACTTACAGAAAAAGGACGGATCTTGATTTCTGGGATCTGATTTCTAAATTTGAAAAGCTATCCTTTGATGTAGACGTTTGATTCTCTAGTTCTTCTAATTGATTCCTAGTTTGAATTTGATTCTCTAGCTTGGGGTAGATGGATGGAGGCTAAGCCAGCTTGTAGACGAACAACATGACTACTTCATAGAATGGGTTCTAGGGTTGAGGTTTGGGGTGATTATATAGAAGTCTAGGTTCAATTCTACCCTTTAGATTAGTCTAGGAGAAATTAGAGCCATCAAACCAAAGAGATGTGTCATCCAGCCAACCATAGCACGACACATAAGCTCTAATACCTCAGAATATATTCATAGGCCAATCAGAGAAGGCCACATCAGCTCAAGACTTCAAAAATTCATCACTGGAATACGATCTCAAAGGGGTCGACTCCCTACAGGGGGTCGACACCTATGTCGACACCTCTATAGGGGGGTCGACACCTATATCGACTCCCCGTGGGGAGGTCGACACCTCTGAGCGGGAAATTTCTCGCTCAGCCCACTCTGACCGAATTTTGAAATTTTGAATAGTTTTGAGCTTCGATTGTTATTTTAATTTAATTTCTATTTAAACTTGAAATTTTCTGAACTCCATAACTACTTCATACGAAGTCCGATTTACGCAAACTCGGACTCTATCTCAAGCAGAATTCCGAGACGAACGCAATGGCGCAACCTGTTTCACTTAATTCTTCTTCTAAAAATTAAGTGTTCTTAAATTTGTTAATTTAATATTTTTTAATTCGTTACTTTAATATTCACGGAAAATACGAGGTGTTACATATAAATACACAACTACTCCTCACTTTCACCCCACACCTCTTCTTTTTCATTTTCTTAGCCTGCACTCCATTATGCTCTAAAATGGAATAAAATTGGGGAATAAGTCAAAGTGCAGTCAAATCATAGGTCCGAAAGGATTATTCTTCTTCTTTCAAGACCTTTCTCCTGGATTTGCAACATTTTTCTGTGATTTTTTGATATATTTTTTAGATAAACTATTATATAAGAAGGGTTGAGATAGTAAAATAGTTTGGATCTATAATTTTTACATTACAATGTTTACAAGTTTGTCTTCTGCAAATTATTATTCAATTCATTTACTATCTATTGTTTGTTCCTGTTCAGTTGTTATTTATTTACAAGCAATTCTTCTTCTTTATCCCCTTCTCTGTTATTAATTTATTTACAGTCTTGCTATGCCCTGTTTTGTTTATTTAGTTCATTTCTGAGTCTAGGCCTTACGAGTAGCCTAGACCAATTTCTTCTTTATATTTGTTTTTGCGCTGAGTCTAGGACAACGAGAGCTTATACCTTTATTGTTTAATTCACATAAAAAAATTGGAATAATATTGAAAGAATGTCAAAAAAGGGATTTCGGGCATATTGAGAATTGGTGAATATTACATTAAAATTATGGATTGTAAATTGGGGTAAATTCTAATGGAAGAATGTTCAGGCTTATGAAATGGAATAAGTTATGTTTGATTGGACATTAAGTAACATGTAATTGTAAGACATGTAAACAGTGGTAGATTGGACTTAATTGGACAATAAGTGTGACGACCCATAACCCCTGCACTAAACAAGAGGGATAATGCGCTTAAAGGTGTGCCAGGCAACTATGGATATAAGGACCCGAACCACCCCGTGAAGGAAAGAATGGATTACCTTGAGGACAAGCCACATCGGAACACAAACAGAAGAACATTTCATTGCTTATTACAACAATTTCATCAGAATACAAGAATATACAGAGTATGAATAAATATTATACATAATAAAATATCAGAGATTACAATACATTACATAATAGGGGAAAATAATACAATATACAACTGGAAGTAATAAACGGATACAGAGCTTTCCGAATATCGCTTCAGCTGTAAATCAGGATCCTGTGAATATAAATATGCAAAACCAAAACTACTAGCTGCCCGTGCGGAAAATAGGGGCACCCAGAGTTTAGGGTAAAACAATAAACTCAAGGTCAGTCATGTGACTGGTGTGACAATTAAAACAGTTATTAATCTATATTTTAAAGTTAGGTAAATCAAGGGACCACGCCGTATAACACGGAACAGGTTTCCTCCCAAGAATAACAGTGCATAAAACAACAGCGCAGTGCTAAATAAAGAACAATGAAGCTATTATAAGACCTAGGTCCCATCACACAATGCAACACAAGCCGGAGGATAGGGTTTTACCTTATAATAGCCAAAGAATGCTTGATACACAAAATTTCTTCTTTTATTATTACTATAAGTGTATAGTGTCAAAACAATTTCAATCATAATTATCAATCATAGACGGCATAAGTGCCCCATACCAACATGTCGCCATACTAGGATCTACAATCAAAACCGCAAAGTCACGTATTGGAAGTTGGATTTCCATCTGTGAACCGAGGCAAGGGATCGTCCTCACCACTTCGAGACAATCCAGCCCATGTCTCAGGATCAGCGCTCGAATGACCCTTGGATCTTCAGGGCCGGTCCACCGATGTGGATTAAAATGCCTGAACACTGCGTTTCCCGCACTTTTGGGGCGTAAATGAGCCAAATGACTCCAGCGGCTCCACATAGTCACCATATATCTGAGGCGCCTCGCAATTCAACAACCACACAGGTGAAAATAATATAAATGTCAGGGCTGGTAGGTCACTGACACCACCCTAGCTAGAAGGAAACGCATGCCCTCCCTGCAGTCCTCTCCTGTTTCTGGTTCACAACCGGGGTGTGAGGCTCGCGAATTAATGCTACACAAAGCTATGCCACACAGGCAGTGCTATGATCATCAACCACAAGACTTTTCTTTTCAACAAAAGCCTTTATCATTTGCATCTTAACATGCCACATAGGCAAACCACTCCATGCAACCAATTTCCAACAATCACACAGAATGATATCCAATGCCAGAAACACAGTCCATTTACAAGTCCGTTCTGGGTCTGAACGAAACCGGAGGCACCTTGTACCTTGCATATCCATCGATCTCCAAGTACGTCTGGACGATCACCAACTGATTCCCTCCTCTTGGGTGTACAGCCCAATCAAGATCATCAGTAATTATCCAAACGATGTGAAGACCTCCGGTCTTCAACCACCGCCTTCATCGTCGAACCAGTTATTCAGAATGGGATAACCCGGTCTTTTTGAATAACTCGCGTATATAATAAACAAGTGTTACACAAATACAACATACGCCTCACTCCAATTCAGAATATATTTTTATTCAAATATTCACATCTATAGGAAAAGGTTCCCATTAATTTTATCAAAGATAAATTCTTTTAAATTTATTCTTTAATCTTCTTTTGGATTTCAATTCAAACCAAATTATGGTTTATCCAAACTAGTCGGGATTAACGAACCTTACCGAAGTAATCATTTGTTTTAAATTTCCCAATCCCAACCTATTCATCCCATGAAGTAAAACTGGTAATACTTCATATCTAACACCATGGTGTTATTGGTAAATTCAATTACCATTTCATGTTCAAATCTAATTAAAGATTTAACTGTCGCCTGGAGCAAAACTGGTGATACTCCATTCTCGGTCATTTCAATCTAATTAAAGATTCATTGAAACTCCACTTGGTTTTAATCTTCCCAAAAATCAATATTAATAATTGTTTAACTTGGGAAATCATATCTTGTGTTTAACTGGGTTAAAGAACCAATGTCATTTAAAACACGACTCACGATAAACCCCAAAATCACATTCTATTCCATCAGCCTTTAACCGTAAATTAGTAAGTGAACAATTCCCTAAGTAATAACCCCGAAGGCCGAAACCAACATCAGATCAATACACGGGAAACCATTCAACTTAACTAGTCTTCAGTTAGTTTCTGATTTTCTTAACTCCGTTAGGTCTAAGAACAGTATTATTAAAGATACCGTTCACGACAACCCAAAATCACATTCCATTTACAATGGAATCTTCATGGAAAACAAATCGATATAAACTTCCATATCCAACTAATAATATAAATGGAATAACAGCAAAGCCTTTTAAATTCCAGATATATTAGTTGTCTTCCTCCATAGAAATTCACTTCGATTATTCCCAAATCGAATTCCATCCCATCCCAAATTATTTTATTAAATTGGAAAACTTTACTTTGGAAAATCTCCTTTAAATCTTAACAAAAGATTTATAAATTCCAAATCACATTTCACTGTAAATCGGGTTAAATAACGAATGTCGTTAAAACACAGTTCACAACAAACCCAACTCACATTCCATTAATTATCGGGTTAAAGAACAAGTGTTATTTAAAACACCGTTCACGATAAACCCAAAAATTAATTCCAATTCAATTCCATTTAAATATTATTTAATTGGTATACTTCATTAAATCTGAAGAAAAAGATTTAATCTTTTTCTCAACTGGGTTTAAGAACAGTGTTAATGAAGACACCATTTATGACAAACCCAAATCCCATCTGATATTAAATACAAGGCTGTGAATAGAAAATATATCGGCTTACATTCAATATCAAATTCTACGACCAACAAATATCGTATTGGAAATAACGATATATATATATCTTTCAAATTTCCATAACAATATCTGCATAATCACGAAATCCAACATCAAAATATTCCAAAGAAAATTTCGATTCAAATCCATTCCCATTCAATTATTGGAAATTCTGGTTACTTTTAAAACCCTTTCAAATCCAATTTATTTATTTCAAAAATAAATGGATTATAATTCTAGTTCAAAACAAGTTCATTTCGATAAAAATCTATTTTTATCTTTTCAAATATGGAAATTTTCAACCCAATTCTTTCCAAATCATTTCTTATGATTTTACACAAATTATTACTATTTTTAATAATTTTATCAAGGCCCGTACAGTCGATTTCCATAAACGGCCATTGAACTGCACTTACAACGACCTTTTCCAAATTTGATTTGGACATAATTCCAAATCCAACCATTAAATTTCGAATCTCTAATATTCTTAGAAATCTCTTTTCGATACGAACCCAACGGTTCCGGTATTAGGAGAATCCGACGGTCGGATCTCCCGTAATATCCGTTCGAAGTTAATGGTTGAAATTCGCGAATTATCGCAGCGCGGTGCGTTCTATTTAGGCCATTATATTATATATATAATATATATTTCATCGATTTCCATTTAAACCATATTTTATAAATCGTTTTCAATTCGTTTTCAAAACAATTTCAACTTCATATTCAATTTCTGATCAAAATTGAATATTCCATATCATTAATTTATATGTGATAATATTCGCAAAACGTTATATTTTGAAATCACTTCCTTTTCTATATTCATTATAAAAATGAATATAATCGATATAAATATCGTTCCCGTCAAAATGGCGCATATCTAATCAACACGGCTTTATATATTTCAATAACTTCGTTATTCCATTCAACAAATAAATATTTTCTTCAGCACATGAATATATATTTTATTCAACACATGAATATTTATTAATTCTTACTTACAATAAAAATATGAATTTTATCATATAAATATTTCGTTCAACACATGAATCGTTTCAACACATGAATATTCTCAACACATGAGTTTTCTTTTATTCAACACATGAATATATATTTTATTCAACACATGAATTTTTATTCTATTCAACACATGAATATTCTCAACACATGAGTTTTCTTTTATTCAACACATGAACATATATTTTATTCAACACATGAATTTTTATTCTATTCAACACATGAATATTCATTTTATAATATTCTTGATTTTCCAAATTGAAATGAAGCCAAATCAATTACCATATAATGTTAATTATATGGATTCCATACAACACATGTATATAATAGCAACGATAAATAATCACCCATCATCCAGAGTGCACCACACAACTGCATAAGCATTAAATATCAATAATTAACACTTACACAGACTGTCAGTCAATCGATCGACATACAACTAAATAATTGGGATTAGGGTATGCCAAATATCATCCCAACACCCGTGTTGGGTTTCAAATCAACAAACACAGATTTTTATTTGTGCAGTTGGGCGATGTGTAAAATTTATCGTCCCAATCCATATCAGTAAATTGGGTGTACATAAACAAATCATATGATTTGCAAATGAAGATTTATTTCAACACATGAATATATTTTCCATTCCACATCACTTACCAAATTCACACAAACAAATCAATCAAAACACAACCAAACAAACAAGTTGTCAATGGTTTGTGGATGACGGGGAAACAGTTCATATATGCAGTTATAAAATAAATAACTGTATAAAAACAATTTTGGTGAGAAGTTCTCACCTTTGAGATCCACTCCGTCGTTTCATTTCTGAATTTCCGAATGGCTTGAATTTTCTCGAAATTCCAATGCAATCCATTTCCACGCTGTTCACATTAAAAATCACATTTTTATCTCACTATATATATAATTAAAATCAGATTTTTATTTCGCTACATATATAAACATTATATTTTTATATTCTCTATTATATAAAAATTCTATTTTCAATCCGCTACTCGTATAAAAATTGAATTTTTATTTTGCTACAACATATATAAAAATCGTATTTTTATATTTTCTATCTTACGAAAATCATATTTTTATTCTTTCCATTATATAAAAAACATATTTTTATTCTTTCTATAATATAAAAATCATATTTTTATTATCTATATAATATAAAAATCATATTTTTATTATCTATATAATATAAAAATCATATTTTTAATATCGTTTTCCATATAAAGATTATATTTTCCATCAAAAATCTCTTCTATAAAAATCTAAGCTTTCTTTTAAAATAAAAATCAAACATTTTCTATGTTAAAAATCAAACCTTTATCTCTATATTGCCTACACAAGGAGACCCATATTTTTAATTACCTAAATAAGTAAAAAAATAAAATTAAAAACTCACATTTTATTAGGGTTTTAGCGAATGGGAAGGCGTGGGGTCGGAGATGGACTGAGGGGAGGCGGCGGTAGGCCAAGGCGGTGGGCTCAGGCGGTTTTAGGTGCGATGGTGGCGATGTGGGGGTCTTGAGGACCAGCGACAACGTTCTTTCTTGGCTGGGTGGTTTTTGGGGTAGAGGGGGAATTGGAGAAGGAGTTGGAGGTCGGAGAAGGGGCGGCGAGGTTAGGCGGTGCTCCGGTGGTGGAGCAACAGCGACGTTGATCTAGGGGGGGCGACGAGAGAAGAGAGCGCAATATCTTTTTGGGGTTTTTATATTTTTTTCTTGGATCTGAAATAACGACGTGGGGGGGGGGGGATAAAGTAGGAGTTGACTTCTTTATTTAATATTATATATTTTTTCCATAAAAAGTACCCTTTTAATTTGAACTCAAAATCAAACCCACCGACTGTCGTCCCTACCTAATTACCCCCATTCCTAACACAACGGGATAAGTCACATAGGCCAAGTCGATCGTTCCGATCAGTTTTCGTTAACTTTACAATATAGATAAATATAATGGTCAATATTGATTTTAACGTACATTTTAATTTGCTGGGGCCACATATTGACTCTAAAAATTGACTGAAACTGTTAAAAATGGCCATTTTCTGGTCGATCGAAATTGATTGAAACTGTTAAAACACGTTTTACTTCGCCACGCTCACATATTGATTCGAAAAATTATGAATTTTGGAATCTAGAAATAATTCGACATCCTGGATCCAACAAAAGTGGTTTCGTCGAAAACAGAGGTCGTTTGCAAAATTTCCATTTTTAAGGGCCAGAATTCCATAGCAACTATTCTGAATTTTCAACTGGGCGTAACTTTTTATTCCCGCTATGAAATTTCAATTTTTTGGATTCATTGGAAATATATTCTCAAATAGATTCAAATATTTTTGGTTTCGCTAAAATCCGGTTTACCTTGAATCCTGTACATTCAATTGAACTTTGAAATCGAATTTTCAAACTACCGCGCCATTTTCTATTTCTTTTATAATTATAAATAAATATTTATATTCCAGTGACGATTCAAATAAGTATATACGTTCTAATTCTATTCAAAATAAATTTCTTGTTGTTATTATTTAGAATAAATCATTTTAAATATTCGATATTTATTAAAATTGCCAAAATAAAATTTTTAAATTGGCTTGGATTTTCCGGGTTATTACAATCTCCCCCACTTAAAACTTTTCGTCCCCGAAAAGGAACGAAGCTGAAAGTTGTCTAACTAATCAACTCAACTTTCATTATTTTCATTATGGCTTAAGTTCTTCAACTTTTTAGTTTCTAAGAACTTTTCAAATTCTTCAAAAATTTGGCTAACACCCTAAATTTTCGAAAATTTTTGCCATAACCACCCTTGCACGGGAGCACCGGGAAAATCCCTAAATTTCCATACAGGCCTCTCCAATCCAAAAAGAAAAAGAAACAGCCAAGCGGCTAGCCAGTCGGCTCATAAAGTCATCCAAACCCAATAAATACAATAAACATGTACCTATTTGTCGGGCAAACAATTTTATTCCTCTTCTCTAGCCTCCTTGCTATGACCTGTTCATACATATATATGTACATTCATGCATTTTCAAACAATTTTCAATACAGTTCAATATTTGATTCAATTTGGCCAAAATGGTAAAAAAATATCAAACCAATAATCAAACAACACAACCGTCAATCAATTAGTTGATTAGCTTTTCAAATACTAAATTTTGATACATAGTCCAAAAATCAGATTTTTGATGCCAATTCACAACAATAGAACCTATCTAGTTTTGGTTCTCACACCAGTCAATTGGAAATATATAAATATCAGACCTTTGAAACTCGAACATAAATACTGATGATGTCATGACAATTATCGGTACCATCTCCGGGCGACTAGAGTGTGACTCCATATCTATCCAGTATTTTAAAACTTCAAATACACGCGGATCAGACGTATACACAAAGTCTTTATATACTTGATTGTCAAAATTCAATATAAAATAAATAATCAAATACGAATAATTGATTTAAATTTTCAAAACAAAAATTGTTTTCATTTTAAAAATAAACTCTTCACACTCGTTCTAGGATACTACTGATCCCACCTCTAACAAGTCATTCCCATTGGATATTACTAATCCAATCTCTGATGAATTCTTTCGTATGGTTCTAATGTGTCTTGTTCTCGAGCTTTGTAAAGCAAAGCTCTGATACCACTATAAGGACCCGAACCTCCCCGTGAAGGAAAGAACGGATTGCCTTGAGGACAAGCCACACTAGAACAGAAACAGAAGAACATTTCATTGCTTATTACAACAATTTCATCAGAATACAAGAATATACATAGTATGAATAAATATTATACATCATAAAATATCAGAGATTACAATACATTACATAGCAGCGAAAAATAATACAATACACAACTGGATGTAATACACGGATATAGAGCTTTCCGAATATTGCTTCAGCTGTAAATCAGCATCCTATGAATATAAATCTGCAAAACCAAAACTACTAGCTGCCCGTGTGGAAAATAGGGGCACCCAGAGTTTAGGTTAAAACAATAAACTCAAGGTCAGTCATGTGACTGGTGTAAGAACTAAAATAATTATTAATCTTTATTTTAAAGTTAGGTAAATCAAGGGACCATGCCATATAACACAGAACGGGTTTCCTCCCAAAAATACCAGTGCTTAAAACAATAGTGCAATGCTAAATAAAGAACAATGAAGCTATTATAAGACCCAGGTCCCATCACACAATGCAACACAAGCCGGAGGATAGGGTTTTACCTTATAATAGCCAAAGAATGCTCGATACGCTAAATTTCTTCTTTTATTATTACTATAAGTGTATAGTGTCAAAACAATTTCAATCATAAGTATCAATCATAGAAGGCATAAGTGCCCCATACCACTATGTCACCATATTAGGCTCTACAATCAAAACCGCAACGTCACGTATTAGAAGTGAGATTTCCATCTGTGAACCAAGGCAAGGTATCGTCCTCACTGCTTCGAGACAATCTAGCCTATGTCTCAGGATCAGAGCTCGAGTGACCCTTGGATCTTCAGGGTCGGTCCACCGATGTGGATTAAAATGCCTAAACACTGCGTTTCCCCGCCCTTTGGGGCGTAAATGATCCAAATGACTCCATCGGCTCAACATAGTCACCGATATATCCGAGGTGCCTCGCAATCCAACAACCACACAGGTGAAAATAATATAAATGTCAGGGCTGGTAGGTCACTGACACCACCCTAGCTAGAAGGAAATGCATGCCCTCCCTGCAGTCCTCTCCCATTTCTAGTTCACAACTAGGGTGTGAGGCTCGCGAATTAACGCTACACAAAGCTATGACACACAGGCGGTGCTTTGATCTTCAACCACAAGACTTTGCTTTTCAACAAAAGCCTTGATAATTTGCATCTTAGCATGCCACACAGGCAAACCACTCCATGCAACAGATATCCATCAATCACACAAAATTTTATCGAATGTCAGACACACAATCCATTTACAAGTCCGTTCTGGGTCTGAACGAAACCGAAGGCATCTTGTACCTCGCATATCCATCGATCTCCAAGTACATCTGGACGATCACCAACTGATTCCCTCCTCTTAGGTGTACAGCCCAATCAAGATCATCAGTAATTATCCAAACGATGTGAAGACCTCCAGTCTTCAACCACCGTCTTCATCGTCGACACATCATCGAACCAGTTATTCAGAATGGGATAACCCGGTCTTTGTGAATAACTCGCGTATATAATAAACAAGTGTTACACAAACACAACATACGCCACTTTCCAATTCATAATATTCTTTTATTCAAATATTCACATCTATAGGGAAAGGTTCCCATTAATTTTATCAAAGATAAATTCTTTTAAATTTATTCTTTAATCTTCTTTTGGATTTCAATTAAACCAAATTATGGTTTATCCAAACTAGTCGGGATTAACGAACCTTACCGAAGTAATCATTTGTTTTAAATTTCCCAATCCCAACCTTTTCACCCCATGAAGTAAAACTGGTAATACTTCATATCTAACACCACGGTATTATCGGTAAATTCAATTACCATTTCACGTTCAAATCTAATTAAAGATTTAACTATCCCCTGGAGGAAAACTGGTGATACTCCATTTTCGATCATTTTAATCTAATTAATGATTCATTAAAACTCCACTTGGTTTTAATCTTCCCATAAATCAATATTAATAATTGTTTAACTTGGGAAATCATATCTTGTCTTTAACTGGGTTAAAGAACCAATCTCATTTAAAACATGGCTCACGATAAACCCCAAAATCACATTCTATTCCATCAGCCTTTAACCGTCAATTAGCAAGTGAACAATTCCCTAAGTAATAACCCCAAAGGCCGAAACCAACATCAGATCAATACCTAGGAAACCATTCAACTTAACTAATCTTCAGTTAGTTTCTGATTTTCTTAACTCCGTTGGGTCTAAGAACAGTATTATTAAAGATACCGTTCACGACAACCCAAAATCACATTCCATTTACAATGGAATCTTCATGGAAAACAAATCGATATATATAATCGATATAAACTTCCATATCCAACTAATAATATAAATGGAATAACGGCAAAGCCTTTTAAATTATAGATATATTAGTTGTCTTCCTCCACAGAAATTCACTTCGATTATTCCCAAATCGAATTCCATCCCATCCCAATTTATTTTATTAAATAGGAAAATTTACTTTGGAAAATCTCCTTTAAATCTTAACAAAAGATTTATAAATTCCAAATCACATTTCACTATTAATTGGGTTAAAGAACGAATGTCGTTAAAACACAGTTCACAACAAACCCAACTCACATTCCACTAATTATCGGGTTAAAGAACAAGTGTTATTTAAAACACCGTTCACGATAAACCCAAAAATCAATTCCAATTCAATTCCAATTAAATATTATTTAATTGGTATACTTCATTAAATCTAAATAAAAAGATTTAATCTTTTTCTCCACTGGGTTTAAGAACAGTGTTAATGAAGACACCATTCACGACAAACCCAAATCCCATTTGATATTAAATACATGGCTCTTAATAGAAAATATATCGGCTTATATTCAATATCAAACTCTACGACCAACAAATACGTATTGGAAATAACGATATAAATATATCTTTCAAATTTCCATAACAATATCTATATAATCACGAAATCCAACATTAAAATATTCCAAAGACAATTTCGATTAAAATCCATTCCCATTCAATTATTGGAAATTCTGGTTACTTTTAAAACCCTTTTAAATCCAATTTATTTATTTCAAAAATAAATGGATTATAATTCTAGTTCAAAACTAGTTCATTTCGATAAAAATCTATTTTTATCTTTTCAAATATGGAAATTTTCATCCCAATTCTTTCCAAATCATTTATTGTGATTTTACACAAATTATTACTATTTTTAAGAATTTTATCAAGGCCCGTACATTCGATTTCCATAAACGGCCATTAAACTGCATTTACAACGACCTTTTCCAAATTTGATTTGGACATAATTCCAAATCCAACTGTTAGATTTCAAATCTCTATTATTCGATAGAAAGCTCATTTCGATACGAACCCAACGGTTCCGGTTTTAGGAGAATCCGACGGTCGGATCTCCCGTAATATTCGTTCGAAGTCAATGGTCGAAATTCGCGAACTGCCGCAGCGCGGCGCGTTCTATTTAGGCCTTTATATTATATATAATATATATTTCGTTGACTTCCATTTAAAACGTATTTTATAAATCGTTTTCAATTCGTTTTCAAAACGATTTCAACTTCATATTCAATTTCTGATCAAAATTGAATATTCCATATCATTAATATATATATGATAATATTTTCAAAACGTTATATTTTGAAATCACTTCCTTTTCTATATTCATTATAAAAACGAATATAATCGATATAAATATCGTTCGCGTCAAAATGGCGCATATCTAATCAACACGGCTTTATATATTTCAATAACTTCGTTATTCCATTCAACAAATGAATATTTTCTTCAGCACATGAATATATATTTTATTCAACACATGAATATTTATTAATTCTTACTTACAATAAAAATGTGAATTTTATTGTATAAATATTTCGTTCAACACATGAATCGTTTCAACACATGAATATTCTCAACACATGAGTTTTCTTTTATTCAACACATGAATATATATTTTATTCAACACATGAATTTATATTCTATTCAACACATGAATATTCTCAACACATGAGTTTTCTTTTATTCAACACATGAATATATATATTTTATTCAACACATGAATATTCATTTTATAATATTCTTGATTTTCCAAATTGAAATGAGGCCCAATCAATTACCATATAATGTTAATTATATGGATTCCATACAACACATGTATATATATATATATAATAGCAACGATAAATAATCAACCATCATCCAGAGTGCACCACACAACTGCATAAGCATTAAATATCAATAATTAACGCTTACACAGTTTTTCAACCAATCGATCGACATACAAGTACGCCAAATATCATCCCAACACCCGTGTTGGGTTTTAAATCAATTAACACAGATTTTTATTTGTGCAGTTGGACGATGTGTAAAATTTATCGTCCCAATCCATATCAGTAAATTGGGTGTACATAAACAAATCGTCTGATTTGCAAATGAAGATTTATTTCAACACATGAATATATTTTCCATTCCACATAACTTACCAAATTCACACAAACAAATCAATCAAAACACAACCAAACAAACAAGTCGTCCATGGTTTGTGGACGACGGGGAAATAGTTCATATATGCAATTATAAAATAAATAACTGTATCAAAACAATTTTGGTTAGAAGTTCTCACCTTTGGGATCCACTCCGCCGTTTCATTTCTGAATTTCCGAATGGCTTGAATTTGCCCGAAATTCCAATGCAATCCTTTTTCACGCTGTTCACATTAAAAATCACATTTTTATCTCACTACATATATAATAAAAATCAGATTTTTATTTCGCTACATATATAAACATTATATTTTTATATTCTCTATTATATAAAAATTCTATTTTCAATCCGCTACTCGTATAAAAATCGTATTTTTATTTCGCTACAACATATATAAAAATCATATTTTTATATTTTCTATCTTACGAAAATCATATATTTATTCTTTCCATTATATAAAAATCATATTTTTATTCTTTCTATAATATAAAAATCATATTTTTATTATCTATATAATATAAAAATCATATTTTTAATATCGTTTTCCATATAAAGATTATATTTTCCATCAAAAATCTCTTCTATAAAATTCTAAGCTTTCTTTTAAAATAAAAATCAAACATTTTCTATGTTAAAAATCAAACCTTTAACTCTATATTTCCTACACAAGGAGACCCATATTTTTAATTACCAAAATAAGTAAAAAATTAAATTAAAAACTCACATTTTATTAGGGTTTTAGCGAATGGGAAGGCGTGGGGTCGGAGATGGACTGAGGGGAGGAGGCGTCAGGCCAAGGCGGCGGGCTCTGGCGATTTTGGGTGCGGTGGTGGTGATGTGGGGCTCCAAGGACCAGCGACGGTGTTCTTTCTTGGCTGGGTGGTTTTTGGGGCGGAGGCAGAATTGGAGAAGGAACTGGAGGTTGGAGAAGGGGCGGCGAGGTGAGGCGGTGATCCGGTGGTGGAGCGGCGACGACGTCGATCTAGGTGGGGGCGACGAGAGCCCAATTTCTTTTGGGTTTTTTTTCTTGGATCTGAAATAACGACGGGGGGGGGGGGGGGGGGGGGAGATAAAGTAGGGGTTGACTTCTTTATTTATTTTATTTAATATTATATATATTTCCATAAAAAGTACCCTTTTAATTTGAACTCGAAATCAAACCCACCGACTGTCGTCCCTGGCTAATTACCCCCATTCTGAACACAATGGGATAAGTCACATAGGCCAATTCGATCGTTCCGATTAGTTTTCGTTAACTTTACAATATAGATAAATATAATGGTCAATATTGATTTTAACGTACATTTTAATTTGCCTGGGCCACATATTGACTCTAAAAATTTCAAAAAAATATTTTCTAGCTTCGTACTGACGATATGGTGCTAACAAAACTAATTTCGTCAAATTATGAGATCGTTTGAAAAATGGCCATACTGAAACTGTTAAAACACGTTTTACTTCGCCACGCTCACATATTGATTCGAAAAATTATCAATTTTGGAATCTAGCAATAATTCGACATCCCGGATCCAACAAAAATGGTTTCGTCGAAAACAGAGGTCGTTTGCAAAATTTCCATTTTTAAGGGCCAGAATTCCATAGCGATTATTCTGAATTTTCAACTGGGCGTAACTTTTTATTCCCGCTATGAAATTTCAATTTTTCGGATTCATTGGAAAGATATTCTCAAATAGATTCAAATATTTTTAGTTTCGTTAAAATCCGGTTTATCTTGAATCCTGTACATTCAGTTGAACTTTGAAATCGAATTTTCAAACTACCGCACCATTTTCAATTTCTTTTATAATTATAAATAAATATTTATATTCCAACGATGATTCAAATAAATATACATGTTCTAATTCTATTCAAAATAAATTTCTTGTCGTTATTATTTAAAATAAATCATTTTAAATATTCGAAATTCATTAAAATTGCCAAAATAAAATTTTTTAATTGGCTCGGATTTTCCGGGTTATTACAATCTCCCCTACTTAAAACTTTTCGTCCCCGAAAAGGAACGAAGCTGAAAGTTGTTTAACTAATCAGCTCAAGTTTCATTATTTTCATTACGGCTTAAGTTCTTCAACTTTTCAGTTTCTAAGTACTTTTAGCTGAAAGTAGTTTAAGTTCTTTAAGAACTTTTCAGTTTTTAAGTTCTTTAACGAAGCTGAAAGTTGTTTAACTAATCTCTCGGCCTTCGCATCTCTAGTCATCCAACCTGATGACTCTTCATAGCTCAAGCAACCTTCTCAAGCAACCATTATTCACCGACTCACGACCTTTGAGATGTCACTTCAATTGTTGTTCTACACCGATCAATGAACACATTTCAACACTCCGAACTTTCCTCCTTGAATTCAGTTCGAAGTCACACCATCAATGAGCCAAATTACACCACTGCGCTGCGACTAGGGTTCGGGGGGTTGCCCACGATTTTTTAAAAAGCACTTTTCGTTTAAATCTGGGTCATACCCGAAAAATATTTTTTTTAGAAATTGACCCTATGCAACCGACCCCTGGCCTGACCGACCCTTTCTTGCTCGACCAACCAACCCAATATGGTGGGACCGACCCTCCGCTTCTCAACCCAACATGGTGCGACCGGCCCTCCTGCTCGATCCAACATGGTGCAACCGACCCAAACCATCCTCCTCCCCATCTTGTGGTTGATCGATCGACCTACCCATATGCACGACCGACAAGGAAGGGACCAACCAGCATCCCTGTGCGCGAATGACCCCAACCTGCTTGCTTATTAAAACACAGACTCCGACAGAACCGTATGTGACTAGCCCCCTTCTCCAGAACATGACCGATCGACCAGGTAAAAAGCGACCGACCAGCCCTGTCTTGTTCTCCAAGACAACATCATGGTGCATTCGACCCCCCTACGAAGGACCCGAAATATGCAATTTCCAATGCAACTCCAGTCTCGACCAAACCTTCGCCAAACTATCGATTCGACGAAACCAACTCACCAAATATGACCACGAACATGATATAAATTCATTAACAACATGAAAACAACGATTTTCACTAAAATTATGCAAATCACTCAAATGTCTTGATGATTGATCATATACGTAAAATTATAGATCTAACTTACATAATCATATTAAATAACATGGAATTACCGGTTTAAACTTGCTAGATAAGATCCTAAGGTGTTTCATATGAAAATGGACTTATAATGGTATAGATCTATGATTAAACACTTGAATATGATGAAAAACATGATCAAACATTCATATACTTCATTAAATCCATGTGAGAGATGTAAATCACTCATCGATTCCCCCAAACAAGCAAAAATCAATGAAATAAGATTCTGTATAGCAAGCAATTTGAACCAAACCCCTTGATTCGATGAACTCCCTCTTCAATTGATGTAGATCTAGCCTCCAGTGGTGTAGATCTATGATTTCCCTCGAATTTTGATTTTAAATGGTGGAAAGGTGTTAGAGGAAGGAGGAACATAGGCCAGCTTATGAGAGAATAGATGTAACACCCCGCAAATTCTATAACTGTGAAATTCACAAATTAAAGTATAATTAATTCGAAATCAAAGAACTAAGGGAAACGGGATACGCCATTGCGTTCGTCTCGGAAAAATACGCGAAATAGAGTCCGAGTTTTCGAAAAACGGAGTCCGTATGAAGAAGATATGGCCTTCGGAAGTTTCTGAATTAAGTTTAAAATTCGAACAGAATAAAACAGTTTAAAAAAAAAATTAAAACCGGGCCCAATTGGCCAAGGCGGGAAAACTCCCGCCTAAGACACCCAGGTCGACTGGGCTGTCGACCTGGTCTAACCAGGTCGACAGGGCTGTCGACAGGGCTGTCGACCTGGTCCAGACCCAGGTCGAACCCAGTCCACCCTGGCAAGCCTATTCTATGATTGGTCGATTTTCTGTGGTCTGCTTTGTCATTAAGGCTAGGTGGCAGGCTCTACTTGGTCCCTCTTGCGAATGAATGGCTACGATCAATCCAAGCAACATCAATGGTCCTAATCAGTTCATAAACCTTATAAAAATGGCCCTAGACTAACCCTAATCTATTCATTCAAAAATAAGAACAAAGCCGCCATGTTGCTGAGGAACGACTAAGAGTACCCACCAATTGGAGAGAGGATTAGGAGGTAAATTCTAAGGCATAAAGCAACCTAAACAAATCAAATCATCAAGGAATCGCATCTCCAAATCCCTAAATTGGAGAATTCGCCACACCATTGTAAGTAGAGTATTATTTTGGTATGAACAAATAATTGTGTTGGTTTGTATACTTGATTTGTGGCAATAAAGTAATTCATATTTGTGCGTTACTATCGATTTGGAATATTGTATACGTTTGGATATTCTCGAATTATGTTGTTCAATTATGAAAAACTACATGCGGTAGTTTTATGCAAGTATACGCTTGGAATATTCGCAAATTATGTAATCCATGTTGAAGCTACATGTATGTAGTTGATTAATTGAATTTCATGCAAGTTTGGGGTTTTGCTACTATGCCATCATAATGTGTATTTTTACACAAACATCATTTTTGTGAAGTAATTGGAATAAGTTTGGGTTAACATAATCCATATGAAATTATGTTGAAAATTTGGCATCATGATCTATGTATTAAGCCATGCTTTTGTACTAGAAAACCTATTTGCAAGCTTATGAATATGACTAGGTTATGATTGATATTTTGCATAATTGAAATCCATATTGTTAACAAGAATTATATGATGACATATAGCTAGGTTAGATTCAAAAATCCCTTTTGCAAGTTTGCATGACCAAAGTAAAAATCATGATTTCATTTATGCCACGGTTATGAGAGTAGATTTAAAAATCATGATTAAATTGAACTATACTTTTGTGTTAGTAACAAAAGTGAGTACCTTTGTAAACATGTAGTAATCTTATGAACATGATTTGCTTATGTTTGATATTATGCCTAAATAAAATATAGGTTTATGTTGTAGTTAAGCCTATGTGTCAATAGTGATATTCTTAACTTAACTACAAGTTTACATGGTTTGATTCATGTCACCTATGCTTTATGACCAAAGTATATGTTACCACTATGCAAGTACACCAGTTTCTATTTTGTAGTTCCAACGTTATGTTGCAAGTTTATGCGCTCACATTCCCCTTTTTGTGTATGTAATCACGCTTTAAGCCTCCCCTTTTTCTCATGGCTAAGTTGGGCTTAAAAGCCTAAGCCCAACATATATTATGATAAACGAACGTATTAAACGGGGGAAAATAACGTTGGGTTAAATTTATTAATAAATGAAAATATAAAGTAGAAGGGCCCAAATTCAAGTATGGGTTGGGCCCATGATTGGTGTAACCTTTACACCATTAACTTAATAATGGGCCGCAAATATTTACATATAAGAAAATAAAGAAGAAAGACAAAATATGTAAATGTAGAACATACGATGTGTTTAACCCGAGGTTGGATTGAGTTGTGATGTAAACCTGCCCGGAACCGCCCGGCTGTCCAGTAGTCACAACAATACCTATCCAATGTGGGAGGTTAAACATGGAGCCCAATAAGGACCCGAGGTTAGACTGATGGCGTAAGACTGCCCGGAACCAACCGGCAACAGGCAGCCACAACAATACCTGTCCAATGTGAGAGGTCAAGGCTTTAATAAGACAATTAAGGCTGAGTCAGTATTGCTAGGATTTAGTGAACTAAAGACTTAATCAAAATGGAACATGCTAACTAAACGGACGGGTGGGGGTTAGGTTAGAAAACACTTAACCAACTTAGCATGTTGGCTAGAGATAGAAAACCTAGTAACGGGGGACCCTTTTCAGCAGTAACCCTAGAAGGTGTATCAGGATACCCTGAAACTAGGCAGGGTGGGGCACGATTACTGGGCTGATTGTAAGAGGTCAAATCGACGGCGGTGGTGTAGCAGTGTAGGTTCTAACGGGGTGCGGGCGTGCACACACTCCGGTGCAGAAAAATAAGGCACTGGACACCAGTAGCATACCTGTGCATTCTAGGATTGTGTTGGGCCACCACCATGGGACTTGATACACCCCAAGGTGGGACCAGCATAGGTAACTACAACATCGGGGGCCGTAAGACACATGTAACTATGCGAGTAGGAGCCGATCACTATAAAATGGATCACTTTACCCTGACTATGTGGTGTCAGTTGGAAACTAGTTTATATGGGTTCAGAGATTAATGTGGGGTACGATAGCATATTGGACCCTAGACAACCTAACAGAGTTTATAGTGCTTTCCCACTTCTTGTTTATACTTATCACACCTAGTTCTTTATTCATAGACAGAATAGTACTAGACTTACTCAGGCTTTATGTCTGACTCTACTTTTCTTTCGTCTTCTTTTCTTCCGTTTCCCCCCTCCCAGGTCCATAGGGAGGGAACACAGCAGCTTGACCAACCTTGACATCCAGCTTGAAGAAGAGAAATGTATTGCTTGGACCTTTTCATTTTGAACTATGGCTTTGGACAACCACTATGGGGGCTTTTGCAGTTTATCTATGTTTTATTTATGCTTCTTTAAATAATGTAATCAAGACAGATTATGAAAGTGTTATGTCATGTTTTTGGAAAAGATGTAAGACAATTATGGTGATATTGTTGTAGCACGTATTTGTTTTATGAAATAAAAGTTGTTGTTTTTTTTTCCGCTGTTTACAAATATGTGTTCTTATATCTGTCTTGTATATCTGTGACTTATACTTATAAACTTCCACCAAAATTAGGGCATTCCCTTTGAGAGTGACCCTAACGGAGGTGGGGTGTTTCACTTGGTATCAGAGCATAGGTTTACCAGATAAGATAAAAAGTTTTGAAAAATTATTTTCAAAAAGGAAATTTAAAGAAGCATTTTTAAAAGAAAAATATTATTTTATTTTAAAAAGGCAAAGTCCACTCCCCAAAGCCATAGGTACTATCTCTTATCCTTCATTTTGAATCTATCCTTTTTGTTTCAGCATGTCCGAAGATCTTAACTTGCCAGAAGGGGTGCCAATACCTGGTTGGTTTAGACGGTTCTTAGAAGCAAGGGCCACTCAGCCAGGTCCTACCGTTCCTCCTCCCCCAGCTGCCGGAAATCATCCAGCTGCAGCGGCACCTTTTCCTCCACCTCCTCCTTGGGGAAACACATTTGCTAAGATTTGTAAAGATTTTAAAGCTATGGGAGGAAAGGATTTCCATGGAACTGAGTCCTTCGTGGCAGCTAGAAATTGGCTGAAAGAAACGGAGGACCTATTCATCATCTTTGAGGTAGAAGATAGACAAAAAGTACAATTGGCAGTGTGGCTATTGAAGGGCGAGGCTTCCTACTGGTGGGAATTCACTAATGCTGAAAGACCAGTGGAGACATGGGAGGACTTTAGGGCAAGGTTTGAGACTAAATTTTTCTCAGATGCGGAAAGAAGTTTGCAGTTGGAAAAATTCTTATTTCTTAAGCAAGGGGACAAGACAGTCAGAGAGTATGTGAATCAGTTCGATGAGCTGGCTAGGTTTGGGCTTGACCTAGTCAACACCCCGCACAAGAAGGCTCTCCGTTTCGTCAAAGGGTTGAATTAGCCATTACACAGTTTGGCCATTACCCATATACCCATGGGAGCCACGTATGAAAGATTGGTGCAAATGGCATTGCTGAATGAAGAGGATAAGGGCAAGAAGGAGACAAAGGCAGAAAGCTCTCAAGGGAAGAAAGAGGGTTTGCAGCCTAAGAAGACGGACTTTAAGAAAGGCGGGAAAGGCAACAAAGAAAAGAGGAAGTGCAATTTCTGTGGCAAAGTGGGGCACTTAGTAAAGGACTGCCGGAAAAAGAAGGCTAAGGAAAATGGTGGGTGCTTTTCTTGCGGTGAGACAGGCCACAGGGCTAAGGACTGCCCAAAGAAACGAGGACAGGGGCAGAGGGCTGGATCCACCCCAGGGGCACAGGTTCATGTGCTGGAAGCGCCACCTCTGCAATAGCGAGGTATAAATACTTCTGTAGAAAGTGTAGTTTATCTTTATGATCACCCCGTTCGCACTTTATTTGATTCTGGCGCATCACACTCCTTTATCTCGTCTGCTTTAGTAGAATCTCTGCACCTAAAAACTAGTATGGTAGAGGACCCCTTAATTGTTTCAAACCCAATTGGGGGCCCAGCTCATTTGTCTATGATCTGTTTGGGATTGAAAATTTTTATTCTAAGTGTAGAATTTCAATGTAGTGCCTTTGTTTTGGGCTTTTCGGGTTATGGTTTGATTTTGGGTATGGATTGGCTATCCAGTAATGGGGCCATCCTTGATTGTGAGAAAAGGGTTGTTAGGCTCCTAACCCAGCTCGGTAATACTTTGGAAATTTCTTGTAATCCCTCGTATGCGGTTATGCTTAGTTATCTTGAATCGCTAGATGCCTCTGTTGAAAATTTGCAATCAGTTAATGTGGTCCGGGAATATCCGGATGTCTTCGAAGAGGTGAAGGGCTTGCCTCCGAAGCGGGAAATAGACTTCCGTATATATCTTGTAGATAATGCAAAGCCCGTTGCGTTGGCCGTTAGACACATGGCTCCACGGGAAAGGAAAGAGCTCAGTAAACAGATTAAAGAGCTTCTAGAAAAGGGGTTCATTAGGAGAAGCATTTCAGAATGGGGCGCTCCAGTGGTGTTCGCTACAAAGGCGGATGGGTCACTCCGTCTATGTGTTGACTATAGGGAGCTCAACAAGTTAACGAAAAAGAATAGGCACCCTCTCCCTAGAATTGACGATTTGTTTGACCAGCTTGCAGGAGCGTCTGTTTTCTCCCAACTCGATTTAGCGACCGGTTTTCATCAGCTAAGGGTGGCTGAAGATAGCATCGATAAAACGGCATTCAGAACCCCAGACGGCTTCTTTGAATGGCTTGTCATGCCTTTCGGCTTGACAAATGCACCTGCTTACTTCGTGGACCTGATGAGTAGGGTATTTAGAGATTTCCTCAACAAATTTGTAGTGGTCTTCGTAGATGATATCCTTATCTTCTCAAAGAATGAAGAGGAACATGCTCAACACTTAAGGGCAATCATGGAAACTTTGCGAGTCCATCAACTAAAAGCCAAATTCTCCAAATTCCACTTTTGGAGAGAAGAGGTGAGGTTCCCTGGGCATAGTATCCAAACAAGGGTTAGCGGTGGACCCTGCTAAGGTAGTGGCGGTACAGGATTGGAAGACGCCAAGGAATGCAACTGAGGTCCGAAGCTTTCTAGGACTAGCAGGTTTCTATCGAAAATTCATAAGGGATTTTGCGAAAATCTCAGCTCCGCTCACGAAATTGACCAAGAAGAATCTAGTGTTCAATTGGGACTTGGATTGCGAGTTTGCTTTCCAACGACTGAAAAGGGCTCTCACAACAGCCCCAGTTTTGACGCTGCCAGATGGGAGCAAGATGTTTACTGTTTATACGGATGCATGTGGGACAGGGCTAGGCGCCGTCTTAATGCAAGAAGGAAGGGTAGTAGCTTATGGCGGGAGGCAGTTGAAAGTACACGAAAAGAACTACCCAACCCACGATCTTGAGTTAGCCGCCATCGTCTTTGCACTCAAGTCTTGGCGACACTATCTCCTAGGTGAGAAGTTCAAACTTTACACTGACCATAAATCGTTGAAATATCTTTTCTCGCAGAAGGATCTTAACTTGAGGCAACAAAGATGGATGGAGTTTCTTGCCTCGTACGATTTCGAAATCTCCTATACTCCGGGCAAAGGCAACGTTGTGGCAGACGCGTTGAGCCGAAAGAAATTGACCCTAAGCCCGTTGTTTGTTGAAAGACAAAGCCTAGAGTTTATAGCCAGCTTCGACTTTAGGCCTTCCTCCGATTTCGTACCAGGCTTGCTAGCATCTCTCGAAGTGCGCCCAACTTTAGTGGATTCAGTAGGGACAGCACAACGCGAAGACCCTCAGCTTGTGGAATAATTGATAGGCTAATTAGGGGTGAGACTTCAAGACACCTCAACAGATACTCCATCGACGATAAGGGTTTGCTAAGGCGAGACGGAAGACTATGCGTCCCACAAACAAAAGATTTAGTAAAGAAGGTTCTCGAGGAAGCACATCACTCCAAGATGACGATACACCCAGGCGGAGATAAAATGTACAAAGACATAAAAAGGACTTTCTTCTGGAACGGCATGAAAAAGGACGTGGCAGAATTCGTTTCTAAGTGCATGGTGTGCCAACAGGTTAAGGCGGAACAGAAAAAGCCTGGCGGACTGCTACATCCTCTGGAGGTCCCGCAGTGGAAGTGGGATAGCATCTCAATGGACTTCATCGATGGGCTGCCTAGGTCTAGGAGAGGCAACACTAGCATTTGGGTAATAGTGGATAGGCTTACTAAAAGCGCCCACTTTTTACCTGTCAAAAGTAAAAGAACTGCCTCATCCCTAGCATCACTTTACCTCAAGGAAATCGTTCGACTCCATGGAATACCATCTAGCATTGTTAGTGACCGGGACCCCATCTTCACCAGCGAGTTTTGGCGGAGTCTGCAAGAAGCAGTAGGAACGCAGTTATGCTTGAGCACAGCCTATCATCCCCAAACCGACGGCCAAACAGAGAGAGTGAACAGAGTTTTGGAAGACCTTTTAAGACTGTGCGTCCTTGACTTCGGAGGGACATGGGAAGACCACCTTCCTTTGGTGGAATTTGCCTACAACAACAACTATCAAGCAACCATCGGAATGGCGCCCTTCGAAGCTTTATATGGAAGACCGTGCCGATCGCCCACTTGTTGGTGGGAGTCTACTGATAAGCTCATACTTGGACCAGATATGATCCGAGAGACTTCAGAGAAGGTAGACTTAATACGAAGAAGGATGAAGATGGCCCAAGACAGACAAAAGTCCTATGCCGACAAGAGAAGGACCGACCTTGAATTTGAGGTCGGAGACAGAGTTTTTCTCAAGGTATCTCCGCTAAGAAACGTTGTTCGTTTTGGAACCACAGGAAAGCTGGCACCAAGGTTCGTAGGGCCATTCCCTATTATCGAGAAAATTGGGAAAATGGCCTATAGGTTAGAGCTACCCGAGAAGTTGGCTGGAGTCCACAACGTTTTTCACGTTTCACATCTCCGGAAATGTTTACATGAGTCTGCGGAAGTAGTAAAGCCAAATATCCTCAAAGAGGCCGAAGTGGAACGCGAAGCAACCATAAGAAAAGTTCCAACCCGCATCTTAGGAACGGAAGTGAAGAAGCTACGCAACCGCGAAGTCAAGCTCGTTAAAGTTCAGTGGAGCGACGCCGAGGGAGACGTGACTTGGGAAACTGAAGCTAGAATACGCACTGCCTACCCTTTTCTGTTCGAGGGTACATCCTTGATCTTTCCTTTTCCTTAAGTTGCGCTTTTATCTATCTTTTTAGGTATATTTCCTCGACCTTATCTTTTAGGTAGAAACCCTTTGGATGGAAACATGTAATTGAAACATGTTATGGATGATGGTTGCAAGTGGTTGCAAGTGATTTCTAGTGGTTGCTCGTGGTTGCATATACACACACAATCTAGGTTTTAGATCGGCTCAGTCACTTCATATTGCATGTGCATATATGTTTGCATTCGTATATGGTTGAACTTTAATATGTTGTCATGTGGATGTTGCATTTGTATTGAATGATTTTGCACTCATGTAGAATCTTGAATAGGAAAATTTGCATACATAATGGATTCATGGCACTTACATAATTCGCATTAAGGAGGTCAACTGAATCAGTAGACCGCCTGATTTTGCATTAGATAAGTTCATGTACACACACTTCGCATATGATCATGAAGCATTAGAAGTCTTTTAAGGACAATGGATGCTCGTGTTTGATGGATGAGTAGATGGATGATTGGATGTTAGGATATACATTCCTCCTAACTTGAAGATTTCGGGGACGAAATCATTTTAAGTGGGGGAGAATGTAACACCCCGCAAATTCTATAACTGTGAAATTCAAAAATTAAAGTATAATTAATTCGAAATCAAAGAACTAAGGGAAACGGGATACGCCATTGCGTTCGTCTCGGAAAAATACACGAAATAGAGTCCTAGTTTTCGAAAAACGGAGTCCGTATGAAGAAGATATGGCCTTCGGAAGTTTCTGAATTAAGTTTAAAATTCGAACAGAATAAAACAGTTTAAAAAAAATTAAAACCGGGCCCAATTGGCCAAGGCGGGAAAACTCCCGCCTAAGACACCCAGGTCGACTGGGCTGTCGACCTGGTCTAACTAGGTCGACAAGGCTGTCGACAGGGCTGTCGACAGGGCTGTCGACCTGGTCCAGACCCAGGTCGAACCCAGTCCACCCTGGCTGGCCTATTCTATGATTGGTCGATTTTCTGTGGTCTGCTTTGTCATTAGGGCTAGGTGGCAGGCTCTAATTGGTCCCTCTTGCGAATGAATGGCTACGATCAATCCAAGCAACATCAATGGTCCTAATCAGTTCATAAACCCTATAAAAATGGCCCTAGACTAACCCTAATCTATTCATTCAAAAACAAGAACAAAGCCGCCATGTTGCTGAGGAACGACTAAGAGTAGCCACCAATTGGAGAGAGGATTAGGAGGCAAATTCTAAGGCATAAAGCAACCTAAACAAATCAAATCAACGAGGAATCGCATCTCCAAATCCCTAAATTGGAGAATTCGCCACACCATTGTAAGTAGAGTATTATTTTGGTATGAACAAATAATTGTGTTGGTTTGTATACTTGATTTGTGGCAATAAAGTAATTCATATTTGTGCGTTACTATCGATTTGGAATATTGTATACGTTGGATATTCTCGAATTATGTTGTTCAATTATGAAAAACTACATGCGGTAGTTTTGTGCAAGTATACGCTTGGAATATTCGCAAATTATGTAATCCATGTTGAAGCTACATGTATGTAGTTGATTAATTGAATTTCATGCAAGTTTGGGGTTTTGCTACTATGCCATCATAATGTGTATTTTTACACAAACATCATTTTTGTGAAGTAATTGGAATAAGTTTGGGTTATCATAATCCACATGAAATTATGTTGAAAATTTGGCATCATGATCTATGTATTAAGCCATGCTTTTGTACTAGAAAACCTATTTGCAAGCTTATGAATATGACTAGGTTATGATTGATATTTTGCATAATTGAAATCCATATTGTTAACAAGAATTATATGATGACATATAGCTAGGTTAGATTCAAAAATCCCTTTTGCAAGTTTGCATGACCAAAGTAAAAAAATCATGATTTCATTTATGCCACGGTTATGAGAGTAGATTTAAAAATCATGATTAAATTGAACTATACTTTTGTGTTAGTATCAAAAGTGAGTACCTTTGTAAACATGTAGTAATCTTATGAACATGATTTGCTTATGTTTGATATTATGCCTAAATAAAATATAGGTTTATGTTGTAGTTAAGCCTATGTGTCAATAGTGATATTCTTAACTTAACTACAAGTTTACATGGTTTGATTCATGTCACCTATGCTTTATGACCAAAGTATATGTTACCACTATGCAAGTACACCAGTTTCTATTTTGTAGTTCCAACGTTATGTTGCAAGTTCATGCGCTCACATTCCCCTTTTTGTGTATGTAATCACGCTTTAAGCCTCCCCTTTTTCTCATGGCTAAGTTGGGCTTAAAAGCCTAAGCCCAACATATATTATGATAAACGAACGTATTAAACGGGGGAAAATAACGTTGGGTTAAATTTATTAATAAATGAAAATATAAAGTAGAAGGGCCCAAATTCAAGTATGGGTTGGGCCCATGATTGGTGTAACCTTTACACCATTAACTTAATAATGGGCCGCAAATATTTACATATAAGAAAATAAAGAAGAAAGACAAAATATGTAAATGTAGAACATACGATGTGTTTAACCCGAGGTTGGATTGAGTTGTGATGTAAACCTGCCCAGAACCGCTCGGCTGTCCAGTAGTCACAACAATACCTATCCAATGTGGGAGGTTAAACATGGAGCCCAATAAGGACCCGAGGTTAGACTGAGTTGTGGCGTAAGACTGCCCGGAACCAACCGGCAACAGGCAGCCACAACAATACCTGTCTAATGTGAGAGGTCAAGGCTTTAATAAGACAATTAAGGCTGAGTCAGTATTGCTAGGATTAAGTGAACTAAAGACTTAATCAAAATGGAACATGCTAACTAAACGGACGGGTGGGGGTTAGGATAGAAAACACTTAACCAACTTAGCATGTTGGCTAGAGATAGAAAACCTAGTAACGGGGGACCCTTTTCAGCAGTAACACTAGAAGGTGTATCAGGATACCCTGAAACTAGGCAGGGTGGGGCACGATTACTGGGCTGATTGTAAGAGGTCAAATCGACGGCGGTGGTGTAGCAGTGTAGGTTCTAACGGGGTGCGGGCGTGCACACACTCCGGCGCAGAAAAATAAGGCACTGGACACCAGTAGCATACCTGTGCATTCTAGGATTGTGTCGGGCCGCCACCATGGGACTTGATACACCCCAAGGTGGGACCAGCATAGGTAACTACAACATCGGGGGCCGTAAGACACATGTAACTATGCGAGTAGGAGCCGATCACTATAAAATGGATCACTTTACCCTGACTATGGGGTGTCAGTTGGAAACTAGTTTATATGGGTTCAGAGATTAATGTGGGGTACGATAGCATATTGGAACCTAGACAACCTAACAGAGTTTATAGTGCTTTCCCACTTCTTGTTTATACTTATCACACCCAGTTCTTTATTCATAGACAGAATAGTACTAGACTTACTCAGGCTTTATGTCTGACTCTACTTTTCTTTCGTCTTCTTTTCTTCCGTTTCCCCCCCCCCCCCCCAGGTCCACAGGGAGGGAACACAGCAGCTTGACATCCAACTTGAAGAAGAGAAATGTATTGCTTGGACCTTTTCATTTTGAACTATGGCTTTGGACAACCACCATGGGGGCTTCTGCAGTTTATCTATGTTTTATTTATGCTTCTTTAAATAATGTAATCAAGACAGATTATGAAAGTGTTATGTCATGTTTTTGGAAAAGATGTAAGACAATTATGGTGATATTATTGTAGCACGTATTTGTTTTATGAAATAAAAGTTGTTGTTTTTTTTCCGCTGTTTACAAATATGTGTTCTTATATCTGTCTTGTATATCTGTGACTTATACTTATAAACCTCCACCAAAATTAGGGCATTCCCTTTGAGAGTGACCCTAACGGAGGTGGGGTGTTTCAATAGAGAAACTAAAACATTTCTCATACCTCCCACCCTCTATTTATACCCTTCCACTAGCCCACAAATGGACCTTCCCAAATCATCCCGTTGTGGCTCTCTAAACCTGAACAATAAACTGAAAAACCTTAAAACAACGATTACTCCCAAACCGCTGAGCCAAATCTTTAATGTAACCACTCTACGGAAAGGCAACCACCAATTTCTTTCCAATGGCAGAGGTCTGACCCTCTGATTCGACCTGAGTCAAAAGTTATGCCCTATACAAGACTGATAGGGGAAAAATGGTCACAAACAAAATCGGTAAATATTACGTACATGTCTCACATCCTCATAAGCAACATATTAAAACATGAGAATGATCCAACCCTTCGGGAATAAAATAAAAATATTTTATGATCTTATGATACGTAAAATGCGGGTTGTTACAATAAGTGACATGTATGGGCTTAATACTAATGATTGCCACCATCTCAAATATGCAATTGAAAAACTCATCAGTGAAAAAGGCCTAAAGTAGTATGTTCAAGATCCTGCTCCTCCCGAGGAAGCTACAGGCCCTCCCATGCCCGCGCTTCCGGCTCTTGCTAATACGGTCCTAGGGCCATCCAACCAAAGGTCACGTGGCATCGTGATCTACACAATCTATGGTGGACCTCATCCCATGCATGATAGCTTTTGCAAATTGGAGGAGTACGCCAATTCTATAAAGCCTGCCACATACGTAGCCTGTTCTGCCCTAGACGAATCAATCCCCGCCAAAATTCAGAAGACTATGCAAGATGACATCATCTTCCAGGAGAGAGAGAGAGAGAGTCCACGGGAATCGAGATCCCAACCTTGGATCCTCTCGTCATTTCTACTTAGATTGGTCCAGCTTTCGTCCGAAGGATCCTTATTAATTCAGGAAGTTTGGTTAACATCATCTACAAGGAGGCCTATGACCAGATGAAACTTAAGGCCAAAGACTTGAATCCCTGTCATGCAACGTTCCACGGCTTTAGCGGATCCTCCAATCACCATGTTGGCATGATGGACATTCCCGTAGAACATGGAGAAGGGGATCGGAGCCAGGTCTGAATCCTCACTTTTGTGGTCATTGACATCATCTCTCCATACAATGTCTTCTTTGGATGACCTTTCCTTGCAGAATTCTGCGTCTGAATGTCACCATGGTCCCTACTTATGAAATTTTTGATAGAAAATGGGATCAACACAGTTAAAAGCAACCAAGCCAATGTCATAGATTGCTACCTCATAGAGTGGAGGAATGCGCACAATAAAACCATCTCCTCATAGCAATCAAAGGCGTATGAGTCTTAGCTCAGGTGCCACTACCGTCTTTCCGACGATCTTGATCCAAGGGAGAACAAAGAGCCTGATTTCGAAAGGGCTACCCCGGTAGAACCAATGGAGGATGTTACGATCAGCCCCAACAACCCAACGAAGGTCTTAAAAGTTGGATGATAACTCCACTCCGTGATAAGGCAAGAGCTCGTATAATTCTTAAGGGCCAACCTCGACGTGTTCGCTTGGACACGCTATGACATGTGTGGCATCGACCCATGAGTCACTTGTCACAGGCTCGCCATCAATCCCTTGCAACTTCCAAACGCCGAATCTTGGGGATCGATATGTCAACGACACTCAGAGAAGAGGTTGAAAGCTACTCAACAATGGTTTTATCTGGGAAGCCTATCACCCTGAACGGGTCTCCAATCCAGTCTTAACCAAGAAAGCAAACAGAAAGTGGAGAACATGTATCGACTTCTCCGATTTGAACAAGGCCTGCCCTAAAGACAATTTCCCACACCCGAAGATCGACCAGCTTGTCAATTCAACCGTCGGCTACCTGCTCCTATCCTTCATGGATGCCTACTCAGGCTACAATCAGATTCCGATGTACCTTCCTAACCAGGATCATACTTCTTTCATAACCGATCTCGGACTCTACTGCTATATTGTCATGCCGTTTGGCCTCAAAAACGTTGGAGCCACCGAGCAACGACTGGTCAACTTCATTTTCAAAAACCAGATTGTGAGATCCATAAAGGTATACGTGGACGATATGCTCGTAAAATCGCTGGTATCGAATGAGCACGTCTGTGACCTCTCTGAAATGTTCGATGTCCTCCGCCAATATTGCATGAAGCTCAATCCCTTGAAATGCTCTTTTGGCATTGCGTTAGGAAAATTCCTGGGTTTCATTTTCAATTCGCGAGGTATCGAAGCCAATCCAAGTAAGATTAAAGCTATCTGGAACATCCAAGTCCCTCGGAGCATCAAGGATGTTCAGAGTTTAAATGGGAAGGTCTCCACCTTAAGTCGATTCATCTCAATGACTACTAACAAGTGAATTCCCTTTTTCGACTTGCTCAGAAAAGGGAAGCACAATTTCGCATGGACGCCAGAATGCGTTTCCGCATTCCAGGACCTCATGAATCACTTAGTGGCGACCGCCTATCCTGTTTAAACCTATGGATCATGAGGACTTATATATTTATTTCGCTATTTCCATGCAGGAAGTTAGCTCAGCGCTCGTGCGCATTGAAGATCGTGTCCAGTGACCCGTTTACTACATCAGCAAAAGGCTGACAGGGGCAGAAAAGAACTATCTTAAGCTTGAAAAGTTGGTCTATTGTCTATAGATATCTTCCTGAAAGCTACGACCTTATTTCCAATTTCATCCCATCAAAGTTTACACTGACCAGCCGCTACGACAGGTCCTACAGCGACATGAGGCATCAAGATGACTTCTGAAGTGGAACATAGAGCTAAGCCAATTTGAGATCACTTTCATCCCTCGCCGGGCTATCCTTAGACAAGCCCTCGCCGACTTCATAGTGGAGTTCACCATTCTGGAAGACCCTCCTCCAGAGGATACCGAAATTTAAGAATTTCAATGCAAACTCTAGAATTTCAATGGAAACTCTTTGTGGATTGATCCTTTAACGGTCAGTGTTCTGATGCCGAAGTCGTGCTCATCACTCCGGAGGAACACCTGATATGCTACGCTCTAAAACTCGACTTTCCTATTACCAACAATGACGCCGAGTACGAAGCCTTGATTGCTGGGCTCAGAATTGCAATCGAACTCGACATCAAGGCTATCCAAATTTACTCAGACTCACATCTCGTCGTACGTCAGGTACATGGAGAATGTCAAGCCAAGGGGCACGTCTCGCTCCTTACCTCGCTTGGGTTCGCGAGTTCCTCACCAACTTCGACCGCTACCTCATCATGCACATCCCTCGAGGACAAAATGAGAAAGACGACTCCTTGTCCAAACTGGCAAGATCCAGGGATGCATAGCTTATGGGGCTTTCCCCAGTCGAAGTACTCAACTCTCCAAGCATCAATCAGATGCTGACTGATTTGGTAGCAACGACGGAGGCCGAGTCCGAGCCCAAGTCATGGATGACACCAATC
The DNA here is from genome assembly GCA_030737875.1 of Allium sativum. Lineage (NCBI taxonomy): Eukaryota > Viridiplantae > Streptophyta > Magnoliopsida > Asparagales > Amaryllidaceae > Allium > Allium sativum. The sequence goes on along the minus strand of CM060912.1, from coordinate 872,201,944 downwards.
AGAAATTACTTGCAGCATGGAATCCTCCCCGAGCGCCGTAAAGACAAATGAGCGCTCACCCGAAAATCATCTCGCTACATTATACTGGACGAGGTGCTCTACCGTAGGGTATTCTCTATTCCATTACCCCAGTGTGTAGCCATGACAATGCCGAGCGCGTATTGCTAGACATACATGAAGGAGAGTTCGGAGACCACACTATGGGTAGCAAAGAAAGTTCTCAGATACGGTTATTTCTGGCCAATAATCGACCAAGATGCAGCGGACTATGCCCGCAAGTGCGACAAATTCCAGAGATTTTCCAAGATCCCAAGAGCCCCGCCTAACGAGATAACACAAATGGTCAGCCCTTGTCCATTCGCCATGTGGGGAATAGATATCATTGGGACTCTCCCAATGGCCAGAAGAGGCATGTTATGCTATCGTCGCAGTGGATTACTTTACCAAATAGGCAGTGGCGATGCCCTCGCCACAATCACCACCAAGAAGGTAATCACCTTTCTTGTCCATAATATCATCACTAGATATAGAGTCCCCCAGGCTATCATCTCTAACAACGGATCTCAGTTTGAGTGCGCTGGGTTCAAAACTTTCTACCGACTGCATAACATGAAGGGGAGATTCTCATTAGTGGCTCATCCTCAAGCCAATTGGAAGGTCGAGGCTGTCAACAAAGTGATCAAATCCATTATAAAGAAGTGTCTGGAAAAGGTTGGAGGCTTGTGGGGTGAAGAGCTCCCTCTGGCCCTATGGGCCTACCAAACCACCTACAAGCTAGCGACTGGCCATACCCCTTTCACTCTTACCTATGGATCTGAAGCCATCATTCCCATTGAGCTGATGCTCCAATCTTACCGAGTAACCTGTTACGATCTGAGGGAATAACTAAGATTTGCTCCTAGGGGCGCTTGGATTGCTTGAAGAGAAAAAGGAATGAAGATGAACTCAGAGTTGCCGCCCAGTGCCAACGAGTCTCCCCATATTTCAAATCTAGAGTCTATCCCAAGGACCTCAATGTCAGCGATCTCGTCCTGAAATGGATCTTTCCCATATCGAATGGCTTTAGTCCTCGCTAGGAGGGTCCGTACGTCATACAACAAAGACTCGGAGATGGAACCTTCAAACTGGAGACCATCGATATTGCCTAACTCCCAAGGGCATGGGATAGCAAACATATTCTTTGTTACTTTACGTAACTGATTGTATAGATTTACCGCTTTCCAACAATGTGTTGTTTTCTTTCAACTCAAGGCATTATAAAGGCTGTTACTACCAAAGTTTTTTGTAAATATTATGATTAGTTATGTCTACGTTATTGACATGCTTTCTTTTTGTGTAGTAAGTTGTAACAACTATGACCACCTACTTGCATATACGAGCACACAACACTGGATCGGTGCCTCGAGGGTAGGATCCGGCACCACCACTCAAGTCCCGAATCAACAACGAGACTAAGTTTAAAAAACACATCCAGACCGGCATCCTGAGCACAGGAGCCAATACCGCCACTCGTATCTCGAATCAACGGAGAGACCGAGTATAAATAACACCGCTCAAATCAACGACAAAACCGAGTACAAATCGTTCCGTTCCCAGGTCTCTGGATTAGGGGCAACCCATCAGCCAAGTTAGTGTGAAATTGACCACCACCGCGGCTCCATCGGCCCATCGGGTCCGTATCTGGGTACCTCTCGAATCAACGACGAGACCGAGTATAAATCATTTCTATTCCATGTCTCCAGACTTGGGGGCAGCCCATCAGCCAAGAAAGTGTGATACCAACCACTCCCGTGGCTCCATCCGACCCATCGGGTTTGGATTCGGGTACCATTTGGTGAATAAACGACGCCCTCCATCTCTAAACACGAACGAACGACGGAAGAGCCAAAAAGGACGAACCCACGACATCCGTTCCATCTTACGACTTAGGACCAATCCCCTCGAGAGGTCCAAGAGAGAGGGCACTTATCTGTGTGACTCAGTGCTCCTGACCAAAGGAAAGCCCGAGAGCGGAACCAGCACATGACTGGGAGCAACCCCAGGGCGGAGTCTCCAGTCACATTTGTTTAAGTGTAACAACAAGTATGCTTATGTAAGTATAGGATGTTGGAAATCATAAGACAAACATTCGAACACTTAACATAAATGCGATATAAGAAAGGCTAACTAGTACTTTCATTCACATGACTAAAACAAATTACTATTTGGATATTTTTCTTCCTAACGACATGGTATACATAAAAACCACACCATGCCTCCAAAAGGAAAAATGCAATGGTCGTACTCGGTATATTATCGGCCTACATTGCCAAAAGATAATCATAACGGTCACTTAGGCAACTCGCCCTCTTCCACCTCCTCGGACTCTTTCTCTGTCCACACTCATTTCTTTTACATTTTCTTTCCCAAATCTCCCCTTGGCGGATTGTCACCCTTCCTCCATCGCCTCCTGAAGCCACTTCCTCCCTTGTCCTTCTTCCCTTTGAGCGGCGTAGAGGACTTGAGAGACGCCAACGTGATCTCCTCCTCATCGTCACCACTTGTAATCTCCATGATCTCATTGTCGGACGGGATTTCTCTCAAAGATGGAGGAACAACCTCACTTGTAAGCGCAAGAATGGCTAGCGCGCCCTCTTTCCCCTTTTTCCAGTCTTCGCGACCACCTTTTTCCGGCCCGCCTTTCTAGCCTTGAGTTTTCTGGCCTTCTCCACCTGCAGCTTCCTGTACGTCTCTGCGGCCTTTATCTTAGAATCCCCAGCGTTGACCTTTTCCTTTAGATCCACCTGTTCCTTGGCTGCAGATGCCCTATCACTCTGGACCTTAGTCGCGACATCCTGGTCAGCCTTCCTCCTAGCCTCCACCAATGTCGTATTCCAGGCTAGCTCATCAGCTACCTTCTTCTGCTCTTGTTTTTTTAGCCTTGATGTGTAAATCAACCCATTGTTCCTATAGCATCTCATGCATGGTGTGTTCACTCACTTCGACAGTCTTTGTCAACTGACCCTCCTGCCCATCTCTCCCCACAAAGGCCCTAAAGAGTGCCAGCTGCTCCTTAGAAAATGTAGTCTTCGTTCCTATTCCCTCGCCAAGCTGACCCACAAAGCCTTCCATTTCAATACCGAGTTGTCTGAGCTAGGTCGGGTCTAGGCTCACTGTCACTTCTGCCCCAAAGGGTCCTGCACAACCAAAAGAAGGCTCATCAGTCGGCTCATTTCTTGCATACCCATACCTCTAAGTACTTAAGAGGTTGTGACTTTACCTACTGACACTTGAGCCGCAACTCCGATGGGTACCAAGCTCTCATCCGCTGACTGGGCTAAACTCTTAAGTCCCAACCCGGTTGATCATGTTTGTATTCATGCATGATGGGGGCTTAAACTTGTGAGCTAGTAATTGAAGCAGACAGTGCAGTTGGCTGTTGAGAAAAGCTACTCTCACCGAACTCAAGAGCTACCACCAAACTATTCGTTGCCACTGCCTTACCTTTCGTGGCATTCCACCCTGCCTCCCTTACCGCCTCAACGTCACTCCTTAGCAGTTGTCTTCCCTCAAGCAGCCTCAAGCATTCCATCTCATTCAAGTGAGAGAACATGAACTCAAACTCGTCTATAGCATCCACCTCCCACAGGTCGGCCTCAAACTCCAACAACCTATCCCACACCTTGGCCAGCACCCTGGAGTAGTCATCAACCCACGAAAGATTGTGATACTCAAGCACTTTGACGTATATGTCCCAAACATAGGGCTCTAAATCCAATTCTGCTTGGGTCGCGGCATCCTCAACTGCAAATATGAGCTCCTCCACCTCTTTCTCGTGCTCGGCCTTTAACCCCATCCAGCTGGCCTAGCGCATCTCGAGCCGTATCTTCTGCCTTTTCCTTATCTTTCTTGGCCTCTTCAGTTCGACATTCTCCTGGATTAGCCTCTAAGTTTCTGCATTCTCGGCTCTCAACCTCTCATTCTCCTTCCTCAGGGTCTCATTATCCATTGAAGCTGGGATACCCTTTCATTGTCATTTTTCCATTGGGCATTCACTTATACTAGCTCGGCTTTATCCTTTTTGAGGGCCGTATTCTCGGTGGTTAGTGAGGACATTGTATCCTTGAAGGTCAAAGCTGCATGCTCCACCTCCCTCTTCAGCCTCTCATGCGCCTCCTTTAGCTCCGCTGTGTTAACAACAAAAAATTAACTTTCGAGTGGGGTACTACGAGCATAAGAAGAGCCTACGGTGTAAAGACAAACCTCACCTGTCTCATTCTCCAAATTTCAGATGCTCGTCCTCTCAGCATCAATGTTCAACCCCCGGTTCTGAATCTCCATATTCTTGGCTCGAATCATGTCAGGGAGATGCCCAGGATATCTATTGAATTTAATAGCCTAGGGGTAAGCATGGTAAACTTTCTTCTAGATAAGAGCAATGTTGTCACGAGGAATTGGACTAAGATCTAGTACCCACATCAACTCCTCTAAGTAATGCATGGGGATATGTTCCTTTAAGAGGGCCATCTTCTCCTCGTTGGTTAGCTGCGCAAATGCTGGCCCTCCCCTCGACGTACCCATCCTCGGTGGCCTGCTATCTGTCGACTGTACAACATGACTAGTAGACCTATGAACATACTATGCTAGAGGGGGAGGAATGGGGAGTGTCGAAACTTCCGGTCTAGTGCCTGCGGTCTCAACCCTTGAATATTCCCCTGACGATCGAAGTGGTGGTTGGGATTCTTAGTGCCTTTGATATCGATGATCGCCACTGTGACCACGAAGGAAGGAAGACTGAGGCAGTTTTGCCCTTTTCTTGAAGCCACTCAAAATTGAGCTCTTTTGTGGTCGCCAACCCTTTGACCTAATGCCTCAATACCTACATTTTCGTTTCTGTGAACCATTTCACCTACACAAAGCAAAGTCAAGGATTAGACAAAGCACTTCACGCACATAAGAAAACGCTGTGTTAGGAGGTGTTTATGAGTGTGTGCCCTAAGTGCGCTCTCCATAGACCAGATTGAAACCCACTTCGAGGAGTTATCTCGACAACAGGTAAGGTTAAGCTTCCAAAACTTATGCCACTAGGACAAGACAAGGGAATATCGATTGGAACATCATCCAACCCTCTAAACTAATCCGCTCTCTCTAATGATGTGGCGGTCTCAGAGGTGGTTATCAGAGGAACCGGCCTCGTCGACACACCCTCTCCAGCCTCAATGTTCGAAGGAAGGATGGGAGTACATGACGGATCCTCTCCTCCACCAACCGTCTCCTCGACACTAGAATTTCTCGCGCTAGACCTTCTTGGATCTTTGCAGCCTTGGGTCGTTTAGTCATAGTAGGAGAATTTTTCCACTTATAGCCCGGAGAGCTCCTTTTTCCCTCAAGCTCCTCCTTCCCTTTTCCAGAAGCAGTCGCTCTGAACATTGTCTGGTTTTGTGGGAGAAAGAATTTCTGGCGAAGGGCCTCCTCATCCAAGATCTTTCCCATAGAACAAACTTCCTTCAGGATATATTTCAAACGCGCTATACGCCCTCGGTATTCATCGCCCTTCGACACCGGCAGGATCCCTGTTATAGAAAGTTAAGGTCAACATGAAGCCCATAACTCAACCAACATCAAGCTGGAAAAAACAAAGGTACTTACTTCCCTCCAACTAGGATTTTGCAAAACCGGGGGAAAACGAATGAAGAACCATTAAGTTTTAAAAAAACCAAGTCGGTTCCAAGACCCTTCAATAAATCAGGCACTTTATACCGTCTCTAGGAAATAAAGGGACAACGCAGTCTTAGGTCTCCTCTTAATCTGGAACAAGGACCGGATGTCCTCTCTGGTTGGCTCCTCATGTAGGTACTCTATAAAAAAGGAAGGTCCTAAGGAGAAAGGCGTATCCATTTGGATGAAGCTGTATAGGTGCTAAGTGGAAATAACGCAACATGTCACAGACAAAATCACTGGATGGGGGCACACACCCAGAGATTCACATGTGCCTATTCCATGTAGAGTATTCTTCTGGTGGAGCATGCGCCCAGTCTCCCTTTTGGGGAACTTGAACTTGGGTCCACGGTATGCTGAATCTTGCGCAAATGCGCCTTAGCACAGTTTCGTCCATGCTCGATGCTCTCGAGTCCGATGGGTTGTCAACTATAACGGCACCTGCCATTACATCACGAGCCTTGGTACATCACTCATCTTAATGTACACATCCTCCTCATCGTACCCCTCCTTAACTACAGTAGCACTGCTTGATGATGACAGTTCGGTTGAGCACTCGGCCGTCTGTTGTAAATCACGATCTGGTGTTTTCGGCAGATCTATGGTCTTGGAAGGGAATGACTCTGAAAAATTATTAAGCTTGCACTCCCTAGGACTAAGTGTTGTTAGTTGAGCTGGACTGGGATGGTGAGTGCTAAGAAGCTTCAGCTTCTAGGTGTTGCTGTGTTTTGGATCGTGTCTCCATTGCTAGCTATACTTCAATATAGTTGCATTAGACAACGTACGTAAAACCTGTACCCCTCATGTTGGTGTGAACTAACATCCAAACGTGAAGCGTAGTGTAGTGATAATGTAGCTATAAATAAATAAACTCGAGGCAGGGTGACAGCCGTTGTTTTTTTAAAGCAGTAGCCATCGTTGTCATCGACCAATGTCGTCAAACTCGCGTTGAGTCGCGATCACATCGTGATAGGGATCAAGAAACAAGTTAAATAGTCCAAAATTCTTGTCCACGGTCTAAGTTATATGCTCTAAAAACCCTATGTGTAAATCTCAAATCCTATCCGATCACGAGAACGTCGCGAGAACAACACAAGACAAGACATTTCGCATCAAGTAGACGTGGGGGAACGTATCACCCGGTTGATGCGATATCACATCCATTGTGATGCGAAATCTCACATCACCAAAGTAAAGTGAAGTCGCATCACCAGGATGCGAGACCTCGCATCACCCAGATGTGAAACCTCGTATTCGCAAGTGATGTGAAATCTTGCATCACAAAAATAATACGACACTGCACTACCAGGATGCAAGATCTTGCATCACCCAGAAGCAAAGCCCCGCTTCCGCAAGTGATGCAAGATCTTGCATCACCGGTGATGCGAAGAACTCGCATCACCTAGATGCGGAGCCTCGCATCCCCGCGTGATGCGATGAACCCGCATCACCAGGATGCGAACCACCACACACAGGAGAGGCGGTGAACCCTTCTCTTTTCTTCTCTACAACATCTCCTTTCCTCTTCCTCCATTGATACCAACTCCAACTCCCCATGCCTCGAGTCTCGAGCTCGACAAGCTCGAAGTTTGATACCCTCGAAGCTCGAACTCGCATCCGTCACATCCCAACCAAAACCCTCCTAGTTATTCAATCAAATGCAAAAGTATCATGAAAAATGTTTAAGGGATCAAATGCGAGAAATACGAGCAAGGAAAGTTTGAAGGGGATAAGGCTTGTACTTTTATAGTGGAAGAGGGGATGGGATTTAGCCTATTCAACTTGTAGTGCGTCCCTTCAGGGATGCGAAAAATCGCATCCCACTAATATGCAATATCTCGCATTCCACTTGGATGTGAAATTTTGCACCTCCTTTTATGATGCGATAATAGTATACAAATAATATATATATATATATCTTGGTATGTGAATATACAAAGGCACATATATATGAACGTGCATGTGTACATCTGCTCATACGCGCATCCCCCAGCACCACTTTCTCTCCTCATACTTTATTTTCAAACTGTAATCACATCGCGCAAAACCATAAAAAAAATTGTGAGCTTACACGCGACATACGTCGACAATAACTCGCTTAAGCCTCAACGTAAGCGTCAGCGAGAGTCGATGACTAACCTTTAAAATTCATTAATAAGACAGGGATTACATATTCAGACAAGCTACCAATGAATCAGAATTCTCGATATGCTCAACAGAGCAAACGCAACCAAATACTCAACAAACAGGAAGTGCTCCAACTTCCCAATAACATTATGTCTCAACATAAAGCACATCCAGCTAGGACAAGACATACTTTGGGGGGGGGGGAATGTTAACTGACTTTTTAATCCAATTACCAAAAGTACACAAGACTTACCCAACTCTGCGCGACGCGTGGCACCAATGCCTGAAGTGTTGCCAAGACACTGAAGATTAAAGTCGAGAAGAGGACCAGCGAGCAATGACCTCACAACTCCTCACAACAACTCGCACCGTATCACCCCAACTCGCATCGCATCGAAATAACTCACACCGCCAAACAATAACTCGCATCATCTTCGCCAAGGAGCGATGGCAATCGCATCTCACGAAAGCAACGGATTCGCATCCTCCAAGATGCGATGCCAGTGCATCGCCCAGAAGCGATCCCATAACATCCAACGAGCTGCGATGGCATCATATCCAACTAGACACGATGGCGCTGCATCCCTTAGGATGTGAGGCCATCGCATCCCATGGATGCGAGGCCATCGCATCCAATGGGTGCGATGCCATGCCGTACACATCGCATCCCTTTGGAATGTGATTCTCATATCCTTTAGGATGCGAAAATCACACCCAATACGAGGGATGCGATTTTCCTTCTACCAAACACACGTGATGCAATTTTTTGCTGTGTGGTCCCCAAATCCTATGTACTCCCACCTGACCCTTCCACTATAAATACCCCTAAGCTCATTTGTTACATGAGTTGGAAATTAGCCGATTTGGCTTCTCTTAAGAGCTCCAAAGGACTACTTTAATTGCATCCTTGCTTTGAGGAAGAAGAAGGACAAAAGTGACTTTTTGCCAACATTCACATATGATGACTATGGCTCCAATCACATGAAAATGCTTGTAATTAGATGCCTATAAGAGGCCTAAGCTTGTAAATCATTGCTATCAATAAACTATCAGCAACTCTTTTGAAGTGGACGTAGGCCCCTCACGGAACCAAACCACTATAAATCTCTTATGTCATTTATTGTTTTCCTGCTCTTCTGCATTTATTTTCCGTATGCGAAACTAAATTCTTAAGTAATTAAGAATCTTGGGTGTTGATGACATTTTTTGGCGTCAACACCAGTGATGCTTGATTATCTCATTGTGGAGAAAAAACATACTAAGTTTGCTAGAGTGAAAGTGTTCAAACAAAATTAAAGAAGAAAATTCCTATCCTTCTTCCTTCTAGCAAAATGCATGAGGTTCTTGTAGAATATGAGTATATTCCACATAGATGTTATACATGTCGCGTATTTGGACATAAAACTTCTGTACATGAAGTTGAAACGATCCCATTTTGGATTCCTAAAACAACTGATGCATCCACATCATCATCTTCCAACTAATCAGTTCCAGAAATGCAACAACAAAATAATAATGCGCTTGATGACCTATCTTCTGCTGATCCCCCGCTGAATTCTGGTAACCCTACTATAGTTGACTTCCCCTTCTTGAACACTGAACTCCCCACTGACATTCAATGGGACTCCCTTGAACATATAACAAATGTTATTTCTGAAGAGGCGTAATCCCAAGTAGAAAAGATGTGGATGTGTCACAATTTGTCGATAAGAATGCTTACTGCATGATGCATACCAAAAAACCAACCATAATATCAGCTCTACCTAAAAGGAAATTGAGGAGCTCCTCCTCAATTAAACGGCCATCATGATATATAATGTTAGGGCGATGATTTTGCCATAACGTATTCATGACGTATTTAAACTCCTAACCCAACTCAAACCAACTACTGTTGGTTTGGTTGAAAATAAGTTAAACCATTAGAGTTTGTAATCCTTTTTATCCGATTACCACCCCACTGTAGATACATGACAAATAACACTAAGAGATGTTTTGGAAGAATATTGTTGTTATGGGATTCTAACTCATGGGAAGTTCAAATGCTACATTCATCATCCCAACATATTTCAATTTCTACTAACAATAACGGCGGTCTCCCCATGATAATCTTAATTATCTACACTAGTAACAAATTTCATGATCGAGAAATACTATAGGAATCTCTTATTTTTGAATCACGCAGTGTGCTAACTTCTTAGGTCCTGATGGATTATTTCAACAATGCTTCTTCCTCAAAAGATAAAATAGGTGGTATTCCCATCCCTTTCCAACATCTTCATGCTTTTCAAAACTGTCTTATACAAACTGAATTGATGGAAATTAAACCATTAGGCTTCAACTACGCATGGAGAAGAAGTGGCATTGCCACTCATATAGACAAAGTATTGGTTAATTGTATCTATCTAGAAGAATTCATCAATACGAAGGCCTTTTCCATATCTCAACACTCCAGTGATCATAACCATATCATCCTGGACCTTATCCCTACATTCCAACCTCAAGGCTACCCCTTCAGATTTAATAACAAATGTCCTCTCCATGAATGGTATACTGAATGTATTCAAGGGATGGAAAGCTACTACATGGGGTTCTCAAAGTTATCAATTCATAAACAAACTGGCTTCATGCAAGATAAAGCTGAAACATTGGAATAAATTAAGGAATAGTGGGGACACACACCTGCAAGATGCTGAGGAAAAGCTCAAAGCGCTGGAGACCGAATTTGTTCAAAATCCATAGGATCTCCTATTGTATGATGATATGTTAGAAGTAAGACAATTTCTTCAAATGAAAAATAATCTTAAGTACTAGAGTTTAAGGCAGCAGAGTAAGGTGGCTTGGCTAAAACAAGGTGATATTAGCACAATATTTTTTTTTTTACTTTAAGATGTCAGCCAGGAAATTCCACAACAACACTAAAGCTCTGATCAGTTCTACTGGGGAGCTAATGCATAACCCTGAACACATTGAGCATGAGGCAATTTCATACTTTACCTCGTTTATGGAGGTTCTGACACACATTTTCCTCAATTTCAACCTATTTCAACCATCAACACACTTGGCAAAACTTTCTTGTTGCAGAAGATCACTATGGAAGAAATTAGACAAGCAGTATACTCAATGCATGATGATTCCAGCCCCGATTCCGACGGTTTTAATGCTAAATTCATGAAAACTCATTGGGATTCAATCAACCATGACTTGCTATTGACTATGCAGGATATATTCAACACTTGAAGATACCAAAAGGCGCCACCCACACGTTCATTGCATTAATCACCAAAACATATAAGCCTACTTCTATTTCCCATTATTGTCCTATTTCGTGTTGTAATATGTTTTATAAAGTTTTCTCCAAGATTTTATGCAACAGACTCAAGCCTTTCCTACCGCATTTGATCTCGGAGAGCCAATGTGCTTTCATCAAAGAGAAGTATGTTGGTGAGAATATTCTTCTAGCTCACAAACTACTTAGAGACTTCAAAAGGGCAGGTATATCAAGATTATGTATAAAAGTTTATCTTCAAAATGCTTATGATATGATGAGTCGAGAATTCATTTGCTATGTGATGTCGTGCATGGGTTTTCCTACTCACTTTATTAACTTAATATATGAATGTATTTCCTCGGCTATGTTTTCTATCTTGTTTCAAGGCATCCCAAAGGGTTTTATTCACTCCGCACAGGGGACTAGACAAGGTGACCCTCTATCACCTTATCTTTTAGTGATTGTTATGGAGTACTTTTCTTTTCTACTGCTAGAAGCCATTAAACTATAGATCTTCCATCCCATTTTTAGATTTCATCCCAACATCGCACATTTATTATATGCTGATGACCTTCTAATTTTCAATAACCGTGTCTTCAGCTTTGTCTTTACAGGTAATTTTCCACAAACGTAAACAATTTGTAGAATTGACAATTAATGCAGAAAAACCAAAATGTATTTCATCCAAGCTGCTAGAAACTCCATGGATATCAAAAACATTCCAGGTTTTGAGGAGGGAAATTTACCCATAAAATACCTTGTTGTGCCTCTCTCCTCAAATTATCTCCACTATTCCGAATGTCAAGCACTATTTCATTTAATTCAATAGAAAATACAAGGGTGGTAGTCCAACTTTTTAAGTTATGTGGGGAGAGATGAACTTATTAAATCTGTTATAAATCCATTATTCATTTTAGCTAACTGTCTACCAGATATCCGAATTCACACTAGACAAAATCCAATCGATTTGTGCAGATTTCTTCTTGGGGGTTCAAAGTATAAAATTTCATGGAACCTCTTATGTAAACCAAAACTAGAAGGAGAGATAGGCATCAGGTTATTCTCATATCTAAAAAAATCTTGTTGCTTCAAACTCTTATAGAACTTCCTAACCAAAGAAAGCCTCTTGTGCAAGTGGACGAGGAGGAGATATTACACAGGTAAACATTTTTTTGTCTATGGTAGTAGATAATAACACATTAAGCACCTGGAAAAATATGTTAAGATTATGATCCAGTGATAAACAATATTTAAATAAGGTAATCTCAACTGGTTCGCACACTTCACTATGGTTTGAACCCTGGATAAATTATAAATGCCTAGTAGATGTACTTGCCTTAGCAGATTTCAGGCCATAGAAAATGATGATGACACAATAGATCTTATCATGAACTTTGATGTGTTGGATCCATCATTACATCTTGCAACTAGAGAATTAGTTGAGGAGATCAAATTGGTCACAGTTCACTCCTCTGACCTTTCAGATCATTACGAATGGTGCACGTGCAACAAATTCATATTAATAAGAGCATGGGATACAACTGAAGTAAAGGACCAATACAAAATAGTTTATGGGTTTATTTGGCATAATCAAAATAGTAAGCGAACGTATCTTATATGTTACTTGGTTGCATGTGATAGACTGAACATATGGGAAAGACTGGCGAGATTTGGAGTCACTACAGATATCACTTGTCCATTATGCGAGAAAGAAGTAGAAATTGTTTAGCACTTATTTTTCAACTGCAAATATTCTGCTTTTGTTTAGTGTTCGATGAAATTCAAGCTACTCATTTAATCAAATACGTTGCAATCGCTTAATGACGGGGATAATATGATGTTGACCAGATTCAATAAGAGAGACAAAGTAACGGATCTTGCTTTCAGAGCTTTTACTACCACTATCTATTTCCTATGGCAAGAACAAAATGAAAGAACCTACTCAAATAAGAAGTCACACTACGCAGTTAAAGCTAAACAAATAGGAAGGAGATTGTGTATTTAGTCCATGGAAATGGTTGCACTTCGGAAAGATCATCGTAGAAAATTAGGCTATTAGAACTTTGGGGCATTGATTTGAAAGATAGTGGTTGATGGCTTCAGTATTGGGTCAGTTTCATGTTTGAGCTTCGGGTCGTAAGCCTAGTATGTGGTTCTTTAGCCAAATATATCATGTATTTTGACTTTGTATTGCTTCTTCAAATGATTATATATAGTACCCATTTTCAAAAAAAAAAAAAACATGGACATACTCACACACAAGTAGAGATTTTGTTAATTAGCAACCTAGTAATGTTTGCATGAGTGATCTTGTCAATCGGTAACCAAAAGGTCGTATCTCTGATGCTTTACAACATGGAGACAAGTATAAAAATGTGCGTTCATTTCTAAATTTTCATGTATCAAGTTATCAACTTTGACGTAATGCTTATCAGGCATGAAAGATCATGGTAGTATAGTAAAAAAACAATGAAGTGCCAACACATGACTGTCATTGTAATTACGACCATAATAAATGCAAGCAAACATATCAATATTTGTATTTAACAAATTCATATCAAAACTGTTGACGTACGATTGTCAACAAATTTAAGTAAATTCAAAATGTACAGCTATTATTCCACAAAAAGTGTATAACCATGCATAAATTATTAAAATGTTCGTGCTCTAACCATGAAAATATATCTTCGAGAACCATGAAGTCTAAAAATTTATTTTTGCATTCGGTTGAATATTATAACACCATGTTAAGCTAATCACATGAATGTTGTGCACAGGCTGGTATGTCACGTACTACGCCAGTAAAATTTGTAGTTAAACCATCAACCTGCATTAACTGAAAATAAAAAATAAAAAATAAAAAATAATTAATAAGTAAATAATAAAAGAAAAATAACCTACATCAAAATTTTTATATCAAGGTCTGTTGTGCCATTCTAGAATGTTTTTGGGCTCTACAAGTGCAAATGTAACATATGTGTAACATCCCGGATTTTTAGTAGTTGAATATTTAATTTATTTAAATATTAGAATATTAATTTGGAAATTTAACATAACTCAAATTAAATGATTTTGAGTTATTAATTCAATATATATAGTGAAATAATAAATTTAATCCTGAAATAGTCAAAATAAGTTAAATTATCAATTCAGTATGAATTAGACAATATAAAAGGATTTAATTGAGTTTAGATTTGAATTATAATAAGGGATCCATTTATTAAACGAAGTGCAAACGTATTAATTATAATTTAGTTAAAACGAGCTCGCAACGTTACGAAAGTTCGTAGTTTTACGATTTGAACTTTAGTCGAGTATACAAGATCTAATATAAGTCAGAATTCTTTGAAACAAGAACCTTTCGGATCTATTGGATTATAATTTCCTAATGAAAGAGAAAAATTGAGATTCCATGTTGTAGATTTTGAGTTATGTCCAAATAAAATTTTCAGAAAGTCGCTATAGAATCGTTTATGAACCATAACGATTCATTTAAATAAAATAAAAGGATTTTGAATAAATTGAATATAGATTTAGTTTAAAAATGAAAATATCGAGTTTAAAAATCAAACTACTTTATATTGGAGCGATGTATAATCATATCTGAATATATATACGATAATAATAATTTGTTGTTATTATATTGAATTATTAGAAATCAATTTATATTTTATTATTTTGATTTAACATATAGAGAATAGCCATTTTTTGAATAACCTCGGATTTCAACAAAAAGAATTTTATTACATCCGTAGTGGCTAATTATTCTAATATTTTAAATTTCTTGTCAATCAGAGTTATTATGTGAGTATGCACAAAATAAATATATATCGAATAGCGATTTAATATTCAAACCAGCGCATTTTTTGCAAATGGACTCAGATTTCGATGAAACAAGTATCATTGGATCTGGAATGTCAAACTATAGCCATATGTCCATTTTCATCGCAATTGGATTTCTTATGTGATCATACAAATAAACAAATGATGAATGGAAATAGTGATAACTAACATTGAATAAAATAGTCAAATAAAAAAAATGTTTTTTCTACCCTGAACAACCCGAATTTTTAACAAACAATAATTAATCAATGAATGAATTAATTAATTTAGGAATAAACCGATATAATAAATATTAATCAGAAAAATATTGAAATTGGACAACGGGGGTTGCGCCATTGGATACGTTACGAAATTCTAGTTTATATAAACTTTTAGTTTGTGTAAATCGGAAGAGAAATGAATAAGTTATGATCAATAAAATTTTGAAATTCAAATAAGAAAGTCTAATAAATAACCAGAACTAATGGGCGACCCAGGGGTCAACACGTTGGTCGACCCATGTATAAAGTAGGTCGACCCAGCTAGAGCCAGGCACGAACCTGTGCCTGACCGATGTCGAGCCTACTTTGCTGCTTTTGGGTAATTCTTTTTGATGTATTGCTGATGTATTTGCTATCATTTAGATTAAAAACCTAAAATCTAATGGCCTAAAATATAAACATAAAATTTAATGAACCTGGACATAAATCAATGAACATCGACACCTAGCTCTATTATAAATAGCATCCAAAACCTAACCTAGTCTTCATTACTCCATTTCTCTACCTCTCTCAAATAATCTTCTTCTCAAATATAATTTTAGTGGAGTATTGGGGGCTTGGTACTACACATATTAATATATTATGGCGGATATTCATAGATAGAGAAGATCTACCAAAGCTTATTGGATTTGCTCTAATTTTATGTGAGTATTATCGCGGTTATTAGATTTCTTCCAAGTTAATTTTAAAATAGATACAATAGATGTTACAATGATTTCAGATCTAAATAAAAAGGATTCAGGTAGTAAGATAGATTGGATCCGAAAATTTAACAATTATAGTGTTTATAAGTTTGTCTTTTACAAGTTATTGTTCATTTTATTTGTTGTCTATTATTTATTCTTGTCCAGTTGTTATTTGTTTACAAAAATATTCTCCTTCTTTATCCCTTTCTTTGTCATTGTTTATTTGTAGTCTTATAATGCCTATTTATTCATTTTTTTATCTCTAAGCCTAAATCTATTTCTCCTTTTTCCTTTGTTTTTGCGCTGAGCCTAGGCCAATGAGAGCCTAGGTCTTTATCGTTTAGTCTGTGTAAAATTGGAATAATCTAAAATAATATTAATAAGGGGATTTTGGACATATTAAGAATTGGTAAAGTATGGACTGTAAATGGGACAAATTCTGAAGTGAGAATATGTAAACTTGTACATTGGGGTAAGCTGTACTTAATTATACAATGAGTAATCATGTTATAGGAAAACATGTTAATTTGACATCAATTTGGAAAACATGTTATTTTTACATCAATTTGGAAAATATGTTATTTTTACACTAATTTAAAAAACATGTTAACTTGACATTAATTTGAAAAACATGTTAATTTGACATAAATTGGGAAAACATGTTAATTTGACATTAATTTGGAAAAACGTGTTGATTTGACATTTATGTTCATTTGACATTAATTTGGAAAACATGTTTATTTGTCATTAATTTGGGAAAACATGCTTATTTGACATTAATTGTGAAAGCATGCTAATTTGACGTTAATATGGAAAACATGTTAATTGGACACTAATTTGGAAAACGTGTTTGTTTGACATTAATTTGGAAACATGTTCATTTGACATTAACTTGGAAAACATGTTAATTTGACATTAATTTGGAAAACATGTTAATTGTACTTAACCTATATTTGGAAAACATGTTAGTTGTACTTAATTTGACATTAAGTAATCTGCATTTGGAAAACATGTTAATTGGAATTAATGGCACTTAATTGTACATTAAGTCACTTGTAACTGGAAAACATATGAGCACTGGTGCATTGGACTTATCTGACTTGAGGAAGAGTTGTATAAAAAAGAGTACATTTATTTAGAAATGGTAATTACAACCTAGGAATATAACACGGGGTTATATTGGGCTTATTAATGAACTTAAAAGTGTTAAGTTAAAACTTGTCAGATTAATAAGCTAATCTTGAAGGGAGTCCATTCCAATGAGATATAAGGGACTCAAATACTTGCTTGCTTATGTGGGCTTATTAATGAACTTAAACGTGTTAAGTTAAGCTTGTCTAATTAATAAGCTAATCTTGAAAGGGGTTTGTTCTAATGGGATATTAGGTTCTTAGTGAAAACCTAGTTATTACTTGCTCGCTTGCTTGGAACCCATATCAATTAGTACCCTACTATTATTGTTTGAGTCTCGCACTAGGTAGAGACTAGGGCATGCTTTACTGATGCTTCAATGTAAGAGGTTTAGAACGAGATGGGTATAGGTGCGTTCCGATGGAACGGTGAGCATGAGTCGTTGTGAATAGGGAAGATAAGACGTTGTAACACTTGTGATTAAGGCTGTGTCTTTTTAGTTAATGGGTTCAGGAATTGATAACCCCGACTTCCATTGCTGGCACAGGTTATTCACATCTGGAAAGCCGATTGATGGGTAGCATTAGGGAATTCCTTCCTTGTTACTTGTTTATGTCTGAACTTGTAGAAGTGCAAAATAGTCAACCTGGTTAATATGATCATTATCTTTTTTTTAAGAATAGCCAATCCTTATTATCACTTATTGTTCACCTTTAGATATGTACAGACACTTACCTTTTATGACATTAGAACCTCTATTTATCTATTTTCCTTAACTTAGAAGTCAGGCTGGTAATCACAACAACTCACCAAGCTTTATGTCTAACCCATTTCCTTTCTTCCTTTCTCTTTTATTTCCCTCAAGCTTACACGAATAAAGCATATAGTTCAGATTTCTTTATTTATTTTGTTGTGATGGATTTCTGCAAAAGACGGATTACTTCCTGTTCTCTTTCCAACGTTAGGTTGTATCTTTTTGACTATTTGGGGATAATATTATTTTAATCTAATATTGTTTTTGATTGAGATTTTGAGACATGACACTTTGTAACTATTTGGTTAATTGAAACAAAAATGGTTTTGCATTTAAAAATAAAAGTTACTTCTTCCACTGTAAATTTATTATTTTATGTCTTGTGAAATCTTAGTCTCTGTGATGTTTTATGTCTTTATACCTACAATGCTCCATAATTCCTTAATGAAATCCTCATACGAGTGACATTAAGGAATATAGGCTGTTACATACCCTATATAATATCATTAACTTCATAAACCATCATGACTCATTCCTCTGGTCAGCGAGCGATTCACGCCTCCACCCAAATAAGATCCTGAGTTTTAAATTTCAATATCAATTCAAAGAAAAATCAATAAATTGCAAAACATACATATTCAGATTCCTGATGAGTTGCACTTCATTTTCATATGGGTATTGTCGGGTTTGAACATTTTTTGTTTCACTGAAAAATTCATAGCGAGGTTAGGGTTTAAAATCGTGAGTGACTGGAGCTTGAATTCATGAATTGGTTATTGTTTTTGGATTTGTGATTGATTTAGCAATTCTGTGCAAACTTTAGGGAATTTAGGTGATAAGAAGGATCGATGTCCTCATGGGGTGGCGTTGCTATGGGATTGGGGATACATTGTGGAAGGGGGTCGTGAGGTGATTGCCATGTGGATGAGGTGGAGGATCTTGAGGAAAGAAGAAAAGTGGTGGTATCAATTTGCGGAATAGTGGAGCGATGAGGGAGAATAAAGGGGAAGTAGGATGCGCCATGGAGGAAGCTTGCTGGTTCGAATACCCGTGTATAACGAAGACGAAGAGGAGATTAAAGGGAGAAAACTATTTAAGGTTTTAATAAATTAATTAAGTTAATGTCCTTTATATATATATATATGTATGTATGTATGTATGTATGTATATGTAAACTTATGTAAATCATAACTCTATTGTACGTTATCAGAATCTAATGAAACAAGATGTAACGTCCCGCATTTTATCGATTTTTATTTGAATATTTAAATTAGTTTAAATATTGAATTCGTAATATAATGAAAATTTTATATTAATTAAAAATGAAGTTGAGCATATAAATTATATATATATATAATTAAAATGACCTCATAATAGCACGGTAGTTCGTAATATTAGTTTTAACTTTAATTGAGCATACCAAAACCATTATAAGTCGAAATTCGTCGAAATAAGAAATATTCGAATCTGTTGAACTATAATTTTGTAATAAAAGAGAAAAATCAGATATGAATTCAGTTTATAGAATAGTAATAATTTATTTGTAATTTTTGGGTTGATTTATAATTAAATCGAATTTAATTGTAAATTTGTCGTTTTAATTTAATATCTTTTCTATACGATCAAATAGGACTTTGAAGCTTGTTCAAATGAGTTCAGATTAGTGGTACAACCCTAGAAATGCCATTTTTTTTCTTTCAAATATGAGTTACAAATCAACGTGATATTTTAATTAAATAGTCTTACATCGGTTCAGATAAAATAGGGTAGCCAACCTTACCATTGAAGACGTACAACCCTATTCCTTTCGAATGAAGAAACTCTACATGCCTATCCCTTTTTAGCTTCAGCTACCCTTCATATTTCAATTCACGGTCTTTTTCTTTCACTTCACCATGTACCTTTGTTCCCTGCCTTCATCACGAAGGAAAATATGATTTAATGGCTCTCGTACTTCTTGTTCCCTTCACGTCTATAAATTTAGCCATCGAAACTCTTATCTCATTCATTCTAAAAACAAACGAAGACAATTCTTTTTCCCTAGTAAAAAAAAAACAAACACTGTTCTCCCTCTTAAAACCAATTCCTTCGATCAGAAAGTAAATAGAAACGGAGATCAAAATCAAAACCAATAAAGTTCAAACCCTTTTCTTTCGTTTCCTTCTCCTAAGTAAAATTAAATCATTCCTCTGAAAAACAAAAAGGGAAGATCGAAATCAGTAATCGCAAATTTCTGGAGCTTGAGTCAAGCAAAATCGCTCACGTGAGGGGGTCGGTTTCCAATGGAAATTCGTGAGTTTGTTCGAAATAGGGTTCAATCGTGGATATAGCGGAGGAGTTTTGGGACTTCGTAGGAGGGTGCGATACTGATGGATGAGGTGAGGGCGATGCTAGTTGCGTCTGATTATATGGAATTTTTGGTGTGATTTGGGTGGGACAATAAGAACATGTGGGGAGTCGGGTCTGTACAGTTTGGAAATGTTGAAGAGTGCGGTCCTTGTTTTTGGGGGAACGAGATGGACTGGAGTTTATTTACAATAGGACTGTTGTTTTGGAATGAGGATGCTGTAAATTTTGGACTGTGATTTTTGGGAAGGATGATGGATGGAATCAATGCTGCATGGAGTTCAATTGGTTGATGGAGGAGCAGTATTGGTTGAAAGAGCTCAAACGTGAATGCATTGGGGGAATGGTGGAGTTCTAGTGTACTGGCAATAAATTGAGGTGAGTATGGGATTTGTGTGAGCTAGGTGGTAGTGTTCAAAAGCACTGTGTGGAGTTGCTTTTCCTGATGATAGACGAAATGGAACTAGAGCATTTTGAATGCTGTGTTGTTGAACTGGAGGAGTAGTTGAAATGCGTTAAGGATGAACAAGGAGATGGGTTCGGCAGTAACAAAAAAAGGGGGAATATAGGTTTTTTTATGGAGATGCTTGGTAAATGAGCTATTCCTGGAGGAGTTTGAAGCAGATGATAGTATCAAAAGTATGGAGTTGAGGTAATGGTTGTCAGATCTGTATGGGACAATATTGATAATGAATCAGGTGGATTGAGCATTCGACAATGGATGAGGGTAGTTCAAGATCTAGTATTCAACAGTGAATGATTTAAGGAGGTCTATGGTTTATGGCAGCAGCATTTGCTGGGGAGGTTTTGATGATTTAGACAGTGGGCTATAGGCAAAGTAGGAATGGAGCTTTATCGGTAAGACATACGCTTTATTTAATTTAAAAATACATAGAACAAATAATTTATTTATGTTGTAGTTAAATTTAAATCGATAATTGTTAATCGTTAAATAAAATCGGACAATCCTAGGTATAAAATTAGACTCGCTCAAGTAGACGCGTAGACGCAACCAAAATGGAATTTAAATGGGATATCCAGCAATGGAAAATCGAGGTGAGTTAAACTCACTCAGTTAAATTATTAGGAACTATTTTTATATTTCAAATTTTATTGCTTGCTTGTTGGATGATAAATTGCTTGATATAAAATGATAATATTATATAATAATAATATTGGTGATTGGTGATTAGATAATTCCCGCAGTATCATTAACGGAAGCTCGCAATACCATTAATGGATGATTTCCATATACGCCCCCATAATATATATAGTGGATCACCTTCTATACCGCGATATCCTGCCTTGAAGCAGGATGGGTATTATTATTGTCGACTAACATCTGTGGATGCAGGAAAAACTGGTTGGAGGGATCCAAATGGATTCCTCAACATTTATTTATTAATTTCATATATGTTGTTATATGATATGGTTGATAACCTGTAACATTATATGACATGTTTGGGTGTGTATAACATTTGACCTTGGTTTTTGATATTTTTAATGTTAAAATTAATAAATGGGTTTTAAACAGAATAAGATAATATATAAAAGTATTAAAAGGGAATTTTATTTTCATATAGAATATTTATTTAGAAATCGAATTATAAATGGAATTGAACAGTAAAGATTTGTTTTGAAAAATAAAACGAGAAATTAATTTTATAAACAATATTTATAAGGAAGTAAATTATTATTGGAGAATTCATAAAATAAAATATAAATATGGGAATAGATGGAAATTGGGATTAAATCAGTATTGTTAATAGATTTGATCATTTTCAAGTTCAATGGGAATTATAAATTAGATAATATGAAATGAATCTAATAATAGAAGTGATAGTAGAGTTGAAACTTGAAAAGGCAAGTTTGGAATTAAATCGACAAAATTAGTCAAGAATGGATTTGTGTTAAGTATTATTATTCACGGGTGAGGTGAATTGGGATTGAAGCGAGTATTTTGCAAATGAGAATTTTCGAAAGGAAATTAGAAAGTGTTTTTAAATTATAAATTAGATCATATGAAATGATTCTATAATTAGAGGTTATAATGGGATTAAATC
This sequence comes from Allium sativum, assembly GCA_030737875.1. NCBI lineage: Eukaryota > Viridiplantae > Streptophyta > Magnoliopsida > Asparagales > Amaryllidaceae > Allium > Allium sativum. The sequence goes on along the minus strand of CM060912.1, from coordinate 872,179,769 downwards.
TTGAAATTTGATTTATGAAATCAAGTCTAGTATGGATCGGTATTGGAAATGTTATTCACAATTAAAGTTAATAAAGTGAATAAAGCAAGTGATGCGAAAAATAGGAATTTGTAGAAGTAAGTTGGAAAAGGGGTTTGAAATTGTAAATTATAACTGAATTTAATTAAAAATAATTTGAACAATATAATATAGATTGTATTAAATAATTTTACATATGATCTACAAATAATAATAATCACTATTATCTGCAAATGATGGTGATATATAAATGTTTCAGAACAGAAGTTATAATAGAATGGAATAAAGTTTCAAACATATATAGATGTTTGTAAAATATTTATGGAATAAAGACTTGATAAAATCTGGTTTACAAATGTAAAACGAAATTGAGTTGGTTAATTAAAATATATGGTTATAAGTGAAATCTTGTTTCAGTATAGAAATAAATATTTAGCAAATGTTTTGCAGATCAAATCCTTAAGGAAATATTTTCTTATGATTGTAGAAATGTTTTGTAAATGCTATTTATAAGTAAAATATTTGAATAGTATAATTTGGAATAAACTTTTCATTTAAAATGTAAATTAATATTGGAAATTCTATCCATTTAGAAATTTTGATATGAAGATTAATGGAATCAGAAACTAATCGGAGATTAGTTGAGATTAATAATTTTCTAATTATCGATCTGATGTTGGTTTCGGCCTTCGGGGTTGATATTTAGGGAATTATTCTCTTACTAGTGTACGGTTTTGGACTATTTAGCGAGATGAGAAGGACGTTATTAAAGTATTTTAAATATGAACTAGTTTTGAATATTCTAATATATTAATATAAGAACATAATTTAGTATTTCAAAGTGTTTGGAAATTTAGAAGTGGTAGTTAATGAATGATTAATTAAAGAGGCAATTATTGAGTCAATAAATTCAATTTTCTTTTATGGATGAATGGTTGTTTTAATTGATAGTTAAATAACCGACTATCAAATCTGACCTAAAACGATTGTTGGTACAGAAAGTTCGGGCTCGATTTTATATTCGAAAACCATTCCGACCAGTGAATACGTAAACGTTCAATATTCATCCGATGCTGATCGAGATGGAGCATTCGAAGACCGTGAATCTTCATAAAGCGAACGAACTACTTAAAATCTCTGGTTTTGCAGCCAGAGATATACTGTGGTTCTGTCATGGTTGGAATTTACGGATTGCAAGGACTTCTCGCTACTAATCTATAGGGTGATTCCTAGGATGTGGTAGGAGAGTGCCTTCGGTTTGTCCAGTCCCAGGACAACTTATATGGACGAATGTCTGACAGAGTATTTCCAAAAGGGCCATGTTCGTTGATTTCTTCAAACGTACCATAGTTGGTGGTGGAGAGGGGCACTTCTCTTAGCTTAACCACTAGAGTATTTTTGTGGATGTCAATTAGTGATTTTCTGACGGATCAGACAATGTGGCACTCAAAGTGAAAGGTGGCCAGATGTTCTGACGGTAAATTATAACCTCAAGCCTTACAACCGGGAAATGACAAAAATCGAGCAGGCAGCATGGCTATGTGGGTCGCACCTATTAGAGTATGTTGTCATCATCTAGAGAATATTCATATTTGTTACTTTTTTCGCTTCTGTATCTCCCGAGAACGGTTATGTTGCTAGCAATCGTAAGGTGACAATATATTCAATACACTCAAGAGAAATGAGTGGTCGGTCATGTGTGGGTCGGGTTGCAAGACGTTCTTCTTAAACCCAGTGTATTCCTCTTTAGAGATACACTATCGGCAGGTGGTTCCATACCTTGTCATAGTTGGAAATCCAATCTCCAATAAGCACCCGCAGTTTTGATTGTATACTATATATGTGGAGCATGAGATGCAAGCGTTCCGCTAGATTGATATTTATTTGTGATTAGACATTATTATAATATCAAAAATATATGATTTCAAAAATGTTTTGGGTTATCGTAAGGTAACAACCATCCGTGTTTATGTGTGGATTGGTCTTACGTTTATCTTTTTCTTTTAAAATGATTTTAACTTTAAAATCAAGTTGGATGCTGCCAATAATTTAGTGAGTTTTTCTCATGCTGGTTCACCAGACTGACCTGTGCGTTTGAAATGCTCGGAGCAGACCCAGTTGGGTCAGACCGGGTTGTACAGGTTCAGGATAAGGTGCGAATTCTAGGAGACGAGCTAGAGGAGTTCAGATGTATGATTCATATGTTATTCCATTATATGTTGTAAATAAGGACAGATTGTTATAACTGTCCAGATATGTTAAATGACTACTGTACTCTGATGACTTGTAAGTATTATTTCAAGTTTTCCATAAAGATTTATTTCTGTATTATATTTTATTCTACTGCGATGTGAGACTGTGTATTATTGTTCTTCTTCTTTCTTTTATTCTTAACTTTCTTTCTTTCTATTTCTCACCCTCTTATTTATTTCTTTTAGCTTTCTGGGTTTTTGATACTTGAATTTGGACATGGAATGTATTTGTGTCTGGATTTGAGAGTCGAAATTCCTTGGGTCGCTACAGTTGGTATCAGAGCAATAGTTTAGGAATAACCTCGGCTCTGTGGTATAATTCGATAGAGATGGGGTTAGTTATACCCTAGATTGATTTTAAGAGTACATACATATATATGAGAGCGTATTTGTAGATTTTATAAAAATGTCTTGTATTGTGTTATCTGATCAGTTCAATTTTGAACTGACAAATAAAAAAATATTGTTTTGAAAAAGGGCGAATGAAATAATTTTACCAAATTATATTTTGGTATAGAAAAGAACTAGTTTTCCTATATTATATTTATATTTGATTGTTTGAGTGTAATTCAAATGGAAATATGGAATTAGAATGGATTAATAACCAGAAGATAAAATAAATGATTTTGAAATAAAAATCAGAACTTGGGAATATAAATTGGAAGCTAGGAAAAAAATTCCAATATAAATAAATGGATTGAAACTTGTTTTAGAAATAAGCTAAGTAAATTTGGATTGAGACTCAAACCATATTAAACTAAAATGAAGTATATTAAGCCAAGGTGAATGCAAACAAGAAATAATAAGGCTAAATTGTGATATGAAGATAACTAATGCAAGGACTCAACTAGTTATAAAGAAAATATAACTTGGTTGAGAATGGATGGATGAATTAAAAACTTTGGAAATTAATATGGAGTGAATGTTCTTGAATTCAAGTTGAAACATTAATAAATTAAATATTGATGGAGCTCGACACATATCATTTAAATATGTCAATAAAAAGTGAATTGAAATGAATCCAATTCAAATGAATATAATATAACTTGGAAGAATAAATCAAATTCAGTTTGCTTGAAATTGAATGTAAATTTGAACTCAAAGGTAAATGGACTTGTATATTAAATTAAAAACGTGGAACTTGGATTATAAATAAATCCAACTTGTTTATAAGCAAATGTATATACATGTGAAAATGAAGGTTTAACTTATCTTGAGGATAGTAAGATAACAAGTTAGTGGATGAATTGGCAAATTGGAAGTAAAAAGTTAAATTGTTTATAATCAGTCAGAAATACAGGTGTATATGTTTGAGCAGGTTATGAGATGGAAGTAGATATGTGAGAACAGTATGAGTTGCCCAACAAAAGGTACATGTTTAATTCAATATGGGATTTTATGAGTCTATTTGGCAAGCCGCTTGGCTTTTTAACTTTCTTTTTTATTGGGGAAGGCCCAGAGAGGCATTTTTTAGTTCTACCGATCAGCCCATACAAAGGAGGTGCTAGCTAATTTTTTCGTAAATTTAGGGAGTTAGAAAATTTTTCAACAAATTTGAAAATTTTTGTTAGCAAAAAGTTAATGTTCAATTGGAAATTGAAGTTAAGGATTTTTGAGTGAACTGATGAGTTGGTTGTTGGAGACAAAGATGTTAAGATCAGTGTCGAGTTGCATGAGTGGATTATGGGAAGTGAATAAGATGTAGCACCTTTCACTTAGTAATTTCAGGGACGAAATTATTTTAAGGGGAAAAGAATGTAACATCCCGCATTTTATCGATTTTTATTTGAACATTTAAATTAGTTTAAATATTGAATTCGTGATATAATGAAAATTTTATATTAATTAAAAACGAAATTGAACATTTATATATATATACATATAATTAAAATGAGCTCAAAATAGCGCGGTAGTTCGTAATATTAGTTTTGAACTTCAATTGAGCATACCAAATCCATTATAAGTCGAAATTCGTCAAAATAAGAAATATTCGAATCCGTTGAACTATAATTTTATATTAAAAGAGAAAAATCATAATTTCGTATTTTATATTGTTATGGTCAGATTAAATTCTCATAAAATCACTATTTAATTATTTATAAAGCGTAACGATTTATTTAATTAAAATAAATCGATCTTAAATAAGTTAAATATTGGTTTAACTTGAAAGTGGAATATCGGGTTTAAAATTCAAATTAATTTATTCTGGAGTGATATGAATTTAGTTTATAGGATAGTAATAATTTATTTGTAATTTTTGGGTTGATTTATAATTAAATCGAATTTATTGTAAATTTGTCAGTTTAATTTAACATCTTTTCTATACGATCAAATATGACTTTGAAGCTTGTTCCAATGAGTTCAGATTAGTGGTACAACCCTAGAAATGCCATTTGTTGCGTTCAAATAGGAGTTAGAAATCAACGCGATATTTTGATTAAATAGTTTTACATCGGTTTAGATAAAATAGGGTAGCCAACCCCTATATCTTACCAATGAAGGCATACAGCCCTATTCCTTTCGAATGAAGAAACTCTGCATACCTATCCCTTTTTAGCTTTAGCTACCCTTCATATTTCAATTCACGATCTTCTTCTTTCACTTCACCGTGTACCTTTGTTCCCTGCTTTCATCGTGAAGTAAAATATGATTTAATAGCTCTCTTACTTCTTGTTTCCTTCACGTCTATAAATTTATCCATCGAAACTCTTATTTCATTCATTCTGAAAACAAACGAAGACAATTCCTTTTCCCCAGTAAAAAAACAAATATCGTTCTTCCTCTTAAAACCAATTCCTTCG